>JAWPNB010000004.1:7505000-10005000 GCA_033996785.1 Trichosanthes truncata
TTTGATTGGGAAAATGATAAAGTTTAAATAAATATCTATTTAAGAGTATTTTTTCTTTTGACATGGATTATAGTTTATAAAAGATATATATTATGACATAAGACCAAGCAAATACTATTAAATATCAAAAAAAAAAAAATTTGAGACATGAATTAGAAACACAATATAAAATGCTAACTCAATGGTTAAGGTAACATGTTCGTCCTCTTAAGGTTGGAGGTTTAAACCTTTACCCAATATTTGTTGTACTAAAAAATATATAAAATTACTCCAAAAAAATAATAGGTTGTGTTTAGGATTATATGACTTACATTAAATTTTTTGGAAAAAAAAAATCAATTTATATCTTTGAACTTTACAAGTTGAGTCAATTAAAGCCCTAAATTAATAAATTTCATCAATTAGAACATTAAACTTTATGAGTTAAATTGGTTAAAAACTTACATTTCATCAATTAAAATCCTAAACTTGCTTAAGTGACTTAGTTCATGCTCTCCATTCAATTTTTGTATGAAAACCATTAGTTAAATTAGGGGTACACGTGTGAAGGCTGCCATTTTATATCTTATATGAAAAAAATGAAAGAAAAAACATGGTAAAACGCATGTTGCTTTGGAATGCTCATCTCTTCAAATTAATATAGAAAATCGTCAAAATAATGTCAAAATAAATTTGAGAAGTAGAGTCTCAAAAGTGAAAATGTCATTGTCATGTCGGGTATAACTCTTGTGGTGGCTCCATGAACAAAGCCAAACAAAGTTAAGCCATATGAAGCTGCTCGAGCAGGGACAAAGTCACTACCAACCATTGCAAAAACCCCTCTCCTAGCAACAGCAAGAATTGAATACCATAGTTGAAGAAGTAGTAGGATCTCTAAGTATAATCGAACTCTAACTTCTTGCCTTCATCACTTTGTTCAATACCAATGAACTCATAACCTCATTTTTTTTTTTTTTAATATTCACATAAGTGTTTCTCTTGGTACTAGTGCATTTCGCGTTGCTTTTGCACTCTAATGGAACACTTTAAGAGGAGTAAGACATTCTAAACATACGCGGCAATGAGAACCATAGTGGCCATTGTTCAAGGTGACAACCATATTGTCTGGTTTGAGATACAACATTATTTTTGTTGGCATTTCTGTTTTCGGTGTAGAATAAAATAAGTGGATCGCCATTGTTCTATACCGTGCAAAGAATCTTTATTATTGAGTATTTGGTTACGCTTGAATTTATAAGAAAGAAATTTGTAGTCTATTGATGAATTTAAATCTTTTTTTTTTTAGTTCAAAAATATATTGAGTGGGAGATTCGAACCTTTGACCTTCTAGTTGAAATCGCATGTTTATGTTCATGTTGGCTGATGATGTTAAATCTTAGAGAGCAATAGGTGCTGCCTTGCATTAACTGACTTTTTCATTTGTTGTTCACAAAGTTAATTATTCTCTGTTGTTGATCATTTAACAGCTATTCCAAAGAAAATTTCATTAAAGGATAATCAAATTTCTTCGTTTGAATGCCAACTCAAATTCAAATTGGATTGGTGACCACAGGTAGGCAATTCACCAAGATTCTCATACTTATGGATGGTAACCTAATTTCTTAGCTGGCTAAAAACTGAGTGTATTCTTGAAACTCTCATAAAAGTACAACTAAATACAGTCAATATGAGCATAGCTATCTGGTCAAAACATTATTACGTCTCAAAAAAATTAAAAAAATTGGAAGTTTGAATCCTCCCTCCTTGTTGAACTGAAAACTGAAAAACATAAATCCTGAAAAAAAAAAAAAAAGTATACAGATATTGCTACTATTACTGCAAAATTGAAATCGTTTTGATTATCAAGAGATCATTATGTTTTTTCCCCATGTTATGAAATGATAATAATTTTACCTTGCTCAAAAATCCAATATTTAATGGCAGAACCAAGCATATGCAGAGAGGTTTTCACTTCATTCATGAGCTTAAATGCATTTTCTTACCATTTGTTCCAACATCTCATTAAGTAGTTCATATACTTATTACTCAATCCATTAACATTTGATTGTATTGTATTAATTTCTTATGTTTTGAACTCTGACTAATTTAAGCTATTCATTTACAAATGAGACTATCCATATATGTATATGTATGCATGCTTATCAATTTTTTTCAATTCGACTCAGAGTGAAAGATTTGAATCTCTACCTCAAAAAAAGGAAAATAGTGGCTTAACCGTTAAGTTATGCTCGTGTGTATATCTAACATTAGTTCTTGCTTGCTTCCATATAGAGAGAGATCTAGTCTAATATACATAATCTGAATTCATTTGATATACATAAATGAACAAAATCTTAGCTAGCATTCCATCCGAAATAACCAATAAGAAGTACAAGTTATTTATCGCAACAAAGAAATGTGTTGCCAGTTATTTATGAACACATCATAAAAATGTGTTTTTTCTTCTATTTAAATTCAACATATTTCTTGTTTTATTCAAAAAGAACTCGCCAAATGTATATATTTCATATATGCAAATCATAAAACCTCCCAATTGCTAGTTTATATGAATACTATGTATGATTATTTAGGGGAAAAGTACATATCATAATGAACAAAATTTTAACTAAGTGCAGCATTTTGCTAGTTAGCAAATGGCAAAAAAACCTGTATAATGAACAAATGATAATCATATATAGATATTTGAAATTGAAAGTCAAAATTAAAAGGGAAAAAAAAAAAGAAGTTTAAATTCAAAGGAGGAATGCTCATTTTAAATAATGGCCACGTTTATTCTATCAATCATAACAGTGTGAGAATCTCGAGTGAAAAGTCCAGCCAACAGATTTTAAAACTCAAATTAACATATTACATTCACAAAATGAGGGCAAAATTGAGAGATAAATATAGAACAATCAAGCCCACATGGAAAAAAAATCTAAACATGATAATACTAAAACTATAAATTCACTATTAGCCACCATTTTTGTAGGAGATATGTAAACAAATGAGCAGTAAAATTTGTTAGGATAGAAGAATGATTCATACAACATAGCGATTCAAGCCATTCGTAATCCTCGCATATTGGTTGCATCCCCATGTTGCCGTATGGGTCGATAGCCTCTCAAATCATACCATGTTTTTGCCTAATATTGGGATGTCCAGAGCATTTAAAACACCATGAGACTCCAATAAACACTACCCATGATTTTGGGGAGATAAGAATGAGTTTGGTGTAACTTTTGTTGAAACTTCTTTTTTCTGAGTGTTCTTTTTTAACAAAGAAACCAAGGCAAAAGGAGCCAAAAAAACGAAGAACAAAAACTAACTACAAAATTATAAAGAGGAGCTCTTGTTCAAAAGAATGAGTTAAATGGTAATCACAAACCTCCTCCAACGGAGGACATTGAACCTAGCCAAGTCCCAAACCTCCTCCCAAAAACTCTCCACGCTTCTAAAACCCTTCCTATTTCTTTTGAGTAAGATATTTGGTAAGACCGCAAAGAAACTGGCATGCCAAAGAGTCATCCCTTTATCTCAAAAGCCTTGCACAATTTGTTACGAACCATCTAAAGCCTCCATGAATCCATCCAAATCACCCCAGCATACTAACAACTCCAAAAACATGATCTGAACTTTCTGAGTCTTTTCATATGTCACATCAATAGAGCCCAAAAGGACAGAAGATGATCTCTTAATGCTTTTATACAAGCACTAATTAAGTGTTTTCTCCAAAGCACCTTAACATACATCAAGTGCTTAAAAGATTTTCAAAAACACTACAAATTTTGAAAAGTGTTTTAATAGACTAAAAATACTTTTAGCTATTTCAAAAGTCATAAAACTCACCCTAAAAGAACTTTAAAATGCTTTTAAATGAAGTACTTAATTAGTAGATCCTCCAAAAAAAATTTAATTTGAATCACTATGTTCAAAAGTCATCCCAAACTCACTTTAAATCTCTTAAAAGAATGAAAATCTGAAGTTCACCAAATGTAAGGATTCTGCTTAATGTAGTTACAAAAAAAGGAGCAATCCTATTCAATAGATTACAAAAAAGGAGAGATCCTATCCTTTTTTTATAGGAAACATTGAACCATTCATATCAATGATGAAATTACAAAAAAGGAGAGATCTTATCTAATGGATTACAAAAAACACTTCGAATTGGTCATAAGATTAGTAAAGCAACAATTACAAAAAGGGGATCTCAGTCCAGCACCCCTTGAGACTGAACTGATTTTGCTTCCTTACATTAAGTAAAACCCCTACATTAGGGATTCTACTTAATGTAAGGAAGCAAAAACCAGTTCAATGTCTCAAGGGGTGCTGGATTTCAAGAAAATGGAAGGTACAAAAATACAACTATGGATACCCCAGTCATTTAGTAGACATAAAGATGCAAAGGAAACACATGCACGCGTTAGTATAAAAGCTTCCTAAGCACTACAGCATTGGATTTCAAATTAAAAGTCTTCAAGATTTATGGTTCTATAGTTTTTTTTATTTTATGAAAAGATGGGGATAAATATCCCATGTGGGTTGCATTACTTCACAACAGGCTCACATGCTAAACAGCCACTTATAGTGGACAGTTTCTCTAGCTTTCACTCGCTTCTGGAATTACTGAAACCAGAACATGGGTGGCGAGTATATATGCAATAAAGTTTCGATGCACTCATACCTGCAATCCCTTTTTTTTAGACAAATAAGCACGGTGATCAGTGGCATCTATTTCTGAGTTGAGGCACACGATTGGACTCCATTACTAACCGATACATCTTCTGTCTTCACCCGCCGATAAAAGAGGACATAAGCAGCGGCTGACTTCACTTCTTCTTCATTTATAAGTGATATGTGACTATCATCAAAATTGTACCACCTGTTTTCGTCGATAAGCTAGACAAAGAAAAAAGAACAAAATAAGGATTGAATTTGTAGGAAGCCAGGATGATACATTTCAGTAGTTGGGGTCAAAAAACACAAGAATTCTCCCCAAAGCTCAAGTACAAGCCAAACTTCAAATATGATGTACAATATACGGAAGGACGATATCATTTACGAAATAATATGTAAAACTAAGCATCAATAATAAAAAAATGCAACCATGAAGAGATTATGTTGTTCTCCTAACCACATAAGAATTGCCTCAAAATAATAATAATAATAAAAGCAAATAAATAAATATACATATATATAATCTACATGGGCAAACTTGCTAATTTTCACTCACCTTTATATGTGCAGTGTAGTGACCACTACCCATGCCACCATAATGGTTGGTTAAAGCGTAGAGTTCATATAGTTGACGTTGGGAGTTATTTTTATTAGCTACATAGTTCGTCAAGTCAAAGTCATGAATCGGAAAGTTAACAAATGTTTCTAGTTTATGCTTCATCGATCTGCTGTATGAGAATCTTTTAAGATGGATGACTAACACTTCTGGAAGCCGCCACAGGTCAAGCTTTTTACTGGCTTGTCGTTGCTCTTTGCATTGAGGACAGAACCTTCATTAATACACATTAATAATAAACCACATAAGATGCTACTTAATCACATAACAGTTCATGTAATATGTTACTGTACTATCTCCACAGTCCATAATACAAGCGACAGACAAAGGGTTCAAAAAGCATCCAGCTAAAATGGCTACAATGTTAACCATTAAAAAGAGTTACACTGTACTAGTACTGCTGTTTAAAAGGTTTCCAAAAAATAAAATATCAACACTTAAAGCCCTGTTTGATAACCATTTGGTTTTTGGTTTTTAGTTTTTGAAAATTAAGCCTATAAATACTACTTCCACCCATGTGTTTCCTTCTTTTGTTATCTACTCGTTACATATGTTTTCAAAAACCAAGCTACATTTTGAAAACTAAAAAAAGTAGTTTTCAAAAATTTATTTTTGTTTTTGGAATTTGGCTAAAAATTCAAATGTTTTCTTAAAAAGATGAAACCCATTATAAAGAAAGGATGAGATAACAAGCACAATTTTCAAAAACCAAATGGTTATCAAATGGGGCCTTAGTAATATCATAATTTGTTTTAATGTATTCTTTAGATAAGAAACTAATATATTGCACCAGAAAGAACAATATGGGAGGACCAGTCAAATTTTGAATCTAGGGACGGGAGATTACATAGAAGCTTCAGTATTGACAAAAAAAAAAAAAATATATATATATATATATATATATATATATATTTACAAAACTCTTTAGTATTGAAAAGCAAAAAAGCTAAATTAATCTACCAATTATTGAAGTGCTTGTAGCAGTTCTATTTAAATTTTTTGAAGTAAAGTACCAAAATGGCAAAACTAAACAATGTCAATGAAATCATAAAGAGCAGCTATTGTTGCGCAGAATATCATCCAAAAATTCAAATAGCAGATCATACATCTTCCTGAATCTGAGCAGTCATTAAAGTATAATAGAGGCCAGTAGAAATGAAACATCTCATCATATGCTCAACAGTATTAGTAAAATATTGTACACACATTATTTCAGTCATGAGTATATCAAAAGACAAGTAGAGAAGAGAGGATAGAGAAGCTAACCACATATCTTCAGGAACAAGTGGTTCTTCACGTAGAAAAGATTCCAAACAAGAATACAAGGAGAGCGGCTCAGTTCGAGCTTTTTTCATCACAGGTCCAGATTTGAAAACTTCAGGCAAGTTTTCTAGGTAACAAGTATCAAACTTTTTTAAAAGCTTTTGAGACCAATCAACATACACTAGGACTGATGATGATGAGGGTAGTTGCACAGCTTCTTCTCCACTTGATAGGTCAATGCAAACATTGTCTTCATTCAACAACTGAAGAGGTAATTTAAAAGGTTCCATTACTTTAGATTTTGGATCGTTACTGTTCATTGAACTTGTGCATGTTTCAGCAGAAGAATCATGATGATGAAGATCTTCTCCTGCATGCGACATGCTAGAATCAGATACATCAGTATCAACCAAAGTCCCAATCTTCGCCATTGGAGAGAGCACTCTTTTAACTATTCTCTGAAGGTAGACCACCTTCACCGGACCATCAGATGAGACTAATGAGACTAGAGGAGTTCCAAAAGGTCTCCATCCTGACATTTTGTGGGCATCACTGGTTACCCTGGCACAAAAGATATATATTGCAAATTAATATTTAAAATTATTCCCTACTTTAAGGTTCAACTATTCTTTCTCGCAGGTAATTCGAAGTAGTAGTAATTCATGAGCTACATTAACAATGCCATTCCTAATTAACCAATGCCACCGCCAACCAAATCTGGGAAGAAAGATACTTTGACCATTAATAAATGAAAAAAAAAAAAAAAAACCATGGTAATTTTTCAAAAAGCAACTGTCCAAAGCCTATAGAGAAGAGGTTTTCAAGTCAGAATGAACGCTACAACCTGATAGAAAAAATATATATCATTAAAATAAACACTATTTAATTAGCTTTGCGAGCATGAATACATAATCAAATTGCACATACTGTTCCTGGCTCCGATGTACTAATTGAATATATTTCATATTCTTAGTCAACTTTGGAATCTTGTAGGCAGCAATATGGTCATCATCTTTTATTGTGGACAATGATATCAAGGGATCTTCGAGAAACCTGTGAATCAAATGGTCTCGCACCTGCATAGGAGACATTTTGCAAAAAAAATAAATAAGTTTTATACCCCACACACACACATTCAACTCATAAATAAATAAAATTGTGAAGAACAAATATCAGCAGTAATTGCAGCCCAAGCAAATCATTATTGAAGC
The DNA here is from genome assembly GCA_033996785.1 of Trichosanthes truncata. Lineage (NCBI taxonomy): Eukaryota > Viridiplantae > Streptophyta > Magnoliopsida > Cucurbitales > Cucurbitaceae > Trichosanthes > Trichosanthes truncata. Next base: position 7,512,747 of record JAWPNB010000004.1, read on the forward strand.
CTGACTTCACATAACCTTTGGTGTCCACATGCTTATGAAAGAAATAGAGTAAGTTCTATATTTATATGTGCACATGTTACACATTTATGCATAAAATTAAATGCTGCAAACCTCAGCCAACAAAAGCTTCTCATTGTGCTTCAATGAACAAGTGCCGTTAAGTGCCTGTATTAGATCCCTACACCGGCCCTGCTTTGGTACAGTAACAGTTAAAGTTGATGGCAGCTTACTCCCATCACTAGTAAAAACAGTCACTGTCATAGTACGGGTGGTGGTTGACTGGAGTGGTAATGAGAGATACATGAAGGGGTCAAAAGTGACAGAAACTTTATTGCACACAGGACAGACTAAAGTTGATTTGTATTGGCCCTGTAAAATGAGGGATATCAGATTAATAAACAAGTGGTCTGAAATAACGGTACAAGAAGCAGAAAACATGCAGGAGAATGAGATGAACAAAATAAACCAAGAAAAATAATGTATCATAAAATAAAATTGCAGAGACTAAGAGGAAGGCTAAATACACACATGTAGATGGGATGATCCTGTTCTATATACTACAACAATTCAGGATGATGCCCCTTTCATTGAGAAAAAATGAAAGAATACAAGGGCATCCAAAAAAAACCTAGCCCACAAAAGGAACCCGACTAAATAAAGGGGTTCCAATCAAGTAAAATGAGACCAAGTGGATAATTACAAAAGATCTTAGAAACCGACACCCAAAGGAAAACATAGAACCTAATGGAGGACCAAACATCACTATGGATTCTTTCAATCCCTCTAAAGATTCTATTATTCCTCTCACCCCACAAACCCCATGAAACAGCACAAATCCCTGCCTACCACAAAAATCTCCCATTCTCACGAAAAGGTAGATGGAGAAGAACTTCTCAATCATCTCCCTACAACCTCTATGTCTCGTGAACTAAAAGTCAAACTCGTTGAAAAAGAGACACCAGACGGAATGGGCAAAGTCGCAACCCCAAAGCAAGTGACGAGATCTTCCTCCACCTTCCCACAAAAGGATACAACAAAACGGCCCAATCAGCAAAGACATCTTCCCCAAACGCCTATCAAAAGTGTTAACCATTCCGTGGATAACCTGCCAAACAAAGAACTAAACCTTCTTTGCCAACCCCCTCTATCAAAGATAAGAGAGCCAAGATGTCCGTAGTTTCCCTATTAGACGGAGGACGATGAAATCGAACGAAAAGGAAGGGGAGCTCCTCAAGGGACCAAAGATATTAGCCACAAAACAGTAGTTCATGGAGGATAAATGATATAAACGTGGAAACATAGAGCAGAGGGAACTATCCCCCACCCACTTATCCTCCCAAAAATAAGTATCCCTCACATCCACCACAGAACACTGGACCAGGGAAGAAAAAGAGGGGAGCTCATTAGAAATGTGTTTCCAAGGATTTCTGAAAGTGCCTTTGAAATCACTCGACACCCACTCGAAAGGATGAGGACCGTTTTTACTCCCAATAATCCTATGTCAAAAGGTACCGGATTGAAGGGGGAACTGCCAAGATTCACAGACTTTCCCACCATCTCCCAACTCACCAAGTGCACGCCTTTCCCCTCTTCAACCCCCTCCCACAAAAAAAATCCCTCATAAGCTTCTCAACAGTTTTGCAAACAGCCCCAAAGGCTTTAAAGAGGAAAAAGAAATGAATAGGGATACTGCTAAAGACGGAGCAAATAAAGGTTAATCTACCATCCTTAGAGAAAAAAACTTTTTTCCAAGTAGCTAATCTTTTACGGACCTTCTCTAAAACAGGATCCTAGAAAGGAATGGTTCTAGGGTTATGGCCAAAAGGAAGGCCTAAATAAGACAAGGGAAAGGAACAAACCTCACAACCCACCAAACTTGCTCGTCTATCTACTTTCACAGGGTCGCAGTTCAAACCCAAGATTTGACACTTCCCCTATTGATTTTAAGCCCTGACAGGTCCTTAAAGAAAAACCTAGAATGTGGTTCAAAATAGAGAAAGACTCCTCCTTGCCAAAGCAAAAGAAGATAGTATCATCAACAAATTGAAAATGAGACGGAAGCTTTTTTCGAGCCCACTTCAAAGCCCTCGATAATACCCTTCCACTCCCTTAGAAACAATCCTATTAAGAATATCCACCACCAAAAGAAACCGGAAGGGAAAAAGGGGGTCACCTTGTCTGAGACCTCTCGTAGCTCGGATCCTCCCCTTAGGGCTACCATTAATGAGAATGGAATACTGGACCGATTTGATGCAACTCTAAATCCACGATCTCCATTTGTAACCAAAACCTTTCTTCTCTAGAACCTTATCTAGAAAGTTCCAATCCACATGATCATAAGCTTTCTCGAAGTCAATCTTAAAAATAACTTCCTCCTTACCACACCCCCGATAATCCTCGATAGCCTCACTGGCAATGAGAGCCTGATCAAGAAATTGCACATGTCCGGAGTTCTTCTAACAATCCTATATTAAAAATCCAATATAAGGATCTGAGTTCTTTAATTGTGCCTTCATAATTTATTCCCTTGAAAATAATAATAATTCGTCCACCCAAAGAAAGTCAAAATTTCACATTTCAATATATAAACGATTTATACAGATACATCAACTGTGTCTCTTGATTAATAACAATACCATAATTATAACCCACAGCATCTTTCCTGAATATATTGGCATCATTACATCATTCCTTATGCTTCTGGTATAAAATCCAGAAGACAAATTTAGATGAGGGAATTTTGAAGTATTTAAGATATTTTAATGGTCAAGAAATTATTTTGATAAGAAACAAGTACTTCATTATCAAAAGGGACATACAAAAAGACGAGGGAGATCGAGATATCCCCACAAACCATAGTTACGAAAAATCCTCCCAGCTGGTGAATAATTGAGCTATACTATAATTACAAAACAGATTAGAAGAAGTTGACCAAGTAGAAGCAAAAATTTTAACAAGTTCCCAAAATTTAATAGCTGAGCTATACTATAATGGTCAAGAAATTATAATAACTAAAGAAAGAATAATAGTCAATCAGGTCAGCATACATCCAGTAATAGTTGAGCCGAGTTCGTGAACTTCTTCATTCTAGTAAACAGGGACTTCTCATGATGGATATGATTGTGAGATAACCGAGCATCTTCAACAGGGAACTTAAAAATTATGAATTCTCAATTTACAATACACAACTAAAGAAAGCAATCATACAGTACAGTACAATATGTTGTGAAGATTTCTTTCTTTAGTGATCATGTAATCTAGATTGTAAAGGTACTGGGTACCAGCTACCAAGCAGGTTGGACTGAGACTCAAAAAAAGCCACCCTAGTTTGTCATGCAACTACCAAGAAGTGTTTTGGAGAAGAACAGTTTATCCTAGTAGTTCATACCGGAGTCCTGGTGTAGGATAGACGGAAACTTGAGTGCCTGTTTGTCAAAGAAGAGATCTTGGTCCAGGTAATGCCCCTAGCCCATATGATTTTAATACAAAATCCATCTGACAGGAGTGGAACATTATTAATGGCAGGATATTGATTTTGTTACAAGACTTCAACAGGTATATTCAATGCTAAAAAGTTTGTGCCTATTTCTCAAGAACGTGAAATCATTGCTGTTGAGGAAGACTTGCTTCTACAAGACTACAACAACGTGCTAAAATTGAGGCTGATAGATAAAAGGGTGCCTCCTATCACAGTAACAAAATTCAAATCAGCTTTTGTGAGAAGACAAATAATTGATTCGTTCTTAATTGATTTTGAGTTTGCTAATGACTTGAGGAGAAAGATAAAAGACTTTTCTTAAACTAGACCTGGGGAGGGCTTATGATCCGATGACTTGGTGTTCTCTTTTTTTGAACAAGAAACGAAACTTTTCATCGATATAATGAAAAGAGACTAATGCTCAAAGATACAAACTCCACAAGGGAGTGAAAAAAGAAACTGAAAAAGTGATAAAAAGTCATAATAAAGGTAAGAAAAAAGCACCCCAAATAAGACTAATATCAATCAAAGAGAAATCAACAAAAGACTTAGAGAGAGAACACCAGGTAGAGACTTTAAAAAGAGCTTAATCGAATTGAGCAGTCTACGAAAAATACCTATCCTCAAAAAACCTCAAATTTCTTTCCATCCATAGTTTCGAGAGAAGAGCTTTGATCCCATTGGACCATAATAAAAGAGGCTTTAAAGCCAATGAGATCCCAAGAAGAAGATGAAGAAAAATGTCCCTCGAATGATAGGACCACATAGATAAGCATAGTTGGTGTTTTCTAGATGCAATTCTTCATCAGAAAGCGTATGGTAATTGTTGGAGGATGCGGATCAAGGGCTCTATATCGAGTACTAACTTATGGATGTTGCTAATTTCTAGATGCGGTACTTGGGCAAAAAGATTTTGGTAATTGTTGAAGATGAGGATCAAGGGATATATATCAAGGACCATGCAACATCCAGAATTTTCTACACAGAAGAATTCTAAGTCAAGTCATAATGAGTAGAAGAAAAATTCCATATGTAAGTTCTCGTGGTGCTTTGGTTTAGTTTATTTGGTTGGAGAGAAATAAGAGAATTTTTTTAAGATTCATATGGGGATTTTGTAGAAAGCAAAATAACATATGCTTCCTAGCCTCTAGATAGAGCTGTGGGAGGACATATGCAATAATTCTTCTTTAATTCATACTAACTAGAGAACATCCCTAAGAACTCAAGGACACAGTTGTAAACCTATAGAACAGATCCTGTTCAAGTAAAATCATTAACCAAAGAACCTCCTAAAATCTCATTTCATGAGATCGAGAGGAAACTTCTAAATTTAACCCCTTTTTGTTTCTCACTGAGTACTGGTCTCTAATTGCAGGATACTGAATCTTCCTCTTGTAGATTTTTTGTAATTAACACATTGTACCTCATAAAAAAAAATACCAAAAATAACTAACTTGCAGTGGAAATAGGTAATTTTACACACTTGGCACACATCGACAATTATGGAGTCATTACGAGCAATGTGGTTTGCCCAATATTCATCGGCAACTTCTTCGTCAGGTCTGCCATCTGCATCTCTGGACTTAATATAGGGTTTGTGCTTTACACGATTCAGATCTTCATGTAGACCATCAAGCAAAAATGCTAGAAGTTCCTGCAATGAGACTTCTTGATTTCTTGATCCAATACAATGATTTATGAAAATAGTAAGATTACGTGAGTAATAAACCTGGGAATCATGCTGATTATAACCACTAAATTGGGGTGCAAAACGAGCAAGCTTTGCTTTAAATGGACGAGGAGCAACAGATGTTCGTCCAGGAGCCCATAGCTTTCTAAGCAAGTCACCAAATGCCATAGCAAGCTCACCCTGTGTATACAACTTCAATTTAGTAGAGTAAATATAACAAAAAAATTTAGCACGACACCATATGAATATCAGTAAAATGAATGCTTCTAAATTTCAAAGATAATTTCTAAAGCAATTAATAAAAGCATCAGAACATGGAAACTCTTGTACCAAAAAGTACACTGAAATCATTTCCAATCATGAACTAGAACCCCTAGCACTCGTTATTACCTAAAAATTAAAACAAAAATATTAAGGCACGTGTCACCACTTTCTAGAAAAATAAAGACAAAAAATGAAAAGGAAAGCAACGGGGCCAACAAACAGACCATCAGGATTTCTTTTTCCGGTTTTCAGCATTACTAAACCATTTCCCAACTGAAACCTTGATAATAATGACAGGATATGAACTGTCACTAAACCCTAAACCATCAGGATTTCTTTTTCCGATTATCTTTATACTATCTTGTTTTCTCTCACTCTCTCATGGAGTTTGTATCTTTTGAGCATTAATCTCTTTTCATTTTTTTCAATGAAACAGGATATGAACTGTAAATAATAAGAAATGACAATAAATAACAAGTACAAGAATTGCAAGCAAGCTGGAATAAGAAATTTGCTAAGGTCTATTCAATTACAGTGCTCATGATGCAATATAAGTTCCATTCCCAAATGCTTCATGGAGGTGAAGAGTAAAGCACAGTCTTTAGGCCCAAACTCATTAAGGGACAAATCAATGAACACAATTAGCAGAAAGACATGGTCATAACCTAAAAGGCAATACAACAATAGTAAATAACCCTCGAAGCACAATTTTTTTGGTTTGGTGACATACATATACAACACATATCACACACCCAAAATTTGTTTGACACATACTCGACACTTACTGAATACGTGTCAAACATTTGTTGGATCACGTTGTTTAAAAAACATCATCCTTGTTTTTTAAGTATATACACTCTGAACGTAACAAATTTTATAATTTTTATAAAATGTAATCACTGAGAAAAATGTGTATTCAACTTCTTCAAATCTTTTCCTATAAGACATTTCATTATTAAAGAATATGCAATTAGCTAATCCAACTTCCTGAAACCTTGCATATTTCATCACTTCAATCACAGTCTTTCATATGTAAATATCATAAATTAGAACAAACTTTAATTCATAAATGCACAAAAGTATTCAATTGTATGTATTTTTAATAAATGTATCATAGCCAAGTCAATGTCCTAATCTTTAGAAAATAATTTGCCACCAAATCTATGTCATATCATGTCCATGTCCTTCTGTGCTTCTTAGTATATGACCAATTCATGCACAACAACCGAGAACCAAAAAAGCATTTGCGATCTTTTTTTATTTTTCTAAATGGGAAGTTCCACACTCCCTGATATCCTTAGCAAAAGTGCCTCACCTTGGTGCGGGTGAGACACCCTGTGCTAGGTACCTCTAAACACTGCAGCAACAAAAAGAAGAAAGAATCCTCTACAAGAAACCATAGTTGCTTTTCCATTGCTCATGAGGAACTTTTTAAGATAAGATAAGATTTTACTTTTTCTAGGAATTTCGTGTATAGTCTTATATTCATAGCATTTGAACAAAGTAAGGGGGAAAGAGTTGGAAACTCAAAGCTATGACTCTAGGAATTTTATTTTAAAAAACGTACGGAAAAGAATGACACAATTGAATAGTAACTAGTGAAGTTAAACTTTGCAAGCTTAAAACTATTGTAATCAAGACAGATTCATTAACAACATAAGTCTAGGTTTCACGAATCTGAAATGCAGATGAAACTTACAACCATGCCCAAAGGATTCTGCCAGTTAATCTCCTGGTGATAATCCTCACGAAAATATCTGGCAAACTCAGGTGTGTGAACAAGGCATTGAATGGCACTATTCATGAAACAAGTATTACCAAGATTTAACAACCCGGTTAAACCACAAGAAGATCCCCTCCTACTAACACCAACTTGCGGATCTGTATTTTCCAACTCTCTGATTGAAGAAGTCGGGTTCTGGCTCTGCACTACTTCTGTTTTAGACGTTCCCTTGTTAGACATGCCTCCTGCAATGATTAAGTTTGACTTAGAAGGCTCTAAAGAAATAGAAGTAGCTTCCTTGTCGGTTGTTCCATTGTCCTGAACGTAACTGGCACAGCCACCCAATGCATTATTATTTCCATGGTTTATAATCTCCACCAGGATCTAACAAAAATAAAGAACGAAAATTTCAGAAGGTTCTAATCAAAAAAATAAATTTAAAAAAAAAGGCTTTAGTAGGCAATAAATGCTCGCAAGATATTCAAATGTACAAGAGATTTCACCAAATCTAATAAATCTTGCAAGGCAATTTGTGGTTGCTAAAGATTAGTCAAATGTATGTGCAAGGAGTGTGATTTATTTCCTTCCTGGTTTCTTATCAAAAAAAAAAAAAAAAGTCAAATGTATGTGCAAAACGTATCATGTGATCATCACATTTCCAGGATGTCACAAGTCTCTAGTATATCAACGTGGAAATACGGGAATAATAGTCTTTGCCAGCTGAAAGTTGAAATGGCCACAGGACCTAATCAATAATAATTCCCAATCGTGTAACTCTACATAAACAAGACACTCGGAAAAGCCAAGATTATGAACTTCCGTTAAGCTCTTAGATTACAAAAATAAATGACTGATCAATATTTGCAACTCTGTTACAAATACCCACAGTCAATAAGCATCAGAATAATAATTTGAATTCACAACTCAGCCTACATCCTCCAATGTTTGTATACCAGAATGAGCAAGCAAGACCACTTATTTCAAATGTTAGTAATCACATGAAAATGTATGGACTAGAAGAAACAGATAGTTTTAAACCAATGATAGGATAAACATTAAAAAAATGATAATAATACTAAAAATACAAGAGAAGTACGAGATAGACCACTTATCTATTTTTGCTATTCTCACTTGGATACCTTTGCTTCCAGGTATTCCAGATGGGTTTCTTTTTTTTCTTTTTTTTTTTTTATAAGAAACCTGAAGAAGATATGTTACGGAAAAAAGGAGGCCATGTCCTCATGGCAACGGGAAGAGAAGAGAAAACCCCCTCCCAAGTGAACAAAGAAAAGCCTTCCAATCATGAAGAATCATGGAGGAATAAGGCTAAATTATAAAAAATACCTCTAAGATTTGTCCCTTGTTTCAAACACGTCAACTTTTCGTCCAATATTCTAACGGTTTTTCTACTCCGATGGTAGTTTTGAAACATTTATGAAAGGTCAAGGGTAATATTACAACTTTTAAAAGTATAGAGGTATGTTTGAAACAAGAGGCAAAGTTTAGGGGTATTTTTTATAATTTAGCCCAGGAATAATTACAAGAGATTTTACTATTTCTACAAGACCACTAAGAGGAGGTGATCTGTACATTGCTACAAAAAATGTTGAGATTGGTTGTTTTGTTCTCAAAAGTCCTACGATTTCTATTCAACCAAATCTCCCACAAAAGTGCCCGAACTGCACAATTACACAAAAATCCTAGCTTTGCCTTTTAAAAGCCAATTGTAAGTTCCTCAAGATGCCACTTAACCACACATCTAGGTAGATAAATAAACAACCCAAACTCCTTCAAGATGAAACCCTAGCCCTTTGAAGCAAAAGAGAATGAAGAAAAAGATGCCAAAAGATTCCTCTTTTGTCAAAACATAGACTACAAGCTGAGGAAGGAATCGCCCAATTTCTGCATTTTTCTTGCATTCTCTCACGAGTATTGGACTATTCACCCTAGAAGACACTTGACAGATAGAGAAATTGAGGAATGGGCCTGCCTTAGTGATGCTCTAGAGGTGGTTTTACTAAATGATTCCTTGGATGTGTGGTGCTGGAATTTGGAGAGGGACGGGGCTTTCTCATCCAAATCGCTTAATAGAGCCCTTTCTTCGAAAGGAGTTTCTGCACACAAAGACCTATACCTCTCGGTTTGGAAAGGACATTACCCCAAAAAGGTTAAGTTTTTCATTTGGAAGCTGAGCCATGAGTGCCTCAATACTTTTGACAAACTCCAAAGGCGTTCTCCTTGGATCTCTCTCTCTCCTAGTTGCTGTGTACTGTGCAAAAATGATGGGGAGTCCCAAAATCATCTTTTTATGTGGTTCAAACAGGCCAGATTTCTTTGGGACTACTTATTACAAGCTTTTGGTTGGCAGGTTATCTTCCCCCTTCGTATTAGGGATCTTCTCCCCATTTTGTTTCTTGGTCGTCCATTCAAGAAAGAGAAGAAGGTTCTTTGGTTGAATTTTATCTGGGCTTTTTTGTGGTCATTTTGATTGGAGCGAAACTCACGTATCTTCTTGGATAAAGAACAAGACACGCACTTTCTTATAACTTCCATCACTTTTCTTTCTCTTCATTGGTGTAAATTGAGATCCCCTTTAGTAATTATAACTCTACTAATCTTATGACCAACTGGAAGAGTTTTTTGTAATCCTTTTGGATTGGATCTCCTTTTGTAATTTCATCTTATCAATGAAATTTTTCTCTGTTTCCTATCCAAAAAAAATTATCTCACGAGTATTTAGCCCCCTATGGGCTAGGGACAAAGGAAGACTTTCCCCTTCATAGGGATTTTTTTTTCCTTTTTTTTAGTACAACAAACGTGGGGATTGGGATTTGAACCTCCAAAGGAAATGAGTAGATGCCTTAACCGCTAAGATATGCTTATCTTGCCACCTTCCTAGGAGTATTGAACCTCCAAATCATATTGACTAAGGGAATTTTCAAAGTGGGCCTAGTTTCTATGAGTTTTAGGAGTGCAGATCTACAAGAGAAGTTTCCAGAGGGTTCCAATGACCGATCCACCCTGTCAATTCCATCTTCGAGCTGAACAGAATCAATTCTATCCGCCAGCCCCAACCAACTATCAAGTTTTCTATCGAAAAGCCCTCATCTAAAGCCCCAATCCCAATCATTCCGCTCCTCATTCCAAAAAATCAGCAATGGTGGAATCTTTCTTTTTTTGTTGAAATACTAAAAAGATCAGGGAAATACAAGCTAAGAAGCACAGCTGTAGAATAAATCCATCAAGAATGTGGTGGAGGATTGGTGGATTCAGAACCCGACTAGAGGTTGGCCCGGCCATGGATTGATGATGAAGGTTAAGGGTCTTAAGGCTATTCCTAAGGAATGGAGTAAAAACTATCGATTTGATGTCAACAAACTCCATTCTCGTCTCCCAATTACAGCAGTTAGATATTTTAGAGGACACAGTTGCTTTAACTCGCTCCCAATCTAACTCTCGTAGTTTGATTCAAGAACAAATTGAAGTTTTGACTGCACAAGACCACATTTATTGGAGACAACGATGTAAATTACAATGGCTTAAAGAGAGGGGATGAGAATACTAAGTTTTTCCATAGACTTTTGACTGCCAAACGAAGGAAAAACACCATCACTAAAATTCTTTCACGAGAAGGTTAACAACATCTGATATCAAAGCTGAATTTATTGATTTTTATTCGAAGTTGTACACTAGAGATGGCCAACAACATTTTCTGCCACTGAATGTTAACTGGAGTCCTATAAGTTCTGAACAGCATCAGGTCTTGAGGGTGTTTAAACAGAGAATGAGGTGTTCCCAGCTGTTTCTTCTTTAGGGAATGGCAAATCTCCAGGTCCCGATGGTTTCACTGCTGAATTTTTTAAATTTTTTTGGGGAACTCTTAAGCATGATATTTTGCATATGGTTAATGATTTTTATTCATCGGGGATTATTAATGCTTCAATGAATGAGACTTATATATGCTTAATCCCTAAGAAGCTTGTCTCCAAGTCAGTTACTGAATTTCGTCCTATTAGTTTCATTCCATGTGCTTATAAGATTGTTGCTAGAATTTTATCTTTGGTTGAAGCTGGTCTTATCCTCTACCATTGCAGAAAACCAACTAGCCTTTGTTGCTAATAGACAAAGTCTTGACGCTTCACTAATGGCTAATGAGATTATTGATGATTGGACTCTTGAGAAGAAGAAAGGTGTGCTTTTAAAGCTAGATATTGAAAAAGCTTTTGATACTGTGGATTGGGATTTCCTAGACGCAGTGTTGGAAGCAAAAGGCTTTGGTCATATTTGGAGGAAATGGATTCAAGGGTGTGTTAATAGTGCTAACTACTCTATCATTATTACGGTAAACCTCTAAGGAAAATAATACCGTCTCGCGGTATTCGACAAGATGATCCACTTTCACCCTTTCTCTTTATTTTAGTATCTGATTGCCTAAATCGTCTTCTGGCTCATAATGCAAATTTGGGTCTTATTTCTACTCATCCTATTGGTTCACAGTCCATGTTCATAAATCACTTGCAATTTGTTGATGGCACTCTTCTTTACTCTATTTATGATCGGGATGCACTGATTCATCCTTTTGCAAGTAGTTAAAATTTTTTAATGTGCTTCTGATTTGAGGATCAACTTAAACAAGAGTGAACTTCTGGAGATCCATATTGACCCCTCTGAAATGGACGGGATGTTGGCCTCCTTTGGTTGTAAACAACGTATTTGGCCTAACACTTATTTTGGTTTGCCTTTGGGAGGGAATTCAAAGTCTTCATCTTTTTGGCAGCCTGTTATTGAGTGAATAAAATAGAGATTACACAATTGGAAATATGCTTACATTTCTAAAGGTGGTCAACATACCTTAATCCAAGCTACTCTCTCAAGCATGCCAATTTATTATATGTCTCTGCTTAAAATTCCTTCTAAAGTGGTACAAACTTTAGACAAGATAATTAGGGATTTTTTTTTGGGAGGGCTCTCGAGGTGATGGAGGTGTTCATAATGTGAATTGGAAAACAACACAACTTCCTAAACTAATGGGAGGTCGTGGAATTGGCAATTTTCAGCATCGTAATACAGCCTTATTGGCCAAATGGATTTGGTGTTTTGCTCATGAAAAGAACTTCCTATGGAGGCAGCTTATTGTTGAGAAATATTATGGTTATGTGCTTGGAGATGACTGGCCACAACCCATCAAATTTGCTTCTCATAAGTTACCTTGGAAAGCTATTAGTAGTATACAGGAGTTGATTGCTTCTAGAGCACGTCGTCGACTTGGGGATAGATCTTCCACTCTCTTTTGGACAGATTTTTGGTTGAACTGTGGTCCAATTGCTACCGCTTTTCCTCGACTTTTCAAGCTTTCTACGAACCAGTCTAGTATGATGGCAGAAGTATGGAATGACTCTAATTTAGTATGGGATTTACAGCTACGATGTAATTTGAATGATCAAGAAATCTCTGAATGGGCTATCCTTTCAAACATTTTGACTCCAATTAGACTTCAAAATTCATTAGATTCTTGGCATTGGCCTTTAGAGTCATCTGGGATTTTTTTTGTTAGATCCCTCACAGAGAGCTTGGTGGGTATTGATGACACTTGTTTGAGAGCCCTTCATTCTGTGATTTGGAAGGATAATTATCCAAAGAAGATTAAAATCTTTCTTTGGGAGCTTAGTTTGGGAGCAGACAATACAAATGATCGATTGCAACGACGAATGGCTTATATGGCTCTTTCTCCAGATTGTTGTTTTATGTGTAGAGGCAAACAGAATCTACTGGACATCTATTTATACATTGCACTTTTGCTTATCGTTTTTGGAGTCATCTGTTGGAAGCCTTTGGATGGCCTTTGCCTTTCACAAACAACATATTCGATTTTCTCTATGTGGTTTTGGTAGGTCACCCTTTCACAGGGACAAATAAGGTTTTATGGCTTGCTTTTGTTTGGACTTTTCTGTGGAATCTTTGGCTGGAGAGAAATGGTCGTAACTTCAGGGATTCTTCTTCTCCTTTTGAACGTTTTATAGACAATGTGTTTTCTATTGCTTTTACTTGGTATAGGCATTTACAGCCTTTCTGTCATTATAGCTTATTCTTTTTAATCTCCAATTGGAGAGTCTTCTTGTAATTCACCAATAGGTGCTCAGAGTCTCACCTCCTTTATTTCATTCATCAATGAAATTGTTTCCTTTATCCAAAAAGACAAGCTAAGAAGCACGGAAACGGATAAGAGACATGAATAGGACACAACACGGACACGGTGACACATCATTTTTAAAAAATCTATGACACGAACACGACAAGGACACGTTTATTAAAATATACATTTTTTAAAATATACATCATTTTTATGCAAGAAGCCGAAATAATAGTTCATTATATATCATTTTTATACCAGAAGAAAATTCACAGTCAATATGTTTATGGATTTATATGCTTAAAAAAATGAGTTTGACGTACTTCGCTATCAAAATTTATTATTTTCGTTATATATTATTATGTGTCTATTTAGTATGCTTAACAAGTGTTCGATACGTGTCTAACAAATGTTGGACTTATATTGACTTTGTACAATTAGTGTCTAAACACCATATCTATTATGCTAACAAGTATCCGATACGTGTCCAACAAGTGTCGGAGTGTCCGACATGTGTCATACACGGACACGCTAGCCAAACTAAAGTGTCCGTGCTTCTTAGAAGACAGGTGAAGAGAGGCATCTCCCACCTATTTATCATTTGAAAACCTAATTGTCTGCCCCTTTTTAACTTTGAATGCTTAGAAGAGAAAAGGAGTTATCCTTGGCAATGTCATACCACGGTCTTCCCCTTTTCCAAACCATAATTATTAGCAATAACCCTTTTTCAAAGAGCCCCCTCCTCTAGTGCTAACAAGCCATTTAAGGAGGAGGGCATTATTTCTTCGATTAAAGGACACAATTCCCAATCCATCATAGAGTGAGGTCCACTCCCATTTAACCAAATAACCAAATGACTGCAGGAGCAATAGCTACCTCCATCACGAAAGAAGTTTATGACTAGCTTATCCATTTCTTTACCAAAGTCAACGGGAGCCATAAGGAGTGGGAATTAATAGAGAGATAGACTATTGAGGATTGATTAGGCCAGTGTCAAGCATCCCCCTTTTGTGTGGAGGAGGTTCTTCCATTTATCTAACTAGCCCGAACTTATCAGCCAAGGCTTCCCAAAAGGATAAGGCTCGACGATTGCCATCTAAAGGAAAGTCAAGGTAGGAGAAAGGAACGTCTTCTGCTCTACAACCAAGCTTAGAAGCTTGGGAATTCATCTCCATATCATTAATATTGATACTAATAAGGGAAGGTTTAGCTTAGATTAAAGGAGCCCAAAGCTATGGAGGAAAAGTGAAATCACCCACCGCCACCTAAAGAGGGTACTTCAAACCTAGGCCTTCTCATAATTAAGTTTAAGCAAGTGACCTCTTTTCCTCTTGGCTTTTCACTCTCTAAAGCAACTAAAATGAAATCTATTATTTGCCTTCTTCCCACAAACTAGCCTAAGTGTCCTCAATAATGAGATGGAGGACCTTTTTAAGTCCCGACATTGGATTACAAGATTACCCAACAATTTAGGATCTATTTGGTTTACAATCTGAAATCTATTTTACGTTTTCAAATTCCCTAAGTCAAATGGATTAGTGAATATCCATTTAACAGAGTGGTTTTTTAAAATTGTTTCAGGATTCTGTGATCCAAAATATCAAAAATACTGAACAACATTTTTATGTTTTCAATGGATCCAGATTGTAAATTTGAAAAATTTTAAATGCAATTTCATTATAAAATATAGAAACTTTGATAAAGATACTATTTCTTTTTTTTTTTTAACAAGAAACGAAACTTTCATTGAATAAATGAAAAGAGACTAATGCTCAAGGAATACAAACTCTTAATGGAGTGGCAAAAAAATAAAGTTACAAAGCATAAATAAAAGCATTCCAATTTAGATTAATATCTTGAAAAGGATACTATTTCATGTTATAAACTCATTTCATTTTTTGTTAAAATGGATGTATAACATAATTTTTTTGGACCATTTCTCGATTTGTGCTTGTCATCCTTATGCAGGGGACATGCTAATCTTCTTTGTATCGTTCCAATTTTATCAGATGTCCCTTAAACGACGGATGTATAACATAATATATTAAAAATTAAATAATATTGTAAAATAATAATTCTGCAAAATTTATAACATAAAACATGTTCATAAATTAATTAATAATAGTTAAGATTCAACCAAATATTTAGTTGGTAACTACAACTATTTTTATTGTTTATAAATATATTACTAAACACATTTTGAACAACTTTTTAAATTGAGATATAGACTCTAAATCTACTACTAAACACGTATTCAAAAACACTGAAAATATGAAATACAACTTTGTTTTCATTGAATCTCTTGTTTTCAAATTTCTACTTTTAGATCAATAACCAAATGCATCCTTAGTCACCCACCTTTGATGCTCCGGTTGAACCACACGTTCCTATAATAGGGATTTCAATGCCCGTTGATCAATTTGGACCACAAATTTCCTACCCAAAATATAGTGGCATCATTTCTAGATAGATATGATATGTCATTTCTTTGGACATCATTGCCTCTTAGAGATCAAATTTCATGTAGATATAGATTATGATGTGACCCCTCACCGAAGTATCAATTAAGATCAAGACATCGAGGGCGAATAATGGGGAAGGAAATTTGAAAGTAGTTACCTGCCAAAATATCCTCTCGGAATCCCATCATTCCAACCATTTTTTACAAACTGTTTTTCCTTCTCTCATGTTCTTTCTCCACTCCTAGAAATCTAAACCATTTGTACTTTCACCATAGAGAAACCCCAAATACTTTAAATCATAATCTATCACACATCTAATGGGAAAATTTCCAATTTTCCACACAAACTTATCCTGCCATACTCTTCAACAAATTGACTTTCAACAATTCACTGGGCTTTAATCAATACTTTAACTAATTTAGGGATGTCAATTCGAAGTTAAGTGGGGACAAAGAGAGGGATCAGCCTCCTAAAACAATCCCCATCCCCAAAAAAAAAACTCATTAAGAAAGGGCAAGGACAGGAATGGGAATACCCATGGGAAATTTGTAAGGAACCAAGAACGTTAGGAAGAAGTACAATTTACTTTAAAATAAAATTTTAATTAAATTAATTTGTATTTCTGTATTATTTTAAGCTTTTAATATAATGTAAACATGGGTCATTTTTATTTTATTTTTTTAACAAGAAACAACACTGAAACAAATATATGTATAAATTTCTATTAGAATATGCATTAAAAATATAATTATCAAATAATATTAATAAAATATTAATTACAAAATAACAAATCGGTGGTCCTGTTCCCATCCACGAAATGAAAACAAAAAATAGATTATCAATCACGTTTATTCCAAATTGTCCATCAAAAATTAATTAAAAAGAAAAATTATTTTCCAAGAAAAGTAGTTGAAGTGGACAGACTTACATCCTGATCCATCTGAATGTTTGCATCATCAAGAGTTTTATCCATGTCATTCATCAAGGCATGTTTTCGGTGGCCATAGTAATCCCAAATGCATACCTAGTTAAAGTCGTGAATACTTGGATTTAAATGAAACAACCAAAAGTTTATTGGAAAAGGAGTTAGAAATTGAACTCTGGATGTGGTAGGGTCACATGAACTTTACTTGTTCCAAGTTAAGATCAAAAATTTCGCAAGCTCGTCTGTGAAGCTCACCAATTGTCTCCTGCCAAATAAATATGAAATTTTAAATAAAACCAACTGATAAACAATGAAGCACAGGTTTCAATAGAACTGAGACAAGGGTAGGTACTAAAGAAAGTGGTATACCATGGCACGTTCTCAAAATACCTTCTTGCTTATTCTTATTGTGGAGCGGTCACCCTTTGGCACCTCTAATAATTGAAGGCGTAGAGGATATACTTCAACAGCCAATTCAGTTTGAGAAAGACCTGCACTAATTACCTTCCGTGCCAATGTTGGACCACCGCCGTACCTAAAACCAACCAAAAGATTTGACTAACTTATAAAATGGTTCATATGGATTTCCAACCAAAAAAGAAGACAAGATTAAAGAATCTCAACAGTTAGTTATTTTCTTATAAGAAAAAAAGTTAATTATTAATAGTGTCTATATCTTTTTTTTTTTATAAGAAACAATTTCATTGATGTATGAAATTTACAAAAGGGAAAGAGAATCCAGGGAGATTACAAAAGACTATCCCAACTAACTAAGAGGGATGTGTATGAGTAAGATGCAAAGCGGGTAGATAATTTACACTAGGACATAGCATAGTAGATAACAAGATCAAAGAAAGATTCAAAAGCATTCTCTTTTTCTTTGAAAAGTCAATGATTTCTTTCTTTCCAAAGCACCCAAAAAAAGGCTCTAGTAATGTTCAACCAGAGCGTGGCCTTGATACACTTAAAAGGATGCCCCAGTAGAACAACAATGAGAACCTCCTTCACATTGTCTCGGAAAAACAAACACCAGTCGAAGGCATTCAAGAGGCGAGACCAAAAACTCCAAGCAAACGAGCAGTGGATGAAAATGTGGTTTTGTGACTCATCGTTGGCTTTACAAAGGGAACACCTTCTTGGGGATAAGGCCATATTAGGCATATGTCTTTGAAGAACCTCTTTGGTATTGATAGTTCTATGCAAAAGCTCCTAAAGGAAGAATTTAATCTTCTTTGGGTAATTGTCCTTCCAAATAATTTTAGTCAATGAGGGCTCTAAGAGTTGTATGTTGTCACCCATGGCATCCATAAGAGACTTTGTTGAGAAATTACCATTGGGATTTAGGGGCCATTTCCAGGTGTCTTCGGTTTGAGAGAGGGTGATGGGGTCCAAGTCGATGCTAAGATTCGCCCATTCCAAAGCTTCATCATCTTTCAAATTTCTCTCAAGTCTGAGGTCCCAGAATCTGTTATCAATGTTCCATACCTCTCTAACCATGGCCTTTTTGCAATGTGAGAGTTTGTAGATGAGGGGATTGCATGAAGCCAATGGGGAGCTAGCCGTCCATGGATCAATCCAGAAAAGTGTATTCGCTCCATCGCCCACTTGATGGCAAATGCGACTAGTGATAAGGCTTTGATGTTTAACAATATTTTTCCAGGGGCCTTTTGCACTGTCGACAGAAGCCCACCTTAAATAAGTTGAAGCACCATATTTTTCTTTGATAAGCTTCCTCCACAAAGCATTTTCCTCTTGGTTGTATCGCCAAATCCATTTGGCCAAGAGAGCTTTATTTTTGTCTCTCATAGAATGGAACCAAGACCACCTTGTTTAATAGGAAGGAGAATATTGCTCCATCTAACCCAATGATGCCCTCTATCATCCAAACCCCTTTTCCATAAGAAGTTCTTGAACATTGTTAGGCAGGAGGAATAAAGATAGATAGTAAGTAGGGAGGTTGGGTAAAGTTGCCTTAAGGAGAGTAAGTCTACCCCCTTTTGATGTAAAGGTGATACCTAAGGTCGAAAATCTTCTCTAAATCTTCTCAACAATTAGAGCCCAAAAAGCTCTAGTCTTAGAAGCTCCATTCAAAGGGAGCCCCAAGTATGTCTTCGGCCAAACCCCCACTTTACAACCAAATTTCTGAGCAAATGCCTCAATCTCAATTTGTTCCACATTAATACCAATGATCTTTGATTTTTGAAGATTAATGTTATGACCAGATGCCTGTTCGAAGGCCCCAAGCACCTGGAGCATATGTTGAGTTGATGATTCATCTTCAAAATTAGAGAAAAGGATGGTGTCATCCATGAATGGTATATGGTTGATACTAAAGTCTCCTCTACCAATCCTGAAACCTCTAGTATGTCCCTCATCCTCCGCTTTAGAAAGCAATCGGCTGAAACAATTCATAATCATAATAAACAGGAAAGGAGAGAGGGGGTCCCCTTGTCTAAGACCGCGTGAGGCAATAATTTTACCGCGAGGTCGACCATTGATGAGGATCAAGAAATTTGCTGTGGAAATGCAACCCCTGATCCATGATCTCCATTTAAAATTGGCCTGAGGGGATCCACCTTTCTAAATCCTTCTTGAGTATATTTAGTTTATAGATTCTTTTCCCTCGTTTGATTAATAATTATCATATTGTTTAACGTGTTGTTTGATATCAAATATCAAAACAATATTCCACCTATTAAAACAAAAGCAGACAAGAAACAAGAAATGCAAAAAGAATAAAATGACACACAGATTTACATGGTTCACTAATAGTGTATTAGCTACGTCCACAGGCAGAAGGAAAGTGTATTTTATTATCTTGAGGAGAAACAGAGTATAGAATACACAGATATTTCAAATAAGAGTTTAGAGGGTTTATATATGGCACCCATCTAACCCCCGTACTTGGTCATTCAGAGCGCCAGATAACAAATTCAAGGCATTTCTACACCACCTAATAAACTTAGGTTACATTATTGACTAAGAGATAAAAGTATAAAAAAAGTTTAAAATATTACAATAAAACATTATCCAACAAATTTAGGGCATTACCTTCTAATGCTACTAACAAAGCAAAACTATATATATATAAAGTGGGAATATATAAATCATCATTCAAAGAAGAAGAAGAAGAAGGAGATAAGGATCCGACCCATCCAACAGTATGCATAACCCAAAAAAATTTCAAAATTCAACATACAGGGCCAAGGACCCCAATCCTCAGTAGTTTTCTTGGTCTTTTGGTCTCGTGTTTTCTGTTGCTTTGAAGGTGTCTTCTTCAAGTTTTTGATGGCCTACTGTGTGGTTTTTCGGTTGTTTTGGAGGTGTCTTCTTCTCGTTTTTTTTGGCCTTTCGTTCAGTTTTCGGGGGCAGCCTTCTATGTTGAGTTTGGCTTCTAAGGCTCTTTTGTTGCAAGTTTTTGCTTGGGTTGTTTCCTCTGCGTTCACTTGCCCTATCGTTTTTTGTTATTTGTGAAAGTTTCTTTTCAGTTTCTAGTTCTTTCTTGGGTTTCTTTACAGTTCCTTTTGTTTCTGTATGGTTCTTGGTTCTTCGTTCACTCCCTTGCGAAGTTTGTTTCCTTGAGTATTAGCCTCTTTTCATTTATTCAATGAAAAGTTTCATTTCTAAAAAAAAAAGGCAAGGACCCCAAGAAAAGGATCAGTTTCTAGGAGAATTGTAAGATGATCAGAAACCATTCTGGTTTTCTTCAACACTCTAGAATCAATGAACTTGGCTGCCCACCCCTGAGAAAATAAGAATCTGATAAACAAGGATTGTGTTTATCCCTGAGGTTGCACCATGTAATTTTTCAATTGGTCATAGAAATTTCACGTAATCCCAGCTTATCAATCAGTTTTTTTAATATCTCATACTCTTTTGGTCTTCTTCCTCCACTAGACTGTTCCATGAGACCATCTAGTCACATTGAAATCACCCCTAGACACCATCTTCCTTCACAAGAATCAAATAAACTCCTCAATTATCCCAGAACTCCCCCATCTCAATAATTAACAGGACCATAGACGGTGGTAATCCATGCCTCCTCACCCTCCCCTACTTGATTCCTAAGAGACACAAGAAATCCACCGCTTTGTTTTTCCATCATCCTAGAGTATGATTACACACACACACCCAGTACCCAAAGCCTCCAGTTCAATTAACCTACACACTCTCCAAACTGACTTCTTTAAATAAGAATAATTAAAAAAAGAAAAGAAAAGAAAAAAGAATCAGAAACTTTTCATTGATGAACTCGAAACTGACTTTACCGAAGCTCAGTCCACTTTTGTTAATTTTTAACCTAGTAACAAAACACTCTCTGGGCATAAACTTTGTAACAAGTATTATATCACAGTCCCCCCCGTCCTCCCAAACCTCTTACATCCCAGCTAAATACTTCCTACTACAACCTGAGAGCCCTCCAAGTCACAACTTCAGAGGATATTACCAAGGTCCCCAACAGCCTGCCTACAAAGAATGCAACACAATGGCCTAATCAAATTGAGCATCTTCCTCAAAACCCGATCCACAGTGTTAACCCTTCCGTGGAGAACCTATCACACAAAAAACTTAACTCTCTTTGGAATTTTCACCTTCCACAATAAGGCAAAGACACCGCTCAAGGGAGAGGGATTGACCAAGCAAAGAAAGAAGGAATTACAAGAAAAACCTTTAGAAGGATAGGGACTCCAAATATGAACATCCCTTTTCTCTGGAATTCAACAAAACTCCCCAATCAAGGAGAGGAGGGCAACAATATCCGACGTTTCCCTATCGAACAAAGGAAGCCAAAACCCCAAAACATGCGAAAAAAAGGTAAGAGAGTTAGGCAACACATTAGCCACCAAGTGGTTCCTCATCGAGGGTAAATGATACAAATGAGGTAAAAGAGAGCAGACGGGTCAACCCCCAATCTTTTCTTTTAAAAGTCTGCACCCGCCCCAACCCAAACTTTGGAGACATCAAGAGTTTTTCTTATTAAGCTCACCCAAAGATTCAAACACGAAACTTTTAAGGAAGTGTTACTCAGAAACCACAAACCTTAGCCAACAAGGCCACCTCTTGGGAGGTACAACATCTATCCTTATTAATCAATTCCCTCACTGCTCACCAAATTTCATGCCAAAGCAGGTCAGTTTCAGTAATCGATCTACATAGCCACTTTGCCAATAGTCCCCCCCCCCCCCTCCCGATTGTCAATGGCCATTGATACTACCTTCCAATTAAGAATTAACCGAACACTTTAACTTTACTTCAAACGTTTCCATCCCACAAAAACTCTCACCTTCCCCTCAATAAAATTTTCCACTTCTGTTGGCAATGGAAAAGTTTACAAATAATAAATTGAGAGATTTTCTAAAACCAATTGGCACAAAGTCAATTTTCCTCCTTTCAATATAAAAAATGTCCCCCATTTATTCAACTTACAAGTTACAACTAACTTTTTCTAACACCGGTCTCGAAAATCCATCTTTAATGGTTATATGTAAACTTTTCATTGAAACTGTTTCTTATCAAAAAACAAAATGGTTATCTCCCATACTCCAAAGCTGCCAAATAATGCATGGGTAATGAAGCCCACAATACTGCAACATTTTACTTATTTGCAAACCATTATACCAGCAAAATCTGAAATTCCACAAATCTGGGTTTTCTTACAATTCAATTTTAAACAGGAGCAAGGCTCACAAACTTTCAGCAGCATGAACATGTTCCTCAAGCTACTCAAATCATCTATTTTTTATATAAAAATAAAAATTAAATTTTAATTTTAAAGAAGTCATATTGTCTGCAAACTCAATTTGAACACATGTACCTTATTTGACCCAAGAAGCCTTCCAACAACCCTCTTTCTGTCCCATGATACAACAATCTATTCATCACACCTCCCACATTGGGATAAAGGAACAGCAGAATGGGATCTCCTTGCCTTCACTCCCCAATGCCCCCACCCTACCCCAGGCTTGCCATTCAAGAATATTGAAAACTTTGTGCCCACAATATCATCTGTTGTTTTTAGAACAATTTATATCAACCAACCTCTCCTTTTTTTTTGCCTTATACTCCTCCACAAGTTAATTTGCAATTAAAATTAGATCCACTATTTGCCTTCCTCTAATAAACGCATTTAATTAGATTCACTATTTGCCTTCCTGTAATAAACCCATTTCAGCAATTCAAAGTGATAGATGGTAACACCACTTTCATTCTTTCAGCAAGCACCCTCAGAATGACCGACCTTGTAAATACTTATGATGTGACTTCTAGTTCTAGGTCGAAAATCTCTCACCTTTTCGCTCAATCAGTATGGAATCTTCTTTTGGAGTCCTTTTGGATTTGTTTGGCACATAACAGAGGAGGATGTTCCATTGCATCCTCCGTTTCGGGATAAGGCATAGTCCTTTGCATGCTTGTTCTTTTCCCATCTTGAGGGGTATCTAGCTAGAGAGGAATAGCAGAATTTTTAGAGGAATTAAGAGGTCCAGAAAAGAGATCTGGGGTATCCTTTTATTTAACACCTCTTTGGATTAGAGTCCTTTTCTCTAATGATTGGACTCATTTTCTTGGGGGGTTTTTTATGCCCATTTTTCTTAATGAAAGCTTGGTTTCTTAAAAATAAATAAATAAAAACTTACAAACTTCGGAGGAAAACCGTCTAATTGTGCAAAATTAACCCCATCAAAAGACTTTACGACTTCCCAAGGAAAACCATCTAATTGTGCAAAATTAACCCCATCAAAAGACTTTACGACTTCCCAAATCTCCGTTTCCACGAAAGGTCTCTCCAACAATTCCCACTCAGCTTTGAAAATAGGCTGTCAATTTATTCCTTCCAGAACAAACCTCTCCCCAATATCTATGTTGTATAATTTTCTGATTCTTCTTCTAACTTTTAATCTTCCACCAACTTTCAACATGCTCAGCCAACAGCGCAGTAACAACAATTATCCTCGCAGCTAACATTCTATACAAGAAATTTGTATTTTCATCCCTTCTTTTAACCAAGTAATTTTACTCATTTGCTAAAGTATCCTTTCTTTATAACAAACCTCATGGAACTTCTGTTTCAGCAACCCCTTTTTCTCCCTTTCCAGTTTCCACCATATATAAAACTCTCTCCTCTTCCTCTAAATTGAGTAATTCTACTTTTTTTCCATGTCGTCTTCTCCTTTGCCTCATCCTGCTTTTTTTATAAACTCCCAAAGTCTTCAAGATATCTTTCAGCCCTTTCAACTATTTCATGAGTCTGAAACCTAGCCATGCACAGCACACTTGCCCACCAACATTCAAAGTTTTCAGCAAAATCCAGCTCTGATATTCAATCATTTACAAACCAAAAAGGAGCTTAAGAGTTTTCTCAAATAAGTGCTCTGGGTTAACCTATCAAGAGCCATCCTTTGGCTGACTTGGAAAGAAAGGAACTCAAGAGTTTTCTCATATAAGAATACTTCTCTAGCTTATTTTTGTGATCTTGTACTTCTCTAGCTTATTTTTGTGATCTTGTACAGTTTACGGCCTTAAATTAGAGTCCTCAACATAAGTTCTTTTGTAATTACTCCATCTACACCATTGGAGGGCTTTTTTGTAACCCTTCCTTGAGGAAAAGGGGTGTCTTATCCCTTCGTCTCTTAGGTTGTTTTGTTTGGCTGTTGCCTTTTGAATGAAACTCTGATCTGTTTCTCATCACCAAAAAACAAAAAGAAGACATACTTCAACAAAGACTTCCAGAATCCAACACCAACAGTGTATGATCTGAAATTATCCTCATTTTTTCTGTTGCCCTTGTATCATTAAATTTATCCATCCAAGCTTTCGATGCCAAAAATCTATCCAACTTTCAGGGCAATGCCAGACATTTGATTCCTAGATATTTAATATCTACACTCATCAAATTAAACCAACAATCAACAGACTGTTAGGGCAGTTTTTTGCAGGCTACTAAAATTTTTTAGAATATTTTTGGGTTCCCCCAATTTTTACTTTCTATACATTCAATGAAAAGCCTTTATAAAAATGAACAAATTTATAAATTAATGAAAAGAAATAAGAAACCAAAAAGCCTATAATTTTCCCCTCAATGGCTGAGGGCTTCAGGAAAACTAAAGAAATCAGGAAAAAAGGCAATCAATGTTTCTATGACCAAAAATCCTTTTTGAACTGATTCACCACGAGCAATTCTCTATGATGCAGCTCAAAGACCACGTTCCAGAGCATAGTTTATTAGAAAGGACACATTGCTTTGACTAGGAGTTATTATCATTTATTATTATAAATCTATGTTTCAATGGCCAAAATCCTTTTTCTTAATGCCTCACCACAAGTGTAGTTGGTTCCACACTTCATGCGGAAGCAGAACATAATCACGACCTTCTAAAAGAGTATCGTGTATTTCAATGCCCACATTAGAGTCCTCTGATGCAGCGTCATAAATTAGGTCAGAGTTATCAATATTAGCTGGCCTCTTTAACATGCTTGAACCAAATGAATCATAAATTTCTGCGAAGGAGGATCCATCATTTGCATTAATCGGTTGGTCTTGGTTGACATATTCAATCCAGTGTTGCCACCATCTGTCACAGTAATATACAATTATCAGTAATTGGTCTTGGTTGATGTAGCAATATGATATCTGAATGTTCATGAAAATGCCGACTCTTAAAGACATTGCACAAAAAGCATATCTATCAAAAACCCCTTATTATAAGATATTCTTAAACCAAAACAAAATATTACACTAAGAAGCAAGCTCAGAGTAATCCCGTTTTCTTTTATTGCTCCAGCTTACTCCCACCATAACACTAAGACCAAAACCATCACTTTTTACATTAAATAGTAAGCCTTTCACATTCAATCCCCCAATGGAAAAAACAAAGCTTGGGCCTAGATGGCTAGAAAACATCATTAGAGGGGAGCAAAAATATCACATTCAGACACCCAGAAAGCAATATATATACATATTGGAGATTGCACATATGAATCAAAGCAGGGAGAACCCAAACGGGGGGGAAGAACAACAACAGAATGAGGGTCGATAAGAAACATTTTCAACACAAATTATCCAAAAATTTACAAAAAACAATGGGGGAAATCTAGCAAAGAATCCATGACATAATTTTCTTTGGATTTAAGAGAAGTGGAGGAGGAAGAACCTTTGAGTAATTAAATAAAAGATATCACCCTCTTTAGTATTAGCTTCAGCAGCCAAAGCAATGTCCCTGATCATAATCCTCTCTTCCTCTGGAGTGAGCTCCGTGCTGCCACTGCTGCTGCACATGGAGACCTCAGCCATCTTCCTGCCCCGTTTCCTCTGAGATCCGGAGAAAAAAATGCTTCGAATTCAAGGTAGAACTGATTTTTGCTGATAATCTCTCAGTGACCAAGCAGATGAACGAAGCTAATTTTCTTTCATTTTCGAAGAATATGGTTTCAAAGTTCAATCTGTCTCGTGGTTGTGACCCAAACCCTCGTTCGATGACAAAGCAGCTCTGAGCAGGGCAAGGCTTATGGCCATGACGATGGTTGAGTGGCCCATTGCCTTTGCCAACAAATCAAATATAAACTCAGATCGGGTTCATATGTTTTCTTTTTGAACCGGGTTCGTAGCATGATCATTATGACTTTGGGAGGAAAAATCACTCTAAATTCTATTTTATGTTTTCAAATTTTCAAATTTACTAAGTTAAGTGAATATACATTTGACATGTGCATTTTTTAAAATTGCTTCCAAGTTCTGTGTTCCAAACAGTAAAAACTCTGAAAACAATATTTTTATGCTTTTACTGTATCCAAATTTTGAATTTGAAATTTTAAAATACATAACTATATTAAAAAATACAAAAACTTTAATAAATATAGTATGGCTAAATTATAGAAAATACTTCTTAACCTTGTAATTTGTTTCAAAAATACCCTTGAACCTTTAAAAGTTTCATTAATACCCTTAAACTTTAAAAAAAAATTCAAAAATATCATTACCATTAGTTTTGGATGGAACTCGTTAGTACTTTGTTTCAAAAATACTCCTAAACTTTCAAAAGTTTCATTAATGCCCTTAAACTTTCAAAAAAAGTTCAAAAATACACTTATCATTAATATATTGACAGAAATCGTTAGTACTTCGTTTTAAAAATACCCATGATCTTTCAAAAGTTGCATTAATTCCCCTAACCTAACAAAGTTAAAAAAATGTCATTACTATTAGTATATGGACAAAAATCGTTTATATATATCTCATTACCTCCCTCTTTTATTTCCTCTCTCTCATGATTTGCTTCAATCTATGACCCCATTGACTGTTTTTTCCTCTTTTTTTCCCTTTCTTTTTCAATACCCTCTTAGTCTCTTCTTCTATTTTTCAATCTCTAAAACTAATTGGTTGAGGCTCGACCCCACTGATTAGATGTCAACTAATCATCAGCTAGGTAAAGTCTCTAAAGGAGTTTGCTATACCTAGAAGTTAGGTAAGGTTGTAATAAGATGGATTAATTGTCCACACATGGCCATAGAGGAAAAAGAAGACAAGTTTTAGGTTCCGCTAATTAAAGTTTCATTATTCATATTGCATGTATTTGCATATCTTAACTATAGTAGTTGGATTACTTACCTCGTATTTTTCGTGCTCAACATTTTCTTAAGCTTCTTTTTTAGGTACTGGCAAGGACATCTAAGGTAAGTGATGAGATAGGTTGATGACTGTGCCATAGGAGACTAAAAGAAGCATGTTTTTTTGCATTTTTTAATGTTTCATGTTTAAGGTGTTTTGTTTTCGAAGATGTGTTATGAAATTGTGTCCATTGGGTTAACACTTTATTTTTGTTTTATGTTTTATAAGTTTTCGATGGGATCCCAAATAACGAGTTTTACTTGTTTTATAAGAAAATATTTATATCAATGTTTTTTAAATTTTCCTCCAAACATTTTAAAAATGTCATTAGCATGTATGTAGTAACGTCCCTAAGTAGTGTAAGCTTAAAAAGTCGAGTCGTTATAGTTCATGTTAACCCTTTTATTTTAATGTTCCAAGTTTTAACTAGGCCAATGAATCGTCTTTAAGACACTATTCCTCCTTGTTTTAATATTGCATGAGTGATCTCAAGAGACGATTTTGGATGTGTCAAATTTTTGCCTAGAAATCGTCTCTTCAAGAGACCACTACTCTTTGAATAATTTTTCCTCTTTTAAGGGACAATTCATTCACCTAGTTAACATTACAATATTTTGAAATAAATTTAAATAATAATAATATTTTTTTTTATAAAAAAAGTCCTTGAAGTATAAAAAAAAATTGACCAAATGATATCATTTAGTTTAAAAAAAGTTATGAATATATATTCAGATAAATATAACTATGAACTTTGGGTTAATATATACAATTTTTTTTTATAATACACATCATAGATAGATGATATTTTAGAATGGATAAGTGTTTGAAGTGACAGCTATGAGAAGTGTCAAATTGTAAAATAAAATTGAGTTTTTCTTGAAGCATAAGTTATCTTTTAATTAAAATCATTTTAAATCTCTTAATTTATTCAAATGTAAAAAAATGAAGTATTCAATTGTGGACCCATGAGTTATTTAAAAAACGACTTGATAGTTTTTTTGACGTGAGAATGAGAGAGGAGAAAGAAAAGAAAATGTGAGAATGGGCGTGTTGGAATTTCAAACTACCGTATTTCATTGTTCAAAACCATCGGGCTGTATTTCAATTATTGAACACAGTAGCCCAAATAACGTTTTAGATTTAGATTTTAAATTTATCCAAATCCAACACGGTGTCCCAAACGTCCCCTAAAATAAAAG
Organism: Trichosanthes truncata; assembly: GCA_033996785.1. Taxonomy (NCBI): domain Eukaryota; kingdom Viridiplantae; phylum Streptophyta; class Magnoliopsida; order Cucurbitales; family Cucurbitaceae; genus Trichosanthes; species Trichosanthes truncata. Next base: position 7,541,221 of record JAWPNB010000004.1, read on the forward strand.
AAAATGTAACTCAATTGTCAATTGGCTGTTTTGTAACGGCCAAAAAAATGGTGTGGATCCCACATAATCCTAGAGTCGCGTCCAGGAATGTAAAGAAAGGATAAGGTGCAGTGGGACGTGGACGATAGGCTGAACTCTCCTCGCCATCACCATTCTCAGTTTTCTTCGCCCTCTGAACTCTCTGAAATGGCGTCAGCCTCTGCATTTATAATTTCCCCATCTTTCCTGACCTTAAGCTGCCAGAAACCTAAGAGGAAAGCCATTTACCCCGCGATCTTCTGTCAGAAGGGTTCCCAGTTCGGCCTCCGAAGGGAGATTGTGAAAGGGCTCACTCTTCTTCCTCTTTCGCTCCCTCTTTTCGAATCGGTAAATCCACTTCCTTCTGAATCGAAAGAGGTCGAAGTTGGCTCGTATCTCCCTCCCTCACAGTCAGACCCTTCTTTTGTGTTTTTCAAAGCTTCCCCCAGGGACACCCCGGCTCTTCGTGCAGGTATTATGACTTATTTCTCTATTTACTTTATCAGAAATTTGATGAATGTAGCTAAGTAGTCAAGATTGTAGTTGGTACACCGAAAGTCGAATTGGAAATACTTTTAGAATGTCATGTTTTCCTAATTGATTCTTCGGCTTGCCTTAAAGATTCAAACTCAGAATTATGAACCAAACAAGTTTGAGATTTTTGTTATGTTGGTCGTGACTCGTGAGCATCAAAATACTTTTTCGTTGGTGCTTATCAGAACTTAGTTGGGAAACTGTCCGTGAGAAGCGCTTGCTGATCAGTTAGAACAGCACATGAAGAAATCTTTTCTGGTAGATTGTTTATTGTCCCAGTAGAAGTACAGATCCATAGGTTAGTTTCAGTAAATTTTAAATCTCCTGGGGATAATGGAGATCAGGCTGGCTGTGAACTAAAGATGCTAATTACATGTTGTTGTGCCACCCAATCTTCAGTTTCATTGTTTAGGAAACTTGCCACTTATTATCTCCCGCTCATAGAGCTGCTAGCAATGATGTCTGAACTTAATTGACATGATTGGAAGACATGTTTATGCAATTAAGCTCGGGAACAAGGATACTTAGTTTAACAGAGCATAGTTCTAATGGTTAAGATATATACCTCAACCAATAGGTTGGAGGTTCGAATCCCCCCACATCCCCATGTTAAACTCAAAAAAAAAAAAAAAAAAAAAAGTTTATCAATCATTTTCCTCTGAGACCAATGCAAATATAGCTTTAGGTTTTGAATGTACTTGTACTACTGGGACAAATGATTCATATAATGGTAAGGAAGGGTCAATGGTAGGTGATTGAAGTTGTGAGAGTTTATCTCTAGTTTTCTGTTATCTTTTTATTTTGAGAGATCGCAACCAGTTATACACATTTTTTACCATGATGTAATAGTCTCCATTTTTGCTTCTAAAGTTAAGAAAGCATATGCTATCTAGGACGGATGGTCAAAGTATATTATTAGTGATAATTTTCTTTCTTGTCACTCTCTTCTAAGTTGTTAAATGATTTATATGCTAATGGTACTTGAGATTTAGTTCTTTGCAGGAAATGTGCAACCATACCAGTTCATTCTGCCTCCAACTTGGAAACAAATGCGTGTAGCAAACATTTTATCTGGTAATTACTGTCAACCCAAGTGTGCAGAGCCTTGGGTAGAGGTGAAATTTGAAGATGACAAACAAGGGAAAATCCAGGTAGTGGCTTCCCCTTTGATACGTCTGACTAATAAGCCTAATGCTACAATTGAAGACATAGGTAGCCCTGAGAAGGTAATTGCTTCTCTTGGCCCTTTTGTTACTGGAAATACATACGACCCCGAAGAGCTCCTTGAATCATCAGTCGAGAAACTTGGTGATCAGACGGTATAATCCTCCTGAGTCTCGTAGATTATTTTCTTTTTCTTATAATCTTTCTTTAAGTACAATAATGCTATAGAAATAACTTAGAGATATGAGATTTGCTTATTCTCACTGCATTAAATTATATTTTTAAGAAACTGATAGTATAGCCGTGGATCCAGTTTAGGCTTTATTCTTTTAAAAGCTTCATTATCATACCCGGCTTTTTATTAAAATAAAACTTACCAAATGTCCCTACCATTAGTGAGAAAGAACAAAAATCCAATGTGATTAGTTTTTTGTGGATGTAGAAGCAGTCATTATCAAACATAATTGACTGCACTCTAAAACAGGCTTAGCCTAGCCTCCATTCTACTCTTTACTCTTTAATAAAAATAATGGTTTAAAATCTAACTCAAATTTATGTTTTTTTTAATTCTTGTTGACTTTTCATAACCTTATGCACCATAGAGTTAATTTGTAACATCCATAAATAATTTCCTGAGTTGGATTTCTATTACTCCACACTATTGACAAGGAGATCTAGTAAATTTTAATCATAACATAGGATGATAATGAAATTTTCAAAAGTGTAGGGACTAAAATTGAAACTGAAAATAAAGTACAAGTACTGTAATTGTAAAATAACCTGGAGTTTATAAGAGATTCTTCTGGGTTTAGATTTATATGCTTAGTTCTTAAGTGCATCCGCACTTTAGATCAAGTTCATTTGAACTCTTGCTGTACTATCTAGCCAGGACTCCACTTAGACTATATCAGCTTTGAAGCTTGCATGTGCCTTCCATCACCCTAACTTCTAACATTACTCAGTGAAGATGGTTCTTCCACCACCCTAACTTCTTTCATTCTTTCATTTTTTTTTAATGAAAGCTCGGTTCTTTATTAAAAAAAGCATTTCTCAGTGAAGATGGTTAATTTACTCTTAGCAGCACAATGTTAAGTTACAAAGCTCTCTGATGGTGAATACTTATTAGAACCTTGTTTTATCTCGTTAATGCAGTATTACAAATACACACTCGAGACTCCTTTTGCTCTGACGGGTACACACAATCTAGCTAAGGCAACGGCGAAAGGAAGCACGGTTGTGTTATTTGTGGCCAGTGCCAATGATAAACAGTGGCAGGCATCTGAGAAAGTTTTGAGAACCATGCTTGATTCTTTTCAGCTGTAATTCCTTGACACAATATGCAGATGAGATTATATTCGATAATATATGCTTCTATCTTCACATATACTGAAGAATATACATTGAGTTCTTCAACATTCCTGTTGCAGCATAGCATTCTTTAACATTCTTTAATGGGTGCTTTTCTTTTTCTTTTTTTTTTGGACTGGTATGTTCTGAATCTTGGACTGGTATTTTCTGATGGTGATAATGGATACTTTTTTTTAATCATTGCTGAGATCGTTGAGTCAAGATTTAATGCATTTTACAGAATTGAATTGGAGTTTTCTAGAGAAAGAGCTGGATATTGTATTTTGGGCTATATAATTCAACAAGTTTTCATCCATTCTAACAGTGAACAAGTGGATGGAAAAGAAGCTTTGATCTTAGGTTGAGGCAGAGTTTCTTGAGATGAGCTTTTTCTTCCACGATCTCTTAGTGATTAATCAAATAAATTATGGTTGAAACTTGAATTGGATTAGTAATTATTTATTAACCACTTTTATAGAGAATATTACTGCAATGGATTTTTTGCTAAAATATTATTATTATTTAAACTTAGGGCAAAATACACTTTTGATCATTGAGATTTGGAGTTAATGTCTATTTGATCCCTAAGGGAACATTTGAAGCACCATGATGGGTTTGGATGGTTTTAGAATTCAAACTCAAAATGTTGTTTGGGCCACTATGTTCAAAATTCAATGGGTTTGAAACACAACTTCATAGTTTTGAATAGTGCACTCCAAACACTGTTTTTTTTTTTTCAAACTTTAGAATATTGTACCCTAAACATTGTTTTTTTATTTTTAGACTTTCAAACCCTCAAGAACAAACCCCTAGGGTTTCGATTCCAAGAGTTCTGATTTCAAAACGGTACTCCAAATGCCTCCAAAAGTTTCAAAATGAACATTTTAGTCCATGAGGCTTGAAAAATAGTTTTAAATGGTCCCTGGTCGTTAATTGTTATGACATAATGCTGATGTGACAGTTAACATACTAACTAAGCTTGGATAACATGACAATTTTGAATGATTGGACTGCTGACATCATCCTTTCCTCCCTCTTTCTCTCTTCTTCTCCCTTCTTCTTTGGTCGTTCTGTCGCCATTGTCTAACCTTCGTTCGATCCTTGAAGGAGGGAGGAACCAAGCCCCTTCTTTTCTAACGTTCGTTCCTCATATTTGGAACGAACTCGTACCCAGATCCAGGGAATGAACAAGCCACTCATTCCATCTATGAACATGAATGAATACCCAGATATGGAACTTCGAGGGGAGGTGATGACAGAGTGTGCCAGATGTCACGGTCATGCTTGTCCATGGCGTGTTGCCCGTAGCTGCATGCCTATTTCAACCCCTTTCTATCATGCTTTCATTATATGTCTTTCATTTTGCTTAGTAGTTAGCTTTTCCTGTAATTTTGTAGGCGTATGACTCCTCGCCATTTTGTTTAAGTCTGTCATAAGCATAAATCCTAGAATGTACTATAGGGGGATGCGACTAGTAGTCAATCTTTCATACATGGAGTTATAGGCTATTTAAGCCGTTGTTGTCCCTTACTTGCTTATTAGTGTATAACAAATCTATTTCTTAAATGTTTTCAAATGTTTTCTCTCTCACATTTAATAAAATCATTCTTTCGAAACATGAGGGGAGGCTAGACCCTACGTTGAAGTTGTCCGCAATTTTTGATTTCGCACAGCTGACTTGCTCGCCGGGTTAAAGCAAGTGCCGCACAATCGTTTGTCCTGTTTTGAAAGTGTACGATTGTGACACCAGACAACGGCGTGCGCAAAGGGCGTTAGAAGATACTAGGATGTGGCGGCAGTGACAACCAGGTTGACTATAGAAGAATAGGGGAAGGAGAGGAAGAGAGAAAAGAGAGAGGTAGATGATGATGTCAGTAGTCCAATAAGCCAATTTCCATGTCATCCAAGCTTAGTTAGCTTGTTCACTTCACATCAACATCCCATTAGGTCAACTAACGGTTAGGGACCATCTAGAACTATATTTTAAAACTTAATAGATCAAATATAAATTAATATACATTAACTTCAAACTCCATGGAACAAAAGTGTATTTTACCCAAACTTGTTATAACAATAGATTGTTTCTTAAAGTGTTTTGGTAAATATTGCAGTTTTAGATTGCTTTTTTAATTGCTTTGGCAAATATTGTAGTTTTATTTACTTGCAGTCTAAAACTAGCTGAATTGTTGGTATGTCCTTTTGTATTAAAAAAACCAGTTAAACTATATAAAATGCTCATCAACTTTAAGGTAGGTTTCAATTATACATTTATCATTTCAAATGTTTTATTTCTACGATTTTTTTATTTATTAATATTGTAGTTTTTGAAACTTATTATAAAAATATGGTGTTTTCCAAACTATTTATAAGAATATTGTAGTTTTTATTAGGTGGATGAAGGTCGTGTTTTCAAGAAACAACCTAAAACACGTGACTGAAGGTCGTCTTTGACCTTTACTGTGTTTTCTTTTAAAAAAAACAAAACGTAGGAGTCGAATCTATGAGCTCAAGTTTAAATTCTCAATTACAAATTACTTAAATAACCATGTTTGCGTTATTAGGAGTCAAACCTATGTGCTCAAGAATGCTTGAGTGTGTGTGCAGCCACCTATGCCAACTGTATATGTAATATATTTGTACATGTCATCTCAGAGACGACCTATTGATGTTATTATTTTTTTTAAAAACCAATGCATGGACGACATGTACACGTGCTATTTTTTTTTTTTTTTAAAAAATCGGGTATAGGTCATCTCTTCCTATACATGTGTTTTTTTTAAAACGCAGTAAATGTCATCTTTTCAAGAGACGAGAGACGATCTTCAGCTGCGTGTGGTAGGTCGTCTCTTGAGAGTTTATCGACATTCACCTAATAAAAACTACAATATTCTTATAAATAGTTTGGAAAACACCATATTTTTATAATAAGTTTCGAAAACTACAATATTAATTAAAAAAATCCTTTTATTTCTACTCACAACTTTTAAAATTATTTCAAAACAACAATTTTGTCAACTTTTCTAATAAAAAGAAAATAGAAATGTGAAGTGATAATGATTTGTAAAAACAGAGGTACACCTAAGCATAGGTGGTTTTAATTGTGCCCCTAAACTTTGAGATAAATTTCAATTATGTCACTTATGTTTCATGATAGCACACACTATGAACACTTTTATAACTTAATATTGTTAATTTTTGTAATTTTTCAGAGTATTTTCATGTATATATCTATTCATTTTGTAGGAATCAAGTATTTGAAAGAAACCAAAAAAATTTACAAGGTGTTTCAAGGAATTTCAATGTTTTGGCCTTAATTTGGAAGATGTAATTTAATTTCAAACACAACTAGAAGAGTATAGCACCTAAAAGTCCGTTTGATAACGTTTTCGTTTCCTGTTTCTTGTTCATTTTTTGAGAAATCTACGTGTTTGATAATTGTTCTTGTTTCTTGTTTCAAAATTTTAAGAAACGTTTCTAAAATTCGTTTCTAAAATTGAATCAAAATTGGAGAAACTATGATTATTTCTGTTTCTGTTTTACAGAGGTTGAGGCACGCAGACAGGTGTGACCCACAACCATCCATCCAAACACCACTCCTAGGTCCCACTTTCCACACACGTCATCTGTCTTTTTTTTTTCCTCATCAATTTTTTTAATTGGATTACATATTTACATTGGAACTATTATAAATTTATATTTACGCCTTTTTAATCTTTAATTTTTTATTTTATTTTTAACTTCCTCTCTCAATATGAGCATAGATCATTATTGAAATTAATAAAAAGAGTGGATTCAACTAGTATTTTTATTTTTTGTTCATAAAAAATAAAACCATTTAAAAACTAAATTATAAGTTTATTGATATGAAGACAAATCTTTTTTCATAGGTAAATTAATATTCCTTCAAAATAAAATTAATAAGGTTATTTGTGAATCAACTAATAAATTAAATGTCTCAAAATTCAACTTAAAAGAAAATACTCAAAATTAATCTACATAAATGTACTCAAAACTAATCAAAATTTGCGCAACATTTGAATGATAAATACAATTGTACTTGTTTTTAATTTTGCATTGAGACTTATTTGTATTAGATACTCTAAACTTTTTATAATTACTTTATATATGTCTTTTAATGCATGTTATCTTTTTATACTATATATACTAAATTCTATTTAAACGATGAAAATAAAAAATTAAAAAAAAAGAAACAAGAAATAATTATCAAACAAGTTTCTGTTTCTTTTATTCAAAAAACAAGAAACAGAAATAGTTACCAAAGATATTAATATTTCTAGTTCTGAAAAAACAAGAAACAAGAAACTGTAAACAAGAAACAGGAAATGGAAACGTTATCAAATTGAGCCTAAATTTCCATTGAAGTGCTCTACGCTTAGATCACGAATAAATAAATCAAAATTTGAGTTGAAAGTGTCATGGCGCCTCATATTAGCGCTATGACGCTTGCACAACCACAAGCTAAGAATACAGGGCTCTGGCCCTACAAAGAGGGTCATATGGCTCTAATGGGTAAGATGTTTAAATCTTTATCCCTCATTTGCTATATAATATTTTAAATGATAGATTGGTTAATATTTCTAATGCAATAGTGTAAAATTTTACAGGAATACATACCAATGATGAAAGAAATCACCTTTTGAAAAACGTGGAATTGGCTATAGTTGAGGCTTTAGGACATGCTCGATTTCAATGCAAAAGAGTGGGAAAATATAAGTATCCCCTATTATATGTATAAAATTTGCTTGTGTGTGAACTCTTTGGGATTTTCATTTACCCAATGCCTTTTTAGGGCCCCATTTGATAACCGTGTAGTTTTTTGTTTTTTGTTTTTGAAAATTAAGCCTATAAATATTACTTCTACCTATGGATTTCATTGTTTTGTTATATGCTTTTTACATATGTTTTCAAAAACCAAGTCAAGATTTGAAAACTAAGAAAAGAAGTTTTCAAAAATTTGTTTTTATTTTTAAAATATGGCTAAGAACTCAAATGTTTCCTTAAAATAAATGAAAATCATTGTAGAGAAATTGTGAGAAAACAAGCACAATTTTCAAAAACCAAATGGTTATCAGACAAGGCCTAAACTTTTCAAATCCAAATCATGCATAAACGAAAGCATAGTTTTACCAAAGGAGATGAAAAGTAGGAAAATTAACTGCCAAGTTTTGCCAGCCGAAGCATATCTCAATTGGTTTAGAGATATACCCTTGATCAAGAGGTCAGAGATTCGAACAATTTTAAGGACCTATTAGACAAAAATTTAAAAATTCATAGACTAAACTTATAATTTAACCTTCATATAAATATAGATTACTATTAAATTGTAATAGTTTAGGCAACATGAGCCAACGTAGTAACGAAGGAAGAACATTACTACGCCAACCTGAGTATAACTCAACTAGTTTAGACATATACCATCAATTAAGAGGTCAGATGTTGAATCCCTCACCTCCAAATGTTGTTGAACTAAAAAAAACAAACATTACTACAATAATGGATTTTTGTTATAAAATCATTATTTTTAAAGTTGTTTTTTAGCTATTTAGGCAAAATAGTGTAGTTTTTTTTAAGGATAATTGTAATGGGTGGAAAAATTAGTTGTCATATTTGCAATTATGTCTCATAAATAAATAATTTACAAATATGATTTTTAAATTTTTTTTTTTAGTCTTTCATTGATAGACCATTTCTATAATCTTTCAGTGATAGACCATTTTTATAGCCTATCAGTGATAGAAGTGACAAACCTCTATCACTGATAGACTATTTCTACGTCTGTCATTGACATATATCTATCACTAATCGACTTTTTTATGTCTATTGTTGATAAACAATTTTTATGTCTATTGCCAATTGACCATTAATCTGTCCATCAATGATAGCATTTTATTATCGATAGACTATTTTTATGTCTATTAGCAACAATTTCTACATGTTTGATAGACTATTTTTTTTATGTCTGTCACTGATAGAACATTTTTTATGTTTATCATTGATATATCATTTCTACATTTATCAATGATAGATGTTGATCATTAATACACATCTATTGTTGTTAGACATTAAAAAAAAATTATATTAGTGATACAATGCTATTAGTAATTTACTGTTATTTGTTATCATTTTTTTTTTGTTATTGATATTAAGTTATCACTGATTTACTATTTTTAATCTATTGATATGGTATATCGATGATAGACCAAATAAGCATGCAAAAAATCACTAAAAGAAAGAAAGAAAAAGTCAAACATCATTGATATACCCTTTTTAATTCTAGTGATATGGTATATCAGTGATAGAATTAATAGCAAATAAGCATGTTGGCTATCAAAGATTGAAAATGAAAGTTAAATGGCATCTATATACCATTTTCTCCCTATTGATAAGGTATATTAGTAATAGATCTAATAACAAATAAGCATGCAGACAACAATTGGTAGAAAATTAAATGAAATATTACTTATATACATTTTTTTTATTCTATTGATGTAGTTATTAACGATATACCTAATAGTAAAAGAGCATGCAAATAATTATTGATAAATAACAAATCCTAATATTACTAACATACCTTTTTTGTATTTATTGATATAATATATTAACGATAGATCTAATAACAAATTTGTATGCAAACAATCATGGATAGAAAATAAAAGCTAAATACTACAAATTTATCTTTTTTTAATCCAGTGATATGATAAATTAATGATAGACCTCCTAACAAATGAGCATGTAAACAATCATAGACAAAAAATAATTTTAAATATAATTGATATACTATTTTTAATTCTATTAATATGGTATATCAGTGATAGACTTTGAGCATACAAATAATCATAGATAGAAAATAAAAGTTAAATATCATTGATATAGTATTTTTATTTTATTAATAATGTATATCCATAATAAACTTAAAAGAAAATGAACATACAAGCAATCATCTAATAGTAAGTGAAGTAAAATACCACTTATATACCATTTCATGTTCTATTGATATACTATATCAATAATAAACATAATAGCAAACGAGCATGCAAACAATCAATGATAGATACCTATCACTGATAAACTTTAATCAATGATGTATCTATTACTGACAGACCTCAGTTATTTATATGTCTATCAGTGATAGACCTCAAGATAGACCTATATTAGTGATAGGTCTATCATCGATTGATGGAGTTTAAAATTGTATTATATTTACAAATATTTTTAGATTGTGTTAGATTTGCTATTATTTTGTGTTAAATTGTCATATATGCAATTTCCCTTTTTTTTAAAATACTATGACAATGATTGTAGTTTTGACAAGTTGGCAATTAAACGCTCTAGAGCAAGAAATTGTTGGTTTAATGTCCTATTATATAACAAAATATATATATATATATATATATATATATATATATATATATATATATATATATATATATATATATAACATATAATCGTTTACTTCAAACCAACATGAACATTGTTCAACTAGTTAAGATATTATATATCTATTTATAGGTTATATGTTTAAATCCTCACCCTTACATTGTTGCGCTTAAAAAAGATTGTCTATTCAAGAGACATTTTTTGTAACGCCCCAGGCCTAGGATTTGGACCAGGATTTGGAATCCTGATTTGGCACCTGATGGCCCCGGCATTCTCCTGCATCCCTTGCGACCTGGCCACGCTACCTACTTATCTTTAGCTGCTTGTGAGAGTGAAGACTGTCTCCACAAACCAACACGGGTCTTTTCAGCATGCTTTGTCCTCACTCACATGCTTCCTAGGAAAATTCTTAGGAGGTCACCCAACATAGAATTGCTCCAAGCCAAGCACACTTAACTTTGAAGTTCCTATGATTGAGCCACCGAAAAGGAAGGTGCACCTTGTTGGTATAGGTAGTAGTTATCAATTCTTTTAAGCATTTCTTACACCATGTCTTGCATAGCTTCAGGATCCCTCTCATTCAGATGTGGTCCCGGTTCATTCATGTACCCCTCCTGACCTTGGGTGTCACATATCTGTAACGCCCTAGGCCCAGGATTCGGACTAGGATTTGGAATCCGGATTCGGCACGTAATGGCCCCGACATTCCCCTGCGACCTGGACACGTCACCTTACTTCTCTTGAACTGCTTCTAAGAGTGGAGACTGTCCCCACAAACCAACACGTGTCCTTTCAGCATGCTTTGTCCTCACTCACATGCTTCCTAGGAAAATTTCCAGGAGGCCACCAAACATAGGATTTCTCCAAGCCAAGCATGCTTAACTTTGGAGTTCCTACGATTGGGCCACCGAAAAGGAAGGTGCACCTTGTTTGTATAGGTAGTAGCTATCAATTCTTTTAAGCCTTTCTTAACACCATGTCTTGCATAGCTTCAGGATCCCTCTCATTTAGATGTGGTCCCGGTTCATTCATGTACCCCTCCTGACCTTGGGTGTCACATTTTTTCAAACAACAATATTCACATAAATGGTTTTTTAAAAAATTATTTTTGTAAATTTATAAAATAATAATATATTTAATTTTACCCTTCACTACACTAGCTCCTTCTATAGAAACTTCTTGTCCAATGCTCCCAGTGTATATTATATTATCATGTGACCTTTTTCAACTGTCATATACTTTCACACGCGGATGTGTTTTTTTTTAACAATAAGTGGGATGAGAAGATTTAAATTTCTTACATCTTAGTCGATGGTACATACTTTATGCTAGTTTAGCTATATTCATGTTGGCATATGTGGAAATGTTGATGTTGGAATGATTAAAGTAATAGAGTCCATCCTATGCAATATGCATTATTTTTTCTCTTTTGTTTTTTTTGCAATATATATATATATATATATTTATTTATTTTGGAGTTCAACAATGCATATGAGTTTTGATCTTTCCTATGATTAGAAAGTCGTACAACCAATATAGTGAGTTATGTTAGGTAACTAAATGTCAAGAAACTTTTGATTCATAATACATTTATACAGAACCACAAAGACTTAGGGTTTGTTTGGATTATCTTTTAATTTAAGTGTTTTTCAAAAATGCATTTTTTAAGATTTTTTATAAAAACCGTTTAGAATTAAAACACTCATATGTTTGGTTACATTTTCTCAAAAGTATTTTTATACACAAGTTTTTTTGGTTTGATCTACACTCAAAATGCTTCTACTAATGTCAAATTACCATAAAAGACGACTATTAAACACTATGAACTAATAAGTTCAAATTTGTATTTAAAACACTATGACCGACGACTGACTATTGCCAGTCGACCACTGCCGGCTAGAGTGGCCACTAGAGGGGGTCGTCAACGGTGGGTGCACGATGGTCGCCGGTGGTGGGAGGCGATAGTGTGAGGGTATTTTGGTCATTTTCATAAATCATGAAAATTTGGGAGTAATTCCAAGTTAAACACTTAATTTTTTTTTAAAGTTGATTTCAAGTGTTTTACTCAAAATAGCTTATTTCTCAATCATTTTTTAAAAAGTCACTTTGAGTGGTCGTCAAACATTACAAATCTTATTAAAATGATTTTTCTTTAAAAAATAAACACTTAGAAAGTTAATTCAAACGGGTCCTTAGTCTATGTACGTGAAAAAAGTAAAAGGACTTTGGAGAAAATGACTTCAAACTCATAGTAATTACTTACTTAAGGGGCAGTTTGGGACGCTAGTGTAGAGATGTTCATTTTTCCCACGGGGATAGGGCCCCGAGAGGACCAACCCCTAGCGGGGCGGGGAATCCCTGTTTAGATGGGGAATGGAGGAGGGGAATTTTTCCCCGTTAGCTAACACAGGGACGGGGACAGGTAATGTATTCCTCGTCCCCGTCCTCGCCTTGTTCCCCTCCTCCGCCCCAATTGCTTTAATTTTTTTAATATGTATATTTGTATATATAATAAATACTAAATTTAATATTTTATGATATATTATTTTATTTTTCTAAAGAAAATTTAAAAAAAAAATCTCTTTAAATAGAAAATTTCCATTAGTAATTAATAATTTAAATAGAAATTTTCTAAAAAAATATTTTATTTAATCAAAATTTAAAAAATAAATAAATAATATAAACGAGGAATAATTCCCCGCGAATTCCCTACGGGGAATCCCCACCCCGATCCCTGCAAAAATTAAATGGGGAATTTTACGGGAACGGAGAATGAAATGGGGGGCGAGAACGGGGACGAGGAAGCCATCCCCTGCTCCTGCCCCACCTCGTGGACATCTCTATGCTGGTGGGTTATAATAGTTTGTGGGAGGTGCAGAGTACTCCACAGACTATTATAACCCACCCCCAAATATCCTCTAAGATATTAAAATATTATGAGTTTGTTGACAACAAAATCTTGTAAGATCAAGTGATTATTTCGTGAAATTAATACGTCGAAGTGCGTGTAAGTTATGCTAATTACTCACATATATATTTTTCTAAAAAAATATGAGCAAGCCAAAAACTCTTCACCCCAACAAACCTATAATGTATCTAAAAAAAAACCTATATTGTCCTATAAAATGCACGAATAACACCAGAGACATTGTACTGGGTAATGTTGAGAGAGAAACAAATGAAAATGAATTTAATTATGGTCCAGCTTTTTGGAATTATAATCAATGTCTCTCAAGCCTCTGTGCATAACATAAAAGATTTGGTTTTTTGAACGTAAATTTGGAGCTAAAGTGGTGTTGAATTACTTCTTGAACTTTTTTGAAGTTAAGAATTAACCTTTTTTCTTAATACATATGTGACATTTTTATTTTGTACAAATGCAGTGGTTAACAACACATTGTAGCTCAAAATCAAGTTGTTGCTATTTTATAACAAGATCACCTTTTAGAGAATTTATCACCTGTAGTCTTCCATCTGCTCCTAGCATAGTTGTCAACCCAACTTTTTTGTGATTCTTCTTACATATTTGTAGGAAATACGACTAAAGTCCCACGTTGGCTAGATAAGGAAAAAATTATGAATATATAAGTAAAAACAATCATTTGCAATGAGATGAGGACTTTTGAGTGATTCCAAAAACAAAACCACGAGGATTTATGTCCAAAGTGATAATATCATACTAGTGTGGATTTCAAATCCACATACTCCACATTAGCAAGTTTGGACAAAGAAGAAAAGATCATTTTTAAACTACGTACTTAATTTGACGAGTTAGTTTTATTGTTAAAGTTTTAATTTTATTAAATTGAGTTTTGAACTTAAATAAGTGGTACTGTTAACACCTTCTACTAATTAATTCTTATTTCTAGAAAATTATACCTAAGTAGTGTGTGCATTGTAATCTTTGTATATTATTGATATTGTATTCATTGTATTTACAAGGAAGAATACTCCTAACTTATACACAAAGAAGAGAAGATAGTTAAGGAAAGTAGTAATTTGTACCTAATTTGTAGCATATTACAAAATTACGTCAATACCCTCCATCAAACTCAAGGTGGTAGAGTAACAACCAGCTTAAATTTGTGTAGTAGCTGAGTGAAGTGGCCGGGTGGCAGTGCTTTGGTGAAGATGTCAGTTGGTTGATCCGTAGTAGAGATAGATCGTAAAAGAATAGTATTGCCCTGGAGATGATGACGAACAAAGTGACAATCATTCTCAATGTGTTTGATGCGTTCATGGAATACATCATTGTGAGCAATCTGGATGGCACTGCGATTGTCACAATGAAGTATCGTAACAGATGATTGAGGAATACCCATATCAGCAAGAAGCCACTGAAGCCATAGTAACTCATAAGTAGCATCAGTAAGGGCACGATATTCAAATTTTGTACTGGAACGTAAGACAACATATTGTTTCTTGCTTCACCAAGAGATAAGAGAGTCACCTAAATAGAAGCAGTAACCTGTGGTGGAACGTCGATTAGTGGGATCACCAGCCCAATCAACATCAGAATAACAAGATAACACCAAGGATGAGTGAGAAGAAAACTAAGTCCATGACCAAAAGTGCCTTTGACATATCGTAGAATGTGGAGTACAACGGTAAAATGTATGGTCCAGGGAGCAGCCATAAATTGACTAACAATGTGCACAACATATGCAATATCTGGAGGGGTGACAGTCAAATAAATAAGGTTGCCAATAAGTTTTCGATACAAAGTAGCATCTTCAAGAGGAACACCATCGAAAGGAGTGAGGCGAACATTCGAATCCAACAGTGTTGATGACGTGATATTCGAATCCAGCAGTGTTGATGACATGATAGAGTCAGTAATACCCGATCGAGCTAGAAGATCTGAAGTATATTTTGCTTGATATCAGATAATACTCATCAGAGCGAGATGACACCTCAAGGCCAAAGAAGTAACTGAGCGATCCCAAGTCTTTCATCTCAAAGTGTTTTCCAAGGTAGCATTTTAAATCAGAGATAGACTGAGAATCATCGCCTGTAATAATCATGTCATCAACATAAAGAAGAAGAAGAACTATACCCTAAGGAGTCTAATGGGTAAATAGTGTTGTATCATGAGGATTGGAAGTAAACCCAAGTTGAGTTATGGTGGAACTGAATGTGGCAAACCAAGCTCGTGGAGCTTGCTTCAGACCATACAAAACTTGGCAAAGGAGACAAACTTTTTGAGGTGGAGGAGAAGTACTAGGTGGGGGTTTCATATACACCTCCTTAAAGAGAATACCATTGAAGAACGCATTTTTAACATCCATCTGAAGAATGGGCCATTGTTGGGCCGCTGCAATAGCTAACAGACTACGAACAGATGACATTCGAGCAACTGGGGCAAATGTTTCTTCATAATCAATATCATACTCCTAAGAATAACCTTTTGCAACAAGACGAGCTTTATATCATCCAATAGAGCCATCAGAGTGGGTTTTGATTTTGTAAATCCATTTACAACCAATAGGTCTTTTGCCATGAGGTAGATCCATGTGATCCCAAGTATGAGTCTTTTCTAAAGCTTGTAGTTCCTCATTCATTGCTTGTAGCCAACGAGGGTTAGTACTGACCTCATTATAAGATGAAGCTTCAACTAGAGACATGATGGTAGAAAAACAATGATAATCCTGAAGGTGATGAGGAATTTCTCTTACCCGATTGGAGCGACGAACGGAGGTGACAAGCGCAAGTTCAGGTTCTGCAAGGCGACAGATGTCTGATTTGGGATAGCAAAGACATGAGTAGATTGATCAAGCTTGGGGGTATGTGAAGAATCAAGAATTATATCTGGATCAATTAAAGCCAATATTGGATCCAAAGGAGCAGAGTAAGGGACTAGGTGATCAAGATCGAGGGCACATAGATGATCAGATGGGGGAAAGAGGTCACTGGAGAAATCAATAAAAAATGGTTGGGGACTAGAGAGAGATGCATGGAAGGAGGAGAGACTGTAGAACATACTATGTTCCCAAATGGTTACATGTCGAGAGATACGCAACCTTTTGGAGATAGGGTCCCAACAACAAAAACTGTTGTGCTCCATGCCATAGCCAAGAAAGCAACATAGGCGAGTACGTGGTTCAAGTTTGGTATGTTCATGAGGTTGAAGGAGGAAAAATTATGCATAACCAAAAACTTTAAGATGATCATAAGAAGGAGGAGTACCATATAGGTGTTCAAAATGAGAGATATTTTGAAGGACAGAAGATGGAAGACAATGATGACATGGACAGAAGTGAGAGCAGCCTCCCCCTAAAATTTCTCAAGGCAGGATGCAGAAAGAAGTTGAGCACGAACGGAGTCCAAGATATGACGATGTTTGCGTTATGCTTGTCCATTTGTTGGGAGGTATGCGGGCATGAGCGTTAAATAAGAGTGCCATGTTGGGTAAGGAATGAGAGAAAGGTCGAATCCTTATATTCCGTGGCATTATATGTGCAAAGAATTTTTATGGTTCTAGAAAATTGCATTTGAATCATATTGATAAAAACAATATAAACTTCAGATAAGGTAGATCGATGTTTCAGAAAATATATCCAAGTAAAACAAGAATAATCATCAATAAAGAGAACAAAATAACGATAGTCACTAATAGTAGGAGTAGGAGCTAGACCCAAAATATCAAAGTGAATCAACCTAAAAGGAGTATCACACGAAGATGATGAAATAGTAAAAGACAGAGCAGATTGTTTGCAAGCATACAATTTAAACAGTCAAAGGGTACAAATATGGAGACATTATTTAAATTGCCAACTAACTTGCGAAGTTTGTCAGAGGAGGCATGACCAAGACGAAGGTGCCACTGATAAATGGTAGAGTCAGTGACAGAGGCAGAAATAAATTGACAGATAGGGAGCTGGAAGGACGTGAGCTCAAACAATCTTCCTACTTTGCAACCCGTTCCAACTGTCTGTCCCATGTGCAGATCCTGAACCTGACATCCATTAAAAGAGAAACAAACAATTAGGCCAAGGTCACATAGTTGACCAACAGAGACAAGATTAAAATTCAGATTAGGAACATGATAGGTATTGGGAAGAGTTAAAGAAGGTGTGTCCATAGTATCGATATGGGAAATAGACATACAATTTCCATTTGTAGCATGAATAGGGGGAAGTGAAGGAGCCGGGGTTGAGGAAGACAAAACTGAAATGTTAGATGATTGCAACAGGCAGAATCAAGAAGCCAAGAGTTAACTGATGTGACCTCAAGGGCAGAAGGATTCGAGGAAATTACTTGTTTCAATAAATTCAGAAGGTCTCTAATCGAAAATTTATGAGAAAGTGAATCATCGGGGGAAGGCATAGCAGTAGATGAGGAGCAACTAGCTTTAGATAAGTTCCTTGGTTTAGTGGATTTACCTGGAAGGCGAGGTGGTCGAGTAGGACAATTTTCCAAAATATGACCATGTTTATGGCAATACTTGCACTAAATTGTAGAACAATTAGCAAATTTATGATCATGTAGTTCACAATTCGTGCAGATGAGGGACTCAAAAAAATTCGCCATTAGGAACAAGAGAAAGACAACTGAATCAAATCAACAGCAGCTAAGCTGAACCAAAGGCTGGGCAAACCGTAATAAAACCAGGTTGAGTGAGTGAACTGAATCAACCGGTTTGGGTGAACCGGTTTGGCTGAACCTTTTTGTTTTCTTTAAACGAGCACGATGAGAGGGCAAAAAAAAATCGATTCCTTGGGGTAGCAGGCGATGGATATGGACTGAGGCAAGGGCTGAGACGGCCGATTCCTTGGTAGCAAGCAGCGGATCTGAACAATAGGGCGACGGGTAGATTCGAGTCACGCAGGGCAGGTGGGCGGATTTCGCAGATATGGGCTTCTTGCAGGGAGAGCTTCGACGATGCAGGTAGAGACTGAGGGAGTCAATGGTGGTAGGGAGGGCTTCACGCATATCTGGGCTTCAAGTCAGTTGGTCACTCGGATACTGAGGGCTTCGCATATCTGGGCACAGGGTTGTTCGCCGCCGATGAGTCTCACTGGAGAAGAAGAAACTGATGGGCCGGTAGGGGTGGTCTTTTAGGTAGGTGGCTCTGATACCATGTAAATCTTTGTATATTATTGATGTTGTATTCATTGTATTTACGAAGAAGAATACTCCTAACTTATACACAAAGAAGAGAAGATAGTTAAGGAAAGTAGTAATTTGTGCCTAATTTGTAGCATATTACAAAATTACGTCAACATGTATAATGCTTGATTAATCGAATTTGAGTAGTAGTAGGAATTTGAGTACTTTACTACTAGGTTTGACTTTAATTTCTTTACACAAGAAAAAAAAATGTTGTTTTTCTAACTAATTTCACAAATTTTTATGGCTAAATTTTGGAAATGGCTGGACATTTTTTTCTTTCTTGTCTAAAATTAAATGGTGGTCAACAAGAGATTCTTCTTAATTGGTCAAGTTTTGTTCATTATTGAACACAGTACCAGACATACGATTCCTTGAATAGAATCGAAGAACGAGTTCGACTGTGAACGGATTGAATCATTCATTCATCATATACGCCTTACAAAAATAATTCCACTACTAAACAAATGTGATGGTTCATCACCCATCCTAAAATTCACTACAAACATGAATTGCCTGGATATTCATTTAAAACAAGATTCTCATTTCCAACTAGTCTATCAGAACTTCAAACAATAACTTCATTCCATCATTGGCATTAAAACTCAACATATTCAAGTGCTTTTGATGCATGTTCAGCTGCTTTCATATCCATGTCCAGTTGGTCAAGTTTTGAATAAATCTCACAAAATTTAGGATGAGTAGCATCACCAACTGAGAAGACATGAGCTTTCTTATGTATCTCAATCCAGCTCCACCCAGCACTTTTCCTTGCCCTTTTTTGTTGCATCTGTTTTCTAATATCAGCCAACTGTGCCCATAAACCAGCTCTAGCATAGATATGAGCAAGTGTTACATAGGGTGCAGCATTACTTGGATCCATCTCGATGAGTCGATACGCCACCTCCCTCCCGAGCTCGACCTCTTCGTGAACTTTGCAAGCACCTAAGAGGGAACACCACATTACGTAATTAGACTCGTAAGGCATTTGCTCCATCAATTGCTTAGCTTTTTCTATATGCCCGTTTCTGGCATAGAGATCAATCAAACAAGCATAATGATCAATTTGAGGATCTAATCTGTACTCACTGCCCATTTTATTGAAATATTCAACTGCCTCATCTAGTAATCCTGCATGATTGCAGGCAGTTAAAACTGCAGTAAAACAGACATGATCAGGCAAGAAACCTTCTTCAGTCAACAAACTCTCAAAGAGCTTTAAGGCATCTGAGCCTCTACCACAGTGAGCAAAAGCCATTATCATCGAAGTTGACAACACACTGTTCTTCTCAACCGTCTGATTGAATATAAAAAATGCCTCATCGACACTGCCACATTTCGAGTACATATCTAGCAAAGAGCAGACCACAAACACGTTATTTTCTGATCCCATTTTTGTAACTAGAGAGTGCACTTGCCTTCCTTGTTCAAGTACTGTTAGACTCCCACAAGCATTTAAAACACTAGTTAATGTATGATCAGTTGGGCTCAAATTACCAGCTCTCATTTGTACAAACATTTTTAGTGCTTCTTCCCCATACAAGTTTTGAGAATATCCTGATATCATAGAATTAAATATGATATTATCCTTCACATTTGTCTCATAAAAGAGCAGAGCAGCTTCTTCTATTCTTCCTAGTTTTGAGTAACAATCAATAGTGGAGCTAATTACAAAACTGCTAAAACTAAAACCAAGTTTGATAACATGAGCATGAAACAAAGTTGTAAGACGAATCTGAAGTTCATCCTTCAAAGTTGGGCATGAACTAATAACAGTGGCATAAGTAAAACAGTTGGGTCTAACCTGACTTACCAACATATTCTTAAACATCAAGATGGCTTCGATCACAGCCCCATTTTGGGAGAGCCCAGATATTATAGAGGTCCATGAAACTTGGTCATGAGTCTTCATATGAGAGAAGATCCTTTTTGCATCCACAATGGCATTACATTTGGAGTATAAATCAACAAGTGCACTGTTCAAAAATAAGTTCTCTTCAAGTCCAATTTTGACAATCTGGGCATGAATTTGCAAACCCAAAAACAAATTATGTGTTTTAGCACAGGAATTAAGAGCAGAGCAGAGAGAATACTTGTTCAATTTTGCCGCTAAGCTGCACATTCTGCAAAGTAACCCAATGCTTCAGAGGCATGAACACAGTTGCCAAATTTCCTTTCCTAATTAGTAACATTCTGGCATCTCTTTCGCTGAGATTTTTGTGCCGATGAAAGTTGATCGTATCATAGCAAAATGCTCGCAACATTTGCAATCCAATGGTTGCCTTGAATTCCCTGGATTTCAGCTCGCCAGGAATGATAAACGGGCCAAAGAAAGGAAAATTGGCGATCGCGGCCGAAACAAAGTCGAAGCATAGCAAAAAATTCATAGAAAACTCAAATTTCAACGGAAATCACAAAACTCGTCATCAATTGATCACTCGTACTCTGAGAAATGATTCGGGTCGCTGGAATTTTCCCTTGCCGAAGAGCAGTGCAGTGCAAGACTTCGAGTAATTAGGTTTTTCGATGATCGCTTTCTACAGATTCTTCTTCTTCATTGGTGACGGCGACGGAGAGAGGAGAGGAGGAATGTGAGAGTTTCGGCCGAACCAAATAAGCCTATCGTCGGACCGCTGTGCTGTGGCTGATCCGGCCACCGGCTGGGCTGAGTCGTTGGTGGTTCAGTGTAATTTGTAAAGGACCGGCCTTTGGAATTTCCTCTTTTCTCTCTCTCTTTTTTCCCCTATTTTATTCTTTTTTTTTTTTGGGTTAAAAAACACAAACGATTTAGTCATCATACTCCCGATAATTTGGTTCTTACAATTGTCAATTCGAACATAGTTTAATATATAAAATACCAATTATTATCCTAGAGATCGATGGTTCAATCTCCTACCCCACAATTATTGAACTATAAAAATTAGTTCTTGCCATTTAAAATTTATAAAGATTTAGTTCATTGACATATCTAAACTTTATATATTATATACTAAAAATATGTAAACTAGGTCAGTTGGTTTGGTGGCAACACATTAAGCCCCTCTCAACGGCTGCCTCATGCACGGACCCAACATTGCAATTTCGTACTGATTTAGTTCTTACTATATAAAATGTTAGAAATATTTAAAAGGATTTTTTACACTTGTAGATGGGTAAATGAGACTAGGATCAAATATGTTTATAAAATGTAAAGAATAAATCATTACATAATAAAAAATTAACACTTCACCTTGATGGAAATGGAATATTTCACGATACAAGGTCAATCTAAGCATGACTCAATTGGTTAAGGCCTATTCTTTCGACCAAAATGTCAGATGTTCAAATTTTTCTTACCCTCATATGTTGAACTAAAAAAAATTCACGATAAATGATTAAATTGTTAGAAATTTTAAACCATAGGGATTTAATTGTTATATATTGACGTAGAAATTAAATTGTTAGAAATCACTACATATTAAAGTTTAAGACTTAAATCATATATTCAACAAAAGTAAATAGATCAAAAATACTTTTTAACCCTTTTAGCATTACACAATTCAAATATATGTGGATAGAGATTGAGCATACAAACTTGAAAGATTGATGCTTACAAACTTGAGAGGTTGATGCTTGTTTATATAAGAAAATCTTAGATTTAGATGGAAGAGACCAAGCCTTCGACTTTCAAGTCTTATTAACGACTTCCATTATTTATAAAGTTTTCTGTGAACCTCAAATGATATGATCTAATTGAACTAATTCATTTGACAGACATTATAATATTATTTAATTTACCAAGTTTTTATAACTTTTAATTTAATTTAGAGGTATATGTCAATTTTTTTTATTGATCTTAATTTCATCAATGTGTGATTTTATTATTGATTTTAAAAATCATCACGTAACAATTTGTGATTGGCTAAAATTTATTTACAGTCAGAACAATTATTAGTACATTTAGCTCCCTTTTACCTTTTTTTTTTTTTTTTGAGTACCCCTTTTACCTCTTTAAGCATATGAGATGGAAATTTAAAATATATTTTAATTTCTAGTTTAATCACGTTATTTTTATAAAAGTAATTAAATATATACTACGGAAAACATTGTATTTTCTAAAAAATTCATTGATTATTTTAAATTTCTAGTGTAATCAAGTTATTTTTATAGAAGTAATTAAATATATACTGTCGCCACGTACCTGCGACGCGGAGCGGCCGACATCCTCGAAAAATGAGATTTTACAAAGAACTACCACCAATCTTTTTTATGGTGAGATTGGGCACCAAAATAAAATAAAATAACTTTTTTTTTATAAAAAAAAAAAGAGAAAAAAATGGTATGCATAAACCAGATTTAGGCTCGGAAGTTACTTGTGTGTGGGGAAGGCATTAGCACCTCACAACACCCGTTTAAAACGGTGGCCAAATTTTAATCTTGAATTGCAAAACATTTTAGACGAAAAACTTATTTAGGGAATAAGAGATTTTTAAAATAATGTCTTATTTTACCTCTCATTTCTCCAATATTTGAAGTCATGATCCCATAAAATAAGTGGATAAATATCCATCAATTTGACTATATTAGAAATATTCCAAAAAAACTTAGAAAAAATTCTCCACCTCAAGAATATGAGAAAATTTTACAATTTCTCAACTCTGTCATAGAATATAGTCTTTTATAAAAGAAAGTTTTTTTTAAAAAAAAAAAAAAATTTTATTTTAATTAAATTCATTTTTTTCTTGGGACCAAAATCTCGGACTCTCAAGGATAACGATCCCTCATCTCAAGAATTCTAGAAAATCAAACTCTCAAATATTTTTAGATTCCGTCGTAGGAATTTTTAGAAAAAAAGGACCTTGAAAACCATTTTTTAAGAAAGAGATTACAAAAGGCTTTAGAAATGACACTTTGGTTATAAACTTTCATAAACCCAAAAAGAGCAAATTTAAACATTTGGAAATAATTTTATAAAAATAGACTAAAAAAACGTTAAGAAAAAAACAAGAAAATCAAAATTAAGCATAATAAATAAATGCATTTTAAAGACAAACTAAGCTAGCATAATAATCTATTCATTCGCAAATAATCAAACAAGCACTATATACAACATGTTAACAAATTTAAGGAAAAAAAGAAATATTGAAATCGATCTTGGACTTCCAAAGAATCAATTTCTCACCTCGAGAAAATTAGAAAATCGGATTTCCAAATATTTATAGATTTCATCGTCGGATAGCTTAAAAAAAATGAATTAAGAAGAAATTGTCATCATGCGTTTCGTAACGTAGCAAACATACATTCAATTAGACAATATGGTCAATAAGGCAAATACTTCATACTGAAATTAAACATAAACAAATCAAATAAATAAAGCCATAACATGTTTAAATAAAATGTAAAAATAAAAAGAAAAAATAATCATAAATAATAAAAAAGAAAATAAACAAATAAATAACATAAAAAAATAAAGCAAAATAAATTAATAAAACTTAATACATAAATAAAAATAAATAACAAATAAATAAAGAAGGCACAATAATAAAAAAAATAAAGATAAATAGAGAACTAAATTAATATTAATAATAATAAATTAATTAATTAAAAAAAAAGTTGGGCTAGGTGGCATAATTGCCGCCCATTTAGTGCCACGACGCAACATTTAATTTAATTTTTTTTCTTTAAAAAAAGACAACTTCTTCAAAAGTTGCTTTACTCCATCTCTCTATTTTCTTCCATCTTCTCCTCCTTTTTTTTTTTAAACCTCCATTCTTCTCTCTTTTCTTCCATCTTCTCCTCATTTTTTTAAACCCCCATTCTTCTCTCTTTTTCTTTTACAACCTCAACCTCTCTCACCATTGTTCTATTTTTTTTTCTCTAATCAAAAGCAAGTGTCTCTCACTCACAGATATGTAGACAACATTTTTTTTTACTTTACAACATTGCTTCTTTTTTTTTGTTATTTTCGTTTTTTTAGTACTAATAACTTAAGAGTCAAGAAGAAGAAGATATGAAAAAAAAATGGTAGATAGGTAGGGAAGATGAACCATGAAACTAAGATAAAATCAGTGGCATCAAACAAAAGACCTAAGATATAATGCATAACAAAGATAAGTAAAGATTCACATTATAATAAAAGTAAGAAAAGATGTAATAAACAACAAAAATGAAAGCAAACTTATAACACCCTTACTTAACTACTGTTTTTCAAGGGCGTTTCGAGATAGAGATGAAGATCTAGAAGTTGGGATCAAGAACAACCAACTAGCATGTTGTTTGAGGCACGGATCCTTGGGACAAAGCCCTACCAAATGCAACATCCAACTAAGTTAAGGTTATTTTTATGTGTTATGGATTTTTGTTGATTTTGAATGTAGCTCATTGTTTTTTCTCTCTACCTCTCAATGCATGTGTGGTTGTGATATGTGTTTGGATGTGTATATAGATATGGGGCTTGTAGGTTTTTTTTATTTATTTATTTTATTTTTTTTTGGAGTGGATGGATGTAGTGGTGTGTGTTGTGTGTGAGTGTGGCCTCTTTGAAGAAGGAAAAGAGAAGTATAAAAAGCCCAAATCACTTCCTTGATAGGAATGAACTCTTCATCCTGCAGCAGAAGCATTGGATCGTCTTTGATTTTATTTAACTAAAAATAATATTAATTAAGAAAACTTACTTTTGAGATAAATATGGATAATATTCTAGAGGGTCTTTATCTCCTCCACAAAGTCTTCCTGGCTATGACTCTAACACAAGATCAAGGCTTATGAGAGCCTCTTGAAAGAAAATCCTCAAAGAATTGGAGAGGAAAAAGTCTAGAGAGAATTCTCTAATTCTCTATTGAGGAGATGTGTGTTAATTCTATCAAGAATGCCCAATGGCTCACCCTTAGGGTCCTATTTATAGTGGTCTAGAGAAGATAATTAAATAATATATTTTAATATATAATATATTAAAATATATTTATCTAACCAATTTGAATCTTATTCAAACCTTTTAAAATTCTCCTACGACATCTATTTCCTAATTTGAATCCAATTTAAATTTAATAAATATCTTTTCTTTAATGTATCTAATATACATAATTATTTTAATATTTAATGTATCAAATACAATAAATATATTTTACTCTTTTATATTTAATATATCTAATATATTAAATATTAATTTGAACACTTCAAATTAAATATTAATTTGAACATTTCAAATTTTTCTTTCTACTAAATTGATCTTTTAGTGTTACTATGAGCTAGCAAGGGGACCTTATGGACTTACAGATTATAAGCTCTAATGATACAAAATTAATTAATTAAACTATTTAATTAATCAATTTTCATTCATTAGCTATAGGGTCACTCCACTATAGACCTAAAGTTGTACTCTTATGCATTGTAGGACAAGTTGTGTCCATTGATATAATCACTACATGCAAGTCGATCCTTCACGAGTTGCTCGTAATTACAGCTGGGTCAAAAGTCTGTTTTACCCATGTAATTACATTTTGCACCTTAAGTACCACTGATCCTCTAATGAACAATTTGTTTATGATCCAACCATAAACTAAGTCCCTCTCAGGCCAGTAAGAGGGTGGGCCCCCATTGTTCAAGTCTCGAAATCAGTACTTAAGGGAACTACTCATCTACTTATCCTATAAGGGAATGAGTGAATTTTATCTTGTAAAATTATGTTCCTAGCTCCCTATTTGGTCAAGTCCCCAAAATGGTAGGCTTAATGAATCAGCAACAAAAGCCACTTTCACCCATGCAAATCAAAGGACAAGCCTTTACAGGCAGGGGTTCATAACTCACTCAAGATTAAGATCGAGTCACATATGATCATCCTGATGAAATATTAATCTTCTCAATCAATGGATTTATAAAGAGATATTAAATATTTCATGGTCCAGTCTTATACAAACTCATTGTATAAGATACCCTCACTCTCATGTCTCAACATGAACGATTTGGATCAAATCATTTGTAACTATTACAAAGTGGGCCGCAACTTTATTCATATACTATGACTCTTTAGGTTATTTCTTGAACACGATCCTCATGTATGTCAACCACATACTGTTCAAGATTACACTAATAACCTTGGATTTTTTATATAATGGATAATATTATATTGCAAATAAAATAATCAAAATTATTATTAATTATTAAATAAATAATTAATTACGAGGCTTTAGGGCATAAATCCCAACATTCTTCTTTTGTGTATTATTCCCATGACCAAGTTTTGCAATTTGAAACCATGCCAAAAGGAGCTTAGCACCAAAATAGACCAACTTTTGGTCAAGCAAAACAAAATACAAAACTTACTCACTTAACCAAAATTTGTTTTTATCCAAAGAAAAACTATGGTTTCTCCAACTTAAAAGAAAAAAAAAATAAAAGGCATAAAAAAATAAAATTAGCAAATAACAAACAAATATCAAAGTGGAGACATTCCAATAATGAGCAAATTTAATAACAAACATAAAAAAATGCATAAAAAAAAATTAAACTAGAAATCAATTTTATAAAAAGAAGCTGAACAAAAATAGGTGGCTACATATACTATGGAAAATATTGTATTTCTCAAATATTCGTTGACGATTTAATAATTAGCATCCATATAGGTTTATTCTATATGATAATAATTAATTTAGATAATAAAGTATTCATTCCAGTATTGATAGAATATAATAAATAACTATATTTTCAGTTCAACAATTGTGGAGTGAAGATCGAATGCTCAACCTTTAAAGTGAGCTTAGCTTAGCGATAATTGACATGTACTCATTCTCTTGAAGGTCGAAGTCCAGATTCCCATATTTCCATAAGGTTTAAAATGTCGATGTCGACGGAAATATCGAGGTCTCAATTTTATAGAAATGTCGATGGAAATATCAATAAAATGTCCATGTCAATGGATATTTCTAAAAAAAAATTTAAAAACAAAAAATTCAAAAAAGATATTTAAATTAATAAATAAATATTTTACACTTTTTAAGGGAGCGTTTGAGGCACATAGTTCAGTTGAGTTGAGTTGAGCAGAGTTAGTTTGTCAGTGAGTTCAGAAGTTTGTGTTTGGGGTGTAGAATTGGGTTGAGTTGAGTGATAAGCCTTAGAATTAAGGCTTAGTTAACTCCCAATTGCTTAAAATATTCTTGTTTTGACTTAAGACCATTTGAAAATAGTTGAAAGATTGCTTCAATTTAAGAAAGAAATAAATATGATGACATTTGAGATAGAGTTCTAAATAAATTAATCTTGTTTGCATGAAATATGGAAATTGCAAAATCAAATTGCAAAATCGTGATTCTGTAATCTGGAGCATTAGAAAAGTTGAAAAAAGAAAAAAAAAATGCATTTAAGCCATTTCGAAAAGCTTCAATTACAGCATGATTTGGGGGATTTTGAGCACGAAATTTGGGCATTCTTCAACCCTAATGAAGGTCTATAAAGGGGGAAGAAGAGAAGGAGCTAAGACATTCAGTTTTGAAGGCATTTTTAGGAGTCAATTTCGTGGGTTTTATTTTCAACGTTCATGCTCTGTTTTTTTTTCTACATTTTTTTTTGTTCTCTGTTTCTATATTTCTTCAATTTCATTTCTGAATTACTGAGAGCTACTGTAAGTTTATTTCCTGTTCTTCTTTTGATTTATCCAATCAATTCAAGTGAAGAAGTTGGGGTTTGAATTCGTTTTTGGGGAGAATTTTTGCTCATGGGTTTTGTTAAGAGAATGCTATGTTTTTTCTTCAATTTTCGTTCCTCTATTTATCAAGAGAAGATTTCGTGTTTAAGTTTATTGTTTTGTCTAGTTTCCCCAAGTTTCATTCTTCTGGATTCTGTTCGTGGGTTTTTCTTTCAAGAATAGTCTTTGTTTTTATTCAATTTCTTCCTTGTTTTATCGAACTTCGGTTAGCTTAGCATTGGTTCAATTCAATTTTGTTTTTGCATAATAGTTACTTTTGATTCATAGACTAATGTTCATGTAGATATCAAAAGCAGAGGAGAAATGGCTGAATTACCGTCCTCTTGAAGCTTTTGATTTATGAGTTGTATTTTGTTTTAATTTGAATAAAAAGTCTTGTAGCCTTGATTTGCTGTTTATGGTGTCCAGTATTATGATATTTCTTTTTGGATGAGTATTGCTGATGGAAATGGATTCTCTTTAGCTTATTAATGGTTGTTTTGATGTCCAGTATGCAATACTCTCTTCATGAAGCTTAATTAATGTGTTTCTTTTGGGCTTAGTCATTTCATGTTATGTTTTCCTTACGGTGCAACAAACAACTATCATTTCCCTTCAAGTTTAGCACACCAATTTTGTTTCTTTTGAGTTTAATTTCTAGAATAATACATTAGTCAATTTATTTTTACACGGAGTTGGTTTTAATTTTTAGCTTAGTTCTTATAGATTTAATATGAGCTAAAACTTCTTAGGGAGTTCAAGGATGTGAATTCCCTAAGAAGTAAATGTAGCCAAAATTTCAATAAAAAACAAGCGTACATCTCAATTGTTTGCTTGTGTTGAATAAATTTCCGTTGAGATCCTAGATTGATCAACCAAGGTAACAACTCAAGCTTAGATCTAATACCGACGGGGTTAGTGATAAGCGGATTTCGTACAAGTGATGGAGAAAAGAGCTTAGACATAAGCCAATCCTTACCCTAGACATAGGGATTAAGGACTCCAAAATCCATAAAATTGTTGAGCCGAATTATCTAAGATAGAGGGACTATAGACATATAAGTCACTCACTTAGCCTCCTAAAACCTAAATTCAAGGTGAATAGAAGAAGCAATTTTGGTTTACAATTGAGTGTGGAGTAGGTTGGAATTGCAAATTTGGTTTGCAATTACAACTTAGGGCAATGAAATTCTTAAGCCCCATCTTTATCTTAAATTTCTTTTGCAACTTTAATTTCTAAGTCTATCTAGTTTGTTATTCTAATATTGCCATTTCTCGATTCTACAATTAGATTCTGCAATTCAATTATGCAATTTTTCTTTATTCCAATATTTTCATTTCTTGATTATGCAATTTTTCTTAACACACCAACCCAATCTTATTTTTGCTATTTTAGTTTTTAAGTTGCAATTTTTCTTACACTTGCTTTACAATATTTTTGTTACTCCGTTCCCTTGGGATTCGATACTTGGTACTCACATACCATTTTATATTACTTCGATCGCGTGTGCTTGCGTGTACACTGATCAAGTTTTTGGCGCCGTTGTTAGGGAATGACAGTTTTAACAAAAATTTTGTTTTAGCAAAAATTGTAAGAGAAGATTGCAACTACAATTTCTCTTATTGCAGGAGGAGCTCGATTTCACTTGTTGAGGGAGAGAAATTGCAAAAAGATACAACATAGGGTTGATTGCTTGAGAAAAATCTACAAGATGAAAAAAGATATCATTGCAGCATTGAACGCACAAGCTTCATCATTAAGCTACATGATGGAAACTTTGATTATGGGAAATCTCATAGCTCATTTTAACCATATCTCTTCTATTTCTTGTGTTTATTGCAAAGGATGTCATTTGTTTGAAAATTGTCCTTATAATCCCGATTCGTTATCTTATGGATTTCTACCCAGCTTTGCAAATCAACATCAGTACCAGTGCTTCCAACAAGGGAAGATGATTCCAAAAGAGCCAAGCATCAAAGAAAATTGGAACATGAAGACCTTGAACTCCCAATAGAAGTAGAAAGCACTCCAACACTTGACAACATTAAGGAGCTAGAAGGGAGAGAAGAGACCAAAGACGAACCACCTTAAGAAGAGAATGAACCACCAAAGGAAATTGTAGTGAGCTATGGAATTGCAATTTCACAGCAATTGACATCCAAAGTGCTCTCGACACTGGAATGTCCTGCTTTCGCTTATTGCAACTTGCAGAAAACACTAAATGAAGAAGCATGTAGAAAGGAGAGCATGAAAGATGGTAACATGCAGTATGAGGCACGGAGTGCACCCACAAGTTCTACTTCCAAAGACACATATAAATCTCTTGAGTCATCAAGGTGTAGGATCTAACGGCAACACTAGAGGGGGGGGTGAATAGGGTGCTACCAATTTTTTTAAAACTTTTTTATTTTATTTTTTTAAAATAATCCTAAAGTTCTAAAACTAGTTAAATGGAAAACACGAAGGAACAAGTTTTAAATTAAACACAATTCGCAATCAATATGATT
The DNA here is from genome assembly GCA_033996785.1 of Trichosanthes truncata. Taxonomy (NCBI): domain Eukaryota; kingdom Viridiplantae; phylum Streptophyta; class Magnoliopsida; order Cucurbitales; family Cucurbitaceae; genus Trichosanthes; species Trichosanthes truncata. The sequence goes on from JAWPNB010000004.1 coordinate 7,571,957, forward strand.
TATCAAACAATAGAACAAATAAATCCTAAGGCATGCGATTAAAAAAATTGCAAAAATTAAAAACAAACGTAAAGAGTAAGGGAAAGAAGACACCGAAATTTATAGTGGTTCGGCAAATCGCCTACTCCACTCCCCAAGACTCCTTCTTGGGTATTTTACTACGTGATCCTCTTGCAGGTGAGAACCAAACCTACACGACCCTCTTTTTCTTAGGCTAAAGAGAAACCCAAGATCCTTTTTACTGGTTCAGGATCAAACCAATTTCTTTTTCTCACAACCCAAGGTGTACCCACACCTTAATACAAATCCCAATGAACAAAGAAAAATAAATCTCACAAGAATGCCTCTTTAATAGGCAAAATACACAAATTTATCACACAACAAAACACTCCAAAGATTCCTCACACAACTATAATTAGCCGGTTCAAAAGTATGTGAGAAAGTTGAAGGATTTTAGAACCTTTTTGGAGAGCTAAGAGTATGGAAGGCTTGTTGGAAAATTTCAAAGTGTGTGGAGGAAGATGAGATTTTTAGGCTTAAAAGGGATTTAGAGCAAATTGAAAATAAGCCATTAGATCTAGGTCAAAAGAATGAATGATTGGGATTGAATGGTGAAATTTGGAAAGGTTCATGATATAATTTAAGGAGAGAGAAGAGAAATGATTCTCCTCCACCATTATCATGTGTGTCATTCCTTCATTTTTTTTTAATAATCAAATGAATCCTTTTGAAATTCTATCGGCACGTCATCGCCACATCATCAAAATCTAGTCATTGGATGTCACGTTACCAAATTTTACTGGTTATGCCAAGTCAGTTGCCATGTTGAATGCCACGTCAGCACAGTGCCACATGTCACTATTTAATTGGCTTTTCCTTCCAATCTTCTTTTTCTCATATCTCCTTCGTTTGAAATCTGATTTGAACGATTCAAAATGCGTTAGAATCGTCTTTTCGAGCTCTAATAGATGGACTCTATGAAACACTAAAAAAGTTAGTACAAAAATTTGAGTTTGTTATCATCAAAATATTTGGTTTGATTGAAGCCCTAAAGCTAACAATCTCTCCATTTTTGATGATGACAAACAATTCAATAATGTCTTAATCTCAAACACATTCTCCCCCTTTTGTTATCACCAAAAAGATGCAAAAGAAAAATTCTCCCCCTCAAACATATAACTAATGAAACATAATGCTCTCATTCAATTTTAACATACAACAAAAGTATGCTCCCCCTATCAAACATAGTATTGTCATTAAATGCGAAGGATACCAAGTGCAAGTCTATTTTTACAAAATGCTTCTTCATTTAGAGCTTTTGTAAAAATATCTGTTACTTGTTTCTCTGTATGCACACAATTAATGACAATATGACCATTTTGCACATGCTTTCTAAGGAAGTGATGTCATATATCTATATGTTTTGTCCTAGAGTGTTGAATAAGATTTTTGGTTAAAGTAATTGAACTAGTATTATCACAAAAGATAGGTACTTGTTCAAAATTTAAGCCAAAATCACCCAAAGTCTGTTTCATCCATAAAACCTGAGAACAACAACTAGCAACAACAATGTATTCGGCCTCAGTAGTAGCTAATGCAACAGAGTTTTGCTTTTTGCTATACCAAGAGACTAGTGAGCTACCTAAGAAATGACATGTTCCACTAGTACTCTTCCTATCAGTTAAACTACCAGCAAAGTCAGCATCAGAATATGCAATCAAGTCTAAAGATGCATTCTTAGAATACCATAAACCTAAGTCAATAGTTCCAAGCAAATATTTGAAAATTCTTTTTACAGCATGCAAGTGTGATTCTTTAGGACAAGATTGAAATCTAGCACACATGCAAACACTGAACATAATATCAGGCCTACTCGCAGTTAAGTAAAGTAGAGATCCGATCATACCTCGATAAGCTTTAATATCTACGTTTTTACCTTTTTCATCCTTATCGAGCTTTGTAGTGGTACTCATCGGGGTCTTTGCTGCTTTTGCATTATCGAATTTAAATCTCTTGAGTAGATCCCTTGTATATTTCTCTTGATTTATAAAGATTCCTCCTTCAAGTTGTTTTATTTGAAGCCCAAGAAAGAACTTGAGTTCTCCCATCATGCTCATTTCAAACTCGCTGTGCATACACTTAGAAAAATTTTCACAAAGAGAAGGGTTAGTTGCACCAAAAATAATATCATCAACATAAATTTGCACTAACAACATATCCTTTTCTTTGGTTTTAATGAAGAGTGTAGTATCAATGAGTCCCATTTTAAAATCATTTTCGAGCAGAAATTTACTCAAACGGTCATACCAAGCTCGAGGAGCTTGTTTAAGACCATAAAGAGCTTTATTTAATTTAAAAACATGACTTGGATGGTCAAAGCTTTCAAAGCCAGGAGGTTGTTCAACATAAACTTCTTCCATTATAAAACCATTTAAAAAGGCACTTTTCACATCCATTTGAAATAAAGTGAAATTCTTATGAGATGCAAATGCAAGCAGCATGCGAATTGACTCAAGTCTAGTAACAGGAGCAAATGTTTCCTCATAGTCTATTCCTTCTTCCTGACTATAACCTTGAGCAACTAACCTAGCTTTATTTCTAACAATATTACCAGATTCATCCATTTTATTTCTAAACACCCATTTAGTACCTATAACTGAATGATTACTAGGACGCGGAACTAACTCCCACACATTATTTCTTTCAAACTGATTTAACTCTTCTTGCATAGCAATTAACCAGAACTCATCACATTCAGCATCTTTAAAAGACTTTGGTTCAATTTGTGACACAAAAGCGAGATTATTCAAGGCATTTAATGAAGAACAAGTTCTTACCCCTTGAGATACATCACCTATAATTAGCTCCTGAGGATGGTGAGTTGAGAATCTCCAATCTTGAGGAAGAGTTTCTTCTGGCTCTTTCTGAGTCTCATTTGCTACTACTTCTGTGTCTTTATCTTGAATGCTCAAATCCTCAAAAGGTTTTTCTAATTCGTCACTCACATCACTTTATTAAATGCAACATGTGTTTCATCAAATACTACATTCATTGACTCCTCAACCACAAGAGTTCTTTTACTAAAGACCTTATATGCTTTACTACATGTAGAATATCCTAAAAATATGCCAACGTCAGTTTTTGAGTCAAACTTTCCAAATTTTCCTTTGTCTTTCAAAATGAAACATTTGCACCCAAAGACTTTGAAATAGTTGATATTTGGGGTTTTATCATTAAAAAGCTCATAGGGAGTTTTATTCAAAACAGGCTTTATTAAAACTCTGTTCATTAAATAAGATGCAGTATTAACAGCTTCAGCCCAAAAATATTTTGGCAAATTATATTCATTTAACATGGAGGTGGCTAATTCTTGTAAAGATCGATTTTTCCTTTCTACAATGCCATTTTGTTGAGGTGTTCTAGGAGAGGAAAAGTCATGAGAAATACCATTTTCTTCACAGAAACATTCAAAAGAAGCATTTTCAAATTCTCCTCCATGATCACTTCTAATTTTTGAAATCATAAAGCCTTTTTCATTTTGTATTCTTTTTGAAAAACTGATAAAAGATTTTAAAGCTTCATCCTTATGAGATAAAAATAAAACCCAAGTGAATCTCGAAAAATCATCAACTATAACAAAAGCATAATGTTTTCCACTTAGACTTGCAACTCTAGTAGGTCCAAAAAGGTCCATATGTAATAGTTGTAGAGGCCTAGAGGTAGAAACCACTTTCTTTGGTTTGAAAGAAGACTTAGTTTGTTTACCCATTTGACAAGCGTCACAAATTTTATCTTTTTCAAAATTTAATTTTGGAAGACCTCTGACAAGGGATTTCTGAGAAATGTTTGAAATTAAATGCATACTTGCATGACCTAATCTTCTATGCCACAACCAAGGATCATCATGCAAGGTAGACAAACATTTATTATCTACTACATGACAATCAATCAAATCAATCGTATAAACATTTCTATCTCTATTTCCAACAAACAGGATTTGTCCATCACATGTATTTTCAATTATGCAATTTTTATCACTAAAAATTACCCTATAGCGCTTATCACATAACTGACTAATACTTAATAAATCATGTTTTAATCCATCAACTAGCAGAACATCTTCAATAAAGAAACTTGAACCATTACCTATGTTACCTTTGCCAATGATCTTACCCTTTTTGTCGTCGCCGAAGGTGACGTATCCTCCATCTTTCTTTTCTAGGTATGTGAATTTTGTGTGGTCCCCAGTCATGTGTTTTGAACACCCATTGTCCAAGTACCACTTATTCTTTATCGATCTCAAACATACCTGAAAGAAAATAATTCTCAAGATGTAACCTTAGGTACCCAAATTTGTTTGGGTCCTTGGGGGTTGGTCAACAAAAATTTAGGAATCCATCTCTTTTGATTTTCATTTGTAGCATTGGATTTTCTTAAATTGCATGCATAAGCTTTATGACCATGTTTCCCACATGCATGACAAACAATATATGACATGGTGCTTTCTTTCACAAAGTAATTTGTGAATTTCTTTTGCTTTTGGTGAGGTTTGTAACCTAAACCACTTTTATCAAAAGTACCTTGTTGCTTTCCCATCATGATATCTAAATTCTTTTTCCCATTAGTGAACTTTACGAGGGTGGAGGATAAATCTTCATTTTTGTTTTCTAATATTTTGTACTCCTCTTTTAAAGCATGCAAATTTGAATTAGACAAATTTAAATCTTTTATTAATGTCTCATTTTCTTCTTTTATATTTTCTAGCTCAATTAATAAATCATTATTTTGGTGAGCTATCCTAGCATTTTTCTTTCTAAGAGACATGTATTTGCAGCCTAATTTTTCAAATTCATTTTTAATTTCATTGAATGCTTCAACAAGTTCATCAAAAGCAAGATTTTCAGGAATTACCTCGTCATCGTCATCGTTGTCGTCGTCGTCTCCAAAAGCCATAAAACAAATGTTAGCTACTTCTTCTTCACTTTCAGATTCGCTTTCATCACTTTCATCCCAAGTAGCTTTCATGGCCTTCTTGCTTTACTTTAAAAATGACTTCCTTTGAGGACAGTCCCATTTCACATGTCCAGGCTTCTTACATTCATAGCAGATGATAGAATCCCTATTGCTCTTTTCTCCTTTGCTATCTTGACTGTTGTTCTTCTTGGAGAAATTTTTCTTTCTGAAATGTTTCTTGAATCTCTTAGTTAAATAAGCGTATTCTTCATCATTTAATTCAACATCACTTTCAGAGTCCTCTTGTATATGAGTGGACTTTAATGCCAAACTCTTCTTCTTTTTAACATCATCTTCCATGTTACCCTTCATGATTATCTCATGCGTCATGAGAGATCCAATAAGCTCTTCCAATGGAAGTGTTGAGAGATCCTTAGCTTCTTGTATCGCCGTGACTTTAGCTTCCCAATTTTTTTGGCAACGATTTAAGGATCTTCCTGACATTCTCAGACGTAGAGTAAGTTTTTTCTAATCCCTTCAAGGCATTAACAATGTTTGTGAATCGAGTGAACATTTCAGTAATAGTTTCATTAGCATCCATTTTAAATAATTCATAATTATGGACCAACATGCTAATTTTCGACTCTTTAACTTGATTTGTTCCTTCATGAGTTACTTCAAGCATATCCCATATTTCTTTAGCAGAATTACATGCAGAGACTCTATTGAACTCATCAGGACATAAGGCACAAAATAGACAATTCATGGCTCTATAATTTATTGACACTTTCTTTTTATCATCCTCATTGAACTCATTTTCATTTTTAGGCACATCCTGATTAGCAACAGACTTTGTTGGGACTATAGGACCCTTGGAAACAATTTCCCATAAATTATAATCAATGGAAAGCAAATAAATTCTCATCCTAGTCTTCCACCAAGTATAATTATTTCCATCAAATAGAGGTGGCCTAGTGGTAGATTGGCCCTCAATAAACCCATTTATTCCTGTATTTGCCATAAGCTCGAACAATTAAGAATTTCAGAAAAGGCACAAAAAAAAATTTAAGAGAAAATTTATTATTATTTATTTTTTTAACAAAAAAACTTTTTATAAAGAATAAATTTTAGCAAAAATAATTTTTCAATAAAATTTCAAAACGGATTCAGAGTTTGAAAAGTAGAGAAAAAAATAGAATTTTAAAAACCAATTTTCAAGGGAAAAAATTTCTAGTGAAAAAGGCTTTTAAAATGCAATTTTTTTGAAACTTTTTGCTCAAAATAAAAATTTTCCAGATTTAATTAAAAAAAAAAAAAAACAGTTTTGAAATTATGCAAAAAAAATTTCAAGCACCTTTTCGAAGCAAAAAATTGAGCTACCCTCTCTGATATTTAAAACTTTTTTATTTTATTTTTTTTAAATAATCCTAAAGTTCTAAACCTAGTTAAATGGAAAACAGGAAGGAACATGTTTTAAATTAAACACAATTCGCAATCAATATGATTTATCAAACAATAGAACAAATAAATCCTAAGGCATGCGATTAAAAAAATTGCAAAAATTAAAAACAAACGTAAAGAGTAAGGGAAAGAAGACACCGAAATTTATAGTGGTTCGACAAATCGCCTACTCCATTCCCCAAGACTCCTTCTTGGGTATTTTACTACGCGATCCTCTTGCAGGTGAGAACCAAACCTACACGACCCTCTTTTTCTTAGGCTAAAGAGAAACCCAAGATCATTTTTACTGGTTCAGGATCAAACCAATTTCTTTTTCTCACAACCCAAGGTGTACCCACACCTTAATACAAATCCCAATGAACAAAGAAAAATAAATCTCACAGGAATGCCTCTTTAATAGGCAAAATACACAAATTTATCACACAACAAAACACTCCAAAGATTCCTCACACAACTATAATTAGCCGGTTCAAAAGTATGTGAGAAAGTTGAAGGATTTTAGAACCTTTTTGGAGACCTAAGAGTATGGAAGGCTTGTTGGAAAATTTCAAAGTGTGTGGAGGAAGATGAGATTTTTAGGCTTAAAAGGGATTTAGAGCAAATTGAAAATAAGCCATTAGATCTAGGTCAAAAGAATGAATGATTGGAATTGAATGGTGAAATTTGGAAAGGTTCATGATAGAATTTAAGGAGAGATAGGAGAAATGATTCTCCTCCACCATTACCATGTGTGTCATTCCTTCATTTTTTTTTAATAATCAAATGAATCCTTTTGAAATTCTATCGGCACGTCATCAAAATCTAGTCATTGGATGTCACGTCACCAAATTTTACTGGTTATGCCAAGTCAGTTGCCATGTTGAATGCCACGTCAGCACAGTGCCACGTGTCACTATTTAATTGGCTTTTCCTTCCAATATTCTTTTTCTCATATCTCCTTCGTTTGAAATCTGATTTGAACGATTCAAAATGCGTTAGAATCGTCTTTTCGAGCTCTAATAGATGGACTCTATGAAACACTAAAAAAGTTAGTACAAAAATTTGAGTTTGTTATCATCAAAATATTTGGTTTGATTGAAGCCCTAAAACTAACACAAGGCCCGTTGTAATCAAAGCACCTCAACTACGATTGAAATCTCATCCAACATCGAGACCTAGGTGCAAAATGAAAGAACATAATTGCGGTCTCCCTACTGGAATTGGATAAGTTACCTTGTCTTTCTTTTAGGTTAAAATAAAACAAAATAAAAAAAGCAAAAAATAAAAAAATAAAAAAATAAAAAAGAGAAAATTTCAAGTTTTGAAATTCCAATATGAATGAAGAAGTTAATTCAAAAAAGTTCTGTCTAAGGAGAATTCTATCGAGGTTGAGGTACTTAAGTTGACCGCTAAGGAAACACTTCTACCTGGGAATTCACTTGGGAGTTTGATGAATCAACTTTGAGCTCAAAAATTGGAATTTCCAAAAAGTAGCTTTGCATTGAGAAAAACTGTGTGAACTTTTTGATGCTCTACTCTTGAGTTTTAGGAAAATATAAAAAGAAAGAGCGGGAGGAAGAAATTGTAGTCGCAATTGCGAAAGCAAATTGCAATTGCAGTTTCAGGAGAATTCTTTGTCAAAAACTCCAACAACCCCGAGGACAGTAATGACAACAACAACACATTTTTCTCTGCATAGGGGAGTCTATCTTTAACCTATCTTTCCAACTTTGTTAATTGTTATGTTTTTAGTTTGAGGTTTAGTTAAGTTCTTTTATGCTTATTTAGTTTATTTGCTTTCATGAATTCAGAAAAAAAAAAAAAAAAAATCTACTCCTCGCACAAGCATGCCATAAAAATCATGTTAAAAACAAGTTTACAAATTGTTTTCTTTGGTGTTTTGTTAAAAAGCTCTTAATGATGATACCTAGAGTTTTCTCAATTTTCAAGTGCTTGTGACACATCTTCAAGTTTTCAAGATCATAAAACTTGATAAATTCTTTTTCTCCATAAAACATTTGAACCCAAACTTCCCTTGTGTTTATCTCATCTAATGGACTTAGGAGAGTTTAGCTCCGATGTTTAGCATGTTAAGTGATAATTCTCATTTATGAGGATTATTTAACCCTAAAACTTGTTGGGTTTTATGTCCTAAAACTCGTGGTTTTGTAAACTGAATGTATATTCTATTTTGCAATAAAGTTGTTATTGAGGTTTATTCAGTAAAGTTGTTATTGAATAAAGTGAATTGTGTATTCTATAACTCAAATCCAATGAACTAAAGAACCCTTGACTATAAGATGTAAACTTGGACTTTATGTATGACATAAAAGTGGATCAAGTTCGAGTAATAGTCAGAACGGTCTATAGTATAGGGATAGGGCTGGGTACCTTATCTTAGGGACACTATGGACGTGGCCCACTTTGTATAGTACTAACGATGTGATCCTGAATCGTTCATGTGGAGACATGAAAGTGCGGAATAGTCACTTAGACTTTTTAACTCCGTTTATTGTTTTAACTGACTATTTTCATACGATGACCTAGGTAACTCGATCTTAATCCTGAGTGTGCTATGAACTCCTGTTTATTCGGGATTATCCTTAGATTTGCATGGGTGAGAGTGGCCCGAGATCGCCGACTCAATAAGCCTCCCATTTTGGGGATAAGACCGAGTAGATAGTTGGGAACATAGTCATGCGAGATGGAATTCACTCCTACCCGCTCTAGGGTTTAGTAGAGAGGTTGTTCCCTTAAGTGATGACTCCAGGTCTTGAACAATGGGCCCACCCTCTCATTGGCCCGAGAGGGATTCGGTTTGTTGGTTGGACCACAAACCAATTGTTCATTAGAGGATCAATGGGACTTAAGGAACAAGAAGTAATTACAGGGGTAAAACGGTTATTTGACCCAGCTGTAATTATGAACGACATGTGAAGGATCGACTTACTAACCATGGTTATATCGAGTGGACATAAATATATCTACAGTGAGGAGAGTGCAGCTGCTGGGCTTTAGTGGAGTGTCCCGGTGGTTAACGAATGTTGATTAGCTAGGCTAAAGAGTTTGGCCGGTTAATCTCGTATCGTTGGAGCTCATGATCTGTAGGTCCATTAGGTTCCCCTTACTAGCTCGGACTAAGCCTTGTAACAATTTGAGAGAAAAGAATTTGAATTGTTCAAATTCGGTTTTAGGAGAAAACGTTAATTATATTCGATATACTTAACGTTTCATAGCTTAATTATGAATTAAACTATGATAAAGAAGAGGTGGACATATTTAGATTTGATTTAAATATTGGTTCGGTTTAAAACATGAATAGGGATTCATGTTCGAACATTCGATTTGAGAAATCGGGATTGGTCCAATTATTTAATTTGATATTTGATATTAAATTAAATAATTATTTAAAATTAATTAAATTATTTAATTAATTAAAATTTGATTTTAATTTAAAATTAATTTTATATTAATTTTGAATTAAAATTAAAAGAAATTCAAAATCATTAAGAATGAATTTTTGGACCAAATTCACATTTTGATGACTAAGCATTGTGCTTTTTCAAATTAACCAAAATTGGCCACCTCCTTCTTGTTTAATCCTCATCATTCATGTGTTGTCTTCTTCACAAAGCTTAATGAAGCTTTAGGTTTGCTTTAATTAGAGAAGAAACACAAGAATTTTAAGATTTTTGCAGAAAATTGTATAATTTTCGGTTTTAGACCTTTGTTCTCTCTCTCAAAAAATTCTCTCAATTAAGGATCCCACAATCCGTTCCAAGGCCTGAGGATAGTAGGGAAGATCCTAAGGGAGGTCCACGAAGTGTTCGTGATCAGAAATTGGCCAAGGATTAGGAGAATTTTGAGCATCAAAGGTAGTGTTCTTATTCTCTGTTTTTCCAGATTTGAGCATGTTATTTAATTGATCAAATTGATCAAATTAGAGTGCTTAAGATTCAAAAATTTCTTCCGCTTTCTTAATATTCACCCCTTCAAAACTAAGTTGTTATTGCCATTTTTGCATATTTTATCGAATAACAAGCAAGCTAAAAATAACATTCATAAGATAAATTCATGCAAGCTTGTAGGAGTATGGAAAAAGAAGAAATGAGTTGAAAATATAAAGGAAAGTTTACTAAGTTGATGTTTTTGTGCAGATTTGATGAAATGAAGCAAATGCAAATGAAATGCAATTGCATTTCCTTGAGGAAGCAAGGTGGTGAACAAAAGAGAAAATGCAAATGCAATGCAATTGCATTTTCTGGACTTAATAAAAAGTGCAGAATTTTCGGAAAATCACCAAAACCCACGGGAATTGCTTGATGTATGGAAAATTTCTAGCCTAATCTCAAGCCCCAAAGTCTACCCATGAATTAAGGAGACCCAAGATGGAAAGAAAATGCCTCGGAATACCTATAAAAGGAAGGACAAACGAAGAAGAAACCACCAGTTTTTCATACTCTGTTTTTTCGGATTATATACTCTGTTTTCTGTTTTTTTTTTTTCTATTTTGGACAGCAGCTTTTAGTTTCGATTTTTCTGTCATTTTCTTTAGTAGTTCGTCTTCATCTGGCTCTGTAATTCCTGAGTTTGATCCCTCCTCAACGAGAGTTCGAGGAGGTAAAGATCCAATTGCCCTTGAAGGAATTTTGGTACGATCAAAACAAGGAATTACCGTTAGCATCTTTATTCTGTTTTGCTCATTTCCATTTTTTTTCCCTTCATTTTCTGCTCAATTTTAGTTACAAAGTTAGTCTCTACTTTATCCAAATTTCTTGTATGAAATATTGAATCCTAGATTTCAACTTCCTTTATCTCTAATATCAAGATTGTTAATTATGAAATTTCATTTCCATCTTCCCATAAATTCAGTTTCAATTTTCTAGGCTTAGGTATTGAAGGCATATTCTTGGAAACTTTGTTTCATAAGTCTTTTGTGAATATTTCAAGTTGTAGGATTAGTTTAATAAAATAAAATAAAATAAAAAACTTTCTTAAATAATTTAGATTGGTTGCTTATTAATTATGTAATTTATTTTCCTTTATTCATTTTAATTAATTATGAAATTTTTAACAAGTAAATTCTGGATTTTCATTTTCTCCATAATGAGCTAAATTTTCTTTAGGCGTTCAAGTTGGTAAAAGCCCTAAGGAAAAATGTAAAAGCTCTAAAGCATAACCAATCTAGTTAGCATGTGAACTTTGTTTGCTTTTGTTGAATTTAGATTTGGGTAAACCTAGCCGGCCAACTAGTGATTGCTTGTCAAGCTTGAACTTAATATCGATAGAGTTAAGGGAAAGCCGATGTCACAAAAGCAATGGAGGAAAAGGCTTAGACATAAATCCTGAACATCGACCCTAGACATAGGGCGAGACTCCAAAACCGCTAGAATTGTGCGCTAAATTATCTAAGTTAGATTAGCCATAGACATATAGGTTTAATCACTTAGTCTTCTAAAGATTTTGAAGCAAAATTGAATAGGAGTTGAATTCGGTTTACTTAGTTCTCTTGTGTTAACTATGATTGCAATTGCATTTTAAGTAGCATTTCTTTCCAAAGGGGCATAAGCAACTTGGATCCCATTCTTTTTAATTATTGACTTTACTTTTATTTTCTTTAGCAAAAACGACCTCTCAAGCATTTTTACACCATTTGTTACCGCAATTGCATTTTGCAAACAAATTCGTGTTGTCTTAGTAGATTTTGTTAAAACCCGTTCCCTTGGGTACGATACTATAGAATACTTCCAGTTTCTTTATTACTTCGATCACGTGCACTTGCGTGTTGTAGCGAAAAGCACCGATCATTAAGTGACCCAAATATGTACCCCAACCCCTGTTCTTCTAGTTTTTAGTCAATGGGGACATTGACCCATTTAAGTTTGGGGGGGTGAGTTTTGTAATACTACCGTTGTAATATTATGTCGTTGTACTAGTATGTCGTTGTAATATTATGTTGTTGTAAAAGTATGTCATTGTAGTATTATGTTGTTCTAATAATACGTTATTGTAATAGTATGTTGTTGTAACAGTATGTCGTTGTTATAGCTGCTAGGACTTCAATTTTTTTTTTTTTTTTTAAAAAAGGATACTCCTCATTCTAGAGATAATTGAGTAACCAGAGGCAGTCATGACACCCATGATTTCCTTTGCATGAAAGGTTAACTTAGGAAGTGAGTATGTGAAAACGATCTTAGCAATGACTTGTGCTCGTAGTCAACCACTTTCACCATAAAGTGTTAGTAAGTTGGAACGAAGGTATAAGTGACAGTAAGTCTCTCATTAAAAAAAAACATTTCAAAGGAAAAAAAAATGAGGCCTAGCAGCAGCTTTACATAAGTTTGGGGGAGAAAGAAAAATGCTTGTAATGTGAGTGAACTTAGCTTGTTGAACAAAGAAGACCACCCTAAACTCTATGACTATGACTTAGGTAGGATAAACATAATAGGTGTTTGCATAAGAATGTTTTATCTTGAAAAAGAAAATTAAAAGTTTTATGTGAGAAAATCTTGGAATTGTGTAAAGTGTTAAAAGTTTGAGACCTCTCCTGAACAACATATTCCTTTTTTCAAAAATACTATATGAAATCATTTTGTGAAGTGTTTGCTTGTGTATGTTGCTATTTGTTTTCTAATTACTTGAGGACAAGCAATATCTTAAGTTTGGGGGTGTGATAAGCCTTAGAATTAAGGCTTATTTAACTCCCAATTGCTTAAAATATTCTTGTTTTGACTTAAGACCATTTGAAAATAGTCGAAAGATTGCTTTAATTTAAGAAAGAAATAAATATGATGGCATTTGGGATAGAGTTCTAAATAAATTAATCTTGTTTGCAGGAAATATGGAAATTGCAAAATCAAATTGCAAAATCGTGATTCTGCAATCTAGAGCAGCAGACTTGGGAATGTGGAAATTGCAAAATCGTGATTCTGCAATTTGGAGGAGTAGAAAAGTTCAAAAAAGAAAAAAAATCTGCATTTAACCCATTTCGAAAATCTTCAATTACAACATGATTTGGGGGATTTTAAGCACGAAATTTGGGCATTCTTCAACCCTAATGAAGGTCCATAAAGGGGAAAGAAGAGAAGGAGCTAAGACATTCAGTTTTGGAGGCATTTTTAGGAGTCAATTTCGTGGGCTTTATTTTCAACGTTCATGCTCTGTTTTTTTTTTTCTGCAGTTTTTTTTGTTCTCTGTTTCTATATTTCTTCAATTTCATTTCTGAATTACTGAGAGCTACTGTAAGTTTATTTCCTGTTCTTCTTTTGATTTATCCATTCAATTCAAGTGAAGAAGTTGGGGTTTGAATCTTTTTTTGGGGAGAATTTTTGCTCGTGGGTTTCGTGAAGAGAATGCTATGTTTTTTCTTCAATTTTCGTTCCTCTATTTATCAAGAGAAGATTTCGTGTTCAAGTTTATTGTTTTGTCTAGTTTCCCCAAGTTTCATTGAATTCTGTTCGTGGGTTTTTCTTTCAAGAATAGTCTTTGTTTTTCTTCAATTTCTTCCTTGTCTTATTGAACTTCGGTTAGCTTAGCGTTGGTTCAATTCAATTTTGTTTTTGCATAATAGTTACTTTTGATTCATAGACTAGTGTTTATGTAGATATCAAAAGCAGAGGAGAAATGGTTGAATTACCCTCCTCTTGAAGCTTTTGATTTATGAGTTGTATTTTGTTTTAATTTGAATAAAAAGTCTTGTAGCCTTGATTTGCTGTTTATGGTGTCTAGTTTTATGATATTTCTTTTTGGATGAGTATTGCTGATGGAAATGGATTCTCTTTAGCTTATTAATGGTTGTTTTGATGTCCAGTATGCAATACTCTCTTCATGAAGCTTAATTAATGTGTTTCTTTTGGGCTTAGTCATTTCATGTTCTGTTTTCCTTACTGTGTAGCAAACAGCTATCATTTCCCTTCAAGTTTAGCACACCAATTTTGTTTCTTTTGAGTTTAATTTCTAGAATAATACATTAGTCAATTTATTTTTACATGGAGTTGGTTTTAATTTTTAGCTTAGTTCTTATAGATTTAATATGAGCTAAAACTTCTTAAGGGGTTCAAGGATGTGAATTCCCTAAGAAGCAAATGTAGCCAAAATTTCAATAAAAACCAAGCCTACATCTCAATTGTTTGCTTGTGTTGAATAAATTTCTGTTGAGATCCTAGATTGATCAACTAGGGTAGCAACTCAAGCTTAGATCTAATACCGGCAGGGTTAGTGATAAGCGGATTTTGCACAAGTGATGGAGGAAAAAGCTTAGACATAAGCCAATCCTTACCCTAGACATAGAGATTAAGGATCCAAAACCCATAAAATTGTTAAGCCGAATTATCTAAGATAGAGGGACTATAGACATATAAGTCACTCACTTAGCCTCCTAAAAACCTAAATTCAAGGTGAATAGAAAAAGCAATTTTGGTTTACAATTGAGTGTGGAGTAGGTTGGAATTTCAATTTTGACTTGCAATTACAACTTAGGGCAATGAAATTCTTGAGCCCAATCTTTATCTCAAATTTCTTTTGCAATTTCAATTTCTAAGTTTATCTAGTTTGTTATTCCAATATTGCCATTTCTCGATTCTACAATTAGATTATGCAATTCAATTATGCAATTTTTCTTTATTCCAATATTGTCATTTCTTGATTATGCAATTAGATTATGCAATTTTTCTTAACACACCAACCCAACCTTATTTTTGTTATTTTAGTTTTTAAGTTGCAATTTTTCTTACACTTGCTTTACAATATTTTTGCTACTCCGTTCCCTTGGGATTGGATACTTGGTACTCACATACCATTTTATATTACTTCGATCGCGTGCGCTTGCGTGTACACCGATCATTAAGTCAGAAAGTCTGTGTTTGAGGTGCAGAGTTGAGTTGAGTTGTCAAAAGTATCTGATGTAGTTTTTTGTAACTTGAAGTAGGTTGATTTTTAGCTGACTGTTTTTGTTTCCTTTATTTTTTACAATCATTCACCTAGAAATACATTTTCCCAACTTTCCAATACTTAATTCAATGTCTACTTCAAAAAAACAATATATTTCAACATCATTCTTTATCTTTCTTTTTTTAGAAATTGGCTTCTTTCAAACTATAGGCAATGTTGTCTTGTTTTCTCTTTCTGCTGATACATTTTCCCAACTTTCCAACACTTAATTCAATGTCTACTTCAAAAAAACAATATATTTCAACATCATTCTTTATCTTTCTTTTTTTAGAAATTGGCTTCTTTCAAACTATAGGCAATGTTGTCTTGTTTTCTCTTTCTGCTGCATGTTGCATTCTTTATAACAGTAAATAGCAATTGATGAATTGAAAAAAGGCAATGTACATGTATTTTTTTTTCTTTAAACACAAATTGAACTTTTATCAATATATAGAAATCTAAGGTTTCATTTTCTAAACACACATTGAACTTCTTTGAAACTTACAAATGAGGACTTTATTATGACATTTTTCAATTACTAATAGGGTCTTCATTATGTGGTAGTTTTTTTTTAAACACATTGACCATTACGTTTTTTTTTTTTTAGCAAAGAAACATTGTTTGTTTACATTTGTTTAAACACATGTACTAAATTAAACATATTTGGAAAAGCGAATGCCAATATTTTACTTTTGCAAGATGACAAGAAAAAGACGATATATTTCAACAATAGTGCATGTAGGAGTGAAATATTCACAAAATATTAGTAGATTTACATGATTCATAAACATAATTATGGTTCATAAAATATAAGTAATGGCCAACAATGGGTCGAGTTCGTAAGTTTGAAGAAAGATTGTTGGAGTAGAGAGTTAGACCAACTAATTACATGTACATTTCATATTATTTTGAACCATGAGAGTGCTGTCAATCACTGAAAATTGTTGCCGATGATAGTCGCCGAAGACGGTACCACCGGTTGTAGGATATGGTCGCCAACGATTGCCGTAGATCGTCGGAGAAGATAGTCAGCAATGGCCGTCAGTTGCCGCATATGGTCATCGGTGGTCGGAGAAGGTCGCTAGCGTTGGTTGCCAGTCGCCGGAGGTGGTCTTTAGTTGATGGAGAAAGTCGCTGGCGGTGGCTGTTGGTTGTTGGAGAAGCAATGATAAAATATGTTAATAGGGTTACTGTACAAGTCAGTTGAGTTAATATCCTAACACTGTAGCAAGTCAGTAGAGTTGAGTTATTTTATGGAAAGTTAATTTCTCCATGAGCCAAACGGTGAGTTGGGTTTAAAACCCAACTCAACTCATGAGAGCCAAACGCCCCCTAAATGAGTTAAAATACTTGTTATAATATTAAATTCACATTAGGTTACATTTTCATGCTATTTTTTAATATTTCATCAATTTTGTACGACATAATGGAAATGTCGATTCACTCCTTATGTTGATGTCGAACTCATGGACATGTGGAAATGTCGACAGGAATTTAATACCATTGTTGTAAAACATAAAAACCTTAAGGTAGGTAATAATTAAGTGAGTTATACTCAAATCAACAATTAAAATATAATAATAATAATAAACACTAATATATTAATTTGGATATTGGCTAAAATGATCTTAACTCAGCGATAATTGACATGTATTCTTGACCAAGTGGTAGAGGTTGGAATCCCCACATCTTGAACTCAAAAAAAAAAAAAAAAAAGAAGCTATTGGTAGACAATAATTTTAACTACCTCTGATGCATCCTAATTTTAATTATATTTAGCATATTTTTTAATACTATCTTAAAACTATTTTATTTCAATTATATCTTAGATTCCATTACCATATCAAGATCATTTGGAATATTGGACATTCACCATAATTCCCAAATTGGATAATCATGAACAAATGTGAAGCTTAAAATACTTTACCCCAAATTTACTTTCACAAAGAAAAGAAAAACACAGCTATATGATATTTTAATGCTTAGAGACATCATGCTTGAAAATGAATTAGAGAATTATGTATCAAATCACCCCTTTTTCTTCAAAATACATACCATCAAGAAATAATATCATATATATGTATATTCATTCTATACACATCATATTCAAAGAAAATAAAAACACAACCAACCAAGGATCAAAACCCAAGTTCCATATCACAAAATACATTAATCTTCGTTCCAAACACATGCATTTTATCACATCTTTAAATCCTTCATCAAATGTTAAACCAACTCGGTTTTGATTTGGTCATGCGAGCAGTGCTGGCAGGTTCGTCATTGTCGATGCGGCGATTGTTTCGAAAGGCTGCATAGCCAATGACGTAAGAGACAACGAGAACAATCAAGACAATGATGTTGACGACCGAGACCTTCCTCCAGCTCTTCTTGAGACTGGCTAGAACCCCAGCCTTGCAAGAGTCACAAGCATAGCAAAGTTGGTCTTGGTCATTGCTCCACCTTCCACAGTCAGGCTCAGCCCCCACCAGCTCTCCTCCAACATCCCACATTGTCTCATTCACATACACATACCCACAAACTGTGGGAGGCTTGCAACAACCAGACTTCATAACATATAGCAACAAAATTAGTGAATGATTTTATGTCTCAAGAAACCAAACCAAAAGGGAGAGAAGAAAGATCAACTAATTGGGCATTTCTTTCCTTTCCTAGTTTTGAGTAAAGTTTGGAAACTTAGAAGATCGAGTTTATAGTGTGTTTGGAATAACTCTTGAAAAAAATGTTTTTTAAATAAATCATTTTTTTGTACAAGCACGCCTTTTGGAAATTAAATACCTAATTTAAAATGAGTTAAATATAGCTCTTTGAATGATTTTAGATGATGAAAGGAATTTCTTATATAAAAAAATCTTAATAAATGAAAAGCATTTTTTTTTAAGAATTGGATTAATTTAAAAACTTTTTTTTTATAAACACTTCAGAGATGAATTATCTAAAAGATGAATTTAAAATGATTAACTATAAATCTTGAAAATATATAGTAAGAAAACAAAACATATTTATATTTATAAGTAGAATCACTTTGAAGGTAGGCCCAACTTAACAAATTTGTTATTTAAAGTAGTTTTTAAAAAATGTAAGATATTAAAAAAAATTTAAGAAAAAAAATGCTTAAACGAGAAGGTATACCGAATACATCCTCAATATGATTTGATAAAATATATGATGATATGTTTTTACAATACTAAATTACATATTTTGTCTCATTTACACTATGTTTGCTTAATATTTGAACTCTAAGAAGTGTTGATTTATGATCTTTTAGACTTTAAATTATGTTTATCTCTAATTTCTAATGTACTTAACCATGAGTGAAAAATTTATTTAACAAATAATAATAATAATAATAAACAAAAAACAATGCATGATTGTTTGAATGTATATACATGACACATCAGTATATCGTTGTAGTTTTTTTTTTCTTTTTTCTTTTTCGTTTGATCCTTAAAGTTTTTAAATCATATTATTTAAACCTCGTGCTCTCAAAAGTAGTTCTACCTATAGTTTTACATTAGCTACAATAATGGTCATAATTAATTCTAAATAGGAGTTAAATAATTCATAACCAATGTCCTAGTTAAATACATCTAATAAGTATTATTGTCACGCCTATGTCTACTAATGCTAGAGACTAAAAATAGACTCAATTCAAAATCTAAAACATTAATTGAAACTTCTTAAAATTTTGGGCTAATTAAACATAATCTTGAAAAATACATGTACGATTAGAATCTAACAATCTCGATACCTTTGAGTCCTACCACACAATTTTAGAATTAGGTCCACATTTCTTTTTCTACCATGGATAAGATTCTTATTTCGTATGTGCTAAAGGATCATCTTCCTAGCTATAATCTACAATATGAATATGCAGCCAACTTCAAGGAAAAGGAAAAAGAAAAAGAAAATTGAATATTCGTAGCCTTCAAAACGGTTGACATGAGAAAAAAAAAAAAGGCACTTTTCTGCAATACAAAGAGAGGAATATAATAAAGTTTTGGGCTATTTTTATATTATTCTCTTCCCACTCTCTACGAGATTGGATCTCCGGATTCACTTTGAATCATTTAAAATATTCTACGTTATCTGTTATTTTAAATATCAAAATTTGAGTTGTTACTATTTCTATATAAAAAAAAATGGTTACATAGCTTCAACTATAGACAATTTTTTTTTTAAACCACATCTACCATCGACCAAGAGTAAAAAGTTTGAATATTCTCATCCCACATTATTATTGAACTAAAAAAAATAAACTATGGATAATATTTTTCTAATTTCTACTGTTCACCACTAAAATTTTGACAAATAAGAAAAAGAAAGGTAGAGAGAGAAGAGAGACTTTTTAAAAAAAAAATAATTGTAAATAACTTAACAGTGGTGCTGGTTGTCCAATAACAAACAAAAAAAATGGAGAAAATATATGTTTATGATATATTTTAATAAAATTATTTTTAAAATAACAAAGGATAATTTTTTATGCATAGCTAGATATGAAGCATACTTTTTTTATTTAAAAAAAAAAAACAGATATGAAGCATACCTTAAAGACCTAAGATTTTCAATTACATGTGTGAAAATTGAGAAAATCAAATTCTAATTAAATAAAGAAGATTTTAGAGAAAATATAAAAAGTTGAGAAAAAGTTGATTGCATTTAAGAAAGTGAAACAAAATCTAATCTAATGCATGGCGGTTCAGACGCGGTTATTCTCCCACTTGAAAAAAGGCCACGGCCCACTATCTAGAATCACACCGCGTGTATCGAAAATTTGAGTATTTTGTTTTTTTAAATACAATTTGAGTATTTTGTTTTAGACTTTCAGTTTTTTTTTTCTTTCTTATCTTTACATATTAAACAACATATTGATTTTAAAAAGAACAATACTTTGTACTCTCATATGCAGAAATCTCTATGCTTTCACCATTCAATTTTTGACAATAAAGAGAGAGGAAGCACAACTAAGTGAGAGAGCTAAAAAATATTTTCCCTCCTCTTACCGTCAACAATTGAATGTTGGGAGCGGGAGATTCTACACATGAGGGTACAACTAAGTATTTTTCTTTTAAAAATGCCACTCGGCATGTAGGTTTTGTTTTGTTTTTTTTTTCCTTCTTCTTTTTCCTAAAGTTACAAAATTAATATATAATGTGAATAATCATCATTAAATAAAAATATGTATAATTTCATTTATGAAACTCTCAAAACTAATATTAAAAATAATTTACAAAATAAATTCTTGATTTAAATTAAATTATTGTATTATTTAGACCATGTTTGATAACTAATTGGTTTTTAAAAATTAAACCTATAAATAGTACTACTTCCACTATGGGTTTCCTTGTTTTACTATTACTTTTTACTTATGTTTTCAAAAACGAAGTAAAGTTTTGGAAACTAAAAAAAGTAATTTTCAAAAAATTATTTTTATTTTTGAAATTTGGTTAAAAATTCAAATGTTTTCTTAAAAATGATAAATTAATTGTAGATAAATAATAAAAAAACATAGACAACTTTTAAAAACTAAAAATCAAATAGTTATCAAATAGACCCATAATAATTACAAGTACATGAGAAACGTCCCTTTTATCAATGTTATAAATCAAAGAAGAATTTGACAACTTCATTGGCCTCCTCATCATTCCACAAGATACAATCTCTCTATTTATTTGGATTTTTTTCTTTTGTTTTTCATCATTTAAAATTTGAAAAATGATTGAAAATGCTTTTTTTTTGTCTAATTTCCATCCATTTCTTTCTTCCCCACATTCATATAAATACAACACATTTAAATTAAATTATACATTAAAATAAACATTTTATATATAATTAATTTACATGAAGAGAACACAAAAAGAATTAACAAAATATTATTCACATTTTTGTATTAGATATTCTTTTTAAAATTATACCATTAAACAAATTTTATGCACCAACAAATGGTTTTTAGATCCACTTGTTCTAAAAAAAAAAATTGTTTTTACACAAATCTCAAACAATCCCTTAATTTTTACAATTAAATGTCATCTTTCTTTATTACTAAAAGAATAAATTTAAAATTTTCTACTTGATTTATCACAATAGTCTAACTTCACATCTATTTTGTTTTGGTTTATTTACTTTTGAATGTCTTTTTCTTATGTACAATCTTCAACATAAATATCAAGCCACTCATTTCTAAATCAAATAACAAAACTCATATAATTTAGAAAACAAGCTCATGCAATGAAACTCTAAAATTTTTAATAAATAAAGACAAAAAAATTGTAAAAAAAAAGATAGTATATTTGGAAATATTAAGACTAAAATAATAAAAATGGTGCAAGTTGAAAAAGCAAAATATGATTTAAATTTACTTAAAATAAGATTTAAAATTAAATATTAATAATGATTTATGAGATGAATTGGATTTAGAATAGATGAAAATTTGAATATTTTTTAAAAATAATTTGAAATATTTCATAAAAATGCAATGAACATAATTTGAATATTTTTTAGAAAAATATTTCATAAAAAAACCAAAATAATGTATGAGAGGAATTGGATTTAGAATAGATGAAAATTGACTTGTCAGTAAGTAGATAAGGGTAAGACTGTAAGAGATGTAGTCATAGTGGGCCCGGAGGATCTGAGTGGACCAGAGAACCAGAATCTGCGGGGGTAAAAATGGAAAATTGAATGGGCCTCGTATTCCAGCCCATCACTAATAATAACACTCCACATGCAACAAAACTCTCCCTAATATCAGATCTCCCTCCTTAAAGTAATGCCTTTTATTTATTAAAAAAAAAAAAAAAAAAAAAAAAAAAAAAACTTTTATAAGAAAGTACTTTCTTACTGGTTGAATAGGGGATATTAAAATTTTGGTTAAAATATCATATTTTTCTCCCTATACTTTTAATAAATTTTAAAATTAGTCCTTATTATTAGTTTAGAGTTAATTTTATTGAATTTAGTAAAATAATAATAATAATTTTCATTCAAGAAAATATACAATGTGAATATATTTTTAAAATTTATAGAAGTAAGACTAGTATAGACTTTTTTTTTATAAAAAAAAATCACCACAAACAAATTATAGAGACTAGTTTTAAGATTTATTGAAAGTATAACTACTAAAAATTACAAATTTGAAAGTATTAAAATATAAAGAACCAAAGCACAAGGACCAAAAATGATATTTTAAGTAAATGTTTTTACAAATGCTTATTTTTTATAATAAAAAAAATATCTCTTCGACTCTTCTCCCTCTTCCCATCTCTCTTTCTTATGAAAAAAAAATGAGTGGTAGATAATAAGAATTTTGTTGCTTAGGAAATAAGAAAGTACGGTTTATTTCAAAATATGATCATCTACACAGTATTTTTTACATAAAAAAAATTCATACAAAGAAGACATACCTCCTATTTTTCTTTAAAATTTAACTAATACGAAAGAACTGTTAGTCTATTCTAACGTAGTTCAACTAATTAAGGTATATACGATTGACAATAGGTTAAATGTTCGAATCTCTACTCTAGCATGTAATTGAATTGAAAAAAAAATTAAAGTACTCTTTTTTTTTGAAGTAATATTTAAGGACTCACTTGTTTACTTATTTTCAATTTGTGTTTTCCTTGATAATTGATTAAGAAACGTTAACATTAGGCCAACCCATGGGAAAAAAAATAAAATAAAAAATAATTATGAAAAAAAGAAAAATTCTCCATACGTACGTACCTCAACAGGGGTGAGATGTCTAAGGTAAAACATGTCAACTGTCTCCGGCATACCGCCGGCGGTTCTCCCAATTTTCCGGCAAGCTCTGGAGTCTCTAACGCATGAGCTAATCTTAGCCCAGTAGCTATCGTCGGCGACTCGGTCCCTGAGCCATCCAGAATAGTCCTGCAAATAATAATCAAAGTAGGCGCGGTTGGGGAGAGGGCGGCCGGAGCCCCGCTCGGTGACGGCGTAGGCGAAGATGATGAAGCCAACGAGGGCACCAATGACGAAGAACATGATGAAGAGATAGAACCACATTAAGAAGGTGTTGCGGTAGCAGGCGCCGCCGAAGCCGGCGAGAGAGACGACCATGACGGCAATGCCGATGCCGATGAGAGGCCACTGGAGGAACTTGAGGCAGTCGGTGGTGTTGGCGCGGCTGCTCAGCCAGACGCCACCGCCGATGATGGGGAGGGAGAGGAGGAAGGTTAGGAAGTTTAGGAGCCCGATCAAGTGGTTGCTCGCTCTCATGGTGGACAAAAATGGGTTTTCCTTTTTTTTTTTTTTTTTTTTTTATTTGTGAGAGTTTGTGGGATTGTATTGTAGGGAAATGGAAGAAGGTGGAGATTTGCATTTGAATTTATTGAGTCAAATTTTCTTCTCTGGGAGGTGAAATGACGGATTTGTCCTTTATGGTACTAGATGAAATTACTAATCTGCCCATTTTGAGGATATGGGTGTTAAAAAAAACCGACAACTTGATAAACCTTACCAACTCAATTCAACTCATATGGTTTAGGTTGGGTTGACCAAAACTAATTTGTGTTAGATTGTGTTCATTTTTTTTTTCTACACTCGGTTGGGTTGGTTTGGTTTTTATAATTTTTTTTTTTTGGTTAACATAAAAGATTCACTTATACTTCAAGCTCATTTTTATTTCTAGCTCAAATTAATTTTAAATAAAAACTACTTGAATTATATGAGTTGGATTAATTAAAAAGGCACAAATGTAACATTTTCTACAGTACCGAAAGAAGTTAAGAAGTCTAGTAGTGGGATAAGTATACCATTGGTAGTAAATTAGTTAGTTTGATGGTGAAAAGAGAATTGATTAAATTAATAAGTTGTGATTTGAGCGGATCAATTTGAATGATTAAAAAAAAAGAAAGAATCTTATTTCCTTTCAAGCCATCCATACGCAGTCTATAACTTTGATATATCATTACTTGTTTAGAACTTTTTGGTAGTAGGCTTTTTAACATCCTTTATTAAAGACATATTTGAAAACTATGTAGCTCAATTGTGAGGTGTAAATTTTGATTAAAACTCAATGGAAACGAACTAAACTAACACCATTTTTATGGGTTCATGACTCAACAAGGATTATTTGAATTCTAGGAATCTACAACAGGAACGATTGAGTAATTTTGCCCACAATATCAAACAACTCAACCCATACACCCCTAGTTGAAGATTGAGATGAAAGATCTTAATTTGACTAAATATATATTTGTTTTCATCTACTAATGGGGTGTTTTTCAATTTTGTCATCAATCTTGTAAATGTTAATTATATCTTTAATGTATTTAATTTTTCAATTAAGTCCTTGTTGTCACGAAAGGTTAAAATTAATTAAAAATGATGATATGATATCAAAATACATTTTATTAGTCAAGTCAATACTATTCTACAATTTAATGGGATGAAATAGACATAATACTCGCTTATATGAAGGTATGTAGTAATTTACCTAATCTAAATTTGCTCATTGTCATATAAAATTGACCAATTCAGATGTTGGGTATAATAATGATTGACAAACTCATAAAAATAATTATTTTTAAATTCATATATCATTATTATTCTTTGAGCTTAAAGAAAAAAAAATTCAATACATAAAAGGATGAAACTTTTAAAAGAATAGAGACCAAATTGAAAAAAATACCTAAACATTATAAACTAGACCATATATTTAGCCTAAATTTAATTTTAAAGTTTAAATCAGAAATATTAGCACCAACTAAATGACATTTTAGTCAATTTGAGTATAGCTTAGCTAGTTAAAGCATATATCACAACTAAAATGTTAGAAATTCAAATCTCCCATCTTATATGTTGTTGAACTCTAGAAGAATGAAAAAATTAATTAGCCTTTAAAAAAAACATTGAGACTACTTGTAGCTATTCTTGGAACGAGATCAAATTATTTATATGAATATTGGTTTTCTTATTGTGCTATTATGTGTTTTTTTTTTTAATGAGGTTTAAACATCTGGTTATTATATATACATACACACACACTTCATCTAGTTGATAGAAGATTTTGTGGTGTAGTAAAAGAAGGTAGTTGATATTAGCACCCTAATTTTGTAAGAAAATGGTTGAAAGATTCCCTGCCTTGGACATTGTACCTGTAAAGGAAACAATCAAAACGGTTGACATGAGAAAAAAAAAGGCACTTTTCTGCAATACAAAGAGAGGAATATAATAAAGTTTTGGGCTATTTTTTTATTATTCTCTTCCCACTCTCTACGAGATTGGATCTCCAGATTCACTTTGAATCATTTAAAATATTCTACGTTATCTGTTATTTTAAATATCAAAATTTGAGTTGTTCCTATTTCTATATAAAAAAAATAAACTATGGGTAATATTTTTCTAATTTCTATTGCTCACTACTAAATTTTTGACAAATAAGAAAAAGAAAGATAGAGAGAAGAGAGACTTTTAAAAAAAAAAAAAATTTGGAAATAACTTAACGGTGGTGCTGGTCCAATAACAGACAAAAAAAATGGAGAAAATATATGTTTATGATATATTTTAATAAAATTATTTTTAAAATAACAAAGGATAATTTTTTATGCATCTAGATATGAAGCATACTTTTTTTATTCAAAAAAAAAAACAGATATGAAGCATACCTTAAAGACCTAAGATTTTCAATTACATGTGTGAAAATTGAGAAAATCAATTTCTAATTAAATAAAGAAGATTTTAGAGAAAATATAAAAAGTTGAGAAAAAGTTGATTGCATTTAAGAAAGTGAAACAGAATCTAATATAATGCATGGCGGTTCAGACACGATTATTCTCCCACTTGAAAAAAGGCCACTACCCACTATCTAGAATCACGTCGCGTGTATCGAAAATTTGAGTATTTTGTTTTCTTAAATACAATTTGAGTATTTTGTTTTACACTTTCAATTTTTTTTTTAATCTATATATATTAAACAACATATTGATTTTAAAAAAAAACAATGCTTCAATCTTTGACAATAAAGAGAGAGAAAGCACAGTTAAGTGAGAGAGATAAAAAATATTTTTCCTCCTCTTACTGTCAACAATTGAATGCTAGGAAGGTAGGTTTTGTTTTTTTTTTTTCTTCTTTTTCCTAAAGTTACAAAATTAATATATAATGTGAATAATCATCATTAAATAAAAATATGTATAATTTCATTTATGAAACTCTCAAAATCAATATTAAAAATGTTTTACAAAATAAAGTCTTGATCTAAATTAAATTATTGTGTTGTTTAGACCATGTTTGATAACTATTTGGTTTTTGAAAATTAAACCTATAAATAGTACTACTTCCACTATGGATTTTCTTGTTTTGCTATTACTTTTTACCTATGTTTTAAAAAACGAAGTCAAGTTTTGAAAACTAAAAAAAGTAGTTTTCAAAAAGTAGTTTTTTTTTTTTTTTTTTAAATTTGGTTAAAAATTTAAATATTTTCTTAAAAAAAATTAATTGCGGAGAAATAATAAAATATATATATATATGGGCAAATTTTAAAAACTAAAAACTAAATAATTAGGCCCCGTTTGATAACCATTTGATTTTTGAAAATTAAGCTTGTTTTCTTCTAATTTCTCTACAATAGTTTTCATCTCCCTTAAAAAGTATTTGAATTCTTAGCCAAATTCTAAAAACAAAAACAAGTTTTTGAAAACTATTTTTTTTTGTTTTCAAAACATGGCTTAGTTTTTGAAAACATAGGCAAAAAGTATATGACAAAACAAGTAAAACCATAGGTGGGAGTAGTATTTATAGGCATAATTTTTTAAAATAAAAAATCAATAACCAAATGATTATCAAACGGAGCCTTAACAAATAGACCCATAATAATTACAAGTACATGAGAAAGGTCTCTTTTATCAATGTTATAAGTCAAAGAAGAATTCGACAACTTCATTGGCCTCCTCATCATTCCACCAGATATAATCTCTCTATTTATCTGAAATTTTTTTTCTTTTGTTTTTCATTATTTAAAATTTGAAAAATGATTGAAAATGCTTCTTTTTATTGTAATTATGGCACATGTAAATGCCCATTCCACATGCCCACTTAATATCCATGCCAAGTGGCATTTTCTCCATAGCCAAAGTGTCTTCTATGTGTCCAACAAAGGCCATAGATTGGTGTCCAAATGTACCACATCATGCTCTCCAAATTGCCTATAAATAGTGGTTTTTGGTGGATAAATAAAGATATAGATATTTGGAAAAGAAACCTCTCTAATTTCATTTGCTTTTAATTTGCCATAAATCCCTATTTTTGTTTATATTATATATATATACTCCACTTGTATTATTTGTTTATATTATATATATATACTCCACTTGTATTATTTGTTTATATTATATATATATACTACACTTGTATTATTATTATTATTATTATTATTATTATTATTTATTATTATTATTATTATATGTTTTGGTAAAGTTTTGGTGCCCAGTTTCGCCTCTCAATTTTACAACACGTTATCAGCACGAATCTCTGTCATTTTTCCCGCTAAAGGTAAGTCTTATTGGTAAGCCATTTTTACGCATTTGGTTTATGTTAAATTTTTAATATGAATATATATTATTATTTTGATAGTGTTATTATGGCAAACCTTACAAAGCTAGAATTTGCGGCCCTGAATATTAATGGAAATAACTACTTGTCATGGGTCCTTGACGCTGAGGTCCATTTAGATTCTATGAATCTTGGAGAAACAATTAAAGAAGGAAATGATGCATCAAATCAAGAAAAAGCAAAAGCCCTGATCTTCCTTCGCCATCATCTTCACGAGGGATTGAAAATGGAGTATCTTACAATAAAAAATCCCTACGTTCTATGGCAAGGTTTGAAAGAAAGGTACGATCATCAAAAAACAGTTATTCTTCCAAAAGCTCGTTATGATTGGATGCACCTGAGGTTGCAGGACTTTAAATCAGTAAGTGAGTATAATTCCGCACTCTTCAGAATTAG
The DNA here is from genome assembly GCA_033996785.1 of Trichosanthes truncata. Classification (NCBI taxonomy): domain Eukaryota; kingdom Viridiplantae; phylum Streptophyta; class Magnoliopsida; order Cucurbitales; family Cucurbitaceae; genus Trichosanthes; species Trichosanthes truncata. The sequence continues at coordinate 7,600,259 of JAWPNB010000004.1, forward strand.
TTCAAAATTAGAATTATGCGGAGAAAAGATTACTGATGTTGATATGTTAGAGAAGACATTTTCCACTTTTCATGTCTCGAATATGCTCCTGCAGCAGCAATATCGAGAGAAGAGTTTTGCAAAATATTCTGAACTTATCTCATGTCTTCTCGTTGCTGAACAAAATAACGAGTTATTGATGAAAAATCACGAATCTCGACCAACTGGAGCAACACCATTCCCTGAAGTGAATGCTGTGAATTTTAATAACCGTGGTCGAGGTCGTGGTCGTGGTCGAGGTCGGGACCGCGGTAGAGGAAGAAATACCTATTTTCGTGGTGGGCATTATAATTTTAAGAAACCCACACGAAGTGATGATCATAAAGGAAAGGCTCCACAAGATAGAAGTTCGAAAGGTGATGAACATAAATGTTTCCGGTGCGGAATGACTGGGCACTGGTCACGTACCTGTCGTACGTCAAAACACCTTGTTGATCTCTATCAAGCTTCCCTGAAGGAAAAAGGAAAAGGAAAGAATGTGGAGGTAAATCTTGCCATTCAAGAAGATGATGTGTTTGACCCCTCCAATATGATGCATCTTGATGTAGCTGATTATTTTGAATCTCCTGGAGAGAGAATTGATGCAATCAAACAAGTAGAGGATGATTTGTATGAAAATATATAATTAAATACTGTTTAGTATGTTTTTGTTGTTGTTTTGTTTGTATATATATTTAAGACTCTTTGTAATCGTTTTTCTTTTCTTTTCAATGAAGAAATATGAACAATTTCAATATGTTGAGTAACTAAAAAATGAGCAATGAGGATTTATGTCTGGCAGACTGCACAACTACGCACACGATACTCATAAATAGAAAATATTTTACTAGATTGACAATGTTGGAAGCAAAAGTCAATACTATATCAGGTTCTGCAAATCTGATTGAAGGTTTTGGAAAAGCAAACTTTATTTTGCCTAGAGGAACAAGATTTACAATTAATAATGCTCTGTTCTCTAGCAAATCAAAAAGAAACTTATTAAGTTTTAAAGATATACGTGAAAATAATTATCATGTTGAAACTGATTGTAAAAATAATATAGAGTGTCTCTATATAACATCTATTGTTTCACATGAAAAACGTATATTAGAAACACTGCCTGTTTTTTCTTCTGGATTATACTATACTCATATACGAGTAATCGAAAGTTATGCAATAATGAACCCGAAGTTCATGAATCCAGAAATATTCAGTGTTTGGCATGATCGATTGGGTCATCCATGGTCAATAATGATGAGAAAAATTATTGAGAATTCACATGGACATCCTTTAAAGAGCCAGAAGATTCTTCAATCCAATGAGTTGTCATGTGATGCTTGTTCTCAAGGGAAATTAATTATTAGACCATCACCAGCTAAAGTGGGGATTGAATCACCTGCATTTTTAGAGCGAATTCAAGGTGATATTTGTGGACCTATTAACCCACCAAGTGGTCCATTTAGATATTTTATGGTATTAATTGACGCATCCAGCAGATGGTCACATGTATGCTTATTATCAAGTCGAAATCTTGCATTTGCAAGATTACTTGCTCAAATAATTAAGTTAAAAGCACAATTTCCTGATAATACAATTAAAACCATTCGACTTGATAATGCTGGTGAATTTACATCCCAAACTTTTAAAAATTATTGTATGTCAATTGGGATAAGTGTTGAACATCCTGTAGCTCACGTTCATACACAAAATGGTCTAGCAGAATCATTTATAAAACGTCTGCAACTAATTGCAAGACCATTGCTTATGAAAGCTAAACTTCCTACATCGGTATGGGGTCATGCTATTTTGCATGCTGCATCACTGGCACGTATTAGGCCAGTAGCTTATAATAAATACTCCCCAATGCAATTAGCTTATGGCCAGCAGCCAAATATTTCCTATCTAAGAATTTTTGGATGTGCAGTATATGTACCGATTGCTCCACCACAACGTACTAAGATGGGTCCTCAAAGGAGGTTAGGAATATATGTTGGTTTTGATTCCCCATCAATTATTAAATATCTTGAACCCCTGACGGGTGATGTATTTACTGCACGATTTGCTGATTGTCATTTTAATGAGACAAATTTTCCAACATTAGGGGGAGGAATTAAGAAGTTGGAAAAAGAAATTACATGGAATGCATCGTTATTATCTCATTTAGATTCTCGTAGAAATCAATGTGAACTTGAAGTTCAAAAGATAATTCATTTGCAAAATATAGCAAATCAACTACCAGATGCATTCACAGATATTAAAAGTGTGACTAAATCATATATACCAGCTGCAAATGCTCCATCAAAAATTGATATCCTAAAGGAACAAGTTGTCAATAATGAGTCTGGAGCACGCCAGAAGCGTGGTAGACCAATAGGTTCTAAAGATAAAAATCCTCGAAAAAGAAAAGTAGTTGAGAATCAAAATGATTCAATAAAAGGTATGGATGTTCCAGAAGAAATCCAGAATACAACTACTCAAAAGAGTATTGGTGAAAATCAAACGCTTGAGGATAATAATGAAATTTCTATAAACTATGTTACAACAGGAAAGAGATGGAACCGAAATGATATCATTATTGACAAAAAATTTTCTTATAATGTTGCTCACGATATTATTCATGAAAGTGACGATTTTGACCCAAAATCTATCAAAGAATGTCAACGTAGAAAGGATTGGCCGAAGTGGAAAGAAGCAATCCAAGCAGAGTTGAACTCACTTTCAAAACGTGAGGTTTTTGGACTAGTAGTCCCAACACCGGAAAACGTCAAACCTGTGGGATATAAATGGGTATTTGTAAGGAAAAGAAATGAAAAGAATGAAGTCACAAGATATAAAGCGAGACTTGTTGCACAAAGATTCTCGCAAAGGCCTAGTATTGATTATGAGGAGACATATTCTCCTGTGGTGGATGCAATAACGCTAAGATATTTGATTGGTCTGACTGTATATGAAAAGCTTGATATGCATCTAATGGATGTAGTCAGGGCGTATTTATATGGATCTCTCGATAATGACATTTATATGAAAATCTCGGAAGGATTTAAAATACCAAAAACATATGAATCAAGTTCTCGGGAATTGTATTCAATAAAGTTACAGAGATCATTATATGGATTAAAACAATCAGGACGAATGTGGTATAATCGCCTGAGTGAATATCTAAAGAAGGATACCAAAATAATCCAATATATCCATGCGTTTTTATAAAGAAATCTCAGTCAAGATTTGCTATTATAACTGTATATGTTGATGACTTAAATATAATTGGAACTCCTGAAGAGTTATCCAAGGCAATAGAATATCTTAAGAAAGAATTCGAGATGAAAGATCTTGGAAAAACAAAATTTTGCCTTGGTTTGCAAATTGAACATTTAGCAGATGGGATATTTGTTCATCAATCAACTTATACAGAGAAAATCTTAAAAAGATTCTATATGGATAAAGCACATCCATTGAACATTCCAATGGAAGTTCGTTCACTGGATATAAAGAAAGATATATTTCGACCTCGAGATGACAATGAAGAACTACTTGGTCCTGAAGTACCATATCTTAGTGCAATTGGTGCACTTATGTATTTGGCTAATAACACAAGACCAGATATTGCATTTTCAGTAAATTTATTAGCTATATATAGTTCATGTCCTACAAAAAGACATTGGAACGGAGTTAAGCATGTACTCCGATATCTTCGAGGGACAATTGATATGAGTTTATTTTATTCTAACAAATCAAAATATGATCTAATTGGTTATGCAGATTCTGGTTATCTATCTGATCCACACAAAGCTAGATCTCAGACAGGTTATCTATTCACATGTGGAGGAACTGCTATATCGTGGCGATAAGTGAAACAGACTATAACGACCACTTCTTCAAATCATGCTGAAATCCTCGCTATTCATGAAGCAAGTCGAGAATGTGTATGGTTAAGATCGATGACACAACACATTCATGAGACATGTGGCTTGTCTTCAAGTAAACCTCTTCCAACGATGTTATACGAAGACAACACAGCATGTATAGCTCAAATCAAGGGAGGATATATCAAAGGAGATAGAACAAAGCATATCTCACCAAAGCTCTTCTATACTCATGATCTTGAAGAAAATGGCGATATCACTGTACAACAAATTTGTTCAAAAGATAACCTGGCTGACTTATTTACAAAGGCATTACCAACTGCAACCTTCGATAAATTAGTATATAGCATTGGAATGCGGCGACTCAAAGACTTTAAGTGATGTCTCCATGAGGGGGAGTGAATGTATTATAGTAAACTATATAAAATATGTACTCTTTTTCCTTCACTAGGGTTTTTTCCCATTGAGTTTTTCCCTAGTAAGGTTTTAACGAGGCATATTTTATATAAATGGGCATTTAAGGGGGAGTATTGTAAATATGGCACATGTAAATGCCCATTCCACATGCCCACTTAATATCCATGCCAAGTGGCATTTTCTCCATAGCCAAAGTGTCTTCTATGTGTCCAACAAAGGTCATAGATTGGTGTCCAAATGTACCACATCATGCTCTCCAAATTGCCTATAAATAGTGGTTTTTGGTGGATAAATAAAGATATAGATATTTGGAAAAGAAACCTCTCTAATTTCATTTGCTTTTAATTTGCCATAAATCCCTATTTTTGTTTATATTATATATATATACTCCACTTGTATTATTTGTTTATATTATATATATATACTCCACTTGTATTATTTGTTTATATTATATATATATACTACACTTGTATTATTATTATTATTATTATTATTTATTATTATTATTATTATTATATGTTTTGGTAAAGTTTTGGTGCCCGGTTTCGCCTCTCAATTTTACAACACTTTTTTTTTTTGTCTAATTTCCATCCATTTATTTCTTCTCCACATTCATATAAATACAACACATTTAAATTAAATTATACATTAAAATAATCATTTTATATAAAATTAACTTACATTGAGGAAAACACAAAAAGAATTAACAAAATATTATTCCCATTTCTGTATTAGATATTCTTTTTAGAATTATACCATTAAACAAATTTTATGCACCAACAAATGGTTTTTTGATCCACTTGTTCTAAAAACAAATTGTTTTTACACAATTCTCAAACAAATCCTTAATTTTTACAATTAAATGTCGTCTTTCTTTATTACTAAAATAATAAATTTTAAATTTTCTACTTGATTTATCACAGTAGTCTAAACTTCACATCTATTTTGTTTTAGTTTATTTACTTTTGATGGTCTCTTTTTCTTATGTACAATCTTTAACATAAATATCAAGCCATTCATTTTTAAATCAAATAACAAAACTCATATAATTTAGAAAACAAGCTCATGCAATGAAACTATAAAATTTTTAATAAATAAATGGTAAAAAAAAAAAAGAAAGATAGAATATTTGGAAATATTAAGACTAAAATAATAAAAATGGTGCAAGTTGAAAAGGCAAAATATGATTTAAATTTACTTAAAATAAGATTTAAAATTAAATATTAATAATGATTTATGATAGAAATTGGATTTAGAATAGATGAAAATTTGAATATTTTTTTAACATAATTTGAAATATTTCATAAAAATGCAATGAACATAATTTGAATATTTTTTAGAAAAATATTTCATAAAAAAACCAAAATAATTTATGAGAGGAATTGGATTTAGAATAGATGAAAATTGACTTGTCAGTAAGTAGATAAGGGAAAGAGAAGTAGTCATAGTGGGCCCGGAGGATCTGAGTGGACCAGAGAACCAGAATCTGCGGGGGTAAAAATGGAAAATTGAATGGGCCGCGCATGCCAGCCCATCACTAATAATAACACTCCACGTACAACAAAACTCTCCTTAATATCAAATCTCCCTCCTTAAAGTAAGGGTTGACTACGCAAATGACCATTTTTTATTTCATGTTTTGAAAAATGATCAAGCGATCCAAAATTTTTAAAAATGGCCAAATCATTATTCATAATTTTAAATATTAATTATTAAATGACCATACTACCCCTAACAACTTCCATATCTAAGATTCCATAATTATCGTGTAATTATAATAAATTTAAAACCCAAATCTAAAATAAAACAGTTAAATGAATTATCTAAACAACAAAAGATATTAAGATTCATTATCTAAAATCTAAACAAAAATTCAAATATTCTTAACGATAAATTAAAAAAATGGACCTAATATGAAAAAAAATACACATCAATTAACAATTGATTACATAACAAAAAGATTAAAAAAAACTAGTTAAACGAATAGATTAACCAACCAATCAAATCACATGAAACTTGAAATATAGTTTAAACCCAAAATCAAAGTAAATCATCATTTACACGTTGCCCCATGCAATACTAATTAAAATTGAAAACAACATTTGGAGAGAGATTTACCTTTCACTGCAAATCGAATGAGTGATTCTAGGGTTTTTTCTATTTTCGTTTCTTCACACAATTTCAATCGAGTTTCAAAGCTTCAAAGCTCCCCAGATCGTTGAACTCATCTCCTTCTTTGGCAAAGTTTGAAATCTCATTCAACAAGGTAATTCCTAGGCTTGTCCGGCAAAAAAGGTAAGAAATACTCACTATTTCTTCCTTTAAAACTCAAAATCTTGCCTACATTGGAAAATCGTGAAACTCGGGTATAAGAAAAGTAAGAAATTAATTAAAGCTTGGCTCCAATGGCAGAATACTCTCACTGAGCAACACGGGATAAAAGAAGGAAGAAGGAACAACAAAGACCTTTGAGACCGAAGATTAAGGTATTTACAAAAAATAATTTAAAAATATTCTCTGATCTTTAGAGAAGATACAAGGTAGAAATATATTAAAATATAAATAGATTATGTTTTTTTTATTCTATACTCTAAATTAGCTAGTTTGTTATACCTAATGTACTGAGATTAAAAGATTGTGAACAAACATTTGAAGATATGGAAAAAGGAAAGATGCAAACTAAATATTATGTTCATTACTTGTGTTATATTATGTAATGTTATCTTCTATTATTTAAAGTGTAATTTCATTGCTCAGTTTTTTACAAAATAACCAAATTTTATGTTAATTAATTTTGTTTTAAATGTTTAGATCAACCAGAACATACAAAAGGATGCATTTTGTGGTCTAAAGCCAACTAGGATATACATTGATGCTTTATGTGGAACGTATAAATCAACTAATAACGCACATGGCACATCCTTGACATATGGCCCTACATTCGACCTCCACCTCAGCCAGACAAAAAATTAATGAAAAATTCAAAAAACTGATCAAGACTCTTTAAGAACTTCACTTTTGATCACAAAATTAGACTTTTGTTAAATTTTTAGACTGGACTGCTTTTAGTATACTTTTGTTAAATTTATAGACTGAATCTTATAGTATTTTGGGATTATTGACAAACTAGTTTATAATATGAATTGTTATTGATAAATTTTGTGTCTTTAACTTATTTGCTAGTTAATGTTTTGAAGTGATATAAACTTCTGAAAGTTTCCAACTTGTGAACACATACAATTTAAATAAGTAGTATATGTCAATCTAGAGTATTCAGAAAATACAAAGAATCTAAATTATTGAGTAGCTATTAGATTACTATGAATTATATAAAAAATACAAAGTACTTCCTACAATTTTGAAATTCAACATATGATAATAGTACACAACAAAAAATATAAATTATACAGTAGCTAGATCATGCATACAAAGAAAGATAAAAGCTGAATTAAGTTAAACAAAAGAACATGGAAATACAGTGTATTTGAATTATATAAAAATTACAAAGTATTTCCTACGAATTTGAAATTTCAACATATAATATTAGTACACAACAAAAAATATAAATTATACAGTAGCTAGATCATGCATACATAGAAAGACAGAAGCTGAATTGAGTTAAGAAAAGAACATAGAAATACACTGTATTTGATTTATATAAAAATTACAAAGTACTCCCTATGAATATGAAATTTCAACATATAATATTAGTACACAACAATGAATATAAATTACATAGTAACTAAATCATGCATACATAATTAGAGGTAAATAGAGAATTTTAGAAAGAATAAGTATACTGTAATTGTTCTTAGAATGATCCAAATTTTTACATACACTGTAATTAGAGGTGTCCGTATTTGAATAGTCTAATTCGGCAATTTCTGAATAATCAACAACAACATGAAGATTATTAGCAACACTCTTTGAAATAATAGAAAGGACCCACATACCATCCTTGTCCTCAGTAATTCTAAGTTACTGGATTTATTTGAACCATCCCTATAAACAGTCAAGTGAGTAATAACTTGATGACTCGAAAGATGAAGTTTGTTACGAATATAATCAGTAAAATGCATAAAACTAGAATCCAAACGAACCAATATATTAGCAACTTTAAAATTCTGGTATCGATTAGCTTCATCACAAATCCCGTCATACAATATACTTACGGATTGGAAAGACATCTAAACCTAAAAAAATGTATCAAGCTACAACCTAGAAAATAACGTAAAGAAGAAGTGGAAAACCAAAAACAATGAAAAAAAACATAAACAAACCTGAAAATTGGAAGGAAGAAACTGAAATACGAGTCGACGAATGGAAGCAAAAAAACAGAAAGTAAAGATACGAAAAAATAATAAAAGAAAATAAATTAAACAATTTGTATGTCGATAAGGACTTGAAAAATAAGAAAATCAGATTAAAAAAATGAATCTTATAAAATAAAATCTTTAGAAATTTCAAATTTTAAATAATTTTAAATAGGTATAAAGATACTAACTGCAATGTAAATATTTAAAATTTCAGTTTAGATACACCTTAAATAAAATAGGAGAGAGAATGATTTTTAAAAAAAAAATTGGAAATGTGTAGATACATAGGGGCAACTCAGACATTTTTAAAAGAGTACACCACATGTGCACCTCATGTGTGGCCATAATTAAAAAAAAAAATGCAGATAGCCATTAATTAAAACCGCCAATTTTTTTTGGCCATATCTAGAATTATCCCTTAAAGTAATGCCTTTTATTAAAAAAAAAAAAAAGAATCAAACTTCATAAAGCATTCTTTAAAAAAAAAAAAAAAAACTTTTATAAGAAAGTACTTTCTTACTGGTTGAATAGGGGATATTAAAATTTTGGTTAAAATATCATATTTTTCTCTCTATACTTTTAATAAATTTTAAAATTAGTCCTTATTATTAGTTTGGAGTTAATTCTTATTGAATTTAGTAAAATAATAGTAATAATTTTCAATCAAGAAAATAGAAGGAAGATTAGTATAGACTTTTTTTTTTTATAAAAAAATTCACCATATAGAGATTAGTTTTAAGATTTATTAAAAGTACAACAACTAAAATTTACACATTTGAAAGTGCTAAAATATAAAGTCCCAAAGTACAAGGACCAAAAATAATATTTGAAGTAAATGTTTTTACAAATGCTTATTTTTTATAATAAAAAAAATCTCTCTTCGACTCTTCTCCCTCTTCCCATCTCTCTTTCTTATGAAAAAAATGAGTGGTAGATAATAAGAATTTTGTTGCTTAGTAAATAAGAAAGTACTGTTTATTTCAAAATATGATCATCTACACAGTATTTTTTACATAAAAAAAATTCAAACAAAGAAGACATCTCATATTTTTCTTTCAAATTTAACTAATACAAAAGAATTCTCAGTTCAACTAATTAAGGTATATACGAATGACAATAGGTCAAATGTTCGAATCTCTACTCTTACATGTAGTTGAATTAAAAAAAATAAAATTAAAGTACTCTTTTTTTAAGTAATATTTAAGGACTCACTTGTTTACTTATTTTCAATTTGTGTTTTCCTTGATAATTGATTATGAAACGTTAACATTAGGCCAACCCATGGAAAATAAAAAAGAAAAAACAATTATGAAAAAAAGAAAAAATCTCCATACGTACGTACCTCAACAGGGGTGAGATGTCTAAGGTAAAACATGTCAACTGTCTCCGGCATATTGCCGACGGTTCTCCCAATTTTCCGACAAGCTTTGGAGTCTCTAACGCATGAGCTAATCTTAGCCCAGTAGCTATCGTCGGCGACTCAGTCCCTGAGCCACCTAGAATAGTCCTGCATATAGTAATCAAAGTAGGCGAGGTTGGGGAGAGGGCGGCCGGAACCCTGCTCGGTGATGGCGTAGGCGAAGATGATGAAGCCAACGACGGAGCCGATGACGAAGAACATGACGAAGAGATAGAACCACATTAAGAAGGTGTTGTGGTAGCAGACGTCGCTGAAGCCGGCGAGAGAGACGACCATGATGGCGATGCCGATGCCGATGAGAGGCCATTGGAGGAACTTGAGGCAGTCAGTGGTGTTGGTGCGGCTGCTTAGCCAGACGCCGCCGCCGATGATGGGGAGGGAGAGGAGGAAGGTTAGGAAGTTTAGGAGCCTGATCAAGTGGTTGCTCGCTCAGAGGTGGACAAAAATGGGTTTTCCTTTTTTTTTTTTTTTTGATTTGTGAGAGTTTGGGGGATTGTATTGTAGGGAAAGGGAAGAAGGTGAAGATTTGTATTTTAATTTATTGAGTCAAATTTTCTTCTCTGGGAGGTGAAATGACGGATTTGTCCTTTGTGGTACTAGATGAAATTACTAATCTGCCCATTTGAGGATATGGGTGTTAAAAAAAACCAACAACTTGATAAACCGAACCAACTCAATTCAACTCATATGGTTTAGGTTGGCTTGAGCAAAACTAATTTGTGTTAGATTGTGTCCATTTTTTTTTCTACACTCGGTTGGGTTGGTTTGGTTTTTATAATTTTTTTTTTGGTTAACATAAAAGATTTGCTTATTCTTCAATCTCAGTTTTATTTGTAGCTCAAATTAATTTTAAATCAAAACTTCTTGAATTATATGAGTTGGATTAATTAAAAAAGCACAAATGTAACAACATTTTCTTTAGTTTGGGAAGAAGTTAAGAAGTCTGGTAGTGGGATAAGTATACCATTGGTAGTAAATTAGTTAGTTTAATGGTGGAAAGAGAATTGATTAAATTAATAAGTTGTGATTTGAGCGGATCAATTTGAATGATTAAAAAAAAAATCTTATTTCCTTTCGAGCCATCTATACGCAGTCTATAACTTTGATATATCATTACTTGTTTAGAACTTTTTGGTAGTAGGCTTTTTAACATCCTTTATTAAAGACATATTCAAAAACTATGTAGCTCAATTAAACAATTGTGAGGTGTAAATTTTGATTGAAACGAACTAAACTAACACCATTTTCATGGGTTCATGACTCAGCAAGGATTATTTGAATTCAGGAATCTACAACATGAAAGGTTGAGTAATTTTGCCCAAAATATCAAACAGCTCAACCCATAGATACCCCTAGTTGAAGATTGACATGAAAGATCTTAATTTGACTAAATATATATTTGTTTCATCTACTTAATGGGGTGTTTTTCAATTTTGTCATTAATCTTGTCAATGTTTCAATTTTATCTTTAATGTATTTAATTTTTCAATTAAGTCCCTGTTGTCACAAAATGTTAAAATTAATTAAAAATGATGACATGATATCAAAATACATTTTATTAATCAAGTCAAAACTATTCTACAATTTAATTGGATGAAATAGACATAATACTCGCTTATATGAATATATGTAGTAATTTACCTAATCTAAAATTGCTCATTGTCATATAAAATTGACCAATTCAGATGTTGAGTATAATATTGATCGACAAACTCATAAAAATAATTATTTTTAAATTCATATATCATCATTACCTTTTAACATTTAGTGGTTCTAAGGGCTTAAAGAAAAAAATTCAATACATCAAAGGATGAAATTTTAAAAAGAATAGAGACCAAATTGAAAAAATACCTAAACATTATAAACTAGACCATATATTTAGCCTAAATTTAATTTTAAAGTTTAAATCAGAAATATTAGCACCAACTAAATGACATTTTAGTCAATTTGAGTATAGCTTAGCTAGTTAAAGCATATATCACAACTAAAAGGTTAGAAATTCAAATCTCCCATCTTATATGTTGTTGAACTCTAGAAGAATGAAAAAATTAATTAGCCTTTAAAAAAAACATTGAGACTACTTGTAGCTATTCTTGGAACGAGATCAAATTATTTATATGAATATTGGTTTTCTTATTGTGCTATTATGTGTGTTTTTTTTTTTTTAATGAGGTTTAAACATCTTGTTATTATATATACACACACGCACACTTCATCTAGTTGATAGAAGATTTTGTGGTGTAGTAAAAGAAGGTAGTTGAGATTAGCACCCTAATTTTGTAACAAAATGGTTGAAAGATTCCCTGCCTTGGACATTGCACCTGTAAAGTAAACAATCAATATTGTGCTATATTTAGATGATCTAAAATTTGTCCTACCCTTCATTATTATGTGCATTTGGAAATTAACAAAATGTTAATCTAAAGGGGCAGTTGCAAAAATGGAATTTTTTTTTAGCCCAATTGCATGCGTGTCCATCATTTTTTCCTTTTGCAAACGTAGCAAAAAAAATTTGGCCTAATCCAATCGAAATCTACGAAAAGTCGAAAATAGCCCATGACAAAGTATATCAACAGTCTATCAATGATATACTGTTAGTCTACTAATGATATACCTAAAATGAAGTATATCAGTAATATGCTACCAATATATTTTATTTATATATATCAATAAAATGACATTGAAATATGAAGTATATCAACAGTATATCGGTAAAATATATCAGATATACGTAATATGTAATATATCAAGAGTATATCAGTAATTCATATTCATTCATATTCAGTATATCATATATACCTAATATAAAGTATATCAAGAGTATATCAGTAATTCATATTCAGTTTATCATATATATCTAAAATGAACTATATTAGTGATATACTACTGATATACTTTATTTAGGTATATCAATTTAATAATTCATATTCAGTATATCAAATATACCTAACATGAAGTATATCAGTGATATACTACTGATATACTTTATTTAGGTATATCAATTTAGTAATCCATATTGATCAGTATATCAGATATACCTAAATTGAAAAATATTAGTGATATATTAGTGATATAGTTTATTTAGGTATATCAATGAAATAATATTCCTAATATGAAGTATATCAACAATGTATCAATAATTCATATTCAGTATATTATATATACCTAAAATGAAGTATATCAGTGATATGCTACTGATATAGTTTATTTTAGGTATATATTTTTACTAATATACCTAACATTGATGTACCTAATAAACAATGTATGAACTCATACATAAAACATAATAATAAAAACAATGTGAAACAAAAAACATAAAGTATAACATATATACTACTGATATACCAAATATATACTATTGATATACCTATTGATACACAAATGAGAGTAAAATTGGAATAATGAGAAAAACAAAAATTAGATTTAAATTTTTTTGCTATATTTGCAAATCTGAAAACCCATTGCTAGATTTGCAATTATCATAATATTTTTTGCTACCCATTACAATGCTCCTAATCTAAATGTAGCGTAGCGATAAAAGCAATATTAAAACAAAATGTACTTTTCAAAAAGGATCCATAAACTTTAGGAATTGTGTCCGTTAAAACCTCAAACTAATAATTGTATCAATTTAAATCCTAAACTTTCATAAATGAATCAATGTAGACTCTCCGTCAAAATTTCACTTTAAAATCATTAATGCATAATTTTCACACGTGTATGACTTTTAAAATGCAAAGATTAACATAATATTAGAGAGAAATGTTGGAATCAAACGAATAATATCGGATTTTTCTTATTAATATGAGTGGTTTTTCATCTTTTCGCAAATTTTCTTTATTTTTTAAACTTATTTAGGAAGAATTATGTGATAATTTTTCTTACTACTTTGGTACGATTTTGGAAGAAGAAAATTTTTATTTTAGGTGATTTTGAGTTGATTTTAAATAGAATCAAGTGAAAATAGTTATAAACCAATAACAAAAAGTCTAAATTGACTCACTCATCAAAGTTTAGATTTTAAATTGATATAATTATTAGTTTGAGATTTTAATTGATAGAACTCCAAAGTTTTTCTTTTTTTGTGTTCAACAACATGCGGAGGCGGAAAATTCAAATATTTGATCTCTTGGTTAAAGGTATATTCTTAAACTAATTACGCTATGCTCAAGTTGGCTACTCAAAAGTTTAGGGGTATAAATTGATTGTTTTGATAGAGATACAAAAGACAATAGACATGGGCCTAATCAAAATAGGGCCCAATGGTATCTGAATGGAAAAATAAAAAATGGGCCACAACCCAAGAGTTGACTTAGAAGCCTCCACAACAAATTTTGAGTTAGATTTTTGGAACTTCAAACACTCATCCCCTTTATTCTTCACAGTGCCACATAGGGGTGATATCGGTTCGGTTTTCATTGGTTTTTGGCCAAACTGAAAATCGAACCGATTCAATCGGTTTTAGCAAAAGAGGAATCGAACCAATGTCCAATAAAGGACAAAACCATCAGTTCGGTTTCTCTTTGGTTCGGTTCTCGGGTTTTCTTTTGGGTCTTTTTTTTTACAATTTTTTTTTGTTATTTTACTTCCTAGTTTGAGCCCCTATTTTAGTGTTTTTTGCCCTAAAATTTCTCAACACCTCAATAAGAATTCATAAAGTTAACAATCTCATTTTGTTACTTTAAAATTAATTGAAAGAAAATGGATGAAACGTCACAAGAATGGAGTGGGATTCGATTTATGGCTTTTTTGAGGTATATATACATTGGTTCGGTTCGTTTTTAATGATTTTTCTAGACAAAAATCGAATCAAACCAATATTGTTTGATTTTGCCAAAACAAAAATCGAGATGTCCAATTCTCTTCTAAAAAACCGAACCAAACCATTAGATCGATTTGGTTCGGTTCAATTTGGTCGGTTTTCGGTTAAGACTATCACCCCCAGTGCCACATGACATAACAGATAAAGGGATTCTTCTTTGTTATCTTGTTTTTCTTTCTTCTGATTCCTCTCATCATTGTCCTTGGTGATGAATTTGTACAAGGCTGGAGGCAAGAGAGTAATCAAGTTTATTTTGTACTTATTATACGTCACTGTTTTGTAATTGTTCTGTCAACTCCTGATGAAGACTATACAAACTTACAAACTCTTTCAATTCTTTTGCACTCTTACTTTGATATTCATTTCACTAGCTT
Source organism: Trichosanthes truncata (assembly GCA_033996785.1). NCBI lineage: Eukaryota > Viridiplantae > Streptophyta > Magnoliopsida > Cucurbitales > Cucurbitaceae > Trichosanthes > Trichosanthes truncata. The sequence goes on from JAWPNB010000004.1 coordinate 7,615,489, forward strand.
GTCATTTCAGGTTAAATTACAAGTGCAGTCCCTTATATATTTGTATCTAATAGTTCTCTAAAATTTAAAATATGTGTCAGTTTAACAAAATTTTGAACTTTCAATTTTGTATCTAATAAGTTTCTAAATTTTAAAAGTGTCTAATAGATTTTTAAATTTTCAATTTTGTGTCTAATAGGTCTATGACATATTTGATATTTTTTAAAAATTAATGGATCAATTAGACATAAGATTGAATTTTGTGCGTCATAGAATCTTAAACTTTCAATTTTGTGTTTAATAAATCCATAAATTTGTAAAAATGTGGAATAGGACAAAGACCTATTAGACATAAAATTGAGAGTGTAAAGACTTATTAGACCCAAAATTGAAAATTTTAAAACTTATTAGACACTCAATGACCTAGTAGATACAAACTTGAAAGTTCAATGACTTATTACACCACTTTTAGGGGCTGTTTGAGGCACTGAGTGAATTATAATAACATAGTTTATAATAGTTTGTAGGTTATAATAGTATGTGAAATAATATAATATTGTTTAAAATGCATAGTTGTTTAGTCTGAGGTTATAATAGTCTGTGTTTGGGGTGCAAAGTATTCTACATATTATTATAACACAGGTTATTATAACTCTTGCCCCAAACAGCCCCTTAGGGGGTGTTTGGTTCCCTGTTTTGGAAGTGGGTAGTATGGGTTTGTTTAAACAAACCCATGTTTGGTTTGTAGTTTTGTTAACCCAGGTTTTCTACAGTACATACTATTCTACCCCCCAGGTTTGCTACAGTAATTTACCTTACTCATCAGGTTTGCTACAGTACTTTATTCATACTCCCCAAGTTTGCTACAATACATATTTTGTCTTTAATTATGCTTTTAAAATGCATTAGATTTTTAATAAAAATAAATTAGTTAAATAAAAATAATTAATTAATGATAACTTTAAAATAAATAAATAAATAAATTTAGTTCAAATTTCAAATAGTAATAGTTAATTCATAAACCGATATGTCGGCTTTGTTATACTTCATGCTTTAGAGCAATTATAATGATAAATTTATAAGAAGGACTTTCTTTGTATTTTGTTCCTACATTGATAGAAAAAAACAATTACAAAACTAACTAAATATTTGTTTTACAAAATAATTATTCAAAAAGTGTTCAGATTAGCAATAATATTAAAAAATAAATTAAAAAATGTTCATAATTTATAAGAAACTTATTTTTATATTTTACAATTTTTATTAACATATAAATTATAATAAAAATTATTTTATTATAAATTCCAAACCAGCACGTTATATAAACCTAAATTTAATACGTCAATTTCCATTTGATAAAAAAAAAAAAAAAAAGACCATTTCTCTAAATCCACAACTTTCCTAAACTCATTTTCTTGTGAAAATGTAAAAATCATGTTATCATAGTCAATTAAAGACATAATATTTGTAAAATTAATTAATTAAACTATTTTGGTTAGTGTATCTTGAAGTTAATAGCTTTTAAAATAATATTATTTAAAATACTTTAACTTTATAACCTTATGTATTAGTTAATATAGAAAGTTAAGTTCAATAGTAATTTTGATGATAAGTAGTAAATAATTTTTCTTAGCACAACAAGTTATAAATCTTTAAATAAGCAATTGATAACATTTTCTTATGGTTAATTTTATGTTGGATATATTTGCATAAAATTTTTTATTTGTATTTGTTCACACTTTGGTAAACAGTCTGAAATATTTTCATGAACAATTAAATATTTATTCTATAAAATAATTATTGGAAGAAAATTGAGTGGACAAATGTATTAAAAATATTTTATTTATTATTAAAATAATAATCTCTAATTTCATCATAAAAGTTACATTTTATATATAATTTAATATATAGTTTTTATTACTTTAATTAAATAATTTCTATTATTTATACAAATTTTAAATGTACCAACCAAATACACTTTTAATAAACTCGGGTTTAATAAATTATAATTCAAACACAGACTTAACAAACCCAAACTTGCACCATCCAAACACTGGTTTAATAAACCCAGACTTAACAAACCTATTTTATGTACCATCCAAACACAGACTTAACAAACCCAGACTTAACAACTCCAGGCTTAATAAACCCAGACTTAACAAATCACCCAAACCTGCGAACCAAACGACCCCTTAAAGTTTAGGGACCTATTAGACATAAATTTGAAAGTTCGAGATTAAATTTGTAATTTAACTTTTTTAGGAGCCATTTGATAACCATTTCGTTTTCTGTTTTTTGTTTTTGTTTGATAACCAATACTGTTTTTTGTTTTATGTTTTTCAAAAACATTTTTTAAATTAGAAGCAAATTTCAAAAAAAAAAAGAGAGAGTAGTTTTTTAAAAACAAATTTCTATTTTTCAAAAACTCATTTTTCTTCTGATGCTCATTTTTTCCCTCTTTGACATATAGGGGTGATACTCGGTTCGGTTTCATCGGTTTTAGGCCCAACCGAGAACCGAACCGAATAGATCGATTTAGAGACAATGGGAACCGAACTTATGTCCAATAAAGGATAAAACCAATGGTTCGGTTTTTGGTCGGTTCGGGATTTGGTCGGTTCGGTTTTCGGTTTTGGGCCCAAATGGGCTTTTGTTCTTTTTCCAACCCAATGTTCCTTTTTTTCCATTCCTTTTTTTCCCAGATTTGTGTAAAAAAAGAAAAAGAAAAAAGGGTTTTCGGTTTTCGGTTTTGGACCCAAATGGTTCGGTTTTATGTTTAAGGGTGTATATATATATATACATACCTCGGTTCGGTTCGGTTTTGGATGGTTTTTTCAATCGAAAACCGAACCAAACCGAAAATTTTTGGTTTTCTCTAAATACAAACCGATAGATCCAATTTTGTGCTAAAAAACTGAACCAATCTAGTGGATCGGTTCGGTTTGGTCGGTTTTCGGTTATTTGTATCACCCCTTGACATATGTCTCTCCCCAACAAATTTCTTTTTCTAACTTTTTTCTTTCTAAAACTTTTTTCTCTCTACAAAATTTCTCTCTCTAAAATTTTCATCTCAATGTAATTTTTATTTCTCTTTCTATCTATAAAATTTTCGTCTCTACATTTCTCTTTTTCCACTCTAAAATGTTTATTTTTATTGAACTTTCATTTCTCTTTCTCTTCTAACATACATATCCTCTCTAAAAATTAAATATTTCATTTTCTTCAATTTTTTTTCTCTAACTCATCTATTTTTAAAATTTCTTCCTAATCTCTCTCTCTAATAAATATATCTCTAACTTTTCTTTTGAAAAACCAAATCTCCCTAAATTTTCTCTCGCTATAGCTTTTATTTATTTTTCTCATTTGTTTTTATTTCTCTTACATATTTTCTACTTGTAACCTTACTATCTCTCTAAAATTTATCTTTTTATTTAATCTTTTTCCTCTAAAATTTATCTCTTCCCATCAAACTTTTTTTAAAATTTTTGTTCAAACTAATATTTTTTTTATGAAGTCTAACTAATACTCTCTCTAACATATTTCTCTCTAAATATTTTCTTACATGTCTCTAAATTTACTATGTTTATCTTTTCTCTCAGAAACATTTATATTTATGTCTCTAGATTTTTATTTCAATGTCTCAACACATTTTCTCTCTCTAAAATATCTCTTCATCTCTCTAATTTTTAAAAAATTGAAAACCAAAAACAGATAGCAAACAAGTTTGGTTTTCTGTTTTTTAAAAACAAAAAACAAAATAGAGTTATCAAACATATATAGTTTTTGTTTTTAAAAAACAAACAACCAAAAACATAAAAACTAAAAACTGAAATAGTTATCAAACGAGACCTTAGGTTTTTTAATTGCAAGCTCTGCATTTAGTAGTATTGAATCTATGATTGTTTAGGCCAAGCAATAAGGTGAAAACATTTTCAAAATTCTGTCAACAACTAGGATTGAGTGCAATATGTTTAGGTATCTTAAGTTGTCTTAATATGAAATCCCTACTGAAACTCTTTTAAATGTGTGTCTGAATAGAAGTGGAGGTTAAAGGCTTGTATTATGTATATCTCCTTTGGAGAATTGGTAAATACCACATCTTTGTATGAATCCAATTAATATTCCTTCTAATGTGCAATTCAATTGAATTTATCTTTCATGGTTAAAAAAAAAAAAAAAAATCTACCTTTCAATAGGTTTTTTTTACTCAACTGACATAAAGTGTATACACTCGACTAAGAGGTCAGATATTCAAATTTTCCACTCCATATGTGTAAAAAAACTGATATTAGAAAAAAAATTATTTTTAAAATTTTTTATTATAAAAAAGTACATCGTTTGAAAAATATTGAACAAATTGGTGTTTGAATGGTTGAATGTTGAATTTCATTCCTATTTTTTTTTAAGTATCAGTTTTTCTTATATTTATTAACATGTTTCAATTTACATATTCCACCATTTAATGAATTGTGAACTGTAAAAACTTAATTGAAAAATGTTAGTACATTTAGGGTTAAAATTCAAAATTTCAATCAATTATTGAAATGCTATATCTTCCATATCAATAATGTTATTTAGTATTTAGGAGTGTTTGAAAAGAAAACTTGAGTTATAAACTTGTGTCATATGACTTGAATTCAACAAGTTGAACCTATAAAAATGATTTGATTCCTAGTCCTAGTAAAATTAATTCAAATTGAATTGAAAGAAACCAAAATTTATAAGTTAATTTCTTTTAGGAATGAAAAAAAACAGTTAACGTATACATTGACCAAAATAAAAGATAAATTTTTGAAAACCACTATTTTAATTTCAACATTTGGCTAGGAGCCTAGGTTTTAAAACGGTTAAATTGAAAACAAAGGAAAATATTTGTAACTAAACTTGATTTTAAAAGAAACGAAACAAAAAATAAATTAATTTGCAATCTATGCTAGGTCTTTTGGATTATAAAAATTTACAATCTATACTAGATGTGTTTATGAACTAGGTAAATTTCAAGAATAATGTACTTTAAAAAGAATTTACAAAATTAAAGTATTTTTTTAAAGAATTAAAATAATGTAAAAAAATACAAAACTAGGGCAATGGGGTAAATTATTAACAAAAATAGGACATATTATTCAATGAGGCTGGCTGCTCATAATAACGGTTAGATATGGATTCAATAATTTCCATACTCCCTAATAACCACTAGATATTAACTTATACTTCAATAATTTATTAGTTTATTTTAAATAATAAAGTCCAGTAGTTTATTTTAAATTACTAAAATAATATTAATTTGGTCTATTTTTCAATTTATATGCTAAAGTCCATATTATAATAGAATAAGTATTCTTTTTCGCAAATAATGAAATTGCATCGAATAAATGTCCAAGACTTAATATTAAATTTTAAGTTTTACTAAAATTACATACAAACTGTAAAATATTACCTACACTACTTTTAGAATTAGTTTCAAAATTACTCTCTTTTTTTTTGTTTTTTTTATAACTACATCATTTAAAAAAAAAAAAAAATCCTATGAACTACATCCAATCCAAGCTATGGTCATTTGTTAGCTACATTAGATTGGGTTTATATATATATAGGATTGGAAAGACTTGCCATCTAAATTAGGATTGTAAGAGTGTTTATGAGATAGGTTTTGAGTTGCAAATTTGTAGACTCGAATAATCTTAGTTAGGTGATGAATTTCAAATACATTCCAACTAGTAATGTTTTAAGTTGAGTTGGCTTGTTCAAAGTATTTTATTTAAAAAGTGAATTAAAAAATGTTAAAAAGAAAGAAAGTAAGAAAAAACCATGGAGTTAATTACATTGGTGTGGTATTGAACTAAAAAGCTTCAACATATAATTTAGAAGTATATTCTTAGAACAGTAACAAACTAAACGAAAAAGAAGAAAGAAATAAAATAGACTATGGGGCTAGAAACACAAGTGTAGTGCTACAACTACAATAAGTTTGTTTGTTTGTTTTTTTTTTTTTACAATTAACTTAGGAGTATGCAACTAGACTAAGGATAATCTCAAAGAATTTGAAATGGAGAGTAAGAAACTTGTGTAGTTTTGTTTTCGTTATTTGGCGAGAGAATTATTGTTAATAAAGATTGTTAGTTGAAAGTATTCATGTTGTACAATCAACAATGTTAAAAATCTAGGAGTAGTGTCGGTGAGAAACTAGTTCCTCAACTTATCTTTACAAGTTTTTTTAATTGTAGGGAGTAGTTGACGGTGTCTCTTGAGGTCGTATGTTGCAAAAATGTGGTTGGCATGTGATATCTTGACCATAGGTGTGAGACATCCTTCAATTGTACAAAGGGTTATCACTTACCCTAGTCCTAAGGTAGATATATCATATGGTTACCTAGTTGGCCCAAAGTCCAAGGAAATTTTGAAAGACTAGTGGTAGGTAGATGGTCTAGGGTGGTAGATTGTAAAATGTATGTACATGAACGAACAACGTAGCAAGCGTCAACAACTATTGACGATGAGAGTGACGACAAGCAACCGGGATAAGAGTGACAACGTATATGAATATGATGTTGAAAGAAAGGGTTAGATGGTTCAGAGTGGTAGATTATAAAATGTAAAAATTAAGGGCACGGGGTAATTTTTAATTGCCCGTCATTGTAAGTACTACATATTTTTTAAAATAATGACCATCAACGACTGCTATTGAAAGGGGTAAACAATGATGGTCTTTGCTCATTATTGTATGGTCATTTTTTTTAAATAACATCATTTGCTCATTTTTTCTACTGTTGATCATTGTTTCTTCGTGTGAAATTTAGTGATCATCATTGGACTTCTATTTTGTTGTAATGTCAGGTTAAATTTATACTTGTAGGTGTAGATGCATATATTACTTTTTAGGATCTATATATCAACCTATTTTCACATATTAAATTTAAAATAGTAGTCTAGAATAAATTATTTTCTCAAACTTGTCAGAGATTGAAAATTATAAGAGTTATTAAAGTGAAACAAAACTAAAGAGTTCTATGCATGTGTAATGGAATATATATTTTTTTAATTAATTAATTCAAGTTGGTTCAAATCAATCAATTAATTTGATGGGAAGTCACCAAACACCCCTATGGCCCTATCATATTGCACTTTTTTTGCCTAAAAAAATTGCACCTTTTGTTTTTTTGTTTGTTTGTTTTTTGAGAAAATTACACCTTTTGTTTTGTTTTATATAAACGTATCAGATTCATATTACATCTTTGAATCCCTATAGTTGACAACATTACTAAATATTATGTGACATCCAATTCACTAACAAAAGATAATTAAGTACGACGGATGCTGATTAAATAAAATAAAAGTAGATAACAAAAACATGTTTCGTTGAGATGAGTGAGAAAGTTATATTTTGAATCAAAATATTTTTACCTATCTATTTTATTGTACTATGTCATGACATATCATCATTCATTAGTTTAATCAATGTGTGACATTAATATTTAAGCAATTGTACTAATGGAATTGACTTATTAAAAATCAAAATTGTAAGTCTAAAAGTATTAAATAAAAATTGTAAAATTCAAAAATCAAATAGATAGTGAGGAACTAAATTAGTACATAGTAATGTTTAAATTTTATTTTGGTCTCTGTAATTTTAACTTTTGTTGATTTTGGTCTATATACTTTCAAAATACTCATTTTAGTCTTCACTTTTAGTTTTCTTCTACTTTAATCCCTATACTTTTAAGATATCCATTTTAATCTCGATACTTTTAAAAATGGATTGTTTTTGTCCCTTTGTATTCATTTTTTTTTATCACAATTTCAATCTCCACTCCACTCAATAATTTTTTTTTTCAAATAGTATCATCTCATAGAATTGTCTTAAAAAAGTTTTTATTTTGTATAGAATTTATGTTAAGATTTTGTAATTAAAAGTCAAAATAGTCCTTGTTTAAAAGTACGGGGATTAAAACAAAAGTCTTGAAAGTTTGGAACTAAAATGAACAAAAATTTTAAGCACAACCATCAAAATGAACGTATAGGTAAAACCATGGTATGAAATTTCTATCAACACGTCGACATTTTCATTGACATTTTCACATGTTCATAAATTCGACATCAACATAAGAGGCGGATTGACATTTTCATTATACAGTATAAAATCGATAAATATTTAAAAAAAATAATAACAAAATGTAACTTCGTGTGAATATAATATTATAATAAATATGTTAAGTAAAATATTTATTTAATAATTTAAATATCTTTTTTCGTTATAAGAGGTGAATTGTCATTTTCATCATATCATACAAAATCGATAAATATTTTTAAAAAATAGTAACAAAATGTAACCCAACGTGAATATGATATTATAATAAATATTTTAACTCATTTAGTGTAAGATATTTATTTAATAATTTAAACATATGTTTTAAATTTTTTATTCTTGAAATATTTTTCAGAAATATTCATACATTTTTACAAAATTAAGAACTCGACGTTTTAAACCTTGCGAGAACTAAAAAGAAAGTAGAATTTAAACGTAAACGACAAGCCTTTTTGAAGCCTGTAGGAAATTGATTCATAGCTCACCACCATTGTTAAATAGTCTGAAAGACTTGGAATTTATTACCCGTAAACGACAAGCCGCTAAATTGCTAATCCACACAACAAAACTGCGCTCTCTTTCTTTTTTCTCTCTCTGTAAAGGGATAGAGAAAACATCGAAAACCGGGCGAAGCAGGAGAAGAAGACGAAGAATAGCCATTAAAAAAAAACGAAGCTCTGTTCTGCTCTGTGTTTATTCCCACTGACAATATTCCTTCCTTCCTTCCTTCCTCACAAGACGAACAAGACGACCCTTCCCCAGGTAAGTAACTAACTATCTCGTTAACAAATTTTTGATTACTGTTTCAATGTTGGAGTTCTTATACGCCTCACATTTCCCGACCCTTCTCGAATTGCATTGCTTTGAAATGCCGATTTGTTTTTGCCTCGTTCTGTACCTAATTTTCTCGCCTGCCTAACGGAGTTAGCTTTTTTACTTTAGTGCTTTTCGTTTTAGTCCGAATGCTTTTCTTTTTAAAACAACGAATATGGGTTTGTACGAGCGGTCTTCTGTAAAGTGGTTTGCCTCTTTGGAGCTCGAGACTGTGAGGATCTCAGGCTTTTGGTCTTTTCTACTCTGCAAAGTGCAAGAAGTGAAACGAAATCTCGGAACCTACTTTTATTTTTATTTTTATTACCTGTTGCTTTTCTTCAACCTAAAACTTGCTTTGGCTAGGGATTTCACCAGTTTGACCCCTTTTTTTCTTTTAGAACTTCTGCTTTGACCCTTTGAATTTTCAACTATTTCTGTTTGTTTTCTGGGAAAATTGTAGAGTGAAGCTCTGGGAGAAGCCCCACTTTTCCCAAACTATGAAAATTGTTGGGCTTATGATGATTTCTTAGTATTGGATGTAATTAAAAAGTTAACAGCCTTTATCATGGATTTTAAAAATCTTGATGGTTTTTGTCGGCTTGTTTGTGTTAAATGTCAAAACCAAACAGTAGACTGTGCGTACCTACTTCCCTTATTTCACGGCCAAACTGGAGGAACAACTTTCGACATCCATGATTGAACCTGTCCTGACGAGAATTTCCATTGTAAGAAACTAATCTTCATCCTCTTATCTGAAGCAAATGAGGACTGTGATGGGTATTTTGAGATACCCATCTTCTTTACGTCAATCATGAGTGCTGGTTCTCTCCAGTGTTTCTGAGTTTTGGTTTGAACTTTTTGGGCATGCTTGAGTGCACTGCTAAAAAAGTTATTTTCTGTAACTGTTCAAGTCTTCATGATTTTAAATTTAGTTGGAAAGGATTTTTTCTCAAAGCTTTTATTCACATACATCCTCAAATTTGAGATAGAATCAGCGTAAAACTCTCTCACTCTCAACCGGAGCATAGCACAAGTGATGAAGGTAAATGATACCCCCTCTCTCATCTTTTTGCTATCAGTGGGATTTCGGGCTTGCTTCAAGTGCACCTTGACTAATCTCACTGGATAACTGCCTGACTCTACTACATTTAGAAGGAAACTAGTAGGGTTTTAAATCTTGATTAGGCGAGTAGTTACCGTTATCATGGTTTGTACCTATTTCCTCTATGTCCATTTATTTTTTTATTGGCTCCAATGACCATTAGGCCAACCCACGGGGGTTATCAATACTTTTCTTTATGTGGTGTAAATTTGAATCCTCAAAAAGATAATCATGTTAAGAAGAAAGGAATGAGGGTACCTAAAAACGGTAAAGTATAAATCTTCTACTAATTTTTTGAAATTTGTTTTTTCTCTTTTTTATACTGTTTCCTATTTCATAACGGACAAACAACTTTTAAACTTGTCCATTTAGAACTCCTTTAATTTTCATTCTTTACTATTGGTCTAACACTTCTTCCAGTTAAATTTAGTTTGATATGTGTGAATATACGCATTCATTACAGGGTAAGATTTTTCTTTCGGAAATAAAGTACGAAATTAATGCTGTCATTTCTTTTCTCATTGTGGCTTCAAATGTGATGATAAGGACCACGTGCTGTTCATGAACCGCATTTATTTCCTTGAGGACTCTCCCATTGGATTCCTACCCGCCCCTTGTTGTGATTTTTTATTTTTATTTTTATTGCAGAGTTGCAGGTTTGGTGGGTCAGGAAGCATTGAAGGAGGATAGTATAGACTAAGCTTTTATTTACTTCGTTTTCAAAAGGGTAGCGATGCAGACCCCAAAATCAAGGTAACTTTCACCTTCAGCATTTCCTTTGGTGTTTAGCTTGGACAAAATGTAAAGGGTTGAGCTTTATTATTTAACAAATCCTTTATTATTCATTTGGTTTGGTTAACTTATGTGAAGAAGTGGTTGTTGAATAGTTTCAGTTTCACCAACTCACTCTTGACTCTATTGTTAAAGTGAGAAAGAATTGATAACTCATACTTAGTGTACTTTTCAGCCTAGTCTGTCCTCTATATTTGAAATTTCTAAATGTTAACGTTTGAACTGATAGAATACATATATATCATTATTGAAGTTCAGTTAATGCCCATGCTCTGTTGATCTTTAGATATTGTTTTTCTGCTAGAGTAATGAGAAAATTTTATGTCTTGGACCTTTCCGTTAAGCAATTGGTTCATATGAATGTAGGTAATGCATGTTCCTTGGTTGTTTTTCCCTTTACAATTAGAAATCTCCTTTTCGTTATCAATTTTATTAGTTTTCCTTACTTGAAAGGAGTGTACTATGACTACAAATAAAATTCTCATTTGCTTGAATAAATGAACATTGAATTCGGTATGGTTGGTTGTCAAAACCCTTGCATTTTGCTATATAGTGAAGCAAAGCCATTCATTGAAGACCTTTTATTCTATGTTCTTGATATTTTCTTTGACATTAATATTGTTCTTGTTCTTGATATTTTCTTTGACATTAATATTGTTCTTGTTCTTTTACTTAGTATTGTATTCATCTTATACCATCATCTGTATATACTTGCTGGGGCATTTTAGGGATTTGAGTTCCATGCAATGAAGTAGGAAAAGTTATCCTGCCTTCTTCAATGGTTATCCTTTTTAGACATACAGAGGCTAATGCAGTGGAAAGCTATGTAGTTGATAGCCACAAACATGATAGAGTATTTTGATAAAATTACCATAGATGCTGTCTTAAATAAACATTTATTTGATCCAAGACAGTGTTTTATGAGTTTCTAGACCATGAAAATCATAGGTAATGATAGAATTTGGTTCCAAACCTCATGAACAAAGAAAGGCAAGAAGATTTTGGGATATAAAACATTGTTAAGAACAAATAATTATGATTCAATATAAATTTTACTTTTTGCATCGCTGGGAGTAGATGTTGATAATACAAAATAATTTGCAATTACTATTGCATAACTTCATGGAAAACCTTTTCCTTGTACTCATATATTATAATTCAAATTGCGTTTGTTGGTTTTCTTTCTTTGTATACACATTTTCTTTCCCTATAATTTGTAGCTTCATGTGATGATATGTAGATATGCCACCGTAGACATAATATTAAGTTTCTTGCCTATAAAACTTGATTGTCATAATACTTCTTTTGTCAACAGAAATTCCTTGTCAGAAGCATCTCAAAAGGTTTCTCCACGAGTTGCTCGGAAACTTCGGCCCACTGCTCTGGAATGTGATTCTGCTTCCTCCTCAAACCAAGCAAATAACAGAACCATTAAAGAAAGAAGCCCTAAAGTTATAGATCGAAAGTCACCTAGAAGCCCTGCGAGCGAGGTAATCTTAAGTGTACCTCTTGGTTCTAGCTGAAAGTTGAGCTTCAGAATGGTGCTCAACCTCTATAGTCTATCCTTAAGGCGTTGAAGAATCTAAACATCAAATATTCTTTTGAATAATGTGCTGACGCATAAAGAACTCTGAATAGATTCATTCAAAAAAGAACTGTCATCACTTTAACTTAAATTGCTATAGGAGAAAACAAAAATACACGATTATCTTGACGACTCATGAAGAGCTCAACTATTCATGGTCGAAGAAAAAGTATGCAAGTTGAAGCAACCGACTTTCGTTTTAATAAATATGCTTTCATTGGAACATCTCAAGATGAGTTACAGACGCTCTCTCTAGACTAAACATATAAAGAATTAGATATGTCGAGCAGGTACGTGGTGGATATCAAGGAATCGTTGAACAGATTGTCCCTTTTCTTGTTTTTCCTCTCCTTTCTCCGAACATATAGATCATGGGCTACTTTGTTCTTTCTGAAAGTTCAAATTTTAGAAACTGGATCGAAGTATTTATAGTTAAGTATTCCGGGATGTTTTCAAAGAAATCTATAGTGATTCATATTCCTATACAATGTGATTGGCATCAAAATCCTCATATTCGTTTTTCTTTACTTCTCATTGAGGCATTGGCTAAGATTAGTTTGAGTCTTGACTTAGTCCTAAAAGTTGTTCAGAGAAGCTCTATTATTTCAACTTCTGAATGGATCAGAAAATGTTGTTACTTATAAACTCAGAATTATTTCCTGGTTGGTGTTATCTTTAATTTACATGATTAGGTAGAAGCACTTTTGTTTGACCTTTTTTGTTGATCTTTATTTTCTTTTTGTTTAACCTTCATAAATGTAATGCCTTCAGCCTTCGGGACCTTCTCTTATAAATCTTTTTTGCCTGTTTGATTGCTCAACCCACCTTTTTGTCGACCCTTTTCTTCACCAAGCTATGGAAGGATTAGTTTCGTGATAAAATATTAGACTTCTCTTGGCCAGTTGTTTTGAGGAGGACAAACACAACAGATTTTGTCCAGAGATCCTTGCCTCTAGTTTTATGCCAAGTGGTGTTTTTCATGTATATTCATCGAAAGATCAGGATAATATTTCAGAAGTATGTCATTTTGCCACCAAAATCTGGGATACATTTCTTGAGATCTTCAGTGTCGTAGTAGTAGGTTGTTCGAGTAAAATGAAGAAGGTGCTACTAAAAAAAAAGGTTGGCTGGAGAGAAACAGGAGAATCATTTAGCATACATTGAATTCCTAATGGAGGCTTGAGGAGCTTACTCCTGTCTCTCTTTGAGTATTCTCCTCAACATTTTTTTAAAATTTTTTGAAAATAATTATCCATTATTTTTGTGGCAGACAGCTCCAACCTCTTATCAAAATTCTAGTTTTTGTTATTTGTTGGCTTGGCTTCTTTGGACTATTTTTGTTGGCTGTCTTTTGCACCTCCATTAATCTTTATAGTAGAAGTTGGTTTCTTATAATAAAATCATAATCCGATATCTCCATGACTCATTTCCCTTGATCTGTCTCAAATCTCTATATAGTGTTGGCTTTAAGAATCAGTGAGCAGGGCACTTTTCTTCTTTTTCCTCTTCCTAGATGGAAAATTGTTTGTGGTTCTGATGTTTATTTCTCATAAAGTGCTGTTAGAAGTTGAACTTCTAAAACTTTTTTTCTTGTTGCTGCTTCAGAAAAAGCGTCCGAGCAAGATTTCCGAGTTGGAATCTCAGGTTTCTCAGCTCCAGGAGGATCTGACGAAAGTGAAGGATCAGCTATGTTTATCTGAATCATGCAAGAAGGAAGTCAAGCAAGAGGCCGAGGAGGCCAAGAATCAACTAGATGCCATGACCTTAAAGCTTCAAGAGTCTCAAAAACAAGTACTTGAGCTATCTGCTTCTGAGGAAGCTCGTGTTATAGAACTGCAAAAGATCTCCCAAGAACGTGATCAAGCCTGGCAATCTGAGCTTGAGGCCATTCAAGAACAGCACAAACTCGACTATGATGCGTTGGCTTCTGCTGTGAATGAGATTCAGCAGCTAAAGATCCAGCTTGAAATGGTAGCTGAATCTGAAACAAAAAAGACCGAGTATGCAGATTCAGCAAATAACGAACTTGGTAGCTTGAGAAGGAACCTTGCAGAAACTCTGTGTCTTGTGGAAAAAATGAAATACGAGCTGAAAAGTTGCCAAGAATCCGAAGCTCAGGCTCAGTTACTTGCAGGTGAAACTCTAGCACAACTAGAAGATGCCAAAAAACGGGTAGAGGAGCTCAGATATGATGGTATGGAAGCAATGAAGGTTTACCACACTGTTGCTTCAGAGTTGGGTGAATCGAAGGCACGTGTTAACTTATTAGAAGAACTTGTTGGTAAACTTGAAACCGACGTTGCTAATGCTAGCAGTAACCTTTTGCAACATCCAGCAATTGAAAACGAGAAAAAGAGAGAAGAAGATCATATTGAAGAACTTTGTTCTCTCAAATCAGAGATTGAACAACTGAAATCTGCCCTGGAAATGGCTGAGACCAAATACCATGAAGAACAAATTCAGAGTGCAGTTCAGTTAAGAACGGCTTATGAACAGGTTGAGCAGATTAAATCCAACATGAATTCTAGGGAGTCTAATCTAGAGCAGGAACTGAAAAAATCCAAAGCGGATATTGAAGAGTTGAAGGCTGACTTGATGGATAAGGAGACTGAATTGCAGGGTATCTCGGAGGAGAACGAGCATTTGCACGCAAAGATTCAGAAGAACCTATCTAGCCAGAGGGAATATGAACTGGAAAGAGAGATAAAGGAATTGAAGGAGCATCTTGCAGAGTTGAAATCCAATCTCACTGATAAGGATAGAGAATTCCGTAATGTTTCAGACGAGAACGAGATGCTAAAACTGGAAATCAACAAAAGGATAATGATCAGAGCAAAAGCAAACGATGGGACTACAGAAGTTGAGGATGCAACGGCTGCTGAACAAGAGGCTCTCATAAGACTTGGCATTGTGATGGAGGAGGCAGACAAAAGCAACAAGAGGGCCGCTCGAGTGTCTGAACAGTTGGAGGCTGCACAGGCTGCAAATGCCGAAATAGAAACGGAGTTGAGACGGTTGAGGGTGCAGTCGGACCAATGGAGGAAGGCTGCGGAGGCAGCAGCGGCGATACTCTCTGCAGGAAACAATGGCAAGTTCATGGACCGATCTGCGTCGTTGGACAGCAGCTATGATTCAGATGCAGGAAAGTTGAACAGGTCTTATTGTGAAGAAATAGATGATGATTTGCTGAAAAAGAAAAATGGGAATGTGCTAAAAAAGATAGGGGTGCTGTGGAAGAAGCAACAGAAATGAAGGTCCAAGGCTTGGCATGTCTAACTTTGTATTATGAAAACTATATTGCATTTTTAGGCTGTATTTACTCTTAAATCTTAATATGATGGGATGTTGTTTATCTTTCTCATCTTCCCAGGGGTTTGGTTGGCTTCTCTTTTTCCAGATTTGTGCAGCCTGAAAACTTGTGATTTTTAGCACAATGAGCTGAGTGAAAGTTAATTTTTGAGCTAGTGGAATGGAATTTTGAAAATGCCCATTTCATCTTAAATTTTGTTATCTCATTAAATCACAATCTCAATACATATATATAGAGATATCAAAATCCTATTCCTAAAATATCACAACTACCTTAAAAACGAGATATTATATCACAAAACATATTATAATATCTCACAATATCGTAATACCCCCTCAAGTTGGAGCATGAAGATTCCAATGGCCAACTTGTGAAGAAGAAAATCAAATTAAGCCTTTCCCTATGCCTTCGCGAATTATTTGCCAGTTATACCTTTGTGGGCACGTAAGAAGGAGAAATAATACCATCGGTAATTGCATCTCTTACAAAATGACAATCTGCCTCAATGTGTTTCGTCTTCTAGTGAAACATTGGGTTATGAGCAATATATAGTGCAAATTGACTATTACAGTAAAGGTGCATTTCCTCTTCATGATGCACCCCCAAATCACCAAGTAGTTGTTTTAACCACTTTAATTCACAAGTAACTACCGCCATCGAACGATATTCCACTTTAGTAGAGGAACGAGACACTGTATGTTGTTTCTTGGTTTTCCAGGATACAAGATTCGAACCAAGAAACACAAACCAACCACTCAATGACTTCTGGTAAGAAGACAACTCACCCAATTCAAGTCACACCATCCTTCTAGTCTCAGGGCACTGTTCTTCAAATAACGGACAACTCGTAGTGCTGCCTCCCAATGTTCTTCCCTTGGTTGTTGCATAAACTGGGATAATATATGAATCGAATATGCCAAATCTGGCCTAGTCACAGATAAATATATCAAACGGCTTACAAGTCACTTATACCGTTCCACATCGTCCAATACCCTTCCTTCTGCCAAAGCCATCTTATGATTCTGTTCCATAGAAAATTCTGCAAGTTTAGCTCCCAACAATCATGTTTTAGAAATAATATCCAAAGCATATTTTCTTTGACACATAAAAAAATCCAGTTTATTGCGAGCGACCTCTAGCCTTATGAAGTACATTAATACTCACAAATCCTTCATTTTAAAACATTACTCCAAATATATCTTAAGATCAAAAAACACACTATTGTCATTTCCAGCAACAATTAGATCATCAACATACACCAACACATTGAGTTGCATTTTACCTTTCGTTAAAATAAATAGAGAATAATCAGAGTATGACTGTTTAAAGCCATAATTCATTAAAGTCGTCACCAGTTTTGCAAACCAACAACGAGGAGCCTGTTTTAGCCCATATAGTGATTTCTTCATCTTGCACACTTTATCATAATTGTTATTGTTAAATCCTAGAGGTATTTTCATGTAAACTTTTTCCTCCAAATCTCCATGTAGAAATGCATTGTGAACATCCATCTGATGTACATCCCAATCCTTTATAGCTGCAACTGCAAGGAAGGTTCGTACTGTTACCATTTTTGCCTCAGGTGCAAATGTCTCATTGTAGTCTAACCCTTCAACCTGATGATGCCCAAAAATCACCAATCTCGCCTTCAATCTCTACAAATTTCCATGTTCATCATACTTCTCTTTGTACACCCATTTGCTACCAAGTACCTTTTTTCCATGTGGTAATTTTTCTAACACCCAAGTGTCCGGTTCTTCAAGTGCCCTCATCTCCTCTGCCATTGCTTTGCGCCACCCTTTATGCTTCATGGCTTCCTTGAAGCTTTTTGGCTCATTTCCTATTGTTATAGCTACAATATATTTTCTATGTTGTGTAGATCAAAAATGGTCACAGTTAACAAAATGTGTTATAGGATAAGGCGTAAGAGGAAGATGATATCGTAGATGAATTCTCAAATGGACTTATTTTTCGTATAGTGTGTGTCACAAAATCTCATAATTGACTCGAGGGAAATTTTGCTCGATTCCCTTTCCCCATCTCACCTGCATTTTCTTGGAGTTGCTTAGGAGGTTGTTGCTGCTCAGTCTCTTCATTGTCATCGAAAGCATCCACCACCACACCTGATGAAGCTGACGAGGGTCCTCTTCTTTTCCAAGCTCATCATCACTCCACACCTCTACGTTCTCATGCATAAATTTTGGTAGTGGCTTCAACACATTTTGAGTAGTAAGAAAGGGAAATTCATGTTCAACAAAGTGTACATCCCTTGAAATAAAATATTCATGTGTCTCTAAATCGTATAACTTCCAACCTTTCTTCCTAAACGGATACCCAAGGAAAACAAATTTACGCTTACGACTGGAAAACTTGTCACCTTTTCTACGTTGATTGTGAGCATAACACAAACACCCAAACACTCGAAGAGGCTCAAATGAAGGAACTTTACCAAATAATAATTCATATGGAGTTTTATTTTGGAGCAAAACAGAAGGTGTTCTATTTATCAAATGACAAGCTGTCAAGACACATTTGTTACGGTTTAATGCATAAATCAGAAGTTAAAAGTTAGTAGTTGCTTGTGTGGGTCAGTAATTTTTTAATCAGTCAATAATTTATTGTTAAGAGTCCTAGTCTTATGGGTTTGTTAGTAGGTGTCTTATTTTTAGGAGAGTTTTATTGGTAGTGGGATTGTTCCTTTATTTACATATTATTGATGACGGGTGCTTGTCTGACATCGTTTCCCTGTAATGACGGGCAATGCCAGTCATTAAACGCCGAATTTGTTCTAGTGCATGTAGCTCAATAGGGTGTAAAGTGAATTTAAAATGGAAATCTTGATCATGAAAATTTAAATGAAAATTTTGTTCTTCTAATGATAGTTAGATTTTTATACATGGAGACACTATATAGTTTTTTTTAATGTGATCATGAATGATGTACATGACTCACACCTATGCTTTTAATTTCTTCTTGATTTTGATTGTATTTAGTAAATAATTTGATCCTTTCTTGGTTACAATCTTTGATGGTTTCTTCAATCACCACATAATTAATTTAAGATCGTTTCAGGAAAGAAGATGAGAAACAAACCCCTAGATTCAAAATTTCATCTTAATAAGGAGGTTAAATTCTATAATTTGAGCTTAATTTATATTTTGTCTTTATGATTTTAAAATTTTCAATTTAATTCAATACTATTTGTTGGGGGCTTTTCTATTAAGTCTATTCTTTGCAATGTGAAATATTGATATGTTATTTCATAAATGCAATTGAACCTGATTTGTAAAAATTTTGATTCAAGTTTTTCTGAGTTAAAGATATATGTTGTAATGTTATTATGTTATCATAGTTATTCCAATAATTTCTTCTATAAAATAATCAGGTCTATATTAATAGAAACACATTCTGGATGATAAAAAGTGTACACTTAGAATGTATTTGCTATAGTTTTTAAGTGATTTTTGGATGATATATATATTTTTTAAAATCTTCAAGTTCAACAATAAATAAAAATCATTTTTATAAAAATTAGATGACTTGAAAACACTTTGATAAAAAAACACTTGAAAATTTATTCTCAAATTCACTTTACTTATTTTACACTAAAAATTATATGGTATGTACTACTTTATAAATTAAAGTTGACATGTTCAGTTTTTTTAAATATTTGATTAAATATTTTTAAAAAATTATCATTAATATATATTTTAAAACATTGAATAACACGTGCAATACACATGGTTTTAAACTAGTATTTTAAAATAGTGATGTTTGGCAATAAAAGAATTCAAAATAACTTTTAGTGATTCCCAGTCAATCACTTTTGGTAAGTGATTTGTGAGAGATATTGTTTTTAAATTTACTATTATTTCAATTTTTTTTAAAAAAAGAAAAGAAAAGAAAAAACTCCTTCTATTTCCTTTTATTTTGTCATAAAATTATGCAAAAAGTTAATTTTTTATGTTTTAAATTTTTTCTTTCTATCATTATTTATAGGTAACTGTTCTCTCTCTACAGTTTTTTTTATAATCTCTATTTCTAACTTTATTCTCTCTCTAATTTTTTTTCTTTTTTCTCACTTTTTTCTTTCTCCAATATTTTTTAAATCTCTCTAACTTTCTTATCTAATTTTTTTTTGTTTCTCTCTCAATTTTTTTCTCTCAAAAATTTTACTTTATCTCTCTAACTTTTTTTCTCTCTAGTTTTTTACATCTTTGGCTAACTTTTTTCTCTTGAAATTTTTTGTCTCTCCTTCTAACTTTTTTTTTCTCCCTAAAATGTTTGTATATCTCTCTAGCTAACTTTATTTCTCTATCTTTGAATTTTTGCTCCCTTGATTAAAATTTTCTCTCTTTAATTCTTTCATTCCACTCTAAAATTAATTTTTGCCCCTCCTTGTCTCTAACATTTTTTTCCTCTTTGAAACTTTTCTTTAGCTCTCTATTTTTTTCTGACTTAAATTTTTATTTCCCTCCTAATGTTTTTCCTCTCTATAACTTATGCCCACCACTCTCTAATCTTTTTTCTCTCAAATGTAATGCCCTTTTAGTAATTTGATGATTCTAAAATAAATTTTGAAAACAAACATTAATCTTGAAAAAATACTTTTAAATCAAAATCTTGTTTACTAGCGTGGAATCAAATATTATCAAAATCTTGTTTACTAGCGTGGAATCAAATATTAAAATAATTTATAATTAAATACTTTAACAAAAATAATTATAATTAAATCATTTAAGCTTAAAACACGTATTCTAAAGTTACTCACAAACATGCCTTTAATAATTAAAATCACTTTTAAAAGTGTAGAATCAAATTACAATAAAATGATTATATGAAAATCAATTTTAATAAATCATTTATAAACAATTCATTTTTGCTAAAATCATCTCAAATATACCCTAAATTGTATTGCCCTAGTGTTAAGCTCACTGTTAGATGATAAGTAGCATAGTAGTGGGCTTAAAAAAATATTTAAAATTTTGTAAAACGCTCTATAGGATAGTACCTAGAAATTTTATGCCTATGACAAATTATAGGTATACCACCTAAATTGTAGGTGCTTTTATCAAATAATGCCCTATGTTTTAGCTTTTTGTTCTTTTCTAATCCTAAGAGCATATATAAATTATAATAAGTAGTTTTCTATTTATTTTCCAATTTCAACCCTTACATGTAATTTTTTTATTTGAAGATAGTGGAAACAGTTAACATAGGTGGTGGGCATATAAAAGAAAAGGAGAGAAAAAAGAAGAAGAAAAGCATATAGGTAGTGGGTGATTTAATAATTTAAAATATTTGAAGTATTTTAGTATCACTAGCATCTGCTAATTGAGTCTCAAAAAGAAAAAATCATTTGATGATTACTGATGGAGTTATTTTGAGTTGTGGTAGAAGGTATATCTAAACTTCCTTTAATTATTATTATTATTATTATTCTTTTTTTTTTTAGTTCAGCGGTGGGAGATTTGAACTTCTAACTTTGGAAGATTTGAACTTCTAACTTTTGGTGAAAAGTATATTGTTTTATGTTAGTTGAATTATGTTCATGTTGGCGATTATTATTATTTTATTGTTTTTATTATTTTTTTTTTGTAGAGAAAGAAAAATTTCATGCAGTAAAATGTTATTTAGTATGTCGTTTAGTAGGAAAGGAACCAAAACAATCATTTTCCATCCTTCTTATTTGATGTGGACTAAGCTTGTTTTCATGCATTTTTTTTTTAACTCGAGGTTTTTGGATTTGGACAAACACTTGATGAAATGGTTAAAGATTTATCACATTTAAAGTACAAATATAATGTGTATATGAATTGTTAGGTTTTTGGGGTTGGTATATTTTCCATGCAAATTTTTAATGAGTAGATAAATAAGGATCAATAGAGTTTTTTTTTTTTAGCTGAACAGTATGTGAGGGTGATGATTTCGAATCTCTAACCTTTTGGTTGAGGATATAATGTCTTAACTTATTGAGCTATCCTTAAGTTGATGGTCAATAATTGATTTATATCTATTGATGATTGAATTTACATGATATATTGCTTTAGAGATGTTGGTGACCTTCCCTCTCGTGTTTAAAGTTGGAAACAAATAGAAAATTATATTATAAAATTATTTGAAAATAAATAATTGAAAGTGTATCTACATGCTCGACGTTTTCTAAACCATCATATGTATTAATTAGGGATGTTCACATGGTGGGGATTGAAAAAAGTTGTCACCGCCCCCTATTTAATTCTTTGTTCCCCAAAATTCTTTGTTAAATTTTGCAGGATTGAAGTTTCATCAGGGAATTATTATTCATTTTTTAAAAAAAACACACTTAAATTAAATTATTTCTAATTTTTTTAATTAAATAGTTAATTTGTCACTGAAATTTTTTAATTTAAATGGTTAATTTTCACAAAGAATTATCATTTAAAGAGAAAATTCTTAAAGCTCCTAATAGAAACACAATAATATTACTAATCAAATTATCAAATTATCCTTATATAAGTCCAAATGTTCAACCATATGATTCAAGCATATCAAATTATTTAAGTTGTTAAACAATGAAACTTTAAATCTAAATATTCTATATTTATAATCACTATTATATATACT
Source organism: Trichosanthes truncata (assembly GCA_033996785.1). Taxonomy (NCBI): domain Eukaryota; kingdom Viridiplantae; phylum Streptophyta; class Magnoliopsida; order Cucurbitales; family Cucurbitaceae; genus Trichosanthes; species Trichosanthes truncata. The sequence goes on from JAWPNB010000004.1 coordinate 7,637,759, forward strand.
AATACTAATAAAAATAGATAAATAAATAAATAACAAACAGGGCAGGGATGGGGAACGAGGCAGGGGCGGGTCCATCTCCGTTTAGCTCATGAGGATTTTTTTTCTCCTTACTTCCTCTCCCATTCTCCGCCTAAATAAAAATTTCCTACTTCGTTAGGGGGTGTCCTATGGTAAAAATGGGCATCCCTAGTATAATTCTTGATACTTGCTTCGTATCATTTGAGTATAACTTGACGCCCAGAGAATGATAAAGTTGTTAATGTCAATTTTTATTGACATTGGTTATGCATCAAGATAAATATTTCTTGACATAGTCTACGTGTCAATAATTATATGGGTGGACATCGAAGCATTGATATTTGAAATGATAATTGGTATCTTAACTCCATTTCCACAATTAGAGTTATGAGACTAACTCCATTTCCACAATTAATTTTACCAAATCGAGGACCATCTTGCTCTCCTATTATAGTAATTGTTATTAATAGTAGTATTGAAAAAAACCAAATGATAGTAGCAAAGTTGATAAATATAAAAATAGTGTAAGGCTAATTAAAAAAAATTAAGGTATATATGAAAGTTTTTCATAGAATAATGTATGGGAAATTGCACAATCCACATAACTCAATTTTTCCTAGTGCATGATTTGGTAGATTAATGAAAATGTTTTTTTTTCTTATCTTTGGAAATAATGTAATTTTCTTGAAAAATCTAAAACTTCTTATTTTATCTTAGAAGATTTAAAGTGAGTTAAAAAAAATAAAAGATCAGGAAATTTTATTTAAAATTATACCTTTATATACAAAATTGCCCAAAAACATCTTTGTAGGTACAAGATATTTCACTAACAAATTGAAGAGTATTACATCGAACTTACATTTTTTTTAATGAATTAAAAAGAAATTGAGGAAGGCAAGAAAGAATAGAAAGAGAGATAATGTTATGGAAAAGTGGTGAAATAGATCCCTTTACAAAGAAGTAAGGAATAAATAAAAATTTATTACAAAATTAATAGGTGTGACAAAAACCTTTAGACTTTGTTGACTTTTGAAATCCCACCTATTGTTTCTTGTAATATTAATTGATTCCATATTTAATTGCTATAAGTAAAATAATAGTTCTTTTCATATTAGATATTCTAACTTATATTCCCATTATCTTCATTTATGAAAGCAATGAGTATATTTAGTTTCTCATTTACCCAACTTAACTTGCTAATACATGACAGCAAAGCATATTCTCGAGAAATCTATATAATTAATTAAGAAACATTTTGTTTTTAAACACATGCATAAATATTTATTATGAAAAAAATTACTAAAATAAAAGTTTTTTTTTAGTTCAAAATAAAATAATTATTTTCCTCGTTTTAAAGTTATTTTCATTTTTCAAACGCGCCCACTAAAATGAACTTCTATTTAATAGGTAAGTTTTTTTTTTTTTTGAGTTCATTCAATAGGTAAGTTTAGTCCTTAATATTTGTGTTTAGCCTTTACAATTTCTTCCTCTAATCTTGTAAATTATTTCAATTTTCTCTGTCTAAAAGAAGTATGACTCATGAAATTCAAAAAGAAATTTAAGTATAAAAACATTTTTAATAAGTTCATTTTCTATTTTATCAATAAAAAAAATACTTTTCTTTTTAGAAACGAAACAAGATTTTGGGACAAGCTACTAGAAGTCAATGTCATGTGAAATGAGGACATGTTTAGTATGTAATTAAGATTTTGTTTTTTGTTTTCAAATTCACTGAATCCAAATAGATTCAGTGAATATCTATTAGTCAGATTTGTTTTTTAAATTTGTAATCTAATATGTTTTGAATACATCTAGATCCTAAATTTGAAATTTTCAAAGGTAGAATTACACTAAAAAAACTGTGATAAATATATTAGTTTATGTTATAAACTCAGTTCTTTTTTGGGTTAAAATTAAAAAATGTATCATAATATATTATAAATTATATAATATTGTAAAATAATAATTATACAAAATTTATACCATAAAACATGTTAATTTATTTATAAAAGATATCAGGAATTCGAAACCTCCACTTATCTCTAGGTGTATGATATTGTCCTTTCTAGACATAAGCTCTCATGACTTTACTTCTAGTTCTCCCAAAATGTCTCATACTAATGAAGATAATTGTCCTACTATGATCACTCACTTCTCTAACCAATGTAGGACTTTGGTTGTACTCCTAACAATAAATATAATTACCAAACACATTGAGTAGTTTTTAAAATTGAAATCTAGTTTATAAATTTGCTACCAAACACATATTTGAAGACACAAAATACAACTTTGTTTTTCATTGAATCATTTGTTTTAAATTTCTATTTTTAGATCACTAACCAAACACATCCTAAGTTTTCAATTTTATATGCGGAGTATGTATGTTTATTTCATCAAATTAAAACCTAAGGCATTTTCAAGTCAATTAAATAAAATGTATTTTGACATTGTATCGCCATTTATTTAAGGAATTTGAAAGCTTTTGATAATAAGAACTTCGATTAGAAAAAAAAAATCAAACTATAAAAATGAAATTAAAACTTCTAAAAGATTACCAACTAAATTGTAAAATGAACCAAAAGATTAGTAACAAAATTAGGGGATCGATAGAGAATTTTTTTTTTTAGAAATGTTTATATACAGTTTTCTCAACCTAAGAAAAACTAAAAGGTGGACAATTTTCTCCATTCTTCCTTCTTCGCTCCGCCCTTTGATTCTAAGCATGTAAAAGTAACTAATTTTAAGTCTAGCATTGTTTAAATTATACTCACAAAACATATGTGCATAAATGGTTTAGGCCTATAACTATGCCTAGTTTTTTTTTCTCAAAAAAAAAAAGTGTAGTTTAACTAATTAAAGTATTATAAACCTCATATATAAAAATGGTATGTTTGAACCATTGCCCCCTTTAATTACTTGAATTATAGTATTATTATAAAAAGAATCTTATTGTTAATATATTGTAATAAACCGTAAAATTGAAAATTAACTTTAATTTATATATAAAAAAAACCTACAATAAATTTAAAAAATAAATAAAATTGAGAATAGACAGACATTAATTCAAGTAGACAAAGACAAGATATAGAGGATATAATTTGGGTGGAGACAAAGGTGAAATGTCAATATTGGGGGCTTCTTATGTTTGGAACAAACCACTGAAAGTCTCTAATTGTTAGATTTAGTTCTCTCATTTACGACAAAAGTTGAGATCTTCAAGGTTTGACCATCAAAATATTCTAATAATTAATCCCACATTTTAAGTTTGATCTAATTATTCCAGCTGAGTTCAATTAATTTGCGAAATTTACGTCTAAATAAGTGCTATGAATTTTTTTTTTTTGTTTGGTCATCTCACCAATGTTTTTACCTGGTTTAATTAAGGATGTTCACGAGTTGAGTTGAATCACTTTTTGAATAAAAAAATATTGATGATTAACTTTTATTAATCAATCAGTTTTACCAAACACCAAAAATGGTTAAAATTTTTCAATAATAACTTTTACGGTCTTCAAAAGAAATCCCAAACGGACCTTAACCTATCAAGTTTTCAATTTATTATAGATCTGCCCAAACGGAAAAATACAATTTAGGGTTGGATTGATGGGTGGTTTTGAGTCCAAGTATTTATTATAATAATAATTTTGATTTATTTATTATTAATTATTTCTAACATCCATACACTCAACTTGAAATTTTTGGAGAATATAGCAAAAGTGAATTTCGAGGGAAGAAAAGTAATCATGTTAAAGTTTGGAAACTAGATGTAGAAAATTGTATCTGTCAAAAAAAAAAGTAGAAAATTGTAAAACTATATTCAATTTGTTTAATTATTATTTTCTTTTTCTTAAAAAAAATAAATAACAGAGTACATTATCAATTATGTTATAATATTTCATTTCTATTAAAAAAAATAGTTATCAAACATGTTTGGTTTTTATTTTTAAAAAATTAAACATACCAAATAGAAAAAATGTGTAAAATAAAATACTATTGAACATGGCTTTAATATATTAATAAACCCAAACGGTAAATTATATAATATTAAAAAGATGAAGGAAAAAAAATAATCTTGTAGAGTCTATTTGGGTAACTATATAACTTGTTGTAAATATGAAGAATAGTATAATTAAAAGAAACTTTAGGTCTCATGTGTTTGGATGGATGGAATGGAAATTAGCAATGATGATAAAGTTTGAAAATTAGTTAAATTTTATGAGAAAAGTAAAGTAAAGCAAAGAAAATTTGATGAGTGAAAAAGGTGGTGGAATAAAAGTGGCTATTCTATTTGTCTCTCAAATTAGCAAAACTCAATTAAAATGCCTGCTCAAGTTTTCTTATCAATTAGTGTAATCATTTTAGCACTGAATTTTGTAAAATGGGTAGGTTTTGAGAAGTTTGTGTCCCAAAGAGGAGGGTTATTAGCTACTAAAAAAGTATTTTAAATGTATATAGTAAAATTGTGTAAATTGAATATGTCATTTCGTGCCTACTTATTATCCATGATTATTTCAATCAATACGATGTTTAAGAGTACACTTACAAGGACAAAAGTATTTCTCTCTCAAAATTATGTTTGGAAGTATTATGAAAGTGATTTTAGATAAAGTAAAAAATACTTGCATGAAAAGAAAACATTAGAAAGTTCTTTTTTAACCTAATCACTTACACATCCAATAATGATTTGTTATTAAATATTTTTTACTAAAATGATTATAATTAAACTACTTTTGCCCCTGATTCTAGAAGTACTCTCGATAAGACGATTAGTAATTATATAGATAAATAAGAATTAGAATAGGAAAAAAAATACAGTAAAACATTAAAACAAAAACAACCATTTTACTATCAAATTAGCGTGATGAATCTTCATTTTTAAAAAAGAAAAATGTTATATTTGTAATTGTTTTTATAATAAAAATAAATACCTGTAATTACTTTTAAAAAAACAAACATATTTGTGGATGTCACTGATTTTAAATTTTATACCAAAAAATATATTTTAGTCATTACCATTAATCTCTTTTATAAATCATATAGCTAAAACTTGATATAAGCAACATTGTTGAGTACATATTATTAAATAATCATGAGGTTCCATCTCAAAATCAATTAACAATGTGAAGAGTAGCTCATATATCTTATAAATTGTGAGGTATCTCTTTATTTTTCAGATGTGGGATCCTCAACATGCTTTGCCTCTTTGAGTTTATCATTCTTGGGTCGAATCCCAATTTTGTTTTTGGATTGAACACTCGTTTGAGCTTCATGAGCTCTAATACTATATTAGATTACATGAGATTCCATCTCAAAATCATGCATCTTATTAAGAATGCGAAGTTTATCAATCTTTTCAATGTGAGATCCTCAATACATATATGCACGTAGACAATAATTTTAAAGACAAAAAATAATATAAAAAAATTTAAAGAACAAAATAGAAACTCCTCAAATCCTAGGTTAAAAATTTGTTTGCTGGTGAGGAGCGAGTAAACAAAATCTTGCTCTTTCTTCTAGAATCTGATGATTCCATTCAATTCAAACTAACAATTAATAGAATTGTGAGCTCATGGTTCAATAATTTTTTTTTTCAAAAAAAAAAAAAAACAAAATCTCTCCATCATTCTCGACGTTTCCTTGTTATTCATTCTTATCAAAAGCACCAACTTGCAGTGTACCCTAATTATTTGAATATTCATCATTCTTTATTATTATTATTATTTTTTTTTCCATAACTAAAAAAATTATGTATTTATTTTTGTCTTCTGACAAATTCTCCTTCCCAAATCCTCAGTTGGATTTTGTCTGTTGAGAGAGAGATCCTAAAGGCAAGATCCATTCAGAAATTGCTGCTCATGCTTCACTCTAAGATTCTAAAGGAAAAATACTTGATGGTTGTGCTCAATTCTAAATCTCAATGCATTGTTTTAAAAAAATAAAATAAAATAAATCCCAATGCTTCCCATTGCCTGTACAACACAAGCACATCCATTTTTTAGAACACTTTTATATCATTTAAAGATAATCATTTTTGTCATTGTTGTCATTTTATCATGAATTGTTTGTTTATTGGACAGGGTGACATAAATTCGAATATATGTTTGAATTGGTCCCATGTATTGAAAAAAGGTTTGGTATTATAATAGTATGGTAAATTCTCCGTTTTACTCTCATCTATTGATGGTCATGTCAATATAGTATTTAAGAATAAAGTAGATGCTTGAAATAAAATAAGATATCAATTGATTATGCGATTAAGCACATGAACAGATAAAGTAGATACTATCAAACTACTAAATATAAATATTGGGTGGGATAAAAATTAATGGTGGAATAATAATACAACAAAGACCAAAAATCATACCTTGTGTTTTCAGTGGAGGAACTAAAATGTAATTTTTATCAATTTCTTCTGATCTAAAGTAATAAAATTTTTAGGTTTAAATGATGTTTTTTAATCTTTTAATGTTAATCAATTTCTTATTTTAGTTTTTAAACTTCTAAAATTTTGATTTGGGAACTTATTAGATTGTATCAATTTTCACTCTAAATTTTTAATTTCATCAAATTTTGGCTAAGTGTTGTAATTTTAACCTTAAACTTAAAAAAAGCGTTGTAATTTTTCCCTTCTGATAAATTTTCGTTCCAAAGATCGTTAAAAAAAGCATTCTCATATGTGTTCAATAAATTAAAAACATATGTATGGTACAAAATTGATAGAATTTCATAGAAAAATGACGTTAGAGTTAATTCTTTTGTTAAAATTTGTGAGTTTTGATCAAGTTATTTAAAGGTTAATTTGTGCATTAATCAAACTAAAATTTATTTTAAAAAATTGATATTATTGGAATTAGTGAGATGGAGATTGCATTGCTTTTTGTTGAAATTAATGGCTGAATTAGCAGAAATTGAACGATTGGATAGAAATTGCAACACTTATCTAAGTCTAGGATCCAACTTGATGAAATTAAAAGTTTAGATGAAATTGATAAAGCTTGACAAGTTTAGAGGTAAATTTTGAATTTTTCTCTTTTGATTTTTATCATTACCTTTTTACCTTCTTCAATTCTATATTCATCTTTTGAAAATTTTCAATTTTAACCCTCAAACTTTCATTGAATTCTGCTCTAGTTTTCCATTCCATAAAAGTCACGAGGTAACTCTCTCTATTACCTTTAAGTTATATCCACATTATCACCTTCAAAAAAGTTACTAAACTTCAAATAAACTAAAATAAAGATTTTGAATATTAAAAAACAAAAATAGAGAACAGAGTATCAAAACAAAACTTTTCAAACATAACTACAAAAAAACTCACATTTAAAATCATTTTTGTTATGATTTGCATGGAGAAATTAAATAAGCAGTCAGACATTTCTGCGACAAAACAGAGAGATTTGATACTTCAGAGCGACACCTTCTGACTAAACAAACAAAAACAACAAACAAACAGATGAAATATCACTCTCATTGTCGATTAACGATCTCCACGGCCAGTCGGCCAGATCAATCCGATGGTCATAATTTAATCAATCAACCAACAATTAATTTAAGCAAGAAGAAACCAAAATTTAAATTAACTAATAACACATGAGATGGTTCAAATAATGAACCACCTTTTTTAGTACAAAACTTAATTCCCAAAAAAAAAAAAAAACCCACTAATTTTTTTTTTCTAACCTAGAAGAGAAAATGAAAAACATATTCTATGGGGGATTTTTCTGAGTAAAAAAAGAAAAGAAAAAGAAAAAATGAACACACTATTATAAAAAAGAAGAGGGATTTGGGAGTATTACATTAGTGGGCTATTGAGAAGGCCATGCCAAGAAGAAGCATTATTGAAGGCATTATTCCAGCTTTCTCGAGCACTTCCTGAATCCAAATCCATAGCCATCATCATATTTGAATCTGTAATTCCATTATTATTATTATTATTACTATTATTACCATTCATTTGCCAATTTGGATAACCCCAAAGGATTTTACTTCCGTCACCGCCATTGTTAATTTCTCGTCCCCCAAATAGCTCTTGCTTCATGGTTGTCACCGTCACCGCGGTCGTTGTAGCATTGCTATACTGATTATGTTGATGATGATGATGATCTTGATCGTACGGCTGTAATCTCATCTGATCTCCCCCACTTTCGATTCCTCCCATGTTGTTGTTGTTGTCGTCGTAATACATCCCTTGAGAATTATACGCAAAGCCGTTCAAAACGTCGCCGTTTGGCATTCCCAAACCGGAGAAATCGAAGTCGTTGAATGTGGGTCCACTCCCACTCCCGCATGAGTTTTTGTGAAGCCTGGAGAATGCGAGGCTGAGGTCGTTGGCCTGGTGGTCGTACGACAGGTGGCCGGGTAGGCAGGCGGCGGCGACGGCAAAGGGATGGTCTTGGGGTTTTTTAGAAGCAGATGAGGATGATGAATTCGTGGAAGATGATCTTTTGTTCTTACGACATCCGCCGCCAACTGGGACGTTGCGGAGTGTGCCGCCTTGGGTCCAGTAGCGGCGGCAGGATTTGCAGAAGTATCTAGGCTGTGAGAGGCTGTAGTTGTTGTAGTAGCAAAATTTGGTGTTTGTTGAGTCACATCTTGGACATTTCAAGGCTTGCTCTGGCTGTGGCCTTGGCTTTCTGATTTGGTCTAGTGATGTTTTTGAATTTGGACACACCATCATGTTCTCCACTGAATGCGCTCCAATTTCCTGTAAAATTATACATAATTAGTAACAATAATCCCAAAATTGATAACAACACCCATAAAGTAATTTGAAAAAGAAAAAAGAAATCCCCGAAAAGAATCCAAATAGAATAGATCAAAGAGCTAGCATAAAAAGAACAAAACCCTAGAGAAGAGAAGATCAAAAGCAAATCTTTTCTTTGTTGAGAACATCCAAGAAACAAGAAATGATTGAAGACCCAAGTTGAAGAAAGAGGGAAAGAAGAGCATGATAATGAGAAAGATGATGATGGTAGTTAATTACCTGGTGTTGGGCAGTGGGGAGATCCATAGTTGAGCTCAAAACAACAACAGAAACAAAACCCCAATTTGAAAAACACAAGGTTTTTAGGGTTTGATATTGAAAGAGAGAGAAGAAGAAGAAGGAGTAAAGGGAATGAGCGATGAGAAGTGAGGAAGAAAGAAGAAGGGGAGATGTAAATATATATAAAGCAAAGCAATAATCCCAATGGATGAAGAGAGAGAAAGAGAGAGTAATGATGAGAGGGATTGTGGTTGCTGGTGTTGGCTTGTAAGCAGGGGAAGGAAGAATTTAATTTAAGTAACAAAATTCGAGCCTCGCTTCTCCTTCTCCTTCTCCTTCTCTTTCTCTTTCTCTTTCTATTATTATTATTATTATTATTATTATTATTATTTGTTTTGTTATGTATGTGTGTATGTATGTGTGTCTGTGATGTCAGTTGTTGTTGTTCTGTGCAACGGTTTCATATGAAGCCAAAGTGCACAGAACCTTCAATCTTTGTCACATATGTGGGTCCCTCTTCTTCATTGGATGCAACTATTTTCTCCATGGTCCCCACTTTTCCACTACCAATTTTTCCATTTTGAACCTCTCTCAAAAACACACAAGATTCATTTCCCAATCCAATACACACTCTCTCATCAGATCAAATCATCTCCTTCCTCTAAGATCTTCTCAATTAATATTATATTCTTCTTCTTTTTTTTTTTAATTAAAAAATTATTAAAAGACAAGAAGAGCAGAGACATTCTGGTTTCATGGAGGATTATATTTATTTAATAATGTCGTAATAAAATAATGAAGATTTTAATGTAAGAGAAGAGACATAGGGAGAAATATAGGGTGGTACGTGGGTCCTACAGTATTATATTGATGTTGAAATATTTTGTTTGCTGTTTTGTTTTTTTGTTTGTTGAAATTGATGACGTGGCCCTTATGGTTAACATAGAGGGTTAAAGACAAAGCAGCCAAACGCTCTCACTCTCTCGTCGGCAGAATGGAGATCCTTTCTCTTTCTATCTCTCTCAATTTCCCCCAAATCTTCTTTTCTTTTTTTTTTTTCTTTTTTTAATGCTAAAAATTGAACTCTACCATTCATTCTATTAAGAATTTCATTTCTAGTGTTCTCACATGTTTCCACACACGCATTTAATTTTTTTTTTTTAAAAAAAAAAAACTTAAAAACATAAAGAGGTAATTAATTTCAATAAGAAGTTGTTTCTTGCTTACTAGACGGACTGAAAAGTTGGAAGGGAATAAGTAATAAAGTGTTTGAAATGAAGATAACGAGAACTGATGTGTGAAAATGAAAAAAGTTTAGTGACACTAAGGAACAAGGTGACTGTTAAGATTAGAAAAATTACCTTAAATTTTCTTATATATAATGGTTCCAAAAATGTCACTAATAAAATTGTTCTTAACTCTATAAGTAACAAGTAATATTATAAATTTAAATTGAAAAGTTTTTATTTAGTGACAACGAAGTCTATCATATATTTCTTTTTTGAAATATATAGTTAGAATCTTATTTTTTACTCTAGAAAACAATACGTACATATAGTACAACCTAATTTCTTTCATCGATTTCCTTAAACAAATCAATATATATATCAAGACTAATCAGTCAATATTTAAGCTTTTTTTTTTTAAAAAAAAAATCTTAAGTTTAGACTCTGAGATAATTTTAAAATTTTTATACTTATTCATACTTTTAAATATTCTTTCTCGATTATTGTAGATAAATTTACTTAAGATAAACAAATAAAGAAAACTACACCCATAAACCATATTTATATGGAGATATGTTTTAAAAATTCAATACATAATGATTGTAGAATCAAAAGATATCTAGTTCCATTGGGGGGAAAATCCAATTTTTTTTTATCTTAGCCCCACAAGGGAAATGTTCTTTTTCTACAATTGAAATTGCTTTAGTTATGGGGAAGAGAAGGGGGTCCCCAAATTCCAACAAGGTTGATTGAGTTGTCATACTCACATTTCTTTTTTGCAATTTTATCCTACACATGGAGTTTGGTGGTGGGGCTTTGTACAATTTTTAATACATTATTTGAATTTTTTGTACTATAAAAAAATAAACTAAGGGTTGCAAAAAAGTACCAAAATATGTACCAATTTCAAGCATGCCTGCATAAACAATTAAATGTTTACACCATGGTCCAAAATGTACTACAAATTACCAATTAAATGTATAAAACTATATTTTATATATATAGGCATGCATACTTTGTCAAGAAATGTGGGATCGATGTACTTTTTGTTCCTATTATATTATCTTCTCGCAAGATTTGAAGTTATCTAATATCGTCATATTGTTGAGATATGAATGAGTACTCGATTAAAAAATGTGTTTTCTTCTTAAAAATATATGTTTTGTGTTTAGTCACAGTTAAATAGTAGAGATCGAAAAAGCATAAGAGAGTTTGTAGAATATTCTTTCTCCATCTAAAAAAGAAGAGCCGGCCCCTATGAGATAAGATCAGAAAGCTGTGTGTGATAGATATATTTTGAAGGTCTATATTAAAGTTGATGGAGGGTATTGATAAAAGGAGATGAAAATTCATAGAAGGGAAAGGAGAATATATTCTTGATGATCTCTTTACGTTTTAAATTATCTCTATGCGTTATTATATTTTGACACATCATGGAGAAGGAATTTTCTTGGAAAATTAATTTTCAAAATGTGTGTGTGAGAGAGAGAGAGAGAAGAGAAAGTACAATTACTTTGGGAATCACTTAAACATGGGAAAATGAGTTGTACTTTGTACATCTTTAGGTTCCATATGATCGGTAATTGAGATCAAATTACAATTAAAAAAATAATAGGAAAGTGTGTGTGTGTGTATATATATATATATATATATATATATATATATAGGTTGAATTACAAATTTAGTTTTTGAATTTTTAGGTTTGTGTATATTTGGTCCGTGAACATTAAAAAGTGTTTAATAAATTCCTAAATTTTCATATTTGTGTTTATTTGGTTTTTGAACTTTAAAAAGTGTCTAATAGGTCTTTAAACTTTCAATTTTGTGTCCAATAGATTCCTGAAGTTTCAATTTTGTATTTAATAGGCCCTTGACCTATTGATATTTTTTAAAATTTAAGGACCTACTAGACACAAAAGTGAAAGTTTAGGGTCCTAATTAGACATAAAATTCAATTTTATGTTTAATAGATCAATTAATTTTTAAAAAAATTGAATATGTTAGGACCTATTAGACACAAGTTGAAAATTTATGGACCTATTAGATATAAAATTGAAAGTTTAAGGACCTAAAAGTTTAGGAAACAAATAGACACTAACTTGAAAGTTCATGGACTAAACTTGTAATTTAACCAAACATATAATTCCACAAACCCTAAATCATAAAAGTGAATCACTTATATAAAATTACATAAAAAAAAAAAAAGGATTATTGAGAGAGTCTCATATAAATTTTACCAGTAATATAATTTTCTCAGATGAAATATTTTATTTATTCTTGTCCATTTTGAATATGACAAGTTAGAATAACATAGTAGAGAAAGAAATTTGATAACATATTCAAATGTAAAATTAATTGAATTAGATCGTTTTCTAACATTAGAATAAAATTAATTATATTATGATAAAGCAAGCCAAAGAGCACATTTGAGATTAAATGTAGTTGAAAAATAATAGATATGATTAATCCATATCTGGAATATTTGGAAAATCTTTGAATTTGATTATTTAGAGATGTTTAGCTCAATATTTTAATAAATAGATTGAAAGCTCTATATTTATGTCATGTCATGTGTGTAGATTGTACAAAAGAATAAACTAGAAAATTTTGAGTTTGCATAAACCTAACCTAAATATTTGGTTGGTTCATAATTTTTAAAAATTAGTATACAAAATCATAAAAAAAAAAAAAATATTAGTTTACAATGTTAATATGTTCAAGTCTATGTAACATTATATAGCTTACAAAATCGACAAACTCAATTTCATTGACTTAGGCAGTAATTTAAATAATCAATACCAGCATAAGATCCCATATAGTCGAGTAATAGGTTCAAATCAAATGATCTCTCTACTATTTTCTATCTAAATAAGACCACACAAACTTAACCCGTGAGCTATACACTTATTTATCAAAGAAGTTATATATATATATATATATATATATATATATATATATATATATATATATATATATATTTCAAAAGAAACTCGATTATATCCATTTAATTTTATTCACTTCTTACAAGATTACAAAATCAACAAACCTCTCAACCTAGAAAAAAAGAAAACGAATCATTTTGGAACATTTAAACAAGCTTTAATTTACTTTTCCACGGAAATGCAGACATATATAAAATGATATCCGAGATAGAACAACAACAATATTATAGAGTGAAAGAGGTAGCTTTATTGGGCTCTCATCATTGTTTAATCAAAATTATAAACCATATAACATAATGATTTTGTTTATGGGAGTTTTAAACTTTATAATATAAGACTGAGAATGTCGGAATTTGGAAGAAGGAGTAAGGGCATAGCGGGAAAATCAAAGGGGATGTGGGGTTTTTTTTATTTAGATTTTTTTAATATATAAATTTAGATTTTTTTTTTTTATCTTACCAACCAGATTTCCAAGGCTGTCATCTCATCACCAAATAACATATGCAATCATGATGGATCTTAGTTATCATTACCATTTGAATCCCTATCATTTAATTAATATTATTGCTTTAATCTCTACCCATTTCCACATGTATAAATCTTTATTATAATCTTTTATATGTATAATTTAATTTGTGTAAGATTTCTTGTATGAATGCATAATCATGGGATTTTGGAAATGAAAGTGCATGTGTTTGAGAATTGATGAAGATTCTCCTTGGTTTTACAAAACAAAAATTTGTAGGCTGTGGTCTGTTTTATTATATTATTGATTTAGGAACATGGAATCTTTTGAATAATTAACTAAACTAGGCTTCTTCATTTGAATCATTATTAGTTTAGTTTTGTTTTATTGAGAAAATTTGGATGTGTTAGATTGAATTTTATTCTTCTAGTTTGACAAATAAGGATCAAAATAGAAAGTTCAAAATTCACAATAAAAATACATTTGAAACCACATCATAGAAAATGAAACAAGTATGAAAGTTGAGGATTTCAAACTATGACTTAAACTTAGTTAAAGAATGAAGTTTGAATCCTGAAAATTGTACCAACAAAAGTAAAGCTTAAACTTGAGTTATTACATGGAAAAGCATCAAGAGCCAATGTTTGAAATGAAAGATTCAAAGGTACATGAGAAGGTATAATGTCCATGTTTGATTTCTAAAAAAAAAAAACAGGTTTTTTTTTTTTTGAAAAAAGGAAACATTGTTTAATTTGCATAAACCCAATATCACAAATCAAACAGTAAAAACAAAAAAAAAAGTTATAGGGTTTGACTCCTTGATTTTGTAATTATATTTTGGCATTAATTAACTAAATTACACATTATAAGCCATTGTTCAATAACGATTTCATTTTTCGTTTTCTATTTTTAGAAATTATGTTTGTTTTCTCGCAATTTCTTTGATAAACACTTTTCACTTGTCTTAACAAGATATTTAAATTCTAAGCTAAGTTCCAAAAATAAAGTTAAAAATCTTAAAAGTCAAGGTTTCATTTGATAATCATTTTAATTTTGATTTTTTGTTTTTGAAATTTTAGCTTATAAATACCTACTCCACCTATGTGTTTCTAAGCTTTATCTTCTACTTGTTTAAGACGTTTTCAAAGTCTAAATCAGTTTTTTTTTTTTTAAAAAACATTGTTTTTTAAAATTTGTTTTTGTTTTTTAAATTTGGCTAAAAAATCAGCTAAAAATTCATTACAAAAATAATAAAAACAAATTACAGAAATTGAAGGAAAGTAGGTATAATTTTTAAAATTATAAAACTAAAAACGAAATGGTTATTAAACTGAATCTAAGATTTTAAAAACGTTTTAAAAATTTAGATAACAAACGAAAGAAAATGTTTACAAATAAAATAATTATTAAATTAGTCCCAAATTGTTAGCCAAAATATATAGGCTAAATTAGTAAAAAGAAAATGAAGGAATGAATCAAATTGGGCAAGAAACAAACAAAAACACAAAAAAAGAAGGAAAAAAAAAAGTGTAGGAAGTGTTGGAGTTGGATAGGATGGGGTGGGGGGGCCAAGAAAGAGAGAGAAGTGGGGCCCACCCAATAGCACAGTTGACTGGTCAACAAATTTCCAGTCAAAGAAAACACAAATAGAGAGAGAGAGAGAGAAATTAAAAAGAAAAGTGAAAGGAAGAAGAGGTAAAATGATGGGGAAATGTGCAATAGGAGACACAACCATCTGCTCTATCTCTATCTCTATCTCACTCCCAAAATACATTATTCAATTTTCTGCCAAAAGCCAATCAACCACCCTCTTTCTTTTTTCTTTCTTAAAATATCATTTTGGTTACGTACGCTTAATTTATTTTAGTCTATATACTTTTAAATGTTTAAATTTAGTCGATCAATACTTTTAAAGTATCTCAAAATTAGTCTCATTTACATTGTGTCTTTTTTAATGAAAATTATTATCATTTTTTTGTCGAATCAAATAAAAATTAACTTTAAACTAACGATTGAGACTAATTTTAAGATGTATTGAAAATATAATACTTAAATAGAACAAGTTTTAAAGTATAGAGATAAAATTGATTTTTTTTTTTTTTTTGGGTTAAGAATTTAAATAACAAACAAAATTTACAAGATTGTATTATTTACAGTCGCCTTCTCCTTCTGTTTGGTTTCCAAGAAATATGCTGCTTCTTTCATGAGCACTCTGACTGACTCTCCAATCTCCAAGAAAATTTCATGGTTTTGTACAATTTGTTTCCTCATTCTATTTTGCATTTGGAGCCTCCCAATCATTTTCCTTTTCTTTTTTTCACTCTTTTGGAAACTTCCCTTCTTCTGCCCTTTTTTTTTTTTTATTCCTTTCGATCTCCATTTTTCTTTTTTTAAATTTTATTTTCTCGCATTTTTTGAATTTGTTGGATAATTACTCCATGACAAATATTGTTTCCAGTGAGTTCATCTCAGACCGACATGTTTAAGGCTTTGAGTTTTCAGTTTGTACTCAAATGGACTTCTTTGTACGCGCCGCTTGAAAAACTATTAATTTTACCGTACTTGCCAATCCTATTATATGATTCCTAATTTAATATACTTAAATGTAAATAATAAGCTTAATAAACACAATAGACATTAACTAAAAAAACACACACACCCACAACAAACATTATTTTAATAATCAATCTAAGTTTATCTTCAATTAAGAGGTTAAAAGTCACTACAATAATTTTAACTTTTTTCGATGCTAACAGGAAAATTGTCAAAAAAGGTTATTTTGTCAATTATCAACCCAAAAGCTTAAGCTGATGGGTTATGATAAATTTAATTATATATCAACACTTTAACAGGATATGGAGATTCGAACTTTTGACCTTAAGGGAAGGAGTGCATGTCAATTTTCGTTGAGCTATACTCACTTTTGACAATAATAATTTAGTCTTTAAACCGTAAAATATAATCATTTCACTTAAATAACAATTTGTTTCTATAAACCTTAAAATATAAGCATTTAGTTAAGGTAGTGTAAAATTTGAAACAATTAATAATGCCATATCTAAACTTCAATATATAACAATTAATGTGATGATTTAAAATTGATAATTATTTTATATCACTTACGAATGTAATAAAGAAATTAAAATGTTTAAGAGTAGATTAAAGAAGGTCGATGAAGAAGCATGTGTTTTGTTTGAAAGTTTATTATAATTTAGGAATATATAGAATAATAATAATAATAATATTGGTTTGAAAGTTGATAATAATA
Organism: Trichosanthes truncata; assembly: GCA_033996785.1. Taxonomy (NCBI): domain Eukaryota; kingdom Viridiplantae; phylum Streptophyta; class Magnoliopsida; order Cucurbitales; family Cucurbitaceae; genus Trichosanthes; species Trichosanthes truncata. The sequence goes on from JAWPNB010000004.1 coordinate 7,654,662, forward strand.
AAAATGAAATTGTGGGCGGGAAGAACGAGGGAAGGGAGGAAACCAGGTGGGGACAATGTCTGAATGAACGGTCGGTGGGAGGTGGGGCCCACATGCCTACCATGCTTAAAAACAAACAAACCAGTAGCTCGACACATGACGTGGCATCGCGAATATTTCATTTTACGAGGAATGGGAACACTCCCTGGACCCCTCCACACCCGATCCCCACCCTCTTCTCCTCCCTCCCCAAGCAACGCATCTTTTATTTATTTATAATTTATAATGGCTCCATTCCTATTTTCCATTCCATTCCACGCTCCTCTCTTTCCGCCACGTGTTTTTTCTCTCTCTCTCCCTGTGGGCCCCTCTCTCCTTCAGGCCAGGCACGAGGAAGACTCCACGTCATTCTTCCTTTCATCTGGGTCCCACTCCATGCAGTTTCTCGTCACAAACGGAACGGGAGATTATTTTTTTGCGTAATCCGTAGTGGTTCTTCTTTTGGACGCTGTTACTAAAACGGCGTCGTTTTGTGTGTCCGTTGCCAGCCATATTAGTTTGATTGGATAAGATAAAGCGGGGCAAAGGTTGTGAAAACGTGGATAAATGCATGTGGTGAGAGATTCGGATATTTTCGTTATTATCTGTTGTATACATTTCAATTAATTATTTATTCACCCCTAATTTTAATTCATTCTAAATATTACTATTTTTTAAAATCAGGAGATAAACCATTTTGTCGTTTATACATACATACATACTAGTCTATTACTTCCTATATTGCACGTGTATATATATTTTAAATTTTTGAAGATTAAAATAATTTGACAATTAATTAAAATTTTTTTTTTTCTATTTCTATTATGATTTAGTATTTTTAATGTCACTAATTTTAATATAATCAATTATTTTTATTATAATATAATATAATTTATATAACATAATTTTTTTAAAACTTTTATTTTTATTATAATATATATTTTATGACACATAATATAGTTTTTTTTTTTGAAGTTTTTTAAATTGTCTAAGTACATTTTAGATTAAAAAACAAGTGAAAATAGTTGGTAGTTTCTTCATTAGTTTCCAAACTATATATAGAAGAATATTGCAATTATAATTTTATTTAAAATAATTTGAATGAAAATTTTTGGTATTCTAGCCATGATTACAATTTAGCACAATTAAAAGATTTCTAAAATAAATTAATCATGTAAATTCATTTCTTCCTTCACAATAAGCTTACATGGTTCACCCCCTTAACCCAATAAGATTGACAACGTTGTTCACTTTGCCATGAACAACACCATTGAGAACCTGTTATGTGAACAAATTAATTTAGTACAAAAACTAGGGAAAAAAGGAATTCAACTCAACCTCTTTAATGGCCTAAATAACAAAAAGATTAGTTATTATTTATTTTTGTTTCTAGTAAGAAAGGAAAAAAAAAGAGAAAAAAATGTGGGGCTACTGAAATTAAAAGAGAAAAAAAAGATATGTAAAAAATTGGAGGAGGCCTATTTCTAGAGGATCAAAAAAATTAGAGGAATACCAACTTATAGAGAGAATTTAGATTCAAATCATAATTTGATTTGATTTTGAATTAAATCAAATATTTAGTTGAATCGTTATTGTTGTTTGAATTCAAAATTAAATTGGATATTCATTTTGAGTCAAATTTAGTCTCTCAACTTTCTAATAGTTCCTTCAACTTTCAATTTTGTGTCTAATAGATTCTTGAACTTTAAAAGTTCTTAAACTTTCAATTGTGTTCAATAGGTCTATGAATTTTGTGTTTAATATGTCCTTGACCTATTTAATATATATTTTTAAAATTCACGAATTTATTAGACACAAAATTGAAGGTTTAGGGTTCCCATTAGACATAAAATTCAAATTTATATCTATTAAATCAATTAATTTTTTAAAAATTTGAATATCAGGGATCCAACCCATTAGACACAAAATTGAAAGTTCAAAGAACCAAATAGATACAAATTTAAAAATTCAAGGACTAAACTTGTAATTGAACCAATTTTAAAACAATAATAATTAGAAATTATAATTTACTCATGTTGTCACAAACTCACAATTATCGTTGATTTTGTTGAAAACTAAAATGCCCATCCAATACATCCGTTAAAATAATGTTCTTAGTCTTAAAAAGATGATGTTATGATTTTAACGAAATAAAAGATAAAATATGAACACTACAAAAATTTAAAGGGATAAATATACCAAATAATTCTTGATCTTTAAATTAATTATCAACCGGGTGCCTAACCTTTTAAAATTCTCTAATTTGTTTTTAATATATTCAAAAATTTCAATTAGATTTTTTAGTTAGAAATTAATTAATTATTTTTTTCATAGAATGATTATGTGTCTCTAAAGTATTCTTTTACTAACATATTTAAACATATGAGCATACTACTTAAGAAAATGGACGGGTCAAATTTTAATGATGAGTGAGTTGAATTTTATGTGTCATAAAATAGCATTAGAATGACATGTCTAAATATGTTAACAAGACAATATTTTAATAATAAATCAATTTTTTATTTACGATTTTAATAATTGTGTTTTACGAAATTACCTAATTGAAATTTTTTAATACATTAAAGATAAAATTGAAAAATTAAAAAGATTAAGGACCAAATTGAAAATTATTTAATAATTAAAGGCCATTTGGTATATTTAGCTAAAATTGAAGTAAAAATAAAAATTTAAAATTCGTCTACAATTTTGGTATTTATTTAATTTGGGTAAACTAAAATAATAAATGAAAAAGAATAACAATTACAAATGAATTTTAAAAAAGGAGAACTGCAAAATGAGGGGAGAAAATCATTTGTTTTCTTTCAAAAAGATTGTTTATAGTTTCAAATTTAGCTGTAATTGAAAAAAGAAATTTAATTTGCAGTGGATATGTATCTTTCTTGTAAAAAAAAAAAAAATCAAACATAGTGTTTTAAAATTTTAGTTTAATTTTAATTAAATTTCTGTTACCAACCACCATTAAAATTCATTAACACATATTTGATGTGATATTAAAGTGTACTAATGTACTTGGTAAAATTCAAACTTTAAAAAAGCGTCAATAAAATATTGAATTGATTTAATTTTTTATAATCAATCACCATTGAAATTCAGTAACAAATATTTGATGTAATATTAAAGTGTACAAATGTAATTGGTAAAATTCAAACTTTAAAAAAGCGTCAGGAAAATGTTGAACATTAATAAAACGTCAATTTTTCTTTTTACAAAAATCGTTTCAATAATATTTTTCAAAATGTAGTAACTTTGAAAACATTTCAAAAAGTATAATTATTTTTCCTAATGTAGCATATCAATTTGTCAAAGTATGAATTCTTTTTTTAATAAAATTGTGTAGTTGTTAAAATACTCTATTGATGCACGTTCTATGGTGATTGATATAAAAACAAATGGGAGATTTTTTTAAATCAATGTTTTCTTGACTTTTATTGAAGTGGCTCCACCATTTAACTCAAATGCTAATTAGAAATTGGTGGAGGAAATATAATGGAAATTTTGGATGACAAAAAAAATTCCTCAAATGATTACAAAGATTCTTGTTTATATATTGAAAAAGAAAGTGTAACTGTAACTAAATTTATGTGGAGTGTGTCAACCTAAATATAGCTCAATTAGTTAAGGGATATATATCGATTAGGAGGTCAGAGGTTCGAACCACCATTTTTATCTGTTGTTGAACTAAAAAACAATAATGTATATACTTGTGTTAGTGTTTTCCTTAATTTTAGGAAATTTTTTAGTAATGATTATCCTAATTTTATTGTATTTAAACCATGGATGAAATAAGAGAAAATAGGGTCAAGAACTTTTAATTGAACTCATTTGTGAGTTAATTGGGAGGTTAGAATTTCTCAAAAATTTCATTGGAAGTTTAAGACCTTTCAAATGAGTCCTATTATCCTTTAATTTTTCATTTTGAAATAGGTTATGTAACATAGGTGAATGTTTAAAATAGTTTGTACATTTAAAATTTTTTACCAAACATGTTATCTTAACATATGTCCACTTATCCTGTTATGGGTAAATTTGGACAACCAGATCAAACCCAAGAGAATAGAAGATAAATAGGCCAAATCGAGTCATACCCGAGGCCCAGGGCGATATTGGGCTTAGGAAAATGAAAAAAAAGGCTAAAAATCTCGAATTAGGCTGAGCCGACCTAGACTAGGTCGAGCCAAGCCGACCCAGATCAATCCGAGCCAGTTTAATCATGCCACATGTGCTCCACGATTTTGTAGTTCGTGACTCCTCAAAGGCCACTTCGATCCTAACCCTAATCCAATTTGTAAAAGGGAAGACTTCAGGTCATCCTCATATAAATACTCCATTATAACTCCATCGAAAGTAACTCATTCTCAGTCTTCACTCTCTACTAGCTTGCTACACTTTTCCTCTTTGACTTAAGCATTGGAGTGGTTGAGGCAAGCACCACACCGGTGTGTAGATTTTCTTTGTTTTGTAGGCCACCTTGCTCCCCCAAAATACAATTTACTGTTGGCTTCATGTGCAAATCAAGTGCGTTCCATTTGCTTGGATTTGTGCATCAACTATTGGTGCCATTTGTGGGGATTCAGAGGGTTTTACCAAGAAACTTGCATACCGATATCGAGGATGAACAAGAAGGCCATGGATCTGAACCATGCCATGGAGGAAGAGAATTACGATCAAGAACGCCACCTGAAGAAGATGAGGGAAGACACTTCCTAAACAATAACGAATTTGCAATTGTGGAAAAGCCCATCTCATCCTCTGATTGGGAAGAGCTCACCTCGACCTCATACTGGGGAGAGTCGACCAGAAGAACTCGAAAAGACTGAAGAAGAAGATCATCATGCTCCATTCATCATGGATGAGCTTGCCTTGGCCTCTTCAAAATGAGGGAAGACCCGAGGCCAATCCGACCATCTTGGCTGAGAACAGACATAAGTATGATCAGATCTTCGATCACCATCAGAAAAAATTTGTTAATTCTAGGTAGGAACGAATGATAAAAGCCGCAAGGAGGCCATAACAGTTGTACCAGTCAAGGTCAAAGTCAAACCCTAATACTCGATGGGACAACCGAGGCCTACCTGAATCGAGGCCTAGCCAAGGTCGAGGCCAAGATTGACTCATCATTTTGCTCAGTATTAATTTAGAAGATCATTTGATGACTAGTTGAATCATGCAAAGACTGGTCAAGCTAAAAGCAACGGTGACTAAGCCAAGCCCAACATGGCTGAGTCGAGCGCAGTTGGCTGAGCTAAGTTAGAAGAAGTCAAGTCAGATAGAGGCAATTCAACTGGACTAGAAATTCCAATAATGGTACAAACGAGGTATTTCGCAAAACATATAGCTTCCTTGAACTACCTATATAAGTGAAGAGTACATATAGTTTGATGGTGAGAATACATAAAATCAAATAAGTTAGAGCTCACCTCATCCTCAAATAAGTTAGAGCTCACCTCATCCTCAAAAGGGTTTGAGCTCACCTCATCCTTAAAGAGGTTAGAGCTCATCTCATCTTCAAACGGGTTAAAGCTAACCTCATCTTCAAAAGGGTTTAAGCTCACCTCATCCTCAAAAGGGTTTGAGCTCGCCTCATCCTCGAACAAGTTAGAGCTCACCTCATCCCTAAAAGAGTTTGAGCTTACCTCATCCATAAACATGTTAGAACTTACCCCATCCTCAAAAGGGTTAGAGCTCACCTCGTCCTCAGATAGGTTAGAGCTCACCTCATCCTCAAAAGGATTAGAGCTTGCCTCATCCTCAAACAAGTTAGAGGTCACCTAATCCTCAAAAGGGTTTGAGCTCACATCATTCTCAAATAGGTTAGAGCTCACCTCATCCTTAGATAGGTTAGAGCTCACTTCATCCTCAAAAGGGTTAGAGCTCGTCTCATCCTCAAACAGGTTAGAGGTAACCTTATCCTTAAAAGGGTTTGAGTTCATCTCATCCTCAAATAGGTTAGAGTTCATCTCATCCTCAAAAAGGTTTAAGCTCACCCCATCCTTATAAAGGTTCGAGCTACCTCATCCTCAAACAGGTTAGAGCTCGCCTCATTCTTAAAAGGGTTCGAGCTCGTCTCATCCTCAAATAGGTTTGAGCTCACCTCATCCCTAAAAGAGTTTGAGCTCACCTAATCCTCAAATAGGTTAGAGCTCACCTTTAGAGGGTTTGAGCTCACCTCATCCTCAAACAGGTTAGAGCTCACCTCATTCTCAAAAGAGCTTGAGCTCACTACATCCTCAAATAGGTTAGAGCTCACCTCATCCTCAAAAGAGTTTAAGCTCACCTCATCCTCAAACATATTAGAGCTCACCTCATCCTGAAAAGGATTTGAGCTCGCCTCATCCTCAAATAGGTTAGAGCTCACCTCATCCTAAAAAAGGTTTGAGCTCACCTCATCCTCAAACAGGTTAGAGCTCATCTCATCTTCAAACATGTTTGAGCTCACCTCATCCTCAAAAGGGTTTGAGGTCACCTCATCCTTAAATAGGTTTGAGCTCACATCATCCTCAAATAGGTTAGAGCTCACCTCATTCTCAAATAGATTAGAGCTTACCTCATTCTTAAAAGGATTTAAGCTCGCCACATCCTCAAACAGGTTAGAGCTCACATCATCTTCAAAAGAGTTTGAGCTCACCTCATCCTCAAACAAGTTAGAGATCACTTCATCCTCAAATAGATTAAAGCTCACTTCATCCTCAAACAGGTAAGAGCTCACCTCACCCTCAAGCAGGAAAGAGCTCACCTCATCCTAAGAAGGGAAAACTCTACTGCATCCCTGAAATGCAGAACACTTTAAGGTTTATTATCAGTAATCCAATGTTTTGTATTATTATAATGACTTGTTAATTTTGATAGATTTATCTAAACTTCACTAAGCATGAGTATTTTGATATGTATTCAAGTCAACTCTTTCTACTAGCAAGATCCTTCTTGAATATGGGGCTCAAAAGAGGATATGCCTCCGTACTAAACAAAAAGCAAATATTGATCTAGAGAACAATTCCAAAATAATAGAAAGCAAACAATTGGGGGCTGGTCGAGCTGAGGTCACCTGGCCTAGTCGAGGCCACCTGACTGAGCCGATGCCACTTGACAAAGCCAAGCAGAAGTGAAGCAAAAAAAAAAAAAAAAGAGAGAAAAAGAATCTAGTGTGTGCCAGTTTATATTAGACACATGCCAACACATGCCAACACATGCCCCTGCTTATCAACAAGCCGCTGGTTGGGAGCTTTCAAGGTATTTTTCCTATTTTTTCCCATATTTTTTTATCGAATTTGACAAATGGATCAGTTTAAATACTGAAATCTGGAAATAATTCTATATATACTAAATTCTAAGCCAAAATCTAAGAGTTAACTCTAAGATATGGCCAATTATGTCGTGCAATTAAAGCATAAAATACGCAAAACTCTTGAGCACTAAGGTGTAGAGGAAACGGCCCTGAGAGTAAATTGATCCCAAAAGAGGTTGGTTAACTACTCTTGGCAGCTTAAAAATTTGAGGTACGCCTCACGATGGCCCGATTGTGCAAATCTCTCCTTAAATGTGAAAGATGCAAATCTTGGAGGTGATTAATTGGGTCATCAAAAGGGGCTTGGTTAATTGGTTCAAACATGACTTGAAATCAAAGATAAATCTTATGATGAATCATAATTAAATCTGGGGTCAACCCTAGAACTTTTTATAAATATTGAAAAACCAAAAAATCAGCTCAATGAGCTTTATAGGTTATTCCAAAATCAGACTTAGGGTCAGCCCCAAATATTTTTTCTCATGAACATTGGAAAGCCAGAAAATTAGCCCAATGGGCTTGATAGGTTATTCCAAAATCAGACTTGGGACCAACTCCAAATCTTTTTTCTTATAAATATTGGAAAGCCAGAAAATCAGCCCAATGAGCTTGATAGGTCATTCCGAAATTAGACTTGGGGCCAACCCCAAATCATTTCCTTATAAATACATGAAAGTCAGAAAATCAGCTCAAAAGGCTTGATAGGTAATTCCAAAATCAAAACTCAAGGAAATACAAAGGACGCCTTGTACTTGGGTTAAATATCATTCCTTGAGGATAAATTTGCAAATCAATACTTCCAAATTGGGCTTTGATTGTCCAACCCCAAAAAAGAGCTAAACCACAAATCCCAACATGGTAGTGAGGGCTCAATGTTATGGGTAAATTTGGACAACTAGATCAAACCCAAGAGAATAGAAGACAAACAGGTCAAACCTGAGGCCCGAGGTGATATTGGGCTTAGGAAAATGAAAAAAAAGGCTAAGAAGCCTGAATTGGGTTGAGCCGACTCGGACCGAGTAGAGCCGAGCCAATTCAATCATGCCACGTGTGCTCCATGATTCTGTAGTTCGAGACTCCTCGAAGGCCCACTTCAATCCTAACCCTAATCCAATTCGTAAAGCGGAAGACTCCAGGTCATCCTCATATAAATACTCAATTATAACTCCATTGCAGGTAACTCATTCTCAGTCTTCACTTTCTACTAGCTTGCCACACTTTTTCTCTTTGACTTAAGCATCGGAGTGGTTGTGGCAAGCACCACATCGGTGTGCATGTTTTCTTTGTTTTGCAAGCCACCTCATTATCCCAAAATACAAATTCACTGTTGGCTTCATGTGCAAATTAGGTACATTCCATTTGTCCGAATTTGTGTATCAACATATCCTTAATTATCTAGGATTAATTTTTAGTATAGAATCCATATATTGGAATCCTGCAAAAAAAAATATTGAAATTTCCAAAAAAAAAAGGAATATAATAGTTAATGCAAAAATATGCTAGATAATACACTAGGAGTGAAATGAAAGATAAATAAAATTTATAAATCATAAAAGTTGCCTTAAATTAATTTGAGCAAGTCGATCCAAATATAGCTTAGTGGATAAGGCAGCACCCGTTAGTGTATAAGACACTCATTACTATCTTAAAAGTAGATGGTTTGATTCTCCACCCAACAATTGTTGAATTCAAAAGAAGATTAAAAAACTAAAATTAATTCGAGCAAGCTTTCTTGAGCTAGGGTGAAATAAGAGTTAACTAATTTTTCTAAATCATAACAGTTTTTTTCCTCTTCCAAAGATAAATCATAAAAGTTATCTTATTAGTGTGATAAAATTTGAGGGCAAGATTATAAATTTGTTAGGAAATGACACCAACATGAGGTTATTTTTGGATTTGGGCTAATTTTTAAGGTCCAGTGAATTTTGGGCCCTTTTTAACAATAATCCCAAACGTTTCTAAAATCTAGGGACAACACGTCTAAATTTAATCCCTCCAACTTGAAAAATGTCTAAATAAGTTTTAATTTGCAAATATGATTAAAACCGTTTTTAACTAATTTCTACTAATTGCATTATGATGAAAATACCCCTACTTGATATTTATGAGTTTATTCTACCTAAAAGAGTGGCTAACAAAAAGCAAAAAGCAACATATTACGGAGAGAAAATTACAACTAAAAAACTATTGATTCAAAAAAAGACTACAAAAAGGGGGAATTGTTAGTTTAATTCAAATAAAAATCTATAAAGAATGCTACAAAAAGGGAGTGTATCAAGGAAGAGAAATCCTTCCAATTAGAACAATTTAACAAACTTGAATTTAATTTAACACTTCTAATCAATCAGAATTGAACTAGAATACTTGAATAGAACAAAATACAACTAAATTTGATAAATTACACATATGAGAGAGAAACTTTGATGAAAATGATGAACTCTGATCTAGACCATCTAACTTAATGTATATACTGGAACATACATCTCTGTTTTTTCTAATGTAATAAATGAATAGAAATATGTGTAAATACCCATCTAGCGTGAATTTAATCTAACACTTCCAATCAACATGAACCGAACTAGAACACTAAAATAGAACAGAAGACAACTAAAATAGATAAATTACACATATGAGAGAGAATCGAAGATGAAAATAATGAACTTTCTCGACCATCTAACTAAATATATATAATGGAATATACATCTCTGTTTTTTTAACGTAAATGAGTAGAAATATGCGTAAATACCCACCCACCGTGCAAGAATAAATGGAAAAAAAAAAAAAAAACTCACCCACATGCACCATAAGAGAAGGTAAATATGTGTAATTATCCATCTGAAGCCATTAATGCTCTACCTAAAACTCCTTGTCCTTTCTCCAACTTAATGTATATACCGGGATATACATCTCTGTTTTTTTTAACGTAATAAATGAGTAGTGATAATTCTCATTCATGAGGATTATTTGGCCTTTAAACTTAGTTATATGTGTGATTTTTATTCATATTATTTGATGAAAAATAAAAAAATGTTTGAATTTAATCACATGATTGATGGAAGACCTTTAAATTAAGTAAGTTGAGAAAAGAAAACAAAAGAAGAAAAAAATTCACACTTACTTAATGTTTTGATGCAGAATTTTCGTGGAATGGAACAGCAGTGCAAATGCTATGCAATTGCAATCTGGCAGAATCTGGAATTTAAGTAAAAAACGAGAATTTCGGGATTTTGAAGGAAATTTGACCCACGAATTCAGCAAGGTGATTAGCCATGATTGTCCATCAACCAAGAGGGAAACCCTAGCATGAGATCCCTATAAATATTGAACAAAGAAGCCGAACAAAGGGAGCTCGATTGGAGAAGATTTTAGTTTATGTTTTTTTGGGTTTTCTTACTTTCTGCAGTTTTTTTATTTTTAGTTTTTTTTAGTTGCTGTTTTGTTTTAATTTCTTGTAGATCTTAGTCTGAATCTCTTCCTCAATCCCATCACAATGAGAGTTGGTGTTGGTTATGAACAATCTTTATTCGATTGAGCTCGATTTGGAGAAGATTTTCATTCACGTTTTTGGGTTTCTTTACTTTCTGCGGCAGAATTTTTTTAAGCTTTTAGTTGCTGTTTTTATTGTATTTTCTTCTACATCTCCATCTCTAAATTCTCTTCAATCCCACAACAACGAAAGTTGGTAGTGGTTAAGGGCAAATTTGTTCGATTGAGCCGAAGAAAGATGGATTTTTAGGATGGTTGAAATTCTTCAATTTCTGCACTTTTGTTCTTGAATTTCTGTATTTGTGTTAAAATAGCCACTGGGTTGTTGTTCAATTCAGCAAACTTTAATTTATGTTATTAAGTTTTGGATGACAGCTTGTTAACTTAAGTTTTGGTAATTTTACTCTTTACTATATGAACATTTAGAATCCTACTGGAAGTTAGATTTACCATTTTATTTACAAGTTTCCGTGAGTTAATTTCTATCTTGCATTCTTAGAATTGTTTCTTAAACTTACTTACTTGCATTGCATTTGCAACTTGATTGCATTATTTACTTTAATTTTTCCAATGAATTCCTACAATTCTAATTCACTGTTTTCAATTTATTCCATCATGAAGAGCTAAATTTCCTTTGGGATTCAAGTTTGTGAATGCCCTAGAGGAAAGATGTAAAGCTCGAAAGTAAAGACAATCTAGCTAATTCTTGAACTCTAGTTTGCTTTTGATGAGTTAATTGTTGAGTAACCCTAGTTGGCCATCTAGTGTTGCTTGCCAAGCTATAACTTAATACCGAAAGGGTTAAGGGAAGCCGATGTCGCAAAAGCAATGGAGGAAAAGACTTAGACATAAGTCTGAAACATCGACCCTAGACATAGGGCGAGACTCCAAAACCACTAGAATTGTGCGCAAAAATATCTAAGTTAGATTAGCCATAGAAATATAGGTTTAATCACTTAGTCTCCTAAAGATACTTCATAGAAGGTCGAATAGGAGTTGAATTCGGTTTACTTAGTTCTTGAGTTAGCTACGATTGCAATTGCCTTCTGGTTGCATTTTCTTTCCAAATGGGCATTAGCATTCTTGAATCCCTTTTCATTTCCATTGATTTTTCAACCAAATTTTCTTTTAGTCAAAACACCCCTCAAATCATTTTTCACCCACGGTTACCTTAATTTGCAATTTGTCAACAATTTTGTGCCAACTAAAATTCATTTTATTAAACTCCGTTCCCTTGGGTACGATACTCTGGAATACTTCCAGTTTCTTTATTACTTCGATCACGTGCAGTTACGTGTAGCGATAAGCAAGCGATCAAGTAGAAATATGTGTAAATAGAAAAATTAATCATCACCGACATGCGTTATTAGAGAAGGTAAATGGGTGTAATTATTCACATGAGTACGTCATTAATGCTCCACCTAAAACTCCCTTCACCTTTTTCCTTGAAGAACGAATTTGAATACCCAAAAAAATCACATGCAGTGAAACCCTTAGCCCTACTCTCAATTCAATGTAATTCTTCCTCCCCTTGATTCCCCCTTTGTTGCATTGACGATCGACTGTGAGGTAAGTATCCGAACTCGTTCTTCAGTATTCCAGTTTCCTCACTACTTCCTCTTGCATTGAGGTCCCATGGTGTAAAAGGTACCATGGTCAATGTCCTTCTCTAAGTCTTTTATTCTTCAAGCAAGATTCTTCCCGTTCACTTGAACAACTGAAAGGTGCATTTTCTCTAATTACATTCTCCCATTTTTTTTCCGTTCTTTTAAATTCACCCAAACAAAAAACATATGATTAGATAAGGATTTTTTTTAAAAAAAAAAAAAAAAAGATCTTGTGGTTGAATTGGCCTAAATGTAGATAAGGCTATATACTAGGGTAAAATGTTGGTGATTTTTTATTCTCACTCTTTCCTGAAAAATCGATAGTGATAATCTCAAATATGAAACATTTTTATCATTTTTTCATTATAGGTATTTATTTGTAGACATTACTTACAATTTTCCTAAAATCTAAACATTTTTTTTCAAGTACAATAAAGGTAGGGTATGGGAAAAACAATTTTTTTGGGACTAATTTTTAAAAAAATATACACATTTTTTAATTTAATATATTTTTATTTAAAATTTTAAAAATATATTTTTTGGAATAAAAAATATCAAGTCAACTTCAATCAACTAAAGTAACAAAAAATTAGACGGATGGATCAACATGCTACTAAACTCAAAACTCAGGGAGGTAAAATTGTTGAGTTTGAAAGCTCAGAGACTCAAATGTAACCAAACCCAAATTTCATAGACTAGTGTATTTTCTCAAATATTTATTTTCTTTTAAGTTTAAGAATCAAGATAAGATTTAAATATATTTTTTTATTTGAGATAAAGTCAGGTTATTAAATTTTTGTATTAATAGTAATAGTAGAAAAATTAGAATGGATGCCTACATTTACCCCCTCATTCTGAAAATGGCAAAAAAAAAAAATAAAAATAATAAAAAATAAAAAATAATAAAAAACCTACTGAAAAATGGTCACTGTGAATTCAAGAGGAACCAATTTGCTCATTTTTTTCCCTATTTACCCTTTAGAAAATCCGTAGCCCCTTTTTTTTTATGGAAGATGTAACAAAATATATAATCCCTTAAAATCTTGTTGAATATAAATATTAATTTTCAAATCTCAGATTTTTCCACATTTAAATTCGTGATTTACATATTTGAATTTCACCTAAATTTTATTTAATATTGCTTTTTTTTTTTATCCGAAATTTAATTCAAAACTTTAACATATTTTGAATTCAAATTGATTTTGCGAAATTTAGTCGTTTTAATTTTATGTTTTTAATTACCCCACAATTTAAAATGAGTTATTTCGATTTTTTTGTTTTTTGATTTGTTTCTAATTATCCCATAATGTTAGGGGTTGTTTATGCAATTTGATATGAAGGGTATTTTAGTCCATTTTCTTATTTCACTGACCTTCAATTTGTTGTTTGACTATTTTTACAAGAAAATAAGTCAGTTGACTTTTTTTCGAAATGACTATTTAAATTTAGGAAAACTGTAAGTAATGTCTACCAAAAAAAAAAAAAAAAAATACCTATAATGAAAAAGGGATAAAAATGTTTCATAATTAGAATTTTGTCTACCCATTTTTCAGGGAGGAGTGTGAAGAAAATGTTATACTTATTCTATCCCTGATGTAAATTTGTATCAACAGTTAGTCTAAGTCTATCGCAAATCTTTTACAATAGAACTCCTCTAACCAGATTTGACACATTTTTACTATATATATATATATATATATATATATATTACCCAAACTTGATTTTTTACCATTCAAATCTATAGAATCTTATTTCTAATTTTTACAAATTTATTAACCTTATCCTAATTCAAATTTATTTGTAATTATTCACAAATCTATTAATTTTACCTTAATTTAATATATCAACCACAATTTTTTTTCTATCACTTATACTTGAATCCTCTATCAACAAAGACCATTAATTAGACTTAAAATTTTTACTTTTTCGAACCATTCCAATTTCACAAATTAGTATATATTGTTCTATGTATGTCGCATTATATACCTATAACATAATTTGGAATTCTAAATATGTCACAATTATTATCAAAGTCTATAGTTTTATATATAATTAAACACATAAAATATTTGTGTATAAAAGTATATACATGCAAATAAATACAACATCAAGGTATTGTAGTTTATAATATTAATAGTATATACCTGCAAATAAATATAGCTGCAAGGTATATTGCAATCTATAGTATTATAGTTCGGTAAACAACATATGTTCACTATATAAAATCATCTTACATGAAATAACTATAGCAAGCAAAAAATTAGTGTGTTTCCTTCCTCTTCTATAACAACCATAATATAATATGTGGGTCCTACAAATTGTATTGTATTATGTTCACAACTTTTACATTCAACAAATTCCTAAAATAAAGTGATTTTTTAATTTAAATTTTGACATTAAAAAAAATCCCTTAAAAAACAAGATGGACTTTTAGAATCTAGAATATTTATTTTAAAATACAAATCGTAATCTAGAATGCAAAGAGGAAGAATAACAATGTGTTAATCTTATCCAAATGGAAGGAAAAAAAAAGTACTACACAACAAGCCATAATAGGAAGAAAGCAAATTCTTTACTTTGTCGGATTCACGAACACTGCAACAAAGTAGACGGAGATGAAGAATGTAGCCAATCGACGAAATTTCAACGTTCAAAAGTACGCAGAAGGTTGAGGAAGAGGAAGATGAAGATAATTGGAAGAGTTTTATGGGAGGGTTTCAAACCAAGCTAGTTTTATCGGTAGATGAAAGATTTTTAAATTGCTTCATTGGTGTAGATAATAATACACCTGATTGAACCCTTTTTCCCTTGGTAAGTTCAATAGGCAACCTAATTATTGTCATTCAATTTTTTTTTTTATGTTAATTGACGTTGCCCACAGTTTAAGTTTAGGGTATATATGCATATATATTGCATATGTTATACTCACCTACACATAGTTATAGGTGTAACAACAAATATATACGCACAATACAACTTATCTAGGACATTATTTTCATCGGTTTGTTCATTTGAAACTAAGAATCCTGATCTTAGAGATTGTTTTTCACAAATCTCTAGGCACATTTAGTCATTGGTACGTATCACAAATTAATGTTACAGATTACGATAATTAATGTTACATATTAAAAATAGTTTGTTATATTTGTTTTTGGTAGATTCATCTCTCTCCTCTACACTCCACCTTTTTAGTATGTTTTCACTTCGTTCAGTTAAAAGTGAAAATTTTATCTCAAGGGTATTTTCTTTTGAGCTCAATTTAAAGATTCTATTAATAATACGTTTAGCCACTTTTTCAAAAACCAATTTGTTTAAACATTATTCGAGTTGAACTGTTTAAAATTAGTCATTTTTCTTCTTGCTGCCCCTTAAATTTAATTATCTACACGGTTGTTCCTCAATGATATTGGGGAGAAGTTTTGGTCAAGGCTTTGATATGGGCCCAGCCCACTAACTTATGAGCTATGTGGGTAAGCCAACTTATTCTTTGAAACAAAGTTGCCAATGTAGGTGAAAATTAGAAGAAATTAAAATTTGTTCTTCCTTTTCCTATATGTGTGACAGTTCTGGCAGATTTAAAAAACGGATTAAAAACACAACTTTTCAATTTTTAAGAAAAATTTAATTTTGACCCCAAAACTTATCAAATTGTATCAATTTTAACCTTAAACTTTCAAATTCATCAAATTACTCCTCAAATATAGATAAGTGTTACAATATTAACCTCAACTTTAAAAAGTATTGCAATTTTAACCCTCTAAAAAATTCTTGCTCTAAATATCATTAAAAGAAGTTTTCTCATATGCATTCAATGAAATATGAAACATATGCACGATATGAAATTGATAAAATTTTAGAGAAAAACGACATTAGAGCTACATTTTTTTTGTTGAAATTTATGAATTTTGATAAATTTATTTTATGGTTAATTTGTACATGGGTCAAAAACTATTTTGTGTAAAACTTTATACTGTTTTTTTGATAAAATTAGTGCGCGAATTAGCAAAATTTGAACCTAGTATAAAATTTGCAACACTTATTTAAGTTTTGGGTCCAATTTGATGAAATTGAAAGTTTATGGTCTAAATTGATACAACCTCACAAGTTTAGGGTGAAATTTGATTTTTTTTCTAAAATTTTTTCTCCAACAATAACCTTCTTTACTTTAAATCTAAAATTTGAAATTAATTAAAAGAATACCTTGAAGAAAAACAATTACCATTTAGTGCAAATATAACAATATTTTGCATTTGCAAATATGACCTTTTTTTTAAATAAAAATATGAGCGAATGTTTAGACATTTTTATGCAATTCTCTTTTTACCTTCATATATCATTGATAGACGTTGATAGACTAATAGATGTTTATTACTGATGTATGTCTTACATTCTATAAGTACTAGACGTATATCATTGATAGACGTTTATCACTCATTTTCTTTTGAGTCTATTATCAATGCACCATATCAATAGGTTAAAAATGGTAAATCTTTGGTGCTTAACTTTCATTTTCTATTGGGAATAGTTTGCATACTCCTTTTCTATTAAGCCTATCATTGATATATCATATCAATAAAAAAAAAAAAAATGGTATTATAAGTGATATTTGACTTTATTTTCTACCAAAAATTATTTGCATGTTCATTTTTTATCAGATCTATCATTGATATACTATATCAATAGAGTAAAAAAAAAGGGTATGTAAGGAACTAAAAAAAAGGGCATGTATGTGATATAGTTTGTTTTGTTTTCTATCAATAATTGTTTGCTTGCCTATTTAGACATTTTTACATCTATTACTAATTTACGTCTATCAATTTATTATAAAAATGGTCTATTAATGCTATTATTGATAGAGTAAAAATAATATAGTAAGGTTAGCCAATATACGAGGTAAAAAGAAAGTTATGTAAAAATATCTAAATAGGTGTGAGGAAAATCTAAAAATTTGTTATATTTGCAAAATTATAATCCCCGTTGCTATATTTGTAAATATGAAAATATGAATTACCACCCACTAAATTTTGCTTTAATTAATTTATTTTATTATCTGTGAATTTTCCTACCCGATTGTAAAATTTACGAAGGTATATGAATAGTCAACCAGAGGTGTACAAAAATGAAACCAAACCAAGGAACCAAAATTTGGTTATTTTTTAATTTTTTGCTTACTAGGTTTGGCCTTTTGAAAAATTGAGATTTTTGGTTTGGTTTTTATATCTTAAAAAAAAAGGGAAATTGTGACAAATAGTTGTAATAGCAGCCCCAGCCAAATAACCTAGCCTACACACAAAGCTCAGCCCAATAAACCAAGCCCACCACTTAAATCCCAGCCCAATAATTTAGTGGACATCACCAAGAACATTACTTTGGTTAGCTGATATATCAAACCACTAATCATGGATGTTGAAATGAAAAAATCATTCAATGAGTCTGCACAATGTGACTATCTCATAATAATCGTTGGATATAAATTTAATAATTTTTATACTCCCTAATAACTGCTAGATATAAATTCGAGATACTTCTCTCTCTACATCTAATGGTGAAAAATTGTCAACCACATTGTGGAGCTCTCACCGAATATTTTTTCGTTGAAATGAGATAATTAACCTCAAAACTTTTTGGCTTATGCAAGTTATAAACTGTGAAATGGAAAATATGAGCATTGAGAGTATATGAAACTTCAATACCATAAAAATATCTTAGTTGTTCAAGTCTTTTTAAGACTTTGTCATGTAACAAGGAATTTAATTGAGTGATGTTGTATCATATCTAACATCATTAAGAACTTGATATGTGACACCAATGATCTCTAAGAATATTTGAATTAACAAATCTGAATGAAATTAAAAAAAATATATTTATCCTCTCAAAATATCTAAAAATAGTTTTCAAAATTTTGTTTTTATTTTTAGATTTTGGCTAATAATTTAAATATTTTTTAATTGAAAGGTAGAATATTCTCTCTTTGAACACTCGCATTTCTTTTATTTAATTCATTTTTTTAGTGCTTTTATTTAATTCATTTGAAGGAGAAGAACGTGGCAGATGCATGTGTTTTTGGCAAAAGGGTAAAGTCAACTAACAATAAATTAATAATTAAGAAGCTTTTATCTGTTTTTAGTGGTTTGGTTTAGCTAATATTTTAATGATCTTGTCGTATTAACGCCTTAATTAATACTTTATGACAAAACTACTTCGATTCACCTAATTTTAATTTTTTGGTATTCTATTCGCCATGCCCATCATTTCATTTTCCCTCTCCATAGCTTTGCATACAAATTAAGTAAATAATAGTTGTCTAACTTCAAAAAGAAATATATTTGTATTTTATAATACAAACATAAAGGTTAACTTTTTCTCGACAAAAAAAAAAGGTTAAGTTTTTTCAACAAAATAAAATAAAATAAAAATAAATAAAGTAGAGCCAATATTGCATATTTTATGTCGAGATTTTTACATATAGCACCTCTTCTTTCAAAATTGTCGAATGACAAACAACAATTTCATATTTATAATTTATGTTAGATCTAGAAAAGAAAATATTAAACCAAACTATAAACTTTTTGTTACCAAACCAAAAAAGGAGAAAGCTATAACATCACCAAAAAGGAGAAAGCTATAACATCTGTTATAATTTTAAATATATATGTTTTAAGTGAATAATAATTGATACAAACATGCATGCACATATACTAATTTAAGAAAAGTACCTTCTTTTCTTAAAACTTGAATAGGTCTCTCTTATGTGTTAAATTATAATTAAAAAAAAAATAACATTAGCAATAGCATAACTCGGTTAAAACACTACTCATTTTCTTAGTCCAACTAAAAAAAATACTATAATAAAATAAGATATTCAATATTCTAAAATTGAAACATTTTATTTGTTATTGTCCAACAAATTCACCTAACAATAAATTGAAAAAATGGTTAAATTACAAGTTTAGTCTCTAAACTTTTAGGTTTGTATCTATTTGGTCCTTAAATTTTAAAAAATGTCTAATAAGTCTTTGATCTTTTAATTTTATGTCTAATAGGTCTCTAAGCTTTAAAAATGTCTAATGAGTCCTCAAACTTTTAATTTTGTGTTAATAGATCTTTGACATATTTGAAAATTTAAAAAATTAACTGATTTATTAGATATAAAATTGAATTTTATGTCTAACGGGACCCTAAACATTCCATTTGTGTATAGTAAGTCCGTTAACTTTAAAAAATGTCAAATAGGTCAAGGATTGTTTAGACGCAAAATTGAAAATTTAGAGAGTTATTGGACACAAAATTGAAAGATTAAGAGCCTACTACACACTTTTTAAAGTTCAATGACCTATTTGAAAGAAAATTAAAAGTGCAATGATTTATTTGACACAAAATTAAAAGTTTAGGCCCCATTTGATAACCATTTGGTTTTTGGTTTTTGGTTTTTGAAAATTAAGCCTATAAACACTACTCCCACCTATGGTTTTACTTGTTTTGTCATCTACTTTTTGCCTATGTTTTCAAAAACCAAGCCATGTTTTGAAAACTAAAAAAAATAGTTTTCAAAAACTTGTTTTTGTTTTTAGAATTTGGCTAAGAATTCAAATACTTCTTTAAGGGAGATGAAAATCATTATAGAGAAATTGGGGGAAAACAAGCTCAATTTTCAAAAACCAAAAACCAAATGGTTATCAAACGTGGCATTAGGAATACATTTTTCAAGTTTAGAGACCAAATAAATACAAACTTAAAAGTTTATAGACTAAATTTGTAATTTAATCAAAAAGGAAAAAAAAATCACCTAACAATTTTCACCTCATCCCTATTTATGCTAATTTTTCAAAAAAAAAAAAAAAACTATTTATTCTAAAATCACTATGGGTCAGTTTAGTCTTTTCATATAATAGTCAAATCTAAAACAAGATTGCTCTCCCGACTACTGAGTCATTTCTTCTCCCATCACGTCTCTCTCTCTCCTTAATCTCTCTCCTTAAACTCCATATTTCATCGGTCTTTTCTCTTTGGCAAATTCAACCAATCCCCAATAATGAATTCCAAAAAAAAAAAAAAAAACCCAACAAAATTTTGATAAAAAGTTTTCTTCTTTTAGCCATTGCTTAATCTTTTCTTCAAATCACTATCTTTCTTTGCCTCTAAGCATCACCCACCAAAAAAGAAAAAACCCAAAAATCC
The DNA here is from genome assembly GCA_033996785.1 of Trichosanthes truncata. Taxonomy (NCBI): domain Eukaryota; kingdom Viridiplantae; phylum Streptophyta; class Magnoliopsida; order Cucurbitales; family Cucurbitaceae; genus Trichosanthes; species Trichosanthes truncata. The sequence goes on from JAWPNB010000004.1 coordinate 7,675,254, forward strand.
ACAATTCTATCTTTTTATTCTTATCCACCCAACACCACCCTCTTCCCAAAAAATGAATATCTGATTATTGTTTTTCCTAAGATGGTGGAGATTTCAAGAATTATCTCAAAGAACAAAGTGTTCTTGAATACCAATCAAAGAAAAGAGAGAACTTTTTGTTTCAAATATTTCAAATACCTTCTTTGGGCTTGTTTTTCCTTCTATTTCTTCACTTTCTTTCTCCTATCCCATAATCCAAATCTTGGTTTGATTCATCATGTCTCTAATTCCAACGCCTTCGCCTCAAAAGCTCTCGCCGAATCCAACATGGACTTGAAAGTTTTTGTCTACGATTTGCAGCCGGAGTTCAACGCCGATTGGCTTTCCGACGGCCGGTGCTCCGGCCATTTGTTTGCTTCCGAGGTGGCCATTCATAGAGCCCTTTTAACGAGCGAGCTTCGGAGTTTGGACCCTAATGAGGCTGATTTCTTCTTCGTTCCTGTTTATGTTTCGTGTAATTTCAGCTCCCTTAATGGGTTTCCGGCTATTGCTCATGCTCCCTCTCTTTTGGCCTCCGCCGTTAAGGTTGTTTCCGGCGAATTCCCGTTTTGGAATCGGAGCGGTGGCTCCGACCACGTTTTCGTCGCCTCCCATGACTATGGCGCTTGTTTCCATGCCATGGTAAGCGAGCGAAGAAGGAAGGAGAGACAATTGTCCGTTAGCTTTTCTTTTACATTAAAAAGTTTATATCTCTTTTTGGTTTTAGGTGATTATAAATTTTGGATGAATTTCAAATGATTTTTTATTGTGATTTTTCCTTTCAAATAGAATAAATATAGTTTGAAAAATTTTGGATCATGTAGGAATTTACGTAATTAACGTAGAATTTTGTCTCGTTCTATGAAGATTTCTGAATCTAACTCGGATGTTATTTAAATTTTTGTCTTTGTTTTTGTTGGGATATTATTAAAGGAGGATGTGGCTATGGCGAATGGAATACCGCAATTCTTGAAGAACTCGATCATTTTACAGACTTTTGGAGTCAAATATAAGCACCCATGTCAGGATGTTGAGAATATTCTCATACCACCTTATATTTCACCGGAATCCGTGGAAGCCGCCGTCGTTGACGGCCGCCGGAGAGACATATTCGCGTTTTTCCGGGGAAAAATGGAGGTCAACCCCAAGAACGTCAGTGGCCGATTCTACGGCAAGTAAGGCAATTTAAAAAAAGATAAGTCTTTATTATTATTATTATTGGGTTATTTTGAATGGATTTTCAATTGGGGTGGCGGCGTTGACTTTTTTTCAGTCGGGTTCGGACGGCGATTTGGAAGAAATTCCGACGTGACCGGCGGTTTTACCTAAAAAGGCATAGGTTCGCCGGTTACCTGTCAGAGATAGCCCGGTCGGTTTTCTGTTTGTGCCCTCTGGGGTGGGCCCCGTGGAGTCCGAGGTTGATTGAATCTGTTGCACTCGGTTGCGTGCCGGTCATCATAGCCGACGGCATCCGGTTGCCGTTCCCCGCCGCCGTGGACTGGCCGGGAATATCGTTGACAGTGGCGGAGAAAGACGTCGGAAAATTGGGGAAATTTCTCGAACGTGTGGCGGCGACAAATCTCACCGCCATTCAAAACAACCTCTGGGACCCTAAGAATCGGCGGGCCCTACTGTTCCACAACCCCATCCAACCACACGACGCCACGTGGCAGACTATTAGGGCCCTGGCAAAGAAGTTGGATAGGTCGTATAGGCGTTTGAGGGTTTTAAACCAGTTGAAGAACGACACGTAGGATGCCAGATGGATTTTTTTAATTGTTGGAGGTAAAAGCATTTATTTTTGTTTCACGGGTACGGATGGACGGCTTTGATTGGGAGGCGGCGACACGTGGCAACTCGTAACATCTTGTTGACTCAGTGGGGGTGGTTAGAAATCGGTTAGTAACTTAGCGGGTGTAGAGAGAAATAGTTTAGTTCAAATTTAAAACGGGATAGTGACTTCCAACCCCTACCGAAAAAAAAACCACAATTTGATCATTTGTAAATGTCTGTATAAAGTCCAAAGGAAAAATGTCTAAATGAAGTTTTTCCTTTTTTATGTGTAAAGAAAAAGAAATATATGATAGGAATACAAGATACGATTATTTATTTATTTATTTTAGACATACTTAATATTTCTTGTATGATAGGAATACAAGATACGGTTATTTATTTATTTATTTTAGACATACTTAATATTTCTTGTATCATTACTTTTCTTTTTTCACACATGGGATGACATGTGATTAGGTAGGAATTAGACATTAAACTATAGTGTCAATGAGTTGTGGACAATTAGGTAAAAAGATAGAAAATAAATATTAATATTGTTTTTGTGTACTTGGTATATAGGAGCAAAGTTAGAGAAGATGTCAAATTTGCGTTAGGGTTAGATTTTTGAAGAGTTGATTTTCTATACTATACTAATGGTTTGTTATTGAAGAATTTCTTTGAAGATGATTCACTTAATCTAACTAAAGTATGTTTCATTTTTTGTGTTGTTACTTTTTTTTTTCTTTTGACACTATCAATAAAAGGTAATTGTGTACTTTTAGTGGACTTCTCTCCTTAATTGAATTGAGACTTTTAGTTTAAGTCCAATATTTTAGGCTCTTTTATTTGTTTATCAAGTTTCTTAAAAAAAATTTGTGTATGTGTGTGATTGTCTCCACCTTTAGTCTTAGTTGCATGAGGTAAGTAGGACAGTAGACCAAATTGTTATTATTATTATTATTATTATTTTAGTCGAGACCAAATTAATTATCCAGCTACAATTGGTTGAATCAACTCAACCAACCAAATGGAATTGACCAAGATATAGAATTGAATTGACCAATACTTATTGTTATTGATTAAATCGATTGAACCAACTTAATTAGTTGGATTGGTCTTGTTAATGTATTAAATTTTGATAGATCAGTTAAATTTGATTAAATTAAAAAAAAAGAAATTTTTTCCAATCAACTTGATAAAGTCAGTAAAATTCTACCCTAAGAACATAAATACACAAAATTGACTAGAAGGTTTTGGTCTCTTTTCTTTTATTTTTTTTAAGAGAAAAAGAATGTAGCAGAGGAATTAATTTATGAAGGGAATCTTGTGATGATATTTGTATAATATTATTGTATTGAATGAATGAAGCCAATAAACGTTAGAATTATTATGAAGGAAAAGAGGATAAAGCAGAAAATGTCAAAAAAAGAAAAAACAGAGAGGGAAAGGAAGAGCCAAAGAGGACAGTCTGTGAGGGCACTTAAATAATAGGCTAAGGGTACCCTACTGGTCATGTCGATGCCCCATGGACGGAGGGCTACCCGACAAATCCCTTACCTTTCCACTTTCCTTAATTTTAATTTTTCTGTCTTCAAATGTTTGTTGCCAACGGCTACTTTGCCCTCCATTCATTTCTTGTTAATTTCTCGGTTAAATTACAAATTTGATCTTTATGATTTTAAAAAAGTTAGAACTTAGTCATTTTAATTTTAAATGTTAGAGTTAGTTCCTATAATTTGATGAAATCCTCATAAATAGTCCTTAGGGTTTTATCAAACTATAAAGACTATTTGTGAGGTTTTATCAAATCATAAAGATGAAATTCTAAACTTTTAAAACTATATGTTAACTTTACGAGCTTCAATCATAAGACCATATATTTTGATGATAACAAACCTTTAAATTACTAATGGTTTTAGTGTTTTAAAGTGTCCAAAGTGTAGAGCTCGAAAATACGATTTTAACGCATTTTGAATTGCTCAAATCGAACATCAAACGAGAAAGTTATGACGAAAAGAAGATTGAGAAAAACTGCTATTTTGTTATTCACGGCACGTGGCCATTTTTAAAGACCGTTGGAACCATTTTTTAAATTATTTTTTAATCATTCTTTTACCATTTTTCTCCCAAATTTCCTTCACCCTTGATCTATTTAACCTAGATCTAATGGTCCAAATTTTACTCTAATTTTAAACCTGGTTTAAACATCTTTTTCCCTCTCTTTTCAAAATCTCTCGTCTCAAAAACTTATTGAAAGGCTCTCTCCCAATACTTCATTGTTATCCATTCTTCAAAACTCAATTTTTATTATAATCTTTTTGTGAGGATTAGATAATTTTGAGTGCTTCAAACTTGTGTATCTACTCTTGTGAGAGTTTTTATTTTTGTGGTGTTAATTTCATCTTCAATTGGGTTTTGTATTAAGGTGTGGGTACACCTTGAGATTTTGAGTTAGCGGTTTAATCTTGAACCCGAAAAAAGATTTGTAGTGGTTTGATCATGAACCTATTCAAAGGATTGTAGTGGTTTGATCTTGAATCCATTTAAAAAGATCGGATATAGGCTGGATCCTGAACCTGCAAAAGAATCGGTTGGGGGTTGACTCTTGAACCCTTAAAAAGAATGGCAAATCAGTTTGGTCCGTAAGGGAACCGTCGCAGTAAAATTCCCATGAAGGTGGCTTGGGGAATGAAGTAGGGATTTCTGAACCACTATAAAAACTATCAGTGTCATCTCTTCCTCTCTACACTTTTACTATACGTTGTTCAATTATCTATTTGAGTAGATTTCATGCTTAGAAAGTTTGTTCTACATTTCTAGCATTTTTGGAGTACTTATTCGATTAGTTTTTATTGAACTATTTTAGTTTAGTTTTTTGAAAAAAAAATTTAAATTTTTGTAAGCAACCTTATTCACCCTCATCTAGTGTGTTGTCATACGATCGTACACTATTAAAGACTAAATTCTAACTTTCTTCAAACCATAGGGACCAATTTATAATCTAGCCTAATTCAACTTTCATTTTAATATTAGATTCTTGACTAAATATGTTTTAATCTATAATATTGTGATCTTCTTTTAATTTTCTCGTGATTAATTAAAATGTTTCAATTTAGAGTCTTATGTTTTAACATTTTTCAATTGAGTGTTCTTCAGAATCGGTCCATACTAAAATTGACTGATGATAAGCTTACGTAACACAATACTTAATGAGTTGGCAAAAATTTAGAAGATGAATTAGACCACCTACGAGAGAAACGTAGGTACTTTTCTCTTTTTATTTTCTAAAATGCTAGCACAAATTGACTTTTCTTTTATGGCCTAAATTTTTTTCTCTAAATTTATGTCAACTCAACAAGTATCATGCAATGAAAGTTTATCATAAGGAAATTTTAACATTGATTGAGGATGAGAGTATAATTGAAAAATCTAAAAACTATAGTTTCATGTGATACATCCAAATATGTTAATAAACCAAAAATTTAATAATACATCAACTTTTTGTTAACAAATTTGAACAATTATTTTTGGAGAATGACTTAATTGAGATTTTTTTAAATACATTAGGGGTAAAATAGAAAATTTTAGAAGATTAGAGACCAAATTAATAATTATCTAAAATATTATGGACTATTGGATAAACCTTACTTTATTTTTATTATTATTAATAAGGGATAAAGTTTGAAAAATATAGAGGAATAGTAGCAACTAGCAACTCACCTTACGTATGATTATGGACAAGACAACTGTATCACAGTAGACGCATGAGAGTGTCGTCTATAACCTAATTCATGAATAAAGTGTTTTTTAAGACCATTTAAAAAGCTTAAGAGTTAGAATAAAACTTTACACCAATTGATTAATTAAAAGCATTTTATATAATTTAGCTTTTCTTTAATATAGTAATTGCCCCAGTCCTTTTTTTTTTCTCGTTCGTTGTTAAGTTAAATTATTATAATTTTAATCCCTATGTTTTAATTTTAGTTTTGATTTAATCTCCATATATATATTTTTTAAAGTTTCATTATCATTTTTTATGTTTGGATTGAAGCATATCAGACGTCATATCCTACCATTCTTTAGAATGAACAAAAAAAATTCATGCAATGATTATTTGTAAATGTGAAAACTTTCATGAGTGATAAATTTTTTCTAATGATGTAAAAGGTCTAACAAGTCACATGAGTTAAAAATATAAACTTTGGTCGAGTTTCAAAACATTATTTAAAAATTTAAAACTTTTGGAATGATGAAAAGAAATACTTACTTATTAGTCCGTAGGAGAGGAGAGAGAAAATAATTTTTTCTTTTCTTAAAAAAATTAATAACGTTAGATTTTTAGAGGCAGAAAGGTTCCTACTAATCAGTTCAGAGAGAAGTATTGTTCATGATGAAAATAATCACGATTGATTATGTAACAAAATACACTATAAAAATTTTGAGAAGTGTTTTCAACACATTGAAAGTATTATGATCAAATGAGTCATAAAAATTCAACCACCATTTTGGTTGCACTAGAAAACAAGATTAGAGTTGAGTTTGAAATGATAGTTTCGAATAGTGCTTTTAAGTGAAATAATTTTTCTATAATTACTCATAGAATAATTAATTAGTATTAGTGGTTTAGGAAGAATTGCGGGTCTAAACGCTGGTTGTGATGCTATTTGGATAGTTTAGGTTGACCCATGGCTTATCGAACTCAATTCAGGTTGCTCAACAAGGGTGAAAGTCGATTAAACGAGTCGGGAGTGTTTCGGGTGTCAAATTGGCAGCTTGGATTGCTGTTTGGGTAAGTTCGTTAAGGTTTAGGACCCTTGTGAATTATCTTTGAGGTTGATCGAGCTAGAGAAAATTAGTTATTGTCTTACTGAACTTGTTTTTGGCAGGGCGACACGGGTTTCCAAGGACGCTCGGTTGGTTTCCTTCGTCTCCGAAGGAGAAGCTGGTGACTTTTCAAAGGAAGGAGAAACTGGTTGCTTTCGTGCAAAGTCTAGAACGTAAGTAGCCTAGTTGAATAGCTCTTAAATGCTTTGGATACTGAGTTCTTGGACCCTGTGATGCTTGTGTGATTGATTGGTGGTAAGGTCGTTCTTGCGAGTATGCACTCTAGCATATTGGTCATCATGTGGCGTGCCTAGTTAACTCCTCAAGTATGAGGGTCACACTTTTATGCTTTGGTTTGAGGTTTAAAAGGGTTCTACGATTGTTTTGACTAGCTAGCAATGTTCGTGGTCTTTGGTATGGCGTTCAAAGGGGCCCGATCTTGTGTTATGTTTTGGGAAATAGTTAGTTTGGAGCAACTTTTAGAGCTTGGTTATAGGGTTGGGTTTTGGAATGCATGTGTGTGAATAGTATTGTGTCCGTTCTATTAAGTGTGAACGTATGGATAGTGGATTTAAAAGAAATGAGCATAATTGTTTGGATTGTTTGAGATGCATTGTTAGCTGTGGAATTTCGAACGTTTGAGCTATTGGACTAGATAGATAAGTGGTGTCTGTTTGAGACGTTTGGAAGTTGTTTGAGTTCAGTGCGTCTGGAGCGCTTGAACAATTAGCGGAGGTGTGGCTTCTTGCGAGGTTAGACGTGTTGACTGCGTGATGAATGCTTGACTCGTTGGGTTGACTGGTTGGTGATTTAGAACTCCCTAAAGGTATATAGTGTTTCAGGTCATTTTTCATGACTCTTGTGTTGGAATGGTTCAAGACAACTTATTATACTTAACCTGTTGTAGTGGGGATTTAGCGTGAACAGGGTGAGTGATGACTGTTAAGGTTCCTAGCGTGCCTAAAGGGTTAGCTTTGAAGGGAACGACTTAGGGCAATATGCCACTAGCATGCGTAGAGGCCATGAATAGGTGGAGGTCTTGCTTAAGATTGTTGTTAAGCTTTTATACAAGTCTCTGCTCGAGATTCACGAATGATGGTTAGTGAAAAAAATCATGATTATTGATTTTGGTTGCTTGTCTAGGCGTGGGTCGAGAATCCTTTGTTGAAAGATGAACCTAATCGTAAGGCTTTGGTTACTTGATCTTGTACTTGAACCAAGTTTGCCTAGTTTGTTCATTGTTGAGTTCATGTTTATGGTTGTGCTTAGGATCCGTATGTTGGATTTGTGGAAGAGATTTGCGACCTGTTGAGTGGCTAGGCATGGTAATATATCTTTTGGCATTCTAAGTGTGTTGTGAGTAAGGAAAAGGGTCGTTGGTTGACACCACTTACCTTTCTCCATGTGGGCATGCTTCCTAGGTTGTTGTGAGATGTATTTGACATTAGGGTTGTTTTCCTTTTTGCGTTATGTTAGCTAAGGGGTGAATCCCCATTGTAATTAATGTGAGGGTTGCTTTCCTTCATCGAGTTGTGTTAGCTTAGGGGTGAATCCCTATTGTGATCAGCGTGAGGGTTTCTTTCCTTCACCGAGTTGTGTTAGCTTAAGGGCGAATCCCTATTGTGATTAGTGTGAGAGTTGCTTTCCTTCACTGAGTTATGTTAACTTGGTGGCAGATCCCCTTTGTGATTAGCTTGAGGATTGCTTTCCTTTATCAAGTTGTACTAGCTTAGGGGCGAATCCCCACCATTTTGGACATGAGGGTTGTGTTCCTTCATTGTGCCATGCTTGTTTTAGGGGAAGTCGACACCCAGTTTGTAGGTCGCATGATTCATTGTCTTGGCACAAAAGGGAATGGATGGGGTAGGTGAGTGAGTCCATTATGTTGTAAGAGGAATTAGCGTGACCGAATCAAATAACTCGTTGTGTGTTTCGGAGCTTTGGATCCCTAGGTAGGCCGCTTACTGAGTATATTTATACTTACTCTTACTACTTTGTTTTGTGTATTTTCAGGTGGTGCGCAGTCGTGAGGTGAGTAATGGAGGCGACAATCTGGCGAGGCTGTGGAGACGTTTCTAGAATTACTCCCCTAGTGTTGTATTTAAGTTTTATGTTTTGTTCCTGTAACGTGTAGTTTCCTTTGCTTCTCTCGTACTTAGTAGTTTCCCTTAAACACTCGTATTTGTGTTTTGGTTGGACTCAGCTTGTTGCTTGTAGTTTGATAAATGTTGGGCCGTTGTGTCTGGATTATAGAAGTGTGTTTATTTTTCCAGGTTCTCATAAATTTTTAGTTCTTGAGTTTACGCCATTATGCTGACGAAATTTCGGGCATAAGTGGCGTTACTTAGTTGTTATTTCGTGTCTAATCTATCTTGGTTTTAGGGTTGTTACACCTCACAATTGTTGTACTAAAAAAATTTGACGAATAATATAATTAGTTATCAAGTGTTACTTCCAAAAGTAAAAATAACGTAACTTAAGAAAACATTTGAATTCTTAGCCAAATTTCAAAAACAAAAACAGGTTTTTGAAAACTTTTTTTTTTTTATTTTAGTTTTCAAAACTTGGCTTGGTTTTTGAAAACATAGGTAAAAAGTAGATAACAAAACAAGGAAACCTATAGGTGAAAATAGTATATTTATAGGCCTAATTTTCAAAAACCAAAAACCAAATAGTTATCAAACGAGACTTTAATGTTTGATTTTTTGTTATGTTCTCACCGATGGTAGACTATGGTAAATTTTAGGTTAAATTACGTACTTGTTTGAATACCAAGGTCTTAAAAAGTTTCAATATAGTTTGTTTGGTTTAGACTTAATTTCAATTTGGTCCCCATTAGGGGTGTTCACAAAATCCAATGACCTAAAAAAACCCGAATAACCCAACTTGAATTATAAGGGTTGAGTCCGGTTAGAAAATTCTTAGTTTGGGTTGGGTTAGGATTTTAAAAAACTGATCAGTTCGATTTGATTTGTGGATTTATAAAATAAATTTTCGGTCCAACCAAAATTGAACCAATTTTTTAAAAATAAATAAATAAATACATATATATATATAAGGTTTTTCCAATTTGATCTCTTCCATTTCATTTCAGCGTCGCTAATCACTTTCCAAGAGTCTTGCTCCAGTCTTTGACAATCTCATCTCCCTCTCGTTTAACCTTCACCAATACAAATCTATCATTCTCTCTCTATCTCTCTCATTTTCCAGCCATAACCACGAGTCTCTCTCATTCACCGTTGATGATGTGTTGTCCAATTCGTCGACAGATCTCTTTCAAGTTTCAACGTTTGTTGATTCTCGGACACTTGCGCCTTTCTCCATCATAAATCCAACCAAAAGCATGTGAGCAAATTCTTCTTCCCACATGCCGCCTGATCTCTAGATTTCGATCAGTCCACCGACGAAACTGACCAAGTTAATTGTTGCCATCCACGATGAGAGGTTCCAAACTCAAACAGCTCCCCTGCTCGTATATTGATTTGCTTTTCTCTTTGTCATCTAGTTTGCTTGTAACGTTAAAACCAAAAGCAAAAATCTCAAGGGGCTTCAACGAGAACTCCATGGATACGAAGAAATAGCCTGAGAGCGCTTATGCTCTATATATTCTCCAAATTGTTCTATCACTTCCAAAAAGCTAAGAACTTGACCTGATCCAACCCGGAAATACATGGATTGGATTGCTTTCTCTAAGCTGAGAAACCGACCAAACCGAAAATTTGAGTTGGTCCAAAAAATACCTCCAACCCAATCCAACCTAATCCATGTATACCTCTAGTTCACATAGTTTTAAAATTTTCAATTTTGTCTATTTAGTTTGGTTAAACATAAAAAATCACTTGTAAATGGTTTTTTACCTTCCTTAAAATTCACTCCTTTTCCTCCTTTTTTTCATTCTTATTTTTTACTCTAATCCTAAATTCTAATACAGTCCATTCATTTATTCATCCAAATAGAATAGTAATACATGTTTGTTGCTATGAAAAGCCACAAATTCAATATACGAAAATAAGAATGACCTACAAAGTTTGGTCCGACAATGAGACTCAATTGAAACTTTTAAAATTATAGGAATCAAATTAAAATATTTTAAACTACTGGGATCCAATTGAAACTAAAGCTAAATAATAGTGACAAAATTGGTAATTTGACCTCAACAATAAACTTTAATTAAGTGATAAGGATAATAATGAAACTCTAAAAGATTGTATGAATTGTTGGATTTTGTGGATTCAAAATCATCAAGAAAACTCATTGGAAGGTTGTTTTAAAGCCCACATTGAAGGAAATGGAGAAAGGAAGCAAATGAGTATTGCAGCAAAAGACAGCGCCAAGCAATCAAAGAAGGCAGCGTCATGGCGCTAGGGCTTAATTGATATTTTTGGGTGAGAGTATGAGATATAAGGCAAAGAGTTAGCTTCCTCTTCTTTTTGGAACAAGCAAAATTGACTTGTGAGTATTTTCATGGTAGTAGAAATAGTGAGAATCATTCTAGAATGTTTGTGAGAGTCCTATTACAATTTTCACAATATTTTAATAAAATCTATAGTTGTAGAAAGCTGAATGTAGTCTCGAGTTTGGAGCGAACTAGTATAAACCTTAGAGTTGTCTTTTCTATCCCTACTTTGCCTTCTTTATTGTTTTAGTTTTATTATGTAGAAGAGGAATTTCTTAGGTTGCAGTTGAATAAAACCATACCAAATAAACAAACATGAATATGAACTAAATTAAAATTAAAAAAAATTAAAAAAAGTAAGACCCCGTTTGATATTTGGTTTTTGGTTTTTGAAAATCTTGTTTTCTCACAATTCCTTTACAATGATTCTTATATTTCTTAAGGGAGCATTTGAATTCTTAGCTAAATTCTAAAAATTATAACAAGTTTTTAAAAACTATTTTTTTTTAGTTTTCAATACTTGGCTTGAATTTTGAAAACATTGGTAAAAACTAGATAACAAAACAAAGAAGTTTATAGGTAAAAATAGTGTTTATAAACTTAATTTTCAAAAATTAAAAACTAAATAGTTATCAAACGAGAGCTCAATAATTATCAAATGGACCAACTATTTTATCCCATTGACACAAAAGAATAAGCAAATTAAAGACTTGTTGATAGCATATTTGTTTATTTATTTTTAAAACTGTTGATAGCAACTGATGTGTCTTCTAACATTCAAATTGTACGATTGAAAATCATCGAGGCATTGCATTATTGGAACCACTAATTGCTTTATCACAATTTTCTGTTGTCTATGCGGATAGGGCTGATGGGTACCACAATCGGTCATTTTTCTTAAATTAATTATTTAAAAAAAGAAGCTATATTCCACTCCCATTCATTTGTTCAGTATATTAATCACCCTATATTTTCTTTTATTATTTATTCGGTATTTTTAAACGTCTATTTTATTTTAGGTTATGTATTTTTAGCTTAGGTCTAGTTTGGCACTCGTACTTTTAAAATGTCTATTTTGATCTTGTACTTTAAAAATAAATAGTTTTGTCCATTTGTTCTCTTTTTTATTTGATTTTTTAAAACACAATTTTAGCACAATACTACATGTAATAAATTTTTTAAAATATTATCATAGTTTTGTATTAAATGGTTTTTGTTGTACATATAACTTATGTCAAGAATTTGCAAAGAGGAACCAAAACAACCATTTTTTAAAGGCTAAATGTAATAAATAGTCCCTAACCCTTTAGGCAATTCTCAATTTGATAGTTAATTTTTCAAAATTCTCAAATTTATTCTTATGTATTAAAATTTTTAATTAATTGATTTCATAAAAAAAATTGTTAAAATTTGTTAAAAAAAATTGATGTGTTGTTAAATTATTGTTTTATTAACATATTTAAATATGTGGGTATATTGCTTAGACATATTGATATGAATCCTAAGGCTAATCTAAGGACTAAGGCCAAGAAGATTAATAAGGTAATTGCAAGGAGTTCAAGGAGTTCATTTAACTTGTTTTATGCCAATAAGAGCTTCAAGATAGAGTTGCATTACATGCACCCAAGCTTCATTAATGACGAACTCAAGTTAAACTCAAGTCAAATTAAATGAATTCAAGTAGCATTAAAGTTGAACTCAAGTTGCATTAAATCTATAATATATTAAAAAGCAAGAGTTTTTGAAAAATATTTTTGGACTAAAATACCCTTTTAATTTTTAGTTAATTACAATAATCAAATCATTCTAATCTGATTTAATTTCAAATCCACAACGATAACAAGATAATTTGATTAAAAAAAATTTGAATTAATTTTTATATATCAATCAAATCATCCAACTCCGATTTGATAATTAGATTCAAAGTGAATATCATATTTAATTTTAAATTGATTAAATTTGAATCAATAATCTTAGTTTGATAAGCAATTTAGTTCTCATATACACAATTCTTTAGTTATTATATGTTTTAATTTCAAAACAAAAAACTACTGAAACATATTATTTTCTTCAAATTGATATGTATATATTTCTTTTTTTTTTTTTTAAATTGAAGATATAATTTGCTTCAAAATCAAATCAACATTATATTATATTAAAAAAATTGAACGTATAATTTGATTCATATTGATATTTAGAACATTTTTTTTTATTTTCAATTGAATATATCATTTGATTCAAAATCAAATGCAATTAGCTAGGATTTGAATCTAAATTCTTGATATATATTGGGCTAATTCCAATTGGTTTGCATCTTCAGAACACACCTCATCCAAATTTTCGATTTCTCCAACTTTCAGTTTCTCCAATTTTTCCTTTCAGGTATCTTATTTTTTTTCTTTTTTGTTTATTTTGATTTTGATTTCATTAATTTGTTTGTATCTCCCAAATACTCTTCTAATTCTAATTTGTTTCCATCTCCAGAATACACTTCTCCAATTTTTTGTTTCAGGTATCTCAATTTGTTTTTTGATATTTTGATTTCGTTAATTTGTTTGCATCTCAATAATACACTTCTAATTACAATTTGTTTGAATTTTCATAATACACTTCTCCTCCAATTTCTTAACTCAGTTGAAAACCTCTGCTATTTCATTCTTATAAAAATTGTATGATTACCCTTCTAATTCACTTTGTTTAAGATCTACTTCTAACTTATACCTTTAGTTAAGATTTACTTCTAATTCACTTCTAATTTACAAAAAACAAAAGTCCTTCAATGTTTAATTTAAATAAATATTTGTCTCTTAATATTTTTTTGAAAGTTATCTCTTAATATATATTTATTATTTTTCATTATACTTATAAGTACACAATAACCTACAAAGTAATTGAACAATTTTACGTGGAATAACTATATGGCCAAATAGTTTTGTTTGTAGTTCATATGAGTTTTCACTCAAATTTGTTGTTCCATATTCACACTTGCCAGTGCATGCAATTATTTTTTGTTCATATGGGTTTTCCAATTTTTGGTAATAACTATTGTCATTGCATCTAATTATTTTTTTTCCTATGAGATTTTATTTAATAATTATTTTTTTAGGTCTAAAACTATTCATCTCCATCAGGGTCATCTCCAATTTTTTTATCATGAATTTATAAAATTAAAAAAAAAAAAGTCATTTAATGTTTAATTTAAATAAAAATTTGTCTCTTAATATCTTTTTTTTTAAAGTTATCTCTTAACATATATTTATTTTTTTCATTATACATATAATTAAACAATAACTACAAAGTAATTGCACGATTTTATGTGCGAATAACTATATGACCAAAAATGGTTTTGTTTGTAGTTCATATGAGTTTTCACTCAAATTTGTTGTTCCATATTGACACTTGCCATTGCATGCAATTATTTCTTTTTTCATATGAGTTTTTTCAGTTTTTAGTAATAACTATTGTCATTGCATTCAATTATTTTTTTTCCTATGAGATTTTAGTTTTTAGTAATGATTATTTTTTTCCAAGTCTAAAGGTATTCATCTCCATCAGGGTCATCTCCAATTTTTCATCAAGTATGTTTCATTTTCTCTACTTTTTTTTGTTTTAATTTATTTTCCAACCTTTTTTGTTTTTTTTATTGCAATTTTCTTTTCAATACTCACTCTTTTTCAAAATTAGTTTTTGGCCTAATTTTTGGGCATCATATTGCTTTTTTTTTTTTTAACCTTTTTCGATTTTTTTTTCCCTAAACTTTGTTTCTTTTTTCAAACTAAGTTTTTGGCCTTTGCGAAAAAAAAAACATCTCCAATTAATTACGTTTTTGTATATAAACGCAATTCTTCACACAATTCAAATGAAGTAGATGTTTTTTTTTTAATATTATGTAATAGAATTTCAATTATTATATTTTTTTCAATGAATTTGTGTTGACATTCCCAATTATGAGATTCTCAAAAACATTACAACAATTTATACCAAAAACAAATTTAACAAAGAAAGTTTAATGCAGTTTTGGCTAAAAACTAATGCTAATTATAAAATAACAAAGATCTATAATAAGTGTTATAGTCTTATATGGTTTATTTTGTTTCTATTTAAATTTTAATTCAAATTAGAACCGTTCGAGTGAAAAAGTTTGTAGACAAATCTCAAATGTTTTAGGTTTGTGTGAATTTTCTTACTTCAATTAATTATAATTGTATTATATAGATCCAATTAAATTCAAACTTATATTAATGATTGAGTTGATTTAGTTCACATTTTTTGTATTAAAAATAAAAAATGTTTAAATTTTATTATTATTAAAAAACTATTATTTCTATTTCAAAAAAAAACTATTATTTCAATATGTTTTTCAAGATAATATTTCAATAACTTATTTTAAAATAGTGAAAGTCTTCCAACTTTTATTCTCTTGAGTCTTGATCATTGTCCGATTTTGAATCTAAATTTAGATCTATATCTATATCTATATATACTTATATACACACTATATTAAAAGGCATAAAATTTTTTAAAATATTTTTAGACCTCAATATCTCTTTAAATTTTAGCTAATTGATTAATTACATCAATCAAATCTCATACAGATCATTATTCGATTTTATTTCAAATTCGAATAATGATATTATGATTTTTTTTTATTCAAATCAATTTGAATCAAAATTCTGAATTTGATAAGGATTCAATTTTGATATCGGGTATAAATTTAAAAAAAAAAATCGAGAGGTGCAAAAATAAATAAATAAATAAAAGTTGGGTTTAGAACTTGAAGCATCGCTTTTCTTATGCTCTGCTACATGTCGACCTTAACGGATTCAGAATCCCAACACTAAAAGCCTATATTGACATTCCACACTCCCAATATCAAAATCTTTAATTTTTAAAAAATATGTTTGATCATATGGATAGATATTTTAAAATAAATAGTATTTATATTTATATGGTTTATATTTTGACATACTTTTTTGATATTATATTACCATTGTTGAGATTTTAAAATATATATATATATTAGGTTAAAAAACATAATAGAATTTA
Source organism: Trichosanthes truncata (assembly GCA_033996785.1). Taxonomy (NCBI): domain Eukaryota; kingdom Viridiplantae; phylum Streptophyta; class Magnoliopsida; order Cucurbitales; family Cucurbitaceae; genus Trichosanthes; species Trichosanthes truncata. The sequence goes on from JAWPNB010000004.1 coordinate 7,691,311, forward strand.
GATAATTTATCTTTCAAAATGAATTTGAATCAAATTTCCTAATTTGATAAGAATTCAATTGAAGATATAATTTGATTTTGAATATTTTTTTGATAGTATTTTTATCATATTTATCATATAGCTAGAGGATGTTGTGGAGATGTATAGATTGTCCTCTAAATTTTGATTCAAAATGGAATTCAAATTTAATTTTGAATTGATATTGAGATATATAATTTGATACAAAATGTTTAGGTATTTTTTTCTTTTCAAATCAATTTGAACCAACTAAATTCAAGCAAATTTGACTCCAGTTGTAAATTATCTAGCTGAAACCAATTATGAATTTTTGATTTCTGATCTACTGACTAACAAGAACCTAAAAATATCCAAAGAAAAGGAAGAACGAACACGAGCATCCTCCTCTTTTAATCTCCTATCTTCTTGAAGTTTCCTATCAATCTGATGTTCTTCCTCAACCCAGTATAGCTCTTCGAAATGGATTTTGGAACGATAGCATGGAAATCACGACGTTCATTGTTATCATTAATATTGGCCTTCTTGGGTAGCCCATCAACAAGAACCCAATCCAGAACAATGGCTCGATCCGGTACAATTACTGCAAAATGTATAGTTGTGTATGTGCAATGAAATTCAATACTAACTATCTAAATCTATAATTCTATAATATATTAAAAAGCAAAAACATTTTTAGACCAAAATACCATTTAAAATTTTAGTTAATTACATTAATCAAATCATCCTAATCCGATTTGATAACTTGACTCAAAATAATATCTGATTTAATTTCAAATTGATGAATTTGAATCAATAATCTTAATTTGATATGCAATTTGATTTAAAATCAAATCAAATTTGATCCCCATGGTTTGGAGAAAGCTAGAATTTAGTCCCTATGATTTTAAAAGTTAGAATTTCATCTTTATGGTTTGATAAAACCTCATAAATAGTTCCTTTGGTTTGATAAAATCCTCATAGATAATCCCTACGGTAGGGATTATTTTTTAGGATTTTATCAAACTATAGGGCTAATTATAACATTTAAAATTATAGGGATTAAATTCTAACTTTCTCACAATCATAGGGACTAAATTTAGAATTTAACATATATATACACACAAGTGCATTGCACGTGGTAATAAACTAGTGAACTTAAATGCATCTAGAGTTTCATTTAATGCAAGTCAAGCATCAATTAATGGAACTACACTTCATTATAGTTTTTTTTTAGTCTTTTCCATTTTTTTTAGGTTACTTTTGCTAGTGGTTGATTATGACATTAAAGTTTGAGATGTTACCCACTTTAGTTACACACTTTAAGATAGTTTAGTGGTTGGGTTTAAGGTATATTTTAAAAGCTATATAAAGCCATCATGGTTGTAATATAAATAAGGTTATGATTCTTAATGGAAGTTCCATATTTTGGTCCTAAAGCCATGAACTTGTTTCCCTTTGTATTTCTTGTGATTAGATTTGCATTTGAAGATCAATTAATTAATGTTGATCAAACTACTTATTGAGTGATTTGAATCTTAAGCTTAGAAACAAGTTTTTCTTTACTCTTGATATTAATCATCAAAGTAAATCTATTTTTAACTTCATCTTCGAGTTGGAACGATTTGAATTTGGGGTTTGAGTGTTGTGTTATGAGGGTCTAATTTCATGAAGGATTCTTATATACACTAGCTCTAGGGTTTCTTATCACATATCATTTGCAAGACTTTTTTTTTCTTTTTTTTTTTTCAATTTTATTTATGGGCTGGGATAAGTTAATGTGCAAATTTTTTTTTTTTTTTTTTTTTTGAGTTCGCAGATTGACTTTCATGTGTCAAATAACATCTGCAGTGTCATGTTTGTAGTTTGTCCAAATGTGTTATAAAGAAATTATTTAATAATACAACAACTTTTTGTCTACAAAATTTAACAATCTTTTTTGTACTTTAATTAAAGATGACTAGATATCTTTATCATCAGTATTCAAAAGTAACCAGAACTTTAACTCGACAAATTACTTATGGGGGCAAATCAACTTTATGAGCAAACAATTTGTCTTGAGGACATGGGGGTTTGACAAATCATTAGTTCAAACGTAGGAACTTGGTTCAAGCTTAAAGCTATTATTTTGATTAAAAAGTAGAACGAGTATAGCTAACAACAATCCTTATTGGAGTAAAACCGATGTTTATTTTTACTTCTTTCAAAGTGAAGACTATGAAGCTACAAATAACTCGTTATCTTAGGCTCGCTTGATAATGATTTCTGCTACATTTGATAACCATTTATCTTAGGCCCCTTTTGATAACCATTTGGTTTTTAGTTTTTGGTTTTTGAAAATTAAGCCTATAAATATCATTTCCATCTATGGATTTCCTTGTTTTGTTATCAACTTCTTACATATGTTTTCAAAAATCAAGCCATGTTTTGGAAACTAAAAAAAGTAGTTTTCAAAAACTTGTGTTTGCTTTTGGAATTTGGCTAAGAATTCAAATGCTTTCTTAAAAGAGATGAAAACAATTGTAGAGAAATTGGGAGAAAACAAGCTTAATTTTCAAAAACTAAAAACTAAAAACCAAATGATTATCAAACGGGGCCTTAGTTTTTGGTTTTGATTTTTGAAAATTAATCATATAAATACTATTTTCACCTATAAGTTTCCTTACTTAATTTGTTATCTACTTTTTACATATGTTTTCAAAAAACAAGCCAAGTTTTGAAAACTAAAAAAAATAGTTTTCAAAAACTTGTTTTTGTTTTTAAAATTTGGCCAAGAATTCAAAAGTTTCCTTAAGAAAGATGAAAATCATTATAGGGAAGATGAAAACCATTGTAGAGAAATTGTGAGAAAACAATCACAATTTTCAAAAACCAAAAACCAATGATTATCAAATGAGTCTTCATTGTTAGTTTTCTGTTTTTTAACATTGTACTTGTTGCTTTGCAATTACAATAGTTTTATTTCTTAAGAAAACATTTGAATTCTTAACCAAATTTCAAAAACAAAAATAAGTTTTTGAAAACTACTTTTTCTAGTTTTAAAAACTTGGTTTGGATTTTGAAAATATTTGTAAAAGTTACATAACCGAACAAAGAGATTTATATGTGGAAATAGTATTTTTAATTTTCAAAAACAAAAAACCAAATGGTTATCAAACTGAGTTTTAATTTCTTTTCATTGGTAATTCTTATTCATGGTAAGAACTCTTAGTAATTTTTTATTAGAAGAAATAAGAATAAGAATAAAACTAATGGAAAATATTTAGACTTAAGACTTGGATGAAAGCCTTGATATATACACACATATACATTATATGTGTGTGTATTTGTTATGTCTTCCCACATTCAAATTATACCCTTTGAAAATCATTGGGGCATTGATCAGAACAACCAAATGCTTTTATACCAACATAGAGAGAAATTGTATGTTATAGAAATTTGTTGTGCATGGCCAATTCTAAATTGTTTTTTCTTGTTCATTACTATAATACTGTTATCTACAGTTTTTTGATATGCAGTATTTCAAAATTTTAAGATTTGTTTTTCCTCTTTAACTTCCTGCAAACAACTTTTCTGTAATATTGCTGATTTTTTTGGATTGTTAATTTCAAAATTTGCAATATTAACATATGCTCCCCTATTCAATCCGTGAAAATATTCTAAGCCATGCATAATTTTATCATTTTTTTTTAAGTTTATTAGTCATTATTTATGTGACTATTAAATCCCAATCATGTTTTCTTTAATGCAATAAATGTGAGGTTAAAGATTTGAACTTCGACCTCAAGAAGAAATTGATATATTAACCATTGCCAAAGTGAGTGTAGTTCAACGGTAATTGATACGTACACTTGACCAAAAGTTCAGAAGTTCGAATCTTCCCATCTCCAAATATTGTTGAACTCAAACAAAAAAAACAAAGAAAAAAAAAATGTTAACGGTTGAATTATGCTTGTTGAAAACTCAATCATATATGAGGGTGTTATTTGTGAGTGTCACACATGATTTTATTTGTGTAGCTCATGTGAAGAGAAGTAATACCTGCAATGTAATTGCATAAAATTTGATTGCGACATACTTGTTATTTCTTTGTAAATCTATTAAAAAAGATTCAAGCATATTGTTGTATAATTATATGCAATTTGATCTTAACATTGAGTTATAAACTCATGCCTGTTTAGTTGTATCCTTTAATTTACATGGATAAAAATGACTAAGTTTGCAAGTTTAATATATCTATTATTTGGAAGACATGACCAAATGAGAGTTACACATATTTGGAGCACCGTGTTGGATTTGGATGATTTTGGAATCCAAACCCAAAACGTTGTTTGGGCCACTATGTTCAAAACTCAATGGGCTTGAAACGCAACCTCGTGGTTTTTGAATAGTGCACTCAAAACACTATTTTTTGATTCCTAGGCTTCATAACACTGCACCCCAAACATTGTTTTCTGATTCTCAGGTTTCAAACCCCTCAGGATTCTGATTCCAAAGGTTCTGATTCCGAAACGGTGCTCCAAATGCCCCCATAGTGTCGCAAGATAGAATTCACTCTTTACCAAATTGAGAAAATATATGAGAAGTTCTCGAGTGCTAATTTAAAATTTGAAGAATGAAATTCTATCGTCTCATTGGTCAAAGAGAGAGTTAATTTACATGATTGGCTCATAAACAAATTGTTCGTTGAATTAGAGGATCGAGTACTTAAAAGGAGCAAGAGAAACAATTGCAAACATAAAATAGACTTTTGATGTGGCAGTAAATATAATACAAACTTGTGATGGAGTGATTACGCTTCATCTATGGAGTGGTTTGAGAGGGGTTGAGAGTTTTTGAAGATTGAATGACTTTAAATTTCTGGAAATTGGCTTGTTCCTATGATTTTTTATGTTAGGAGGAGAGATGGAGTAACAAGAAAATTAGGACTTGGAGAGATAATAATCATTATCATATAGTTTCATATGGTTGGTCAAGGCTCAGGAGTTAGGTGCATGGTTAATATTTGAACCATAGGCAAACTGCAAATCTCAATTGTCCACTTGAAAATACCACCATAATTGAACAGTTTAAGAGAATATGATCGAAAGGAACTGCAAAACGATGTTACCATTTACCTTTGAAAAATGTGTGGCTGCTACATGAACACTTGTAAAATCTGGAAATAATTTCAGTTGGCAAAAACATTCACTCTCACTCGAGCAGAAATTTCAGGGTGAAGCTTCAGCTCTGCAATATATTCTCCTGTTTCCCTGATCTCTGGAAGAAAAACAATCCGCTTGTCTATATCCCTGCACATAATTGAACTGTTGAATCAGAGGGGGAAAGTCCAAGGATTAGCTAAAAAGTTTGAGATACAGTTTGGAAATATTCTTTAGACTTTAGTCATAAGATTGATTGAAATTTTAAAAAGATCATAGGCTTGAAATTTTTAAAAGATCATAACCATCTTGTACCATCTTGTACTAGTCATATGCTTGAAATTTTTAAAAGATCAACTTGATTCAATGGTGTCTCGAATGTGACTAGTACAAGATGGTTCGGCTAGTTCAACAACGGTCACAGTCCAACCATCTTCGTAATTACATTCAAAAGTGTCTTTGATAGAAACATGGCAACCCCCCTCCCAAGAAAAAAAAAGTTACTTGTTTGTCACATTTCCAGCAGAACTCAAGGTTTGATGGGAACCACATAGATCTGTATTAAAATGAAGATAGCAGCTGGGGAAGAAAGTTGAGCGCCCTTCCCTGATCTCCTAATTTCAAACTACTTGAAATACTCAAGTCAATATTTACTTACCCTAATTCTTCCCATTCACTTTATTTTGTGGCCATTCCAACAAAACTCCCTAACAGTTTTCTAGCTAAGAATAATTTTCCCTTCTTTGCTGGGTTTGTGAAATGTTCTATTGGGGACGGCTTGGATACTTATTTTTGAGATGATTGTTAGTGTGCAACAAGCCCTTTTGCTTTATGTTTCCTCACTTGCACCATCTTTCAGCTATGAGGTTGCATTTTGTGGCCTCTGTCCTGCCATCCTTGAGTAACTCCCCTTTCATCATTTTGGGTTTCCATTGCCTTTTGTCAGATAGGGAAACGACAAACAAGTCAGCTCCTCTATTGGTTAGGATCTCAAGGTCAAACTCTTTGCTTAGCAAGTCTTGGATGGGAAAGTTAACGACTAGGACCACATTTCCTCCTTGTTGCGGTTGAGGTTGCGGTTGTAGTGGTGTATTATGTATAGGGGTGCATCTGAGAATCGATATCGTATCCTTAGACTCATTAGGTCTTTGCATGGAAAGTAACAAAAACTGTAGTTCTATGATGGAAGAGGTTTTGCTTCATCCCCACTTCGTAATCAGGGAAAAGTTCTTTGGCTGGCTTAGAAAGAATAGAAGGTTCAGAGGAGTTGAGAGGTCATGGGAGGAGGTTCGATCTCTAGCTAGATTTAACGTCTTTCTATAGGTTTCAATCTGAACCTTATGTAATTATTATAAGGTCTTTTTTTGGATTTTTTTTATAAGAAACTCGAGAAATATATTAAGCACAAAAGGAGAAAACAACCTACGGGCAAGGGGGAGAGGGACAAAAGACTAATAAAGAAGGGCTTTCCAGTTGGTAAGAATCATGGTGACGGTGTAATTACAAAAGATTTTTTTGCCTGAAACACCACCACGAAGAGGTAAGTTGTACATTGTCACAAAAAAACATTAAAGGGAGTTGATTTGTCCTTGGTTACTCTCCAACCAAATACTCTACAAAAGAGCCCTGGCAATGTTGTTCAAAATACCTTGGCAAACACACCAAGAAGCTTCTAACAAATTTTCCAATCTCTTTAGTGACCCGAAAGGCGCGTTAAGTGAGAAATAGTAAATAGCTAACTGTTAAGGATGACTTGTACAACTGTCAAATGGCCTCCCTTTGAGAGGGTAAGGTTCTTCCATTTTTTCAATTTGTTTCTAAATTTGTCCACCAGAGGCTCTCAAAAGGACAAAGCATGATGGTTACCTCCATAAAGAAAGCCCAGATAAGAGAAAGGCAAGTTCTCCCCTCAGCATTCAATCTTAGAGGCTCGGGAGATTAGAACCTATACATTTACATTGATGCCGATAAGGGATGTCTTAGCAAGATTGAGGGATAACCTTGCGCTAAGAAGAAAGAAGGGGATGATTAGCCACCAATTTGAAATGACCTCTTTCTTGTTTGGGCATAGTATGATGGTGTCATCTGCACACTGCAAATGAGATACAACCACAACTTTTCTACCCACTATAAAGCCTTATAACATTCTTCTCAAAAAAAAAAAAGGATTAACATGTTGAAAGCCCTTTTTCTCTAGAATTGTGTCAAGGCAAGACCAATCTACTTTTTCATAAGCCTTTTTCATAATTGAGCTTCAGCCAAAACCTTTTTTTTCTTCCTTGCTTACTATTCCCCTACCGCCTCGGGCTACTAAGATAACATCTAAAATCTGCCTTCCTTCTATAAAGGCCGCTTGAAAATTGCCGATGGTAAAGGGAAGAAATTTTTTCAATTTTGCAAACAGAAGAAACTGTAAGGTTTCTACCCGTTGTATTCAGATTAGTGAAGGAAACTTGCCCTAAGGCAATACAAAATACTCCAACCGATATTGAGAGGGTTGGGAAACTCTCCTCCTCCGCTATGCTAAGCTTTCTCTCCAAAAACATGAAAAACAAAGTGCAGCCAAAAAGAGCATAATAAGGCTCTCACTCCTCAGCCACCCGAGGACCCCACAACAAAATCATTCCCCTCCCTCCTTCCATTCTAACTAACTGGCGGCCTATTTCCCTTCTTACCCCTACATTGATATTGGGTCTTGATTGGGGGCCTAACATCACTCCCTCGGTAACGAGAAACCTTGTCCTCAAGGTTGAAATTTGGAAACTGCTTCCTCATAACTTAGACGACTTCCCATGTTGCCTCATGTGCCGGCAGACCCTTCCAACTAATTAAGGCCTCATCCTGACCTGTTTCTTCATTTTCGCGGTAGGCGAACACCTCAATAGGCTCTGCAACCCATTCATACTCATCTGTGAACATCGGAGCACTGGCTTGTACTTCTTGATGATTTCCCACCGCCTTCTTAAGTTGAGACACATGAAAGATAGGGTGTATGGTTGCTGTTGTTGGTAGTCGTAGTCGGTACGCTACTGGATTGATCTTTTCCTCCACTCGATAAGGGCCAAAATATTTGGGAGATAGTTTTTCATTCCTCTTTTTTGCTAAAGAGGTTTGACGATATGGCCTCAGTTTAAGGAATACCATTTCCCCCACCTCGAAGAGAACCTCCTGTCTCTTCCTATCCGCGAATTTTTTCATCCTCTCCCTAGCCAAGCACAAATGGTTCTTCAAGGCATCCAAAGCAAGATCTCTACTTAGCAGTTGCTGTTCTAAGGACTCATTCGATGTTTTCACCGTCCCATAGGACAACAGAGGAGGTGGCGGACGACCATATACGACCTGAAAAGGGGTAAGTCCAATAGAGCTATGATAGGTAGTATTATACCAATATTCCGCCCAGCCTAACCACGAAGTCCACCCTTTAGGCTTTTCACTACAAAAACACAGCAGATAAGTCTCCACGCATTTATTAACGATTTCTGTTTGACCATCGGATTGCGGGTGATAGGCCGAGCTTCGACATAATTTGGTCCCTTGGACTCGAAACAATTCGTTCCGGAAATGACTGAGAAAGACTTTATCACGATCAGATACAATTGAACAAGGGTGGCCATGTAAGCAAACAATCTCGCGAATGAAGCTATCCTCCACGGACTTCGTTGTGAAGGGATGTTTTAGTGCCACAAAGTGGGCCATTTTACTCAGTCTGTCAACTACCACCATGATCACATCATAACCTGCGGAGCGGGGCAACCCTTCTATGAAATCCATAGATAAGTCTTCCCAAATTTTCTCAGGTATTTCTAGGGGCATAAGAAGTCCCGCCGGTGTAACAGCCAGGGTTTTATTTTTCTGACAGATCAGACAATTTTCCACATACCCCTTCGTATCAGTTTTCATACCCTCCCAATACAGTTCCCCTGTTAACCGTTTATAAGTACGCAAAAATCTTGAGTGCCCACCCATAACCGAGTCGTGATACATGTGAAGAATTGCTGGAATTAATGAAGAGGATTTCGATAATACTAACTTGCTTTTATACTTTAGAGTTCCTTGCGTGAACGTAAATTTGGAGGCACTATCTTCTTCGTCTTTCAACTTCGCAATAATGGCTTGCAACTTCGGGTCATTGGCAACTTCTTCCCGGATAATGTCAACATCAAGAATGAAAGGAACTGACATCTCTGCCAAATGAACTGTGGGAGGAAGGCGGGAAAAAGCATCGGCAGCTTTGTTTCCAAACCCAGGCCGGTATTGCACTTCAAAATCATAACCAAGTAGCTTAGCTACCCATTTCTGATATTGGGGCTGAATTACCCTTTGATCTAATAAGTATTTTAAAGCCCGTTGATCTATCTTGACAATGAACTTCTGCCCCAATAAATACGGACACCAACGTTGGACTGCAAAAACGATGCCATCAGTTCTCTCTCATAGATGGATCTTGCTCGCGCGTTAGCCGATAATGTGTGACTATAGTAAGCAATTGGCCGTTGGCCTTGAACGAGGACAGCTCCTAGACCCGTACCCGAAGCATCAGTTTCAATAATGAATGGACACGTGAAATCAGGTAGGGCTAATACCGAGAGAGTTACCATGGCTTTCTTCAAGGCTTCAAACGCCATAGTCGCAGCCTCATCCCATTCGAAAGGACCCTTTTTTTAGTAGTCGAGTTGGGGCTGCTATAGTTCCATAATTTTGGACAAACCGACGATAATAACCGATCAGGCCGAGAAAAGCTCGGAGGTCCTTGATAGATTGGGGCCTAGGCCATTCCCACATCGCTCTTACTTTCTCTGAATCAGCCTCCACACCATGTTCAGAAATCCAGTGGCCTAAGTATTCAATCTGGGTCCTTGCAAACTGACATTTCTTATCATTGGCATAAAGTTGATTCTCCCGTAGCACCTCGAACACCACAGATAAATGTTGTAAATGGTCATCATAACATTGGCTATAAATCAAATATCATCGAAGAATACCAAGATGAACTTACGTAGGAAAGGCTTGAAAATGTGGTTCATCAATGCTTGGAAGGTTGAGGGAGCATTCATCAGCCAGAATGGCATCACAAGGAATTCATAATGGCCCTCATGAGTCCGAAAAGCTGTCTTCTCAATATCGTTCTCATGTAATCAGATCTGATGATATCCCGACTTCAAATCGATCTTTGAGTATACCCTCGAACCATGAAGTTCATCCAACAATTCCTCTACAACAGGAATGGGAAATTTATCAAGGATTGTTACATTGTTCAGTGACCTGTAGTCCACACAGAATCTTGAGCCTCCATCCTTCTTTTTGACCAATATGACAGGGCTAGAGAAAGGACTATAACTGGGTCGGATTATGCCTGCATGCAACATTTCTTCCACCAACCGCTCAATTTCTCCCTTCTGCACTTGCGCATACCGATAGGGTTTAACATTGACAGGATTAGTTCCTTCTTTTAGGTGTATGTGATGATCAATTTCCCTCCTGGGAGGTAATGTTTCCGACCATTGAAAAATGTCACTGTATTCTTTCAACAATTTCTCTACGAAAGTGGGCAAGTCGCTCGTCATTGATGATAATTCTAAAGCCATAGAGTCTGGCGCCACTTCTAAGGCTTTAAATTCAACCAAAAAGCCTTGGTCACTCGTCTCCCATGCCTTCATCATCTTCTTTAGGGATACTCGGGACTTGGTCAAACTCGGGTCTCCCTTTAAAACGATCAGTTCCTCGCCCATTTCAATCTTAATCGTCAAAGTTGGCCAATGCACGCTAGTCTCGCCCAACGTATGCAACCATTGCATGCCCAGGACCAGATCTACCCCTCCCAACTCAAGAGGCAGGAAATTTTCAATCACCGTCAACTTTCCCAAATTCACCACTACGCCTTTGCACACTCCCTTTCCCTTCACCGCCACCCCACTACCCATAATGATTCCGTAATTAGCCGTTTCTGTCACCGGTAATTTCAATGTTTCTACTAACCTCTGAGATATGAAATTATGCGTAGCCCCACAATCCACCAGCACAATCACTTCCTGATCTTCCACGGATCCTTTCAGTTTGATAGTACCCGGGTTCGTCATGCCAACTACTGAATTCAAGGATAAATGAGCTGCATCCCCTTCCTCTTCATCGATCATCTCGACCTCACCCTCAGTTATCTCTTGGTCGTCTTCCATAATTTCAGATTCTTCCCCATTAGCATGCACCACCAGAGCTCGTAGCTCCTTAGCTTTACACTTATGGCCGACCGTATAGCGTTCTTCACAGCGGAAACATAGCCCTTTTTCTTTTCGACTCTGGAATTCAGCATCAGATAATCGTCTCGCATGTCTTTCCTTACGTGGCGCAGCGTTTGAATGCCCCGATAGTGTGATTGTACGAGTGGGTGTTATTTCCGGTGGCCGCGTGTTCATTCCCCCTCCACTACTTGCTCTGGGGTTATGGCCTCCGAGTGGGCCATTTGAGCCTCCCTTAAATTCTTCCCGACGGGCTTGATCACGGTCTTCAACCAGCTGGGCTGTCTCCATCATGTCATCAAGGCCCACTGGTCTCCAACACTGTACTTCGGCCCTGATCCCTGGCTTCAAACCATTCATGAAGGTCTTCTCAATTACGTCCTTCGTCAACTGCGGCAACGACGCCATCAAGAGCTCGAACTCATTACAATAATCCGTCACCGTTCCCTCTTGCTTGATCGCTAAGAACTGGCCCAACACACTACCTTTCTTAGCCTTCCGAAAACGAGTTAGTAATCTCAACTTCAAATCTTCCCAGCCAAAAAACGGCTCACGTTCTTCTTTACCCCGATACCAATTCAGAGCTACTCCCTCGAAGCTAATTACTGCAACAGTCAGTTTCTCCGATTCGGTGAGTTTGTGGATTTGAAAATACCTGTCCGCTCGAAACAGCCACGAATCCGGATCCTCGCCCCCAAAAACAGGCATCTCTACCTTTTTGAACTTGATTCGATCGTTATTCGCCTCCTCGATCGGAGCTGCTAACGCCTTATCGTTTTCAATTGCTCGCATCCCCGAGGTCACTTCGGATTCCCCTGTGTCCTTCAACTTGCGACTAGAGGTATCACCCTTTCCGGTGAGCGTGGATTGCGTTCTCATCGCCGCCAGCTCAACTAACACTAAGGCCACTGTTTTATTCAACGAAGCGATGCCTTCTTCCATAGATGGAATTCGTAAAACCTTCTCTTGAATTCCTTCGAGCTCCGCGCGCATCGATTGTCTTTCCCGATCGGCAACTTCCAGACGATCCTCCATCAATCGCTGCGTCATACTCCGCGTTCTCCCCAGGTTGGTTGCTCTGATACCAATATGTAAGGTTTCTACCCGTTGTATTCAGATTAGTGAAGGAAACTTGCCCTAAGGCAATACAAAATACTCCAACCGATATTGAGAGGGTTGGGAAACTCTCCTCCTCCGCTATGCTAAGCTTTCTCTCCAAAAACATGAAAAACAAAGTGCAGCCAAAAAGAGCATAATAAGGCTCTCACTCCCCAGCCACCTGAGGACCCCACAACAAAATCACTCCCCTCCCTCCTGCCATTCTAACTAACTGGCGGCCTATTTCCCTTCTTACCCCTACGTTGATATTGGGCCTTGATTGGGGGCCTAACAGAAACCAAGTTGATCAACCTATACTCACCAACTCTAATTGCTTTCAACTTCTTGGGAACCAAAAAAATGTAAAACTATTAGTGCAATTGTTGATAACTTTTTTAGAGTCTTGGAACAACTTTATCTAAGTTCGTTTTCAAGATGTTCCAAGCCTTTTTAAAAATCTAATCAGACATGTCATATGAGCCCCAAGACTTCAAATTCCCTAGGCTGGCCACGGCCTTGTGAATCTTCTCTTCCTCAAAGGGGGACTCCAACCAGTCCCATGCTAGTTGCAAGGGAGACCACTCCAGATTCTCAAAGATAAACCTCTATCCCTCAGGTTCGCATAAAACTTGGTAAAGAAATCAAGAATTTCCTTTTCAATCTCACTTTCGAAGTTAGGAGATTTCCAAATTGAAGGAAAGATTACAAACAACGGAAAAGAGATTCGAGAGGCTCCATACTCTCCCAATTCCATACTACTTCAAATACTTTGACTCAAATTTGCATACCCAAACCTTTCTTCACGTTACTTATAACCCTGCTCTTACAAATTCTTTAACTAATAATTAATTTGCCTCTAATAAACAAACCCATCAGGATTAAAGAACTATTGTACGTCAAAAAGAGGAGGCAGCTCAATCACAGCATAATTAGAGTATTGGAATTGAGGATTATTGAAGAATCATCTGCTCTGAAGTTTAGGATATTTGATAGTAATAGTATTCATTATGCTAGCTATACACCAATAAAGTCCTCTATTCACATAGAAAAGTAAATAGATAAAGTACCTCTGAAGTTGTGCCTTGATAATATCAACAAGATCCTGTGCTGTAACACTGCAAAAATAAGTGCATTTTAGTAGGCATAATGAAAAAAAAAGAAAAGAAAACTGCTTCATAATACAGCTAAAATCCAACTCACGTTCCAAATATCTGTTTTCCTTTTCCACCTTTCCGTTTCACCTTGAAAGCTCCAACAGTTTCAAAAATCAGAGCAAGCTGCTGTGCCTCCTCTTTTACCTGACAAGTTCATTACCATTAAAACGAAATATCTGTTGTCATATTTTATTTAATTACTCTGCATATGGCCACTTAGATATTCAGTGACAAAAATATGTTATCTGGTATTCATAAAAAGACAAAAGGATGCATCTCAAAAATGTTCCTACAGAATGAATCCAATGGACTGGCAAAGTTTCAATAGACGAGCATGCAATCATTTGGAAAGTATGGATAGTTGTAAAAAGTGACGTGTAAAGATATGTTTACGGAAAGCACTTAATTATTGCTCCTTCCATAGAAGTGTATCACTTCAAAAAACAAGGTTTATCAAAAGGCATCCCAAACTCACTATTAGAAGCCCAAATCATGTCTAAGAGTAAAAGCTAATCCTGTTGTTGTTGATGCTTATAACAAAAATTATATTCAGTGAATTAGCGACTTAGATACCATAAAATTCATTTCTCAGATAGAATATGAATGCCCGATCACAAAACAAATGGAAAAGATTTGTACCCGTTTTTTCTCAGCCTCAATTCTTTCCTCTTCAATCCGCATCTCCCTGAGAAAAAATAAAGATCAATACCAAGAATTCAATGAATGTGCACATTAAACAACATTTTTTATCCATAAATAATTTCAGGCTACGGTTTACTGTTTAACCTATTATACTTTTTGATAGAAATCATCATACTGTTACGTAGATATTGTCATAATTTTGGGAAAGTGTTATTTCCATTCTCATTAAATTAAGTATTTAAAGCAGAGTGTCAATGCACATCGGATTCCAATAACCAGCTCAATAAAGTTAGTTAAAACCAACTAATCAATAACCACTCAGCAACTAACTGATATTTAATTTTATTTACATCCTCTATCAAATGATTAGCCTAAAAAGGCATGAGTTAATGAGACAATCAATCCTAGGGCCTCCATAAACATATCAGCTCTCTGATGTGTAGCAAAAATGAACAAAATAATTTTTTTTCCACACAATCCTTTCAAGAAGCTCAATGCAGTACAGTTGGACTGTGGGAAAGACAACGCTGTACGGCCCCTCCCTAGAGCCATCGGGCATTTTTACCACTAAATCTGTCTTTACCAACCTTACAAGTAAATCTACCCCTTTGGTAGATCTCATTTGAAGTTCAAATATCCTAGAAAAGTTAAGGAAGTTAGGCTAGAGGTATATGGGAGGATAAATACCAAAGAAGATCGAATTTTTCCTATGGGAAATTTCGCTAGAGGTATATGAAAGGATAAATACCCAAAGAGTTAAGGAAGTTTGGCTAGAGGTATATGGAAGGATAAATACCCAAAGAAGATCAAAATTTTCCTATGGAAAATTTTGCATAGAGCCATCAACACCAAAGATGTCCTTTAAAGGTGTATGCCCTTCTTGGCTACATCCCCTGGATGGTGTTCTTTGTGTAAGGCTGATGATGAATCCCAGAACCACATCTTTATACATTGTTCGTTTGCATGGAAGTTGTGGATCAGAATTTGTGAATCCTTTGGATGGCATTTGGCTTTTCCTAGAGATGTAAAGGATCATCTCGTCATTGGGGCATCCTTTCAAGAATGCCAAGGCTTTGCTATGGATGAATATCACTCAGGCCTTTTTTTGGGTTCTTTGGAAAGAAAGAAACCAAAGAGCTTTTTTGGAAAAAGAGAAATCCCTTAAAGTGTTCCTTGATCTTGTCATCTATTATGCTAAATCTTGGTGTAAAATGTCTAATCACTTTGCTTCCCTATTAACCAATTGGGAAAGCTTTTTGTAATCACCATGGTTTATCCAGCTTTTTTGTCAATTTTATCAATGAAATTGTTTCTTATCAAAAAAAAAAAAAAAAAAGAAGAAGAAGAAAAAAAGGTCAAGTTCTTTTTGTGGTCTCTAGCATATAGAAGTCTACCAAAAAAATGAGGTATGTAGCTTTCGTTAAGGAGAGATGGGTTTGGGGATTTAGTCTCCTAATTCATGGATACTCAAGAGAACCTCCAAAGGAAAATCCCCAAATGGGCGTTGTTCCATTCAGCCGACTGTTTTTGTTGTAGGGAGAATGATACTCAGGATCATATTCTCCTTCATTGTCCTTTTGTGAATGGTGGTTGGATATTTATTTTGAAAGAACTTTGTCTGTCAATGTGCTTTCCCAGAAAAGTGGATCAGTTCGTTGAAGCACTCTCAGGTTGGGACTTTAACGGTAAGGCAAAGGTTCTGTAGAGTTGTGCAGCTAGACCCCTTTTTTGGATTCTTTGGAAAGAATGAAATCATAGGATCTTGAAGAAAAGTCTTCTCCATTTGATTCTTTTTGTAGTAGTGTGCATAGCTTCTTTGTGGTGCTCTAACCCTAGAAAATTATTTTGTAATTATAGTCGTGTGATGATTATTTTAGATTGGAAGGCCATTCTTTTGTAGCTTCTTTGGGTGGGGGTTCCCTATACCCCCAACCCCTAGGTGGTTTTTTTTTTTTTTCCTTTTTGTTAATATACCTCAAATTCTTATTAGAAAAAATGTCAGAAAGTTAATTTTCACATGTTTTGTTCAACCATGAAGATGAAATACTAAATTTCGAGCCAGCCGAATAGACGAAATATTACCATGCCAAATAACTAGAGAGGACGAGAGGTTTACCTACAAGTCTTAGAGAAGTTGCCAAATCCTCGACAACTCAGCTCTCATCGAAGCTAAAACATTGCACTGAGCTTCTGGAAACCTTCTGGATGCTATTGTCTGCTTTCTTGCAGACGAGGAAATGGGGTTGGAACCATAAAAGCAACTTGTAGACCAACCGACATCACCAGCCCAATCAGAGTTTAAATAAGATTGTGAAGTTAAATGACCAGCAGGAAACAGCAACCTACCATGCCACAGAATACTAGATACTTTGGCTCCAAGTTGAGCAACTAAAGATATATTCTATTCTTAAACTGACCATAATGAAGCTATTTGGTGAGGTGAACGGATAAGGGCCATTGATACTTTGTCCTTGAAATAGTATTTTTCCCAAAAGCTTGTCTTTTATACAGAAGTAACCAAAGTAAAAAAATGAGGTAACAACTACTACCATGGTAAAATTGACAGATAGACAAAAGATTGGAAGCAATGCTTAGACTTCAGAGCACATTTAAAAGAGAAAAAGAATGAGAAGTGTGCTAATTGTCAACTCTCGTGAAACTTGATTATTAAATTTTTGGAATTGCCTTCTGTTAGAGCTGTTTCTACCCCATCCTCCATTTCAGAATCTATCACCTCCATTACCTCCTCCTCTACAAAAATTAAGCCTTTAATATTATATGGAGCTCTTAAAAAGTAACTGAATTAGATTTGGTTCTTAGTGAGGTGGAACAGAATTATATTTAGCTGGAAGTCCATTTACCATATGGATGTGCAGATCCTCTTCTTCTATATGCATACATCCTGGTGCCACAATTTGTTTCAAAGCTATGTGACTAAGGCAGCCCACTTACCCACCTTCACAGAGCTTTGCCTTGGAGGGTTAGAAATTGGGAATTCAAGGGTTCGTAACAGAGCTCTCTTAACCAAATGGCTTTGGCAGTTCCCCCTCGAGTCTACTTCCTTGTGGGTTAAGATTTTTTTATTTTTTTATTTCATTTTTTATAATTTTTTTTTTGGTTAAATTATCAAAAATACCTTTGAACTATGAGGTTGGTTTCAATTATACCCCTGAACTTTGAAAAGTTTCATTTTAACCCTTAAACTTTGAAGTTTGTTTCAGAACAATCCTTGAAGGCGTTTTTTCGTTAAATTCATGGACGGAAAATGATGTTTTTGCATTTGTACTGTTGCTTATGTGAACATATTTGAACATATACGTTGAAAAAAAATCAAAACATATACAAATATGTCATTTTTCATCCATGAATTTAACGGAAAAAAACTTTCAAGGGTTGTTTTGAAACAAACTTCAAAGTTCAAGGGTTAAAATGAAACTTTTCAAAGTTCAGGGGTATAATTGAAACCAACCCCATAGTTCAGGGGTATTTTTGATAATTTAACCTTTTTTTTTATAAGAAACAATTTCATTGATGTATGAAATTTACAAAAAGGATGAAAAATCCATGGTAATTACAAGAGACTTTCCCAATTGACTAAAAGGGAAGCATATGTGCAGGAAGCAAAAAGATTGGACAATTTGCACCAAGAGATAGCATAATAAATAACAAGTCAAAAGAAGTTTCTGATTCCCGAAATACTCTTTGGTTTCGTTCTTTCCAAAGAATCCAAAAGAATGCCCTAGTCATGTTCAACCACAGCAAAGCCTTTGTGTTCTTGAAAGGGTGCCCAACAGCACGACGTTGAGAAGATCTTTGACAGTTCCCGGAGTAACCAAATACCAGCAAAAAGAGTTCAAAAGCCTGTTCCAAAACCTTCTAGCAAATGAACAGTGAATAGAAATGTGGTTCTGTGATTCGTCATCTGATTTACGAAGGGAACACTACCCAAGGGATAATGCCATATAAGGCATACGCCTTTGAAGAACTTCATTAGTGTTGATGGCTTTGAGGGAGAGCTCCCATAGGAAAATTTTGATTTTCTTTGGGTAGTCGTTCCAAATGGCTTTAGATAAGGAGGGCTCGATGAGACAAGAGCTATCACCCATATCCAATAATAGGGATTTGGTGGAGAACTGTCCGTTGGGATTAAGAGACCAATTCCAAGAATTTTCAAATTGTGTAAGGACAATGGGGTCAAGGTCGAGGCTAAGTTCTGCCCATTCCAAAGCTTCATCATCTTTCAAATTTCTCCCAAGTCTAAGGTCCCAAAAACTGTGATCTCTGTTCCATATATCTTTCATCGTGGCTTCTTTATAGTGTGATAGCCAAAAGAGGCGGGGAAAACAAGCGGCCAATGTGAATCTAGTAACCCATGGATCATGCCAAAAAAGTGTGTTTGCTCCATTTCCTAACGGGTGACAAATACGGTTGGTGATGAGGCTTTAGTGCTTAACTATATTTTTCCAGGGTCCTTTGGCATTAGCAGATGCAGCCCAATTTAGATAAGTTGACGACCCGTATTTTCCTCTAATAAGCTTTCTCCACAAAGCATTTTTCTCATGGTTAAAACGCCAAACCCATTTAGCCAAAAGAGCACTGTTTTTGTCCCTCGTGGAATGAAGACCAAGGCCCCCTTGATCAATAGGATAGAGTATATTACTCCATCTAACGAGATGTTGCCCCTGCTTATTTGTACCACCTTTCCATAAGAAGTTTCTGAACAATCTTTCCATTTCCTTTCCTACCTTGGCAGGCAAATGAAACAAGGAGAGGTAGTATGTGGGGAGATTGGAAAGAGTAGCCTGAAGGAGTGTGAGTCTTCCTCCTTTAGATGTAAAGGTAGATCCCCATGTCGAAAGTCTTCTCTCGATTTTTTCTATGATAAGAGCCCAAAATCCACTCGTTTTGGGTACTCCATTGAGAGGGAGCCCCAAATAAGTATTAGGCCAATCACCCACCTTGCAACCATAATTTTGTGCAATATCCTCTATAACAGTGGGGTCCATATTGATGCCAATAATTTCTGATTTATGAAGATTGATGTTGAGGCTCAAAGCTTGCTCAAAAGTATTAACCACTTGGAGCAGATTATGGACGGATGATTCATCTTCGAAATCAGAGAAAAGGATAGTGTCGTCCGCAAACTGGATGTGATTGATACTTAGGTTATCTTTACCAATCCTAAAGCCTCTGATATGATTTTCACGTTCTGCTTTGGAGAGTAACTGGCTAAAGCTGTCCATAATCATAATAAAAAGGAAAGGGGATAAGGGGTCTCCTTGTCTAAGGCCTCAAGATGCCATAATTTTGCCGCGAGGATGGCCATTTATGAGAATCGAGAAATTTGCAGAGAAGATGCACCCTCTTATCCATGATCTCCACTTAGTAAGTGAGTGTGATCAAGGTAAGCCCAATCCACCTTATCAAAAGCTTTTTCAATATCCAGTTTAATGACCACACCTTTCTTCTTCTTTCGTTGCCACTCATCAATAAGCTCATTTTCCATGAGAGAAGCATCCAATATTTGTTTGCCCTTGACAAAGGCGGTTTGGAAATCAGTAATGGTAAGAGGGAGAATCTTTTTTAGCCGTTCAGATAGGACCCTAGCAATAATTTTGTAAAGGCATGTAGTAAGGCTAATAGGGCAAAAATCAATCACCAATCTAGCATTAATTTTCTTTGGGTTAGGATTATTGTGAGCAAGTTTGGAAATCCCAGGAAAGATATTTTTCTTGAGCTTCCGTCCTTTTTTCTGATTTGGTCCATTGCATTGTGGGTGATAGGAGGGATACATATTTTTGGGAGGATAAGTGGGTTGGGGATAGACCCCTATGTTTTTTGTTCCCCCGTCTTTATCACTTGTCATCCATGCGTAATCGTTTGGTGGCTGATGTTTTGATTCTTTTTGGGAGCTCTCCTTCCTTTCGTTCGGTTTTCACCGTCCTTTGTCCGATAGGGAAATGACAGATGTCATGGCTCTCTTATCTTTGATTGGGGAGTTTGAGCTTAGGTCTAGGAAGAGGGATGTTCGTTGTTGGAGTACCAACCCTTCCGAGGGCTTTTCAGGTAGTTCTTTCTTTCGTTGGTTGTTGAACCCTTCTCCCTCTAGCAAGTCCATTTTTTCATATTTGTGGAAGAAGAGAATTCCAAAGAAGATTAAATTCTTTGTTTGGCAAGTTATCCACGGAAGAGTTAATATCCTCAATAGGATCTCGAGAATGCTGCCTTCGTTGGTGGGGCTTTGCTGCATTATTTTTCAGAGGGTGGAGGAAGACCTGGATCATATCCTTTAGAGTTGCGACCATGCCCAGTCTATTTGGGGCTTCTTCTTTGAGGTGTTTAGGTGGCAGTTTGTTAGACGTAGAGATTATAGGGAGATGATCGAGGAGTTCCTTTTCCATCTGCCTTTTTAGGATAAGGAGAGGTTTTTGTGGCAAGCTGGTGTGTGTGCATTGTTATGGAGTCTTTGGGGAGAGAGAAACAATAGAATCTTTAAAGGTGTTGAGAGGGACCCTTGTGATGTTTGGTCCCTCTCTAGACTCCAAATTTCTCTTTGGGCATCGGTAACGAAGTTATTTTGTAATTATTCGTTAGGTTTTATTTTACTGGATTGGAGTCTTTTCCTTTAGTGGGACTTCCTTTTGAGGGCTGATTTTTTTTTTTTTTTTGGATGTTTGTGTATTCTTTCATTTCTTCTCAATCAAAGTTGATTTCTTATTTAAAAAAAAAAAAAGCTTTGTGACTAGCTGCATACATCAATCAATTCTGTAGATTTCTTGCTCATAGAGGAATATAGCTTCTCAAGTGTATCCCAGAGTTTTTTTGAGGTCATGCTTCCAACAAAACAACTTATGATAATGTCTTATCTCGACTATTCTCACAAGACAACCGCCTGACCCTACTATATTTATAATCTTAAGCAACCAATTGCTCAAACATAGGGTAATTTGGGAGGTTCAACTAATTGCAGATGCTGGAAAGAGAGGATTGGATTTCAGTAGGCTTCCCTCCCCAAATCTGAAGAACTTATGAACCATGAGAATGAAAGTAATCAGATGTTTACACAGAATGAAATTGCCTTAAAATCCAACTTAGCAGGGATCATATTGCAGATATTAGACATTAGAGAGAGCGGCGCATTGTTTGAGGTTGAAATCACAGGGGCGGCAGAGGGAGGGAGAGAGAGAGGAAGCTTATCACTCAGAGCATGATACCATGAAACTTCCACTCTTTCAGCAAACAACCATTTTCATTCTCTCATTCAATTGACTATATACAACAGAATATTTGTTCATTTGACTCACTCCAATAACCAGCTAAACAAATTTAGTTAAAAACAACTAATCAACATCTAACTACAACTATTTGGTTACACTTACAATTCCCTCCCGCTATAAACATTTAATTGACCCTTTGGCAGCTGAGATGTTGAAATTATAGAAAGCTCAGTAAGATCATTTGCACTGGTAAACTCTGAGAATAGAAATATTATAGATAAAACATACGGCATCCATAAATGAAACGGGTTATGTAACACATTACTTGAGCAAAACTGGAGTAACAATCTGGGCCTTGCCCATGGGGAACAGATAGTTTCTGTAATACCCAACCTTCACGTCAATAAGTTGCCCTTTCTTTCCCAGGTCCGGCACATCCTCCTTCAGAATTATCTGCCCCAATTCACACACCACAGAACCAAATTACAATTGCAACCACTTAGCTACTAACCAACCAAACAAGGAACTAAAACGACCAATAGGAAGAACGAAAGCAGCCACTAGATAAATTTTCGAATCCATTTTCGACAATCACCTTTCGGGACTTATTAGCCTTCTTCTGGGCCACAATCACCATGGTAGTCCTTCCATAAGAGAACTTGGCAGTTTCTTCGAAGTGTCCACCTACATTCGGCAGACCCATATCTACAACGGAAGAACTCCATGACAAAGCGGCTGTTAGAGAAGCCATTTCAATTTTCTCACACAGAAAAATGCCTCCCACTTCGCTGTTCTTTCTTCTTTATATCGCTGCGACTGCAATCTTATCTCTAGAGTGTACACGTAATGATATCCACAGACGCAGACAGTATATCATAATTCGTTCGTTTGTAAATTCAGAGAGCACAACTTGGGCTGCACCAAAAAAAAAAAAAAAAAAAAAAAAAAAAAAAAAAAAAAAACCAATAATTCATGATTGGAATTTTGTTCACCTATTTTTCAAAGAGAGGTGTGATGTTCAAAAAAAAAAGAGAGGTGTGAAAGAAAAGGTTATGCTCATTCTAATGTATATTTGTATCAACAGTCAGTCCAAGTCCATCGCAAGATCTTTTAAAACAAAATTCTTCTAACCAAATTTGACATGTTGATGTCGGAATTTGGATCACCGGATCAACGATAAATTTGTATTACCGAGAGTTGGAAATGCCTGCAAAACAGAGAATTAACACCAATGTGGTGCTAAGTCACTTAAACTTCGACGCTCAAATTAGAAATCAAATTTTCACTTAGAAAGCTTAGACCGTAGAAAGTAAGTAATGATTGCATACATTTCAACGTCGTAGCCCTTCGCATTTTATGTTCATATAATCATAACAGTCAGTCCTGTATCATCGCGATCTCCGAGAATTTTGCTCGATTGTTGAATAATTTTTATTGCTTTGACCGTTACTTCTGAAACTCGTTTAATTCAAATCTAATGAATCATTGAACGCACTCCTGAAAGGTTTTCCCACTCAAAGCCTCTTGCTTGTCCATTTGAGATCAGGAAAAGTTGGACCGGGCCACCTCTTGACGGGTTTGTCTTTTGGCCTTTTGGTTGACCCTTCAGAGTTCAAAACTAATAGACTTCTTAGTTGACCCCGAGGATGTTGGGATCTATGCCCTAAAGCCTCGTAATTAATTATTTATTTAATAATTAATAATAATTTTGATTATTTTATTTGCAATATAATATTATCCATTATATGAAAAATCTAAGGTTATTAGTGTAATCTTGAACAATATGTGGTTGAAATACAGGAGGATTGTTCAAGAAATAACCTAAAGAGTCATAGTATATGGATAAGGTTGGGTGCCTTATCATTGTAACACTATTGATACAACCCATTTTGTAATAATTACAAATGATTTGATCCAAATCGTTCATGTGGAGACATGTGAGTGGGGGTATCTTATACAATGAGTTTGTATAAGATTGGACCACAAAATATTTAATATCTCTTTGTAAATTCGTTAATTGAGAAGATTAATATTTCATCAAGATGATCATATGTGACTCGATCTTAATCCTGAGTGAGTTATGAACTCCTGCCTGTGAGGGCTTATCCTTTGATTTGTATGGGATAGAGTGGCTTTTGTTGCCGATTCAATAAGCCTACCATTTTGGGGACTTGACCAAATAGAAAGTTGGGAACATAATCTCACAAGATGACATTCACTCATTCCCTTATAGGGTAAGTAGATGAGTAGTTCTCTTAACTGCTAATTTCGGGACTTGAACAATGGGTCTCCACCCTCTCATTGGCCCGAGATGGACTTCGTTTATGGTTGGATCATAAATAAATTGTTCATTAGAGGATCAGTGGTACTTAAGGTGCAAGATGTAATTACAGGGATAAAACGGACTTTTGACCCAGCTGTAATTACGAACAACTCGTGAAGGATCGACTTGCATGTAGTGATTATATCAATGGACACAACTTATCCTACAGTGCATAAGAGTGCAACTTTAGGTCTATAGTGGAGTGACTCTAGAGTTAATGAATGAAAATTGATTAATTAAAGAGTTTAATTAATTAATTTTGTATCATTGGAGCTTATAATCTGTAAGTCCATAAGGTTCCCTTGCTAGCTCATAGTAACACTAAAAGATCAATTTAGTTGAAAGAAAAATTTGAAATATCCAAATTAATATTTAATTTGAAATGTTCAAATTAATATTTAATATATTATATATATTAAATATAAAAGATGAAAATATATTTATTGTATTTGATACATTAAATATTAAAATAATTAATGTATATTAGATACATTTAAAAAAAGATATTTATTAAATTTGAATTGGATTCAAATTAGGAAATAGATGTTGTAGGAAAATTTTAAAAGGTTTGAATAAGATTCAAATTGGTTAGATAAATATATTTTAATATATTAGATATTAAAATATATTATTTAATTATCTTCCCTAGACCACTATAAATAGGATCCTAGGGGTGAGCCATTGAACATTCTTCATAGAACACACATCTCCTCAATAAAGAATTAGAGAATTCTCTCTAGATTTTTTCTTCTCCAATCCCTTGAGGATTTTCTTTCAAGAGGCTCCCACAAGCCTCGATCTTGTGTTAGAGTCATAGCCAGGAAGACTTTGTGGAGGAGATAAAGATCTGCCAGAATATTCTCCATATTTATCTCAAAAGTAAGTTTTCTTAATTAATATGAATTTTAGTTTAATTTTAAATAAAATCAAAGACAATCCAATGCTTCCGCTGCGAGATGAAGAGTTCATTCCTATCAAAGGAGTCAGTCGGCCAAGGTCAGTCTAGGCTGACCCCTTAAGGGGTCGACCAAATAGCCTTTGGGCCAATCCCTTTATAAGATCGACCATTCTATTTCGGGCAATATCGGGCTTTGTTTCTTTATTCGGAATCGTCGACCAATTAGGTAGCTAACTTTTTGCCCATAACAGTTGCCCCTGTTGGGATTTATGCTCTAAAGCCTCGTAATTAATTAATTATTTAATAATTAACAATAATTTTGATTATTTTATTTGCAATATAATATTATCCATTATATGAAAAATCCAAGGTTATTAGTGTAATCTTGAATAGTATGTGGTTGACATACGAGAGGATCATGTTCAAGAAATAACCTAAAGGGTTATAGTATATGGATAAGATTGGGTGTCCAACCTTATCCTGGTAACACTATTGATACGGCCCATTTTGTAATAGTTACAAATGATTTGATCTAAATTATTCATGTGGAGACATGTGAGTGGAGGTATCTTATACAATGAGTTTGTATAAGACTGAACCACGAAATATTTAATCTCTCTTTATAAATCCGTTAATTGAGAAGATTAATATTTTCATCAGGATGATCATATGCGACTCGATCTTAATCCTGAGTGAGTTATGAACTCCTGCCTGTGAGGGCTTGTCCTTTGATTTGCATGGGTGAGAGTGGCTTTTGTAGCCGATTTAATATGCCTACCATTTTGGGGACTTGACCAAATAGAGAGCTGGGAACATAATCTCACAAGATAGAATTCACTCCTTCCCATATAGGGTAAGTAGATGAGTAGTTCCCTTAAATGCTGATTTCGGGACTTGAACAATGGGGCTTCACCCTCTCATTGGCTCGAGAGTGACTTAGTTTATAATTAGATTATAAACATATTGTTCATTAGAGAATCAGTGGTACTTAAAATGCAAGATGTAATTATAGGGGTAAACAGACTTTTGACCCAGCTGTAATTACGAACAACTTGTGAAGGATCGACTTGCATGTAATGATTATATCTATGGACACAACTTGTCCTACAGTGCATAAGAGTGCAACTTTAGGTCATTAGTGGAGTGACCTATAGTTAATGAATAAAAATTAATTAATTAAAGAGTTTAATTAATTAATTTTGTATCATTAGAGCTTATAATCTGTAGGTCCATAAGGTCCCTTTATTAGCTCACGTAACACTAAAAGATCAATTTAGTTGAAAGAAAATTTTGAAATGTTCAAATTAATATTAATTTGAAGTGTTCAAATTAATATTTAATATAAAAGAGGAAAATATATTTATTGTATTTGATACATTAAATATTAAAATTTGAAATGTTTAAATTTAATATCTAATTTGAAGTGTTCAAATTAATATTTAATATATTAGATATATTAAATATAAAAGAGGAAAATATATTTATTGTATTTGATACATTAAATATTAAAATAATTAATGTATATTTGATATATTAAATAAAAGATATTTATAGAATTTGAATAAGATTCAAATAAATAAATATCGTAGGAGATTTGAATGAGATTCAAATAAATATAAGATATATTTTAATATATTAGATATTAAAATATAATATTTTAATTATGGCAAAGATTTTCCCTTGGTCTCTATAAATAGGACTCTTGGGTTGAGTCATTAGACACAACACACATCTCCTCAATAGAGAGAATTAGAGAATTCTCTCTAGACCTCTTCCTCTTTAATCCCTTGTGGATTTTCTTTCAAGAGACTCCCACAAGTCTTGGTCCTGTGTTCGAGTCATAGCTAGGAAGACTTTGTGGAAGAGATAAAGATCCACTAGAAGATTCTCCATAATTTCAAGGTATGTTATGCTTAACCATAATATTATTATTTAATTCTAAATAAACTCGAACCGATTCCTACGCTTCCGCTTGGGTTTAATTAGATTATTCCCTTTAGCCCCCACTTCCAGCGCAAACCCTCTAAACATATTTGCTTGGGTTTTGCTGAGAAGTCTAAGGGTATTATTCATCTGTATTCTGTAGTTAGCATCATTCCATGTCTCGAAAATCGAGTCAGCCTTATGTCTATATAAGGATTCATTATGAACTCAAGTTCACGTAACTTTTCAAACTCTTCCTTCTCTCACTTCTCTTTACTTGGAAGCCCTTGTTTTTCCTCCACTTTTTCAGGTAACTTCTTTTTCCTTGTATTTTTTCCTTGTGGCGGGTTGTTCTATGGCTCTTCACTTCTAAACTGGTGACTTGTCAGACCTTGATGACGAAGATTTCGTTCCTAACCCCTTCCCAAAAGTCCATAGTCGACGCAAATCTGGGGCTCGTACACAAAAGGAGCCAACTAGGATTCGTTTAAAAGGGTCTATAACTTAAGCGACCTTAGATGACCTTAGGATTCAATTTAATATTCCTTCTTCCATCTGAGAGTCTCAAATTACGGAGAAAATCCAACCTCACCCCCACTTGGGGAAGTAGCTTTTTATCCTGATATGTTTACTAGTGGTATTCGACTTCCTTTACTACTTGTGGTTCAAAGTTTCTTGACACTCATCAATCTTGCCCCCAGTCAGATTCTCTTTAATGCTTGGTGTTCTTTTATAGGATGTTACGTTATTTGGCTTCAGGTTGGGAACTGCACTCCCATGTCTGCTACTGACTTTCTGTCCTTACACACTTTCAAACAGAAAGAAAAATCTAAACCATTTTACTATATTAGTCCGCAATCTGTCCATGAATCTATCGTAAAAGAATCTTCGTCAGTTAAAAATTAGAAGAAGTATTGGTTCTTCATTAGTGGTTCATGGCTTGCTCCTGATAGTCTTGGCTTTATCCTTCCGGTTCCAACCGATTTCAGGGTGATAGGCGAGTCTGCTATTTCCTTTCTTGACCAATACTATTTATATATATATATATATATATATATATATATATATATATATATATATATATATATATATATATATATATATATATCATACTTTCTTATTTTATCATTATTTTTGTAGCTGACATCAATCCGAAGCCATCACCTGTGCCCATTGCCTTTTGTGATCTTGCTTGGAGAATTGACGGACTTTTGCGTTGGGGTCCTGATTTGGTTCACCCCGATCTCCTTACTAAATATCACCTCATTCCGACCCCTTCGGCGAACTCTTCAGGTATTACTTTCTGATTTGTATATTAAGTAATAAGTACATTGTCAGTCGAGTTCTAAGTGTAGATAACGAACTTTAACTTTTTTTTTAATACTCTTAGATATGGCTTCACGCTCGCAATTCAAAGCCACGGATCATGAGTTGGAGATGTTATCTGACCACTTGAATTCTGACCCTGTAGAGACTGCCCCCATGGTTACCTCTCCTACTAATAATGAAGGGCACGAAAATTGACCTTCTCGAAGACAGTGCACCTAGGCTTCTCCTAGGCATACAAATTTTTGAACCCCTCTTCAAGGATCCTGCAGATTAGGCATTTCTCCATCCCCGGTATTCTCCGCTACTCATTCTATAGGAGGGGCCAGTCATAATATTCCTCCATCATTTGGCGGGTCTAGTCGTGGAACTATTCTTCCCTTTGACTATACTGGTCCTTATGATTCTTCCAAACTATAGGCAATGTAGCATTGTTTTATCTTTCTGCTATGCATTGAACTTCTTTCAATTTATAGAAATCAAATATTTGCATTACACATTGAATTTCTTTCAATTTATAGAAATCAAATGTTGTATTCTTTCTAACAACAAATAACAATTGATGAATGAAAAAAAGGCAATGTACCTGTTTTTTTTTTTCTTTAAACACAAATTGAACTCCTATCAAAATATAGAAATCTAAGGTTTCATTTTCTAAACACACATTGAATTTCTTTAAAACTTACAAATGAGGACCTTATTAGGATCTTTTTCAATTACTAAGAGTGTCTTCATTATGAGGGAGTTTTTTTTTTAAAAAAAATATACATTGACCATTACATATTGTTTTGTTTTTTTTTTTTTTTTGCAAAGGAACATTGTTTGTTTACATTTGTTTAAACACATGTACCAAATTGAACATCTTTGGAAAAGAGAATGCCAGTAGTTTACTTTTTCAAGATGACAAGAAAATGACAATATATTTCAACATTAGTGTCATGTAGGAGTAGAATATTCACAAAATATTAGTAGGACATCAAGGACCTATTTACATGATTCACAAAACATAATTATGGTTCACAAAATTTAAGTAATGGTCAACAATGGGTTAAGTTTGTAAGTCCGAAGAAAGATTGTTGGAGCAGATAGTCAAACCAACTAAGTACATGTGCATTTCATATTATTTTGAACCATGGGAATGTCTTCGATCGCTGGAAATTGTTGCCGAGGATAGTTGTTGGAGACGATGCAGGCGGTGAACGATCGTTGGAGAAGCGGTGATAAAATATGTTAATAGGATTACTGTACAAGTCGATGAAGTTAATATCCTAACACTGTAGCAAGTCGATGGAGTTGAGTTTTTTTGTGGGGAGTTAATTTATCCATGGGCCAAATGGTGAGTTGGGTTTAAAACCCAACTCAACTCAACTCAACTCAAGGGGCCAAACGCCCCCTAAATAAGCATCCATGTAGCTTAGTAGTTCATGACCGGCTGTTGCATCTACCAGTTGGTCTATTTGTGGTAATGACAAACTGTCCTTTGGACATGCTTTATTCAGATCTATGAAGTCGATACACATTCTCCACTTGCCATTGGCCTTCTAACAAGTCCAACGTTGGAAAGTCACTGAGGATAGTTTACCTCACATATGAACTTAGTCTTTAGTAACTCTTTAACCTGCTCGGCAATCCCTTCATTTCGAGCATGGTTAAAAGCTCGTCTTTTCTGGAAAACTGGCTTAAAGTCTAGATTGATATTAAGTCGATGCACCATCACTTGTGGGTCTACTCCAAGCATATCATCCGCTGACCAGGCAAACACATATGCATTATTCTTCAGGAACGATATAAGACTCTCCCTTTCCGTGGCCTCTAGCTTTGTTCTGATATTGACTCTTTGAGAGTTAGATAATAGTGGGACAGATTCCAATGACTCTGCCGGTTTACCTCGTTGCTCAGTCTTACCTCCAAATTCAGCTATCTCTTCGGCTTCCATATCGACTGTCTAAGACTCTTCCACTATCATGGGTGCCGAGGTTTGAGAATCGACCTCGACCTCTCCCACAACTTGTGTGTTTCCCTGAATGACCTACACATCTCCAACATTACTTGTCAAATCTTTTAAGGTCGTTCGATAGCATTCTCGTGAAGTCAGTTGTTCTCCTCGTATTACTCCAATCCCACTAGGGGTAGGAAACTTCATCACCTAGTGATAAGTAGATGGTACAACCTTTAATTTATGTAAAGCTAGTCTCCCTAGGATGGTGTTGTAGATCGACTTATCATTTACAACTAGGAAATTTACCATTGCAATTACGCTGGTCATTCAATCACCAAAAGTTACTGGTAACTCTATACTTCTTTTGAGTACACCACTTGGCCTCCGAATCCAATAAGTGGGTCTGGACGACTTTTCAATCGTTCACGCCCTATCTTCATGGCATTAAATCCGTAAAGGGAAAGTATATCAGCTGAACTCCCACCATCTACTAAGATGTGATGCACCTTGATATTTTCTATCACACGAGATACAACTAAAGCATCATTAAAAGGTTGATGCAGGTTCACTGCATCTTCCTCTGAAAAACTCATAACCTGTGTAGTCGACAAAGTAGCACATACCTCATAATTCTCTGGAGTAACCCGAGCCTCTCTTACTTTTGCCTTCCATTTCCTTCCAGATTCTCCACCTGTTGGGCCCCGAAAATTGCTCTTATCTCTCTAGGGGGTGTAGGGGTTCGGTCTTTTTTACTCCGAGATGGTCGATCAACATCTTAAGCATTCTTTCCTCCCACATATTCCTTTAGATGTCCACTATGGATTAGGGAATCTATTGCCTCCTTTAAATCGAAGCAATCAGCAATGGTGTGGCTATGGTCCATGTGAAAGAGACAATACTTATCTCTATTTCTTCGATGTGAACCTGCTTTTAATTTTGCTAGCCATTTTAACATTTCTTTGTCTTGGATCTCCATCAGGTTCTTCTCCGCCGAAACTACTGTTGGTGTATACTGCTCAAACTTGCTTGGAGGTAAACCTTTGCGACCCATCCGCTCTTGCAAAGTATTGCGTTCACCCAGTCTCCTTTTCTTCAATTCAGAGCGCTCCTCTTCGCTTCGCCCCCTCACCCATTGATGATCAGGGCGAGTAATCTTCTTTTTTGGAGCTCATCTAGAACAAAGTAACTCCTTTGCACTCATATATTTTTGTGCCCTAGAAAGAAGATCCACATAGGTAGTCGCAGCTTTCTTACCCAAGGACCAAAGGAACTTTTCATCCCTAAGACCTGCTACTATAGCAATGAGAGTCGCTCCATCAGTGTAACCCTCAATTTGGAGAGCTTCACTGTTGAACCTTGAAACATATTCTCTCAATGTTTCATTTCTTCCTTACTTGATAGTAAGCAAGTAAGTTGGAGGCTTCCGTTGATCTCGTCCCCCCAAAAATTAGGTAATTAACGTCGTGCTAGTTCTCGGAAGGAACCTATTGATAAGCCTTAGAATTAAGGCTTATTTAACTCCCAATTGCTTAAAATATTCTTGTTTTGACTTAAGATCATTTGAAAATAGTTGAAAGATTGCTTCAATTTAAGAAAGAAATAAATATGATAGCATTTGGGATAGAGTTCTAAATAAATTAATCTTGTTTGCAGGAAATATGGAAATTGCAAAATCGTGATTCTTCAATCTGGAGCAGCAGACTTGGGAATATGGAAGTTGCAAAATCAAATTGCAAAATCGTAATTCTGCAATCTGGAGCAGTAAAAAAGTTCAAAAAAGAAAAAAAAATCTGCATGTAACCCATTCCGAAAATCTTCAATTACAGCATGATTTTAGGGGTTTTGAGCACGAAATTTGGGCATTCTTCAACCCTAATGAAGGTCTATAAAGGGGGGGGGGAGTTAAGCATAAAATAGAGGCAGAAGGACTAAACAAAGAGCGGTAAAAATAAACGTTAATGATCTAATCAAACACCGATTCGAGGCAATTAGGGATTAAACGCAACTTTGATCATAGATATTCAACTAATCAGGTAGTTTCCAGATATTTAAGACTGATCGAACTCCTCGAGACCCCGTAGGAGCCTCCCCTTGGGAACCGAAATTCCAACGTCTAAATCGGTTATTCAACTAATTATTTATCATGCTATCTAATTAGAAACATTAAGCTCTGGGATAGGTCAGAACGTTCTAATTAATTAAGACTAGGCAATCGAAATTAATTGGCATGTGCATTTTAATTCGAAAGCCTACCATATACACGTAATTAAGCAATTCTACCTAATTAACCGACGTGACAACCTGCCTATTTACTACTTAAATTAAGCTAGAGACCGAGGACACATGCGAGTATTTCTAGCATAGCTATGAACACTTTTGCATAGTTAATTTGTCAAATTAACTATAAAATCATGCTACTAAGTATAAGCACAAAGATTAAAAGCAATAAAGATGCTAGAAATTTACATTCAAAGTGCTGGAATCTCACAAAATTACATAAAAATCCCAAACCAACCTCGAAACGGCGACGGATGCTTAGCCAGACATTGAACCAAGCCTTCCAAATACCGAATTTAGATTAAAAAAAAACTCCTAATCTAACTTATTCTAATGAAAAACAGAGAGAAAATAGTCTTTACATGGTCTATTGACGGCCAAAAACGAAGACAAATGACCAAGAAGACAAAAAAATCTATTTATAAGAATCGACGTAGCGTCTAAACGCTCTGGACAGCATCACAGGGGCTCACCGCAATGTAGAGGGAGGCTTCAGGGGACTACCGATAGCATCTAGACGCTGTCTCTGGATAGCGTCTAGACGCTACCCAGCGCGCAACATTAGTCATTTTTACTCTAACTCTTTGCTCAGGTGTCCGAATGATCTCTGGTTTGATATATTGGAATCGTGATTCGACGTAGAATCTTTCAATATGTGTTGTATGCTTAAATCCATACAAATGATTAATTAATTACATTAAAACCTCCAAACTAATATGATTTAGACATAAAAATATAGGATTGTGTTGGTCCTATCAATTGTCAATAAGTACATAAAACAAAAAATCCAATCAACTTTCAAGAAATATAGAGCAAAGTTGTGTAAGCACAATTGTGACTTCGAGGACCCTATGGGGGCCCATGCGAATCCACCTAAAAGAATTACGAATCCAAAAGATTGTATTTTGTTGTGTGATAGATGTGAAACCCTTGAATGGAAGATACATTTTTTTTGTTGTTGTACTCATAGTTCTATGTAACTCATTTACATAAGTTCTACTAATCATTAATTGTTTTAGAAAAAAACGCAAACAAACAAGGAAGAGTCGATCAAATCTCCCTTACAACCATCGAACTGGGTCAAAGTCATTTCTTCAAGTATAAAATGAATTGGTAAGGTGAAATTTTGTTTTTCTCTTATACCTTATCTCCTTATTATGACTAATAGCATGTGCATTTAAATTATAGAAGATAAAAAAGAGTTGTGACATTGGCCAGGTGGATTTGTTCCACCAAAATCATTTCTATGAAAAGGATGAGTGTGGTTAAATGATAGAGCGGGAGATACCTATGTAAGTTATATTTTATTATTCCATCCTAAATTTATGTGTTTCTTTATACATTTAACCTGATTCGATTATAAATGTAGTTGAAAATGCAAGAGCTTATGAAAGCATCATCCCAAGAAAGGTTTGAACTAGTCTTGGAGCCAGAGGTTTGTAAACAGGTTTTGGGTGTTCGATCAGGCCATTAAAGGTCTTGGCTTAAACCCAAAACCTAGCTCGTCATCTTGTATCATGTTTTCTTCCCAGTGCAAAAAAAAAGATGGAAAAGAAAGTTGAGAAGATGCAAGGTGAGATAGAGGAAATGAAGTAAACAAACGAAACTTTAATGACGGCATTGTTGATGTGGGAAGATAGATGGGCTCAATTCACCAAATTCATGGATGAAAACAAGGAGATAGATCTTCAAAGACTTAGGGCATGTTTGGGAGTGATTTTGGAATGCCCAAAATCACTTTTGACATGTCCAAAATCAATTCTCCTTCAAAATTGTGATGTTTGGCAATGATAAGAAAGTGATTTTGGAAACATCCAAAATCACTTTAAGTGATTCCCGGTCAATCACTTGGGAGGTGATTCCCAAGTGATTTTGTCTTTAAAATGACTATTATTTCATATTTTAAAAAAAACTTACTTTTTGTGACGGTTAAAAACCGTCATCTTTTATAAAAATTCATTAATTTCCATAAAAAAGCATGTATTCTCAAAACCGTCACCATTGAAGTCATCCATCATTATTTAAAAAATGCCAATTTTTCTCTCTCTAAAGTTTTTATAATGTCTATACTTTATTCTCTTTTTTACATTTTATTCATTGTCTCACTTTTTTGTCTCTCCAATGGTTTTAACTCTCTCTAACTTTTTTTTCTCTAAATTTTTTTGTTCATCTCTCTATAATTTTTGTATCTCTTTAACTTTTTTCTCTCTAATCTTTTACCTCTTGCTATAACGTTTTGCTCTTGAACTTTTTTGTCCCTAACTTTGAACTTTTTTTTTTCTCATTAAAGTTTTTCTCCCAAAATTTTTTATCATTCTCTTCAATTTTTTTTTGTATATCTCTCTAAATTTATTTTTCTATCTTTCAATTTTTTTGCTCTCTATTAAATTTTTCTCTCTAAATTTTTTGTCTATCTTTCTAAAATTTCTATCCCTCCATGTCTTAAACATTTTTTTTTTCTCTTTGGAACTTTAATTTTCTCTAGCTTTATTTTTTTTCTCTCTTAATTTTTTAGTTATCTCAGTATAGCTTTTGTCTACCACCTTCGATTTTTTTTTAAATTTCAAATGTAATACTCTTTTTAGTAATTTGATGATTCTAAAATCACCTTTGAAAATAAACATTAATCGTTTAAAAAAATACTTTTAATTAAATTTAAATCACTTTTACAAGAGTGGAGCCAAATATTAAACTGGTTTATAACTAAAACTTTTACAAAATTAATTATAATTAAATCACTTAGCTTACAATACTTATTTTAAAGTCACTCTAAAAAATGCCCTTAATCATTGAAAGTCACTTTTAATTGTATGAAAATCACTATTAAAACTATAGAACCAAACATTAAAATGATTATATGAAAATCATTTTTCATAAATCAATTATAAACAAATCAATTGTGCTAAAATCACTATTTCTAAAATTATTCCCAAACATGCCCTTAGGTATGCACTGAGTTTGTGTGATGTATGTCTTGTTTGATTCGTATGTTCTCATGGACTGGTATGAATAACATGTTTTAATGTACTGAAGCATGATGATATTGGTGGAACATTGTATGATAAATGTTTATCCATGTTCAGTTGTATATTCTTGGATTATGTGAGCATGTTGAAATGTTAATTAGTTGCTTGTACATTTATAATAACATGCTGGCTTTGTTAGGAGAAAAGCATGGTTTGGAAACATGTTATAAGATTTTCATACTTGGGAAGTTGTGAGTTCATGTTGCTATCATGCAGTTATGGTAGCCATTTCATGCACTGGGTAGTTTTAGGGGTGGCTTATGTGCGTTAGGCTCGCCTAGGGCACGTTCAAGTTCATTTTGGCCTCTATAAGACACTTTGACACTTTTTGGGCTCTTTTAGGCCACTTTGAAGGTTTCAAGGAGCTTCTAAGTCATTTCTAGCTAGCTTTTGGCCTCAAAGGGCACTTAGGCACCTTTAAGACACTTGGGTAGCTTTGAGAGGTGGGTTATGTGCATTAGGCTCACTTAGGGCACATTCAAGTTCATTTTGGCCTCCATAAGATACTTAGACAATTTTTGGACCCTTTTAGGCCACTTTGAAGGTTCCGAGGGGCGGGGTAAATGCTCCAAAGTCATTTCTGGCTAGCTTTTGGCCTCAAAGAGCACTTACCTTTAAGACACTTGGGTAGCTTCGAGGGGTGGGTTATTTGCATTAGGGCAGTCTAAGGCATGTTCAAGTTCATTTTGCCCTCCATAGGACACTTAGACACTTTTTGTACCCTTTTAGGCCACTTTGAAGAAGGTTTTGAGGGGCGGATAGACGGTCCAAAGTCATTTCGAGTTAGTTTGTTTGCCTCAAAGGGCACTTAGGCACCTTTAATACACTTGGATAACTTCGAGAGGGTGGGTTATGTGCGTTAGGCTTGCCTAGGGCACGTTCAAGTTCATTTTGGCCTCCATAGGACACTTAGACGCTTTTTGGACCCTTGTAGGCCACTTTGAAAACCTCTTTGTGTATTTTCCTTTCCCTTCTTTTATTTTTTGGTTTATGTTTAAACTTTTTTATATTATTTATTTTTTTCTTTCCTGCTTGTAGTCGGATCTTTCAAGCTGCTTTTGAAAAAAAATATAGATGAATACGAAAATGGATGCCTTTTAGATTAATTGATTTTCTTTCGATGTATTTTTGTTGGACAATGTAGTGAAGTACATGTACTGGAATGTTATTTTTGTATAAATATCGCATTTCAATATATTGACTTTTGTGATATTTATGTCGTGTTAAATTGATACCGTTAACAATATTTACATTATTATGTTATGAACTTTCAGGTATTACAGATATTAAAAAAAAAAAGCTAATCAAGAAGCAAAATACATGCACACATATATATAACTTTCTTCCAGCCCAAATATACGATGGCATGAAGGAAAACAATTTCTGCTTGTATTTATGTTGTCACGCGTTAGCATAAGTATCAGATACCTTGACACAACTTATATGCGTCAGGAGAGATTTTACCCCGACGCATGGGAAAGTGTGTCAGCATTAAGCTTCCCTAACTTGTTTGTGCCAAAAAGATTCTCGACACTTTTTTTGCATCAGAAGGATTTTATCCCAATGCTTCATAGTATTTTCGAGAAAAACCAACATTCTTGTAGTGTTACTTTCAATTGCTATAGCTTTTTAAATTGTTGCATCAAAACTTGTGATTTTAGCTATAATGACCAAAGTAGGCACATTATTATTTCAATTATTCTAATATTGATATTTAATATCTAATTTATTATAAGTTAATTATTAAAAAAAAATTATATGATTTAAATTGCACATTATTTTGTTTAACTAAATTATATGAGATGGCGTTAACGGTCATCACAGTTCACAGACTTTCTGTCATTATTTGTTTTTAGTTTTCCAACTCAATCTTGTTAAGTTTGTTACCCATCATTCTATGTATAAAAACATGAAAACAAGAAAAACATGATTGTATAAAATCTCTAGCTAACAATACACTCCCTCTTCTTCTATTTCTTCAATCATTGAGAAAAAAAAAATGATTGTATCAACAAGCCACAATGGCGGAATTGCGAGTGGAGAATTGTCCAGTTTTGCTCGACAAGTGCTGGTTGGACGGTGGTTTTCTCTTTTTGCTTCGTTCATTGTAATGATCGGCGCCGGTGGATTCTATTTGTTCGCTTATTTCTCCAAAGACATCAAAACCGTGCTCAATTGTGACCAAAGCACACTCAACAAGATTAGCTTTTACAAAGACCTCGGATCAAACGTCGGCATTATCGCCGGCCTTCTGGCCGAGGTGGCGCCGTATTGGGTCCTTCTCGTCCTCGGCGCCGCCACCAACTTCCTTGGCTACTTCAAGATATGGCAAGCCGTCACAGGACAAATCGAGCAGCCAACCTTCGGCTTCTTTTGCTTTTACATAACGATTGGAGGACATGCTCATAACTTAGCCAATACAGGTAATAGTCGCCACCTCCTTATAATAATTAGAAATAAATTTGAAAATATATGCGTCTTGAATAACCATTGACCATTTCTATTTCATATATTCAAGAGTAATAGTGAAACTGTTGGTCATGCTAGAGTGGTTTTCTCCAATCATTTCTCAAATGCAACAAATTTTAAACCAAAAAAAAACGAATTATTATTTAGAGGCTTACAAAAATAATTTAGTAAATAAAAATAAAGTGTCTTCTAATTATGTAATATTTTCTTCTGACTTGAACAGCGGTGCTAGTGACCGGCGTGAAGAACTTCCCAGAAAGGAGAGGGGTGATATTGGGGCTTTTGAAGGGCTTCTTGGGCCTAGGTGGGGCTATAATGACCCAACTTTACACCGCCATTTATGGTGATGATACCAAATCTCTGATTCTGTTGAGTGCGTGGTTCCCAACTTTGGTTACTTTCATGTTCGCTTTCACAATCAGGGAAGTCAAAGTTGTAAAACACCCACATGAGTTCAGAGTTTTCGTTCAGTTTCTATGGATCGCCGTCATTTTGGCTCTGTTTCTCACTATCTTGATTTTCATTCAGAAAATGGTTCAATTCGATCAAGTAGCCAACATGTTAATCTTGATTTCAATCATAGGTTTGCTTTTTCTTCTATTGCTTATGGCCATTAGAGAAGAAATTGTTCAGTGGAATCTTAAGAAAATGACCAAATTTGACAAACTCCAATCAGCTCGTCAAACACCCTTAACCGTAACTCCTTCCCCCACCAAACATTCGATTCAAAGCCAAAACAAAAGCAATTCTCGTTTTGCAAACATTTTCTACAGACCCGAAAGAGGAGAAGACTACACAATTCTTCAAGCAATTTTCAGCATTGACATGCTCGTCTTATACCTCACCATGATAATTGGGATCGGCTCAAGCTTAGCGGCCATGGACAATCTCGCCCAAATCGGAGAATCCCAAGGCTACTCAACCGAATCCATCAACTCATTCATCTCTCTCATAAGCATTTTCAACTTCGCAGGCAGAATCTTTTCTGGGTTTGTTTCGGAAATCATGCTCGAGAAATACAAATGCCCCAGGCCGTTGATGCTCACCCTCACCCTCGTGGTTTCCTGCATTGGGTACTTGTTGGTAGCCTTTCCCTTTGATGATTCTCTCTACATTGCATCGATGATAATTGGGTTTTCATTGGGGTCTCAAATTCCATTGTATTTCGCTATGATTTCAGAGATCTTTGGTCTGAAACATTACTCGATGTTGTACAATTTCGGCCAATTGTCTTGCCCAATTGGGACTTACATTCTGAACGTGTTGGTGGCTGGGAGTCTCTACGATAACGAGGCAGCAAAGACGGAGGTTGGTTCAAGCGAATTTAAATGCCAAGGGAATCAATGTTTCAGAAATTCTTTCACAATTATGACAGGGCTGACGTTGTTGGGAGCTGCGATATCATTGATTTTGGTGAGGAGAACGGCCGAGTTTTATAGAGGAGATATATACAAGAAGATTAAGGAAGATATGGATTCTTTGAAGACGGAAGTGGAGCTTTACCCTATTCGTGAGAAGAGGACTGTGATTAATGTAATTGTTGACAAACAAGGTTCCAATACAAAGACGTGATGTTTAAATGCAACGCTCATCTTTTTTTAAGATTTGAAGTGGGAATATTTTTCTCAGAGATTCCCGCTGGCGGAGATAAAAGTTAGCCCTTTAACATGTTTACAAAGACCTACATTGGATTCGATCGAAATAGAGTTGTGGTTGAAGGGGCATCGGCAAATGTCGAGAAAGGGATTTTTCCATCTGGGGGAGAAGTGACTGTTAAAAAAGTTTGAAAGGGCCAACGGCCATCAAAACTCTCCTACAAATTGTAAATCATTGTATACAAATTCAATTCTTTGTCCATAAAGACGTGTTTGGATTGAGGAGTTAGAAAAAGTGGAATTGGGAGGATTTTCTTAACTCTTTGTTTGGTTCATGGGTCCCACAAATTTATTAACTCTTCATTTAACTCCTTAGTGTGGGTCTCACAAACTTATTAACTCCTCCTCAAATTCTCACAACTTTCCTATCTTTTTTTTTCTTTACCCCACCTCATTCTTACATTTCTCTCTTCTGTCATTTCCTTTCTCTCTCTATTCTTTTACATAATTTTTAAAAAAATTTTGATTTAAAAAATTTTATTTATCTTTTATATAAATTTTCTCGTCATTATTACTAATTGATAATTAAATATAAATAATTATTAAAAAATATTTTTATTTTTATCTTATAATTTTAATAAATTTTTATCAAAAATATTTTTCTTTTTATTCTATAATTTTATTTTTTAAATATAAATTATATAGGAATGTTTTAAATATGATACTATTATTTAAATTGAAATTCTTAATGGTAATTAGAGTACTACATAACAATTTTTTTAATTGATAAAAATCTTCTCATCTCACTTCCTCCATATGTCATCTACAATTTTTTTAAGTTTAAACAAAAATTACTTATAACAAATAACAATCTTATCTTTTTTAAGCTTATTTTTTTTTATTAATGGCTAAAAATATATATATATAATTTTATGATTTAAAGATAAGAAAAACATATTTTAAACTATTCCGGTATTATAATTTAAGAAATTAGTATTTAAAAAGGTTCACATATTAAAAAATTAATTTTCAAATTAATCATATTCAGAGTAAAAAGATAAACGATTTCTCCTTCCAAACTTAATAAAATAAAATTATTACAATATAACATAAATATATAGTAATATGAATAAATGTATATATGATATTCATTTGAATGGTGTTGAAAAATATATATTTATTTTGAACTTAATTATTTTAAAATAGCATAAATATTTGATATTTACTTCAAAGAATATATTATTTTCAAATTAATCAAACTTTAGATAATCCATTACATTGATTAGTTAGAAAAATAAAATCTTAAATTATATACAAAAATTATTTTATTAAGCTTGAAAAAATTCTTAAATTAAAATTTAAAATTGACGAAAACAAGTTTTTAACAAAATTGTAAAAAATTCATAAAATAATATAATTTAAAATTTCAATTTTAGGATTGACGGAAACAAATCTATATTATTTCTAGAATTTAGAGAATAAAAACATAAAAATCTTAAAGTTTATTCGAATCCCTTTAAATTAATGGATTGAAATCTTTCCGAATCACATGTAATGTTTAAAAAAGTATTCTAAGAATTTATTTTATTTGAAAACTATCCAAGGCAAATGAATAATTAATGTGAGAGATATTGAAAAAAGAATGTAGGGTATTTTGTTCATTTTTTTTTTCTTTAAAGAAATTTGTAAAAAATATATAAATTAATAAAAACACAAAAATCTCAATATGAGAATTCATGAGAACAAATTCTTAATAATGAAAAATTGAGAAATTGTAGAAAAACTGTACAAAAAAAAAGCTAAAATCAACTTAAACTTCATAACTCCATGTTTAACAAATCTGCACCTCAAACACAGACTTAAGAACTTTTACTCCTTGCAACTTCTTGTCCCAAACACAGACTTCCTAACTCTAGATTAAACAACTCTACACCCCAAACACAGACTTCCTAACTCCCCAGACTTTTTAACTCCGCAGACTTATTAACTCCTACTCCCTTCAACTCCTTGCCCCAAACAGCCCCTAAATGACTAAAATAAAATCATTCCAAAAGTTCATTTATGAACCTTAAAAATATCGGCTTTGAGAAGAATAGCTAGTATCAAATAATTAATGTGCAAAAGCTCACTACCTAAGTGTAACGCCTAGGCTCAAGATCTGAAATTCAGATTCGGCACCTAATAGTTCCATCATTCCTCTGCATCCCCTGCGACCTAGTCATACTACCTACTTGTCTTGATAATTCATAGGAGGTCACCTAACATAGGATTGCTCCAAGCCAAACACATTTAACTTTGGAGTTTCTATGATTCTATTGAAAAGGAATGTGCATCTTGGGATTTTTGTATGGATAACCTTTTTTTTTGCGGTCAAAATGATGGATGACCTGATCTTTTAAAATAACAATGGATTCACATTGAGAGCGAGAGTACGATAAAATCCAACGAGAGTGAGAACCATTTTCAACCTTATTGACCGAGAGCGAGAGTACGCCAACGAGAGTAAGAGGTCATCTTCAACTAGATTTGAAAATGGATTTCATATTTGATACTTAGATTTGAGGAAGGTTGTTGTCGATACCATGCTAAAAGTGTACTAATATTTAAGATGAATTGCGTGGTATTCTTGTGCAAGTGTACAGAATGCTTTACCATATAGCAAGTAAATTATCGATTCCTTAGAGATCAACAATTTTCTCAATAGCAGAGTTAACGCTTTAGTGAATTCAATTAAAAAAACAAACAAACCAAGAATCATTAAGTAGATGCTAGGGTAACTAATCTTGCAGAAGTAAAATTAAATGCTCACACAGAACTTAATGCAAATGAAAACAAAGTAACCAGCAAAAATAACAGAGTCTTGTAAATATGAACTTAAACAAGCTCGGATTAGGGTGGACTCTTGCATTAATTAACTAAACAACTGAAGCTCATTAAACTCATTCAATCACAACAGATCACTAAGTACTCTCCCGAGTCATTTCATTGTACAAACTAACTCCCATTAGTCTTTTGCAAAAAAAAATATCCATTGTTTGGTGTGTGCATTAGGTGAGCCATTATCCCTAATCGACTCACTTAGAAAGCTTCTAACCCAAATAGGCTAATGTGATTAACGAGCTCTCAGCTTCCCCTAATTCTTTCGAATATCAAGGAAATGCTACTGCAACTCGGTTGGCCAAACGGAGTTGAGTACAAAATTAAACACTATCGCAAATCAAATGAGCAAATGCCCTTCAATAATTTCATTAATTAAACAATCATCGCCCCTAATCCTCACCCTTTGGTGATTTAGTTCATGATACAATAATTAAAACTAATAAAACAGTAAACGCTACACATAATGTTGTAATAAAAAGAAACTAAATCGCTAGACTAAGAGAAGAAGAAAAAAACGGAAGAGGAGACTCCGTGCTGATGTTGTTTCCACAGCTTCGGCAAGAATCTTTCCTCTTTCAAAAAACTCCGTCACAACAACTCTACTTTGTTGAGAGCTCCTTTCCTCCAATGCTTCCCTCCATCCAACTCTCCTTTTTTTTTTTCGATTCCCCATCAAAACGGCAACAGCTCCTTATAAAGCTCTGTCTATTTGTGAAAACGAGGGCTGAGTGGACATTCTTGACACGTGGCGCTCTTCTATAGGCTTTCGCATCCGTTGTTAGAATATTCCAATCTAGCTCATTTAATGAATCATTTAACAAGAGCGAATTTCACATGAACTCTAGATCCAGAATTTGCTTCCGCAAATAATATCGCCTCAGCATCAATCATCCTTTTTGTCCATGCTTTATCACTTGGCTTTATCCACTTTATCTTCTTCCAAAAAAGTATCTAATCAATCAATAAAGGTACATAAGTGGCATATAACTCTCGTAGCATGCACCAATCAATAAAGACTAGAAATATGAGAATTCTAATAGGAAAATGTGTACTATTTCTCCTAAAACTGTCAAGCTTTAGCCATAAAAGCTATTCTATAACTCTTATTTGAAAAGTTATCAAACCCCCAAACTTGAATCCTTACTTGTCCTCGAGTAATGCTTTCTCAACCTAGAAAAAAAGCCAAGGACTCTATTCTGCCAAAATGAAATCCAAACTTGTCGAATCAAATATTAAAACTTCATCCACATATAATAACCACAGAATGTTGTCATGCTTTTAAATTCCAACTTTT
Source organism: Trichosanthes truncata (assembly GCA_033996785.1). Lineage (NCBI taxonomy): Eukaryota > Viridiplantae > Streptophyta > Magnoliopsida > Cucurbitales > Cucurbitaceae > Trichosanthes > Trichosanthes truncata. The sequence continues at coordinate 7,734,740 of JAWPNB010000004.1, forward strand.
GATTCTTTGAAAAGGATAAAACTTTACTCTTTTGCACTTGCCTAAGATTCAACCAGAATCTTTTTAACATCAGGCTCTATATAATTTTACAACTAGAATTTTAATCACTAAACCCAACAATCAATCTCATATCCAAACTCAACTTGCTAAACACACCCACTACAACTAGCTTCTCCAAACTACACTCACTTTCTTGACTCCTTTCATTTTTCATAGATTACTTTCTTAAAGAATCCTTGAAGTCATGACCCTTGTTCTTGGAATGACAACATTTTATGATATCGTTCACCCTAGCTTCCAGGCTCATCACTACCACAAAACAACACTCATTTTTCACTAACAAGCTAATGTTAACCCTTTCACTACTTCCCTCTTGCTTCTCAGAATAGTGACATTTTATGATGAAGCTCACCTAAGCTCTCAGAGGGATGCAACTACTAGGAAAACACTACACTCAGCCCCTAACTACTTCTTTTATTACTTCTATATATATATATATATATATATTTGTGAACGTCAATGGCAATTGCACTTTCATTTTAGCTTACTAACACTTTGTGATGAAAGTATCTAACTACGAACACAACTTACCATTGAAATTGCTTTCTCATACTCTCATCCTAAGTTAGCTTTTCATGCAGGAGCAAACTATAGGTGTCATATATGCTACCGGTTACTTCACTAACTTGGGATGAATATATATATATTTTTTGGGACTAAAAGTGCACCTTTTAAGAAAAAGAGGAGTGTTCTTCAAGAATATAAAGGGAAATACAAGAGATTGACTAAGGATGGAGAATAATGATTTGGTCCCCCCAAACTTATACATCTCATTGTCCTCAATGAGAGTTAAGCACGAGAAAGACCCCCAAACTTATTTAGAACTAGAAGAGTGAAGGCTAACAAGCTAAGGATTCGGCTGAGAATGGGCTCTCCTAAAATTCTAATTTCTATAGAAGAATGACTCCAACAGTCTCTACTAGAATCCTAGGGCTTATTGCACAAAAGAGTAAACATAATTATTTGCTAAAACAACTTGCACTCATCCAACATTCTCTATAATCAGATATTATGAACTTAAAGAAATAGAGAAAAATATATTATTCAACAATATTTCTCAATGGCATGCAGAGTCAACCTAAGCGAACATTTGCTCCCTCATTTTCTTTTTATTCAAGAAACTACACAGTTAATGCTCATAAGGGGAAATACAAATAATAAGAATCAACAGCAGCTTAGATCCATCAAAGACATCATCAAATTATATTTTTACTCGATCAACAGAAGACAGACATGCATTTCATTTCATAGAACCAGGAAGAAGATATATATATGTATATATATATATATATATATATATATATATATATATATATATATATATATATATATATATATATATATATTCTTTCTTCTTCAAACAATCCTAAACAAAAGCTAAAGGAACAACAAAAACAAACTAACAGAACTTGAAAAGACAAAACGTAACCACAAAAGAATTAAACAGACAGAAGGTATAAAGATTAAACCAACATCCCTGGAATAACTCTAATCTTCATTTGCAAATCTTTTTCATTCTTTTCTTCATTTGCTATTGTAATTCGTTGTGCTCTAACCTTTCATTGTTAGCCCTTGTCGTTCTAACAGAATAAGAACACCTACAACAGAAAAACATACTCAAAGCAAACATGCAGAAAATAATAAAAACTGAAATGAAAATAAACCTAAATGCAACAAACCATTCTTGGGAGCACAACTGATTTTTAATTAAAGTACCAATGCTCCCTCAAAATTTCTGTTTCATCTAGCCTCAAACAATTGGAGAGACACACAATGTTTTTTCAACTCCTCCCCCCAGTAAGGTTCAATTAGCTTCACATTCACCTTAAGCTCGCTCCCATCCTTATTAGCACACTGCCAAGGCGTTTCCTTGTGCATAACCTATGATATTGCTAGTAATTGCTCATCTAGAAATGCATCATGCATTTCAGGTTGCTGGCACATTTGTTCTTACTTTTCTAATCTGTAGAGGTGATATGCAACTTGGTTTTCATACTCCTTGTTCTCTTGTATCTCCAAATTGAACTTCTTGATTGACGGTTGAATAGGTGGCGGCTTTCTATGTACTAACTCCAAAGATTTAAAAACTCTTGCACAGTTAGAAATTTCATAACGCTTTCTAACTCATGTGTTACACTACACAATTCCAAATCCTCCTCCATAACTTCTCCGAACTTTTGAATATGTTGATTTTCAGTTCAAAACTCTCTTTAATTAGCCCTTCCAAAACATTAATAACTGCACAATCTTCAATTTCTAAAGGGTGTTTCACAGCATCAAACATATTAAACTTTACCTCTTGATTGCCCATATTAAACTTGTTTTTTGTTTTTGGAATTTGGCTAAGAATTCAAATATATATATATTTTTTAAGAAAGATGACATCCATTGTAGAGAAATAATGAGAAAACAAGCACAATTTTTAAAAATAAAAAACCAAAAATTAAATGGTTATCAAACGAGGCCTAAGGGACTGGCCCAACGGCCACCCAAAATTTTGAAAAACAAATAGTCAATTTAGTTTTAATGCATAATTAAGTATAGAAATTAGAATTTTATTAAAAATAAATAAAGAAGTACATTATATTTTTTTAATATTATACCAATTACATTTTCTACTTTTTATATATACACATACACTCAATAGTTTTTTATACCTATTTCAATTATGGGGAAAAAAAATTAAATTTTACTCTTTGACGTGACAAGTTGTATCAATTTTTATCATAGACCTACAATTTCATCCAAATGAACTCTAAATTTAAACAAGTGTTGCGATTAATTTTTACCTTTTATTCAAATTTCGCTATATTGTTTAACATTGTTTTTTTTTTTAAAAAAAAAAAAGGTAAAAATCTACAAAAACTCACTGATTTCAGTGAGAGTAACATAAAATTAAGCTCCATCAATGCACAAAATCACACAACTAAATAAATCTTGTAAAACTCATAAATTTTAACAAAAAACTAAACTCTAGCATCATTTTTCTTTGAAGTCGTGTCAATTTTATATGAGCCATATATTTTGTAATTAATTGTGAACTACTCAAGAATTTTTTTTTTTAACAATTCTTCAAGCAAAAGCCTATCAAAGAGGAAAAATTATGTAACACTTATTGAAGTATAAGGTAAAGATTACAACACTTATCAAAATCTAAGGTTCAATTTGATGAAATTAAAAGACCAAATTAATTTAATGGTAAAAAATTTTAAAAAATCTTTTAATTATCTAATTCTTTAATTCTCTTTTTTAAATATAAATTTAGCTTTTTTTATGTCTACATGGTTCCAATTGTCAAACTATCCAATTTTAAATAAAAATATAATCTTAATAATCTTAATCAACTATAATCAATCATATGCCTACCATGATTAACTGCAATCATCGACTGATATACTTTGATATAATTGATTAATATCCTAAAACAATACCTACCTACCTTTTTGTTTTCTTAGTTTGCTTCTTGTTACCTTTTTGTTATGGGAACAAAATAACAAAGCTAAGGCCTGCCGTGAACTTCAAACCAGAAACTTTTAACAGCAACCATTTGGGTTCATCTTTTTTCCTACTAAAATTAGCCATTAGAAAATGTGTTATTGATTATCAGTAATTCATGATTAGTTTTCTGTTATTAGTTGGGTTTTTTTAGTGACTGTTGTCTTCAACTACAGTTTGTTATATTTGTTATCCATCATTTTACATGTATATATAAACATGAGAAGTAAAAAAATAAAATTGATTTTACGACATATCTGAAATAATTCACTCTCCCCGGTCTCTTTTTTAAAAATGATTGTATCACCAACGCCGAGGTCCAATGGCGGAATTGGGAGCGGAGAATTGTCCAGTTTTGTTCGACAAGTGGTGGTGGGGCGGTGGTTTTCCCTTTTCGCTTCGTTCATTGTAATGTCCGGCGCCGGCGGAGTTTATTTGTTCGCTTATTACTCCAGAGACATCAAAACGACCCTCAAATGTGACCAAACCACGCTCAACAAGATTGGCTTTTACAAAGATTTGGGATCCAACGTCGGCGTTATCGCCGGCCTGCTGGCGGAGGTGGCGCCGACTTGGTTCGTTCTCCTCGTCGGCGCCGCCTTTAACTTCCTCGGCTATTTCAAGTTATGGGAAGCCGTCACCGGAAAAATTATCCGGCCGACCGTTGAGTATTTTTGCTTTTACATTATGCTCGGAGCAAACTCACAGAATTTCGCCAATACAGGTAATGTAACGAATTGTCAAAACATAGATTGAAATGAAATGGTTCCTTCCATAGAAGTTAGGAAAATCTAGCGAAATCTCCTTAAACACATATTAATCTAGGTTATTTTCAACCAAAAAATCTAGTTTAAATTCCTACCCTCACTTGAATTTTTTAAAAAAAAACAAAACAACAAAAAGAAAATTATAGGATTGGTCTATAAATATAAATTTTTAGGTGGCGAGTGGCGGTGATCGACAGTTGTGGTTGAAGAATAAGAAGAAAGAGAGAAAGAGAAAAATAAAAAATAATAATAGAAAAAATGTTTTCTAAATTAAAAAATAAGAAATAATAATAAAATATTTTTTTAATAAAAAATAGGTGTCACATCAACATTCCGCAATTAACAAAAAAAATGGATAGAAGTAGAACTAAATGAAAAACTCAAGTGCATATTTGTTGAGTTTAAAAACTCAATGACCGAAATGCAACTTAACTCAAATCTTATAGATTAAAAGTGTATTTTTCTCTACTTTTCAAATAAAGTCCAAAGACTTATTACACAATCTTCCAAGTTTTAATCTAACCTTTGAAAATTGTAATTGTTTTTTTCATTATTGCTCTACAATGACTTTTATCCTTCTTAACAAAACATTTGAATTCTTAGTCAAATTAAAAAAAAAAAAGTTTTCTAGTTTTCAAACTTTGGGTTGATTTTTGAAAATATAGGTAAAAAGTAAATAAGAAAATCTATAAATAGAAGTAATATTTATAGATTTAATTTTTAAAAACTAAATACTAAAAATTAAATAGTTAAGCTAAATTTTAAAAAAATATAATGTTTTGTTGTTGGTTAACAGGAGTCCTGGTGACGTGCGTGAAGAACTTCCCAGAAAGGAGAGGGGTGATGTTGGGGCTTCTAAAGGGGTTCGTGGGCCTAAGTGGGGCTATCATGACCCAACTTTACATCGCCATTTATGGTGACGATACCAAGTCTCTAATTCTGCTCCTTGGCTGGCTCCCCTCTTTGATCTCTTTGATTTTCGTTTACACAATCAGGGAAATGAAACTCGTCAAACACCCAAATGAGTTCAGAGTTTTCGTCCAGCTTCTTTGCGTCTCCGTCGTCTTGGCTCTGTTTCTCACTTCCTTGATTTTCATTCAAAGAAGAGTCCAATTCGATCAATCAGCCCACATTGCAATCGTAGCTGCAATCCTGGCTCTGCTTTTTGTTCCACTATTGATCGCCATTAGAGAAGAAATTGTCGTGTGGAATCTCAAGAAAAGAACCATGGGCAATCCTTTCACCAGAATCAGAATCGACAAGCCCCAAATCGAAACTCCTTCTTCTTCCTCCACATTACAACAACCAAACCAAAACCAAAACCAAAGCAATTCCTGTTTCGCTACCATTTTCAACAAACCCGAAAGAGGAGAAGACTACACAATTCCTCAAGCAATTTTCAGCATCGACATGCTGATCTTATGCACCACGATGCTAATTGGGGTCGGCGCAAGCTTGACGGCCATCGACAATCTCGGCCAAATCGGAGAATCCCTCGGCTACCCATCTGAAACAATCAACTCCCTCATCTCTCTGATCAGCATTTTCAACTTCACCGGCAGAATCTTTTCTGGGTTCGTCTCAGAAATCTTGCTCGACAAGTTCAAATTCCCCAGGCCGTTGATGCTGACGCTCATCCTCTTGGTTTCGTGCATCGGCCACCTTTTGGTCGCCTTCCCCTTCGACGATTCGCTCTACCTTGCGTCCATCATAATTGGGTTTTCAATGGGGTCTCAAGTTCCGTTGCATTTCGCCATGATTTCAGAGATTTTTGGGCTCAAACATTACTCCACCTTGTTCAATTTTGGCCAATTGTCTTGCCCGATTGGCTCTTACATTCTGAACGTGATGGTGACTGGGAAGCTCTACGACGAGATGGCGAAGACCGGGAATAATAAAAATGCAACCAAGTTTCATTGCGAAGGGAGACACTGTTACGAACAATCGTTTACGATTTTGGCTGGGTTGACGTTTCTTGTGGCTATCATATCGTTGGTTTTGGTGAGGAGAACGACCGAGTTTTACAGAGGGGATATATACAAGAAGTTCAGGGAAGATATGGATTCTTTGAAGACGGAAGTGGAGTTTTATCGACTGGATGAGAAGAGGACTAGGATTGGGAATTTACTTGTTGACAAACATTCCATCAATTTCAAGAGATGATCATTCATATGTAACAAATTTTAATTTGTGTAGAAAATTTCAGATTTTTTTTTTTTTTTAAAAAAAAAACGTAACTTCCAAGAACCCTCTTTACTTTACAATATAGATATAATTAATAAAATGGAACCTATAAAGTTACAAAATAAATTGTGCTCAAATAGACACAAACTTCACCAAGTAATATAGAAAAGTATTTGGAAGTATCCAACCTAGGAAGAATTTGAATAGATGTTCTTTTTAAGAGACAATTTACATATTTTTAAGGTAACCAAAAGAACTTGTGTTTTGTGGGTGAGAAAAGAAACTGAATAAATATGAGTGGATTGAAAACAATAGAAGATATTATTGCGCTAAGAGTACCTTATGCTTGACTTGCATAAAGATTCCCTATGATATTTAGTTTAATCTGTTGTCCTCAATATTTCTACATAATTATGTTGAAGCTAAATCTGGACAGTTAAATATCTTAATGGTACATCCGTCAAGATTCATTAATTATGATTGTTGATTAAACTCTGATTATGGCTTACTTTGGTATTGTAAGTTTTGAAATAATTGTTAGCAACTGTGATTTTAGAAAAAGTTAACTGTAATATTAAGTAAATTAGTATTTGATAAATTTCACCTTTAAACTTGAAAAAGCAAGTTACAACGTTTGAGAAATAAATGCTAAATTGTTGTGATTTAGCTATAATGACTAAAATGATACTATCAAATTTTTATTTTTTTTATAATTTATAATTTTTTAAAATGTTATATGCTTTCAATTTAAATTTATATTTTGTTGGCTCTAAATTGTTAGTTAAGTCAAGAGAAACAACGGTAATTTTAAAAAATATATATAATGGTATTATTTTTTACAATTAAAAAAGGGTTGCATTCAATTAATCTAATCAAATTGATAAAATTTAAAATTTCTTATGAAGAGGCATCTAATTCTTTGGGAATCTAATAAATGAACGTGCTTTAAAAAGTGATTTTAGATGGATTCATTCATAATCAATTTTACCAACCACAAAAAGCGGTTATGATTCTTGCGCAATCACTTTTAACACTCTCAAAATCAATCACAAATGCAACTTATATCTAACATAATTTAATACATCTAGCATAGTATTACGGTTTAGTAGGTGAAAATTAAACCATATGTCTATGGACTTTCTCCAAACTTAAAACATTTTACTTACGCCTTCTTTATCTTATTTCCATTAGTCCTAACTCTTTCAGTATTCAAGCTAATTAACAAGGTTGGTCAGGCATCAATCAAGAGTATTTAATTTAGAAGAGATAAAGAAAACTAATTAAGCAATAATCAACAAGAAAATCTATAATTTTTTTCTTCGAATTTAGAACATCTTATAATTTGTAATGACCCGACTTCTTCTATAGATAAACTCTAAGGGTTGCTACTACATGTATGCAAAATAAAAGCTTTTGAAACAGAAATAGCAAAAACTCATAGAAGTCCAATAAAACTTTTATTAAAGAGCGAAAATAAAAGAAAATATCAAAATACTTTGAGCTTGCATCCCAATTGAAGAATTTGCAGAAAAGTCAAAAAAATAAAAATAAAAATAAAAATAAAGATAAATAAATAAATAATAACGAATCAAGGGAATTGGGTAAATGAAATAAATCGAAACAGAAAACATGATCTAAAGATTTAGTCTAAGATCCTAGCAAGGTCCATTGCCGATTGCATAGCCTTGCCAAGATGAATGCTCTCGCCATGCGCCTCGTAGGTCTATGCACCGTCTGAAAATGAAAGTAAGGTAGGTATGATTTAGTCTGGTTGCAAGCAACCCCTCTACTGTTGACATGGTCTCATATGCCCAAACCTACAAATTTTTTTTATGGAAAGAACAAAAAGGACGATGTCATGATAGTACATATGTCATAGACATATAACCTTTGTAAGGTTAGTGAGAATACTTGAAAAGCAAGCGGGAATTCTGGGATACTGTACTTAACGACGTAGGATGTCGTTTGGGAGACACCGTCTCTATGCACCACATCTTTACCAATGAGTGCCCTTTGAAGACCTTTCAAGGTCCTATCCCAAATGGTTGTACCCCAATTGAGATTGTTGAAGTACTCTAAATCCTCAACGTTGTTGTATAAGGACTTGTCAACGAATGTATGTTTGTCCTTACCCATCATCGCCAGCTCTGTATAGTAGATGAGGGAGACTTTCACTGCATCACTGTCACTATTGAAGATGCACTTCTGATACCCTTCCTCCTATTGGATAAGGCAGTGGTCACTGGGCTTGTCCCAATACCTTTGACACAAACGTGAAGTTCAATCCTAGTTCTGTTCTATGAGATCTAAAGATGGCTACAAGCTAGTGACTAATAGGAAGTCATCCTTTGAGAAGGTGAGAATCGTATCCCATATGTCAAATTTCACGACATCTATTTGGTCATCCATAACCTCCATCATCAACAGTTCATGCACCAATGGATTGTTGAACACTAGGTTTAAGTTAATGAACCGCTTGAATATGGTGCATCGCCTGAACATATCCAATTGGGTAGGTGATGCGTACAATTTACATTACCGCAAGCGCATGGGTCAAGTAATACAGAGATTTTGAGTATATTGAGTATTGTCTCCTCAAGAATTAGAATTGTTAATTTGTTTGATTACTAAAATACTCTTACTTAGCTTTATTTAGAGAACAGAAACTAAAATATGCAAGTAAAACTACAAAACTAAACTAGAAAGCAAAGATAACTTAGACATAATCACAAGAGATAATTGTATGGATGTGAATTTCATTAATTGGACCTTAATCACTTAATCAATTAGACACTAGGATTAATTAGACATTTAATTCATAAGTCTAGAAGCCTAATTTCATATAATCTCCTGTCGGTCTCAATTCTCATGCACAATAAATTAACCTATGTGTTTGTAGCCTTAATTAACTAAAACATGGCATTAAGGACCTTAATTATTAACTTCTATTAATTAATTATTACTCCCATTGTCACTCAGGTAATTAATTAACAGTCATGCATTTGGGCTTTTAGTGTCTAGACGCTCTCATATTGGGTTCTTTTGCCAAAACTTCACTTCTTCTCTTCTTGGATCTTCAAAATAGCTCAAATGAGGTCCAAAATCACCATAATACTCCTTGTTGGAATAGAAATTTCGACCAACCCAAAATTGCCACGTCATTACCCAACATTGATGACAAAATTATATTTAATTAGGGATTAATGAAATTTGCAAAGATTCCTAAATTAAATTATGGCAAATCCAAGAACACAAGTGGGTCACTTAGAATTTGGAAGACAAAAGCCCGAATTGAAGGCTCAAAGTTCGGGTCCAATCCAAAGGACTGGCCCAAAGTCAACCAGGCCCAGTCCAAAAGGGCTGACCTAAAGTCAACCAGGCCTAGTCCAAATGGCTAAGCCCAAAGTCAACCAGACCCAGTCCAAAAGGGCTGGCCCAAAGTCAACCAGGCCTAATCCAAAGGGTTGGACCAAAATCAACTTGGCCCAATCCAACAAGCTCAAGCCCACCTGGAGGCCTTGAGGAACTCTATAAATAGAGAGCTTCCTTCTTTATTTGGGGGGTTCAGAACTGAAGAAACTCAGAGAGAATTCAGAAACGAAGCTCAGAAGACTCTAGAAGCTCCTGAAGATCAAACACCGTCTGAAAGAAGAACACGTTACAAAGATCAAGAACGCTCCAAGAATCCATTGAAGTTTCAACCTCGAGAATAAGATCTTCAGCCCTCGAGCAAAGCATACAAGCAGGAGAGAAAATCAGAGGATTAAATACTAGAGATTGTACTCACTATACTGAAATTAATACAATACAAGTTATTTACACGTGTTAAATTTCCTTGTTGAAATCTCGTGTGAACACTCCTAAACACTCCAGTTTTGCTTCTCAAACTCAATTTCTAGAAACTAAAGCATAAGTAAACATAAAAGTATACAAAATAAACATAAAACTAGCTAAATAAAATGTCCTAAGATAGCACTAATTGAGTGCTATCAGTGGGACTTAGCTTCCCCTTTTTCATCCTGTTAGCATGTTTAATGTGAGCCAAATTGGTGATCTAGGCAGAAAAGCGATTGTCCTTACTGATCTTGAATGCGCATTCCATTGACTATTTCATGGATTACGAAAATAATCATACAGTCAGAATCATAAGTCACACATCATCCACATGTCTAACCGACCCAAGCAGTGACATTCACATTGATATGGCATGGTGAGAATCAGATCCTAAATACTGTTCTCGATTATCGATTTTCTACTTCATATCGATCTAGATGGTAAAATTGGTAATCAAGATGGAAATTGATATCGATATCGAGATGCCTATCTAAATCGATAATTCGGATTGGTATTATTGATTTGACTCATCCCGTCCATTTTTCATTCGAATGTCATTGCATAACCATTTCCCCTCGACAAAGAACATTCAATTCCAGTACTGCATGGACAATCAAACTGCATCCTAGGTATGTACTCAGTTCTTCAAAACTCTAATGTTCGATTCACCCAAATTGAAAATACTCACAAAGCATGCAAACAAGTATAAATATAAAATGAAGTTGAAGAATAGAGGAAATGAAGGCAGGCACAGTGAAATAAAATTCGGTTACGTATTGGACGAAATGAAGGAACAATTTATAAATTGGACCGAATGAAGAATGACTTAATCGAAGATAACCATACGAAGATGAACTTGTAATTGCAGAAGGAGTGGCACAGCTTCTTGGGTTCAGATTCCTGGTTTGGGAAAGAAGGAAGGAGATGAATGAGAGGAGTATGAAAATGGTCGAAGATTTGAAAATGCACCCAAAGTTAGATGCGCGAATGGTTATAGAAGCGTTTTTTTGTTCATTTTTTTTTATTATTTTCCAGTGCATTTTGGTAATTGGACATTATGGAAGCATGCCCAATTATGATTATAGGGTGCATGGGGTAAACAACGTCAAATGAAATTCTCGTTCATTATTGGGTCGTTGTTGCCAAAATTTGGACAAGAGAATGCATTTGACCTTCACGTGACAACAACATTAAATTTGTAATTTGGAGGAAAGGATGCGACCTGTAAGACAAGAAAAACTTGCACACCGGAATGGTGTAGGCCATATATGCTCCAATGTTTATGTCGGTAAGGGGATTGAGAGAGAATTAGGGTTTCTCCAGTGTTTATATGGCTAGAATGAACTCACTTCCTCTCTCTTGAAAGAGAGTTTAAATACCTCATCCCTAGTGTTTTCTGTGGGTTCCTTGTAGAATTAGGATAAAAGAGAACCAAATCAAACTAGATTGAGGCTGCATGGGCCAAGGAGAGATGAAGACAAGGCCCCTAATGGGGCCTTCATTGTGGTAGCTAAGGCCGACTAGAGGCTTGGGTGCCCAAGTCCCTCCTCCTTTTCCTTGCTCCCTGGTCCGATTCTCACTTTGGTTTTGGTCCTTCTTGGTCCAAATCGAGCTTCTTTACTCCATTTAGCCTTTAATTGTCATGTTTTTCTCAGCTCATCCTTATGGTCCAATTTTACCCATAACATGGGTAATTCCATCACATTTGATTCTTATTACGTTTATGCCACATTCCCATTATGTTTGCGTCCAAATTCATTCTAGGGATGTAAATAGGGCCTTGGTAAAAAATATGGCTTCTAAGATTCAGCAACTTCACTAAGAAGTCAAGGATCATCTCGAGAAAAAAAATGCTTCCTATAAGTCTTTGTAGATGCTCATCGACGGCTTAAGGAATTTCAAGTGGGAGATTTGGTTATGGTACACCTAAGGAAATCACGATTATCGGCTGCCCATCATAGCAAGTTAACTAATAAGAAGATTGGCAATTTTCCTATTGTTGAACATGTCCTAATGCATATCGAGTTGATCTTCCTCCTTCATTAAGCATTAGCAACACCTCAGGGGCTCTTTGGAGCGTTGAGTGAGTTATAATAGTCTGGGTAATAATAGTTTGTGGAGTTATATAATATGTGTTTAGGATGCAAAGTTGTTTAGTCTAGGTTCTAATAGTTTGTGTTTGGGGTGCAAAGTTATTTAATTCCATAGACTATTATAACCCAGACTATTATAATCCACTCAGCGCCCAAAACAAGCCCTCAATGCTTTAGATATTTCAACTTACTATGCTCTAGATGAATTTTCATTACACAACTAACTCGAGGACAAGTTTTCTCTTGGGAGGAAGGGTTTGATGTAGGACATGGACATCCTTAGTTAATCCTTTCTTTCTCTAGTTCTTGAAATGTTTCTTGATTGTAATCTTGTTTTGACCATTAGGTAATTTTCTCTGTAAAAGGTTTTACTGTTAGCAACCAGTTACTTATATTTATCACGGCTGTGGTTTATTAGTTTTATTATAACCATCCGGTCACTTGCATTCCCTTAGCAGTTATAGTTTGTTGTAACTTCCAGCCTTCCTAAACTGTATAAATACGAGGCTGTTGTCCAACTTTTGGGCACTTTGTCATCTTAATAAAAGTTCTTTCTATTGTTTACACCAAAATATATAAAATTTATGATATAAATGTGCTTGTTAAACATTTTTTAAAGTTTTAAAAACGAAATAGACACAAATTTAAAAATTTAGACTAAACTTTATAATTTAACCTAATAACGTTCTATGCCAACTCAACTTGAACATGGTTCATATGTTTAAAGGAAAAAAAAAGGCAAAAGTGATCATCGCTCATCGTTTACTTTTTTAGGTTGGAGGTTTAAACCTAAATATTTCACATGTACAAAAATGAAGAAGAAGAACTAGAAGACAAAAAAAAAAAGGGAAAAAAGCATTTTTGACCCCTAAACTTTGCATGTTGTATCAATTTTAACCCTAAACTTTCAATTTCATCAATTTAAACCTCATACTTTACAAATTGTATCAATTTTAACCTTAAACTTTTAATTTCATCAATTTAAACCTCAAACTTGTATAAATGTATCAATTTACACCCTCGGTTAAGTTTCCATTTCAATCCTTATTAGAAAAGTATGTATTTGTTATTTTTTTTAAAAAAAATAAAATTGCTGAAGAAAATTGGAGTAGACTCTCCATAATGTCTTTCAATTTAGAGCATGATTTTTTTTCAATTTTTTTTTACTTCTTATCTTATCTGATTCTGTTTTTTTTTTTTCATTTAATTAATTGAAGGTATTTCAATTGTAATGCATGATTCTACTTAATCCACCGGCTTTTAGTAGAAACAAAGCTTATTTGCACCATATTTGTTCTCAATGGAGTACTCTCCTTTTTGAATCGTTTGCCAATATATTTTTTTTAATTTCTCATCGGCCTTTAACTTAATTTGTCCTCCATCCACTGCAATGGACGTGGGACTTTCATAATCATCACCCTCATTAGAATTTTTGTCCTTTTCTCTCCAGCATCGATGTCACTTTAATCACCTGTAAGATTGTCGACGGGGCCAACAAGGTCGGCTAGACCAGTTCATTATGTTCATGGGCGTCATTTTGTTTGCCATTTCCTCTCTTGTTCTCTCCTGCATTTTAGCTGAGCTCAATCTTCTTTATACTTGTCGTAATTGGTATTGACACCAATGGCGAGGGAGACATGTTCATTTTGTGTGAGTCCTACTTTTGAAAGTCGAGTTCGTGGTTTTCATGATGGTGGCGATCTAGAATTGTTTCATTATTCTTTTAGTAAATTTATTTTTTTTTTAAATAACAAATAAGTACCTATCATAGAGCAAAATGTGGCTTTGGACATATGTGGGAAATCTTTCTAATGGTGATGGAAATGAAAACTTAAACGAAGGTGTAAATTGATACACTTTTTGAAGTTTAAATTGATGAAATCAAAAGTTTAGGGTTAAAATTGATACAATTTACAAAGTTTGAGGTTTAAATTGATGAAGTTAAAAGTTTAGGGTTAAAATTGATATAATTTGCAAAATTTGAGGTTTAAATTGATGAAATTGAAAGTTCAAGGTTAAAATTGATACAACATGCAAAGTTTAGGGGTCAAAAATGCTTTTTTCCCAAAAAAAAAAAGAAAAAGAAGCCAAAATTCAACTTGTGCCGCGGCATTGAAGCGAACCGGTTTAAAACAGCCATGGTTCTTCTTATGTACTCCACTCCGAAGCTTTTCTAAGTGCCTTGCTTCCGTTTTGGCGCTTCTCTTATAAATTTCAGAGCCGTAATTGAAAGTCTGGACTGGAAAAAGAGCGATTGATTGAAAGCATTGGAAATGGATGGTCCTCTAGACTTCGAATCGGAAGACCCGCTTCTCAGTTCCTCTGTCGCTCACAATAAGAGGTTTCACTGTTCCCGAAATCACCCATAATCCTTTATTTCGTGTGTTTCTTTTCATTTCTAACTTCATATGGCGGCTTAGGACATATGTTTCAATTTTCAAATTACTCTACTATTGTCTCGTTTCTGTACTGTTTTCCTTCAAATTTGTGAATTGAAGTATAAAAAGCTGTTGCAATTCGAATAGTAGCGTGTTTATTTTGTAAAGGGAGCTGAGAAATAACCATTGTACTGGTTCTGTCTTCTATATTGCAACTTTGATTTGGTTGCAATATGGTAGTCCTAGTAAACGTGAAGTTTTAGCTCTCTGGGCACAAATGGCCTTTGACGTCTATTTTCTATACCAATCAGGAAAAAGATTATCGGGTTAGATGATCTTCTGACTGATCACTACAAGGATAAATGCAAACTCGTCGAGAAAGAATCTAAACAGGCAAAGAAGAAAAAGAACTATAATTCAGATGATGATGATTATGGCAAAGAGGCTGTGGTGTCTCAAGTTGTTGATGAATGCCAAAATAAGGTAAGAGGTGCTCAGCAGCATAAATTTTTCTGGAGCTTTGTTGAGTCTTCTTTCACTAATGATCTAAGAATGCTTTGTGTAGATGAATCAACTGGGAGGTGAAGAAGATACATCCATATGGGGCTTAAAGGTTTTTGGAGAACAGGTTTGCGGTGTAACATTACAGCTTCCTATATGCTTTTGATTGTCCTAAATGTCTTCATCCAAGAGGATATTTCTTTGAATAATGAATTGGCTGGATTTCTATGCATGTAAATTGCAGAAAACCCCACCAGCTTTACAATGTCCTGAACTCAAAAGTTGCCACCTTTTGCAAACATTCCTAAATAATGAAGTTAACTCTCTGGTCAAGCTCACCATGGAGAAAGGTGTGCTTTTCCTTCATATTTGAATTCTCCGAATCTCCCTAATCATGTACTAGTCCTTGTATAGTTTTTCTTAATTGAATTTTGATATACCCGTTACTATTGATGATCTTGTGTAAAAATTACTAAAGTTTTCAAGTTGAAATTTTTTTGTCCTCTACATCTTTTTTAGATTTTTCCTGGTTTTTAGTTGAATTGCTTGATTTAGGCTACTCAATGGCAAAAATATGTGAATTTGAACGATAAATTTCATGGTGGTTGTTTGGATATACTGTATGATTGTTAAAAAGAGTGATAAGAGATATTCAAAAGCGAGAATGAACTGACATGCATTTTGAGTTCTGTTTGTCTTTTCTCTTGAAGAGGAGACTAATTCTCACCAAATCCAGTTGTCTAACATATGCCCCTATATTGTCTTTATCTTAGAATTCCTCTAAGGTGGGTCAGGATTATTGAGTAGATAAAGATAATGGAGTAATTATTTTGGGAAGGTGGGAATGATGAAGATGAAAACTAGCTTCCTTACAAAAATAAAATTTTTTCTTCAGCCCACATTTTTTTTTGGGGGGGGGGGGGGGGGTTGGCAGTGGCGGGAAGCCTGACTATCTATGGCACTTTATTGTTGTTAGTAAATATAACTTGAAATGGTTTGGTTGAGCAGAGTAGGGAGAAAAACATGTATTAATTACGGCTCTTGGAGTTCCATTTCAAGACCTATTTCTGCAAGTGCATGTTTTCATTAAAACTTTGTGGTAAGATCATATTTTTTAAAGATAGGTGATTTGGAGGTTTGTCCTTAGCTAATTTTTACCCTAGCTTGTATGCCAAGCTTAGCAGTAAGCTACTCTAAGCCATGGTTAGCAGTTTTTTGCAGTGCTGGATTCCTATTTCCAGGAGCAATTTAGAAGAGGTGGAAATTTATGATTGTTTGTTGATTTTTCCTTATTCCTTCTTTAGATAGTATCATACTATGTCAGGTAATGGGGACTCTAGGTGTTGGTGCCTTAAGCTCTCTGGTACATTCACTCTGAAAGTTCTTGCAATAAAGGACTCAAGGGCCTATATCGGTAGTCTCTTAAATTTGATGTGGAGGTTTAGAAGCCTAAAGAAGTTCCACTTCTTTGCATGAGAGTTGTTGCTTAGGAGACTAATTCTATAAATAGAACTCCAAGAAGCCACCCTTCCTTTTATCTCTATTATCATATGTGCATCCTTGGAGAGAAGCAAGTGAAAACTTGCACCGTATTTTTGTGCACTGCCCTCTCAGAGGTAGTTGTGGGAGAATTTTTAAGAGATGCTTAGACTTTCTTGGGTGCCCCTTCTTTTGGTTGAAAGAAGTTTCAGATGATCTGTGGGCCTGTGGGCCTATGTTTTTGGTCTAGAAATAAAAAAAGATATACAAGTCTTACCTTATGGGTGGTTTGGGACATAGAAAGAATTGAGGATATAGCGTGGGACTTCAAAAAGTTGTGAGATAGTGATTGTTTTGCAGTTGTTCTGCTTTTTTAACACCCGTCTATTATTTATCCAACACTTTTATAATTCACTAGCTTATAATGTTCATTGTAATCTCCTTAGCCCCTTGGTTGGGGTGGAACTCTTGTTCTTTGCTCCTTATTTATATATATTTTTGTAGCAATTCATTTATTTTCATCCAAAACAGAAGAAAGGAAAAGGAAAACCATGAATTTCACTCAACACAAAAATTTAATGATGGATCAAACACTTTTTTTTTTTTTTTTTTTTTTTTTTTTTTTTTTTCTTCTTCTTGGATCAAATGTAAGTTAGTTAGTACCTCCATGCTGATTTTGTTATCACGAATTTTCTTAAAATCTAAAACCTGCACAAACTAATTAAATAAGTTGTCAACAATATTTATTTGATATATTCTTGCAGGTGATGCTTTCCTTGAAGGTTTATTGGTAAATGGTTGGCTGTCAACACTTGTTTCTTTGACAGGTCGTGTAGAAAAATCAATTGCCATATGGACTTCCAATTTAAGTGAGTACATCTATTGTTTCAATCTTGTTCCTGGAACTTCTGATATTAGCGTTAATTCTTTTTTATATGTTTATTTTCATATTTCAGTGTTATATTCATCAAGAGAAGACCTAAGAACATCCGCTTGCGATTTTTGGAGGGATATCATGTTAACAGAAAATGAGGTTTCTTTTTCTTCTTTGACCACATATTTCTTTTTTTTTTTTTTTTATTTACGTTTATCAATTTCTCTTAAGGCTTATCTAGAATTTTTAACTAGGTCGAGCAACAACCTCTACGAATTGATTGGTTTCCTAACTATGCTCAGTTAGGAGAAGCTCTTGAGACTTATGGATATAGATTTGAATGCTCACTAAACCCTGGATTTGTCCACGCTGGTAAAGTTCTTCATCGAACTATATTTTCAAGGGCAAAAAATTAAAATATGCAATATTATGAAGGGCGATTTGTTGTCTCTCTGAATTGTCTTAAATGTTCCTTGCTGAAGGTTATTTGATTTTAGATATGCAAACTCAAAGATTACAAGTAACAAGATTGAATCCTTTCTCTATTGTATGAAATCACCATAAACTGCTCTCTTTAGGCACGTCTAGTGCATGTGGAATGCTTAAAAAATCTTTGGAACTTGGAATGGTCAATCCTTTTTGGTAATGGTCATAATGCCCTTTTGGGTTTCTGATGCACGACCTTTGCTTGCTGCATTGATAATATGTTTGGATTTGCACTATGGAATTTTTTTCATTCATTCCACTCGAGATAAAAGAGATTGTGACAGCATTCCTCAACTTTAAAATTTCAATTTCATCACATTCAATTCTAAACTTTAATAAATAGTAAAATTAACACCTCTTCAAAACAAAATTAGAAAATTGTTACTAAACTAACAAATAAATCACACGAAAGTCAACTAACAAAGTACTCCAAATTAAGCCATAAAGATGCATAAATCCAAATCCAACCACACAAATACTTGAACTACCTCAAAGTTAACCAGCTTAAAAGAACTCAAACTCACACCGAAAATGTCTAAATCTAATTAAAAATCATCCAACATGGTAAGAACAACCAATATAAAAAAAGAACCTCCCCTAGCTGCAAGAACACTTCCGTCAGAATTCTTAAACAAATGGAATTCAACTATTAAAGGGTATTGATTTCATTCAAGTTATGGGTTTGTTTTGATAAATTTAAAAGTTTAAGATTAAATTTGGCTCAACACAGCTGAGTATAAGATTTCAAAAAAAAAAAAAAAAAAGAAGAAAAAAAGAAAAAGAACTTTACCCTCCTTTTTTATTAACCAATATTCCCAGTGGATTCATTGGTCTAAATCGTTGATGGTAATCCATTTGATCCACCACTACTATGCATTGATACAGATGCAACACGCCACTTGGATATGACACATCCAAATTTCTCTGAGTTGGGTTACAGTCCAGATGAGGGGGATAGGGGAAATTATACAGATAAAATTATCCTTCCATTGATATCAGAGTAAGTATGAAATGAAGAAGTTTCTAGAGTGTTCCAAATTTCTTTTACTCACTTTTATGGAGTTTTTTCTTTCCACCATCTTACTTCTTGCCCTATGTAAATCCTACTAACACATCGTGACCTTAGTGCCTACCCTCACCCGCATAGCATCTGTGTCACAACCATGGCCATTATTCCTTGTTTACCCGTTCCCTATTCTTTTGTAGTACGTTTATGCCTGCGGGCCTATCAATAGTATACAAAATATAATAGGCCTTGGGATTTAAAGGCTTGAGGGAGCTGATGTACGAGGGTTGGACTTGGTTGGGCCAATAATTTCAAGGGTTGGGTGAACATGAGTTTTTGGTCCAAGCCAACCCATTTTGCCACCCTTAGTTGGATTTGGATACACTCTCCTTCATGTTTTCTGAGTTGATAAAAGTGCAATACAAGCTGTACAATCGCAATTAGAGGTTATGATGCCATTGGCAAAAGTCTAGGTTGGGGATACCCTAGGAATTTTATTCTTGTCACCCAATTCCTCAATTTCAAGGAACTAGAACAGGTTTTGAGAATATCCCTCTCTTTGATTCCGCTACTTTTAAGATTATTCCATATTAATTCTAGGTTTATTTTATTTTTGGTCCTTAACCTTTCAAAATCTTTCTTTTAGTCGCTGAACCTTAAAAAATAAAATAACTATTTTAGTCTTTACCTTAATTTTGCTTTTAACAAATGGATAAGGTGGCTCCAATTAACATACTGATGTAGACCTATATGGATGCCACATAGGTTGCTTAAGGCGAGTGTTAGGTAAATGAATATTAGTGATAAAATATTAGTAAGGACCAAAATGAATTTTTTTAAAAAATTTATTGAGACTACAATAAACATTTTGAAAGTTCATGGAAGAAAATTGAATTAAACCTTATTTATTTCCTAAAAAGCACGGATATGGATACAGATACGGGACACGGATACAACACGACACGGACACGGTGACATGTCATCTTGTAAAAATCTAGGACACGGATAAGACAAGGACACGTTTATTAAAATATATATCATTTTGATACAAGAAGGAAATTCAAAGTCAATAAGTTTATGCATTTATATGCTTAAAAAAATGAGTTTGGTGTATTTCACTCTCAAAATTTATTATTTTTGTCCTATATTATTATGTGTCTATTTAGTATACTTAACAAGGGTTCGATATGTGTCTAACAAATGTTGGACCTATATTGACTTTGTACCCCTAGTGTTTTTTAACACATATCTATTGTGCTAACAAGTGTGCGATATGTGTCTAATGGTCAGGCTGTTGAGGCCCGCCAAAATACAACTGATCTCACAAGCTTGTAGGACAAGTGGTGCCAGGTTGAATCTCAAGGGAACTAAAAAGATAGTTTCTTAAAATTAAATTTCAATAGGAAAAATAAAACAAAGGTGAGTTTTGGTTTTTTGATGAAAAACAATAACAGAGCAATATAAATAAAGGAAAATGTCAATCTCACCAAACTTCCAATCAAAAGGTACGATTTAACCCAATTGCAATATCGATCATAGGCTTACACAAACAAGTTAATCTTTTCAATTTAAGTGATTAGTCAACTTATTCGAAAAAGCCTTGATAAGTATTAACTCCCCTAATATAATTGGTTTTCACAAAGCATTACGATCAAAACTTATTACTTAACGAACTGGGCGCGATAATGTTCCATATTTATTAAGAAATAGCATTAAGACCAGTGGGAGGACTAAAATTAATTAATTAAACGAGATAGCTGCTTACTAATTAACTAGCTTCCTTGTTTCTTAGAGCCTATCATGCAAGCTCTGCAATTGAGGAAAAGCCTAAACTACACTCACATGAGACAACTCCATTGCTACCAAATTCATTCAATTACAATATTGAAAGATTGTGAAATCATGCATAGCATATGCATTTTAAACATACAAGATTGTTGAGTTACAAAAGATTGTTGAGTTATGAGAGAATATAATGTCCAACGAAAGATTGTTGAGTTACAAAAATGATCCGAAGCTGGTCGTAGAAAAAGTTAGATGACTAGGCCAAATATTTATCTTACTCTGTACAGATCCTACTTATATTCATGACTTTAGCAGCTACTGTTGCCTGCTTAACAACTTGTTGGCCTCCTGGTTATTAATGCTTATAGAGCTAATGTTAGGATATGGGGTCCTGTGTAACTAAACTATTAATAACAATGTAAGAATAGGAATAATTTGGGTAACTGTTAGCTATGTAGAGTCTGTTCTCGTATAGAGGAGAGACTCTTTTGTGGACAATTAATGGTCTGGGAGAGTAAGGAGAAACTTTCATATCTTCTCCTAGATATGTCCTTCCCCTATTGTTGTGTGTGTACGTGTAGTACCGGGTGCCTATTAAAAAAAAGTAACAAGACAGATACTGAGATACACCTTGGTATTAGAAACAGGGATTCTACAAATTATGGACACATTAGCATTAACTACTATATTTCTGTGACATTTGGGAATCTATTATGTAACTCATCTGGGAGAATCATAAAAGCAGAATCTTCAACTCCAAACAAACGTTCTTCTTATGACCTTTGGGGATCTGTTATGGCCAAACTATTTTGCTTCTGTGAATGTAAACAGGAAATTTGGTTTTGTAACTTAAATATTAAATTAAAGGAACAAGGGCTTCTTTTAAGACATTGCTTAAAAATAAATGTATTTTCTTCCCATCTAAAAGGGGAAAACAATGCTTAACATCATGTGCTAGGTGAAGCGCCTGCAAGGGGTGTTGCTCAAGGCGTGCTTTTTAAATCATTGCTTGAGAATTAAAGTTATTTTTTTATTGAAAATTGTTGCGGATGAAACTCTTAGAAAATTGATGTTAAATTGTTGGAGGTTAAGGAACTCCATGAATTAATTTTTTGCTTCTGACCATATGCACTTCAATTTTATGTGCTTGGTAAATGAGAAAGTACTACTTACTGAAATTAATTAGGGACTATCTTTTTGAGAACTAGTTTTTCCATTCCTTTGGTATATTTTTTTGTCTTTATTTTTATTCCATGTGTGTATGAGTTGCTATATTTTGGGATTGTCGTATAAGGCATACTTCAATAGTCATGTAGAACCCCCCAAGCCCTTGCCATTTGAGTTAGTTGCCTTAGTCTATCTTACACAAGTTATGGAATATTGTTAGGTTCTGGACGTGGAGGGCCACCTCAGAATATAAGGGCTTGGATCAAATTTATTACTGTTTGTTGTCAAACAAAGTAAGAAGTCTTTTTTTGGAAAATTTTGTGAGTTTTAACTCTTGTGCCTTGTTATTCATTGAAATTATGAATCTTGAAACTTAATGTGGCTATTGTTAAAATAATTTTATTCTCAACTTATGACTTTACTTGCATTATACCAATAAATAATGTGCCTATTTTTCTTGTCTGCATCTGATTTTTTTTTTTTGATCCTTCATCTTTACAGGATTAAAAAGCATATATTTACATCCTCTGAAGTTGAGCGGCTAGCTGAAGTCATTATTTGTTTATTTCTAGACCGCCAGTTTCAAGGCTTAACCGTTCTCTTATGTGAATGCCTGCAATCGCTTATCCATTACTTCATAGATGAAGAATGGAAAGCATGTTGTGAGAAAATGGCAAAATCTCTTGTTTGCAGGTATTGGACTCTTCCTAGCTACGAAAGTATCTAGGTTATACAAATTAAAGGTGTTTGTGGATCTGTTTGGTTTGGTTTTTGCTAAAACTGACATATGATTTAGAAAAATTTGAAACTGGCTCCGAAACTGATTATTTGAAAACTAAACCGACCTAAACTAACAAAATCTACATAATCTGAACCAACTGAGTGTTTTTCAGTTTTATACTTAAGAAAACCGAACCAATTGACAAGTATACTTCAAAGAGACCGAGTGACTCGGTTTGGTTGGTTTTGTCACTTTTTCAATTCTGGCCTGCATCCTTGATACAAATGTGAATTTAAACACATTACTAGCAACCCTATCATAATTCATAACTACTCTGTTTGCTGCCTCTGTGTTCTGCTTTTGCAGAATTCCTATGGATATAAACTGTTTGCGAGCTGTGGAATGCATTTCTGGAGTTGATGCCCGTAGTAAATATCTGAGAAGTACAGTGGCCTATCAAATTCTTCTTATTTTCTTTGAAAATGAGGTGGTCCTTTTTCTTCTTTTTTTCGTTGGCTAAATAATCAGAGTTTTCTTGGTGCATAACTCTGTCTACTGCTCCATTACACTCATCTTTCATGCTAGATTATGGGTATAACTTCAGAGTCATTTACATGCATAATCATTTTCACGTATGTTTGTTGAAATTCGTTAAGACAATAGATTATTATCATATCCCATTATTTCATTTTTACAATATTTTTACAATAGCATGGTCAAGGTTATATGTGCACCTGTAAAAGTTGGGACGAAAATCAATTAGCCTGCTATTTACTTTTGAATTAATATTTTTATTTCATTTCAAACATTCTAGGTTTAAATCTTATTTTGGTCTCTAAACTTTTGTACTGTGTTGTTTTCATTTTTCAACTTTCATACTTATTCTTTTTAGTCCATCCATTTTCAAATGTTATGTTTTAGGTTCCAAACTGTTATATTTATTTTGTTTTAGTCCCTCAACATTTAGATGTGTTTTAGTCTGTAAACTTAAGATAAAAAATTGTGTTAGTATTTACCCTTATTTTTATATTAATCATGTAACAAGAATCAAAATCTGATTAACTACCATGGGTTGGCCTATTGGTCAGTAAAGGCGAATGTAAAAGTAGTAAAGGGCTTAGAGAGAATGGGTTCAAGCCATGATGATCCTATCTAGGATTTATCATATGGTTTCCCTGGCAACCAAATGTTACAGTGAGAATAGTCAAGGCGTGTGCTTGAACCTTCCCAGATATCAAAAAGAAAAAAAAAGAGAGTGAGAATCTAAATCCGTTTCAAAATGTCAAAATCTAACATTTAATTTACTATATGTGATTTCAAATATTTATCCTTACAAATATTCATGGATCAAATGAACAAAAGATATGGCTTAGATTCTTTTAAATAAGGCTAAATTATAGAAAATACCCCTGAACTTTGTATTTTTGTATTTTGTTTCAAAAATACTCTTGAACTTTTAAAAGTTTTATTAATACCCTTACACTTCAAAAAAAAAGTTCAAAAATACCCTTACCGTTAGTTTTGGATCGAAACCGTTAGTACTTTGTTTAAAAAATACTCCTAAACTTTCAAAAGTTTCATTAATACCCTTTCAAAAAAAGTTCAAAAATATCCTTACCGTCAATATATGGACAAAAATTGTTAGTATCTCATTTTAAAAATACCCCTAAACTTTCCAAAGTTGTATTAATACCCTTAAAAGGTTAAAAAATGCTCTTAACATTAGTATATGGACGAAAACCGTTTATCTACACCCCATTACCTCCATCTTCTATTTTATCTCTCATGATTTGCTTCAATCTATGACCTAATACTTCTTTATTTTTCCGCGTTTTTTTCCCTTTCTTTTTCAATACTCTCTTATTCTCTTCTTCCATTTTTCAATCTCTAAAACTTCCTCAATTTCTTCTATCTTCTTATATATTAGAACTTTAAATAAACGAGATGAACTTTCTCTCATTTCTAAGCATGTCCAAACATAAATATAAGAAATTTCAACACTCAAATAGTCAATGTCTTTGAAGTTATCTTGAATTTGAAAGGAACCAATTTGAAAACAACTCATATAGATATTACCTCATTTTTTCTCATATAGATTCTCTCATTTTTCCTCCATTTGTCTAATTCTCAATCATGGGGAACCTTTTTAACTGACCACAACAAACAAACTAATTTGAACTGTAAAAAGGATTAATAAAATATTCATCCGCTACAAATTTGATAATGCATATGTTTTCTTTCTTTTTTCTCCCACTAGATGTCCTCAAAATTATGACCCAAATTCTCAACATGTCTCTCTTTGTGTATTAAACCTAAACGTACAAACTCAAATTACTAATGTATAACCTTATTAGAGCATTTAAGTCCTAAGATCCCTTGGTGGTTCTATTATTCTCCTTTCTTCTTGCTATAGTCTATATACCTTAATTGAACGGGTAGTTTTAGAGATTGAAAAATGGAAGAAGAGAGTAAAGAGGGTATTGAAAAAGAAAGGGAAAAAAGAGAAAAAATAGAAAAGTGTTTGGCTATAGATTGAAGCAAATCAAAAGAGAGAAGAAAGGAAAGATGGAGGTAATAGGGTGTAGATAAATGTTTTTCATCCATATACTAATGGTTAGGACATTTTTTAACATTTTTTTTTTAAAATGTTAAGGGTATTAATACAACTTTTAAAAGTTCAAGGGTATTTTAAAACGAGGTATTAACGATTTCTGTCCATATACTGACGGTAAGGGTATTTTTGAACTTTTTTTGAAAGTTTAAGGGTATTAATGAAACTTTTGAAAGGTCAGGGGTATTTTTGAAACAAAGTACTAACGGTTTCCATCCAAAACTAACGGCAAGGGTATTTTTGAATTTTTTTGAAAGTTTAAGGGTATTAATGAAACTTTTGAAAGTTCAGAGGTGTTTTTGAAACAAAGTACAAAGTTCAGGGGTATTTTCAATAATTTAGCCTTTAAATAATGCATAAAAGGTTTGAAGTTCAAGACTAAAACTGAATGAAAGTTGAGAGATCAAAATAAGATTTAAACTGATATTCTAACTTCACATTATCTTTCAGGCTACAAATGAAGAAGAGGTTTTGAGATTACTTACCTCCATTACCGTGAAAGACAAAAGCTGTGACCTGTTTAAGCTGTACATTTACTTGGTGTTGACGGAGAACTGGCTCGTCAGTAGTCGAACGTTAGAGGGCAAGCTGCTAATTCGTGAAATGTGGGGTCTGTTTCTCAGAAACTGCTCTTGCCAAATCGCCAGTACGGATTTGAGGTCATATGCATCAAAGGTGTGAAGAACCCTCACAATATTGACTTGAAATGAATGAATGGATTGATTGTTAACATTTGAGGTTGATGGTATCTCAGATAAAAACTCTCTTTGCCTTTCAGGTTCGTAACAAGGCTTCATATATTTTGCAAAGCTCTTTTGACAAATAGATTTTGATAGGTACATCTTATGAACATCGTCCCTCTGGATCTGCTTTTGCTTGCTGACATGAACTACTGACAACTAATGAACAGGTCTAATTAGTTAACTTTGTGCAGCCTACAGGTGCTTTTTGTAATCAATTTTCTACTGTTACAATATCCACTTCATCAAGTTACTAAGTTAATTTACTTGGAATGGATCATTATTACCATTAAGAACATGAATGAATTCTATGTCCAATGCATTGTTAATTCGAGGAAAGGCCAGTGAAGGGTGTAGGGTGTGTGTGTGTTTTTGGAACCCAGAATTTGATGCATTGGCACATTGCGAACTCATGGTACAACTAGTTGGGTGAAAATGATTGGAAATTCCATGTTGGCTTTTTAACCATTCCTCCAAATGCTTCCCATAACACCCTTGCATATTGAAGGCATTTAGCATGTTCCAAAAATAACTAAGAACCTATTAAGCATCTTTATTCTTGCCTCAGATCCTATTATTATTGAGTTTCATTATAATTAAACAAGATGCTATTTTAGTGCAGTTCAATCCAGTCAAAATCTCCACTTCCATGTGAAAGTTGTGTGCTGAATCATAAACTCTTAGTACGTATTTGTGTGTATATATGTACCTTATTAAGCATAGCTCAATTAGTTAATGCATATACCATTGATCAAGAGGTTAGAAGTTTGAATTCTATCTTCACATCTTGAACTAGAAAAAAAAAAGATGTAGAAGGTAAACGAGAACCAAAAAGAAAATAATCAAGCAAGCAATAGAGAAGCTCAAGATTAAAAAGGAAGGTTATCCAAATTATAAAATTTCAGTCATCTGATAATAGAGTTATAAATTTGACATTGGACACATTTAGTTGTTTCAATATCTTTTGTCTAATCATTTATCTCTGCGCAAAGAACACCAATGAATTTTTCAAAAGATTTGGATATTGTGGCTTTCCTATATTAAGTAAAATTTTACCAGTTAAATTACAAGTTTAGTCCATGAATGTTTAATTTTGTGTTTATTTGGTCCTTAAACTTTAAAAATTGTCTAATAAGTCTCATGAATTTTCAATTTTGTGTCTAAAAAGTTCTTGGACTTAAAAATATCTATCAAGTCTCTAAACTTTTAATTTTTGTCTAATAGGTCCAGCCATATTCGAAATTTTTAAAAATTAATAAATCTATTAGATATAAAACTAAAGTTTATTCTAATAGGACATTAAACTTTTAATTTTGTGTCTAGTATGTTTGTGAATTTTTAAAAAATGTTGGATAAGTTAAGGACTTACTAGACACAAAATTGAAAGTTTTAATAAGAATCTATTGAACACAAAATTGAAAGTTTAACCAGACACATTTTAAAGTTCAGGAACCTATTGGACACAAGATTAAATGTTCAAGGATCTATTAGATACTTTTTAAAGTTCAAAGACCAAATAAACATAAACATAAAAGTTTAGAGACTAAACTTGTAATTTAACCAATTTTATTTCATTAGAATAGAGGCTGACGAGTTGGAACACTTCAAAGTTGATTTTGCACTATGCGAAGGCCAGTGGATTGGTACCAATCCATCCACGTTGCTTTAGTCAACTTTTCAATTTCTTACCTTAAAATTTATTCGAGGTTTAATTATAAAAATAATTGAAAAATTAATCATACAAAAAAAAAAGAGAAAAGAATAAATTGGGTAAAGAGCGCCTGAATAAGATTAAAATGCTATTTTTTCCCATATTTTGGTTGTTCTATTTTAGTCTCTACACTTTGAAAGTGTCTAAACTTAATCCATGTACTTTCAATAAATCTTAACAATAGTCCTTCAATATTTGTTTAGGGTTAAAATCAATTCTTTCCCCTTCTCTCTTTCTCCCTTCTCATTCACCCTTTTCCCTTCTCTCATGGATCGATTTACATTCCGAAGTTATCCATTAAGTAAAGTTTGAGCTATGATTATTTATCATACTCTCATTGCTCAAAACCATGGCGGCAAAGCAATGGAAGCTGATGCTTTGGTCAACGTTGAGCTTGACAAATTCCCCACTGCTATCGAGTCACATGGCATATCACTAGCGAAACGACACAAAGATAGCTGAGAGGGGGAAGGACGATGGGGAGGTGATAACCCTCCAAATGAGAGTTATTAGTTAGTCTTTTATGCCTAAAATTTCCTTTTATTCGAGTAGAATATTAGTATTTTTATGCTTAAATCCCTTATATCCACTGTTTTATTTGAATAGCTTATTTGGAAATCCTTAATCGTTGTATTTAAATAATTCGAAGCTAAGAAAGCATTAAGTTATATTAATTTGGCATCGTAAGTTATGATTTAAATACTTTGTTTCAATAGAATTGTGAGGGAGCATTCTTCTAGCAAAGGAACTGCAGGAACAAATTTTAGTATTTTGAGTAAATGAAGAACAACACATGATACATCACGTGAGATGACAATTCATTAATTAAGCTGACCTTTTATTAGTTGAATCAGCACAAATTTACCAATGACCTATATCCAAGCCCAATCAACCCTAAAATCAAGATGGGCATTGGTATTTAACCCAACAACTGTATTTTGGAAGAAGAGGAGGAAGAAATCGAGTTTGGAGAGAGGTTCTTGAAGAGGAAGAAATCGACGAGGGGCTGAAGGAAGAAAACCCAAGAAGAAAAGGAGATGGAGATAAGAGAAAACATCATCGAGAACTTCTATTCTAGGTTTTCTTCTCCCTTCTACTGTTTTCTTTTACTTTTTGATTTCTTTCTTGTACTTAGATTCTATATTACGGTGTTTTACTGCAGTTTTTCTTTATTTTCAACTTGTAACATTAACTAATTACGTTTGGGTGAATGAATGTTTGTATTAATATAAATCAAGGGTGAGACTCTTTAGATCTTTTCAATATAGTTTTGGAGTGTTTTTAATGTTTAAGTTTAGGTTTGTCTGGCCAACATACATTAAACACTGTTTTCTTTTGTTTTAGAAAAAATAAGAGGAAACTGATTACTCAAAACCCGTTAGCTTCTTGTTTGGGTTAGTAGTTAGCTACGTGAGGAGATTAGGGATAACAACCACGTTAATGCACACTTACAACAACTTAATTTGGTGTGGGTTAATAGAAATTAACCACAAATTCTTGAAAATTTGGGAGGATTCTATGTTTTTTGTTGTGTGGGTTGAGGGAGTAGAGTTCTTGCATCAACGCTTCATGTTTAGAAAAATATAGGGAGTTCCTTATCTAAACTTGTTTTTATTGCCTTGTTACAAATCTCTCTTGCATTATTTGTTTGAGCAGTTTTTGTGTTTTACTGCCTTGCTATTGCTTTTATTTTGTTGAAGCATGATTAAATTAGATTATCACCTAATTTATTTTGGTTACTTTGTTGAATTCACTAAAAATTAGGTTTAGCTTAATAATTTTTCTTGTACTAATCACTGAGGAAACAATATTTTACTTATCACTTACTGCAATTATTTTGTACACTTGCACAACTTTGTGTGAAAATCATTGATTCTTTAAACTACACATTGCAAGGCAATAGGAGGGATGATCATTGTGTGTGTGAGTCACATGGATTTTACTTCTCAAAAGAGAAAAGGATGAAAGGGGCTGGGAAGAGGGCAAAAGGAAGGGGAGAGAGAGCTAAAGTAGTGAGATTTTTTTTTTGTCGAATCAACTAATTTTAGCCCCTAAATTGATGGTGGATGTTTATTTTTTTTAGCTTTTTTGAAAGCACAACGACTAAATTTAGACACTTTTAGATTATAATAGAATAAGAACCAAAGTACAAGAACCAAAATAGTGGTATAACCCATAGATATACAGATTAAAATAGTCCCACCCAATTTCTTTGATAAGAAATGTTGTGGGTTAAGAATAGCCAAGGCCATGGCCCTAGGCCTATCTGAGAGCCTCCGACCTACAAATCCAAGAAGAGGAAAAGATACCTTTAGTTGCCTCATCAGCCTAAATGAGGTGTAAGACCGACTACTCCAGGAGAAACACAACCTACTGAGCTGGTGACAACCGAGCCAAGGCACGTGATTCCCCTATTGTAATCCCAACCAACTTACCATATGGTCTTGACACACATGTCAGAAGGGAATCATATAAATAAAGGGACCCATCCCACTAATAAGATATGCAATCTAACATAACCTCAACTCAACACTGCTTTGGACTAAGTACTAACTTAAGCATCGAAACATGTTGGGCACAACACCACACTGGCGTAAGATCTTACTGTGTAGGATTTCTCAGCCACTGGACCAACCTACTTAGTTGATTGGACGTGCACCTGGGCGACCAAATTCTGCATCAACATTTGACATCATCTATGAGGACGATTAGAGTTAAATAGCTTACCCAACTAAAACAAAGAAACAATGTATTGGTACTATTTTGGTTTGGCAGATTTTAGGCATTATTATTTTTGACAAATTTCAAGGTCAGAGACAAAAGGTCACAAGAAAGGAAAGGTCCTAGAAATTGTCACAACGATGAGCAGATTCAAACTTGAAGTTGACATTTTTTTGGAGGATATCTTTTTGAAGATCTCGATACTTAAATGAGCAAATCAGTTAGCTTGGATTTATATGACAACATTATATTTTAGCATATGTATTTTTGGATAAAATATCTGATGATTTTATTTTCTATTGAGATTTTAATTAGGATTAGATATAAGGTTCTTTTGGTGAACTAGAGTTTTTTTGGGTGAAGACCAAGACAAAGTCAAAAATGTAGTTTTGAGAGGTCTTCTTTGGTAGCACAAGTTGCTTGCAGTGGGTGTTCTTTGGTAGCAGAGGTTGCTTGCAATGAACATGTATTTTTACACCTGCAGTTTGCTTTTAGGGGTTGTGAGCATGAGCGTAAATTTGCAGAGGTAAAGTTTTATTGCAAGTGAAATTGTTGTGTAATTTTTGCAATACCGCAAGTGTACTGGTTAAGTTTTAATATAGTAATTTGAGTACATATAAGTATCGTCCACATGATTGATTTTTCTAATTCACTTAAGTACTTTGAATATTATCACCCAATTTTATTTAGAGAATAGAATCGAATGATGGTTGTGAAATTTAAAATAAAACAATGATAATAAAGATTGAAACAATCAAAGGAAATAATATCCTAAAGAGTTGATTTCACCTATTAAACCAAATAATTAAACTACTTATACATCTAAGATTGATCATGCAAATATTTCATAAGTCTAGAAGTCTTATATCATTAATTACTCTTTTGAGGATAAATAATTCTCATGCAATGTCACAAAACCTACATCTCTGATGATTTTTAACAATAAGCATAGCAATATTATGTTCCTTCATTAACAACTTCTAAAGGAGCCCTAATCATTATCAAGTTAGAACTACCTTTAGTCATGCAATTAGGATCTAATCTAAATTACCATTTTTCAAGCGTGAATTTAGACCAACATAACATTTAATCCGTGATCAAGAGATTAAAAACATTAAGAAAATAAAAGCATGAATGAAATTAATGACAATCAATCAAAGAATTCAAATAATTAAAACATAAGGTCTAACGACTACATCAATCCCTAAAATATAAAAGAATCTAATCACTCATGCTCACTATAACAAAATATAGATTCTTTAACAACACCATAATAAAAACTACAAAATAAAAGGGAAGAAGAAAAATATTGTTGGCGAGATGATCTCCATAAATCTTGACCTTGAATTAAGGTTGAACTCTTTAACTTTGCTCTTCACTTTCAACTGTATGTAGGGCTCACCCTAGAGTTGTGCTCTCCAAAAATTGAATGCCCTTGAATGAAGAGAATGAGTGTATTTATAGTGAGTTAATTCATATCCTAATTTGATTGGGAATCCAAAATCTAATTACGTTAGGAATCCAAATCAATTTAGGACTATACTCTGATTAGGAATCCACGATTTAATTAAATTAGGAATTCAAAATCTAATCAAATTAGGAATCCAAAATCCAATCAAATTAGAAGTCCATAATCAAATTAGAAATATTTTTTCCTCCAAAAATCGTCCCCAAAATTGGTTGCTTAATTTCTTGTCCAATTAGCTTATTTTTCACCATATTTCTCCTAAAATCTCCATTTTGATCCAAATGCTCAATTTCTATAAAATAAACAAATAAATACGTGAAAGTAACTGATAGCCTTGTAAAAGTGTTACTTTATGATCTTATTTCATGCTAGTTTCGTTGCCCTCACTCGCTTATTTGTCTATTTTGTAGGGATTGAGTAAATCAGGACCGTTTGGAAGCCTTCAGATGAATTGGGCTTAAAAGGAAGCTAATTGGATCCAATTTGAGTGTTCGAGTTGAGAAAAGATGACATCCAAGCCAAATGAATCGAGGGAAAAATGTCTAGATGCCAATTCAAGCGTCTAGATGCTGCTGTATGATAAATTAAAGCATGAAAACTCGAAAAGAGTAGCGTCTAGACCCTTGCTGGCTATAGTGAAGACCAAGGGGTCGCTTGAAGCTGCGACGAGGCTGGCCAAGAAGCTTGTAGCATTGAAGCGTCTCGACGCTACACAAATTTCGCTGGATTTTTTCCTTATTTGTGAGGGCAATGTCTAGACACTACCCTTGGCGTTCCTATTTATTGCACTTTTCACTTTAGGGTTAGGACTTTTGCCACTTTTTGCTTAGACGTTCTAGAGAATATGAGAGAGCTTTTTCTTCTTTCATTTGAGATTTCTATTGTATCGAATCAAAGCATGTCGAACTTGAGAGATACTATCATGATGCTCGAGTAAACATCATGTTTTCGATTCAGAGATCGGTTGTAAGACAATTGCAATGTTGTGAGGCTTGAATTTGAATGTAGTTTTCTTATATTTGCAAGTATTCTTCGATTCCTATTTTTAATTTATGAGCATGTGTCTTTGATTGAATTGACGCCTTGGTCATTATATATGCTTGATTGCTATTCATGATGCATAATCCGTAATTGTCATGCTTGATTGAGCCTAATAGCATTTAGGATTATTACATGTGTGTGTTTTATGGATTTTCCATAACTGCATAACTTGCATGTTTAATTCTAAGAATTATAGGAGCAATTTGGTTAGGTTGAAGCTATCTCATTTAACCTGTTTGTCTTGGTCCTTCCAAAATGTTTAATGTTTTTCTCCATAAATCATGCTTAGGGATCAACAAAAGTATTCCCCACCCCCAAACTTTAAAACATTCATTGTCCTCAACGTATAAACTACCCAATCTACTCAATCATGTATAAGGATAAAGAAACTAAGAGAGTGAACAATACTGTCTGGGTAATGAGAGACTCCACATTGTTATCGGAGTTATGAAAGAGTACTTATGGTGATCAAGTTCCTACAAAAACAATCAACAGAGATATAAGGCAAAGACACGCAACAAACTAAAAGAAAATGAAATAACGAGAAACTGAAAACTAAGAAAGCAATAAACTTGGGTTGCCTCCCAAGAAACACTTTATTTAACGTTTGTAGCTAGACTTCATATCTCTTTTTAGAGTACTGGTCAATTTTTCTTAGCCCCTTATTGCTTTAATCAATATAGCCTACTATGTCTAGTAGGCTCATTTGCTTCTCGTGGGCACCTGAAAAAGAAGTATTTTTGGTACTTTTGTTTAATGAAATAAAAGGAGAAAAATCAAAATAAGGAAAACTAGACTTGTGAGTATAAGAAAAAGAAAGATCAAGGTTAAAAGAAGATTCTAGAGATAAAAAAAAAGGTAGGTTTTTCAGCCTCATACTCTATCATTTGAATTTTCTCTTTCAATGTGGGTTCAACTATCTTTTTCTAACTCGCAAACCTGTTCCTGGTGTGTATCAAACTGCTCCAACTCATCCCCACTATCTATGTACATTCCCCCAGAATGACTTGCCTTAGTGGTATTGAAAAAATTTCACTCATCTAGGACCTTAAGTGTTTCAGCTATTTAACCAAGTTGTATAGTTATATGATTTAGTGCAGTCACATTTTCTTCCACCATAGCTTCTATTCTATCCAACCTCTCTGATTCAGCCTTGCGAAAACTTCTAACACTTGATTCCAAAATATAATCTTGCAATAGGTCTTCAAAGGAAGGTTTTTTCTCAATTTGGTTGCGATAGTCAAAGTTTTGGGTCTAATTACCTGTATCATTACCATAAAAAGAATTTTCATAACTAATAGATTCAGAATGATAATGCTTAATCATTTGATAACCCTGAAAGCCATAATTAACACTGTAATTCACATGGTCATAAAGGATGTAGCCTACTGGTTAAGAATTGGAGGGTGTCAGTCCTTGGGTGGCCAGAGACTCCCCATAAGGCCACTCAGAATTATAAAAAACCATAATTTAAATGAAAGAAGACTAAAATGAGCTTTCACACAAATGCAAACACCACCTAATCAACTCAACTAGAAAAAGAAAGAGTATATATATATATATATATAAGGTCTAACGACTACATCAATCCCTAGAATATAAAAGAATCTAGCCACTCATGCTCACTATAACAAAATATAGATTCTTTAACAACACCATAATAAAAACTACAAAATAAAAGGGAAGAAGGAAAACTATCATTGGCAAGATGATCTCCACAAATCTTGATCTGAATTAAGGTTGAACTCTCCAACTTTGCTCTTCACTCTCAGTTGTATGTAGAGTTCAACCTAGAGTTGTGCTCTCCAAAAATTGAATGTCCTTGAATGAAGAGAATGAGTGTATTTATAGTGGGTCAATTCATATCCTAATTTGATTGGGAATTCAAAATCTAATTAAATTAGGGGTCCAAATCAATTTAGGAATACATATTTCTCTAATAAGGAATCCATGATTTAATTAAATTAGAAATTCAAAATCTAATCAAATTAGAAATCTAAAATCTAATCAAATTAGTAGCCCATAATAAAAATGGGAATATTGTTTTTCTAAAAAATTGTTCCCAAAATTGGTTGCTTAATTTCTTGTCAAATTAGCTTATTTTTCACCATATTTCTTCTTATCTCCGTTTTGATCCAAATGCTCAATTTCTACAAAATAAGCAAATACATGCGTGAAAGTAACTGATAAAGCCACAAAACTAGCAATAACTAAAGCCTGCACATTTTGTGTGCTATCAGAGATTGAGAAAATTGTTTTGACAAAACAACGAAAGAGGTTTCGTGGTGGAACTAAAGGGTTCTTGGGCTCGATAGAGTTTCGGGTAGTAGTTCACTAGGAATGGAGGAAAACGATGACAATCGAGGGAGCTGAGTTCTGTAAGATCACGTGTGTCGTGTATGCATTCGTAGATATAGTGAACTTCTTTCCATCGAGTTGTGCCCCTAAATGTAGGTGTAGACAGAACTAGGTTAATTGCTTTCTCATTTACTTTATGCAATTGTTTACCTTATGTTTGTATTGGTTTAATTTGTTAATTCACAATCGAGTAATTTGTCACAGGAATTACTATAGCATAATCTATGACATCCGTAGTCGAATTAGTACATTTCACAATGTCTTGCAGAGTCGATATGGACTGTGAACGTGAGAAGAAGAAGGAGAGGCGCCAAATCAACGCACCCATAAGTATTGGTCAAGCCGAGACAGAAGAACTCAACGGAGAGAGAAAAGGCGAGAGACCCACCACCACAGAGAGAGGGGAGGACGAGGAACACTCCAACCTAGAAACAGAGTGAGAGCAATATGATGACCACCTTCCAAGCTTAGATGGTGGAGTTCATGAATATCATAAAGGCCATGACTTACCAATAAGTTGATGTCTCGGGCCAACTAGACCAATCCATCTCCTACGACCCTCGAAATAAGAAAGAAAAGGTCTTGGACGATAAACCAGAAGATCGCTGGGGCACTTGGTATAATCCAAAAAAGTTGGTCCTCGAGCCTTAATGATCGCCTGTACGCTCATGCATTGGCCTCCACTGGACTCACTTGCAGAACTTAATCGTTAGTAAAAGGGGGACTTGAGCTTCAAACTGAAGAATTTTAGAGGCTAGACCCTGACTAGCTCTTATAGCGAGTCATCCAACCTAACTTGGAAGCACGACATTAAGGTCAATCGGTTGATAGAATAACTCAAATAGGAGATTCGAAACGAGTTTGTTACCATCAAGAAGGACACTCTAATTGGGAGGGTTGAGCTGGCGATGGAGCTGTTAAAGAGATGTAACACGTCTTTCACTGATTGAATCATATTGGTTGAGATCCTTGAAAAGTTCAAGATGCCGACAATCAAGGACTATAATGGCAGCACTGATCCGATCGAGCGCGCAGAGATGTACTGACCAATGAATAGAACTGCACAACATTTCAGAAGCCATCCAGTGCTAGGCCTTCCACATCACCTATACTGAGTCAACCTGGACGTGGCGTAGGAAGCAAGTAAATGGGGTGTTTAACTCATTTTAGGAGCTCATCAACACATTTATTGATCAATTCATGGGCGACCATGATCCCAACAACCACCCATTCACCCATTCACCCCTTCACCATCAAGCATCGAGAGTGAGAAGCTCTACAAGAATACGTCACCTGATTCAAGACCGAAGTTCTTAAAACTAATGACTGTTCAGATGATATCGTTTGCCCAACTTTGGTAGCACGATTGAGGAACAAGAGGTTCTTGAGGTCTTTAGGCAAGAGACTAGCTACCTCATATGCCTGAGCTGCTCACTAGAGCTCATAAATATATGTTGATGGATGAGTTGATTGACGCCAATGAGAGTCACAATAATTGAGACCGATTGACCTCC
Organism: Trichosanthes truncata; assembly: GCA_033996785.1. Taxonomy (NCBI): domain Eukaryota; kingdom Viridiplantae; phylum Streptophyta; class Magnoliopsida; order Cucurbitales; family Cucurbitaceae; genus Trichosanthes; species Trichosanthes truncata. The sequence goes on from JAWPNB010000004.1 coordinate 7,771,734, forward strand.
TGAAAGGGTAAGGAGAAAGTCACCGACATCCCTCGATGCGAGTGATCACACGCAAGCGCATGTGTCCAAGCAATACAGTGATTAGTATCAAAGGATATTCTCCTCAAGGAATTAGTAATTCAATTCAACAAATCACTACAAATACTAGCGCTCTATTTTATTTAGGAAACCAAGTTAAGAAAAGATGCAAGGAATTAAAGAATGAAGCAAATGAAAGAAAATAAAGCATAAAGAAATCAAACACGACCGAATTAAGGACTAGCTTAGGGATTAATCTCACCTATTTGATCGATAAATCCATTAACTGGCTTATGTAATCTATATAGATCAAATTGATGAATCTAGAGGTAACATTAATTGGATTTCTCTATCGTTCCTCCAAATCTTGTGCTTAATTAATTAGTTACATGTCCGTACTCGTAATTAATCACACATGACATTATGAAAGCTCATCATCGATCCTTAATGCCATTTCTATCACTTTCGTGTCCAAACAAGCATTAGTAATACGATTATGCTCTAATCTAAATTGCTCTCTATCGAGTAACAACTTAAATAAGCAAGGCAATCAAACTTTGATCAAGAGATTGAAAGAATTAAGTATTTATTTGTATGAAAGAGTTCAATCAACATTAATTACACAATCCCAATTAACGAATTACATGGTCCAAAGGTTTAATCTTCAATCAAACTGCTCCAAACCAACCCAATTCTCCTCAATTCTCTCTCAATCTTGACTAAGGGCGAAAACCCCTAATTTGGTCTCTTCCTTTTGTAATGCAAAATGATATAATTAATCCTCAAATCGATGCAACGTCGAGATGTTATGGGCAGCATCTTGACGTTGTCAAAAGGAGCATTTTACTTAATGCACATGCCAGGGTAGCGTCAAGACGCTGTTGACAGAGTCTCGTCGCTAAGGACGGAAACTTTCTCCTCTGTGTTTTGAGCGTTGACCTTGGTGTTGAGACGCTTCCCGACAATGTTGAGATGCTATGGACAACGTCTCAACGTTGTCCCCTCGGGATCTCATGCTTGAATCATCAATTCTTCTCTTCTTCAACTCCAAAAATAGCCCAAATAAAGTCTAAAATCACACAATGCTCTTAAATACTTTAGTTTTGCTCTTTAAGCTCGGTTTCTACAAAATCATCATGAATATGCATAAAAGCTCACAAATTCACAACAAAACTAGCTAAAATAATAGGGAATAAATAGCACTAAATGAGTGCTCTCAACGAGCACTATGACTCAAACTGAGAGGGCTCAGATCTACTGAGAGGGAGAATGGGGAAGTTCAAGCTTTATATGCTGATTAACACTCCAATTAACCAGATCTTTACTTGGGTCAAGAACGAAAAAGCCTTCGCTGGTTGGCTAAGATGAAGCTCGAGGCTCTCAAGAAAGATCGCATGGAATACTGCTAGTTTCACCGAAACCATGGCCATGAGATGGCCAAGTGCTTTAACCTTTAAAACCAGATCGAGTCCTTGATCCAGAGAGGTTACTTCAAGGAATTTGTGGGTGAGCTGAGAAGTACCTCATGTCGGAAGGATAGGAAAAAGTCCCATAGGATGACTCGATCCCCTAAAGAGGACAAGGGACAGAAGGAGATCCACATGATTTTCAGCGGCCCGTGGGGGCCAATCCAAAAAGTAGAAAAAATTCCTAACTCGAGCCACGAGGCATGGCTCACCAGCTATTGAAAGGGACCCAACTAATGTGATCTCCTTGGCTCGACCATGTCCCAACCCCATCTTACTGTCGTTCGGTGTTCACCTTCTCTCAATACTTCGAGTCGTTGGTTCAAAGTTGTTGCCTCATCTTTAGAGGTAGTCCAATCTACATTTAAGCTACTACATTCATCTGCCATTGAGTCAAATAGAAAAAGAAAGAAAGTTTACCTTGGGAAAAAAATTGAACACCAGGGTCAAAATGAAGTCTTCAAGAATGAGTTTGGAAAAGCAAGGGTGAGGGCACAAGAATTCTCTCCTCTACTTATGAGAAGCAACACAGAAGAGAAGGTATGATGAAGACACACGAATCAGAGCAGTTAAAGAGTCTACCCAAGGCATTGGGCTCGAAGTGCTTGCACCTGCTGCAGGCGAGTGCATGCACTGTATAAGGAGCATGCACTCACTACAAGTGAATGCTCTGTCTAAGGCGCCAGGTTTGAGATGAGCACTTGTAGTAGGTGAATGCTTTACTAGAGACATTGAGACCAAAGTGCCTATACCCGCTGATGACTCTTTTATACAAGGGTTATTTAGCTGTAAACTTGAGTTTATTCCTTGGATATTTGATCTTTTATTGATGATCTTTATGTTAAAATTTTTAAATTATGCAAAAATTGAGTCGAGCATGCATTCCCAACCATGTATGTTAAATGAATTAAAATAGGTGCAAAAAGAGTTAATTTTGAGATAACTTAAGTGTTTTTATGTTGTTGTGCAGAAGCTATGCTAATGCCCAGTTGAGGCCACAAAGCAAAAAAGAACCATGCGGCCGCATAGTCCCAAGAGATAGATTGAGCGTGAATTTTGGATCTAATTGATTCTTTTAATCTTATCCCTAAACTGAAGGCAAAGATTGTGAATCCAGCTTCTCATCCCTAATTCAGCAGCATCCCAACCTTTGGAAGACTATAAATGACACCCATTACATCACTTGGATGTGTCTTTTATCTTTTGTTTTTTACCTTCAGATTGACTATTAAAGAAAGTGAAAGAGCGTGAGCCCTAGATTTTGACCAAGGAGTGAGAATCCATTGCAGATTGTAACTTAGCCACTTTTTCAAAAGATTAGGCTTGTAAAAGCTCAATTCTTCTTGAGAGGAAGAATCGAGATAGACTAAGAGGCATTCTTGTGAGTTTTCTACATCTCCTTGAGATTATAGCTTGTTTCACTTGTATTTCCAACTTCATTAGCTTTTTATTTACTGTTTTATTCTTTATTTCTTATAGAGTTGAGTTCCATATTAATAAATTACATTTCTAATTTCTATTCTAATATGAGCTAATCTATCATTTGGGATTCAAGTGTATGGATACCCTAAGGAGATGAATCAAGCTTAATATGTAGCTTCATGTATTTACCCATTACCTAAGTACAATTTGGTTTTATTGAAGTTATGTTTCATTGTAAAACTAAGCTGGCCACTTAGGGTTGTATACTTAGGGTAAGGAGCCTAGACATAGGCCGTTGTTGATTGACCCTAGATATAGGGCACTCCTATAAAACTAAAGAGATTGTGTGATGATATATCTAAGTTTTAATGAGCCATAAACATATAGGTTTGATTTCTTAGCCTCCTAAAGGTACTTTAGAATAAAGGTTGAATAGGAGAAGAATCTAATTCACTATTGATAAGCCTTAGTATTAAGGCTTATTTAATTTCCAATTGCTTAAAATACTCTTGTTTGAACTTAAGACCATTTGAAAATAGTTGAAAGATTGCTTCAAATTAAGAAAGAAATAAGTATGATGGTATTTGGGATAGAATTCTAAATAAATTAATCTTGTTGCAGGAAATATGGAAATTGCAAAACCAAATTGCAATTTCGAGATTCTACAATTGTTGAACAAGCAAAAGAATTCAAAGAAGAAAGAAATCTCGCACAAACCCATATATGGAAAGCCCAGTTTACCGCACGAATTAGGGGAATTTGAGCGCAATCTCTGGTCAATTCAACCCTAGGAAAGATCTATAAAGGGCGGATGAAGAAGAGGTGAAGGGCATTCGTTTTTTGGAGAGAAAATTTTTGGGCTGGGAAATTTTCGAACAGGAAGCTCTGTTTTTCTGCAAGAAATTTTGGTTGCTGTTTTGGGCCTAGAGCTTCAGTTTATGTTTTTATTTTTCTTCAAATTCTTCTTATATTACGGATAGTTGCTGGAATCAGCATGGATCTTCATTCAAGTTGTCTTTTATGTTACGTTTATGTTCAGTTCAATTTCTGTTTTTCATGGGTTCAATAGGTTTCTCTTTTTTGTTCAGTCCTTATATTTCTGCTATAATTTGATAAAATTCTGCCTTTATTCCAGTTTGTCCAATCCAATTCAAGTGGCACTTGGATTGTTAAGACTAATCATCTCCTAGAATTGGTGAAAAGATTGAGTTGATTGGAGTGGAGTAAAGATTCGTTGAATAATTATTGAATGAATTTAGTTCTTAATGGACTCTGTCTTTTATTTTTATTCAAGTTTCAATATTTGTTGGAATACTTATAAATCCATCAGATTCAAGGGTAGAAGGAAGAAGGTTGAAATTCCTATTGAAACCTTTGATTCTCTGTTTTTAATTTAATTTAAGAGTTTAGAATCCTTGAGGTTAATTGCCCAGAATTGCGTAAGTTTATTGTCATAGTTGTTCCAATACTACTTAGGATAGAATTTTTTAGCAATTACTCAATTTTCTAATGTGAGTCTTTCTTAAAAAATTAGTTGTAAGATTTTTATCTTTAATATGAGCTAAAACTTCTTAGGGGGTTCAAGGGTGTGAATTCCCTAAGAAATAATTGTAGCCTAATTTCAATAAAAACCAAGCCTACATCTCAGTTGTTTGCTTGTGTTGAACAAATTTTCGTTGAGATCCTAGATTGATCAATTAGGGTAGCAACTCAAGCTTAGATCTAATACCGACAGGGTTAGTGATAAGCGAATTTCGCACAAGTAATGGAAAAAAGAGCTTAGACATAAGCCAATCATCACCCTAGACATAAGGATTAAGGACTCCAAAACCCATAAAATTGTTGAGCTGAATTATCTAAGATAGAGAGACTATAGACATATAGGTCTCTCACTTAGCATCTTAAAAACCTAATTTTAAGGTGAATAGGAGAAGTAATTTTGGTTTACAATTGAGTGTAGAGTAGGTTGGAATTATAATTTTGGTTTGCAATTACAACTTAGGACAATGACATTCTTGAGCCTTATCTTTATCTAAATTCCTTTTGAAATTTTAGTTTGCTATCAAATATTTCCATTTCTCGATTTTGCAATTAAATTCTACAATCCTTGTCATTTCAATATTGCAATTTCTTGATTATGCAATTAGAATTTGCAATTATTTGTTTTACCAGCACACCATCCCAACATTATTTTTGCAATTTAGTTTTCAAAGTTGCAATTTCCTTACACTTTGCTTAGTAACAATTTTTGTTACACCGTTTCCTTGGGATTTGATACTTGGTACTCACATACCATTTGATATTACTTCGATCGTGTCACACCCCCTCCCGTACCACCTGCCAACTTAGCCCGGAAGATGGCGTGAAGCCAACAGACATCGTTTCCTCCCTAACGATACCTGTGACCCTGTTATACCTGATAAACATACTATACTTGAAGTATAAGTTACTCAAACACAACACAGCAGAAACTTGGTAAACGTTACCAAGTATACATATAGGGCGGTTCTGGTAAAGACCCCTGTGGAACAACCAACACGGCTAGGGGTACTACAACTCAATATATCACGAACCAAGATTTACATAACCAAGACCCCTAGCTTCGTTCACGCACATAACTACACATCCCTATAAAGTTATGTACATTACGAGCAGACTTGCTATACTACACCATCCACATACAAAAATATCAGACTCGTAGAGCTTCCAGCAGGCTGTGGCTGGATCTCAAGCACTGGGAGCTCGATCTCTACCTGAAAAGTTGGAAAACATTGAAAGAATGAGCTGGGAAGCTCAGTGAGTGACTGGGTTTAAAGCAATTATCTCATAAATCATAACATTTGGCAAACTACAAGCATATGTGTCAGCCGACAAGTGTTAAATATAAACTTATAAGGACAATAGCTTCTTCCAGAAATCCAGCAAGTATGTCATTTAAATCTCCCTAGCATATCCAGAGTATTCATCAACTAAAACATATAATAAATTAGGTTGTGTAAGACACGCTCAGTACAATCCAACAATCACTCTACGATGTAGTAGGGCCCGCCCGGCACTCCCATCGTCTTTGTCGTAGTGGGGCCCGCCCAGCACTCACGACAGCATTGTTGTCACGGAGTACACTCAACGTCGACAACAGGAAATGACCTGTGTGCACACGGTACTATACCGCCTCGGGCTCAGAATCTCAAACATTTACTCATTCGGGTCTCATAGAAACACATGAAAACCTTTGACACTACTTGCTAACACATGTTGGCCCGAAATTATGGTATTCTCACTAGTTCAGGCAAAACAGTAAACATATGCTCACAACGAACAATTAAATCATTTCTAGGAAACCATATATGCTCATAAATACGTGTTCAAGAGACATAAAGTCTTTAAGTAAAATTACTTTTAGAAAGTCTTTTATTTTTGTAAGCATAAGTTCAAGCATAGAATACACTTTCGAAATTCGTTTTGTCACTCACAGCGTTAAAAGTTAGAACCTCGGCTCGTACACTTGACCTATTTCCTCTTGGCTTGCCAAACAACCAGAAACCAAGCATTAGAACACAATTCCTTGCACTTCAATCTTAAGATTAAACATATCCCCTAACTAATTCCAGCATATCACAGATTTCATACCCTAAGCTCCCTTACTCATAACTTTTCCATTACTTGGCTAAAGATAATGTACTTTATACCAAACTCTTCCTTTTTGAATCCTCTAAAACTTATCTGAAGGAATGAAATTGAAATTCCTAAAGGATATGCCCGTAAACACCTCGAAAGCTTCTTCCTACAAAATAGGTTTCTGCACTTTCCAGACTCGTTTCCCTGCTGCACCCTGAACTTAACATGAATTTTAAAGCAACTTCCAGTCAATTTATAACCACGACTTCTTCATGAAACTTATAGGAAATTAAACCATATTTCCAACCATACCTAATACAGCTTCTAATTCGAAGTCCACCGATCAGCACATCCCAAAAACCAGAGGTTCCCCGGATTTGACAGCAAAAACATTCCTTCAATTCCCTCTTCACAAATCATTAACATAACATCATATTTTGCTCGAGCTTCCTTCACGAAAATTGTTCTAAAATGTGTTAACTTTCAAGGAAATCAAACCTCACCTCTTAATACTTCTTGTGGAGCTCAGAATGATCCAAACATCAGATGTAGTCAGGATTGATCACAAACTTTGTCATGCAACTTGAATTGAACTTCTCCCTTTCTTCTTCAACTTCAACAAAATACCTTTCTTCTTCCTCTCATCCTCTCTCACAAAAAATCTGCTGCTTTTGATAAATGATGACAGAATGGATATAGGTTTAAAAGGAATTGGAATTGGCGGTGGTGGGATTTCCTTCTCTCTTTTCCTTTTTTTTTTTAAAAAAACCCAAACTTCTCCACTCTTCTTTTCTTTAATATATAATTCTCATTTCATTTTCCTTTTTTATTTTATGTTTTCTTTTGTTTTAAACATTTTTTTTATTTACTTATTACTTTACTTTTTTTTTTAAAGAAATTACTAGGAGAGATCTCGGGTTTACAGATCGCGTGCGCTTGCGTGTACACCGATCAACTATACAGGGTATTATGAGGTGAGCATGCAAGCGCATAGGGAGTATTCTAATTCCAAGGACAAAAATATATTTGAAACCCCCTTTTTCAATTATTATCTTTTACTGTTTCAATAACCAAAATTTTCAACTATTTTTACTAATAACCTCGGGTGCATTTGAGGATATTTTTGCTTTAAACTTGAATTTTTACAAACAGTACTCTCTTGGGATTTGATACTTAGAATTCTTTTCATTTTACTACTTATTGACATTGTGCACTTGCACTAAGGTTGAATTTTATTTTGAAAGATTTTTCGAAATAGCATACACATTTCGGTCATCACTCGCCTACAATGAGTGCTTTGCCTTTTGGTGGCCCCAAGGTGTTTGTATCGAGTGCTCTGCCTAAGGCACTAGACCCATGGTGCATGCACTCGTTTGTAGTGGGTAATCTACCTAAAGCGTGTTAAGCCCTATTGTGAAGTGATGGGTTTGGACTCATCCAACACGTAGAAATCTGACCCACATGCCAACCGAACATACCTTCATTGGAGAATTATACTCCTAAGTGAATTTCATAAATGTAATGACTGAGAGTTGATGGCCAAACCCACAAGCTAATGTTAGTGATGAAATTAAGCCTACTTACAAATCTTATCTTACTATCTTAAAAAGGGACTAAGGAGGAGAATCGTTTTTGGACTATTTTGTCCAAATGATAATTTCATAATTCCAAATATGCTCCTTCATTAATTATTATTCCTCTATTGTTTTCATATTAAAATATTAAATTAATATGAAATTATTTTATATACTTAATATTTAAGTTATGAAATAAATAGCCACTATCAAATAGCATGTAGTGGGCTCAACTTAAATCTTATGTGTGAGCTCCAATTATTCATATTTGAAATTGAATGAATGTAGTGGGAGATAAAAAAAACTGAAAATCAGCATGTAGTGGGAGATTAAAAAAAACTGAAAATTGTATGCATATTAAAGTATGTTTACATCATCTTCTGAAATTCCATAACCAAAAAATTGAATTATCAATTATGTATACATCCACCATTTCCTATAAATAGTTGCATGAATTTGAAATGCATTTGTTAAGCCAAGATCATTGTACTGTATTTCTTTAATAAAGTAGCTTTATTAAAGTGATGTGTCAGTATTTCATTATTGCTTTTGTCTAATACTTCAAGATTGTCGAAGAGGCAAGGGTACACCGGAGAGCTTACCAACGGATTCACTGCGCAAACCCCGCGACTTACTACAGGGAACATAACTCCTAAAGACCCGCAACAGGTCCTCGTCTTCAACCTTTGATATCTTTAAGCAATAGTCTTTCACTGAAGCAAAAAGCAAATCCAAAAAGGCTGATTACGCTATCTTGTTTCCAAGTAGCAACTCAGAAGAGACTTATTACGCCATCTGCTCTGTTGGTGCGCTGGCACAAGACTGAAAGTCGATGATGATTTTACTATGGACGATACAGAATCCAGAATTATACAAGGGATTCTGTACACCTGACACCATACATACTATTAATTTACAGACTCAAAAATCTATACAGAGAAAAGATTTTCTTCCTAATGAATAAAATCTTAAAAATATAAAACTAAAAGAATATATAGACCTCAACGTTAACCTAAAAAGAAAGATAAATTTACAAGATCTAAGAAGAATGTACAGGAAAAAGTAAATGCTTCAAGGATAACCATCGAAACATTCACTAAAGAAGAAATAAAATTTACAAGTGAGGTGCCGAATGTACAGGGAAATAAAAAAAAATATATTTTTTCTACTAGACTCACGGAGGTTGTGAATCTAGAAAAGGATCGTCTAGATCATATTGAGTCTCTTCCTCGTCGGACGGTAGGCTGCCATGGGAGGAAGATGAAGCTCTGCTTCTAGCAGAATTGAGAACTCTCTGGAATTCATCGTCAGAGGTTGTTTGAGCTAGTCTCGATATAATCTGAGACCGGGAATTTAGGAATTTTGAATTCTGTTGAACTTGGTTAAGATGTTCACCGTTTTCGGCAAACCATTCTTTAACCTCATTGAGACGGACGTTAGTGATGTCATATTTTTCCCACCATTTGATTTTGATGACTTTGTAAAGTCTTTTGAGTCATTCTCTTTCTTTTAGCTGGAAGTTCCAGCAGAGAATCAAGGAAATTTTAAAATTGAGACAAAAACGAAACAGAGTGGGGAACTCATTTCTTTGAATATTTTGAACAAAGAAATGGTATGACTCTTGAATCGAAGTTGGGAAAATATCCTCCGTCACACTGAAGGTATTCCACCAATTGATGAACCAGTATGGAAAATCCATACGGTATGCTCTTTGGCAAAATTGAATGAACCATGAGTGGTCATATTTGATATACCACATCACGTTATACCATGCTCTGATGTGGTCACGGTATACGTAGGTCGTGGCTTGAATGGTTTTGAAAACACTCTTGGCGTGAATATACTCTGATTCCAATGAGATGGAGTCAGGACTTTGAAAATTTTGAGTTTTGAGAAGGCGATCCTGGTTGGATCTTCGCGGTCTGGGATATGAGTTATCTCGACCGATCTTGTATCTACGAGAATGAATTCGTAGAATTTTCTGGTTTTCTCAAGTTCTTCCGGCATGAATAGGAAGTCTTGGGGAAACATATGTTTGATAACTTCCACTATGGAGTTACCATCAAACTCTGGTTCTACCAGGGGTTCTGAAACTTGGACTTGTTTTTATCTCCAGTTTGGGGATAAACCTAGATTGAGGGACAACCGCTGTGGAAACAGTTGTCGGTCTTTGAGACGAAGTTGATCCCTGTTGAGAGGGAGCAACCGAGGGAGTAACAGTTCTTCTAGAACTTTGAGATGTCGGAGAGACGGCTCGTCTTCTCGGACGGGTTAGGTTGGCCGATGGCCTTGGAGGTGGAGTTGATGACTCCATGGAATCTCTGATCACAATACCAAAACATCTATTTGCTCTAGATCTGACCACTGATGTGAAATCAGAGTCTATTGCATAATGATCTGTTGTCATTGGAGCAGGATTTTGAGAAGTTTAGGCTTTTTCTTTGCCTTTGGAGACAGGGGTCGCTGGGCTTTTGCCCTTCCGACTACTCATCTTCTTTCCGATCACTTTTGGGGAGAGAGGAAGAAGAGGGAGAGAGAGTTTTAGAGTTAGGAACTCCCTTGAGAGATAATCAGCAAGTGGGTTTTGAATGCCTTTTATAGGCAAAATTTCAAAATCGAAACACGATAAGATCACTTGCCATCTTGTAAATATCTTGCAAATATTTGTTTTGAAACTAAATTCTCGACATCTTTTTCTAAAACAAATTTGGATGCTTGAGAATCTGTTTTAATTATAAAATTTTTATTTATTAAATCTCCTTGAAATTTTTGAACACATAAAACTATGGCCAAAATTTCTTTCTTAATCGTTGAATAATTTTTCTAGGTATCATTCCATACTCCAGAATAAAATCTCACTATTTGTTCTTGATTATCCAAAGACTATTTGAGGATTCCTCCATATCCAATATTGGATGCATCAGACTCCACTATTAAAGTTGCCTCTGGATTTACAAGACTCAAACAAGGAATTGATTTGACTAAAGTTTTGATCCTCTTTACAGCTTGCGTATGCTCAACTGTCCAAGGTTTTGGATTTTTTCTAAGCCTTTGAAAGAATGGCTTGCAAGTGGGCCTCAAATCTTTAATAAAGTCTGAGACATAATTGAGACACCCCAAAAACCTTTGTAATTGAGTTTTGTTTAAAATCTGGTCTGGAAAATTGTCCGCAAACTCTATGGATCTTTGTATGGGTTTTATTTGGCCCATATAGATTTCAAATCCAAGAAAACGGATCTTTGTTTGAAATAGTTTGATTTTTGAAACGGATATTACTACACCATTTTGTTTAATAATATCTATAAACTTTCTCAAATGAGAAAAATGTTGATCTATACCTGATGAGAAAATTAAAACATCATAGATATAGATAATTGAAAACTGGTAGATCGGATCAAGAATATCATTCATGATCTTTTGAAACTCAGATGGAGCGTTCTTTAAGCCGAATGGCATGACGTTGCATTCATATTGTCCAAAAGGAACATTGAATGCAGTCTTATAACGATCTTTTTCTGAAATTTGAATATGCGAGAAACCTGACTTCATATCAAATTTCGAAAATATATTTGAGCCTGAAATTCTTTTTAGTAAATCTGTTTTGTTGGGAATTGGATATCTAATCCATTCCAAAACTTTGTTTAAAGGTTTGTAGTTAATTACCAGACGGGGCACACCACACTCCTTTTTTGCCTGGTTGTTCACGTAGAATGCTGTGCACGACCAAGGGCTCTTGGAAGGTCTGATCAGCTTCTTTTGAAGAAGGTCATTGATCTCTTTTCGACAATGCTCTAACAGTTCTAAATTCATCTGTATTGGCCTTGCTTTTGTTGGAATCTGGGCTTCTGTGAAATCTTTGACGTATGGTAGTTCTACCATATGTTGCTTTCTATCCCAAAATGCGTTGGGATGATTTGAACAGACTTCATCTTCAAATCTTTGTTTTAAGATTTGAATTTTTTCTTGTATTTCTACTTGCTGAAGATTTTCTTCTATTCTCTTATAGTCCATTTCTTCCTTTAAGAAAGCAATTTGCTTTTCTTTAAGGTCAATTGCATTCAGCTGATTATCTTTACTCATAAGTTGAACTTTATGAGTAAGAATTGGCTTTATCCACTCGAACAGAATCTTCTGTCCCAGTAGTTGAGTATGTATACCATTTTCTGAAACTCTTAAGGGGTATAATTGAGTAAGGAATGGCGTTCCTAAAACCATGGCTTGGCTCAAGTTTTGGACTAGGATGCAGGAAGTTACGAAACATATCCCTTCTTTGCAGATATGTATTTCTGGTAACTTATGCAAGATCTTTAAAGGTGCTCCACTGGCTCCTCTAAGAACTTCTTTTGTCTTCTCAAAGTATTTCGAGGGAATGAGGCCTTCACGGATGCAATTATGATTTGCTCCCGAGTCAATTAAAGTAATACGAGTTATCGTAAAATCTTTAACTTCTAAGAGCCCTTGGTCGTGCCCAGCATTCTACGTGAACAACCAGGCAGAAAAGGAGCATGGTGTGCCCCGTCTGGTAATTAACTACAAACCTTTAAACAAAGTTTTGGAATGGATTAGATATCCAATTCCCAACAAAACAGATTTACTAAAAAGAATTTCAGGCTCAAATATATTTTCGAAATTTGATATGAAGTCAGGTTTCTGGCATATTCAAATTTCAGAAAAAGATCGTTATAAGACTGCATTCAATGTTCCTTTTGGACAATATGAATGCAACGTCATGCCATTTGGCTTAAAGAACGCTCCATCTGAGTTTCAAAAGATCATGAATGATATTCTTGATCCGATCTACCAGTTTTCAATTATCTATATTGATGATGTTTTAATTTTCTCATCAGGTATAGATGATGTTTTAATTTTCTCATCAGGTATAGATCAACATTTTTCTCATTTGAGAAAGTTTATCGATATTATTAAACAAAATGGTTTAGTAATATCCGTTTCAAAAATCAAACTATTTCAAACAAAGATCTGTTTTCTTGGATTTGAAATCTATATGGGCCAAATAAAACCCATACAGAGATCCATAGAATTTGCGGACAATTTTCCAGACCAGATTTTAAACAAAACCCAATTACAAAGGTTTTTGGGGTGTCTCAATTATGTCTCAGACTTTATTAAAGATTCGATGCCCATTTGCAACCCATTCTTTCAAAGGCTTAGAAAAAATCAAAAACCCTGGACAGTTGAGCATACGCAAGCTGTAAAGAGGATCAAAACTTTAGTCAAATTAATTCCTTGTTTGAGTCTTGTAAATCCAGAGGCAACTTTAATAGTGGCATCTGACGCATCCGATATTGGATATGGAGGAATCCTCAAACAGTCTTTGGATAATCAGGAACAAATAGTGAGATTTTATTCTGGAGTATGGAATGATACCCAGAAAAATTATTCAACGATTAAGAAAGAAATTTTGGCCATAGTTTTATGTGTTCAAAAATTTCAAGGAGATTTAATAAATAAAAATTTTATAATTAAAACAGATTCTCGAGCATCCAAATTTGTTTTAGAAAAAGATGTTGAGAATTTAGTTTCAAAACAAATATTTCGAAGATGGAAGCGATCTTATCGTGTTTCGATTTTGAAATTTTGCCTATAAAAGGCATTCAAAACCCGCTTGCTGATTATCTCTCAAGGGAGTTCCTAACTCTAAAACTCTCTCTCCCTCTTCTTCCTCTCTCCCCAAAAGTGATCGGAAAGAAGATGAGTAGTCGGAAGGGCAAAAGCCCAGCGACCCCTGTCTCCAAAGGCAAAGAAAAAGCCTAAACTTCTCAAAATCCTGCTCCAATGACAACAGATCATTATGCAATAGACTCTGATTTCACATCAGTGGTCAGATCTAGAGCAAATAGATCTTATGGTATTGTGATCAGAGATTCCATGGAGTCATCAACTCCACCTCCAAGGCCATCGGCCAACCTAACCCGTCTGAGAAGACGAGCCGTCTCTCCGACATCTCAAAGTTCTAGAAGAACTGTTACTCCCTCGGTTGCTCCCTCTCAACAGGGATTAACTTCGTCTCAAAGACCGACAACTGTTTCCACAGCGGTTGTCCCTCAATCTAGGTTTATCCCCAAACTGGAGATAAAAACAAGTCCAAGTTTCAGAACCCCTGGTAGAACCAGAGTTTGATGGTAACTCCATAGTGGAAGTTATCAAACATATGTTTCCCCAAGACTTCCTATTCATGCCGGAAGAACTTGAGAAAACCAGAAAATTCTACGAATTCATTCTCGTAGATACAAGATCGGTTGAGATAACTCATATCCCAGACCGCGAAGATCCAACCAGGATCGCCTTCTCAAAACTCAAAATTTTCAAAGTCCTGACTCCATCTCATTGGAATCAGAGTATATTCACGCCAAGAGTGTATTCAAAACCATTCAAGCCACGACCTACATATACCGTGACCACATCAGAGCATGGTATAACGTGATGTGGTATATCAAATATGACCACTCATGGTTCATTCAATTTTGCCAAAGAGCATACCGTATGGATTTTCCATACTGGTTCATCAATTGGTGGAATACCTTCGGTTTGACGGAGGATATTTTCCCAACTCCGATTCAAGAGTCATACTGTAACATTCTGTTTTAAAAAAAATATGATAATAATAATAATAATAATAATAATAATAAAAAATTATTATTATTATTATTATTATTATTATTATATAAAAAAAAAACAATTTCATCCTTATCCCTCCCATTTCTCGATCTCCCTCTCCCAAATTCCTTTTCCCCCTTTCGGTTTCCCTCCCCCACAGCCCCCCTCTCTCGGTTTCCCTCCCTCGCAGCTCCCCCCCTCTCTCGGTTTCCCTCCCCCGCAGCCCCCCATTCTCTCAGTTTCCCTCCCTCTTCCCGACTTCTCCCTCTCTCTCTCTCTCTCTCTCTCTCTCTCTTTTTCACCAATAATGGATGATGAAAGCTTTTCTGGCAATTTTGTGCATGAACAGCGGTCTTGAAGTCAATTTTGGGCATTCTAGAATTCGTTCCAGTGAGATCTTGGCTCGTTGGGCAGTGGGTAAGCGATTTGAATATGAAATTTAGAAATTTAAGGAATTGTTTGCTTATTTAAGCATTATTTGAGTAGGTTGGATTGACTTTTGGTTATGGAACTTACTTTAGGATTTACCAATATGATTGGAGGCTAATTTATTCAATTTGGGTAGTACCGAGCACTATTACACCAACTTTTAGCTACGGAGATTGGTAAGTTTTTTAAAGTTAGAAATTTTTATAAGAAGTCTTTCGGGCCAAATAAGTTTTAGGGAGTTGATTGTGAATTATTGAGTTACTATTGTGTAATTGGAACTTTTGTATATGTTAGAAGCCAACATTTGGAGGTTGTGGTACTTGGGCGTTTCCCTTTTTGCTTGGATTAAAAATTAGTGCCGTCATAGGAAGAGAAGTTTTAAACCTTGAGCCGAATGAGAGGTAAGTAGCCATTGGATTTATTTATAAAGCCCTTGATGTAATAAATGTATGTGACAAGTTTATTTTATCAATATGGAAAAATTGTTGGATTATTGATGATTGAGTATTGCTTGATATTGAATGAGATGTTGGTTAAGTGAGAGTAACCTAAATCTAATTTGAGCCATAGTTGCTTAAGTGCATGGAGCTTGACTATGAGATGTTGGTTGTAATTGTTAACTTCGGATCAGGAGGAGGGCGTGGCCCTGAGAAGGGTATTTTATCTAGGGATTTTCGAAGCATTAAATCTGGTTAAAAGACATTGGATTAGCGTTATCAACCCTGTTTCTATTGTTTTGTGCGAGTTTGTAAGCCTAGAACTTGTGAAATGTGGTGAGCATAAGGGATGCGTTCCTTATTGCCGATGTGCTAGCTTAGGGGAGATTTTCCTTTTATGATGAGCACAGGGGATGCGTTCCCTGTTGTCTGTGTGCTAGCTTAGAGGTAATTCCCCATTATGTTGAGCGTAGGGAATGCGTTCCCTAGCGCTTGTGTGCTAGCTTAGGGGTGTTTTTCCCGTTATGTTGAGCGTAGGGGATGCGTTCCCTATCGCCTGTTTGCTAGCTCAGGGGTGATTTCTCTATTGTGATGAGTGTGAGGGTTATACGCCTTCACAGGTTTGGGTTCTAGATTACAGAACTCGCGGGTATGACATGAAGTTAGGGTTTGAGAATGGCTTAAGTCGTGGTAGGGAAAATGAGTTCATGGTCATTTGGTGTAAGTACTCGATATTGAGCACGAGTGTGAGTAAGGGCAATATGTTTCTTGGTATGTTTCCTTTAAGCTTTGGTTTACTAAGAGGGCTGCTTACTGAGTATAATTATACTCACCCATGCTACATTGTTTGTCTTTCTACAGGTAACGTACATCAACGAGGTGGATGACGAGTCGAAGACCTGACGGAGCTATGGAGATACTAGTAGACCTCATCTAGTTTTCCTTTGTTGTGTAATCTCTGTTAAACTACTTGTATATTGGGTTGTAGGATCAGTTGTAAATTGCACTTGTGTTATCTTGTAAATTCTGACTATAGGAGATCTTTCGTGTCTACATCTCTGATTGTGATCTCAGCCTCTTTTGTGTAGTGTTGATGGGCGCTGAGTCTTTGTTTGAAATCTTAGAAGTGTTTTTCCTTCTTATCAGGTGGTTGTAAATTTTGGTTTTCTCGTAGTTACGTTGTCATGCTGCCGGAATTTCGAGCATGAGCGAGGTAACTAGGTTGTGTTTCCGCATAGAGAGTCGTAGTAGGAATTCGGGTCGTTACACATACCATTTCTTTGTCCAAAATATTCAAAGAAATGAGTTCCCCACTATGTTTCGTTTTTGTCTCAATTTTAAAATTTCTTGGATTCTCTGTTGGAACTTCCAGCTAGAAGAAAGAGAAGAACTCAAAAGACTTTACAAAGTCATCAAAATCAAATGGTGGGAAAAATATGACATCACCAACGTTCGTCTCAATGAGGTTAAAGAATGGTTTGCCGAAAACGGTGAACATCTTAACCAAGTTCAACAGAATTCAGAATTCCTTAATTCCCAGTCTCAGAATATATCGAGACTAGCTCAAACAACCTCTGACGATGAATTCCAGAGAGTTCTCAATTCTGCTAGAAGCAGAGCTTCATCTTCCTCCCATGGCAGCCTACCGTCCGACGAGGAAGAGACTCAATATGATCTAGACGATCCTTTTCTAGATTCACAACCTCCGTGAGTCTAGTAGAAAAAAAAGTATATTTTTATTTCCCTGTACATTCGGCACCTCACTTGTAAATTTTATTTCTTCTTTAGTGAATGTTTTAATGGTTATCCTTGAAGCATTTACTTTTTCCTGTACATTCTTCTTAGATCTTGTAAATTTATCTTTCTTTTTAGGTTAACGTTGAGGTCTGTATATTCTTTTAGTTTTATATTTTTTAAGATTTTATTCATTAGGAAGAAAATCTTTTCTCTATATAGATTTTTGATTATGTAAATTAATAGTATGTATAGTGTCAGGTGTACAGAATCCCTTGTATAGTTTTGGATTCTGTATTGTACATAGTAAAATCATCATCCACTTCCAGTCTTGTGCCAGCGCATCAATAGAGCAGATGGCGTAATAAGTCTCTTCTGAGTTGCTACTTGGAAACAAGATAGCGTAATCAACCTCTTTGGAGTTGCTTTTTGCTTCGGTGAAAGACTATTGCTTAAAGATATCAAAGGTTGAAGACGAGGACCTGCTGCGGGTCTTTAGGAGTTGTGTTCCTGGTAGTAAGTCGCAGGGTTTGCGCAGTGAATCCGTTGGTAAGCTCTCCGGTGTACCTTTTCCTCTTCGGCAGCCTTGAAGTATCAGACAAAAGAAATAATGAAAGACTGACACATCACTTTAATAAAGCTACTTTATTAAAGAAATAAGGACAAGCACAGTTGGAAGCACGTGGTGAAAGATTCGTCCTAATCTTTTCTTTTTCAAAGTTTATCTTTTCTTTTATCGTCTTGTAATTATTATTTTTACTTTACTTTATTCGTTTTTAAAGTTGTTTGTTTTATATGCTTTTGTAAAGTAAATTTTACTTTTTAGAAAGTTGTTTGTCTCATTGAGAAAGATGGAATCAGTCAGGGACATGTCCTGTCGGTTCGAATCTTATCTCTTAGTTAGTTTGATTTAGTTTTCATTTCAAATCCAGGGTCTATAAAAGACTTCTGAGTTGTAGAGAATAGGCATCGAGAAATATTCACAAGCTTTCCTTGTGCAATATTTACTCAGCTTTCCTTGTGCGATATTGCTCAATTGCTTTAAACGGCAAAAGAGAATTAGGATCGATTTGATTACAAAGGGTTTTTGGGAGTAGGAAGACTGAGTAAATATCGCACAAGGAAAGCTTGTGAATATTTACCATTATATTAATTAAATAATTAAAGGTGAAATTAATTCATTGAAGATGAAGTTGGTTTTTTTTATTAAAAAAAAAAAATTGAAGACGAAAAGGCCTCTTGCCCCCCTACGAAAATGAAGGTAAAAAAAGTTACAAAATGGTATATTAATGGGAATTAAAATAGTGCAAAACATTTTTCAAATTCCATAAAATAAGTACTAAAGAAAATCCAAATAAAACAAATTAAATGATCTATTATAAATAGACATCAAAGATTCCCTTTAAAGAGTTTCATTTCATGTATGTATTTGCACAAGATCAAATGCTAAACAAAGAATAATTTGTCTTATTTTGATGACAAATTGGTTTACTCAAAGGTATATCTCAATTTTATGATTTTTTTTCTTAATCTTTATTTTAGTTTAAATTAAAATTTTTGTATTGCATTGCACTTTTAAATTTTTTATTCTTTTTTATGCCCAAATGTGAAATTCGTCAAAGGTGGCTTGGAAGAATAAAAATTTGGAAGACCCAAATACGAGCTTCCAAATAAAAAATTCCCTAGTTTGTAAGTATATGACATTTTAAATAGTAATTACGTAATTATAAAAATCATGTTTAATTTGAAGAATTATTTTTTAATGTGTTCTTATGCTTATGTCAATTATAGAAACAAAATTCAATTTTGGTTTTTTTTTTCTTTAGCCAAAATGATCAAAGGTTTCTTAGAAGAAGAAAATTTTGAACGACGTAGATAAGAGCTTCCAAATCAAAAGAAGAATTCTTTGAAGTATGAAGACAAGAGCATTTGCGTTTGTAAGTATATGACATTTTAAACAGTTATTAAGTAATTATAAACATTTTATGTTTAATCTGAATAATTATTTCTCAATGTTGTCTTATGCTTATGTCAATTATATTAACATTTCCTTAAAAAAAATGTGTCAATAATATTAACAAAATCAAATTTTAAGTCAAATTTTATATTAACATTTTTAAATTGTTCAAGAATGGTTTGTCGGGACTTTGGAAACATGTGATTTATGCTGAAATAACGATGGGACAACATGTTGGTAAGCAAGTCTTCATACCGCGTATACCTTTAAGTCCTGCAAATGATGAAGGGTATCCCTTCAAATTTAAAAGAAAACAATTTCCAATACGCCTCAGTTTTGTGATGACAATTAACAAGGCACAAGGACAAACAATACCACATGTTGGAATTTATCTCCCACAACATGTCTTTTCACACGGCCAATTATATGTTGCACTTTCAAGAGGGATCTCAATGAAAACAATGAAGATTTTGTTAAATTCGAAGGTTGGAAATGTAACAAAAAATATTGTATATAAAGAAGTTCTTATTTAATACACTACCATTTAATTTAACCATTCTATTTATTGTCTTTAACATTGATGTTTCTTAATTTAATATTATATTGTTTATTATTTTTTAATAAATATAAAAAAATATTCAAAGATAAGTCTTCACACACGTGCAACACATGTTAGTGTTTTCTAGTATAAGGAAATGTCTGGTTGGCCATTACAATAAAATTAATTGGGCTTCACGTTAGAATTGGAAAGTTGAATTTATCACCCAAAAAAGGGAAAGTTGAACTATTAAAAAAAATATCAATCCGACCATAGCCTTCTGAATAAGACATCAATTACTATCTCAAATATCTTGGTTCAATCTCCCACTCAATAATTGTTAAAAGAAAAAAAAAAAGGAAAGTTAAATTTGTATAGCATCAACATGAGTTTGGACGTTGGATTGCGTATAAGCATTAGTTATTTAAGCTTGCATTTTATGCAAGGGCGGACTTGGGGGCTTATTTTAAAATTTTAAATATAACGCTCTTCTGTTTTTTTAAATTTTATTTTATATATAATGGTTTTTCCAAATTTATTTAAAAAATCTATACTCCTGTGTAAGGTTAGTGGAGAATTTATGAACTAAAAAAAAAGTTTAGTGGAGAATTTGACAATCTCTATTGTTTTGGTATATTTTTTTTACGCTAATAGATACTTAAATAATATATTTTTAAGAATTATTTGATAAATTTAAACATGTTACTTCGTTTTTTTAAAAGTACGTACTACTATCTAAACATGTGCGAAGCATGTGAAATTCTCGTGAACCGTAAAGGCATCCAAAAGGAGAGACTCAAACGAGGTCAAGATAAGCCCTCCAACGTGGCTCATAAGGGCCAAACCCCAAACTATACGAGTTGAAGCACCTTAAAAGCTAATAGATTTTACGATATATTTATTATATTCTTTAACACTCTTCTTCACCTATAGACTCAAATATTAATTTGACTTCCAAAGCTTGATACATTTTATTAATATATATCAATAAGAGAATAAATAATATAAGACGATAGGTAATAATATCTTTAATATATTCTTAACATTCAATAATTTAATTTAATAAAACATGATATTGAGTGAATTCAATAATTATAGGAGTGATTTCTATTTCTGTAATTTATAAGAATAATTGCTGTACAAATTCTGCAATTTCTTAAATTGATTATTTATTTTTTTGGTGTGGGCATCGATTGCTGACACAGCGCTCATTCTCCTTGAAAATTAACACGATGACATCGCCTGATGTGCCAACACATGATGGTCAGAATGCGTCTCTACAAGATAGGCATTCTCCTTGGAAACGTGCAAGATTCTTGGTCAGCAATGATCTGATTGATGATGTGATTAGTCTGATGTATTTAAAGCTGATTAATTATGTGTTAATGATAACAGGTGGTTGGTTGGAGCATCAAAACCCTCCACTTTCCATGTACCCACTCATTCCGAATTTCTTCCCATTCTTCTTCTCTCTCTCTCATCCATCCGAAGAGTTCCTATTTTCCTCTCCCCCTCCCTCCATCCATTCGAATTTCTTTCTTCTTCATTTGCAGTCCAAGCTTCATTTCCTTTCCTTTTCTTCTCCTTATGTCTTCGATTTTGCATTTCCATTTTATTGAAAAGGGTAAGTTATTTAATCTTTTATGTTTATTTTTTTTTGTTAGATTAAGTTTTATCTCAAGTTTCTAATTTTTTTTATTATGATACAGGACTGTTCTTATTTTCTACAGGAGAAAAATTCGTGGAAAGCAAATTTACAAAAGAAGTATATTCTCCTCGATAAAGCGTATATCATTTTTTTTATTTTATAAAAATGTATATAAAAAATTGAAAAAATATGTGTATGAAAAATGTAGAAAATTAATGATAAAATATGTATGTAGAAATGAAGTTAGATTATTGTGGTTTCTCTATTATGACTAGATGTTGGTAGATTTCTAAAACGATTAGACCTAAGGCGGTTTTGGTAACTTTTAATTTGTTTTTATTCTTCTCATTTCATATTTTTGTGTTCTTGCTTCTAAGTGTTTATTTTAAAATTAAAAGAAAAATAAATTATTGTAGAGATGTAGGAATATCATAATATCTTAAAAATGGCTTAGTTAAATTTAATTATAAGTAAACAAAATTCAACCAACATTATGAGAAGGTTTATTTATTTGAAAAAATTATATAAAACAGTTACGATTTCTCAACTAATCATAAAATATCCCAAACATTTATGAAATGGATAATTACAATTAAAATGATAAAATTATTGAAAATTCACAACAATTTCTTAAAATTCATAATAATAGCAAGCTGAATAAAAGAAAAATTTTATAAAATAAATCACTCATAGAACTATCGTCAATAAGGCTTCGAATCACAAGCTAGTTCAATTTCTATTAAAAATAAATTCCAATAACCATAGCAAAAATCATTCTCCAAACCATGTAATTAAAAAAAAAAACACCATAACACTAACTTTTTTTTTTTTTTTTTTTTTTTGAAACTAAACATAAACACACGAAACTATAGCAATGAGTCCCTCTCAAACACGAGGGCCAAAATGTCCTCTGGAAAACTATCTTTCTAGACCAAAGAGCTACCCAGAGAGGAAGCCACAGCAGCTAAGTTATGGGCAGCTTTGTTCGCCTCTCTAGGAATTTTACAAAAAGAGATAGACTTGACATCCTTAGACAGAGACAGAATATCCTCAACACAAAAAGAGACCTCAATCAAATTATAATCATCAAAATTAAGTAAATTGATAACCTCACTAGAATAAGATTCTATGATGAGCCTCGGAATGTTCTCTTTCCTCCAATCCAACACCGCCCGCAAACCTTCTAAAATTGCAAACGCCTCAAGGACTTTAATCGGCTGAAAGTGTGTGATGAAAAGGCACCCACCAATCAGCGGCCTCCCCGTCCAATCTCTGACAATCCAACCAATGCCGCCACAACAGCGGGAGCTCGACCAATTAATCTAATTTTCAATCTCTTCCTTTTACCAATTAGTCCAATCTTCAAATTCACCTTCTCTCTCATCTATTTATTACTGATGTACTATTTTACTCAATTTCTCAATTTTCTCTATATTCCCACATCTTTTCTCTCCCATTCACGTGAACCAACACAAACCCATTCCTCCTCTCTCTTGTCATTAATTTCACTTTGTACTTGATCAAGCTCCAATTCTATTTAAGAAATTTCTTTTATTAACTCTTTCTCTCTCATCCATTGAGATAAGAGAGAGAGTTGACAATAGATTTCAATTGCACAATTAGAGGAGTTGACAATAAATTCCAATTGTACAATTAGAGTTTTTTATCGGCACAACTCTTCTTAGGTTTGATAGGGTAATTTGGAGCGGAGTGTAACATGAACAAATGAGGTCACTCTCTCACTTGCTCGAGAGGGACTTAGTTTATGATTGAATCATAAATAAGTTATTCATTAGAAAATCAATAGTACTTATGATATAAAATGTAATTATATGGGTAAAACATACTTTTGACTCAACTGTGATTATGAACAATTCGTGAAAGATTGACTTGCGTGTAGTGGTTATATCCATAGACCAATTTATCCTATAGTGCATGAAAGTGCAGCCTTAGATCTATAATAGAGTGACCTAGAGTTAATGAATGAAAATAATTGTATATGATCGCATAGTAGTGAGTTTTTACACATCAATTATTTAATATTTAGCTATTCTTCTAAAAGCATGTATTTTTAAGGTTCATAAATAAACTTTTGGAATGATTTAATTTTATTTCTTTAAGGACAAAGAATAACTGTATCCAAATATCTACAATTAGTAGGAGAGTTTAGATTGCAGGCCACATAAACAATTCCATTGGTCCTGTCAAACCTTTTAATAGTCACTTCTCCACCAAATAAAAAAAAAAACCCTTTCTTGACCATCGCAAAGGGCCCTTCACCAGCAACTCTGTTTTGATTGAAGCCGAGCGCCATTCTTGAGAAAAATATTCCCACTTAGAATCTTGAAGAAAGATGAGCGTTGCATGTTAACATCACCTGTTGGTATCGGTATCTTGTTTGTCAACAATTACATTAATCACAGTCCTCTTCTCACGAATAGGGTAAAGCTCCACTTCCGTCTTCAAAGAATCCATATCTTCCTTAATCTTCTTGTATATATCCCCTCTATAAAACTCGGCCGTTCTCCTCACCAATATCAATGATATCGCAGCTCCCAACAACGCCATCCCTGTCATAATTGTGAAAGAAATTCTGAAACACTGATTCCCTTTGCATTTAAATTCGCTTGAACTAACCCCCATCTTCGCTGCCTCGTTATCGTAGAGACTCCCAGCCACCAACACGTTCAGAATGTAAGTCCCAATTGGGCAAGACAATTGGCCGAAATTGTACAACATCGAGTAATGTTTCAGACCAAAAATCTCTGAAATCATAGCGAAATACAATGGAATTTGAGACCCCAATGAAAACCCGATTATCATCGATGCAATGTAGAGCGAATCCTCGAAGGGAAAGGCCACCAGCAAATGGCCAATGCAGGAAAACACGAGGGTGATGGTCAACATCAACGGCCTGGGGCATTTGTATTTCTCGAGCAAGATTTCTGAAACAAACCCAGAAAAGATTCTGCCTGCGAAGTTGAAAATGCTGTTCAGAGAGATGAATGAATTGATGGATTCGGTTGAGTAGCCTTGAGATTCTCCGATTTGGGCGAGATTGTCCATGGGCGCAAAGCTTGAACCGATCCCAATTATCATGGTGAGGTATAAAACGAACATGTCAATGCTGAAAATTGCTTGAAGAATTGTGTAGTCTTCTCCTCTTTCGGGTCTGTAGAAAATTTTTGCAAAACGAGAATTGCTTTTGTTTTGGCTTTGAATTGATTGTTTGGAGGAGGGAGGAGTTACGGTTAAGGGTGTTTGAGGGGCTGACTGAAGTTTGTAAAATTTAGTCATTTTCTTAAGATTCCACCGAACAATTTCTTCTCTAATGGCCATAAGGAATAGTAGAAAAAGCAAACCCATGATTGAAATCAAGATTAACATGTTGGCTACTTGATCGAATTGAACCATTTTCTGAACGAAAATCAAGACAGTGAGAAACAGAGCCAAGATGACGGTGACCAATAGAAACTGAACGAAAACTCTGAACTCATTTGGGTGCTTTACAACTTTGACTTCCCTGATTGTGAAAGCAAACATGAAAGTAACCAAAGTCGGAAACCACGCACTCAACAGAATCAGAGACTTGGTATCATCACCATAAATGACGGTGTAAAGTTGGGTCATTATAGCCCCACCTAGGCCCAAGAAGCCCTTCAAAAGCCCCAATATCACCCCTCTCCTTTCTGGGAAGTTCTTCACGCCCGTCACTAGCACCACTATTCAAGCCAGAAGAATATATTAGATAATTAGATTTAGGACACTTTATTTTTATTTACTAGATTATTTTTGTAAGCCTCTAAATAATAATTGGAGAAAGCCACCCTAGCCTCACCACCAGTTTTACACTCTTCAATATATGAAATATAAATGGTCAATGATTATTAAAGACACGTAGATTTTTAAATTTATTTATAGTGTCGCATTGGAAAAATTATATTTTTCACATTTTTTTTTTGAGTTCAACAATTGAGGGTGAAGAATTCGAACCTATGACTTCTTGGTCATAAGCCCATACTTTATGCCAGTTGAGCTATGCTTTTGTTGGCATATTTTTCACATTTGGATGTAGAGAAAAAAATGCCTTAAATTTATATCTAATGAGTAATGGTTATTAAGGGTATGCAAATTATTGAATCTACATTCATCCAACAGTTATCATGATGCAGTTAGATTGTAACAGTCTTATTGAATGACTTTTCGTCACATTGTGGTGACTATTACCTGTATTGGCTAAGTTATTAGCGTTTCCTCCAACGGTTATATAAAAGCAAAAGAAGCCAACAGTCGGTCGCTCAATTTGTCCGGTGACAGCTTGCCATATCTTGAAGTAGCCAAGGAAGTTGGTGGCAGCGCCGAGGACTAGAAGGACCCAATACGGCGCCACCTCAGCCAGAAGGCCGGCGATGATGCCGACGCTCGATCCGAGGTCTTTGTAAAAGCCAATCTTGTTGAGTGTGCTTTGGTCACAATTGAGCACGGCTTTGATGTCTTTGGAGAAATAAGCGAACAAATAGAATCCACCGGCGCCGATCATTACAATGAACGAAGCAAAAAGAGAAAACCACCGCCCAGCCAGCACTTGCCGAGCAAAACTGGAGAATTCTCCACTCGCAATTACGCCATTGCGGCTTGGGATTGTTGATACAATCATTTTATTTTTTTAATTGTTGAAGAAATACAAGAAGACGGAGTGTATTATTAGCTAGAGATTTTGTACAATCAATTTTTTTCTTGTTTTTATGTTTTTATACGTAGAATGATGGGTAACAAACTTAACAAGATGGAGTTGAAAAACTGAAACCAAATAATAACATAAAGTCTATGAACTGTGATGGCCATTAACGATATCTCTAATAGGTAAGAGCTAATTTTAGTAGGGAAAGAGATGAAGTTAGAGCAAAATAATAACAAGAAGTCTTTGCAGCGTAGACATGTGCGCCAACATAGGTCCCACGTGTCCATGTTTTTTTTTTTTTTTTTTTTTTTTTTTTTTTTTTTTTTTGTAAAAAAGTCAATTTTGGCCATAAACTTGTGGTAGGTTGTTTCAATTTTAACGTGAACTTTCGATTTCATCAATTTAGACTTCAAAATTGGCAGATTGTATCAATTTTAACCTTAAACATTCAATTTCATCAATTTAAACCTCAAACTTGAATAAGTGTATCAATTTACATCATCGATTAAATTTCTATTTCAATTACCATTAGAAAGGTTTGCCACACATGCCCAAAGCCACTTGTTGCTCTATGATATGTACTTGTTTGTTATTTTTTTTTTTAAATTTACCAAATAAATAATTAAATCATTCCAAATTAGGTCGCCACCATCATGAAAACTACAAACTTGACTCTCGAAAGTAGGACCCATACGAAAACAAATGGACTCTTGTGTTACCCCTCACCTTTGGTGTCAATACCAACAACGAAGAGTGTAAAGAAGATCCAAGCGGTGACGTCATTGAAGGCGGCGACAACCATGGCGGTTTTGTCGACTTTCGATGGTGAGGAGTTTGAGCTAGACTAAAATGCGGGAGAGAACATGAAAGGTGGTGATGGATAAAGTGGCGCCATGAACACAATGAACTGGTCATAGCCAAGCTTGTCTGCCTCGTCGATAGTCTTACCTAGGATTAAAGTGACATCGATGCTGGAGAGGAAGGGGACAAAGATTCTGACGAGGGCAATTCTGAAATTCCTGCGTCCGTTGCACCAAATGGAGGACAAATCGAGCTCGAGATCGATGAAAAATTAAACAAAAAAACCAATATTGGCAACTGATTCAAGAATAGAAGTACTCCATTGAGGAAAAATATGATGCAAGTAAGCTTTGTTTCTACTAAGAACCGATGGATTGAGTAGAATCCTGTCTTAAAATTGGAAAACCTTTAATTGATGAAATGAAAAAAAGCAGTAAAATCAGAGAAAATCAGAAGTGAAGAAAAAGCCATGCTCTGAAATTGAAAAATATTATGGAGAGTCTACTAAAATTTTTTTCAGCAATTTTATTTTATTTTATAAAAATAACAAATACGTATTTGTTATGGAGCAACACGTGGTTTTGGACATATGTGGGAAACTTTTTTAACGGGGATTGAAATGAAAACTTAACCAATGGTGTAAATTGATACGTTTAGTAAAGTTTGAGGTTTAAATTGATGAAATTAAAAGTTTGGTGTTAAAATTGATACAACCTGCTACGTTTGAGGTTTAGATTGATGAAATTGAAAGTTCAAGGTTAAAATTGATACAACCTGCAAAGTTCAGGGTTAAAAATGATTTTTTTTCTTTTTTTTTTTTTTCCTTTTTTCCTTTTTGCTTTTTTGTCACATTTTTTGTTTTTAATCATGTGAGCTGTCCAGTGATGTAGCTTAAATTTTGATCTCTCAAAAATGTTATCATGCATGGTATAAGGTAGCTTTACTCTGATGAATTCTACTTGTTACTGTGTGTCTGAATACAATAAAATTATGAGCTTGAGCTTTTAAAATGCAGGATGAATGACTTTAATTTAACATTCCAGTTTAGTTGGTTAGTGTTATATTATTTCGCTACTCTTAAGTGCTAGATTTCAAATAGATTCTCTTTTGGAACCAATTTTGTTACCAACTAGTTTTTAAGAAAGCTCACTCTCTTGGCCAAATTTTAGCAAATTAGTTTCTTTGTGTAAATTGTAATTTTAAGCTATAAAAAAAATAAGTTGGGGGGTTCCCATCTAAGTTCACTCATTGAGGACAATGAGCATTTTAAGTATGAAGGTGTGGTCTTTCAGTTATAAAAAAAAAATAATAATACTCTTAGAGCAGTTCTCTTGTCACTAGTAGAGTCATTCATTCTTTTCCTGAAAAAAAAAAAAGAAAAAACCTTTTTCTTAAGGAACTGAGTAACTAGGGACATTTATGACACTCATAGTGTTCTCTTACATCAAAAGGCAACTTAAGAAAAAGCTAGCTAAAAGTGAAAAGAAATTTTTTGTAAAAAAGAGATTAGAAATGAGTGTGAGCTTACAAGTTACAATCCTCCCAGTACTTAGGTGAGCCTCATCACCAATGTTGCCATTATGAGGAGCAAGAGGGGAGTAATGAGAAGGCTTAGCTTTGTGGAAAATGAGTGTCATTCCTTTAAAGTGACGAGTCTGGAAGCTAGGGTGCACTTCTGTGACACCACATGTTTTAAGGTATAAAATTTCCAATTTTTTTTGGACTGCTTTTTATCAATGTGATTGTTTGAATATTTTTACTTGGAATTGAGTAATTTGGAAAATTATTTATTTTAAGTTGGATTGATAGATTAGCTTTTGTTGTAATTTACCCAAAAAGATTTTTTATCTTGAGATTTGCCATAAGATTTTGAAGAAAAATCTTTAGGAGTTAAAATTAGGTTGTAGATAATCTATGAGTTTAATTGGGGTTTATTTGGTTTTTTGTTGGTCTATTAAAGAGTAAAAAGGTTTTAAGAGAGAGTTAAAAGAGGAAGGAAAAAAGCCCTAATTTCCTTTTCTCTTCTTCTTCTCTCTTTCTCCCTTTCTTTTTCGTGAGCAACCATTGTCTCCTTTCCCTCCCTCTCATTTTCTTCTTCTCGACGAGACCCACGCAACACCCATCTCCAGCGAAGCACCCATGCGCCGTTCAGCAGCCTCTCCTACGTATTTCTTCTCCTCCATGTTGTGAACCGCGACTTGCAACAGCCGCAAGAAGCAGCCAAAGGGGGTGCAGCTTGTAGATCCGACGTCGTGGCTGAGAGTTCGTAGATTTGCTATAGTTTGGAGCATTTTTCTGGCAGATTCGGGCTATTTCGTGCGATTTCCTTCTTTTTGTCGAGGTTTGTCACATACCCATGCCAAACTAACTTTGGTTTTGCAATACACATTCCTTAAATGTCTTTAATTTGCAATGTTAGGTTTGTTTTGATGCCGACTAGCACGTGTTCAAGGCCATTGGTGTAGATTCACGAATTCCACCCATACCCACTCAATTTCGAACCTCGAACCACTTTGATTTCAAGACCCACACTCCAATCGACCTTAAATTTGAGTACCCACATGCTGTTGGGCTCGTATTGACAAAATTAAACCTATCCGAACATCAAACAACATGTGAAATAGCCCTTTTGGTAAGTTTTAAGTGGGTAACGATCGCTCCAAACCCTTTTCGAATACTTTTAAGTGTCGTAGTTCAGTCTCTAAACTCTAGAAGTGTTCTAATTGCAGTTACAAATTAGTTCGAAAACTCCAAGTAATTACCCACACCATTCTCGATAAGGATTAAGTGGTGAGGCCTTATCTAGACCTTTTTTAATTGAGTTTGAGGTGTTGTAAAGCAGTCTCTAAATCTTGAAATTTCTGTTTGTAGTTTGGTTTGGTTTTAGAGTGTTCTCTTTATCCTTCAAGACTGTTTCTAAGTAGGTGTACCCCTCTTTGAGCATGTTCTAGTTTGTTTAAAGGTTTTCGAACTAAGTTTAGCCTCTAAAATTAATCTCTTCGTTTATGAACTATTGGGATAATTCTAGGAGCGTTTTAGGTAAATAGAGTTCTACTTGATAAGTCTGTTTGACTATGTGGAGCATGTTGTGTGCCTTAGTTTTGTTATTTAAATATTTATATATCATCTATGTTTTTGTGCCTTTTGATGAGCATGCTTAATTGTTGACTTGTGAAGTTATGTGACGTTAGCATGTTGACTTACTGAACTTAATGCATATGTATGAGCATATTTTGTTTGGGTGTGAGACATGGTCTAGTAGCTGTTAGCTTTACGAGCTTTAATCATATGACTATATATTTTGATGATGAAAAATCTATTAATTACTAATTATTTTAGTATTTTAAAGTATCCACAGTGTAGAGCTCGAAAAGACGATTCCAACACATTTTGAATCGCTCAAATCGGACTTCAAACGAGAAAGTTATGACCAAAAGAAGATTGAGAAAAACTGCTATTTAGCAATGACGTGGATGAATAATATTGCGACACGTGACATTTTTAAATAGCCATTAGAGGCATTTTAAAATTATTTTTTAATCATTCTTTTGTCATTTTCCTCCCAAATTCCCTCCACCCTTGATCCATCTTAACCTAGATCTAATGGATCAAACTTATTCCTTACAACTCCATTTAAACATCATTTTCTTTCTCATTTCATAACTCTTATCCCCAAAAATTACTGAAATTTTCTCTCAAACATTCTCCATTGTTGATCATTTTTCAAAGCTTCATCATTTTCTATTTTTCTTGTGAGAGAATTTTGTATGAGAGATTAGATTGTTCCTTTTGAGCTAAAACTTGTAAACCTACTCTTTGTGAGAGTTTCTTTGTGGGTCTTTAAATTATTTCACTATTTCAATTGGGTTTTATATTAAGGTGTGGGTACACCTTGGGATTTTGAGTGAGCGGTTTAATCCTGAACCCAAAAAAGGATTTGTAGTGGTTTGATCCTGCACCCGGTAAAAGGATCGTAGTGGTTTGATCCTGAACCCGTTAAAAGGATCGATATAGGTTGGATCCTGAACCTGCAAAAGGATTAGTTGGGGGTTGACTCTTGAACCCTTAAAAAGAGTGCCAATCGGTTTGGTTCTCACCTGTAAGAGGACCATCGCAATAAAATACCCAAGAAGGAGTCTTGGGGAGTGGAGTAGGGATTTTCGAACCACTATAAAAATTTTCGGTGTTATCTCTTCCTCTCTATTCTTTTAAATTTTCGTTGCTCAATATTTTTGTGAGTAGATAGCATGCTTAGGAAAATTGTTCTATATTTCTAGAATTTTTTAGGGTGTTTATTTTGATTAGTGTGGATTACATTATTTTAGTTTAATTAGTTAAAAAAAGTTTTAATTTTTTTAAGCAACCCTATTCACCCCCCTCTAGTGTTGTCATACGATCCTACAGTAGCATGCTTAGGTAACATACATGTGGTGAGTTTGTGAGGAGGTCAACGAACCTTATGAGCTTGATAAGGATTATAAGGTGAGTACCAGTGCACCTTGGGTACAAATGGTCAAGGGTCGGTGTGATGAGTCTAAAAAGCATGCATTGGGTTCCTGGAGAAAGGCCAATGCATTGCTAAGTCATCAGTGCACCTTGGGTACAAATAGTCAAGGGGCGATGCACAGTTTGAGGCCTTGGTAACATTGGTCAAGGGTCAAACATCAAGCTCCGTAGAGAAGTGTTGAGGCCCAGGTAACAGTGTTCAAGGGTTTATGCTTCTCGAAGCGTTAGTCTTAGAGAGCTTTGGTGAGGGAGTAAAACTAAGCGAGCATGGCATGATGCCGGAATTCATGTGTTAGTTGAATAGCATGGTGCGAGAATTCATGTGTTAAGCGAGTGTTATGCATAGTTTACTTGCTTATGTATGTGTAGAATAATGCTTGTGTTATTACATTGAATAAGCATGTTTGGTTGCATGTGAACATGTTGTTTGTTGTTTGATGCTTGGTGGCTCACCAATTTTGAGCTACTTACTGAGTACCGTTGTACTGACTCCCCCTCCCCCCAACCATCAGATTATGTAGGTGATGAGGAGCTATACAAACCTAGTGATATAGATGAGGAGACATGCTGAGAGGACACCATTAGTTTTAATTACATGTATTTTGTTAGGAGTTTTGCTTGAACATGGATAGGACGTTAGTTGGATTTGTTTAGATACTTTGTATAGGCTTTATTTTTCCCATTCTTTAATGTTTCTTTCCTTCGATGCCTATTAATGTAGCTAGGTTCTTTTGGTAGAACTTAGGCTTTGAAATAAAGGTTTTGGTTGCTAGAAACTTCCTTTTGCTCATGTTAATTTATTTGAATTAAGTATGCTTCTTGTTGATGTGACTCTGTTTATTCTGGGAGTTTGGAAGTGCTGGGTTGCTGCTAGAAGGTGTGAAGTTTGTTGTTGTTGGTTATAGAAGTGTGATCTTTTATCTAACACGTGTTTGAAAATTTTTAGGTAGCTTATAGATTCGCCGTTATGCTGCCGAAATTTTCAGAACATATTGATTGTAAGTTTAGTAATTTTCCCTAAATTAGGCTGAGAATTTGGGAGCGTTACAACTTCATCATAAAATGTTATCATTCTTTGAACAAGGGCTAAACTCATGTTGAATTTTGGTCTTCTCATCACAATAAGCGACTAAACTTCACATTTCTGATTCAAGGGTCAGTTCTATTTCGATTG
Source organism: Trichosanthes truncata (assembly GCA_033996785.1). Classification (NCBI taxonomy): domain Eukaryota; kingdom Viridiplantae; phylum Streptophyta; class Magnoliopsida; order Cucurbitales; family Cucurbitaceae; genus Trichosanthes; species Trichosanthes truncata. The sequence goes on from JAWPNB010000004.1 coordinate 7,804,355, forward strand.
TAGTATTGTGAGGCCTTGAACTATTTTGCTATTTCTTTTTTTCTAATACAAGTGTTCTTTATTTCCCATTATATTTTATAAGCATGCAATTTCAATTAAATTGACGCCTTAATTGTTATTGAATGTTTATCTGTTATGCATGATTTTATGATCCGTAATTGTTATGAATGAATGAAACAAGTAGCAATAGGGTTGGCTCATGTATGTGTATTTATGGCTTTTTTATATAAGGATTAAATATTATATAATTAGTTTAGTTTACTTAATATTAGTCTAGTTGTTAATTTTAGTTTAATTGGTACTTATATTTCATCCTACATCACCTTTCCATATTACATAGCTTGCACGACAGACTCTAGGAAATAAAAGAAGCGAAATTAATTAGGTTGTAACTAGCTTGCATGATAGACTTTAGGAAATAAAAGAAGCGAAATTAATTAGGTTGTGGCTATCTCACCTAATTAGTCCTTGTCTTAGTTATCCCATTATTCTTAATGTTGTTGTTGAATTAATATCGTGCCCAATTAATTAGATAACAAGATTTGATAATAATGTTGGGTTAGAGTCAATTATGTTAGGAGAATTTACACTTATCACGACTATTCCGAATGAGTAGACTAAGCACTTGGATAGAAAAAGATAATTTCAGCCTATGATCAATTTTACAATTGGATGCGACCCTACCTTTGAATTAGAATTTGATAAGATTGATTTTTCTATAACGTTTATTTGTTCTTATTTAATTTAACTTTTCCAAAATCCAAACCCCTCCCCCACTCCCCATTTTATTTTTCTATTTTAAATTTAACATTTTGAAAATAATCTTTTGGTTCCCTTAGGATTCGACTTAGTTCCACTATTCCTACAAGTTAGGGTAGTCAAATCAGTTTTTAATTTTGGCAGGCCTCAACAACTCAACCACCCCCTATTCCATAATTTTATCCCGTAATCCTATTATTACACCCAAAAGGGTACTCAATCTCATTCTCATTGATTATTACATGGGACCCACGCCATCTTTTTGGCTTATTTTCCACCATTTTCATTTTCTCTCTCCTTTAATCTTCGTCAAGATTATTCTTTCTACGTCCTCCTCTTTCCTTCTTCCTTCTTTTTTTTAAAAAATTTATTTAGGTTGATCAAAAACATTAAAACTCATAATTATTTTTATGGTTTTATTAAAATTTCTTCTTATTTGCTTCCTTAAGTCTCCTCAATCTCCTATTTTTCATTTGCTTCCTTTTGATATGGCACAATAAAAATGACAATTTTGGCCATTGTTTCGGCCATGGTGGAAAGTCATATTTGTAGCACCGTAAATTTCTAGTCTCACAAGTTTACTGACCCTTTTACATAAATCGTGATCCTTTTCATAAATCGAAACAAAGTTGGATGAAGTAGCTCCAGGGAAGGAGAGGATTTGGAACTGAGTTAGCATTTTTGTTTGTGATTTTTTACCATATTTGTAAGAACGATAACGAGTGATAAATTCATATTGATTCGATATCTAGATAGCGTTATTCGTGATTTTCAGCCATATTAATATCGAGATGAGCTAAATCGATATCGCATTTTTGTTTTTATCCGTGATTTTTGGTCATATCAATATCGAGATGAGGATATTGCATTTTTTTTATTTGTGATTTTTGGACAGACATTTGCGAGAACGAGATTAGGAGGAATCATTTTTTTTCTCCTATACGTAATTTTTGGTTTGGTCTATTAAAAATATCATTTTAAAATAAATTAAATAATATTATCTTATTAAATTAAATAATTGTATATTTTGTTTTGAAAATTGTGATTTTTTTTTATTTATATCAAGATTATTTATTTTTCCAAATTGAAATTTGAATTAGATGAGTGAAATTTAAGATAATTACTATTTTATTTTTTAAAATCTTATATTTAATTTTGATTTAGGTATTAAATTTTTTTACAGTATAAAAATTTGAATAAGTAAATAAAAATAAAAATTTGAATAAGTAAATAAAAATGAAAAAAAATGGCATTTTAATTTTGGTATATTCTTTAGTTACTTCATTTTAATTAATTAGAAATATAACAAGATATTATGATAATTATACATATTTCATTCAAATTCCAAATTTAGGTAAGCAACAACAACGAAATTCTGGTTATGATGCTAGCCAACTCCAAGTAAACATAATCCCCATTGCGATTGGTTCAATTACGCACATTTGATTTTCATTTCGTTTGCAGTCTATTTTCATTACAGTTTAGTAAACAGACCCTTAATGTCAAGATAATACCCATCGATATTTCTATTTTTTTTTATGTACTTTATTCTCCCCTTCTCCTCCTTCTTCTTCTTCTTCGACCTCTCTGCAATCTCTTTCTCCAGCCCACAACCTCTAGTACTGTTTCCTTTTAATTCGCTTAAGCACATAACTCCTTTTGGTTCAAGATTTCTTTATAGTATTACAAGCTAAAGCTACTGTAATGACCAATTTCACTTTCCTTCTCCTTAAACATAGCTATCTTTCTCCAACTTTCGACATTGTTAAAAAAATAAATTACAATTCTTCTATTTTTACCCAACCAATTAACATCAAAACTAAACCTTATTCTCCATCTTCATAGTTTGAAGCTTCCATAACCGATTCACAAGAAAAAGAAAGGCAAACCCATTAAAATCTTCTCTTTTAAAACTCATTTCTTTTCATGATGTTTTTAGGAAACTTACCTAATTTCACCTCCACTCTCTAATCCTAAGTTATTCAATTGTTCAAGCTTAATTGATTCCTTGATTCTAAGCATAAACGATCCTTCTCTGCAATTTCTTTCCATCTTCCTCCCTCCCTTTCTTCCCCGAATTTTATTTTCTGCTTTTATTTATTTATTTTAAAAACAGTCTTGCTACCTGTCAACCAACACACAAAACACAACATCACACACACGTCAAATAATTTCAACCCTCAAAATTTCAGCTGCCTTTTCTATTATTTTTCTTCTTTTTTTTTTTTTATTTTTTTTTCTTCTTTTTCTTTCTTTTCCATAACTAATCCCATTTCCATTTTTTTTAAATCCTTTTTCTTTCTTTTTAAAAACTAATTTCAATTTTTTTTTTAAATTTAAACAAACCTTAAAGACAATTGGGTCCTTACATTTTGTCAAAAATACCAATAAATAAAATTCCTTTAAAAAACGAAGGTGGATTCTTTTAACTTCTTCAAGCATGAGCAAAGCATTCCACTGGCAGTACGAGAAGGGGGAATCCAAGTGGATTCTTGCTCGGATGTGTCTTACGAGACCATGCCATGTGCAAGGCAATATCTCTAGACAAAAATTACTCCTAAGAGATCGTTAGTTTAAGATTTGGCTAAATGACCATGAGTAACTTATGTGTGGGAATAAAAAGTATGAAAATATGATGTCTGAAAATAAAAAAAAAAATTATGTTTGGTATAAAATGTGATCAGATTTTTATAGAAATAAATAATATTTGCATTTGTTTTGTAAAAATAATTCTAGAAACATTATATAATAGTGAAATAATTACTAAATAAACTAATTAAATTTAATTATAAATTAATTAATTGATTTTATATAATTCATGAATAAATTAATTACACAATTAACTATAATTATTAAAAGAGAATGGAGATTTTTATAAAATTATTTCATTAAAAGAGAATGAGATTTCTATTAAATTATATAATGAAATAATTTTAGCATATTTGATTATTAGTTATGTAACAACCCACGTTATAAATTAGGCTATTTTAGAATAATTAATTGGATCTATTCGTTAGAGTTCTAATTTAGAAAGTTTGAATTTCAATTGTAGTCCATTAAGTTTAATAAATTAAATTTCTAGAATGTTGGAAAAGAGATTTCTTAAATCTTTAATTCCAAAGTTTGGAAATTTAATTTTAGAATTTTATTCCCAAGTTCAAAAAGGAACCTAAACCCCTTTAAATTAGATTTGGCCCCAAATCTCTTAAGTTCCTAATTTGGGGTGTCACCACGTACCTGCGACGCGGAGCGGCCGACATCCTTGAAAAATGAGGATTTAAAAAGGAGTCGCCACCAATCTTTTTATGGTGTGATTGGGCACCAAAATAAAATAAAACAACTTTAATCTTGAATTGCAAAAGATTTTAGAAGAAAAGGCTCACTTAGAGAAAAAGAGATTTTTAAAACAATGTCTTATTTTACCTCTCATTCCACCAATATTTGAAGTCATGATCCCATAAAATAAGTGGTTAAATATCCATCAATTTGACTATATTAGAAATATTTCCAAAAAAAACTTAGGAAAAATTCTCTACCTCAAGAGTATCAAAAATTTTACAATTTCTTAACTCCATCATAGAATAGCCTTTTATAAAAGAAATTTTTTAAAAAAAAAAAATAAATTTTTGTTTTAATTAAATTTATTTTTTCTTGGGACCAAAATCTCGGACTCCCAAAGATAATGATTCCTCACCTCAAGAATTCTAAAAAATCGGACTCCCAAATATTTCTAGATTCCATCGTAGGATAGCTTAAAAAATGAATTAAGAAGAAATTTTCATCATGCATTTTATAACGTAGCAAACATACATTCAATTAGCAACATGGCCAATAAGACAAATACTTCATACTTAAATTAAACTTAAACATCCTTTAAAAAAATCAAATAAATAAAGCCATAACATGCTTAAATAAAATGTAAAAAGAAAAAGAAAAAATTAACTATAAGTAATGTAAAGAAAATAAACAAATAAATAATATAGAGAAAAAAATAAAGCAAAATTAATAATACCTAACACATAAATAACAATAAATAACAATAAATAAAGAAAGCCCAATAATAAAATAAAAAATAAAGATAAATAAATAAATAAATAAATATTAATAACAATTAAAAAAAAAAGTGTTCTGGGCAGCATATTTCGTGCGTCAGTGGCACTGCCACTGACACAACATTTTTTTTTTTTTTAAAGACAACTTCTCAAAAGAAGCTTTACTTCCACTTTCTCTCTTTTCTTTCATCTTCTCCCTTTTTCTTTTAACCTCCATTCTTCTCTCTTTTTCTTTTACAACCTCAACCTCTCTCACCATTGCTATAATTTTTTTTTTTTTTTAATAAGAAGCAAGAGTCTTTCACTCAAGGTATGTAGACAACACTTTCTTTTAATTTTACAACGTTACTTCTTTTCTTTTTCTTTTTTTTTGTTCTTTTCATTTTCATTTTTTTAGTACCAAACTTAAGAGCCAAGAAGGAGAAGACATGAAAAAAAATGGTAGATAGGTAGGGAAGATGAACCATAAAAATAAAGAAAAATCAGTGACATCAAACAAAAGATCTAAGGCATAATGCAAAACAAAGATAGGTAAAGATTCACATTGTAATAAAATTAAGAAGAGATGTAATAAACAATAAAAATGAAAGAAAACTCATAACACCCTTACTCAACTACTGTTTTTCAGGGGCATTTCGAGATAGAGATGAAGATCTAGAAGTTGAGATCAATAATAACCAACTAGCTCGTTGTTTGAGGCGCAGATCCTTGGGACAAGCCTTACCAAATGTAACCTCCAACTAAGTTAGGGTTTTTTTTTGTGTTATGGATTTTTGTTGGCTTTGAATGAAGCTCACTGTTTTTCTTTTTCCTCTACCTCTCAATGCATGTGTGGTTGTGATATGTGTTTGGATGTGTATATGGATATGAGGCTTGTAGTTTTTTTTTTTTTTTTTTTTTGTGAGAAGATGGATGTAGTGGTGTGTTGTGCATGAGTGTAGATGGAAGTAGGGTTTCTTGTGAGTGTAGATCCCCTTTGAAGAAGGGAAAGAGAGGTATAAAAAGCCCAAAACAACTTCCTTTTTTGTGTATTAAAGCAAAGACCAAGTTTTTGCAATTTTGAAAACATGCCAAAAGGAGCTTAGCACCAAAAAGGACCAACAACTTTTGGTCAAGCAAAACAAAATACCAAACTTACTCATTTAACCAAACTTTGTTTTTATCCAAAAAAATTATGGCTTTTCCAACTTAAAAGAAAATAAATAAATAAATAAAAGGCATAAAAAAGTAAAATTAGTAAATAACAAACAAATATCAAAGTGGAGACATTCTAATAATGAGCAAATTTAATAACAAACATTAAAAAAAAAACTAGAAATCAATTTTATAAAAAGAAGTCGGCAAAAATAGGTGGCTACATGGGGTTTTAATTTTTGGTGAAGAAGAGAAAGTTTGGAATTATATTGTCTAAGATTTGTCCTAAATTTCGTAAAGTAAATAGACTTTTAATTGGAATTTTAGAAATAAGATTTATGAGGAATTAAGGTTTATTTGGGTGGTGAATAAAAGGAATTACATCAAGGACTTTTCTTCACGTTACCTTGGACAGCTGCCCCCACCACCGTAGACTCTCTTCTTTTTCATGCCAACAGCTGCAGGCGATGAAACCCACGCGTTTTTCCCTCCATTCGCAACCAAAGTAGGCAGCAACCATGAGCAGCGCGAGCTCCAACTTCATATTCTCCCATTCGGCGCTAGAGATGTCCACGGGGCGGGGCGGGGCCGGGGAATGGATTCCCCGTCCCCGTCCCTGCCCCCCATTTCATTCCCTGTCCCCGCGAAATTCCCCGTTTAATTTCGCGGGGATCGGGGCCGGGATTCCCCGCGGGGAATTTTTCCCCGATCCTTTTTTTTTTTGTTTTTTTGTTTTTATCTTTTTTATTTTTTAAATTTATTCTCAACCATAATAAAAATTATTTCTAAATGAATAATTTTCAATATAATTCTATTTAAAGTAAATGTTATAAAATTTCCTAATAAAAACAATAATATACCATAAGTAAAAATACTATAATGTCGAAACAACTTAATTTCTAAAAATTCAAATTTCAATATTACAACATAGACTTTAATTTTTTTTTATAACGAAATAGTCTTAAACTAATTCCTACTATAGTTTTTTTTTAAAAAAAAAATTCTATTTATAGGTAATAATATATATATATATATATATATATATATTAATCGGGGAATCGGGGCGGGGCGGGGAGGGGAATATATTCCCCGTCCCCGTCCCCGTTTAGCCAACGGGGAAAAAAACTTCCCCGCTCCCTCCCCCATTCCCCGTGTATTCGGGGATTCCCCGCCCCGTTCGGGGCGGGTCCCCGCGGGTTAAATGGACATCCCTATTCGGCGCAAGTACCCAAAGACCAAGCTCACAGGCGCACGAACTCCACGCATTTCAATAGGTAACCAGCGGCATTTTCTCCTGCTTTAACAAGGCTTGTTTGGATGCCGACCAACTGCATTCGAAGTTGTTTGGTGACAAAAACATGAATTCCAGTATTGCTCACTCGATTTCGAACCTCAAATCACGTTGGAATCAAGACCCACACTCCGATCAGCCTTAATTTGGAGTACCCACGATTTGTGGGGCTTGTTTTAGCGAAGTCGAACTCGTTTGAACACCAACTAACAAGTATTCTGGCCTCTGGGGTGCTAATCGTTTGCAGTTTAGGATCGATTCAAACACCTTCGAACAACAAACATCAAGCGTAAGGGCTCTTTCACTTCAAACCAATTTGATCCTATTCGAACACTCCCAGCACGTATTCGAGCTCTTTTGGTGTAGTTCATTTAGAATAAGTTTGAATACTCTTGAACTTGAACCAGCAAGGTTAAGGGTTCTTTTTGGTAAGTTTAACATTCCTTAAACTTGTTTGAACTGAGGTTAAGTACCATTAATTAGTTCCTTACGCTTGGTACCCCTTTACTTGTAGTTTTAAGCCAATTTGAAGTCTTCCGGACAATTCCAGCAAGTACCCAAGTGCTTTTGTATAAGGATTGTGCGATGAGTCTTTATTAGACCATTTCTATGTGTTTTAATTGCTACACATGTAGTTCTAACCCTTGGATAACTTTGGTTATAATTTGATTGGTTCTAAAGAGTTCGCTTTAGCGTTTTGGGGCAAAAACCTGGATAAGTATACCCATATTTGAGCATGTTCTAGTTGCTTAAAGGTTTTTGAACTAAGTATAGCCTCTAAAGATTATTCTCTTGGTTTAGGAACTCTTTAAATATTTTAGGAGAGCTCTAGGTAAGTAGAATTCTACTTGATGAGTCTGTTTAAATGTGTGAAGAATGCTATATGTTTTCTTGTGATGCGATTATGCGATCTATGTACCTTTCCATGAGCTGTTATGAGTTATATGTTTCTGTTATGTGTGAGTTGTTGTGATGTTGAGTTATGTACTCTTGTGGTTTGGAGCATGTTGATATTATTGTTCATTCCATTGTTTTGGCCCTCATTGCCAAGTGGATTAACTCGAGGTCCATCTTCCGGTCGATCCATGAGTGGTTCCTGCAAACAAGTTTCCACAGATTTCTCCCGGGTGTTCAACTCGCGTTGTTCCTGTTTCTTCCTCCTTTGCTGCCTACGGCGCCGGTGGAAGGTTCTCTCTATCTCAGGACCTAGCTCAAAGAGATGAGGCTCTTTTCGCATACACTGGATCTACCCTGCAATGTTGCAAGTGAGATTCTGCCCTCCTGCAATAGAAAGAAAAATTGCAACTTTGTCTTACAAATTTTGCTAAAACAAAACTTTTGTTAAAAACTGCCGTTCCCTGGCAACGGCCCCAAAAACTTGATCGGCTGTTACACGCAAGCGCACGCGATCGAAGTAATATAAAATGGTCTCTGAGTACCAAGTATCGAATCCCACAGGGAACGGAGTAACAAAAATATTGTAAAGAAAAAGTGTAAGGAAAATTGCAAATGAAAAACTAAATTGCAAAAATAATGTTGGGATGGTGTGTTGATAAAAAGAAAAATTGCAGAATCTAATTGCAGAATCAAGAAATGGAAATAATCGAAATAAATAAAAATTGCTGAATTGAATTGCTGAATCTAGAAATGGCAATATTGAAATAACAAACTAGATAGAATTAGAAAATGAAATTGCAAAGAGAATTTAGATAAAAATGGGGCTCAAGAATGTCATTGCCCTAAGTTGTAATTGCAAGCCAAAATTGCAATTCCAACCTACTTCACACTCAATTGTAAACCAAAATTGCATCTCCTATTTACCTTGAATTTAGGTTTTAGGAGGCTAAGTGAGAGACCTATATGTCTATAGTCCCTCTATCTTAGATCAATTGGCTCAACAATTTTATGGGTCTTGGAGTCCTTAATTCCTATGTCTAGGGTAAGGATTGGCTTATGTCTAAGCTATTTTCTCCATTACTTGTGTGAAATCCGCTTATCACTAACCCTGTCGGTATTAGATCTAAGCTTGAGTTAATACCCTAGTTGATCAATCTAGGATCTCAACGGAAATATATTCAACACAAGCAAACAATTGAGATGTACGCTTGGTTTTTATTGAACTTTTGGCTACATTTACTTATTAGGGAATTCACATCCTTGAACTCCCTATGAAGTTCTAGCTCATATCAAAAATAAAAATATAACAACTAATTTTTGAGGAAAAATTCATACTAAAAGATTGTGTAAAACGAATAATTAAACAACAATTTGTAATGTTATTTTTTGCAACTACAGGTATTCAAGAAAATGGGTTTCAATGGGAAATTAATCAAAAACTCAAGACCAAGGAATTAAGATTTAGACATTCTAGTAGAGGCTAACTTGGCCCAAAACAGAGGACAAAACCAACTTAAATGGGAATTCATGCAACAGCATAAGTTAATCACTCACTCCATTCCAATCAACTCAACCTTCACCCAAATTAGGAGATGGTTAGTCTTAACAACCCAAATGAACTTGAATCGGATTGGGCAATTGGAAAGTGCAGAAAAATTTTAGATTATGATAAAATGCTAATAACCCAATGAAAAACAAAATTTTGATTAGCTAAAATTGAAACATAAATGAAGAAATCAAGCTAACAATGAATGGGTATTACTATCCCAGTTGGTATTATAAAAGAAATTTCAAAGAAATATGGAAACAACAGCTATAACTCTTGGCTAAGAACTTCCAGCAAGTAAAAAAAAAAAAAAGAAGAGTGCATAAAAACAAGGAAACCCACCAACTAAGATTGAAGAATTCAACTTGAAGCTTAACTCAAAAACGAATCAATGGGAAATAGAGATTGTTCAAACAATGTTACAATAGAAAATTGAAGACGAATTGACAAAGTTGTACTTCATCGGTTAAAACATCAACAACACAAAGGATTCTGGAAAAACAGAGGTTCAAAAAACTCAAAAACCCACGAACATCGATCCTTGAAATCGCCCTCAAAATCCCGAATTTATCTTCGAGCTTCTTCCCCCCTCTTTTGTAGATCTTCCTAGGGTTGAATTCTGCTAAAAATCACGATCCAATCCCTTAATTCGTGCGGAGATTGAATTTTCCATAAATGGGTTTCTTCGTTGTTGCAAAAACCCACAAAATTGATTTCTAAAATTGCCTCCCAATCCCGATGCTTAGCTCCAATTCTTCTTCCCCATTTATAGGCCTCCATTAGAGCTGAAGATTGCCCAAATTTCGTGCTCAAATTCCACAAAATTAGGCGGTAATTTGGTTTTCCATAAATGGGTTTCGTGCAAAAAATTTTCGTTTTTCCTTGAAATTTCTGCTGTCCAGAATTGCAGAATCTGATTTTGCAATTTGATTTTGCAATTTTTACATTCCCTGCTCCATAAACAATTGTAGAATCACGATTTTGCAATTTGATTTTGCAATTTCCACAATTTCTGCAAACAAGATCAATTTACTTAGAATTCTATTCCAAATGTCATCACATTCATTTCTTCCTTAAATTCAAGCAATCTTCCACTATTTTCAAATGATCTTAAGTCAAAACAAGAATATTTTAAGCAATTAGGAGTTAATTAAGCCTTAATCCTAAGGCTTATCAGTGATATTATGATGTTTATGTTGAAACCATGATCTTGTAGATATTTGGCAGTAAGCATGATCTAGAAAGCATGTTTAGGATTGCATTTTGGGTTGTTGTGAGCCTGATTAGTGAGGTCAGAGGACCTTGAGTTCTTGATAAAGGGGATGCTAGGATTTCAGGTATAAATGGTTGAGGGCTAGCATTGAGATAAAAAAAAAGTGATTTGGGTATCAGGGCCTCAGGTGTAAATGGTCGAGGACTGGTATTGTTTAAGGAAAGTAAGTGAATATCAAGGCCGACCTCGGGTACAAATGGTCTGATATGTCACTATTGGGTGTCGAGGCTTCAGGTATAAATGGTCGGGGGTTGACATGCCAATGTTGGATTAAGAGGAGCAATGAGGCCTTGGGTATAAATGGTCAAGGGTCGGTGTGACGAGTCTTGAGGCAAGTATTGAGGACTTAAGTATAAATGGTCAAGGGTCAATACACTGCTAGTCATCGAGGCATTGGGTATAAATGGTCAATGGTCGATGCACAGTTCAAGGCCTTGGGTATAAATGGTCAATGGTTGAATGTCAAGCTCCGTAGAGAAGTGTTGAGGCCCTGGGTAAAAATGGTCAGGGGTCAATGTGAAGGGAATAATCGAATTAAACCACAGTGGAAACATTGGAATCGACTTTGATTTTATTTTGAATTAAACACAAAATTAAGGTTAAGTAATAAATACCTTTGTATATTATTATGGAGAATATTCTGGCGGGTCTTTTTCTCCTTGTACTCTAACTCCAATGAGGTTGAACTCCAAGACTTCCACCAATTCTTCCTTACTATGACTCAAACAAAGGACTAAAGAGGTTTGTGGAAAACTTTTTGAAAATAAAGAAAATGAATGAGAGGAGAATTTCAAGAGTTCTTTTCTCGAGTGAAAAATACACACAATGGCTCACCCCTAGGGGTTCTATTTATAGTGGTCTAGGAATAATAATTAAATAATATATTTTAATATATAATATATTAAAATATATTTATCTAACTAGTTTGAATCTTATTCAAACCTTTCCAAATTCTCCTACGACATCTATTTCCTTATTTAAATCTAATTCAAATTTAATAAATATCTTTTCTTTAATGTATCTTAATACATTAATAATTTCTTTGATATTTAATGTATTATATACAATAAATATGTTTTCTCTCATTTAATATATCAAATATATTAAATTTTAATTTGAACATTTCAAAATTTTCTCTCAACGAAATTGATGTCTATTTGTTCATATGAGCTAGCAAGGAGACATTATGGACCTACAGATTATAAGCTCTAATGATAAAAAAAATTAATTAATTAAACTCTTTAATGAATTAATTTTCATTCATTAACTCTATGTTACTCCACTACAAACTTAGAGTTGCACTCTTATGCATTGTAGGACAAGTTATGTCGATGGATATAACCACTAGATGCAAGTCAATCCTTCACGAGTTATTTGTAATTACAGCTAGGTCAAAAGTCTGTTTTACCTCTATAATTACATCTTGCACTTTAAGTACCATTGATCATCTAATGAACAATTTGTTTATGACCCAATCACAAACTAAGTCCCTCTTGGGCCAGTGAGATGGTGGGGCTTCATTGTTCAAGCCCCAAAATCAACAATTAAGGGAACTACTCATCTACTTACCCTATATGGAAAGGAGTGAATTCCATCTTGTAAGATTATGTTCCCAACTCCCCATTTGGTCAAGTCCTCAAAATGGTAGGCTTATTGAATTGGCTACAAAAGCCACACTCACCCATGGAAATCAAAGAACAAGCCCTCACAAGCAGGAGTTCCGAACTCACTCAAGATTAAGATTATTGAGTCGCATATGATCATCTTGATGAAATATTAATATTCTTAATTAATGGATTTATAAAGAGAGATTAAATATTTCGTGGTCTAGTTTTATACAAACTCATTGTATAAGTGTAAGGACCATACTACTTTTCTATTGGGCTTTCTAGGGGCGTTACTAAATGTATGCTAATGAAATAAAAATCAAACTTAAATAATCTTTCAAAAAGAAATAAGCCTTTATAAAAACAATCAAAAACCTTTACCTCAGGATCCATTTATTATAAAACATAAGAATAAACTAAAAACATTTAACAATTGAGTTAATTTTCATAACACATCTACTAAAAAGATATTCTAAAAATGCTAAAAATGAAGAAATTGCAGAAGGAAAACTTCTATAGGTCACCCATGGCCTCTTGCAGTAACTATCTTGTCATTCGCCTAGGATGCCCTTGCCCTTATCTGAAAAGAGAAACATTTAGAAAAAGGGTGAGTATTTAAAATACTCAGTAAGTGACCTCACTACCGGGGTCAGGATATGCAAACACATACAACATGATTTTTAAAACTTTTTCCTCTAGTGGGACCTAAAATACTTCCATAGTGGAAATATTTCTCTTTTTCTTTTCTCTTCGGCTTAATGTGAACAATTAACCCAGCCTAACATTTCCTTTCCATTTAACCCTTTCAGGTTCCTTTTCAATTAACCTTTTCAGGTTCCATTTCAATTAGATGTACATCTATAATTTAGGGGGTAATTGCCACAAGCTTCGAAATCATTCTATCATGAAAAACATACATGTATGCATGGGTCCCAAAGCATTTAAACTTTTCATTCCATGATGCAACACAAACAACATTCTCATATCATTTATCATAAATCATGCATAACATTCATGAGAATATTTGGCAATCAACAAGTGAAAATTCATTTTTATATATAAAAAACATTTTTAAAATTCATCAAAAATCCATAATAAAATATTTAATAAAGCTTTTCATTTCAAATCAATTTTTTTTTTTCAATTCAGTTCCTAACTTGCATTTAAGCATACCGGCATAAAGTCCCTTATCTCGGCTAAGCTCGAGAATCCAAATCACCCAAATGCTCCCCAAAATTCTACCACCTTGAACCTCAGTCAAACAATTTGGAGCCTAGTCAAAGTCATCCTTAAAGTTAGAAAAATTCCAAAAAATCGATAATTGAACCCAAAGTTCCTTCCACCAAACTAAATTTAATTCACCTAAAATCACTATGACACTTATAGAAAAACCAAACAACCCATGGTAAACGGCAATGTTGTGCCAAAACTCACTACGCAAGCATACGCAATCGTAGGTAGTAATTGGTGGACAAGGTCGATCCCACGAGGACTAAAGTAAGCAAATTTTGTAAACTTGAATATCACTAATGCTAATTCTAAAGCACTTAAGAGATATAAAGTTAACAAAAAGCAAGCACGACACAAGAAAATTAAACTCTAGCAATTTAAAGGAAATAAGCAACTAAAATTGATAACAAACAATTCAAGAATCAAATGAGTAAGACGCTGGAATTTATGAAATCACTGCTAATTTTCGCTCCCTAATGCTGTGTGATGCTATAGCATTGTGCAGCATTACTGCACTGTGTTGTAATGGGAAATCTAAAAATTAATTTCGAAAATTAATTCTAATCCTCGAATTGCAGTTCTAAAGCAAAGTTTAACATATGTCTATGAAAACCCAGCTTCCAAACACATGGATAGACCAACTTCCCTAAGTTTACAAGCCAAAAGTATATGTCTATACCCTTGAATTCATCCCTAATTCAAGACATGAACCTACTTACATTGCCTATGCTATTTCCATTTATTTTAACCTTTTCAGAATTAAAACAAACTTTTATTCTTTCCTAAGTTGATCATTCTCAAGAAGAACAGTAAGAAATAAAAGACCCATAAGCAAACTACACTTCTATAGCATTCCATAGCAAAAGGGCTCCAAAACTAGAGCTATGACTCCATAAATTCCAGCCCAAAGAAAATTAGCCCATGGCTTTTACACAGAAAATAACCAGAAACGAGCTACAATTCATAAACATCTTAGGTTCAAGTGAAGATTCACAAAATAAAAACCCTAGGAACAACTTAGTCTACTAAAGTTTCAAGAAAACTAAGAGCAAGATACATAAACTTAAGAAGAAGAAGAGAAATAGAATGGGTAGAATGAAATTCTGGAGAAGCTCATTTTCTTTCTTGCTGCTGCGTTTTTTCTTTCTTCTTCTCATCTTCTCTGGTTTTTGAGATAGTTCCTCCCCTTCTCCCTCACGTTTTTTCCATACACCCTAAATTAGGGTTTTTATTCTTCCAATAATTGCTTTGGGCTTTTTTTTCTTTCCATTTTCGGCCCATTAGAATGGATCTAAAGACCAAAAGCTACTATTACGTCATCAAAAATGGGCCCATATTTCCGTTTTCTGCCAGACTGCCAATGTTGCAGGATGCTGAGCAATGCTGCACAATGCTATAGCATCAGTACCTCAACGAGCATTTTTTCACTTCTTAGACTGCAAAACAAAAGGAAAACAAAGCACACTAAGCCAACTACAACAAAAGACTAAAAAGAGTAAAAGAAATAAGAAAAAGGAAAACTAAACAAAAGCCCGACTCTTAATTAAACTTAACATGAAACTTACTAAAAACAAGATAAAAGTGTGCTTTCCACTCAATTTTGACCAAGAATACGCAAGAGAAGATGTTAAACTAAAATCCATAATAAAATATTTAATAAAGCTTTTCATTTCAAATCAATTTTTTTTTTCAATTCAGTTCCTAACTTGCATTTAAGCATACCGGCATAAAGTCCCTTATCTCGGCTAAGCTTGAGAATCCAAATCACCCAAATGCTCCCCAAAATTCTACCACCTTGAACCTCAATCAAACAATTTGGAGCCTAGTCAAAGTCATCCTTAAAGTTAGAAAAATTCCAAAAAATCCATAATTGAACCCAAAGTTCCTTCCACCAAACTAAATTTAATTCACCTAAAATCACTATGACACTTATAGAAAAACCAAACAACCCATGGTAAACGGCAACTCCAAACTCCACCATTCCGGCCAAACTATACATAACTAAAATCCCAAAAATTACAATTAATTACTTAGCATTTAACTTAGTCTCAAACTAGTGGGTAATTCTGAATTTAAGTCACAAGATCCATGAATTAAATCTTAATTTCAATTTTAATCTTCCATACAACCCAAACTGAAGGACCTCCGTGACTTACCGAAAGTTTCGCCCCAACAGTCCCAAATTCCCACTAGGCAGCAAGTCAAAGGCGCAACGCTCGTGAATTTGGTGCCGGAACGGAGTGGGTATCCTTGGAACACATCAAGATCCATGAATCAGTCTTACCCAAAACCAAAAACATCCAAGAAAACGCATAAAACTACTGCTTACCCATAGATGAAGGTTCGACGGACTGGAAGAGAGGGCTGAACGGACTGGAAGAAAGGGCTAAACGGACCTGAATCGCGGATCTACATGGGCGGCAGAGGCTCGTGAAAACCAGAGGCGGCGGCGTGTGGTTGCAGATTCGGTGAAGGAGAGGCAGTCCGTGGCAGCGCTCGGGTGAGAGTGGGTTGCAGCGGCGTGCGGCGTGCGTGGAGGCGGTCGGCTCGAGCGGTTTGCTGCGGATCGACGTTCTGGGCTTCTGGGCAGTGTTCGGGCATGGCGGAGGCGGCGGTCTGCTGTTCGCGGATTTGTGGCTTGGGGGCAGTCTGCGGGCGGTTCGGGTCTGAGGCGCGGCAGCGGAGGCTGCTGGAAAACACAATAGAAGAAAAAAAAATCTCTTCTTGCTTAATGGAGGATGTCGAAAACAAGGAAGAAAGAGAAGAGATTTGGAGAAGATGATGGCTCGGCTTGACTTGGCTTGGCTTAAAACTCACCTAGGGCTGCATGCAGATTAAAATATTAGAGAGGGAAATTAGGGCTTGGCTTAACTATGGGCTTGGGCTTGACTTAAAGTCTCTTAAATAACAAAAATGCCCTCAAACCAATTAATTCCCTTTTTTTCCTCATTTCTTCCCAATTTACTCTCTAACTTCTCCAATTTCAATTATGCAAATCTCTAAAGTTAAATTCCAACACAACTTTAAACATGAAATTGGCCTTACAATTAATTTAAATTTCAAAATTAAACTTTAATTAATACCTGAAAATGTCGGTGGTTACAATAAGATACCCTCACTCACATTTCTCCACATGAATGATTTGGATCAAATCATTTGTAACTATTACAAAGTGGGTCATATCAATAGTGCTACCAAGATAAGACACCCAACCTTATCTATATACTATGACCCTTTAGGTTATTTTTTGAACATGATCCTCTCGTATGTCAATCACATACTATTCAAGATTACACTAATACCCTTAGATTTTTCATATAATGGATAATATTATATTGCAAATAAAATAATAAAAATTATTATTAATTATTAAATAAATGATTAATTATGAGACTTTAGGGCATAAATCCCAACAATCTCTCACTTGCACTAAAGCCGGCTAGACATTTATCCTAGGGCATACTTTATACCCAACATGTTCTCCCACTTGCCCTAGCAAAGATGAGATATGTCTCATAATCCTAGATATTCTAGATGATCCTCAAACATTTTAGCTTGGAGAGTTTTTTTATATAGATCCAAACGACTACTATTAAAAGCCATCTTGGTCACTACCATGATGCTTTCTCTCTCTCGATATGATTCCCTATACATTGGTGTATTCTAATTTCCTTAATATTAGTCTTTCCATCACTATTATCATAATAAAGATGATAGATTGAATCATATCTGAAACACCTTTTAGATCTTCAAGGAATTATTTGAGTCATACAAGTCCTTTTGTTGCTTCACAAGCAAAACAATTTAACTGTATACCACATTTCACCACTTAGGGTGAATTTTATCTTAACATAGATGTCCTAAATCTTTGTAAGAATTAGTGTATCTTGTAAAGATCAAATCTTACTCCATACACAAAAAATTCTCATTATCCATAGATAATTTGATAAAGTTTTTAATTTTCTACTCAATGGTCATACCATTCGTTTAACTGATATATGCTAACCAACTGTATATTATTAAGTCTCATGTATGCATTAACTGTCTCCCAATTGGAGTAGATAATTAATCATATGCTCTCAACATTTGAGGTGTCTTAGGATATTCTTCCTTAGACATAAATATCAAATATTTGACAACAATTTTGTTAATATTAGATGTTTGAGACAAAATTAACATTTTGTCCTTAAAATCTCCATTTTGGACATGTAAAATATATTGAGTCATTCCAGATCACTCATTTGGAATTGGTTACTTAGTCAACATTTTATGTTACACTATCTTACACCATTCATAATAAGTAAAATATCATCAACATAAAACATGAGAAAAATTCACTAAGCAATTAATGATTTTCTTGTCTATACAAGCTTCATTAATATTTATCCAAAGTCATAGATTTTGATACTTTTATCAAACCTTATATTCAAAGATCTAATGGTAAAATTCATTTCATAAATGAACCTTTATTATTTTGCAAACTTTTTTTACTTTTGATCTTTGGATATAAACCTCTGTGATTGATTTGTGTAGATGCATTATCTAAAATTTATTTTCATAAAAGAATTTCAAACATTTATTTTTATATCTCATATGCAACAATGAATTAAATAATGCTTACAGACTCCAATATAGTAACAAGTGAGAAAGTTTACTCGCAGTCTATTTTCTCCTATTAAGTTTAATCTTTTTCCATTAGTCTCACTTTGAGGGCAATAAGCCTTTATACTTTGTCATTTAACATGACAACTTGGGCTTCAATTAAGTCCTTGTAAATGTTGAGTCATCTCATAACTCTCCCATTACGATGAGGTTTATTCAATCCATGATTAGGATCCATTTGACTTTCAATGTAATTAAATTGTTAACAACTTTTGTTAACTATTTAATGGCTTCACTTGATACCAATTTATTAACACTATCTCACCTTATTAAAGGTTTGTAGTCTTTTATTTGACATTCCTTATAAAAAAATTATATTTTTCATACAAATACCTTATTCTTTATAGGACTAGATAAAAGATCATTTTGTACTCCTTAGGGGTGGCTTACACGTAGGCATATCTTTGAACATATACAACCTTTTTAGGCTTGTTTCAGTATGTAAGCTTAACATTTCCAAATAGTGAAGTGTTGTAAACTAGCTTTACTACTCTTCTATAATCTCAAAATTGTCTCATAGACACTTTTGGAGGGAATAATGTTCACTATGCAATATCTATTGCATTTCCTAACCAGAGTTTTGTAATGGCGTGTAACGCACTATTGATGTGACCATGTCCAACAAGGTTTTGTTTCTCCTATTGCAGGACAATTTTACATAAATGTACTTGGTATTTAAAATAATTGGGATAAAACCCATTTTCTATTAATTTGTCTTAGCACGTAAGGTTCTTGTACTTTCTATTATGATCTGATCATAATGTCTTGATAGATTTACCTAATTGATTTTCAACTTTAGCCTTAATTTTCTTGAACTTTTAAAAAATTTAGACTTATGTTGTATTAGGTAAAGATACTTGTACCTTAAATGATCATCAACGAGAGTGATGAAATATTCATGACTTTATTTGGCCTATATATTCACCAGACCATTTGGGTCAAAATGTGTAAGTCCAAAGTATTCTTTGGCCTTGTAATCCTATCCAATAAAGGTCCAATGATTATCTTGCATGAAAGGCAAGATTTACAGATAAGTAAAGTAATTAACTCTAACTTTTAGAGAATTATCTCTTACTAGTCATTTCATTCTATTCAAGTTCATTTTAATCAACCTTAACTACCAAAGTCAAGTATCTTTTAGAATAAAACAATTTGCCTTTCAATTCTGGATTCTATAATCCCGAATACCTTAGTATTTTGTTGTATAATACATGTTAACATTTTAACATATACAAATTATTCTTATTTTCAGCTGAATGTATTTTCAAACAATTTTGAAAATATAAACTATAATACTTCAAAATAAAATCCCACATTCAACATTAAGTAACAATCATTTAATGACATCTTAATATCTTCCACTACATTAACTGATATGGGCTTCCTGGTGCCAACCTGTAGAAACTATTCTACATGGTAAGTATTTTCCAAGAATTACTTATTAAATGTAATGAAGAGTAAATCTTATATCGACTATCTAGGTGGCGTTATTTATATTCCAGCAAAAATCTAGTAAATCAAATTTACTTTTATTAATAATTTTCTTCCCATAGAGGTATTTAAAAAATTCCTCTCATTATAACCGTCCTGGCAAATTTAGGAACTATTTCCTTTTATATAGCTTCAGTCATTTGATTTTTTTTTTGGATTTTTGTAATAATTAATTTCTAGATCATTTAGACAATTATCTAAATTTAGCTTCTATCGACTTCAACATCTCATAAGTTGTTGTCATTTTCTTTATATTCAAAGCTCGACATCTAACATGTCAACTGGGAGATACGTACAAGCTATCTCGCTTACTTTTGTTTTATTAATCATGTGCTTCATGAACAATTCGGATTAGCGTTGACAATAGATTTTGAGAACATTTCTCAATAAAGACAAATTCAAAATTTTACACTGTCATTATAGTGTTAACGTTACTTTTCCAAGTAATAAAATTTTCTCAATTTTGACTCATCAGTAATAAATTTAAAAATGAGAGAAATAGTCATAATATTGAAATATATAAAACATATTATTTAGCATCATGTACTCAATTATCCATTCAATTTTAGCATAGAAATCAAACAGTATGAAAAATGAACCCTATAAACCATTTCTAATGCTATGTACTTTAGTGAGTTAGAACTGTTGGGATTTATGCCCTAAAGCCTCATAATTAATTATTTATTTAATAATGAATAATAATTTTGATTATTTTATTTGCAATATAATATTATCCATTATATGAAAAATTCAAGGTTATTAGTATAATCTTGAATAGTATATATGTGGTTGACATACAAGAGGATCGTGTTCAAGAAATAACCTAAAGAGTCATAGTATATGGATAATGTTGGGTGCCTTATCTTGGTAACGCTATTGGTACGACCCACTTTGTAATAGTTACAAATGATTTGATCCAAATCGTTCATGTGGAGACATGTGAGTGGGGGTATCTTATACAATGAGGTTGTATAAGACTGGACCACGAAATATTTAATATCTCTTTATAAATCCGTTAATTGAGAAGATTAATATTTCATCAGGATGATCATATGTGACTCAATCTTAATCCTGAGTGAATTATGAACTCCTGCCTGTGAGGGCTTGTCTTTTGATTTGCATGGGTGAGAGTGACTTTTGTTTTCGATTCAATAAGCCTACCATTTTGGGGACTTGACCAAATAGGGAGCTGGGAACATAATCTCACAAGATGGAATTCACTCATTCCATTATAGGGTAAGTAGATGAGTAGTTCCCTTAAGTGCTGATTTCGGGACTTGAACAATGGGGCCCCACCCTCTCTCACTGGCCCGAGAGGGACTTAATTTATGGTTGGATCATAAACAAATTGTTCATTAGAGGATCAGTGGTACTTAAGGTGCAAGATGTAATTACAAGGGTAAAACAGACTTTTGACCCAGCTGTAATTACGAACAACTCTTGAAGGATCGACTTGCATTTAATGGTTATATCCATGGACACAACTTGTCCTACAGTGCATAAGAGTGCAACTCTAGGTCTATAGTGGAGTGACCTATAGTTAATGAATGAAAATTAATTAATTAAATAGTATAATTATTATTATTTTTTTGAAAAGATACTTCATTAACCAAACGAGGAATAACCATCCTCAATAAGAATACAGCGAACCCAATTGGGAAAGTCCGAATGCCAAACAACAGGGTCTACCTCAGAAATGGAGGAAGACGGCCAAACAGCAGGCTATAAAAAAACCGCACGCGCCAAGTGGTGGGCGGCGGAGTTACAAGATCTAAGACAAAAGGTAAATGAGACATCGGCCCAACGAGAGGCCAAGGTCTCAATTTCATCCAGGATAGATTTAGTTTCCGAAATATCCATACCCGGATAGTGGAGAGCAGCCACAACCTCCTGAGAATCAGACTCCACGATGATCTAGGAAGAAGTGCTAAGGCTCATGCCTTGGAGAGTCCTCAGGCCAGCAAGGATAGCAGCAGCCTCTAAAGACTTGATCGACCACTGCCTCTTCCAATGCTGCATACCGACACATAGGGGGACGCCACGGGGGTTCGGACCAGCCATCCAATCCCTCATTTTCCTGAAGCTTCACACTAAGAGGCCTCGGCATTGAGTTTTAGCACTCCAAATGGCGGCAGAGACCACCCAGAAGAGCTGACAGGAAACTCGACACTGGCCTGCAGCACAGGACGTCGACCCTCAACTTTAAGTTCCTCCAGATACTTGGCAGCAACAGCCAAGAGGCTTCTACTAACAGGCTCCGATCCTGCACGGGTATCAAGAGGAGAAACATTTAGAGTATTTCTGAAGTTCCAAATACACCACATAAAAGTAATAGCTCTGGAGGTCTCCTATGCATTTAGGACTTTTAACAACCAGCCCCAGAAGTCTTTAGCTTTCCAGTAGTCCCTGCACACAGAAAACAATTCTCTTAAGCGAGGGATCAAGGAAATCCACACTTTAGAAATCTGCTTACAAGTCCATATAACATGAGAAGTAGACTCCATAGATTTCCTGCAAAACAGACAAGCAACGTTAGTTTGAATCCCTCTTTTTTGAATATTTTGAAAAGTGGGGAGAGCATCATTTATAATTTTCCAAGCACAAGTTTTTGCACGGGGAATCGCTTTCGACTTCCAAATGGATTTCCATAAAGAATTTCCATCACTAGGATCCGAAGAAGATGCTTGATCGCACAACTTGAGATGAGAAGCAAGATGATAAGCACTTTTTACAGAGAACACACCCTTTGGGTCGTTATTCCAGATCACTTCATCTCTAGTATTACGACTTCCCATAGGGATGTTGATGATATCTTCCGCATCAAGGGCAACGAAGTTTTCAAGGATGAGCGACTCTTTCCACCTGCCTTTCTCATCAATTAAGCACTTTACTCTTTTGTTTTTTAGCTCTTCCGAAATCCAAAGAGGGGATCTATCACCTTGTCTGGCAAGCCAAGGGTCCTTGTCGAGCGTAATATGGTTACCATTGCCCACTTTCCACCTAAACCCTTTGGAAAAAAGTTCCTTACCCCATAAGATGCTTCTCCAAGTTAACGAAGGATTTTGGCCTAATTTAGCACCAAGGAAGTCCCCATCTTTAAAGTATCTTCCTTTTAGAATGGACACAAGCAAACTCCCAGGGTTTCTCAGGATGCGCCAACTATGCTTTGCAAGCATAGCTTGATTGAAGAGCGAGAGATCACGGAACCCTAGACCTCCCTACTCTTTGCTTTGGCACATATTCTTCCAGCTAACCCAGTGGGCTTTCTTCCTCTCCATAGAAAAGCCCCACCAAAAATTAGCATAGCACCTGTTGAGATCATCGCAGATCGACTTGGGAAGGCGGAAGCAGCTCATAGTATAAAGGGGAATCGCTTGAGCTATCGACTTAATAAGAACCTCATTTCCACTTTGGGAGAATAACTTTCCTTTCCAAGATTGGAGGGCTTTCCAAACCCGGTCTCTGACTTTGAAGAAAATTTTCCTTTTATTTTGACCATTTTGAGAAGGCATTCCCAGGTACTCGCGAAGGGACGAAGAATATTTCACCCCAAGGATCCTCCCCAACGTGTCCACTCTATCGCCCTTCAGGTTCTTGCTTGCCAAGAAAGAGGATTTATTCAGGTTGATCGTCTGACCTGAGGCTTTCTCATACGTTTCCAGAATATCTCTAATCTTCCTACAATATTTATCCTCCGTTCTGAAGAATATGAGGCTATCATCTGCGAAGAACAAATGGGTAATGTAAGGGCAGTGATTATTAAGGCGAAATCCTTTAAAGTTAGAAGAGATTCCTCCCTGTTAAGCAGAGCCAAGAGACCTTCAGCGCACAAGAGGAAAAGATATGGAGATAAGGGGTCACCTTGCCTTAGGCCCCTATGAGGGAGAAAGCTCGTTTGCGGGGCACCATTAATTAGAACCGAATACTCAACCGTTTCAACACAGTCCATAACCATATCAATCCACTTGGCCTCGAAACCCATTTTCCTCATGATTGCCCGGAGAAAAGGCCATTCAACTCTATCATAAGCTTTACTCATATCGAGCTTCATAGCTATGACCCCTTCCTTCCCCTTCCTCCTAGAGTTAATGCCATGAATACATTCAAACCCAATAATAACATTGTCCGATATGAGCCGGCCTGGAACAAAAGCTGACTGGGAGGAAGAAATAACCAAATCGAGCACTTTTTCAGCCTATTCGCCAAGACCTTTACGATGACCTTATAAATGACATTGCAAAGACTGATTGGCCGATAGTCACTCATATGTGTGGGCTCCTTAGTCTTAGGGATCAGAGAAATCAGAGTTTTATTCAACGGCCTTACACTATCCCCATCATTAAGAACTTTTAGGCAAAGACTAATAGTTTCCGCCCCCACATCCTGCCAGTAGTGCTTGAAAAACAAAGCATGAGCCCCGTCCGGCCCCGGGGCCTTTGAGGGGTTCATAGAGTTAAGGGCTCCTTCAATCTCCTCTCTAGTAAACAGTTTCAGCAACTCACAGTTGACCCTGGACGAGATTTTGGTCAGGACTCTTTCCAGAACTCTATTGACAACTTCTTCACTGGGAGAGGAAGACAAAAAGTGGTTGGTAAAATAGTCATTAGCAACTGAAGCAATATCCTCTTCACTCTCCACTGATCGGCTGTTACACGCAAGCGCACGCGATCGAAGTAATATAAAATGGTATATGAGTACCAAGTATCGAATCCAACAGGGAACAGAGTAACAAAAATATTGTAGCAAAAGTGTAAGGAAAAATTGCAACTTGAAAACTAAATTGCGAAAATAATGTTGGGTTGGTGTGTTGGTGAAAAATAGAAATTGCAGAATCAAATTGCAGAATCTAGAAATGACAATATTGGAAATAACAGAAATTGCATAATTGAATTGCAGAATCTAAAATGGCAATCAGCGAAATAACTGAAAATTGCAGAATTAAATTGCAGAATCTAAAATTGGCAATATTGGAATAACAACTAAAAAAACTTAGAAAATGAAATTGCAAAGGGAATTCTAGATGAAGATGGGGCTCAAGAATGTCATTGCCCTAAGTCGTAATTGCAAGCCAAAATTGCAATTTCAACCTACTCCACACTCAATTGTAAACCAAAATTGCTTCTCCTATTTACCTTGAATTTAGGGTTTTAGGAGGCTAAGTGAGAGACTTATATGTCTATAGTCCCTCTATCTTAGATAATTTGGCTCACAATTTTATGGGTTTTGGAGTCCTTAATCCTATGTCTACGGTAAGGAATTGACTTATGTCTAAGCTCTTTTTCTCCATCACTTGTGTGAAATCCACTTGTCACTAACCCCGTCGGTATTAGATCTAAGCTTGAGTTGATACCCTAGTTGATCAATCTAGGATCTCAACGGAATTTTAATCAACACAAGCAAACAATTGAAATGTAGGCTTGGTTTTTATTGAAAATTTGTCTACATTTACTTCTTAGGGAATTCACATTTTTGAACCCCTTAAGAAGTTTAGCTCATATTAAAACTAAAATTATTACAAAAAATTTTGAAAGAAAATTCATGTTAGAAGTTATGCAAATTAAATAATTAAAACAATACCTTGTGAAATTGTTCTCGGCAAAACAGCCAGAATTTAAGAAAAAAGATTTCCAATAGGGATTAAAACAAAAAACTCAAGGGCAACTAATGAATTTTTTTATTCTTCTTCCTTCTGTCCTTTAGTTTAACTAGCTTTAAACCTTTCCCACAAAACTTAAATTGGATAAAAACACACTTCCATAGAAAATTAATTGAAGAAAAACGGGGACTAAAATCATAAGAAAAACAGAATTTCAATTGAACAAAAATGTGTAACATAAACGAAGTAATCAAACTAACAACGATTTGGTACTACTAGCACAATCGGTATTACATGAAAAATTCGAAGAAGATGGAAAATAGCAGCTGCAACTCCTCGGCAAAGTAGGATTTCCAGCAAGTTCGAAAAACAGAGTAAAAAAAAACAACGAAACCCACAAAAATTGACTCCTAAATTCGCCTCCAAATCCCCATGATTAGCTCCAATTCTTCTTCCCCATTTATAGGCCTTCATTAGGGTTGAAAAAAGCCCAAATTTCGTGCTTAAATTCCTCCAAATTGGGCTGTAATTGAAGATTTTCGGAATGGGTTTAATGCAGATTTTTTTTTTCCTTTTTTAAAACCCAAAAACCCACGAAATTGATCCTTCAAATCGCCCTCAAAATCCGATTAATAGCTCCTCTTCTTCTTCCCCATCTATAGGCCTTCATTAGGGTTGAAGATTGCCCAAAAATCATGCTCCAATTCCCTCGAATCGTGCGGAAATTGATCTTTCCATATATGGGTTTCTTCGTTTGCGCACATTTAGGTTTCCATAATTTCTCTGCCCAGAGTTGCAAAATCAAATTTTGCAATCTGATTTAGCAATTTTCACATTCCCTGCTCCAGAAACAATTGCAAAATCAGATTTTGCAATCAGATTTAGCAATTTCCATAATTTCTGCAAAAAGAATCAATTTATTTAGAATTCTATTCCAAATTCTATCACATTCAATTCTTCCTTAAATTCAAGCAATCTTCCATTATTTTCAATTAATCTTAGGACAAACAAAAATATTTTAAGCAATTGGGAATTAAATAAGCCTTAATTCTAAGGCTTATCATCCACCCACCTCTCGATACTGTCCCGGATGCCAACCATGTGGTTCCTTTTTTTCATGTACGAGGCTTTCGAGTGGAACCACTTTGTATTCTTATCACCACTTTGTAGCCAGATTTCTCTCGACCTCAGTCTTCAGTACTGCTCTTCTTCCTCAAGCAGATCATCGAGCTCTCTCTCAGCACTCCTCACCTGGCATGAATCGGTATTGGTGCAGGCCGAGGACAAGACCTTTATCTCAGCCTCTTTCCTAACAATAGCGGCCTTGAGGGATCCTACAAGCCTTTTCCTATTCCACACCCCGAGCCTCTCCATACAGCTACTAATCTTGGAGCTATACTGAGCCAAGCTTCTCCCACTATGGCTTCTCCAGTGATCTTTAACTATGTGCCCACACTCCTCAAAATTAACCCAATTCTCCTCAAACTTCACACATCGCGTTGTACACCTTTGTTGCCTCTTATCGAAATTTGACTTAAGGGAGATCATTATGGGCCTGTGGTCAGCGCTATGGAAGTTAAGGTGCTCCACCTTTGCCTCTTGGACTGTGCCCTACACCAATGAGTTAATGAAAAACCTGTCCAATCTTTCCCTTATACTATTCCTGTTCTTTCTATTCTTATACTAGGTGAACTTGTTACCTTTGAACCCAGGGTCAATCAAATTACAATAGTTAATAGTTTCCCTAAAAGCCTCCATTTTTCTGTCACAGCGAACTGCTCCTCCCTCCTTTTCCTTAGCGAAAAGGATTTCGCTAAAATCTCCCCCTATGACCCAAGGAAGATTTCCTTGATTACTCAAGCGCTCCAATAACTTCCAAGATTCAGATCTCTTGTCTTTGACAAGGTTACCATAAAACCCTGTGAACCTCCACCAGGTAGCTTGCCTCTTGATGAGAGCGTCTATATGACCCTCGGAATGAGAGGAAATGGTCACTTCGAGGTCATTATTCCAAAAGAGGATCAACCCACCTTTACTTCTCTCACTAGGAATACAAAAAGCATTCTCTAAACTAAGCTGAATTTTGAGTCTTCCCAACTTACTATGCTCGCATTTAGACTCCGATATAAAAACTAGTTCAGGGGATTTGCTATGAACCACGTAGCGGAGCTCACAGAACGCTCAAGAATTCCCCAATCCTCGAACGTTCCAGCAGAGGATTTTCATGGCGTCCGGTGGGGCTGTTTCCCAGCCTCCGCCGATATCCCTTTGTCCAAACCAAAGCCTTGTCCACACTTCTTTTTAGTAGCATGCTCAGTTTCATAAATTTCCATCAAGTATTTTTCGCCCACCTTAATATTAATACTGTTCTCTACCTTCCTATTGCATTCCTCATTTCATGCCAAACGTTTCCATTTTTTCTTTATAAAAGACCGGCAAACTGGTGGGTTGGCAATCTTGGGTTCTAAAGCCTTTTCCTTCCCCTTTGAGTCCCTGCTCAGAATACTCTCCGAACCTCTCTCGATATCCACTGTTTGTTCAAGTGGATAAATTGAATCCAATGTCCCTTCTAAGTTAATTGGCCTTAAAAAAACCCCTTTCTGCACAGCCCAATTGTTCTAAAGCTTCTCACGAAATCTGCAGCCCATCACACATCAAGTAACTTGGTATAGGACGAGGCCCACTAGGCCCATTTTGAAAATTCTCATCATTTTTTCCTTCTGGGTGCCCAACGGTAACTTTCGGATCCTCTTTCCTATGCAAGTGAGACATCATTTCAGCCTCCTTGTCTTTTCCTTTGTCATTCTCTGCAGTCTCGGCATTAATGGTGAATAGACAATAGTCCTTCGATTTTGAGTTTTCTGTTCTTTCCCTCAGGCTCGTCTTCTCCTTCTCCGGTGGACCAGTCCGGCCTAACAACACCGGCTCACCCTCCTTCACTAACTCGGCTTCACTTAGTGACCTAGCAAGATCTGTCTTTAGTTTTCCCACTCGGCTTATTCCCTGTCCTAGCCTCCCTCTTCCACTACCTCTATGCACACTGCGCAGCCTCTCTGTCTCTCGAACTTGAGACCCTTTCCCTTCCATCTCCTTATTCTAAAAATAACCTTTCCAAACCATGGGTTCTCTTAGCCATACCCCGAATTGGAGTTCTACATCTTGTTTTGAAAGTTCCTCCTCATACTTTTGTAATCCGTGACCTAACCTCCCACACTTAAAACACAAATCCGGAAGTTTTTCATACGTTATCGGTGCCCAGACCTCTTCTGTCATAGATCCAAGTTTGAATCTCACTGCTCGTTTCAGAGGCTTACTAACATCTAACCTCACCCTGACTCTCAGAGATTGACCACCTCTACTTCTCTCGTTATCAAGGTCTACCCCCTCAAACTGACCCACTTCATTCCCAAGAGCCATGGCTATTCTTCTAGAAATTCCCACTACAGGCAAGTTATGAAAATGAATCCAAAAAAAGGCGTACCTGAACTTAAGCTCCTGAATCTTGCATGTCCCTGTTAGATCCTCAAAAAGTAGGAGGGCTTTGTCGAACGTCCACGGGCCGTCCCTAAGAATTCGGAGCTTATCCTTTTTGGTTGGAAAAGTGCAGATGAAAACGCCTCTCCCTGCTCTGTCAAAGGTTACAGAGTTCTCTAGATGCCAGATCTTGGGCATGACCGATTTGAAGACGTCCATGACTACATTCCTCCCAGTTAGAATTTTACATACCATCTTGGTTTCGTGGATTCGCCCAAATTCTTGAATCTCCTCATCCCCAATTTCCACGATACCTCCCTTTCTTTCTTCCGATAAGTTTAAACTCTCTAATTTCTTCAATACATCTGCTTCCACCATCACCTGTCAAGAAAACAAACCGACCCCCCACAGAAACCTTCACACAAACCACAGAGGTTGCCCAAACGCCCACACAGAACCTCTCAGAGAGAGAAAACTACGGAGCTCAAGTCTAACAATAGTATGCCAATAAATAGTATAATTAATTAATTTTATATCATTGGAGCTTATAATATTTAGGTCCATAAGGTCCCCTTGCTAGCTCATAGTAACACTAAAAGATCAATTTAGTTGAAAGAAAAATTTGAAATGTTCAAATTAATATTTAAAGTGTTCAAATTAATGTTTAATATATTAGATATATTAAATATAAAAGAGGAAAATATATTTATTGTATTTGACACATTAAATATTAAAATAATTAATGTATATTAGATACATTAAAGAAAATATATTTGTTAAATTTGAATTAGATTCAAATTAGGAAATAGATATCGTAGGAGAATTTTAAAAGGTTTGAATAAGATTCAAATTGGTTAAATAAATATATTTTAATATATTAGGTATTAAAATATATTATTTAATTATCTTCCCTAGACCACTATAAATAGGACCATAAGGGTGAGTCATTGGGCATTCTTCATAGAACACACATCTCCTCAATAGAGAATTAGAGAATTCTCTCTAGACTTTTTCCTCTCCAATCTCTTGAGGATTTTATTTCAAAAGGCTCCCACAAGCCTTGATCTTGTGTTAGAGTCATAGCTAGGAAGACTTTGTGGAGGAAATAAAGACCCGCCAGAATATTCTCTATATTTATCTCAAAAGTAAGTTTTATTAATTAATATTATTTTTAGTTTAATTTTAAATAAAATCAAATACGGTCTAATGCTTCCGCTGTGGGATGAAAAGTTCATTCTTATCAAGAACAAGTGTCGTTGTAGGGTAGGTCAAGTGTTCTTTCGCTAAACTGAGACAATCTCAACTAAATTTTATACCAAAAGAACTATTATTCCTATAATCTTTAGTTACCATTATTTTGGTCAATGACATCATTAACAACTTTAATAAGCCATTTGTAAGTGTGACCCATCATCTTAGATCCTGTAGTTTTATCCCAACAAGTGTCGTCGTAGGGGTCGGTCAAGTATTGAAAACAAAACTACAATCCTATTCTTCTTAGGAGTTTACCCTGATATTGACCCATGCAAACACCTTCCGTAGGGGGACGGTCCATAGCAACCACGAGGCCCCATATGAATCTCACGATGTGAACTAATGATGGAGATCGTAGGATATATTGACACATTTCTTTCTCCCACTTACTATAATACTTTCTCAAAAGATTTACCCTTATATTGACCCACGCAAACACCTTCTGAAGGGAGGACGGACCAAAAGCCGCCACGAGGCCGCGCATGAATCTCACGATGTGAATCAATAATAGAGACTGTAGGATATCTTGACATATGTCCTTCTCTTACTAGGGATTTCTATTACTTAGACAAATTAGGTTAATCTCATTTATCTAAGTTTCGCAATCTACCTTTCATAACTCTTATATTGGTTAGAAATCACATTATGAGCATGCTTAGTGAAATTAAATAAAATTTGACTAATTCAACTTCCAAGTCAGTTCTCAGTTAAAGGCGTTTCCTTTTAGTCAGCTTAAATACCTCAGTTTAGACATAAACTTCCATAGACAGAGTTCCTTTATTGTCAATTTTTATTTCAAATTCATTAATCTTTAATTAGCTATTAATTATTAGATTAATGAACTCAAGTGACTTATTAAGTCATGTTTTTAGTCATATTAAAAAAAAAACTAGTTCACTTATTAGATAATCTTAAAATTCCACCATTTTAAACCCTTTAAAGCAAATTAAAAGATCATCTTGGATATTTTATTCTAATCCTATTAGAAAAAATGAAAGATAAATTAAATTCAAAACTTAAACTATTTTATCTTTGAATTAAATTATCTTTATTTATGAAAAACTTAATCTTATTAGGAAATTAAAAGATCTAATCTTATTTTTAAAGAATCTAATCTTATTAGGAAACAAATAAAGATAAATTAAATTCAAAATTTAAACTATTTAAAACATGAATCAAAATATCTTTATTTTAAGAAAACCCTAATCTCATTAGGAAATATTCTAATCCTATTAGGAAAACATGGATTTCATTTATGAAAGAAAATATTCTAATTTAATTTTTCAAATATAACAAGTATATTCAAAGATATGAAAAATATAAACTTATTAGGAAATCATCTTAATTCTATTAAGAAACATCCTAATCAAATTTTCGAAATATAACAATTATATTCAAAAGTAATTAAGATGTATGATAATGCTTAACCTATGGTGAGATTTTAATCTAAATGACATACTTTATGCAACAATCAATTAATTTAAAACATCACATGTATAATTAAATTAAACTTAGCAAAATTGACCGGCATATTTGACATATCCTAAGAAATTAAAAACAATTTAAATTACAATAATTTAAATCCAAGACATATATCTTGGTTTTCAATTTATTTCCTTGTTTGAACCATTCCAAATTTAGGAATTAGAAATCCTAAATTTTCTATTGCAGCAGCCAGCTTCAAGAAACACATTTGAATTGAAGGATCTTTTCAACAATTACAACAAATCCTAACTCTTTTGGGTTTCACAATTGACCTAATCAAAGCAATAAAGCTAATGCCAAAGAGCCTAAACAATAAATTTGCAAACCACATATATCACATATATGAAATTAAAATACCCACCATACAAAACCTTTATTCTAAATAAAATTCAAAGATGTCTCTGATACCAATTGAAGAGAATAATCGAATTAAACTCACAGCAGAAGCGTTGGAATCTACTTTGGTTTTATTTAGAATTAAACACAAAATTAAGGTTAAGCAATAAATACATTTGTATATTATTATGGAAAATATTCTAGTTGGTCTTTTTCTTCTTGTACTCCAACTCCAATGAAATTGAACTCCAAGACTTCCACAAAGTCTTCATTGCTATGACTCGAACAATTGACCAAAGAGGTTTGTGGGAATCTTCTTCAAAATAGAGAAGGAATGAGAGAAAAATTTCAGGAGTTCTTTTCTCTTGTCAATAATATTGCACATAATGGCTCACCCCTAGGGTTTTATTTCTAGTGGTCTAGGAACAATAATTAAATATTATATTTTAATATCTAATATATTAAATATATTTTTCTAACCAATTTGAATCTTATTCAAACATTTCTAAATTCTCCTATGACATCTATTTTCTCATTTGAATCTAATTCAAATTTAATAAATATATTTTCTTTAATGTATCTTAATACATTAATAATTTCTTTGATATTTAATGCATCATATACAATAAATATGTTTTTCCTTATTTAATATATAAAATATATTAAATTTTAATTTAAACATTTCAAAATTTTCTCTCAATGAAATTGATCCCTATTTGTTCATATGAGCTAGCAAGGAGACCTTATGGACCTACAGATTATAAGCTCCAATGATACAAAAGTAATTAATTAAACTCTGTAATCAATTAATTTTCATTCATTAACTCTATGTCACTCCACTATAGACCTAGAGTTGCACTCTTATGCATTGTAGGACAAGTTATGTCGATGGATATAACCACTACATGCAAGTCGATCCTTCACGAGTTGTTTGTAATTACAGCTGGGTCAAAAGTCCGTTTTACCCTTGTAATTACATTGTGCACCTTAAGTACTGCTGATCCTTTAATGAACAATTTGTTTATGATCC
This sequence comes from Trichosanthes truncata, assembly GCA_033996785.1. Lineage (NCBI taxonomy): Eukaryota > Viridiplantae > Streptophyta > Magnoliopsida > Cucurbitales > Cucurbitaceae > Trichosanthes > Trichosanthes truncata. The sequence goes on from JAWPNB010000004.1 coordinate 7,837,472, forward strand.
AATCATATACTAAGTCCCTCTCGGGCTAGTGAAAGGGTGGGGCTCCATTGTTCAAGTCCCGAAATTAGCACTTAAGGGAACTATTTATCTACTTACCCTATCCCAGCTCCCTATTTAGTCAAGTCCATATAATGGTAGGCTTATTGAATTGGCTACAAAAGCCACTCTCACCCATGCAAATCAAAAAACAAACCCTCACAGGCAAGAGTTCATAACTCACTCGGATTAAGATCGAGTTGCATATGATCATCCGCATGAAATATTAATCTTCTCAATTAACGGATTTATAAAGAGAGATTAAATATTTTGTGGTCCAGTCTTGTACAAACTTATTGTATAAGGTACCCCCACTCACATTTCTCCACACATGAACGATTTGGATCAAATCATTTGTAACTATTACAAAGTGAGTCGTATCAATAGTGTTACCAAGATAAGGTACCCAACCTTATCCTTATACTATGACCCTTTAGGTTATTTTTTGAACATGATCCTCCCACATGTCAACCACATACTGTTCAAGATTACACTAATAACCTTGGATATTTCATATAATGGATAATATTATATTGCAAATAATAATGGATAATATTACACAATGCAATTTGAAGGGTCAGTCTTGGAGAGTTTTTGTAAAAGCTAACTATGAGTGTTGAGTGAGCTCGTGAAGCTTGAGTGGAGGTTAGTGTGCATGGCACGATGAAGAATTTCACGTGTTGGGCAATTCTCGTGTTTTACTTGTTTATGTGCGTTGAACATGTTACATGTGTTATTCGTTTTTAAGAGTATGTTGGATGCGTGTGAAAAGCAAGTCGTTTGTCTTGTTTGATGCTTGGTGGCTCACTAGGTGTGAGCTACTTACTGAGTACACGTTATGTAATGACTCACCAACAGTTTTGTAGGTTACTAAAGTTTCCATGAGCTTGGTGGCCACTAGCTAATCGTCTTTCTTTTAGTAATTGGTTTTCACTGAGCTTAATTTAGTTTAACTATATTAGCTAGCTAGCTGGTTTTATTTTCTTTAGTAGTTTAGCTAGTTGGGGATTGGGATATTGTGATTCATTTAGATATTTCTTCGTTTGTTGTTGGAGAAGGTATTAGTAATAGTTTGGCGATTGTCTTGTTTTTAGAAGTTTAGCATTGGGAGTTATTAGTATCACTATGTACTTTGAGATGCTCTTGAGATGCAGTAAAGTAGAATGCTTTTTCTTTCTTAAGTGTTGCAATTGGTTGATGAAAATCTTTATTTCCTTAGTAGTTGTGACTTTACTAACTTTATCAGGCGTTAAATGGCACAAAGTCTAACTCGTTCTTGTAGTTTGGAAATGTTGTGTTGTTTCTGGGTATAGAAGTGTTGTTTCTTATCTAACAGGTGTTGGAAAATTTTTGGGTAACTTATAATTACGTTGTTATGCTGCGGAAATTTTCGAAGCATAATGGTTATAAGTTTAGTAGCGTTTCTTAGATTTGGTTGAATTTTGGGGGCGTTACAAGTTAATCAACTAATAATTTTAACAAGTAGCTTCTTAAATTAGTTATTATGAATAATTAATTTCATTGATTTAATGAACTCAAAAAAAAAATCATTGATTTAATATTTTTGTGTACCACTTAATATTTATTATAATGGAATAATTAATTATATTAATATTAAAATGTTATTATATATAGAAATTAATTTAATATATTATTAGTTTTAATTAGTTTTAATACAATTTCATCAATTATTAATTAATGTAAATATATTTTACAAAATTAATTAATTAGATAACATAAACAATTATAATTGGTATATCGAACATAGAGAAAGTAATTAAAAAAAAAGAGAGAGAGAAAAGGAGAAATTCATGGAATGGGAGAAAACCTATAAATTTGTAAATATACCCTCTTTCAAGGACATATGAAATTCCCACAAATGTCATTCTCATTCCCAAAAGTAACAAATCTTGTAACAAACATAGTGATAATAAGCCCATTCTCATGTATCAAAACGACACCTATGTGTTTTTCTCTGTGACAATAATGTAATTTTGTTTAATTTTCTTATATGTCTTCAATAAAATAATGTTGGATTGAGTAGTTGACGGGATATGCATAGAAAAAAGCAAAGTTATCAACTCAAATTATTAATGTCAATCTGAGCATAATATTTATAACCTTGACTAATAAATTAAGAAGTTCGAATTTTCATCCTCATATTTGTTGTAGAAGAAGAGGAAGAAGAGTGCAGAGAAAAAAAACAGAGCAACTAAAAGGATAATTGATGAAAAAGATCTTAGCCATCTGGCCTTTCAACTTTTAATTCACCAAGTGATCAACATAAAATGGAAAAATACTAACAGATCGACAAAATTAACCCAGTGAAAAGTAAATAACTAATAGGTGTTATAAAGCATTTTATAAGATTGATATCCAAATGAAAAAAAAAAAAAAAAAAACTCATTCTTCTCCATGACGATCTCTCACATTTAGAATAGTCATGCAAGTCTTCCACTACTTTGACTAATTGTAGCCTAAACTTACTTGTAGCATACACTTTGTAGCATTTCATATGAGGAATGTAATGCTTTGGAAACACAATTCAATTGAAAAGAGAATTTGCTCTCAACCTTCATCCTCTCTATTTTACTTTATCTTCTTCTTAGTGTTGTTCTTGTTTTGTTCTTTCTTGTTTCATAACAATAGGTAAATATATAGGTTAAATTACAAGTTTAGTGCCTAAACTTTTAGACTTACAAATATTTGGTTCTTGAATTTTAAAAAGTGTCTAACAAATCCTTGCATTTTTAATTTTTGTTCAATAGGTTTCCTAAGCTTTAAAAAGTAATCCTTGAACTTTCAATTTTGTGTCAATATATAGGTCTCTAAAATTTTTAATTTTGTGTCTAATATTATCTTGACCTATTCCGCATTTTTTTTAAAAAAAAAAAAAGTCATGGACCTATTGGACACAAAATTAAAAAGTTTAGTGTTTCATTAATTTTGTATATAATATATTAGTTAATTTTTAAAATTTTTGAATATGACTTGTTAGACACAAAATTGAAAATTCAAGAAACTATAAGACACCTTTTAAAGTTAAGTGACCTTTTATGTACAACTTTAAAAATTCATAGACTAAACTTGTAAGTTAAACAAATATATATTAACAAAGAGGAAAAGGACAAAGAAAGAAGAGGATGATGAGGAAGAAGAAAACGAAGAAGACGAGGATGACTATGCAGACATACTTACATCCCTCTTATTTCTCTAAAAAAAAAGGAAAATATTACTTACATTCCTGTTATTATTATTAATAATGATAGTAATGATAACAACTAGAACAATTACTTCCCATAGTAAAAAAATCTCATATAGGGCTCTGGTTTTCTCTCTAAGAGATCCATGAGCGGATAGGCAACCCTTTGGGTTGGATGGGGATCCTGTTGTGATCTAAGGGGCTGCTCTCCGGTGTTGAAGGAGGCAGAATGGAAGGGCACGACTGCAGCAAGTTGCTTGGGAGGTTAAATCTGTCAGAAGATGAGAAGGCAAGAGTAGTGAATATAGAAGAAGAAGATCTGGAAATTCTAAACAAGGAGCTACAATACTCAACTATGTGCAAAATACTCACCACAAAACAGGTTATAAGTGAAGTCTTCAAGAACATTATGCCAAAGATGATATTGTTATCTCCGTTAATTCTTCCTCTCCTGGCCATATCAATGTCACCATTAAAAGTCAAAATCAGTGGTGGAGGTTTACGGGGTTCTATGGGCACCCGGTTGAGTCCAAGCGCCGGAACTCGTGGGATTTACTGAATAGACTTTGTCATTCCACTGTTCATCCTTGGCTGATAGGTGGAGACTTCAACGAGATTCTTTCAGCGGACGAAAAGGAAGGAGAAGTGCCAAAACCCCCAAGCCTGATAAACAATTTCTGTGAATGTGTAGATAAGTGTTGCCTGATGGATTTGGGGTTCAATGGCGATCCTTATACTTGGAAAAGAGGTAGAATAAGAGATAACTTAGTCAAAGAGCGTCTGGATCGGTTTTTGGGGAACAGTGAGTTGCTGACAATTTTTCCCAAAATCAAGGTGGAACGTTTGAGCTATTTTAACTCGGATCACCGACCCTAAAGGAGATGAATCCCACTAAGGCTCATGGTCCTGATGGAGCTCATGCTGGTTTCTTCCAAAAGTATTGGGATATCATAGGTGAGGATACCTCTAGAGTGTGCCTTTCAGTGCTCAACGACGGAGTGGATTTGAGCCCGATTAATAACACTCGGGTTGTGTTGATTCCTAAAGTTGCTAAAGTTAGAAGAATGTCGGACTTCAGACCTATAAGCCTCTGTAGTGTGGTTTATAAGATTGTCGCAAAAGCGCTGGCTAATAGGCTCAAGAAGGTCTTAACCTCCATTATCTCGCCCTCTCAATCGGCTTTCGTCCCAGGTAGATTAATAGCTGATAATGTGTTGCTTGGGTTCGAATGTTTGCATGCCATAAACAATAGGAGGAAAGGGAAAGATGGGTACATAGCGATGAAAATAGACATGAGCAAAGCCTACGATAGAGTTGAATGGGTTTTTCTGAAGGAGATTATGCTGAAACTGGGCTTTGAGCCTGATTGGGTGGCAAAAGTTATGAATTGTGTGGAGATTGTGAGCTATGCAGTGCTTGTCAATGGCGAGCCTCAGACTATTTTCAAGCCGGAATGAGGGTTGAGACAGGGAGATCCTATTTCCCCTTATCTTTTCCTTATGTGTGCCGAGGGGCTTTCAGCCTTTCTTAACAGGGAGGAATCTGATTCTAATCTATATGGTTTCCGTATTAATAAGTTCTGCCCTTCGTTGACTCACCTCTTTTTTTGCAGATGACAGCCTATTATTCTTTAAAGCTTCTAAGAGACATTGTGAGTCTATCAAGGGAGTTTTTAGCAACTATGAAGCAACGTCGGGTCAAACGATAAACTTGGACAAATCTTCGATGGTTGTGAGTAGGAATATTTTGGGATCCAAAGCGGCGGAGTTCAGCACCATGCTGGGAGTGAAAGCTACTAATTCTCTTGGAGAATACTTGGGGATGCCTTCCCATTCGGAAAGGAATAAGAGTAAAATCTTTTGGAAAGTTAAAGACAAAGTCTGGAAAGTTCTTCAAAACTGGAAGGAGAAGTTTTTTTCTTTGGGAGGCAAAGAAGTTCTAATAAAGGCGGTGGCTCAAGCAATCCCTACCTACACAATGAGCTGTTTAAAGCTGCCCAAAAAGATCTGTGATGAGATTAATGGTTTGTGTGCTCGTTTCTGGTGGGGTTCCTGTTCTTATGGAAAAAAGGCGCACTGGATGAGTTGGAAGAAACTTTGTCGGAGAAAAGGAGAGGGAGGAATTGGGTTTCGGGAGCTTACTGGTTTTAATCAAGCCTTATTGGCTAAAATCAACTGGCGTATTATGAGGAATCCTAATAGCTTGCTGGTCCAACATCTGAGGGGGAGATATTTTAAGAATGGTGACTTCATTAATGCCACTCTGGGAAACAATCCCTCTTATACATGGAGGAGTATCCTATGGGGACGAGAGTTATTTAAAAAAGGCTATAGGTGGAGAGTAGGGAATGGGAGTTACATTCGAATAGCTAAGGATCCTTGGTTAGCTAGGAAAGGGAATAGCATTCTTGTGGGAGAGTCAAACACTCTATTAAACAGGAGAGAGTGAAGTTTCTTATTGATGATAGGGGTTCATGGAAGGAGGGGGTTATTAGAGATAATTTCTCCCATGCAAATGCTGAAATCATTCTAAAAATCCCTATTGGAAGTAATAATTTGGCGGATGAGATTATTTGGAACCATGACTCTAAGGGCATGTTCACTGTGAAAAGCGCTTTCCGCCTTGTGTCTAGCTTAGCTTCAAAGGTCAACGGGTCCTCTTCTAATGGGGAAATTAGTAATGCTAGATGGAAGGCCTTGTGGAAGCTCAATGTGATGCCGAAAGCAAAGTTGTGTGTTTGGAAAATAATTCGAACATTATTCCTACCCGTTTAAACATTTACAAAAAAGGAATCGACACTAATACTTTATGTTTATTTTGCAGGAAGAAGGCTGAATCTATCTCCCACGTGATGTGGAGATGCAAATTCTTGCGAGAGGTGTGGATTCATTATCTCCCTTTTTTACAAAGTCTGTTTGATTTGGCAGGGAAGAATGGAGACCAAGTGATTTTTGGGATTGGCTAGTTGATCATTTAACTGAAACAGAGCTAAACTTGGCAGTAGTGATACTATGGAGTACATGGAAGTATCGAAACAGAGTTCTTAATCAAGCAGAGCTGGTAGATAGGCAATGGTTGTACAGACAAATTGACATATATAGTACTAAGGAGAATCCCGAGGAGTTAAGAAATTCCAGTACCTTCAGATTGGAGAACCTTTCGAATCAAGCGAGTTGGACCCCCCCGTCGCCGAACCAGTGGAAACTGAACTGTGATGCTACGTGGAACGAGAAGATGAACAAAGGAGGCGTTGGGTGGATTGTGCGTGATTCTGGAGGATCTTTGATCTGCACGGGAGCTCGGCATATTCAACATAATTGGAGCATCAAAGCTTTGGAATTACAGGCAGTACTTGAAGGGATAAAAGGCTTACGTTCTCAGGTGGTTGGGCCGCTCCCTTGGATCATTGCTGAATCGGATTCCAAAGAAGTCGTTGAATTGTTGAACAAAATTTCTGTCGATTATACGGAAATTGCTAACCTTGTGGAGGAGGTGGGACATCGAGGTGCGATCTGTGGACTTGGTTTCGTTCTCCTATTGCCCCCGTGTCTGCAATTCTGCCGCTCACAATATTGCTAGGAGTGTCTATGATGATGAGTTTGCTGGTATTGCATGTAGGTTTTTGGGTCCTTCCGATTCGCCATATATGGAGGAAGAAGAGGGCTGTAGTGCTTCTGGTTTTTCTTTTTCTCGAGCCCTTGTGGTTAATGAGGAAAGTGGGGCTGGGTAGGTGGTGTTTTGAAGTATCTTTGTCAAAAAAAAAAAAAAGAACAATTACTTCCCTAATTAATTTGGTTAGTAAAGTGCAGTCATTTAATTAAAAAGTAAACACTAATTAATTTGGTTATTAAAGTGCAGTCATTTAATTAAAAAGTAAACATTATAATTTTTTTAATTTCTGAATTATGAAGTTATAATATTAAAACTTGGTCTCTAAATTTCTAAAGTTGTTTCTATTTTGTTTTTATATTTGTTAAAATTTTCATCAAACTAGATCTTAGACTTTGATGAGTATTATAATTTTCATTTTTTTTTGTTACACTTTTATTTTAAAACTTTTTATTAAAAAAAAAATCTTTTATGCATTCAATGGATTACAAACATAGTGGTCTAGTACACAATTGATAATAAAGTTAAAAAAAACGACATTAGAATTAGATTTTTATTGAAAATTTTAAGCTTTTGAGAAATTTATTCAAAGGTCGGTTTGTGTATTAATTTTCTAGGTTTTAATTTTGTATATTAACTTGTTCGAGCTTGATTTTCATTGAAATTAGTAAATTTTGAGAACTTATTATATTGCTTTTAGTTGAAATTAGTAGAGTGAGTGCAATGGCAAGCCTTTTTTTTTTTTTTTAATATTCAACACATTTGGGGATGAGAGAGATTCGAACTTTTGATCTCTTAGTCAATGATACATGTCAATTACTGCTGAGCTATGCTCATTTTGGCAGTGCAATGAGAAGCCTAAGAACATGTTTTGAAGTAATTTTGGAATGACCAAAATCACTTTTGACATGCTTAAAATCACTTTTATTTCAAAATTGTGATGTTTGGCAATAATGAGTAAGTGATTTTGGAATCATCTAAAATCACTGTAAGTGATTCCCAAATAATTTTTGTCAAGTGATTGTTAGTGATTTTGTTTTTAAAATGAGTATTATTTCATAATTTAAAAAAACTCCTAGCTATTTCACTTTATTTTGTCCTAAAACTTTGAGAAAAATTGTTTTTTTCCTTTCTAAAATTTTTGTTCACCTCTAAATTTATTTATCTCTAATTTTTAGAGCTCTCGTTGATTTTTTCTCTCAAATTTTTTTAATGTCTATTTCTAACTTTATTCTCTTTTTAAAATTTGTATTCATTTTTCTCACTTTTTCCCTCTCCAATGGTTTTTAACTTTCTTTGACTTTTTTATCTCTAATTTTTTTCCTTTCTCTAACTTTTTTTCTCTCTCTATAATTTTTGTATCTCTTTAACGTTTTTCTCTAAAACAATTTCTTTCTATCTCTTAACGAATTTTTATATTCATCTCATAAAACAAAAATCCACACAAAATCTACTCTTAATTAATCTGATGAGAAAAAAACTAAAATTATTTTCTTCTGTTCTTTCTTCTTCCTCCTCTTCCTTTCGCTTCTCCTTCTTCTTCCCTCTTCACACCTCTCTCTCCTTGTAGTCCGCCAGTAGGTTCATTTTGTTCCCAAATTTGGTCAACTAGAAAAGCATCGACAAATTATTCTATTCCAAATCTGGTCCGTTGAAAGATTATTCATTCCAGATCTGGAACACGTTAAAAGATCTAAATCTTGAAGTTCCAAATCTGAAACATGGACCTGTTTTAGATATAAATTTCACTTCGATGGGAGGATGATCTAGCTAATGTATATTTTAGATTACATGATTATACAACAAATCTCTAATATTGTATAATTTAATAAAGCTAACATCTTTGAACTAGATGATTTTCGTAATAACATGAGTTAAAGTAACATACATTGATCCATGACGTTGATTTTATAAAGCAAGATTGTGTTTCTCTCTCTTGGTGTTTCTTTAGAGTTTGATTAGGTCTTCTTGATGGAGAGAAAATTCTACTTAATAAGGCAGAGAGATGACCAATTCCTAGGATTTTATCTTTATATATACATTTTTCATCAGTGTTAATTTGAGAAATTACCTTTAAATTAATTGGCACACTAATGTAGTGGGCCAAAAAGATAGAAATGTATATGGGCAACATTAATGATAATATTAAATGGGGCCTATTTTTTTTTTTTTTCAAAATTCGGCTTGAATTTTGAAAACATATATAAAAAGTAGAGAACAAAACAGAAAAACCATATGTAGAAGTAGTGTTTATAAACTTAATTTTTAAAAACCAAATTGTTATCAAACGGGACCTTAAGGACTCAATTTATCATTTAACGATGCTTTTATTGTTAATTAAATTATGCATTTTTATATCTTGAATATTTATGAATGCTTAAAATTTTGAATACTAGAAAATAAAATAAAAATACCACATGTATGGCACATATATATGTTAAATAAGGCTAGTATTTATAAAAGTCTAGATATTGAAAATGCTTACCAAAGTGAGTATAGTATGGTGGTAATTGGCATGTAAGGTGATAGGTTTGAATCTCCCCACTTTCAAATATTGAAAAACTTTTTTTTTAAAAATAATATTAACTACCCTTACTATTTTACTCATCTAAATTGTCATTTCATTTAGTATATGCCACACAAACGCATTAAATTTTTGTCTAGCGTTTTTAAATGGTGATTTCTTAACTTTAAACCAAAATTGGCTGCCCAGCCAATCCATTTTCAATATAATCACTCAGGTAAGGCAATTTTCAACTTTTACAAACATGAGCCCAACTGAGTGGTTAAATTCTTTATTACTTTCTTTCGGTTTAGAGATTCAAATTCTCACTCCTATACTAAAAAAAGTTAATTTACAATCATTAACTAATGTAATTGCACATTTTTATGTAAAAAAATTTCCAGCCTTGAACTCAAAATCAAATCAAATCAAAATAACTTTTTAATATGTTGATTAAGTTTTTATAGAACCGTAAAATTAAGTATAGCTCAATTGATTAAGGTATATGTCTTCGAATAAGAGGTTAGAGTTTGAATCTCCCACCTCACATATTGTTGTAGCTCAAAAAAAAAAATTTATAGCTTTAAAGAAAAATAGTTTTTCTTTTCTTTTTTTTTTTTTTTTTATAGAATTGTATGTCTTTCATCCTTATCAGAAAAAGAAAAACATTACTTTCATCATCTAAATACTATTAATAATGATAATAATATTGTAATAGTAAAACAGCAAGAACAACTACTTCCACGATTAATCTGGTTATTGAAGTACATTAAAGTTTTCAATTTCTGAATTATGAAGTTATAATATATCGTTAAATTTTTAAAATCGTGTCTATTTAGTTTCATTTTAAAATTTTTGTAGTATATCCTTGAATTTTAAAAACTATATTTATTCGGTTCCTATCTTAAAATATTTAAATAAAGTTTTTTCACTTCAATTTTGCCTCTAATTGTTTCTTGTCATTTACAACGTTAGTTTAATGCTTGTGTGTCATGTTGACTATATTATCTAAGTATTATGTAGTGATTTGATTTTAGATAAGTTCATCCATTTGGTAGGAAGAGTAAATATTAAATTGATGAAGTTAAAATAGAAAAAACTTATGAAACTCAAAATTGAAGGATTCAATGGCCTATTCGAATCTTTTTAAAGCACGAGTTTATTACCATGTTTTTTTTTTGAGTTCGTACGAGTTTATTACCAGTTACCACCTACATTGCATGTAATATTTTTTTATTTAATTTTTTACTAACATCAATAAAAGATTAAAAAATGCCACTATTTATTATTAAAAAAATCAATTTATATATACTCTTAAACTTTAGGGACTATATCAATTAAAACTGTATCAATTTAAACCTTAAACTTAAACTTTCTGAATCAATTTAGGCCTTCCGCTCAAAGACAAGAATGAGAAAGGAGAAAAGATATGGTAGAGAGAGGAGAGAAAGAAAAGAGAAATACCACCTCAAAAAAAAAAAATTAAAAATCATTATTTTTAACCATCTCATAAAAAAAAATCATATCAGCCAAGTCTAGTCATTCTGTTACTACCACATCATCCTTTGTGACAGTCAACTAATAGTCAAAGAAGTTCAATAACCATTGAGAACCATTTTTCAAACCTCAAAGAATAAAAGTCTCTTTTGAAACTTCAAAAACCAAATAGACATCAATACCAAACTTGACAAAAATTGTATTTTGCCCAAACCTCTATTTAAATGAAAGTTAAAATTTCCACCCTATCCTTTGTTTGAACTTAAAAAATTAATAATAATAACTTTTTAATCAATTGAGTTAACTTTTATAGAATTGTATACGTCTTTCATCCTTACCTGAAAAAAGAAAAGAAAAACGTTACTTTCATAAGCTAAATAATATTAATAATGATAATAATAATAAAATAATAAGAATAAGAATAATATCATGTCAAAGTGAGCTTAATTCAGTCATAATGAACATTGACTCTTTTTCTTGAAGTTGGAGGTTAAAAATTAATAAGAATAATATCCTCAATAATAATAATAACAACCAGAACAATTACTTCCATCATTAATTTAGTTCTTAAAGTACATTTATTTTAAAGTATACATATTACAGTTTTCAGTTCATGAATTATAAAGTTATGATATATTAGTGGAATTATAAATTTGGTCTCTACACTTTAGGATTGTCTCTATTTATAGTTTCTATGCTTTCAAAATTTTTTAAAACACTTTAGAATTGTTAACAAACTTTTTATTAGAAGAAATTATTTTAAGACAACATGGTCCTTGTTTTTTTTTTTTTTTTTTTTGTATAATACCAAAATTATTCTTATTGTTATTTTTTAAAACAACTAACTTTTTCATACGGTAATGACAGATTCATTAATTATCACATTCCTTCTTATTATTATTTTTTAAAACAACTAACTTTTTCATGCGGTAATGACAGATTCATTAATTATCACATTCCACTTCTTTTAATGGATTAAATAAGTACATTCTTACACCTCATAAATATAAAATTAAGTGACATAACACTTTTTTTTCGTAACAAAGACTTGTATGGAAATTATTACAAAGCCGTGTTGGCCACACAACAATATTGCCCACCAGGGGACTCAGTTTCAAGTAGCTTGATACGCCATTTTGAAAAATTATCAAACCATAAAGGAGATTGGTTACAAACACCACATCTAGCTAGTTCATGAGCCATGTTGTTATGCTCTCTTCGAATATGATTGAAAGAAATAAGTTGAAATACTCCTTTAACCATCATAATTAATATCCGTCATTGCAGTATGTGCTTCTTTCAACACCTCATCTGATTCATTGACCATGTTAATGCAAGTCAGCGAATCAGAGTACACTGAGATCCTTGAAATATCCATTCTCTATACAAGACGAAGCCGAAGCCCTTCAAAAATTGTCTTAGCAACAGGAGAATAAATATTTGGATAAAAGTTAGACATTGCCACCATTAATCTACCATTAAATTTTCTGATTACCGCTCCATAACCCATCATCATATTCATTTGATTACTCCACGCTGTATCCACAGAAAGACACAAATCTCCCAATCCTTCCTTATCTTACTGAGAAGGTTTAGGCCTATTCAAGGTACCTTCTCCCATTAATTTTTTGATAATCTTGAAGATAATTCAAAATCCATTCACAAACACATTCATGGTGAATAATCCTATTCCTATCATTCTATATAACCCAAGCCCTCACACAAACTAACTCAAAATCCCTCTTTGGAACATCTTTCAAAATTTTCAACTACCGATCCTGAATTTAATTTGGATGTGAATATTAGAAACCAAGTAGTAATTTGGGAATTAACTTCCAAATGTCCTGAGCTCTTTTGCAAGAAAATCAGGCATTAGAAAGATTGATATAACATTAATTTTTTTTTTTAAATTCTTAATAACGAAACCAGATTTATAAACCTTTCCATTTCAACTAATAACAATTAATTTTAATTTTAATGTTAGTTGTTGTTGCCAAATTTTGGATAGGAGAAATATCACCTGACCTCCACGTGAAAACTGAAGGGAATAATCGAATTAAACCCACAGCGGAAGCATAGGAATCGTCTTTGATTTATTTAGAATTAAACTAAAATACAAGGGTTAAGCAGTAAATACCTTCCAAATATGAAGATTCTTCTGGCGGATTTTTATCTCTTCCACAAAGTCTTCCTAGCTATGACTCGAACACATGACCAAGGCTTGTGGGAGCCTCGTGAAAGAAAATCCACAAGGGATTGGAGAGGGAGAGGTCTAGAGATAATTCTCTAATTCTCTCTATTGAGGAGATGTGTGTTATATAGAATGACTCAACCCAAGGGTCCTACTTATAGAGACCAAGGGAAAATCTTTGCCATAATTAAAATATTATATTTTAATATCTAATATATTAAAATATATCTTTTATTTATTTGAATCTCATTCAAATCTCCTACGATATTTATTTATTTGAATCTTATTCAAATTCTATAAATATCTTTTATTTAACATATCAAATATATATTAATTATTTTAATATTTAATGTATCAAATACAATAAATATATTTTTCTCTTTTATATTTAATATATCTAATATATTAAATATTAATTTGAACATTTCAAAATTTTCTTTCAACTAAATTGATCTTTTAGTGTTACTATGAGCTAGCAAGAGGACCTTATGGACCTACAGATTATAAGCTCCAATGATACAAAATTAATTAATTAAACTCTTTAATTAATTAATTTTCATTCATTAACTTTAGGTCACTCCACTATAGACCTAGAGTTGCACTCTTATGCACTGTAGGACAAGTTGTGTCCATAGATATAATCATTACATGCAAGTCGACCCTTCACGAGTTGTTCGTAATTACAGCTGGGTCAAAAGTTTGTTTTACCCCTATAGTTACATCTTGCACCTTAAGTACCACTAATTCCCTAATGAACAATATGTTTATAATCTAATTATAAACTAAGTCTCTCTCGGGCCAATGAGAGGGTGGGGCCCCATTGTTCAAGTCCCGAAATCAGCACTTAAGGGAACTACTCATCTACTTACCTTATATGGGAATGAGTGAATTCCATCTTGTGAGATTATGTTCTCAGCTCCCTATTTGGTCAAGTCCCCAAAATGGTAGGCATATTGAATCGGCTACAAAAGTCACTCTCTCCCATGCAAATCAAAGGACAAGCCCTCATAGGCAGGAGTTCATAACTCACTCAGGATTAAGATCGAGTCGCATATGATCATCTTGATGAAATATTAATCTTCTCAATTAACGGATTTATAAAGATATTAAATATTTCGTGGTCCAGTTTTATACAAACTCATTGTATAAGATACTCTCACTCACATGTCTCCACATGAATGATTTGGATCAAATCATTTGTAAGTATTACAAAGTGGGTCGTATCAATAGTGTTACCAGGATAAGGCACCCAACCTTATCCATATACTATGACCCTTTAGGTTATTTCTTGAACATGATCCTCTCGTATGTCAACCACATACTGTTCAAGATTACACTAATAACCTTTGATTTTTCATATAATGGATAATATTATATTGCAAATAAAATAATCAAAATTATTATTCATTATTAAATAAATTATTAATTACGAAGCTTTAAGGCATAAATCCCAACAATCTCCCACTTGCACTAAAGCTGGTGAGATATGTATCCTAGGGCATACTCTATACCCAACATGTTCTCCCACTTGCCCTAGCAAAGATGAGACATGTCTCGTAATCCTAGACATTCTAGATGACCCTCAAACACTTTAGCCTGGAGAGTCTCTTTATATAAATCCAAAGGACTGCCATTAAAAAGCCATCTTAGTCACTACCATGATGCTTTCTCTCTCTCGATATGATTCCCTATACATTGGTGTTTTGTAATTTCCTTAATATTAGTCTTTGCACTGCTATTTTCATAATAAAGAGGATAGACTAAATCATATCTGAAACACCTTTCAGATCTTCAAGGAACTATTTGAGTCAGACAACTCTTTTTGTTGCTTCACAAAAAAAATAATTTAACTTGTATACCATACTCCACCACTTAGGATAAAATTTATCCTTATATAGATTTCCTAAATCTTTGTAAGAACCAGTGTATCTTGTAAAGATCAAATCTTTAACTCTATACACAAAAATTTCTCATCATCCATAGATAATTTGAGAAAATTTTTAATTTTCTACTCAATGGTCATACCATTCGTGCAACTGAAATTGCTAATCAATTGTATATTAAATGTTTAGTCTCATTTATGCATATCATATACTCTCAACATTTGAGGTGTCTTAGGATACACTTCCTTAGACATAAATATCAAATATTTGACAACAATTTTGTCAATATAAGATGTGAGACAAAGTTAACATTTTGTCCTTAAAATTTTGGACATGTAAAATATACTGAGTCATTCAAATCACTTATTTGAAATTGGTTACTTAATCAACGTTTTATGTTAGACATCTTACATCATTCATAATGAGTAAAAATATCACCAACATAAAACATGAGAAAAATCCACTAAGCAATTAATGATTTTCTTGTCTATACAAGCTTCATTAATATTTATCCAAAGTCATAGATTTTGATACTTTTATCAAACATTATATTCATAGATCTAATGGTAAAATTCATTTCATAAATGAACATTTACTATTTCGCAAACCTTTTGCTTTTAATCTGTGAAAATAAACATATCTGATTGATTTGTGTAGATACATTATCTAAGATTTCTTTTCATAAAAAAATTCTAAACATTTTTTTTATATCACATATGCAACAGTGAATTATATAATGCTTACAGACTTCAGTATGGCAACAAGTGAGAAAATTTACTCGCAGTCTACTTTCTCCTATTAGGTTTAACCCTTTGCCATCAGTCTCACTTTGCAAGTAATAAGCATTCAACTTTGTCATCTAACATGACAATTTGGACTTCAATTAAATCCTTGTAAAGGTTGAGTCATCTCATAACTCTCCCACTATGATGAGGCTTATCCAATTCATGACTAGGATCCATTTGACTTTCAAATATAATTAAATTGTTAACAACTTTTGTTAACTATTTAGTGGCTTCACTTAGAACCAATTTATTAACACTATCTCACCTTATTAAAGGTTTGTAGTCTATTATTTGACATTTCTTATAAAAATGATATTTGTCATACAAATACCTTATTCGTTTTTAGGACTACATAAAAGACCACTTTATACTCCTTAGGGGTGGCCTACACTTAGGCTTATCTTTGAACATATACAAGCTTTTTAGGCTTGTGTTCAGCATGCGAGCTTAACATTCCCAAATGGTGAAGTGTTGTAAACCAGCTTTACTACTCTTCTATAATCTTTAAAATTGTCTCGTAGACACTTTTAGAGAGAATCATGTTCACCATGCAATCTCTATTGCATTTCATAACCGGAGTATGGTAATGGTGTGTAACTCATTACTGATGTGATCATGTCCAACAAGGTCATGTTTCTCCTCTTGCAACACAATTTCACATAAATGTACTTGGTATTTAAAATAATTGGGATACAAACCCATTTTCTATCAATTAGTCTTAGTACATAAGGTTCTTGTACTTTACATTATGATCTAATCATAATATCTTGATAGATTTACCTAATTGATTTTCAACTTTAACCTTAATTTTCTTGAACTTTTAAAAAATTTAGACTTATGTTGTATTAGGTAAAGACACTTGTACTTGAATGGTCATCAACTAGAGTGATGAAATATTCATGATTTTATTTGACCTTTACATTCACCAGACCACTTGGGTCATAATGTGTAAGCCCAAAGTATTCTTTGGCGTTCTAGCCCTATCTAATAAAGGCCCAATGATTATCTTGCATGAAAGGCAAGATCTACAAACATGTAAAGTAATTAACAAACTTTTTAGAGAATTACCTCTTACTAGTCTTTTCATTCTATTCAAGTTGATGTTAATCAACCTTAACAGCCAAAGTCAAGTATTATCTTTTAGGAGAAAACAATGTCTTTCTATTTTGGATTCTATAATCCTGAATATCTCAGTATTTTGTAGTATAGTATATGCCAACATTTTTAACATATACAAATTGTTCTTATTTTCAGCTGAATGTATCTTCAAACAATTTTGAAAATATAAATTTTAATACTTCAAAGTAATTCATACTATATGAACACTTTTGTAATAAAGTTCGAGAAATTGAATTTCTCTTATGGTTACTAAAAACACCATATTCAGCATTATGTAACAATTTTTACTTAATGACATCTTAATGTCTACCACTACACTAATTGAGTTAGGCGTCATGGTGCTAACTTGTAGAAACTATTCTACATGTTAAGTATTTTCCAAGAATTACATATTTGTAACACCCGAGACGTTTTGGGTAAGTTTAAAATGTTGTTTTGGTAAAGTTTTATTAAGAATTTAATTGCTTTGAGGGTATTTTGGTGATTTTTGGAAAAGGAAAGGGTATTATGGTCATTTATAGAGAAGATATTTTTGATTTTATATTATTATTTTTATTTATTTTTTTATTTTTTTATTTTTTCTCTTTCTTTCCCTTCTTCTTCCTCCCGACAGCCCCTCTCCCTCACTGTAATTTTCTCTCTCTCTCTCGCTCTCTCCGACCGAACACCCATCCATCGTCTTCTTCTTCCGTCAGTCGGACTGCAGCCCCGCCGATCACCCATCCATTTTTTTCTCTTCTTCTTCCGTCAGTCGCGAGCAGCTCGCCGTGAGCTTCTTCGCCGGGCAACTCAGACCACCTAGTCACGTTCAGCCCCGCCGAAGCTCACGAACGCTGGTCGCCGGTGTCGAATTTGCAGGTGACGTCTCGCTGGAAGCCGGGATTTCGTCCGGTTCGGCCAAATCAGTCACCCCAGCTCGCCGGTTTCCGCTCATATCCGACCCCACAAGTTCGAGTCAACCCAGATCCGCGAGCCTCGCACGAAAACGAGACCTCACGCGCTCCCACGCGCCGATAGGTTGACTCACCCGCCGCCGCCGTGAAGCCCACGCGCCGCCGCTCGCCGGAGTTGGGTAAATTTTGCCATTTGGTCCGTTTCGTCGAGTTATTAATGTTAGAATGCGTTTTAGCGCAATTCGGTTGGTTTAAGACCTGTTTAGGACACTTTTTAGGTGATTTGTCGAGGACCTTGGATTGTACTTGGAGTGGGGACTCGAGAAGCTCATTACTAGTGGAGAAAGGGTATTTTAGTAAGTAAAGATTTAAGGTAAGGGATCTCACAACGAAAGAAGTTTTCGAAACCTAGAGCTAGCCCTATATTTACTTTGAAGTTTATGTTTTCGTGTTAAGTATTTAAGAAAGAAAGTGCTTTACATGTATGTTCCTTTTACACTAGTTCCATGAGTTCTATTTGAGTTTTCATGTTAAAAAGAATGGAAATGATATGTATGTCTTTGAAATGCGATTGCCTTGACTTATGCATTCATGAGTATGTTCTAAAACGAGCGGGACCTCATGCATGTGTTGTGTGCTCATGAAAAGATTTATGTAAGGCCGTGACGATAATTCTCCCAAAAGTTTTATGTGGGTTATGAGGGAACCCGAGTCTTTGGATTCTCTATGCTCTCGGGGTTCGAGAGTGCTCCACGATGGTAGCCGACGGGCTTGAGTCTTCGGACTCCACGATGGTAGCCTTCGGGCTGAGTCTTCGGACTCCACGATGTATATTAGCTTTCGAGCTCAACTCTCAGAGTTAGGGGAGGACTCTATTCGATGGAAAATTATGTCTTCGGACTATTTACGAGGCCCTCGGGAGAATTTAATCGTTCACGAGAGCCGCAAGGAAAAGTACATGGTTTATAAAACGAATTTTAGGTCCCCTACTAAAGCGATGGTTTACGATGGTTTTATGATTCAAAATGACATGTTGCATGCGATTGAAACTCTTACTTTGAAACTATGAGTTACTTACTGAGTATTATTCGTTAATACTCACCCTTTTCCTTTTAAAATGTTTTCAGGTAAGGCTAAGATCGACCCTAGCGCGTGACCGGAGATCAGCTACTCGAGTCATGGGAGCCGAGCGATTGCTATTCCGCTTCTTTTATGTTTTTGGATGTACATAGAACTCATGTCAAGTTTTTAAATGTTTAGGAGGATGTTTCAAAATCTTTTAACCTTTCTTTGTAAATCGTGCACGTGTATTTGGCTTTCTATGTTTGAATTCACTTGGTTTCTGCTGTTTGAACCCTAGCATCATATTGAGAAGCTTGTTGGATGCTAGGAGGTTGTTTGAAAATCTTAGAAGTGTGTTTTTCTATGTCTTATCAGGTAAGGGTCAAATTTTTGGTTTTCGCGTAGTTACGCCGTTATGCTGCTGAAATTTTCGGTAATATAGCGACGTGACTTAGTAATGACTCTTAGGTAGCGTGTTGAGCCTATAGGGTCGTTACAATATTAAATGTCATGAAGAATAAATCTTGATAATAGATCTTATATCGACTATCTAGGTGGCATTATTTATATTCCACAAAAAAATCTAGTAAATCAAATTTACTTTCATTTATATTTTTCTTCCTAGAGGTATTTCAAAAATTCCTCTTATTGTGACTGTCCTAGCTAATTTAGGAACTATTTCCTTTTATATAGCTTCAATCATTTTGTTTCTTTACTTGGATTTTTGTAATACTTATTTTTGAGATCATTTAGACAACTTTCTAAATTTAGCTTATGTTGACTTCAACATCTCATATGTTGTTGTCATTTTCTTTATCTTCTAAATTTGACATCTAACATGTCAACTAGGAGAATACGTACAAACTATCTCATTTACTTTTGATTCATTAATCACGTGCTTCACGAACAATTCGAATAGCATTAGCAACAGGTTTTGAGAATATTTCTCAATAAAGACAAATTCAAAATTTTACACTACCATTATAGTGTTAGTGTTACTTTTTCCAAGTAATAAAATTTTCTCAATTTGACTTATCAGTAATAAAATTAAAAATTATGAGAGAAACTGACATAATATTGAAATATATATATAATTTAACATCATGCAAACAATTATCCATTCACTTTTAGCATAGAAATCAAACATTTTGTAAAAATGAACCCTATAAATCATTTCTAATGCTATGGTACTTTAGTGAGTTAGAACAAGTGCCGCCGTAGGGTAGGTCAAGTATTCCTTCACTAAACTGAGACAATCTCAACCAAGTATTATACCAGAATAACTCTTATTCCTATAATATTTAGTTACCATTAGTTTGGTCAAAGACATCATTAACAATCTTAATAAGCCCTTTGTAAGTGTGACCCATCATTTTAGATCCCGTAGTTTTATCCCAACAAGTGTCGCCGTAGGGTAGGTCAAGTATTGGAAACAAAACTACAATCATATCCTTCTTAGGAGTTCACTCTGATATTCACTCATGCAAACACCTTCCGTAGGGGGACGGTCCAAAAGCAGCCACGAGACCTCACATGAATCTCACGATGTAAACTAATGACGGAGACCGTAGGATATGTTGACACATTTCCTTCTCCTACTTACTATAATACTTTCTCAAAAGATTCACCCTGATATTGATCCATGCAAACACCTTCCGTAGGGAGGATGGTCCAAAAGCCGCCACGAGGCCCCACATGAATCTCACGTTGTGAATCAATAATAGAGACCATTGGATTTTTGACATGTGTCCTTCTCCCACTAAGTATTTTGAAATAGAGTTTTCTATTACTTAGAAAAATTAGGCTAATCTCATTTATCTAAGTTCCTCAATCTACTTTTCATAACCCTTATGTTGTTGATTGATTTAATGTGAATTACTAAGTTTTTAAACTATTTAAAATATAATAATAACATTATGAGCATGCTTAGTGAAAATAAATAAAATTTGACTAATTCAACTCCCAGGTCGGTTCCTAGTTAGAGGTGTTCCCTTTCGGTCAGCTTAAATACCCCAGTCTAGACAAAACCTTCCATAGACAGAGTTCCCTTATAGTCAATTTTTATTTTAAATTTATTAATCTTTAATTAACTATTAATTATTAGATTAATGAACATAAATATTTTTAATCCTATTAAAAAAAATAATTCACTTCAAGGATAATCTTTAAATTCTATCATTTTAAACCCTTTTAAAATAAAAGATTATCCTAAATTCTAATCCCATTAGAAATCAATAAAGATAAATTAAATTCAAATTTTAAACTATTTAAAAGAAGAATCAAGAATATCTTTAATTAAAGAAAACCTATTCTCATTAAGAAATATCCTAATCCTATTAGGAAATATGAATTCCAATAATTATTAAAGAAAATATCCTAATTCAATTTTCCAAATATAACAATTATATTCAAAGATATGGAAAATATAAACGTATTAGGAAAATATCTCAATTTTATTAGGAAACATCCTAATCAAAAATTTCAATATAACAATTATATTAAAAAAATTAATCTTAATTCTATTAGGAAACAACCTAATCAAAATTTTCAAATATAACAATTATATTAAAAAATAAGATAAGATGCATGATCATGCTTAACCTATGGTGGGATTTTAAATTTAAATGGCATACTTTATGCAACAATCAAACAATTTAAAACATACATCTCATGCATAATTAAATTAAAAATAGCAAAATTGACAGGCATATTTGGCATATCTTAAGAAATTGAAAACAGTTTAAATTACAATAATTTAAATTCAAGACATATCTTGGTCCTCAATATCTTTCTTGTTTGAATAATTTCAAATTTAGGATTTAAAAAAAATAAATTTATCTCATTAGTATTTGTCGTCGAATCACACACACAATTGAGTTGATTGCAACATTCCTTTTAACTTTAATATTTTATGAAAATATATTGATGTTATGGATTGTAAATGTAATCACGTTTTCACCATGAAAAAAAAAAATTCCAGCCCATTATCTCATTCGGTCAACACTTTCAATTCATTTGGCTACTTGCTTACACACACAACATCTCATAAGACAAAATAGATGATGGTATGGTCTTCTTCATAAAGAAGCAGTACGTGTATGTATTCAAAAAAAAATTCAAAATCCATCCACTATGGACCCACATTCCACCAACATATATATATATAATATATTTTCTTTAACACAAATGTAACGACCCTACTTATCATATTAGACTTCCTAGGGACGCTACTACATACATTCTACTATAAATTTAGAAATTTTTAATAAAGACACAAAAAGATCTAATCATTTATTAAAACAATCAAAAACTCTAGCTCGGGATCCCTTTATTTCAAACCATAAGGAAAAGCTAAAACATTTAAAATCAAAAATAATTTATCGAGCTGGACAGTTAAAAGGTCATCATATAAAACAAAATAAATTAAAATGCTAGCCTATAAGAGATTTGCGGAAATAAAACTTCTTTACGTCACCCATAGCCTCTTGCAAGCATTTATCCTGTCATTCGCCTAGGATGCCCTTGCCTTTACCTGAAAAAAAAAATATTTTTTTGAAAAGGGTGAGTATTTTACAATACTCAGTAAGTGACCTCACTACCGGGTCATGATATGCATACACACACATAATGAGTTTTCGAAAACATTTTCTTTCTTTCTTTTGGTGGGACCTAAATTCCTTTCATAGTGGAAACGTTTCTCTTTCAACTTTCTCTTCGGCTTAATGTGGACAATTAACCCAACCTAACATTTACTTTTCATTTAACCTTTTCAGGTTCCTTTTCATCTAACATTTTCAGGTTCCTTTTCATATAGCCTCGTAAGGCTCCTTTTCATATAGATATACATCAATAATTTTACGGGGTAATTGCCACAGCCTTCGAAATCATTTTTATCATGAAAACATAATGTATGCATGAGGTCCCAAAGCATTTTACAATTTTCATTTCATGATGCAACATAAAACAAAGTTCTCATGTCATTCCTCATATCATAAATCATATAAAATGCATCACATTCATAAGAACATATGGCAATCATACATGTGCAACTCCATTTTCATATAAAATAAAGTATTTTAAAATTCATCAGAAATCACAACTAAAAACATTTATAAAACCTTTCATTTGAAATAATTTTTTTTTTTTCAATTCAGTTCCTAACTTGCATTTAAGCATACCGGCGTAAGATCCCTTACCTTGGCTAAGCTCAAGAATCCAATCACCCAATTGCCCACCAAAAATTCCTTCGCCTTGAACCTCAGCCAAACAATTTGGAGCCTAATTCAAACCATCCTAAGGTTAGAAACAATTCCTAAAATTCATAATTCATCCCAAAGTTCCTTCCACCAAACTAAAGTTCCAAAATTAGAATTAATTCCTTAACATTTAACTTAATCTCAAATTGGTGGTTAAACCCAACATTCCAGCTTTCAATTGAGATATATATATATATATATATATATATATATATATATTCGTGTTGCAAGCGTAAATTGAAAGATATATATATATATATAAATAATATTTTCTTTCAGCAACTTTGACAAGAATTGAAAACACACTCAACAATTGAAGTTGTTTTTCAACATTTGTGCCACTCCAACATTGTTCTCTAGAAATAATGGAGATTACAAATAGATAAAATAAATAAATAAATTACAAAAATCCTAACTCTTATGGATTTTACATTTGATCTAATCAAAACGAAAAATCTAATGCCAAATAGCTTCAATAATCAATTTGCAAACTACCACATATCACATATATGAAAATTTAAAATACCCACCAACTTTAATTCTAAATAAAATTCAAAGTTCGCTCTGATACCAATTGAAGGGAATAATCGAATTAAACCCACAGCGGAAGCATAGGAATCGTCTTTGATTTATTTAGAATTAAACTAAAATACAAGGGTTAAGCAGTAAATACCTTCCAAATATGGAGATTCTTCTGGCGGATTTTTATCTCTTCCACAAAATCTTCCTGGCTATGACTCGAACACAGGACCAAGGCTTGTGGGAGCCTCTTGAAAGAAAATCCATAAGGGATTGGAGAGGGAGTGGTCTAGAGATAATTATCTAATTCTCTCTATTGAGGAGATGTGTGTTGTATAGAATGACTCAACCCAAGGGACTTATAGAGACCAAGGGAAAATCTTTGCCATAATTAAAATATTATATTTTAATATCTAATATATTAAAATATATCTTATATTTATTTGAATCTCATTCAAATCTCCTACGATATTTATTTATTTGAATCTTATTCAAATTCTATAAATATCTTTTATTTAACATATCAAATATATATTAATTATTTTAATATTTAATGTATCAAATACAATAAATATATTTTTCTCTTTTATATTTAATATATCTAATATATTAAATATTAATTTGAACATTTCAAAATTTTCTTTCAACTAAATTGATCTTTTAGTGTTACTATGAGCTAGCAAAGGGACCTTATGGACCTACAGATTATAAGCTCCAATGATACAAAATTAATTAATTAAAATTTTTAATTAATTAATTTTCATTCATTAACTATAGGTCACTCCACTATAGACCTAGAGTTGCACTCTTATGCACTGTAGGACAAGTTGTGTCCATAGATATAATCATTACATGCAAGTCGACCCTTCACGAGTTGTTCGTAATTACAGCTGGGTCAAAAGTTCGTTTTACCCCTATAATTACATCTTGCACCTTAAGTACCACTGATTCTCTAATGAACAATATGTTTATAATCTAATTATAAACTAAGTCTCTCTTGGGCCAATGAGAGGGTGTGGCCCCATTATTCAAGTCCCGAAATCAACACTTAAGGGAACTACTCATTTACTTACCCTATATGGGAAGGAGTGAATTCCATCTTGTGAGATTATGTTCCCAGCTCCCTATTTGGTCAAGTCCCCAAAATGGTAGGCATACTGAATCGGCTACAAAAGCCACTCTCACCCATGCAAATCAAAGGACAAGCCCTCACAGGCAGGAGTTCATAACTCACTCAGGATTAATATCGAGTCGCATATGATCATTCTGATGAAATATTAATCTTCTCAATTAATGGATTTATAAAGATATTAAATATTTCGTGGTCCAGTCTTATACAAACTCATTGTATAAGATACCCCCACTCACATGTCTCCACATGAATGATTTGGATTAAATCATTTGTAACTATTACAAAGTAGGCCGTATCAATAGTGTTACCAAGATAAGGCAGCCAACCTTATCCATATACTATGACCCTTTAGGTTATTTCTTGAACATGATCGTCTTGTATGTCAACCACATACTGTTCAAGATTACACTAATAACCTTGGATTTTTCATATAATGGATAATATTATATTGCAAATAAAATAATCAAAATTATTATTCATTATTAAATAAATTATTAATTACGAGGCTTTAGGGCATAAATCCCAACAAAAACGATGGTGAATTTTTATTATGGGGGAAGAACGTGGCCTGCAAGACAAAAAAAACCTAGACATCGGTGTGGTGTAGGCCACATAGGCTTCGATGCTTAAGTCAGAGAGAGCTCTTTAGATAGAATTAGAGGTTGTAGGAAAGTTTTAGGTGGCTGGAATGAGTTTACCTTGCTCTCTCCTCAAGAGAGAGCTTAAATACATTTCTTCATAGAGTTTTAGTGGGTTTTCGTTTTCGATTGGGAATGAAATGACCGAACGAGGCTGGACCGAGGGTACACGGGCCATGATAGGGACCAAGGTAAGGCACAAAAGAAGGTCTTTTCTGAAAGGAATAATCGAATTAAACCCACAGCGGAAGCGTTGGAATCAATTTTGATTTTATTTAGAATTAAGTTTATGCAAAACATACAATGAAAATAATATGGGGATATTTTTTCCTGTTCTTTACTTCTCATGTTCCAAGACTTCCACAAAAGTCTTCCTTGTTATGACTCGAACACAGGACCAAAGCTCTTGTGGGAGCATTTTGAAAGAAAATCCATAAGGGATTGGAGAGGAAGAGATCTAGAGAGAATTCTCTAATTCTCTATTGATGAGATGTGTGTTGTATTTAATGGCTCAACCTAATGATCTTATTTATAGAGACCAATGACAAATCTTTGCCATAATTAAAATACTATATTTTAATATCTAATATATTAAAATATATCTTATACTTATTTGAATATCATTCAAATCTCCTACGATATTTATTTATTTGAATCTTATTCAAAGTTTATAAATATTTTTTCTTTAATGTATCTAATATACATTAATTATTTTAATATTTAATGCATCAAATACAATAAATATATTTTCTTCTTTTATATTTAATATACATATTAATTTAAACACTTCAAATTAAATATTAATTTGAACATTTCAAAATTTTATTTCAACTAAATTGATCTTTTAGTGTTACTATGAGCTAGCAATGGGACCTTATGGACCTACAGATTATAAGCTCCAATGATACAAAATCAATTAATTAAACTTTTCATTCATTAACTATATGTCACTCCACTATAGACCAAGAGTTGCACTCTTATGTACTGTAGGACAATTTGTGTCCATAGATATAATCACTACATGCAAGTTGATCCTTCACGAGTTGTTCATAATTATAATTAGGTCAAAAGTCTGTTTTACTCCTATAATTACATCTTGCACCTTAAGTACAATTGATCCTCTAATGAAAAATTTGTTTATGATCCAACCATAAACTAAGTCCCTCTCGGGCCAGTGAGAGGGTGGGGCCCAATTGTTCAAGTCCCGAAATCAGCACTTACGAGAACTACTCATCTACATGCCCTATATGGGAATGAGTGAATTCCATCTTGTGAGATTATGTTCCTAACTCCCCTATTTGGCCAAGTCCTCAAAAAGGTAGGCATATTGAATCGGCTACAAAAGGCACTCTCACCCATGCAAATCAAAGGACAAGCCCTCACAGGAAGGAGGTCATAACTCACTCAGGATTAAGATCGAGTCACATATGATCATCCTGATGAAATATTAATCTTCTCAATTAACGGATTTATAAAGTGAAATTAAATACTTCATGATCCAGTCTTATACAAACTCATTGTATAAGATACCCCCACTTACATGTCTCCACATGAGCAATTTGGATCAAATCATTTGTAACTATTACAAAATGGGCCATATCAATAGTGTTATAAGGATAAGGTGGAACCTTATCCATATACTATGACCCTTTAGGTTATTTCTTGAACATGATCTTCCCGTATGTCAACCACATACTATTCAAGATTACACTAATAACCTTAGATTTTTCATATAATGTATAATATTATATTTCAAATAAAATAATCATATTTATTATTAATTATTAAATAAATCATTAATTACGATGCTTTAGGGCATAAATCCCAACATAGGGAATAAATCCCAACACTTTCTATTTTGAATTTTATGATGATTTGTAAATTGGAACCATTTATGGTTTTCCATTGTTGGTTTGCAGTTAAATGGTGGTTGTTAATTTTTGAACAAATTATTGATTATGGCATAGTTGGTAGACGTGTGGGAGTTTGGATAAATTATTTGAGAGTGTATTTTTTTAAAAAAAATTAAATGCATTTTATCCGATTTTTAGGTAAAACTTTGTCGAAATTTTTATGGATTTGTTTTGATAAAGTATTTGCTAGCCACCTATTCTTTAAAAAATGTGTTTTGTTTTGCTATGTTTGACAATGGGTTCCATAGTTTAATTGGGATCCATTGTCGGCACGTCACGTCCAAGGTTGGATAGGGTAATTTGGGCAGGGCATGACAGTAATAGGCTGGTCTTTGGTGACCATTCTCTTCTTTTATTAGTGCATAACTTACAGCGATGTTAGAAGTTGCTACATAAAGTAGTAACTCATCTCCCTTAATTCGTTTGGCTGGGAGGGGAACTAAACTTAGATAAGCCTTCAATTCTTGAAAAGCTTATTCACATTCTTTAGATCATTCAAATTGAAAATCTTCTTCAAAATTTTAAAGAAAGGTTGACATTTGTCAGTAGCTCTACAAACGAACCTGTTCAATATTGTAATTCTCCCATTGAAACTATGAAGTTGCTTGAGATTTGTTGGAGAGGACATCTCTAAGATGGTCTTTATCTTGTCAAGATTTGCCTCAATTCCTCTTTGGTGTACCATGAATCTGAGGAATTTTCCTGATGTTACTCCAAAAGTACATTTGTTTGGATTCAGTTTCATCTTGTACTTTCGAAGTATTTGGAATGCTTCATGGAGGTCAGTTTCATGTTGATTTGTTTTAATGCTTTTTACTAGCATATCATTCACATACACCTCCATATTTTTTCCCAACAATGGGGCAAACATTTGATTTACCATTCTTTGATAAGTTGCTCTTGCATTCTTGAGGCCAAATGACATGACTTTGTAATAGTAAAGCCCCCTGTCAGTAATAAAAGAAATATCTTCTTAATTAGGTCCATACATCTTGATTTGATTGTATCCAAAGTAGGCATCCATGAAGCTTAATAATTTATGGTCTGCCGTTGCATCTACTAACTGATCTATCATAGGAAAAGGGTAATTGTCCTTAGAACAAGCCTTATTTAGATCAGTGAAGTCGATGCACATTCGTCATTTGCCATTAGACTTTTTTACTAAAACTGCATTGGATAGCCATTCAGGATAATGGACTTCCTTGATGAAATTGACTTTTAGTAAATTATCTACTTGGCTAGCTATGATCTCGTTCTACTCTTGATTGAATGCTTCTATTTCATGGGCTTCAAATCTCTGTCCACGTTCAGTTAATGTACTGTGACATCGGGATCTGTCCCTAGCATATCTTCATGAGACCAGGAGAATAAATATGCATTGTTCCTGAGGGAATTGATCAGTTTTTCTTTCTGTTTAGCCCCTAGGTTTGTTCCAATATTTATTTGCTTGTCCTCTGATGTAAGCGAGACAGATTCCAGTTCCTCAGTGGGGTGTCCCCTTTAGTCAGCCTTAGTCTCCTCGGGGGCGAGGAGCTGGTTAGTTGCCTTCTTTGTCGCTTCTTCTTGTAATCCTTCAGCTCTGCGTTGCCATGTAGCTTGAACGATCTGGTCTGCCTCAGCCCTTTGTTGGTCAGCCTCGGCTTCATTTTAGTCGACCTTGGCTTCAGTATGAGGCTGAGGAGGCGTGTTCATTGAAGGCGATGATCCTGATCGGAATCGTCTTCCTTCTTGTTCCAGCGTTTGTTTCTTAGCATTCTATTCATCTTTTAGGAGGATTGAACTCAAGCACTAAGGTTTTCCAAACAAGTTTTGACATTCCCCACAGATGACATCAATTGTTGTTGCCAAATTTTTAACAGGAGAAATATCACCTGACCTCCACGTGACAACAACGGTGAATTTGTATTATTGGGGGAAGAACGTGACCTACAAAACAAGAAAAACCTGGACACTAGTGTGGTGTAGGCCACACAGGCTCCGATGCTTAAGTCGGATAGAGTTCTTTAGAGAGAATTAGGAGTTTTAGGAAAGTTTTAGGCAGCTGGAATGAGCTTACCTTACTCTTCCCTTAAGAGAGAGCTTAAATATCTTCCTTCCCAGGGTTTTCATGGGTTTCCGTCTTCGATTGGGAACGAAAGGACCGTTCGGGGTTGGATCGGGGGTACACTGGCCATGAGAGACCAAGGAAAGACCCAAAGGAGGGCCTTGCCATATTGTCGGCCTTGTTCAACCAAGGGCTTAGGCTTCGGCCCCAGCCCGTTTCTTCGTCATTTCGAGTCCTAGGCCAATCCTCTTTCCGTTTCAGTCTGTTTTGACTTCTATTGGGCTTCTTTTCCTTATTTGGCTCATTTATCGTAGTCTTGTAGCCAACCTATTCTTGTTGGTCCAATTTCACGCATAACAATAGTGAAGCCATATATAAAACCATTATAGGATGAAAAACTTTTAAAACTTAGGAAAAAAATATTACTTTTTACCATAGATTTTTAATTCCATCAAATTTGACCTTAAATTTTGATAAGTATGATAGTTTTTACCTTTTAATAGACTTTCATTTGACAAATCCTTATACGAAAAAAGTTTTTACATTTAATGAATTATCAAACATATGTCTAAAATGAAATTAATGGAATTCTATAGAAAAATCATCTAGAGCTCAATTTTTGTTATAATTGTAGCATTTTGAGATATTTTTACTTGTATTAGTGCAAACTAAGCCATAAAAATTTTGAATATCCATCACAGCTTTGATTTTTTAATCTCCTTTATATTGAAGCTTTTGAAAAATCTATGGATTTATGTCGTAAAAATTTAAAATGATCAAATATTTCTTACAAATTGAAACATTATTCTATACATTTTATGTTTATAAAATAGTTGTTAGTATCAAAAAAATTGTTTTTTACTAAATTTTTGTTGGAAAATGCAAAATAAAATTTTAATTTGTTTTTTTATTTTTATTTTTATTAATTGTATTTTTCAAAATTGTATATATATTTTTTATCATAAGGTAATCAACTAGTGCAACCAACTCAATCGTTTGTGTTTGCAAGAGATTGATTCTCAAGAAGATAGTTTCATCAATACAAAATCATTTCATTTTTCTTTTGGGTTCTAAAATAATTTCAATCTATATAATGTACGTATAATCTTTCTGTTATATATATATATATTTTTTGAGCTTTTCATGTTGGATTTTGCCAATAGATTTTTTTTTCTCTTTTAGATTGAGCGTTATTATTGCACATTTAATTTTCAACTAATCATGTTTTAACAAGTGTGAGAATATTGAGAATGAAAAGTAGTGATTCATTCATTGAACTTTAGTTAATATTTATACACGTGTATGATAAAGCCAGTTAAACAATAATAACATAAATCAGTAAATACAACTAAAAGAAACAGTTTAAAAACAATATTTCCTATTACTCCCCCTCAAGTTGGACTGTAGATATTAAACACGCCCAACTTGGATAATAAAGGAAATAGAGTATTGGCTGGAAGAGGCTTCGTAAACGCATCTGCCAATTGATGATGTGATCGAATAGGCATGAGTTTAAGAAACCCATCACTGGCTTTATCACGGACAAAATGACAATCGAGTTCAATGTGCTTCGTACACTCGTGAAAAACTGGATTGGTGGCTATATGGACAGCAGCCTGATTATCACATAATAAAAGTGCCGGCTGGGAACAAGAGATCTTCAAATCAGTGAGTAAATATGATAACCAAACAAGTTCACAAGTGGTAAGAGCTAAAGCTCTGTATTCGGCCTCGGCTGAAGATCGAGAAATAATACTCTGCTTCTTAGACTTCCAGGAGACCAATGAGTCGCCAAGAAAAACACAAAAATCGGTGGTTGACCACCATGAGTCAAGACACGAAGCCCAATTTGAATCTGCGAATGCCCTCAACTGAAAAGACTTGGTAGGTTTTAAAAGTATACCTTGACCAAATGTAGACTTGAGGTAGCGAAGGAGATGATGTAAGACTGCTAAATGCGGTTTGCACGGCTTCGCAACAAACTAACTCAGTTTGTTTACGGCAAAAGCAATATCCGGCCTAGAAATGGTGAGATAGAGAAGTCTACCAATTAGTCTTCGATAAATTGAAGGATCTTCCAAAACATCATTATCAACTTGCTGAAGCTTTAAAGTGGACTCCATAGGAACAGATTCAGTCTTGGTGCCTAAAAAACCAACATCTTCCAAGAGTTGAAGTGTACAACCTGGCTTATAAGTGACATATTCATCCCAAATACTTTTGATCTTGGCGAAATACATTGTAACAGCGTCTGAATCTTGTTTGATAGTTGCCAATTCGCGTTTCAGATGGAAAATTCGCGGGCCATTGCTTTTCTGGAAGCAATCCTTCAAATCTAACCATATTGCTCGTGCTGAATCAGAGAAAAGAATACTTGACGAAATAGCCTTCGAGACGGAATTGAGGATCCAAGCAATTACCATGTGATTATTTCGAATCCAAAGAGGAAGAAGCTCTCCTGTTGGTCGAGGAATGGTTCCATCAATGAACCCTAGTTTATTCTTGATTGAAAGCGCCAACATCATCGATCGACTCCACGATACGTAATTGTCATCAGTCAAAAGCTCAGTGACAAGAACCAAATTCGAAGTATCGCTGTGATGCAGGGCATATGGATTCAAAGCTACCTGACCTGAAGACTGTTCTTGTTGAGAAATCAAAGAATTAGTCGCAGAAGGTAGAAACCCTGGATCCATGAGTTTCGAAGAAAAAGAAAGAAAGCAGCGAAGTGGTTAGAGTCTATGCTCTGATACCATAAAAAGTGTGAGAATATTGAGAATGAAAAGTAGTGATTCATTCATTGAACTTTAGTTAATATTTATACACGTGTATGATAAAGCCAGTTAAACAATAATAACAGAAATCAGTAAATACAACTAAAAAATGGATGGAGGTTATGGTCCACCCAAATTTTCTCCTTTATAAATCAACCTGTTTGCATAAGATCTGCAAGCAAAATAGAAATGAATTTTGATTGGAGCTATTTTGTTTTCATCTGTCTTCTTCTTCTGTCATATGCAACATGTGGTTATGGGGGTGACAATCTTGAAGATTTTCTTCATTGTATTTCTCTTTTTTCCTCAAACAATGACTCAAATTCAACCCTCATTCACACTCCATCTTCTTCCGCTTACATTTCAGTGCTAAATTTCTCCATTCGAAACCTCAGATTCTCAGGAGCCGCTACCCCAACACCAGTTTCCATCATCACACCATCTCAAGCTTCCCAAGTCCAAGCGGCAGTCATTTGCTGCAAAAGTCATGGCCTTCAAATTCGAACTCGCAGTGGCGGCCATGACTTCGAGGGTCTTTCTTACGTTTCTAAAATCCCATTTGTGTTGATCGATTTGATCAACCTTAATTCAATTACCATGACACTAAAGCCAACACTGCATGGGTTCAATCTGGGGCAACGGTCGGCGAACTCTATTACAAAATTGGCGAGAAAAGTCGAACCCTTGGATTTCCGGCTGCGATTGGGCCGACTGTTGGAGTTGGTGGTTTCTTCAGCGGCGGTGGGTTTGGGATGCTGGTTAGAAAATATGGCCTTGCTGCAGACAATGTGGTGGATGCTTATCTTGTTGATGCAAATGGGAAGCTTCTTGATAGAAATTCAATGGGGGAGGATTTGTTTTGGGCCATTAGAGGGGGTGGAGGAGGGAGCTTTGGGATCGTTTTGGCATGGAAGTTAAAATTGGTTCCAGTTCCTCCAATTGTTACGTCTTTTGCTGTTTACAGAAGTTGGGACCAAAACGCAGCTAAGTTAGTCCATCGTTGGCAATACGTTGCGCCGGAGGTCGACGAAAATCTGTTCATCAGCGCCTGGGTGACAGGTTTGGTTAATTCTTTCACCACATGCAAGCAAAAGTGTGTGGAGTGTTATAATTTCTTGGAACCTTTAAACTGTGTTTGGCAAAGTTGTCTAAGGGTGAATTTGAGATGCGTTTGAAAAGAAGTTTCCTTGGGAAGCACTTTTTTTCTCTAAGCAATTTGAAAGAAAATCTATTAAATGCTTTATCTCACCATAAATTTTATCTATTTAAATTTTTTTCATATTGTACAAAATTAAAAATAAAACAAAAAATACTTTTAGTTATCTATAAGGAAGGTTTGGCAACTTGGAAAATGTTAAATCTGGTTGTTAAGTTTGGAGTTTAAGATGCCTAAGTTTAAAACTTTGTTTGAAGTGGAGGATCGATTTGACATGGAAATTAAAAGACATGTTAAATCAAACCAGTATTTGGTAATAAATAAAAAATGCTTTAAAAAATTATATTGATTTAAAAACACTTTTTTAAAAAACATATAGTGTGTGCTTGGTATGCCTTTGAAAAAAATGATTTAAATAAATCATCTATAAGCACTTTTGAAAGAAAATTTGTTAAATGGTTCCTGTAAAAACATTGTAAGTGTTTTTTTAAAAAGAAAAATTATAATAAGTTACAAAACTAATTGTCATATTTGTAAATTTGTTACACAAAGAAATAAGTTGCAAATGTGACAATTTTCTTTTGTATATCATCTCAATATACCAGTTTTTGTATCATTAATAAATATATCTCTACATGCTTAGTGTAAAACATATATCATTGATATACTATTTAAGTTATAAATATATCATCAATATACTAATATAAAGTATATTATTGATATGTCATTTTTGTATAATTGATAGAGTATTATCATTGATAAATTGAGAGTGTTTTATTAAAATTATAGAGAGTGGCAAAAATTGTAAAGACCCGAACCTACTACGACACGCTAGAGCGGAAGCACAACCTAGTTACCTCGCTCATGCTTGAAATTTCGGCAGCATGACGGTGTAACTAGGAGAAACCAAAATTTTACAACCACCTGATAAGAATGAAAAACACTTCTATACCTCAGATAAAACACTCAGCATCCAACAAACTACATCAAATATGCTGAGCTTCAACATCAAACACAAGAATTCTAAGAACTCTAATCAAATACACAAAAACTAAAGAATATTTAGAATTTACAGATCAACGCTACAACAAAGAACAAACTACAAAACTAAGAGTAATCAATCAAGGAAAGGAAAACTAGGGGAGTCTCCATAGTCTCGTCAAGTCGTCGCCTGTGTCATCCACCCCGAACATGTGCACAATCTGCAAAACAAACAAAGTAGCAAGGATGAGTATAAATATACTCAGTAAGTAGCCCACTTAAGGGTCCAATGTTTAAAGAAACCATACCAAGCTCTTACTCATACTCGTGTTTAGATTCCAAATACTTCCTTCAATTATTTTAAGAGTTCCATTTAACCTTCCACAACATTCACTACTATTTGACCCTACTTCGAGTCATACCTGTGAGTCCTGTAACATATAACCCAACCCTGTGAAGGTCTATAACCCTCACACTCATCTCAACAGATAAATCACCCCTAGACTAGCACACAGGCGTTAGGGAATGCATCCCTACGCTCAACATACTGGGGAATCATCTCTCAGCTAGCACACGGCAATAGGAAACGCATCCCTATGCTCAACACAGTGGGGAAATCACCCCTAAGCTAGCTCACAGGCGCTAGGGAACGCATTCCCTACGCTCAACATAAATCTCTGGGGTCCTCGCCCCTATGCTAGCACCCTCGGCAATAAGGATCGCAACCCTTATGCTCGTCACAAATCTCTGGGGACAACGCCCCTATGCTAGCCTCATCAACACTCTAGGGGAATCGCCCCCTAACTCATTACTCTGGGGATAACGCCCCTTTTGCTAGCATCATCAACACAATAGTTGTCCTGGCACGTACATCTGCTTCTTAATCTCAACTCATCAACCATCCAACTATCGCTCGCACACTCTACCTGAGTCCATCCCTGTAAGGCATTGTCTCGAGCACTACCAACGAGCCATGTAACTTAGGTTGACTAAGGCCGTGAAAGAAAATAACTCTCACGCCTCCATACAATAGAACATCACCCCTCTATGCTAGCATACAGGCAATAAGGGACGCATCCCTTATGCTCAACACAGTGGGGAATCACCCCTAAGCTAGCACCACAGGCCATAAGGATCGCAATCCTTACGCTCAACATAATTGGGGAATCACCCCTAAGCTAGCTCCACAGTGAAGGAACACAATCCCTCACTCTCATCACATCTAGTCAACCTAAAGTTAAGACTCGCCCAGGAGAGACATAAAGACAGGTGGCTCTAATTTATCAAGCTCCTTGCATTTTCGTACTACTTTTGGAATCTCCAGAGTAATCTACCATACCCAATTCATTTGTTATTTCTGGACCACATTCACAACCTGGCCCGTACTTAGTTTTCGAATACTTCCTTCAGTGATTCCAAAAGTCCAATTCATCCTTCCACAACTTTTAACACTTCCCAACCCTATCTTCGAGCCATAACTGCGAGTACTGTAACCTAGAACCCAACTCGTGTAGGTCTATAACCCTCATACACATTTCATTAGCCACACAGGCAACCAGGGAACACATCCCCTAAGCTAGCACACGGCAATAGAGAACGCATCCCTATGCTCATCACAGTGGGGAATCACCCCCTACGCTAGCACACGGCAATAGGGAACGCATCCCTATGCTCATCACATCACAGGCGTTCTAGGCTTACAAATTCGCACGAAACAACAGAATTAGGGTTGGAAGCATCAATCTAACGGGTTTTCGTACTTTCACAACACGTTAGGAACCTTTTGGGTCAATCCACCTCATTACATTCACCTTCATGCCCAAATCACAGTCACAAGTTGGCCCAGAGGTTTCAAACACTCTTAAGGGGAACATCCCCTAATTCACATTAACAGGGAGGACAACCCTAGAACGACCCACTCCACATTCCTTTGAAGAGTTATTCGTAGCATATGTTACAAGCCCACCTTCCACAAAAAATCACCAATGCATTTTTGTGACCATGCACCAAAGTTCCCAAACTTGCCCAATCACAACCTTAGGCGATGCCTTAAGGTGCCAAACAAGCTAACCTCATTTAATTCGAACTTATCCCCTTAATTTCTTACTAGTTACATTCTAAGATCGCTTTTAGCTCAAACATTTCCCAAACAAAACCACTAACCATCACCTGCTTTATAACACAGTTATTGAGCAATCCTTTCATAATTCATACATTTCAAACAATAATCACATTCAAATAACAACTTAAAGGGCTTGAATCCAAATAACTACTTACATAAGTCGAATAAATAATTTACGAGCTTGATTCTTGCCCAAACTTAGACACCAAGGCTTGCTGGAAATTTAAATATTTGTCTCCAATTCCGTGGTTTGATTCTCAATTCAATATCCTGAAATTTAAGTCCATTGGTTAACGATCGATCCAATTAAAGTCCTTAAGTAAATTCAATTGAGTAACAAAATTACCCAAATCGAAACACGATTGTAACGGGGACTGTTCGGGCTCAAAAATTGGAATCGGAGACGGCGGCGCGTGCGGCGGCGGATGGCGGCGCGTGGGACTTCCGATTGGCGCGTGAGAGCGCGTAAGGGCCGGACTTCGTGCAAGGCTCGCGGATCTGGACAGATTCGGCTCTTTCCGGTCGGATCTACTCGCGAACAAACGAGCTCCGGCGAGACAGAAGCTGCAACACCGGCGCGTTCAGGGACTCCGGCGAAGCTGCGGCGGTTCGAGTGAGGTTCACGAGCTGCAGAACCGTCGAGGAGTCGTCCGGCGAAGTGTTGAACGCGACTTGGGAGCTCGTGCGGGGGTGCTGAAGCAAATCCGGCAATCGGAATTGCGTGGGTCTTCGATTTTGAGCTCCGTCGGTTGCGTTTGAAGGAACGGCACCGCTGCGACGGTCGGAACAGGGCTGGCGGTTGGTCGGAAAGGAAGGAAGAAGAAGAAGAATAAGAAGAAAAACGGCGGCGAGGATGGGTGTTCGACGAAGAAGCTCACGGTGAGGAAGAAGAAGAAGAAGGAGGCCGGCGATGGTTGGGTGATCGGCGGTTGCTGCTCGGAGAGGAAGAAGAAGAAGAAGAAGAACGGTGGAGGGGTGTTCGGTCGAAGAGAGAGAGAGAGAGAGAGAGAAAATTCGGTGAGGGGGGAAAGGAGCTATCGGGAGGAAGAAGAAGGGAAAGAAAGAAAAAAATAAATAAATAAAAATAAAAATAAAAAAATAAAAAAAAAATAATCAAAATAAAAAAAATAGTGGATAAGGATGGGGAATTTGTTTTAAAAAAAAATTCAACTTCCAATTTTGCCCTTCTTCTCTTCTCTAAACCTCAATTTAATCCTAATAATTAATTTTAAATAATCCAACAATAAGGATTAAAACTTCCCAAACATACCGGTCGTTACAAAAACTGATGTTGACCAATTAAAAGTGTTTTTTTTTTAAATATTTGATAATCAGGAGTGATTTGAAAATTTCTAAAACTAGATAAAAAAAACATGAAAACATTGAAAGTACTAGAGTATGCATTTAAATAATTTTAATTTCTTTTAAAAGTACTTTTTTACATGATTGACTAGACATTGTTTTAAATATATAGTGAGAAAAAAGAAACAAATTTGTGCTTAGTAGAATCACTATTTGGCTGCCAATGCAATCAAAGAAATTTATAATTAAAAGAAGGATGATATGCACTTTTGATCTCTGAAATTTGGGGTTGATATCTATTTAGTTTCTGAAATTTTAAAAGAGAAACTTTTAGTCACTAAAGTTTGAGAAAGAGTTCAAAATGGTCCCTAAATTATTTTGAATGTAAGTTGAACAATGGTAAGGTGACTTGACAGTTAAATTACTGACTGTGCTAGCTAATTTGGAAATAATATATCAATTATAATATTTCTTGGTGACTAGAATTACCTTTCTTCTCCTATCCTTTCATCTCTTTCAGTGAACCACCACTGCTTGTCGTTTCCGTAGCTGAAACCTCTTCAGCTTGTCAACCTCACTGAAACTTCTCATGTTGACCTGGTCGAAATTTCTCGCCAGATTTGGACGAGGAACAACCTCGTCCATATCTGGGGAGAGGAATGTTCCTCGTCCTAAATTCGACGAATCTGAACAAGGAGGAACGAAGAACCTTTGTTCTTTGTTCCAGCAAGCAGTTCCTCATTTAGGTCCACGAACGACAAAAAATTTCTCCATTCCACGAGCGCGAACTAGTTCTTGGACTAGCGATCTAGTTAGTCAGCAATGGCAAGGGCCTTCGGTGACGCGATGGTGACAGTTACTGACGAGGAGTGAGATAGTAGGCTATGGAGGGGAAGAGATGAAATCTAGTCACCCATAAATACTATTTAATAAATATATTGTTGCCTAATTAGCTAGCACAATTAGAAATTTAACTGTCACTAATGGTCAAAATAGTTATTGGCCATTTTGAACTATTTCTCAAACTTTATGGATTAAAAGTGTCCCTTTTGGAATCTCAAGAACCAAAGAAACACCAATGTCAATATTTAGAGACAAAAAAAAATGTATTTTTTCCTTTAAAAAAAAGCCATCTATTATATATATTAAAAAGATACAATCTTTGAAAAATATTTCTAGACTATTTTGCTCTTTTGCCAAATCTTAAATTTTCAAAGCATGTTGTCCATAATTAATTACTAATCATTATTAAATTATATTATTAATTTAACTTCCAAAATAACATTTAAAAGGTTAGAATATGAAAAAATTTATTTTTATTTACAATAATTACTAACTTTTATTATATATAATTTAATTAAAAAAATGGGCTAGTTGCAAGGATAGTAAAAATAAATGTCCCAATTGCAAGCGTGTCACTACTTTTTCCAAATTTTCAAATATGGCAAAAAAGTCAACCCAGCCCAAATGAAACCTGCAAAAATTCGAAAATAACCCTAGGCATATTATGAAATATATCAACAGTATATCAGTGATATACTGTTGATATACTAATGATATACCTAAAATGAAGTATATCAGTGATATACTACTGATATACTTTATTTAGGTATATCAATGAAATGACATTCCTATATGAAGTATACCAACAATATATAAGAAATACCTAGCTAATATATTGATGTATATCAATTGTATATCAGTACTTTATATTCAATATATCAAATATACCTAAACTGAAGTATATCAATGATATGCTACTAATATACTTTATTTAAGTATATCAATGAAATGACATTGCAAATATGAAGGTATATCAACAATATATCGATAATTCATATTTAATAATATATCGGATATACGTAATATGAAGTATATCAAAAGTATATCAGTAATTCATATTCAATATATTGGATATATCTAAAATGAAGTATATCAGTGATATATTACTAATATACTTTATTTAGGTATATCAATGAAATGACATTTCAAATATGAAGTATATCAACAGTATATCAGTAATTCATATTCAGTATATCAAATATACCTAATATAAAGTATATCAAGAATATATCAGTAATTCATATTCAATATATAAGATATATATACTATTAATATACTTTATTTTAGTTCTTGACTTTATCAGGATTTTTGGTAATTAGTTTTTTGTTAATATATTGATATTTAGTCTATAGACTTGTTTAGTCGATACACTTGTCTAGTAGTATACTAGTAACTTATATTTAGTATATCAAATATACCTAATATGAAGTTTATTAGTGATATACTATTGATATACTTTATTTAGTTATTGACTTTATCAATAGTTTTTTGTCACTAGTTTTTTTATTGATACACTGGTTTTTAGTTGATACACTTGTTTAGTAGTATAGCAATAGTAAATCAATGATATAATACTAATATACTTCATTTTAGATATATCATTTCACTGGCATATCTATTATATGAAGTATATCAACAATATATCAAATATACCTAAAATAAAATATATCACTGATATACTACTAATATACTTTATTTTAGACATACTACTGATATACTATTGATACAACAATGAGGGTAAAATTGGAATAATAAAAAAACAAAAATCAGATTTAATTTTTTTTGCTATATTTGCAAATCTCATAAACCATTGTTAGATTTGCAAATATCCTAATATTTTTTTGCTATCCATTACAATTTTCTTTAAAAAAAAATTATAATTTATATCTTTAATATACAATTTATAATATATTAAAAAAAGGAGGATGTTTAAAAATCATTTTTACTACTCCCTTACTTTAATTTTTAAATTTACAAACACGCAATTAACATTAAAGTCAAATGTCTCTTCGCTATTGTTATGTTTGAATTATTTAATAATTAGTTTAATAATTATTATTTTTTGTATTTTGAATGTTTATGCATGCTTTTTTTTTTTTTTTTTGAGGAATTTATGCATGCTTAAATTTATTTTCTTTGTGCATTGCATGTGATGACTAACTAGTACACTTGCATTAATGTTTTAACTAAAAACCACTTTTATTAATAATGTTCCACCAAAAACTACTAAAAAAAAAAGTACTTAACTAAAAGGTACTAGATGAGTTTGACATACATTTAATTTTAAGTACTTTTTAAAAAAATATTTCTTGTTAAAATAGTTTTGATAAAAATGGTTTGAATTAAGGCTGTTAGATGTTCAGTTACATTTTCTTAAAATTGACAATATTTAAAGTGGGTACTTAAAAAAAACATATATTATTTAAAAGTGATTCTATAAATGTTAAGTTCCATAAAATGATTTGAAAGTGATTCTCCATCCATCATTTTAAAAATCACTTTTTCAATAATTTTTTTAAAAAAAAGAAATTGAAATCAATTTACTTTTTTAGAAGCTATTTTTATTTGTTACCAAACGGTGCAATTTTTTTTTAAAAAAACTCGAAAATCACACTCTTAAACTAAAGCACCCTTAATATTTAACAGCATCAAATTCAAGCGAGGGAGGTGGAGGAATGATGGGAGCGTCATTCTTCTCCTTGTTTCTTGGAAAGGCAGACGAGCTTCTTTCCCTCATGAAAAAGACTTTCTCCCAGAGCTGGGCCTCAAAAAAGAAGATTGTCTCGAAATGAGTTGGGTTGAATCAATGGCCTTTTCAGCAAGTGGGTTTGTTTCTGTAGAAAGTTTAGAAGTTTTGCTCGACAGGACCCCACTCAGCACTGGCAGATACAAAATCAAATCTGATTATGTCACTGAACCCATCTCAGAAACCGTTCTCGAAGGTATATGTGAAAGGTTCAAAATTGAAGAACTAGAAACAGTGCAACTCATACTGATCCCTTATGGAGGGAAAATGAATGAGATTTTTGACACAGAAACTCCTTCCCCACATCGAGCAGGATATTCCATCAAAATCGGCTACTACGTCACCTGGCAACGACCCGACGCCGATCTGAGACACTGGGAATGGGCCCAAGAACTCTACGACTACATGACTCCTTTTGTGTCGAAATCTCCGAGAGCTGCATATGTAAATTACAGAGACCTTGACATAGGAAGAAACAACGAGGACGGGATCCCAAAGAGCTATGAAGAAGCAAGTGTTTGGGGCCATCAATATTTTGGGAACAATTTTGAAAGGTTGGTGGAAGTGAAAACAAAGGTGGATCCCTTTAACTTCTTCAGGCATGAGCAAAGCATACCGCCGGCAACATGGAGAGGGAGAATCCAAGCAAAAATGGCTTCATGCCCAGATGTGTCTTACGAGACAACGCACTATTCAACCACGAAATCTCTAGACAAAAATTACTACTAAGGGCACGTTTGGCCCGAGGGTTTGGATATGGGGGAGTAGACTTCATTTGTCTACTCCTCGTTTGGGCTGAGGGTTTTTTAAGCCCGTGGATATTTTGAACATCATACGCAGACTTCAACAGTAAATACTGTTGAAGTCCGCACAGTAACCAAAGGGGTCTCAGTTCCACTCGGTAATTCATTTTCATTTCTCACCTTCTCTCTTCCTCTCGTCTGTCTCTCTCCCTTCCCGAGGTTTGTTTCTTCCCGACTCTTCATCCCATCTTCTCCGATTACTCTTCCCTTCATCTTCTCGATTCTTCTTCCGTTCATCTTCTCCGATCTTCTGTTCCACGAGGTATATCACTTTTCATTTCTGACATTCTCTCTTCCTCTCGTCTGTCTCTTTTCCTTCCCGGGGTTTGTTTCTTCCCGACTCTTCATCCCATCTTCTCCGATTACTCTTCCCTTCATCTTCTCGATTTTTCTTCCGTTCATCTTCTCCGATCTTCTGTGTTAGTATCGTCCTTTGATATGCTTTTTTTTTTTGTTGAGCATCTGAATCGACAAGCCCAAATCAGATCTTTAACTCAGATCTGTAACCTAGATCTTTAACCCAGATCTGTAATCTCTCCACCTTGCATGTCCTTTTCCCTCAACTAACGATCCCGAAACTGTGGTTGCTGATTGTTTTCTTGTTTTTGTTTTTCAGATCTGAAAGTCTCCCCTTGCCGCTTCAGCCGTGAGGTCAGCCCTTGTCGCCGTCGTTGCTATTTCGTCTTCCACACCAGCATCCTCTCAGTTGATGCTTGTTCTTGTGAGTTTCCATGCTCAATCCGAGAAAAAATGGCAAGGAAGTGCTTGGTAGGGGCTTTCGACACGTCCTGAAGCCTGGTGGGGGGAGCTTCACTGAGGTTTGTTTTCTTTTCCCTCAAGGCCGATGATGAGCATGGATTTTTTTTGTGTATTTCTTTCATTCCGAAGGCCTATGATGAGCATTTCTTTTTTGTATTTCTTTCATTCCGAAGGCCTATGATGAGCATATTTTTTTGTGTGTTTCTTTTATTCTGAAGGTCGATGAAGATTGACGATGAGCACTGAGTTTTTTTTTTTAAATAAGTATTTGTATTCTGAAGTTGATGATGAGAACATTTTTTTTAAATGCACTTCTCTGTATTTTTTTTCATGTTATTTGTTTCTGACCTTCATGTT
The DNA here is from genome assembly GCA_033996785.1 of Trichosanthes truncata. Lineage (NCBI taxonomy): Eukaryota > Viridiplantae > Streptophyta > Magnoliopsida > Cucurbitales > Cucurbitaceae > Trichosanthes > Trichosanthes truncata. The sequence continues at coordinate 7,880,597 of JAWPNB010000004.1, forward strand.
CATAATTCGTTTTTCCTGTTCGATTCATTTTATCTGTTTTTGACCGTCAGTTCATAAATGGGTTTTCATTTTCGATTCTTCTTCTCCGTGTCTCACCCTCAGTTCATATTTCTGTTCTACCTTTACGAGACTTTTTTTTTCTGTTTCTCACCGTCAGTTCGTAATTTTGTTATATATTTTTCATTCCGATTTCTCTGATTTATTAACTGTGTTTTCATCACTTCAATTTTGATGGATAAAACCATGTGTTTCTGAGGCCAAGTTTAATATACCATATTTTGATGGATGAACCTTGTATCTCTGAGGCCAAGTTTAATATACCATATTTTGATGGATGAACCTTGTATCTCTGAGGCCAAGTTTAATATACAATGCTTTATTTTCATTAATGAAACCTGTCCTTCAATTTTTTGTTTGGTTTGATTGTGTTAATTCTACAAAACTCTCTCTCTCTGTTTAATGGTGTTTTAAATGCCGTCAGATATGTTGTTGTTACAATATTATGCTGCTGTCTTTGGTTTAAATGACCTGGTGAGTATTAAATGCTATTTTCCTTTCCCACTTGCATATCTGAGGCCAAGTTTAATTTTGGATGTGTGTTAGGTTGGTATTGGGTTTAAATATACTTTCATTTCAATCTATTCTAATTAATGGTGGTGGGTACAATAAGTTCACTCAACTACCTTTCATCTACTCTATATATACACAATAGCACACATTAGGACTCTTTGAGCACAACTCCACTACCTCATCACCTGTACAAGTTTGTGGGTACTTTCTTTTCTCTTCATTCTCTCTTTTATATTTGTATTTTATGATAATGCATTTGTTTTGGTCACGTATTTTATGATAATTCAAATGCTACAGCACTCAGTTCATTTTCCAGCCACACATCCCTTCGACCTGAGCACTGTAACTAAGGTGCTCGTTCCCTCTTCATCACTTTCATGTTTTTTATGATATAAGTTGATATTCTCATACTAATGTAGTTTTTACTCTTACTATTTGCAGGGTACAAACACCTATACCATAAATCTTAGTTCGAGGTTCGCAATTTTTTTTATTTATTTACAACATGTACCATATTGGTACTACTTGTTCGTTCTGTAAATTACTCACATTGGTCTTTATAAATTAGTTGTGAACATTTTTTTTTAATTGATTGATAATACATTATTTTTTTCATGTGTTGTGATTTTTTTCAATACATAATGGAATGTTAGCAATAAGATATTCAACATAAGCTCAACTTTTTAGTTTTATTTCTTTTATCAGTGACACAAGTATGTATTACTTCCAAATCAATTAACTGGTAGATAAAAAATTATCTTTTAAGTTAGATCCAACGAAATAAAATTAGAAAATCAATAATTGCGTACTATAAGAATATATAACTAAAAAAAAGTAAAGCATTATTTTAAAGTATTCAACTATATATAATATATAAGTGGAGCATTTAATAAATTGAAAACGATATTGAATTCGTGGCATAGTATATTATTTATGTATATTATTTTTTATCCGTAAGTTGGACAAGAAAACGAACATACAAATTGTAGATAAAAAAAAAAAAAAAGAAAGTAAATTTTTGGCATAATATTGTTAAGTACATAGTATTGGCACAAAATTTTTGGTCATGTTACTAATTTATAAAGATAACAATAAGGTAATTGATTTAGGTTTATATGAGGAAATTATTGCACTAGACAAAGATATTAACAACTTCAATTGAAATTGAGGAAATTGAGGAAAGATAATAACAATATAAGTTGAATTGAAATTGCTTTTGGATCATATGAGAAAATTATTATTATAAGTTGAATGTTAGGAATATCAAATTGAAATTCATAAGTTGATTTGAAATTGAAATTTATAAGTTGAATTAAACCGTAAACAAATTTACCATAACTCAAAACACACTAAAATAACCTAACCCCTAAAAAACCCAACCCCTAAAAAACCCTAAAATAACCTAACCACTAAACTATTCCAAACCCTAAACCCCTAAAATACCCTAAACCATTTAACCCTAAACCATTTAAACCCCTAAAATAACCTAAACCACCAAATAACCTAACCCCTAAAATAACCTAACCCCTAAAATAACGTAACCCCTAATTTAACCTAACCCCTAAAGTAACCTAACCCCTAATTTAACCTAACCCCTAAAATAACCTAACCCCTAATTTAACCTAACCCCTAAAATAACGTAACCCCTAATTTAACCTAACCCCTAAAATAACCTAACCCCTAAAATAACGTAACCCCTAATTTAACCTAACAACTAAAGTAACCTAACCCCTAATTTAACCTAACCCCTAAAATAACCTAAACCACCAAATAACCTAACCCCTAAAATAACGTAACCCCTAATTTAACCTAACCCCTAAAGTAACCTAACCCCTAAAATAACCTAACCCCTAATTTAACCTAACCCCTAAAATAACCTAACCCCTAATTTAACCTAACCCCTAAAATAACCTAAACCACCAAATAACCTAACCCCTAAAATAACGTAACCCCTAATTTAACCTAACCCCTAAAATAACGTAACCCCTAATTTAACCTAACCCCTAAAATAACCTAACCCCTAATTTAACCTAACCCCTAAAATAACCTAAACCACCAAATAACCTAACCCCTAAAATAACGTAACCCCTAATTTAACCTAACCCCTAAAATAACGTAACCCCTAATTTAACCTAACCCCTAAAATAACCTAACCCCTAATTTAACCTAACCCCTAAAATAACCTAACCCCTAATTTAACCTAACCCCTAATTTAACCTAACCCCTAAAATAACCTAACCCCTAAAATAACGTAACCCCTAATTTAACCTAACCCCTAAAGTAACCTAACCCCTAATTTAACCTAACCCCTAAAATAACCTAAACCACCAAATAACCTAACCCCTAAAATAACGTAACCCCTAATTTAACCTAACCCCTAATTTAACCTAACCCCTAAAATAACCTAACCCCTAATTTAACCTAACCCCTAAAATAACCTAACCCCTAATTTAACCTAACCCTAATTTAACCTAACCCCTAAAATAACCTAACCCACCAAATAACCTAACCCCTAAAATAACGTAACCCCTAATTTAACCTAACCCCTAAAGTAACCTAACCCCTAATTTAACCTAACCCCTAAAATAACGTAACCCCTAATTTAACCTAACCCCTAAAATAACGTAACCCCTAATTTAACCTAACCCCTAAAATAACCTAACCCCTAATTTAACCTAACCCCTAAAATAACCTAACCCACCAAATAACCTAACCCCTAAAATAACCTAACCCCTAATTTAACCTAACCCTAATTTAACCTAACCCCTAAAATAACCTAACCCACCAAATAACCTAACCCCTAAAATAACCTAACCCCTAATTTAACCTAACCCTAATTTAACCTAACCCCTAAAATAACCTAACCCACCAAATAACCTAACCCCTAAAATAACGTAACCCCTAATTTAACCTAACCCCTAAAGTAACGTAACCCCTAATTTAACCTAACCCCTAAAATAACCTAACCCCTAATTTAACCTAACCCCTAAAATAACCTAACCCCTAATTTAACCTAACCCCTAAAATAACCTAACCCCTAATTTAACCTAACCCCTAATTTAACCTAACCCCTAAAAGACCCTAAACCCTTAAATAACCTAATCAATAACCAATATCATGTTAATGACTTGTAGCAGTACTAAGTGAAACCCATGAGATATGTAATCATGGACTGAAATGAATAACAAATGACAACTTTTGTGTTTCAGGAAACAAACATTCGTGTATCCATCATAATATGGATTCTCACGAACTAATCACCGTTTTGTCAGTTATTACAGCCACCCAACGTCAAACATTACTGTTGTTAGAACTTCTACTTAATGACCATCGTAGGATAGAACACCATTCGCCTTATTTTAGACATCAAATTAGGCAACTAACTTTCTTCCGCCTGATCTATGAAAGTGACCTAAGTTGTCGAGAGAGTACGAGGATGGATAGAAGATGTTTTACCATCCTCTGTAGTATGTTAAGAACAACAGGCGGTTTAGTAGGGACCGAATACGTAGATGTCGAGGAGATGGTCGCAATGTTTTTGCATATCCTAGCCCATGATGTTAAGAATCGAACAATACGTACACAGTTCGCAAGGTCCGGTGAGACTGTATCTAGGCACTTCAACTCTGTACTTAGCGCAGTATTGCGACTCCATGAGATTCTACTGAAGAAACCAGAGCCAATCACGAACTCTTGTACTGATGCAAAGTGGAAATGGTTTGAGGTATACATATTTTTAACGTCCCTCCATTATATGGTGATGATCGTTTTAGGATGATATAAATAACTCCGTACCATTTCCCTTTCCAATACAGAATTGTTTGGGTGCATTGGATGGCACATACATCAAAGTTAATGTTAGTGCCGCTGATCGCCCAAGATATAGGACAAGGAAGGGTGAAATTGCAACAAACGTGCTTGCTGTTTGTTCGCCCAGTGGAGAGTTCATATTCGTTATGCCTGGGTGGGAAGGGTCTGCAGCTGATTCACGAGTTCTTAGGGATGCAATATCAAGACCTAATGGGTTGAAGGTCCCCAAGGGTAATAAAATAAAACATTAAACCCCCGATACATTCAATTCTTTTAACTGCACCACTAACACGAGCATGTGTTCAATGGTTCACATTCAACAGGATATTATTACCTATGTGATGCTGGGTACCCAAATGCGGAGGGATTCTTGGCACCTTATAGAGGGGAGCGATACCATCTCTCTGATTGGCGTGGATCAGGGAATGCACCGACTACTCCGAGGGAATTTTTTAACATGAAGCATTCCTCTGCACGGAACATAATAGAGAGGGCATTCGGTGTGTTGAAAGGGAGATGGTCCATTCTGCGGGGTAAATCATTCTACTCTGTTCGGACGCAATGTCGAACAATTACAGCATGCTGTCTCATCCATAATCTCATCAGTCAGGAGATGGATTCTAGTATAGGGTATGAAGAATGGGGAGATGAAAACACATCGTCTACTCCCTTAAGTGAAGATAATATAAGTTTTATTGAAAGTTCTGACGAATGGGGCCACAAGCGGGACGAAATGGCTGAACGAATGTTTTCTGAATGGACACAAGCATGATCATGGATGATGACAATTATTATTATATTATGAACTAAACTCGATCATTTGTACTTTCTATTAAGTAGTTAATGTACTTATGTTGCATGTGAACTTTTGCACCAAACTTTTTAACTTATTTTATTTATCCTATTTTATTCCATTTACGATCGTACATACTTATTGCTATAAGACCCAACAAAGCTAATTTCGAGGTAATGTGTATATATACATGTAGACAAATGGCAGGTACTGAAAGAATTAGAAAGCACTGCTGGTCTAGGTTCGAGGATGCCAAGCTGGTGGAGTGCCTCGTTCATATGGTCCATGAAGGAGGTTGGAGGTCAGACAATGGCACCTTCAGGCCCGGCTACCTAGCGCATCTACTGCGAATGTTGAAAGGAAAAATACAGAACTGTAGTGTTGAATCAACAAACACAATAGATTGCAGGGTTAAGACCCTGAAGCGACAATACACAGCCATTGCTGAGATGCTAGGATCTGGGTGTAGTGGGTTTGGATGGAATGAAGAATTCAAGTGCGTAGATGTGGAGAGGGACATATTTGACTCATGGGTCAAGGTAAGCCAACATATTAAAATCATGCATATTAGTTACACTACTAACTAGGAATAAAAATATATTTGTTTGGGAATGTAGAGTCATCCTAGTGCTAAGGGACTCCGAAATAAGCCTTTCCCCCATTTTGATGAGTTGGCGTTCGTATTCGGTAAGGATCGTGCGACGGGTGCAGGTGCAGAGACTCCTGGTGACATGGCATCCAATGATGTCGAGCCACTGGATGCAGACATAGAGATGGGAGTATCCCAAGAACATTATGTACCAGAACCCCCAATCTTCGATGGAGCGGCCAATCTGAATGAGGAAGAAAATCCTGGGACACCGACTAGCAGGCTTCAAAGATCAGCCACGATGTCGCATGGAAGCAAAAGGAAACGTTCGTCATATCAGTCTGAAATGTTAGACATCTTTCGCTCAGCAATGGACATGCAGAACACCCAGCTAGAGCGGATTGCATCTTGGCCTCAATCGAACTTCACTCTGGATGATAGCCGGCGCACGAATGTATCAGACACTCTAAAACAATTGACACCACCGTTGTCACAACAAGAACGAATAACGTTAATGGACATCATATTCACAAATCCAATGAAGACATCCAGTTTTTTGTCCGTCCCGATGGAAGACAAACGAGATTACTGCATGTTCCTTCTAGGAAGAAGGGAATGACCTATCTTACTTCACCCTATTTTGTGATCCAATGAATATCGTTGTTATATCGTTTACCACGCTTGTTATTTGTAATTAACAGTCCTGATCAGTCTTAGGAAACGTGTTTAACTCCTTGGCCACTAACTATTATTTTTGTTGTAACCATGAACTTGGCCTTTATTGGCCATTAACTATATTTTTGTTGTAACCATGAATGTGGCTTTTATTGACCACTCACTATTCTTTTGTTGAAACAATTAAATTTACCATTGTTGCCATATAAATTCTGTAATGTTCGATTATATTTGTGTAATGTTATTAATGTCATACATCTAACTTATGTTGGCCCTTCAAAAAAAATTGACATTAATGTTAGGGATATTGAAAACATAATATAAGGTTTTTTAGTGTAAGTAATTTTTTTATTATCCAAATAAATTTATGAATGAAACATACAATAAGGTGCACACATTAATTTCCCAAATCGAATCCTAACTATTTTTTTTCCATTTGAAAAAACTGACATTAATGTGAAAATATTGAAACATAATAAAAGGTTTTATTTGAAAGTTTATTTTCTCTTCTTCAAACAAATTTTTGAAGGATACATACAATTAGAAGCAAAAATTTCATTATTAGGATTCATATAAAGAGGTCCCTAATAATGAAATTGTGAAAAGTTGTAGAAAAAAATTGTTAAAAAAAAAAAAAAAAAAAACAGCTATTTGCACTCCAAACTCAGACTTCAGAACTCCAGACTAAACAACTCTGCACCCCAAACACAGACTTCTTAACTCCAAACTAAACAACTCTGCACCCCAAACACAGACTTCCTAACTCCCCAGACTATTTAACTCCTCAGACATATTAACTCCAGACTTCCTAACTCCTACTCCCTGCGCCAAACAGCCCCTAAATGTTTTTGCTTTGTGACAATAATGTAATTTTCTTTAATTTCCTTATGTATCTTCAATAAAATAATGATGGGATATGCATAGAGAAGGATAAAATATATCAACCCAAATTACTAATGAAGTTGGAATATTTTATATATCCAAATAATAAAAATGTGGATAGCATATATATATATGTGTGTGTGTGTGTTATATACTTATATTATTTGGATATTTAATAGGTTGATTAGAGTGATCTATAATTAAATAAACTCATGAACTTTTATGGAGTATGAAATTTTATTAGGTGGGTATCCAATAACTCTTACTAGGCTTAATGGGGCTCACTGAATAGTTTATGAATAGGATGCAACGGTTATGGTCTCCAATACGCTAAACATATTTAGTTCTCCTGCTTACCATTTGACTAAGAGAATTTTTAGAGCTTTAGTGTGTTTAGTTGAAGAAGATCTTCCCTAAACGCTGAGTTGATGTCAAAATCAATTTACTAGAGCAAAGTTTATAGATCTAGGTTCGATCGTTCTTTTTTGTTCTTGATTCTAATAATTGAATATCCATGATTATAGCATTATTTCTATAGTATATAGAAATTGTTCAACAAATGATTCTTAAAATTAAATATATATATATATTCTTAACATTAAAATGTGACCATCATTGGTTTTTTCATAGAGAAAACATATGTCCATCCTCTCCTGAGAGTTACTTTAATTCTGATTATTAGGCTACTTTTCTATAATTCATCCTTATTATTTTTTCCCCAAAGGAAAATTTGGAACATTTTTTAAATTGTTAAACATTTTCAAATTTTTTATATTTAAACTATTAAAGCTAAGAATTTAGGGGAGAGAAAAAATTGGGAGAATATTTCATTGAATGGAATTTCTTAATTGATACTACAAAAATTTTGATATATATCGACGGCATATTTTGCCCGACCTTTGAGATTTTGTTAGCATAGGAGGCGCTTATGCCGATGCCATGTCATTTGTTAGGAGTTATGTCGATGGTAACAAATTTTTGTCGGCATAACTTACACAACATGGCGTTGCATAAAGTCCCCTATGCCAACGGAATTTCGAGCATTGGGAGTTATATGGCTGCATGTTTTGTTGGTTGTCACACCCTGCCCTAGATTACCCTCTAACTTAAGATGAACTAGAACAAAAATAGACCTCGAGTGTACAATGGAATCTATTGTCAAAGTCTCTTTTGTCTTATAACTCAACTTCATCTATAAATATCCTATGTACAATGCAGCAAAGATTACATCCCATATACAACACAACAAAAATTACATTCTTTACATACAATAGATGATATGCAATAGCTAGATGAGATTGGTGGTAGATTTTGATAAGCTAACTATGGAAGAAACTCAAGAACAACTTGGTGAAAAAAACAAAGATAGAAGAATGAGCTATAAAGCCCAGTGAGTGGTACGATCATAAGAAATAAATTTCAAGGAAATTATTCTCATAATAAACAAAAATTCAAAGCTATGTAAGATAATGTAAATCATGAACAATGTAGAACTCTCGAGATAATTAAAACATAGTAAAATATGTAAGAGTAACTCTTGGAAAATATAAGCATAAGCTTTAATCACCAAACATGTATCCAAATCTCTATCATATTGGTGCAGAGTAATCTCAATACGCATAGCAGAGAGCAATCTCTGTCCTACTATACATCGAGCAATCTCAAGATACATAGTAGAGCAAATCTCTATCATACTATGTACCGAGTAATCTTCAGGTACATAACAGAGCAAATCTTTGTCATACGTACATGTAGAGCTGCCCCCAAAGGGCTAAGCACCCTAACACATGACCCAAAGCCTATATGTGTACTAGAGTGTGTAAAAGGAGAATAACACACGTCATCCATCAAGCAGCAGCCCACTAGTGACCAATCAGTCCAGCCAACGGATACTTCCTTAATTGGCATAATTACTTTATTCTCGGATTGCACCAAATCAGTTGCGGATATTAGTCAAAATTGATTTATTGCTTATACAGCTCTCCTCCTCTTAAATATTTATTTCTATTTGTATCTGTAATTATCTCATTCCTTTTTTTATTTAATTCTCTCCCTCTCAAGTCAATCACACTGGTATATATGCCAAAGAATTGTAACCTTTAGTAAGTAAGAAAAAGGCAATACAAAAAAACAAAATTCCTTTCTTCTTTTCCAGCTTCATCTTTTTTCATTGCCTCTTTTCTATTACAAGTCTATCCTCGTGAAACTGTTATATAGTATCAGAGAGAGACTTGAGAAAGGGAAAAACCACACATTCTAATTTCCAGTCCGTCCTATCAACCATGGCAAAAACTGAACCAATTTTGACCATCCAATCCTTCCATCAATGCTCTAGTCTTATTTCAATCAAACTCACTTCCTCCAACTATCTACTTTGGAAATCACAAATCCTACCCTTAGTTAGAAGTTTGGGAATTGAGGACCACTTGAAATCAGAAAATACTCATGGAGAACGCATCAATGACAAGGATGAAAAAGAGATTGCCAACCCACAATTCATTCAATGGATCAACAATGATGGATTGTTGACGTCATGGCTGCTTGGGACAATTTCAGAAGATATTCTTGCTATGGTTGAAAGCACTGATACGGCTAGAGAAATTTGGACATCATTGGAGGAGCAACTGCTTACTATGAGCAAGGAGAATGAGATTCACTTGACTGAAATCCTCCTCACTCTAAAGAAAGGTAAACTATCCGTTGATGAGTATCTTAAGAAATTTAAAGGAATTTGTGATCAACTTGCAGCAATGAAGAAGCCAGTGGACGATTTGACAAAGGCATTCCATGTTGCTCGAGGCCTTGGAACAAGCTATCAAGGATTCAAAACCGCCATGCTCTCCAAGGCCCCCTATCCCACATTCAACGAATTTGTGCTAGCACTTAAAGCTCATGAAGCTCGGACAAAAACAGAACAAGATGAGGACACTTACTCTTCACCAATTCAAGAGCAAGCCTTCTATTCTCAAAGAGGAAGATCTAGAGGAAAGGGGAGGCACTTTTCTTCAAGAGGAAGGGGATTTCCTCAAGGGGGAACAACTACACCTTACCAAAACACCAACTTCCAGCACAAAACAGAACGTAATAACTCCGGTTCTAAAATGCAGTCGACCACATCTGAAATGTTGCACCAGAACACAAAGTTGGCTACTGCTGCAGATTCGATTCAACAAGGGAAAATTATGAATCAAGGGCCAGGTACATTTAGATCCAATTTTTATAAATCTAATAGGCTTATTTGTCAAATCAGTGGCAAGGGGAACCACACGACATTGGAGTGCTGGAACAGATTTGACCATTCATATCAATCCGAAGAGATTCCAAAAGCCCTTGCAGCTATAAATCTGAATGAAAGGGCTGATCCGCTAATGTATGCTGATTCCGGGGCCACTTCTCACATGGTCAATGATCCAGGTAAAGTTTCATTTGTACAACCATATAAAGGAATAGATAAAATATTTGTAGGAAATGGGGATCAACTTGAAATATCTCATGTTGGACAAGGTAAAATAGGGAATGGTCATAATCAACTTTCTCTTAAAAATGTACTAGTAGTGCCAGAGATTAAAAATAATTTACTCTCCGTAAGCAAACTTACAAAGGATAATGATTGCTCGATAACCTTTTATGCTAATAATTTCCTTGTAAAGAATCAACAGGGACAGATACTTGCTGTTGAGGATCCCACATTGGAAAAATGTAGAGATACCTCACAATTTATAAGATACATGAGCTACTCCTCTCATTGTCAATTGATTTTGAGATGGAACCCCATGTAATCTAATAGAGTGGGTCCCAGAGACCTCTCTCTCTTTTGTATATTACAGAAATACATTCACATATAGCATACGAGTAATCACCATGGGTACATATATCTAGTGGTTTGAAAACTATTTTTAGCATAAAAACTCTTAATTCTAACATCATTCTAAATCATGTTCTCTCTGAAACAACATTTCGTAAACTTGAGAGATGTCTAAAATAACATAAAACATTTCCAAATTCTCGAATAATAATCAAATATCTCTAATATCTCTAAAACGATAATTCCAACTAAAATCATAAAATTATTGAAAATTCATAACAATTTCTTTTAAATATATCTAAAATGATAATTTCAGCTAAAATCATAAAATTATTGTAAATTCATAACAAATTCTAGAAATTAGTAAAGATTTCTCTAAAACAACACAATTATAGAGTTCTTGAAATTCCATAATACTAGATAAATAATAAAAACATTTCATAAAATATACAACTCACAAAACTATTGTCGTTGGCACCCTCGAATCGTAAACTATTTCAATTTCTATTCAACCTATAATTTCGATAACCACCATGTGAGTATACACTCATTTAATCACTAACTTTAACAACACAATAGCTAAATCATTTTATGAATTCCCATTCTCCTCTTTCGTAAATTCATGTACTATTTTGTCTTTTTCCTCTAAGTTAACAACTTTTTCCATACAAATGAACCAATTGGAGTTGTCCACAAGGTAGGGCGAAGACGGAGATAGCTTCCCTGTCCCATCCCCACCCCCATTTCATTCCCCATCCTTGCGAACTTCTCCACAAAATTTTGCAGGGATCGAGGCGAGGATTCCCCGAGGGAAATTCGCGAGAGTCAGGTTTCCCGCAAGAAATTATTCTTCATTTGATTTTTTTAGAAAAATTAATTAAATGATTTTTTTAAGAAAAATTCAATTAAGTAGTTAATTCTCAACTATGAATTCTCATTTAAATGATTAATTCCTAATGAAAAATTCTTAAACCTCTTAAATAAAATAAAATAATATTTCATATTAAGTTATTTAATTATCCATACACAAGAGTTTAAAATGATTCAAACATATCAAATTATTCATACAATATCTCATAGGTCATTAAACAATTAATAAAACCTTAAATTTAAAAATTACAATTCATAATCCAAAGTGATTCAAACAGATACATGTCTTTGTGTGTGTGTGTATAATTTTTTTAAAAAAATAATAATAAAAATAAATGGGGCAAAGAACATGGAACGAGGATGAGGCACTAGTACAATTTCAGGATTTCTTGACACTGAAAAATTGTTATAAGCACATTTCTTGACTTTTTTTTCCAGTCCTAGAATCTCCCATCAAGGAAACTCTATACATGGCGTATCAAAAAAATTGTCATAATTAACTGATAATTGATAACTCTTAGAATAAGAGTTATTATTGTTCTTTTTGAGCTTGAATTGCATGTATTTTGAAGTAATCTACTTGTTATTGTTGTGAATTCTCCCTGAATTTGATATGTTTTCTAAGTACTGAATTGTCAAGGCTTAATTTTTAAGAGAGTAGTTTTAATGTGGATTAATTGAATTTTTTGTTGTTCTAGGGTATTAAAAGAAGATTTGGGCCAAACGAAGAAAGGTTAAAGAAGTGGGCCATTTTTCCAAGAAAAGATGAAGTAATGAACTTGTTGGAGTAATTTGGAGATTGCAGATTCACACAGGTTTTACACGTGAGAACAGAGCTTATTAATGAGTTGGCAAATTCTCAGTTGAGTCAGCATACGGGAGCAAATAGGAGAGCGCCATTTCAGTTGACTTAGATTAGTCATCCATGAATGCGAGAAATGGGCATTTAATTATGGAGGAGCCGTCATTTGAGAGGTAGCTTTTGATAGAGAAAATGACGAATATTTTGGGAGAGTATATGACTGTGATTTGGAGGAGAAAAGCATTTGATTGGGGAGGAAGATTTTCATGCTTCAGACCTGTTTGGGATCTTTCTATTCATCTTTTCTTCCCTTTCTTTAGCAAGTTTACGGTTTAAGTAATATTATGGCTTTTATTGTTAGTAGATTTTATACTTCCACTTGCATTATGAACTAAACACCTCAATGTGAGGATTAGGGATGGTTATAATGTTTTGAGACAAGTTTACCAGCATTCTTATTTAATTAATCTGATTTTGAGGGCTTTCATTGCAATTGCTCGATTTCAAATGGCCAACCAAATTGGATATTGTCTCCTTGAGTTTTGGGAAAAATAAGGGAGGTCGAACACTGAAAATTACATTAGCTTCTTGTTTGAGTTAGTAGCTAGGTAAGTGGGGAGTTTAGGGATAATCACTCACCTAATGCACACTGTTAGCAGCTAGACAATAGTCAGTTTAATGGGAATTAAGTCGTAATATTTGGAAATCTGGGAAGATTTCGTGAGGGCTGTGTGTGGGTTAAGAGAACAAAGATCTTACTGCAGTACTTTACTCAAAGCAATGTAACCCTAATCCGAGCCTGTCTAGCCATAATTCGAGTTAGTCATTCAATTTAATATTTTATTTATTTAAGGTTACTTTTATGTTATTAATTTTGCTAAAGCATGTTGAATTCGGTTACCATAAAAATTGTTTTCTCGGTTACCCTTTGAGTTCACTAAAAACTAATTTCAATTAAGTGTTGTCACAACGTGATTGCAACACGGAGCGGCCGACGTCCCCTTTTAAGGGTCTTTTTTTTTTATTAAAAGAGTTTTGGAGTCGCCACCAACCATTTTGAAGGTGCGATTGGACACCTAATTAAAATAATAAAAAATGATTTGCATAAACCAGGTTAGGTTCGGGAGTCGATTGTGTGTAGGGAAGGTATTAGCACCCTACAACACCCGTTTTAAAAAACGTTTACCACATTTATCTTATGTTATCCAAATACTTTATTATAAAAGGGCCTTTAATCTGAAGGAAAATAATAATAATAAAAATAAAAAATAAAATGTCTCACTCGCTCTTACCTCAACTTTATAGAAATAAAGTAAGGGTCAATACGGTGAGTGGGAATATTGTAATACTCAGTTTTTTTTAAATAAAATAAAAAATAAATAATATAATCTCATATTTATCTCTCCCTCTCCCGTTTCTCTCTTTCCCAATTCTCTCTCTCTTTTCCCGATCCCTTTCCTCTCGGTCTTCCCCTCCCTCTCGATCTCCCTTTCCCTTTCATCTTCTCTCCCTCTGTCTTCCCCTTAACTCCCATCTCCCCCTCCCTCTCGGTCTCCCTTTTCCCTCTCGTCTTCTCTCCCTCGTCTTCCCCTTAACTCCCGTCTCTCCTTTCCTCTCGGTCTCCTCTCCCTCTCAGCCTCCCTTTCCCTCTCGTCTGCTCTCCCTCTGTCTTCCTCTTAACTCTCGTATCCTCCTTCCTCTCCGTTCTGTCTTTTCCCCTCTTTCAATCTCTATCTCTCTCACTAGTTGTTGGTTGAATCATTTTCTGAAAAATTCTTGAGTGGACAGAGGCTTTGAAGTCATCTTTGGGCATTTTGGAGTTCGTTTTGGTGTAATCTTGACTCGTTTGACAGTGGGTAAGCATTTTGGTTTTGGAATTTAGAAATTTAGTGAGTTAATTGCTTATTTAGGCATTATTTGAGTAGTTTGGATTGACTTTGGTCTATGAAACTCACTTTAGGATTAATCATCATGGTTGAAGGCTAAAGTATCCAATTCGGGTCATACTGAGCATTATTCTGACAACTTTTGGTTACGATGGTTGGTAAGTTTTAAAGTTAGGAATTTTTGTAAGAGGTCTTTCGGGCCAAGTAAGTCTTAGGAAGTTGATTTTGATTCAATTAAGTTATTATTGAGTAATTGGAACTTTTGTGCATGTTAGAAGTCGATATTGGAGGATGTAAATACTTGGGCGCTCTCTCTTTTGCTAAAATTAAAGTTAACGTCGTCTTAAGAAGAGAAGCTTCTCGACCTTGATTTGATTGAGAGCTAAGTAGCCATTGGATTTATTTATAAAGCCCTTATTTTAATGAATGTATGTGACAAGCTTATTTTATTGATAGGGCGAAATTACTGATCGGTGTTCACGCAAGCGCACGCGATCGAAATAATATAAAATGGTATATGAGTACCAAGTATCGAATCCCACAGGGAAAGGAGTAACAAAGATTTTGTTTTGCGAAAGTGTAAGGCAAATTGCAAGTTTGAAAAGTAAAAATGCAAAAATCAAGTTGTTGGTGGAAAATCGAAATTGCTAATTCAATTGCTAATCCAGAATGGCAATGTTGGAAATAACAGAAATTGCTAATCCAATTGCTAATCCGGAATGGCAATGTGCGAAAAGACTAAAATTGCAGAATTAAATTGCTAATCTAAATTGGCAATATGAAATGGCAATTTGAATGAACTTAAGAATGAAATGATAAAGGATGGGGCTCAAGAATGTCATTGCCCTAAGTCGTAATTGCAAACCAAAATTACAATTCCAACCTACTCCACACTCAATTGTAAACCAAAATTGCATCTCCTATTACCTCAAAATTGGGTTTTTTAGGAGGCTAAGTGGGGGCTCTATATGTCTATAGTCCCTCCATCATAGATGATTTTTGGCTCACAATTTTATGGGTCTTGGAGTCCTTAATCCCTATGTCTAGGGTAAGGAATGGCTTATGTCTAAGCTCTTTTACTCCATTACTTGTGTGAAATCCACTTATCACTAACCCTGTCGGTATTAGATCTAAGCTTGAGTTGAAACCCTAGTTGATCAATCTAGGATCTCAACGGAAATTAAATCAACACAAGCAAACAATTGAGATGTAGGCTTGGTTTTTCTTGGAATTTTGGCTACATTTACTTCTTAGGGAATTCACATCCTTGAACCCCCTAAAAAGTTTAGCTCATATTTTTAATGAAAAACATAAAACTAATTTTAAAGAAAGATTTCATAATGAAATTTAATAAAAAAAACTAACTTATGAATTGTAATTGGGTTTTCCTAGGAATTCAAGCAAAAGTAATTTAATTGAAATTAAATCAAAATGGCAAGGGTAATTAGGTAACTTTCTTTCTTTGTCCTTCCTTGCTTTAATTTCTTCTCCAAAAACTAAATTGAAGGCAAACGAAAAACAGAGCAAGAGTCAACAAAAACTCTAACAAAACAAGAAATTCAAATGGATTGGAGTTTCCTACGCAATAATACTTGTTTACATTCACTTAAGAGCAAAAGGAGAATACCCAAACTCATTCATTGTGACAATACCGAAGAGTTGTTGTACTGTATTTGAAATTTTGGTGAAGAAATCAACTAAAACCGAAGGAAAAACAGAGGAAACGTTGCGAGCAAAGTACCCTCGAATGAAATTGAAACAGACTTAAAATTGAATGAAAATACAACAAATCGAAAACCAAAGTATTTAGGCAATTGTTCTGTACTACAAACTTTGAAGGAAAGTTGAATGGAAAGTGAGTACAAAGGTAAAGACAATAGCTACAGCCAAAAACAGAGGCTGTCCAAAAATCCAGAAAAACAGAAAAACAAGCTTCGAAATTGACCCCACGAATCGTCCTTTGTTCGGCGTTCTTCAATCTCCTTATGTAGACCAATATAGGGCTCCAATTTGCCAAGAATAATGCACTAAATCCCTTGATTTGTGCGAGAAATTCTCTGTCAATTATGGGTTCATCAATCACGGATTTCCCGAAGTTTCCATATTTGCAGCTGCTAAAGATTGCCAAATTGCCGGTTTGGCAATTGGTTTGGCAATTCATTTGGCAATTCCTGCAAAATAATCACAATACTTAGAAATCTTTTCCAATTGCTACCATATTTCATTATTTCCTTCTTTCAACCATTTTTCACCATTTTCCATTAATATTAGGACAAACAAGAGTTCTTTCGAGCCATTTAGGATTTAAATAAGCCTTAATTTCACGGCTTATCAATTACTTAAGGGAATAATCGAATTAAACCCACAGCGGAAACATAAGAATCGTCTTTGATTTATTTAGAATTAAACTAAAATATAAAAGTTAAGCAATAAATACCTTGAAAATAATATTATGGAGAATATTCTAGCTGATCTTTATCTTTTCCACAAAGTCTTCCTGACTATGACTCGAACACAGAACCAAGGCTTGTGGGAGCCTCTTAAAAGAAAATCTCCAAAGGATTGGAGAGGAAGAGGTCTAGAGAGAATTCTCTAATTCTCTCTATTGAGGAGATGTGTGTTGTGAAGAATACACAATGGCTCACCCCTAGGGTCCTATTTATAGTGGTCTAGGAAAAATAAATATATAATATATTTTAATATCTAATATATTAAAATATATTTATCTAACCAATTTGAATCTTATTCAAACCATTTAAAATTCTCCTACGACATTTATTTCCTAATTTGAATCCAATTCAAATTTAATAAATATCTTTTATTTAATGTATCTAATATACATTAATTATTTTAATATTTAATGTATCAAATACAATAAATATATTTTCCTCTTTTATATTTAATATATCTAATATATTAAATTTTAATTTGAACACTTCAAATTAAATATTAATTTGAACATTTCAATTTTTTCTTTCAACTAAATTGATCTTTTAGTGTTACTATGAGCTAGCAAAGGGATCTTATGGACCTACAGATTATAAGCTCTAATGATACAAAATTAATTAATTAAACTTTTTAATTAATCAATTTTCATTCATTAACTCTAGGGTCACTCCACTATAGACCTAAAGTTGAACTCTTATGCACTGTAGGACAAGTTGTGTCCATTGATATAATCACTACATGCAAGTCAATCCTTCACGAGTTGTTCGTAATTACAGCTGGGTCAAAAGTCCGTTTTACCCCTATAATTACATCTTGCACCTTAAGTACCACTGATTCTCTAATGAACAATATGTTTATAATCTAATTATAAACTAAGTCCCTCTCGGGCCAATGAGAGGGTGGGGCCCCATTGTTTAAGTCCCGAAATCAGCACGTAAGGGAACTACTCATCTACTTACCCTATATGGGAAGGAGTGAATTCCATCTTGTGAGATTATGTTCTCAGCTCCCTATTTGGTCAAGTCCCCAAAATGGTAGGCATATTGAATTGGCTACAAAATCCACTCTCACCCATGCAAATCAAAGGACAAGCTCTCACAGGCAGGAGTTCATAACTCACTCAGGATTAAGATCGAGTCGCATATGATCATCCTAATGAAATATTAATCTTCTCAATTAACAGATTTATAAAGAGAGATTAAATATTTTGTGGTCCAGTCTTATTCAAACTCATTGTATAAGATACTCCCACTCACATGTCTCCACATGAATGATTTGGATCAAATCATTTGTAACTATTACAAAGTGGGCCGTATCAATAGTGTTACCAGGATAAGGCACCCAACCTTATCCATATACTATGACCCTTTAGGTTATTTCTTAAACATGATCCTCTCATATGTCAACCACATACTATTCAAGATTACACTAATAACCTTGGATTTTTCATATTATGGATAATATTATATTGCAAATAAAATAATCAAAATTATTATTCATTATTAAATAAATTATTAATTAGAGGCTTTAGGGCATAAATCCCAATAATTACTGGATCATTGATGATTGAGTATTGCTTGTTATTGAATGAGATGTTGGCTAAGTGAGATTAAACTAAATCTAAACTTGAGCCATAGTTACTTAAGTGCGTGGGGCTTAACTATGAGATGTTGGTTGTGATTGTTAACTCCGGATCAAGAGGAGGGCGTGGCCCTGAGAAAGGTATTTTACCTAAGGATTTTCAAAGTATTAAATTTGGTAAAAAGCCATTGGATTAGCGTTATCCACCCTGTCTCTGTCATTTTGTGCGAGTTTGTAAACCTAGAACGTATGTGATGTGGTGAGCATAAGGGATGCATTCCCTTATTGCCGGTGTGCTAGCTTAGGGGTAATTTCCCTATTATGTTGAGCATAGAGGATGCGTTCCCTATTGCCTGTGTGCTAGCTTAGAGGTGATTCTCCATTATGTTGAGCATAGGGGATGCGTTCCCTAGCGCCTGTGTGCTAGCTTAGGGGTGTTTTTCCCATTATGTTGAGCTTAGGGAATGTGTTCCCTATCGCCTGTGTGCTAGCCTAGGGGTGATTTCTCTATTGTGATGGGTGTGAGAGTTATATGCCTTCACAGGTTTGGGTTCTAGATTACAGGACTCGCGGGTATGACACGAAGTTAGGGTCAGAGAATGGCTAAAGATGAGGTAGGGTAAATGAGTTTATAGTCAATTGGTGTAAGTACTCGATATTTGAGCATGAGTGTGAGTAAGGGCAGTTTCTTTCATGGTATGTTTTCTTTAAACTTTGGATTACTAAGTAGGCTGCTTACTGAGTATAATTATACTCACCCGTGCTACTTTGTTCATCTTTCTACAGGTAACGTTCATCAGCAAGGTGGATGACGAGTCGACTACCTGATGAGGCTATGGAGATACTAGTAGACCTCTCATAGGCTTCTTTGTTGTGTATTCTTTAGTTAGACTACTTTGTATATTAGCCTTGTAGGTTCAATTGTAAATTGTACTTTTGTTATCTTGTAAATTCTGACTATAAGATATCTTTCGTGTCTATATATGTGATTGTGAACTCAGCCTCTTTTGTGTAGTGTTGATGGGCACTGAGCCTTTGTTTGAAATCTTAGAAGTGTGTTATGATCCTTTACAGGTTTCTGATATTAGGTTTCATTGTAATTATGCCGTCATGCTGTCGAAATTTCAGCATGGGCGAGCTAACTTAGTTTGTTTCCGTATTTAGCATGTTCAGAGTATTTGGGATGTTACAAATGTACCCATCGATTTATTATCACGTTGGAATTTTCCTTTATTTAAAGGAAATTTTTTTTACCTCAAGAAATTGAGAAATTTTATTATCTCGACTCCGTCATAGGATTTACATGATTTTATATTTTTTTAAAAAATAATAAAAAGAAAATGAGGATTTTCGTACACCTGCACGGAAGTCAAACTCCACGAAGGCATATTACTCAGCCCTCAAAATAAATTCTCTTTAAATGGAACAATTTTGTAAATTGCTTTATTTCAAACAAAAGATCAAATATTGAAAGCTAATTATTAAACAAGCTTTGAAATTATTCGCAGAAAAAGAGATTTTTCCTTATTTTAAAATGTCCCATGTTTATTAATTCACATTTTAGAAATAAAACATGAACTAACAATTATGAGTGGTGTGAAACCATTCAAAGAGAAATTTGAAATCTATTTGGAAATTAAATTTAATTTGTTGCAAAAAAAAAAAAAGAATTAAAACCAAATTAGAAATTATCATAGTATTTCAGACTATTAAAAGGAGAAAAAAAATCGTATGGAATATCCGAATTAACTCGTTGCCAAAGTCAAATTAATCCAAATTGAAATTTTATTAGAAATTCCAAATTAAAACTAATTTCAAACTCATTCGGGAATTCACATCGAAATCAAATTGATAATCACTTGGAAATTCTAACCAATTGAATTGATTTTGAACTTCTAAATTGAACCTAAATTCATCTTGAAATTCTAATAAACCTCATATGATCTAATTGATGATCTAATTGTTGACGGACATAACAAACATGTTATGTAAATTGACAACTAAATATACAGTGGCCAAATAAACATATGCAGTGGCAAAATACCAACATACAGTGGTCCACCAATGGCCAAACAAATATAGTGGC
Organism: Trichosanthes truncata; assembly: GCA_033996785.1. Lineage (NCBI taxonomy): Eukaryota > Viridiplantae > Streptophyta > Magnoliopsida > Cucurbitales > Cucurbitaceae > Trichosanthes > Trichosanthes truncata. Next base: position 7,901,394 of record JAWPNB010000004.1, read on the forward strand.
CAAATTAAAATAATGTAGTGATCAAATTAATGGCCAAATCAAAATATGCAATGGCCATTAACTTGTTGCCAAAGTCAAATTAATCCAAATTGAAATTTTATTAGAAATTCCAAATTAAAACTAATTTCAAACTCATTCGGGAATTCACATCGAAATCAAATTGATAATCACTTGGAAATTCTAACCAATTGAATTGATTTTGAACTTCTAAATTGAACCTAAATTCATCTTGAAATTCTAATAAATCTCATATGATCTAATTGATGATCTAATTGTTGACGGACTTAACAAACATGTTATGTAAATTGACAACTAAATATACAGTAGCCAAATAAACATATGCAATGGCCAAATACCAATATACAGTGGCCCATCAATGGCCAAACAAACATAGTGGCCAAATTAAAATAATGCAGTGATCAAATTAATGGCCAAATCAAAATATACAGTGGCCATTAAAAAATTAAAATATGCAAAGGCCATTAAAAAAATATACACGAATTAGAACGTAGATTAGAACGCACAGAGGTCAAATTAAAACCTATTTTTAGCCAAAAAAAAAATAACAACACACAAATTAGAACGTACAGGGCTAAATTAAAACCTATTTTGGCCAAACTAAAATAACAAACACACAAATTAGAGTATCAAACTAAAAAAAAAAAACCCTAACACATTACCTACGAATGAAGCGAGGAAGAGATTGTCTAGACCTATTTGCCGTATTGATGGTAACAAGATTTTCTCAAAATCTTCTTATTCTTCTCTTCTCTTTTTTATTTTCTCTCTCGAATCCAAAGAAAAAACCTCCTCCTTTCAAGCTTTTTCCCTCCATTTTATAAGAGATTACCACTTCCCCAAATTAGTGTAGTAGGTAGAGAAAGAAGGAAGTGAGTGACGTTGAGGGAGAGATAATTGGGGAGAAAGATACGTGAGAGTAGGAAAGGGGATGAGAAAAACTAGGGAGAGAATTAGGATAAAAAGTAGTTAAGAGATATTTTAAAATAAAATAAAATAAATAAATAAACAAATTTCTTTTTAACAAACTCTTTTTTTTTTAAATAAGAGGTTTGATTTAAATTTTAGTTTTTTTCTTTAAAAAAAATCATTTAAAAGAAATAAGTATGGGATAAAAATAAAAATTACCCGGTCCAAATACGGTATCTACAAGTGTAATTCGCTTATCTAATCCCTGTGGAGACGATATTAATTACTTTTCACTTGTTGTTGGACTGTGTATGCTTGCACAACCTTGTGTGACATTTATTGCTTATTTTAATCAAACCTTAGAAGGCAACAGTCAACAAGGATGATAAACCTTGAGAATGTACGGGAGAATCGTTGGCAATATTTTCAGGGGATGAATGAGCCTTATAGTAACTAGTACTGTAAAACTCATCACCATAAGAAGAACCTTCAGTTTCAGAAGAAGTGGCAGAAGATTCATCGCCATGGTTTTAGATGAAAAAGAAGAAGACATGAAAACCAACCTTGAAGAGAGGAAGAAAGTTTGAGATATGAGAATGAAGTTTGAAGATTTTATGAGAATGAAAAGGTAAGGCTTCCTATTTATAGAGAAAAACGAGGGGGGAAGGGAGAAGCAAGGATTCGAAATTAAAAATTCAAATTTGAAATTTGAATCCAAATAATTTTTTAAAAAAAGATTGGTCAAGGTCGCGGCCCTACTGCAAAGTTGCAGGCACATGAGGCAAAGGCATCAAGTGCGCCTTTGCCTCAACTAGCCAAGGTTGTCCTTGGCCAACCAACACCAAGTCGAGTGCGTATTGCCATGTGCTGGTCATGCGCCTGACACATTCCCCCTTTCATCCTCATCTCACCACTTGTCCCGAACAACTCCTCTCTACTCCTCAACCTATGAAAAATAGCCACATGACAGAGAGAACACTTATGCAAATGAAATACAAAACACCACTTGATGGACAAAAAGGGCCTCCTAAGAAATTGATTCCATCTTTCTAAGATAGTCACAAACAAAAAATTACCTCCCAAGAAATTGATTTTCATCTTTGTAAGAGGAGAGTAATGAACTAAAATAGCCTCCCAAGAAATTGATCTTCATCTTTCTAGAACAAGAACCATAAACTGAAATTTTCTCCAAGAAATCGATATTCATCTTTTCAGAGGAAAATCTTATATCTATGGAAGACCGACTCCATCCCTACGGGGCTTGATCGGCAAATCCTAAGGATAATATGATAAATCACCTTGGAGCACTAGCATTTTCTTTAGGAAATCGAATTCATCTTTCCATAGGAGAATCTTACATTTATGGAAGACGGAATTCATCATTATGAGGTTTGATCGACAAATCCTAAGGATAATCTAAGGACTACTTTTGAGTACTTAAACCTAAGAGCATGCATATTCATAATTAAAAGGGTTATCTCCCAAATTGAGCTCCATACTTTAGGCTCATAACAACAAGCCACACCATAAATTTCAATTAGGGAAGGGGGGCTAATGTTATGGGTGAAATTAGACCAAGAGGATAAACTTAAATTGTGAGGGAAATTAAATGCCAAATAAGAGAAAAAGACCTAACACGAGATGAAAACAGACCCAAGCACAAGAATGATTGGACCACCAAGCAAAGGAGAAGAGGTGACTGGTCGGCCTCATGAGGGGAATGTTTTGTGTGCCCCTGGCTCAAGGTTCTCTAGTCCATCCCAATTCGGTTCGCCCCTATTTCTAATTCGCCAAAAAACAAACAAAAATCCTAAAAGGATTGTATAAATACCCTTCTCCAACCTGAAGAAGGTAAGTGCTAATTTCCTTCTAAACTATTGCTACACTTCAAAAACGCCTAACTAACTTAAGCATCGGAGCTTGTGTGGCAAGTACCACACCAATACTACGATTTTTACTTGTTTTGCAAGCCACTTTCTTCTCCTTCAATACAAATTTTACTTGTCACGTGAAGGTCTAGAGCATTACCTTGTCCAAATTTTGACAACAACATTATTATTGTTGTTTTTTAGTTCCAAAGGAAATTTTGGAGCATTTTTTAAACCGTTAAACATTTCCAAATTTGTAATATTTAAACTATTAAAACTGAGAATTTAGGGAAGAGAAAAATTGGGAGAAACTGCATACGACAGTTAAGATTTCATTGAATGGAATTTCTTAATTGACACTACAAAAATTTTGATCTATATCAATAGTATTTTCTTAACCTTGGAGATTTCGTCAGCACAAGGGGCTTATGCCGACGACATGTGCATCTGTAAAGAGATATGTTGATGGTAACAAATATTCCTCAACATAACTTCCAACAATGAAATGGCGTTGTATAAGTCCCCTATGTCGACGAAATTCCGAGCATTGGGAGTTATATGGCTGGATGTTTTGTTAGTGTGGTTTCTGATGGGCTGTAACTCCTCAAGGAGGAAGTTGGCTTTGGTGCAAGTGCATACTGCCTTTTCAAGTAGTAAATGGAGCATTCCAAGCATCAATCCCACAGGGATTATGTATATTTAAATGTTTTGGTAAAAAGTTCATCAATTTGCATCGGATAGATAGCCGAGAAAAAATATGGTGAAGTGAGGTGATAAGAAATGTAAATGGATGCAATAATTAAGTATGCAAAGATATCAGTGGTAAAGGAGGATTCAGCTACATTTCTACCCTACATGGAAGGTGCGCCCGCAAATTCGTCACATTTTAACTTTTTGTTGTGAATCAAGTTCTTCTCCTATTCATCCTTTCTTTATCCTATATTTTTATAGTCAATTTTTACTTAATTAATTAGCAACACGACCTTTTTTGATCCTATAGGCAATTTGTTGGGATTTATGCCATAAAGCCTCATAATTAATAATTTATTTAATAATTAATAATAATTAATAATAATTTTAATTATTTTATTTGCAATATAATATTATCCATTATATGAAAAATCCAAAGTTATTAGTGTAATATTGAATAGTATGTGGTTGACATACGAGAGGATCGTGTTCAAGAAATAACCTAAAGGGTCATAATATATGGATAAGGTTGGGTATCTTATCTTGGCAACACTATTGATACGACCCACTTTGTAATTGTTACAACTGATTTGATACAAATTGTTTATCTGGAGGCATGTGAGTAGAGGTATCTTATACAATGAGTTTGTATAAGACTGAACCACGAAATATTTAATCTCTCTTTATAAATTCGCTAATTGAGAAGATTAATATTTCATTAGGATGATCATATGCGGCTCGATCTTAATCTTGAGTGAGTTATGAACTCCTACCTGTGAGGGCTTGTCCTTTGATTTGCATGGGTGAGAGTGGCTTTTGTAGCCGATTCAATATGCCTACCATTTTGGGACTTGACCAAATAGGGAGTTAGGAACATAATCTCACAACATGAAATTCACTCATTTCCATATAGGGTAAGTAGATGAGTAGTTCCCTTAAGTGCTGATTTTGAGACTTGAACAATGGTACCCCACCCTCTCACTAGCCCGAGAGAGACTTAGTTTATGGTTGGATCATAAACAAATTGTTCATTAGAGGATCAGTGGTATTTAAGGTGCAAGATATAATTACAAATGGGGGAAGGAGCGGGGGAAAATTTTTCCTCGTTAGCTAAACGGGGATAGGGACAGGGAATGTATTCCCCGTCCCCATCCCCGCCCCGTTCCCCGCCCCCACCCCGATTAATTTATTTATTTTTAATATATATATTTATATATATAATAAATACTAAATTTAATCTTTTATGATGTATTATTTTACTTTTCTAAAGAAAATTTTAAAAAATCTCTTTAAATAGAAATTTACCATTAAGAATTAATATTTAAATAGAAATTTTCTAAAAAAAAAAATTATTTAATCAAACTTTAAAAAATATAAACGAGGAATAATTCCCCACAGGGAACTCGATCCCCGCAAATTTCCCGCGAGGAATCCCTGCCCAGATTTTCGTGAAATTAAATGGGAAATTTTGCGGGGACGAAAAATGAAATGGGGGGCGGGGACGAGGACGGGGAAGCCATCCCCGACCCTACCCCGCCTCGTGGACATCTCTAATAGCTAGGAAGATTTTATGGAGGAGACAAAGATCTGCCAGAAATATCTCCATATTTACTCCAAGTAAGTTTGCTTAATTAATCTTATTTTTTAGTTTAATTTTAAATAAAATAAAAAAAGATAAAATGCTTACATTGCGGAGTGAAACGTTCATTCCTTACACTATTTCCCTATGTCTAGGGTCAATTAACGAAGTCCTATTTCTAGGCTCTTCTCCTATATTGGTTTTATGACAACCGTTATTTTCGAACTCTTTTATTATTGAGTCCTAACTTTATATGCAAATCTAAATAACCAGTTTAGACTAATAATGGGAGTGAAAATCAATAAAATTAAACTGCACAAAAGTAATTGGACAAACAAGCAACTTTATATTTTTGAGCTACCATCCTTTAAGGCATCTATGTAATTGAATCCCTAAGAAATTTAGCTCATTCTGGAATGGAAATGAAAATTCACCTCATTGAGTCTTACGTAAATCCAAATATTCATATATCAACTAAAATTATAATTCAAAAATCAAGTAATTTCTAAAACTCACTAATACTTGAAAGTGCCATAAGTAATTTGAACTTTTGTCAATAGGCTAAAATCATAAATTTCCAAAACTCAACGTGACACACCTCGTCCCAAATCACCCTAACCAACCTAAAACGTGGCATGTCGGCAAACAATCCCAACTATAAATGAATCCCATAGTCCTACTTAGCAATACAAAACATGTTTTGGAAATAATAGGTGTCTAGCAAAGGTTTTATTGAAATAAAGTCCACAAAATTTTGGTAGAGTGTCCCTTGAAAAATGGGAGAAACACACTTGAAAATTTAAATAATACACTCCCAAATAGAATATATATATAGATTCATCTCCTTTTCCAAAACCCTTCCAAATACATGATTCAGCATCACCCAACCATTCAAACGTAACTTTAGAAAGCCAAAAACATCATTAACAATTTACAAGTACTAAACCCAAGTCAACGTGAAACACAAAACGTGGTGCATTAAAAGCATATGTACATACAAAAATGATATGCAATCTAGCAAGCCTGGTGGCAGATGTAAACTTCAGTAGGTTCACCCGAAACTCAAACGCTACCTGGTAGGAAAATGTAGGAGGAAAGAATGAGCTAAAAGGCCCAATGAGTGGTAAGTTCGTAAGAGCACAACTTCCAAGAAAAACTTACACATAATTCAAAACTCTATATAAATAAAACAAAATATAGAAAGATAAATCAAGAAAATTTACAAGTTCTCAAGATCCCAAAAGCACAGTAAAATTTATAATAATATCTCTTAAATCCTAATAGCGCACATAGAAATTATAACTCTAGAAACCATACCTCATGAAACATAGCATTTGCCAATAACAATATATATATAAAAAAGAGAGAAAATATGTAGTTGCAACTCTTAAAAACCTATGCATATGCCTGTAAAACTCATCACTAAACCTGTACCCAAATATCTATCCTACTTGCATAGAGTAATCTCCATATGCACAACAGGACAATCTTTATCATACTATGCGTCGAGTAATCTCAAGGTAAATAGCAGAGAAAATCTCTGTTATACGTGCACGCAGAGCTGTCCCCCAAAGGGCTATGCACCCTAACACACAGCCCAAAGTCCATGTGTTCTAAAGTGGGTCCCAAAAACCTTTCTCTCTCTAGTATACTATGGAAACACATTCACCTAGCATATAGGTAATCACCATGGGTATATAGATCTAGCAATTTAAAAACCACTTTCAACATAAATTCCTTAATTCTCAAACTCTTTCTGAAAATCATACTCTTTTTCTAAAACAACATTTCATAAACTTGAGAGATTTTTCGCATAAAATTAAACATGTACACTTCTCAAGTAATAACCAAAATCTCCCAAATATCTCTAAAATGTTAACTTTAGCTAAAATCGTAAATTTACTAGACATTGATATCAAAATTTGAAAATCCCATGACAATTGCTCTCGAACATCTCTAAAATCATAATCTCGGTTAAAAATTATATAATATTAGAAATCCCAATCTTTCCCCTAGAAATTTCACAATAATTGCTCCAACTCATGAATAACTATGTATTCATGAATTTCACAAAATTAGTTAAATAATAAAATATTGAATAAAATAAACCACTCACTACTACTATGAAAAAAATGATGTGTTCGAGTCGTAAATTTTTCCAATCTCCGCTTGACCTGAAATATTAATTAAAACACCATATGACCATACACTCAATACCAACTTAAATGACATTAATATTCAAACTATTTATTAAATCCATTATTCTTTTATTCAACAACAAGTATAACTCGTCCTCTTCTTCCAATACATATCACACACTTTTCTTTCCAAAGGTCACCCACGTGATTAACACCAAAACCCTCTCCATCCATTTAATTTTGTTGTACTTGCAATTATAAAATACCTTATTTCTTTTATTTGATGTGACAACTCCTCTTCTCCACTAATTATTTTATCTTCACAAACACAACATACTTTTTTCTCTCCCAATTCCACTTCTACAAGACTTTCGTCTCCTTCTTTTCTACTTCTTTTCCTTTTTTTTTTCAACTTCTTCTTCTTCAACCCTCTGTTTCCTTCCCACTTACCTCTGCATTCTTTTAAACTTTCAAATCTTCTTACCCTTCATCTTTCCACAACAGATACAACCATTCGAAATTTTCTACTGGCTTGATATTGCAGTATTATTTTCTATTCTTTATTAATTTCATTCTCAAACCCAAATCCAAGGTGTTTTTTCTTTAGAAAAGAAAACTCCTAAACAAAAATCACCTTTGATCCTATTTCCTACAAAATTCCTTATATAAACATAAAAATACTTACCAAATCTATAGTATCCCACAATTAATTTATCTTTCCTCCCGAATCTAACCCACGTTTGGCCTTTAAATCTCCTCCAAATTTTCTTCCCTATGTTCTTTCTCTTTCACACCCCTTCCAATTCCATAAAATTAAAGGTAAAATCACCTCAATCTAACCACTAAAAGTTTTGAACTTTCCAATTCCCTCATAACTTAACTTACCAAACCGTGATTTAGAACTAATATTCCCAAAATTGCATATCAAACCTCAGTCTTCTTCTTCACACCTTCTTCCTCGGGGTTTCTTTTTTTTTTTTTTCCAACTTCTGTTTTTTCACTTTTATTTTATTCTCATCATCCACAAATTTCATTCATTTTTTTTTCAAGCTTAACTCATGTAAGCTAATCCACACAACAACACACAATACCAAAACCCCCACGTGGCTCTTCCTTATGAGACAAAATTTATATTATATATTTCCCAAAATAAAATGAAAGGGTAGAAAAGTCATTACACAACGCTTCATAAACCCAAATAATAACAAAGTAAGCCATTGTAGCTAAAATCAAATAAAATATATAACCATTGAAATTCTATAATACAAAATCATAAAGTCAATTGAACAACTCCAAATTATTTTTTTCACAATTCAAAAATTTATCACTTTCAATATTAAAAGAATTTACAAATTAAGCACGAGCTCCTTGAAATCTTCATAGTTCTCAAAACCAAATCATAAATATGAACACAAACCAAAATTGATTTCAAACCTTACAAATTACATAAAAAATTAAGATGGTAGAAATATTTGTAAAATAACCACTTACAACACTATTGGCAAGAATCCCAAGTCGTATCGTAATTAGTCATTCCCGATCTCTGCTCATCCTGAAATCAATTTGAACATAATATGAGTATAGTTCCTTAATTACTAATTAAAATATAATGTTCATTGATTCCAAGGTTCCACACTAATATCCACTATATAATCAAATTCATTATCTCCCCAATTTCACTATTCACCTGTCTTGATCTTCATTTTTCTATCCACAAGATATTGCTCTTTTCAATTTTTTCTTCTTCCATTCCAACAACTTCGTTCTTCATAATTATTTTCACATTAACTTCAAGAAAGAACATAGTACGAATAAATAACCTCATACAAGTAATTGAAAGAGAATATAAAACCCACAAGACCCATTCTCTTGTTTTCCATAAAACTCATACTCTACTTTTCCTTCTCTCTTTTTTTCCTTCTTATTCTTCCTTCACACAAAAAGTTGGGTTTTCTATTTCCTTTTCTTTCTTTTTACTCGAGCCAACTCTAAATAAGAATACACATAAGGATCCATGAAAAAATTCTCAAACCATAGGAAGAAACCCATAGGAAATGATTGGACATAATAAAAAGAAACCATAAAACTATCTTCGAAAGTTTTCCATTTTTTCCAAGCTCTTCTCAAAATAAAAATGGCTTACCAAGTTAAAAATTTGTTTGGAATTAAGAATAACAAAAGGAATTGAATTGTTTGTTAATGAAAAAGGTTTTAAAAAAAAGCAATTGATTACTTCTGGAAAAGGGAAAAAACAAAAGAAAAAAGAAAAAAAAAAGAAGTGAAATTGAAAATCTTCCATGTGTCATGTGTGAATTTTGGCAAGTGGCTCAAAAGCAAATTGAAAAATAAATGGTCTGAGGGGAAGAAAAAGGAAAGGAAAAAAAAAAAGAAGAAAGAGAGAGCAAAGTTCGAGAGAGAGGTAGAGGAGGAGGGGAGCGTGAGGAAGGAAGTTTTCAAAGTGATTTGTGGGTGAAGATTTCTAATTTGGTAAGTTTTAGAGGTTTATTAAGCGAAGCCATGGAAAAAAGCTTAACAGTGCATCATATTGGGTTTTCTTTTCACTTCTTTAAGAAATATTAATGATTCTCAAAGAAGTTTAGCAAAAATCTATGGGGAGAAGAGAGGGTGATTGTTTAATGGAGAAAGAAAATTATTAAGGATCCCACATTTGAAAGATGAAGAGTGTAACACCTGGCTTATTTAAAGGGTGTTATTTTCGAAATTTTAGAATTTAGTTGGATTAATTTTCATAGAAGTATTTGATTTTGGGGTTAATTTAAAATTTGGTGGTTTAAAAGGGCAATTTTGGAAGGAAAGAATGGTGTAAGGGTATTTTAGTAATTTGAAGAAAAAATCTCCTTATCCTTATCTTTTTTTTCTCCTTCTTCTTCCTCCTATCCTTTCCTTCATCTCTCTCCCTATTCTTGATTTCTCTCTCTCCTTCCTGTTTCTCTCCTTCTCCCTCTTGATTTTTACTCTCTCTCTATTTCTCTCCCTCTCTTGTCGAATTGAGGTCGTGTAGACCGCCGGCGTCGGACAAGAACCTCTCCTTCGGGTAGCACACCGCCGCACGCCTCGCCGTTCAGCCGCAGTTTGCCATCCGTGCGCCACCCTTGAGTTCGTCATCTGCCACACAACAACCCGAACCACCAGCCACCCGCCGAGCACCTCTTTCTCTCCCTCTCGTTTTAAGCACAGACAGCAAGTGGGTGCTTCGAGTTCGTGTTCCGGCAAGATTTGGATTCGTTTTGAGGTAAGGTTCGTTTTAGTTAGATAAATTTTTGGACTATTTTTGTGATTTAGAGATTAATCCATAAAGTTGAATTCAATTATAGATTACCCATAAAATTTGGGTCTCGAATTCATGAAATTAACTCTTTCGGAGTTTGAATTTAGAGGCGATTCGAGTTTGACTAAGGTTGGCGGAATTTATAATTGAGGGATTTAATGAGGTGAGATTTCACCACTATTTCTGGAGGAAAATATGGAGTCGTATGAGCTGATTTGGTTATTAAATGACTATTTAAAATGACCCCTTGGTTATAGGATTCAATTATCGGACATCCATCGCGTTTAAAGGCCGTTTTGGGAGAGATCGAGTTGATTCGAGCTGCTGTCCAGTAATTTCCAGCACTGATTTGATGTAAGTTTTTCATGTGTATCGAATTTTTCAACATAATTGAGACTAAGCATGAGTTGGGTTTTAGATAGCCATGATTTAGGAATTTTTTGAGGAGTTTAGGGGCCTTTTTATGGAATCTAGGGACTGTTTTGATGTTTTATAATTTACCCACTATGCTAGGAGGCCGGATTGTCAAGTTCGGAACGATTTGACATCAAAATTCAGCAAGTATGGGTGTTGTTGGACTTTGTTTGGCAATTCAAGATCGAGTATTCGAGTTCGGGGCCTCTTGAACCTTGGAGTAAAAGTAAGTAGCCGTTTGGAATTAAGCCCTTTATGTTTCCATTTCAATTTGATATATGTTTGATAATTTGGAAATTGTGAAAGTATGCCTAAAAACCATGTTTATGAAATATGTAAAGATTTATGGATTTGTGTGGGTGTTGCTTGAGCTGTAAATCGTCTTTTATGTGGCTATAATGGAAATTAGGGACTTAAAGTTTTGTATGGTTTATGATTAGCATAAGTAGCACTTTAAAAGAGTTGTTTGACTTGGTGTATGTTAAGTGGTCGTGGATGTAATTCTTTCAAGTATGAAGTATAAGGGTGACCATGTTGGTCGAGGATGTTTCGCTTAGTAAATATTTCGAAAAGAGATTTTTCCTTATTGTACCTAAAACCGAGAATTTAAAGGAAGTTGTTGACTTAGTAGAGTGACTATGCATAGGTCATGGTTCATGGTGTGGTATTCATAAGGGCTTGACCTTGTGAACTAGTAAGGGTTCAATTATGGAACAACGCTCTGGAACTTATGGGAAGTTAGTTTAGATTATATAAACACGCATATTTGGATTGTTTGTGATTTGTGGCTTGAGATGGAATCCAGAGTGGCTGTAGAACCCCGAAGGCTAAGCTAAAGGACTATATGGTCTAGTAATCTTTGTGTTTGGAGTATTTGGAATGACGAGTTGTGTTTAACTTGTTTTAGACGGGTTAGGGGCCGATTTCTGAATTAAGTGGTTCATGGCTTTATGCTACTAGCACACATATGGGTTTTGATTAAGTAAAGTTTTGTTTAGAAGTGCCATTGAACTAGGATATAAGTTCTTACTCGAGAGTCGTGCTTGTGATCTATGGCAAAAAGTCACTACGATGAGATTGTGGTTGTTTATGGAAGGTGGGCCTGGGTCATATGCTACGAATAACTTCTTAAAAGAATGAGAAGTGGGTCGTTTTAGTGCTGGCCTAGGAAGTAGGTAGCCTTTCGGATTGGTCCGTTAAGATTTGTGTCTCGCCTATATATATATATGAGGCGTAAGACGTTATAAATGTTGGAAAGGCTTGAGGGTTGCTTTTCCTCTTTGTTTATGTGAATTAGGGAGTGATTCCCCATTGAAAGTGTTTGCAACTTTCAGGCCAGTTTGTGTTTGTAATTCGGGCATGATGGATGAATGTGGTAAGGTGGATGACCCGGAAGATTCCAAAATCGTTGTGAAAGTACAAAGGCCTGTTAGATTGGTGCTATACACCCTGTCTCGGTCGTTTCATGTGAGTTTGTAAGCCTAGAACGTATGTGATGTGGTGAGCATAAGGGATGCGTTCCTTATTGCTGATGGGCTAGCTTAGGGGTGATTTTCCTATTATGTTGAGCATAGGGGATGCATTCCCTATTGCCGTGTGCTAGCTTAGAGATGATTCCCCATTATGTTGAGCGTAGGGAATGCGTTCCCTAACGCCTGTGTGCTAGCTTAGGGGTGTTTTTCCCATTATGTTGAGCGTAAGGAATGCATTCCTTAGCACCTGTGTGCTAGCCTAGGGGTGATTTCTCTATTGAGATGAGTGTGAGGGTTATAGACCTTCACAGGTTTGGGTTCTAGGTTACAGGACTCGCAGGTATGACACGAAGTTAGGGTCAAGGAGTGGTGAATGTTGTGGAAGATTAAATGGACTTTTAGAATAACTGAAGGAAGTATTTGAAATCTAAGCACGAGTGTGAGTAAGGGCAGTTTTTCTTCTTGGTATGGTTTCTTTAAAAGTTGGACCCTTAAGTGGGCTACTTACTGAGTATGTTTATACTCATCCTTGCTACTTTGTTTGTTTTGCTGATGATGCATATTCACGAGGCGGGTGATGGAGGAAACGACTTGATGAGGCTATGGAGACTCCACCAAATTTCTTTTCCCTGTTTAGCTTTTAGTTTTGTTTCTTTGTTCCCTGTTGTTTGTTGGTTTGTAAAGTTTAAATTTCTTTCGCTTCCGTGTATTTAGTTAGAAGTTCTTAGGTTCTTTTGTCTGTTGATTGAGCGCAGCATCATTTATCGTAGTTTGGTGGATGCTGAGTCTGTTCTCTGAATTATAGAAGTGTTCATGTCTTTTCCAGGTCTTTGAAAATCTTTGTTTTCTCCTAGTTACGCCGTCATGCTGCCGAAATTTTGGACATGAGCGAGGCATCTAGGTCGTATTTATGCACTAGAGAGTCGTAGTAGGTTCGGGTCTTTACAAAGAGTGACCTCACAATTTATAAGATATATGAGTTACTCCTCCCATTGCCAATCCCATGTAATCTTGATATGATATCATAGACCATAAAACCCAAATGGGTATTCGGTCCAATAAAAAAAACCCAAAAACGGGTATTCGGTTAAAAAAATTAAAATTGGGATCCGAAGAATGGTGAACCCAAAGAGACCAAGAAAAACCAAAGGAGTTGGTGTGAATGGTGTTAATTGGTTAGGTAAGAATGGAAGAAATGTAATTATGGTTTTTGAAATGTTGAAATTGCAAGGGGAAGTTGAAAAAAAAAAAAGAACAGAGAAGTGAAGAAGAGAAGAAAGGGGAAAAGGGGATTAAAATAAGTAATTAAGATAAATGACAAAATTGAATAAAAGGAAAAAAGGAAACGAGGGTACACCATGGACTTTAATGAAGAGAGAAAAAAGGAGTTTTAAAGGGAAGTCTTAAATAGTGGGAAGAGATATTAAAAAAATAGAAATTATGCCAAAATAGCACATTGTTCAACCATATATTTCACATATGGTTCATTTAAAAAAAAAAAAGTCTTCTAGCATGTCTCATATTTTTACAACCATTTTATTTTATTTATACCATTGAATTTAGGTATATAATTTTACCATCAATTACATAAAGCTTTTTTTTTTTATAATATTAAATATTTTATTCTTCAATATTATCCATAGGTGTTAATTACTTTTTGTCATTAATTATTAATTAATAACATATAAGGTTAACAAATTAGGTTTTAACCATATTATACTGTTTGTTATTTTTTTGCTTCAGCCGTCCAACGTAGCCGTCCAACGTAGCCGTCCAAGAAACATTGCCATCGGAATTCAATATTCTACAGCTCCGATATCAATTACCGTCAATTTTATTATTTCTCAATATGAGTAAATTTGTTTCTTCAACTTTTTTTTTGTTATTTTTCTTATTGTTTTTTTTTTTCCATTTATAGTATAGACTTTGTTTGGTCCTTGAATTTAATTTGTTATTATTTTTTATTTATTTTTTATATTGTTTTATATTGTTGATTGATTTTTGTTTTTGTTTTTGATTGATGTTTATTTTTTTTAATTTTTCTGTTTATTTTTTTTTAATTTTTCTGTTTATTTTCATGTTATGTTCAATTTTTTTCAAATAAGAGGTTTTAATATGTATTTTTTGTAATAATCTTTCTCATATGTTATGTCCCTTTGTTTCGTAATGAGTAGTCGTATTGTTATTATTTTTTTAGTACAATAGGGGTTGGGGGATTTGAATCACATATCTCATTATCGTTAACACATTCGATATGTCAGCTGAGCTATGCTCTCTTTGTCGAGTAATCTTATTATATATAAACCCTTGTCGATATATAATATAAATTATGTAAATTTTAGTAGGTAAATGTGTTATAAGTAAAATAGTGGAGAGAGAGGCAAGAAGAACATTGAAAAAAGTGAATTAAAAAAAAAAAAAGAAACAAGGACATGGGGAAACGCAAGAGATAGATAATATTTTTTTTCTTTTAAAAATGTTCATTAATAATTCATATTTGAAAAATAAAATATATAATAAGACAATAGTTGATTCACGTGAATCACGATATTCACGTGAATCATGAAACTATTATCACAGAATCGATGAACTATTAGGGGCCGTTTGGCCCATGGGTTTGGGTTGGGATGGGTTTGGGTTCCAAACCCAAAACCATGTTTGGCATAAGGTGTTTCAAAACCCTTGGTTTTGAAACACAACCCCATGGGTTACAACAATACAACCCCATGGGGTTTGTGCCATATTTTCCTCTTCCATTTTCCATTTTCCATTTTCGGCGACCACTCTGACAACAACTCCGGTGACCACTCCGATGACAACTCCGGCTACCACTCCGACAACAACTCCGACGACCACTTCGATGACAACTCCGGCGACCACTCCGATGACACCTCCGGCGACCACTCCGATACAACTCCGGCGACCATTCCGACAACAACTTCGATGACCACTCCGATGACAACTCCGGCGACCACTCCGACAACAACTCCGACGACCACTCGATGACAACTTCGAAGACCACATGGGCGACCCGACCACCGCTAACGATTACCTCCGACTACTTCGACAACAACTCTGATGACAACTCCGGTGACCACCCGACAACCACTGATAACGACAACACCGACGACCACAACGGTGACCCCGACCACCGCTGACGATTACCTCAAACAACCACTGCGATGAGAACTCGAGAGACCAGTTTGACGATTACCCCTACGACTCGACCACCCCAACAACTCGACACCCCGATAACCCAACCACTCAAACAACCCGACTTGCCCGAACCACCGACAACAACCACTTGACAACCACTTCACTGACCCGATCACCCGACAACCATAGTTGATGATCACCTCGAAAACCTGACCATCTAGCAACCACCGTAGACAACCACCTAGTGAACACTCCGTGATCTGACCACCCTAATGACAACTTCGACGATTACCCCGACGACCTGGTAACCCAACCACCCAAAACTACTGTTGACGACCACCTGGTGACCACTCTGGCTACTCCAACAACCCAACCACTACCACAACCACCCAGCGACCACTCCGGCGACATGACCACCCTGATGACGACTCCAGTGACCCGACAACTACTGCTGAAAACCACCCAACAACCATTCCGACGACTTGACCACCGTGCAATCACCACCGGCAACCACCTCGGCATACCCAAACACCCCATCAATCCAACCACCCCAACAACCACTCCAACAATCACCCTAGCGACCCAACCACCTAGTCAATATTTTAAAAGGGCCAGAGTGGACGAGCTATATGCAAAACTAAAGGCGATCCCAAGGATGACAAGGCAAGATTGAATGGCTGTTGCAAAGACTATTCTCTCGGATAGTATGATGTTGAACTCCTTCTTTACATTCACCCCAGATTGGAAGCATGATTACTACGTGAAAATTTTGGGAAAAGCACCTAGAACCTGACTCTCTTTTCATCACTTTCATTTACCACTCTTATGACTTACATTTGTATTTGGACAACTACTTCTACTTTCTTATCATTTCATCTGGAATGTGTGTTATGATATTTTTAGAACTAGATCTTAGTTCTAATTTTTGGTTTTACTTTACCATTGGCAACACCATTCTTACATTGCACCTATTAATTATATGTTGCTACGCATAATCTTCAATTGTATGTCATCATGAGTGGAGTGAATGAGATAACATATAGTTATACAAACTACACATAGTATAATTCAAATTGAACTATAGTTGTAACAATTGCTCTACATAATTGGTTAAATAGTTGGTATGTAACACACCAAAAAAATTATGAAATTAAAAAAATGGAGTAGGAAAAAAAACAGTGTAAGATTTTTTTTAAAATAATAAACAGTTTGAAAAATTATAAAAAAAAAAAAAACAGACTAAACAAACCCAGCCCAACCCAACCTTGCACCCCAAACACAGGTTTCAGCAAACCAGCCCAACACAACCCTGCACCCCAAACACAATATTCAGAAACCCCAGGGTTTCTGATTCCAGCCAAGAAACCCTAGGGTTCCAGAACCCCAGGGTTTCTGATTCCAAACCAACGCGCCAAACAGCCCCTTATAGCATGTTTAACAAATAAAAAATACATGGAAACTTTTCTTTTTCAAATACTTTGTATCACTTGTTGCTACATTTATCAATATAGCTGAATAATAATTTGGGAGTAGATTCTCTGTTAGGTTGGGCTGTGTAAAAACTGATACAAACCAATGAACCGGACAAGACCGAACTGAATCGACTGGTTCGGTTCGACTTTTTCTGAATAAATTTGATTTTTTGGTTTAGTGGTAGTGAAAACCGATTGGTTCGGTTCGGTCCTCGGTTAATAATCTTAAAAAACCAAAAAAAATCGAACTGAACCGATATATATATTATATTTAATTTATACTAATAGACCATGTCCATTTTCCAGCCCAATAGCCCATGTCCATTTTACAGCCCAATTCATTATTCCATTTCCACCAGCCCACTATCCATGTCATTATGAAACCCTAGAATCATCTTCTCTCAAATAATATCTTTATCCCTCTTCTTCTTTTCGAATAAAGAGCACGCACACCCTCCTCTCCCATCTCCATTAATATCTTTATCCCTCTTCTTCTTCCCTAGTTCTCTCTTCTTAACATTTTCAAACTCTAGATTCACTCACCCACTACCGCCAGTCACTTGCCAGCGGCGACGAGCCATGACGAGCCATGCAATTTCTCGATTTGTTTCTCTCGTTCTCTATCTTTTTTCTAATTTTCTCATATTTCTACTTAACAGAGGAATTGTTTTCCATTTTTCTGCTTGCATTTTATTTAATTTGTTTTAATTTTATGCCTTTTATTCGCCAGTTTTCTTGTCCACCCTTCAAATCTCGATTTTTTGTTTGTTTTTCTTCTTGATTTGTTCTCATCGTTGAAATTATTTTTCAATTCGTTTGAATTTCGAATGTGTCATTCGGGTTTTATCATGGCTGTTGAGAAAATCGGGTATAATCAAACCGAACCGACCTGAACCGAACCAGGACGGTTCGATTCCAAAATGGAAACCGAGGTTGTTCGGTTTTTTTCAGTTTAGCATGCTATAGAATCGACATGTTCGGTTCAGTCCATGGTTCTGCCCAAAATCGGATCAAATCGAACCGTGCACACCCCTACTGTTAGGTGTGTTCATTGATGGCTTGGATTGGTTCTTTTCCCTAAATTTTAATGTATTTTTCTATATCCTAACAATGGAAAAATCATGGAGATCCTATATCCTAGATCTGGAACGGCGGAGTTGCGATGGAGAAGGGGGTTTATGGAGGTGTGGGTTTTTGAGGATGGAGAAGGTTTCACTCACGTTCGGGGGCGGGTCGGAGCTGAGGGCGTGGATTCGTCGGAGGGGGGAAAAGAAAAGGACATCGAACTGGGAAACGGAGGGCGGAAGGTGGGGGAGGAGAGAGAAAGAAGAAAGTGCTAGTCGAGGCAGGCAGATGACGACAACCGGCGAAACGCCGATGGCGAATGAGGGATGTCAGTGAAATAGATGAATTAGGCCGGCGAGAAGACGTGGGTGAGCCGATGGGATTAGGAAGAAGAGGAAGGTTACGTTACTTTGCAATTGCAAACTTAAAAAAAAAAAAGAAAGAAAAATAAGAAACGGAAAGCAAACGGCTGTCAAATTAGACTTGATTTAAAAAAAAAAAAATAATGATCCAATAACATTGTGCCACGTGGCTGGGCTGCAAAAGATGGGTGCAGCCCAGCCAGCACCTAAGTTTTACTCTTTTATTATTTCTCAATATGAGTAAATTTGTTTCTTCAACTTTTTTTTGTTATTTTTGTTATTGTTTTTTTTCCATTTATAGTATAGACTTTGTTTGGTCCTTGAATTTAATTTGTTTTTATTATTTATTTATTTTTTATATTGTTTTATATTGTTGATTGATTTTTATTTTTGTTTTTGATTGATGTTTTTTTTTTCCTGTTTATTTTCATGTTATGTTCAATTTTTTCAAATAAGAGGTTTTAATATGTATTTTTTGTAATAATCTTTCCCATATGTTATGTCCCTTTGTTTCGTAATGAGTAGTCTTATTATTATTATTTTTTTAGTACAATAGGAGTTGGGGGATTTGAATCACAGATCTCATGATCGTTAACACATTCGATATGTCAGCTGAGTTATGCTTTCTTTGTTGAGTAGTCTTATTATATATAAACCTTTGTCGATATATAATATAAATTATGTAAATTTTAGTAGGTATATGTGTTATAATTAAAATAGTGGAGAGAGAGGCAAGAAGAACATTGAAAAAAGTGAATTAAAAAAAAAAAAAGAAACAAGGACATGGGGAAACGCAAGAGATAGATAATATTTTTTTTCTTTTAAAAATGTTCATTAATAATTCATATTTGAAAAATAAAATATATAATAAGACAATAGTTTTTTTTTTTTTTTTGAAATAGTTGATTCACGTGAATCACGATATTCTCGTGAATCATGAAACTATTATCACGAGAATCGATGAACTATTATAGCATGTTTGACAAATAAAAAATACATGGAAACTTTTCTTTTTCAAATACTTTTATCACTTGTTGCTAACTACATTTATCAATATAGCTGAATAATAATTTGGGAGTAGATTCTCTGTTAGGTTGGGGTGTGCAAAAATTGATCCGAACAGGACCAAACTGAACCTACTAGTTTGGTTCGGCTTTTTTCGAATAAATTCGATTTTTCGGTTTAGTGGTAGGAAATATCGATTGGTTCGGTTCGGTCCTCGGTTAATAATCTTAAAAAACCGACAAAAATCGAACCGAACCGATATATATATTATATTTAATTTATACTAATAGACCATGTCCATTTTCCAGCCCAATAGCCCATGTCCATTTTACAGCCCAATTCATTATTCCATTTCCACCAGCCCACTATCCATGTCATTATGAAACCCTAGAATCATCTTCTCTCAAATAATATCTTTATCCCTCTTCTTCTATTCGAATAAAGAGCATGCACACCCCTCCTCTCTCATGTCCATTAATATCTTTATCCCTCTTCTTCTTCCCTAGTTCTCTTTCTTAACATTTTCAAACTCTAGATTCACTCACCCACTACTGCCAGTCACTTGCCGGCGACGACGAGCCACGACCAGCCATGCAATTTCTCGATTTGTTTCTCTCGCTCTCTATCTTTTTTCTAATTTTCTCATATTTCTACTTAACAGAGGAATTGTTTTCCATTTTTTTTCTTGCATTTTATTTAATTTGTTTTGATTTTATGCCTTTTATTCATCAGTTTTCTTGTCCACCTTTCAAATCTCGATTTTTTTGTTTGTTTTTCTTCTTGATTTGTTCTCATCGCTGGAATTATTTTTCAATTCGTTTGAATTTCAAATGCGTCATTCGGGTTTTATCATGGCTGTTGAGAAAATCGGGTATAATCGAACCGAACCGACCTAAATCAAACCAGGACTTTTCGGTTCCAAAATGGAAACCGAGGTTGTTCGGTTTTTTTCAGTTTAGCATGCTATAGAACCTACATGTTCGGTTCGGTCCATGGTTCTGCCCAAAACCGGACAAAATCGAACCGTGCACACCCCTACTGTTAGGTGTGTTCATTGATGGCTTGGACTGGTTCTTTTCCCTAAATTTTAATGTATTTTTCTAAAAATATTATAAAATAATTTTCGCACATCTATCTAAAAATCAGTTTATGTTAAATTTTAAATCATTTTTATTAGTAAAATAGAAATTATTTTTGCTAATTAATTCTTGAATATCATTTATTCTTTCTTTTCCATTATCTTTAGGGTGAAAATCTTTTAATTTCCCCCTTCAATTATAATTTATATTGTTATTTGCTTTAAAGAAGAAATAAATTTCTTCCACTAAAATATTGATTATTATTATAATTTTATACAATAAACATGACAATGATCTATTAATGATATATAATTGATAGACACATAAATAGTATATCAGTAATAGAAATAAACATAGTCAATCAATGATAGAGATCTATCACTGATATTATTGATTGACTATTATCAACAGTCTACAGTGATAGACATGGGTAAAAAAGGAATTACATAAAAATATTTAAATAGATACACAAAAATTTAAAAAAAAATGTCATATTTATAAATTATTTATATGTGTGACATATTTCTAAATATGACAACTATGTTTGGCATTCATTACAATTTTACTTGTGCGTGTGTGTGAATCAACCATATTTAAACATCAAAGATTATTTTTTAAAACTTGCAGCTAAGTAGATAATATAAAATTAATAATATTTTATGACACTCTACCTACCTCCTATAGGAAAAAAAAAATAATACACATCTTTCAAAACGTAGATCTGCACACGTTATTCAAAAAAAAAAAAAATAATAAGTGACTCCATAGTCCATACTTGTTTGCATCAGATCTGCAGCCAGTAGGTCGAACGGAGGAATGGAAATTGTCAGGAGCTATTTTAGTTTCATCTCTCTTCTTCTTTTATCATTTTTATTATGGGGTTCTTCGGGTAGTAATCTTGAAGATTTTCTTCACTGTATTTCTCTTCATTCCTCAAACGACGACTCAAATTCAACCCTCATTTACACTCCATCTCCTTCCTCCTACTCTTCTGTTCTAAATTTCACCATTCGAAACCTCAGATTCTCGGGACCTGTCCCAAAACCAATCGCTATAATCAAACCATCACAAGCTTCCCAAGTTAAAGCAGCCGTCATTTGCTCCAAGAATCATGACCTCCACATCCGAATCCGCAGCGGTGGCCACGACTTCGAGGGTCTTTCTTACGTTGCGGCCAACGTTTCATTCGTGTTGATTGATTTGGCCAATCTTAATTCAATTATGATCGACACGGAAAACAACACTGCATGGGTTCAATCTGGGTCGACCATGGGCGAGTTCTATTACAAACTCGGCCAAAAAACTTCAACTTTTGGTTTTCCCGGCGGTGTGCAACCAACTGTGGGCATTGGCGGGTTCCTAAGCGGTGGTGGGTACGGGCTAATGGTTAGAAAATATGGCCTTGCTGTGGACAATGTGGTGGATGCTCAACTTGTAGATGCAAATGGAAGGCTTCTTGATAGAGATTCAATGGGGGAGGATTTGTTTTGGCCATTAGAGGCGGTGGAGGAGGGAGCTTTGGGATTGTTTTGGCATGGAAGTTGAAGTTGGTTCCAGTTCCTCCCGTTGTTACGTCCTTTACGGCTTATAGAAGTTTGGATCAAAACACGAACAAGTTGGTCCATAGGTGGCAGTACGTTGCACCAGAGATTGATGAAAGATTGTTCATTGGCATCATAGTGACAGCTACGAATTCAAGCGAAGGAGGGAGAAGAATGATTGGAGTATTTTTCTACTCCCTATTTCTAGGAAAGGCAGAGGAGCTTATTTCCATCATGAATCAGAGTTTCCCAGAGCTGGGGCAGAAAAAAGAAGATTGTATTGAAACCAAATGGGTTGAATCAATGGCATATCCAGCAAGTGGGTATGTTACAGCAAAGGATTTGAATTTTTTGCTCGACAGAACCCCACTCAGCAGTGGAAGATACAAAACCAAATCTGATTACGCCACTGAACCCATCTCAGAAACCACACTCGAAGGTATATGGGAAAGGTTCAATGCCAATGGCATAGAAACAGTGCAGCTCGTATTGATCCCTTATGGAGGGAAAATGAATGAGTTTTCTGAAACGGACATTCCTTTACCGCATCGCGCTGGATATCCCATCAAAATTGCTTATTATGTTACATGGGAAACACCGGAAGCTGATTCGAGACACTTGGAATGGACCCGAGAGTTGTATGACTACATGGCTCCTTATGTGTCGAAATCGCCGAGGGCTGCGTATGTCAATTACAGAGACCTTGACATTGGGAGAAACACCAAGGACGGGATCCCGACGAGCTACGAGGAAGTGAGCGTTTGGGGGTTGAAGTATTTTGGGGTTAATTTTGAAAGGTTGGTGGAAGTGAAAACGAAGGTGGATCCCTTTAACTTATTCTGGCATGAACAGAGCATACCGTCCCAGTTCTATGTGGAGGACCTCAAGCAAAAAAGTCCTAATGCATGCCCAGATGTGTCTTACAATACAATGCAATATCTCTAAACAAAATTTAACGAGTTTTGATGTGTGACGGACAATAATGTAAAGTTTAAATTGAATTTTGATCTATTCTAATCTCTATTTTTTAAAAATATCTATTTTGGTTTTTATACTCTCACACCTCGCCCCAAGTACCCTACCAACTTAAGACGAGATGTGACGACAATATAGGCTCTGAGTGTTCAATGAAGTTTATTTTCAACTCTCTCTTACTTCATGACTTAACTTCATCTATAGACATCAAATGCACTAGTGGCAGATATTGATTATCAAGACTGAATTGAAATTCAAGAGCAACTTGGTGAAAAATAAGAATAAAGAATGAGCTAAAAAACTCAGTGAGTGGTGAGTTATAATAAAATAACTTTAGAGAAACTATATTTTCATGCTAAATAGCAATTCAAAGCTCTGTGAAACCAATGCAAATCGTGAATAACTTAATAATTCAAGATAGTTTAACACACATAGAAATCTATAACAACAACTCTTGAAAACATAAAGTTAAACTTGTAAAACCCATCGCCAAATCTACATCCAAACCTGATCATGTTGGCATAGAGTAATCTCGATAAGCACAACAGAGAAGCTGGTCATACTATATATGGAGAGTCTCGACGTATATAGCAGAAAAATTGGTCATACTACGTATCAAATAATCTCAAGTCACATAGTAGAAAAAATATGGTTATACTATACACCGAGTAATCTTAAGATGTATATAGTAGAGAAAAAACGGTCATACGAGCAAATAAAACCCCCCAAATAGGCAAAACACCCTAACACATGGCCCAAAGCCTATGTGAGTGCCAGAACGGGTCCTAAAGACCTCATATATATATTGTAGGGACTGAATTATCTTTTGTCACACCCTGTCCCATATTACCCTAACCAATTACCTAGGGCATGTCGTGCCGACAATAGATCCCAACTAACTATGAAATCCATTGTCAAACTTATGAAAACAAAACACATTTTTGAAAACAATAGGTGACAGGCAAAAACTTTATTGAAACAAAATCCATAAAAATTTTAGCAGAGTTTCCCCTAAAAATTGGATAAACACACTTGAAATTGAAAATACACTCTCAAATAATTTATTCAAACTCCAACACTAGCACCAAGTGTGTCCTAACCAGTAATCAGTTCATAAACCAACAACCAGAGTACAACCACAACCAAAACCACTTATGAAAAAAAAACCATAAAATTATAATTTACAAACCAACATAAACTCAAATGGTATATGTCACACCCCGTCCCAGATTACCCTACCAATCCAGAATGAGTTGTGACGACAATAGACCCCGAGTGTGTAATGACATCTATTGTCAAGTCTCTCCTATCTTATACCTCAACTTCATCTCCAAAGATCTTATATACAACGCAACAAAAATTTATAATCTTTACCTACAATAAATGAGACTGGTGGTAGATTTCGATCAGATAACTCTAGTTGAAACTCAACAGAAACCTGGTGGGAAAATAAGGATAAAAGAATGAGCTAAAAGCTCAGTGAGTGGTAATTTCATAAAAAAAAAAACTCTCGATAAAATTCTTCGCATATTAAATGTAATTCAAAACTTTGTAAATTGATGTAAATCATGAATAATTTAGAAACTCTCGAGATAAGTACAACCTAGTAAAACCTGTAACCATAGCTCTTGAGAACATAAGTAGCATAATAAAGATTATAGTTCTTGAAATAATAACTCTTTAAACATATGCACATGTTAGTAAAAACATAGATAAGGAAATTCGCAATTACAACTCTGGAAAGCATAAACATAACTAGTAAAATTCATAACCAAATCTATACCCAAATCTCTGTCATACTGGAGTAAACTAATCTCAATAAGCACAACATAGCAATTTCTGTCATACTATGTATCGAGTAATCTCTAGATACATAGCAGAGCATATATCTGTCATACTATGCACCGAATAATCTCAAGGTACATAGCAGAGTCAATCTCTGTCATACGTAATGCCTCAAGACCAGGATTTAAACTAGGATTCAGAATCCGGATTCGGCACCTAATGGCCCCAACATTCCCCTGCATCCCCTACTGCCTGAGCACGCGAGCATACTATGGAAACGCATTCTCATAGCATACTGGTAATCACCATGGGTACAAAGTTCTAGTGGTTTGAAACCCACTTTTAACATAAAAATTTTAATTCTCAAACTCTTTCTGAAAATTGTGTTCTCTTGCTCTAAACAAGTTTTCATAAACTTGAGAGATTTCTGAAATAACATTAAACATTTATAATTTCTCAAATAATATAAAACATTTCCAAAGTTATATTTTCTCTGAAACCACATCTCATAAATCTCATACATTTCTCAAGAAACATTAAAACACTTCAAACATCTCAATAATCATCAAGATTCTCAAATATATTTTAAAATGATAAATCAAGCTAAACTCACAAAATTACTGAAAATTTATAACGATTTCTCTCAAACATCTCTAAAACCATAACTTTAGTTGTTGTTGCCAAATTTTGGACATGAGAAATCTCACATGACCTCCACGTGACAACGACGATGAATTTGTATTCTTGGGGGAAGAACGCGGCTTGCAAGATAAGAAAAACCTGGACACCGGTGTGGTGTAGGCCACACAGGCTCCGATGCTTAAGTCAGAGAGGGTTTTGAGAGAATTTAGGAATTTTAGGAGAGTATTGTAAGCTGGAATGAACTTTCCTTGCTCTCCCCCTGAGGGATAGCTTAAATAGCTTCATTTTTAGGATTTTTCGTGGGTTTTCGTCTTCGAATGGGGAAAGGAAAGATCGAATTGGGCTGGACCGATGGCACACGGGCCATGAGGGAACGAGGCAAGGCCCAAAATTGGGCCTTGCCATATGGTCGGCCTCGGCCTCGGTCGAGGCCTACCACGGGCTTGGGCCGAGCCCCAGCTCCGGTCTTCATCCCTCCTATGCTAGACCATGGCAAGGCCTAAAATGGGGCCTTGCCATGTGGTTGGCCTCGGCCTCGACCGAGGCCGACCACGGGCTTGGGCTTCGCCCAACCCTGTTTCTTCGTCCCTTCCGTCCTAGGTCGGTCTCCTGTCGGTTTCGGTCCATTTTGACTTCGTATTGGGCTTCTTTCCTTATTTGGTCCTTCATTGCAGCCCTTTAGCCAGCCCATTCTTGTTGGTCCAATGTCACCCATAACATTAGTAAAAATCATAAAATATTGAAAATCTCCGACAATTCTCTATAAATCTTATAACAATTTCTCTAGAATCATACATAATTAAAGAATTCTTGAAAACTCCATAATAAAAATTAAATGATGCAAACTTTTCATAAATAAACCACTCACAGAACAATTGTCGTTGACATCCCAAATCATGAGCTATTCCAATTGTCGTTCAACCTAAATTCCAATAACCACAACAAAAATCATTCTCCAAATCATGTAATTAGAAAATTACATTGCTAACTAACCAAAAATTAATAATCTAATTTCCAATCTCTTTCTTTTCCCCATAAGTCCAATCTTTCACATCTTACTTTTTCTTTCAACTATTTATTACCAAAGTTGTTTTGTCTTTTTCCTCCAATTAAAATACTATTCTTTCTCTCCCTTACACAACATTTTCATTTAATAACAATAATCTATTTCCCACAAGTTCTCTCTCCCAAGTAAAGGCTCTCTTAAATGGATTTCTCTCTCCCCCACATTTAATAATCAAACCACTTTTCCCTTATTTCTTAATAATTAACTTTCTTTCTCATCTTCTTCTTCCTCATTTTCTCAACTTCTTCAACAACAACACTCTATTTTTCTTCCTTCCAGCCCATACGTTTATTTTAACTTACAACTCTCTAATCTTTTAAGCTTCCTTAAATTAAGTTTCTAGTAATTTCTCTTGGCATGACAAACTTTTCTCTTAACTAATTTCTCTTTCCTTCCCTAAAATTAAAATAACCTCCCAATAAAATTGAACATTGCAAATACCCAAATTCCATTTCTTAACTTTCCACCTACCCAAATAATAACATAAGCAAACTACGATCTTCATCCTCCTATTTCAAAGTATCCATAAGAATTTCACAAGCAGAAAAAGAAAAATCCATAAAACTCTCTTTAAAGACCACATCTTTTCATGGTTTCCCTAAAAAAAAAAACTTACCAATCTAAATCTTCTCGCTTGAGCCTCTCAACACCACTTTCAATTTCATGCTTGGCATGCTTCAACTCCTCAATTTCATTTATGTGTTGTTTCTCTCTCTCGAAGAAAAGTTTCTTCTACTCTCTCGATCTCCACATAACTCTCTAAAAAAAAAAAATCTTCTTTCTTTTCCCTTATGTTTATAACTCTCTTCCAACCACTTGTCAAACTTCTAACACATCCACACAACACCACCATCATATACCACATGCACAACATAAGAAAGTCACTTGCTTTCTAATTCAATTCAATTTTTTTTCTTTCTTTTAAACAAATAGTTAATGACGATTATGCCCTTACAGTATAACACCTTCAAAATGATGCTAGCCACCCTAATTATAAAAAAAAAGCATCAATATTACATTTACATGCAAAATGATATGTAATATATATGAAATTGGTGGCAGATCCCGATCTCAATAGGCTCATTAGAAACTCAGGTGCTATCTGTTTGAGAAATAAATGATAAAAGAATGAGCTAAAAAGCCCAGTGAATGGTGAGAGTTTAAATGAAAACAATTTTAAGGAAACTATTAACATAAACGTTTATAAATGGTCGCTCATAAACATTATAAAACTCTTGCACGTAAAACTCTTGAAATAGTTGTAAATTCCATTGCAATTAAGCACTCAAATATTTTGAAGACGGCAAAATCTTTAAAGTATGATCCTTGAAGCATAGTCTTTTTAAAAACATAATATCCAAGCATAAGCTTTAAAACCTAGTCACATTGCTAGGAAAATTGGTCATTGAATTTGTACCCGAAACTAGTTATACTGGCATAAAGTAATTTCAATACGGACAGCAGAGCGAACTAGTAATACAATGCATGGGGAAGGCCCCAAATACACAACAGATCAAATCTAGACATACTGTACATCGAGTAATATCAAGATACACAACAAAGCAGCTAGTTATACTATATATTGAGTAGTCTCCAAGTATATAGCAGAGAAAATCTAGTCATACTATGCACCGAGTAATATCAAGGTACATAGCAAAGCAACTAGTCATACTATATACTGAGTAATCTCAAAGTATATAGTAAAGTGAATCTAGTCATACTATGCATCGAGTAATCTCAAGGTGCATAGCAGAGCAAAGTAGGTCCTAAAGACCTCATATAAATCATATATGTACACTACTAAAACACATTTGCGTAAGTGTATCAAGAAATCACCATGGGTACAACATTCAGTGTTTTGAAAACAGTTTCTATATAATAATCAACGTAAGTTCTCAACCCACGTTAAAGTCATAAATTTCGACGTCGCCACAACTTCTCGAACGCTTTTCTGGCCAACCTCCCTTCTTGAACCATCTCTCTTGGGATTTTTTTAAAAAATAATGTAAATTAAAAAATAGAAATATGGTCATTTTGAAAGTATTGTTAAATTTAGGGTAGATGATTCGTGTACATGGGCCACAATTTAGCTAAGTCATGGCCCGTGTACACGTATAGGTTAATGAAATGCGACCTATATCTGCGAGGAAGGGCAAACTCATGTACCACGTACACGTTTTTCATTCCACATTGCGCCAACTGGTGGCATTCAATGCCAGATGGTTGACACATAACTCGTGTACGCAGAACATGAATGCTTTATAGATCTCGTGTACCATGTACACGATTTCCATATGGATCTCGTGTACCATGTACACGATTTGGTGGTCCCTTTAAACGCCCCACTAGCATCCAAATCAAAACCCTCTCGCCTCTCTCTCTCCCCCCGCTAATTCTCTACAAAATCTATCCCACCTCCCTGCGTTTCACTCAAAACCATCTCCCAGCCGCCAGCCCCCTCCTCACCTTTGCATTATTCGCCACCGGCTTCATTTTTTTTTTTGGTTTTTTTTTTGTTTTTTCTCTTTTTTTTTTTTACTATTATTTGAATATTTTGCATGTTTATGCTCTATTTTGGTCAAATCTACATTTTAGATTTATTTTGGACGGATCTACATATTTTTTCGACTTATTTTAGGACTGATATACATGGTTTTTGGATCGATCTACATGTTTTTCGAATTATTTTAGATCAATCTACATGTTTGTTAGATTAATTTTGAACCAATCTACTTTTTTTTATCTGATCTATGATTTTAGTTGTAGTTTTGGGCTTATTTTAGACTCTTTTGTATATTTTTGCACTGATCAATTTGTTTTGGGATTGATTTTGGATCGAACTACATGTTTTTATCTGATCTATAATTTTAGCTACAGTTTTGGGTTAATTTGGAGTATTTTGTATGTTTTTTTTGGATTGATTTATATGATTTACAATTTTGGTTGTATTTTATTAGTTTAGATTGAGTTGATTTGGACTATATTGTATGTTTTTGGACAGATTTGATTTATGATTGTGGTTGTTTATATTAGTTTTGAATTGGGCTGATTTCGATTAATACAGTGTTTGAAGTTGTTGGACTAATTTTTATGGTCTATATTTAATTTATGGAACAAGGTTATTTTTTAAATTAAAATTGAGAATAATTAATTTTATATTATAAACTCATTAAGTCTTTGTTATTGTAAGCCCTAAACTCTCTTTTGATCATATTGTGCTCATATATGATGTTATGACATATGCAAATTGATATAGGTTGCACTAAAAGATGTCGTGGTAGAATTTGGGAATCTCCTAAGTTGTGGATATTAACGTACACAAAGCTTCATAAGGAGACAGGTTACGCATTGGGATAAGCATATTAAAAGTTGAGTTGAAGTAAGTTAAGGTCATGAGCAAGTTGGGTACACATTAGGTGTATGTTGTGTTGAATACAAAAGCTGTAATTTCTAATTAATTTAGTTAAAATTTCTTTACAATTTAGGTGGATTGAAAGGGACTTAAAGTCTAAAGAGAGAAGGAGGAGCTGGCCATTTTAGTTACATTTTCGTTGGAGTTTTTTTTGTTATAGTGGAAGGATGAGCTGTCCAACACTTGTGACTGCAGTAGACAGCTGGAAGCTCTAGGAAGTGGATAAACTTAAAACAGTCATATCTCTCAATCCACTTGAGCAAATTCGATGATTCTTGAGCCAAAATCTCAGAAATTGAATGAAGATTAGGTCTGGAAAATATGAAGAAGAAGGTCGTGAAAATTTAAGAAAACCGAGAGGTGTTCCCAGTTTTTCGGCCAGCAGAACAGGGTGAAGAAATATGGTGATTTTGAGCTCTTGAGGACGAATTAGAAGCTAAAATTTTGAGGTAAGTAAGTTTAGATGTTGTATTTGAGGGTTATCAAATAAAATTTGGTGGTTTGTTTTGCTAAATTTTGAGAAACTCATGCTGGAAGTCGAATCTGTAATTTTTGGCGCAAAACAGAGGGGTCTAGAGAGCTTAAGGAAGTTGTGTTCCAATTTGTTATACCCTATTGCCAAGTGTGTGCAATTACTATCCTATGAGTTATGTGACTGAGTTAGATCAATTTTTGGGCCAAGTAGCAAAAGGGATTAGTGTTATGGAATTCATGTTCAGGGCAAACGAAGATAGGAGAAGCTTATAAGCCTTGGGAGCCTTCCGGTGTTTGTGAGTAATTTTGTTTGAAAACCTATGCGTTGATCTTTATTTATTCAAAAGCTTACTAGTGATGGATATTGAAGCATGCTTAAACTAAGTTATATTCATTTTTCATTGAATTCCTACTAATAGATGTCGGTGTTGAAAGTTAAGCATAATTGTAACTAGTTTGTTACTCCGCGTTCAAGCATGAAACCTAAGTTTGGAAGTAGGGTTTTTCTTGGAAGTACCATGCATTAATCCACTCTAAAACATGTTTGAATTGCTTGAAACTTAAAGTATGATGGTTTGGCTATGTTAAAGAATTTATGCGTTGAGAACACGAAAAATGAGTTTGGTTAATGAGTTCTCTTTTAATCATACGATGAACTACACTTGAAGTTGGAAGCTTGTTTAATGATGAAAGTTTGTGTTTATGTTGAGAACTTGCTGAATGTGATTCCAAAACATGTTTCCTAACTATTTAAAGCATGCCCTTGTATATTATTAACCCCCT
The DNA here is from genome assembly GCA_033996785.1 of Trichosanthes truncata. Classification (NCBI taxonomy): domain Eukaryota; kingdom Viridiplantae; phylum Streptophyta; class Magnoliopsida; order Cucurbitales; family Cucurbitaceae; genus Trichosanthes; species Trichosanthes truncata. The sequence goes on from JAWPNB010000004.1 coordinate 7,932,588, forward strand.
GTACTGAAGGACACGGAGAAGGTACCTGGGAGGGAGAAAACTTGACCCCCGATACTGAAGGACAGTGAGAAGGTATTCGGGTGGTAGTTGGTCTGACCCCAATACTGAAGGACATGGAGAAGGTATTAGGGGAGACCAGTGAGCCTAAATGGCATACCACGTGCACGTGAGAGAGAGAGGTATTGAAGTTGTTGGTTAGAGAGGACTCTACCATAGCTAGGGTATCATGCTACAAGTTTTCTTTATCATGAGTTTTGATGCATTGATTATCGTGGTGCTTAAAGCCTATAATTTGGCGACATTGTTTAATTACTTTTGATACTTTACCTATGAACGCATAACTTATTAAATAGTCACTCACTGGGCTTCCCAGCTCACGTTTTCAACATGTTTTCTCTCCCCAGGTAGCAAACGAGTTCCCGGTGCTTAGCCTCGACAAGACCTGTTTGCCACCACGCCACTTAGCTCCGTGTATATATATACTTCCACCTGTATATAGTTTTGAAATAAAAGCATTCTAGTCGGGGTGTAATACTTAAGTATGTTATGACTTGTTATGAAAACCTAGTATGGAAAAATGATTGCATCTTATTCAGGTGTGCAACTGTGCGCTCAATTTTACTAGTTCATATATGCTTCGTTGTATACAATTTCAGGTTAATGTTAGGTTGGGCAGGGAGTGGCAGTAAGAGGGCTGCTCTTCTCTGTCTTCGCATTCCTTCCTAGGATTAGGCAAGTGAGCTGGGAGGGGGTGTGACAGTTATAAACTAATTATTTTTATATTATAAACAAATTAACTCTTTGTTATAACCCTAAATTTTATATTATAAACTAATTAAGTCTTTGTTATAAAGTAATTAACGTTTTATTATATACTAATTAAGCCTCTTTGTTGTAAACTAATCAGGAAGTATGAAATTTTATATTATAAACTAATTAAGCCTTTGTTATAAACTAATTATTTTTATATTATAAACAAATTAAGTCTTTGTTATAACCCTAAATTTTATATTATAAACTAATTAAGTCTTTGTTATAAAGTAATAAAATTTATATTATATACTAATTAAGCCTCTTTGTTGTAAAATAATTATGAAATATTAAATTTATATTATAAACTAATTAAGTTTTTGCTATAAACTAATTAATATTTAGTTAACATATATTATTTTTATTTTTGTACAGTTGAAATCAAGTTGGTAAAATATGTCATTGCATCGTGAGGAATTAGTGATACTTGAACTTGGTTGGTGGAGATAGTGATATAGAGGAAGAACTTGATGAACTATATGGAGATAACTCGAATCTTCCTTCCCCTAAGTCAAAATGAAGAGGGGCCTTTAAATTTTTTTACAGATATAAATTTGGAGATTACTAATTCAATATGTGAAGAAGGGTCTACTTTAGAAGAAGAGGCAAAATTTGTAGAAATGAACTCGTGTATAATAAGTAAAGGATTGTTAAAGAAGATCCACAACTTGCCATAAAAATAAATATTGTGTTAAACAACACTATCAGATTACTGTGATGGAATCAAATCGAGATATCTCGTTGATAATTCTCATTTATGAGAATTATTTAACCCTAAAACTAAGTTGTTCTTGCCCTTTTTGAACATTTTATCGAATAACGAGAAGGCTCAAAATAGCATTTATAAGATAAATTCATGCAAGCTTGTTGGAGTATGGAAAAAGAAGAATTAAGTTGAAAAGATAAAGGAAAGTTGGCTACAATTGTTGTTTTTGTGCAGATTTGAGGAAATGAAGAAAATGCAAATGAAATGCAATTGCATTTCCTTGAGAAGGCAAGGTGGTGAACAAGAGGGAAAATGCAATTGCAATGCAATTGCATTTTCTGGACTTATCAAACATTACGGAAATTACGGAAATTACCAAGATTCACGCATTTTGCTTGATTTATGGGAGAATTTCAAGCCCAAACTCATGCCCAAACCTTGACCCATGATTGAAGGAGCACAATGATGGAAACCTAGCCTTCAATGCCTATAAAAACAAGAAGATCGAAGCAATGGAGGACATTTTTGATATGGGTTTTTCTACTGTTTTTCATTTTCGGACAGCAACTGTTTAGTTTCATTTTTCTGTCATTTTCTCCAGCAGTTTTTTTATCATTGGGCACTGAAATTTTCGAGTTCGATCCCTCCTCAACGAAAGTTCGAGGAGGTGAAGATTCAATTACTTTTGAGGCTATTTGTGGTTCGATCTAAACAAGGAGATAGTCGCCCAACAATGTTCTTTTGCTCTACTTTTCTTCATTTTTAATTCCTTATATAAGTTATGTTTTCAATCTTAGTTTTTGTTGCTAACTATTGAGTAATTTGATTTTATTGCTTGTTTACAAGATTTTGAGTTTCCCCCAGTAGAGTTATTTTTGAATGTTTGGTTTTTAAGTTAATGAGATTATTAATATTGCATTTCAATTCTGTTTTTTTTTTTTTTGCTGCAACTGTAAGTGTCTGGAGTTATTAGATTGGGTTTATTAAAGTATTCTTAAGAAATTTTTAGTTTAAATTGCCCAATTATTCTAGAATTTAATTTATGTATTTTAGCTATTCATTATGAGTTTTATAGCAATTAAATTTTGGATTTTCATTTCTTCCATAATGAGCTAAATTTTCTTTAGGGGTTCAAGTTGGTGAAAGCCTTAAGGAAAAATGCAAAAGCTCTAAAGCATAACCAATCTAGCTAGCATGTGAACTTTGTTTGCTTTTGTTGAATTTAGATATGGGTAAATCTAGTCGGCCAACTAGTGATTGCTTGTCAAGCTTGAACTTAATATCGAAAGAGTTAAGGGAAAGCCGATGTCACAAAAGAAATGGAGGAAAAGGCTTAGAAATAAGTTCTGAACATCAACCCTAGACATAAGGCGAGACTCCAAAACCACCAGAGTTGTGTGCCAAAATATCTAAGTTAGATTAGCCATAGACATATAGGTTTAATCATTTAGTCTCCTAAAGATTTTGAATCAAAATTGAATAGGAGTTGAACTCAGTTTACTTACTTTTCACATGTTTAGTCAAGATTGCAATTGCATTTTGAATAGCATTTTTTCCAAAGGTGCTTGAACCACGTGAAATCCCTTATTTTTACTCATTGATTTTTCACCCATTCTTTGTTAACAAACCAGCCTCTTATATTTTTACATCTTCGGTTACCCCAATTTCATTGTGTAAGCAACTTTGTGTTGACTTCATAAGATTTTTTTTAAAACCCATTCCCTTGGGTACGATACTCTGGAGTACTTCCAGTTTCTTTATTACTTCGATCATGTGCACTTGCGTGTAGCGAAAAACCCCGATCAAGTTTTTGGCGCCGTTGCCGGGGAATGACATTTCCAATAAAATTTATTTTGGACACACAAATTGTGAGCAGATTGCAATTAAATTGCAATTGCAATCCTTCTATTGCATGAAGTCCGAACTTGATTTGCAGGTACTTGCAGGTTGGGTTTAGTGCATGCAAAAAGAGCTTTGTCTCTTGGAGCTTGATCCTGAAATAGAGAGAACCTTCCACCAACGCCGTAGACAGTAAATGAGGAAGAAAAAGGAAAGACAAGAGTTGAACACATAGGAGATTCTTTTGAGAACTGTTTTGCAGGAACCTCAGATGGACCCACCTGTAGTTGATCCTCAAGTTAATCCTCAAGGAGGAGGGAACTTGCAACAAAATGCAAGGCATAATGTTGGGCAAAACAATGCACAACCCCATCAAGCAACTCCTCTTCAAAATCCCATCTTTATTGCAGAAGAGTAAGATAGAGCAATCAGAGACTATGCAGCTGCAACCTTTCAAAATCTGAACACTGGGATTGCGGAACCAAACATCGAAGCCAATCGCTTTGAGCTAAAACCAGTGATGTTTCAGATGCTCAATGCAATGGGTCAATTTGCAGGACTAAAAAATGAAGACCCGCATAAGCATTTAAAAACGTTTCTCAGGATATGCAATTCCTTCAAATTAACAAGAGTCTCTAATGACACTTTAAAGCTCAAACTTTTCCCTTTTTCTTTACAGGGAAATGCTGAAGCATGACTTGACTCTTTTCCTCCAGACTCAATCACCACATGGGATGAACTTGTAGAGAAGTTTCTTTTGAAGTATTTCCCACCCACTAAGAACGCTCAAATTAGAGGAGAAATTATTACCTTTAAATAGGGAATAAATGAAGCTGTAGATGCAGCCTGGGAGCGCTTTAAGAAGTTGGTGAGGAAATGTCCGCACCATGGCTTGCTTGCTTACCTCCTAATCGAGCATTTCTATAATGGGTTGACTCAGGCTTCGAAGACCCTAGTCAATGCATATGCTAATGGATCCTTGCTCAAAAAGACGGTGAACGAAGCAAATCAAATCCTAGATGCAATGGTATCCAATAATAGCCAGTGGGGAGAAGATGAGTCACAAAGCACCAGAAACGTCGCATGAATGCATGAAGTGGACACAATAGCATCATTAAGTGCCCAGATATCAGCAATGAACAACACCTTGAAGACATTTACTTTGGGGAACCACGCCTCTCTTGCTAATCTGAACCATATTGCCACTTCTAGTTGCATTTACTGCAATGAAAATCATCTTGTTAACAATTGTCCTTACAATCCTGTGTCTGTATGCTATGTAGGGCAAAATGGGTCAAATCCGTACTCAAACACATATAACCTAGGCTAGAGGCAGCACCCGAACTTTTCTTGAGAAGGACAGAATGCAAGCGCATCAAATTCAAATCAATACGTAAAACATAGAGTGCCACCAGGGTTCAATAATCAGCCACAACAGCAATGCACACAGAAGAATGCAAATCCAATGCAACAGCAATCGGCAGTACAAGGTCCATCCTTGGATAATATGATGAAGGAATTCATGGCTAAAAATGAGGCCATCATGAGCAAACATGATTCCATCATACAGAGCCAAGCCACCATCATTCAGAGTCAAGCTGCATCCTTGCGTAATCTTGAACTACAAGTTGGACAACTGGCAAATGAGATGAAGTATAGGCCACAAGGGGCATTACCAAGCACTACAGAGAATCCACAACGGGAAGGAAAAGAGCATTGCAAGGCGATCATGTTAAGAAGTGGATTCAAGTATGAAGGTCCAGAAATGTGCAAGGAGCAAGAAAGTTCAAAGAAAGCCAAGAGTTTTGAAGAGGAAAATAAGGAATGCATAGAAGAAAAAGCTCATAAACCAATTGAAGAAAAATCAGGTGAAGCGATAGAGAAAGTGATCGCTAAGCAACCAGAATAGGAAACGAAAACTCCAACAACAAATAGTTCAATCTTGACCAGTCGAGTACAGACCACCACTTCATTTTCCCCAAAGATTCAAGAAGAAGAATCAAGACACACAATTTAACAAGTTTTTAGACATTCTCAAGCAACTCCACATTAACATTCCGTTAGTGGAGGCGCTCGAGCAAATGCCTAATTATGTTAAATTTCTTAAGGATATCTTAACAAAGAAGTGCAGATTGGGGGAGTTTGAAACTGTGGCTCTAACAGAAAATTGCAGCACTCTAATCACGAGTAAATTGCCACCAAAGCTGAAAGATCCAGGGAGTTTCACGATCCATTGCATGATTGGAAACACAGATGTAGGAAGGGCGCTATGCGATTTAGCAGCAAACATCAATCTGATGCCTTTATCAGTTTTTAGGAAGTTAGAAATTGGTGACGCAAGACCTACGACGATAACATTGCAATTGGCAGACAGGTCGATAGCTCGTCCAATAGGGAAGATTGAAGATGTGCTGGTTAAAGTAGATAAATTTGTTTTCCCAGCTGATTTCATCATCCTCGACTGTGAAGCTGATAAAGATGTCCCAATCATTCTAGGAAGACCATTTCTAGCCACTGGTAGAACATTAATCGATGTTGAAAAAAAAGAACTCACAATGCGAGTAAATGGTCAAGAAATCAAATTCAACGTACTCAATGCATTAAGATACCCAGGGGAGATGGAAGAATGTTCAAGGGTTGATATGGAAGAATCTTCGCAATTGCATGAGTTTCAAGAGCAATCAGAAGAGGAAGAAGATTCTGATGGAGAAAATGAAGCAATAGCACTATCAGAGAATCTGAATAAGGAATTTAACAGAAAGACAACAAGTGTTATTGTTCGACCCCCAATGGAAGATCTTCCCGGCAAAACTGAAGTTGAGATGGACAGGACCTGTTTTGATTCAATATGGAGCTATGGATTGACAAGATGGAATAGAAAACACTGTCAAAGTCATTGGTTAAAGGATCGAGCCTTATTGGGGAGAAGACCTAAGGAGGAAAATGTCAATCTCCCTGATCAAATATGAGTAAGAGACCTTAAAAAAAAAAAAACTTATTTCTATGAGTTCTGAAATGTTTAAGCAATTTCTGTCTAAGGCAGAATCCTGTCTAGGCTAAGGTATTTAAGTTGACCGTTTAGGGAACACCTCTACCTGGGGATCTACTTGGGAAATTACTTAATAATTCCAAAATTCAAAAGAAATAAAAAAAAATCTGTTGGCGAGAACTTTTTAACAATTTACTTGTGAGTTCAGGTGAAAAGGAGAAAGGAAAGCATGAAATAAGATTGCATTTGCAAAGCAATTACATTCTGTCGGCAAAAGTGAAACAAGGACTGAATCAGCCAGGTTGAAAGAAAAGAACAGAGTGAATAGAACAGGATACAGCAATTCGCCTAACGCCTCAAAGGACCTGACATCCTGGAGTTTCTCCGACATTAGGGGAGTTGTTCTTTGCACCCTAAATTTTACTTGTTAAATCTATGATAGTTTGGATTGTGATGTTGTTATCTTAAACATGCTTATCTTTGTTCCTTGAATTTTGTCATGTTGTTTAATTAACTCCCAAGTTGTTTGATGTTCTGGGTCAATTAAGTTTGATTTTTTGTTTTTGAAATCGTGTACCTTTAAAAAAAAAAAAAATTCCTCAATGACGATATTTGGAATAGGCTCGACTCATTAAACACTTCTCAGTTATCCACCCAACTTTATAACTTCTTTATTCTCCTTAGCACCCCACCACCCATTCACCCTAGCTTGTGTCTCTATAATTCTAGGTTTAATAAGCTTGTTAATATGTATGGTCATCTCAACCACCCAAGAGCAAAACTAGTCAATGTGGACATTGCCGCATTTTAAGTTTGGGGGGATAGATACCTTACATTACTTTTGTTGCACATCGTTTTATATTCATTTTTTGCAATTCATGAAATGTAAACATGCTATGAGTTGTTGTATGAAGGCTGCCAAGTTGAAAAAAAATGGCGCCCAAAAAAAAAAAGGGATACTCCTCTTTCCATGACTTAACCAAGTAACCAGAGAAAGTCATGACACCCATGACTGCCTCTGCATGAAAGGTTGATTCAGGAAATGAGTAGGTTAAAAACGGTTTCAAATAGTGATGTGTGCTCGTAGTCAACTATCTTCACCACAAAGTGTCTGTAAGTTGGAACGAAGGTACAATTGACTAAGGAACCCCCTCAAAAAAATATATAAATTGAATAGCTTGGCAGTAAAACGAAATAAGTTTGGGGGAGTTTTTCTTTTGTTTAGTCAAGTTGTTTCTCAAAAGATGGCCTATGTAGGAAGCAAGCAAGATGAAACTAGAAGAATAGGGATACAATTCTAGGTAAGTATGGGTGAAAAGTGCAAAAGTCAAGACTAAGGTGAGATTAAAGTTGTGATAAACATGTGTTATGCGCTTGAGATGTCTCCTGAGAGGATATTTGTTTTGTCAAGAATTTGGGTTAGTTGTAGAATTTCATACCTAGATAACTGTGATTTTGATAATTGCTTGAGGACAAGCAATAACTCAAGTTTGGGGGTGTGATCATTCTCATTTATGAGGATTATTTAACCCTAAAACTAAGTTGTTCTTGCCATTTTTGAACATTTTATCGAATAACCAGCATGCTCAAAATAGCATTTATAAGATAAATTCATGCAAGCTTGTCGGAGTATGGAAAAAGAAGAATTAAGTTGAAAAGATAAAGGAAAGTTGGCTAAAATTGTTGTTTTTGTGCAGATTTGAGGAAATGAAGAAAATGCAAATGAAATGCAATTGCATTTCCTTGAGAAGGCAAGGTGGTGAACAAGAGGGAAAATGCAATTGCAATGCAATTGCATTTTCTGGACTTATCAAACATTACGGAAATTACGGAAATTTACCAAGATTCACGCATTTTGCTTGATTTATGGGAGAATTTCAAGTCCAAACTCATGCCTAAACCTTGACCCATGATTGAAGGAGCACAATGATGGAAACCCTAGCCTTCAATGCCTATAAAAACAAGGAGATCGAAGCAATGGATGACGTTTTTTATATGGGTTTTTCTACTGTTTTTCATTTTTGGACAGCAACTGTTTAGCTTCATTTTGCTGTCATTTTCTCCTGCAGTTTGTTTATCATTGGGCACTGAAATTTTTGAGTTCGATCCCTCCTCAACGAAAGTTCGAGGACGTGAAGATCCAATTACTTTTGAGGCTATTTGTGGTTCGATCTAAAAAAGGAGATAGTTGCCCAACAATGTTCTTATGCTCTATTTTTCTTCATTTTTAATTCCTTATCTAAGTTCTGTTTTCAATCTTAGTTTTTGTTGCTAACTATTGAGTAATTTGATTTTATTGCTCGTCTACAAGATTTTGAGTTTCCCCAGTAGAGTTATTTTTGAATGTTTGGTTTTTAAGTTAATGAGATTATTAATATTGCATTTCAATTCTGTTTTTTTTTTTTTTTTTGCTGCAACTGTAAGTGTCTGGAGTTATTAGATTGGGTTTATTAAAGTATTCTTAAGAAATTTTTAGTTTAAATTGCCCAATTATTCTAGAATTTAATTTATGTATTTTAGCTATTCATTATGAGTTTTATAGCAATTAAATTTTGGATTTTCATTTCTTCCATAATGAGCTAAATTTTCTTTAGGGGTTCAAGTTGGTGAAAGCCCTAAGGAAAAATGCAAAAGCTCTAAAGCATAACCAATCTAGCTAGCATGTGAACTTTGTTTGCTTTTGTTGAATTTAGATCTGGGTAATCTAGTCGGGCAACTAGTGATTGCTTGTCAAGCTTGAACTTAATATCGAAAGAGTTAAGGGAAAGCCGATGTCACAAAAGCAATGGACGAAAAGGCTTAGAAATAAGTTCTGAACATCGACCCTAGACATAGGGCGAGACTCCAAAACCACTAGAGTTGTGTGCCAAAATATCTAAGTTAGATTAGCCATAGACATATAGGTTTAATCACTTAGTCTCCTAAAGATTTTGAATCAAAATTGAATAGGAGTTGAACTCAGTTTACTTAGTTTTCACATGTTTAGTCAAGATTGCAATTGCATTTTGAATAGCATTTTTTCCAAAGGTGCTTGAACCACTTGAAATCCCTTATTTTTACTTATTGATTTTTCACCCATTCTTTGTTAACAAACCAACCTCTTATATTTTTACATCTTCGGTTACCCCAATTTCATTTTGTAAGCAACTTTGTGTCGTCTTCATAATTTTTTTTTTAAAACTCGTTCCCTTGGGTACGATACTCTGGAGTACTTCCAGTTTCTTTATTACTTCGATCATGTGCACTTGAGTGTAGCGAAAAGCACCGATCACAGGTATGTGAAATGTAAACAATGGAATGAGGGTTGCAGGTGGAGGCTTCGTGCATGTCGACGTAGAACTCATAGAATGTTCGAAATTACGAAACTTGAAGGGGAACAAGTTAATAGGATGCATTTATTTAAAGAAAGGAAATTATTCAAATTTTGCTTACTCAAAAAAAGAAGCTAGAATAGTCAAAGAAAGGGAAAAAAAATAAATAAAAAGACGTAAATTGTGTACATGGTACACGAGTTCCACGTAAAAGGTGTACCATGTACACGATTCCCACATCACCCACAATGTCAGTACACATAAATTGTGCACATGGTGCACGATTTAGCTACCCTATTTTTAGCAATACTTTTCTTTTCTACCCTAGATTTGTAATTTCTTTTTTGTTTTACATTTTAAAATTTTTTTTATTTCAAAACTATCCAATTTTGTCATTGTTTATTTAAACTTCATTATCTATAAAATTAGCCCTTTCTTGATCTCTCTCTAAGATGGGATATTTCTCCTTTTCTTTGGATCCCTCTCTCCAAATGGGATTTCCCCCTTTTCTTCCTCTATGCTTCCTCTTCCATTTTTTTTTTTGTTTTTTTGTTTTTCATTCTCTCTACCACCGGACCAATCTTTCCTTTACTTTTATTTTTCATCTTTAATTTATTTTTTTGAGTGTGTGGCTTCTGTGAAGCCACGCACTTCCAACCTTTCCTTTTTTTTTTAAATAAAAAAGTTAAAAGCTTCTCACGGAAGCTTTTAAGGGGCTGTTTGGCGCGCTGGTATGGAATCAGGAACCCTGCGAACCTTGGCTGGAATCAGAAACTCTAGGGTTCCTGATTACTATGTTTGGGGTGCAGGGTTGAGTTTGGATGGTTTGCTGAAACTTGTGTTTGGGTTGCAGGGTTGGGTTGGGCTGGGCTGAGTTTGTTTAGGTTGTTTTTTTAAATAATTTTTTTAGGTTTTTGTTTTCATATCCATTTTTTTACTTGATAATTGTTTACTGAATTGCATATCAATATTTTAACCAATTATGTGGATCAATTGTTTCAAGCATAGTTAATTATGAATGTGTAGTTTGTACAAGTATCTCATTCACTACATTCATGATGATGTAAAATTAAATAACATTAGTAAGGACATATATTTTAAATAATTAATACGTGGGAAAGAAGAATGATGTTGCTGGAGTAAAAGAAATCCATAATGCAAATAAAGGTCCGACGTTCATAATATCATAATACATAAGCTGAAAGGAATGAAGAAAAGAAATAACAATAGTTGTCCAAAACACAAACTGAATTAAAACTAAGTAGTAGCTGAAGGTGATGAAGGCATCGAGTTGTCGTCCATTGGGGGTCGGGTTCCAGGTGTTCTCCCTTACACTTCCACACAATAATCATACTTCCAATCTAGGGAGAATGCAAAGAACGGATGGGTACGAATCCTAGGACAAATAAGAAAGCATGATATGCTCCCTTTCCCAATGTAGATAGTCTTGCTCAGCTTTTCTTTCTCCCTTTTCGTAGTTTCCTTCTTTTTCCAGCCTCCTTTCTCCATCCAAAGTGTCTTATCTAAATACCTCATTCGAAGCCTTGAATTCAAGGTTAGTTGGACAATTCTAATACATAAGTGGACAACTCAATTAATGAATTTTCTTGCACGTGTGAATCAGGAGGTTCTTTTAATAAAGAGATGCTTCAACAAAGATTTTTACTTATCTCTCCAAATTCATCTCTCAACATTGTTTTCAAAGCTCTTCACCTGAAGTAAAATTCAATAAATTAAGCTCATGTCTTAGTCAAAAGTAGACCATTTTCACATCTTAAAAGAAATTCACTCTTAATAGCAAACACATACAAAACTTGGGACTTTAACAACCAAAAATCACCAAAAGCACTCAAATAAGCAGGTTTAATAAGAGATTTTTAAATAGGAATAACTCTTCTATTGAAGAGTTATCAAACTTTATTTTAGAAATTTAAAAAATTGGAAGTCTATTTAAAAAATTAGGGAATTTAAAACTCTATTTCACAAAGTATTCAGAAAACTATTTTATGAACTCTATTTTAGAAATTAAAAATTTAGAAGTTTATTTAATAAATTAAGGAATCTAAAACTCTATTTCACAAAGTATTCCGAAACCTATTTTTGGAACTTTATTTTAGAAATTAAAAAATTGGAAGTCTATCTAAGAAATTAGGGAATTTAAAACTCTATTTTCAAAGTATTTATAAACATATTTTTGGAACTCTATTTTAAAAAAATAGAATATTGGAGGTCTATTTAAGAAATTATAGAATTTAAACAAAATTTCGCACCGTATTTTGAAATCTATTTCAAGGATAAATGAGTTATAAAATTCAAATTCTATTTTAGAAATTAAAATATTAGAAACTCTATTTTGTACAGTATTTTGAAACTTATTTCAAATAATTGGGTTAAAAATTTGTTTAGTAGCCATTTTTAGTTTTATTTTAACTTTTTAAAAATTTGACTACGTGGTCGAGTCGTTGGAATGATCGTTGGAGTGGTTGTTGGAGTGATCAGGTTGATGGGGTGGTTGGGTTGCTGAGGTGGTTGCATGGTGGTCAGGTCGCCGGAGTGGTCGTTGGGTGGTTGTTGACAGTAGTTGTTGGGTGGTCGGGTCGCTGGAGTGGTCATATGATTGGTTAGGTCGTTCGAGTGGTCACTAGGTGGTTGTCTGGTTGTCGAGCCGTTGGAGTTGTTGTCGGAGTGGTCATTAGGGTGGTCGGGTTACTAGGTGGTCGGGTCGCTAGGGTGGTCACTAGAGTGGTCACCAGGTGGTCGTCAACGGTGGTTTTGGGTGGTTGAGTTTGTCAGGTTGTCGGGGTAATCGCCGAAGTAGTCATAAGGTGGTCGGGTTGCTGGGGTGGTCGGGTCATCGGAGTGGTCATTAGGTGGTTGTCGGCGGGGGTTGCTAGGTGGTCGGGTTGTCGGAGTGGTTGTCAGATGGTCATTGGGGGTGGTTTGGGCAAGTCGGGTTGTCAGGGTGATCAGGTTGTTGGCGTTGGAGTGGTTGTTGGGGTGATTAGGTTGATGGGGTGGTTGGGTTGCCGAGGTGATCGTCGGTGGTGGTTGCATGGTGGCCAGGTCGCCAGAGTGGTCGTTGGGTGGTTGTCGACAGTAGTTGTTGGGAGTTCGGGTCGCTTGAGTGGTCATATGATATGTTAGGTCGTCCGAGTAGTCGCTGGGTGGTTGTCTAGTGGTCGAATCATTGGAGTCGTTGTCGAAGTGGTCATTAGGGTGGTCGGGTTGCTAGGTGGTCAGGTCGCTAGGGTGGTCACTAGAGTGGTCACTAGGTGGTCGTCAACGGTGGTTTTGGGTGGTTGAGTTTGTCAGGTTGTAGGGGTAATCGCCGAAGTAGTCATCGAGGTGGTTGGGTTGCTAGGGTGGTCGGGTCATCGGAGTGGTCACTAGGTGGTTGTCGGTGGCGGTTGCTAGGTGGTCGGGTTCTCGGAGTGGTTGTCAGATCGTCATTGGCGGTAGTTCAAACAAGTCGGGTTGTCAAGGTGGTTGGGTCATTGAGGTGTCAAGTTGTTGGGGTGGTTAGGTCACAGGGGTGGTCGTCAGATTGGTCTCTAGAGTTCTCATCGCAGTGGTCGTCAGAGGTAGTCGTCAGCGGTGGTCGGGTCGCCGGTGTAGTCGTCAGAGTTGTCGTTGTTGGTGGTCGTCGGAGTTGTCATCGGAGTTGTTGTCGAAGTGGTTGTTGGATATGGAAAACGACAAGTGGAAGAGGAAAACATGGCACAAACTCATGGGGTTGCACTGTTGTAACCCATGGGATTGTATTTCAAAACCAAGGGTTTTGAACACCTTGTGCCAAACATGGTTTTGGGTTTGGAACCCAAACCCATTCCAACCCAAACCCATGGGCCAAACGCCCCCTATTTCCTTTGTTTTACTTTTTCCTTTTCCTTCTATTCTCTTTTTTTTTTTTTTAAATAAATACTTATTTTCCCATTCCAACATATACAAAATCCAAATTCCTTTTTCTTATTTTTGCCATTTACCTTTAATTTCTTTTTTTTATTCAAGCTTTTTCCTCCAACAAAAATTTTCAAAATCAAATCATCCATATATCAAATGCATATCCAAATGCTAGAAGACAAAAATTGTGTCTTACATCTTTTGGGTATTATAGTGAGAACTTAGTTGTCTTTTTGGTATTTTAGTTATAAAAAAAAAAAGAAATTTAGAAGCAAGTGGCGTTCAGAGGCTGGTGCACGTGTGAGGATGGTGGTGTTGTTGAAGACCAATGTTCGAAATGTTGATGTCGATGGAAATGTCGAGGTCCAGATCTTATGGAAATGTCAAAGAAAATGGAAATGTCAATGGAAATTTCGGTAAAATTTATGGAAATTGTTTAAATTAGTCAATGAAATTTTAATTGCCGCTTAATATGACTATAATTGACAATTTTTAATCATCATATCTAAAAACTAACACAATATTTATATATAAATGTTGATCGAAATGTCGATGTGAATAGAAATTTTAGAAAAAAATGGAAATTGATTATAATTGTTTGAGTTATTTCATGAAATTTTAATCGTGACTTAACTATACTATAATTGATCATTTTTTAACCATCATATCTAAAATATATATAAAATTTATATTGAAATCTTGATTTTAGCAAATTTTTAAAAAAAATTATAGAAATTGATGAAAATTATTTGAATTATTAAATGAGACTATAGTTATGATGTTTTAATTAAGCTGTAACTAACCATCTCAAAAACTTTGATTATAAGTAATATCAAATAACAATCTATAATCAAATTTCAAAGATGTAATAGACACTATAGACATTAATTCAATTTGGGATTAGATAGTATTTAATATGAAGAGAAATAAAACATTATAAAATAGAAAATTGTTGTATGTAAAAAAGATCATGAAAAATGTATATATATATATATATATATATATATATATATATATATAATAAAATGACCAAGAATGATAACATTAAAAATGATACAATTTAATATTGTAAAAAAAAGGATTGAATTTAATATTGTAAAAAATGATTGAATTTAATAATAAATTTTAATTAATAAATATGATTGACTTATTTAATCCAAACATACTAATAAAATAAAAAGGAAAATAATTTGAAAAAATAAAAAAAGAAACCGTTGCTCCTTAAAAAAAAAAAAAAAAAAAAAAAAAGGAAAGTTGTATCAATTTTAACTCTAAACTTTCAATTTCATCAATTTAAACCTCAAACTTAGCAAGTTGATTGTATCCATTTTAACACTAAACTTTCAATTTCATCAATTTAAACCTCAAATTTGACAAGTTGTATCAATTTTAACCTTAAACTTGAATAATTGTATCAATTTACACCATCGGTTAAGTTTCCGTTTCCATCACCGTTAGAAAGGTTTCCCACACAAGTCCAAAGTCATGTATTGCTCTATGATAGGTACTTATTTGTAATTAAAAAAATTTATGAAAAAAAAAAACTAAATCATTTCGGATTGGGTCACTACCATCATGAAAACCATGTACCCGACTCTCCAAAGTAGGACCCTGATCAGGTGAACTTTGTGGATTAAAAATTGAAAGAAAGAATTCAGCCCCAGTGCAAGTACACAAGGTCGATCGATGCAAGTAATAAAATTGGAAGTACTCTAAAGTATCGATCTTGCAGGGAACGGATACAACAAAATTCAAAGATAGTACAACGGTTGTTCAAAATTTACAATTTTGGTAACCAAATATAAAAATGATTAGGATGGTTTTTGTGGACAAGACAGAAATGTCAAGATAAAAGGAAGGGATCCAAACATGCTTGTGCCCTTTTGATTGGAATTGCTACCTAATTACAATTGTAATCCTTTGACTCAACACGTAAGCTTTGTAAACCGAATGCAACACCTATTCGACCTTCTATGAAGTATCTTTAGGAGGCTAAGTGATTAAACTGATATTTCTATGGCTAATACAAACTTAGTTAAATAAAAACACAATCCTATTGGTTTTAAAGGTTTTGCCCTATGTCTAGGGTCAAAATCAAGGCCTTATGTCTAAACTCATTTCCTAAATTGCTTTTATGAAAACCCAATTTTATCTAACCTTTTTATTGTTAGACTCAATCGTGTATGCGAAGCCAAGTGATCAAACTAGGACTCAATGAAAATTTTAATCAATAAAAGCAACCAATGCTTTAAGGTTAAGCAAGGTTGCTCTTACATATTAGGCATTAAATTCCTTTCTCTAGGGCACTCACATGCTTGAATCCCAAAGAAAAGATTAGCTCATGCTTAAAGAAAGAAAGAAACAAGATTGAATCCCAAAGAAAAGATTAGCTCATGCATGTATTGAAACCTTGGTAACTATACAGTGCTAAGTCATCGGGACCTTAGTAACTATTGACAAGGGTCGATGCATAGTTCAAACCTTGGTAACTACTGACAAGGGTCGAATACAAAGCTTTGTAGTGATGTGTTGATGCCTGATAACTATGGGCAGGGTCGATGCTTCTCGAAGGGTCAGTCTTGGAGATCTTTGTGAGGGCTAAACATGAATGTTGAGTAAAACTGAGAGAACATGGCATGATGTGAGAATTCATGTGTTAGTTGCATAACATGGTGCGAGAATTCATGTGTTTAGCAAGTCTTATACTTACTTACTTGCTTATGTATGTTGAGCACGTTGCTTGTGTTATTAGCTATGAATAGCATGTTGGATGCGTGTGAAAAGCATGTTGTTTGCCTTGTTTGATGCTTGGAGGCTCACCAGGTGTGAGCTACCTACTAAGTACTTTTGTACTGACTCCCCCTCCTCCCCCAAACAACCATTTTTGTAGGTTTCAAGTCTCCATGATCTTGGTGATGAAAAGGTGACATGACAAGAGGATGCCATTAGCTAGCCTTTTAGTTTAATAGAAGCTTCTTTTGAGTGGTTTAGTTAACTTTTAGTTGTTTGACTTAATCTTGAGCCATGGTTTGGCCTTATTTATTGTATCCTTATTCGTTGAGACTTTACTTGAAGTGATAGTGTAAGTACGTTCTTTTGTTTAAGTTCAGCTAGTGGATTTAGTTTGCTTGTTGTTGGATTTAGATTGCCTTTTATTCTTTAATTTAATGTGTATTAAGATATGGTTGGAGGGGAGTTGTTGCATTATGTTCATTATGTGAGTTTGGGTGTGCTGGACTGTTAACATGAGATGTGGGAGTTGTTTAATTACTCTGATTTGTAGAGGTGTGATCCTATTGTCTAACAGGTGCTAGGAAAATTTTGGATAGCTTGTAGTTACATTGTTATGCTGCCGAAAAGTTTGGGGCATTATAGTTGTAAGTTTAGTGATGTTCCCTAAGTTAGGTTAAATTTTAGGGGCGTTACAGTATCCTTTGTTTTTGAGACATTCATGCTTGACATTTAACAATGGAATGTTATACATTATCATCAATCTTTACAATATACTCTAATCATAATGGTTACCAAACAAACAAATTGGATCATTATAAGTTGATGATAACTAGTGAAATAATACTTCGAAACAAATGAATAAATATTCAATTTAAGTTCACAAATAATAGCAAGTGCACGAGCACATATTGACTGTTATATTTAGTATATTAGGTGTATAGTAATTAATATACTACTTATATATCTGTTGATATGCCAATGAAAGTAAAATTGGAATAATAAAAATTTGAAAATCAGATTTAACAAATTTTTTTATATTTGCGAATCTCAAAAATCATTGCTAGATTTACATGAATATCCTAATATTTTTTTTGCTACTAATTACAATTTCCCTTAAGTTAATACAACCGATTTCCAAATATCCCATTTTCACTCTTTGAAAGTTTAATAAAAAAAATTATAAATACTTATAATAAGATGAAATATTTTTTTTGTAACTATTTAAATAAACAATACAAAATTTTCAGTTATAATACAGTAAAAAATATATATACAATTACATGGATAGAATATTACTAATTTTCTATCTAAATATTTAATATTCCTTTGCAAAAAAAAAAAAATAATAATAATATTTATTTATTCATCAAATTTTCGACCCCCATTGTGTTAGCTTAGGATCCGCCCCTATGTGCAGTTATACAAAAAAAAAAGTTTAGATTTTAAACCGTGTGCTAAATGGTAATTGAGTTCTTTATATGGGCTATAAGTGTAGAAATCTCTCCTTTTTTCAATTGTATAATTTTTTATTTGAAATACGATAGTTTTTTCTTTAATTATAGAATAAAATTTTGGCAAACATTTATATACTTTATTCGAAAAATTAATGATTAGTATAATGTCAATATCACATTTAAAATAATTTCTAAATCTTATTATTTTTAACTTTTAAGAAAGATATGTATATTGGGTTAACTAGTATAAAAAGAATCGTATATTGATTGATTAAATTCACCTAATTTTGATAGTTTTATTAAGACCATATATATATATATATATATATATATATATATATATATATATATATTTATATATATATTTATATATTTATATTCAAAAATAGCATCTTTCTTATTCCATTGATTATACTTTACCAAGACATCACCATTTCCCCATACTTTGAAAAGCAAGATTTATATGAACCAACATTTCTCCTTTCATTATATCTCAAGTTTATGGATATACATTAGGCCTCAATGTGACGGAGGAACTTGTGCGTGGTTGAAAGATTGGGCGGCGAAAGTGGATTGATTTTTCTGTTTCTTTTGTTTCTGCCCGTTATTTTGTCTTTTATTTTTTGTTTTAAGTTAATACTCAAAAAAGTAAAAGTTTATGAGAATAAATTGATTTTTTTTCCCTTAATTTAATTAAGCAATATACATTAATATATCATTGTAAAACATTTTCATAAAAAAAAAAAATCATTGTAAAACATTATATCCGTTGTGAAGTGATATTGATAGGACCAACATAGTTCTATATTTTCATACTTAAATCATGTTAGTTTGGAGGTTTTAAAGTAATTAATTGATCATTTTGTAGGAATTTGAGTATAAGGCACGTTCTGAGAGATTCTATGTCGAATCACGATTTCAACGCATCAAACCGGAGGTCATTCGGACACCTGAGCGAAAAGTTAGAGCAAAAATAATTAGTGCTACGCATTGGGTAGCGTCTAGACGCTGTCTAGAGTTTCTAGACGCTATCGGCAGTTCCTTGCAGCCTCCCTCAACGCTGCTGCGAGCCCGTATGATGATGGGAGCGTCTAGACGTTGTCCAGAGTGTCTAGACGCTCCGTCAATTCCTATATATAGATTTTTTCGTGCTCTAGGTTATTTGTCTCCGATTTTCAGCCGTCAAGAGACCAATTTAGGCTTTCTCCTCTCTGTTTTTCAGTAGTTTAGGATAGATTAGGAGTTTTTTTTCATCAAACCTCGGTGTCGGGCTACATCATCATGATGAGCGGCTAAGGTAAGTGTTCCAATTCATAGGTTGGTGTAGCCAATTGCAATGTTGTGAGACTTGTAGTTTAATATAGTTTTCTTACAATTGCAAGTATTCTTTGATTCCTATGTGTATTCCATAAGCATGTATTTTTAATTGAATTGACGCCTCGATCTTTTTATATGTTTGATTGCTAGCCATTATACATGATCCGTAATTGTCATGTTGATTGAACCGGTAGCGTTAGGATTATTACATGTGTATGTTTTATGGGTTTCCATATCGCATGGCTTGCATGTTTATTAATTATAGGAATTAAAGAAGCATTTTGATTAGATTAACGTTATTTTATCTAATTAGTTATCGTAGTCCTTCCAAAACACTTAATGCCTTTACCCAAATAATTTGGAACGGTTTCGTCAGAATTGTTTAGATAATTAGCGTTAACCTTGACGTTTGTTAGAGTTAATGACTTTAGGAAATTTGTTACTTTTGGGGTTTCCTAAAAAGTTGACTAAGTGCTTGCATAATTAAGTTACACATTTTGTGTGCCTGATCAATTTTGCAATTGGATAAAATCGTACATGTGAATTGGATTTTGGTAAGATTTAATTTATCTTTAATTTATTTGCTTATGTTTTATTTTATTAATAAAAATACAAAAAACCCTCCCTTTTTAATTGTTTTCTCATTTGCAAATTTAACTTGAGAAATTAATATTCGGTTCCCTGAGATCGACCCGGTCCACTCAATGCTACAAGTAGTTTAGGATTGGTTTATAAATTTTAATTTGACGAGCCCTCGACAAGCTCGATTCAAATTTGGCGCCGTTGCTAGGGAACCACTATTAGTTTCTCTTTGTTAAATTTGATCTAAAAATAAAAAAATTTCTTTCTATTTTTATTTTTGTCTATTCCTGTTCTTACATGGCAGCAAACCCTCAACATTATTGGACATTTGATAGAGCTGCGTCGTACGCTGATGAGGTTAGTGAGCTTAAATCTCAAATTTCTGATTTAACCTCCTTAGTTCTTCAAGTGGTAGTAGGGAGACTACAAGCAGTGGAGACATGTAAAATTTATTCGTTCCAAGGACACGCCACTGAAGCATGTCCTCAGTTGTAGCAGGATTTCATGCATAACGCCTACATTATAGGAGGATTTCCTTGTCATCAAATGAACTACGAGCATTACAATCTCTATCTTGAATGGGATCAATCTAGCTTTGGCTATGAAACCAGGAGGAGCAGTAGAACCAGTACTATCAAACTTCAGACTCAGGTATGTCTTTAGAGACTTTAGTGCATGAACTTGCTAATACCTCTCTCCAGTTTCAGGAGGGAAATCTTCAGTTTCAGTTGTAAAATATTCAGTTTCAAGAGGAAACACGAGCTGGGATGCGAAGCCTTGGTGATCAAATTACTCAGCTAGCTGATTTAGTGAGGAGACTGGAGAGTGTACAGAAGCAACACTCTTTTGACACCATTGAGGAAAGATTTTGTGCAGAAATCGACACAGACAGTGACGAAGAAGTTTTGAATTTCAAGCCATGCCAAGAACAGGTAATTTGTGAGGTTAAGGAGGAGTTAGAGCTTACACCCGACGAGGAGATTCAGGTGATAGAGTTGGAAGCTGAAAAGCCTTCGCCTGTTATATTCCCTTGCATCTCTCTTGATTTTGAATTGCTTTTTCTTTATTCTCACGAGTTTGTAGAGTCCTTTATTTCTTTTGAGTCAGTTGAGTCAGTTGAGTCTTACTTTTTGCCTTTCATTCTTTATATAAAAAATAGAAAAAATAATGATCTGTCTGGTACACTTGAGAAACAGGAAAGCTTTCTAAACTTGGAAGGTTACATTGATTCAAGCAAGAAAGGACCGAAGAAAGTAGAAGAATTTTACGTACCTTGACACGTGCCACACGGCAAGTCGAGCAATCGACTATAAAAATTTGCGCTTCCTAGAGGTAGCCGGGCTTGAAAATTTAGTTGTTTTCATTTATTGCTTTATATTTTTGTTTTTCCTAGCTTAACATGTTTTTCTTTGTTTTGTAGGTAACAACTTGACCTTTGAGCAAAAGAATTATCATTCTTGGAGGTTTTCGCCGCACCACCACCCACCTATGTGCTGAGTTTTCAGGAGAGGTTTTCTGTTCCCCTTTATTTTTGTCCTTTAATTTTCATTGATTTTTGTACATTGAGGACAATGTATAATTTAGGTTGGGGGTGGAGGCTATTATTGTGCTTTGATGATGTGTTTAGCATGATTGGTTGAGTCTTTGAGCATCTGAGCTCGAACCTATTTTTAAGATTAATAGTTGCGCTTATATGTTGTCCTTGAGCACCTGATCTCGGACGGTTGATCAATTATGTTAAACATGATTCTTGTGTGAATTTTTTTTTCAAAAATTTTGTGTGAATTATGAACTTGAATGCTTGATGATGTGTTTACTTGTTGCTTGATGAGAGCAATTGATGACATGCATGGTATGTTGCTTTAATTGCTTAGCTGAAGTATATGAATGCTATCCTGCTTTGAGTCTTTTTGTGCCTAACTTTCAAAATTTTCTGGTCTTTCTTACACAATCTAAGCACGTTAGCCTTTCTTTTAGTAGTCTTGAAGGCTTAGGGTGGGATTATAGAGCTTGTATGTCTGTTGTCACCCCGATAGGTATAGGACTAGTTGTTGAGTGGAAAGATTGATAGCTTGTAATGCATTGCTTAGGAGAAGTAAAAATGTGATTGGTCTAGAAAAAGGAAGAAAAAAAAAGAAGAAAGAAAGTGTGCTTGAAAAGAAGATCATTCTTGAAAAAAAAAAAGAAAGAAGAAGAAGAAAATAAAATAAGCTTGTAATGAGTTTAGTGAATCAAGGGGTACAAAAGAGCTACCCCTGTTGTGATCAGTTAGGCCATCCATTGAGCGAGTGCTCTGGATACGGGTCCCTGCGACAGGTGTGTGAAAGCTAGTGCCCTTTGGTTTTTAAAGTGATACAAGTTTATCTCGAGGGTTTGAGTTCAGGCACCTAGTAACCTATTACTTGTTTGATGGTTTAGAAGCTTAGTAGCTAGTCCTAGTGCCAGTGTAGGGGGAAGATGGATTGAGAACCTTATAGACCTTCTTTGGGCTTGCAGAGACTACTTTACGAGGCTACACACACACGTGGGAAAGAATAGAAAGAATTTTTAAAAGTGTCTCAAAACATGGATAGTGTATGTCTGCTTCTCTTTTGTAGTTATTGCAATATTCCTAAGTATTGAAATTATAGTCTCGTGCATGTAATCATTCATTCATATTTTTATTATTTTTGTTTGGGTCTTGTTCGAGGACTAGCAAGATTTAGGTTGGGGGTTATTTGATAGGACCAACATATAGTTCTATATTTTCATATTTAAATCATGTTAGTTTGGAGGTTTTAATGTAATTAATTGATCATTTTGTAGGAATTTGAGTATAAGGCACGTTTCGAGAGATTCTACGTCGAATCACGATTCCAACGCATCAAATCGGAGGTCATTCGGACACCTGAGTGAAAAGTTAGAGCAAAAATAATTAGTGCTACTCACTGGGTAGCGTCTAGACGCTATCGACAGTTCCCTGCAGCCTCCCTCGATGCTGCGGCGAGCCCCTATGACGCTGGGAGCATCTAGACGCTGTCCAGAGCTTCTAGACGCTCCGTCGATTCCTATATATAGATTTTTTCGTGCTCTAGGTCATTTGTCTCCGATTTTCAGCCGTTATGAGACTAATTTAGGCTTTCTCCTCTCTGTTTTTCAATAGTTTATGACAGATTAGGAGTTTTTTTTCATCAAACCTCGGTGTCGGGCTACATCATCACGATGAGCGACTAAGGTAAGTATTCCAATTCATAGGTTGGTGTAGCCAATTGCAATGTTGTACGTG
The DNA here is from genome assembly GCA_033996785.1 of Trichosanthes truncata. NCBI lineage: Eukaryota > Viridiplantae > Streptophyta > Magnoliopsida > Cucurbitales > Cucurbitaceae > Trichosanthes > Trichosanthes truncata. The sequence goes on from JAWPNB010000004.1 coordinate 7,955,494, forward strand.
AGACTTGTATTTTAATATAATTTTCTTACAATTGCAAATATTCTTTGATTCCTATGTTTATTCCATAAGCATGTATTTTTTATTGAATTGATGCCTCGATCACTTTATATGTTTGATTTCTAGTCATTATACATGATCCGTAATTGTCATGTTGATTAAACCTGTAGCGTTAGGATTATTACATGTGTATGTTTTATGGGTTTCCATATCGCATGGCTTGCATGTTTAATTCTAAGAATTAAAGAAGCATTTTGATTAGATTAACGTTATTTTATCTAATTAGTTGTCTTAGTCCTTCCAAAACACTTAATGCCTTTACCCAAATAATTTGGAACGGTTTCGTCAGAATTGTTTAGATAATTAGCGTTAACTTTGACGTTTGTTAGAATTAATGGCTTTAGGAAATTTGTTACTTTTGGGGTTTCCTAAAAGGTTGACTAAGTGCTTGCATAATTAAGTTACACATTTTGTGTGCCTGATCAATTTTGCAATTGGATAAAACCGTACCTGTGAATTGGATTTTGGTAAGATTTAATTTATCTTTATTTTATTTGCTTATGTTTTATTTTATTAATAAAAATACAAAAATCTCCCCTTTTTAATTGTTTTCTCCTTTGCAAATTTAACTTGAGAAATTAATATTTGATTCCCTGAGATCGACCTGGTCCACTCAATACTATAAGTAGTTTAAGATCGGTTTATAAATTTTAATTTGACGAGCCATCGACATGCTCACGTCAGATATACATGAGAAAATTATATGAGAAATCGTGATTAATCATTTTTCTGTATGCTCAAAATGATTTCTAAAGTTCAAAAGATATTATTATTATTATTTTGTTTTTGTAAGAGATTTAAGGGCTTTCCTATAAATATTATTGAAACTCTCAAGTAAGTTCCACTCTTTGTAAAAAAAAAAAAACTATTATTGAATTACCAAAATGCAAAGATATATATATTTTTTAAGTTCAAGAACATGTGGGAGTGAGAATTCAAACCTCATAACCTTTCGATAAAAAAAAAAGGATAATTCCTTAATTAGTTAAGGTATGTCGGAAATGACACAATTTGCAAAGATAACATTTTTTTTTGTTGATCAAAAAAGTTAAAAATAAAATAACTAATCATATTAAAATTAGAATTAAAAAATTCTCACTTTCAATATTTTCAAAACATCAAAAAATAGCACAACAGTAATTAGCATATACCTTCGAACCAAGTAGTCAGAGGTTTAAATCTCCCCAACTCTCCATTGGTGTTAAAAAAAAAAAACATCAAGAAATAAAAATACTCACATGAAAGTTACAAATATAACATACAAATTAATTACAACAATAAGATATGTAAATATATATCAAACAATTTTGCAAAATGTAAACCCCTATTTCTCCCTCCCTCTCTTTCTCTCATTATCATTATATATATACTAACTCCTAACAGAATCCTTTGGGGCTAATCTCAAATTGGAGCGACTGTCCCAAAGTTTAAAGAAATAATCTTCAATATAATTCTCCATGGAGTTCATACCAAGTTTGGTTATTAGTCATCCATGTTCTTCTTGTTATCTAAACGATAAAACTCCATTTCCGATTGTGGAATCCACAAGTCCTCTTTGTACTTCTTATATACATCGCCTTTGTAAAATTCTCGAGTCCTGTAAGCCAAAACGAGCATAGTCACAGCTCCAAACATTGTCACTGCGGCCAAAATTGTGAAAGACCCACTAAAGCAATGAGCTCCCGTGCAAGTTATCCCCTTGCCAATCGTCTTATTCTTAACTTCACGTAAAGCTTCCATATCGTACAACTTTCCCACTACATCCACGTTTAGTATATAAGATCCAAATGGGACTATCAATTGCGCACAATTGAACAACGTGGAGTAATGTCTGAGCCCAAAAAGCTCAGAGATTATGGCGTATAGCAATGTACCTTGACATCCAAACCCAAATCCAATGATCAACGAAGCTATGTAGACTGAACCCGGCGATGGATAGGCGATACAAAGTTGGCCAATGCAAGTGATGAGAAAGGCAAAAGCAAAGATTAGTGGGCGAGGTAATTTGTATTTGACCATTAAGGTTTCAGAGATGAAACCAGAGAAGACTCGGCCGAAGAAATTGAAAACAGAAACCCATGAAACGAAGATGCTTATGGCATGTGGTGGATAGCCAAGTGATTCGCCAATTTGGCCTACATTATCAATGGCGGCAAGAGAGGATCCACATCCAGAAAAAGTAGCTAACCAAATAAGAGCCATATCTTTGCTGAACATAGCTTGAAAGATGGTGAAATCCTCCCCTCTTGCAGGCTTGTTCTTAATTATGTTTGAGAAACAAGAGGGCGAAATTTCAGCAATTTCCTCCAATGTGGACATGGATTTGACAGCCACCGGAGGCTTTTGCTCAACAATGGAAACCGTGACAGATGAATCACCGGCGTTTTGTTTGTTGAGTTTGTACAACAAGAATTCTTCTCTAAATGCGATGAGAAGGGGTAGGGATAGCAAGCCAACGATGACGGATGCGCCACTCGCGTAGCCAGCGTGAGAGAAAACGACTTGTTTTTGTGCAAGGGTCAAAAACAAGATGAAAAGCGCAAGAACTACAGAGACGTAAAGTAAGTGGTAAAACACTTTGAGGTCTTCGGGATGTTTGGGTTTATTGATAGGTCGAATTGACATGAAAAAGAGGAGGATTACGGTAGAGGGAAGCCAAGCAAAAAGAAGAACTTGATTAGATGGGTCTTCGTGGCCGTAAAAGGCTAAATAAAATTGGGTTAAAATGGCACCTCCAATGCCAACAAAGCCTTTAAGAAGCCCCAAAATAATGCCTCGTCGGTCGGGGAAGTTTCTAACGCTAGTGACCAAAATGGCGGTGTTGGCGAAATTTGAAGAATTAGTACCCAAGCAAATGTAAAGGAACATTTGCCAGAATTGGGGCTTGGCGATACGGCGAGTGATGGAGAGCCAAATCATGAAGTAGCCAGAGAAGTTGAGAAATGCGCCGATCAGGAAGATAACCCACAGCGGAGCCACCTCGGCGAGAAGCCCGGCGAAAATTCCGACGTTGGAGCCGAGATCTTTGGCGAATCCCAATGTGTTAACTTGGGTTTGACTGTAATCAAATTGGGTCTTTATCACTTTCGAGTATGTTCCGTATATGTAAGTTGAACCGTTGCCGATCATCATCAAAAACGAGGCGAATACCGCAAACCATCGTCCTGCTGCTACTTGTTTGATGAAAACCCAAACTTCTGATCCTCGGTCGTTGCCCATGATATTGGCTTCGGCTTCAACTTTTTCACCACAAACAAAAGAAAAAAATATATATATTGGATGTTAATTAATTGGAAAACTAATAAGGTACTTGATCTGATTATTATTTTCTCGATTCGCCAAACCTTTTTAAAAGGAATTCAGTTCTAAAGTTTGCGTACTATACGTCTACCTAACGCGCATTGGTAAAATCTAATGATGGACAAGAAAACAAAGTGAAACTTCCTGATCTTCATGGTTATGCATGGTCAAGAACTAATTTATAGTTAGTTAATCAAACACCCTAAGATAAGCAAAAAAAAACTTACCTACTGTCTTGGGCTGAAACTAAGATAAGGTTCTTTTTTGGTAAATGTGTTCTTAAACTAGGTTAGAGATGTTTGGCTCCATTGCTTTTATTAATGTAATCACAAATATATAAAATCTATTTTTTTTTAAAGAAAATAGTTGTAAATTTTACATTTTTTTTTACCAAAATGTTAAATTAATATGCTTTTATTTTATATGATAGGTATTGATTAATATAAATCTATAATTAATTTAGATATTGGTTACCTATAGTGGTAGCGTTTACGAATTAACTTATATGTTGGTTAACCATGAATTTTATTGGTTCTTTTTAAAGAAAAAAATTGCAACTATTTTTTTTTATAAAATTAATTGTAAATATATAATATTTTTAAAACATATAATTGTAAATATAGAAAATTTTAAAACTGGTAAATCATTCATTTAACTAGTTCATACGACAGTAGTTTTATTGAGTAATCTAATACTGATTAACCATATCTTTAATATATCAGTTATTAACTTATATTTTGGTCAATGGTTTTTTTTCAGTTTATATTTTGGTTAATTGTTAATTACATACGGTGTTTTGATTTTGCTAGGTTGACAATTATTTGAACCTCATTGCACACTAATTAGAATTCATTTCAGGAATTTAAAACCAACAAATCCACTGCTTGAAACTTTTGAGGAGGTCAACCAATGTATTTATTTGGAGTAATCCTATGTTGGTTGACCTGGACCACCAAAAAGGAAAGTGCATCTTGCTCATATAAGTAGTAATTACTAACCATTCTTTTAACTCTTCTCTTAACCATGCTTGCATAGCCTCAAGATCCCCTCTCATTTGAATGGGTGTTGGTTCATTCATGTAGCCATCGTCTACTCAAGTGTCACATGCCGGCCACCAATTTCTACCTTTAGTTCGTATCCAAACCACATCGTATTGAGAGAGGTTCCTCTCTTATATCATCTGTAATGTTATAGGTCTTGAATTTAGATTCGACACCTAATGACTCCAACATTCCCTTACATACTTGGTCACACCACCTTTACTTGACTTGAGCTGTTGCAAGAGTTAAAAATGTCCCTACAAACTAAGTGAGGAAGAAAAGAAGTCGCCCAAGTGTAGACACCTCAACAAGATCAATTGTTGTGCTGTCGCCTCATAAACAGCTTTCTCTCTGCTATCCAAGTCACCACAACATCCACAGAACTCATGAGCAAAGCGAAATCTTATTTAATGGACAAACAGCAAGGCAAAAATTAGCAAAACTTTCTCTGACAGCAGCCCAATGCATGAGCTAATTAGTTCACTTTTACCATCAAATTTTCCAATGCGAAAACTAAAGAGCAATTTCAAGTGCAGACAAAATGCGAGGTTACAAACTAATGATTTGACGTAAACTGGAGTACTCTGGCTCCAATGCAGTAGCTGATAACAATAGTCTTAAGTTTTATATTTAAGTCTAATTCCAAATGCATACTAAAAAGGTTTACAGTTTTTACACACTCCTTTAAGCTTTTTCCTCTTTATTTTCCAAAATTTTAATTTAAACTAACATTCTTTCTCGTCTTAAAGCATAAAGTCATAATCAAATTAGAATTTTAACAATATTTCTGAAAGGAAAAAAAAATGAAAGAAAGCTGTAAATAAGAGCGGCACAGCTCTAAAACAACTTAGCTTGTTTGTTTTTTCATTTCTAATTTTGCGCTCTTTGATTTCTCTAGATTTCAGTCGAAACTTCAACTAAAATTTAGTTTTTCTTATCAACAATCACCAACTAAATTCATGTTTAGGCAAATAAATTTTTGTTACTTCAAATTTTCTAGATATGTTGTGTATAGATTAGAATGAAAAGAATGACAAAAAAGAATGGTAGACAACTCAATCTTGTTGTTCATATGTTATATAAACACTAAAAGCTCACTAATTTAAAGAGTTATTTACCTTAGATTTAAGACCTCAAACTTGTAGAAGTAGGTAAAATAGCATGAGCAACTACATGAAAAGCACATTATTTACAGTCTATTAGTTTAAATGCCTTTAAGTCAATCATATGAGTAAAATTGTAACGACCCTAAAATAGACAGCTTAAACTAGGAAGTGTCACAACTATTGCCCTTTAATGCTCCCAAAGTTTTGGCAGCATAACGACGTAGCTACAAGAAAACAAAAAATTTACAGGAACCTGGAAAAACAAATACACTTCCATAGTTCAGAAACAACGGCTCAACCCCCACTAACTACAAGCAAAAGTTGAGCCCAACCAACCTACAAGTACGAGTGCTCAAGGGAACCCACTAGCTTTGCTTGATCATCGCCTTTGTCATCCTCCTCACGGTTGTGCACCACTTGAAAAGAATAAAACAAGTAGCAAGAGCGAGTATAAATATACCCAATAAGCAGCCCACCTAAGAATCCAAAGCACCGAAACTCACAATGAGTGATCCTGCTCGGTCATGCCAAGTCCTCTTACAACACCAAGGACTCAACTACTAGCCACTCACTCACCTACCCCATCCACTTCCTCTTATCCAAAGACAAAGAGTCACGCGATCCACAAACGGGGGGTCGACTTTCCCTAAACAGGCATAGCACAATGAAGGAACACAACCTTCATGGGCAAAATGGTGGGGATTCGCCCCTAATCTAACGCAACTCGGTGAAGGAAAGCAACTCTCATGCTAATCATAATGGAGATTCGCCCTTAAGCTAACACAACTCGGTGAAGGAAAGTGATCGGACTGAAATGTGGGGCTTGAAGAAAAGATTTTTGATTAAAAACAAAGCTCCAGTCTAGTGCAAGTGCACATTGTCGATTGCAAGTAATAAATCTGAGGTATTCCAGAGTATTGTACCCAAGGGAATAGATTTTAATAAATCTATGAAGGTAACACAAATTTGTTCACAAAATACAATTGTGGTAACCAATGGTGTAAAAATGTTGAGAGGTTGTTTTTGCTAAAGGAAATAAGTGATAAAAGTAATGAATAAGAAAAAGGGAATTCAAGTTGCTCATGCCACTTTGAAAAGAAATGTCACTCAAAAATGCAATTACAATAGTAGTTAACACAAGAAGACTAAGTAAACCGAATTCGACTCTTATTCAATTTTGCTTCAAATTTTTTATGAGACTAAGTGATTAAACCTATATTTCTATAGTCAAACTACCTTAGATAATTTCGCGCACAACTCTAGTGGTTTTGGAGTCTTGCCCTATATCTAGGGTCGATATTTAGAACTTATTTCTAAACATTTTCCTCCATTTCTTTTGTGACATCTGCTTTTCCTTTAAAGGAATGAACGTTTCACTTCGCAGCAGAAGCATTGGATCGTCTTTGATTTTATTTAAAATTAAACTAAAAAAATAAGATTAAGTAAACTTACTCGGAGTAAATATGGAGATATTTCTGGCATATCTTTATCTCCTCTACAAAGTCTTCCTAACTATGACTCGAACACAGGAACAAGGCTTGTGGGAGCCTCTTGAAAGAAAATTCACAAGGGATTGGAGAAGAAGAGGTATAGAGAGAATTCTCTAATTCTCTATTGAGGAGATATGTGTTATGTCTAATGGCTCAACCCAAGGGTCTTATTTATAGAGACCAAGGGAAAATCTTTGCCATAATTAAAATATTATATTTTAATATATAATATATTAAAATATATCTTATATTTATTTGAATCTCATTCAAATCTCCTACGATATTTATTTATTTGAATTTTATTCAAATTCTATAAATATCTTTTATTTAATGTATCTAATATACATTAATTATTTAATATTTAATGTATCAAATACAATAAATATATTTTTCCTCTTTTATATTTAATATATCTAATATATTAAATATTAATTTGAACATTTAAATTTTTCTTTCAACTAATTTGACCTTTTAGTGTTACTATGAGCTAGCAAGGGGACCTTATGGACCTATAAATTATAAGCTCTAATGATGCAAAATTAATTAATTAAACTCTTTAATTAATTAATTTTCATTCATTAACTATAGGTCACTATACTATAGACCTAGAGTTGCACTCTTATGTACTGTAGGACAAGTTGTGTCCATGGATATAATCACTACATGCAAGTCGAACTTTCACGAGTTGTTCGTAATTACAACTTGGTCAAAAGTCCGTTTTACCCTTGTAATTACATCTTGCACCTTAAGTACCACTGATCCTCTAATGAACAATTTGTTTATAATCTAATTATAAACAAAGTCCCTCTCGGACCAATGAGAGGGTGGGGGTCCATTGTTCAAGTACCGAAATCAACACTTAAGAGAACTGCTCATCTACTTATCCTATATGGGAAAAAGTGAATTCCATCTTGTGAGATTATGTTCCCAACTCCCTATTTGGTCAAGTCCCCAAAATGGTAGACATATTGAATCGGCTATAAAAGCCACTCTCACCCATGCAAATCAAAGGACAAGCCCTCATAGGCAGGAGTTCATAACTCACTCAGGATTATGATCGAGTCGCATATGATCATCTTGATGAAATATTAATATTCTCAATTAACTGATTTATAAAGAGAGATTAAATATTTCGTAGTTCAGTCATATACAAACTCATTGTATAAGATACCCTCGCTTACATGTCTCCATATGAATGATTTGAATTTAATCCTCTCGTATGTCGACCACATACTATTCAAGATTACGCTAATAACCTTGAATTTTTCATATAATGGATAATATTATATTGTAAATAACATAATCAAAATTATTATAAATTATTAAATAAATCATTAATTACGAGGCTTTAGGGCATAAATCCCAACACCCTTAACCCCTTCAGTATTAAGTTCAAGCTTGACAAGCAACACTAGTTGGTCAACTAGGTTTACCCAACGTTATTTCAACAAAAACAAACAAAGTTTCGAGTGTTAACTAGATTGTTTGTGCTTTTAAACTTTACATCTTTCCTCTAGGGCATTCACTAACTTGAATTTCTTAAGGGAAAGAAGCTCATGATGGAAGAACTGAAAAACAACAATTTAATTGCTATCAAACTCATAATTCACAATTGATTGAAAAGAAGACAAAAATTCAAAAACTAAGGCCCCGTTTGATAACCATTTGGTTTTTAGTTTTTAGTTTTTGAAAATTAAGCCTATAAATACTACTTCTACCTATGGGTTTCTATATTTTCTTATCAACTTTTTACATATGTTTTCAAAAACCAAGTCAAGTTTTAAAAACTAAAAAAAGTAGTTTTCAAAAACTTGTTTTTGTTTTTGGAATTTGGCTAGAAACTCAAATGTGTCATTAAGAAAGATGGGAATCATTGTAGAGAAGATGAAAACCATTATAGAGAAATTGTGAGAAAACAAACACAATTTTTAAAAACTAAAAATCAAAAACCAAATAGTTATCAAATGGGACCTAAACAACCAACTAATTTTTATTAAGAAAATACTTGAGTAAGTTTAATCCATTAATGTCAAGAATACTCACAAAAATTCAAGAGTAGAAAACAACATTTAATAGAAATTCAAAATTTTGTAGAAATATAATTCTCAAGAACAATATGTCTTTAGTAAGGAAGAGAATGAAAATCAAAGGACTAAAGAGCAAACTCAATTTCAACAACTTACACATTTAGATTAAAACAGAAACTGGCTATAAAAATAAAAACAAACAGAAACACTAATGAATGTTTCATTGCTTTGATCGAACCACATACACCTTTAAAGGCAGTTGGATCTTCACCTCCTCGAACTTTCGTTGAGGAGGGATCAACTCAGGAATTTCAGAGCACAACGACAAACAACTGCTGTAAAAAAGACAGAAAAAACGATGACTCCAAGTTGCTATCCGAAAATAAAAAACCCATCTCCTTTTTTTCTTTGTTCTTCCCATTTTTATAGGCATCGAGGGCTAGGGTTTCCATCTTTGCTCTTCTTTAACCTTGGGTCAACTTGTGGACATGAAATTTGGCTGAAGAATCTCTTAAATTGGGCAAAATTTTCGCAAATCTTGTTAATTTCGTGATTCTCGTGTTTTCCAGATTTTCTAGAAAATGCAATTGCATTTCAAAAGTGGAATGCAATTGCATTTTTTCCTTTGTTCACCATCTTGTTTTCCCACGGAAATGCAATTGCATTTCGAAAGTGGAATGCAATTGCATTTTCGTACTTGCTCTAAATCTACACAAAAACAACAAATTAGCTTAATTTCCATTCTCTTTTCAACTTCTTACCTCTTTTTCAATACTCCGACAAGATTTCATGAATTTATCTTATAAATACTATTTTTAGCTTACTCATTATTCAACAAAACACACAAAAATGACAAGAACAACCTAGTGTAGGGTCAAATAATCCTCATAAATGAGAATTATCAATTATTTTATTGAATTTTTTTTGAATGGGTATTTGTTTAAGATAGATTAAACTCCGTGTTTTTCAAAAATATCTATCTTATGCAAATTATTATTCCTGGATGAATTTTACTTGAATGATTTTATTTCCTTAGTATTGATTTTTATCTTTTTTATAAAGATAATACTTATTTTTAGGGGGAGTTATACCCTTTATATGTGAATTTAATGATATTGATCCTCTAAATTGCTTTATTGATATGTACCCCTCTTATACACATTGTTTATACTTTTAGGGGGAGTCGTTGTTTTTGGAGTAAATTTATTTCAGAATTTTTGGTGCCCTCTTGGTACTTTTTAGAAGAAGTTTGATTTGAAAATTTGATTAATATTTTTTTTCCTCTAGTTGAATTAATTGCTAAATGTCTTTTTGTCCCTTATTAAGGGGAGTGTTAAATTGATTTCAAAAGGGGGTGAAATTTGTGATATTTGCATTAAAGTTGAGAAGTTATTCAAAATTTTCTTAAAAGTTGTGGTTCTAATTATTTTTCTTATTATTCCTTTTTGATTGATTTCAAAAGGTGGAGAAATAATAAGAAAAATGAAAGCATGTTGTTCTTATGCATGTGTGTTGATCGTGCATCAAGCTGATATCTTACATCACACACCACTTTGAATTTTATTTTTCTATAATAGGTTGTCATCATCTAAAAGGGGGAGATTGTTAACTTTTTTACCCTTAATCTCAAATTAATTAATTAATTAATTAATATTTTGATGATAACAAACCTAATTCTATTTGCTTAACGATTTAAGTGTTTAAAGTGCTTATAGCATAAAGCTCCAAACAATGATTTCAACCCATCTTGAATCTCAAATCGGAGTTCAAATGAAGAAGTTATGAGAAAAACAAAATTGAAGGAGAAAGCTTATTATGTGGCATGACAAGTGGCAAACATAGATGACATGGCAATTACATGACAGATGACGTGGATGGTGATATGACATTTTAATGGTCAGAAAAGCTGATGTGGCAGATGGCGTGGTGACACGTAGATCTTTGAAAAAGTGACACGTGGCTATTTGGCTTTTAAATAAAAAAAGAAAATATTTTTTAATATTAAAATAACATCCAACGATCATATTTCCATTTATAAATATTATAATATATTATTATTATTATTATTGTAGACCCCTAAATTTGTATGGTATTTTATTTTATCATCCTTATTTTTATTAATTCTGTGTTTTTTTTACATAATTTAGAATCATCACTAGCTTTTAAGGAAAGATAAGCAAAATAACAAATATTTGATTATTTGAGGATTGATTCTTTTCCTTTTCATTTTCTTTAATTAATAAAAATCAAATTAAAGATTTTTTTTCCTCTTTTTCGTGGTAAGGAGAATAAAATTTTGAAAAGATTAATGTTTAAATTTTTTTGTATGGAAAAATTATTTAATCTAACTAATTTTTAGAAGGAATCAATATGGCCAAATATTCTTAAAATCAATTCAATCAATTAATATTATTTGTTCTTTTAATATTTGGTTTGATTTATTTTTTCTAGAAATGATTTGAGATTTCTATAATTGAAGGCCAAACTTTAGAAAAGGACATTGGTAAAAACCCTAGACCAAATCTTTCTTTTCCCACACGTATCTCTCCCTCTCATCCTCACGTTTTTCTCCCTCCCTCACCTGTAATCTCATTCTCTCTCTCCCACAAATTTCTCTCTCTCTCAAAGACCCCAACCATACGTCCCTCTCTCGATTTCTCCTTCTCCACGTTTTCTTCCTCACTATTTTTTCCCTCTCTCTCTATTTCTTTACATTTTCCCCCCTTTTGTTTTATTCCTTTATCTTTTTTTTTCTTTTACATCTTTACAAACAAATTTATTTTTCTTGCATTTTTTTAATTTATTTCTTCTTAGTGTTCAAACTTTATAGCAATTTTCCTCCTTTAGTATTGAATTTGCTTTGCTCGTGATCAATAAGGAGACAAAATCAGAGTATTTTCTTTTAAGTGGTAAGGCTCATGTGCTTCCATGAATACACTTCAAAATACGCGTTGATGTCTAATTTATATTTATTTAGTGGCATGATTCGTTATCATAATTTCATATTGTAATGCATGTTTATTTCATGAAAATTACACCTCTATCTATGTAGTTAGTTTAATATTAATTTTTTTTTGTATTATTACAAATTTAGGTTCACAGCCACTACATATATTTGAAATATTTGTGACATGATGTTTACTGAATAATGTTCTCTAAGTAGTTGTCCATCTCAATTCTTTTTGTCAAAAACTTATAAAAATAAACTTGTCCAATGATGGAACCTCTAATTTTGGGATGCCAATATTTTGAGGTTCTTGAGGTAAAAAATCATAATCTTGGCCTGATGCCGAGATTTGATTTTGATTTTTTTGCTTCAAAAAAATATATACAATTTTTTTTTGTTCAATAAGGATATTTTCCTTTTTCACATTCTTTCCTTTTTAATAAAAACAAAAAAAAATATCTTTCATAAAAAGTACATTTTTTTTTCATAAAGAGCATTTTCATAAAATGAAGTTATTTTAAAAGAAAACTTTGATTTTTCTAAAATTGAAGTTTCCTATTTAAAAATTCTTTTTCACGGAAAGTACAAAAATAAAAATAAAAATAAATAAAGAGCATTTTCTTAAAAAGAAAGTTCTTCTAAACTGAAACTTTGATTTTTTTTAAATGAATAAAATTGAAGTTTTCATTTTAAAAAAATATTTATTTTTCATAAAAGTACAAAAAAAAATATTTTCATTAAAGGAAGGTCTTTTAAAAGGAAACTTTGATTTTTCTACGATGAAAGTTTTCTTCTTTTAAAAAATAATAATTTTCATAAAAAATACAGAAAAAAATAATATTTTCATAAAAGGAGCTTTCTTTTAAAATGAAACTTTGATTTCTTCTAAAATTATTCTATTGATTTTATTTTCAAAATAATAAACCAAATCTAAAATAGAGTTTTCATAAAAAATTATCACTTCTTTACAAAATGAATGAAAAAAATTAATGAAGAGTTTCCTTAAAAAGAATTATTTACTCACACTTTTTTTTAATTAATAAAACAATCATTTTTCTTAAAAAAAAACTTTTCTATGATGGAGATTTTGAATTCAAGATGTTGATTTCCTAATATTATTGAAGTGATTAATTTATTTTGGGATGCCAAATTAAATTTAAATAAATTTTTAATGGCTTTATACCACTCATAATTATTGCTCATTATTTGTGTTATTGCCAAAATCTGGATAAGGTAACCCACATGTCTTTCACGTGACAGCAACCGTAAGATTTGTAGTTCAGGGGAAGAGCGTGACCTGCGAAACAAGTAAAACTTGGGCAGTTCCGATGCTTAAGTTAGTTAGGAGTGTTTTTAGTATAGCTAGATTTTTATGGATTAGGAAGAGCTTATCTCCTTCAAGGTTGAAGAAAGGTATTTATATGACCCCTTTTTAGGGTTTTTGTTTGTTCCCCCCTGAATTAGGAAAAAGGGGAATCAAAGTGTCTAGACCGGGGAGAATCGAGCTGGGGGCATGCCCCTCGTGGGCTGATCGTTAGTTCGGCCTCGGCCTTGGGGCGACGAAGTGAGTTTGGCCTTTAGCCCAAACTCACCTTTCCTCCTTTCTTAATGGTTCGGTTTGTTTAGTGCTCGGGTCCGTTTTTTAATCTCCTGTTAAGCCTATTTCGCTTTTGATTTCCTTTGTAATTCAGGTTTATTCGCTTGATCCAATTTTACCCATAACAATTTGATTAAAAAATAGTGATCAATAAAATATGGGACATTTAAAAATCAAAACAAAAAACCTTTTTTTTTTTCTACAAAGTTTGTTTTCTTTAAAACAACACAAGAAAGGTAAAATTTTGTTCCTTGAACTAGTTAATACCTTCTCCACACACAAACAACCTTCGAACCCAAAATATTTTATTTGCAAATCATCTTAGCAAACTTTGGGTATCCAATCACCCTCTAAATCAAGACTAGTGGCAACTCCATTTCCCTCCTCTTGGAAACAAAGTCGGTCGCTCTGCATTGCAAACTTGTAGCGACAATTATGATATTATTAATTTTGAATTTCTTTTTTGCAACCAATCAAAAGCTAACACGTGACAGCCAATGATCAAATTTTTTATTTCTCCTCTATTTAAGGTTAAAAAATTATAAGAAAGGGAAAAAAAATTCTAAAAGTTTCTACACATCTTGGAGAGCATTTTCACCATTTTAGAGAAATTTCTGATCCTCCATTTCTTATTTCTCTTAGCTATTTGAGGTCTTTTACCTATAAGAAATCCTTTCTTATATAGCTGTCAGTTTAAATTTGTGCATCTATTCTTTTGAGAGAGTTTGTGAGATTGTTCCTACATTTTCAATCCATTATAAGGGTTTCTCTTGATCCCAAAAAAGAGAGATTGTAACGGTTTGATCCTAAACCGTAGAAAGAATCAGCTTTATTCTTGGTCCCACAAAAGGAACTTTGTAACGGTTGATCTCTGAGCCGTGTAAGGGGTTATTCGTTGTTCTAGTAAAACACCTAAGAGAAACTTGGAGAGTGGAGTAGGCTAGGTTATACCGAACCACTATAAATTTTCGGTGTCATTTTCTCTATCCCTATCCTATTTTATTTTGTGCAATTAATTTTTTATTATATTTTATTGTATGAAATTAATTGTTGTAATTTGTTCTTGTTATTAATTGCTCTTCTACGTTCATTTGGTTGGTAGAATTTTACCTTTACATATTCCTTTACCAATCTAGATATTAGAATATAAATAGGGTATTTGATTTTATTTTTGTAAATTTTTCGTTTTTAATTTGAGATGAAATTGCATGTATGAAATGTGCATGAATTCTTGTTTAAATTAATTGTAGACAAAAAGTGTGTTAATTTATTTTATCAAAATTAAATAAACCATATTCACTCCCTCTAGAGTTGCCATACCAATCCTACAATGTTTTCTCTTGGCTAAGGATATGAAACCTTAACCATCCAAGATAATCGGTCAACCCCATAGCCCAACAAGCTACCTAAAGTTTCACAAAAATTAACTCTCAACCCAAGGCTGGGCAGGTGGTTAGGCAAAGAATACACCACCAAACCGACAGGGCCTAGCTCATGAGTGGGAGCAACTATTATGGGTAAAAATAAGTTAATAGGCTTGCTTGAACACAAAAGCCGAAAGAGATGATTCAAAAGAAGGGCCAAAAGTAACCATTGGGTCATACGAATTCGAACGGGAGTATCCCAATAAAGGCCCAAAAGTTTGGCCAAAGCCGAGAAAGGCCGACCCCTTGAGGGTTCAACCAAAGCCAGTTTAGGACCCTTTGAGGGGTAGACAAAATGGCCTAGGGATCGACCAAGGCTGGTCTAGGCCAACCCTTTGAGAGGTCAGCAAGATGGCTATTTGGCCAACCCCTTAAGGGGTTAGCCACGAACGATCTAGGTCGACCCCTTGGAGGTCGGACTTTGATTGGTCGACCTCTTGAGGGGTCGGCCAAATGGCCTATTTTTCCAACCCCTTGAAGGGTCTGCCCTAGATCGTTCGTGGTTAAGCATAACATACCTCCAAGGGATAGCCTATTTTGCCAACCCCTCCATATTTTAAAGGTATGTTATGCTTAACCATAATATTATTATTTAATTCTAAATAAACTCAAACCGATTCCTATGCTTCCGCTTGGATTTAATTAGATTATTTCCTTACATTCAACCACAGTGCAAGTGTACACTATCGATGTAAGTAATAAAACAGGAGTATTCCTGAGTATCTATCCCACAGGGAACAGTGTAACAAAAATATTGCAGAGCAAAATGTGAGAATTGCAACTTGGAAACTAAAAATTGCACAAACAAAGTTGGGAGGGTGTGTTTGGTAAAAACAAAATAATTGTAGAATCTAATTGCAAGTTAAAATGACAAAGATTGCAATACGGAATTGCATAATAAAAAATTGCAAGATTTAATAGCAAAACAAAACAGACTTGATAAAAGAAATGGTAATTTGAACAAAAACTGACCGTAGCAGAATGTTAACCAACTGGCGAAAATTGCAAGGGAAATTCCTTAGAGAAAGGAGGGAAAATGGAAATCCTCTTATCACTAACCCTGTTGGTATTAGATTTAAGCTTGAGTTGCTATCCTAGTTGATCAAGCTAGGATCTCAACGAAATTTTATTCAACACAAGCAAATAATTGAGATGTAAGCTTGGGTTTTTGAAATTTTGGCTACAATTTACTTCTTAGGGAATTAACATCCTTGAACCCCCTAAGAAGTTTAACGCATATTAAAAGTAAAAATCCCACAAAGAATTTTAGAATTAAAATCCATGCTTAAGAGGATTACTTAAAAAGCCTATTGCAACCACAGTATAAAGGAATGAATTAAAACTTGCTATCGAAATCTGGATGGAAACATGAAGCACTTAGAGCAGTAGATAATTATTTACCAAACCTCTGGACAAACCCATGAACAAAAGAAAATAAAAGAAAAAGCTCTTGGAAACAATACCCATGAAGAAAAAAAATTCAAGAAAATTACTTTAAGTTGTTTCAACAATCTCAACTCAATTCCAATGCTTTATACAATAGGTAAGGAACAAAAAGCATGAAAAATTACAACCCAAATGAACTAAAACAGAAATTAAATTCACCTAAACTAAGAACCAACCAGAAAATAGAAAACTTGAACAAAAACCCATTTTTTTCTTCTTTAGATTTCAATCTATTCAACTCCCACTATTTCGAGGAAAGAATGAATCATCACAACCCAAAATTTCATTTAGATTGGATCGAAAAAACTAAGAAAAAAAAATCAGCACCAAACTTGCAGTAGCTTTTTCCTGAAAACACAGGAATTGAAAGAAAAATAGAGGAAATAATTGGAAGAAAACCCACGAGCAAACTCAATGAAAAACCACCTCTAAGAAACCGATCCAAGCTCTCCTTTTATGGTCATCCATTAAGGTTGAAAACCCAATCAATTTCATCCATAATCCCATGAATTTCGTGCAAGGAATTATTGCTTTCCATATTTGGGTTTCTCGACATTCTCCTTTTTTTTTTGTGTGTTTTTCATACTGTTGCTCCAAAATTGCAACTTTATCTTGCAATTTCGATTATGCAATTTCCACAATTTCTGCACACAAGAAATTCTTCTTAGTTTATCTTTTTCTTTTCCTCATTCTTTCTTTCACATACACTTTTCACAAATTATTGATGTTTTTCAAGCAGTTACCAACTTTCTCCTATGATTTCTAAAGCAAAGAAAGTATAAATTAAGCTTATGAGCAATAAATAAGCCTTTAAGTGCTGATTTCGAGACTTGAACAATGGCCCCACCCTCTCTCACTGGCTCGAGAGGGACTTAGTTTAAGGTTGGATCATAAACAAATTGTTCATTAGAGGATCAGTGATACTTTAGGTGTAAGATGTAATTACAGAGGTAAAACAGACTTTTGACCCAGCTGTAATTATGAACAACTCGTGAAGGATCGACTTGCATGTAATGGTTATATCCATGGACACAACTTGTCCTACAGTGCAAAAGAGTGCAATTCCAGGTCTAGAGTAGAGTGACCTATAGTTAATGAATGAAAATTAATTAATTAAAAAGTTTAATTAATTAATTTTATATCATTGGAGCTTATAATCTGTAGGTCCATAAAAACTCATTGCTAGCTCATAGTAACATGAAAATATCAATTTAGTTGAAAGAAAAATTTGAAATGTTCAAATTAATATTGAATTTGAAGCGTTCAAATTAATATTTAATATATTAGATATATTAAATATAAAAGAAGAAAATATATTTATTGTATTTGATAAATTAAATATTAAAATAATTAATGTATATTAGATACATTAAAGAAAAATATTTATAAAATTTAAATAAGATTCAAATAAATAAATATCGTAGGAGATTTGAATGAGATTCAAATAAGTATAAGATATATTTTAATATATTAATATTAAAATATAATATTTTAATTATGGTAAAGATTTTTCATTGGTCTCTATAAATAGGACCATTGGGTTGAGCCATTAGACATAACACACATTTCCTCAATAGAGAATTAGAGAATTCTCTCTAGATCTATTCCTCTCTAATTCCTTGTGGATTTCTTTCAAGAGGCTCCCACAATATTTGGTCCTGTGTTCGAGTCATATCCAAGAAGACTTTGTGGAGGAGATAAAGACCTACCAAAAATATTTCCATATTTATTCCAAGTAAGTTTGCTTAATCTTATTTTTTTAGTTTTATTTTAAATAAAATCAAAGGCGATCCAATGCTTCCATTGCGGAATGAAACGTTCATTCCTTCAATTGGTATCAAAGTAGTCTTTGAATTTTATTTAGAATTAAGGTTTTGTATGGTGGGTATTTTAATTTCATATATGTGATTTGCAAATTGATTGTTTCAGCTATTTGACATTAGCTTTATTGCTTTGACTAGATCAATTGTAAAACCCAAAAGAGTTAGGATTTGTTGTAATTATTGAAATGATTGTTCAATTCAAATGTGTTTCTTGAAGTCAGATGCTTCAATTGAAAATTTAGGATTTCTAAATCCTAAATTTGGAATGGTCCAATCAAGGAAGATATTGAAGACCAAGATATGTCTTAGATTTAAATTATTGTAATTTAAATTGTTTTCAATTTCTTAGGATATGCCAAATATGCCCGTTAATTTTGTTAGTTTTAATTTAATTATGCATGTGATGTATGTTAAATATTTGATTGTTGCATAAAATATGTTATTTAGATTAAAATCCCACCATAGGTGAAGCATTATCATGCATTTTAATTAATTTTGAATATAATTGTTATATTTAAAAATTTGATTAGGTTGTTTTCTAATAGAATTAAGATTAATTTTTTTAATATAATTTTTATATTGAAAAATTTGATTAGGATGTTTCTTAATAGAATTGAGATATTTTCCTAATAAGTTTATATTTTCCATGTCTTTGAATATAATTGTTATATTTGGAAAATTAAATTATGATATTTTCTTTCATAATGAAATAAATTTAATTAATCTTTATTTGTTTCCTAATGAGATTAGGATTTCCTTAAAATAAAATATTTATAATTCATGCTTTAAATAGTTTAAAATTTGAATTTAATATATCATTATTTGTTTCTAATAATATTAGAATTTAGGATAATGTTTTAATTTAGTTTTAAATGATTTAAAAAGGTAGAATTTCAAGAATATCCATAGTTTAAAATTTGAATTTAATTCATCTTTATTTGTTTTCTAATAAGATTAGATTCTTTTTAAATAAGATTAGATCTTTTAAATTTCAAAATAAAATGAGGTTTTCCATAAATAAAGACAATTTAATTCAAAGATAAAATAATTTAAGTTTTGAATTTAATTTATCTTTTATTTTTTTTAATAGAATTAGAATAAAATATCCATGATGATCTTTTAATTTGTTTTAAATGGTTTAAAATGATAGAATTTTAAGATTATACAATAAGTGAATTTGTTTTTTAATAGGACTAAAAACATTGCTTAAATTCGGTTCATTAATCTAATAATTAATAGTTAATTAAAATTTAATGAATTTGAAATAAAAGTTGACTATAAGGGAACTCTGTCTATGGAAGTTTCTGTCTAAGACTGGGGTATTTAAGCTGAAATATAACTTCCGACATGAGCAAAGGAATGAAATATCCCTATGAGGTAAGCCAAGGTATGTTCATGGGTGCTGTAGACAGTTTGACTAATGAATTTCAAGATGTGATGTTGACCAAGGACCCATTGGAGTGGGTGCTCACAAAGGAATATGATATGGCCTTGAGCAGCAATTAATTCACCATTTGAGCCTCGTCTAGCTAAATACGTTAAAGAAAGTGCTTCTTGGGAGGCAACCCAAGTTTTTTTTATCCCTTCTTGTTTTTATAGGATGTTGTTTTTCCTTTCTAGTTAGATTGTGTTGAGTGCCATTAAATCTCGTTCCCATTCGTATAGAAACTTGATCGTTCAAGTGTTACTTTTGTGCCAATTACTAAGAACATTCTAGAGACTCCTCCCACATATCAGGGCAATATTGTTCACTTTATTATTTGTTATCATGGTCTTTGTATGATTTAGCTTTATTCTTACATTGAGGACAATGTAGATTTTAAGCTTGGGAGTGGGCACTCTAGTAAGTCCTGAGTTTTAGGGTGGGCAGTACTATAGTCTGGTTCAGATGAATTTTGTTGCATTATTTGTATCTAGGACAACTTAGGATATGTTTGAAATAATGATAGCTTGCAATGGTTGAAATATGAGAGCATACCCCTGAATTGAGTTAAATTTAAATTTTTGCTTAATTTCCATATATAAGTATTGCACATAGTTTTCCTGTTTTTGGTTTTGAAGGCTTAGAATAGGCTTATATGGCCCGTATGTTGTTGTCACCCCAAAAGGACTAGGAACTGATTAGATGGCTGAATTGAATGGTAGTTAACACTTAGGAGAATTCGTGCTTACATTTTTGCCTAGTTGAGCTTGATTGTATTTATCTTAAATTAAAAGAAAATAAAAACAACTTGTGTGCTTAAAATTAAGGACAAAAAGAGCTACCTCTGTTGTGACTAGTTAGGCCTCTCATTGAGCGAGTGCTCTAAAAAAAGGTCTATACCAGTGTCCAATAAAGTAATGGATGATTCAAGTTTGGCTGAGAAGCCTACCCCATTTTTAAGGCACTCTAATGGCAACTTAGAGCCAGAAGTAGGGAAAAACGAATTGAGAGTTGTATAAAATTGTTCTAGACTTATAAAGACTAAAATAGGAGAGACTTTGCACAAACACACAAGAGAGTAGAGTTTTAAATTTAAAATTCTCATTGATAGGGTGTTTGATTACTTTATGCTTTTGTAGTTTATGTATTATTTGGAACATTGAAGCTTGAGCCCTATGCATGTAATTATTGATTTATTGAGAGTTGTGTTTTATTTTGCTAGAAGACTAGCAAAAATCTAAGTTTGGGGGTATTTGATAGCACACAAAAGTGTCTATTTCTAACCTTAAATTCTTGCTAGTTTGTGGCGTCAACATGTGCTTTTATTTACTTAATTTGTTTATTTTGTAGGATTCGATCAAATGAAGTAAAATTTGTCAAATAGAGAAGATATTAGAGAAATTGGAGCTTTGAGGCACGTTTTGAAGCTTTGAAATAAAATAGAAGACCAAATGAAGCTTCAAGACCCAAGAGGATAGCGTCTCAACGCTATAGATATAGGAGTGGCGTTGAAACCCCACTTTTAGGGGTCTCAACGCCCAAAATGCGCGTGCGAGACACTTTTCGTCTAGAGTGTCGAGACACTGCATGTAGCATCTTGACGCTACCCCACATTTTCTTCTTTATTCTCGCAAATTAGGTCACAACGTTGAGACGCTGTCCCTAGCATCTTGAGGCTGTCACGACAATATAAAAGAAAAAGTTAGGATTTGCAAAAGGGGGGTCATTTATAGAGGAACCATTCTAGACTCGATTTCTACTCAGTATTTAGGACTAAGGGATCATTTTTGAGAGCCAAGGAAGACATTCAAGGCTCGGGATCGCGACATATCACAACAGAAATGAGTGTGACACGTGTACGAGAGTTTTTTCCTTTTTTTTCTCTCTATTTTGTAGTCTTTGTTTTTAGATTTTTATATGAGTTTAGGGTTGTAATTGTGAATTTAAGTGATTGAACTCAGCTTTTAGACTTGGCTATTTTTGGATGCTTGGTTTAATCTTAGAACTTGTTATATTGCAACATCTATTTATGCATTCTTATGTTTATTGTCTGATCTTTTGGCCAAAGTTTAGTTTTGTATAATTTGAGTTTCAGCTTGAAAAAGTAGACTTGAATTTAAACTCGTTTACATAACTATTAGTAGACTCTTGCATGAGAATGAATTGTTTGCTAATAGAACTATAGAAGCTATTAGGAGAATTTTTGTAATGCCATGTTTAGTTATGGAATGAGACTGGAAAGTTGATTTATTAATTAAGCACAAGATTTAGTTGAGGCTTGGAAAAACCAATTAAATGTATTCGTAACTTTCTTGGCTTATAATTGTTGCATATTTGATTTGTTTCTTGAATTGACCAAGTTGGTGTTTAATTATTAAAACCAATGTTTAGAAAATGTCACCTCTAAGTGTCTGCACTTTGTAAATATAGTTTAGTTCCTAAGTCGTATTATCTATTGATTTTAGGTTCTCTAGATAAAATTAGGTGTTAGTAACTATGGTACTTTAATTAAATTAAAAATCCAATCCTGTGGACGACACTCTCACTCATTCACTATATTAAAACTTGATACCGTACACTTGTGGTTCTGCGAGCACTAAAAATCATGCAACAACCACCAAGGCTAGTCTAGGTTGAACCCCCATTTTGAAGGTCTGCCAATTAGGCCATTTTGTCGACCCTTCAAGGGGTCAGCCTAGTCCGGCCTTGGCCGACCCCTAGGCCTTTTGGTCGACCCCTTTCTTGGTTTTGGCCAAACTTTTGGGCCTTAGCTTTATCGAAGTATTTTCGTTCAGATTCGTACGACCCAGTGGTTGCTCCCGGCCCTTCTTTTGAATCCTCTCTTTGGGCTTTTGCATTCTTGCAGGCCTATTAACTCAATTCTATGGTTAATTTTTACACATAACAATATACAAATTAATTACAACAATAAGATAGGTAAATATATATCAAACAATTTTGAAAAATGTAAAGCCCTATTTCTCTCTCTTTCTTTCTCTCATTATATATAATACTAACTGTCCCAAAGTTTGAAGAAATAATCTTCAAATTCTCTATGGAGTTATACCAAGTTTGATTTAGTGGTCAATTGTAAGGACCCAATTGTCCTTAAAGTTTTGTTTAAATAAAAAAAATAATAAAAAAGAAAGAAGAAGAGGAAGAGAAGTTACAGTCGAAATTTGATGTAAAGTAAATTTGTTGCACATGTGGTGTTTGTTGGTGATGTTTTAAAACTAACACATGGCAAGGTTGTTTTTTTTTTTTTTAAAAAAAAGTAAATAAAAAGAAGAAACAGAGAGAGAGAAAGAGGGAAAGATAAAAGGTCGTGAAAGAGAAAGAACAGAGGTAAGAAAACTTAAAGAAGGTGATTTAAAGGCCAAACATGGGTTAGATTCGTGAAGCAAGATAAAATAATTGTGGGATATTATTAGATTTGATAAGGATTTCTATGTTTTAATAAGGAAATTTTTAAGGAATAATATCAAAGTTGTCTTATGTTTAGGAGTTTTCTTTTTAAGTAAGAATACCTTGGATTTGGGTTTGGGAATGAAAATAATAAAGAATAGGAAATACAACCACAGTAACAAGGCTAGATAGAAAATTAGAATGGTTGCATTAGGTTATGTTGTGGAAAGATGAAATGGGAAATTGGTTTGGAAAATTGGAAATGATAAGGACAACGACCATTCACATATCTCCACAATGGTATGATATTGTCTACTTTGGGCATAAGCCCTTATAGCTTTGTTTTTGGTTCCCCCAAAAGGCCTTATACCAATGAAGATAATTGTCCTCACTTATATACCATAGATCTTTTCCTTCCCTAGGCAATGTGGGACTTTGTTAGCACTCCTAACAATCCTCCCCTCAAACAAAGTACCACTTGAGCCTCCCCTCGAACAAATCCGTCTACTCCAATGGATCACTCACATTGTGGGATATTCTTTGATGGTGGCGATCACCTATTACACTATCTACCAACTTTTCTCCCCTCGAACAAAGATCTACCTCCTCTATCAGGCAGACGTATGATAAAGTTATTACTTGCTTGCCGCTCCAAGTACTTTTTGTTCACTCTATGGGATTCATCCTCAATGTCAACATGAGGGTCACTAATCTTTGTTCCACTTTGAGGATTTCTCCGGCACACAACTAGATTTTTTACCATGGCTCTGATACCAATTGATAAGGACAACGACCCTCGACATATCTCCACAATTGTATGATATTGTCCACTTTGATCATAAACCCTCATGGCTTTGTTTTTGGTTCCTCAAAAGGCCTCATATCAATGGAGATAATTATACTCACTTGTATACCATAGATCTTTTCCTTCCCTAGCTAATGTGGGACTTTGTTAGCACTCCTAACAGGAAGGAAAAAATGGAGAGGAGAAAATGTTTTCTCATGGGTTTAAAGAAAGAATGAGAAGATGAAGAAAATAGAGATGAATGAGAGAAAAAGTAAATAGAGAAGATGAAGAGTAAGAAAATTTATGAAAACCCAATTAAAGGAAGTTAAAAGGTTAGGAAGTTTAAAAAAAAACACAGAAGTAACTGGAAAGAAAACAGAGGGTTGAAGAAGAAGAAGAAAGGAAGTAAGATTAAAATATAGAAAAGAGATGTGCATGGGACAAGTTGTGTTTAATGTAGAGAGAGAGGGAGTATTGGAGGCTTATTCACCTGAGGGAGTGGTAAATTGAGTGAGGAAACATTATTTTCTCATGCAAAATTGTGAATCAACAGGAGATGTTAAAAAAGAGAGAGAAATGTTGTTTTTTTATTTTTAATGGGAGGAAAAAGACAAAAGCATATTGATTATAAATGGATGAGAGAGAAAAGTCTAATTTGGGGATTTGGGCTAAAAGAAAGGAAATTGAAATTAGTTTAATTGATTAATAGATTAAAAAAATAAAAAATATATAAAAAGATAGCCTATGTTTATTTCCTTTGGAAATAATCCATAATCTATAGTATGGTTAATGAAATTTCAAGTTAGATAGAAATGGACTAGCTTATGATATGAGGAGTCAATGATAATAGTTTTGTGAGTGGTTTATTTACGATATATTTTTATTATTTAATTATTATTTTGAAATTTCAAGAGAGTTATATTTATGTATGATTTTAGAGAAATCATTCTGAATTTTCAGAAATAGTATTGAAATTTCAGTATTTTATGTTTTTAGCTAAAATTATCGTTTGAGAAATATTTGAGGTATTTTATGTTTATTTGAGAAATTAGAAAAGTTTTGATGTTTATTGAGAAACGTATGAGGTTAATGAAATATGAGTTTTAACGAAAGTATAATTTTGGAAATGTTTTATGTTATTTGAGAGATTTGATGATTATTTGAGAATTTATAAATGAGAATCAAGAGTTTTATGTTAAAAGTTGTTTCCAAACCATTAGATCTAATTATCCATATGCTATGTGAATGTGTATCTATAATATACCAAGAGAGAGGTCTATAGGACCTACTCTAGTACACACTTAGACTTTGGGTCGTGAGCTAAGTTGTTTAGCCATTTGAGAGCTGCTCTGAGTGCACGTATGACAGAGATATATGCTCTGCTATGTATCTGAAGTTTACTCGATGCATAGTATGACAGATATTGTCTTACTGTACGTATAGATATTACTATACACCAGTATGACAGAGATTTGGGTACAGGTTAATTTGGTGAAGAGTTTTACTAGCTTATGCTTACGTTTTCAAGAGTTGTAATTGCAAATTTCTTTATGTTTTTACTACCTTGTGTTATTGTTTCAAGAGTTGCAATATTTGTTGGGTGTTTATGTTTTCAAAAGATATTGTTACAAATTTTACTGTGTTTTAATTATCTTGAGAGTTTTCTAAATTGTTCATAATTTACAATATTTTTATAGAATTTGGAATTATGTTTAATATGAAAAAAGTTTTCCTGAAAGTTATTTTTTTATGAATTTACCACTCCCAGGATTTTTTAGCTAATTCTTTTATTCTTAATTTTCAACTAGATTGCTCTTGAGTTTCTTCCAAAGTTAACTGATCAGAATTTGCCGTCAGTCTCATCTTTTCTAAGTAAGAGTGTAAACTTTGTTGCGCTAATATTATAAAATGTTTATAGACGAAGTTGAGCCATGAGATGAGAGAGATTTGACAATAGATTCCATTGCACAATCTGAGTCTAATATCGTCACAACTCATCCTAAGTTCAATAGAGAAATTTGGAGTGGGGTGTGACATTAATGTTCTTCTTGTTATCTAAACGATAAAACTCCATTTCCGATTGTGGAATCCACAATTCCTCCTTGTAATTCTTATATACATCGCCTTTGTAAAATTCTCGAGTCCTATAAGCCAAAAGGAGCATAGTGACAGCTCCAAACATTGTCGCTGAGGCTAAAATTGTGAAAGACCCACTAAAGCAATGAGCTCCCGTGCAAGTTATTCCCTTGCCAATCGTCTTATTCTTACCTTCACGTAAAGCTTCCATATCGTACAACTTCCCCACTACATCTACGTTTAATATATAAGATCCAAATGGGACTATCAATTGCCCACAATTGAACAACGTGGAGTAATGTTTGAGCCCAAAAATCTCAGAGATTATGGCGAATAGCAATGTAACTTGACCTCCAAACCCGAACCCAATGATCAAGGAAGCCATGTAGACAGAACCCGGCGATGGATAGGCGATACAAAGCTGACCAATGCAAGTGATGAGAAAGGCAAAAGCAAAGATTAGTGGACGAGGTAATTTGTATTTGACAATCATGGTCTCAGAGATGAAACCAGAAAAAGCTCGGCCGAAGAAATTGAAAACAGAAACCCAAGAAACGAAGATGCTTATGGCTTGTGGAGGATAGCCGAGTGATTCGCCAATTTGGCCTAAATTATCAATGGCGGCAAGAGAGGACCCACATCCAGAAAAAGTAGCTAAACAAATAAGAGCCATATCTTTGCTGAACATAGCTTGAAAGATGGTGAAATCCTCCCCTCTTGCAGGCTTGTTCATTATGTTTGAGAAACACGAGGGCGAAATTTCAGCAATTTCCTCCAATGTGGACATGGATTTGTCAGCCACCCGAGGCTTTTGGTCAACAATGGGAACAGTGACAAATGAATCACCGGCGTTTTGTTTCTTGAGTTTGTACAGCAAGAATTCTTCTCTAAATGCTATCAGAAGGGGTAGGAATAGCAAGCCAACGATAACGGATGCGCCACTAGCGTAGCCAGCGTGAGAGAAAGCAACTTGTTTTTGTGCAAGGGTCAAAAACAAGATGAAAAGCGCCAAAACTATGGAGACGTAAAGTAAGTGGTAAAAGACTTTGAGCTCCTCAGGATGTTTAGGGATATTGATAGGTCGAATTGACATGAAAAGGAGGAGGATTACGATAGAGGGGAGCCAAGCGAAAAGAAAAACTTGATTAGATGGGTCTTCATGGCCGTACAAGGCTAAATAAAGTTGGGTTAAAATCGCACCTCCAATGCCAACAAAGCCCTTAAGAAGCCCCAAAATAATGCCTCGTCGGTCAGGGAAGTTTCTAACACTAGTGACCAAAATGGCAGTGTTAGCGAAATTTGAAGAATTAGTACCCAAGCAAATGTAAAGGAACATTTGCCAGAATTGGGGCTTGGCAATACGGCGAGTGATGGAGAGCCAAATCATGAAGTAGCTGGAGAAGTTGAGAAATGCACCGACCAGGAAGAGAACCCACGGCGGAGCCACCTCCGCGAGAAGGCCGGCGAAAACTCCGACGTTGGAGCCAAGATCTTTGGCGAATCCCAATGTGTTAACTTGGGTTTGACTGTAATCAAATTGGGTCTTTATCACTTTCGAGTATGTTCCGAATATGTAAGTTGAACCGTTCCCGATCATTATCAAAAAGGAGGCAAATACCGCAAACCATCGTCCTGCTGCTACTTGTTTGATGAAACCCCAAACTTCTGATCCTCGGTCGTTGCCCATATTGCCTTCGGCTTCGGCTTCAACTTTTTCACCACAAACAAAAGGAAAAATAATAGATGTTAATTAATTGGAAAACTAATGAGGTTGATTTCATTATTACTCTCCAATTCCCCAACCCCCTTTAAAAGGAATTCAGTTCTAAAGTTTGCGTACTATACGTCTGCCTGACGCGCATCGGTAAAATTTAATGATGGATAAGAAAACAAAGTGAAACTTCCTGCAAGAACTAATTTATGGTTAGTTAATCAAACACCCTAAGATAAGCAAAAAAACTTACCCAGTGGCTCTCGCTGGAAACTAAGATAACGTTCTTTTTGGTAAATGTGTTCTTAGACTAGGTTAGATTATTAATCTAGTCACAAATATATACAGCCTATTTTTAAAGAAAACAGTTGTAAATTTCAAGTTTTTGACAAAAATTTTAAATTAATATGCTTTTATTTTATATAATTGACACTGATTGATATAAATCCGTAATTAATCTAGATAGTAGTTACCTATAATTGTAGCATATTTACCAATTAACTTATGCATCGATTACTATACAATCTTTAATTAGGGTATATATTGGTTAATCATGAATTTTATTGGTCCTTTTTAAGGAATAAAAATTGCAACTATTTGTTTTTATAAAATTAATTGTAAATATATAATATTTTTAAAAACATAATTGCAAATATAGAAAAATTTAAAACTGGTATATCATTAATTTAACTAGTTCATACAATAGTAGTTATTGAGTAATCTAAACTGATTAACCACAACTTTTAAATATCATGACTTATTAACTTATATTTTGGTTGTGTCAAAAAAAAAAAACTTATATTTTGGTTAATGTTTTTTTTAGTATATATTTTGGTTAATGTTAATTACTTATTGCGGTGTTTTGATTTTGCTTGGTTCGCAATTATTTTTATACCTCATTGAACGCTAATTAGAATTCATTTCAAGAATTTAAAACCAACAAATCCACTTATTGAAAATTTCCAGGAGGTCAACCTTGTTGCTTTTACTTGGAGCAATCCTATATTGGTTCGAAAAGAAAAGTGTACTTGCACATATAAGTAGTAAGTAACAATTCTTTTAAGTCTTTTCTTAACGATGCTTGCATAGCCTTAAGATTCCCTCTCATTCGGATGAGTGTCTTGGTTCATTCATGTACCCATCCTCTACTCGGATGTCCTATGCTCACAAACTTCCACCTTCGGTTTGTCTCCAAACCAAATTGTATTAAGAGAGGTTCTTCTTTTATATCATCTGTAATGCCTAGGTCCAGAATTCAAATTTTAGATTCGACACCTAATGACCCCAACATTAATTCCCTTGCATCTTCTACACAACTTGGTCACGCCACCTTTACTTGATTTCAGCAACTTGCAAGTGTAGCCACCTCAACAAAGATCAATTGATGTGTGCTGTCAACTCATCAACAGCTCTCTCTGCTATCCAAGTTACCACAACATCCACAGAACTTAGGAACAAAAACGCAATCTTATTGAATTAACAAACAACAAGGCAAAAATAAGCCAAACTGTCTCTGATAGCAGCTCAATATATAAGCAATTTCAGGTGCAGACGAAATGCGAGGTTACAAACTGATGATTTGATGTAAACTGAACTCTGGCTCCAAAGCAGTAGTTGATAACAATAGTCCTAAGTTTTATATTTAAGTCTTATTCCAAATGTATACTAAAAAAATTTACAGTTCCTACACATACCTTGAAGCTCTTTCCTCTTTGTTTTCTACAATTTTAATTTAAACTAACATTCTTCCTCGTCCTAAAGCATCAAGTCATAATTAAATTATAATTTTAAAACACTATTTATGAAAGAAAAAAAAAACGAAAGAAAGCTGTAAATAAGAGCGGCATACCTCTAAAACAACTTGTTTGTTTTTTCATTCCTAATTTTTCCCTCTCTGATTTCTCTAGATTCCAGTAGTAACTTCAACTAAATTCAGTTTTTCTTATCAACAATCACCTAACTAAATTCATCTTTGTTATTTCAAATTTTCTAGATATGGTGTGTATAGATTAGAATGAAAAGAAGGATATATACAAAAAGAATTGTGGACAACTCATCTTGTTGTTCGTATGATACTAAAATTAGCCCACTTAATTAACTCTTGAATAAAGAGTTATTTACTTTAGATTGAAGAGCTCAAACTTGTAGAATTAGGTGAAATAGCCCAACAAATTACCTGAAAAATACATTATTTATGGTCTATTAGTTTAAATGCTTTTAAGTCAATCAAATGAGTGAAACAATTAACTCTTAAGCATAAAATAACATTTTAGTACATGAAACATTATTTTGTTAAAGTTAACTGTTTAAGAATTGTGAGTACAAATATCGTGCAGAGAATTGTGAACACAAATATTCTTGACAACTTTGGCATCAGCGGGGTAACTTAGTTGTGCTTCCGCATTAGCGTGTTCAGTATTTAGGGTCGTTACAGTTGGTATCAGAGCCCTAGGTTCTAGGTTCTGTAGACTCGCTTACATCGCAAGCATCAGTTTCTCCATAGCCACATGCAAGAAGGTCGCCTCGCCACCATCAGGTTTGTCTTTTGCCAAATGTGAAAAGTAGCATAGGGTTAATGTTTGCATGTTGGTTTACTATTTCTTGGCTTGTAAGTTTGTGAAGTAACCCCTAAGTTGATTTATGTGTGTTAGGTTGTGACTTTGTGGAGATGATAATTTAAGTAGGGTGAAGATCTTAAATGTCTTTGGACATTAAGGATGGTAGTTTAGACGAAACTACCTTTTGGGTTCAGTCCTTCAAGAGTTTAAGGTTCGTGAACCAAGTAAGTTATTTTCGTCGTTCTTCACCTTTCAGGCTAAAAGAATGATGATGCTTGAGAGTAACCAGGCTAAGAGTGAATTGGTGGGAAATATGGAACCCCAGATGAAATAACTATGAAGGGTTGGGGAATAGAGTCATGTTTCCTCTCGTTGAGGATACGTTTCATGGAGATGAAAAGAGACTTGATGGTCTTAATAAAGGGAAACATGAGGAAAAGAAAGGTGATGTAAAAAAAGTTTTGTTTGTCTTGAGAGACAAAAAGGAAAGTGATATGTTGAGACTCTGAGTACTCAAGTATGACATGACTTACGCTTAGAAGTCCTTAGATGTGGTAAAAGGAATTTGATTAGTAGTTGAAACTCAAAACTTCGTAAATTTTGGCTAAAGGAAAGTACTCGAGATTTTGGTTATGAAACTTAGCTTAGTATGCGAGATCTTTCTCCTAAGGAGAGCGATTAACCCTGCGAAATTCAAACGGTGGGAGAGAACTTAGTTGCTAAAGAGCTAGAAGTGGAACCAAAAAGGTGGTTCAAATACTAGTAACTTCGGTGGATGGAGTTGAGGCAGTGACAGCTGGAAGTCTGGATCAAATATAAACGAATTTGGAGGCTAAGCCGTGGAAGGAGGAACCTAGATGGAAATTCAAATGATGCTGACAATAAAGATAAACCTGCAAGTTGGAGTGCGGGTTTAGGTAAGAATGGAGGTTGGAGTAGTGGTGGCAGTGCAAGGTCCTGGAACCGAGGAAGTGATGAGAAGAACCAACGGCAGAGTTGAAAGTCAAGCAATGATGGTGGTAATAAGTTTGGTGGTCAGGAATCAGGTTGGAATGTGGCACCCAATGGAAATGAGCACAATAATTGGAAAGCATCTAATCTTCCTTGTGGTGTGGATCATAATTATGGTGGGAATGGGAGGACTGAGAATCAAACAACAAAGAATGATGTGAACGCAGGTGTTAGCAATGCTGCAGATTGAGGGTGTAGTCAGCTCTACAGATAAAGGGAAATTGTCATTTGGTTGGGGTCAGTGATCGATGATAATATCTCAATTCAAGTGCGAACTCTAGATTCAATAGATGACCTTCCTAGGACTCGTGGTATCAAGGGATCAATTTCAGTGATTCCAGTAAGGGTAGAATCAGTTACCAAATGGCCTTGTCCAGTTGCAGTTAGTGAGGTGCGTGGTTTGCTAAGGGTTGTAGGTTACTTGTAATGTCAGAACTTCTTTAGTATAGTAACGCCACTAATTTAGTTAGCTCAGATGTGCAGTTGTTCTTTTGGAGTGAGACTTATGAAGCAAGGGTGGATTTTCAATGCCAGTGCTCACTATGGAGCTGGGGAGTCGTTGCCTATGGAGATGCTCCTAAGAAGGGGTTGGTTAAGTTTTAAGGTAGCTTGGTAAGGTGATTGGTTATACTTCTAATTGCCAGTTGAAGTCTTACGAATGTAGTTACCAACTTGTGGTATAGTGTTGGCAACTATGGATTTTGCTTTGAAGGTTACAAGGCACTGTGGTTTGAAGAGGAAGTTCGAAATATTCATAGACCATAGGAGCCTAAAATACTTTTCATTCAAGAGTTAAATATGTTGCAGCGCAGATGGTTTGAGTTAGTAAGGGTTTATGGTGCTGAGTTATGCTGACACCATATGAAAGGACATGAAGCTCGTAGTTGGGGATCATGCGTCCCTGAAGGTAGAACATATGAAGGGAACTTTAAGGTTCTGACAAAAAAAAAAAAGGAAAGATAACCGACGTTTAGTGGGGTCGGTTGAGATTTTGGAGCGGTTTGGCCTTGTAGCTTATTGTTTGGCTTTGCCACTATCTCTCTACAGTTTGTTTTATTATTATTATTTTTTTAATGTTTTGGTGTTGTGAATGAGCATGTTTGTCTCAGGGCGTGGGATTCACTTCGAGCCTTGCGCTTGAATGAGAATTCGAGTTGTGAAGAGAAGTCTACACATATTCCTGCATGGGATTAGAAGACTCTTGGTAGTAAGATTTAGCTCTTGTCAAAGTCCTGTGGCAAAATTACAAGATTAAATAAGCAACTGGGAAACAAGAGGACGATTTGAGAGCCAAGTATTCATAGTTTTTCAAGGCCTAGGAACTTTCAAGGACGAACGCTCTTAAGGTAGGCAGAATGTAACGTTCGACGTTCAGGTACTAAATTTAATTGGCAAATGACTGTAAAGAGTGATCGAGTCACAATTACTGTTCAACTTAAAAGTGTAAGTGTGCTGGTTGGTTTGATTTTGGGCTTTGGAGGAAGTAAGAAGAGTTGGAGGGTAGAGTGGCAATTTTGCTATTTGGTATTAAGGAAATCAAATAAAGAAAAAAAAAAACAAAATCCCATTTTCTCTCTCTCTCTCTCTCTTTCCCCCCATCTTCGTGAAGCACACAGACAACCCCTCGATTTTCTTCTTCTTCCTCGTGATCCACCACACCGGCGAGCGTCTCCCGTCGATGATGGCTTCTTCTGCAGCAAATGGCGGCGACATTCTTCTCTCTCTTCTCCGGCTACAAGCAGTAGCAGCAGCTTCAACGGGTTCTTCTTCCTCTTCGTTCCGCAGACCCACAAGGACGAAGCCAACATCCACACGACGTCCTCACGTATCTCTCTTCGTGTCTTTCCCTCTCAGGTTGGGTTTTCGACTAGAGGGTTTGGTGCACCTTTGACCAGTGTCCTTCCTCCTGCGATGTCGAGCAACGACAACACCCCTGTTCCAGCAGCGCAAATTCGTGCAAATTGGGGACTTGAATTGCTTCAATCTCGTGACCCACACTTTGATTGAGCTTAATTTCGAACACCCATAGCCTAATAATTTCAGATATGCTAGGTGAGTTCATTTTAAGTCAAGGATATGCGTTGTTCTTGTGTTTTGAAGTTAACCCATGATAGATTCGACTATGTTTCAGAACACTCATAACCTTTGGGGCAGATTTGCAAAATCAACCTATTTGGAGTCAAAATCAACAAGGATTCGACTTTGATTGGTGAGTTTAGTTGGTCTTTAAGACTTTATGAGTTCAAAATCTAAGAAAAATAAGTGGGTAACATATTTTAAGCTCTTCTTTTCTGTTATGTGCTTTTTGTGGTGTTCTTAATCTTTGGAAACTTTGTCGTGTAGTTTCAAGTAACTTATTCGAAGATTGAGATTGGTGTTGGTTGTCAAACCATTTGAATTAAGTTAACTCATGAAACTAAAGTTCCAAGTTGATCTTTTACTTAAGGTTCAAGGTTGGGAAATTCAAGTAATGGTGGCTTTAAAAATTATTATAGGTTGCTCATGATCTCTTTCGTAGGAGTTTTTAGGCGAAGGAGTTTTATATTCTCTTGTACTCACTATTGAGGTAAGTAGCTTTTGGACTAAGCTCCTTTAAGTTGTTATTTAAATTTGATTTATGATGGAGAATTGTGATTTGAGCAAACATGCCTGAGTTATGTTTATGGAACATATAGTGGTTGATGGATTTTTGTTCTGAAATTGTCTTGAGTTTATTTTTGCCTACGCATGTGGTATAATGGAAAAACAGAGTTTAAAGTTACAAACTAATTGTGGTCAGCATGTATAACACCTTAAAATTTTGTAAGTTGTGATTGAATAAGATCGGGTTTTGTTGTGGAGGTTTGTGAATAAACGAGTATGGTTAATTTTATGAATGTGGGCATGGTGTCGTCGACCAAATTATTCTGAAATCTTTCTCAAGCTTAAGTTGCCTAAGCATGTATTATATTGGTATTAAGGGGTTTAATTTTTGGAGCGCTTAGGACTATCAAGTGCTAGTATGTGTAAGGACCATGGTTAAGTGAAATTCTTGTTATAGAATATTGTGGAGAATTAAGCGTGAATGTTGTGTCTGGAGCTCATAATTTGTGGTTATTGTTGTAAATCATGATTTTTGATGTTGTGGAACATTGATGTATGGTCTTGAGAACTCTGATAGCATTAGCGATTGACATAAGATTGGTTAGGTGATGAGACTAATATAGTTCTATATTTTTATGCCTAAATCATGTTAGTTTGGAGGTTTTAATGTAATTAATTGATCATTTTGTAAAGATTTAAACATAAGGAATTTTTGAGAGATTCTACGTTGAATCACGGTTCTAACGCATCAAACTGTAGGTCATTTGAACACCCGAGTGAAGAGTTATAGAAAAATGACCAATGCTGCGCGTTGGGTAGCGTCTAGACGCTATCGGCAGTCCCCTGAAGCCTCTCTCGACGCTGCGACAAGCCCCTGTGATGCTGGGAAGCGTCTAGATGTTGTCTAGAGCATCTAGACGCTCCGTCGATTCCTATAAATAGACTTTTTCGTCCTCTAGGTCATTTGTCTCCTATTTTCAGTCGTCATGAGACTATTTTAACCTTTCTCCTCTCTATTTTCATAGTTTTAGGCTAGTTTAGGTATGTTAGATCAATTCTCGGTGTCGGGCAACGTTGGTGCAATGGATTGCTAGACTTTTGACGCTGTTTTGGGGTTGTAAATATAGTATTATGCATTTTATTGTGAGATTTGATTGTTAATTTTATTTAGCATTGTTTTATAGCTTGCAACTTCTTGTGCTTATTCCTAGTTATTTCTACTTTGATTGACTTAACAAATCAATTAATTTAGAAATTTCTTAGCTATGCTAGAGTACTCGTAGGTGTCGTCGGTCTCTAACTTAATTTGAGTAGTAAATAGGCCAGTTGCCACATCGGTTAAATTAAGTAGAATTTCTTAATTACGAGTACATGGTAGGCCTTAGAATTGTTAGTGCGAGCTTAGTTAATTTAGATTGATCAGTCTTAATTAATTAACTCGTTTCAGCTTATCCCTTTGGATGTAATGCGTTTAATTAATTCTTTTGGCATTGGTCGTGCCAAATTAATTAATTAAATTAGAACCAATTAGGCGTTTGTAAATTGGTTTAATTAGGAGAGGCTCCTACGGTGTCCCGAGGAGTTCAATTGGTCTTAAAACACTGGAAAATTGCATGTTAGGTTAGTTTGAATGATAAATGAATTGCATAATTACATGTTTACCCCTGATTAGGTGCGCAAGGTGAGATCTCTATCTTTAGCCTATTCAATTTCTCTATTGCTTGAAAAGCAGGAGCAAATATGGCATGCCTCTAGTCTTGGAAGAGTTCCAGACTAGCACAACACGAGCCACGATCCTCACGGTTCTGAGTGGGATCGATCATATGGATGCCAAGAGGAGAAGCAAAACCTGAGCCCCAAATCTTTAGTTTCATGTGTCTTTAGAGGATTTAATTAATCAAATTACTATTCACAATCTCTGAATTCAGCAGAGAAATCTCCAATTTCGAGAGGAGATGATTAGGATACTAGGTGACTCCGTTATTCAACTAGCTGATTCAATGGAGAGCATTCAAGAGCAACCGCCTATCGACATCCTTGAGGTACAAGAATCTGATTTGGTTGGCTTAGAGCTCAACGATGAAATTTGTTTGCCATATGAAGAACAGGTTTGTGAGGTTGAGGAGACTGAGCTTCAATGCGAGGAAGTCCAGGTGATAAAGTTGGAGGCCAAAAGGCCTGCATCTGTTATGTACCTTGATTCTCCTTCTTTTGTGTGTGTTCCTCTAGTTCTCAAAAGTTAGAGTCCGTTTCTTTTAATTTTTCTTGTTTTTCTTTTTCCGAGTCAAAAATGCCAAAAAGACCTACATTTCTAAAGCCCATCAAATGTTGAAGAGCTTGCTTAGTGCAGTGGGCTTTATAGATTCGAGGAAGAAAGGACCAAAGAAATGGGAGAATTTTTATGTGCCTTGACACGTGCCACACAGCAAGTCAAGCAATCGACTATAAAAATTTGCACTCCCTAGAGGCAGCCAGGCGTTTAAGTTTACTTGTTTTCCTTTATTGCTTTCTGTTTTTGTTTTTCCTAACTTAGCTTTTTTTGCTTTGTTTTGTAGATAACAAATTGACCTTTGAGCAGAAGAATTATCATTCTTGGAGGTTTCCGTCGTGCCACCACGCACCTACATGCTGAGTTTTCAGGGAAAGTTTTTTGTTCTCCTTTCTTTTTATCCTTTGATTTTCACTGATTTTTGCACATTGAGGACAATGTAGAATTTAGGTTGGGGGTGGAGGTTATTATTGTGCATTGATGATGTGTTTAGCATGATTGGTTGAGTCCTTGAGCATCTGAACTCGGACCTATTTATAGGTGTGATAGTTGTGCTTATATGTTGTCTTTGAGCACTTGAGCTTTGACTATTGATCGATTATGTTAAACATTAATCTTGTGTGATTTTTCTTTCAAATTTTGTGTGAATATTCAGCTTGAATGTTTGTGATGTGTTTGCTTGTTGCTTGATGAGAACAATTGATGACATACATAATATGTTGTTTTAATTATATTAGCTGAAGTATATGAATGCTATCCTGCTTTGAGTCTTTTTGTGCCTAATTTTTAAAATTTTCTAGTCTTTCTTGCACGATCGAAGCACATTAGCCTTTCCTTTAGTAGTCTTGAAGGCTTAGGGTGGAATTATAGTTTGTAATGCGTTGCTTAGGAGAAGTAAAAATGTGATTTGCCTAGAAAAAAAAAAGAAAAAAAGAAGAAAGAAAGTGTGCTTGAAAAGAAGATCATTCTTAAAAAAAAAAAAGCGTGTAGACCATCCATTGAGCGAGTGCTCTGGTTACGGGTCCTTGCAACAGATGTGTGAAAGCTAGTGCCCTTTGGTTTTTAAAGTGATACAAGTTTATTAATAAGCCTTAGTATTAAGGCTTATTTAACTCTCAATTGCTTGAAATATTCTTGTTTTGTCTTAAGATCAGTTGGAAATAGCTGAAAGTTGCTCAAAAATAAGAAAGAAAGAAGAATGAATGCAATTAGGATAAGATTCTAAAAGACTAAACTTGTTGTAGGGACTGTGAAAATTGCAAGATGAAGTTGCAATTTTGGAGCAGCAGAAAAATTCAACAAAAAAAGGAAAAATTATGCACGCAACCCGTATATGAAAACTTTCAATTGTCGCATGATTTAGGAGATTTGGAGTGCAAATTCTTGCATTATTCATCCCTAGGGAGGTTCTACAAAGGGTGGAAGAAGAGCAGTTGGACGAGGTGTTCATTTTTTGGAAAAATTTTGCTTGTGGGTCTATCAAATTAATGCTCTGTTTTTCTTCAAATTTCTTCCCCTATTTACCGAGAGCTGCTGCCATGTTTAGTTTCATTTTTCCTTCAGTTTTTCTAATCCGATTCAAGTGAAACTTGGGTGTTAAGACTAAATCGTTTCCTATAAATAGTGCAGGGATTGAGTCGATTGGAAATTAAATGAGGATTTCTTTGAATGATTGTGTAATAAGTCTGTTTTAATTCAGCTTTATTTTTTGTTTTATAATGGTTTCAACCTTTGTTCGCACACTTTATAATTCTGTCGGATTCGAAGGTAGAAGGAAGTAGATATGAACTACTATCCTATTGAAGCTCTTGATTCATGAGTTGTCCTCTATTTTAATTCGAATTAAGAATTCTTGGAAGCCTTGTTTGGTTATTTGTCCAGATTTGCGTTAACTATTATTGCTTTAATTATTCCAATATGTAATGTTGATTAGGGTAGAATTTTTGTATTAATTCCTTTAGTTTTGGTTACCATTAGCAATTTAATTTAATCCTCTAATATGAACTTAATTCTAAAATTAGTTGTACGATTTTTACTTTTAATATGAGCTAAACTTCTTAGGAAGTTCAAGGATGTGAATTCCCTAAGAAGTAATTGTAGCCAAAATTCCAACAAAAATCAAGCCTACATCTCAATTGTTTGCTTGTGTTGAATAAAATTTCGTTGAGATCCTAGATTGATCAACTAGGGTAGCAACTCAAGCTTAGATCTAATACCGACGAGGTTAGTGATAAGCTGATTTTGCACAAGTGATGGAGAAAAGAGCTTAACCATAAGCCAGTTATTTGCCCTAGACATAGGGATTAAAGGCTCCAAAACCCATAAAATTGTTGAGCAAAATTACCTAAGATAGAGACTATAGACATATAAGTCACTCACTTAGTCTCCTAAAACCTAATTTCAAGGTGAATAGGAGTAACAATTTTGGTTTACAATTGAATGTAGAATAGGTTGGAATTGCAATTTTTGTTTGCAATTACAACTTAGGGCAATAATATTCTTGAGCCCCTCCTTTCTCTAAAGAATTCCTTTTGCAATTTTTATTTCTTTTATCAAGTCTGTTTAGTTTGTTATTCGATCTTGTAATTTTCGATTATGCAATCTTTGTCACTTTAACTTGCAATTAGATTCTGTAATTTTTTTTTTAACAAACACACCAATCCAAACCTTGTTTTTGCAATTTTAGTTTTCAAGGTTGCAATTCTCCTTACATTTCGCTTAGCAATAATTTTTGTTGCATCGTTCCCTGTGGGATCGATACTCAGGAATACTCTTGTCTTAATACTTGCTTCGGCAATGTGCACTTGCACTGGGGTTGAATGTATTTACTTACTTTTCTTCACCAAAAGTTCACCTGATCAAGTTTTTGGCGTCGTTGTCGGGGAACGGTAGTTTTTAACAAAAATTTTGGTTTAGCAAAAATTGTAAGATAGAGTTGCAATTTCTCTTTTTATTGCATGATGGCAAAATTTCACTTGCAAAAAAAAAATTGCAGGGTAGATCAGTATATGCGAAAAGAACCTCATCTCTATGAGCTAGATCCTGAGATAGAGAGAACCTGCCACTGGTGCCGTAAGCAGCAAAGGAGGAAGAAACAAGAACAACGCGAGTTGAACACCCAGGAGAAATCTGTGGAAAATATTTTGCAAGAACCACCCATGGATCAACTAGAAGATAGACCTCGAGTTAATCCGCTTGGCAACGAGGGCCAAAACAATGGAATGAACAATATATACCAGGTTAGATATACAAAGTACTTATGTTGATTTTTATTTTTGAAGTCATAAAAAAAACTTAATAATAATGAATGACAACAAGTTTAGCACAAATTAGAAAACAACTTGAGTACAAATTCCGTCTAAGGAAATTCCTGTCTAGGGTTGAGCTATTTAAGTTGACCGACAAGGTAACACCTCTACCTGGGTAATTACCTGGGAATCAACTCAAGAAGTTCAACCATTTGGACTAAAAGAATTGAAAGCATTATTATTAATATTTTTATAAAAATAAAAATAAAAAAATAAAATTTTAAAAAAGGTAAAACTTTGTGAACTTTTTAATCTATTACTTTTAGTCATAGGAAGAAGATGAAAGAAGCAGCCTAGAAAATTTACAAAATCAAACATTGCAAATTGGGAAGGGCAAGAAAAAGGAAAATTTCAAAAGCCAGAATTTGCAATTGCGAACTTGCAATTAGAGTAAAGCTGGCGAGCGGAAGCAAACTAGCGGGAGTAGAGAAAATTCCAAAAATTGCAACTTCATTTTGCAATTTTCGAATAAGGAAAAAACTGCAAACATGGAAAAGAAATTGCAATTTCAAAATTGCAATCTCGTGCAGCAATTTGAATTGTCTTCTTAAAGGGAAGAAGGGACGAAGATGGAAGGAAATAATCTTGAAGGCAAATAAGGAAAGAGATCATTAAAGAAACCCAACTGTTGCCCTCCTTTTAAAATTATTTACTTGGTACGAATTCAACGCAAAAAGGAAAACTCAAAAACCCAACTTATTTTCTCCCAACCACTTCATCTTCCTCCTTCGTCCAAACCCCTCAACTTCATCACCATGCAACCTTCAGTGAGCACCTATCAACGCTGATCGAAGAAGACACCTGTGAAAAGGGGCGATTCCACTACCGAAACATCAAACCCTCTCCCTTCAAGCCCTAATTCTTTACCCAAGTCCTTGTTGCTAAAAATGCTCCCAGAAAGTGAGAAATCGAGAGATGAGAAGCAAGAGTTCAATGAACATGACGATAATGATCTAGAAACTGGAACGGAAGAATGGTGAAGAGAATGGCAACGGCTGGCGGATGCCCGTTTCGAGCAATTGATGGAGATGGAGAAACCACTTCAGGTACAATTGCCACTCAAGGCTTCTGCTTCTGACCAACCGGAACAATTGAAAAGAGGAACTCCGGAATGGTAGGATATGATTTGCCAAGTTCATGCAAATCGATGAGCATTAAAAAGAGAAAACGAGATTGACAATTTAGTTGAAGAACTAAAACGAGAAGCAAAGAAGGCAAGAACAGAGATCTCAGTGGCAACTTTGCAACAATCCGTAATGGAAGAAGAAGATGATAAAGAGGTGTGAATCGTGCCTCCATCAACCAAAAAAACCTGTCAAGCAGAAGCTTCTAGCAAGAAAAATACCCCTAGCCGAATCAAAGAAAAAAGGGAAATAGGGGAAGGAAAATTTAAAGAAGTGAAAAGCTCAATAGGGAAGGATGTGGAGCAAATGCCACCACCCAAACAACATCAATCGGAAAAGAAACGACATGATGAAGAAGAGTGGGTGAAAGATGCAGTAGTTCGCGCACAAGCCTTGGCTTCATCTTTCCGTGATACACACATCGCAGTTGGGTTAAGCATGAAGAGACCATCAAGGTGATCAGAGCAAGAGACAAAATGTGAGGGAGAAAATCTACAATTTAGAGGTCTGAGCCAAGATTGAGGAGAATGTTCAGAGCATGAAAAAAAGGTTTCGGCCCCTAACTCTTTTGAAAAATTAATGATTATGGAGCCTAAAGGAAATCGAACCTCTAGCACCTCATCATCTGAGATGAGGGCTGACTTCGAACATGGAAGGGAAGATAATGAAGAAGAAATAACATAAGAGGTCCAGAAGGGAGAAGAAAAGGAAGTGGAAAGTGATAGGAATGAAAAAAAGAACCTAGAAGAAAAAGAAGAAAGTGAGTAAGAGGACGAAGTAAATAATGTGGAGGAAAGGAGGCAGACATTGGAAAAATGGGGTTATTAAGGGAGAAAGGATTTACAACGAATGTACCAACATTTATAACTTCCATTATTGTACAATATGGATGAGAAAAGCTCTGCAAACACCCTAAGCCAGCAGATGAAGGATTGGTCATTGAGTTCTATGCGCATCTAGGAGACGAAGACAGAAATGAACTCATGATTCAAGAAAAGAAAGTGAAGTATTCAGCTAGGGACATCAATGCGGTCTACAGGCTCAAATCATTGAGAAATCCATAGGGAAACGAAGCCATAGAAAACCCAACTAAATAGCAACTGCAGGAAGCCTTAAACAAGCTGGCTTACCCCAGTGTCAAATGACAAGTAGCTCAATAAGGGAAACGACATCTGAATGCAAGGGACTTGATGAATGAACCTTCGGTAGGGCTAAGCTTCATCAAAAATAGGATTTTACCAACCACCCATGGTTTCACAATCTCCGAAGACCATATTGTGCTACTTTACAACATATACAAGGGATATGAGCTCAATTTAGGTAGAATCATCAAGCATGAGATGGTGCTCGGAAGAAATAAGAAGCAGGAAAAATCTTCTAAGGCGCTTTAAGTACAAAATTGTGCAAGAAGGTCGGATTACAAATAGCTAGAACAAGTGAAAAAATACGGTATTGGGATGCTATTGGAGTAAAAGGTCTGATCAGCCACAACAAGAAAAAGGTAATCAAGCACCACAAGGAGATGTCCCAAAGGAAGGATGCTAAAAAGTTTGTAGGATCACAGCAAGAGGAAATTGCAGAATCGCCGATTCTGCAATCTGATTCTGTAGTTCCCTCAGACAGTTAAAAGGAGCTCCAAGACCAATTGCAAGTTTATTGGGCATATGTGAAGGAATGAGATAAGGTCCTCAAGCAAACCTTAGCCAGACTCACCAAAGGGAAGGGCCCAATGTTCCCGAATTTTTTCAACATGCTTCTTGAACCTCCTCTCAAGCCAACAGTTGATTATGATGACCAATCTTCTTCATTTTAGGAGAGTCCTCTCAAACACTCTTTACTTTGATGAATTTTGATCTTTGCTTTGAACTTATGATGTTATTTTTTTTTATATATATATAACCATGTCTTTCTTAGTTGTTAGTTGTTGTTTTGATCATTTATATTGTTTCGTTTAAAATTCATAATTTTAAGCATTGTTGTTTTGTTAAAAGTTGTCTTCAAATCATTACAAAAAATAAAAAATAAAATAACTTCAGTGATGAGATAGGAACACCCATTTTCAGTAAATGTCTGCACCCAACCTGTTCAACTAGGCTAGTATTGCTCTTGCATGTAACCAACACATCCAAAACCACATCCATCTAGGGTTAAATAGATACATACTAAAGATAGGAACATTAAATTGTTCAAAGAACCCAACCATTCCCCAAGAATTCAAGTGTCAATGGCGACATTGACCATCTCAAGTTTGGGTAGGTGGGGGGTGGGGGGGAGAACAGTTATACGGTGTAATTTCTTGTAATGTGCTGCCTGATAGGACCTATAAAGTCTTATTTAATTACACTTATTTCTTGTTAATTAGAACAATTTTATGTGTTTTATTATTATTTTTTAGGGACTCGAGCAATTCACGTGTTTTGAAGAGTTTGCACCATTTTGGAATTAATTCGGACCAAATTGGAGGTGATTCGAGCAACTGAATTTCTATACCAAATGTGACCGATCATATCATGATATTTAGAGATGAAAATATATTCAAATTTGGTATCAAATCGAAGCTTATTGAATTATCTTTCCAACGGTATAAGACTCATTGCATTCCAATAAGTATTATGAAAGTTATGGCATTTTGAGTGATTACTGCTCCTGCTGGAAAACTGCTGTACCTGAGAATATTTTGTGCCAATTTCCGTTCCCATTATCTTGCTGCTCAAGTTTGAGAATATATCCAAATTAGATATCATTTTAAATATCTCGGAATTATCTTTCCAAGCGTATAAAGATCACGTTTATCCAAGGCTTGGAGAAGAAGTTATGGGCAAAATAATGAAGACTGCGCAATCCAGAAACTTTCCTTATTTGCAACATTCTATGTTTGTTTTTAGAATTTAGGGAAGGATTTTTGAGTTTTAGATGTATTTTCCAGCATTTTACAAGAGAGAACATTATTTACTTTATTTTATTTTATTTTAAATATTATTCCCTAATTGTTTTGGGAAAATATCTTTCTAGAATTTAGGGTTTCTTACTTGTGTAAGTTGTTTACTTCAAGGCTATTTAAGCCTTCTTTTGGACAGCAAGGGGGATCTTTTTTTTGGCCTCTTGGCCTAGACGTATTTAGAGAGTTTTTAGACTCATTTTTCTCTTTTCTCCTTAGACAATAATAGTATCAAATTTTATCACGATGCTCAGCTAAACTTCGCGTTCCCAGTTCAGAGGTCGGTTGTAATCAATTGCAATATTGTGAGGTTTGAACCTTAACGTAGTTTTCTTTCAATTGCAAGTATTCTTTGATTCCCGTGTTAATTTTATTAGCATATATTTTGATTGAATTGACGCCTTAATCGCTTTACATGTTTGATTGCTAGTCATGATCATGACCCGTAATTGTCATGTTGAATGAACCGGTAGCATTAGGATTATTATATGTGTATGTTTTATGGGTTTCCATATTTTACATGGCTTGCATGTTTAATTCTAGGAATTAAAGGAGCATCTTAATTAGATTAAAGTTATTTCACCTAATTTGTTGTCTTGGTCCTTCCAAAGCACTTAATGCCTTTATCTAAA
Source organism: Trichosanthes truncata (assembly GCA_033996785.1). NCBI lineage: Eukaryota > Viridiplantae > Streptophyta > Magnoliopsida > Cucurbitales > Cucurbitaceae > Trichosanthes > Trichosanthes truncata. The sequence goes on from JAWPNB010000004.1 coordinate 7,999,576, forward strand.
TAATTTGGAGCGGTTTCGTCAAAATTGTTTAGGTAATTAGCATTAACTTGACGTTTGTTAGAGTTAATGACCTTAGGGAATTTGCTACTTTTTGGGGTTTCCTAATAAGTTGACCAAGTGCTTGCATTGTTAAGTTTAAATATTTTGAATGCTTATGATCAATTTTTGCAATTGAGTAGAACCGTACCTTTGGATTGGATTTTGGTAAGATTTGATCTATCTCTATCTTTATTGTTTATGTTTTATTTTATTTATTAAAACACAAAACTCCCCATTTTAATTGCTTTCTCCTTTGCAAATTTAACTTGAGAAATTAATATTCGGTTCCCTGAGATCGACCCAGTCAACTCAATGCTACAAGTAGCTTAGGATCGGTTTATAAATTTTAATTTGACGAGCCCTCGACAAGCTCGCATCAAATTTGGCGCCGTTGCCAGGGAACCACTATTAGTTTCTCTTTGTTAAATTTGCTCTAAAAAAATAAAAAATAAAATACTTCTTTTGAATTTTTTTTTTTTTTATCTGGTCTTTAAATGGCAGATTATTCTCAGCATTACTGGACAAATGGTGGAACTGCCTCGTATGTTGATAAGGTTAGTGAGCTCAAAAATCAAATTTATGAATTAACCTCTGTTATTCTTCAAGTGGCTGTAAGGAGGCTTCAAGCAGTGGAGACATGTAGATTATGCTCGTTTGAAGGACACCCCACTGGAGCATGCCCTCAGCTACAATGGAACTTTGTGCTAAATGCTTACACCTTGGAAGAATTTTCTGGTCATCAAGTGAACTACGAGTCTTATGATCCCTACTATCCTAAATGGGATCAATCTAGTTATGGCTATGGATACCAGGAGGAGCAGCAAAGCCAATACCGTCATATTTCATACTCAGGTATGTCTTTAGAGGCTTTAGTTCATGAAATTTCTAATAATACTCTCCAATTTCAAAAGAAAAACCTCCAATTTCAAAAGGAGACTCGAGCTGGAATGCGAAGCCTGGGTGACCAAATTACCCAATTGGCTGATTCAGTGAGAAGACTGGAGAGTCTACAAGAGCAACACTCTTTTGACACCAATGAAGTAAGAATTTATGAGGAGATCGACATAGACAGTGATGAAGAGGTTGGGAATTTCGCGCCATGCCAAGAACAGGTAATTTGTGAGGTTAAGGAGGAGTCTGAGCTTACACCCGAAGAGGAGATTCAAGTGATAGAGTTGGAGGCTGAAAAGCCCTCACCTATTCTATTCCCTTGCATTTCTCTTAATGTTGAATTGTCTTTTCCTTATTCTCATGAGTCCTCAAAGTCTTTTATTTCTTTTGAGTCAGTTGAGTCATACTTTTTGCCTTTCATTTTTTATATAGAAAATAGAAAAAATAACGATATGTCTGGTACCCTGGAGAAACAGGAAAGCCTTCTAAACTTGGAAGGTTACATTGATTCAAGCAAGAAGGGACCGAAGAAAGTAGAAGAATTTTACGTGCCCTGGCACTTACGAACCCTGTCGAGCATAATGACGTTAAAAATTTGCGCTTCTTGGGAGGCAACCCATGTGCTTTAATTGTTTTATTTGTTTTCCTTTCAATGATTTATTTCCTTTTCGTAGTTTGTTTTGTTTTTCTTTTGTAGGTGTTGCACTTGAGAGGAGAAATTGAGGATAAAGATGCACCACCACCTACAAGCCATCCAAAAACTAGGGGAGTTTTTCTATTCCTCTTGCTTTTTGTTTGTGTAACTCTGTTTAGCGATACATTGGGGACAATGTATCAATTACGGTTGGAGGGTAGAACGTTAGATTTTCATGTTTAGGGTTACTCATGAGCATATTGAGCAGTGAGCCTTAATTTTAGAATTTTTTGAGCTAAAATTGCATGATGAGTTAGTTGCATATTAGGTGATTATGACAATCTAGGATGTGTTTTAGGTAATCCCATTTGAAATGGCTGAAACTTGAAGATGCATGCTTGATTTAAGCCTATTTTAAAAATTTTCTTCTGATTCCCTTATACTTTTTGAGCACTTAGCCCTTTTGTCCATGGTTTTGAAGGCTTAAGATTGGGTTATTTGGTCTAGATTCTTGTTGTCACCTCGAAAGATTTTAGGAACTAGTTTAAGAGTCTACTTGCATGATGTTGAATAATGTGAAACTTAGGCGTAATTGTATGTTTTATTTTCCTTCATTACTGTGATAAAATGAAAACTCGAGTAAAGAAAAAACAATGATTGCATGTTTTTAAAAGTCTAAGGGCAAAAAGAGCTACCTCTACTGTGATTAGTCAGGCCATCCATCGAGCAAGTGCTCTGGATAAGGGTCCCTACAGTGGATGTGTGAAAGCTAACGCTCATCAAAATAAGCAAAAATCTAAGTTTGGGGGTAGGCCTACCCCAAGGCACCTTAGTTTCGTGTTATCCTTTTGAGTGTAGGGAAGCTTGAGAATTGGTCTTAAAATCAGAAGTAGGGGGAAAACGAGTTGATGATCGAATAAAACCTTCTCGGGCTTATAAAAACTTAGATAAGGGAGAGCTACACACACACACATAAAGGATGAAGGGATTAGTGTAAAATTCTCATTGATTGAATGTGTTTGATTGTTTTCTTCCATTGCAAATGTTTTATTGCCTAAAGCATTGAGATTAGAGCCATTGATATGCAACTGATTAGTCATAGGATTGTTTAGTTCTACCTTGCTCGAGGACTAGCAAGATTTAGGTTGGGGGTTGCCACAATCACATTCCTCTAAAAAAAAAGATGTAAGGGATACCCCTCTTTTCAAACTTAACTAAGTAATCAGGGTAAGTCATGGCACCCATGATTTACTTTACATAAACAGTTGGATGAAGAAATGGGTATAGTTGTGATTGGTGATGTGTGCTCGTAGTCAGCTACTTCCGCCACAAAGCGTTAGTAATTTTAAACGAAGGCACAATTGACTAAGATACCTCCCTTGAAAAAATATGGCAACATGAAATAAGCTTGGGGGGGGGGGGGGGGGGGGAGAGAGACAAAATTAGAAAATTTTAATTTTCATTGTTATGACAATTTAGTGAAGTCTAGCTTAAGGAGTAAAAGTTTAAGCTAAGTTAGATGTGGCAAGCAGTGTTGCATTCTGAAAAGAGTAGGAAGAGCTAGTTGAGCAAGTTGGGCAAGGATATTATGAGTTTGAAGATCCTCTGAGAAGTTTAATTATGTCAGAAATCTATTGATTGTCGAGCATGCTTATTTGCTTTCAGCTGTGAACTTTTAAATTGCTTTAGGACAAGCAATATCTTAAGTTCAGGGGTGTGATAAGCCTTAGTATTAAGGCTTATTTAACTCTCAATTACTTGAAATACTCTTGTTTTGTCTTAAAATTAGTTGGAAATAGTTGAAAGTTGCTTAAAAATAAGAAAGAAATAAGAATGAAAGCAATTTGGATAAGATTCTAAAAGACTAAACTTGTTGCAAAGACTGTGGAAATTGCAGGACCAAAATTGCAAGATGAAGTTGCAATTTTGGAGCAGCAGAAAAATTCAACAAAAAAAATGAAAAATTGTGCACGCAACCCGTATATGGAAACCTTCAATTGCCGCACGATTTAGGGGATTTGGAGAGCAAATTCTGGCATTATTCAGCCCTAGAGAGGTTCTACAACGGGCGGAAGAAGAGCAGTTGGACGAGGCGTTCATTTTATGGGAAAATTTTGCTCGTGGGTCTATTAAATTAATGTTCTATTTTCTTCAAATTTCTTCCCTTGTTTACCGAGAGCAGCTGCCATGTTTAGTTTCATTTTTCCTTCAGTTTTTCTAACCCGATTCAAGTGAAACTTGGGTTGTTAAGGCTAAATCGTTTCCTAGAAATAGTGAAGGGATTAAGTCGATTGGAAACTAAATGAGGATTTCCTTGAATAATTGTGTAATAACTCTGTTTTAATGCAACTCTGTTTCTGTTTTATAATGGTTTCAACCTTTGTTCGCACACTTTATAATTCTGTCGGATTTGAAGGTAGAAGGAAGTAGATATCAGCTACTCTCCTATTGAAGCTCTTGATTCATGAGTTGTCCTCTATTTTAATTTGAATTAAGAATTCTTGGAAGCCTTGTTTGGTTATTTGTCCAGATTTGCATTAACTGTTATTGCTTTAATTATTCCAATATGCAATGCTGATTAGGGTAGAATTTTTGTATTAATTCCTTTAGTTTTGGTTACTTAATCCTCTAATATGAACTTTAATTCTAAAATTTGTTATAGGATTTTTACTTTTAATATGAGCTAAAGTTCTTAGGGAGTTCAATGATGTGAATTCCCTAAGAAATAATTGTAGCCAAAATTCCAAAAAAAAATTGAGCCTACATCTCAATTGTTTACTTGTATTGAATAAAATTTCGTTGAGATCCTAGATTGATCAACTAGGGTAGCAACTCAAGCTTAGATCTAATACCCTATGGGGTTAGTGATAAGTGAATTTCGCACAAGTGATTGAGAAAATAGCTTAGACAACCCAATTCTTTGTCCTAGACATAGGGATTAAAGACTTCAAAACCCATAAAATTGTTGAGCAAAATTACTTGAGATCGAGGGACTATAGACATATAAGTCACTCACTTAGTTTCCTAAAATCTAATTTCATGGTGAATAGGAGTAGCAATTTTGGTTTGCAATTGAATGTAGAATAGGTTGAAATTTTAATTTTGGTTTGCAATTACAACTTAGGGCAATGACATTCTTGAGCCCCTCCTTTCTCTAAAGAATTCCTTTTGCAATTTTTATTTTTTTTATCAAGTCTTTTTAGTTTGCTATTCGATCTTGAAATTTTCGATTCTGCAATCTTTGTCACTTTAACTTGCAATTAAATTCTGCAATTATTTTTTTTTAACAAACACACCAATCCTAACCCTGTTTTTGCAATTTTAGTTTTCAAGGTTGCAATTCTCCTTACATTTCGCTTAGCAATAATTTTTGTTACATCGTTCTCTGTGAGATCGATACACAGGAATACTCTTGTTTTAATACTTGCATCGGCAGTGTATACTTGCACTGGGGTTGAATGTATTTACTTACTTTTCTTCACCCAAAGTTCACATGATCAAGTTTTTGGTTCCGTTGTCGTGGAACGACAGTTTTTAACAAAAATTTTGGTTTTAGCAAAAATTGTAAGATAGAGTTGCAATTTCTCTTTTTATTGCAGGATGGCAGAATTTCACTTGAAAAAAAAATGCAGGGTAGATTAGTGTATGCAAAAAGTGCCTCATCTCTTTGAGCTAGATCTTGAGATAGAGAGAACCTTCCACCGGTGCCGTAAGCAGCAAAGGAGGAAGAAATAGGAACAACGTGAGTTGAACACTCGGGAGAAATCTGTGGGAAATATTTTGCAATAACCACCCATGGATCAACCGAAAGATGGACCTCGAGTTAATATGCTTGGCAATGAAGGAAAAAACAATGGAATGAACAACAATGCTCAGCAACAAGCAAATCTTATGCAAAATCCCATATTTATTGCATAATAGAGGAATAGGGCTATCGGGGATTATGTGCTGCTACATTCCAAAATCTGAACACCGGGATCGTAGAACCAATTATAGAAGCCAATCACTTTGAGCTGAAACCCGTGATGTTTCAGATATTAAATACGATAGGACAATTTGCTGGATTTCCGAATGAAGATCTACACAAGCACATAAAGACTTTTTTGACAATCTGCAATTCCTTCAAATTGACAGGAGTTTCCAATGACACATTGAGGCTAAAATTGCTCCCTTTTTCTTTATAAGGAAATGCAGAGGCATGACATGACTCATTTCCCCCAGACTCGATCACAACTTGGGACGAACTTGTAGAAAAGTTCCTTCTGAAGTATTTCCCATCGACGAAAAACGCACATATTAGAGGAAAAATCATCACCTTCAGACAAGGAATAAATGAAGTAGTAGATGTTGCATGTGAGTGTTTTAAGAGGCTAGTGAGGAAATGTCCACACTACGGATTGCCAGCTTTCCTGTTGATCGAGAACTTCTACAACGGGCTAACACAAGCTTCGAAAACTCTAGTCAACGCATCCGCCAACGGATCTTTACTCAAGAAAACAGTTACGAGACGAATGAAATCTTGGATGCCATGGTGTCCAACAATAGACCACTGGCTATTGTTGTAGGAATGCACGAAGTGGATCAATTGCATCTTTGAGTGCACAAATCTCGACAATGAACAACACCTTAAAATCATTGACTTTGGGGAACCCGACCCCAATAGATGCCATTAACCAAATTGTTACTCCACCTTGTATTTATTGCAATGATAATCATAATTGCTGAGAGTTTTTCTTACAATCCAACTTCTGTCTGTTATGTAGGACAATCCAAGGCAAATCCCTACTCCAACACATACAACCCTGGATGGAGGTAGCATCCCAACTTCTCATTGGGAGGACAAAATTCAAACATTGCTAATACAAATTCATATGGGAAGCAAGGAAGACCACCAGGTTTTAGCAATTCATAGCAGCAAACGTTTGTGCCCAAGAATGTGACACAATCGCAACCTCAACATGCAGTACATAATTCATCACTGGAAGCCTTGATGAGAGAATACATGGCAAAAAATGAAGCAAACATGGCTAAGAATGATGCCATTATCCAAAGTCAGGCAACTTCACTACGAAGTTTAGAAATGCAGGTGGGGCAGTTGGCAAGCGAATTATAGAACCGACCTCAAGGGACTTTCCCAAGCACCACTGAGAATCCTCAAAGTGAAAGGAAAGAACACTACAAAGCAATCACTTTACGCAGCAGGCTCAACTATGAAGGACCAAAGGTACCACAAAAAGTGGAAGAAGTAATTCCCAATAAAATTGTAGAAGATGAGAAAAAAATTCCAGAGAAGGAGAATCAACAAAAAGACAAGGGCAGAAGTAAAACAATCGAACGAGGCGTTCATTTTCTGGAAAAAATTTGCTCACGGGTCAATCAAATTAATGCTCTGTTTTTCTTCAAATTTCTTCACCCATTTACCGAGAGCAATTGCCATGTTTAGTTTCATTTTTCCTTCAGTTTTTTAATCTGATTCAAGTGAAACTTGGGTTGTTAAGGCTAAATCGTTTCTTAGAAATAGTGAAGGGATTAAGTCGATTGGAAACTAAATGAGGATTTCCTTGAATAATTGTGTAATAACTCTGTTTTAATGCAACTCTGTTTCTGTTTTATAATGGTTTCAACCTTTGTTCGCACACTTTATAATTCTGTCGGATTTGAAGGTAGAAGGAAGTAGATATCAGCTACTCTCCTATTGAAGCTCTTGATTCATGAGTTGTCCTCTATTTTAATTCGAATTAAGAATTCTTGGAAGCCTTGTTTGGTTTTTGTCTAGATTTGAGTTAACTGTTATTGCTTTAATTATTCCAATATGCAATGTTGATTAGGGTAGAATTTTTGTATTAATTCCTTTAGTTTTGGTTACCTAATCCTTTAATATGAACTTTAATTATCAAATTAGTTGTAGGATTTTTACTTTTAATATGAGCTAAACTTCTTAGAGGGTTCAAGGATGTGAATTCCCTAAGAAGTAATTGTAGCAAAAATTCCAACAAAAATTGAGCCTACATCTCAATTGTTTGCTTGTATTGAATAAAATTTTGTTGAGATCCTAGATTGATCAACTAGGATAGCAACTCAAACTTAGATCTAATACCGACGGGGTTAGTGATAAGCGGATTTCGCACAAGTGATGGAGAAAAGAGCAATTCTTTGTCCTATACATAAGGATTAAAGACTTCAAAACCCATAAAATTGTTGACAAAATTACCTAAGATAGAGGGACTATAGACATATAAGTCACTCACTTAGTCTTCTAAAACCTAATTTCAAGGTGAATAGGAGTAGCAATTTTTGTTTACAATTGAATGTAGAATAGGTTGAAATTGCAATTTTGGTTTGCAATTACAACTTAGGGCAATGACCTTCTTGAGCCCCTCCTTTCTCTAAAGAATTCCTTTTGCAATTTTCAATTTGTTTAGTTTTTTTTTCAATCTTGCAATTTTCGATTCTGCAATTCAATTTTGCAATTTTTGTCACTTTAACTCGCAATTAGATTATGCAATTATTTTGTTTTTAACAAACACACCAATCCCAACCTTGTTTTTGCAATGTTAGTTTTCAAGGTTGCAATTCTCCTTACATTTTGCTCAGCAATAATTTTTGTTGCACCATTCCTTGTGGGATCGATATTCAGGAATACTTCTATCTTAATACTTGCATTGGCAGTGTGCACTTGCACTGGGGTTGAACGTATTTACTTACTTTTCTTCACCCAAAGTTCACCCAATCATTTATCCCACGGGTTTGAGTTTAGGCATCTAGTAACCTATCACTTGTTTGATGGTTTGGAAGCTTGGTAGCTAGTTTTAGTGCCAATGTAGGGGGAAGATGGATTGAGAGCCTTATATACCTTCTTCGGGCTTGTAGAGACTACTTTACGAGGCCACACAAACATGTGGGAAAGAATAGAAATAGTTTTTAAAAGTGTCTCAAAATATGGATAGTGTATGTGTGCTTCTCTTTTGTGGTTATTGTGATATTCCTAAGTTTTGAAATTAGAGTCTCGTGCATGCAATCATTGATTTATATCTTTATTGTTTTGATTGGGTCTGGCTCGAGGACTAGCAAGATTTAGGTTGGGGGTTATTTGATGGGACTAATATAGTCCTATATTTTTATGCCTAAATCATATTAGTTTGGAGGTTTTAATGTGATTAATTGATCATTTCATATGGGTTTAAACATATGGCACGTTTCAAGAGATTCTACGTCGAATCAAAGTTCCAATGCATCAAACTGGAGATCATTCGAACACCCGAGCTAAGAATTATAGAAAAATGACCAGTGCTGCGCGCTGGGTAGCGTCTAGACGCTGTCAGCAATCCCCTGAAGTCTCTCTCAACGCTGCGACGAGCCCCTGTGACGCTGGGAAGCGTCTAGATGTTGTCTAGAGCGCCTAAACACTCCGTCGATTCCTATAAATAGACTTTTTCATCCTCTAGGTCATTTGTCTCTGATTTTCAGCCATCATGAGACTATTTTAAGCTTTCTCCTCTATGTTTTTCATAGTTTTAAGCTAGTTTAGGTATTTTAGATCAATTCTCGATGTCGGGCAACATCGGTGAGATGGATTGTTAGACTTTTGACGCCGTTTTGGGGTTGTAAATACGGTATTATGCATTTTTTTATGAGATCTGATTGTTAATTTTATTTTCCAACATTGTTTTATGGCTTGCAATTTCTTTTACTTATTCCTAGTTATTTTTACTTTGATTGACCTGACAAATCAATTAATTTAGAAATTTCTTAACTATGCTAGAGTACTCATAGGTGTCCTCGGTCTCTAACTTAATTTTAGTAGTAAATAGGCCGGTTGCCACATCGGTTAAATTAAGTAGAATTGCTTAATTACGAGTACATGGTAGGCTTTAGAATTGTTAGCGTGAGCTTAGTTAATTTAGATTGATCAGTCTTAATTAATTAACTCGTTTCAGCTTATCCCTTGGATGTAATGCGTATAATTAATTCTTTTGGCATTGGTCATGCCAAATTAATTAATTAAATTAGAACCAATTAGGCATTTGTAAATTGGTTGGTCTTCAAACACTAGTTAGGTTAGTGACAATTACCTTCTCCATGTTAAGCATGCTACCTTAGTTGATTTTGAGATGTGTTGGCTTGAAGTGTTAGGGTGTTTAACTGAGCACAGAATGCCTGAAACACTTGAAGGGGTACAGAAGGCCTGAAACACTTGAATAGTTGGCTGAGGATTAGTTCTCTTGGGATGTTGGATGAATTGACGGGGTGCAGGATGTTGGACTTGTTGGATTTGGCTAGTTGGCTACTTATAATACCTTATAAGTATATAGAATTCAAGTTTCATGTGTTCAGCATGGTGCAGATGACTGGGCATGTTTAACATGTTTTAGACGGGTCTAAATGTGAGTGGAAGGACATTGGTTATCCTGATTTCTAGTATGTTTAGGGGGCTGAATTCTAGATTAAATGGTTTGAGGGCTATATGCCGCTAGCACGTGTATGGGCTACGGTTAAGTAAAGTTCTTGTTTAGGAATGTCGTTGAACTAGGGCATAAGTCCATACTTAAGATTCGTATTTGTGGTCAACGGAGAAAAGTCACAATGTTGCGATTGTTGTTGTTTGTTGATGTATGGCTTGTGTTTATGCCACTAAAAACTCTTAGGGCATGTTTGGGAGTGATTTTGGAATGCCTAAAATCACTTTTGAGATGCCCAAAATCAATTCTCCTTCAAAATTGTGATGTTTGGCAATGATAAGAAAGTGATTTTGGAAACATCCAAAATCACTTTAAGTGATTCCCGGTCAATCGCTTGGGAGGTGATTCCCAAGTGATTTTGTCTTTAAAATGACTATTATTTCATATTTTAAAACAATCTTACTTTTTGTGACGGGTAAAAACCGTCATCTTTTATAAAAATTCATTAATTTCCATCAAAAAGCATGTATTCTCAAAACCGTCACCATTGAGGTCATCCATCATTATTTAAAAAATGCCAATTTTTTTCTCTCTATAATTTTTGTATCTCTTTAACTTTTTTCTTTCTTATCTTTGACCTCTTGCTATAACTTTTTGCTCTTGAGATTTTTTGTCCCTGACTTTGAACTTTTTTTATTTTCATTAAAGTTTTTCTCCCTAAAATTTTTATCATTCTCTTCAAATTTTTTTGTATGTCTCTCTAAATTTATTTCTCTATCTTTCGATTTTTTCGCTCTCTATTAAATTTTTCTCTCTAAATTTTTTGTCTATCGCTCTAAAATTTCTATCCCTCCATGTCTTCAACATGTTTTTCTCTTTGAAACTTTAATTTTCTCTCGCTTTATTTTTTTCTCTTAATTTTTTAGTTCTCTCGGTATAACATTTTTCTACCACCTTCTATTTTTTTTTTTTAATTTCAAATGTAATGCTCTTCTTAGTAATTTGATGATTCTAAAATCACCTTTGAAAATAAACATTAATTGTTTTAAAAAATATTTTTAATTAAATTTAAATCACTTTTACAAGAGTGGAACCAAATACTAAAATGATTTATAACTAAAACTTTTACAAAATTAATTATAATTAAATCACTTAGCTTAAAATACTTATTTTAAAGTCACTCTAAAAAATGCCCTTAATCATTGAAAGTCACTTTTAATTGTATGAAAATCACTATTAAAAGTGTAGAACCAAACATTAAAATGATTATATGAAAATCACTTTTCATAAATCAATTATAAACAAATCAATTGTGCTAAAATCATTCCCAAACATGCCCTTACAAGAAAGAGAAGTGGGGAACCTTGGTGCTGTCCTAGAAAGTAAGTAGCCATTCTAATTGGTTTGTTAGGATTTGTGTTTCGCTTAGATATGTATGAGGCGTAGGTGTTGTGAATGTATGGATAGGCATGAGGGTTGTTTTCCCTCTTTGCTTGTGCTAATTAGGGGGTGATTCTCCCACTGTAAGTGCTTGTGAACTTCAAGCCAGGTTGTGGTTGTGGTTTGAACATGATGGGTGGATTTGGTATGGTGGATTACCCTGGAGATTCCAAATGCGTTGTGAATGTACAAAAGCCCGTTAGACTAGTGCCACCTACTACTAGTGCCACCTACTCTTGTGTCTCCCCTGAGCGAGTCTGCAACTCTAGGTTGATGTGTTGTGAGTGGGCATGAAGGTTGCTTTCCTTTTTTGCTTGTGCTAGTTTAGGGGCGATTCCCCCACCGCGTCTAGATTGAGGGTTGCTTTCCTTCTTCAGCGTACTAGCTTAGGGGGCGATTCTTCCACTGTGTGTAGGTTGATGGTTGTTTTCCTTCATCCAGTTTGCTAGCTTAGGGGCGATTCCCCACCGTTCGAGCATGAGAGTTGCTTTCCTTCATTACTCTATGCTAGCTAGAGGGGGGCGATTCCCCCAAGAGTGTAGGCATGAGGGTTGCTTTCTTTCACTGCCTTAGTCAACCTATGTTACATGACTCACAAGTAGTGCTCGAGACAATACCACACAAGGGTGGACTTGAAGTAAGGTGTGCAAGCTTTAGTTAGTTGGACGGTGAGTTGAGGTTAAGTAGGAGTTCGTGCGTGCTAGGGAAACTTTTGTGATGTGATTATGAGTTTTGGACCCTTAAATGGGCTACTTACGCAGTATGTTTATACTAACCCTGCTACCTCATTTGTATCCTTGCAGATGACACGAAACCACAAGGCAGGGGATGAAGGCGATGACTTGACTAGGCTATGGAGACGTCACCAAAGTTCTTTCCTTGTGTTTAGTGTCTAGTTGTGTATCTTTGTTCTGTATTATGTGGTTGGATTGTAAATTTGTAGTTTCTCCTGTTTTCGTGTGTTCAATAGAGTTTTCTTAGTTCTCATGTCTATTTTGGTTGAACTCAGCATGATATTCGTAGTTTGATGGATGTTGAGTACTCTCTCTGAGTCATAGAAGTGTTTTTATGTCACTTTCCAGGTCCTTGTAAATTTTGGTTTTCTCATGTTGCTGAAATTTCGAGCATGAACTGGGTAGCTTAGTTATGCTTCCGCATTAACATGTTCAGTTTTTAGGGTCGTTATAGAGATCAAGACAACAAGAGGACTTTAGAGATCAAGAATACAACCTACTGCTTTCGATGATTCAAGAGTTCAAGAGTAGTGAATTTCAAAATCTTTTGACAAGAAATTCAATAGACAAGAGGTGTAAAGACCTATTTGCCCTTAAGAATTTGTTAGAAAAAAAAAAAGAAATTAGAAATTGAAATTTTGACCAAAAAAAAAAAAGAAAGGAAAAAAATATTTAATTTTTGTATGGCCTTACACGTGTGTTGGTGGGAGGTGGTGCAATTTTAAGAGTGACAGGTGGCTGAAAAGAAAATTATAAGTAACAAAAAAAAAAAGAAATTTTATTTTCGATTTACCATAGAATTTGTGAAGTTAGGGAGAGGGGATGAAAAACTGTGCTTTGAAAGAGATCACTACAAAAATGAAAATGGGAGATGAAGCATGGCTTGCTTGAAAAATTGAAAGTGATTTAGAGAAATACAAATTCAAAAGCTTAAGCTAATGAGTTATGGTAAATTTAATTATATCAACATTTTAACACTCTCCCTCACATGTGGGCTTAGAAATTTGTAGAATGCCGAACAAGTGGAAATCAATATTATTGGAGAGGAAATGACATTACAGGAGTTTAAACTCAGGATCTCCTGCTCTCATACACATGTTAAATCACCAATCAACCCAAAAGCTTGAGCTAATGAGTTATGGTTAATTTAGTTATATCAATGCTTTAACAATAAGTTTGTATGTAAATTATGAAAAGAAATGGTTTCTTTTAAATAAATGATTCTATGAGTTTGTCTTTCCTTTATTTGTGAATCTGTTTTAGATGCTTCAAATCAAGAGGGTGGAGACTAGGGTTTGTTTATGGTGTTGTTTGGTTTGGGTAGAAATCAAAGAAATGAAATTTGGATTTTTGCAATGTTGATTTTTAAGAGATTGTTTTAACTAAAGAGAAGGAAAGAGGAGTTAGCCATGAAGAAAGCTTGACGTACCAAAGAACATTTTTAAAAACTCAATTAAAGGAGGCTTAAAGGTTTAGGAAGAAGAAGAAAAACAAAGGATTGGGCTGAGAAGAAGAAAAAAGAGAATTGAAGAAGATGAAAGTAGAATATGAAGGAAGGGAAGAATTAAATGATTAAATAAAGGAAAAAAAAAAGATTAATGCTACAATTGGAGTTAAATGTGGAGAGAGGAATTACATTATGAGAGGCTTTCTTGTGAGAATCAATGGTGAGGAAGATATATGATTTATTGTGATAAAATTGTGATGTAAATGGATGGATGTGAAAGAGAAGAGAGAAATAGTTTTTTAATTGGAGAAAAAGATAAAATACTTCATAGATTCAAGAAAGAGAAGAATTGAAATTGATAAAATAGTTTTTAATAGGGAAAGAACAAATTGTATCACGGTATTAATGGATGAGAGAGAAAGTGTGTTTTGAAGTTGAACCCATGGGTAATGCCTAAAGATGAATAATTAGATTAATTGTTGTTTATATGGTGTTATAATTTTCTAATTACATGGGTTGGAGTATTATTATTGATACAGTTATTGGAATTTCAAGTTGGACGGAAATTGAAATAATTTATGATTCGAGGTGTCAACGACAATGGTTTTGTGAGTGGTTAATTTTACGATATGTTTTCATTAGTTAATTAGTATTATGGAATTTCAAGAGATTTATAATTATGTATGATTTTAGAGAAATCTTTCTAAATTTTTAGAAATTGTATTGAAATTCCAGTATTTATGTTTTTAGTTGGAATTATCGTCTGAGAAATATTTGAGATGTTTTATGAATATTTGAGAATTTATAAATGTTTAATATTATTTGAGAAATCTCTCAAAGTCTATGAAATGTTGTTTTAGAGAAAGAACATGATTTTCAAAAAGAGTTTGAGAATTAAGAGTTTTATGTTAAAAGTCATTTTCAAACCACTAGATTTATGTACCCATGGTGAATACTCATATGCTATGTGAATGTGTTTCCATAGTATACCAGAGAGAGGTCTTTGAGACCCACTCTAGCATACACATAAGCTTTGGATCATGTGTTAGGGTGCTTAATTAGTCCTTTGGGAGTTGCTCTGCATGTAGGTATAATAGAGATTTCTTATGTTATGTACCTTGAGATTACTCGGTGCATAATATGACAGACAAAGATATATGTTCTACTATATATCTGGAGATAACTCGATACATAGTATGATATATATTGCTCTTTTGTGCGTACGGAGATTACTCTATACTAGTTTGACAGAGATTTGGGCATAGGTTTGGTGTTGAGTTTTACTAGGTTATGCATACATTTTCAAGAACTGTAATTGTGAGATTCTCTACATGTTTTACTAGCCCGTGTTACTATTTCAAGAGCTGCAATCTTTGTTGCACTGTTTATGTTTTCAAGAGTTATTGTTACACATTTTAATTGTGTTTTAATTATCTCGAAAGTTTCTAAATTGTTCATAATTTACATTATTTTTATAGAGTTTTGAATTATGCTTAATATGAAAAGAGTTTTCCTAAAAGTTATTTTCTTATGAACTTACCACTCACTAGGCTTTTTAGCTCATTATTGTATCTTTGTTTTTCCACCAAGTTACTTTTGAGTTTCTTCCAGAGTTAGCTAATTAGAATTTGCCACCAATCTCATCTATTATAAGTAAAAGTGTAATCTTTGTTGCGCTGAATATGAGATGTCTATAAACGAAGTTGAGTTATAAGATAGAAGAGACTTGACAATAGATTCCATTGCATACTCGAGGTCTATTGTTGTCATAGCTCGTCTTAGGTTGGTAGGGTAATTTAGGGTGGGGTGTGTCAAGAGAAGATTCAAGTTCATAGACAAATTCATAAGAGAATAGCTAGAGAACCTAATATGACCATAAAAGTCCTATATTTATCTTGTTAATTAAGGCTAGTTCGAAGGAATTTAATGCTTAATTGGTTAATTCAAAGGAAATCGAGCAATTGGAGTTACTTGGAGTGTTACAAGCAATTTGGAGTTAATTTGGAGCTAATTGGACCTTAATTGATCAATTGGAGCATGAAGAAGTGAAAGAAATAACCAAAATGCCGCTATCGAGAGCGTCTCAACACGCTTCAGATAGCGTCAAGACGCCAAAATAGAAAGAATGCTTATGAACAGGGCAACATCGAGACGTTATCGGTAGCATCTTGAGACTATCAAGACCAGCTTCGAACAGACCTCGCTTGACGTTGGTAGCGTCTCAACGCTACTTCAATTACTATAAATGTATTTTTGCATTTTAGGTCAAATGCTCTCCAACTTGAACAACCTTTTTTAGCATTTTTTTCCACTATTTTTATTGTCTCTTTATATTTTTAGCCATATTAGAAAGTTTTTGGATCGAACCATGGGGTCGAGATCTATTCTCGTGATGTCCGGCTAAGTTTTCAACCTCAATTCGGATGTTCGTCGGGTTTATTTTTAATGATGTGAGAATTTTGCATTGAATTGTTTTTGTTTCAGTAGTTAAACATCGTTTGATTCTTGAATTTATCTTGAGCACGCTTGTATAATTGAAATGACGCCTTGATTATGTTTGTTTGTTCATTACTATGTACGATCATTGTGATCTGTAATTGTCATCAATCTCGTGCTTAATTTTAGTAATAAGTAAGTTGGCTCATGTTTGCATTTTAAGGGTTACTCCTTAATTTTGTAGTTTGCATGATAAGCCTTAGATTCAAATGAGCATTCTTGTCACAACCCCTTCCCGAACCACCTGCTAACCTAGCCCGGAAGATGGCGTGAAGCCAACAGGCATCGTTTCACTACTTAACGATACCTATGACCCTTTTAATTCCTGATAAACAATCCATACCTGTATACGAGATACTATACATACCACACAGCAGAAACTAGGAATCTTATTACACATACCTACGGGGCGGTTCTGGTTAAACCTAACTTGAACAAGCCAAACACGACCAGACGTGCTTTATACACCCAAGACCACTAGTTCCATATACAACATAACTACACATCCCTATTAAGTTATGTACAATAAAAGCAGACTTGCTATACTACACCATCCACATACAAAAATATCAGACTCGTAGAGCGTTCAGCAGGCTGTGGCAGGATCTCAGGCACCGGGAGCTCGATCTCTACCTGAAAAGTTGGAAAATATTGAAAGAATGAGCTGGGAAGCTCAGTGAGTGACTGAGTTTAAAACTATTAACTCGTAAATCATAACATATAACATCAACAGCTTTTACAGGAGTCCAGCAAGTGTGTCAAAAATATTAACCATTTTAAACATATGACAAATTAGTTGTGTAAGACTCGCCCAGTACAATCAATGTTCATTCTACGATGTAGTGGGGTCTGCCCAGCACTCCCATCGTCTTTGTCGTAGTGGGCCTCGTCCAGCACTCACGACAGCATTGTTGTCACGGAGTGCACTCAACGTCGACAACAGAAAATGACCTGTGTGCACACGGTACTTCACAGCCTTGAGCTCAGTATCTCAACCATTAACTCATTCAGGTCTCAGAGAAACACATGAAAACTTGGAATTATGGTATTTCTACTAGTTTCAGAAAAAGAAATCAGTAAACATATGCTCACAACGAACAATTTAAATCATTTTTAGGAAACCATATATGCTTATGAATACGTGTTCAAGAGACCATAAATCTTTAAGCTACATCATTCTTAGGAAGTCTTTCCTTTTCATGAACACAAGTTCAAGCATAGAATTTATTTTCAGAATTCATTTTGTCACTCACAGCGTTAATATTAGATTCTCGGTCAGTAAATTTGTCCTATTCCTTCTTGGCCTGCCAAATAAACAAAACCAAGCATTAGAATCTTGGCCTCATGAATTTAAGGTTTAGGATTGCAAAAACCCTCCCATCTAATTCCTGCACTTTACAGATTTTATACCCTAAACTCACACACCTATAACTTTTCCATTACTTGCTCAAAAATGATGTTCTTTATACCAAACTCTTCCTTTTTGAACCCTCTAAAACTTATCTGAAGGAGTGAAATCAAAATTCCTAAAGGATGTGTCTGTAACTACCTTGAAAGCCATTTTCCCCAAACACGTTTCTGCTAAACTAGAACTGTTTTCCTGCTGCAACCCGATACTAACCTAGAATTTAAGGCAACTTCCAATCAATTTCTAACCACAACTTCTTCATTAAAGTTATAGGAAATTAAATCAGCTTCCCATCCATACCTAATACAGATTCTAATTCGAAGTCTACAGATCAGCACATCCCAAAAACCAGAGGTTCCCCGGATTTGACAGTAAAAACACTCCTCTGACTTCCCCTTCAAAAACTCATAACATAAATTCAGATTTTGCTCGAGCTTACTTCACAAAAATTGTTCTAAAATGAATTAACTTTCAAGGAAATTAAATCTCACCTCCTAATACCTCTTGTGGAGCTCAAAACGTTCCAAATATCAGAGGTAGTCAGGGTTGAACACGAAATCTTCCATGCAACTTGGATTGATCTTCCCTCATTTTCTTCTTCAATTACAACTCCAACATCACCTTCTTCTTTCTCTTATTCTCTCCCACGAAGAACCCTCTGTTTTCCTTTGGTAAATGAGACTCTAATTTGGGTGATAGTGTGTGAGAGAGTTATATAAAAAACTCTTGGCGGTGGGTGGAAATTCCCATCTTTCCAATTTCTTTTTTTTTTTTTTTAAACCAAAACATAACCTTCCCCTTCCCATTTCTCTTTTGTTTTAGTTTCTTCTTCTCTTTCTTTTTTTTTTTAACAATATACCAACCGACTTTCCTTCTTCCCCTTTTTAATTTTAAGAAGTTTCAAGGAAGAACTCCGGGTTTACAATTCTAATAAAATTTGGCTATCTGGTTTAATTAGATTGTCTTAACTAATCCATTATACTTAATGCAATTGATCCTTTAGTATGGAAAGCTATTGTGTCCAGCTAATTTGGTTAATTTAGGATTAATTTGATGCTAGGTTGGATTAGTTTAAATTAGGAGATCTTTAGGGGCTTTTCCGGCTTTATTGGTTAAGTCGGTAAAGTGTTTAATTATGAAATTGGATTTGTATTGAGTTTTTAGTGATCAAAGTTACAGAAATAAACTCGATTGACATGGTGTCTTGGCAAGATCAGTTTTTATTCTCTTGTATTTAATTTCCTTTTTATGCCCTATAATTTCAGTTATTTTACATTTCAGTCAAATCCCCCCCCCCCCACACGTTACGATTCTTTAATCCAAATAGCGAGAGAGAATAATTAAATCGGCTTCCTATGTTCGACCTGGCCTGCTAGACCTACAAATTTAGCCAAGATCGATAATATTAATTTTAACGGGCCTCGACAACTCGATCAAACCTATATTTGTGAATCGTTGAATTTACTACTCAAATCAATTACCATCTTTTCTTTTAGTTGAAAAAGAATTGTTAATTGTTTACATTATGATATTTAACCTAGATTATTTTGTATTTTTTTTCTTCCAGTTAGTTATGAGCTAAACTCTCTCTTAGCTTGACAAACTATAGTGAACCCTATGCTTTTATATTATTTTTTTCTTTGTATTAATTATCAATGTTTCTTAGCGCTTTCGATACATTTTTTTTTATCATCTATGATTATTGAAGGACTTTTGATAATGTCTGCTCAACCTTATTAAAGAAATTAGTTAATCTTAATACTCAAAGAAGAAAAGATCAGCATAAATAACGTTAAATTTGAGAATTTTGTTAGTCCTAGTTGAGTCGGAAGACCTACGAAGTCTTATGAGGTATGCATAAAGAACATCCCAATAATAATCAATTTTTAATATTTAATTCTCAACAGGACTATTAAAATTGAAATTGAGATTAGGCCTAGTTTACTGAAAG
The DNA here is from genome assembly GCA_033996785.1 of Trichosanthes truncata. NCBI lineage: Eukaryota > Viridiplantae > Streptophyta > Magnoliopsida > Cucurbitales > Cucurbitaceae > Trichosanthes > Trichosanthes truncata. Next base: position 8,019,015 of record JAWPNB010000004.1, read on the forward strand.
AGTAATTAGAAAAATTGGAGTTAACTTCTTGCCTAATCAATTCATTTGAAAGTGTTGTGGGAAAAACTGGACTAAAGGAGGTAATCCTAAATTACAACGGAATCTTGCAAGAAAATATTAACCTTTTTAAATCTCATTCCTAGATAGAAGGGAAAATCTATTTAAATCTTTATCTTAAAAGGAATATGAAAAATCTAGGTCAAAGACCCTATAAATACGCCATTATGAATCAAATAAAGGGAGTTCAACTTAACCCTCATTCTCTAAACTTTAACTTGCTACACTTTTCTTCCTCTCTAACTTAAGCATCGGAGTTGGTGTGGCAAGCACCACACCGGTGCTCAACTTTTTCTCTTTTGCAGGTCACCTCTTTCTCCCAAATTACAAATTTATAGTTGTTGACACGTGAATGTCAAGTGAGATTCTTCCTGGCAAGATTTTGGCAACAACAATTGGCACTATCTGTGGGGAATGAGAGTGTTCTACCTTCCATATATGAATTGAGAAAATCAAAGCTATGAAGACATGGGGGCTTAATGAGAAGTTTTTTTTCATCATATTTACCAATCGAAGGAATTCACCAGAAGATCCAATGAAATTCATCTTCAATCAGATATTCACAATAAATGTGCCTAAACAAGGCTAGCCACAATAAGACGAAATTAGCCAACGATAACACAAATTTGCAAAGCAAATCCAAAAATCAAGAATCTCACTTGGGCATGAATTAAAGTTCACATGCTTTCACATAAGGACAAAACATAACCGAAAAACTTGGAAGCATCAACTTTGAAGATTTCTTCAAAGTTGCAAAATCATAAGTTTACTTCAAACTTGAAACTTTATAATGCAATATTTAAATTCAATAATCAAATGATGCATGTCATAATTATTTTGTTACAATCGTTTGTGTATTTTATAGCATCTTCATGCACTCTACACATGTTCTCTACATTTTTGAATTATTTGAATGTCATTAGCATGATAACATCAAAATGACAGTTTATGTGCTCAAATAGAGAATTAAAACATCATGAGTTATTGAAAGCGCAATGAAGTATCTATAGAGAAATATTATATGAAGTTGTAAAGGTCTTGAAATTTCTTGCTTGATATAACAAGTTATTCAAAAAAAAAAAAAAAAACAAGTCACCTCATAAAAATTCCATAAGTGATTGAATTTATTTCATTTAGTTAAATTATATTGAACTGCCCAACTCTCAAACTACAGGGTAACTTCAATTATGATATGAGAAAATATAATATATTAATGAAAATTATATTTTGAAGGCAAATGAAGCATTCAAGATATTACCTGTCTAACGGTGCTTAACAAAAGCAAGGAAAAGGGGTATGCTTCCCTATTAAACAAAAGCAACAAACAAAAAATCACCTATCGAGAAATTGATTTCCATCTTTCTAAGAGGAGAGTGATAAATAAAAAGTAGCCTCCCAAGAGATTGATTTTAATCTTTTCAAGAGGATACTCCTACATGTTTTTCCAGAAATAGGTTCTAACCGTTTTCAAAAGAAAATCTTAAGCCTTATGGAAAGACTGGGTTAAATCTCAAGGAATTATCTGGCATAATCCAGAGGATAATCTGAAGCAAGACTTTGGAGCTCTAAAATTTTCTCTAGTGGAATTGATATTCACCTTCCCAAAGGAGAATCTTAGACCTATGAAAGACTGAGTCCAATTTCACGGAGTTCAACCTTCAAATCCTAAGGATAATCCGAAGAAGACTTTGGTTCCCTAAAATTTTCTCCAGTGGAATCGATATTCATCTTTCTAGAGGAGAATCTTAGCATATGGAAGACTGAATCTAACTTCACGGCGTTCGACCTACAAATCCTAAGGATATTCGAAGTAAGACTTTGGAACGCTCAAGAGTGATATATTTAAAACTGACAAAATGATATACTCTCAAATTGGATCCCATACTTTAGGCTCATAAGTAATAAGTCACACTGTGAACTCCGACTAGAGAGTGGAGGCTAATGTTGTAGGTGAAATTGTACTAAATGAGGTACTCCTAAATTACAAGGGAATCTTGCAAGATAAGATTAACCTTTTTAATTTCATTCCTAGATAGAAGGAAAAATCTATTTAAATCCTTATCTTAAAAAGAATATGAAAAATTGACACTGTTAGAATTTGTGCCCTAAAACTCGTTTTTTGTAATTAAACATTTTCTCATTTATTAATAAAATAATTTATTATTTTACATTGTGTATAACATTATCCAATATTGTATAAAATCCAAGGTTATGATTGTAATATTGAACAGTATGTAGCTTCATACAGGAGGATCATGTTCAAGAAATAACCTAAAGAGTCTATAGTATATGGATAAGATTGAGTGTCTTATCTTGGTATACTATCGATACGGCCCACTTTGTAATTGTTACAAATTATTTGATCCAAATCATTCATGTAGAGACATGTGAGTGGGGGTATCCTATACAATGAGTTTGTATAAGACTGGACCACGAAATATTTAATCTCTCTTTATAAATCCGTTAATTGAGAAGATTAATATTTCACAAGATGATCATATATGACTCGATCTTAATCCTGAGTGAGTTATGAACTCTGCCTATGAGGGCTCGTCCTTTGATTTGCATGGATGAGAATGACTTTTGTAGCCGATTCGATAAGCCTACTATTTTGGAGACTTGACCAAATAGGGAGTTGGGAACATAATTTCACGAGATGGAATTCACTCCTTCCCATATAGGGAAAGTAGATGAGTAGTTCCCTCAAGTGCTAGTTTCGGGACTTGAACAATGGGGCCCCACCCTCTCACTGGCCTGAGAGGGACTTAGTTTATGGTTGGATCATAAACAAATTGTTCATTAGAGGATTAGTGGTACTTAAGGTATAAGATGTAATTATAGGGGTAAAACGGACTTTTGACCCAGCTATAATTACGAACAACTTGTGAAAGATCGACTTACATGTAATGATTAGATCGATTGACACAACTTGTCCTACAGTGCATAAGTAGGTCTATAGTGGAGTGACCTATAGTTAATGAATGAAAATTAATTGATTAATGAGCTTAATTAATTGATTTTATATCATTGGAGCTTATAATCTGTACGTCCATAAGGTCCTCTTGCTAGCTCATATGAACAAATAGGGACCAATTTCATTAAGAGAAATCTTTGAAATGTTCAAATTAAAATTTAATATATGTTATATATTAAATGAGGGAAAATATATTTATTGTACATGATACATTAAATATTAAATAAAGTATTAATGTATTAAGATACATTAAAAAAAAGATATTTATTAAATTTGAATTAGATTCAAATAAGGAAATAAATGTCGTAGGAGAATTGGGGAAGGTTTGAATTAGATTCAAATCGGTTAGATAAATGTATTTTAATATATTATATATTAAAATATATTATTTAATTATTTGCCCTGGGCCACTATAAATAGGACCCTAGGGTTGAGCCATTGTGATCATCACAAATAAGATAAAAGAACTCTTGAAATTCTCCTCCCACTCCCTCTTTCTCTATTTACAAGAAGGTTCCCACAAACCTCTTTGGTCCTTTGTTCGAGAGCCATAGCTAGGAAGGCTTTGTGGAAGAAATCAACAACACCAGAAGAATCTCCATATTTTCAAGGTATGTTATGCTTAACCCTAATATGATTATTTAATTCTAAATAAACTCAAACTGATTCCTACGTTTCCGCTTGGGTTTAATTAGATTATTCCCTTCAGACACACCCCACCCCAAATTATCCTAACTAACATGGGATGTGGCATGCCAATACTAGATCTCTACTAAACTATGGAATCTAATGTCAAACTTTGCAAGACAAATTTTATATTTGAAAACCACAAGTGGCTAGCTAAAACTATGTTGATACAAAATTCATTAAAAAAATACGGCAGAGTTTCCCCTGAAAACTGAGTAAAACACACCTGAAAATAAATATATATACCGCCATAATAATATGTTCAAACTCCAATCACCATTTCAGAAATTCAACACAATCCGACAAACTTATTAGTAGATAGACATGTGGGGTTCAAATTAAAAACCAATGGAAATCCCAAAATGGTACTAAGTCATTCAAAACGTGCTAGCCACATTAGTTACAAAAAAAAACATTTGTAATTATGTACATACAAAATGGTATGCAAACTATCAGGTCTGGTGACAGATATCGACTTCTGTAGGCTCGTTAGAAACTCAGTCGCTACATGGTGAAAAAATTTAGGAAGAAAGAATGAGCTAATAGAGCCTAGTCAGTGGTAAGTTAATAAGAAAAATAATCTCTAGACAAAAACCTTTTACATTAAAAAGGAATTCAAAGTTCAATAAAACTTTATATACTAATTAAGCACACAGTCTAAATACACAAGATAAGTAAAACATCAGAGAGATCTGTGGCAATAACTTTCTTAAAAAAAAATTAAAACATGTAACAATAGGCCAACAAAACTTGCCACCAAACCTATACTCAAATCTCTATCATATTGCTGTAGAGTAATCTCAATACGCACAATAGAGTAATCTCTGTCATACTATGCATCGAGTAATCTCTAGACGCATAGCTGATAAACCTTAGAATTAAGGCTTATTTAACTCTCATAAGTTAATTTATGCTTGCTTTGCTTTAGAAATCATAGGAGAAAGTTGGTAAAGGCTTGAAAACATCAATAATTTGTGAGAAGTGCATATGAAAGAAAGAATGAGGAAAAAGAAAGATAAACTAAGAAGAATTTATTGTGTTCAGGAATTGTGGAAATTTTCGAACCGAAATTGCAAGATGAAGTTGCAATTCTGAAGCAGTAGAAAAAAATTAAAAAAAAGGAAAGAATCTTCATAGAACCAGATAAGGAAAGTCTTCATTTGCTACATGATTTAGCGGCTATCTTAAGCATGATTTCTAGGCAATATTCAACCCTAATGAAGGCCTACAAAAGGAGAAGATGAGAAGGAGAGAAGTATTGTTTTTTGGAGGCGTTTTCTTGGAGTTTTTCCGTGTGTTTTCTTCTAAATTTTTCCTCTATTTTTATTCCAGTTTCTCCCCTGCTTTTACCAAGAGTTGCTGCAGTTTTTTTTTTGTTTTGTTTTTTCTTAGTTTTTTCGATCCAATCCAAACAAAAATTTTAGGTTGTGACGATTCATTCTTCCCTAGGAATAAAAGGGGCTGAATCAATTGAAAACTAAGGGAAAACTATGGGTACTGTTCAATTCTTTTTATTCCAATTTGTTCTTAGTTTAGGTGATTTTTTTTTTTCAGTTTTAGTTCATTTGGGTTGTAATTTTTCATGCTTTTTGTTCTTTACCTATTGTATTAAGCATTGGAATTCAGATAAGATTGATGAAGCAATAGAAGTTGATTTTCTGAAAATTTTAGTCCGTGGGTTTTTGATAAAAGAGCTTGTCGAAGACCCTATCAAGATTAAATTTATAAAAATCGGATCTCTAAATATTTTGCAATAATAGTGGCCAGGGTCATCCACATGGATTGGAGTTCTTAGATTTAATTAAAAACCGTAGTTAATTATGCCCAATTTTATTTAGAGAAATATAACTTTGGTTTGATTTTTTAAAAATAAAAAGAACCTAACTATTATTTACAAAGTTGGAGTCAAATTTTAGAGAGATATTTGGCAATTGCAATCCATGAAGCACAACCATGAAATTGATTAAAGCATTATGGAACATTCAATAGTCCTAAGCCAAGAATTACTAAGGTATTCAATTGACTCTCTCGAGCCCAATTGAACTCATGCAAAGACATAAATCAACCTCTCAGTCTATTTCTACAACTAAACATTGCATTATGAAATTCTCTTAAGGGCTTCTAACCTTAGCCTATTCATTCTCATGCATCCAAGTCCTTAGTTAAATTCACTTTCTCAAGCTAAACTTAACTTAACATACAAAGCTATGGCCAAAAGCTTAGAAGATTAATTCAAAAAGCATAAAAGACATTACAAAAACACAAATCAACATATCAAACATAGTCTTATAAAAATAATACAATCAACCATGAGTCTAAAATACTAAGTTACATTCAAATACATTCCAAGAAATACTAAACTTAAAGAAAACAAAGTAGAGAGAATAGAGAAAAATTGGACGACGCGTGCCAACACTTGTTTCCTACGTGATGTCCCACGATCCCAATCCTTGAGTCTCCTCCTTAGCTCCCCAGTATGATCTCTAGACCTCAAAACAGTGGTTCTATCAAAATTTGGGTTTAAGTCTCTCTAAAACGGCTTCCTCTGCATGAATGACAAACCTTTCCTTTTATAGAGTCGAGACAGCGTTGCAACGCTGTCCCTTCGAATTTTGTAAAAAGGGAAAAAATCTATTAAGTAGCATTGCAACACTATGCCTGTGGCTTTTCAAGGTTGAAAATCTTCTCAAATGGCATTGCAACGCTATAAGGAGCATTGCAACGCTATGCCCTTGGTCCAAATGCCTTGTTCTTCATTAACACTTGAATCCTCAAATATAGCCTTAAGTTACTCAAATTTGTTAAAATATCTCACAATTCTCCAGTTTTGCTTCAAATACTTGGTTTTTGAGAAATATACATAAAAACACATGAAAGCACATATAATCATAGCAAAACTAGCATAAAACTAAGCCAAGAACTAGCACTATTTTTCCTACTATAAGTTTTTCTTCCTTCCCTCTGTTTTATTTTTTTCTGTTATTGAATTGAAGACTTAAAAAGAATTTTGTTTTGTTTTTCTTATTTTAAGCTACTGTTTTACATTACCCTTTGTTAGAATGAAGAAGGCTCATTGTTCTTGCTTGATTTCTTTTACTATAAATATGAGCTAAACTTCTTAGGGGGTTCAAGGATCTGAATTCCCTAAGAAGTAAATTGTAGCCAAAATTCCAACAAAAACTCAAGCCTACATCTCAATTGTTTGCTTGCGTTGAATAAAGTTCCGTTGAGATCCTAGATTGATCAACTAGGGTAGCAACTTAAGCTTAGATCTAATACCGATGGGGTTAGTGACAAGAAGATTTCGCACAAGTGATGGAGACAAGAGCTTAGACATAAGCCAATTCTTTACCCTAGACATAGGGATCAAAAACTCCAAAACCTAAGAAATTATTGAGCCAAAATTACCTAAGATAGAAGGACTATAGACATATAGGTCACTCACTTAGTTTCCTAAAACCTAATTTCAAGGTGAATAGGCGTAGTAATTTCGATTTACAATTGAATGTAGAAGCGGTTGGAATTGCAATTTTGGTTTGCAATTTACAACATAGGGCAATGACATACTTGAGCCCCTCCTTTCTCTAAGGAATTTTCCATGCAATTTTCATCAGTTGGTTAACATTCTGCTAGGGTCAGTTTTTGTTTTAATTATCATTTCTTTTATCAAGTTCGTTTGGTTTTGCTATTCAATCTTGCAATTTTTTATTCTGCAATTCAGTTATGCAATCTTTGTTTTCATTACTTAATGTTTTTGTCACTTTAACTTGCAATTAAATACTACAATTATTTTGTTTTTACCAAACACACCCTCCCAACCTTGTTTTTGCAATTTTTAGTTTCCAAGTTGCAATTCTCTTTACATTTTGCTCTACAATATTTTTGTTACACCATTTCCTGTGGGATCGATACTCAGGAATACTCTTGTTTTATTACTTGCATCGACAGTGTGCACTTGCACTCTGGTTGAACGTATTTATTTACTTTTCTTCACCCAAAGTTCACCCTATCAATAGCAGAGAAAGTCTCTATCTTACTATGTACCAAGTAATCTCCAAGTACATAGCAGAGCAAATCTTTGTCTTACGGGCACGCAGAGAAAATCTCTCTCTTTAGTATACTATGGAAACACATTCATTGTAACGACCGGTTTATTTAGAAACATTAATTTTGAATTATGGAAATCAAGTTGGATAAAATTTCTTAAGTATATTGATTTTAGAGTGAATTTGAAATTTTGGAAGGTTAGGAGGGAAAAATTGGAAATTTATTTATTTTTTTTATATAAAATAATCCCCCATCTTTATCCACATTTTTTTTATTATTTTATTATTTTTTATTATTTTTTTTTCTTTCTTTTCTCTTCTTCTTCTTCCCGCAGCTTTCTCTTCCCGAAATCTCTCTCTCTCTCTCTCTCTCTCTCTCTCTCTCCGACCGAACACCCTTCCACCGTTCTTCTTCTCCTCTCGCCGAAGCTCACGGATGCCGGTCGAAGTCGTCTGCGTGAGCCTTGCCGGCCAGCCACCGCCCCCATCCGCCGATCTTTTTCTTCTTCTTCCTCGTCTTCGTCGAACGACAGCAGCTCGCCGGAGCTCGTCCTTAACCGCCGGCCTGTCCCTCGACCCCAACTCAGTCGAAGCTCCTACAACAGTTCGTCGGTCGGATTTTGGTTGCAGTCGCCGGATCCGTTCAGTACCGAGCAGCATCGATCGCCGCAAGCCTCACCGGAGTTTCAGAGCTCATCGAAATTGTGTTTACGCACTGATCGGAGCCACGCCAGGATCGGATCTGTCCAAATCCGGAGACAACTCCTTCACACGCGCTCTCACGCGCCCATCATAAGTCCCACGCGCCGCCGTGCTCCGATTCCAATTTTTGAGCCCGAACAGTCCCGGTTACGATCGTGTTACGATTTGGGTAATTTCGTTACTCAATTGAATTTAATTAAGAACTTTAATTGGATCGATCGTTAACCAATGGACTAAATTTACAGGATATTGATTTGAGAATCAAACCACGGAATTGGAGACGAATATTTAAATTGTCAGCAAACTTTGGTGTCTAAGTTTGGGCAAGAATCAAGCTCGTAAATTATTTATTCGACTTATGTAAGTAGTCATTTGGATTTAAGCCATTTAAATTCCTTTGAGATTGAAATGTATGTTTGATAGTTTGATAATTTTGAAAGCATGCTTGAAAGCGGTGGTTATGAGATATGAAAAGGTTAGTGGTTATGTTTAAAAGAAATCTCGAGCTAAAACGGCCTAAGTTGTGGTCATAAAGGAATTAGTGGCTTAAAGTTTCAAGTTTAATATGTTAGCATATGAACCTCTTTAAGAATTTGTTCGAGGTTGCAATTGGGCAAGCTTGGACATGAATGGAGTGATTTGTGAATAGTCATTCTTGCCTAAATTATGAGTATGTGCGCGATGTCGTAGTTGGTTAAATCAATATAAGAATTATGGTGCTGGGCTTAAGATTGCCTGAAACTAGTTGCTACTTTAGTTAAGGGATTCAAAGTTACAAGTGAATGAATGAATGTGGTAGGGTGGTTTGACCCAAAAGGTTCCAAAAGTGCTGTGAAAGTATAAAAGCCAGTTAGATTGATGCTTCCAACCCTAATTCTGTTGTTTCGTGCGAGTTTGTAAGCCTAGAACGCCTGTGATGTGATGAGCATAGGGATGCGTTCTCTATTGCCATGTGCTAGCTTAGAGGATGTGTTCCCTGGTTGCCTGTGTGGCTAATGAAATGAGTATGAGGGTTATAGACCTTCACGAGTTGGGTTCTAGGTTACAGTACTCGCAGTTATGGCTCGAAGATAGGGTCGAAAAGTGTTAAAAGTTGTGGAAGGATGAATTGGACTTCTGAAATGTTTGGTTAGCTGTGGAGTGCAGAAAACTTGAATTTTAGATTGATTGGTTGATTGGGTTTAATGCTTTTGGGTTCAGGTTCAGTTAGGAGTTGTAGTAGAGCACCCTAAAGTATGCCATACTCAGGGTCGGGGACCGTATTTTATGTTTTCAGAATGGCCTTATGTTTGGGCTGATTTAACAAGTTTTGGATGGGTTCGAATGTGAGTAGAGGGTTACTGGTCGTCCTGATTTCTAGAATGGTTATGGAACTGAATTCTGAATTACAAAGGGATGGAGGGCTATGTGCCGCTAGCACAGGTATGTGCTTGTGAACTATGGGCCAGATTGTGAATATGATCCGGAAATAACAAATGATGTTGATGTGATAGACTACCCTAGAGGTTCCAAAAGTAGTGCGAAAATGCAAAGAGCTTGATAAAACAAGAGCCACCTGATCTTATGTCTCTCTTGGGGCGAGTCTGTAACTCTAGGTTGACTAGATGTGTTGAGCGTAGGGAATGTGTTCCCTAGCGCCTGTGAGCTAGCATAGGGGCGAGGACCCCATAGATTTATGTTGAGCGTAGGGAATGTGTTCCCTAGCGCCTGTGAGCTAGCTGAGAGATGATTCCCCATTATGTTGAGCGTAAGGATTGCGATCCTTATGGCCTGTGGTGCTAGCTTAGGGGTAATTCCCCATTGTGTTGAGCATAAGGGATGCGTCCCTTATTGCCTGTATGCTAGCATAGAGGGGTGATGTTCTATTGTATGGAGGCGTGAGAGTTATTTTCTTTCACGGCCTTAGTCAACCTAAGTTACATGGCTCGTCGGTAGTGCTCGAGACAATGCCATACCGGGATGGACTCAGGTAGGGTGTGCGAGTGGTAGTTGGATGGTTGATGAGTTGAGATTAAGAGGCAGATATACGTGCCAGGACATGAATTGTGTTGATGAGTCTGCATAGGGGCGTTATCCCCAGAGAGTTGTGACTAGCATAAGGGTTACGATCCTTATTGCCGTGAGTGCTAGCATAGGGGCGAGGACCCCAGAGATTTGTGTTGAGTGTAGGGAATGCGTTCCCTAGCGCCTGTGAGCTAGTTTAGGGGTAATTCCCCACTGTGTTGAGCATAGGGATGTGTTTCCTGTTGCCGTGTGCTAGCCTAAGGATGATTTATCTATTGAGATGAGTGTGAGGGTTATATACCTTCACAGGTTTGGGTTCTATGTAACAGGACTCGCAGGTATGACACGAAATTAGGGTCAAATAGTAGTGAATGTTGTGAAAGGTTAAATGGACTCTTAAAATAATTGAAGGAAGTATTTGGAATCTAAATACGAGCTTGAGTAAGAGCTTGGTATGGTTTCTTTATACATTGAACCCTTAAGTGGGCTACTTACTGAGTATGTTTATACTCATGTTTGCTACTTTGTTTGTTTTGCAGATTGTGCACATTCTTGGGGTGGATGACGCAGGCGACGACTTGACGAGACTATGGAGACTCCACCAAAATCTCTTTTCCCTGTTTAAACTTTTAGTTTTGTTTCCTTGTTCCTTGATGTATGTTTGGTCTGTAAATTCTAAATATTCTTTAGTTTTCGTGTATTTGATTAGAGTTCTTAGAATTCTTGTGTTTGATGTTGAAGCTCAGCATATTTGATGTAGTTTGTTGGATGCTGAGTGTTTTATCTGAGATATAGAAGTGTCTTTCATTCTTATCAGGTTGTTGTAAAATTTTAGTTTCTCCTGGTTACACCGTCATGTTGCCGAAATTTCGGACATGAGCGAGGTAACTAGGTCGTGCTTCCGCATCTAGAGTGTCGTAGGAAATCGGGTCGTTACATTCATATTGTAAGGGCATAATCGTCATTAACTATTTGTTTTAAAAAAAAGAAAAGAAAAAAAATGAATTGAATTAGAAAAAAAGTGGCTTTCTTATGTTGTGCACGTGGTGTATGGTAGTGGTGTTGTGTGGATAGGTTAGAAGTTTGACAGGTGGCTAGAAAGAGAGTTAAAAACAGAAGGGAAAAGAAAGAAGATTTTATCTTTTTTTAGATAGATTCATGGAGATTGAGAGAGGAGAAGAAACTTTGCTTCGAGAGAGAGAAACAACACATAAATGAAATTGGGGAGCTGAAGCATGCCAAGCATGAAATTGAAAGTGGTGTTGAGAGGCTCAAGCGAGAAGATTTAGATTGGTAAGTTTTTTTTAGGGAAACCATGAAAAGAGGTGGTCTTTAAAGAGAGTTTTATGGATTTTTCTTCTTCTACTTGTGGAATTCTTATGGATACTTTGAAATAGGATGAAGATTATAGTTTTCTTATGTTATTATTTGGGTAGGTTGAAAGTTAAGAAATGGTATTTGGATATTTGCAATTTTCAATTTTGATGGGAGGTTGTTTTAATTTTAGGGAAGGAAAGATAAATTAGTTAAGAGAAAAATTTGTCATGCCAAGAGAAATTACTAGAAACTTAATTTAAGAAAGCTTAAAAAATTAAAGAGTTGTATAAGAAAGTAAAGGTATGGGCTGGAAGGAAGAAAACAAAGTGTTGTTGTTAAAGAAGTTGAGAAAATGAGGAAGCAGAAGATGAGAAAGAAAGTTAATTATTAAGAAATAAGAAATAAGGAATAAGTGGTTTGGTTATTAAATGTGGGGGAGAGATAAACCCATTTAAGAGAGCCTTCACGTGGGAGGGAGAATTTGTGGGAAATGGATTATTTTTATGGAATGAAAATGTTGTGTAAGGGAGAGAAAGAATAGGATTTTAATTTGAGGAAAAATACAAAACAACTTGGTAATAAATAGTTGGAAGAAAAAGTAAGATGTGAAAGATTGGACTTATGGGAAGAGAAAGAGATTGGAAATTGGATTATTAATTTTTGGTTAGTTAGCATTGTAATTTTCTAATTACATGATTTGGAGAATGACTTTTGTTGTGGTTATTGGAATTTAGGTTGAATGACAATTGGAATAGCTCACGATTTGGGATGTCAACGACAATTATTCTATGAGTGGTTTATTTATGAAATGTTTTCATCATTTAATTTTTAATATGAAATTTTCAAGAATTTTTTAATTATGTATGATTCTAGAGAAATTGTAATGAGATTTATAGAGAATTGTCGGAGATTTTTAATATTTTATGATTTTTACTGAAGTTATGGTTTTAGAGATGTTTGAGAGAAATTGTTATAAATTTTCAGTAATTTTGTGATTTTAGCTTGAATTATCGTTTTAAGAGATATTCGAGATATTTTATGATTATTGAGATGTTTGAAGAGTTTTGATGTTTATTGAGAAATGTATGAGATTCATGAGATGTGGTTTCAGAGAAAATATGACTTTACAAATATTTTATATTATTTGAGAGATTTAATGATTATTTGAGAAATTATAAATGTTTAATGTTATTTCAGAAATCTCTCAAGTTTATGAACGGTTGTTTTAGAGAAAGAATATAATTTTCAAAAAGAGTTTGAGAAGTTAAGAGTTTTTATGATTTAGAGTGATTTGTGATTTAAGAGGTTTATGTTAGAAGTGGTTTTCGAACCACTAGATCTTTGTACCCATGGTGATTACCCAGTAGGCTATGAGAATGTGTTTCCATAGTATGTTCGCGTGCTCAGGCTGCAGGGGATGCAGGGGAATGTCAGGGCCATTAGGGGTCGAATTCGGATTCTAAATCCTAGTCCAAATCTTAGTCCTAAGGCATTACTGATGTTAGAGTTTTCTCTGCGTGCACATATGACATAGATTGGTTATGCTATGTATCTTGAGATTATTCGGTGCGTAGTATGACAGAGATATGCTCTGCTATGTATGTGGAGATTACTCGATACATAGTATTGTTGGCTTTTTGGCCCTTAATCTCAAATTAATTAATTTTAATTAATTAATTAATTAATGTTTTGATGATAACAGACCTGATTTTGTTTATTAACAATTTTAGTGTTTTGAAGTGTCCATAGGGTAGAGCTCGGAATAACGATTCCAACGCATTTTGAATCATTCGAATCGGAGCTCAAACGAAGAAGTTATGGGCAAAACAAAATCAAAGGAAAAATCCTACATGGCGTGACACGTGGCATACAGTGATGACGTGGCAGATTACGTGGAAGGTCAACGGTCAACATTGATGACGTGGCGCCGACGTGGGCGATGACGTGTCATTTCAAACGATCATAATTGCTGACATGGCAGATGACGTGGACGATGATGTGGCAACACGTGGACCAATAGAAATACGACTCGTGGCATATTTGAGTTTTAAAAAAAAAGAAAAAGAAAAAGAAATTAATATTAAAAAAAAAAAAAGGAAAACTCTCCACGGTCAAATTTTCCAAATATTATTATTTTAATATTATATTATTATTATATTTATAATATTATAATATTATTTTATTATTAATTTTGCATTATTTTATTTCAGCCAATCAGAAGCTGCCACGTGGCAGCCAACGGCTATTTTCCTCTTCCTCTCTCTATTTAAGGCTCAAAAAAATTTGAAAAAAAGGTGAAAAAATTCTGAAAAATACTACTTCTCTTGGAGAGCATTTCCAATATTTTTGAGCAATTTTTGAGCTTCAATTTCTTTAATTTTCATAGCCACTTGAGGGCTTTTACTTGTAAGAAATCCTTTCTTACATACTTGTGAGCTTTGATTTGTGTATCTACTCTTTGAGAGAGTTTCTCCATCTTGTTCTTCATCTTCCAATCCATTGTAAGGGTTTCTCTTGATCCCGAAAAAGAGAGGTTGTAACAGTTTGATCCTAAACCGTGGAAAGGATCGGGTTTGTTCTTGCTCCCGGAAAAGGAACGTTGTAACGGTTAGACTCTAAGCCGTGGAAAGAGTCATTGTTCTAGTGAAATATCCAATAGGAGCTTGGGGAGTGGAGTAGGCCGGGTTGTGCCGAACCACTATAAATTTACGGTGTCAATTTCTCTATCCCTATCTTATTTCATTTTCGCAATTAATTTGTTATTATATTATATTGCATAAAATTAAGTATTCTTGGATGTCTATCTTGGTTGGTATAATTTTACTTTTACATATTCTTTACCAATCTTGTTTTTAGAATTAAATAGGGTGTTTGAAATTGTTAATGTTAAATTTATTGTTTAATTTGAGGTGAATTTATTTGCATGATTTCTTGTTTAAATTAATTGTTGCAAAAAGTGTGTTAATTTGTTTAATTGGGCCCACATTAGGAAAAAGTTTTATAAAGTTTAAATAAACCCTATTCACCCCCCCTCTAGGGTTGCCATACTGATCCTACAAGTATGACTGAGATTGTTCTGCTATGCGTATTGAGATTTCTCTATGCCCGTATAACAGAGATTTGGGTATATATTTGGTGATGAATTTTACTACTTATGTTTATGTCTTCGAGAGCTGTAATTGTAGATTTCACTATCTATGTGTTTTATGAACTTGTGCTTATGTTTTCAAGAGTTTTTTTTACACTTTTAACGTGTTAAAATGATCTCGAGAGTTATTAAACTATTCATGAATTACATTATCTGCATGTACAGAGTTTTGATTAGGTTTATTAGGAAAAGTGTTTTCCTAAACATTATTTTCTTATGGAATCACCACTTATTGGGCTTTTTAGCTCATTCTTTTATCCTTATTTTCCCACCAGGTTGCTCTTGAGTATCAACTAGAGTTAGTTGATCAGAATCTATCACCAATCTCATCAAGTCATTGCATATCATCTATTGTATGTAAAAAGTGTAATTTTTGCTGCGTTGTATTTGTAGTGTCGATCAATTAAGTTAAGTTTTTAGATAAGAGAGAGACTTGACAATAGATCCATGACTTGCTTGGGGTATGTTTCCATCACAGCTTGTCCTAAGTACGGTAGGGTAATTTGGGGCGAGGTGTGACACGCATAGCATACGGGTAATCACCATGTGTACAAGGATCTAGTAGTTTTAAAATCACTTTTAACACAAAACTCTTCATGCTCAAGTCTTTCTGAAAATCATGTTCTCTTGTTCTAAACAACCTTTCATAAACTCAAAACTTTAAAATAAACATACGTTCTCTAAAACGTTTCACGATCATCAAATATTCTCAATACACAAACAATTGCGAAATTCTCAAAGGAGTGCCAAATACTTCTAAATCCTCAAATAACATAAAATCTCTAAAATGATAATTTTAGCCAAAATCATAAAATTGCTAGAAGTTCATAAAATTCTTTCAGAAATATTATAACAATTTCTCTAAAATTATATAAAACTATAGATTTCTTGAAGTCTCATAATAATAATTAAATAACAAAAACATTTTGTAAAATAAACCACTCACAACTACTATGAGCAAGGTTTGTTCGGGTCGTAAATTGTTCCAATCTCTGCTTGTCCTGAAATCATAATTTGTAACGCATTAATAACCTCTTAATGCCAAAATTAGAGCACAACAATGATAAATTAACCCAAGCCTTTAGTTTCTCCTTAACTCATGAGTTAACCAAAATTTTCATGATCCTACTCTTAAATTACCAAGAAATTGAGACCATAACCCAAAATAAAGTTTCCAATAAACTCCATTGTATTCCCTCTCCATAAGAAATCTCATTCTTATCATTTCTTCTTCTCCATGAATAAATTCATTGGTTTCTTTTCCTTAAAAGCTTGCAATTTATAAATACAAATAGCTCCCTTCAATCTATACTTCGTTAAAACTCGTGACTTTCATCAAACTTTCCCTCTTTTACTCAATCATCGCCATCACCTTAGTTTTCAAGCTATTCTATGGAGTTTCCAACTAAAGGAAGAAAACCCACAAGGAAATCCACTAATTTAGGTTCTAGAACTCATGAGAAACCTTAACCAAAAGTTAGAGAACTTACCCAAAACTTCAAACCAATGTTGTGAGATCCTCTTCTTGATTTTTACACACTAAAATAGCCCAAAATCAAACAACCTTCCCTTCAATTTCTTCATCTTCCTCTTCTTTATGTGGTTTCTTCTCCAACAAGCCCCATCCTTTTGTTTTATTAATTATTGTTTTTCCTAAACAAAGAACCCTTTCCTTTTGAGTGGCTTCACTAAAGCCACATGTTTTTATTTAAAAGATATAGATATAAATATATTTAACCCACTTTCTCTTTCTTTACTTTCTTTTTTTTTTCAACCAATCCTTATTTCCCAACTAAAACAATAATAAATCCAAATATCAATTTTCCAATTTCATACTTTCCAATTTCTTTTTTTATTACCAAAATATAGAAATATGTGTTACAAAAATCTATGTCAAAGACCCTATAAATATGTCATTATGACTCAAAGAAAGAGAGTTCAACTTAACCCTCATTTTCTAAACTCTAACTTGCTACACTTTTTTTCCTCTCTGAAGTATCGGAGCTGGGTGTGGCAAGTCCTCATTTTTTTCTCTTTTTTGTAGATCACATCTTTCTCCCAAATTATAAATTTACAATTGTTGTCACGTGAGATTTCTCCTGACCGGATTTTCGCAACAATCAAAAGAATATAATTGAAATTTAATCGTTAATATTTTATAGAAATTAATTAAGTCAAATTGTACATGATCTAGAAACTTTTTTTAAGTTTATTTTTTATTTTATCCTTTTAGTTTAAAATTGGTTTTTATATCAATTTCAATTATTTACCTAAACAAAAAGAGTTGGAACCAAACAATTACAATACTTAACAAGATTTAAACCGCAATCATGTTTTCTCAACATCTATATTAAATTAAAACCTGAGAAAACTATATTTGGGAGGCATCACAATCCGCGGCAAATTCTTATCATTTTTCTTCTTGTTATCTAAACAATAGAATTCCATATCTGATTGTGGAATCCACATATCCTCTCTGTACTTCTTATAAACGTCGCCTTTGTAAA
Source organism: Trichosanthes truncata (assembly GCA_033996785.1). Classification (NCBI taxonomy): domain Eukaryota; kingdom Viridiplantae; phylum Streptophyta; class Magnoliopsida; order Cucurbitales; family Cucurbitaceae; genus Trichosanthes; species Trichosanthes truncata. The sequence continues at coordinate 8,036,457 of JAWPNB010000004.1, forward strand.
AATCTCGAGTCCGATAAGCCAACACAAGCGAAATCACAGCTCCAAACAAAACCACCGCAGCCAAAATCATGAAAGACCCACTAAAGCAATGAATTCCAGTGCAAGTTAGTCCCTTCCCGTTCTTAAAACCACCACCTTTTGCCGCTTCAAAATCATACAACTTCCCAATTACATCTACATTGAGTACATAAGATCCAAATGGGACTGCCAGTTGCCCGAAGTTGAAGATTGTTGAGTAGTGTTTGAGGCCGAAGAGCTCGGAGATTATGGCGAATACCATTGGGACTTGAGCTCCAAAGCCGAACCCGATGATCAACGAAGCTACGTAGACCGAACCCGGATACGGGAAGGCGATGAAGACCATACCAATGCAGGTTAGGAGATGGGCAAGAGCGAACATGAGAGGACGAGGGAATTTGTATTTGGTCATAAGGGTTTCCGAGATGAAGCCGGATAAAACCCTGCCAAAAAAATTGAATATGGAAACCCACGAAACGAAGATGCTTATGGATTGAGCTGGGTAGCCGAGGGATTCCCCAATTTGGCCTAAGTTGTCAATGGCCGCAATTGATGACCCACATCCACAAAGCGTCCCTACAAAAATAAGCGCCATGTCTGTGCTGAAGAGAGCTTGAAAAATCGTGTAATCTTCCCCTCTTTCTGGCTTGTTGAATATGTTTGAGAAACACGAGGATGGCGAAGTTTCTGGAATTTCCTCTAGCGTGGATGGGGAATAATTCCTGGGTGGGATATTGGATGGAGGTTTCTGCTCGGCAATGAAAATGGGGACGGATGGATTATTTATGGCTTGTTTGTTGAGTTTGAAGAGCATGAGTTCTTCTCTAATGGCGATCAAAAGAGGGACAGACAGTAATCCGACAATGACGGCGGCACCACTCATATAGCCAGCTTGAGAGAACGCAGCTTGTTTTTGGGTAATGGTCAAAAACAAGAGAAACAGCGCCAGAATAATGGAGACGTAAAGTAAATGGTAAAGCACTCTGAGCTCTTCCGGATGTTTACGGATATTGATTTTTCGAATTGAGAGCACAAGTAACAAAGATACAGCCGTGGGGAACCATGAGAGCAGAAGAATCAAATTGGCTGGATTTTCGTGGCCGTACATGGCTAAATAGAATTGAGTTAAGATGGCACCTCCGACTCCAACGAAGCCCTTGAGAAGGCCCAGTATGATGCCTCGTCGGTCAGGGAAGTTTCTTACGCTAGTGACCAAAACGGCGGTGTTGGCGAAATTCTGTGAATTGGCAGCCAAGCAAATGTAAAGGAACATTTGCCAGAATTGGGGCTTGGCGATGCGGCGAGTGACGGAGAGCCAAATCATGAAGTAGCTGTAGAAGTTGAGAGATGAGCCGACGATGAAAAGAACCCACGGCGGAGCCACCTCGCCGAGAAGTCCGGCGAAAACTCCGAGGTTGGAGCCGAGATCTTTGGCGAATCCCAATGTGTTAATTTGGGTTTGGTTATAATCGAATTGGGTCTTCATCACTTTCGAGTATGTTCCGAAAACGTATGTCGAGCCCGCGCCGATCATGATTAGAAACGAGGCGAATACCGAAAACCATCGTCCTTGTGCAACTTGTTTGATGAAACGCCAGCTTTCAGCCATAGAGTCGTCGGCCATGGCCACAATAAATGGTTTCAGGGTTTTAGGAAGATCGGGAGCGGTGAAGGAGAATTAAAATGAAAATGAGATTAGTGTTTAATTTGGTGCCTTATTAAAAGGAATTCAGTTCTTCAGTTTGTGTAACGAACATCTGCCCCACGGGACATCGGTATAATTTAATGGATGGAGAACGGTTGTTCAAGTAGAAACCAAAGTGAAAACTTCCTATCCAATGGTCCGTCAAACAACTATAGCCTTTTGTTAGTTAATCAAACCCGAGAGAGATGATTTTTATAACTTCATGGATTTAGCATATCAGTTGGATTATCTTTCAAATTTTTAGTTTTTTCCTATATTCTTCAAAAAAAAAAAAAATGTAGTTATTTTCTTTTTCAAACTTTTCTCTCCTAATTATGCAATATTTTTGTGGAAATTAAATAGGTCTTAATTATTAAAAAATGCACTTTAAAATGCACTTTTGGCCTAGAAGTTTGGTGTTGATGTTATTAGATAACATAAAGTTCCATCTCAAAACCAATTAACAATAAAAAGAGTAGCTCGTGTATTTTATAAATTGTAAAGTATCTCTTCATCTTTTCAATGTTGGATCTTCAACATATGTCTATTTGGTCCTTGAAGTTTTAAAAGAAACACTTTAATCCCTTACATTTGCAAAATGATTCTAAATAGTATCTAACTTAACTTTAATTTAACGGAATGTTGATTAGACCATTATGTGCTAATATGGATGAAATGACAAGTCAATTTTATATGATTAGTTGACAAATAAACTGAAAAGTTAATTAAAAAAAGTAAACCTTTAAAATAAAAATTATTAAAAATTATTAAAGTAGTTTTAACTTTTAAATATTGGAGAGTTATCTTCAATTCTTCATGCCAGCCCTAGCAATCTGTCCATCGCAGTCCAGCTAACTCCATCACAGTGAAACTGCCATAGGAGAAAAGGAAGAGTTTTTTGTACCTATTTGATTGTGCAAAGAAATGGGATCGTGAAAATGTGAGATGTACAAATGTAAAAAGCAACTTGAGTTTGTGGAGAAATTCTTCAGAATGTACAAAATTTCGCAGTGCGCTTCACGTAATTAAGTTTCTTATCGGGATAGTTGGGTTTCGGCGGCAACAGCGGCTGCACTGCAATGGGGTTAGCTGGATTGCGATGGACAGAAGGGAAATTTTCTTTTTTAAATAAAGAAAGGAGAAGTATTGAACCGCTAAGGCAGGAGATGAAAATGACTTTTCAATATTTTACACTACTTTAATAATTTTTATTCTAAAGGTTTAGATTTTTAATTAATTTTTCAGTTTATTTGCCACGTAATCAAATAAAATTGACATATAATTTCATCAGTGTTAATATATAACTGTCCAATCAATCTTTCGTTATGTTACAGTTAAGTCAGAGACTATTTAAAATCACTTTACAAACTTGAGTGATTAAAGTGTCATTTTTGAAATTTCAAAAATCAAATAGACGTCAACTTCAAACTTAAGGGATCAAAAGTGCATTTTGTCTTAGATTAAATTATATCAAATGTCTTGAACTTTGCGACACACAATTATGCTCCTGTGCTCCAGAAGTCTCATTTGACCTGTTAAATTAATGGTTGCAAAAATACCATTTGTGAATGTTAACCTTTTTATTAAGGGACTTTTTGTTATTTATGGGACTTTCAGCCAAGCCAAGCCCAAGAGAAGCCAAGCCCACTAATTCCATTCTCTATTATTTTAAAAGGCACGCAGCCCTAGGTCAGACTCAAACCTTGAAGCCAAGCCTCCAAGCCACCATATTCTCCAAATCTCTTCTCCTTCCTTTTTGATTTTCGACTAGCACCCATTGAAGCAAGAAGCTTTTGGTTTTTTTTTTTCTGTTTTCTCAGCAGGTCCGACGGCCACGCACCGCCGCCAGCACCCCGAACTGCCGCTCGCCGCGCAGATCGCCCGAATGCCGGACACGAGAACCGCCACACGAACCGCTCGCCGCCACACGCCCACGCTGCACAAACCGCCGCCGTCGCCTTGCAGAACCGCTCGCTGCCGCACAAATAGCAGCTGCACGCAACCGCTGCAAGAACGCCGCCCTGCTGACCATGCTCCGCAGCCCACACCGTCGCCCAGATCGCCGCCGGACGCCGTGAATCACGCTCCTACAGCTGCTTCGCCGTCGTGCAGACCCACGCAACTCACCGTTCGGCTTGCTGCAGATCCCGAGCCGCCGTGACTCGATCCCAAGTGCCTCCACGGCTGTAGCGGGTTGCTCTGTTTTTGGATAATTTTTCTGGTGTTTTTCAACACTGTATAGCGTCGTTTCAGCTCCGATTTCGCGTGGGTAAGATTATTCTGGCTGTATTCTCATGGTTTTCAAATGGTAGATCTAGTTTTGGGCATTGTTTTGTTGATTTGGAGGTTGACCCATTGATTTTGGGCTTTATTTTTGGAATACCCATTATAGGTGGAGGTTGGTGTGACAAGATCGAATCAAACCACCATTTATTCGGTAAAGCTTGGGTCTGTTTGGAGAAAGAATGGAGGTAAATTCTCCATCCTAAAATCAAACAAATCCTTGGAAGTTTTGGATTTTTGATAGATTAAATTTGAGAGTTCAATTTAATCAAGAACCTTGTGTTTTGAATTTAGTTTAACCACCAATTTGAGATTAAGTTAAATGTTAAGGAATTTATTCTAAATTTTGGAACTTTAGTTGGTGGAAGGAATTTTGGGATTTAATTATGGATTTTAGGAATTGTTTCTAACCTTAGGGATGGTTTGATGTAGGCTCCAAATTGTTTGACTGAGGTTCAAAGCGAAGGGATTTTGGTGAGCAATTGGGTGAATTGGACTCTTGAGCTTAGCCAAGGTAAGGGACTTTATGCCGGTATGCTTAAATGTGAGTCAGGAACTGAATTGAAAAAAAAAATTAATTTGAAATAAAAAGCTTTTATAAATATTTTATTATGGATTTTTGATAAATTTTAAAATGCTTGTTATATATATAAAAATGGATTTTAACTTGTTGTTTTCCCAATTTTCTCATGAATGTTATGTATGGTTTATGGTTTTGATTTATGATAAATGATGTGAGAATGTTGCTTGTGCTGCATCATGGAATGAAATGTTTAAATTGCTTTGGGACCTCATGCATACATTATGTTTTCATGAACAAAATTGATTTCGAAGGCTGTGGCAATTACCCTCCTCAATTTATTGATGTACATCTATATGAAAATGAGCCTTACGATGCTATATGAAAAGGAACCTGAAAAGGTTAAATGAAAAGGAAAGGTTAGGTTGGGTTAATTGTCCACATTAAGCTGAAGAGAAAAGTTGAAAGAGAAACGTTTCCGCTATGAAAGGAATTTAGGTCCCATCAAAGGAAAGAAAGAAAATGTTTTCGAAAACTCATTATGTGTGTGTATGCATATCCTGACCCGGTAATGAGGTCACTTACTGAGTATTGTAAAATACTCACCCTTTTCAAAAATATTTTTCTTTTCAGGTAAAGGCAAGGGCATCATGGGCGAATGACTTGGTAGTTGCTGCAGAGGCCATGGGTGACATAGAAAAGTTTTACTTCCGCAAACTCTTATAGGCTAGCATTTTATTTATTTTTTTTAATGACCTTTTAACTATTGTGTTCTACAAATTATTTTTGGATTTTAAATGTTTTGGTTTATTCTTATATTTTGAAATAAAGGGATCCCGAGTTAAAATTTTTGATTGTTTAATAAATGATTGGATCTTTTTGTGTCTTTATTAAAGATTTCTGAATTTATAGTAGAATGTATGTGGTAGCGTCCTTAGGAAGTCTAATTTGATAAGTAGGGTCGTTACAATTACCCCCTAAATTATAGATGTACATCTAATTGAAAAGAAACCTGAAAAGGCTAATTGAAAAGGAACCTGAAAAAGTTAAATGGAAAGAAAATGTTAGGTTGGGTTAATTGTCCACATTAAGCCAAAGAGAAAAGTTAAAAAAATATTTCCATTATGAAAATGTTTTAGGTCCCACAAGAGGAAAAAGTTTTTAAAAATCACTTTGTATGTGTTTGCATATCCTGACCTCGGTAGTGAGGTCACTTACTGAGTATTTTAAATACTCACCCTTTTTGAAAATGTTTTTCTTTTCAAGTAAAAGGTAAGGGCATCCTAGGCGAATGATAGGATAGTTGCTATAAGAGGCCATGGGTGACCTATAGGAGCTTAAATTCCGCAATTTTTATTCATTGTTAGCACTGTTATTTTTTTTAGTAAAATTATTTTGAAAATCATTTAAATTCTTAAAATGTTTTAGTTTATTCTTATGCTTTGAAATAAGGGGATCCCAAGATAAAGGCTTTTTTTATTGTTTTTATAAAAGTTTGTTTCTTTATGAAAGATTATTTAAGCTTGCATTTAGTAACGCCCTTAGAAAGTCTAATAGGAAAAGTAGAGTCGTTACATGTAATTAAAAACAATTCGTGAATGATTGACTTGCATGTAGTGATTATACCTATGGACACAACTTGTCTTACAGTGCATAAAAGTGCAACTTTACATCTATAGTGAAGTGGCCTATAGTTAATGAATGAAAATTAATTAATTAAAGAGTTTAATTAATTAATTTTGTATCATTTGAACTTATAATCTGTAGGTCCATAAGGTCCCCTTACTAGCTCATAGTAGCACTAAAAGATCAATCTAGTTGAAAGAAAAATTTGAAATGTTCAAATTAATATTTAATTTGAAATGTTCAAATTAATATTTAATATATTAGATATATTAAATATAAAAGAGGAAAATATATTTATTGTATTGGATACATTAAATATTAAAAGATACATTAAAGAAAAGATATTTATAAAATTTGAATAAGATTCAAATAAATAAATATCGTAGGAGATTTGAATGAGATTCAAATAAGTATAAGATATATTTTAATATATTAGATATTAAAATATAATATTTTAATTATGGCGAAGATTTGTCATTGGTCTCTATAAATAGGACCATTGGGTTGAGCCATTAGATACATCACACATCTCCTCAATAAAGGATTAGAGAATTCTCTCTAGACCTCTTCCTCTCCAATCCCTTATAGATTTTCTTTTAAGAAGCTCCCACAAGCCTTGGTCTTGTGATCGAGTCATAGCAAAGAAAACTTTTGTGGAAGTCTGTGAACACGAGAAGTAAAGAACCACTTGAAAATATCTTCATATTATTTTTAAGGTATGTTTTTCTTAAACTTAAGTTTTATTGTTTAATTCTAAATAAAATCGAAGTCGATTCCAATGTTTCCGTTGTGGGTTTAATTTGATTATTCCTGTCATAGGCTTTTTCCTTTATTGTTTTTATGAAATCTCAACTTTATCTAACCTTTTCAAAGTTAGATTCAATTGATGTAACTAATCTAGGTGATCAATCTAGACTAATAATGAGCATTAAAAATCAATAAAAGTAAACAAGCTATAGAATAAGCAAAGTTGCTCTTACACTTAGGCCTTCATTCCATTCTCTAGGGGATTCACATGTTTGAATCCCAAAGAAAGATGATCGCTATGCTTTGCTACAACACGCAAGTGCACGTGATCGAAGTAATAAAGAAACTGGAAGTATTCCAGAGTATCGTACCCAAGGGAACGGGGTTTAACAAAATTACTTAGAATGACACAAAATATGTTTGCAAATTGCAATAGGGGTAACCGGAGATGTAAAAATTTAAGAGGTTTGGTTTGTTTAACAAGAGTGAATGAAAATTCAATGAGTTAAAAATAGGGATTCAAGTGATTCAAGCATCTTTGAAAAATGCGATTCAATTTGCAATTGCAATCAAGTTAACATGTGAGAACTAAGTAAACCGAGTTCAACTCCTATTCAATTTTGATTCAAAATCTTTAGGAGACTAAGTGATTAAACCTATATGTCTATGGCTAATCTAACTTAGATACTTAGCTCACAACTCTAGTGGTTTTGGAGTCTCGCCCTATGTCTAGGGTCGATGTTCAGGACTTATTTCTAAGCCTTTTCCTCCATTGCTTTTGTGACATCGGCTTTCCCTTAACTCTTTCGATATTAAGTTCAAGCTTGATGAGCAATCACTAGTTGGCCGGCTAGGTTTACCCAAATCTAAATTCAACAAAAGCAAACAAAGTTTACATGTTAACTAGATTGTTTATGCTTTAGAGCTTTACATTTTTCCTTAGGGCATTCACCAACTTGAACCCCTAAAGAAAATTTAGCTCATTATGGAAGAAATGTAAAACAAAACTTTACTTGCCATAAGATTCAAAAACAATAAACTAAATAAAGGATTTAACTTATTGTTGTCGATTTATGTGGTTAAAGAACATTTGCCCTCAAAGAAGTAACACTGTTGAACTTGCAAAATTAAAATCCAATTCGTATAAACCACTACTGGAAAATTAAACCCTTGTAAAATAAAACCTAGGAATAAACGAGCTTTTAAAACCTACTTAAAATCCAATTTGCACAAGCTTGAAGCAGTAAACGAAATGGGATTAAACCCAAAACAGCACAACTCTCCCGAAGCCTTTTCACAGTTATCGACTCGGAATTCTTTCTCCAAAAGACTTGAATCTTAACCTCTTCAAAGCTTCGTTGAGGAGAGATTTAATTCAGGATTTTAGGAGCAATCGAATCATGAACTAATAAAAAGGAAAACATATGCTGAAAGTTGAACTACTGATGTGTTGAAAACTAAACAGAAAAACCCATCAAAGATAAGTGTAGAAAATCGAATTCATTGTTGAAGATGAGTGAATTTAGAAATTCATTGAGCTACAATATAAAAAGAAATGCTAAAACAAAAAGGAATTAAAACAGAACAGGACTAGAAATAATGAACTCCAATATTGTTGCTGTCGAAAAAGAAAAACAGAAGGACAAAAACCCAAAACGAAAATGAAATTCTCTCCCAGGAAGAATGCTCTCCTCATCTCTTCGGCTTCCTTGCTCTTTAAAGACAATCCGAGCCTCCTCCTCCTTCCAAATTTGGATCCTTAATTATTGGGTAGATTTTGGACATGATATTCACGCTGGAAATTCTCCATAAATTGTGCAAATCACGCGAATCTTGGTGATCTCCGCGAATTCCGTTCTTGACTTGTAAGTCCAGAGAATGCAATTCGCATTGCAATTGCATTCTTCTTCCTTGTTCTTCACCTTGCATTGCAATTGGGAATGCAATTGCATTCCCTTTTGCAAAGTCTTCAAATCTGCACAAAAAAACATCAACTTAAGCCAACTTTCTTGGATCTTTCCTCTTAATTCATTTTTTATCAGATTTCAACAAGCTTGCATGAATTTATTAAAAATGTTATTTTTATCTCGCTTGTTATTCAACAAAATCCACAAAACTGGCAAGAACAACTTGGTTTTAGGGTTAAATAATTCTCATAACTAAGAATTATCAAAAGACTTAACTCATATTTGAAGAAGAGAAAAAAATGATTTAAATGAGAGAAATTTCATAGTTAAAGGAAAAGTAAAGCTTCTGTAAAAGAAACTTAACTTAAAAAGAAGAATATGTGTGTTATAAACTGAAAATTCATCATATATTAAATCAACCTTCAAAGACAATTAACCAAGATCCAAGGTTTAACTTGAAATCAACTACAAGAATGAAAGGGAAAACAGTACCAACAACTTGAATCTAAAAATTACAACAATTAAAAATGAAGCAAACAGAAGAAGAAAACTAAACTAAACGCCAAAAGAACTACGCAAAATAAAATGCAAGAAAATACCCTTCTCACCGCTTTCATCAATCAAATTCAATCCCACTTCTTTTAAAGGGAATCGGTCTTTACAATCTAAGATTTTCGTCTAGATTGGATTGATTATCGAGGCTTGAAGGTGTTGGAAATAAAAGGAAAATAGTAGAATAATGAAATGAAAATAGTAGCTTCGTGAATGACCCCTTCTCTTGATTCGATTTCTTTGTCCCTTTTATAGGCCTCAATAAGCTAGGATTTTTGTCCACTTTAGTATATGGAAAGACCCATGCCATTAATGCTAAGAATTAGGGAAGGTATCTCAAGAATATCCTTAAAATTTAGCAAAATTTGAAATTCCTGTTTTTATTCCCCTTTTTTGTATCTTCCTAGATTGCAATTGTAATCTGTTTTTTGGATTACAATTACAATTTTTCACAGTTGCTCATACATGCGCAAAAAAAAAACAGAAAAATCAATAATGTTATGCCTTTTGCCACCCTTCACTTTCTATTTTGACATATTCCTAACATTTTGGGAGATTCCTAGCATGCCCAAGTATTTTTATTCAAACTTGCTCCAATTTAGTAAATTTTGTGGTTTTACAAAGAAGAATTTTCAAGAATAACTTGCATTTGGAAGCTAGAGAATTATCACACCCCCAAACTGAAGTTATTGTTTGTCCTCAAGCAATTGCGAAACAAATATAGACATAAACACAAGCAAATAGCAGATTCTAAAAGTAATTCTTTTAAAATATACGCCTCCTAGGGGAGGTCTCATGCTCATAACACTTTAATTTTACTTGAATGCTTCCACTACATGAAACTTCCATGCCTTCCTTGTCTAAACAAAATACTTGCATCTCACAACCTCACCTTAGGTTCATACTACCTATTACCTTTCGTCAAGTTTTACTTATTTGCTAAATAATTTAACTTTAAACATTTTTCTCAACTAACATTATCCCCCCCCCCCCCCCCCCCCAAAAAAAAAAAATTGTTTTTCCTTGCTAAGATGCATACTTTTTCTTTCTTTTTTTTTTTAAAAAAAAAAAGAGACCTTTTTGTCATTCGTGTCCTTGTTCTAACTCACTAACGCTTTTTGGTAAAACTATCTAGCTACGAGCACTTATCACATCAAGGCCATTTTCACAAACTCGCTTCCTAAGTTAACCTTCCATGCAAAGGAAATCATGAGTATCATGACCGCCCATGGTTACTTAGTTAACCCTAGGAAGGAGGAGTATCCTTTTTTTTTTGGATCCTAACAGCTGTTACAACAATATAGCATTACAACAACATACTATAACAACAATAGTTGATAAGCCTTATAATTAAGGCTTATTTAACTCTCATAAGCTTAATTTATACTTGCTTTGCTTAAGAAATCATAGGAGAGAGTTGGTAAAGGCTTGAAAAACATCAATAATTTGTGAGAAGTGCATGTGAAAGAAAGAATGAGGAAAAGAGAAAGATAAACTAAAAAGAATTTTTTGTGTGCATGAATTGTGGAAATTGCAGAACCAAAATTGCAAGATGAAGTTGCAATTCTGGAGCAGCAAAAAAAAATCAAAAAAGGAAAGAATCTTCACATAACCAATCTTTATTTGTTGCACGATTTGGAGATTATTGAGCACAATTTATGGGTAATATTCAACCCTATTGAAGGCCTACAAAAGGAGAAGAAGAGGATGAGAGAAGAAAGGTTTTTTGGAGGCGTTTTCTTGGAGTTTTGCTTGTGGGTTTTCTTCCCAATTTTTCCTCTATTTTTTTTTTTTTCCAATTTCTCCTTTGTTTTCACTGAAAAGCTGTTGCAAGTTTGGTTCTGTTTTTCCTTAATTTTTTCAGTCCAATTCAAAAGAAAACTTGGGTTTTTAAGACTCAATCTATTCTTAGAAATAGTTGAGGGATTGAATCGATTGGAGATTAAGGGAAGATTTATGAACATAGCTTGAACAGTTAATGAAATTGCTCTGTTTTTAATTTAGTTTCTGTTTTAGTTCATGTGGTTGTAAGTTTTCATGCTTTATTCCTCACTTACTGTATTAAACATTAAAATGGAGAGAAGATTGATGAAACAATTGATGTGTATTTTTCTAGAAGTCTTCTTCATGGGTTTTTATTCATATATTAAAATTGAATAAGGGTTGCCACTATGGTGTTCCTTTTTCTTTTTATCCATGTATTACAACAAGCTATTTTTATTTCATTAGTTTTTTTTGTTGCAAATAGGCTTTTTAAGTAATTCTCTTAAGCATGAGTTTTAGTTCTAAAATTTGTTGTGGGATTTTTACTTTTAATATGAGCTAAACTTCTTAGGGGGTTCAAGGATGTGAATTCCCTAAGAAGTGATTGTAGCCAAAATTCCAACAAACCAAGCCTACATCTCAATTGTTTGTTTGTGTTGAAAATTCCGTTGAGATCCTAGCTTGATCAACTAGGGTAGCAACTCGAGCTTAGATCTAATACCGATAGGGTTAGTGATAAGCGAATTTTGCACAAGTGATGGAGACAAGTGCTTAGACATAAGCCAATTCTTTACCCTAGACATAGGGATCAAAGACTCCAAAACCTAAGAAAATATTAAGCCAAAATTACCTAAGATAGAGGGATCATAGACATATAGGTCACTCACTTAGTCTCCTAAAACCTAATTTCAAGGTGAATAGGAGTAGTAATTTCGGTTTATAATTGAATGTAGAATAGGTTGGAATTGCAATTTTGGCTTGCAATTACAACTTAGTGCAATGACATTCTTGAACCCCTCCTTTCTCTAAGGAATTTCCTTTGCAATTTTCACCAGTTGGTTAACAGTCTGCTAAGGTCAGTTTTTGTTCAAATTACCATTTCTTTTATCAAGTCCGTTTTGTTTTGCTATTCAATCTTCCAATTTTCGATTATGCAATTCAGTTCTGCAATCTTTGTTTCCTTACTTAATGTTTTTGTCACTTTAACTTACATTTAGATTCTCCAATTATTTTGTTTTTACCAAACACACCATCCCAACTTTGTTTTTGCAATTTTTGGTTTCCAAGTTTTAATTCTCCTTACATTTTACTATGCAATATTTCTATTACACTGTTCCATGTGGGATCGATGCTTAGGAATACTCTTGTTTTATTACTTGCATCGACGGTGTGCACTTGTATCGACAGTGTGCACTTGCACTGGAGTTGAACGTATTTATTTACTTTTCTTCACCCAAAGTTCACCCGATCAATAGTATAACAAAAATCACCCCTTAAACTTTAATGGGTCAATGTCCTCATTGATCGAGAATAGCACAATGGGTGAAAAAGAGTGATTTGTAAAACATCTAATCTAGACTCTCCTAAGGATTCAGTGTACAAACTTAGGTGAGTTTGAGGCTTGAGTATTTTATAAAGACAAGAAATCATGAAATTGTTTGTTCGGGAAGCATCTACGTAATGTTTCTAAGTATTTAATGAACTGAGCATACTTAAAATTTTCATCATTAAGGGTATTCAACAAGAACAAAACTTAAAAAAAAATTAGACAAGAAATGTGTTGTCAACTTAAAAAAGTCAAAAGCATTCACAATTGTTTTTCATTCAGAGCAAATAACTAAAGAAAGCATAAAAGAACCAAAAGAAACAACAAACCGTAACCAAAACAATAAATTGTTGGGATTTATGCCCTAAAGACTCGTAATTAATGATTTATTTAATAATTAATAATAATTTTGATTATTTTATATGCAATATAATATTATCCATTATATGAAAAATTCAAGGTTATTAGTGTAAATCTTAAACAGTATATGATTGACATACGAGAGGATCATGTTCAAGAAATAACCTAAAGGGTCATATATATGGATAAAGTTGGTGCCTTATCTTGGTAACACTATTTATACTGCTCACTTTGTAGTAGTTACAAATGATTTAGTCCAAATTGTTCATGTGGAGACATGTGAGTGAGGGTATCTTATACAATGAGTTTGTATAAGACTGGACCACAAAATATTTAATCTCTTTTTATGAATCTATTAATTGAGAAAATTAATATTTTATCAAGATGATCATATGCGATTCGATTTTAATCTTGAGTGAGTTATGAACTACTGCCTTTGAAACCTTGTCCTTTGATTTGCATGGGCGAGAGTGAATTTTTAACCGATTCAATAAGCTTACCATTTTGGAGACTTGACCAAATAGAGAGATGAGAACATAATCTCACAAGATGGAATTCACTCCTTACCATGTAAGGTAAGTATATGAGCAGTTCCCTTAAGTGTTGATTTTTGAACTTGAACAATGGAGCTCTACCCTCACACTGGCCTAAGAGGAACTTAGTTTATGGTTGAATCATAAACAAATTGTTCATTAGAAGATCAGTGATACTTAAGGTGCAAGATGTAATTATAGAGGTAAAACAGACTTTTGACCCAGTTGTAATTACGAACAACTCGTGAAGGATCAACTTACATGTAATGATTAGTTCCATGGACACAACTAGTCCTACAGTGTGTAAGAGTGCAGCTTTAGGTCTATAGTGGAGTGACGTATAGTTAATAAATGAAAATTAATTGTAACGCCCGGCTTATTTACAGGCATTAATTTCAAATTATGGAAATTAAGTTGGAATGATTTTCATTGGGTAATTTAAAATTTAAGGTTAATTTGAAATTTGGAATGAGAAAAAGGGCAATTTTGGGATTTTTGTTTGGTCAAGGGGCAATATTGGAATTTTTTTAGGAAAAGAAAATCCCATCCTTATCCACTTCTTTAATTCTATTTTTATTATTTTTATTATTATTATTATTATTATTATTTTCATTTTTATTTTCTTTTTTTATTTTTCTTTTTTTTTTCTCTTCTTCTTCCTCCCGCAGCTCCCTCTCACCGAACACACACACACACACTATCTCTCTCTCTCTCTCTCTCTCCCCCTCCCTCCGACCGAGCACCCATCCTTCTTTCGAGTTTTTCTTCTTCTTCCCCGCCGAACACCCACCCACAGCCGGCCTTCTCCTTCTTCTTCTTCCGTCAGCCGCGAGCAGCTCGCCGGAGCTCGATCCTCGCCGCCGGTCTTCTTCTTCTTCTTCTTCCTCACTGAAGCTCCAGCCTCACTGTCGAACACCCATCCACCGTTCGCTTCTTCCTCTTCGTCTTCTTCCTCCGAACGATCGCCGACCAGCCACCACCGAACCCATCGGCTTTCTTCTTCGTTTCGTCCGACACCCACGGCAGATCGCCTCTGCCGCTGCAAGACGCAGTCGCCGGAAGCCGTTTCCATCCAACCCGAAGCTGCGCGGCTCAAACCTCACCGGAAAATGCTGCACGAAGCTCAGATCCGACCCGCCGAGACTGGATCTGTCCAGATTCGTGAGCCACGCGCTAACTGGAGTCCTCAAGCGCCGGCAACGCGCCGCACGCGCCGCCGTTCGCGGCCGTCTTCGATTCAAATTTTCGAGCCTGAACAGTCACGGTTACGATCGTGTTACGATTTGGGTAATTTCGTTACTCAATTAAATTTAATTAAGAACTTTAATTGGATCGATCGTTAACCAATGGACTTAATTTCAAGATATTGATTTGAGAATCAAACTATGGAATTGGAGACAAATATATAAATTTCCAGCAAGGTTAAAGGTTTGGCACGGTCACTTTTATTTGGGTGAGATATTGTGCTAAATTAAAATCGGTCTAAGGAAATAAAAAGGACTAAATGGAGCTCAATTATGAAATTTCAAGAATCTTGGACCAAGTTTTATAATCCTTATTTTTATTGAATTATTGAAGGTTAAGCAGGAAGACCAGAGTTCGGAAGAGATTCTCACTGCTAGAATAATATTAATTATTCTATTCGAAGTAAGTAGTCATTTGGATTTAAGCCATTTAAATTCCTTTGAGATTGAAATGTATGTTTGATAGTTTGTTAATTTTGAAAGCATGCTTGAAAGCGGAGGTTATGAGATATGAAAAGGTTAGTGGTTATGTTTAGAAGTAATCTTGAGCTAAAACGGCCTAAGTTGTGGTCATAAAGGAATTAGTGGCTTAAAATTTCAAGTTTAATATGTTAGCATATGAACCTCTTTAAGAAATTGTTCGAGGTTGTAATTGGACAAGTTTGGACATGAATGTGGTGATTTGTGAATAGTCATTATTGCCTAAATTATGAGTATGTGCGCGATGTCGTAGTTGGTTAAATCAATATAAAAATTATCGTGCTGGGCTTAAGATTGTCTGAAACTTGTTGCTACCCTAGTTAAGGGATTCAAAGTTACAAGTGAATGGATGAAAATGTGCCGGGGGTTATAAATGAATTTGATTATAACTTACCCTTGTAAGTATAAATGTGTGGATAGTTGTGTTAAACTAAACAGTTGTAATCGTTTGGACTTTTGAAATGTTTGGTTAGCTGTGGAGTGCAGAAAACTTGAATTTTATAGTGATTGGTTGATTGGGTTCAATGCTTTTGGGTTCAGGTTGAGTTAGGGGCTGAAGTAGAGCACCCTAGAGTTATGCCATATTCAGGGTCGGGGACCGTATTTTATGTGTTTAGAATGGCCTTATGTTTGGGCTGATTTAACAAGTTTTGGATGGGTCCGAATGTGAGTAGAGGGTTACTGGTCATCCTGATTTCTAGAATGGTTATGGAACTGAATTTTGGATTAAAAAGGGATGGAGGGCTATGTGCCGCTAGCACAGGTATGTGCTTGTGAATTACGGGCCAGGTTGTGAATGTGGTCCGGATATAACAAATGATTTTGGTATGGTAGATTACCCTCGAGATTCCAAAAGTAGTGCGAAAATGCAAGGAGCTTGATAAAATAGGAGCCACCTAATCTTATGTCTCTCCTGGGCGAGTCTGTAACTCTAGGTTGACTAGATGTGATGAAAGTGAGGGATTGTGTTCCTTCACTGTGGTGCTAGCTTAGGGGTGATTCCTCAATTATGTTGAGCGTAAGGATTGTGATCCTTAGCGCCTGTGTGCTAGCTTATGTGTGATTCCCCACTGTGTTGAGCGTAAGAATTGCGATCCTTATGGCCTGTGGTGCTAGCTTAGGGGTGATTCCCCAAGTATGTTGAGCATAAGGGATGCGTCCCTTATTGCCTGTATGCTAGCATAGAGGGGTGATGTTCTATTGTATGTAGGCGTGAGAGTTATTTGCTTTCACGGCCTTAGTCAATCTAAGTTGTATGGCTCGTTGGTAGTGCTCGAGACAATGCCTTACCGGGATGGACTCAGGTAGAGTGTGCGAGCGATAGTTGGATGGTTGATGAGTTGAGATTGAGAAGCAGATGTACGTGCCAGGACAACTTTTGTGTTGATGATGCTAGTAAAGGGGCGTTATTCCCAGAGTAATGAGTTAGGGGGCGATTCCCCTAGAGTGTTGATGAGGCTAGCATAGGGGCGTTGTCCCCAGAGATTTGTGACTAGCATAAGGGTTGCGATCCTTATTGCCGTGGGTGCTAGCATAGGGGCGAGGACCCCAGAGATTTATGTTGAGCGTAGGGAATGCGTTCCCTAGCGCCTGTGAGCTAGCTTAGGGGTGATTCCCCACTGTGTTGAGCATAGGGATGCATTTCCTATTGCCGTGTGCTAGCTGAGAGATGATTCCCCAGTACGTTGAGCGTAGGGATGCGTTACCTAGCGCCTGTGGGCTAGCCTAGGGGTGATTTATCTGTTGAGATAAGTGTGAGTGTTATGGACCTTCACATGTTTGGGTTCTAGGCTACAGGACTCGCAGGTATGACTCGAAGTAGAGTCAATAGTAGTGAATGTTGTGGAAGGTTAAATAGACTCTTAAAATAATTGAAGGAAGTATTTGGAATCTAAACACGAGCATGAGTAAGAGCTTGGTATGGTTTCTTTAAACATTGGACCCTTAAGTGGGCTACTTACTGAGTATATTTATACTCATCCTTGCTACTTTGTTTGTTTTGCAGATTGTGCACATGTTCGGGGTGGATGATGCAGGCGACGACTTGACGAGACTATGGAGACTCCCCTAGTTTTCCTTTCCTTGATTGTTTACTCTTAGTTTTGTAGTTTGTTCTTTGTTGTAGTGTTGATCTGTAAATTCTAAATATTCTTTAGTTTTCGTGTATTTGATTAGAGTTCTTAGAATTCTTGTGTTTGATGTTGAAGCTCAGCATATTTGATGTAGTTTGTTGGATGCTGAGCGTTTTATCTGAGGTATAGAAGTGTTTTTCATTCTTATCAGGTTGTTGTAAAATTTTGGTTTCTCCTAGTTACACCGTCATGCTGCCGAAATTTCGGGCATGAGCGAGGTAACTAGGTTGTGCTTCAGCTCTAGCGTGTCGTAGTAGGTTCGGGTCTTTACATTAATTAATTAAATAGTTTGATTAATTAATTTGTATCATTGGAGCTTATAACCTGTAGGTCCATAATGCCCCATTGCTAACTCATACGAGCAATTAGGGATCAGCTTTGTTGAATGAAAATTTGAAACGTTCAAATTAATATTTAATACATTTGATATATTAAATGAGGAAAAACATATTTATTGTATTTGATACATTAAATATAAAAAAAAATTATTAATGTACTAAGATACAAATATATATATATATATATATATATATATATAATTTGAATGAGATTCAAATAAGAAAATATACATTAGGAGAATTTGAAATATTTGAATTAGATGCAAACAGTTTAAATATATATTTTAATATTAGATATTAAAATATATATTATTTAATTAGGGTAAAGTTTTGCCCTAGGTGGTCACTATAAATTAGTGGACCTTTATGGGTTAAGCAAATGAGTGTTTCCTCCCTTGAGAGAAAAGAGTTCTCTCAATTCTCCCATCCATTCCCCCTCTCTTTCAAAGAGGCACCCACTTGCCTCTGTCCTGTGTTCGAGGCATAGCAAGTAGGCATTGTGGAATTGAAGTTTCAACCTCGTTGGAGTTGGAGCAAGAAGATTAAAGACCCTCGAGAATATTCTCCCATAATATTTCAAGGTATGCTTTGCTTAGCCTAATGTTTTTGTTTAATTCTAAAATAAAATCAAAGTTGATTCTAACTCTTCCTCTTGGATTTAATTCGATTATTCCCTTCATAAATAACAAAAGTTGGAAAGATAAGTAAAAAAAAAACTCTCTTATATAGAGAAAAATGTGTTGTTGTTGCCATTATTATCTTTGAGGGTCTTGGAGTTTTGAAGAAGAATTGTTGGGAAGTCCAAAAAAAGTAGTCATTTGCCTTTGGATAGCATGGAAAGTGTTGCCTTTATTGCTTCATCTTTTTCTTTGACGTACTCCTAATATGCCCTGTTTGGTTGAATTTTCTTGAATTTGCACTGCAATTCTGATTGCAAATTGTTTTTGCAATTCTGATTGCAATTCTTTCCTTTCGCTCTTTCTTCTTATATTTTCCTTTAGCCTCATATTTTTCTTGATTTTTCACATGAAAATTAAAAGTAGAGCATCAAATTGTTCACACAATTTCTCCTAAGGCAACTTTTTGGAATTTCTAATTTTGAACATTTGATTTATCAAACTCGAGTTTTCAGGTGAATCCTCAAGTAGAGGTGTTCCCTTAGTAGTCAACTTAAATACCTCAACCTTGATAAGATTCTCCTTAGACAAAGATTCTCTGAATCAAGCTTCTTCATTTTGATTGGAATTCTACAAGTTGAAAATTTCTCCTTTTTTTTGTTATTATTTTTTTATAAAATGAACGAAAAGATAAACATATCCTATTCCAGTAGGGAGACTACAACCTTGTTCCTTCATTTTTCACCTAGGTCTTGATGATGGACGAGATGTTAGTCGTATTTCAGGTGCTTTAATCACAACAGAGTTTGCTTGCACAAGAGATTTACACATGCCTTTGAAAATAAAAATTGTGGTTGCAACTTATGTCGCATACTGTAGATTGTCATCCTTCATGCTCTTCCTTCTTATTCATTTTTCTTTTAGCATTTCATGTAGACTACAACAAGTGAAAAGAGGGTATTTTAGTATCGAGAGAACTTTGGATGTCATTTGTTGTGAAATTGTGACTGCATATAGCTCACTACAACCTCCTTTCGTGGTTCCTGTTGGATCGGTATGGCAACCCTAAAAGGGGGTGAATAGGGTTTAATAAAAAAAAATTTCTAAGTATGCACAAATAATCTAATTATCAAACTTTTTTATAAACAAATAAAAAGGATAATTAATACAATATGTAAAGTATGAAAAATTAATTCAATCAACACAATAAACAATTAAGAACAAATTAAAGCATGCAATAACTTACTACAATTAATTTGCAAAAGTAAATGAGAAAGAGTTAGAGAGGATGACACCGTAATTTTATAGTGGTTCGGTTAAACTCGACCTACTCCACTCCCCAAGCGCCTCTTGGGAATTTGAATAAAAATTTTACCGGCTCTTTCCACGGATTAGAGCCCAACCGCTACAATGCTCTTTTTACGAGTTCAAGGGCAAACTCGATCCTTTCCACGGGTTAGGATCAAACCGTTACAAAGTTTGATATGTTTATAGAACACACTTATAACTCTCTCAATAGAGTGGATTTACAAATTTCTCACACAAAAAGAAATTCTCGCAATACAATAATTCTCTCTCAAGAAAAAGATGAAAAGAAAAAAAATTGAGAGCTTGGAGAGAGCAACAATGGAAGCTTTGAGAATTTGGAGGATGAAAAACTATGGAAAACTTGTTATGGAATTTTGGAGAAGAAGATGGTATAAAAAGATAGGGAAATGAGGTAAAAACCAAAATTTAATTTGGGCCATTGGATTGTGGTAAAAATAAAATGAATGGTGGAGATTAAAAGAAAATAAAAAGTAAGAAGTAAATAATAAATAAAATATATAATATAATATAATATAAATAATATATATATATATATATATATATATATATATATATTTAAGTGACCAACAGTCACATGTTCTATATATATAATATAATAATAATAATAATAAAATAAAGTAACGGTAATATATATATATAATTTTTTTAAAAAAAAAAACAGGCAAACAGTCATATGCATTTAATGCATTCTGAATTTTTTTTTTTAACACAAACGGTAACTTATATATATATAATTTTATTTTTCTTTTATTTTAAAACAAACAAAAATTTCACCAAGTGTCACTTCTCCATAGCTCCACGTGTCACTCTCTAAATGGTCCATAATGCTGACTCAGCTGCCACGTCATTGCGTCGGGAATTTTCCTTTCAAATTTGTTTTGCTCATAACTTCTTCGTTTTAACTCCGATTTGAGTGATTCAAGAGGCATTAAAATCGTTATTCCAAGCTCTACACTATGGATACTTCAAAATACTAAATTTATTAGTAATTAATAGTAGACTTGTTATCATCAAAACATTAATTAATTAAAATTAAATTAATTTGAGATTAAGGGCTAAAAAGCCAACAGTTCCTTCTTTTCTTGAGGTGGTTCTTCTTTAATCTCCTCTCCCTTCTAGCTCCTTAGTATTTTCAAGTATTGAAGTACTTCTTGCTTCTACTGGGAGTTTAGAATCTTCATATGTCAATTCACTTCTAAGTGTCATAACTAACATCTTCTTCAGACTCGAATCACTGTTCTTGAAGAAGATACACTCTGAGAAGAGCTTGAATCCTCTATTCAAACCTGCTACCAAACTAGAGACTTTACCTTTGACCTTAGCAACTACTCTGGCCTTCCACTTTAATGCCTCCACTCACCTAGGCGACTTCTTCAATTCAATTAAGTGTCTGACAATTGGGGGTTCACGATAGCCATCATCTTTCTCTCCTAGACTTCCTAATTGTTTTCAAACTGAAGGATCCTGATATGACTGATCAAACTTGGCTATCACTGCTGCTGGCTCAAATGTACCTCAACTACAACCATCTGCAGCTTTAACTGGCATCCATTGTCTCTTCAAACCTTTGACAACATCCAATTGACATTTGTATAGTGTAGATTTCTTGTGGCCAACTGCCACTACCTGGGATCCTAACCTGAGTTTACACTGGTGTTTGCCAAACTCACACCTGTAGCCCTCATCTGCTAACTTGCTAGTAGAGATGAGATTCATCTTAACACTGGGCACAAACCTGACATCATGTAGCACCAATTTAACTCCACACTCAGTCTTCAGACTAACATCTCCAATCCCATTAGTCTTGGATGTTCTCATTCTCACTAGGCCATGATATCCTCCCGTAAAGGATGTGAACAAACTCATGTTTGAAACTGTGTACAGTAGCTGCGCTATCTAAAATCCACTCAAATGAATTACTACAACTCTTTGTGTCACTCCTAATATAGATTAAGGCATCCTGCACTGCATTTGCCTCCCGCTTTTCTTTCTTTTCTAGATCATTTTTCAACTTTCTACACCGACTCTTAATGTGACCTTTCTTGTGACAATAAAAGCTTTCTATCTCTTTATTCCTATAATCCCACTTCTTCCTACTACTACTCGGCATACTTTCCTCATTAATATTCTCTTTACCCTTAGTCATAACCAAAGCTGATCATATAGTAGACTCTTTACTACTATCGTTTCTACGAATTTCCTCAGCTAAAGCTAAATCACAAACATCTAAAAATTTCCAAGTATTTTCTCCTACCAAATTAGACACTGTTGTCTTCATCGTTTCCCAACTATAAGGTAAAGAGGTTGATAGCATAATAGCATTGATCGGTGCTTATCGCTACACGCAAGTGCACGTGATCGAAGTAATAAAGAAACTGGAAGTATTCCAGAGTATCGTACCCAAGGGAACGGGGTTTAATAAAATGAATTTTAGTTGGCACCAAATCGTTGACAAATTGCAAGTTAAGGTAACCGAGGGTGAAAATGATTTGAGAGGTGTTTTGACTAAAATAAAATTATTTGAAAATTCAATAGAAATGAAAAAGGGATTCAAGTTGCTAATGCCCCTTTGGAAAGAAAATGCAACAAGAAAGCAATTGCAATCGTAGCTAACACAAGAACTAAGTAAACCGAATTCAACTCCGATTCGACCTTCTATGAAGTATCTTTAGGAGACTAAGTGATTAAACCTATATTTCTATGGCTAATCTAACTTAGATATTTTTGCGCACAATTCTAGTGGTTTTGGGAGTCTCGCCCTATGTCTAGGATCGATGTTTCAGACTTATGTCTAAGCCTTTTCCTCCATTGCTTTTGCGACATCCGCTTCCCTTAACCCTTTCGGTATTAAGTTATAGCTTGGCAAGCAACACTAGATGGCCAACTAGGTTTACCCAACAATTAACTCACCAAAAGCAAACTAGAGTTCAAGAATTAGCTAGATTGTTTTTACTTTCGAGCTTTACAACTTTCCTCTAGGGCATTCACAAACTTGAATCCCAAAGGAAATTTAGCTCTTCATGATGGAGTAAATTGAAAACAGTAAATTAGAATTGTAGGAATTCATTTGAAAAATCAAAGTAAATAATGCAATCAAGTTGCAAATGCAATGCAAGTAAGTAGTTTAAAGAAACAATTCCAAGAATTCAAGATACAAATTAACCCACGGAAAATTGAAATTAAGAACCAGTAGCTCAAAATTTGAAGAAACTTGCAATTATATAGAGGGAAAAACCGAATTCCAGTAGCATACAAAATGTTCAAATAATAGAAAGTAAAATTACCAAAACTTAAATTAACAAGTTGTCATCAAAGTTCAATAACAGAAATTAAATTTGCTGAATTGAATGACAAACCAGTGGCTATTTTCACCCAATTGCAGAATTTCAAAAGTGCAGAAATTGAAATTTCAATCATCTTAAAAACTCATTCTCCGTATCTCAATCGAACCAAGTCGTTGTCCATAACCATCCCCAATTCTTAGGTGAATGGGATTGAGAAAAGGATTCTGGATGTTAAGAGGAAGAACAATGGAAAAATAAAATCCAAAAAATGAATACAAAATTGCTACTGTCGGGGACAAAACCCAAAATGAAACAAACTTTCCTCCAAAAATCGTGCTCAACCAACAAGAATTTGTTTATAGCCAATGCCAACTCTTGTTGTGATGGGATTGAGGAAGAGATTCGGACTGAGATCTACAAGAAATTAAAACAAAACAGCAACTAAAAACTAAAAATGAAAAATTGCAGAAAGTAAGAAAACCCAAAAAAAACATAAACTAAAATCTTCTTCAATCGAGCTCCCTTTGTTCGGCTTCTTTGTTCAATATTTATAGGGATCTCATGCTAGGGTTTCCCTCTTGGTTGATGGACAATCATGGCTAATCATCTTGCTGAATTCGTGGGTCAAATTTCCTTCAAAATCCCGAAATTCTCGTTTTTTACTTAAATTCCAGATTCTGCCAGATTGCAATTGCATAGCAATTGCACTGCAGTTGCATTCCACGAAAATCCTGCATCAAAACATTAAGTAAGTGTGAATTTTTTTCTTCTTTTGTTTTGTTTTCTCAATTTACTTAATTTAAAGGTCTTCCATCAATCATGTGATTAAATTCAAGCATTTTTTTTTTATTTTTCATCAAATAATATGAATAAAAATCACAAATATAACTAAGTTTAAAGGCCAAATAATCCTCATGAATGAGAATTATCAAGCATTCACTTCATCAGTAAACTCTATTTTAACTGATTTCAACTTATTTATCAAAGTGATTATCTCATTTATATAGAAATTCACAGAAGCATCCTCGACCATATGCATATTGAAAAACTTCCTAAGAAGATAGATCTTACTATTTGTGCAGAGTTTTTCATACCTGTTTGTGAGCGCTTTCATCATTTTAATTTCAGTTGTCTCACAGGCTACCTGACTAGCCACGCCCATTGACAGACATATTCTGATCGCGACAACTGCTTCTTCATCCAAAGTCTCCCAATCTTCATCATTCATACATTTTGGTCTCTTTTTCAAAGCCTTACTCAATTTTTTAACTATCAGATAATTTTTTACCATCATCTTCCAGTACCCAAAATTTTTCCCATCAAACTTCATGACTCCATCGAAACTTGTTGGCTCCACATATC
The DNA here is from genome assembly GCA_033996785.1 of Trichosanthes truncata. Lineage (NCBI taxonomy): Eukaryota > Viridiplantae > Streptophyta > Magnoliopsida > Cucurbitales > Cucurbitaceae > Trichosanthes > Trichosanthes truncata. The sequence continues at coordinate 8,060,783 of JAWPNB010000004.1, forward strand.
CCATGACTCCTAAACTAAAGGCTCTAATACCAACTGTTGGGAGAAAAATAATAATATAATAATAACAAAATTACTACAATATTAATTCTCCCATTCTACAGGATAAGCGAACTAAACAAGAGTCACAAATAATAATAAAAAGAGATAAGGAAGAGAGAACGAGACCGAAGTTTATACTAGTTCTCCTTAAACTCAGAACTACGTCCAGTTCTGCAACTGCAAGTTCTACTAAAATAGGAGATTACAAGAAGCCTCAAAATCGCGCTACAAACTAACCTTCAATAGCCTAACAATGGCTATTGACTTCCAAATATCACAACCTGATATCTTGGGATCAACAACAAAGAAAAATAACATCAACCTCAAGAGAAAACACTCACTTTCTCTCCTCAACAAAATATTGTCACGCACACACTATACCAGAAAAATTGTACTGTGTCTCAAATGAAAGGCACATCTACAGTTTTTTTTTCACACTGCGGCCAGACACACAAAGCATGTATATATATATAAGTGTGAAATAACCTAAATAATAAATGGGCCTCAACCCATCTCCCTTTTTTCATGTGCGCATGCAATTGGGATGAATTTCTGTCTAAAAAAAGATTCTTGAGCTTGAATTTTGGCTCCACCAAATCTTAACACAAGTATAAATAGTTTCGGTCAAAATGAGCACAACACAATAATAAAGGCATTGGTAATCTTATAGATTGATGATTCAAAACTCAACCTCCATATTTGTATTCCTATGGCCCCATTTGATAATCATTTAGGCCTTGTTTGATAACCATTTGGTTTTTGAAAATTATGCTTGTTTTCTCACAATTTCTCTACAATAGTTTTCATATTCTCTACAATGGTTTCCATCTTTTTTAAGGAAACATTTGAGTTTCTAGCCAAATTCAAAAAAAAAAAATAAGTTTTTGAAAACTGCTTTTTTTAGTTTCTAAAATTTGGCTTGGTTTTTGAAAACATATGTACAAAAGTAGATAAGAAAACATAGAAACTCATAGGTAGAAGTAGTATTTTTAATCTTAATTTTCAAAAACCAAAAAATAAAAACCAAATGATTATCAAATGGGGCTTTAGTTTTTGGTTTTTGGTTTTTGAAAGTTGTGCGTGTTTTCTCAATGGTTTCCATCTTCTCTATAATGATTTCATCTTTCTTAAGAAAACATTTGAATTCTTAACCAAATTCTAAAAACAAAAAGAAGTTTTTGAAAACTATTTTTTTTAGTTTTCAAAACTTGGCTTTGTTTTTTAAAACACATCTTAAAAGTAAATAAGAAAACATGAAAAGTCATAGGTGGAAGTAGTTTTTATAAGCTTAATTTTTTAAAACCAAAAACCAAAAACTGAATGGTTATCAAATGGGATCTATATTATTGTAGGTAGTAAACACCATCCACATGTTGCTCACGTAGAGGTTGACTGCTTCACTTGAAGATGCCAACCAGGACGAAGGTGCTTGAGGTGTACCACCCTCGAGCCTCGAGCCACAACCTCAGCTAAAAAGCACCACCAGGACATAGAGTGTCGATCACGTCTTAGCTCAGATTTTTCTTGGTGTGCGGTCGGCCCATGCGACAAGTGTCATAAAATCATGTACGAAATGAGACATGGCAACAAAGTTATCCCTTAATAAGTACTAGCTTAAACATTAGAGTTTGTTGAGTACAACACTACACTAGTATTTGATTTTCGTCAAGGTCCTACCTCGGCTCGTGGCTTCGGATCAAACACAGCAAGACCTACATGCTGGAATTCTGCACCAATAGATATATTACAATATAGAAGTATAGATATTTTTCAAAATCTTTTATTTCTAATATAATACTTCTCATAATCTTAATTTTGAAAGCAGAAAACCAAAATAGAATTATTTGAAAATACAAAACATTAGGTGCTTCATTAGGTGCTCATAATTCCGTAAAGCATATTTCAGTATGAGAGATAAAAGTTTAAAAATAAAATAACTAACTAAAACTTAGTTGTTATTTATTTTTATCTTTTTTTTTTCTCAGTTGAACTAAAAGCTAGTTATTGATGGTATTGGAGGGGAAGTTACACATTTTTTCAGCTTGCACAATCATTTTCCATCATTAAATTCTACCGATATTGTCGCGTTAGGTAAGATGTTTGGTACATAAACTGTGGAACTGAATTACTTTTATAAGATACCAAATTGGAGAGTTAAAATCTCATTCTCAATCTTCAATCTTCAATCTTCCTTCCTCATTCTCATTCTCATTCTCTAGCAACGCTGGCTCGTCTTCTTCGTAATTAATAATTAATTTCCAACGCCCATTATTCAATTAGCGACCATGGGCGAGAACAGTGCAGCAGAAAATTGGCGGTTCGTGAAACAAGTTGTTGAAGGACGATGGTTCTCGGTGTTCGCCTCGTTTCTGATCATGATTGGCTGTGGTTCAACTTACTTGTTCGGAACATACTCCAAACTGATAAAGACCCAATTTGATTACAATCAAACCCAAGTTAATACCTTGGGATTCGCCAAAGATCTCGGCTCCAACCTCGGAGTTTTCGCCGGACTTCTGGCCGAGGTGGCTCCGTCGTGGGTCCTGTTCCTTGTGGGCTCATCCTTCAACTTCCTCAGCTACTTCATGATCTGGCTCTCTGTTACTGGCTACATCCCAAAGCCCCAATTCTGGCTAATGTTCATTTACATCTGCATCTCTGCTAATTCACAGAACTTCCCCAACACCGCCATTATGGTCACCAGCGTCAGAAACTTCCCTGACCGACGAGGCATCATTTTGGGCCTTCTCAAGGGCTTCGTTGGCCTTGGTGGAGCCATCTTGACTCAGATCTATTTGGCCATTTACGGCCACCAAAATCCAGCTAATCTTATCCTCCTCCTCTCCTGGCTCCCCTCCACTGTATCTCTCTTGTTTTTGCGTTCAATTCGAACAATCAAAGCTCGGAAGCATTCACACGAGCTCAGAGTTTTTTACCACTTGCTTTCCATCTCCATAACAATGGCAGTCTTCATCTTGTTTCTCACCATAACCCAAAAACAAACTGTTTTCTCTCACCTTGGCTATGTCGGTGGTGTCGCGGTCATCGTAGCCTTACTCTGTCTGCCCCTTCTGATCGCAATTAAAGAAGAATTGTTTCTCTTCAAACTCAACAAACAAACTGTGGATCCATCTGTCGCTGTATTAATTCCTGAAGATAAGAAAGCTATGGATAAGGAAATTAAATCAGAAACTTCGCCAAATAATGTATGCAGTAACAAGCCGCAAAGAGGGGAAGATTTCAGCATCTTGCAAGCTCTCCTCAGCAAAGACATGGCTCTTGTTTTCTTAACGACGGTTTCTGCATGTGGGTCGTCCGTTGCCGCCATTGACAATCTTGGACAGATCGCCGAATCACTTAACTACCCACCTCAACATGTAAACGTCTTCGTTTCTTGGCTTTCCATTTTCAATTTCTTTGGTCGGGTCTTCTCCGGTTTCATCTCTGAAACCTTTATGACCAAATACAAATTACCTCGTCCTCTCATGTTCGGCATTACCCATCTCTTCATCTGCACCGGCCTGCTCTCCATCGCCTTCCCCTATTCAGGCTCACTCTACGCAGCTTCGTTGATCATTGGGTTTGGCTTTGGAGCCCAAGTTCCATTGCTATTCACCATAATCTCTGATCTCTTCGGCCTCAAACATTACTCGACGCTGCTCAACTGTGGGCAACTGGCAGTCCCATTTGGATCTTATATACTAAACGTGCATGTAGTAGGGAAGTTGTACGATGAGGAAGCCATTAAAAATGGCAGTGTGAAGAACGGCGAGGGCCTAACTTGCACTGGACCTAATTGCTTTAGTGGGTCTTTCGCAATTTTGTCTGCAGTGACTTTGTTTGGAGTCTTGACTTCATTTGTGCTGGCTTATAGGACTCGAGACTTTTACAAAGGCGATATATATAAGAAATACAAAGATGGCATGTGGGTTACTCAATCGGATGTGGAATTATATTCTTCTGATGATAAGAGTATCAGTGAACACAAGAAGAGCACTGATGATGGAAGCAAATGTGCCTCCAAATAGAGACAAACTGATCGTCAATCAAACTTACTTCAAGACGTCTTGTTTTTTTTTTGTTTTGGTTTTAGATTTATAATTTTTAAACAATAGGGTTCTTTGAAAAATCAACACCATCAAAATCTATATTAACATGGTAATATATGCAATCTAACCCATTTTCGCATTTTCCTTATTACTATTTTTCCAAAAACCAAATGAGTCACCACTTACTAATCGATTGGATGTTTGTAATGGCTAGCAAAAACGTATGTAATATTTGCAAATATAGCAACAACATATTAGTTTTGCAAATATAGAAAAAAAAATTAATAAGATTTTTCGTTTTTTTTTTTTTTTTTTTTTTGTGTTATTCTAATTTGCTCTCGTCATTTTTGAATTTAAGTGATATACATAATAGGAAGTATATCTTTGGTAAATATAGCAACAATTTTTTCAGTTGTGCAAAAATAGCAAAATTTTTAAAATTAGATTTTTGTTTTTTTATTCCAATTTTGCCTCATTACTTTTGGATTTCAATGATATATCTAATATGAAATATATCACTGATATACTTCATATTTAGGTATATCACTGATATTGTAACGCCCGACTTATTCAGGAGCATTAATTTTGAAAATTTGAAATTAAGTTGGAAAATTTCTCAACTAAGTATTTTGAGAATTTGGGTTATTTGAAAGTTTGAAAGAGAAAAAAAGGGCCAATTGAGAAAGAATTGTTTGGTCAAAGGGCATTTTTGGAAGTTTGTCAAAAAATATATATATATATATATATAAAATAAAACAATAAAATATATATTTTTTCTTTCTTATCCTCTTCTTCTTCCCTCACTTCTCTCATCTCTCACTCCCGAAATGCTCCCCCACCAAAAACCCATTTTTGATTTTTTTTTCTCTCCCTCTCTCACCGTCTGATCTCTCTCTCTCTCTCTCTCTCTCTCTCTCTCTCTCTCTCTCTCTCTCGTCCGATTTCTTCCTCTTCTTCCTCGTGCAGCTTTGCCGCCGGTCGGATTCCCTTGCCGGAAAGCCTTCAGCCTCACCGTCGCACGCCCAGCCAGCCCGTCGCCGGTCTCTGCGCAGTAACTCGCTGGAGCTTCCACCGCCGATCTGAGACTCACTCGCCGGAAGCTCAAATCCAGCTCGCCGGAAATCGGTTCTGCCCATATCCGCCGCCGGCCACCTCCGTTTCTCTCTCACTCTTGGGTCTCGGTACAGACAGCAAGGAATAGGAGCATTTTGGGTCAAATTTCCTGCAAGCTCGGGATTGTATAGGTTCGTTTGGATCCGATTCATAATGGGTAAGTGTTCTAACCACGATTCAAAGTGATTTATGGGTGGTAAGGTTGAATTAAATAGCTAATTTAGTGGTTTGGAACTAACCCATAGTATTTTTGGACTTAATATAGATTACCCATTTCGATTGAAGGCCGATTTGGAAGAAATTGCAACCTTTGTACTGCTGTCCAGCACTGTTTTGAGGTAATTTTTATGTGGGTATCGAATTTTCCAACTCAATTAAGGTTAAGCGTGAGTTGGGTTATAGTTGGCCATATTTTAGAACCTTTTCTTGGAGTTTAGGGGCTGTTGTGGTATTTTAAATTTTAACCATCATGTGTAGGACTTTGTTGGCGATTCAAGATTGAGCATTCGAGTTTAGGCTACTTTGAATCTTGAAGTTATTTAAGTAAGTAGTTATTTGGATATTAGCCCCTTTAAGTTTCCATTTAAATTGATATATGTTTGATAATTTGGAAATTGTGAAAGCATGCTTGAAAAACCATATTTATGAATTATGTAGTGATTTGTGGATTGGTGTAGGTGTTGCTTGAGTTGTAAATGGTCTTTTATATGGTTATAATGGAAATTAGGGGCTTAACGTTTTTCAAATGGCTTATGATTTAGCATGAGTAGCACTTTAAGAGAGTAGTTGTTTGAATTGATGTATGTTAACTGGTCGTGGATGTAATTATTTCAAGTATGAAGTATAAGGGTGACCATGTTGGTCGAGGATGTTTCGCTTAGTAAATATTTCAAAAAAAGAGTTTTGCCTTATTGTACCTAAACCCAAGAATTTAAAGAAAGTTGTCAATTTAGTTGAGTGGCTTGGTATAAATCATGATTCCGAGCGGGGTGCTCCTAAGTGAAGGGGTGAATATTAAGAAAGCGGAAGCAATTTTGGATCTTGAGCACTCTAATTTGATCAATTTTATCAAACAAAAAACATGCTCAAAACTGGAAAAACAGAGAATAAGAACACAAACCTTTGTAGCTCAATATTCTCTTAATCCTTTGCAAATCTTGGATCACCAACACTACTTGGACCACCACTAGAGTCTTCCCTACTATTCTCAGCCCTTGGAATGGATTGTGGAATCTTTGATTGAGAGAAATTGGGAGAAGAATGAGTAAAGATCTAAATAAAAAAAAATAGAGAGTTTTCTACAAAAATCTCTTGTTTTTCTAAACTTTTTTCTCCATTGTGTTTCTTCTCTATTTATAGAAAGCCACAAGCTTAGTGAAGAAGCCAATTGAATGAAGATAAACTTCAAACAAGAAGCTTTGTGAAGAAGCCAATTGAAAGAAGATATGCTTCAAACAATAAACTTGGTGAAGAAGTTATGAACTTGGTCCATATTTCATTTCCAAATGAATTTGAATTCTTTTTTAATTTTAATTCAAAATTAATATTAAATTAATTTTCAATTAAAATCAATTTTTAATTAATTAAACAATTTAATTAATTTTAAATAAATATTTAATTTAATATCAAATATCAAATTAAATAATTGGACCAATCCTAATTTCTCAAAACGAACGTTCGAACATGAATCCCTATTCATGTTTTAAATCGAACGAATATTTAAATCATATTTAAATATTTCCACCTCTTCTTTATCATAGTTTAATTCATAATTAAGCTATGATACGTTAAGTATATCGCATATAATTAACTTTTTCTCCCAAATTCGAATTTGAACAATTCAAATTCTTTTCTCTCAAATTATTCCAAGGCTTAGTCTGAGCTAGTAAGGGGACCTAATGGACCTACAAATCATGAGCTCCAACGATACGAGATTAACCAGCCAAACTCTTTAGCTTAGCTAATCAACATTCGTTAACCACCAGGACACTCCACTAAAGCCCAGTGGCTGCACTCTCCTCACTGTAGATATATTTCTGTCCACTCGATATAACCATGATTAGTAAGTTGATCCTTCACAGGTCGTTCGTAATTACAGCTGGGTCAAATAAACCGTTTTACCCCTGTAATTACTTCTTGTTCCTTAAGTCCCACTGATCCTCTAATGAACAATTTGGTTTGTGGTCCAACCAACAAACCGTATCCCTCTTGGGCCAACGAGAGGGTGGGCCCATTGTTCAAGACCTGGAGTCAGTACTTAAGGGAACAACCTCTCTACTAAACCCTAAAGCGGGTAGGAGTGAATTCCATCTCGCATGACTATGTTCCCAACTATCTATCCGGTCTTATCCCCAAAATGGGAGGCTTATTGAGTCGGCGATCTCGGGCCACTCTCACCCATGCAAATCTAAGGATAATCTCGAATAAACAGGAGTTCATAGCACGCTCAGGATTAAGATCGAGTTACCTAGGTTATCGTATGAATATAGTCAGTTAAAACAGTAAACGGAGTTAAAAAGTCTAAGTGACTATTTCGCGGTCCAGTCTTATGCAAACTCATTGCATAGGACGCCCCCACTCGCATGTCTCCACATGAACGATTTAGGATCACATCGTTAGTACTATACAAAGTGGGCCGCGTCCATAGTGTCCCCAGGATAAGGTACCCAACCCTATCCCTATACTATAGACCGTTCTGGTTATAACTCGAACTTGATCCACTTTTATGTCATACATAAAGTTCAAGTATACATACTATAGCCAAGGGTACTTAGTTCATTGGATTTGGGTTATTGAATACACAATTCACTTTATTCAATAACACATTTACTGAATAAACCTCAATAACATCTTTATAGTAAAATAGAATATACATTCAGTTTACAAAACCACGAGTTTTAGGACATAAAACCCAACACTAAGGACTTGGCCTTGTGAACTAGTAAGGAGTTTAGTTATATATTAACCCTTTGGAATGCATAGTTGACTATGATCGTGGTTCCTTATAAAGTAAGGACGTATGGGAAGTTAGTTTAGATTGTATAAGCATGCATATTTGGATTGTTGTGATATGTGGCTTGAAATGGAATTCAGAGTGGCTATAAAAACCTCGAACGTTGAGCTAAAGGACTAAATGGTCTAGTAATCCTTGTGTTTGAAGTATTCGGAATGACGAGTGGTGTTTAACTTGTTTTGAGACGGGCTAGGGGCCGATTTCTGAGGCAAATGGTTGATGGCTTTATGCTACTAGCACAAATATGGGTTTTGATTAAGTAAAGGTTTGTTTAGAAGTGCCGTTGAACTAGGATATAAGATCTTACTTGAGACTCGTGCTTGTGATCTATGGCGAAAAGTCATTATGATGAGATTGAGGTTGTTTGTTGAGGGTGGGCCTGGGTCATACATCACTAATGATTTCCTAAAAGAAAGAGAAATGGATTTCCATGGTGCTGGCCTAAGAAGAAGGTAGTCTTTCGGATTGGTCCGTTAGGATTTTTGTCTCGCCTATAAATGTGTATGAGGAGTAAGACGTTATAGAAGTTGGAAAGGCTTGAGGGTTGCTTTTCCTCTTTGTTTATGTGAATTAGGGGGTGGTTCCCCATTAAAAGTGTTTGAAACCTTCGGGCCAGCTTGTGTTTGTGATTCAGGCATGATGGATGAATGTGGTAAGGTGGATTGACCCGAAAGATTCCAAAATTGTTGTGAAAGTACAAAGGCCGTTAGATTGGTACTACCTACTCTAATTTTGTTGTTTCGTGCGCGTTTGTAAGCCTAGAACGTATGTGATGTGATGAGCATAAGGAATGCGTTCCTTATTGCCTGGGAGCTAGCTTTGGGGTGATTCCCCACTGTGTTGAGCATAGGGGATGCGTTTCCCTATTGCCTGTATGCCAGCTGAGGGGGTTGGTTCCCTGGTTGCCTGTGTGGCTATTGTGATGTGTTGAGCATAGGAGATGCGTTTCCCTATTGCCTGGGAGCTAGCTTAGGGGTGATTCCCCATCGTGTTGAGCATAGGGGATGCGTTTCCCTATTACCTGTATGCTAGCTGAGGGGATTTGTTCCCTGGTTGCCTGTGTGGCTATTGTGATGAGTGTGAGGGTTATAGACCTTCACAGGTTTGGGTTCTAGGCTACAGGACTCGTAGGTATGACACGAAGTTAGGTTCGGGTAGTAGTGAATGTTGTGGAAGGTTAAATGGACCTTTAGAATAACATAAGAAAGTATTTGAAATCTAAGCACGAGTGTGAGTAAGAACAGTTTTCTTCTTGGTATGGCTTCTTTAAATGTTGGACCCTTAAGTGGGCTACTTACTGAGTATGTTTATACTCATCCTTGCTACTTTGTTTGTTTTGCAGATTGTGCACATTCTCGGGGTGGGTGACGCAGGCGACGACTTGACGAGACTATGGAGACTCCACCAAATTTCTTTTCCATGTTTAGCCTTTAGTTTGTTCCTTTGTTCCCTGTTGTTTTGTTGGTCTGTAAAGTTTAAATTTCTTTCGTTTCCGTGTATTTAGTTAGAAGTTCTTAGGTTCTTTTTTCTGTTGATTGAGCTCAGCATCATTTATCGTAGTTTGGTGGATTCTGAGTCTGTTAACTGAAACATAGAAGTGTTTATGCCTCTTTCCAGGTCGTTGTAAATTTTGGTTTCTCCTAGTTATGCCGTCATGCTGCCGAAATTTTGGGCATGAGCGAGGTAACTAGGTCGTGCTTCTGCATCTAGAGTGTCGTAGGAATTCGGGTCGTTATAGATATACTTCATATTTAGGTATATCACTGATATAACTAATATATCTAAAATAAAGTATATCACCAATATAACTGATATATCTCATATATGAAGTATATCGATCACATTAAATATATAAATGATAGACTTCATATTTAAGAATATCATTGATAAAACTAACACTACAAAAATAACAGATATAATAGCTAACGAAAAACGCTATACGAAGTCTTTTATAGCGTTTCTATATAGCTATAATGGATGCTATAATAGATTATGAAGGTATAACCTATAAACATTACTATGAAAATATTTTATAGTGTTTTTGTTATTAAAACTATAATATGTTAATATAGCTAAAATATTGCACTATCTTTACACATAATAGCATTTTCTTACCGCTATTATATAGTATATATAGCTTTAATCTTCTAGTATAATATATTTATTTAAATTTTGTTATAGCTTTTACTCATGACTTATTATATATACATATATATATATATATATATTACTTTTAGTGCTATAAATGAATTTATTGTATTATTTTAATATCATTTAAATTGATTCAATTTTGATCAAATTTACTTTAAGCACACTTGTTTCTAGCTAAATCTCCACACCCATTGAAATACTTCATAACACATTAAATATCATTACTTCCTTTCATAATTAAAATTTCACAATTCATTTACATTACAAAATAAAGTATCCAAAGTTTTCTAAAATATAGAAGATACCAACAAATACAAGATAAAATATTCACTGAATGTAGTTTCCAACAAAATAAGTTAGTTCACAAAATAAAAAAAATCACCAAATGTTCAAGATTATAATATCATGGAATTGATATGTCATCTTTGATTTTTTTGCTTGTGTAAAAATATCATTTCATTCACTACATAAACATATAAATATATATATATATATATATATATATATATATATATATATGATTTTATGAATACCAATAATGAAGTAAATAAAGAGATTATTTATTAAATGTAAATAAATAGACCTAGAAAATAACATACCAATAGTCACTTTATTAGATAGCCATGCAACTATACTACCCACAACTCTTCTTAATACATGTCATTTCTAATGTAGGCCTCCACAAATATGCATTGAGTTTCTTCGATACATCAACCCATACTCTGATTGCATGTGGTCCAAGAGGAATATGATGAACAAGAGCAACCAGATCATTAAAAGACCAACCGTCTTTATACATCTATCTCTCTCGAGCCATGCCAATCTAATGACTTGCACTTAATAATTTGAGTATTATTATTAATACTCTTTTTAAGAAGAAAATGTAAGATATTAGAATTGGATGATAATTATGAAATCAATAATATTCTTCATCACATTACAAATTAAGTTAATAGATGGAGAAAGTATGGGAAAAGTTGAAGGAATATTTGTTGGCTTAGGTACACTAGTAGTGCATTTGAAAGTTCTTCACTTTGTTCGGCCTACAATAATTTGAGATGAAACATTACTTGAAGTACACTAAAAACAAAAAGATTATGAACTTAAGATAAATTTAATAAAATTTAAAAAAAAAAAGTTTACCTGTTTCTTTACAAAACATGACATCATTGATATCATTTCCATCATTTCCTCCTTCATCTTCAAATATTTTTTTTCAAGCATCGTTTACCTATTATCTTGTTGAGACAAAAGACATAATTTTGAACAAGTCATACCAAACCCAAGTCCCCTTACATATCCACGATCAAGGCCAAGAACTTTGCTTAAGGCATCATCACCACATTATTTGGAGAAGTTATTGTTATTAGATAAACATGGAGTTCCATCTCAAAAAATCAATTGGCAATGAGAGGAGTAACTCGTGTATCTTATAAATTATGAGGTCTCTCTTCATCTTTTTGATATGGAATCCTTAACATGCCCACTCAAGATGGTGCCTCTTTAGGTTTCACCATTCTTGGGTCGGGTCCTAATTTTTTGACTGAATACTCATTTGGGCTTCATGGGATCTAATACCATATTAGATAAACATGGAGTTCCATATCAAAATCAATTGGCAATGAGAGGAATATCACATGTATCTTATAAATTGTGAGGTCTCTTTTCATCTTTTCGATGTAGGATCCTCAACATACCTCCAGGGCATGTTGAGGATCTCAAATCGAAAAGATGAAGAGAGACCTCACAATTTATAATATATATGAGCTACTCCTCTCATTGTCAATTGGATTTGGGATGGAACCCCATGTTTATCTAATAATTGTCTCAACTTCAGTTAATTTGTTCGCAATGCGCTCCTAGCAATGCAAAATGTAAATTTTCTAAATATTTTTACATATTCTAAGCAAAATATCACAATAAAGTCACCAAGATAACTCTCCTAAGTTTTTTCCACCCCTTCTCCCTCCTCAAACAAAGAAACATACAAGAAAAGTCATTTTTAACCAAATTTCTAGATAACTTTCCTTGTAGATTGAAACATTAAAATATTTTGTAAATTAAAAATGTATTGTAGTTCTTTCCCACTTTTTTGTTTTTTAAGGACTTGTAATCTTATTGTTATAAAAAAACAAAACTGTTCTTTTAGTTTGTTCACTTTTGCAGGTCTTTCATGTTGCAACTATCCTTCCTCAGAAGTATTTTGATGGAGAACTTGCATTTACATTATCTACTATTCAAGCTTATATTTTATTATGCATTGGCTTGCAACTCAAAGATATATCCAATCTTGAGGTCTCAAAGTTTCCAACTTTAATAGTAGTAGTATTGTGTTATTGGTCTGCAGTTTTGATATTGAAAACTTGTGCATCCATGTTTTCACTATATGAGCTAATTGGTATTTAATGTGTTTCTACTATTTCAATAGTTTAGTATGAACGAAATTAGGAAGGTCATATGTCTGGTCAAAATTCTACAAGTTGATGAAGAAATTCTACTAGCATTTCAAGGACTTGCTACGAGTTAACAACCGAATGTGAATTGACTCGCCCTCAACACTATTGAGATTGAAGATAATGGGAGTTAAAGTGTTGCAATCATGTCTTCAAAGCTTACAGGTTTGAGCCCTCTCTCTGACATACACACATTTTTATTCAATCCAAATGTGAATTAACTTGTGGGCATATATGCAGGTAAAAAAATTATGTTGAAGTAGTTGATCTAATTTTTGGACATCATGTTGCTTGACTAAATACTTAACAATCTAAAAAGGCTTGATATATTAGACTTTTATTTCAGTAATGGTTGCCAAATCAAACTTATTTCTATTATAGTATGTGAGAAATTTAAACAAATACACAAGATTTCTTTTCCATCAGCTTTGGCTTCACACCCCACACTTTATCCAAATCAACTGTTATAAGAATCTGTACTTTGATTAATTTTTTAATTGTTCAACCCACCGAAGTTAAAAGTGATCAAAATAGAAGTTCAATCAATGCTTGGTTTATTGCTTGACTTTGTTAAATTTGGTACACTACCCTAACTGCGATTAATTAAGTTGCTATGTGTTTTGGTTATAATAGGTGTGAGTTACATTATTGTGTTATGATTCTCAGGTGATTTGATTAAAGATGATTGCTAAAACACATGTACAATTGTTATGATTCTAAGGTGATTTGATTATTATTTAGCTAATTCTTTACTTCCTTGTGTGACCCATAACTTTTATATGAAACACACATATTGTACAAAGCTTAACAAACAATGAGAAACAAAATACTCATGGGATTTTTGGATAATAAATTTACTTTAGAATTTTTTTTTTTTTTTTGTGCAAATACATATTTGATTAAAGAGTTTGTGAGGTGAATTTGATGGTAAATTTATGTTCATTTTGCAATAGTCAAGGATAAAAAGCTAGTCATATAGAGAGTTGGATGTGAACACTAAATGATGTAACCTAAAGAAACTAGAGAGGTTACTTTTTTTTTTTCCGTTAACTATAATGCAATTTGAAGACAATAGTTAACACACCCAAAAAATATATAGTAGTTATTTATGTCTATGAAGTAGTTATAGTGATAAGATTTTTCACATTAATATGTCCAAACTCTTCAAGAATTATTGTTAATTGTTTCCTGTACAAATTTAATTGTCTAAATTTCAAGTTTAATTTTGCTATATATGTAATTAAATTAGTACAAACGTTAAAGTGATTTTACAATCTTTTTTCATATGGTTTAATAGTTATTAAATGTTATTTGATATCGTTTGATAGTTATTTAACAAACTTTTTTTGTTACATACTACTCGAAAATGGTATAAATGTAAAAAAAATGAAATAAAATATTAAAAAACGCTATTAAAAGTCACCTATTGTTCATAACATCAGCTGCTATAGCGAGGCTAAAATTGCTATAATATATTTTCTATAGTATTTTTTTACTACTATAAACAATGCTATTAATGATCAGTCATAGCATTTTTTCTAACACTATGAAAAGGTTCTATAACAATAAAAATATGCAATAAAAAATGGACTTTTTATAGCGTTGAAAAAATGCTATGAAAAGTTAGGGACCTTCAATAATATCAGCTACGACAGTGTGCCTAAAAATGTTATGAAAGACATATCATAACATTATGTCTTTCATAACATTTTTTCACTGCTAAAAAAAGGCTATGAAAGACATATCATAGCGTTTTTATTAACGCTATGAAAATTTTCCATAGTATTAAACTTACGCAATCGAAAATAGACTTTTTATAGCATTTTTTATGGCGTTGAAAAAACGCTATAAACAATTAGAAACTTTCAATAATATCGACTATGAAAGCGTTTCGAAAACGCTATTGAAAGTCTACGATAGCGTTTAACACTATCGTATGTGATATTTGTTGTAGTGATAGGTCTTACAAATTATTACCTCTTTTTGAGAATTTCGCCCTCAAAATACAATCAAGTCAATCTAGAAGTCCATTTGAACTTCACTTTTTCAAGTTGCCTTTTTCATCACATGTTTTTTTCCAAGTACTAAACGACAAAGGGGGTATTAAAGATATATACCGTATAAAAATTTATTTTATTAAAAAATATCTTAAATATATTAAAAAGTTATTAATATATATATATAATAAAATATAACGTATAATATATATTTGGATTTGCCCATCTATAAGCTCGTTAGGTTGGCCCAATGGGTCCATCCAAATATAACTCAAACGGATTAGCCCTTAGGCTAGTCGAACCTTCAAAATGGTGATTTATATTCAATCCAATAAATAGATAGGTTGAACTAAGTTGGTCTAGTAAAACTTTAACTTTGAGTTGAGTTTCAATTGTGCTTGGGCCGGCCTTTGGGGCACAGGGCGTTTGATGAGCTTGAATCAAAAGTCATTGGCCAAAATTTGGGCCTTTTTGGAGAACTAGAGGCATTTTGAATGTTATTACAGAAAACGAGTTAGAAGCAAAACGTATTGCAAAAAAGGGTTGATTTTTTGTCTTATTGGAATGCGTCTCTTAGAGACGCATTCCAATAAGACAAAAAATCAACCCCATTTTTGCAATATGTAGGCGAAACTCGTATGTCAAAAAGACGCATCGCGTACGAATGCTGACCACGTCTATCAACCCACACGGCGTCATTTTTTTTAAAAGAAAAACAATTTTGATCAGCAATCTATCAAATCAACCCCTTTTAATTTTTTTTTAACAAACTATCAAATCTACTTTTTTTTTTGTTTTCTATTTTCTTTCCTATAAAATAAATTATTAACTAACCATCAAATCTCTTAATCATTTCTTTAATTTTTTAAAGGTTAATTTATGCACATATAATCATTTACCAATCATTTTTTTAAAGGTTAATTTATGCACATATAATCATTTATCAATCATTTATTTTTTAAGGGTTAATTTATGCACATATAATCATTTACCAATCATTTGTTTATTTTTTATTTTTTTTAACACATTCACCAATCATTCTTTTAGTTATAACTCAAACAAAAAATTATTTTTTAAATACATTTACCAATTATTTTTTATCATGTTTTTTTAATTATTTTGTTCTCCTCTTTTTTTAATTATTATTTTTCAAATACATTTACATTTCTTTTTTATAGGCTTTTTCTTTTTTCATTAATTAAAAAAATATTTCTAAACACTTCACTTTTGTTGGATATAAATTAAATATGCTTATAAACTGCAATTAGGAATTAGATGTGTTTTTGTTGTTTAATTGCAATCTAGTAGGATATAACATAAATCATGCATATTGAAAAAACTAAACACTGCTAAAAGATTCATACAAATAAATTTGTTAATACAAACTCATTTTTTTTCCAATCAAAATTAACAACTATAAGTAGATACAACAAAAATGATAAAAGTTAGCCTAAAACAAGTGGGGTAAAATGACTTAAAATTTGCTTTAAAACTCAAATAAAGAAGGGTGACTCAATCTTCGTTTTCATCTGGATGACCACCTGCATTCATATCTAGGAGTCGATATATGAACGTTAAATTCTCCAAACACCTTCTACCAAGTGGAATCATATTCGGTAAGTTGTGCTGAAAAAACAAATAAGTGAAATCAAATTCAATCAAGTCATTTTTATAATTATATACATAATCCAGGCAACCTTAAAAAATATTCTTACCAAATAATGGTATGATGCTACTGGTTGGGTGATGTATTTTCTTGTAATTGCAGCATACCATTGGTTGTAATTATGTCCAACATCAGCTCCTCTAATGATTAATTATCCGTGAATAAGGAAATTTTCTCTTCCTTCCCATATTTCTATAATAGGAGCCAAATATGCTACCCAATCTCGTACTTGTCTGCCTCGTAGGTCATATGAGTGCAATTGCATGTCTGTATTACAAGGTATAGGAACATCTTGCACCCACCCAAATTGTCTCATCACACGATCTGGGAATTGCCACTCAACTACATGAAAACAAATGAGTGGAGCTCTAGCTGCCCATACATGACTACCGATAAGACAATATTCTGGCAACATTTGAAGCAAATGGTTATAAGGCTCCCAAATAATCTGCATAATTTTTTGAACACAAGTTCAGCAACATGAACTAAAATAAAATAATTTGATTAAAAATAATACATAAATGAACTTAATGATACCTGATCAGGTCTAATTGTATATAACATATATCTGTACTGGATCAATACATGAGTAGGCAATCTGGTAACTGAAAATTCATCATTCCATCTACAAATATAATAAATTGAATATTAGTGTAACATAGGTGAAATGTACGACTATAGTTAAACTCATTAAACCTTCTTACCGTATTGCCAGTGGTCTATCTCCCAACTAATTCTCATATCGATGTAGTCGTCGAGGTGCCAGAAAAGGGAATCTATCTCATGCCTAGACTTGTAAAAGAATAAGGGGCCCGCCAACATCCTTCGCATCTATCACTACAGATTTGCATAGCTGTCTATAGAGCCATGTAAGACATCCTACGCCACAGCTATACATCCCTGCGTCATGCAAATCTGCTAGTAGAGGGAGATACATCAAGTGGACCCGACTGTTAGACTTATTTGGGAATACCACACCTCCTATGAGTGACAAAATATATGCGCGGGCATATCGTTGGAGGTTGTCTTCATCGGCGTCCTCTGGTAGATGTGCAAAATTATTAAACTGGGCAGCCAACCAAGGCAGGCTAAGACGACCTCCTTTCAGAACATCATCATTTGTCGTAACTCCCAATAGGTCACGACAAACATTAGATCAGTTATAATTGAGCAAACCAATCAATGTCCGCCCATTAATAGGTAGCCCGAGCTGGACGACTACATCCTGTAGTGTGATCGTGCACTCTCCTTGCGGCAGATGGAACGTGTGTGTCTTTTGTTGCCAGCGCTCCACTAATGCAGTTAGTAAATGCTAATCATATTGAATAAATTTAATGCAGGAAATCCCATAGAATCCAAATGCTCGTAAATATGGCTCGATGTGGGGGTATGGTTGTGCAACCAACCTCCTTAATACAGCTTCTCGACTCCTACAGTGCAATAGTGCACCAGAAAAAATGTCTTCCCAGGCTAATTGGGATCGATGACTTGCCTGGAGGTATAGAACGAATGGTTCATACGGTCTTGTAGTAATGCCATTTTCCATCTAATAATATTTAAATAGACGAAAAATAAATATTAATAATTCGAATAGTTTAAATAAATATGTATTGAATATATATGAGAGTCATATGTTTGACATTAATGAAAAAACTGTGTTACATGCTATTATTTTACATTTCAAAAGTATTAGGTTCACAAAAAGCTAGAAACTAATCAAAACATCTAGGCGCTTGATTGGGACACTTTCGTCGATTATGTCTTCTAGTCCGCAAATGCCACAACATTGTTGGACTGTTGGCTCCCTCCAATCCATCTCGTTTCGTATACGAGACGTACATGGACGACCCTTAGCCCTCATTAGTGTCTCATCTGGACAAACTTTAGGAAAGTTAGGGTCAGGTCAGCAACTTTTATTAGGGATGGATTCAAACTCTGGCGAGTAGCACTTTAAGTAAGTTGGCATCTTGTAATACTCCTCTAAAAGATCCAAGTAATCTATGCCAAGCTTCTTACATGCAGCAATGGCGCGTGAGAGCAAGGAATCCCATAGGCCTGCCACTTGTTGCAAGCACAAGTTCGCTCATGTAGCTTAATCCGATGTGTTGTTCCACCTTTCAAAGTGATTGGATCAACCGCAGTTGTGACATCACATTTTTCCAGCCGATGATTGTATACATGAACTTTGTGCCCATTGGCACGTGCTTCCCAGGGCAATAATTTATCAATAGCATACCTACAAATGGTAGTTTAATTGATATTAGATCATTCCAAAATCCATAGTAGATTGCAATTGAAGAAGTTACCTTGTCAAGTGCTTCCCTTTGTCAATAGCAACTTCTGCTCGAAGACGTCTCTTTGCGAAGTAGGTCACAGTTCGGTAGAATGTGGATTGAACCAATGCAGATATAGGTAACCTCCTAGCTCCTTTTAACACACCATTTATGCATTCAACCACATTCATGGTTAACCACCTGTAACGATAACCACCATCATGAGATTGAGTCCATTGCATGGGATCCAAAGAATTAAAAAATCTCATACACTTCTTGTTGGCTACCTCAAGCTCAAGCATGCATAGTTCATACTTTCGGACTCGAAACTTCGAGCCTGCACGATATACAAGCTTCTTCAAGAATTTATGCTTGTATTTTTGGTTAAAATTACTTGTGACATGTCGCAAGCAGAATCGATGATGCACATCTACCCAACCATTATCCAGGTCTCGAATTGCAGATATGATACCCTTGTGCCTATCTGAAATTAGACATATCCCCTCCATCTCATGCATTACCTCTGTCCGTAGGTTGCGCAAAAACCAACCCCATGTATCAGTGCTTTCTTCTGGTACAATTGCATAAGTAATAGGGTATATGCGACCATTTGCGTCTATGGATGAAGCTATCAATAGTTTTCCCTTATATTTTCCATATAAGTGGGTACCGTCTATCTGAAGTAGAGGTCTGCAATGGTTGAATCCCTCAATTACAGGTCCGAATGCCCAAAAAATACTATGGAATATGACTTCCTCTTACGTCCCCTCCACCTCTTGCAGCCTCCACAAAATTTTTGAACCAGGATTAGTCATTTCAAGTATGTTGGTCCACTTAGGTAGCAAACTGTACGACTCCTCCCAATTTCCAAAGATATTAACAATAGCTTTTCTTTTCCCATTCCATGCTTTGGAATAATTAACATCATATTCATATTTTTTCAATATGACTGCCTTTAATATACGTACAGTTACAAACGGTTATGTTTTAACAATGTTGTGCACCTCATATGCTATAAGATTTGAGTCGAGTTGATTGTGATCTTGACCCAACCTTGCATAAACGCAAGAGTGAGGACCATTATATTGTGTAATTTCAAATCGACTATGTCGTTTAAGGCAACATGCACGAAGTCGCCACGTACAACCATCGCCATACGTTTTACACTTTACGACCCACACTTTCTTGTTTGACTCGATTACATCAAACTGTTGATGTCGAAGGATGGAGTAGCTCTTTACAGCATTCTTTAAATCGATCTACGATTCAAAAATCATCCCTTTAAGCAATGAATCAGACCCTCTAATTTCTTGTTCAATACCAGTATCAGGCATGGAATCAATAACATCCATATCTAACTGAGTGAAAAAGGGAGGAATGTCATGCTCGCCATAAAGTTCAGCTACTTCTCCTTCATTGTCATCGTCATTGTCCGTTTCAACATCATCATTCGTGGCAACATGTGGCTCAAGGTTATCTTCATCTGAATCTTCCAATTCTTCATTGTTCAAATTTTGGATTTCTTGACTATTTTCTACTAGTCTCATTTCGGGTGTGCTTACAATATTCGGTTGGGAAATATATAGCTTACTGTATTTGGAAGGGATGGAGCAAGGTTCATCATGAACCTAAAATCAACCTCACTTCATAGTGAGATAGGAGCATAGAAAGTAGACCCTGCTATTCCATGACTGCCGTATCTAAAAATTATCTCTATCCCTTCGTTCCTATCTATCAACAAACCATTACATAACCCGTCCACAAATGCATCGAATTCAATATCACGACTAGCACTCATTTGTTTACATGGTCCCATATCATACTGTATACCGTTTGGCCCATGAACAATATTTCCATGCATATAACACGTAAACCCAACAACGTCCATTGCAGTTTATAATTAACTCTGATATTCACAAAAGATTGTATCAGTAAATTATTTGATATCAGTAAATAATCTAAAGGTTTAAGTGTTTAGGGTTTAGGGTCTAGCATTATAATTTTAGGGTTTTAGGGTCTATGGGTTAATATATTTTTTAGGGTTTGGTGTTTAAAGATTTGGGGTTTATGGGTTGGTAGGGTTTATGGTTTTCGAGTTTATGGTTTTTTTTTTAGGGTTTTAGGGTTTATGATTATTATTTTTAGGGTGATTTTAGGATTTAGGGTTATTATTGTTAGTGTTTATGTGGTTATAAGGTTTAGGGTTATTATTTTTAGAGTTTTAGGGTTTTATGCTTTAAGGTTAATATTTTTAGGGTTTTAGGGTTTAGCATTTTGAGGTTTATGGTTATTATTTAGAGTTTAAGTGTTTTAATATTTGAGGTTTCTGAGTTGGTAGGGTTTTTAGGGTTCTAGGGTTATCATTTTTAGGGTTTTAGGGTTTTTTTTTTTTTTAGGGTTTTAGGATAAATGTTTGGGCTTAGGGATTTGGACTTATAGTCTTCGGCTTATGGTGAAGGGTTATGGTTTTGGGCTTATGGTGAAGGGTTTAGGGTATTAGGATTTTGGAGTTAATATTTTTAAGGTTCAACTTTGTATTCTTTTTTTTTTTTTTAAGTTTGAATTTTTTTTTTTTGAAGAAGAAGTGAATTTATTTTGTTACTATATTTAATTTACTACATTTTTTATATACTTTTTTTTGTAATTTTGTAATTTTTTTATGGTGAAGGGTAATTCTGTTTGTAATTTTTTCAAACATTTTACAAAGATTTTACAAAGACCGTGATTAATTTTTTCAAACATTTCACCCTTTAAGAATTTATTTCTTTTTTACTATAAATATTCTAACATTCTTAAAAGTACATTGTATATGGCTACTTTCATTATTTTATTATTATTATTTTTCTTTTTTACTTAGCATACTTGAAATTACAATTTTTCTTTAATTACTTAAGAGTATTATTTTTCATTAACATATTGTTTTTTTTTAATTATATATACTTAACATACTAATAATATTATTAACATATAGAATATTAATAAATTTAAAAACAATTGTCTTAAAATTGGGTATAGGACTTTTAGGATTTTAGGGATTAGGGTTTATAGTTTGGGGTTTGGGTTACGTTTAGGGTTTAGAGTTTAGGGATTTAGGGTTTAAAGTTTAGGGTTTAGGGATTTAGGGTTTAAAGTTTATGGATTTAGGGATTTAGGGATTTAGGGTTTAGAGTTTAGATGTTAAGATTTTTAGGGTTTAGGGTTTTGATGTTAAGATTTTTAAGGGTTTAGGTTTTTATGGATTAAGATTTTTAGGGTTTTGGGTTTTAGAGATTTAGGGTTTAGATGTTAAGGGGGCGTTTAGCCCATGGGTTTGGGTTCCAAACCCAAACCCATGTTTGGCACAAGGTGTTCAAAACCCTTGGTTTTGAAACACAACCCCATGGGTTTGTGCCATGTTTTCCTCTTCCACTTGTCGTTTTTCATTTTCGACAACACTTTGACAATAAATCCGGTGACAACTCTGACGACCACCGACAACGAAAACTCCGACCACTGCACCGGTGACCCGACCACCTCACCGGCGACCTGACCACCGCTGACGACTACCTCCGGTGACCACTGCGATGAGAACTCTAGAGACCAATCTAACAACCACTCTTGTGACCCAACCACCCCAACACTTGACACCTCGATGACCCAACCACCCTGACAACCCGACTTGCCCGAACCACCGCCAATGACCATCTGACAACCACTCCGACAACCCGACCACCTACCAACCGCCGCCGACAACCACCTAGTGACCACTTCAATGACCCGACCACCCCAGCAATCCGACCACCCTGACGACTACTTCGGTGATTACCTCGACATCCTGACAAACTCAACCACCCAAAACCACCGTTGACGATCACTTGGTGACCACTCTAGTGACCACCCTAGCGACCCGATCACCTAGCAAACCGACCATCCTAATGACCACTCCAACAACAACTCCAATGACTCGACCACCAGACAACCACCCAGCGACCACTCGGACGACCTAACCAATCATATGACTACTCCAGCGACACGACCACCCAACAACTACTGTCGACAACCACCCAACGACCACTCCTACGACCTGACCACCGTGCAACCACCACCAGCGACCACCTCAGCAACCCAACCACCCCATCACCCCAGCGACTCGACCATGTAGTCAATTTTTTAAAATGTTAAAATAAAACTAAAAATGGCTACTAAACAAATTTTTAACCCAATATATTTGAAATAGGTTTCAAAATACTGTGCAAAATAAAGTTTCTAATATTTTAATTTCTAAAATAGAATTCGAATTTTATAACACATTCATCCTTGAAACAGATTTCAAAATACGGTGCGAAATTTTGTTTAAATTCCATAATTTCTTAAATAGACCTCCAATATTTTATTTTTTTAAAATAGAGTTCCAAAAATATGTTTATGAATACTTTGTAAATAGAGTTTTAAAGTCCCTAATTTCTTAGATAGATTTCCAATTTTTTAATTTCTAAAATAGAGTTCCAAAAATAGGTTTCGGAATACTTTGTGAAATAGAGTTTTAGATTCTTTAATTTATTAAATAAACTTCTAATTTTTTAATTTCTAAAATAGAGTTCCTAAAATAGTTTTCTGAATACTTTGTGAAATATAGTTTTAAATTCCCTAATTTTTTAAATTTCTAAAATAAAGTTTGATAACTCTTCTTGAAGAGTTATTCTTGTTTAAAAATCTCTTATTAAAGTATGATTACTGTGTGGAAGTGTAAGGGAGAACACCTGAAACCCGACCCCCTATGGACGACAACTCAATGCCTTCATCACCTTTAACTACTACTTAGTTTTAATTCAGTTTGTGTTTGGACAACTATTGTTATTTCTTTTCTTCATTCCTTTCAGCTTATGTATTATAATATTATGAACTTCGGACCTTCATTTGCATTATGGATTTCCTTTACTCCAGCAACATCATTCTTTTTTCCCACGTATTAATTATTTAAAATATATGTTCTTGCTAATGTTATTTAATTTTACATCATCATGAATGGAGTGAATGAGATACTTGTACAAACTACACATTCATAATTAACTATGCTTGAAACAATTGATCCACATAATTGGTTAAAATATTGATATGAAATTCAGTAAACAATTATCAAGTAAAAAAAATGGATATGAAAAAAAACCTAAAAAAATTGTTTAAAAAAACAGCCTAAAAAAACCCAGCCCAGCCCAACCCAACCCTGCACCCCAAACACAGGTTTCAGCAAACCAACCAAACCCAACCCTGCACCCCAAACACAGTAATCAGGAACCCAAGGGTTTCTGATTCCAGCCAAGGATTTATAGGGTTCCTGATTCCAAACCAACGCGCCAAACAGCCCCTAAGATTTTTAGGGTTTAGGGTTTTAGGCATCTAGGGTTTAGATGTTAGGCTTTAAGGTTTTAGGGATATATGTTTTTTAGGGGTTAAATGTTAAGATTTTAGGGTTTAGATTTTTACACCATTTATTAAGGTTTAGATGTTAAGATGTTTATGGTGTTTCTAGGGTTTTAAGATGTAGGGTTTAGGTTTTTAGATGTTATTAACATTTATGATATATGTATATAAATGAACTAACCTAATATTAGGAAAATAGCAACAAAAAAAAAAAAAAAAAACGACATGCCCTATTACACATTTTCACAACAATATATATCATAAAATAATAAATGCATATAAAAATAATAATAATCACAACAAAAATAATAAAAATTTTACATGTATGCATTGAAACTTATATATAATTTTTTCAACTTATTTATAATAATACTATTACACAATCTTGTCTTCTATTTAAACTCATTGATAATTTTTTCAAACATTTATAATATTTTGCATGGCTTGATTTTTGTAGGAGGTTTGTTAATTAATACATTTTAGGATTAATTTCGAACCTTTTTTTCTATACATTTTTTTCTAATTTTTTCAAACATTTTATACATTTCCTATCTATATGTGTGGTTTCTTTCATACATTACCCTTTCTATAATTATTTTTATTAACATGTGTATTTACAATTTTGTCATACCATTTTGTTAATAATGCATTAAATAATTAATTTCCTACATTTTCTATATACATTTTTTTCCGATTATCTAAAACCTTTTTTTTGAAAAAAATCTATCATACAATTTTTTCTTATATTTAAACTTATTTATAATTTTTCAGACATTTAATACGTCTTTTGCATGTACTTTTTTGGTTTACTACTTCTTTAGAATATTTGGTTTCTATGTATAAAAAAATTATACTTTACATTACTAATTCTTTAGAATATTTGGTTTCTGTGTATTCGTTATTAAGAAAAAATAGTTGAATCTTCAGCCAACGAATAAAAGATAAAATAAACATAGAATAAAAATAGTTGAATTAAATCATGCATGTTGACAAAATCAAACATATTAACAACATAATTCATAAAAATAAATTTTACATACCTTGTTTGTCTAACTTTCTTTTGATAGGTTTTTTTCTGTCCAAATTTACAACTAATTAGTTATAGGAAAATTGAGTAAAAAAACATATAAGAGTACCGAGAAAAAATTATAACCTTTCCAAGTACCAATAAACAAAGTGAGGAGAAGAAAGTTCAGCTTCTTTCTAGGAATTTTTTTCCTGTAAAAAATAAGAACAAGTCATTAGTCAAAATTAAAAAAAAAATAGTAAGAACGAGATAAACCATAATTCAATATAAAACAAGGCTAAAAAATAAATAACATAACCTTTTTAAAGTAAATCATATGGGAAGTAGAAGGATAAAATCGGAGATGAAGCTAGAAGGAGGAAATCCGAGAGGAAGGAAAAATGCAAAGGAAAGAGAGAGTATGTGAAAGAATTGGGAATGAAAGATGGAATATGTGAAAAAAAGAACGGGTGAGAAGGGAGGTTTTGTAGGAGGTGGTCTGTTTGACAGACCCCATTAAACTCACTGACACAGTCAATAGTCAATCGGTCACTCGTCAGTCAGCGTATGGTCTCGTCGGTGTGGTGTCAGGGTTTGCAGCCGTTTGGTTGCGTTTTTTCAAGGCGAATGCGTCTCTTTAAGAGACGCATTCTGACCTAGTTGCAGCAGCAGGCAGTCGACGTCAGGCGTTTCAGTGCGGCAAGGGAATATCACGCAGTATCGAGGGGAATGCGTCTCTTAAAGAGACGCATCCTAACGCTGTCTGTTTCTTCGCCGTCCAGGTCGTCCGTTCTTCGCCGTTGAATGGTGGAACACAGAATGCGTACATTCAAGTGACGCATTGCAATCTGAATGCGTCTGTCAAACAGACGCACTCCAATAATGACAACAAATTAACTCTATTTTTGTAAATAGTTTCCAAATCAACTCGTTTTTTGTAATTAGTTTGGAAAACAACTCTATTTTTATAAATCTTCCCCAAATTTTGGTTTGGAAAAATAGTGATACGAAAATATGGGAAAATGGGTTAAATTAATGTATTATTTACAATGTTAAAAAATAATGATGCTATTGAGTCTTAAGACCTTAAAAGATGAAAAATCTAAAATCAAGAACAAAATGTCCTTGTGTTCATTGTTTCTCTTATTTGCTTTCATTATCAATGCTCTTCTGGTGTTCATTGTTCTTCTTCGAGGAAAAATCCACATCTGATTGAGTAATCCACATGTCATCTCTGTATTTCTTATATATATCGCCTCTGTAAAAGTCTCGAGTCCTATAAGCAAGCACAAACGAAGCCATCGCTCCAAACAAAGTCACTGCAGCCAAAATTGTGAAAGACTTGCTAAAGCAATGAGGTCCAATGCAAGTTAGGCCCTTGCCGTTCTTCACATTACCATTTTTAGTGGCTTCTCCATCATACAACTTCCCTATTACATGAACATTCAGTATATAAGATCCGAATGGAACTGCTAGTTGTCCACAATTGAGTAGCGTTGAGTAATGTTTGAGGCCGAAGAGATCAGAAATTATGGTGAATAGCAATGGAACTTGGGCTCCAAAGCTGAATCCAATAATCAACGCAGCTACGTAGACTGAACCTGTAAAGGGGAAGGCAATGAAGAGTAGCCCGATGAAGGTGAAAAGGTGGGTAAGGCCAAACATGAGAGGGCGAGGTAATTTGTATTTGGTCATAAGGGTTTCAGAGATAAACCCTGAGAAAACCCGACCGAAGAAATTGAAAATGGAAATCCATGAAATGAAGATGCTTATGGATTGAACTGGGTACTGAAGTGACTCGACGATCTGCCCAAAATTGTCAATGGCAGCAACGGATGACCCACATGCACAAATCGTCGCTATGAAAACAAGAGCCATGTCTTTGCTGAGGAGAGCTTGCAAGATGCTGAAATCTTCCCCTCTTTGCGGGGAAGAATAATTAGTTTCTAAAATTTCCTCTGGTTTCTTATCAGGAATTGAAACGGCAATCATCGAAGGAAGAACCTCGGCCGTTTGTTTGTTGAGATTGAAGAGCAAGAACTCTTCTTTAATTGCGATGAAAACGGGCACACATAGTAAGGAGACGATGACGGCGACGCCACCGACGTAGGCAACGTGAGAGAAAACAGTTTGTTTTTGGGTTATGGTGAGAAACATGTTGAACACCGCCAGAATGATGGACACGAAAAGCAATTGGTAGAACACTTTGAGCTCCTTTGGATGCTTCCGAGCATTGATTGTTCGAATTGTAAGCAAAAAAAGGAGAGATACAATGGAAGGTAGCCAGGAGAGAAGGAGGATGAGATTGGCTGGATTTTGGTGGCCGTAAATGGCTAAATAGAACTGAGACAAGACAGCCCCACCGAGGCCAACGAAACCCTTGAGAAGCCCTAGAATGAGGCCTCGTCGGTCAGGGAAGTTTTTGACGCTGGTGACCATAACGGCGGTGTTGGAGAAGTTCTGTGAATTAGCAGAGATGCAGATGTAAATGAACATTAGCCAGAACTGGGGCTTTGGGATATAGCCAGTAACAGAGAACCAGATCATGAAGTAACTGAAAAAGTTGAAGGATGAGCCCACAAGGAATAGCACCCACGGTGGAGCCACCTCGGCCAAAAGTCCGGCAAAAACCCCGGTGTTGGAGCCGAGATCTTTGGCGAAGGCCAAGATGTTAACTTGGGTTTGATTGTAATTAAATTGGGTCTTTATCAGTTTGGAGTATGATCCGAACAAGTAAGTTGAACCGCAGCCGATCATGATCAGAAACGAGGCAAATACTGAAAACCATCGTCCTTGTGCGACTTGCTTGACGAAACGCCAACTTTCTGCTACAGAATTATTGTTGGCCATGGTTCTTCCCCACCTTTTCCTTATACACAAAAGAAAAAAAAATGGTGCTAATTAATGGGGTCGAAGAAAGAAAGTGAGATTAATGTCCAATTTGGTGCATTATTAAAAGGAATTCAGTTCTATATATAGTTTGTGTACCAAAAGTCTGCCAGATTCGTCATCCGTTAAATTTGATAATGGTTGCAGAAACAAAGAAGTTCCTCCCATAGTTGTCAACAACATAACTAGCTTGTAGCTAGTTAGTTAGTTAATCAAACCCGATAAGACAACCTTTTGTCTAATTTTTTGTTATTTTCTTTTCCAAAACTCTTCTTCTCTCTCATTCTACATTATGTTTTATGAAAATATGAAAAGTTTGAATTATTAAATTTGTAAGTTTGTAACTTTACGAGCATTTCCAATATGCATTTTATAATCCTTTTAAAAAAAATATGCATTTTATAAGATAAGCTTTAACATTTAATTGGTTATATTTTTGAAGAAATTAAAGTAAGTTTTGTGTGACAATAATGGTATATATGTTTTAAGTTTATAATGATACAATTTCTATATAATTCACAATGCAACTTTATTTTGTATAATTAGTATATGTTCACAATGCGACATCAAGTTTCAGTAAAAATGTAAGACTCATTTTTTGTCTTTTAGCATTTGAATATGCATTGGATATATGGGTTATTTGAAATTAAAAATTTTGGTTGGAGGGGAAAGCTAGAAATAAAAAGAAATTGAAAAATGGAAAATTGTGAAATGCTTCGTGTTAGAAAAAAAATTAGAAAAACGATAATTGTAAATATTTGAGAATCAATATACGTTTGTAAATATTTTCCATCAACCATATCTTGTTGACATTTTTTGAAAAACGGTAAAAAGAAACTTAGCTTAACATAATATTTTGGGGAGGCATTTTCATTATTAGTATAAAATATGGACATTCAAATATAGCCTAAAGTTTAAAATTATAAAAAATATAAAAAAAAATAGCATAATCCACATCAAATTCAAAATCAAGTTTAATACGAAACACAACAAGAAAAATAACACTTATTCTAAATTTGAAAAAAATGAAAAGTCGTGACATTTTTATGATAGACTTTTTAATAGCACTAACAATTTTAAATAGATGACAGATCATTGAAACAATAATAATATTTAAATTTTGTTGTAACATTTTAATATTTAATTGGTTTTAAATATGAGTTTCTTTTTAGTTTTTAATTTGTGAGAGTTTTTACCTTTTTAAGGAAGAAAAACGTATTGGTAAAGATATTAAAAAGTTTACAAATTAATTACTTAATTTTGTATTAAATTCCTAGATCTAAAATTCTAGTATAAATATCTATCTTACCACACTCTCAAACACACAACATTTCAATCTTCTCTTCTCTCTAATTTCTCATATTTCTCTACTTTCCTCTTTTAAGAGCAATTGGCCAAAAGAAGTGTGTTCTTTGTTGTGGAGCTTTGAGCTCAACCTCATAGTGCAGAGGGGTTTGAGCTACACAACGTTTCAGTTGGGTTGTTGTATCCTGGAGGGGACAAACCAGAGAAGAACTGCTGCACCGGTGATTGATAAATAAATATATACCACAGAGGGCTTGAATCTCCTTAAATAGAGCGAGATACCCGCACCTCAACCTGATTGTTTACGTGTTTATTTCTCAATATTTACTTCATGTCCTCTGTTATTTGTAATTCTCCCATCAAATTTAACACATGAAGGAGATCAAGACAAACCACAAAAAACTTGCTTTACATTACCTAAGCTAATATTTTGGGCCATTAATCAAATTATTCTTTGTTATTATTGAAAAAATAGGTTAAAGTACAATTTTAGTTCCTATGATTTGAAAGTTAGAATTTAGTCTTTATGATTTTAAAAATTAGAATTTCATCAGTATGGTTTATAACTCATAAAATAGTCGTTTGATAAAAACCCTCCTAAATAACCGTAGGAACTATTTATATGAGGGTTTTAATGATAAGCCTTAAAATTAAGGCTTATTTAAATCCTCAAATGCTCGAAAAAACTCTTGTTTGTCCTAAGATTAATTGAAAATGGTGGAAAATTGTTTGAAAGTAGGAAATAATGAAATGTGATAGCAATTGGAAAAGAGTTCTAAGTAATGTGGTTCTTTTTGCAGGAATTTCGGAAATTTTCAAATCAAATTGCTAAACCGGTTTGGCAATCCTGGGCAGAGCATATATGGGAATTTTTGGAAATTGCTAAACCAGATTGCCAAATCTGATTTGGCAATTGTTTCTGGAGCAGGGAATGTGAAATTGCTAAATCATATTGCCAATCTGATTTGGCAATTGTGTTCTGGGCAGAAATCTATGGGCGCAAACGAAAAACCCATAAATGGGAAGCGAAAATTTTGCACGAATCAAGGGAATTGGAGCATGATTTTTGGGCAATCTTCAACCCTAATGAATGCCTACAAATGAGGAAGAAGAGGAGGAGCTATTAATCGGATTTTGAGGGCGATTTGAAGGATCAATTTCATGGGTTTTTGGGTTTTAAAAAAGGAAAAAATTCTGCATTAAACCCATTTCGAGATTCTTCAATTACAGCCCGATTTGGAGGAATTTAAGCACGAAATTTGGGCATTCTTCAACCCTAATGAAGGCATATAAATAGGGAAGAAGAGGAGGAGCAATGGAAGTCGATTTGGAGGCGAATTTAGAAGCAAATGTTGTGGGTTTTGTAGTTTTTTCGCAGCCTCTGTTTTTCATGTTTTTCTGCTGTTTTGGTCATTTTATTCAAGTTCCATCTCAGTTTTTCTTTAGTTTGTATTACAGGAGGTGGCTTGCACTTTTTCTAATCTCATTTGATGTAATTTTGAGGTTAATTCCAAGTCAAGTTCATGGATTTTTCTTTTTTTTTTTTTTTGCTCTGTTTTTTTTCTTCTTCACTTTTAGCTTCTGTAAACATTTTTAACTTTAAGTTGGTAGAAAGCCTTGGCAGAAGGGAGGAGACAAAGAAATTACATAGTTGCCCTTGTCACCTTGGCTTAATTTCTATTAGTTATCATTGCTTAAATTCCTAGGAATAGCCAATTTTCATTTTATAAGTTAGTGTTTTATTTAATTAATTCGCACCGTTTTCCTATGAACTCTTTCTTTAAAATTAGTTTTAGGATTTTCATCGAAATTATGAGCTAAAACTTCTTAGGGGGTTCAAGGATGTGAATTCCCTAAGAAGTAAATGTAGCCAAAATTCCAATAAAAACCAAGCCTACATCTCAATTGTTTGCTTGTGTTGATTAAATTTCCGTTGAGATCCTAGGTTGATCAACTAGGGTTTCAACTCAAGCTTAGATCTAATACCGACAGGGTTAGTGATAAGCGGATTTCACACAAGTAATGGAGTAAAAGAGCTTAGACATAAGCCATTCCTTACCCTAGACATAGGGATTAAGGACTCCAAGACCCATAAAATTGTGAGCCAAAAATTATCTAAGACAGAGGGATCACTATAGACATATAGGTCTCTCACTTAGCCTCCTAAAAAATCCAATTTCGAGGTAAATAGGAGATGCAATTTTGGTTTACAATTGAGTGTGGAGTAGGTTGGAATTGCAATTTTGGTTTGCAATTACGACTTAGGGCAATGACATTCTTGAGCCTCATCCTTTATCATTTCATTCTTTAAGTTCATCCAAATTGCTATTTCATATTGCCAATTTAGATTCAGCAATTTAATTCAGCAATTTTTAGTCATTTCGCGCATTGCCAAACTAGAATCTGCAATTTCAATTTAGCAATTTATGTTATTTCCAACATTGTCATTCTGGATTAGCAATTGGATTTAGCAATTTTGATTTTTCACCAACCCAACATCATTTTTGCATTTTTACTTTTCAAACTTGCACTTTTCCTTACACTTTTGCAAAACAAAATCTTTGTTACTCCGTTCCCTGTGGGATTCGATACTTGGTACTCAGATACCAATTTATATTACTTCGATCGCGTGCGCTTGCGTGACCACCGATCATTTAACAAACTATAAGGGACGAATTCTGACTCTTAAAATCATAGGACTAAATTCTAACTTTCTTCCAACCATAGAGACCACACTTGTAATTTAATCCAAAAAATATATATGAATAGAATTTAAAGTTTTAAAATAGAAAAAGAATTTAGGTTGTCTTCCATTTGTGTTCCATTCCCAAGGGGCTTTTCCACTAACATTGAGATTTAAAGTTTTACTTCCAAAAACACCTTAGGTTACTGGCGACCTTCACCAATTATAAAGGGAATTGAAGAAAAGAAGAAAGATTGGTATGGCCAACCATATCTACAGTGTCCTTAGAGTTTCCTTTGTTTTAGGTCAATAATAACAACTCCCGAGTTGACCTCAACTCTCAAGAGTCCAGAGTTCCTTGTTGCCTCTACCCTCTACTCTCTTTTTGAAGCAAAGTTAAAATTAAGCTATCAATTCACCATCTCTCTTTCATAAAAATTTATTAAGT
Organism: Trichosanthes truncata; assembly: GCA_033996785.1. Classification (NCBI taxonomy): domain Eukaryota; kingdom Viridiplantae; phylum Streptophyta; class Magnoliopsida; order Cucurbitales; family Cucurbitaceae; genus Trichosanthes; species Trichosanthes truncata. Next base: position 8,093,268 of record JAWPNB010000004.1, read on the forward strand.
AAATTCTTGAACTTGTCTCTATAAACATCGAATGATGATCCAACTATAGATACAATTCTATTTAGTGCACTGTTTGAATTTCTCTTTTATTTTTGACAATGGATAGATTACAAAAAAAATTAAAAAATGAAAAAAATCTCTAATAGGATAAAAACTATACTAATCCAAAATATATATAGAGAGAGAGCAATAAATTTATAAAAATTATTTTTAGATTTTGTGATTCTAAAAAAATATTTTTACGTTTTCAATGAAAATTGAAAATACAAAATTACACTAGAAAATATTCGAAAATCCTGAAAACATTAAAAGTAATTTTTTTTGCATACTATTTTCGCAAATATTGTAGCATTTAAAAATTATCATGGTAAACAATCTTATTTTAATTGAGCTAATTTTTGAAAGGCAAATGCCAGTTAGTACAGAAATTCTTTTCTATGAAAATATTTTTGTTTTATATCATCCAATTTTTATTTTTTTTTTTTTTGGAAAACACTGATTTTTACTGTTGTACTTGTACGCAGACAACGCTGTTGCAGACTATGAAATCGCCGCTATTTTTTTTCAGTAATATTCTGGAAAATAATTTTTAAAAAATCGTTTTTTGCTAATTCATATTCAAATAGCAACATTTTTAGTTTTACACCAAAAATAAGCTTTGATAATATTGCAACAAACTCCTAATAAACATACATATGGCATGCAATTAGAGATTATGGGAACTAAATTCTAACTTTTTTCTAACTATAGCAACTAAACGATGCCAGAATGAGAAATAAATATATTCAAATGATTGAAATTTTGACAATTAAAACCTACAAATTACAATAGAAAAATGAAAAAGAAAAAAAAAAAAGGAAAGAAACAGAAAAGGACCAGCCCATTGAGAACCCTCATTTGGATTGAGGAGCAACAATTTCTCCCCCACGGGCCTCCTCCTTGACTTCGTCTCTAAACTTCTTGTAAATGTCCCCTCTGTAAAACTCCCTAGTTCTCATCACCAAAACCAGCGAAACCAGAGCCCCAACAAACGTCACAATCGCCATTAACGTAAACGACTTCCTGTAACACTGCTTTCCAATGCAAGTCAATTCCTTCACCGCCGACCTGTCAAGCCCCTTCTCCTTCAGCTGCTTTAAAGCCTCACTGTCGTACATCATTCCGGCCACCTTCACATTCAGAATGTAGGACCCCAACGGGCTCGCAATTTGGCCGAAATTGAACAGAGTCGAGAAGTATTTCAGCCCGAAGAGCTCTGAAATTATGGCGAAAAGCAGAGGAAGCTGTGCGCCGAAGGAGAATCCGATGATGATCGATGCGACGTAGACGGAGCCCGGCGTTGGGAAGGCGATTAGGAGTTGGCCGATGCAGGACAGAAGAAGGACCAATGTCATCATTAAGGGTCTTGGGAATTTGAACCTTGCGAGAAGGGTCTCGGAGACGAAGCCGGAGAAGACTCTGCCGAAGTAATTCCAAATGCTTACTAATGAGACGAATGAGTTCACTGTTTTCGTTGGGTAGCCGAGTGATTCCCCAATTTGCCCCAAATTGTCCACTGCGGTTAGGCTTGTGCCGAGCCCACAGAATGTTGCGATGAACAGAACCAACATGTCGACGCTGAGGAGCGCTTGTAGGATTGTGTAATCGTCTCCTCTTGCTGGTTTGTCGCATATGTTGGAGAAACAAGACGCCGGTGGTGGATTTGGATTTGGATTTGGATTCTCCTTGATTTCCTTCGATTCTTTGGCGACAATTTTGGGTTCAATTGGTTTTGGTTGAGATTGTGGTTGTGGGTTTTCGTTGGGGATTGGGATTGGGGGGTTTTTCTTTGCATTCCAGAGATGAAGTTCTTCTCTAATGACAATAAACAGAGGAAGAAAAAGAAATACGCAAATGACTGTGGCGCTTGCGGCATAAGCGGTATGATTGAATTCCACTTTCTTCTGAACAATATTCATAAGCATAATGAAAAGCGCGAGCCCAATTGAGACATAGAGGAAATGGTAAAAAACCCTCTTCTCGTTCGGCTGTCTCTCCGCCCTGAGCCTCCGAATCGTGAAAACAAACACGACCGAGAGCGCCGCCGGGAGCCACCCAATTAGAAGGATCAAGGCCTTCGCATCGTCGCCGTAGACGGCCAAATAAATCTGCGTCAGAATGGCGCCGCTCAGCCCGGTGAAGCCCTTCAAAAGGCCCATCATAGCCCCACGGCTCTCGGGGAAATTCTGGATGCAAGTGACCAAAGCGCCAGTATTGGCAAAATTTTGGGAATTTGCACCAACGCAAATATAAAGACACATCTGCCAGACTTCCGGCTTTGCGATTCGGCCGGTGACGGCCAACCAAATCATGAAGTATCCGGTGAAGTTCAAGGCGGAGCCGAGGAGGAGGACGAACCAAGTCGGCGTCACCTCCGCCACTAAACCGGACAGCACACCGACGTTGGCACCGAGATCTTTAAAAAAACCCATCAGATTCAGAGTCGTTTGATCGTATCCAAGCGTTCTTTTGACCTCTTTCGAGTACACACCGAACAGATACGTCGCGCCGGCGCCGGCCATGATCAGAAATGTGGCGAACACCGTGAACCACCGGCCTTTTATCACCTGCACCGCGAATCGGAGCGCGCCGCAGCCGGATCCGCTCCTTGTGGCTGTTTCTGTACCCATTTTTGGAGATCTGTAAAAGGGATTTCCTTTTTGGATGGGATTGGCAGAAAATTAACGAAAAGAGAGATGGAGGAAGATGAAAGTACTCTGAAACATGTGCGAATGATGATTGAGTTGTGGGAAAAAAAAGAGGGAGATAGTGGAAGATTAAATAGTTAATGCAGTTGAAGTTTGTGTTTTAAATTTATATCTGTATACTGCTTGATTTGGATTTAGGGTAAGTGGAGATTTTTTTTTTTTTTTTTTAGTACAAAATTTTATCTAATTGGGATTTTGATTCGGTGGTTTCCTTGAGGGTAGGGATTACTGTTACCAAATTCTATCTAAATCTATTATCCAATTCTTATTAATCTCAATTTGTATGATTTTGTTTTGTTTTTTTAATATATATCCAATTGGATAAGCTATTTTAGCGATTTTATTGTATATCAATAAAATATCATATCGACGAATATTTCTATAACGTTTTTTTTTTTTTGAATTCAACAACATTTAAGGGTGGGAAATTCGAACCCATAACCTCTTAGTCATAAGTTTATACTTGATGCCAATTGCTCATGTTGGCCTAATTATTACAATTTATATTTATATTGAAGTTAATAGATATGTTTTTATGTTTTGTGGGTATTTATCAAAGATATTAAAGATATCGATCAATCTTTAATATCTATGTTAAATACTTTATATATATATATATATATATATATATATATATATTGAACTCTAATCCATGACTATATTAACATATCCATAGATATTTTCATATTTGGTTACAGTGAGGGTTAGGAGGGAAATTTGCTATAAGTATAGTTAGTACTTCCATTCATTAATTGTTACATCAACATTCTTTAAAAATGATATAGAGTCTACTAACATTAAATAATTATTTAGGAAAGAAAAAGCAGGGAGTAGGCTCGAAGGTAGGGGCGGATTTACCTCGGGCCTGGACCTCAAGTTTCAAAACTTTATAAATTATATATATAATAAATTGGTTAGTTTTAAAAAAAAAAAAAAAAAAAAAGACTTGTTGCTTGGTGGTTGTACACTCAAGCTCACCCTCACTGCTACACTGTAGCTAGAGTTTGATTCTTGGTACCGCACTTTTCTATTTTTTGTGTATATGTATATCAACAAAAATTATTTATTCTTTTTATTAATTTAAAAAATTATAAACAATTTATTTCAAGTAAAAAAAATAGAATTTAATATTGTAGATCATATGTGCTTTAGGCAAAAGTATATAAATATTTAAAAATATGAATAACTACAAATATATTATGGAATAATTTTCTTTTAGAAAAGTATCAATTTATACCCCTAAACTTTGGGATTATATCAATTAAAACTTTAAACTAATAATTATATCAATTTAAACTTTAAACTTTCCTATTTGAATCAATTTAAAATTAAACTTTTTACTTGATATGCAATATAAAAGAAAGTTAATAAAAATATTTTAAGATCTTAGTAAAAAATTTTAAAGAATAAACTATAATTCTTATAAACGAAAAAAAAAAATCTTATGATTTTAAGTTGTTTTTACCTTTTTGTATATTTAGGTAGAAAAATATAAGCCATCTATTGAACGAATGAATATAAAAGAAATATAAATTAGTATCGATGTAGTTAAAAATGATCTTCATACGACTTTAAGCCCCCTAACATATAATTCTAGATCCGCTACTGGTCGGAGGTTAGGTGCATTTAGTTTGAAAAGGATAAAATGTGTAAATGTGAGAAAAAGGAAGTTTTGGTTAAGTCAAAGCATAGGGAACTGGGGGCGAGAGGGAGAAAGCAAAAGAGTGGAACCAAAAAACAGAAAGATCCAAAAACGAGAGGAATAAAAAAAAGGGATGAAATGTATTCAAATTTGTGGGAGTTGGAAAATTAAAGAACAATGTGCCAAAGAGAGAGGGAAAAAAAAAAAGTAATGTGAAAGGGATTTTGGAGGATAACGCTTTTAGTAATTAGTAGTATAGTATTCTATTCAACACGTGAAGTCGTGGAAAACTGAATTTGTCTTGCAGTAGCACGGGTTTATCAATATTCTTCTTCTTCTTTTTTCTTTTTTCTTTTTTTTTTTTTTTTTTGAAAAGGTTTATCAGTGTTGTTCGATTTAAATATTTAGCAAAATTGAATATTGTTCATGCATTTTTTTTTTATAATAATAAATAGAGACAATGTATTAGAAATTGGGCCCAAAATCAGAACCAAAAGTGTCCGTCTAGGGATGGCAGCGTAAATAACAAGGCAGTATCAATTTGCTTGCCAAGGGCTAACCTAGCAAGAGATATTTAAAAAAATGAAAAAAAAATCAAATTTGATTCAAAACTCGTCGGATTGTATCAATTTGAAACCTAAACTTTCAATTTCATCAAATTAGATCCTAAACTTAAATAAGTGTTCCAATTTTTACTTTCGATTCAATTTTCGCTAATTTGCCCATGAATTTTAACAAAAACGGGCGTAAAAATCTTCATAAATTCATTCATTTCAATAAACTAAATTTTTGAACGTAAATAAGTTTGTTCAATGCACAAATTAGCCATTAAATAACCTTATTAAAATTCATAAATTTCAATAAAAATTTAGCTCTAATGTCGTTTTTCTCTAAAATTTATCAATTTCCTATTGTACATATATTCTGTAATCAATTGAACGCATAAGAGCAAACTTTTTTTAAAGATATTTGGAGAAAAAACTTATTAGAGGGTTTAAATTGTAACACTTTTTAAAATTTGAGGTTAAAATTGCAACACTTATCTAAGTTTGAGATATAATTTGATGAAATTGAAAGTTTATGGTTAAAATTGATACAACTTGACAAGTTTAAGGGTCAAAATTGATTTTTTCCCTTAAAAAAAAGAAAAGGAATAATTCATTTTTATACCTAAACTTGACAAGTGTATCAATTTTTATTCCAAACTTTCAATTTTATCAAGTTGGATCAAACTTTGATAAATGGTGTAACCTTTATCTTAAATTTAAGTGTTATGATTTTTACCTTCTTAGACTTTCGTTAATAAAATAGTTAAAATATATTCTTATGTGAATTATAAAACATACATTTTATATGAAATTGAGAAAATTTTAGATAAAAACAATACTCAAGTTGGATTGTTGTTAAAATTTGTAAGTTTTGAGATATTTGTTTTAGTGGTCGATCTTGTGCATTAATTGAGCTTAATATTTTGCAAAATTTATTTTTGTTGAAACTAATAAATTTTAGGAGATTTTATTTACTTTTTTGTTAGAGTTAGTAGATGACTTTAGTGGAAATTGTATGGTGGTAAAAGTTGGGGTATTTGTCTAAGTCTAAGTTCAATTTGATGCAATTGAAAATTTATAGTAAATATTGATGCAACATGTCAAGTTTAAGAATAAAACAAAATACTTTTTAGGACAACCAAAACAAAATAGAAATACTATTATTTATTTATTTTGAATATGGAAAGTTGTTTTTAGTTTGAAATTCATTAAATGAGTTTTGTTTTTTTTTTTAGTTTGGGTTATAAGAAAGTTGTTTTCAGTTATCAAAATAGTTATTTGGTAGAGATATTTCTATTTGATTTATTAATTTGGATACTGAAATAATATTAATATTGTGTCCATTTTGAAATATATATATCAAAAAATTGAAATAGAAAATAAATGAATAGACTAAAGCGGTCAATTTTTAAAAGCCCAAACAGACGTTTCTCGAAAGCATAGAAAATAAAAGGGAAATTTGCAGGACTCATTTTTCGGCGCATCGATGTTATTTGACCCGTGTTTTAAAATTAATGACATATGGCCCTTTTCGTACTCTACATCCTGTCTAAATTATCGTAAGTGTATCGTATACTTTCATTCTTGTTCTAACTCTAACTCTCTAGTTCTAGATCTTGCTCTCTCACTCTCGCTCTCGCTCATGATAGTAATGATGAGTGGTCGAAAATCTGGAGAAAAGAAAGATAAGGAAAATCACTCTCTAGTTCTCACTCCAAGTCTCTCGCTCGTGATAGTAATGATTGGTCAAAATTCTAGAGAAAAGAAAGAGACAAGGAAAATTAGGGCCTGTTTGGTATGCAATCCGGATTCTGTTTTATGTTTTCAGATTCACTGAGTTCAGTGAATATGCGTTTGGCAGACTTGTTTTCGAAAACTGTTTCCGGATTCTGTGATCCAAATAGTAAAAATTCTGAAAACAACTTTTTTATGTTTTCATTGTATCCAGATTTTGAATTTGAAAATTTAAAATGCAGAATTACATTAGAAAATACCAAAACTTTAATAAATATAGTTTTTGATGTTATAAACTCAATTTATTTTTGGTAAATTAAAATATGTATAATTTAATATATTATAAATTATATGATATTGTAAAATAATAATTGTACAAATTTTATAATAAAAATCATGTTCATAAATTAATTAATAATGGATTATATTCAATCTAATATTTAGTTTTACAACTACAACTAGTTAATGGTCTATAAATATATTATAGAACACATTTTGAACAATTGTTTAAATTGGAATCAAATTTCTAAATCTGCTACCAAACACATATCTGAAAACATGAAATACAACTCTGTTTTTATTGAATCCCTTGTTTTCAAAATTCTGTTTTCAGATTGCATACCAAACAGGCCCTTACTCTCTAATTCTCGCTCTCGCTCTTGTTCTCGTTCTTGTTCTCGCTCGTTCTCACTCTCGCTTTAGCTTGTTTTCTCTCTCACTCTAGCTGGTTCTCGCTCTCGCTCTAGTTCTGCTGCTCTAGCTCTTCTCTGACATAATTTTTTCTTGTCTTTTTTTCTCCAGATTTTCAACCACTCATTTGAGCAAGAGCAAGAGAGCTAGAGCAATAGTGTTTCTGCGTACGAGAGCGTGAACAAGTAATACCGCCTCATATTGCCCTCATGTGTAATTTTGCGCACTATGCCACGTCAGAATGAGTCATATTTCATTATTTTCAAAATGCAGGTCATCAATCATTGAAATGCTGGAAAACGGGTAATCCGTACAAAAACTCCAAAATAAAATAGACAAAAGTTGAAAGCACCAATCAAAAGCCCAAAATAGCATATGTATTCGCCTTATTATTTGATGATGACGATGAACATTTTACAACCCGAATGAAACCAAGAGCTTAGAATGAAATCTGAGAGCAAGTCGACGAGTCAAGGAGGGATTTGTTTGATTTTCATTTTAATTGTCCAACTCATGTGCAATGTAATAAAAAATGTGACATGTCCGTCGGTCCACATTAGTACATAATGGTCTATCATCTTTTTGTTAGGTTAACTTAAGGTTGAACCTTTTTAGAATAGTTTTCCAAATCTTGGGAGCTAAAATATTACTTTTGAAATTTCAAGAGCCAAATAGATATCAATCTCAAATCTCAAGACAAAAGTGTATTTTACTCTAAATAAAAAGCATGTATAAAAAAAATCAGATTGATTTTAAAATTCTTTTTTAAGAAACACTAGAGAGATAATTATCCAACAAAAGTCATTAAAGGATTAACCAAAAGTCTTTAAGGATTAATATTCACTTTTGAATGCAAACCAAACAAATTTGTTATTAGAAGTATTTAAAAAAAGTAACTAAATACAAAACTAAAAGTAAGGTTTAAAATGTTGATGTCGAAAGAAATGTTGAGGTCTCAATTTTATGGAAATGTCGATGGAAATATTGATAATATATTAATGTCGATGGATATTTTTAGAAGTATTAAAAACAAAAAAACAAAAAATAATTAATAGATAAGCATTTTACATCTTTTAAATGAGTTAAAATAATTATAATTAATATTATATTCACATTAGTTACATTTTGTTGCTTTTAATTTTAATATTTCATTGATTTTTTATAGTATAATGAAAATGACGAATCATCTCTTATGTCGATGTTGAATCCATGAATATGTGGAAATGTTGATGAAAATTTTGACATCTCAACAAAATTTAATACTTTGACTAAAAGTATTTTTATTAAAAAAAAATTACGAAAAAGTACTTAAACTAAAAGTATACCAAACTCTCACTCATATACTTAAATAACATTTTCTAAATAGTTTTGCAAAAGGTTAGTTTTTAATATTATTTATAAAAAATAATTTTAATTTTTTTTTTTGCTGCCCCATAAAAAATATAGTACATTATGTGTTTATGTCCTTCGTAACTTTTAATTAAAAAAAAATCAAAATAATGATATTTCAAATATGGAAAATTTACATTTAGTTTGAAAGTTATTACTTGGCTGATATACTTCCACTTTATTCAGTATTCTTTACCATTTTTTCAATTATGTTAAATTACAAATTTGTTTCTTATCATTTGGAGAAAGTTAGAATTTAGTGTTATAGTTTTAAAAATTATAATTTTGTCCATATAATTTGATAAAACTCCATAAACAGTCTCTACCATTAGAGACCACTAAACATTTGAGTATGTGGTCGTTAGAAGCCACTAACAAATTAAGTACGTGGCAAGATAGCTAACTGCCACACGTACGAATCTGTTAGTGGCTTCTAATGTTAAGAACTATTTATGAGGTTTTATCAAACCATAGAAATGAAATTCTAGGTTTTAAAATCATAGGAATTAAATTCTAACTTTCTTCCAATCATAGGAACCAAATTTGTATTTTAACCTTCAATTTTGACTTCTGATTTTTTTTGTTCATTTTTTAAGGGGAAAAAAAAGGAAAAACAACAAATAAAAAGAATCACCAACCTGAACGAGCTTAATTGGGTAAAATATATGTTCTCGGTCAAGAGGTTAAAGGTTCGAATCCTCACCTCTCCACATGTTGTTGAGCTAAAAAAATATGAGTAGGCAGTACATATGTCATCTTTTCTTGTCCAGATTTTAATTCAAGGAATGCTTGCCAGAACGTGAGCAACATAGACACCGTTTGATAACCATTTAGTTTTTAGTTTTTGGTTTTTGAAAACTGTGCTTGTTTTCTCATTATTTCTCTACCATGAGTTTCATCTTTTTTTTTTTAAGAAAATATTTGAATTCTTAGCCAAATTTAAAAAAAAAAAAAAAAAAGTTTTTGAAAACTATTTTTTTTAATTTTCAAAACTTGAGTTAGTTTTTGAAAATATAGATAAAAAGTAGGTAACAAAACAATGAAACTCATAAGTGAGTAGTATTTATAAGCTTAATTTTAAAAAACTAAAAACTAGGTTATCAAATAGGACATAGTTTTACATTTTGTCTTCCTAATTTGAATATTTGCACAATAATATTATTATCTCATTATCCAAAAAAATTATGATACATATTCTATATTTTTTTGGTTGTGAACGTCTGCAAATTTAAAAATTGTAGACGGTCGGTTTTCCATATTCTGATATGTGATTTTTTTTTTTTTAATAATTTTTTTAGTACTACAGGTTATAATTTAGAGGGAATTACAATAATAATAATAATAATAAAAGTATGATATTACATTAACAGTTCAACATTTTTATTTGTCTTTGTTGCAAATTGAAGTATCCTTTTTTTTTCCGAATTTATACGTAAATAACTTTTTCTCGAATAATAATACTATCTACAAAATACATCATTGTTATTAATAAAGAATTTTATATTTATCTTCCTATTATACCCTCGTTATTATGTGGTACATTTTTTTATTTAAAAAACAATTAAAATACCTTTTCTAGGACAAGCAAAACAAAATCAATACTAGTATTCTGAATATGGAAAGTTGTTTTTAGTTTAAAATTATTAAATGAGATTCGTTTTTTCTTTGGGTTACTTATAAGAAAGTTGTTTTCGATTATCAAAATGAGGTATTTTTTTTTTCTTTTGAGATCAAATGAGGCACTTATATATATGGTAAAATAAACTCCATTAATGGCAAATATAACAACAACATTATGTATTTGCAAATATAACAATTTTGTATAAATAATTTGCACAGACCTAAATAATATAGTTTGGGGGGGGCCAAATTTTAATAATATTTTGGGAGCCAACGCCATCCTTTCGCTTTATATCAACTAATGGTCAACTCTACTTGGAGGCCTTTTTAGATTTCTATTTCGAACTTTAGAGACAATTAAAAATCAAATTCAAACCCAATGAACAAACATGTTACTTTTGAAACCTCAAGGACCAAATAAAAATTAAATTTGCCAACAAGAACATAGTTCAACTGGCATGAAGTATGTGCTTATGACCAGGAGGTCATGGGTTCAAATCCCCCCACTCCCAAATGTTGTTGAATTAAAAAAAATTAAAATTGAATTCAATTATCAATAACCAAAAATGTTATAGTTTCTAAAATTTGGAAACCAAATAGAAATTAAGTTTAAATACTAGAGACAACCAAAAGTGTATTTTATCCAAAAAACAATTACAAAAACTATAGTTTAAAAATTACAAAGTCAAAATAAATTAGAATACATAAGTTAGTTATTATAGTTTGTTCAAACACAATATTAAATAAGAATAATGAATATGTAATGTAGTTCAATGATTCTTACTAATTAGAGTTAACCAATATATAATTTAATTAGTGATTCTTATGATTACAATTAATATCTTAGGCTTCGTTAGATAACCATTTGGTTTTTGGTTTATGAAAATTGTGCTTGTTTTCTCACAACTTCTTTACAATGGTTTAGTTTTCAAAACTTGGCTTGGTTTTTGAAAATATAGGTAAAAAGTATATAACAAAACAAAGAAACTCATAGGTGGAAGTAGTGTTTATAAACTTAATTTTCAAAAACACCAAAAACTAAAAACTAAATGATTATCAAACGGTGCCTAAATTAATCAACAATGTATGTTATAGAATAAAATTATATCAAATAATTTAAGTTAATCAATTATTTATAAATTAAAAAAAAAAGTTATATTAGTGAATATTTTCTAGAAAAATATATATTTGTAATTAGTTTAAAGAAAATACATATCTATAAATAAAAAAATTTAAAAGTTACCCATTTTAATTCTTAAAAAAAAAATCCCAAAAACATAATAGGTAAATATGTTAAAAGCTAATTAATCTTTTTTAAAAACAAAATTTAATACATATAAAATATTTAAAATGAAGAATAATCTTTTTATATACATATAAAGGCCAAAAGGTCATATATATATATATATATATATAACAAAACAAATTAAATAAAAAAATACGGGGGCCATTGCCTGCCCCCTAAATCCACCCGACCTATTTAGACATTTTTATGTAATTCTCTTTTAAACCTCATATATCACTGATAGACTAATAGACATCTATCATTAATTTATGTCTATCAGTCTATTAGTGATAGACGTATAACATTAATAAACATCTGTGATTGATAAATTACTCAATTTGCTATGAAGTCTATCATTGATTTCTTATATCAACATATTAAAATTTATAGATCTATGGTATTTAACTTTCATTTTCTATCAGTGATGTTTGCATACTTATTTGCTAGCATGTCTATCATTAATTTATCATATCAATTGAATAAAAAATGGTATATAAGTGATATTTTACTTTATTTTCTATCAATAATGGTTTGCATACTCATTTGCTATTAGGTGATATATCATTGATATACTATATCAATAGAATAAAAAATTATATGTAAACGATATTTGGTTTTGTTTTCTATCGATAATTGTTTGCTTACCTATTTAGACATTTTTACGTCAATCATTGATTTACACTTATCAACCTATTAGTGATAGACATATCATTAATAGATGTAAAAATAGTCTACTAGTGATAGATGTCTATCAATGCTATCATTGTTGGATATAAAAATGGTCTATCAATTTTAGACATTTATCTATGCTATCATTGGTAGATGTTGTTTAATAGTGATATACCATATAAAAAAATGGTATATTAGTGATATATAGGAGTAAAAAGGGAATTGCATAAAAATGTATAAATAGGTGAGCATATTTTTTTTAAATATTGTCATGTGTGCAAAATCAATATCATGTTGCTATATTTACAAATATAAGAATGTGAATTGTTACTCATTAAAATTTCCTTATCAAAATGTTGTTCTCTAGTTGAGATTAGAGATGTCCACGGGCCGAGGCAGGGATGGCTTCCCCATCCCGTCCTCGCCCTGCATTTCATTCACGTCTTCGTTTATGACTTTTATTTTTTTATTTTGATTAAATAATTTTTTTATAGAAAATTTCTATTTAAATTGTTGATTCCAAATGAGAAATTTCTATTTAAAAAGATTTTTTTAATTTCCTTAGAAAAACAAAATAATATTCCATAAAAGTTTAAATTTAGGGTTTGTTATATATTATATATAAATATATATTAAAGAAATTTGCTCTAGGGGTTTGGAGTGCACTGTTCAAAACTATGGGGTTGTGTTTCAAACCCATTGGGTTTTGAACACAGTGGCTCAAACAACGTTTTGGGTTTAGATTTCAAAACCATCCAAACCCAACACGGTGCTCCAAATGCCCCCTTAGTTGTGTTATGGGTAATTTTGGACCAAAAGAATAAACCCAAGATAGAAGAAAAAATCAGGAACAAAGCTAATAGAAAAAGACCCAACGCAGAACATACTCGAAAAAATGCGGAAGGACCAAGCCCGAGAGCAAAGAGAAGAAGAAGAGAATTGGGTCGAAGCCCAAATTCCCTTCCTCAGCCTCAATAAAGAGCCGAGGTCGAGGCTAGGGTTGGCCTTTTAGGGGGGCATGTGCCATGCATGCCCCCAGCCCATAGCGACTTCATTTAATCTAGTTTGATTCTTTCCGTATCCAATTCGCAGAGGAAACGGAAAAATCTTAGGTTATTTTCCATATAAATACTCTTCTTCAACCTACAGAGAGTAAGTTTTTTTTTCATTCTCTAAACCCTGCTACACACAAATTCTCTTATCTAATTTAAGCATCGAAGCCTGTGTGGCAAGCGCCACACCAGTGTGCAGTTTCTTCTTATTTTGTAGGCCACGTCTTCTCCCATCAATCAAATTCACTGTTGCTATCACGTGAAGGTTATGTGAGATTTCTTCTATTCGGATTTTGGTAACAAAAAAGTTGTGTTATTACTTTTATTATTTCATCAATTGTTATTTGTATTAGTAATTTATTAAGCAATCTTAATTTTTTTTTATTAATAAGTTATCTATTTATAATTATTAATTAATGTCAATTATTATAATTTTTTATTCCTTAAGTAACTATTTTTTTCTGCTTATTAATTATTATATAAGTGTTAAGTTGTTGTTTATCTAGTTGATTATCTTATTAAATCCTTGTTTTTTTTCTATAATAATTTATTATTGTTAAATGATATTGAAGTGATTGTTCTTATTTTTCTTAATTATATAAATTATTTATCACTTATATTTTTTATGAGTTATATGATATATTTATATATCTTATTGTAATTTGAATAAACTGTAACGACCTAACTCTAATATAGGATACGACCCGACTACTAATACAAGATTTCTGAGAGTCGCTACTACATGAATGAGAAACATGGACTTTTGAAAACAAATAAGCGAAAGCTCAAGCAAACCAAAGAACATTTCATTAATAAAAAGGAGATAAAAATCAAGATACTTTGAGTTCGGGATCCCAACAAGAGTAAGTTGTAAAACTGAATAAATAAAGAGCATTTGAGTAAATAAAATAAATAGATAAACAACCAAAGCAAAAGTCATGAAACTAAGAGTTTATTCTAGGATCTTAGGGATTCTTGTCCAATACTATCTCCATAGCCTTGCCAAGCTGAACGTCCTCACCACGTGCCTCGTAGGTCTATGCACCATATGAAAAGAAAAGTAAAGTAGCATGGGTCAGTATAAAAATACGATACTTAAGCATAATTGTAGTGCTAAAACATATGGGGTCCTAACTTGACATAAACATAGGGTGTTGATGCATAAAACCCTTTAACTGAAAACATAGTCATTTCATGTCTAGGTGAACAATTAACTTATCCCCAAGCTGAACCAACTATGGTATTGTGAGTGACATTCCTGTAAGACAAAGTGCCACTAGAAGGTAGGTGGCCCCTTAGTAGAGCTAGACATTTCACAACACAATACCCATGAAAACATACATTCTAACCATAAGGGGTGTGACCCTCAAGCTATAACATGTGGGGAGTGAAGGGAATAATCTAATTAAACCCAAGCGGAAGCGTAGGAATCGGTTTGAGTTTATTTAGAATTAAATAATAATAGTATGGTTAAGCATAACATACCTTGAAAATATGGAGAATCTTCCAGCGGATCTTTATCTCTTCCACAAAGTCTTCCTAGCTATGACTCGAACACAGGACCAAGGCTTGTGGGAGCCTCTTGAAAGAAAATCCACAAGGGATTAAAGGGGAAGAGGTCTAGAGAGAATTCTCTAATTCTCTCTATTGAGGAGATGTGTGTTGTGAAGAAATGCCCAATGGTTCACCCCTAGGGTTCTATTTATAGTAGTCTAGGGAAGATAATTAAATAATATATTTTAAAATCTAAAATATTAAAATATATTTATCTAACCAATTTGAATTTTATTCAAACATTTTAAAATTCTCCTACGACATTTATTTCCTAATTTGAATCCAATTCAAATTTAATAAATATATTTTCTTTAATGTATTAATTATTTTAATATTTAATGTATCAAATACAATAAATATATTTTTCTCTTTTATGTTTAATATATCTAATATATTAAATATTAATTTGAACACTTCAAATTAAATATTAATTTGAACATTTCAAATTTTAATATGTAATGTATCAAATACAATAAATATATTTTCCTCTTTTATATTTAATATATTTAATATATTAAATATTAATTTAAACACATCAAATTCAATATTAATTTGAACATTTCAAAATTTTCTTTCAACTAAATTGATCTTTTAGTGTTACTATGAGCTAGCAAGGGGACCTTATGGACCTATAGATTATAAGCTCCAATGATACAAAATTAATTAATTAAACTCTTTAATTAATTAATTTTCATTCATTAACTCTAGGGTCACTCCACTATAGACCTAGAGTTGCATTCTTATGCACTGTAGGACAAGTTGTGTCCATAGATATAATCATTACATACAAGTCCATCCTTAACGAGTTGTTCGTAATTACAACTGGGTCAAAAGTCTATTTTACCCCTATAATTACATCTTGCACCTTAAGTACCACTGATCCTCTAATGAACAATCTGTTTATAATCTAATTATAAACTAAATCCCTCTCGGGCCAGTGAGAGGGTGGGACCCCATTGCTCAAGTCCCGAAATCAACACTTAAGGGAACTACTCATCTACTTACCCAATATGGGAATGAGTGAATTCCATATTGTGAGATTATGTTCCCAACTCCCTATTTGGTCAAGTCCCCAAAATGGTAGGCATATTGAATCGGCTACAAAAGCCACTCTCACCCATGCAAATCAAAGGACAAGCCCTCATAGGCAGGAGTTCATAAGTCACTCAGGATTAAGATCGAGTAGCATATGATCATCCTGATGAAATATTAATCTTCTCAATTAACGGATTTATAAGGAGAGATTAAATATTTCGTGGTCCAGTCTTATACAAACTCATTGTATAAGATACCCCCACTCACATGTCTCCACATGAATGATTTGGATCAAATCATTTGTAACTATTACAAAGTGGGCCATATCAATAGTGTTACTAGGATAAGGCACCCAACCTTATCCATATACTATGACCATTTAGGTTATTTCTTGAACATGATCCTCTCGTATGTCAACCACATACTATTCAAGATTACAATAATAACCTTGGATTTTTCATATAATGGATAATATTATATTGCAAATAAAATAATCAAAATTATTATTAATTATTAAATAAATTATTAATTACGAGGTTTTATGGCATAAATCCGAACAGGGAGTGACCCTCAAGCTGTAAACATGAAAGGATTGACCCTCAAGCTGTAAACATGGAACATCCATGGGATCATACATGAAATCATACTTAGAAGCATTCGAGCAAACATACATGACATGGGAAATGTAATTGTCACTAGCATACAAGGTCTTAGGCTAATCACACCTTTAACTTAGATCCTTATGAAATCATACATGAGTCTTAAGCACGAACATCATTTTATTGAGGCCTCTAACTATGCTAAAAACCTTACATCCATGAACAGCCCATTTCAAAATCCACATGCCAAACATACTTAGGAAAATTACAAGCTTAAAAAAATTACAGATAACAAATAAGTCAAACTCAACATGCTTCACATACAGAAATTCAGGTCATGCTTATCCAATCATAGCCTTCCAAAATATAGATAATCTTATACAATACCTTAAAGGGGGTTTGGTCTAATTGGCTACTTACCTTCTAAGCCAATTCAAAAGTCAAAACTCCTAAAAGTCCTTTGAACCACCTAGAACAATTTCAAAGAAAACAAATGTGGGGAAATTCCAACCTCTTGATAGGGGTGTTCACTGAGAGACAGAATATCGACTCGACCAACCGAACCGACATTGGTCGATCGGTTTTCCTACACGATTGGTCGAAGTCGATTTTTTAGAATTTATAATTAGTGGTCGGTCTGTTGGCAGTCTAGGTTATGAAAAACCCGTATATATAAGTGTTATTATTATTTTTTAAAATAATATCAACTATAGTCTGAGTCTACAGATAGCCACTCCACCACACAGCACGCACATTTACTTTAGGGTTAAAGGGCAGAGGCTTCAAATTTTCAAATCTCACTTTCTCTGTCTCAGACTCACGGCTGGTCCTCTCCATCCAAAGCTTCTTCAGTTCTTCTTCTACTCACTTCGCCATTACTGCCTCATAGACAGTGACGCCGACGCCACTTCTTCTTCTTCTCTCTTCACCGCCGCCTCAGATCTCCCCGCGCCACTTCTTCTTCTTTTCTCTTTGTCGTCGCCTCAAACCTCCCTAACGGCTGAATGCTGCTTCTTCTTCTTCTCTCTTCGTCGTCACCTCCTCAGCCACGCCACATCCTCCTCCTCTTTTCCTCGAAATGGAGTCCTCTAATTTTGAAGGGTAACGATTCAAGAACCCAATACTATTTTGGTTGAAATGAAAGTATTTGGCTTTGAGTTTTTTGTCATTTTTTGTACACTCAAAAATCCAATACTATTTTTGTTGAAATGAAAGAAAAGGACTGTGATAAAAAGAAAAAGAGAAGAAAAGCAGTGATTGGGTTTTTGAAAGAAAATTTAGATGGTGTTTTCATATTTTTATTGGGTTTTGAGAGAGAGATTTGAAATTATTCATTTTGGTAGATGGTAGTGGTTGTGTTGTGGTGATTGTCAAAATCAAAATAGTGGTATTTATAAAGGGAGTTTTTTTTTTTAGCATTAAAGGTGTTTTTCATATTTTTATTGGGTTTTTGAGAGAGAGATTTGAAATTATTCATTTTGGTAGATGGTAGTGGTTGTGTTGTGGTGATTTTCAAAAGAAAAACAGTGGCATTTATAGTGGGATTTGAAATTACAACATTGTTTGCTTTTAGCATTAAAGGTATAAAGATGCCAAAACAACAAAATCAAAAGTAAATCACTTAAATCAAAAAATCCATTCAATCGAGTTGGTTTGATTAGTTGAATGGAGTTGTATAATCTTAGTTTGTATACATGAAGAATTTCAATAGAAAGTGGAACTTGGTGCTTTCCTTTCAACCAAGTGCAAAATTGGAAAAGAGATAACGATGCTTTTCTTTTAATGGAGTTGTATGATATGGCCTTAGTCTTTTTTAGTTTAAACTTTAAATCATAATATGTTTATTGCTCATTATTTATTAATTTAATTTAATTTCTTGTTGTACAGAGAAAGTAGTCCAGATAGTTCCCTTGTTGTTGAGAATACAATGAGAGTCAAGAAAATTATAAGCAAGGGCAAGGCTAAGGTTGGTTGTTCTAGTCTTACCAAAAAGCGTAAGAATACTAAAACCTCTATAGTTTGGGATCATTTTGTAAAAATCGAACATTGTGATCCTGGCGATCTGTATGCTAAGTGTAAATATTGTGGGGTTAAGTATGCATGTCATTTCAAGCGCAATGGTACTGGTACTTTGAAACACCATTTAGAAAATTGTAAGAAATACCCTTACCAAAGGAAGAAAGATCCAAGTAGGGGTGTTCAAAAAACCCGATGACCCGAAAAACCCGATCAACCCAACCCAATTCAACGGTTTGGGTTGGGTTATCAACTTGTTTGGGTTGGGTTGGGTTCAAACAAATGGAAACTTTATGGGTTGGGTTGGTTCGTGGGTTCACTAAAAAGGAGTTTGGGTTGAACCGAACCAACCCGAACTTCTTATTAATTTAAAAAATTAATTTTTTTACTTATATTACAACTATATGTACATATATTTATTTTAATTTTATAATTATTTTTAGATTATTTATTATTCAACAACTTTTTAAAATAAGTTTTTGAGTCTTTGGAAGGTAAAAATTCATGATATAAATTGAAATTGAATTGCTAATCTTAATTCAATATTTAAAAATAAATAAATATATATTTTATATATCAATACTTAACTTTTTCTTAAAATAAAATTTTGAGTTTATAACCCGACCAACCCGAACCAACCCAACCCAAATATTTCATGGTTGGGTTGGGTTGGGTTCATTATTTAATAAGGGTTGTTTGGGTTGAAGAGATTTGCAACCCGAATAATTGGGTTGGGTCTAAAACGTACCTCAACCCGACCCAACCCAACCCACGAACACCCCTAGATCCAAGACAACAACAATTAGTTTTCAAACCTAAAGAAGCTATTTGTGTTGAGGATTCAAAACTTGGTTGCAAGTCATTTAGTTTAGAGAGTTGTCGAAGAGCTCTTGCTGAGATGCTTATTTTAGATGAATTGCCTTTTAGGTTTGTGGAGGGTATAGGCTTTAAAAGATTCATCAACAAATAAATAGCTTTGTATGAGCCTAAGTTTCTCATTCCATCTCAAATAATTATGGCGAGGGATGTGCTTAAAATATATGTTAGTGAGAAAACACGTTTGAGGGACATGTTTAAGACAAAGCAATATAGAGTTTTTCTCACTACTGATTGTTGGACTTCTTGACAAAACTTAAATTATATGGTATTGTCGGCACATTTCATTGATTCTGATTGGAAATTACACCAAAGGATTCTTAGTTTTTCTACCATTGAGAATCATAAAGGAGAAACCATTGGTAAGACCATTGAAATGAATTTAAAGAGTTGGGGTACTGAGAAAGTCACAACTTTGACTGTTGATAATGCAAGTTCGAATGATACTGTTGTCGCTTTTTTTATTACGAGATTTGATAGTGGGTTATTGTTGGATGGTGAATTTATGCATGTTAGATATTGTGCCCACATATTAAATCTTACTGTATGTGATGCTTTCAGGGAGCATTATCAGTGCATTACTAGGATTCGCAATGTTGTAAGATTTGTGAGATCTTCTCCTGCACGTTCTAAAAAATTTAAGAAGTGTATTGAAAGTCAAAAGATTTCTTGTAAGAGTTCGGTGTGTCTTGATATTACCACTAGATGGAACTCTACTTATCTTATGCTTGAGGCGGCTACGAAGTTTCAAAAAGCTTTTGACATATTAGAGGATGAAGAACTTGCTTATGCAAATGAAGAACGACCTACTAAAGAAGATTGGGAGAATGCTAGGATGTTGCTTAGGTTCTTGGAAGTGTTTTATAATGTCACTTAAAAAATTTCAGGCACTTTGTATACCACTTCTAATATGGTTTTCCATCAAATTAGCACAATTCAAAATTGCATACAAAAGAATTCTGAGGATACTGGAAATAAAATTCTTTGTGATGTGGCTAAGAGCATGAAGACTAAAATTTGATAAGTATCGGAGAAATAATGAGAAGACGAATTTGTTGTTATATGTTGTTGTTGTGTTGGATCCACAATACAAATTAAAGTTTTTGTCATTTTGTTTCAAGAACTTTGTTGGGTCCAACTGACGCTAAAAAAATGACTGATAAAGTAGAGCATCTTTTGAGGCGCCTCTTCCATGCATATAGTTTATCTTCTTCTTCTAGTGGTAGTGGCATTGGTAGTGCCACTAATATGAATATGGATAGAGTTCAAAGAATGAGTGTTGGTGTGGATGATAAATATGGATTTGCAAGTTCAGTCGAAAGTGTTGAGACTACTGCTTTTGATAGAGAGTCAGAGATTAATGTGTATCTGTTAGAAACTCTTGTTAAGGTGAAAGATGAAAGTACTTTTGACATACTAGTTTGGTGGAAGCAAAATGGTCATTGGTTTGAGGTTCTTAGTGCAATATGTAAAGATAAGGCAATTCCAGTATCAACTGTAGCATCTAATTCAGCTTTTAGTACTGGAGGACGTATAGTTGACTCTTCTCGCTCTTCATTGGCTCCAAAAACAGTTGAGACTCTTATATGCACTCAAAATTGGCTCAATTCTAACCCGATAGATTTGAAATTACAAAGAGTTGGAGGAAGATGCAGCGATTGAAGAAGGTATGAGTTTGGTTGTACTTTACTTTTTAGGCTTTTGCTTTGCTTTACTAGTATTATTTAATCATGAAAGTATTGACTTTTTTTTTTGCTCTTATACCAATTTTGTAGGATTCAGAGCAATCATGGAAGAAGAAAAAGACATTGAAGACTTTTCGAGCTTGACGTCTACCTCTAGCGATTAGATTTTAGATTTTCGTCATTTGAATTTGAACTTATGTTTTATTTTGTAATGGAACTTATGTTGTATTAAATTGACTTAATGACTCGTGTTCTCTTTTGTGATGAAGACTTATGCTAAGGTTGTAAAATATGTTTGGAGTTTGGACTTAAGTTATGTAATGATTAAATATTGATGAAAACTTATGCTATTTCATATGTTTGGAGTTTTGGACTTATGTAATATGTATATCGCATTTGAATTTTCAATAAACATTTTGAATCTTTAATATTTAGTATTTATTCAATTTATAGGTAAGTAGATGGACAAATGTCGAATATTCATTTTACAGGTCACATAAAAATTTCAATTTTCAATGAAATAAAAATTGAAATAGATAATTATTCATGTCAAGCTATTATCAATTTACCATTCATTATCAATGAAAATAATTTATATTGTCATGATTATTAAAAATAAAAATATGTACAAAAACATCAAAATAAAAGGAAAAGAATAGTTGAAAAAACTAACTTAATTCAGTTAGTAAAGTATCGTGATTATTAAAATTAAAAATTTACAAAGCAAAAATTATAAACCGATGAAAAAACTACAACTAAAAAAAACCGATGAAACCGACTGACCGTCAGTTGGTTTCTGCACTAGCGGAAGAAAACGTCGGTTTTCATTTAGAGGAAATTGACCATTCGATTTTCGAGGGCGATTTTTGCCCAAAATCGACCCTGACCTACCTACGAATTGAAGGAATGAACGTTTCACTCCGCAGCAGAAGCATTAGATCGTCTTTGATTTTATTTAAAATTAAATTAAAAAATAAGATTAAGTAAACTTACTTAGAGTAAATATGGAGATATTTCTGACATATCTTTATCTCCTCTACAAAGTTTTCCTAGCTATGACTCGAACACATAACCAAGGCTTGTGGGAGCCTCTTGAAAGAAAATCCACAAGGGATTGGAGAGGAAGAGGTCTAGAGAGAATTCTCTAATTCTCTATTGAGGAGATGTGTGTTGTCTCTAATGGCTTAACTCAAGTGCCCTATTTATAGAGACTAAGGGTAAATCTTTGCCAGAATTACATATTATATTTTAATATATTAATATTAAAATATATCTTATACTTATTTGAATCTCATTCAAATCTCCTACGATATTTATTTATTTGAATCTTATTCAAATTTTATAAACTAACTTCTCTCAATGGACACCTAGATTCGAAGAGTCATGTATCGTCAGCAAAGATTGGAAGAGAAAATATGAATTTATTAAAATAATAAAGGCAAAAGAGGAAAGCAAAGATTTTCTTCCATAACTCCATTTATATATTATAGATCACAAATCATAGTAGGTGGTTGGAATTACACCCATATCCCAACGAATGTACCACTTTGCTATATAACTCCCACCGTTGGATTAACTTCTCCTTTCTTAACCAATTGCAATTATTCAAAGAGGACAAAATAAGAATTTATAAAAAAAAAAAATTGTATGGCCACTTCATTTATGAATTGCAACCATTCAACTATTCAAAAAGGATCAAATAGAATTTTTTTTTTAAATTTTAAACTTTAAGGGCAAAATAGGAAATTAAAGATTCTCATTTGTAGAAAAAATAATAATAATAAATTTAAAAAATAAAGTAATTGTTTGTATGGCCACTTCGTTTTTTTTCCTTTCTTTTTGTACATGGTTTGCAATAATTGCCAACTAAAACATTTTAAACGCTCAACTGTTTAGAACAAATAGAACTACACAAAATTAGACATCAAGGTGGTTTTCTGTGGAAGGATGTGTCTGTTGGTACAGACACATCTACCATTAGATAGTGATGTTTCACATTTATGGTCTAGATCACACCTATATACTAAAGAATGCACCGCTTCGTCGTGTACCATTTTCTTTGGATTTCTCTCAACAGACACCTCAACTTAAACAATTGCAACTATTCAAAGAGGACAAAATAAGAATTTAAGAAAATTTTAAGGGCAAAATAAGAAGACAAAGATTTTCCTCCATAGCTACATTGATATATACTAGTTAAAACATATGATATGAACCAATAAAGGACTTCAAATTATGATCAACATTTTTATGTAAGAGTTTTGGTTGTTTTCCAATTTTACCCTTCAAGCATATTTAAGTAGTCTTTTTTTGTTTAGAATGATGAATTAGGCATCAAATTAGGGTTTTCATTTTTAGCCACCAATATTAGGGTTAGTTGAGCCATAAAATTGGCTATTTAAAGCCTAAATTATTTCAGTGTAGGTATGTTGAGTTTTGAATAAAATTGGAGTATTTCTACACTTGAGAGCCATGAGCATCATCGCTTTGCAATTCTGGTTCTAGAGTTGCATGTCTGAACATTCAAGTTGAGATTGATCAACCCTTCTTGCGGAATGTTCAACCCTTCTTGTGGAGTGTTCAACTTGAGTAAGGAATTAATTCTCCTTACCTCTTGGTCTTCGATCATCAAGGTAATCCTTATCTAATACTTCCCTTGGGATTGAAATCAAGTGTTTTGGGGCTTTTAGTATTTGTTAATTAGAAGTTCACATAACCTTGTTGATCGAATTCACAAGTGCACAAATCGTTACAAGTAATATAGTAGTGTGAGTAATAGTATCGTTCTCCACAAGGAATGAATGCTATCAATTACCAAATTCATAAGCTTCAATTTTATCTAAGGACTAAATAATTGATGATTGGTGAAATTAAAACTAACAGCAAAAGAATGAAATAAGACTCTAAAATTAACAACATAAAACAAATGATTAAATTTAATTGCAATAGGTTCTAGAGCTATGACTTCACTGTTATCTCCTCCTATTCTTCATTCATTGATAGTCTAAGCAAATTCTATTTCTAGATTGTTAGCATGTTCTACCCTATAGAATCGATATTCTCTCTCGAGCAATAATGGTATTCATTGAAAACTAAATTTCCTATATCTCTATGACAATTCCAACAATTCAATTATGACGAATGTAGAACCTAAATTGCCACAAAACCTACAAGGATATCTCTATCTCAAGTTTAAATTAGGGAAAACTATTCAGATCTATCAACAATTCTTGTCTCTCAACCTCGAATTATGACATGAAATCGATGCAAAGAGTGGCCAAATCTAAACATGCATTAAGCTCAAAAAAGTTTTCACAACCAAATACGAAATTGAAATATTAACTATTAACTAGGAAAAATAGGATTTGAATAGCGATTATATCAAAGCTCTGGAAAGAAAAACTTAGTTCATAATGTAAAACTTAATAAAAGTCCTAACTTAAACTATTGAAGTCATTACAACCAATAAAATAGAAGGAAAAGGGAAAAGATACAAATCTCGGCAATTCCACGAGTTTCCAATCGTCGCTCTCGCTCCTTTTGGTTGCTCAGATCCTCCAAAATACTGTCCAGTCGTCTTCCTTTCGTTCTCCCCCTTCAATCCTCTTCAAATTTGACAAAGATGAGTATTTATAGGCCAAAAAACTCTAGGCTCGTGTCTCAGATTCACGCTTCAAAGTTCACAGCGCCTAGGCGCAGAAAACAGTGCTTAGGCACTAGCATTCTGTCCTCCTATATTGTCTGTGGCGCCTAGGCGCCGTTATTTTTTTTATTATTATTATTATTTTAGCTTTCAACTTGAAATATTTGAACTTTGGCCTTCAAAATGAAATCATTGATCACTTAGAAAAAATTTTAAAAAATGCATAAATTAAAATCCAAAAACTATAGGAAAACTAACCAAAAACAACCTAAACAAGATATAATAAATAAATATAAAATGAACTTATCACATAACCAAAGAGTTCCTAATTACAAATCACTAGGGTTTTCACATCAACATACATTCAATGCATGCGAAATTTTACTTTTTTAATTGAAACTAAAAAGGAAAGATACAATATTTACAATTGTATATATTGTTTTATGTTAATTTAGAATTAATATGAAATGTGTTGCATGTGGTTTAAAATCTTTGAAACATAATTTTTTCCAGAGAAATTTTAAATTTGAATGAATATACTTTTTAATGAGTTTAAATATTATATATTTGACATAAAATTAAAAAGTAATGAAAGAAAAAAATTGATAAAGAGCAAATGAATGATTAAAATTAAAATACATTATAGAGTATAATTAATAAAAAAAAAAGTGACATAATAAGATAATTTGTTACCTAATGGGTAATTTTTTTGTGTCAAAGGGATTGATTTCTAGAGAAAAAGAAATAAAGCAACCTAAATAAATATATTTCATAAAAATTATATAAGTTGAAGTTATGAAAATTGAAATAAGTATTTAATAAACTGGATCTTAATTAAAGGAGAATCTCTTTATTAACAACATTTTTCGTATGTCTGAAAGATAAAACAAAAATTTAACATTCATAAAGTTTAACATTATCGCATACATTGAAGTTGCTATTCTTATTTATGGAATAAAAAACCTATCTACTAATTTGTAATTTTGGAAGAAATAACTTCAAATAGTTTTTTTTTTTTTTTGAATTATATTGACATGCGTTTTCAAATTTACTTGAAGGAATGAATGTGGAATGTAAATCACATTTGATGGCATAAGAAAAATAAAAAAGAATAGATAATAATACCTCTTTATCGAGTAAAAGAAAATTTTGAATTCTCAATTTGCTTCATTCTGACACAGTTCAATTTTTCCTTATGAAGAACAAAAATTTTTAATTTTCATTCTCTTTAAAAGGCTTTGAGCTCTCTTATAAAAGAAAAAATATTTCTATCATTTGATATTCTGAAAATGAAGTTTGGGCAAAAGAAAAATAGAAAGATTTGTATTTATTATGTGAAAGGGTGTGTGAAAGAGAAACTATAAGAATTGAAATTATTTTGTGAAGGGATGGATCTTATTTGTTAAAGAATGTGTTGTATGATTTTAAAATTTAATTTACTAATCCTTTATTGTTTGAGAATTCCATAGAAAAAAAGAGAAAAACAAAGCGATGCTAATTAAAAGGAATATGTGTGAGTTGCCTTCATTGCGCATAAGAGGTGTATTGTTGGAAATTTGTTTGAGAATTTCATAGAAAAAAAAAAAGAAAAAAATAAAATAAAATGAGGAGATACAAAACATGAAGAGATATGAGGACAAAATAAAAATTGTTGAAAGATTTAAGGGCAAAAAGGGAATGTAAAAATTCTCCCCTTATTGCTGAAAAGTTGTTTGAGTATTTCATGTAAAAAAAGAAAAAAAGATTAAACCAAAGAGAAACAAAACATGGAGGGAAATGAGGACAAAATGGAAATTGTTGAAAGATTAAAGGGCACAAAAGAAATGTAAAAATTCTCCCCTCATAGTCTCATTTAGATATACTAGAAATTTTTAACGTACAACGCACGTGTGATGATTATGTTTTAATTATTTTTCTATTTGAAAAATTAATTATAAGCAATATTATTAAATTAATAAATAACTATATTTTAGAAAACAAAATTTGAATAGTTAAATAAAATTTGAATTGGTTAAATGCGTAGTTCTATTTAAATTTCTATACTTGGTATTTTATTTTAGGAAAAAATACCTTTTTGGTCCAGTTTTCACAAGTAGGTGCATGTAGTCCCTAAATTTTTAAAATGGACCTTTTTAGTCCCTAGGTTTTGAGAAATAAGTTTAAAAGGTCCCTAGGTGATTTTTTTTATTATTTTAATGTTATGAAAAATTAAAAATAATAATAAAATAATAATAAAAACAAAAACCCCTCTCTCTCTCCTCTCACTCCCTCCCTCCTCCTCTCTCTCCTCTCCCCTCTTCTCCTTCCTCCACTTCTTCTTCCTCCTCCTTCAAAATTGTGATATCACAATTTTTCTTTTCATTCTTTCTCTCCCTCCCCACGAAGACGCCGGAGGAAGAAGATGAAGATGATGAAGACGTCGGTGGAGAAGGAGAAGTGTGAATTCAAAGTTAAAACTACCGATTTGCAATAGTGCTTCCCTTTTTGCTGCACCATCTTTGAATATAATCTCTGTATTCAAAAAAGAAGAAAAAAAATGTCCAAGAGAGAGGGGGTTGAGCGATCGTGGGGAGGGAGAGAGAAAATGAAAAGAAAATTTGTGACATCACAGTTTTGAAGGAGGAGGAAGAAGAAGTGGAGGAGGGAGAAGAGGGGAGAGGAGAGAGGGGAAGAGGGAGGGAGTGAGAGGAGAGAGAGAGAGGGGGTTTTGTTTTTATTATTATTTTATTATTTTTTTAATTTTTCATAACATTAAAATAATAATAAAAAAATCACCTAGGGACCTTTTAAACCTATTTCTCAAAACTTAAGGACTTAAAAGGTCCATTTTAAAAACTTAGGGACCACATGCACCTACTTGTGAAAACTCAGGGACCAAAATGGTAATTTTCCCTTTATTTCACATATATTATTATTTTATTCGTAATGTATATTTTTAAAATTTATTTTGAACATCTTTTTTGATTTTTTTTTTTTAATTAAGGGATGAAATCATGTTTTCAAGCCAAATACACAAGAATTTCATAAATTTGAGTTTTTTCTTTAGAAATATCTCTCTATTCAACTTACTCATCATCAATATATTTTCCTATCTTTCCATACCCTCCCTCTGACTGAATACTATATTCATTTTTTTTTATGAAAATTTTGATTCGCAATTTTGAAAATATATAGTAACTCTCTGTTTGAGGCGTTTATGAAAGAAAATAACTCAAAAAGTATGAGAGAGAACCAATTAGTTTGGTCAATTTAACTTGAAATTGAATTGAACCAATTTAATCATGTCCTATTAATTAATATAAATTTTTAAAATTTTTAATTTAATTTATATATTGGGGTTGTTTTGGTTGGTGGAAAGTTAAATAATTACTTTTTATTTTTAAAATAAGAATAATTTATTTTTACATTATTTTTTTTAATTTAAATACATATTCGATATTTATAGATTTGTATCTCAAACAAAAAAAAGAAAAATATTTATAGATTTGGATGGTCTTGTTTTAGGGGGTTCTAAAATTCTTATTATGATTTGGTTAGTTTAAGGGTTTTTTTTTTCTAAAACAAAAAACCCGTTTATAGTTTTATGGGGTTTAATATTTGCTTACTATACTTATTTCTTTGGAGGATATTATCTTCAAAATTTGTAATAATATAATTTAGTTAGTTTTAAGAGTTTATTGATTTTATTGATTTAATTTCTTTTATAAGATCTTTTTTAATTTCATTGCTTGCTTAATACATATTTTGTATTGTTAATTATTCACCTAGTTTTATGTTGCTACTATGAAATACATATTTTATTATTAATAATTTTTGTAGTAGTAAAAATGATGGTTCGAAATGATGGATTACTACTAATATATTGTTTTTTTTTTAAAACTCAAATGACAATAGAGTATGTTAATTCCAAGTTTATTATTTATCTCATTATTTTTTTTGTATGTGTATTTTTCTTTTTCTCCCTTAATTTTTTTCCATTGCTTATTTAGTATTTATTTATTTTTCTTTTTTTCTCATATTTTTTTCACTTAATTTAGTATTTTTTTCATAATTTGAATTTCAAATTTTCTTGGTATTGTTTGATAACCATAGTATTTTTCGTTTTTCATTTTTATGAAGTTCAAAATGTGTTCTATAATAGATTATCATTATAAACACTATTGCACCCATTTGTTTTTTATTCAATTATTTACCTTTTAAAAATATTGTCAAAATCTAAGTAAAATTTTTAAAACTTATAAGAAAATGGTTTCCAAAAAGTAGATCATGTGTTTTTAAGTAAGTAAAAAACATACGAAATAAATGGTAAGGATGCAAGCCTAATTTTGGGATGTAGAAAACTAAAAAAAATTATTACCAAACCTACCCACAGTATTTCAAAATTTTATTTCAAATATCTTGAAGTAGTAAGACAAATGTTTGAAAATGATGGAGTACTTGCAACTTGAAAATTTGATGCAAAATCTTGAAGGTGAGATTGTTCTATTGTATTTACAATCTCTATATATTTAGAATAATTGTCATAAGCGTCATATGGTGACATTAAAAATTATTCTTGTGATTAAAAAAATGTTTGTAATTATTGTTTAAAAGGTTAAATGCTTACAAACTTGGATGCTCTCTTCTTTCAAATTCAAAGAATTCCTCTTTTATTCTTTTGTGAAACTTTGAATCAATTTGATACAAAAGAAAAACAACAATTGCATTTTGTTGACGTGAATTTCCAAATGTAATGCAAAACAATTATAAATTAAACAAAAATGAAGGTAAAAAAAATCATAAATCGATGAATAATAATTATTATTATTATAAAATAATCTAAAAAATCTATGGAAGGAATCATACCTATGTTTTAGGAGAAATTGAGAGATCGAAAAAAATGGGCAAAGTAAGAAGAAAACTCTTGTTGTAGAAAAAAGGTAGAAGAGAGATCATTATATACATGTAGGAAATCAAAAAATTGTAAAACTTTTTGAATTCCCAAAACCTTTGAAATTCTATTATTAATGTTAATTAAATGTAAGATCATAAAGTTCAAAAATTAATTAAATAAGAGAGACTTTTCATATTTAAGTTGAGCTAGTCACATTCTTAACCCTTCACATTCTTTTTTAATTAGAGGAGAAAGAGAGAAAATAATTTGGATTGGTGAAGATAAATATTTAAGAGTAAAGAAAGAAAGAGAGAGAAATAATCGAGGGAGAAGGGGATGAATGGAAAGAGTGAGAGTCAAACTTAATGATATAATTAGTTGGAGAGAAAAGTGAAATTTTGGAGGGGTGGGGTAAGAAATGCCATAAATTATTGATTACTATTTAATGTAAGAAAAAAAGAAAAGAAAAATCATAAATATTAAATAAGTAAATGGGAGGGACATATATGGAATTATATAATAAGAACTTGGACAAAATAGTCAAAAAATGATTTCTCTCCTTAGCCACTTTTTAAGATAGTAAGATAAGATAAGATTATAGATATCGAACTTTTCAATCTCAATAAAAATAAAATTATTTTACTAATTTGATTTCAAATTATAATTATAATTAATGAAAATTTCTTTAAATTTTAGAAAATAAAATGACAACTTTTTGTATTCCATACAAATTATTATTGATAATTAATTTTTAATTTATTATTGATAATCAATTAATTCATTAATTTACTATTTATAATAATTAATTAAAAACTGGTTACATTTTTTTTAACAAAAAGAACCTAAGCTTGTAACTTATCAATAAATTTTTCTTTTTCAACAAACATTTAAAATAGAAAAAGCAATATACCAACTGTAAAAGAACAAAAAGAAAAAAAAAAGTAACAAAAGTAGATTTACTCACTTAACATTAGCTAGATAAAAATTATTATTCAACTACATCAAAGTGAAATGGTAACATCACACTTAAAATCCAAGATATAGATTTAGCATATTCATTCTTTACCACTTGAATATACCACCAACATTTTCAAAGGCTATATTAAAAAAATCATTTTGAGAGACTTTGAGTAATGAATTGAAAGAACTAAAATTAAAGAAAGAATGAAACTTTAAATGTTGCTGAAGAAATGGTGAAAAAGACTCATTCTCATAGTAAACGAGGATGAGGAGTTACAAACCTTTTACGATTCTATTGTGAATTATAATTAAAAGAAAAAAAAAAACTTTCAATGGTAGGAAAAACCTTATACATTCTAATCTTTTAGAATCTATACATTTATAATTATTAATTATTTTATTGTTTATAATTAATTTTTAATGGCATATTTTGTAAATTAATAAATCAAAGAGGGCATGTCAGCATCTAAAAAGTTTTTTCATCGTCTGCACTTTTTAATATATTATAGATTAAAAAGCTATCCCAAAAGTACCATGGGGATACACAACATTCTGCGTAATTAGCTAGTCAAAGCGTTGAGCTACATGTACAAAATCTGGATTGAACCATAAATATAAGAGTTTCTATAACTACTATTTGAAAGCAAAATTTCCTAAAAGTTCTTTCCTCAAAAAAAATGAGAACCAACTCCAAAGATCTCAGGCAGATTTCAACTTGGCTGAAGTTGAAGCAATGTGGGAAAGGGTCCTGTGTCCCACAAATACCAAGAAAACACCCAAGATGCCCAGTGCTTTCAATGTTGTAAACAGATCCAACTGTGTAAAGAGAATGAGAATTCAGTAAGCATTTTGAAATAAAATAGGCCCCCTGAAATGCCATGTGATTTTTTGATAATCCAAATCTCAGAATTTACATAGACTACCAGTAATATAGCACCTACCTTCAACCAAAAGAAAGTGTAAAGCAAGATAACTGCTCCAATGCTTAGATGGAAGAGAAGGGCGAAGGTGGCAGGTACAGTCGAAGTCGGGAAGTTCTTTAGGTTCACACCCAACCGCAATAGCTATCAACAGACAAACAACGGTAAACTTGATATGTTATAATGGTGGCAAATTGCATAGTAGCATGTACTAGAATACGACTGGTATTATTAACAAATAAAAAATTAGATGTCAATATTGAAGGAACATCCACTCTCAAAATCATGGAAATGTTGATGCAAATATCAATGTCGATGGATGCTCCAGAAAAATCACATAAATTGAAAAAAAAAGTTTACTTTCTGGAACAAAGTGATTGTTGATTATAGATAAAAGAACTCACCCCAACCAAAAATCCAAGGAATGGCAAAAATGTGAGACCCAAGAAAGCCAAAGAGAGCTCCTTAGCTGGGCGCTTTTCTGGAGCCCTGAAGATGTGAGTTATTTCTGCTTTGGGTCCATAGCGTGTGTAAGGATCGACAGACTGTAGAGGTGGACGAGGTGCCTTCTCCGGTGCCTCAGGTAGATCCAAGTCAACGTGACCAATAGCCCTTATGAAAGAATTCTCCTGAAGAAAGGAAAAACCAGACTCTACCAAAAGTTTCCAGAGTAATTTTTTACAGATGAAATTAATAAAGAAACTAAAATTACCATGATGGCATCACCAACAGTTAACTGAATGTCATATCGGCCCGAGAGATAGAAAAACTTCTCAACCAACCCAAGAAAGTCCTACAGAAAAAAAAATCCAGACATGAGCAAAATTATAAATTTTCTTAACTTGGTTCGTCAGTTTATCAAATATTCTAGCTGGCACATGTAAATGTCAAATTGAACGGTAGATATTTGTTTTGAAGTTGTAGGAAGGACATGAACGTAACTTTACAGTCTTCATTCAGTACAAATAGTGGATACCTCCATTTACTAACTATAGAACTATTTGAATAGATTTCAGAACTAATCTTTTTTTTTTCTTTTCACAAAGTCACCTTTTCTATTCTCGTGTTTATCAAAATGTTGATATTCTGTCCACCTTAATGCTATTCAAAGGCACAAAGATTGAACAAGTTCATTAAGAAGCTTGTTTGCACCCAAGAACAAATGGTCAGAACCATTCCAGCTGGATCACCAGATGTTCTATTTTTGTGCAATCACTTATGCCCAACATGTCAATTAGATCCAAAAGGAAACCTCTTATGGACAACATATTCTGATACACAGGTGTATTGTATTGTTTTTGAACTAGCACCTGTACCATTCATACAGCTCTCACTAACTGCAAATTGGCAGGATGTTTCATGAAAATAGGAAGAATAGGATTAGACAAACTTAACTAGAATTATTTCAAATTGTTTGCCAGAGCCTTCAACCACAAAGATATGTTCAACACCACTTTCATGCCTCAACTTGAGAAAAGCCTGCAACCAAGTTGTCAAAACAGTAAGAAAACAAGGATGGAAGGATGAGACACAAGGATGAGACACAATTTACATACCTGATGCGGCTTAAAACCATGTCCTTGTGGTGTGGCTAGTTGAAATGATAGACGCAATTTCTGCAGGTGGTTTGCTGATAATGAAACAACACTCTCACCAACTAAATCAAGCCTGGACGAATCCAAAATGACAAATTTTCTGTTTACTTGCACAATTAAAAGCATAAATGACAACCAAAAGCGTTCAAATGACCTCCATTTAATAATCAATCACCAGTTTGAAAACATAAGCCATAAAAAGTAATAACAACAGTGTTTACTTCTTCTGGGTCTCAATACTCCCTAGATCGCTATCAAGAACTGCAATCTCTGCATTCTCAATTTTGACAACTCCTGTGATATATATTGGCACTTGGATCTGCCCACCAGTGGCATAAGTATCCATATGCTCTGAATCATGAAGAACAATCTAGAAAAGGGGAAAAGAATGTTTCAACATATCATGGGACAAATTCTAAAAAGATGTGCTAAATACAATTATAAAAAAAAAAAAGTGAAGTACCTCAAAGACGAACACATAGTTTCCAACATCAAAGGTCTTGGAAAAAACATCCAAGATATGTAATCCCGTCTGAGGATCAAACTTGAGTTCCTATGTATCCCAAAAGAAAAAAAAAAGGATACACAGTAACAAATTAAGTAACGCTAATTAATCATTAAACAGACACCTGGATTAAATGGAAAGCTTTCAGTTGA
The DNA here is from genome assembly GCA_033996785.1 of Trichosanthes truncata. Lineage (NCBI taxonomy): Eukaryota > Viridiplantae > Streptophyta > Magnoliopsida > Cucurbitales > Cucurbitaceae > Trichosanthes > Trichosanthes truncata. The sequence continues at coordinate 8,127,057 of JAWPNB010000004.1, forward strand.
TAAAAGTTAAATAGAACGAAACAAATATGAAAGAATATTAACTATCAGACCTGGCCCTTGATAATGGAAGTGTCTTTTGAACCAGAGAGAAAAGCTCTTACTATCTTCACGGTTAAATGAGGTGCAACTGAACCAAGCACAGTATTCACTCTAACCTGATAACATTTAACGTTAACTATAGAACTACCAATGACTTTGTATGAAAGGCTCTTTGATGCGCCAAATAAAGGGAAGAAAAAAATAATCGCTTGTACAGATGGAGAGCTAATTAACAAAATGAAGATTTAACACGTAAAGGATGTTTAAGAACTTCTCCAGATAAACCAACATAAGCCATCTCTAACGGGCTGAAAACTCAAAGACATACAAGAACGTACAACATCAACCAGAAGACAACTTAAATGTGTTTGTGCGTGTGTTGAATAAACTATAAAACTGCAAAACGCAACTTCAAAAAAATAACAAGGACTTACCCCATCCAAGGGCATCCAATGACAATTATAGAGACTGGGAGAAAGCTTAAGCTTTAGCTAAACTTTTAGCTTCTACCTGGTGCACCCTCTTTTTTTTTTGAACAAGAAACGAAACTTTTCATTGAATAAATGAAAATAGACTAATGCTCAAGGATACAAACTCCACAAGGGAGTGAAAGGACCAAGAACCAAACAAAAACAAAAGGAACACAGAAGCAACCCAATAAAGAATAAAAAACTGAAAGGAAACTCCCACAAAAAACAAGGAAATGAGCAAACAAAAACTTGCAGCAAAAGAGCCTTAGAAAAAAAAACCACACAGAAGCTGCCCAATGAAATCGCCAACAAAAACTTGAAAGAGAAGCTCAGAAGACAAAAGGCCAAAAAACCAAGCAACAGAAAAACCAGCTCCAACAGAAAAAAACCAAGAACAAACTTTAAAGAACCCTGAAGGATAGAGAGAACAACGAACAAGAACCAAAACGCCAACAAAACCAGGAGAAAAACATCCATGAGAACCTTGGAGAAGAAGCTGTTGAAATGAAAGCCTTGGAGAAGGAGCTGCAAAACTATGCTCGAACACTATTTCCATCAGAATTCATGGGAGAAGTTCACAAAACTCAAGGCCACAAGCTTGAATAAGAGATGCAAAATCGCTAGGTATTGTGGATGGAGGATGAGGAAAATCATTGTCACATTTCTTCAAAATAAGAGTCTTCAACCACAATATCATCAAGGTTGTTTTCCGTAGGCAGGCAGATTCCGCACTACTCACGCTGACAATTGATTCAGATGACTTATCATCGCAACATGAGGGAGAATGAGCAGTAGGGTCTTTTGTAGAAAGAATGGTGAGGACAAAATCAGAATCTGTTGGAGGGGAAACTTGTTGGCTGCCATGGCTGGAGAGTAAAGGCCGAGGATGAGCATTTGTGGAAAAAATCTGAGTGGCAACTTGCTTAACAGAGGAAACCAAAAGACTTGTAACGTTTTCTTCAACAATGTCTTGATTCTCAGAATTAAACTCAGGGGAGGGAGGAGAAGAGGGAAGTGGCAAATTTCTTCGAGTATAATAAAGAGGATAAGCTGTAATAAAACAATTCTTCACTTCAACACTTAAAGGCTGTGCACCCATTTCTTTAATTATAGCTCATTTTCATTAACACCAATTGGAGCAGTTTTTTTTTAATATATATAAAGCTCCTTAGGTTCTATTGACAGTTTATCTAGAACACACTACATCATCTAGGCCTACTCTTTTCCACCTTCTGTAGTTTTGGCCTCTAAACATTCATGAAAGTAACAATTTAATCCCTGAACTTTAGTTCGTAACAATTTAGTCCCTATACTTTCAAATTTTTAACAATTTAGTTCCTGAACTTTAGTTAATCTAGCCCCTGTAAGTTCAAATTTGTAACAATTTAGTCCCTAAACTTTAGTATGTAACAATTTATTCCTTGTACTTTAAATTTCGTAACAATTTAATTCCTACAATGAAAAATTCCATCAAAATTAAGTTCCTTTTCTTTCTTTTTTTTTTTGGATAAGAAACAAGAGATGTATTAAAACCAAAAGGAGGAACAACGCCTAAGTGCAAAGGGGTGAGGAACCATTTTATAAACACAAGTGCCAATTTTTATTATGTAACGACTTAGACTTTATTTTTTGAGAAAGGAACCAACTTGCATTGAGAATAAATGAATGAATACAAGGATATTAAAAAAAAAAACAAGCCCACAAAAGGAAGTCCCACAAAACGATGTAGTCTTTATAATTTATAAACACATTGGTTCCTAATCAATTTATCGATCTACATATGTAAGAAATCTCATTAATCTTAACAATATTTTTCACAATAGGGGACTAAATCTTTACAAATTTAAAGTACATGGACTAAATTGTTACATACAGAAGTTTAAAGACTAAATTGTTACAAATTTGAAAGTACACAAGACTAAGTTGTTATAAACAGAAGTTCAAGGGTTAAATTGTTACTTCCATAAAAGTTCAAGGACCAAAATTGTTTTTCAACCAAATTTATAAAATTAAGTTTCATTTAGGTCTTCCTTTTCTCCAGTAAGTTATATTTATGCATTCACTGATTATTTTTCATAAAATCAAGTTCCACATAGAAAGTCACAAGTACAAGAAACCAGTAGCACAGACAGCACTAACAATGCATGGTGTCCTTTGATGCTGAACTCTTTATGCTGAATTTGATACCATTACTGTGCTTGTAATTTTGAAATCACTACACATTACATTTCAAATACCAAGAACATAACACAGTTCTAAACCAGATTCAACATCATACTCATTACTCACAATTAAAAAACAAATGAGATGCCCAGGCCCCATAAACCATTCGTGAACAAACAAGTAACCATGAAAATAACTGCTAGAAGATGCTCTGGTAATGAAAGCAAGATTGGTAGAAAAACGAACCTTTAGTTGGTCTTCCTTTGTTAATGAAAGAACAGTAGCTGGAAGAGATAAAATCAACGGAATAGAAACCCTGTGGCAGGAAAAAGAAATTGAAACGAGAAAACCAATGCCATAGTAGTATATAAGAAACCAAATATTTCATCATGTAAAGGAAACAGTACTGCAAGTGGTGAAACAAGAAACCCAACCCTATTTTATAAATTCATATATCCAACAGTTCAGTTCAAAACAAGATGAAGAATTCTCAAGGAAGCTCATGAAAGGCTCTTACCATAAAAAAGAAATATGCCTTCAATAAAATAATCAAGTTATAGGAACTACAAGACCACAGTTTTCCCCTTCTACGTTGAAACAAATATTCAAAACGGCACGCCACTTAAAAAGGATCGACAGAAAAGAATATCCAACAACTATTGAACTTTATTACTGAGTAAACTAATAGTTTCAGTCTATCCCACATATTATTTAATCTTCCAATTGATATTAAGAGAATCATATATTTTCCTCTGCTTTCTTTGGAGACAAAGAAAAAGAAAAAGAATTAGTCAGATGCAGTCCATTTTTTATACAAGAAACAAAACTTCATAAATGAAAAAAAAAAAAAAAAAAAAAGCAAATCACAAAAGAAAAGATAAGGTAGCCCTGGGCCGAGGAGATCACAAAAATACACTCCAATCAACATCAATAAAAATAAATTAAAGAGAGCAATGACAAAACTACTTTGATAATGCAATCGATGTGGAAGCTTAAAAACAAAATATACCCCAAGATCAGAAGAATTTCTCTCAATCCCTTAAAAGTTTGACTTCTTTCCAACCACACTCACACAACAGCCTTAACTGCATTCCCCCTTCCCCGAAAGTACAAACTTGCTTCTTCAACCAAACACCGGAAAAGAGTTGTTGCAAATGCAACAAGCCCTTGAAAGACTTAGGAAAACAATCTAACCTAGCCATTTAAAATTTCTTGAAATAAATCTTTTTATTCTTTCTGGATAGTAACAAAATTATATATATATATATATACCAAAGTATACAAAAAATGAGAAGATAAGACATTCCAAGGCCTCAAGCAATGAAAGAAGCTCTTAGTTTCTATTTTCTATCTGTAATAGAGGAAGAATAAGTACAAAAAAATATATTGGGAGGTCAAATTAGAGGCAAGGGGCAATAAACAAATTCTGAACAGTCTTGAAAAGTTCTACCTTTCTTGAAAATCCTATCCATTTCTACACAACCAAATCCCCAAGCCTAGCCATCCAAAGGTTACACCTTTCCCCAATAGTGCAATTGGCCCTTACAACAACAAAGTGACTCAAGCAATGCAAAAATTATTTAAAGAATGTTCCATATAGAACTCCAAGTATTAAGTTCGTAACAAAGGATTATTATCATAATGTAAAATCTAAAGATCAACCAAATCTAACCCTCACTAACAATAAAAAAAATACTTGCCTATTTGTCTCCAAGCAAGCCAAGGAGTCTATTTGGTTAAACAAGTCTTTAGCATCACCAGGAATCCCAATGCCAAGGAGGAATTTTGCCAAACCAAAAATTGTATCCCCAGGAAGCTACAGATGAAAACCAAATTGTTACATATTAAATGAAGGAAACAAATTGAAAATTTATGTCTCCACTCACATTTAAGCTTCCAGAAGTAACAGCAGTAAATGTTGTCAACCCTCGAACAACTGAGGATGTAGTTGCGAGAGGCCCATGATGTTCATTTGCATCAACTACTTTTTCCTCAAAATATAAAGCTCCATCATCTGCAAGACAAGACTTCAGCAAATTACCTATATGGAGTGTTTAGTGAAGAATAAAACAGTGCAGATATTAAGAATGGAGTGAGAAGTTTTCAATTTGGATGATCATATTTCTCCAAATGTGCAATAGAAACCGAGACAGGAAAGAGAATGTTATCGGGTTCTACAACAATCGAAATTTGAAGGGAATAGTACCTGACATTATCGTCATTTTCCTTTCCATAGACCAATTCTTCCCAACTATATTCATACTCTCATTTTTAAATTACTGTAATTACAAATGCTCAAAGTTCTGTGGGGCCTTTGGGGGGAGAGGAACAATAAAATCGTTAGAGCACTTGAGAGAAGTTCGAGTAATGTTTGGTCCCTTGTAAGGTTCTATGCTTCTCTATGGGCTTTAGTGGCAAAGCCTTTTTGTAATTATCCTTTAGGTCTTATTTTACTTGTTTGGAGGTCTTTTTTATAGTTTGTCTCCCTTTTTTGTGGGCTTTATTTTTGTATCCTGGGTTTTTTCATTTTTTCTCAATGAAGGTTCAATTATTCATCAAAAAATACTCTCATTTTTAAATTAATGCTTAGACTACTTAATAAGCAAAGGTCAATTTACTCACAAGTTATTATGTCAGCAATCCCCTCAACAATGATCTACAGCTTAACTCCATCCAATCATAGAGAACATCATTTTTTAATGAAAGGATTTGACCCATTGAGATAAGCTAGTGACTTCTTTTAAAAAAATAAAAATAAAAATAATCATAGGGAATATCATTAAAATTTAAATCATGATCCAAAAGCATAGAAGTGGTAAGTTGAGGTTGATTTACTCATCGAAATGACTTCTTTAACACCCACAATTTCTCCCTTTAACTACAAAATTATGTGCACATCCAAGCATAACCAAATATCCACCACAAAATAAAAAGTAAAGGATGTGGAATTCATGCAAACAATGTAGAGAAAATATGCAATTGAACTCCTGCAGGATCATGAAAAACTTCTCTTGTTCTGGCTTTTCTAATATACCCTTCGTTTCTTATAAAATAGATATATATATATATTAACAAGAAGATTATTTTGACATAAAAGTAAAAATAAAATAAAATAAAATAACTTATTTTTTTTCCATCCAAAAAAGCATTGAACATTTTTAATTTCCACAGACCTCGCAAAAGGCAATGATATCCCAGAACATAAAGAACTACTAAAACAGTAATAAATTCATATAAACTTCCAATTTTCTACTGGGTAAGTGCATGCAACAGACTTGGCCCACTCGGGCATCCACCCATACTCCAAAATCAAATGGAACAAAAAATAATGAATTCAAGATGAAGGTGACAAATTCCACAAGCATTTTAATAAAAAAAAAAATCCACATTGGAATGATGAGGGCTTACCATATTTCTCAATGCTGTCAAAAAGTTTCAGTATATCATTCTTTACAGTACCAATCTACAAAAAGAAAAAAAAAATACAAACATGAAATTGGCAGGATAAAATAACTACAATTTTTAAACTGACAATAAGCAGTGGAATTAGAATGAGAACATGATAAATAAAAAAAGTTTATAGCCATAACAGCCAAACAGGAGTGTGAGAACATGTTGGTGACTAAAACTTCATATTAGGAAGTAACTAGTTTCTTCAAATGTATTCAAAATCACTTCGATAGGTTACATAGTAGAAGTGAGACTTAGTCTAACTACAAAATTAAGACCAGCAAAAGTGTTACTACAGACTGGGAGGATCCAGCATCTTCTCAATGTCTGGCAGTCAAGAAATGCAAAATGATTCCCAAGCGGCTGAATTTTAAATTTTAAAGAAAATTGGTAGTTAACGTGGTAATAAACCACTACCTAGCCACTTTTTTTCCTGCAAAAGAAAATCTCATTGGTAAAAAGAATTACAAGGGGGAGAGAAAAACTCTAGCCCAAAAACAAATTACAAAAGGGATTCTCAACTAGTACAAAGCACAATCAAATTGTAATTACACAAAGGTCTAAGCTTGCACCAATAACCAGCAACAAAAAGAAAAAGAAACAAAACAAAAATCTTAGCCTATAAAAAGGAGGGGGGAAGTTTCTACCTTTCAAAAAGGAAAAAAAAAACGGTTTCTATCATTCGAAGAAGTCTATAAGAAAGCACTCATAATCATGCAAAGAGTTTTCACTTTCTCTTCTTCAGTCTATAACAAAAATCTTCTTCAGTCGAGGATTGGTTGCTGCTAGAGGTTTTGAATACCCGGTCATTAAAAGAAAAAGCAAATGTCTAGTGGAGATGTGCTTCTAGAACTCTTTTGTGGGAAATTTGGATGGAAAAGAATCGGAGAGTATTCAAAGGCACTCCTACTTCTTTCACTTTCTTTTTTAATTATGTACAACTCACCTCTTCGTTGGGGTGTCTAAGACACAATAAATTCTTTTGAAATTATAGCTTAGCTTTAATCCTTCCCGATAGGGGTGCGAGGAAAAATCGAAAAATAATTTAAACCGACCGAAACTGCAATCGGTTCATTTTGGCAGTTTCAGTTTGCAATTAGAAAACCCAGTTATATTCAGTCGGCTTCAGGTTTGGCAAGGTCAAATCGATTATAACCTGAGCCAAGGGACGATAATATTTATATTAAGAATCGGACGTTTAACAATTAACGTACGTGGTCTATTGGCTTTAACATCAATTTGGTATGTGCAAAGACTTAGGTTCGACCCCATGCGCAGCATAAGCATCGTTTATTTGTGACAATATTTACGTCCACCTGCATACCGCAGGACCCAAGCCTACCAACTATCGGCAGGCAGCCCAACTCCCAACAACCCAAGTGAGCCCTCTGTTTACACACTGCCTCCGACCCAACCTGCGTGCACGCCTGAAATCAACCAAAAGAAAAACCACCAGACCGAAATGAATAAGTCGTCGGTTAATCGGTTCAGGCGATTTGATTATGTAGCATACACGGTTCAGCTCGATTCTTCACTTTTCCTCATATTTTTTGGCAGTTTGGCATTTAAACCAAGCCAAACCAAACCGATTACACCCCTACTTCCAAATGTCTAAGACACAATAAATTCTTTTGAAATAACAGCTTAGGTTTAATCCTTCGAGATGTCTAAGACACTATAAATTCTTTTGAAATAACAACTTAGGTTTAATCCTTCGAGATGTCTAAGACACTATAAATTCTTTTGAAATAACAGCTTAGGTTTAATCCTTCGAGATGTCTAAGACACTATAAATTCTTTTGAAATTACAGCTTAGCTTTAATCCTTCAAGATGTCTAAGACACTATAAATTCTTTTGAAATTACAGCTTAGCTTTAATCCTTCAAGATTGGAAGGCATACATTAGTTTTTAGGAAGGGGGGCTTTTTCATCCTCTGCCCCTAGACTGTTATTTACTCTTTTTGCTAATGCACTTTCTACTTGAACACCTCAAGGAACTAAAGCATTTCCCAACAACTATGGTATAACCCTAAATGAGTTGTGGTTGCGACCACATGTGAGAACATAAAAGGACAAGGCACCAATTATGAGGGCAAGAATCCAAAACGACATCAAATGGACAAAAAACATTTACACGGTTGGAATGAAAAACCAAAAATATAAAATTGAAGGGAGAGGAGAAAACAACTATAAAATATAAATATAAGTAATCGTATTCTTTGAAGCCTACATAGGAGATTCTTCATGTCAATTCGGGCATGTGGGAGGATAATAATAATTTCTTCAAGAATTTAAATGATGAGAATATTTAGATGAAGGGGAATGATAGTTATTTCTCTACAATGCTTATTAAATAAATGTCAATTATATGATAATTAAACCTCTATAGAACTAGATATATGAAATAACTGAGCCTTTTCAAATGGTTCAAAATCTCAAATTGAGGTCTAGGTTTAATAATACCTATAATCGCACAGGTAGCCACACTAATAAAAAAGAAAAAGTAGAGAAGTTTTTCACGAGAAAGGAATGTAAATTTTAGGAACTTAACAAAAATATGAGAAAAAAATAAGAATACCATATTTTGATCAATATCAGATGACGATAATGATACAACACCAGCAAGGGCTTCAAGTGCCAATCCTATAGAGAATAGAAGCTATATAATGTAAGCTGCAAAGTTTAAGCCATCTAGACAAAGAGAAACAAATATATTCATAGAAATCAATTGAAAATACCAAGCGATTGTAGAATGTTAACTAATCACCTAAAGAATGATAACCTAGCATGATATAAAAATGATGTGCAATTCTTCATAATCTAAGTTCCTTAAAATAAATCTCATGTTCACAAACTTTTATATTTCTAGCAAGAAACAAGTTCCAAAGAGAAAAAGAAAGAGAGAGAGAGAGAGAATCCCTATTTCCATACAAGTTCCAAAGTTGGATAGGACATACAACTTTAAAATATTAGCCTACATAAAAAGCCAAGGATACATGCATACCTCCCAAAAAAAGCACACAGTAAGGTAATCAACAAACACGCCTCCCACTTGTTAAACAATCAAGAAAAGAGAAATGTATGTTCTGGGTAAATTCATTTGTGTTGAAGCTTATAATGATGTTTAAGAATAAACTTCATAGGACAGAGTTATTACTTACTACATTCCATGTCACGGAAATCTATCTATTCCTTCGCAACTATACTTCATATAGGATTTTCATCACGACTCCAACCACGCATTGAAGTACGCGCTTATTTCTAGAGTGGCTATTCCTTAAAAGCTCCTTCAAAGTTAGAATTGCAACTAAGATGACAAGCACATTTATTATATAATGTTTATCGTTTTGTCGTTTGCTTCAACACGAATGGGTATTGTTTGTCATTCTTGAACAAACAAGAAAGCTAATATGGTGAGAAATCTAAGAAACTTCTCTGAAGTGGCGAAGAGTGACTTTATCACTATTTACAATCACATACAAACAAGAATGTCAAAAGAAAACATTTTAACCAAAAATATGTGAAGAATTATGGATGAATTAGTACCAGCAGCATAAGTACTGGACTCAGGATTGTTAGAACTATAGCGCCACCTTCCATCACTTTGGCTCAATGCCTGCAAATTATGCACGAAGTAGACTAAAGAGTAAATAATACGGATGAATATTTATCACCAAGCACTATTCATGTTAATAGTAGAAAAAATGTGACCAAGTAAAATATCTACATGTGATTTCTCAATGACATTCGCATTCTAATATTTTGCAATCTAATCTATAGAGCTTGATGCAGTTTTAGTTGACATGTAAGCCCCAACTGGAAACTAGATTCTAGGATTCCTAGTCTATATATATAAAAATATAAATATTCTTTTTTTCAAATACTGAATAAACTAACCTTGATTGAATGGAAAATGCCATCAGCGTCCTTAAGTGATAGATCAACTCCCGAACTTTGTTCCTGCAAGTAATGGAAGGAACTTACTAAATCCAAAATATCAAAATGGATTTTAGGATATATTCCTTTAAGAATTTGCAAGTCTCCTTGTCACATCATTCACCAGATAAATAAGAACTGAAAAAAGATATATTTGTAAAACAGTTTATATTTGAATCTTAAATCACCATAAAATAAAATAAGAAATATAATACATTGTCATCTACATGGCGTAGGTTGAGTCTGGATTGTGCATAGAATTTTACCTTTAGAAGTAATAAGCTTCCTATAGAATAGTAGAAGTCGAGCAACGACCGTGCATCATTTAGAACAGATTTAAGTCTTGAAGTAATGCTCTTCACAAAATGAAAAGAAACACAAGTCATGAACATGCATCACAAGCAATCACATAGGAGTTGTTTGGAAGTAGTGTGTAGAAATAGAACGAAACAATAAACAATTTCTGGATGTAAAATAGTATTTGACAGGATGGTTTTTACAACAAATAGTAGAAAACAGTAGAAGTACTTTGTCATTTTCATGTGTTTTCTTTAGTGTTTCAGTAAGGCCCCGTTTTAAGTTAACTTTTCAATATTTGATTTCAATCTAACATATTTATAAATTAATATATTAAAGAAATAAACCAAAATGCAAGAATAAAAAATCAACTGGGCCCCAACCATTCCAAGTCTAACTCCTATGGGAAGAAAAGAAGAAAGAAAGTTAAGCTTTCTAAAGGTAAATGCTTTCCACCTCTCAAGGAAAAAAGTCTTCTTCTCCGACAATGACGATTTCTTTTACTTCCATACTTCATCAGCATCAAGTGATAGTGGATGAGGTATAGTTGATGACTCTTCTACCTTGGAAGTTGGTCTTCATGAGGCACACGCTTCTTCTAGATATGAGTCCGACTAACTATTATGTGATCAGTCTGAATGGGATCATGATTATTCATGGCTTTTCTTGGACCTAAGATGGAATGGTCTATCTTCTCACATGGACAGCTTGAATTTATAGATCATGGTTGTGTTTGAAGTCAGTGACAAAGTGACAAAGTGACAAAGCAACAAAGCCAGAGCTGACCTTGGGTCAAAAATATCAGAAGCAAAGAAAAAGAAAAGGCAGAGCTAAAAAAACAAGGTATCTTCAGTTACCTATGAGAAGGAAAGTGGTTCAAAAGCCTCAAGTGGGGATTACTCGCATTTTACGTAGGAATGTTTGAGGCTTGGGCGCAGCTAGTAAAAGGCACCTGATCAAAGAAGTTCTTCCTGGTTGTAAGCCTAACATTGTCTTAATTTTATTTAACAAGTAAAAAACCATGCTCTCTCTCCCCTCTCTCTACAGCTCACCCTTCTCCTCCGCCTACTGCTCCCCTCTTTCCCACAGCCATGTCTCTCCGGCCAACTGACCGATTTCCACCATGACGCCGCCCACCTCCTTCAAGATAGAGAGGAAAACCTTCTCCATTACACAAAACTCCAAAAACCACAATCTCCTTTGTATCACCGAAGCCACAAATGAGAGAAGTTTTTCCATAACCATAAGTAGAACTATTCTGAGATGGCTCCATGAGTGTGTCACTAGACTTTGTGAGCTCCCGTTGACACAAAAATTCTTCAAGGAAACACGAGATGGAGATATTGTCTTCTGGGTGGAGAAGATATCAAACAAAAAAGGTCACTGCATTGAAGTAGCAAAGCTGGGAGCTAATGGGGGTTTAAATAAAATTATTCTCCCCGGGGGTGGAAATAGGATCGGTTGGATAAATCTCATCTCCACCATTAATGCTGTCAACAACCCCAAACAGGCCGACATTAAGAGAGTTTCATCTTACAAGGAAGCTATAAAGTTGAACATTCCAGGGGAAAACAAAAACAGAGAACAGGTCCCACAGCTTAAGCCGGCCAAAGTCATCATTTGCGACCCTAAAGCTTTCGTCTGCTGTCATCATTCAACGAGAACATTTTCACGACAATTGGCATGATATTATGCGAGCACTCCAGCAAAACTTTTCTGATTTTTCATCAGTTAGTCCATTACAACCGGATAGAGCCCTGCTTTCGTGTAAAGATACAGAGCAAGCTCAAATCACGGCTAATATAACTGGTTGGTACAAGGTAGGGAAGTTCAATGTTCGATTTCGGCCTTGGAGTACATAAAACATGCTTGGTGATCCGAAAGTGCCATCATATGGGGGGTGGATAAAGATCAGGAACCTTCCAATAGACAAATGGTCCATTGAGACTTTCAAACAAATTGGAGATGAATGTGGGGGTTATCTGGAAACAGCAAACAAGACTTTGTCTAGAATGGATATGATGGAGGTTAGTATTAAAGTAAAGGAAAACCACCGTGGCTTCATCCCTGCAGAGATACACTTACCGTCATCCTCTTCCTCGCCCCTGACTGTAAAAATCGATCCTTTTTTTATGGAAGAAAATTACATTGGATATGTGGTCGGAATCCATGGGAAGATACCCACCTTGCCGATGATGAGGGCGAAGACACGCGCCTCCCAGGAACAGTTTAACGAGAGTCTAGAGGTCTCCAAGACACCGTACTCTCTAGCCGCTCCATCTTCAGTTAACCAGGTACAAAATTCTGCAGCAATCAATCAGCCTCCTTCTTTGCCTTTAAAAAACCCGGGCCCACACCTTAACCAAGCCCAGACGCAACCTTTTGTATCTACTACCCATCAACAGATAGTCCAAAGGGGGACCCACCCATCTCCCTTATCTCAAACCAAACATTTTTTAACCTCTCCCGATAACCAATCTATTGCTATTGGGTCCCACCCCCAACCTGAAAAGCCCCCTCCACAGCCATCATCAACCGTTGACCTTTGCCCACAACAGGAATTTGATTTACAATATTCAAACCCTGTTACCACACCACCCCCATCGGATTTTACCCAGTACCTACCTTCATCATCCAAAAAACCCATTTTCATAAATAACAAGCAAACAACGCTCCTCATTGGGACCAAACATTCCACCAATACCGAACTCATTTTGTCAGACTCCGAAGGCATCCTCTCTTCACCCTGCTCTCGATCTGTAAAAGACTCCCCACCAGTGACTCTCTCTACAAAAATCTCCCATAAACTCGCCATCGTTTTTACCACAGCTCTTCGACCTCCCCTCTGACCAACAGACCCCGTTGCTTAATCCTTCCCCTTTATTTATCGATGACTCAGCTCAAGAACACTGTGAGATGAACCATCCTTTGGGCATTATTGACTGCCACCGAGACAACACCATCATCGGAGATGTTAGTGACGTGGAAAAGGAAGAGGAATCACATAATGAAGATCCAGCAATGTTTCTTCCTATTATTTTTCCTTGGTTGATTAAAAATGGAATGTGCATTATGCCTCTACCAGCCAAAAAAATGAATACCACAGCTACAAAGAAGAAGAATAGATGGGTTAGAGAGATAAAAAATCTACAATCCTCAGTCAACTACAATAAGCCTTGCAGCAGAATTGAATACAAGGCAGAGGGGTCGACCTCCCCTAGATGATTTTTATCTCTTGGAATGTAAGGGGTCTAGGCTCTTGGAAAAAGAGAGCCCTTATCAAGGATTTCATTCGACTTTATAATCCAGCCCTCATCATGTTACAAGAAACCAAATCTCACGATATAGACCGGAATTTTATCAAATCGCTTTGGAGCTCTCGAAACATTGCATGGGCATCAATTGATGTGGTTGGTGCCTCGGGCGGAATTGTTATTCTTTGGAAAGATTCTGCATTCAAAGTCTTAGAAGTGGTGGAAGGTAATTATTCCCTATCTATCCATCTCTCTCTTGCTGATGAATACTCTTTCTGGATTACAGGGGTATATGGCCCAAATTCTTCTACTGAACGGAAATTCTTATGGACTGAATTAATTGCTCTATCTGGGCTTTGTCAACCTAATTGGATTTTGGGTGGAGATTTTAACATTACTAGATGGTCTTGGGAGAAATCTTCTGGTGCTATATCTACTCGAGGTATGAAGAAGTTCAACAGATTCATTAGCTCCACTGAACTTACAGATATCACTCTCTCAAATGGCAAATTTACTTGGTCCAATATGCGCACTGAAGCATTCGATGAGTCTTCTGGATAGATTTTTGATAAAGGATGGGATCATTCAAAAATTTGTGGATGTCTCTTCCCGCAGATTAGAGAGAATTAAATCTGACCATTACCCCATTTGCCTCACTTTAGGAAAGGAAACTTGGGGTCCTGCTCCCATTCAGTTTTTTAATGCATGGTTGAGCCACCACACCTTCGAGAGGATGATCGAATCTTGGTGGTCGAATAACCAATTACAAGGGTGGCCAGGTCACGGTTTCATCCAAAAACTCAGAGGCTTAAAGAAGGAAGTGAGGTTGTGGAATCAAACTACCTTTGGCCATCAAAAGGAGCTTAAAGCCAGCCTCCTTCGTGAGCTTTTGAACATTGATGAAAAAGAGGAATCTTCCCATTTAACAAATGATGACTTGCAGCGGAGACTAGCCATAAAAGGGGAATTACTTACTATTTCAGCAAATGAAGAAACCATGTGGAGACAAAGATGCAAAACTAAATGGTTAGTTGAGGGGGACGAAAATACTGCTTTCTTCCATAGGTTTGTGGCAGCAAACAGAAGGAAAAGCACAATTATGGAAATCCTTTCTGCAAATGGGAATAGTTTGGTGCAGGATGAAGAAATTGAGGGAGAATTTTTGCAATTCTATCAGAATTTGTTTACAAAAAAAAACAGGGGACAGAACACTACCCCAGATGACGATTGGAGCCCCCTTTCCTCTACCCAAAAGGAATCTCTGGAATTACCGTTCACAGAAGATGAGATATACAAAGCAGTCACTGATTTGGGATCCAATAAAACTCCAGGACCGAATGGTTTTACTGCTGAATTCTTTAAAAAATCATGGAACATCCTCAAGAATGATATTATAGGGGTGTTCAATGATTTTTTTAAGAATGGGATAATCAATGCAAATATGAATGAAACTTACATTTGCCTCATTCCAAAAAAGAGTGGCGCCAAACAAGTGAGTGATTATAGACCGATTAGTCTCACAACTTGTCTTTACAAGATCATTGCTAGAGTCCTCTCAGAAAGATTGAAGCTTGTTCTTCCATACACAATCACGGCCCAACAGTCCGCTTTCGTAGCCAATCGACAAATCCTTGATGCATCCCTTATAGCAAATGAGATCATTGATGAATGGATCCGAAAGAAGAAAAATGGAGTTGTCATTAAACTAGACATCGAGAAGGCTTTCGATATGGTGGATTGGGATTTCCTTGAGAATGTTCTTCGTGCAAAAGGATTCGGACAAACTTGGCGAAGATGGATTCGAGGGTGTATATCGTCAACAAATTTCTCCATTATTATGAACGGAAGGCCTAGGGGTAAATTTAAAGCCACTAGAGGTCTTCGTCAAGGAGACCCCCTTTCTCCTTTCCTATTCGTTCTTGTGGTCGATTGTCTTAGTAGAATGCTTTTATTGGCGAACCAAAAAGGAGTGATTGAAGGCTTCAATGTTGGTAAACCTCCACAAGTAGTTTCTATCAATCACCTTCAATTTGCAGACGACACCATCCTTTTCTCTCCACCCAATGAAATCTATCTACAAAATCTCTTTCAAGTCATTCATGATTTTGAAGAAGCATCTGGATTAAACATTAATTGTCAAAAATCAGAATTTTTGGGGATTGGTATCGACACAAAAGAAGTTGAGTATCTTGCTTCTCTCTTCGGTTGTAGGGTTGGTTGTTGGCCTTCCTCATATTTGGGTCTCCCGTTGAAAGGAAACTCCCGATCGACATGTTTTTGGAGTCCAGTCATCGAGAAGATAGAGACTCGTTTGCATAATTGGGGAAATTCTCATATTTCCAAAGGAGGGCGACACACTCTCATCCAAGCTACGCTCTCCAATTTACCCACCTATTATTTCTCCATTTTCCTTGCTCCATCAAAAGTCATAAAAGCTATTGAGAAGCTATATAGAACTTTTCTTTGGAGGGGAGGTATCGGAAAAAAGGGAAGTCATCTTTTAAGATGGTCCACTTTACAAGCACCTTTTGAGGAAGGCAGGTTGGGTCTCTTTGAATTACACAAACGAAACATCTCCCTTTTGGCGAAATGGAATTGGAGGTTTTACACCGAAAGGGAGGCTTTATGGCGAAGGGTGATTGCGGCAAAATATGGTACTAGCCACTTTAATTGCAAGCCGGGCAGTTTGTCTTTGAAAACTTCCAAGCGTCCTTGGAAATCTATCCAGAATTTACAGCAATTGGTTTATAGCAACATCGAAGTCGTTGTTGGAAAAGGTGACAAAACCCGGTTTTGGAAGGATGTATGGCTGGGAGCTCAACCTCTTCAGTCAAAATTCCCCTCTCTTTACCTTTTATCTCTCAAGAAAGATTTGCTTGTTGTTGATCATTGGAATCAAAGGGCTGAATCTTGGAATCTCTTTTTAAGAAGAAACCTCAACGAGATTGAAATTGAAGAATGGGCTTCCTTATCTCACCTCTTGTCTTCCTTTATATTCAAAGAGCAAGAGGATAGATGGTCTTGGTCATTGGAAAAGGATGGTCTTTTCTCTACCAGTTCGTTAACTCATAGGCTTGCATCGACTGGGAACATGGATAAATCAGCATTTTACAAACAATTGTGGAAGGGTCACCATCCAAAAAAAGTTAAGTTCTTTGTTTGGGAGCTTAGCCATGGGTGTATCAACACTTTTGATATATTACAGCGAAAATCCCCTGGTGTGGCTATCTCCCCCAATTGCTGCCGTCTTTGCTACAGAGATAATGAATCACAAATACATCTCTTCAGCCATTGTGTTTTTGCCACTGCAATCTGAGCCTTCATCCAGCAAGAGCTTGGGTGGTCAACAGTATGGCCTGGGGATATATATACTTTGCTAGATATGCTAATCTCTGGTCATCCATTCAAAAAGGAAAAGAAGACACTGTGGCTCAATTTCATTTATGCGTTTCTATGGAATTTATGGCTTGAGAGAAATGCCAGAGTCTTCACAGAAAAGCACCGAAACATTCATTCCCTCATAGAATCTACTACTTTCCATGCTTTATCGTGGAGTAACCTATCTCCCCCTTTTTGTAATTATGGCTTAACTACTCTTTTATCTCACTGGAGATCTCTTTTGTAGCTATCTATGATAGTCATCTTTTGTATCTATTTCAATCATCAATGAAATGGTTACTCTGTTTCCAATCAAAAAAAAAAAGCCTAACATTGTCTTTGAGGAAACTAAATGCAAGCAGGTTAAGTGTTTGGTGAAATCGTTGTGGAGTTCTTGCTGGTTACGCTTGTCTGCTCTGGACACAATAATGGCTTCAGGGGGCATTCTTTGATAATTGGATGAAAACTTGATTTCCATATTGATAGCATGTGGGAGCTTTCTCCCTCTCTATTGATTTCAAGCTTGCAGATGGTTTCTCCTACTATATCACAATTTTTTATGACCCTTCTTTCTGTAGGAACATAATGTTGTTCTGAGAGGAGCTCTATGATACTAGTAGCTACATCTCAGGGTGCTTGGTGCATTGGAGGAGACTTTATGTCACTAGTTGATTCATGAAAAGTCATTCAGCAATCATATTTCTCGTAGTATGAAAAAATTTAGCAAACTCATTGATGGTCTTTCTCTAAGCGATCTCCCGCTCTCCCGTGGGTCCTTTAAGTGGTCTGACGGCATAACTAATCCTACTTGCTCCTTAATTACTGGAATTTTGGTCAGTCGTGAGTGGATTGACAAATTCTATCTGTCTAGGGAGATTTCCCACTCTCCAATGGGTCCTTTACATGGTCTGATGGCAAAATTAATGTTACATGCTCTTTAATTGATAGATTTTGGTTCAGTCGTGAGTGGATTGACAAATTCCACCTTCCTTGGCATCCAGGTTTGCTCGTATTACATCCAAACACTTTCCTATAGTGCTGGATACTGGGTCTTTTAAATGGGGCCAATGCCTTAAATATTTGAAAATATGTGATTGCATCATAAGTCCTTTTTGGCTGACTTTACATCGTGGTGGAATAGTGTTGATGTGAATGGTTGGGCTACCTTTGCATTCATTCAAAAGTTGAATATAATCAAATCTAAGTCGAAAGAATGAAACAGAGATGTCATTGGCATTTTATCTTCCAGGAAACTTGCCATCTCCAAACAGTTTTTTTATATTGATGAGGAAGAGCAATCAACAAGGCTCAAAAATGATGAAATTTCGAGAAGAAAATGTTTGAAAGTGCAGCTAGAAGCAGTTTTTTTACTAGAGGATAGAAGGTGCAGACAAATGTGCAAGGCTGGTGGTTTATGAAGGGTGATGAAAACTCAAAGTTCTTCCATGCTTATGTGAACGCCAGGAGAAAGAAGAGCCTCGCAACAGAAATCCAAAATGAGAATGTGAAAAGCTATAGTCAACGAGTACATATTTCTTTTCCGAAGGTCGTATACAAAGAAAGTTATCTAGTTGACTGCCCTCTCAACGTTGACTAGAGGCCTATTAGGCAATTAGCTTGGGGCTTGAAGTTCCTTTTCCTGAATAAGAGATTAGAGCAGTAATGAATGATTTGAGTATCAATAAGGCCCTCAAGCCTGACGGTTTCACCAAAGAGTTCATGACAAAGGCTTGGAACATCATCATGGGGAGTATCTTTAAGGTGTTCCAAGAATTTGTTTGAGAACAACATTCATAATGTGTATTAATGAAACGTTATCCCTAAGAAAATCAGAGCTACAAAGATCTCAGAATTTCGGCCTTATGTCTCACTGGAAGCATTTACAAAATTATTGCCAAGGTTTTGGCAAATAGATTAAAGGTCTTCCATCTCACCATTGCTCACAATCAGTCGGCCTTCATTTCTGATGGATAGATCCTTGATTCCTTATTGAATGCTAATGAGCTGGTTGACAAGTACTTAGTCAAGAAGGAGGAAGAGTGGATCGTTAAGCTACACATAAAGCTTATAACATGGTCGACTAGGATTTTCTCTTTAAAGTTCTTCAAAGAAAAGGCTTTGGCAAGAGGTGGATAGCTTGGATTCGTGGATGCATTTCAAACACTTCTTTCCCAATCTTCGCGAATGGCAAGCCAAGAGGGCTCATTATTTCTTCAAGAAGTTTAAGGTAAAGTGATCCACTAGCTCCTTTTCTTTTTGTTTATTGTTCTGACGTCTTTAGTGGTTTACTCAATAGAGGGGTGCTCTTATTTTCCGCAAACGGTCCTGCCAAGCTTAGCAACCTTTTTTAAGTGGTCAGTTTATTTGAGATCCTCTCAAGCTTGAAAATAAATCTTGCTAAGTCTTTCGTTGCTAGTCTAACTATTAATCAGTATGTTGTTCCCCCAATGGCACTTGCCTGGGATTGTGAGGTTGGGAACTAACGATTTATGTACTTAGGTATGCCCTTGGGAGGAAATGTGAGGAGGTTGAACTTCTAGGCTCCTATCGAAGACAGAATTTCTAACAAGTTGGCCAATTGGAAGAGCTTTCTTCTTTCCATTGGGGGTATGCTAACTCTAGCCAATGCAGC
Source organism: Trichosanthes truncata (assembly GCA_033996785.1). NCBI lineage: Eukaryota > Viridiplantae > Streptophyta > Magnoliopsida > Cucurbitales > Cucurbitaceae > Trichosanthes > Trichosanthes truncata. Next base: position 8,146,676 of record JAWPNB010000004.1, read on the forward strand.
GCTGCCAAGCATTCCCACTATTATTTCTCCATCTTTGATTGCCCTAGACAGATGGTGAGAAGATCAGAGTAGATTATCAAAGATTTATTTTGGAAAGGTTGCAACAGTGGGGGCAGTCCTAACCTTGCCTACAAAGTTTCAGTTGGCATGGGAGACAAGACTAGGTTTCAAGAAGACTCTTATATCTTGAACATTCCTTTTCGTGAAGCTTTACTGAGGCTGTTTGGGGTTGCCAACTTGCCTTAGATGCCATTTGTTGGTCTGCAACTTCATAAGAATGGGATCTCAATTTTAGAAGGAACCTTACAGATACCGAGATTGTGGAATGGGCTTCCCTCACTAGCATCTTGAAGATAAAAGGTTATGGTCCCTTTAAGGCAGTTGGACTTTCTCGATCAATGCTGCTTGACCTCAATGACAGACACCCATCCTCAATCACCTTTTTGTAAGTTCGATTTGGAAAGCTAAAATCCCTAGAAGGGTGAAGGTTTTCCTTTGGATTTTTTCCTTTGAAAAACTGAACACTAGCTGCATGATCCAAAAGAGGTTTTCTAGCACCTTACTCTCCCCTAACTGGTGTGTTGTGTGCAAATCAGATTCGAAGGATCAAGCCCACTTATTCTTCTCCTGCCTTTTCGCTGCATCTTGTTGGGGGGGCCGCCCTCTTCTGGATCTTCAATGTGATGTGGTACTTCCCTAGTAGGCCTTGAAGATGTACTTCAATTTCTAGTCAGTCCAGTCTTCAAAGGCCATGCTAGAACTCCATGGTCTAATAAAATGGCAGCCCTTCTTTGAAGGCTTTGATTTGTAAGAAACAACGAGTGTTTCAAGGGGATGAGGTTTGCTTTGATGCTTTGTGGGATTTGGTTAACCTGTTTGCATCCACTTAGCACTCTTTGTCAAAAGAGATTTTGTAATTATGATATGATGCATATTCACCCCATTTTTTTTAACAAGAAACAAAGCTTTTCATTGAATTAATGAAAAGAGAATAAATCTCAAGGATTACAAAACCCTGTAAAAGGAGAAAATAAAATGCAAAACGTAAAGGAAATTACAATGGAAAAAATAAATGCATGCCAATTAAGACATAAATCTTGAATAGAATATTTAGGCCAGTTGGGAGTCTTTTTCTGTAATCCCCTTGTCTTAGTGGAGATTTCTCATCCTCCTTTTGTATGGCTTTTGTCGATAATACAAGTCTTGTTTCTTATAAAAAAAAATACTTTTAAAAAATTGTTTAAACTTAAAAACAATAGAAAACATTTTTAAAAATCAATTTGCAAAGTAATATCTAAAAACTTTTTTTTTTAATTTCAAACAAGCTCTTAGAAACATAGCACCAAGAATATAGGGATACCTCATATATCTCCTCCTTAATTTCACATTTCAAAACATCGTTAACTCTCAGAGCATAAAACAGATCCTTTAGTACTGCAGATGAACCAAGAACCTCTGATACAAACTTGCAAGTAGCAGCACTTATATCAGGCTTCTCTTGAATTCCAAGAATGTCAAATGTTCTTAATGCTTCATGTGTCTCTTCCAAACTGATAAGAAAAAACAAAACAAAAAAAAAAACAAGGGTACAATGGGAGACCACACAATTCACGGAAAAAACAAAACAAGAACAAGAACAAAACCCAAACTACCAATTCAAAAGCACCATTCTTCCAAAAAAAAATAATAATAACAATAATAACACTTTGAGATTTCAAAACCCTAGTTCTAATGTACATTAGAAATATAATTATTTTCTTTCAAATTTCTTATAAATGTTGTATATTTTATCCTTTTATTTCCGAATGAATTTAAAATGTAAATTTTTAACATGAAATCGATGTAACATGTAAATTCATTCATTCATATATATATATATATATATATATAACTAATATGTTTTAACTGATGTGTTCCTACTATGCATGCATCCTAAACTTTTAGAGAATTACATGCCACTATATTCAAGTCATATTATTTTTTTAATGATAATATTCAGATCCTATTATGTCCTTGAACCTACTTCTTATATCATAAGCATGGCAAAAAATTTCCATTCAAAGAAACTAGTCTCCCTCTCCCAAGTTTTTTCCAAATCAAGGTTGAAGGAGGCCTTTTGATTCGGAGAAAAAAAGCATGTTGTGTTCGAGATTGAAGCAATAAAACTCTCGGAGATTAACATGAAATCGACATAAAGTGTAAATACATTCAAATATATATGTATATAAACTTATATGTTTTAATTGATGTGTTCCTATCATGCATGCATCCTAAATTTTTAGAAAGTAACATGCCACTGTATTCAAATTGTATTATGTTCTTGAATCTATTTCTTATATCATAAGCATGGCAACAAATTTCCATTGAAAGAATCAACTAGTCTCCCTCTTCCCAACTTTTCCACATTGAGGTTGAAGGAGGCCTTTCAATTTAGAGAAAATTCAACATGTTGTGTTTGAGTTAAGAGCAATGAAACTCTCAGACCAAATGGTTTTAAACTCTCAGGCCAAATGGTTTTACTTAAAGTTTGTAAGAATCCCTAAATTAAGACCTTAAGAGGTTTCCATTAGTTCTTTCAAAAAGGCCTTGTTAATGGCATCACAAATGAGACATCCTTTGCAATATTATCATGAAATGAAAGGTAATCTGGTTAAAAATAGAGGGAACGGAATGAAAAATATAATTGAAAATAGCTTTCTATTTTAAAAAATTAAAAGTAGTTTGTTGATGTAAAAAACTGTTTGACAGTACAAATTTATATTAAAAAGAAAACCAATTTTCAGATCGAAAACAGAATTTTACTGCTTTCACATGAAAGCAAAAAGAAGAGATTAGAACCGTTTTTCAAAGAGAATTTCCTGTAAATATTTTAGAACTAGTGACGAAACCTTTTTTAAAGATCATAGCTAAAAAATTACAGAGAAAAGAAAAATTGAGAACTTCCCACCCAAGCTTTGTCCAAGAACTTAACTGCCATGTCCTTTTTGAACGGAATGTATCTAACCCAAAGAGACAAAAAGCAAATAAACACAAAAATTCATCAAGGAATAAATATCTACTACCTTCCAAATACTCCATTAGTAGGCCGGAAGAGCTCCAGAGCTGCATATCGATGTGAATCTGAGATCGGCTGAAAAATGGTTGCAGCTTGGCAGATCGAAATCCCAAAAAGCAGTACCAGAAATCGAACTAGGTTTCTGGCCATTGCTGCAAAAGTACGGAACCAAAGAAACATTAATATACGTCCTATCAATACCACAGATCACGCAATTTCAACATTTACCAAGTTAATCCATACTGAATTTAACAAAGGAAATTAGAAATGTGTTTTGTAGAACTCTAGTGTACAGATCCTTGACAAATCGTAAAAAAAGTTTTGGAAGAGGGAAGGAGATAACCCGAAGTGGAGGAGGGTCGCGCGGTCAACTGTGGGCGAGAGAGAGGCGCAGAGTGAAGTTGGGGAAGCTGATTTATAAAGAAGTATTTTGCTTCTTTTTTTTCCTTTTCTTTTCTTAGTATTTAATTTTAAAATAAATCTATATCTACTTCTATAGTATATATAAAAATGCCTAAAAAGCATATGAAAACGAACCCGAACCAACTTCACATAGAAGTTAATCGACCCGATCTAGTTCGGATATGAACCGATCTCGAGGCGGGTCGAGTTGTTTTTCTTTCTTTTTCTTTTTCCTTCCCCTTTCCCCTCGATTTCAGTTTGGGTCATCATTGATTTTTTCTCCAATCTTTCGATCTCTCTCAAATTCATCGAAATCCCAAAAACTGAATTGAAAAAGAAGAACAACAACAAATCCCAAAAAAGAAGTGAAAAATAAGAAGAAGAACAACCAACAAATCTACCCTCAATGAGAGAATCTATATATAATTTTCAGCAAAGACCAAAGAGATGCAGATAATCAAAACCTCAAATGACAGACACATGCAACAAATCAAAAGGCAGAGGTAGCGCACAGCAGTTCAAAAAGTCCCAATTTGCCACAATTTTTTTCTTTGCCATTCGGCTATTATTGATAATAAAAAAAATCAAAAAAACTCCTACATTCTTTCATTAGACAAGTCATATTTTGTGTTTTCATGTGAGAAAAAAGGCATAGATGGAGATCGCGAGAATACCAGTAAAAGCAAGAAAGTAGAAAATTAGTGCAAATTAAACCAGCCAGGAAGGAGGCTACGATGGCAGCTAGGGGTGTACAAATAACCCAGTAACCTGAACAACCCTGACGACCCAACCCAAACCAGGGTTGGGTTGGGTTACGTTTTTTTTTTATTTGGGTTGGGTTGGATATTTGTAAAATCGAAACTTTGGTTCGGTTCGCGGGTTGAGAATTTTTTAGTTCAATTCAACCCAAACTGAATCGGATTCATGAATTATATATATATAAACCAAACCCTAATTGTTGTTTCACCTTGCGCCTCTCTCTTACTTTCTTAAATCTCGACTCTCACTCTCTTAAGCATCGACTCTCACACATCATTCTTGTTCGCAAATCGCCGGTGAATGTGTTCACCAGAAAACGTTGAACGCAGTAAGCTCGCTGTAGTTTGCAATCACAGGCCCCTCTCATCTCGCAGTTCGTCGTCGTTCCAACACTCATCATTGCCATCGATTTGTTTATGTCGTCGCCCAAATCCAAATCTGAAGTACTGAGTGCACAGATCTATTGAATATCAAAAGTTCCACGAACACCCACCTGAAAAGTTGAACTTTGGAGAAGGGAATCTGCAAATAGATGGTTCTAGATTCATTTTTTAGCTATTCTTTGAAAGCTCTTTGAAATTTCGATGCATGTATGTTGGATTGCAGGTACTTAATTTTATTTTTCTTTTAGTTTTGAAATAAGTGTTAAATTTTTACCATCTATGTCAAAACTAGTTATGAAAACCAAAACCTTGAAGTTGTTTTTAGAAAAGTTTCTAAATAATCTGCCATTAGCCACTTTGTGTTTCGAGTAAGATAGCCAGGAATTAAATTTATCTTTATGCTCCAATTTCTTCTACATTTATCCAACTCCTGGTGTATAAATCCATTCATTTGTTGTCCAATTTAATTATTGTACTTAGTTATTATCAATTTTGGATTGCTTTTGTGTTGAATCAATTGAAAAACCATTTGAGTTATGAGAGACATACATTAATGACAACCCGGTGACCTGACCCAACCCAACCCTAAAAGTGATGGGTTGGGTTGGGTTGCCAACACTACTCAATTCTTTCGGATAGTAGAACCAACCAACCCAAAAATTCGGGTTGGTCCAAAAAGACCTAACCTAACTCAACCCAACCTGTGTACACCCCCAGCGGCAACACTAAACGGAGAGAGCATCTGTGACATTGAGCTGGAGGAGGAAACGGCGTGAAGAAGAAAACGGTGGAGCATGTGGGATTAGCTCGGCTCTGCTGTTTTTTTCTTTTGTTTTTTGAAGAAAAATAGATCTCACATAACCCACTTTGCAATTTCTCCCAAATCAGATGAATAAACAAGGGAATCAATCAAATTGAAGAGTGAATATGAAAAATGAAAACCCTCGAAATTGAAGTCCAAATTATCGAAGAATAAGAAGAAAAAAAAGAATATTTTTTTGAATTCTGAGATTGGAAGAGATCGGTACAGAGAGAAAGGTAGAGAGAGAGGACAAGTTAAAGAAATTAGGAGGGTTGAGTTATTAGAGTGTGGTGGAATTGTGGATAATGAAGAAGAGAAAAAGAATGTGAAAAGAGATTAAAAGTGTTGATTTGGTGATTTTTGTGCAGGATTTTGAACAATGCAAAATTGCAATTGCAATCCATAATGAAAAATGTAATTTCATTTCTTCGCATATCTGGATTTTGAACAGGGCAGAATTGCAATTGCAATCCAGAATGGAAAACGCAATTGCATTTTTAGGCAGACATAGAAAAAATAGGAATTTCGGATTTTAAAGATATTCTCAAGATATTCTCTTTGATTCTCAACATTAATGGCATGGGTCTTTCCATACACTAAAGTTGACAAAAATTCTAGCTTATGGAAGCCTGTAAAAAGGGGACAAAAAAGCCAAAACAAAAAAGTCTGCTCCAACAAAGCTGTTGTTTTTATTTTATGTTTTATGCTATTTTTCTTCTTTTTTCTAGCACCTTCAAGCCTCGATAATCAGTTCAATCTAGACGAAAATCTCATATTGTAAAGACTTGATTCCCTTTGAAAGACGTGGGATCGAGTTCGATTGATGAAAGGGGCAAAAATGGTGTTTTAGTGCATTGTATTTCATGTTTTCCTTTTAGTATTAATTTCAGTTTTGTTCAATCTAGTTGTTGTATTTTTTTTTGTTAATTTTCTGTATTGATTTTTCTTCATTCCAAAACTTAATTTCAGTTTTATATTGCTAGTTTGTTGGCACTTGATTCTTGCAAGTTTTATCTATTAGACTTTAATCTTAGTTCAGTTGCTGGGTTATTATTTCATTTTTGTAATTTATTTACAGCAGCTTTTAGTTCATTCTTTTAAGTTCATTATGAAGTTTCTATTATTTCAATCATTTTCTTTCTTTCTTTAAGCATGAGCTAATCTTTTCTTTGGGATTCAAGCATGTGAATGCCCTAGAGAAAGGAATTTAAGGCCTAATATGTTAGAGCAACCTTACTTAACCTTGTAGCATTGGTTGCTTTTATTCATTAAAATTTTCACTGTGAGTCTAGTTTGATCACCTAGCTTCGCATACAGCGATTAAGTCTAATACTGAAAATGTTTGATAAAATTGGATTTTCATAAAAGCAATTTAGGAAAGGAGCTTAGAAATAAGACCTTGATTTTGATCCTAGACATAGGGCAAAACTTTTAAAACCAATAGGATTGTGTTTTTATTTAACTAATTTCGTATTAATCATAGACATATCAGTTTAATCACTTAGCCTCCTAAAGATACTTCATAGAAGGTCGAATAGGTGTTGAATTCGGTTTACAAAGCTTAAGTGTTGAGTCAAAGGAATGCAATTGTAATTAGGCCCGCAAGTCCAATCAAAATGGCATAGCATGTTTAGATTCATTCCTTTTATTCTTGATATCTTTTTTCTTGTTCAAAAAAATCCCACAAAACTTTGTTTTACTTTGGTTACCACAATTGCAATTTGCAAACAATCTTTGTGCTATCTTAAAATTTTGTTATATTCGTTCCCTGTGAGATCGATATTCCAATTTTATTACTTGCATCGACAGTGTGCATTTGCACTGGGCTGAAATTCTTTCTTTTATATTTAACACACAAGTTTCATTCGATCAGTTGAACAACAATAAATCTCTAAACCCCAAACCCCGGCCATCTCTTTACTTGTGCCCAATTTTTTTCAGCTAACCCAATGAGCTTTCTTTCTACCACCAACAGCTCCCCACCAAAATTGTAAGACCCAATTTTGGTATTTTGAGTATTTTGGTATATAAGGTGAAAGGAATAATCAAATTAAACCCACAACGAAAGCGTTGGAATCGACTTTGATTTTATTTAGAATTAAACAATAAAAATTAAGTTTAATAAAAACATACCTTGAAAATAATATGGAGATATTTTCTGGCGATTCTTTACTTCTCGTGTTCCAAGACTTCCACAAAAGTCTTCCTTGCTATGACTCGAACACAGGACCAATGTTTGTGGTAACCTCTTGAAAGAAAATTCATAAGGGATTGGAGAAGAATAAGTCTAGAGAGAATTCTCTAATTCTCTATTGAGGAGATTTGTGTTGCTCATAGATATAATCACTACATACAAATCGATCCTTCATGAGTTATTCGTAACTACAGCTGGGTCAAAAGTCCATTTTATCCTTATAATTACATATTGCACCTTAAGTATCATTGATCTTCTAATGAACAATTTGTTTATGATCCAACCATAAACTAAGTTCCTCTCGGGCCAGTGAGAGGGTGGGGCCCCATTGTTCAAGTCCCGAAATCAGCACTTAAGGGAACTACTCATCTATTTACCCTATATGGGAATAAGTGAATTCCATCTTGTGAGATTATGTTCCCAGCTCCCTATTTGGTCAAGTCCCCAAAATGGTAGACATATTGAATCGGCTACAGAAGCCATTCTCACCCATGAAAATCAAAGGACAAGCCTCACAGGCAGGAGTTCATAACTCACTTAGGATTAAGATCAAGTCACATATGATCATTCTGATGAAATATTAATCTTCTCTATTAACGGATTTATAAAGAGAGATTAAATATTTCGTGGTCAAGTCTTATACAAACTCATTGTATAAGATACTCCTACTCACATGTCTCCACATTGACGAATTGGATTAAATTATATGTAACTATTACAAAGTGGGTCGTATCAATAGTATTACCAAGATAAGGCACTCAACCTTACCCATATACTATGACCCTTTAGGTTATTTCTTGAACACGATCCTCCCGTATGTCAGCCACGTACTGTTCAAGATTACATTGATAAACTTGAATTTTTCATATAATGGATAATATTATATTGCAAATAAAATAATCAAAATTATTATTAATTATTAAATAAATCATTAATTACAAGGCTTTAGAGAATAAATCCCAAAATAAGGCATGTTGATTGTTTGATTTTGAAAAATTTTGGATGAAATATAGCTTGAAATAAAATAGAATTAAAAGGAAATTGAAGGTTTTGGGGTAATTTTTGTTAAAAATAAAAAGGAGAGAATAAAGTAAAATTTGGTATTCTTTTGGTGCAATTTGAAAAAAAAAAAGAATAAAAGTAAAATGATTAATGTGTGACTTCATAGAAGCCACATGCATGGATGACAAGCCACATATTTTTCTTTTGTTAAAAAAAAGAAAAAAAAAAAAAGAAAAGTTGGGCTTTCGGGGAGTGAAAGGAAAGAAAGATGAAAGGAGAGGGAGAAGAAATAGGAAGAAGGAAATATGGTGGAGGCAAAAAGGGGTTCATAGCTAGTCAGAACTCGTTGGGTTAGTCATGGTCACGCCGGAAGTCGCCAGGAAATGGATTGAAAGGCTTACAAACTCAGTAAGTTTTTCCTCTTTAAGATTTGGAAGATTAGGAAAGTGTATGTAAGTTTTGGACATTTTAATCTGAGTTTTGTTTCTTGTTGCTAAAAAGTTTCTATAAATTTTGATAGTTGCATTTCTTACATAAAGATTGCTTGGAAGGAGAAGGTTGATAGGTTGAGACTGTGGTCAGAAGCTATAGTAGAGTTTGGTGAAGATCTTGTCTTGGTAAGTTGATCTTTTTAGGAGAAATTGGGTTATTGAAATCTTAATAGAGAGTTTTAAGAAGTTTTCTTTTAAATCTTCAAATATTTGAAGGGATTGGGAGGCCAATGAGAAGTAAATAGAAGTTTTGGTATGTTGAATTTCTTGGGAAATTAGAAGGTCATAATGAAGAAATTAAAGATTTAGTTTTGAAAATTCATGGGTTTTAGACTTTGATGAAGATTAAGGTATAGTCATAGTTGAAATAATCAAAAGGAGACTAAGAGGAACGATTTACCTCACTGGATTTCTATTTATTGGGAACTCAAGAAAGAAAAACATAGAGAAGCTAGAAAAGAAAACAAAGAAGAAAAAGAATAAGAAAGAGAGACATGAAGTTGGGCAATAGGAGAGAGTGTGTGTGTGTGTGTTTATGAAAAAAAATAAAGAAAAGAAAGAGAGCGATATAGAATTAATGGAAGTCACATCAAGAAAATGGAATTGCTTGAAATATAGCTATTCACGTGGGAAGAGTAAAGTGAAGAATTTTGGAAATTTAAAATTAAAAAGAAATAAATTGAAATAGTACAAGCATACTCAAGTGAGAGAAAATGGTTGAGTAAGGGTAGTTTATGGAGAAAAAAAAGTATGTAAATAAAGGAAAAAGGACAAAATTTTATTTAAGAAGGGGAAAAGTTAAAATTGATTAAAGTTTGAAGAATAAATTGTGATATGGTTATTAGAATTCTAGGTCGAGTGGAGTTCAGAATGACTAATTGCAACTAAGAATTCTTGCGTCGATAAATTTGTGAGTGGTTTATTTTTTACGAAATATTTTTGTTATTAAGTTATTATTGTTGAATTTCAGGAGATTTATGATTATGTATGATTCTTTTTAAGAGAACTTTCATGAAATTTTTTAGAGATTTGTTAAGAGTCTTCAGTAATTTTATGGTTTGACTATAATTATCGTTTTAGAGATATATTTGAGACATTTATGATAATTTGAGAAATTAAAAGAGTTTTGATTTTTCTTGAGAAATGTATGAAGTTTAAGAAATGTTGTTTTAGAGAAAGCATAAATTTAGAAAAGTTTTATGTTGTTTGAGGACTCTTTTGAGTTTATGAAAAGTTGTTTAGAGCAAGAGAACACGGATTTCAGAAAGAGTTTGAGAATTAAGAATTTTATGTTAAAAGTTGTTTTCAAACCACTAGAGCTTTGTACCCATGGTGATATTATTTGTATGCTATGAGAATGGATTTGCATAGTATGCTAGCGTGCTCAGGCCGTAGGGGATGCAGGGGAATGCTGGGGCTATTAGGTACCGAATCCTGGTCCGAGACATTACAGATGTTAGAGTTTGCTTTACGTGCACGTATGACAGAGATTGCCTCTGCTATGTACCTTGAGATTATTCAGTACATAGTATGACAGAGATATGTTCTGCTATGTATCTGGAGATTACTAGATACATAGTATGACAAAGATTGCTCTGCTGTGCATATTGAGATTACTCTACGCCAGTATGACAGAGATTTAGGTACAAATTTGGAGATGAATTTTACTAGCTTATGCTTATGTTTTCCAGAGTTGTAATTGCAGATTTCCCTATCTATGTTTTTACGAACCTGTGCTTATGTTTCAAGAGTTATTGACTTAAGAGTTGTTGTTCCGAGAGCTATAATCTTTGTGGTGTTATTCATGTTTTCAAGAGTTATTTTTTACACTTTTTAACATGTGAAAATGATCTCGAGAGTTATTAAAATTTTCTTGAATTACATTATCTACATGTACAGAGTTTTGATTTATGTTTATTATGAAAGATGTTTTCCTAAACATTATTTTCTTATGGAATCACCACTCATTAGGATTTTTTAGCTCATTCTTTTATCCTTATTTTTCCACTAGGTTGCTCTTGAGTTTCAACTAGAGTTAGCCGATCAGAATTTGCCACCAGTCTCATCAAGTTATTGCATATCATCTATTGTATGTAAAAAGTGTAATTTTTGTTGCGTTGTATTTGTAGTGTATATAAATTAAGTTAAGTTATTATGAGATAAGAGAGAGACTTGATGATAGCATACAATTATAATATCTTAATTACTATTATTTTAGCTAATTTTGTATGATTTTGTGTGCTTTGATTGTTATTTGTGTTTAAATTGCAGAAACCAAGCTTAAGGAGCAAAACGAAGTGTTCGAGGATATTTTAGTCATTTTGAAGCTATTTTAGGCCATTTTGGAGAGCCAAGAAAAGAAAAGATGATGCACTAGTAATTGGGGCCGAGAGGACGACGTTGCAACGCTTGAAATGGTGTTGCAACGCCTAAATACATTGTGCAAACTCGAGAGCTAGCATTGCAATGCTACCCTATGGCGTTGTAACTCTAAAATCACGCAAATGAAGAATGTTTTGTCCGTAGCGTTGCAACACTACCTCTGTTGGCAACAAGAAATAACAGCATTTTGGGACAGCATTGCAACGCACTGTCTCAATAGACAGTATTTAGTCTTTGCTTCTTCTTCGTCCAAAGGGAGGCCAATTCAAGGGTTTTAGCCCCAATCTTGATTCCATACCATAATTGAGGGTATTTGAGAGCATTAATGAGCATTTTAGAGTGGATTTGAAGACCTTGGAGCTCAGGTTCGAGATAGATCACATTGGAAATACGATATCGTCCTTCATTTGCATTTTCTTTCCCTTTTATTTTCAATTACAGTTACTTTAGTGGCTATAATTAGGGATTTCTGAGTTGTATTTGATGAACATGTTTAGTTAATCCCTAAATTTCTATGGGTTGTTGTAATTTTTGGACCATTGCACTTAATTTGCTTATTTAATTAGTAAGTGTAGTTTGATTAAGTGTTTATGTTCATTTATGCATTTTAGGCTTAATGCCCTTAGATTGTGTTTGTTAATTAATTGAGGTAGGACTAGGAGGAGACCGACAGGAGATTTCTAGTTAGCTTAATGCAAAATTAGTTAGTTACCCGAATGACAGAGGGATAAATGGTTAATTAATTGTAGTTAGTGGTGAAGATTAATTAATTGAGCACCGTCTAATTGATTAGTTACTAAGTGGAGGCTCGACAAAGATAAGCTTAGACTAGAACCAGATACATGACTGTAGATTAATTACTTGAGTGATAGCAGGAGTAATAATTAATCTATAGAGGTCAGTGACGAAGGTTTGTTAATGCCAGGTGAGAATTAATTAATGAGACGGACATGTGATTTAATTAATTACACCCGAGATTTGGAGGAGACCGCAGGAGATTCCATGACCTTAGGCTTCTAAACTTATGAATGGAACACTTGGTTATGCCGAATTTCTAGCTTAATTAAGTAAATTAAGGTCCAAGAATGCAATCAACACCCATAGAATTACTTTTCGATTTGTGTCTCCCATTTATTTTGCTTGCTAGGATTAGTGTTTATTTCCCTGTTTGCTTTTTCTTTGTGTTCTCTAAATAAAGTAAAGTGAGACTATTCGCGGTACTTAATTGAATTAAAAACCAATCTCAGTGGATACGATACTCGGTACTCTTGTACCGTTTTATTATTACTTCGATCACGTGCGTTTGCGTACACACCAATCAAGTTTTAGGCGCTGCTGCCAGAGATTGGTATCTTTTAATTCAATTAATATTGTGCATAAATTACTTGCTTTAATTTAGAGGTTTACCTTTGTTTTTCTACTTATTTTTGTTTTTGTTTCTAGATGTGTTGCATTGTGTGTTTGATTGAGAGCCTGCGTTTTTTTTTTTTGTTTGATTTATTTAGATGGCTTCTGATAGATTTGGGTAGCCCTTTAGAGAATCTGAGCCTAAATAACAAACACTACCTTCTAGTTCTTTTCCTTTTAGTTATTGATAGCATGCAATTATGTTATCTTAATCCCTATTATTTTAACTAGTTTTGTATGATTTTGTGTGCTTTGAAGTCTATTTGTGCTTAAATTGCAGAAACCGAGCTTAAGGAGCAAAACAAAGTGTTTGAGGGTATTTTTGTCATATTGGAGCTAAATCGGGCCATTTTGGAGAGCCAAGAAGAGAAGAGTTGAAGAATTTAGCATTTGGGGCCAAGAGGACGGCGTTGCAACACTTGAAATGGCGTTGCAACGCCCATTTGTATTGAGCAAACCCAAGAGCTAGTGTTGCAACGTTGCCCTGTTGCGTTGCAACTCTAGAAACAAGCTGAAGTGAAGCTCTCCGTCTGTAGCGTTGAAACGATACCCCTGCTCGCAACAAGAATCAACAACGTTTTTGGACAACGTTGCAACGCTGTCACCATAGAGGGTATTTATTCATCCTTTTCTCTTCGTCCAAAGGGAAGCCATTTTGATGGTTTTAGCCCTAATCTCGATTCCAGACATATTTGAGGGTATTTGGGAGGATTTGTGAGCATTTTGGAGCAGAATTAAAGACCTTGGAGCTTGAGTTCGAGATTGATCACCTCGAAAATGCGGGATCGTCCTTCGTTTGCACTTTCTTTCCCGTTTTCTTTCATTTATAGTTATTTTAGTGGCTGTAATTAGGGATTTCTGTTGTGTAAATACTGAACATGTTTAGTTAATCCCTAAATTTCTATGGGTTGTTGTAATTCTTGGACCATTGCACTTAATTTTACTCAATTTAGTTTGTGATTGTGGTTTAATTAGTGTTTATGTTCATTTATGCATTGGATTCTTAATGCCTTTAACAAAGTAAGGAATATGGGTTAAATGATCATTAGTTTAATTGAGCTCGAACAGAATAGATTAAACTTAGAAAAACAATGCATGACAATTAAATTCTGCCTAAGTGACATAGGAACAATGAGAATTAATTGAGGTTTAAAACAATGAGAATTAATTGAGGTTTAAAATGAAGGTTCGTTAATGCCGGGTAAGGATTAATTAATGAGACGTATACGAGATTTAATTAATTACACCCTAGGTTTGGAGGAGACCGACAGAAGATTCCATAATTTTAGGCTTCTAGACTTATGAATCAAACAATTGGTTATGCCTAATTGCTAGCTTAATTAAGTAAATTAAGGTCCAAGAATGCAATCAACACCCATAGAATTACCTATCGATTTGTGTCTCCCATTTATTTTGCTTTCTAGGTTTAGTAGTTTAATTTTTCTATCTACTCTTGCGTTCTGTTCTCTAAATAAAGTAAAGTGAGATTATTCTCGGTACTTAATTGAATTAAAAACCAATCCCAGTGGACTACAATACTCGGTAGGAATACTTTTTTATTATTACTTCGATCGCGTGCGCTTGCGTGAACACACCGATCAAGTTTTTGGTGTCGTTGCCGGGGATTGGTGTCTTTTAATTTGATTAATATTGTGGAAAAATTGCTTACTTTAATTTAGAGGTTTATATTGCTTTGTTATTGTTTTTCTTGCTTGTTTTTATTCTTGGTTTGAGTCATGGTCCTTTGTTTCTGGTTGTGTTGCATCGTGTATTTGGTTGAGCCTGTTTTTAGTTATTTTATTATTTTTAGATAGTTTCTGATAGATTTGGGTGGCCCTTTAGGGAATCTAGGCCCAAAGAACCAACACCACCATTTAGTTCTTTTCCTTTTAGTTATCCTTATTTAGATTATGAGCCTTTTAATGAGGGTTAAACGTTTCATGGTCATCATATGCCTAATTATTATCATACTGAATCTATGAGTTATGGAAATTGTATGTATGGTAATGATGAATGCATTTGGACTCATGAACCATATCCTAATTACTTTTAGGAAGTCCAAGTAGAGGAAGAATCTTCCTTGGAAAGAGTGATGAGAGAGTGTTGGAGGAGTTTAAAGCTCTTCATGCGAGCTTAGAAAAATTGAATGACAGCCTTCAGACCAAAGGGGAGAGCATTAGTAGAATGAGTGGGATAATGAATCAACTGACTGATGATTTACTTGAATCCCTTTAGGAGCATAATTCTTTCGATTCTACTGAGGTTGAGCAGTCGAGGGAATGTATTATAGATATAAGGGAAGAGCTAGAAAGTTTTAGCACACTCCAAGATTGAGTCAGTGAGGATGAAAGTGAGGATGAGCCTATGTTAGTTGAGGATGTCCATGAGGTAGAGTTTGACACTGTAAAGCCTTTGTCTGTTTTATCTCTTGATAGTTCTCTTTATCCTGAGCGTTCTTCTCCTTATTCTCACGAGTCCGTGTAGAGTCCCTTTATTTTGATATTTCTCCTTCCTTTTTATTATTGAATAATACCAAAAATATTTGTGCTTCTGAGTCCCATGAAAAGCTAGTGATTTTACTAGCTCTGGTATGTTTTGTGGATTCTAGGAAGAGGGGCCTGAAGAAATGGGAGAATTTTTATGTACCTTGAAAGCCCACACAAGCCCCGTCTAGCTAAAGACATTAAATATGCGCTTCTTGGGAGGCAACCCAAGCTTTCTTTCTCTAGTCGTCTTTTCTTTGTTTTTCCTTTTTTTTTTTTTAACTTTGTTTTGGGTTGATTTCATGTTCCTATTTGGTGATTATTTTTTTAGGAGCTCAAGAATTATACTCTCACATTGCACCCAGTTGATCAGGATGAATCAAGGTTGCTCTTGCACTCCAGGTCAATATTGTTCTTCCTTTTACCTTTTTTAATTGTCCTTATGCATGCTTAATTAGATTTGATTAGTTGATACATTAAAGACAATGTATGTTTTAAGTGTGGGGGGATGTGTGTTGTTCTAATATAAGCTTTGTTGAAAAATTTTGTGAATTATATGATAATTCTGTTGCATCTGTGTGATGAGGACAACATGTGATGTGTTTTGAATAGTGAATATTTTTTCAATTTTTGTGAAATATGAGAGCATGTCTTTGATTTAAGTAAATTTAAAATTTTTCTTTGATTTTCTTGCAAGTTATGTGCACCTAGCCTATCTTTTGGTTAGTTTTGAAGGCTTAGGTAGTTTTATATTATTTAGAAGTTTGTTGTCACTCCGATAGGCTTAAGCTCTAGTTTGATGGTTGACTTGCATGATAGGGTGTCATGTGTGACTTATGAGAAAGAAAAAACATATTGATTTGCCTGCAAGAAAAAGAAAAGAAAATGAGCTCTAAAGAAAAATCATTTTAGTGAAAGAAAAAAAAAGCTTGTAATGTATTGAAAAGAGTTGAGGGTAAAAATAGCTACCATTGTCTTTGCAACGCTGTCACGACAGTGGGTATTTATTCATCTTTTTCTTTTTGTCCAAAGGGAGCCATAATCTCGATTCCAGACATAGTTGAGGGTATTTGGGAGGATTTGTGAGCGTTTTGGAGTGGCATTTCACCTTAGAGCTCGGGTTCGAGATTAATCACCTCGGAAATGGGGGATCGTCCTTCGTTTGCACTTTCTTTCCCTTTTCCTTTCATTTATAGTTATTTTAGTGGTTGTAATTAGGGATTTCTACTATGTAAATGTTGAACATGTTTAGTTAATCCCTAAATTTCTATGGGTTGTTGTAATTCTTGGACCATTGCACTTAATTTTACTTAATTTAATTTGTGATTGTGGTTTAATTAGTGTTTATGTTCATTTATGCATTGGGTTCTTAATGCCTTTAACAAAGTAAGGAATATGGGTTAAATGATCGTTAGTTTAATTGAGCTCGACAAAGTAGATTAAACTTAGAAAAACAATGCATGATAATTAAATTTTGCCTAAGTGACATAGGAACAACGGGAATTAATTGAGGTTTAAAATGAAGGTTTGTTAATACCGAGTGATGATTAATTAATGAGACGGACACAAGATTTAATTAATTACACCCGAGGTTTGGAGGAGACCGACAGGATATTCCATAATTTTAGGCTTCTAGACTTATGAATCAAACATTTGGTTATGCCTAATTATTAGCTTAATTAAGTAAATTAAGGTCCAAGAATGCAATCAACACCCATATAATTACCTATCGATTTGTGTCTCCCATTTATTTTGGTTTCTAGGTTTAGTTATTTAATTTTCCTATCTGCTCTTGCATTTTGTTCTCTAAATAAAGAAAAGTGAGATTATTCTCGGTACTTAATTAAATTAAAAACCAATCCCAGTGGATACGATACTCGGTAGGAGTACCATTTTATTATTACTTTGATCGTGTGCGATTGCGTGAACACACCGATTAGTTATCCCTCTTTAGATTATGGACCTTTTAGTGAGTGTTATGCGTTTCATGATTATCAAATGCCTAATTGTTATCATACTGAATCTATGAGTTATGGAAATCCCATGTATGGTAATGATGAATGCATTTGGACCCATGAACCATATCCTAATTATTTTCAAGAAGCCTAAGTAGTGGAAGAATCTTCCATGAAAAGAATGATGAGAGAGTGTATAGAGGAGAGGAGTTTAGAGCTTTTAATGTAAGCTTAGAAAAGTTGAATGAGAGTCTCTAGACCCAAGGGGAGAGCATTAGCAGAATAGGTAGGACAGGGAATCAGTTGGCCATTGATTTACTTGTACCCCTTCAGGAGCATAATTCTTTCAATCCTATTGAGGTTGGCAGTAGAGGGTGTGGATTATAAGCATTGGAGAGGAACTAGAGTATGTAGACACACACCAGGATCGAGTCCGTGAGGATGAGAAAGAATATGAGCATATGTTAGAAGAGTTAGCTCAGGAGGTAGAGTTTGAGGTTGTAAGGCCTTTGTCTGTTTTATCTTCTAATTCTTGTCTGTCTGTGTCCGAGTCCTTGTTTTTTTATCTTTCGCCTTTTATGTTTTTTATATTAAAAAATACCAAAAATATTTATGCTTCAGGGTCCCACGAGAAGCTAGTGATTTTGCTAGCTCTAATATGCTTTGTTGACTCTTGGAAGAGGAGCTCGAAGAAATGAGAGAATTTCTACGTACCTTAAGAGCCCACATGAGTCCCGTCTAGCTAAAGACGTTAAATAAGTGCTTCTTGGGAGGCAACCCAAGCTTTTTTTCTTTGTTTTCTTTCTTTTTAGTTTTCTTGGTTTTGTTTGTTGTTTTTCTTTTAGTTTTGTTTGTGTTGATCTTGCTGTGGTTGATTATTTTTAGGAGCTCGAGACTAATACCTTCACATTACACCCAGTTGATCAGAGGCTAAATCGAGGTTGCTCTTCGTACTCCAAGGTAGTATTATTCTTTCTTTTATCTCTTTAATTATCCTTATTCCTGCTTAATTAGGCTAATTAGTTTATACATTAAGGACAATGTATGCTTTAAGTGTGGGGGGATGTGTGTTTTTTTGATCTAAGCTGTATTGAAAATTTTGGTGAATTATATAATGATTATGTTGCATTTGTTTATGAGGATGGCCTGTGATGTGTTCTGATTAATAATATTTTTACAATTCTTGTGAAATATGAGAGCATGTCTAGGATTCAAGTAAATTTAAAATTTTTGCTTTGATTTTCTTACAAGTTATGAGCATCTAGCCTATCTTTTGTTAGTTTTGAAGGCTTAGAGTAGTTTTATATTGTCCAGAAGTTTGTTGCCACTTTGATAGGATTATGCTCTGGTTTGATGGTTGACTTGCATGATAGGGTCTAATGTGTTACTTAGGAGAAAGAAAAAGCATGTTGATTTGCCTGCAAGAAAAAAGAAGAAAATGAGCTCCAAAGAAAAATTATTTTAGTGAAAGAAAAAAAAAAAAAAGAAGCTTGTAATTATTGAAAAGAGTCGAGGGTAAAAAGAGATACTCTTGTCGTGATCAATTAGGCTACCTATCAAGCGAGTACTCTAGGTAAGGATACCTACGATGGTGTGTGAAAGCTAGTGCCCTTGACATTAAAGTGATACAAGTTTAGTCGGTCGGTTTGTTTATTTTCAGGCACCTAGTAGCTTATTACTTTCTTAAGTGTAAGAATGTTAGATAATTGGTGCTTAGGGCCAGTGTAGGGAAAAGATGAATGAATGACTCTATAAACCTATTATGGGCTTGTAAAGACTACTTTAGGAGGGCTATGCACACACACGCAAGAGATGAAAAACTTAAATTCAAATTTACTTAATGAAAAGTTGTGTTTGAGTATTTCCTTAAATTGTGCTTATTTTGTTATTTGGAACATTGAGGTTTGAGTCACTTTGATGTAATGGTTAATTCATATATGTGGTTTTGTTTTGCTTTGCTCGGGACTAGCAAAGGTTTAAGTGTGTGGGTATTTGATAGCATGCAATTATGCTATCCTAATTCATATTATTTTAGCTAGTTTTGTGTTTAAATTGCAGAAACAGAGTGTTCGAGGGCATTTTAGTCATTTTGAAGCTATTTCAGGCCATTTTGGAGAGCCAAGAAAAGAAGAGATAATGAATAGCAATTAGGACCGAGAGGACGTCATTGCAACGCCTAAATACATTGTGCAAATCCGAGAGCTAGCATAGCAATGCTTCCATGTGGCGTTGCAACGCTAGAAACGCGCGGATGAAGAATGTTCTGTCCATAGCGTTGCAACGCTACCCCTGGGCGCAACAAGAAACAACAGTGTTTTGGGTTTTAGCCCTAATCTCGATTTCAGACAATAATTGAGGGTATTTGGGAGCATTTGTGAGCGTTTGGGAGCAGATTTGAAGACCTTGGAGCTCGAGTTCAAGATTGATCACCTCAGGAACACGAGAACGTCCTTCGTTTGCATTTTCTTTCCATTTTCTTTTCAATTATAGTTACTTTAGTGGTTGTAATTAGGGATTTCTGAGTTGTATTTGATGAACATATTTAGTTAATCCCTAAATTTCTATGGGTTGTTGTAATTTTTGGACCATTGCACTTAATTTGCTTATTTATTTAGGCCCTGTTTGATAACTATTTGGTTTTTGGTTTTTAGTTTTTGAAAATTAAGCCTATAAATACTACTCTCACCTATGGTTTTACTTATTTTGTCATCTACTTTTTACCTATATTTTCAAAAACCAAGCCATGTTTTGAAAACTAAAAAAAGTAGTTTTCAAAAACTTATTTTTGTTTTTAGAATTTGGCTAAGAATTCAAATGCTTCTTTAATGGAGATAAAAACCATTGTAGAGAAATTAGGAGAAAACAAGCTTAATTTTCAAAAACCAAAAACCAAATGATTATCAAACGAGACCTTAGTAATTGTGGTTTGATTAAGTGTTTATGTTCATTTATGCATTTTAGGCTTAATGCTCTTAGATTGTGTTCGTTAATTAATTGAGAGAGGACTAGGAGGAGACCGACAGGAGATTCCTAGTTAGCTTAATGCACAATTAGTTAGCTACCTGAGTGACAGTAGGATAAATGGTTAATTAATTATAATTAGTGCTAAAGATTAATTAATTGAGCACCGTCTAATTGATTAGTTACTAAGTGGAGGCCCGAAAGAGGTAAGCTTAGACTAGAACTGGATGCATGGCTGTAGATTAATTACTTAAGTGATAGCAGGAGTAATAATTAATCTATAGAAGTTAGTGACGAAGGTTCGTTAATGCTGGGTGAGAATTAAATAATGAGACGGACACGTGATTTAATTAATTACACTCGAGATTTAGAGGAGACCGACAAGAGATTCCATGACCTTAGGCTTCTAGACTTATGAATCGAACACTTGGTTATGCTTAATTGCTAGATTAATTAAGTAAATTAAGGTTCAAGAATGCAATCAACACCCATAGAATTAACCTATCGATTTGTGTCTCCAATTTATTTTTCTTTCTAGGATTAGATGTTTAATTTTCCTATTTGCTCTTGCGTTCTGTTCTTTAAATAAAGTAAAGTGAGATTATTCGCGGTACTTAATTGAATTAAAAACCAATCTCAATGGATACGATACTCGGTACTCTTGTGTCGTTTTATTATTACTTCGATCACATGTGCTTGCGTGTATGACCGATTACTTGACAATAGATTCCATTGTTCACTTGGGGTCTGTTGTCGTCACAGCTCGTCCTAAGTAGGGTAGGGTAATTTGGGGAGAGGTGTGACATGAATTGGGCACAACTTCTATTAATATCATCACAGATCACCTGGTGGAGCTGAAAACAGCTCATAGTATACATGGGAATCGCTTGGGCAATGAATTTGATTAGAACTTCTTTCCCGTTTTGGGAAAAAAGCTTCTCTTTCCACATCTGGAGGGCTTTCCACACTCTATCATTGACCTTGAAAAGAACTTTCTTTTGTCTCGATCATTTTGGGAGAGCATCCCTAGATAGTCACCAAGGGAGGTAGTGTTCCTGACTCGTAGGATCTTACTGAAATCTGCCACCCTAGAGCTTCTCACATTTTTGCTAGTCATGAACGATGACTTGTCCAGATTGGTCGTTTGCTCCGAGGCTCTTTTATAGTAGTCTAAGATCTCTTTTATCTTCCTACAGTCACTATCATCAGCCCTGAAAGTAGACTATCATCTGCAAAAAAGAGATGAGTAAGATAAGGGTAATGCTTATTTAACCGAAAACCTTTAAAGTAAAAAGAGATTCCTCCCTGTTAAGAATAGCAGAAAAGCCCTCTGCGCAAATCAGGAAAAGGTAAGGAGATAGAGGGTTGCCCTGTCTCAAGCCTCTTCTGGGGAAGAACTCCATATGGGGCACACCATTAATCAACATTGAGTAAGCCACCGACTCCACGCAGTTCATGACACTCTCAATCCACATAGCATTAAATCCCATTTTCCCATAATTCTCCTGAGGAAGGGCCACTCAACTTTATCATACGCATTGCTCATATCCATCTTCATAGCTATGGCACCCTCTTTTCCTCTTCTTCTGGAGTTTAGAGCATGGATACATTCAAAACCCAATATAACATTATCAGAAATTAGTCTCCAGGAACAAAGGTCGACTGAGTAGGGAGATGACCATGTCGAGCACTTGTTTTAATCTATAAGCAAGAGCCTTAGCGCTGATCTTATATACCACATTACAGAGTGATCGACTGAAACCCGGGGGCTTTAAGAAAAGATTTTTAGTTTTAAACAAAGCTCTAGTCCAGGGCAAGTGCACACTGTCGACTGTAAGTATTAAACTGGAAGTATTTTAGAGTATCGTATCCCAAGGGAACAGATTTAGTAAAATTTATGAGATAGCACAAATTTGTTTACAAAATGCAATTACGGTACCCAAGGCTATAAAAATGTGGAGAGATGTTTTTGCTAAAAAAAGTAATTGAAAAATCAATAAGAATGAATAAGGGATTCAAGTTGATCATGCCTATTTGGTAAGAAATGAGACTGAAATGCAATTGCAATCGTATCTTAACTCAAGAAAACCATGTAAACTGAATTCAACTCCTAATTAATTTTGATTCAAAATCTTTAGGAGACTAAGTGATTAAACCTATATTTCTATGACTAATCTAACTTAGATAGTTTAAACTCGAGTGGTTTTGGAGTCTTGCCCTATGTCCAAGGTCGATGTTCAGAACTTATTTCTAAGTCTTTTCCTCCATTGCTTTTATGACATATGCTTTTCCTTAACCCTTTCAGTATCAAGTTTAAGCTTGACGAGCAAGATTAGATGGTCAACTAAGTTTACCCAACATTAAACTCAACAAAAACAAATGAAGTCAAATGTTAAGCTAGATTACATTTGCTATTAAGCCTTACATCTTTCCTCTAGGGCATTCACAGACTTGAATCCCTAAGGAAAACTTAGCTCATCATTGGAAAAGTGAAAAACAACAAGTTAGAAGATTAAAAATTCATACTAAAAGCAGAGGAAATAAGGGAGAAGAAAAATTCTAGAAACAAGAATTCAAATAACGTGTAATTTTTATTAAGAGGAACAACCAAAATTCAAATAACTAAAACCAAACTTTAGCAACTAATCAACTTGAAAAAGAAAAATTACAAATGGGAAGGACAAAGACAGTAGCTAAGAAAATTCCCTACAATCTGAATAAAAATGAACTTAACCAACATAATTTAAACTTGAAGAACGAGACTAAAATGACCTTTTCACTCCTTGCTCAATCGACACAACCACACTTTTTTCAAAGGTAATTGAATCTTCACTACCTCCAACTTTCGTTAAGGAAGGATTGAGTCTCGTAGCTTGAAGGATATAGGAAAGAAGAAAAGATAGCAACTACAGACAAAAAAAAATAAATAAATAGAATGACGGACTCTTTTTTCTGTGGGAAAATCGAACACCCCTTGCTTCGGCTTATTCCTTTTTTTATAAGCTTCATGGGCTAGGGTTTCCATTTTTGTTCATGCACAGCTTGGGTCAACTTGTCTTGCATCATTTGTGGAGAATGATCTCACAAAACCCCTAAAATCATGTTGGTCCCGCAATTTATGCTTTTTCCATATTTGTGCAAAAATGCAATTGCATTTTTCATTTTGGAATGCAATTGCAATTCTGTGCTTGCTCAAATTCCTGTAGAAAAATCATCAAACCAACACATATCTAACTATTTTCAGCTTATTTTCTCTATTTCATTATTGCAACAGGCTTTTATGAATATTTCTAATAAAAACTATCTTTGGCTTGCTCTTTACACAACAAAATACAAAAGATGGCAAGAATAACCTAAGTATAAGGGTCAAATAATCCTCACAAATGGGAATTATCACAGAGGCTAATTGGCCGGTACTCAGCCATGATTCTTGGTTTCTTTGTTTTCAGAATTAAGGAGATTAGCGTTTTGTTTATCGACCCCATTCTTTCACACTCATTAAGGACCTTAAGGCAAAACCTCACCGTTTTGTCACCCACATTTGCTTAGTAATGTTGAAAGAATAATGCATGAGCCCTATCAGGACCAGGGGCTTTAGAAGGGTTCATTGAGTTAAGAGCGCCTTCAATTTCCACTCGAATGAAAGGCTTTGTGAGCTCCCTATTCTGCCTTTCGGAGATCGAAGAGGGGATTCCCTCAAGGACTTTGTTGATTGCCTCATCACAGGGAATTGAGGACTAGAATAGGTTCTGAAAGTAGTCGGTAGCAACTCTGGCGATGTCTTCTTCTCTCTCCACCCACTTACCATTCTTGTCTAGAACCCTTTCTATGAAATTCATTTTTCTTCTATGCGACGCCTTTGTATGAAACCACTTCGGGTTCTTGTCTCCGCCCTTAAGCCAAGCCTCTTTAGATCTCATATGCCAATATTGTTCTTCTTCGTCAATCAACTTCCCGAATTCTTTTTCAGCCCGTTGGATTTGGGCCGAGAAGACTTTAGAGCTATTAGCCAATAAAAACTTGAGATCATGCTCCTTCCTCATAATGGCAGACTTTAAGGATCCATTGAGTTCGAACTTGGTCCAACTTTCTTCAAATCTAACCCCCTTCTTACCTTTACTCTTAGCGTGGAAGTTATCGTTAGTGCTCCATGAGATGAGGATAGGCCTATGGTTAGAGTTATGAAAGTTTAAATGCTCTATAGAGACACTATCACTTAACACTTGCATTGGGGCATTGATGAAAAATCTATCCAGCCTCTCGTTTGCGTTGTTCTTACTCTTTCTATTCTTATACCAAGTGAATTTGCTCCTGTTGAAACCTGGGTCTATTAGGTCACACCCATTTATAGTTTCCCTGAAGGCCTCCATTTGACTAGCACAACGCATAACACCTCATTTCTTTTCACTATCAAACATGATCTCGTTGAAGTCATCACCAAGGACCCAAGGGAGATTCCCTTGTTGATTTAAGCTCTCCAACAATCTCCAAGAATCAGCCCATTTTCTCTTTTACCGGGTTTCCATAGAACCCCATAAATCTCCACCACCACTCTTGACCCTTAATAATTGCATCAATGTGCCTTTTAGAGTACAAAGAGATGGACAAGTTAAGGTCCTAATTCCATAACAACAACAAACCTACACTCTTTCCTTTGCTTGCGACACAAAAACAGTTATCAAAAGTTAGATCCAACTTTAACTTTTTCGATTTAATCTCATCACATTTAGACTCGAAAATAAACACCAGGGAAGGGCCCATGCTACGAATTTCGTAGCATAATTCACAGACCATTCAACTATCCCTCGAATATTCCAACTTAATATTTTCATGGCGTCCGGTGGGCCTGTCCTCCAACCTCCATCGATATCTCATTGTTTGGTTCTAATTGTTTCCCACAAGTCTTTTTTAAAGCCTATTCTTCTTCTTCCATCTCCATCAGGTGCTTACTTCCCACTAAAGGTCCATTCAAAAGGCCAACCATACCACTACTTTGATCAGATCTAGCCAACCTTTTCCATTTTCTTCCTACTGAAGAATTTGAACCAAGACTATGTGATTTTCCTTTCTTTTTTCCTTTTTGAATTGTTCCCTAACTACTTCCTTTTTTTGAACCACAATTTTCCTCCAACCTCGATCCACGACCATTTTTACCAACTTTTTCAATTGGGTCGTTTAAACTTCCTTTATCCGTTGTGCTCTCAAGCCCATCAGCCTTGGCCCCACAATCTTCTTCACTTTTCCTTACAAAATGGCCGTTTGCACGTGTCTTCTTTGCTATTTTTACCCTAAGGTTTGGGTGATGATTAATTTGCACTCATGTAGGATAAGTTGCATTTTGATGTTGTGCAAAGGTAAATTCCAGCAAATAAAATAGAAGGAGAAAATGAGAGAGAGAAAAAGTAAAAAGAGAATAGGTGATTGAAGGGAGGGAGAGGGAGAGAAAGAAAGCAAAGAGAATGGAATGAGGAGAGAGAGAAAAAAGAGTCAAATGGATCTAATTTTTACATTTATCATAGTTTAGGGGCTTAATTTTTACACTTAAAAGTTTAGTAGTTCAATTGTTACACTTTTGAAAGTTTGAGGGCTTAATTTTTTACATTTGAAAGTTAGGGTGCAATTGTTACAACCACCATACTTTAGGAGTGGTGTTTGCAATTTACCATTTTTTCTTTTCTTTTTCTTATTATTAGTTACTAACACGTATGATGCACGTGAAAGTCTTTAGTTTAATTTTACAATATAATAAATAAAGTTTCATAAATTTATTAAATATTAAAGATAATAGCTAATTAAGATTAATATATAATAAAATTTTATATTACTTTTTTATGTATTTAAAAGATCCGTCATAGAAAGATAATACAATAAATGAATAAATTACTAAAGTAAGTATAAAAAAATTTAAATATAAATATGATAAATGTATTGAAAAAATGAACAATAAATTATATTCCCAGCCCAAAATACTCTACTAATGTTATTTGGTTGATCTTCAAACTCATAAAACCCATAAATTATCTATTTCATTTTTTTCCATCAAAAAGAAAAAAAAACATAAAAAAAAAGTACTGAAATTTACCTTTTTTAAGGATTTGAAATGATTTGAAAGTTAACTAAATTATGTGATGTCAGTTGGGATCAACATTATTGAGAAGATGGTGAAGGGCGAGGGGGAAACAACTTGGTTTGTTATACTTCTTTCTTTTAAATTTATTTTTAATTTAATAAAATGATTTGGTTAGTTAGGAGAATAGAATGCGATAAGATTTGATTTATTGGCTGTGAGTGGTTTTTTTCTTTGTTTTTTTGGCAAAGGTTGCAGCTTTTTTTTAATTGCATCACACAAAGAGGGTTACTTAAAGCTCAAAAAAAAAAAAAAAAAGAAGAGAGAGAGAGAGAAATATTTGGTTTTTCTTTTATTCTCTTTTTCATGAAATATATTTTTATTATTAATTTAATTGTTTATAGTTTATTTTAATATATACTTAAAATATATATTATAATTATAATTAATGAAGTTTAATTTTTAAAACATTTTTAAAAAGTGTGTGTCTCATATATATTTGAAATGTAACAAAAAAAAGTAAAAAAATATAGACACAACACGTAAAGGAATCACAAAAATAATATAATGTATAATATATAATTTTAGCATTTACCTAACATTGTATTTGTTGATTTGAAAGTGTTAGAATCAAAAATTAAAAAATTGGATGAATGAATAAAATTATAAAAATATATACATATTAATTTAATTCATTATATCTCAATTACACACCATTGTTTACTTTTAATTTTTTAGAATTAATTTTAATTTTAAACCTATAATGATATTGTTTGATAATGTTGTAATTTTTTTAATTGAAAATGACGAATTTACATATTTCAAAAGTTAGTCATTAGAATTTGAAAACTATGTTTGCTTTTTTATGCATTATAAATAATTGATTACTTTTTAAATCTTTCTATTAAAGATTATTTTATTAATTGGAAAAAAATGATAACTTTGAGGAAATATTGTTAATGCATTCATATGTTAGGTTAATTTCTTTTAATTTACCTCTTTAGGGAAAAAACATGCATATATAGTTGAAAACATCTAAAATATTCATGAATCTAATTGGATCGGTTGAAGTATTTGTTTATTTTCTCTATAATTATCTTCCAAATCTCAGCTTAAAAAACTATTTTTTTCCTAAATGTATTTGTTTGTTGAAGATCTTTCTCAAGTTGAAAACCGATCAAAATATCCCAAACCTCATTACACAATTCAATTTTAGGAGAAGCATTCCATCTACATATGCAAAAAAAAAAAAAAAAAGAAGTTTCATTTTACTCATTATAAAGTTGTAATTAAAAATGAAGGAGACGAAAGACATTGTTATATGTCATAAACAAAGCAGAGAATAAAGATGGACGGTACACCATAAATGAGGCAATATTGCTCTTTATATAGAATGAGCAAAAGACTCTGAATATGAAAGCCAATACAAAACATGTGTCTCAATATAAATGGAAAACTTGTAACAGAAAGACTTAACAATGATTAAAAGAGGGAAATTACATTAAAGCCAGTGTCAACAAATATCACAGAATAATAATACTTTATCAATATGATTCTACGTCCCAAACATACTCTAAATCGAGTATAGTGAATAATGTTAAAAAAAAACATACTCTAAATCGAGTATAGCGAATAATGTTAAAAAAATGGAAATTAGTGATTAAAAAAAAACCATTACCATCCTTAAAAATTGCAACCATCCCTTCCACTCTCCTCTGCTCGCCATCACATCGACCATCTTCATCCGCTGGTCGGAACTTTGATTTGCCTCTCTATCAATTTCCTTTTCTCGGTCCAAAATTTTGTTCCGATCTAAAAGGTAGTCGCTGACCATCTCTCCCACCCTCATTTTCTCGCTGTCGTCCAAACTTTCGTCAGATGTCTGCTGCATCAAAGATCTTCATCCTTCTCGTTTTATTTTTGAATTGGGAGCGAGAGAGAAGGATTGGAAAGGGGAAGGAAGATGTAAGGAGTTGTGTAGAGAAGAAGATAAAAGGAAAGATTTATGCATTCGTAAATGGAATTGAATCGTCATAATAATAGTTGGTTTTAATGAATTTAATTCTTTGTGGAGCAATTTAAGGTATTAGTTGAATTGAATTTATTATTAAGTAAATTTTAAATTAAGGACAACTATGCGGAATGAATGGTCAGTTTTATTACGATTGAACTGTGGCATTGTGAATTAAAAAACAAATCGTGGCATTCATTGAATTTAATGTGATATTGTTTTAAAATAACTTTAATTAATTAGTAATAAATAATAAATGAAAAAACTAAAAATAATGTAATAAATAAAATTTAAAATAAAATGGGCAAAATGGAGAGATAAATTTTCTCCCCTATAGCCCCTTTTATATATAGTAAGTATAAGTATAGATTTAATTTTAAAATTAAATAAAATATAAATTAAAAATAAATAAAACCTTAGGTCAAGTGGTAGTTTGGAATGCATTTTTTTTTCAAATTCACTAAATCGAATTTAGTGAATATTTGTGAAAAAACAATGTGTCGTTGTTTAAATTAATGATAAAATTATTTATATTTAATTTGGAAGCAAGTATAAAATAACACATGTTCTCAAATTAAATTAAATAACATTAAATTGAAAAATAAAATAATATCACATGTCTATCGTAGGTCATTTGAATTTAATCTAATCGATTACGTCATGCCTACGTGATGGCATAAATCAATCTAATTAGATTGTGTCATGTTAGCATGATGACATTGTTGGGATTTATGCCCTAAAGCCTCGTAATTAATTAATTATTTAATAATTAATAATAATTTTTATTATTTTATTTGCAATATAATATTATCCATTATATGAAAAATCCAAAGTTATTAGTGTAATCTTGAACAGTATGTAGTTGACATACAGGAGGATCGTGTTCAAGAAATAACCTAAAGAGTCATAGTATATGGATAAGGTTAGGTGCCTTATCCTGATAACACTATTGTACAGCCCACTTTGTAATAGTTACAAATGATTTGATTCAAATCATTCATGTGGAGACATGTGAGTGGGGGTATCTTATACAATGAGTTCGTATAAGATTGGACCACGAAATATTTAATCTCTCTTTATAAATTCATTAATTGAGAAGATTAATATTTCATCATGATGATCATATGCGACTTGATCCTAATCTTGAGTGAGTTATGAACTCCTGCCTGTGAGGGCTTGTCCTTTGATTTGCATGGGTGACAGTGGCTTTTATAGCCGATTCAATATGCCTACCATTTTGGGGACTTGACCAAATAGGGAGCTGAGAACATAATCTCACAAGATGGAATTCACTCATTCCCATATAGGGTAAGTAGATGAGTAGTTCCCTTAAGTGCTGATTTCGGAACTTGAACAATGGGGCCCCACCCTCTCATTGGCCCGAGAGGGACTTAGTTTGTAATTAGATTATAAACAGATTGTTTATTAGAGAATCAGTGGTACTTAAAGTACAAGATGTAATTATAGAGGTAAAATGGACTTTTGACCCAGCTGTAATTACGAACAACTCGTGAAGGATCGACTTGCATGTAATGATTATATCTATGGACACAACTTGTCCTACAGTGCATAAGAGTGCAACTCTAGGTCTATAGTGGAGTGACCTATATTTAATGAATGAAAATTAATTAATTAATTTTGTATCATTGGAGCTTATAATTTGTAGGTCCATAAGGTCCCATTACTAGCTCACAGTAAAACTAAAAGATCAATTTAGTTGAAAGAAAATTTTGAAATGTTCAAATTTAATATTTAATTTGAAGTGTTCAAATTAATATTTAATATATTAGATATGTTAAATATAAAAAAGGAAAATATATTTATTGTATTTGATACATTAAATATTAAAATAATTAATGTATATTTGATATATTAAATAAAAGATATTTATAGAATTTGAATAAGATTCAAATAAATAAATATCGTAGGAGATTTGAATGAGATTCAAATAAATATAAGATATATTTTAATATATTAGATATTAAAATATAATATTTTAATTATGGCAAACATTTTCCCTTGGTCTCTATAAATAGGACCCTTGAGTTGAGCCATTATACACAACACACATCTCCTTATTAGAAAAAATTAGAGAATTCTCTCTAGACCTCTTCCTCTTTAATCCCTTGTGGATTTTCTTTCAAGAGGCTCCCACAAGCCTTGGTCATGTGTTCGAGTCATAGCTAGGAAGACTTTGTGGAAGAGATAAAGATATGCCAGGAGAATCTCCATATTTTCAAGGTATGTTATGCTTAACCATAATATTATTATTTAATTCTAAATAAACTTAAACTGATTTCTACTCTTCCGCTTGGGTTTAATTAGATTATTCCCTTTAGACATATGTTAGTCTAATCAAATTTCACCATGACCATATGATAACATAAGTTAATCCAATATCGAATTGCGTTTGGCGTACATGATGACATGAGTTGGTCCAATATGATTGGACCTTGGCCATCTGAAGGCACAAGTTAATTCAATCATATTGCACCATGTCTACATGGATGGCATAATTTTTTTTTGACAATATGTAGGTTGGGGGGATTTGAACCTCCAACCTCTTAGTGGGAAAATTTCTAGTACTACAGAATATCATACTCTATTTGTTCACACTACGTTTTAATACTAGTGGACTCTACATAATTTTTGGTGGACCCCACATAATTTTCAAAAGGATGCTGATGTGGCAAGCAATAAGTGGGAGTGGTATGGAAAATTTTCCATACTACGGGAGTTCTAGAATTTTTCTCCCTCTTAGTCGAGAGTACAAGTTTTATGCCAATTGAACTATACTTATATTGGCAAATGACATAAGTTAATATACTCTAATTGCATTATGTTTATATGATGATGTAAATAGGTCCAATCATAATTCATCATGTCTAAATGATGAAATAGGTTCTTTTTTAAAAAAAAAAAATAAACATGATAAAATAGGTTAATCTAATCAAATTGAGTCATTTATATATGATAACATAAATTGGACCAATCAAATTCGCCATGGCTATCTGATGACATAAGCTGGTCCAAATCAGATTTGCCACGTGGCAATTGGCTCAAAATCCAATAGGCCTTAACCCACCTAAAGTCCTATAAATAGAGGAAATCATCTCTTATTTTGCCCATTTAGACGATTTAGATTTTAGAGAATTCACAAGAAAACTCCAAGGAGATTACAAACTTTTTGAAACTTGAAAGACTTCTTGAAGATCAAAATAAAATATCAAAATTCTCTCTAAAGAACTAAATATCTCAAGACATATCAATTGACTCTTCAACATGCTAAAGTTGAAGATTCAATCTTAAGAACAAGTTGCATAGACATCAATGAATTTTACATTTGAGAGAGAATTTGAGGATACGTATTAGAGATTGTAATGCTCAAATATAAATAAAGTCAAGTTCATTTTCCATGAATTAAATTTCTTTTGAAATCTCGTGTGAACAAATTGGCACGCTTAATGGAACAATCTCTACCTCTCATCTCCTTCCCTTATCCCAAAACACAAGTTATTATTGACTACATCAATCATTTGAAAGACTGATAACTTGTGAATAACAAGTTATTATAGCCTAAATTTATCTTATTCTCATCCTAAAGTAGAAAGAAGAACTCTGTATTTAGTTAGTTTTGTGTTAATTGCTTTACTCCAATTACTGTAGCATAATTAGCATAGTTGATCATAGCATGTGTTGTTTCGACTGAAAATGTTGTATTGATGAGACAATTGTTTGATTTATGGAATTTTGCTAAAGCACATATTTAAAATGATCTATTTGTAGAACAAAAATAATCTCATCTTATGGTAGCCCTTGCTAGGCAATAGAAAAGAATTTTGCAAATCAGGAGAAGATTGTCGAGGCACGCATCTTTGAGATTTCCTGTTAACCTAGGAGGCGCATGGCAGTAAAAGAATGGAAAAGAAATACAATGAAAAACTCATTTAGAAAGAGGAGGGACTATTACATCATCTTCAACCTTTCTTCTAGGGAATTGTCCCTTGGGCACATTTTTCTCTTTGTCTGCTAATTTTTTCCGTAAGTACTGTGAGGAAGTAGAGAAAGAGAGGCATCAATTTATTAGTGTACGGAGCAGGTAGAGCAAGAGATTGTTCTGTCTAATCTGTAGAAGAGGTGTGCCAACACAAAAATAGGGGAGTGCAGTGTTGCCCTTCGAAAGGGGACCAGTGTTGCTAGACTGAGGGTAGAAAGAATTTGAGTTGGAGAAGACGAGAGGCACATCAAAGATCTATTTAGAAACGTTGGGTTGCTCTAGTGTTGGGTTTACAACATTTTTATTTCTTTCTTCTTCTTCTTCTTTCTGTTTAAATTTGAGAATGTATAACTCTGCCTTTATGTGTATGACTTTCCCAATCATAGGCTAATTTTATAGACGCTTGGATATGATGAACCATATATTGTAATGTGACTCTTGCTTTAGAAAATTCTTAAGTATTTTTTGATGTTCTTGAATTTATGTTTGTGTGAGCTACACCAAATATTCTTTTCCGTTTGGCCAACAGATTTGAGTTACCAACACATTGTAATACTGAGAGACTTAGGGTGTGTGTGATAGCGCACAAAAGTGAGATATTTCTAAAGCATATTTATTGCTATTTTTTATGTTTAAACAGTTATTTTCACGTACATAGTTGTTTGTTTTGTAGATGTTAAGCATTTAGAGTAAAAACGAAGTTTATGATGATTTTATAATGAAAAGGAGATCATATTGGCAAGAATCGAACAAATCAAGAAAAGAGAAAAAGAATTGAAAAGAGAAGAAAAATAAAAAATAAAAATAATAAGATTTTTGTAGCGTCTAAGTGCTACCCTGCGGCCAAGCTAAAACGCATCAGTAGCGTCAAGACATTGTTTTAAGCGTCTCAACGCTTCAAAAATTCAATCAACGCCATGTTTTTTCCAAACACATGTGTGTCTTCTATTCCATGTTTGTGTTAGTAGCGGCTCAATGATACATTAGAGCGTCTTGACGCTGCTGCAACTTTCTATAAATATTCATCATTTTGGGAGAGTTTTTGGGAGGGGAATAACTTTAAAATTTTGATCTAAACACAAAATTACAACTTGGGAAGCTTAGGAGACGATTTTGGAGCATAGAATAGGGATCTTTGAAACTTGAGATCATGGAGATTGTACGGGAGACGGGATATTGCCATGCCATATTTGATTTGTTTTCTTACCCTTGCTTTTGTAGTTTTGTTATGGATGTTATGGATTTTAGCCTAAGACTTTGTTGTTATTTTATAAACATGATTGGCTAGATCTTTTGTCTTAGGGGTTGATGTAGCCATTGGATTTTATAGTTTAATTTATTAAATGCTTTATTAATGTTTGTTTTCCATGCATGCAATTACTTGCTTAATGCTTTTAATCCTTTGGCCATAGATTGAATGTTGTTGTCTCTAAATTTTATGCTCTAGAGAGGTGATTTAGAGTTAGACCTTAATTGCAAGATTAGGTTAATCTAAAATCTAGAGATATTTAAAAGGAAAAAAAAAATACAATTTTGGTCTTTGAGATTTGAGTTTGATTGCATTTTAGTTCATGAGATTTCAAACTCAACAATTTTACCCCTGAGGTTTGCATTTAGTTTCATTTTGGTCCCTTAGTTACTTTTTTTATTAATTACTAATGGAAAGCTGACGTGACATTTATTTTTTTTTATCAAAAAATATTTTTTTTTATTTTTTCATTTTTTTTAATTTCTTAAAATTAAAAAAAAAAAATTTTAAAAAATTTCCCTTTTCTTTTTCTCTATCTTCCTTCTCCCTCCTCTCCCCCTTCTTTGTTCTTTCTCCCTCTTCTTCCCATCCTTCTCTCCTCCTCCCATGGTTGTTGTCGCCATCTACTGTCAGTCGTTCTTGAACGAGTCCATTTCAACAAACATTCGCCATCGTTGGCACTTGATGATTTCATCATTAATCTTTCTGCTCTCCCAATTCCAAATCTTCTTTCAAATCAAATCCCAGCACACCAATTTCTCCTTTCAGTCCCCTTGCATAGGTCAATCACTCAAAATTATCAATAAACAAAAGTTGTTCCCCATTATCATTGAGTGGAGAAAGCTTAGAACAATGCCCTTTCAATTCTCTCTCTCTCTTTCATTCTATGATTCTAAAAGTGTCGGCCATTAATGGAAGAACTGGCAGAGAGACCAAAATGGAACTAAATGCAAACCTCAGGGGTAAATTTGTTAAGTTTGAAAACTTAGGGACCTAAATGCAACCAAAAGAGACCAAAAATATTTTTTTCCTATTTAGAATCACTTCAGAAGTTCTCAAAAGACTTAGACTTAAGGTTTTGCATGTTAGTAAAACTAATTAGACGTATTAGTTTCTAATTGTATTTGAAAATTAATTGTACTCGGAAGAGTTAAGTATGAATTTAGTGTTCTTGACTTATGAAATATTGCATGTTTGTTGTTGCATTCGGTATAATGAAAGCTTGAATCCATTTGGTGAACAGCTCCCTAAGATTCGTTTTCCATTGATTTTCCTCATTACTTTAGTTTTGTTATTTTTAATTTCATTCTCATCACATAATCTCTAAATAAAATCGAATATTAGTATCTATGATACTTAAGTTAGCTAGAAACCCAATCCTGAGGACAATACTTGTAATTTACTTACACTATATTAAATCTTAACCCGTACACTTGCAGTATGCATTGAAAATACGTAACAAGTTTTTGGCGTCGTTGCCAAAGATTGACAATTATTTAGTCTCACTTAGTATCGTGTAGAATTCGTTTGGTCTTACTTTAGAGTTTTTATTTTTGTTTATTTTTAATTTTTTTAGGGTGTTCGACGTTTATGTGAAGGGACAAGGAGGCAGCTGTAGCCCTTTTTGATCATGAAATTGAAAGGAATCGAAGGGAACAAAGAGACAAGAGTGAATCCATGGACAATACACAACTTCTACCTGTTGGTCCAAATCCTTCTGTCGACCCAAATCTACCCATACCACCCCTTCCATAAAATCCACTTGCACCATAATTATCATTTTTGTCATAGATTCTATATGTGCCACCAGCCCAAGCAGGATGACCAAAGAGCCATTAAAGACTATTTCTAGCCTATATTTCCTGCTAATCATTCTGAAATAGTCTATGCCCCTATAAATGTCAACAATTCCGAATTGAAAATTTGCCTCATCCAAATAGTTCGGGATAACTCATTCAAGGGACATTCTTCAGAGGATTCAAACTCTCATCTTGTATCATTTTTAGAAATTTGTGGTACTGTCAAGATAAATGGTGTTTCTACTGATGTCATACGCTTACGTCTTTTTCCTTTTTCTTTTTTAGGATAAGACAAAAGATTGGCTTGAATCTTTGGAGTCTGGGAGCATCACCACATAAGAGGAGTTAGCTTAGGCATTCCTCATAAAATTTTTCCCACCTGCTAAGATAAATAAGCTCAAAACTGAAATTAGAACATTCAGACATTGTTCACAACATATGGCATGAACCACAAAGAATATCAAATTATTATTTATATTTTATTGAATAATTTTGATGTAATTTTATTGCTTTTCAACTTTATTCTTTCTAAAACATTTTAAATAAGGTTATCTTAGTCTTTTTGCCATAGTTGATGATGTAGCATTTTAGGGTTTTGTTGGGAGGCTATCTAAAGCCTTGCCATTAGGTTGTACAAAACAAATTATGATGAACTGAATTTTAGCGTTAGCACTTTTCTTTCCAGTTTGGCCAAGCAAGCTCCTTGAATTTTTGCAATTCATATGTGTTGAGTTGCATGCCAAGAACATTCAAGTAGGATTGATCATCCTATCTGTGAATTGATCGACTCTTAGGCCAAAGAACTTGTTCTTTGTCTTGAGAGCTTTGATCTTAAGGTAATCCGTGGCAACTTAATCCTTGGGGTTAAAATCGAATTGATTTGGGAGTTTTAAAATTTGATAATTGGGGGTTCACATAACCAAAGTGTTCCTAATTCCAATTCACTAGGGTTTTCATATCATTAAGTATTAGAACTTAGGCTCTAGATCGAATATATCCCTGTGAGTCTTTGCTTTTGCTCATTAAGTCTAGAATTGCATCTTTAGGAATTTTTTTTTTCATTTGCTTATTATGCCCTTGTTTTTTTTTTAATCTGTTGGTTTGTGTTCTCGTTTTGTCTAAAAAATAAAAAAAAAAAGAAAAAGAAATTGCATCTGGTTTGAGATTTTAGAATTTTAGTTGTTAAATTATTATCGATTCTGTGAGTTTTGATCTTGTGAATTTTCATTGATCCATACTGATTGTTGTCGATATTCTTTCTTTTTTTTTTTTTTTTCCTTTCTTTTCTACTGTTGATTGGGTTCAAAAGGAACGAAACATCAACAAATGGTGCTGACTAATCCATGAAGAAGCAAGAGAAAAAAATTAAAGTTTGTATGGATTCGTAGCGTATGACTTCGTGTGGTGCAGAGTTATTAAAAAAAAATTGAAAGTGGTCGTTTATAAGTTGGTGTCGTGGAGAAGAATCTCTGATACACGAGTGCTCCATAAGTGCTATAGGTGTGTGAATACTCCAGTAGCCAGTACGTGTTCGGTTGAAAAAAGGGGAAGAAAAATTTCAGGTAGAAGAAACTGAATTCGGTGATTGCAGCAGCATGTAGCGAAAGATGTAATTGGGATGAAGTTAAATTTGGAAGTTGCTGAAACACGAACTTGGAAATTTAAGTAAGCAGATTGTTTATTAAGTCGGGTGGTTATACAATTATGTGTGAATTACACAAGCAGAGAGCTGAAGCAATTGTGTTGGTTGTTTTTGTTTCATAGCGTGAACGTAAGCAAGCACGAAAGATTAAAGCAGCTGAAATTTCTTAAGCTTTAAGCATCTGCACTTTGCAAGGACCTATAAAGAAAGCAAGTATGTGACTTTAAAGTTGGTAAAATTTCCAAGAGTTCAAGTTGATTCTCAAGATCAAGTCTTAAGGATCATTTTAAGTTTTTGACTTCTAGGATTTAAAAAGTTACATCTTATCAATTTTAGAGTTTTGGCTTTTAAGACATTAACTAACTAAGATTGTTACATACATGCATGCTATGGAGACCTTAAAATTTTCAATAAAACAAATAATTTCTCTTAAAATAAAAAACAAACTTTTATTTGGGATCCCTTCCCAGAAAATCTCATTAATAGCCTACGATGCCTTTGCCTTTACCTGAAAAAAAAGTTTTAGAAAAAAGAGAGTATTAAAAATACCTAGTAAATGATTCTGCTATCAGGGTCATGATATGCAATCACATGCAATATGTCTTATGCAAGTTCCTCTAGTGGGACCTAAGACTTTCATCTTTAAACTTTTTATCTCTTTCTCTAAGGCCACGTGAGGACAATTACCCCATCTTTCTTCAACCTCTCCCAACTTCTCGGTATTGTAGGCTCCTTTAAAGACTTTACCCCTGATGATAGTTAGTTGGCATTCAGTCAGCAAGGCCAAGCCTTAGCCTACTAGGAACCTCATTTTCATTTATTTTCCTCTGGATGTACATCAATTCCTCTGAACTGAGAGTAATTGCCGCAAAATTTCTATAAAATTATATGCAACATACAAATGCATGAGGTCCCATCATAAAACTTCAGATCGTTATAATGATGCAACATGGAGGGAGTTTTCATACATGTAATAGCATCAACCTAAGCTCTAGCATACATAAGATACATAACATTCAACTCACATAACATTCATGACTTTCACATCCAACAATCATATCATTCATAGCCCTAAGGTGGTCTGGTAGTAAAGCCACTTACATTGGCTACGAATCCAAAACAAAAAGGAACTATTAGTCTTCTATTAAAGAGATCCTTTGTAATACCCGACAATTTCAAGTACTGTTAATTTCAAATTGTTGGTTAAATTTTTTGGAAAATTAATTTGGAAATTTAATTGTTAAGCTTGGTAAATTATCTCAAAATAATTGGTTGACAATTGGTGGGTGCCTTGTTGTAGATTTGAGTTGAAGAAGGGGCAAATTGAGAAAGGAAAGTATGATTTAGGGTTTGACTTAAAGCTTTAAATGCCTTTGTCTTCTAGTGGGCACACCTATTGAGGATTTTTCCCCACTCTCCTCTCTCTCCTTCACGACACCACCTCCCTCTTTTTCTTCTTCTTCTTTCCATCGATAGCCAGCCACCATGCAGCCATCGCTCGCTGTCGCACGCTGTTCCGTCCGTCAGCCCGCTGCGCGCCAGTCTCGACTCACTGCGTTTCTGCACCACCCACTGCACGCCCCTGTAGCCTGAACACCCAAGTTGCCAACCATTGCATGCATGAGTTCCGTTGTCCCGATTCACGCACTGCCACTTGTCCTCATGGTGCAACCTCGTTTCACCACCTCCCACATGCTATTTTTGTTGGAGAATCCAGTCGAACGCATCCCGATCGCTCCAATTTCAAGGCCGAAATTCGTGGGTAAATTTTATGAGTTTTTGCACGTGTGTTTGATGTTTTCGGTATTGCCATAACGATTTGAACATGATTTTAGAGTACCTATTTCGTTGGAATTCAAATTCGAGAAATCAACCTGTTTGGAAGCAATACCAATAAGGTGTTAACACTATGCAACTATGTTTAGTCCGTAATTTGGCGTGGGTAAGTTCTCTGACATTGGTACAAGATAGAATTTAAGGGTTGGAATTGGTTTTAGTTATTAATTTGGTGATCTTAAGGGACATAAATTTTTGTATTTAACTTCAGGATACCCTTTGCGATTGGAGGGCGAATTTTTGAATTTGGATTAATTTGATAACAGATTTTAGCAAGCATATTGTCCTGTGTTGGTAAGGTCTAACGTAACGCTCTTTCCAAAACCCAATTGGACCCATGATTAAATTATTAGAATTTTAATTATGTTTACTGGAGACCTGTAGGCTTTTAAGTTCCATCTTGGATTTTAGAATTTGTTCTCCAATTTGAGTACTTTTTCGACAGGTTGTAAATCAGACCAATCGAATTTGGAGGCATCAGTAATTTGATAATTTCTCTTGGATAAATTCTCTGTGAACTTCCTAAATTGAGTTGACTGGTTGGATTTATCATTTAATGGACCTTGCTCAGGTCTTAGAGAAAAAAATATATTAATAGTAAACAACAATCTTTATTTTTTCTTTTGAATTTTTATTTAGGTGGTACCAATTTGAATTTTTATTTAGGTGGTAGCAAGGTTTTTCTAGGAGAAGGAAAAGTTAAATTATTTTTGTGATTCACTCATAAGGTAAGTGGCCAATTGGACTAAACCTCTTTAAGAATTAAATAAATTTGGTTTATGTTTTGGAGATTTGTGATTTGCGCAAGTATGTTTGAGTTTGTCTATATGGAGCATGTAGTGGTTGGTAGATTTGTTCTGAAATATGTCTTGAGCTTAAAATTGCCTAAGCATGTGGCTATAATGGTTAAGGAGTTTAAAGTTACGAGCTAATTGTTGTTAGCATGTGTAGCACCTTGGTTGAGTTTTGTGCCTGAAGTTCATGAATTATGTTTGTGATTGGAAGTCCTGATCTTTTTGTGGTTGTTGAGCTTAATTGTAAGGCTTTGATTATCCTGAACTTATGTTGTTGTCAAACATTGTGGTATGGTACTGAGAACTCTGTTAGAGTTAGGGAATGCCTTAAGACCCATTAGGCTAGTGACATCTACCTACCATGCCCTAAGCAATCTGTTCTTGGATGTTTGTGAGTTGTGCTAGCTAGACCTTCGATGTGTTGGTGTGAGGGTTGTGTCCTTCATCGCATAATGCTAGCTAGAGGGTTTGTGTACCTTCGACGCGTTGGTATGAGGGTTATGTCCTTCATTGCATATGTTAGCTCGAGGGTTTATTGATCGACTGAATATGTGGGTTAAAAATCATAAAAATTTAGCCCAAGTGCAAGTGCACAATATCGAATGCAAGTAATAAATGGAAGTATTCTAGAATATCGTATCCCAAGGGAACAGTTTAAACAAAATTAAGTGTAATGAAAAATTTCTTGAAAATAACAACTTGTGTAGCAAAATACAAAAATTGGATTTGTATGCTGGAACAATAAAGAGACAAAATAAATGCTAGGAGAAAAGTTGAGGAGATTCCCTTAAGAGAATGAAGGGGATTCAAGTGCACTCATGCCCTTTGGTGAGAATTGCTATGCAATTGCAATCACGCCTTAACACAAAGTAGTTGTAAACTGAATAAACTCCTATTCAATTTTGATTCAAAATCCTTAGAAGGCTAAGTGATTGAACCTATATGTCTATGGCCAATCGTACTTAGATAATTAAGATCGCATTTTAGTGGTTTTTGGGGAGCTCGTTCTATGTCTAAGATAAAGCTTTGCTTATATCTAAGCCTTGTACCCCATTGCTTTTACGAAATCCGTCTTCCT
Organism: Trichosanthes truncata; assembly: GCA_033996785.1. Lineage (NCBI taxonomy): Eukaryota > Viridiplantae > Streptophyta > Magnoliopsida > Cucurbitales > Cucurbitaceae > Trichosanthes > Trichosanthes truncata. The sequence goes on from JAWPNB010000004.1 coordinate 8,187,425, forward strand.
CTAACCCTTTCTGTATTAGATTCAGACTTAGAAGCAACCCAAGTTGATCAATCAAGGATTCTTAAAAACATGTAATTCAGTAAAAGCACACAACTTATGTGTTAAGGTCGATTGCCCTTGCTTATAAGCTTAACATTCTCACTTCTAGGGCATTCATGCTCTTGAATCCCTTAAGGAGAGTTAGCTCATATTGGGTAAAATAAACATAATATAAATAAACAGAGGCCCTTTAATAACCATGAAGGGGTTAAGAAAGACTTGTTGCAATAATCAATTAATTCTAAATAATCTACAGCTTGCGAAAACAAGAAAAATAGAAGATTAATTAAATTCAAATAGAAAAATCAAAGTATAAGTCTCAGCCAAAATGTAATTAATTGAAAACCATGTCAATACAGAAAGTGAAAAGTTTAAATAGAACACAAATCTTAACTAAAACATGGAAAACAGCCGACCTAAAACACAGGTTCTTCCAATTTTTTAGTTCATCCTCATAATCGTCCTTCATTCATCTCTTTCGAGCTAAGTAAGGCCCTTACAACCCAAGAACTTCCTAGGTCGAATTACTTTCGGGTGAACTTTACAATGGGTTGAAACATAATACAAAAGAGATCAAACTATGGTGTGTGATAAGCCTTAGAATTAAGGCTTATTTAAGTCCCAATTGCTTAAAATATTTTTGTTTGTCCTAAGATTAATTGAAAATAGTGGAAGATTGCTTGAAATTAAGGAAGAATTTAATGTGATAGCATTTGGAATAGAATTCTAAATAAATTGATTCTTTTTGCAGAAATTATGGAAATTGCTAAATCAGATTGCCAAATCTGATTTGGCAATTGTTTCTGGAGCAGGGAATGAGAAAATTGCTAAATCAGATTGCCAAATCTGATTTGGCAATTGTGTTATGGGCAGAAATTTATGGGGCGTGAATGACGAAACCCATAAATGGGAAGAACGATTTCCGCACGATTCGAGGGAATTGGAGCATGATTTTTGGGCAATCTTCAACCCTAATGAATGCCTACAAATGGGGAAGAAGAAGATGAGCTATTAATTGGATTTTGAGGGCGATTTGAAGGATCAATTTCGTGGGTTTTTGAGTTTTAAAAAAGGAAAAAATCTGCATTAAACCCATTTCGAAATTCTTCAATTACAGCTCGGTTTGGAGGAATTTAAGCACGAAATTTGAGCATTCTTCAACCCTAATGAAGGCCTATAAATGAGGAAGAAGAGGAGGAGCAAAAGAAGTGGAGTTGGAGGCAAATTTAGAAGCAAATGTTCGTGGGTTTTGTAGTTTTTTCGCAGCCTCTGTTTTTCAGATTTTGCGTTTGTTTTTGGTCATTTTATTCAAATTCCATCTCAGTTTTTTCTTCAGTTTGTATTACAGAAGCATGGCTTGAACTCTTTTCTAATCTCATTTGATGTATTTTGAAGGAATTTTGAGTTTAATTCCAAGTCAAGTTCATGGGTTTTTCTTAAATTCTTCATGCTCTGTTTTTCTTCTTTCTTTTTTTTTTTTCGTTTAGCTTCTATAAGAAAAAACATTTTTCCACTTATGTTTGTACAAGTCAAGGCAGAAGGGAGGAGATAAGGAAATTTACTTAGTTGGCCTTGCCACCTTGGCTTAATTTCTATTATTTATCCTTGCTTGAATTCCTAGGAATAGCCAAATTTCATTTTATAAGTTAGTGTTTTATTTAATTAAATTGCATCGTTTTATTATGAACTCTTTCTTTAAAATTAGTTTTAGGATTTTCATTGAAAATATGAGCTAAAACTTCTTAGGGGGTTCAAGGATGTGAATTTCCTAAGAAGTAAATGTAGCCAAAATTCCAATAAAAATCAAGCCTACATCTCAATTGTTTGCTTGTGTTGATTAAATTTCCGTTGAGATCCTAGAGTGATCAACTAGGGTTTCAACTCAAGCTTAGATCTAATACCGACAGGGTTAGTGATAAGCGGATTTCACACAAGTAATGGAGTAAAAGAGCTTAGACATAAGCCATTCCTTACCCTAGACATAGGGATTAAGGACTCCAAGACCCATAAAATTGTGAGCCAAAAATTATCTAAGATAGAGGGACTATAGACATATAGGTCTCTCACTTAGCCTCCTAAAAAACCCAATTTCGAGGTAAATAGGAGATGCAATTTTGGTTTACAATTGAGTGTGGAGTAGGTTGGAATTACAATTTTGGCTTGCAATTACGACTTAGGGCAATGACATTCTTGAGCCCTATCCTTTATCATTTCATTATCTAAGTTCATCCAATTTGCTATTTCATATTGCCAATTTAGATTCAGCAATTTAATTTTGCAATTTTTAGTCATTTCGCTCATTGCCAAATTAGAATCTGCAATTCAATTCTGCAATTTCTGTTATTTCCAACATTGCCATTTCTAGATTTAGCAATTGGATTTAGCAATTTCTGTTTTTCACCAACACACCAACCCAACATCATTTTTGCATTTTAGTTTTCCATTTGCAATTTTCCTTACACTTTTGCAAAACAAAACCTTTGTTACTCCGTTCCCTGTGGGATTCGATACTTGGTACTCAGAGACCATTTTATATTACTTCGATCGCGTGCGCTTGCGTGTAACAGCCGATCACGAATCCTGTGCAAAAACTGAATGGACAACCATGAAAACAAGTAAAGTACAGAAACAGAAAAAAATGAGATCCAAAGATGTCCTCGACGACAATTCCTTCCTCTTCTTTTTATAGCGTGAATCATTTAGGGTTTCTTCGTTGCCATGTATGGAATGATTTTTCCAAATTTTTGCTTGAATTAAGGAGGTTGACTGCATGGAATCTCTTAGTAGGATGATTGGCGACAATCATGGGTTTTCTTTCCAGGGTGCAATTGTAGTTGCATTGCAATTGCAATTGTATTGTAATTGTCTCATCTTTGCTAATATGCACAATAATCAACCAAATCAGTTTAATTTCAACAAATTTATCTATTTCTCTCATTCTTAAGGATTCTCGTCATGCCTAAGGACTTCTTCAGCTTAACTCATATTCTAAGAATTTTTAGGTTTAACAAGAGAACAAAACACAAGAATAACCCTCTATTGTGAGCTAAATAATTCTCAAAATCTGAGAATTATCATTTGTGTACCTTCATTGTGGTGGCATGAGGGTCGTGTCTTTCATTGCATGTGCTAGCTAGAGGGTTTGTGTACCTTTGTGGTGTGGGTATGAGGATTGTGTTCCTACTTGCTTAATGTTAGTTGGAGGGGTGATTCCCCATGGATAGGTTGCATGGCTTAGAGGTATGGCAATGAGGCAATACCGTAGGTGGGGGTAGGTTAAGTGGTCACTTAGCTAAGGGAGGGTAGTACTTAAGTAAGATTAGGAGTCAGAGTGGTGAACTGGTTGTGCTTGTGTTGGAAACCTTTGGCCATTAAGTGGGATGCTTATTGGGTATTTTTTTGTACTCACTTGTGCTACATTTCTGTTTCTTTTGCAGGTGGCACTTAGACACATGGGGTGGGTGGTAAGGGCGTCAGCTTGGCAAGGCTATGGAGATGTAGTTGACCCCTATTTCCTAGGATTGTAGAGTTTACCCAGCTTCTTGTTTTCTTCATGTTTTAGCTGTGGATTGGTTTACTTTCACCTTTGGCGAAAATGTCTTTTTTTTTTATAAATGTATTGCAGGTTTTGTTTTGTTTTTTTATCAGGATCCCAAAATAAATGGATGTTGCGAAATTTTACCTGAACTGTTATGAAAGGTTTTGCTTTAAGTTTCTCCTTTTTTGAGGTTAAGGTCGAGTGTTGTGTGAGTGTGTAGTAGCAATCCACAGGATTTCTTGTGTAAGTGGTTGGGTCGTTACATCCTTCACCCAACCTATAATAATTTTTAAATAAATTAACACTTGAAATTTACAACCTTTGAACTTCAGTTTTGAAGGCAACTTGGGACTTTAGTTTTTAATGGCTTAACTTATCCAAAATATTTAGAGGAGGGTTACTGATCGGGTGAACTTTGGGTGAAGAAAAGTAAATAAATACGTTCAACCCCAATGCAAGTGCACGCTGTCGATGCAAGTAACAAAACATGAGTATTCATGAGTATAGATCCCATAGGGAAAGATGTATAAAAAATATTGTAAAAATAACAACGTGAGTAGAATTGCAACTTGGAAACTAAAAAGTGTAAAAATAGATTTTGGATTGGTGTAAAATAGCAATATAAATAAAAGTCAAAATGCAAAAACAAATTGCAGAATCAAAATTGTAAGTTGAACTAACAAAGGTGACAACAACCAAGATGAAGAAAACAAAAATTGTAAAGGCAAAATTGCAAGAATGAAATTGCAAAATTGATTTAACAAAACGGTCGATTGAAAACGTGTGGGCTTTTAGAAGAAAAATTTTGAATAGAAAAAGTCTCCAGTCTAGTGCAAGTGCACACTGTTAAACAAGTAGTAAAGGAAATATTCCAAAGTATCGATCCCACAGAGAATGGATACCACAAAATTCAAGATGAAGGCAAAGATATTAACACAAAGCAACCTCAATAACCAATATTAAATAATTGGAAAGGTTGTGAGTGTACTAAAAATCAAATGATAAAAAGATGGAATCCGAATATGCTTTTGCCCCATAGAAAAAAATTGTGACCTAAAATGCAATTACAATATTTACTCAAATACCAAGCAATGTAAACCGGGTTTAACTTCTATTCGATTTTAATGGAAAAACCTTTAGAAGCCTAAGTGATTAAACCATATGTCTATGGCTAATACGAACTTAGTTTAATGAGAACACAACCCTTGGTCTTAGAGGTTTCGCCCTATGTCTAGGGTAAAAAACAAATGCTTATGTCTAAGCCCATTTCATCTATTGCTTTGTATGAACACGTAATCTCGTTTAACCCTTTCAGTATTAAACTCGATCTCTGTATGTTCACCTAGGTGATCAAGCTAGATTCACAATAAGCATGATAATCAATAAAAGTAAACAGTGCTATGGAATCGAGTAAAATTACTTTTACATCTTAGGCAAGCTTCCAATCCTTAGGGCATCCACATATCCGAATCCCAAGGACGGAATTAGCTCATGATGGAGAAAATAAATAGCAAAATATTAAAATGAAGAAAATGCATACTGATTTAATAAGTAAAAAGAAAGAAAACAAAACTGGAAAATAAATGATGAACTTGAAGGGAAAAGATATAACTTGAATAAATAACTTTATTAATGAAATCTTGCTGTAAATGAAAGAATTGAATTCGAGACAAAAACTAAAAGTAAACTGAATGCCAAAATAATTGGAATAAGGTGCTGAAACTTAACCTAAAATAGAAAGCTAAAGTGCTGGAATTAAAACGAAAAATAGAAACTGCCATTACAAGGAAAAATCGAACCTCAAGGAGAAAACTATCACCTCTTCAATTAATCGACACTCAACCTCTTTCAAGGAGAGGAAGATCTTCACAACCCTAGACTTTCGACTGGGCTGGATTGAAGTTTCGGTGACGTTTCTTCTCCTTTTAGTTGATAAAACAGAAAAATAAAAGTGCAAAAAACTAATGGTCTTCAATCGAGTGTGGCCGATTGTGGACTCCTCTTTCATGGCTTGAATCTTCATATTTATAGCCTCCAAATTCTAGGGTTTGCTCATTGAATGTTTAAGGCAAGAATCGAATCTATATGAACTTGATTCGTGGAGAATATCTTCAAATATCATCATAAAATCGTGATTCCAGATTTGCTCCTTTATTTTCGAAATTCTGTATCCCAGGTGAAATTGTAGTTGCAATTTTGGGAGTTTTCACTTTTCTGCATAAAAATACCAAAACTCATCAAAAATCAACTCTTTTCCTCTTATTTCCTATTTCTTAGCTCAAAACAATCCCTTAACTAATTTTGGCTATTTTCTTATTAATTTTCTATATTTATTAAACTTAAAAAGCGTGCATTTGTGCAAATAGCTTGAGTAAAAAGGGATAAAAATATGTAAAATATTAACATTATCACAAAATCGACAAAGAATAAAAAAAAGAACAACTTTAAAAAAAAAGTACAAAATGGTGAATTACTATAAAATTGCAAGGGAAATGCTTAAAAGGGGAAGGAGGGCTCAAGAATGTCCGTACCCTAATTCGTATATTGCAAAACCAAGATTGCAAATCCAACCTACTCTACACATAATTGTAAACCAAAATTGCTACTTCTATTCACCTAGAGATTAGGTTTTTATGAGACTAAGTGAGTGACGTATATGTCTATAGTCCCTCTCTCTTAGATAATTTGGCTCAATAATTTTATGGATTTTGGAGTCTTTAAGCCCTATGTCTAGGGTAAAGAATTGACTTATATCTAAGCTCTTGTCTCTATCACTTGTGCGAAATTTGCTTATCACTAAGCCAGTTGGTATTAGATCCAAGCTTAAGTTGATACCCTAGTTGATCAATCTAGGATCTCAACAACGTTTTATTCAACACAAGCGAACAATTGAAATGTAGGCTCGTTTTCATTTTAATTTAGGCTAGATTCACTTCTTAGGGAATTTACATCCTTGAACCCCCTAAGAAGTTTAGCTCATAATTAACTCAAAAATCTCACATCAAAACTTTGGATTGAATCCCATGCTAAGAAGAATTAACTAAAAAGCCTATTTGCAACCAAAATCTAAAGGAATAAAGAAAGCTTGCTATCCAAATCAGAATTGAAAAATGAAAGTACTTGGAGCAGTAGACAATAAATTACCCACTTTTGGACAAACCCACGAATAAAAAAAAGAAAGAAAAAGCTCCAGAGGAAATAAGTGTTCAAGACTAAATTCTGGGACAAAATCCATTGATCATGAAAACTTCCAGAGGAGATAAATTCAACTTTTCTTCCTTCTAAATTTGAATCCAACAGAAATACAAAGTGTATAGAAATAAAAATTGAAAATGCTACAACTCAACTGAACTTAAAATAGAAACTATATTGAAAACAGAGCAATTACAACAACCATTCAAGCCAAGGTTCATAAATTTTCCCTTAATCTCCAATCGACTCAATCCCCCAACTATTTCTAGGAAGAGATTGAGTCTTAACAACCCAAGTTTTTGCTTGAATTGGACTAGAGAAATCGAGGAAGAACAGTAGTACAACCCACAACAGCTCTAGGCCAAAATGGAGGAAAAACAGAGGAACACCAAGAACAAAAAATCAAAAAAAAAAAAAAACTTCGTTAAACTCCCAAAAAATCCACCTTTTGTGTTGCCTTTGCTATCATTTTATGGTCTTCCATTAGGGTTGACAACCCAATCAATTTCGTCCATAATCCATCCATTTCGTGTAAGAATCAAATGCTTTCCATGCTACATATTGTAAAATCGATTATGCAATTTTCAAATTTCCTGCACAAAAGAAACTCTTCTTAGTTTATCTTTCGCTTTTCCTCATTCTTTCTTTCACATGCACTTCTCACAAGTTATTGATATTTTTCAAGCATTTACCAAATTTCTCCTATGATTTCGAAAGCAAAGCAAGCATATTTTAAGCTTATGAACATTAAATGCACCTTAATTCTAAGGCTTATCAATTACCCAAATGGTTTCCAACTCAAAGCGACCTTCAAATCTTAATCGATCAGTTCAAACTACAAACAAGAGAAATCCAAGAGTTAGGGCCTACATTAAAACATCTAAATTGAGTCTGAAAGGGTTGTTGGAGCGTTACCCATTGATTCTTACAAAAATATGAACTTGAAATCTTGCTAGTTTGACTCCGAACAGGTCCACTTTTACAAATTCGAGATCCAAATGTTATGGGTATTCTGAAATGACGTCAAAAATATCGTGGTCACACTTGAAACACAAAAAAATCACGAAATCTTTACTGAAAATAGACCTCGGAGTCGCGAGGGAGAGAGAGAAAGACCCCCAGAAGTCGCGTAGGAAAAAGGGAAAACTCAAGTCATCCGACTTGAACTCCTAAACTCAAGGGAGGTCACCGACGCTTTTAGTTGACGCTGAAAACATGAGAGAGCGTGAGTGATTTTCCAGAAACCAAGAGAGAGAGGAAAATCACCTAGATAATGCGTGGGTATGTTGTAGTCTAACTGAAACTCGCCGTTGCGTGCCGCCACTGGTACAAGAGTAGCCATCAACCAAAGAGGGGCGTCGGAGTCACGTGGATTGCAGCCGTCAAAGAATGAAGGTGATGAAGATGCTGCAGAAAATCGAGGGAGAAGAAAAATGAAGATGGTGACATTGGTGGAGTTCGTGTAGCGCAAAAAAGTAACTAATTTTAGTGTTTTTTTTTTTCAACAATAACTTTCTCTTCCTTTTCTTTTTTTACCCCGCTCCTAATCTTTTCTTTTCCATTTTCTTTTCCAATTTCTTTTAAACTCTTAAGCTCCAAATTTCTGGGGTAAACCTTCAATTAATTCACTTAAGCCCAACTTCCAAGAACTTAAACCTCAAATAACAATTCCAACAAGCACAATGAAAATAAACCAATCCCAAAATTAAATTAGTGGGAGATTTAAACCAATAATTAACTCCAAAAGTGAAAATCAATAATACCTAAAAATGTCAGGCGTTACACAGAGTGGAGGCTTCTAAACATCTGAGACCTCTTGGTCAAGTGTTTATTCCTTAACTAGATGAGTTACGCTCAAGTTGGCTCAAAACATTCATTTTGGTCCTCATACTTTGAAATTTTGTATATTTTGGTCTTTATACTTTTAAACGTCCATTTTGAACCATGTGCTTTAAAAACTGGTTGTTTTGGGTCACTTTCATTTTTCGATCACAATTTCAGTGCAACTTTATACTCAATAATTTTCTTGAAATATAGTCATAATTTTGTTTAAAAGAATTTTCAATGTATATAGAATGTGTGTTAGAATTTTGCAAATAGAGACCTGTTGGGATTTATGCCCTAAAGTCTCGTAATTAATTAATTAATTAATTAATAATTAATAATAGTTTTGATTATTATGTTTGTAGTATAATATTATCCATTATATGAAATCTAAGTTTATTAGTGTAATCTTGAACATTATGTGGTTGACATACGAGAGGATCACGTTCAATAAATAACCTAAAGGGTCATAGTATATGGATAAGGTTGGGTATCTTACCCTAGTAACATTATTGATACGACCCACTTTGTAATAGTTACAAATGATTTGATCCAAATCGTTCATGTGGAGACATGTGAGTGGGGGTATCTTATGTAATGGGTTTGTATAAGACTGGACCACGAAATATTTAATCTCTCTTTATAAATCCGTTAATTGAGAAGATTAATATTTTATCAGGATGGTCATATGCGACTCGAAATCCTGAGTAAGATATGAAATCCTGTCTATGAGGACTTGTCCTTTGATTTTCATGGGTGAGAGTGAATTTTGTAGCCGATTCAATAAGCCTACCATTTTGGGGACTTGACCAAATAGGGAGCTGAGAACATAATTTTACAAGATGGAATTCACTCATTCCCATATAAGGTAAGTGGATGAGTAGTTCCCTTCAGTGTTGATTTTAGGAATTGAACAATGGGGCCCCACCCTCTCACTAGCCTGAGAGGGACTTAGTTTATGATTGGATCATAAACAAATTGTTCATTAGAGGATCAGTGGTACTTAAGGTGCAAAATGTAATTACAGAGGTAAAACGAACTTTTGACCCAACTGTAATTACAAACAACTCGTGAATGATCGACTTACATGTAGTGGTTATATCCATGGACATAACTTATCCTACAGTGCATAAGAGTGCAACTCTAGGTCTATAGTGGAGTGACATAGAGTTAATGAATGAAAATGAATTGATTAAAGAGTTTAATTAATTAATTTTGTATTATTGGAGCTTATAATATGTAGATCCATAATAGGGATCAATTTCGTTGAGAGAAATTTTGAAATGTTCGAATTAAAATTTAATATATTTGATATATTAAATGAGAAAAAACATATTTATTGTATATGATGCATTAAATATTAAAGAAATTATTTACGTATTAAGATACATAAAAGAAAAGATATTAAATAAAATTGAAATAGATTCAAATAAAGAAATAGATGTCGTAGGAGAATTTGGATAGGTTTGAATATGATTCAAATTGGTTAGATAAATATATTTTAATATATTAGATATTAAAATATATTATCTAATTATTTTCCCTAGGCCACTATAAATAGGGCCTTAAGGGTGAGCCATTTGTATGCATTCCAAATAAGAGAAATAAACTCTAGAGAATTCTCCTCTCATTCTTTCATTCTATTTTTAGAAGGTTCCCACAAACCTCTTTGGTCCTTTGTTTGAATCATAGCAAGGAAGACTTTGTGGAAGTCTTGGAATTCAAACTCATTGGAGTTGGAGCACAAAAAGAAAAAGACTCTTCAGAATATTCTCAATATTATTTTCAAGGTATGTTTTGCTTAACCTTATTTTTTATTGTTTAATTTTAAATAAAATCAAAGTCGATTTCAACGCTTCTGCTGTGAGTTTAATTCGATTACTCCCTTCAAGACCAAAACAATTTCTTTTTAAAAGTATAGAGGCCAAGCCAGACGCCTTAAAATTTGAGAGACCAAAACATACAAAAATTGAAAAATCCTTGGACCAAATAGGATTTAGTGTGTGTCTGTATGCCTTTTAAATTGCTTATAGAGAACTAAAATTTAAGTAGTTTTTTTAAAATAGAAAAGTTGTAGTGTTTAGTTGCTTTTGACTAATTAATATCAAATTTAAAAATTTTCAATAACCAAGAGTAGTTTGAGAAATTATAAAAACATATATAGAGAACTTATCTTTTGTTTGGTGGGAATCCAAGATACCCATCTCAAGAGCATGTGGTAATCTAAGAATAGTCAAGTATCTTAGGATGTCTAACATCTAAGAATTCCCTATTTTAAGTTATTTTGATTCCTATAGAAAACATAGGTTTTAACACTCCCTTCATCTAGGTGTCTTTAAAATGACTTTCTTTTTACCCCTAACCTTAAATTCAATAAGAAAAATTCTTCTTGTATCTTCATTTAAATTTTTTTATCTAATATATATGTAAGGATATTGATTATTAGAAAGTGTAATTATACATCTTTAGTATTTAACTAGGGGTTAAATTAAGTCTATGGATAAAATGTTGTGCTTTTGTTGTTATTCAATGCATGAATGAATTAATTCATTTCATGATGTAAAAGAGTTAAAAGATAATATTTTGAAATAGTGATTCTCAATGAGTTGGGTCAGATAATGTTGTGCCAAAGTGAAAAGTAAGGACCGAAGAAGTAGCCGGAGGTGTGGTGATAGGACAAGCATGAGTCATCTTTGTTCGAGCAAGTAAGTCAATGATGTAGAGGAGTAGGTCTTGGAAATGAGGTACCACCTAAACCTAGAGGAAGTAGTAGAGATGACCCAAATCCTTAAGCAAGAAATGACAAGCAAAAACCGAAATGAAGTTTTGGACTAATAGAGCATTGTTACAGATGTAACAAATTTGTCATCAACATAAACAAGTAAGATGAGAGTAACATTGTTAGCTGTCTGTATGAATAGGAAGGTGTCAGCATCCGAGTTCGAGAAGTAAGATGCAAGAAGAAAGTGGTGAATCTCATTGTACCAAGTTCGAGGGGCTTGCTTGAGGCCATAAATGGCCTTTCGTAGGTAGAACAAGTGGTGAGGTTGATTTGGGTCAACTAATCCTTGAGACTAAGTCATAAAAACATCATCAATAAGGGTACCTTGAAGAAATGCATTTTGACATCTAGTTGACGAAGATCCCTAACCATTACTGACAGCCATAGAAAGGACGAGCCGAATTATGGTGGGTTTGACAACTGGACTGAACGTCTCATGATAGTTAATGTTAAGGCGTTGATGAAATCCTTTAGCAACCAATTGAGCTTTGTACCTGTCAATAGAGTCATCAGGTGAGTGTTTTATTCAAATATTCATTTAAACCCAACTATAGGTTGCATCGTTGTAGGAAGAACTATCGTTGTAGAAGGAACTAACTCCCAAGTGTCATTCCTGACCAAGACATCAAACTCGTCTAACATTTCCTATTGCCACTTGCTGTCTTTGATGGCCTGAGTGAAGCAAGTCGACTCAATATCTTGGGCAAGTTGGGTTGAGAGATTGAGTTTGGTTATTGGTTTGAAGATATTGTTTCTAGAGCGTGTGAATATAGGTGAGATGCAGGAGGAGGTAGTTGGATTAGGTGGTAGACTTGTTGTTGTATGGTGCTCTTGAGGAGGTGGGACAGTAGGTACTGATGATGGGGGGGGGGGGGGGGTAAAAGGGAAGAGGTTTTTGAAATAGGTGGTGGAAGAGACAAGGGTCGATGGGCTAAGGGATGAGGTAGGAGTTTGTTGTTCGATTAGATCTAATCGTGTGTTTGAGTTGACTAAAGAGGAGCGGCGGGGACAACCTGTAGATGGTGTGTAGGTGGCTGGAAGTGGTAACCAAGTGTTGCTGGTAGACTTAATTGGTCGGGTGAGACTTAGTTCGAAGGTTGAGATGGGGAACTCAAACTCAACAAAGTGAACATGGCGAGATGAGTATATTTTTTGAGTATTGGGATCATAACACATGTAAGCATTTTGAGTAGATGAGTAACCTAGAAATACAAAGAGGATGAATCTCTAGCATATAAAGGTATGAAAATGATGAAATGAACACGTAACCTTTTCATTGATAGGTGTGGGTATTGAGAGGTTACAAACGCAATCTTTGAAGACAGTAAGTTATAACATAATGAAAAATATGATGGAATCCTAATTGATTGATCTACAATTTAGGATGTAGTTATCTATTATTCTCTAATAATATGTAGTATCACAATGCATATTTAAAAAAAAAAAAAAAAAAAAAGAAAAAGAAAACATACATGTGATATTATTCCTCTTGCAAAAAATTAATTTGATAATATGATAAATAAACTCCACAAAATATGCCATCAGTTTTGTCTTTTTTTTTATGGGAAAAAAATCAAGTTGAAATTAAATATAATATTGAATATTAAATATTTTATAAAACTATAAATTAATATAAATTAATCTATTCTACAAAATAACAAATAAAATTAATATAAAAATAGAATAGTAACCTATGCTCAACACATTAGTAAAGACGTTGGAACAATACATAATTTAGAGGCATTCACATACATTAATTTTGCAATATAGACATCACTATCTAAATATTCTCAAACATCTTTATAAATTTTCCTACAAAATAAACACGACTACGTTAGTTGCTAGACATCAATTTTGAACATCAAAAATTTCAAACATCCAAAAATGTGAACTATCTAACTTTTCTAAAAATAAACGACTCTAAATGTTTTAGTTTTTCCAAAAGTGCATCTCTAACCCACCCTAATTGTAACATTTACCTAATTTATTGATTAAGTCATGAGAAAGAGGATTACGTTTGCAGGTAAAAATTCGTACCACCAAAAGATAGTTGTAAAAACCAGTCGCAAGGGAAATGATTTGTTCCCCTAAATTCATTCCCCCCATCCACACAACCATGTATGTGTACCAACCAAGAACTTTGGTTCTTCACGTATTCACCACAATAATAATTATAAAATCACATTCAAATTCAATGATGAAAAAAGATGGTCGTTTTCGTGTTACTATTGGTGGAATAAACGTAACACACCAATATCTTGCAATCAAGATCCATTATCATTTCTCTTTGAATGGTAAAACCTTCTTGTCCAAATTTTTTAGAAAATTAGCTGAGAACAATGAAATCAATTAATCCCAACCTATTAAAAAGGTTGTTTCCTAGGATAATTTTGTTTCCTTTACATGGTGTTCAAGGATAACGAACAATTATCTTTCACACTAATATGGATTATCTAACTTGTGGATGCAACAGTAATTCAAAACTTTATTACCCGATGAACTTAACCGAATGTAAACAATTGTACATAGAAAAAAATAGAAAATTGTAGAAAAAAATCATTTTTAAAAAGTGAAATAGACATTGTATATTTAATTTACATTCTAGTCATTTCTCTTCTAATAGAATTGTGACAAAAAGATACATCTTTTGATATAAGGTTGTGTCCATAAAAAGGCACCATCTTATGAAGTGTTGGAGTTTCTTTAAAATTTATTAAATAATTTTATTTATTATATACATGTTTTTCCGATTGTAATATGATTGTAGGTTAGTCTAAATGCTCTTCCGATTGTAGCCCTCATGTGTGAGCTACACTTGTGTATTTGGTTATAACTTAAAATTTATATTAATCACAACTTTATTTGGTTGGAAGGAGAAGAAGAAAAGCTTTAAACTTTAAACTTTCAGGGTAATTTCGTGATTTCGGCATGCTTTAGATTTTTTCATGTGGATTTTGAAAATTTTTTAATATGAAGAGGTTTTTTTAAAAGTGATTCTAAAGTAATTGACCACAAATTACTTTAGAATCACTTTATTTATTTATTTATATATATATATATATATATATATATATATATATATATATATATATATATATATATATATATATATATTTGTTTATTTAATAAGGGAGAAAATGATTATTAACCCAATCTTTAATTATTTTAAAAGTTATTATTTTTTGTTGCAAACACTTTAGGTTTTAAAAAAAATACTTTTAGTCCTTTATAATCACTTACAAAGTTAATCCAAACACTCCCTAAGCCCATAGCCATAGTCACTTTTACAATGTTTTAAGAAAAAACAAATTCGGAATTTTATTTCAAAATTAGCTAGATTTTTATTTGTCATTTTCTTTTGGTCAAAGTCCCTATTTCAGCTTTAATTAATTTTGCAATAGTTTTAAGTTTAGTTTTAGGAAACAATTATATGACTACATAAATTTTAAAATTTGAAGGTATTCTTTTAAATATGTATGTATGCGTACCTTTTAAATGTGTGTGATTAAGGAAACAAAATTTTTATTATATTTAAAAAAATCGGACATTTAAATTTACCATAGATTTATTATTTTTAACCAATGATTAAGAAATCATTTACCATAGATTTATTATTTTCTAACCAATGGTTAAGAAATCATTTGATATATAATAGAAAAAATTATTTATTAGATTTCAAAATATTATATTTAAAATGCAAACAACTTAATATTTTATAGTATTTTTATTAAATTCAAAATATTTTATGCTTAAAATTAAGTAGATTTAATATATATATATATATATATATATATATATATATATATATATATATATATATATATATATATATAAATAGAGTAGAAACAAAATGTAACTGATGTGAATACAATATTAATAATTATTATTTTAATTCATTTAAAAAGTGTAAAATATTTATTTATTAATTTAAATATGTTTTTAATTTTTGCTTTTAATACTTCTCTAGAAATATCCATCGATCATATTATCGATATTTTCATCGATATTTCCTTAAAATAGAGACTTCAACATTGTCGTCAAGATCAATATTTTAAACCTTGGTTGCACACTCAATTAAGAATCATTTAACGGTTTTTTAATTTATTTTGAAGAAGGTATATAATAGAAATTTGTGTAAGAATACCCAAATTTCAGGTCAATGGAATCGACCTCCGAAAGAAGTATTATTGATAGCAAACTTCACTCTGTCTCACATTAGCAATGAAAGCCCAAATCGATCTTAATCAAGAAAACAAATGGGCCATTAGAGATCTCTCCATCTAAAAAAGTCAGTCTACATAAGATGATATTGACATGTCTCAAATTTCACTTAATAAAAACTTTAGGTTATAGACGGCAATTGACCACTTTATATTATACAAGTTGGGGAAGCATTTCCCACTGAAACAGGGCAGGTTGTAGGTCCATTCACTTCTTTCTCCTTTCAAACTAAAGCAGTCACTTCAAACGTATTAAAAACCAAAAAGACTTCTAGTCAAATACACTCATAATTAACCCATTAATTCTTCAGCCACCTCTCTGCCGTGTGGACTTTGGCATCACCCCTTTAAGCACCCAAATTAGGGTTCACTCTCCTCAGTTGCCTAACATTCCAATTCTATTACAACCCCCGAGTGTTTTGAACGGTGGTAGATTTAGGGTCAGTTTGGCTTTCTAAGCTCAACCTATGTTCAGAGAAAAGGTGTCGAACATAAATTCGCTATTCAAGCTCCTCACGCAATTTTATTGAATTCGAACTTCCTAAACTTGCACGTAACTATTCAGGTAACTCTTAGACTTATGTTGTCCCTTTGTGACATCGTAAAAGTACTTCATTATAAACACTCTAGTAAAAAAATGTTTGTAATAAATCATTTTGATATTTGTTTCTATATTATTGAAAGTATGTATGAGTATTTTTCAATCAAGCAATTTAGTCAAAAGCACTCTACAAGTGCTCTATTCTAAAATACTTTAGGTGGTTTTGACTTTTTGACTATTTTATATTACTTCCAAAAAATTGAATAAAAACCGTTTCTTGCATAATATAACATCACATTGTTGGGTAGGATTACTAATGTCTTCAACCATTGAACTATACTCATGTTGAAGAGTAAAAAAAGTTTTTAATGTGACCAAAAACACCACGAAACATATATTAACTAGGATATGTTTGAGAGTGATTTTGATCATTCCAAAATCACTCCTAAATATGCCCTTAATCTATAGGATCAAAATCATAGTTGATTATATTCCTAGAATGTTTCTATTCAACAAACTTATAATGTTTTTCATTGAATATACACAGTTCCTTTAAAAACAAAGAAAGAAAGAAAGAAAAAAAGAAAAAGGAGAATAAGCATAGTTTTGTTCACCTTCTTTTTTCTTTTTCAGAATTATTGTAAAATTAGACTATTGAAACTCAAAATTATATGAGAAATTATTTAGGGAGGCCGCCACAATGTGGCTGTTAGTTTTTCATCGTTGAATGTAGAAAGAGAAGTATTTCGAATTTATATCCAGTGGTTATTAGAGAACATGCAAATTATTAAATTTACATTTAATGGTTATTATAAGACAGCCACATTGTGACAGTTTCATTGAATAATTTATCAAATTATATAGCTAGTAAGCCGCCTCCTTATGTACACTTCTGGTAGCTAGCTATTAAGTTTCAATAATCCAATTCATAATCATAAATTCCCATTATTTATAATGAAAATTAAAAAAATGTCTGGAATTCAAAATTTTCACCTTCCAAAAAACTAAAATTAATAAAGTTAAAATTAATAGCATTTATGAATAACTTCTTGTTCCCTTATTAGAAGTTGGTATTCTCCTTAAAAGGGAACATATATCTACAAGTTTCTGAATTGGAATAACCTTAAATTCATGCTTAAAATTCCAAAGCTGCAATTAAATTAAACTAATTGGTCAATTAATTAAAAAGCATCATTATTTGTAGGACATTTATGCTTTTTAATTAAAAAAAAAAAAGAGAGAGACAGAGAGAAAAAAAAAGACATTAAATTAATATAATCAAACTTGCTCTAAATCTTTTGATATACAAATCCATAAAAATCACACAGTAGCAGCAGATCCTGATTCTGATATGTAGGACCATGTGCTTTTCCATCCCCCAACTTACTCTCCACACCCACACACTATCACTCTAAATTCACTATATTTTTTAGTATTACAACCGGAGTCGGGTGAAAATTCGAACCTCGATCTAAAATTTAGAAGAGGTTACTAATATTTAACTAGTTGAACTATTCTCAAATGGACTACACTAAATCCTATATCAATGACTGATATCACACCGAATTCTACCGAAAATGAAGCTCCTTTCACATATATCATGGAGCCAAAAGAAAAAAAAAACACAAGATCAAGAAGCTCTGTTCTTGAGTTACTCTAAGCTAACTAGACTTGGAAATTGGGATATAGAACAAACAACTATACAAATACTAGATTAGTCACAAAACCCAACTTTTTTTTTTTTAATTCTAATTTCTTAGTGCTATATATAATTAATATATGTAAATATATATATATAATTGTGTAAAATTTTTAGTGGGGATTAATTTAATTGGTTTGTTGAAAGGTCAGTGGAAAAGAAGCCTCTGGAATTTGGTTGCTGTTGGAGAATCCGATTCCTCACACAGAGACAGAGCCCTCTTCTTGTTGACAATCCCACAATTACTGGCCAGTAAATTAGCGTCATGGTGAACGGCCAACGGCTGCGGCGGCGGCGGAGGGGGAAGGGGAATTGCTACCGGCGGCAAATGGAAGGATTCGAGCGGCGGAGGCGGATGTCTCCACTGAGGAAGCGGTCCGGCGAGGAGAAGCGTCTGCAGAAGCGGACCGGCCTTCATTACGGCCTGCAAGAGCTTACCCTTTTCGGGCAATGGCTTTTCCGGCAACCAGTCGGCGATTTCGGGGGGCGGAACCGGAGATGAAACGATGCTCTCGTCGCAGTCGGAGGAGGAAAAGGCGTTTTGGGAATCGAATCCTCTTCTGGGGTCGTCGTCAATGGTGGAAATTGCAGAGAGAGGAGGCGGTTGTTGATGATGATGGAAGAAGAGTTTCTCGAGGAGAAGCTTATCGCATTTCTCATTGGCTTCGTCTCTTTCTCTAATGGCTTGGTTTAAGAGATCCTTAAGATGTAAAAGCTGATCGTCCCTCTTCTTTAGCTCCTCTTGAACAGAAATTCTGGTCTGTTCAAGCTCCAGAGTCGTGCACAAAAGCGAATGCCTCAACTCATCAACGTTCTGCCAAAAGAAAAAAAAGAAACCACAAAATCAAAATCAGAACCCAATTTCAAAATTCCGTCAAATACCCAGAAAAAATTGAGGCAATGGAGAGACAGAAATGAAGAATTTGAGAAAATGGGTGTGAATCAATCTGACCTTGGCTTGCAAGAAATAAGCCCAAGTTAAAACAGGGCTGCGTTGGTTATCCATGGAGTTAGAGAAAGAAAGCAAGAAAGAAAGAAAAAGAGAGAGAATTGTAATGGGATTTGGATTAAGGAGTTTTTGAGGGAAGGAGAGAGGAGGGAGTTTGTTCTTATAAAAAGCAGATTTGGGGGGGTTTGGATGTGGTTAAATTTTCACTAGGGTTTGGACAAAAGAAGAAAAAGGCAATGGCTAAATGGCTAATGGCTAATGCCTAAGTTGATCTATAAACAGAGGACGGACAGAGTGAGTCAGAGTGGGACTTTTTTTTTTTTTAAAAAAAAGGAAAAAAAAAACAATTTATTGTGTTGTTTATAAGTTTTAGTTAGTGAGTATTGCAAAATAAACATAAGAATGGGAATGGGGTTTGAGCGAGAAAACCGGGATGGATTCGGATTTGGATGCATCAAAACCTAATCACACTCAACCTACTTCTACAAATGCAATATCATATCTCTCTACCCTAACCCTACTACCATTATCACTATTCCAAGTTCTTTCTTGCTCCCAATATGGGGGCTTACAAAGTCGATTCCATTCAATTTCTTTTTTCTTTTTTTATTATAATATTTGTAGTTTATGGAGTGGAGAACTATCGCCACGTTGAATATCATTTTTCTTTCTAAAAAACAATCGTCTTAGGTTAAATGACAAATTTGGTCCTACGATTTAGAGAAAGTTAAAATTTCGTCCATAACTATTGTTTGTTAACATTTCATAAGTAGTTCTTACAGTTATAAGCTACTAATTGATTGAATACATAGTTGTTAGAAGCTACTATCTGTCATGTACTCAATTCGTTAGTAACTTCTAATGATAAAAACTATTTATGAGCTTTAATCAAACCATAGAAACGAAATTTTGACTTTTAAAACAATAAAGACTAAATTCTAACTTTCTTCGAACCATAGGGACCAATTTATAATTTAACTATCTTCTTATTTTTAATGTTTGTTTGTTCGGAAATTTGGATTTTAATAATCGTATCAAGTTCATTTGGCCATAAAGCTTGAAGTCATTCTTTTAGTCTTTTTTATTTTTTATTTTCACATATTTTAGTGTCTATAGGCTGACCCGTGGTTGTTCAAGTTAAATGGAATTTTGAATGAAATCATGGGTTCAAGATAAAATTTGCGTTTTTTTTAAAGTAAAATTGTTTATATGGAAGAAACGATTCCATGACTTCAGAAATTATGTAGGGACTTTTTTTTTTTTTTTTTTTTTTTTTTTTTTTTAATGGTAGATTGGGTAAAAAAGAAGAATTAATTCTAAACCTATTGAAGAGAAGATTTTGGTACAAAATTGTTTGTTAGTTTTTTTTCTTTTTTTTTTGTTTTTTGGTTATAATGAGGATAAAATTAACTATAATAGTTTTTGAAAAGTACAGTATTTTCTAAATCTTTCTCTTTTTTTTTTCTAGAAAAAAAATCATGTTATTCTGCTATACACTATACTCAAGTTTGGTACTAAAAAAGTTCTTGCAAAAGCTTTAAACCTTAATTGCCCCAAATATTTTATAAATAACTATGTCAGAAAGCAAAAGTTTGATACGACTAATTATCAGAACGAAGAGTCTTGAATTCCATATTAGTCTTAGCTTAGTCTAAGGTTAAATACTGCTTTCTCTTTAATTCTAAAGAAAAATGTTGAAAATAGTCTTAACATTCAGACAGCTCACTTTTTTAAATCCTAATTAATGTCTCTGAACTTAACAACATCTGTCTTTGAAGCTAATGAAATTTGTTACTTTTGGAATACTACATAATGTAATTCTTTTTTTTTAATGGATTTCTAGATGGTAATTCTATAATTTAATGGGAAAATTCTAATCATATGATGCGACAGACCATTTAACTTCTTTTTTTTTTTTAGCCTCTAACCTGAACCCAAAATAGCCAAAGGAAAAATGTAATCTAACCTGGAATTTATGAAAAGGGGAAAAAGATATTGTAGATTCCGGTTGAAACTTTGGATGATTCGTTTATGTGCCAAAATCGAAAAGTGCATTATTGCACTTCCAAAAGCTGCCAAAATCTCGTGCATTTTCCTTTTTTTTTTTTATTGGGCTACATTTATGTTTGTATGTTCTTTTACAAGTTTTTGCAGGTTATATGGTTGCAATGAAGATTACACAAAAGTGAACTACGAATCCTTGTTCTCATTTAGAAAATAAATTCTCTAATTTTTTTACAATAATATAATATCGTTTTCACATACTTCGTACTAACAAAAACATTATCTTAACTTATACGTTATGGATCTTCCTTACTTCTAGCTAATGTGAGATTATATATTTACGTCTTCAACAGTCTCATTATATTTCTCATAAAACATTAGCTTAAAAAGATTTAGGGCAACTTTTTGACCATTCTCATATTGTGGCACAAGCTCTTTTTACATTGTAGTATAGAAAAAATGCACCATTATAGATAGGTAAATAAATCCTCGCACAATGCCTTGAAAGTCCATGGGGTATTAGAATATTTTTAAAATAGGGTAAATACAACTCTAAAAATGTAAAGACCTATTAGAAACATTTAAGATATATATTGGAGTTAAAAAGATACAACACCGAAAGTTCAAGAACTCAACTTATAATAATTTTTTTTTATAAAAAAAGTAAAATAAAAAATAAAACTTTCCTCCCTGTCCCAAGTGGTTGAGAATCCTAGAGGGAAAATTTACCAAATTTCCCTTTTGTTTTATTCCAAAGAGCACTCACACAACTTGAGTTTAATTTTTTGGGAAAGCCTGAATTTCACTAAGAGATTGGGTCATTCATGATAAGAAATCAAAATAGCTTTGATATCAAATGATAAGAACCAAACAAAAATGAAGCTAACAACCATAAAAAAGTCTTCACAGACCTCTAGCTTACAAAACAAAAGACCTAATATCGATTTGTAGTCAACTCAATGTGAGAGCTAGAAGAAGAGAATGGCCTTACATAAAAGTTGTTCTTACAAATTAAGGACCACAAGTTAATCTTACATAAAAGTTGAAACACTCCACACAAGTTTGGTGACCAAACAATATATATTTTAATATAATGTTTCTAACATGCAAGACTAAAGCAAGACTTGCCTAAGGAACATGAACGAGACAAAAGTATAAAGTAATTCTATA
This sequence comes from Trichosanthes truncata, assembly GCA_033996785.1. Taxonomy (NCBI): domain Eukaryota; kingdom Viridiplantae; phylum Streptophyta; class Magnoliopsida; order Cucurbitales; family Cucurbitaceae; genus Trichosanthes; species Trichosanthes truncata. Next base: position 8,209,383 of record JAWPNB010000004.1, read on the forward strand.
ATTTTATTCCTAATAAACTAAGTAATTTAAAGGATAGAAATATTTTCTCTATGCTTAAAAAACAATAAAATAAAGCAAATAAAATCTCTCTATGAAATATAATTCTTAAATCTAACAAATATCCTAAGGGATAAAAAAAAAATGTCAAAAATAACAAAAACAGATGAGGAAAGTAGTGTGGGCAATGACTAAAGCATCACTTAGGCATGCATGCATGGCCATGGGGCTTGGGGCAACGGCAAGTAGGTGGTGCAAGCGAGCAATCTGTGCGTGCACTCGAGGGTAAGTGTAGGCGCACACAAGCATAGATGCCCTCATGCTGCACAAGTGTCTAGTTGTGAGCATGCAGCGTGTCACGGTCGTAGATCTTCAACTGCACGACGCCATGATTTTTCGCCTAATCATGGCCACCTTCAAGAGAACTCAAGTCCCAATACATTTTTCGCCTAGCTTTGTGGCTTAGTCAGACCTTAAGCGAGGTTGTTCAACTCAACCAAGCTTCTTTTCATATGCAGCGGAAGTATACTTGGTCATACACGTCGCTCGTACATGTATTTTCTTTCAAACGCGACTCTAGCAGACTTGCCTCTACTCTAGGCCAAGTCCTAAGGCTTAACCTTGCCTCTACACTAGGCCAAGGTCATTAGAACGCAACATCGCTTCTCAAACCATCGTCATCCAACTCTTAGACATGTCCATGATGCTTCTATATCAGTCTGGAACTTCACTGGGACTCATTCAGACCCTTCGTTGGGCCAAAACAGCCTTAAAACTCTCAACCGGAGCTTACCGTTAATTCTGGCACTTACTGGGTGATTATAATGCTTACTGGGTGCAACCAATGCAAATCGGAGCTTTTTGGAGCATTATAATACAAACTGGGACATAACGGGCAATTACCATCCAAACCGAAAACTATCAGGTTCCACTGATGAATAGTGATCCCATCCCGAGCCTCGGGAGTCACCTGACTTAGTCGCTCGCTCGGACATGCTATCGAAATTCTTCCCATGGGTCGCCTTCATAATCGGGGTCTCTCGGGCATCCATCCATCCGAGTCATATCGAAGCATGAACCCTTCCGTGTCCATGCCGAGTAATTCTCATATCGCTGGCCGCTATCGGGTCCTATGGTCGAACCTCTAGCCCATGGGAAGGGGCGCAATGTCGGCACACCTGTGCCGCCCGACACTGTCTTAGGAAAACCCATTCCATAAGAAGACGCCGAAGACACTCGTCTTGCAGACGCTTGCCCACACCATGACACACTCATGTGCCATGGGGTGACTCACTTAGGCCATGAGGCCCAGGGGTGGTGGAGAACCAACACCATGCCTCCCCCTAAGGTAGACAATTGAGATTTTAGCTCTTGCCACCCATGTACATCAATTTGGCGAGGGATCATACGCCAGTTGGAGGGCTCATCTGGACTCTGATCAACACGAAATATGACGAGCTTACATCTTGCCTATATACAGACTTAACTCCAGAGCCGCATGTCAAAACTCATGATGGAACCCCAACTTTCGAGGCTATAGCCCGGGGCCCCATCTGACCCCCACTAAGCTTGTCATTGACACCCCTGACGACATAGTTGTCTTTCATTTTGCTTGCATCTCAACATGGCATTCAAGCCCACTTATATTGGTGTGTTAGATGATGCACCATCCTCCTCGGTCGCATCATGGCACTTGTCTTCTCTTGGCCCTCGCATGGCCATATGGGCGACACTCGTGTGCCGCCTGTGCATCTGTCTGCTCTGTGGGGGTCACAACCTACTCTCTTCTTAGTATGTTTGTGACACTTTCCCCCACTTAAACTAGTCATTGTCCTCGATGACTCACTTGGGGGCACAATCCACCTCATCACACAATGGATTGTGACACAGCGCAAGCCAGAGCAAGGTCATGTGTGCTACTCCTTGTGATGTTGACATGTAATGGGTGCACTGATAACGCAATGTGTGTTATTTTTAGAGCTTAGTTATTACTAGTTTTAAGGCTTAAATGACTATTTTCACGTACATATCTATTTCTCTTTTGTAGGATTCGAGCAATTGGAGTTAAATGGAGATTTCATAATATATATCAAGAAGAAATTATTAAATTCGACAAAATAGAAGAAATCAAAGATTTAGAAGAAGGAATTCAAGCAAGACCTTGTGGGTGCATCGTTGTGATGCTACACTGAAATTCAACTAGGCAAGTTAATCGTTAGGGTAGTGTATCGATGCTACATTTATGAAACATCACTCCACGCTTCGCTCAACTCAAAACGCACGCTCCCTTTTTGAAATCCGTCTGTAGCATCTCAATGCTACTAACGGTGTTGAGATGCTACGCTACTTTATGCTTTGTTATTCAAGTGATTTTGGGGTAGTGTCGAGACGCTATCCCTAGTATCTCAACGTTGTCCCATTTTTTATATACCTCATTTTGGCACCATTTTGAAGGGAATTCTTTTGGAAAATTTGATCTACAACAAAGTTACGAATTTTGAGCCTAAGAGAGGGATTTTCAAAGCTCGAGATAGTCGAGATAGCTCCAAGAACGAGATATCGCCATGTCAGACCGATTTGTCTTCTTTCCCTTATCTTTGTATCTTTGTTATGTATTTTAGCATGAGATTTCGTAGTTTGTCTTTGAATATGCAGAGCTAAACTCTTTGTTCTTAGGGATTGATCTAGTTGTTGGATGTCATATGGTTTAATTAATTGAATGTCTTACACTTGGGACAGGTGATTTAGAGTGGACTTTAATTCCAAGACTAGTAATTCTAAGATCGGGAGATTTAGAATCGCTTTAGAAGCTGTTAAAAGGATTAAACATAAGACCTTGCATGTTAATGAATCTAGATAGGAATATGTTGCGTTCTTAATGTGTATGAGAATTATTTGTGCTCGGAACAGATAGCTATGGCTTTAGAGTTCTTCACTTATGGAATATTTTCATGTCTATTATTGCATTTAGTTTAATTAAATCAATAAATCTAATTGGTATAATCAACTCCCTAAGACACGTTCCTATTGATTTTCTCACAGCTCATTTAGATTTTCTTCAGATTTAATTTAGTCATTCGTCTCATATTTTTCTCTAAAATAAATCAAATCCAGTGCTCCAAACTTAAGTGTGGGCTAAGCGATAGCATGATCATATATCAATTCATCTCTTCAAAACTTAGTCAGTTTACGACTACCTAGGCAAGTTGATTTTCTTATCTCACTTAGTTACACTATAAACTAGACCTCGTTTACCAAACCATAATAAAAATGGACTTCAATCATAAAGAAAATCGATTATTGTAATGCAATCAATCGCAATGGAAATGAAATTGATTATATTACCAATTGATTATGTTTACTTTACTTACCTCTAGAATTGGAATGAAATAGATATGATTACCATAATACCCCTTTATATTTCTAATTAATTAAAGTGCAATAACTATGTTACCAGAATTAAAATGTCATTCTTCATTTTTATTCACTTATTCAAATTTTTATACTTGAAAAAATTTAATACCTAAATTTAAATTTAAAAAATGTAGAATTTTAAAAAATAAAATAGTAATTATCCTAAATTTCACTCATCTAATTCAAATTCAAATTGGGAAAATACATAATCTTTATATAAAAATTTTGAAAAACAAAACAAAACAAAATATACAGTTATTTTGGTTTAATAAGATGATATTATTTAGTTTATTTTAAAATGATATTTTTGTAATAGATGAAACTAAAAATCACATATAAAAAAATGATCCAAAAATTAAGCCGAAAACACAAAACAAATCCTCACCCTCGTTCGCAAATATTGTATGGCTAACTAGATATCGATCTCCATCAAACGCATCTCACAAATATGGCTTGACCAAAAATCACGGATAAAAAAATATCGGTTTCTTGATTTGGACAAAAACTAAGTCATTCTCGCAAATATGGCATAGCCAAAAATCACGGGTAAAAAAATATTGATCTTGATATAATCTCATCTAAATATTGATCGATTTGGACAAAAGCACCAAGTCATTCTCACAAATATGGTATGGCCAAAACTCAGATAAAAAAATGATCTCATCTAAATATCGATCTTGATATAGTTCAAATATAACAAAAAAATCTTATATCGATTCAAATATGACAAAAAATCACAGACAATAACTCTCGACAACAATAGGGAGAATCATTCAGTTCCAAATCCCTTCTTCTTTAGTGTGTTTCATCCAACTTTGTTTCAATTTATGAAAAATGTGAGACTAGAAATTTACGATGCTATAAATGACGAAAGCTTTTCGCCATGGCTAAAATGATGGTTGAAAGTATTGCGCCAACAAATGAAAAATAATATGAGATTGACGGGAATTACCAAAAACGGATAGGAAATTTTTTTAACAACTTGAAGAAATTCCAGAAAAACAAGGAAGAAGGAAGAAGAAGGAAAGAGGATGAAAGAGAGAAAAAAAAATAATCTTGGAGGTTAGAAGATAGAGAAAGGACCAATGATGGGAAGTAAGCCAAAAAGATGAGTGCGTCCCACGTAATATTCAATGGTAATCATATTACATATCCTCTTGGATGTAGTCGTATTACAACATAGAATTACATGAGGCCTACAATTGATTCCAATTGCGGAATACGGTAACCACCATCAATCGTAATCACGTGGGACCCATAATTTCATGTTGCGCTTGATTGATTATGATTCCAGGTTGGTAAACGGGGCCTAAGTAGGTTCCCCAATCTTAAGTTAACGATTGGACTCACCCATAATTTTGCCCTAGCAACTTTTTTAATAGGAAGATTTCTAATATTACCAGAGCAACAATACCCTTAATTCACACTATAATTTTTCTTTATAAATAACTTTTTAATGTTGTTGTACATCATTCTTAAATGATGATAACATATTTGATAATTAATAGGAGTAAGTATCCATATTTCTATAGTACTAGAAATTTTCTCCCTTCAAAAGTGGGCTACTTGAGAGCATGTTGGTCCATGTGGCTTTATATATATATATATTATTTAAAAAATCTCACCCCATAACATACCGTATTCTACTTTTTGTTTATATTTGTGATGATATTTTATGAGAGCTTTGAGGGCCATGATAAAAAAAAATGGAGAGAAGAATTACAATTGGGCAACCACCTCTCGTGCCCCATTTTTGGTGTAATTATATAATTGGCATTATGAAAACAAGTCTCTCATGTGAAGTTGGCATGCGTGCACCATTCTATTCCTAGGAAGCGGCAAATTGAAGCATTGGACACCAAATGCCATAACATAAAATCACACACCTTCACTTTCTTTATTCACTCTTGATCATTCAAACAAAGTCCACAAGGAGGATCATGCCTATAATACTTTTCTACATTCTTCTAAAATCATTAAGTTTATGAATAATTTAAAACATATCCTTAAGTTACTATTCCTCTCTCAGTAATCAATGCAAATATTTTAATAATATAAATCATTAATTTTTCATTTTTACTTTTCCTTAAAGTGTTTGAGAGAGAGTCTGGTTTCAAATGTCTAACCCATGTTTATATATAGAGTCATTGGATGGACATACATTTTCGAGATTTGTTAGACAAATTTATGAGTTTCATCAATATCTAAATTCACTCCATAGAATTTCATTCACTCTCTTCTATTATGCTTAAGTAGAGTTAAACAATTTAAACTAATCCTAAAAGATAATAGTTTGGTTGAAGGTATAAATCATGAAGTTAAGGCGAAATTGTTACCATTTTTTTGTCTTAAAAGTCAACTTGGACAAATGTGACACACATCATGATTAAAAAGATTCAATAAGGCCAAAGACTTAAAGATTCTTCCCCTTGATATGGAATTTAGTAGTGTCTATTTGGAGGGGTAAAATAGTTAGGTTAAAAAGATAGATTTAAACATAATTGATCTCTCTCTTTCCTCTCTATATATATATATGTATATTTATCTTAGGCATGTTATGTGGAATTAATAAGAATCATAATTACATGGATAATTCATAATTTATATAATTATGAGAGAGAGATCAGGTTATATACATTGAGAATAGAAAGAGAGGTTAATATAATTATTATAAAGCAACCGAATATTCACATTAATGGATCATATTTATATGTAGGATAACTCTTGTAGCTGGCTAAAAGAACATATAAAGGAGAGAGGGGACAACGTATCATAATTGCACGACCACCTTTGCCGACATAACCATGCATTATGCTATAATATTATGGGTATAATTTAGTGTAAATTTTACTATAATATCCAAAGATTACCCATCAAATCCATCTCTTTCTTTTTTTTCTTCTTTTCATGTTTGAACAAAATGTATTACTCAACCGTGAATAGAAAGTACCTATTTACTTTTTTGTGTATTTTCTTTATATCAATATATTTATATTGCATTTAATAAATAAGTGAATGGCGCCCATATTTGTTATTCCACTAAGAATAATCACATAGGAAATCTAGAAATCCATTTTCTTTAATAATATCTAAAGTTATCAGTCAAACTCATTTTCTTTACAACCACCATAAGTTGGCGATGTGATATTGAAAGAGACATTGAAGCATGCAAAAAAGTAGACTTTTAAAGAAATGGGTTCAAACCCCAAATCTCATGATAATTGCCTACTTAAGATTATATTATAATTCTATGAGTTTTTTTTTTACAACCAAATTAAAGTAGAGGTCTATGCTATCAAAATATTTTCATTTATATTTTTAAAGTTAACAAATACATTTAGTTTTTGTATCTTTTTTTACTCTCTAAACTTTCGTATATAACAATTAAGTCTCTTAACTTAAAAATTGTAACAATTTAGTCTAAAACAATGTTAGTATATATATATAATTTAGCTCTTGTAGTTTAAAATTTTTCATGATTTAATTTTTATTGTGAAAAATCTTGTTAAGATATTACTTCTTATATATAAATCATTCACTTAGTGACCAAATTTATTTTTAATCTATACATGAGAATATCATTATATATTAAAAATTGACACTTTATGTGGAGGAGATTTTTCACGGTAAAGACTAAATTGTTACAAATTTTAATATATAGAGAAATTATCATAAATTATTTATATGAACTACATTATTACATTGACAAATTCAAGAACTAAATCGTGACTTCTACCAAATTAAAGAATCAAATATGTTTTTTAGCCCGTTCAGTGGATAAACTCCTCTATTAATATTAATAAAACCATCTTAAAGTTTGAGGATATGGAAAAACAATTCTATTAATATTAGGGAAAAAAAATCAAATTTGACCCTAAATTTGTGGTGTTGTATAAATTTAGACCCTAAACTTTTAATTTCATCAAATTGGACTTTAAACTTAAATAAATATTGCAATTTTTACCCTCGATTCAAAATATGCTAATTCACCCACTAATTTTAACAAAAAAACAACTTAAAAATCTTCGTAAACTCATTAATTTCAATAAAATAAAGTTTTGCACAAAAATAAGTTTTACCATTAAATAACTTTTCCAAAATTCATAAATTTCAAAAACAAAATTTAGCTCTAAAATTTTATCAATTTCATATCATACATATGTTTTATAATTTATGGAACACATAAAAGAAAACTTCTTTTAATGATATTTGAGCGAGAATTTATTAGAGAGTTAAAATTGCAATACTTTTTAAAGTTTGAGGTTAATTAAGATTGCAACATTTATCTAAAGTGAGGTGCAATTTGATAAAATTGAAACTTTAGGATTAAGATTGATACAACTTGACAGATTTAGGAGTCAAAAACAATTTTTTTTCTTTAATATTATCATCTTAAAAGTTGATGCCTCGATATTCTACTTAGACAACTGAATTAAAAAATAAATAAAAATAAAAATCTCTAGCCTCTCTCTTTCTCTCACAATCTCACTGAATAAATAGGAGTTGGACCATTTTTCCAAAGGGGACCCACTTTATCGTGTTTTGTAAATTAAATTAAGGGCTTTAAGTAAGGTATCTGCAGCACCTTACATAATCATGATACGGCTTGGCAATGAGAGAGCATATGGAAATGGAATTTTAATGAATTAAAACCCATATTAACACTACAAGGTTTATATTAAAAGCATGATTTTTGAAAAAAAAAAAAACTAAAAAATTAAGTTGCCATTTGCCAAGTTGTTCGGTGGGCTAACTATAATTAGGTCGATAAGCACTCGATTACTAAGAATTTCAGCTGACTTTCCTCACTAATATTTGTTTCAAATGCTTAATATAATAATTAACAAATGTATTTTGGTTAATCATAAGAAATAAAATAAATAATTAGAGTGTAAATGCTAGGTATCATAGTGAAATTTTCGTAATGAAAAGTATGCTACCGCCCAACTATATAAGTTTAGCAACCTTAACACAACTACTTTGGCCAAGTAGCCAAGTTCGCTCATAGTGCTCAAATTCCTTCTTCTAAAAGCCTCCTTCACCATATAATAAGCTCCAAAATTTTTATTTTTTATTTTTTTCTTCTCGGTTAGAATATAGGATATGATATTGCTTACTTTGAATTACCTATCCTCTCATGAATTCATTTTTTGTTTCACATAAAAAGTTTCGTACCAATAGAGATGTTGTCCTTTTTACTTATATATCATAGATTTTTCTCTCAATTAGCTGGTGTAAGACTATATTCGCATTCTCAATTAAAAAAAAATCTAATTATTTTTAGAGAAAAATGAAATTTATACCTCTAAACTGTGCCAGTTGAATCAATTAAAACTCTAAACTAATAATTGTATCAATTAAAATCTTAAACTTTCAAAAAAGGAATCAATTTAAACCTTCCATCATGATTCTGTTTTAAAATCGTTAATGCATATAATTATATTCCTACACGTGTAAGACATTCTTTAAAGGCATTAAAGCAATATTGGAGAGAAATGTTGGAATCAAGAAGGAGTTAGCAGTTTTTATTAATATGAGTTGGTTTTCATCTCATCGTTTTCCTCTATTTTTACTTATTTAGTAAGAAATATATGATAATTTTTCTTGGTACTTTTGTAGAATTTTGAGAGAAGAATAACGTTTTAGGTACTTCTGATTTGATTTTAAATTGAATCAAGTAAATATACTTATGAATCACTAACAAATAGTCTAGATTGATTCATTTATGCAAATTTTAGATTTTAATTGATACAATTATTAGTTTATGATTTTTATTGATAGAACCAGTAAATTTTAAGGGGTATAAATTAAATTGTTTCCCTTCTTTTTGCTAAGGTCACTTGGTCTCATGTGGGTAATAAATTTCTTTCATTAAAAAAAAAACGCACCATAACATGTTAAAACATTTATGTATGTATATTTTTTTCTTTTTGAGAAAAATGAACTTCATTAACCTCACAACCAGAAACAGAACTATCAAAGTCCTCATTAATGAGATCAACAATCCAAATGGGAAAAATAAAAAACTAAAAGGACCCATCGTTTTCCAATATGGAATTTGAATTTTGAATAGATATACATACATTTATGTATGTATATATTGCAAATCAACTGAAAATGTTAATTGGAATATGGTTCTTGATCCAAAAATATAAGAAAAAGAGAAAGAAAGATGCAAATCCAATTGATTATGACACAAGCTAGCATTCTTGGCAAAAGTAAAATCAAGAGTACTCATCATATGGAAGAAAGCATTGGCATTGGCATTGGCATTGGCATTATTATTTTTTTTCTTTTTTTCCTTTTCAAGAAAAAAGGGATAAACGAATTACTTTTAAGACAGTTGAGAATGATTATGTCCTTTTCAAAAAGTCAGACAAACCCATGAAATAAACAGCCAACCGTAGCTAGGGCTCTTTCTTTTTGACCAATCTACTTTTGGACACACTGGTATATGCCACTGAACTATGTAGGTGAATCTAATGCATGCGTAAGCATATCTCTTCATGGATTTTTTTTTGTACTACACATTTTTGTTTCATGAGCTCTTAAAAAAAATGTTAAATTGCAAGTTTTCTTCGTGAACTTCTAAGTTTGTATCAAATAAGTCCTTCAACTTTAAAAAGATTAAATATATCTATGTATTTTAAAAACTGTCTAATAAGTCTCTAAAACTGTAATTTTGTGTAATAAGTGCGTGTGCTCTTAATTTTGTGTCTAATATGTCATCAAGCTATTTGATGGATTTTAAAATTCACGAATCTATTTGACACAAAGTTAAAAGTTTAATATCTTATTAGATATCAAATTCAATTTTATGTCTAATGAATTCATTAATTTCGGAAAATGTTGAATATGTCAAAGTCTTATTAGATACAAAATTGAAAGTTCAGGGATCTATTTTATTGTTTTAAAATTCAAGGACTTATTAGACATAAAATTGAGCGTTCAATGACCTATTAGATACTTTTTAAAGTTTAGGGACCTATTAGACAAAACATAAAATTTTAGGGACCAAACTTGTAATTTAACCTTAAAAATGGGAAGAAAATCAATTGTTAGGTTTATTGTGAAGCCAAATACGTATATTGAAGGCAAATGGGCCTTGGCCCATTTTGGAGTTTAGGTTTTCAATAGAAATTATATATATATATGTGTTATTGCAGCCGCATGAAAAAGGACGTGAGAGTGGCCTTTCGATTGAAGCTTTTGCCGTGAGGGTGAGCATCTTTTCTCCAATTGTTGATTAAAAATATCACAGTGGGTGATTTTAAGTGATGTGGCAGTGAGCTTTTGTGAGAGAAAGAGTTTTTTTTTTCTCTTGTGGGTTTGAGGGTTTATTCTTCGTTGTTTATCCCAAGTTATCGGATTGTGATACTTAGAAGTCAATAACCATTGTTGGGCTATTGAGGGTTGATTTGTAGCGCAATTTTGAGGCTTATTGTAATCTCCCATTTAGTAGAACTGCAGTTGCAGAAACTGGACGTAGTCCCGAGTTTGGGGCGAACCAGTATAAACTTCGGTCTCGTTCTCTTTTCCCTATCTCTCTTTAAATTATTATTGTGACTCTTGTTTGGTTGGTTTATCCTGTGGAAGGGGAGAATTAATATTGTAGTAATTTATTATTATTATTATTATTATTATTTTTCTCCCAACAAGTGGTATCAGAGCTTTTGGTTTAGGAGCCATGGGATACGTGGAGCCAACAAGTTTTGATGGAGTCATGAAGTTTGATGGGAAAAATTTTGGGTATTGGAAGATGATGGTCAAAGATTATTTGACTGTTAAAAAGCTGGGTAAGGCTTTGAAAAAGAGACCGGAAGGAATGAAAGACGAAGATTGGGAGACTTTGGATGAAGAAGCAGTTGCCGCGATAAGAATGACGTCAATGGACGTGGCTAGTCAGGTAGCCGGTGAGACAACTGCAATTAAATTAATGGAAGCGCTCACAAACAGGTATGAAAAACCCTACACAAATAATAAGATCTATCTGCTTAGGAAGTTTTTCAATATGTGTATGGCTGAGGATGCTTCTGTGAATTCCTATATAAATGAGATAACCACTTTGATAAATCAGTTGAAATAAGTTAAAATAGAATTTACTGATGAAGTGAATGCTATTCTGTTATTAACCTCCTTACCTGATAGTTGGGAAACGATGAAGACAGCAGTGTCTAATTCGGTAGGAGAAAATACTCTGAAATTTTCAGGTGTTTGTGATTTAGCCTTAGCTGAGGAAATTCGTAGAAAGGGTAGTAGTAAAGAGTCTACTATAGGATCAGCTTTGGTTGTGACTAAGAGTAAAGAGAAGATTAATGAGGAAAGTACAACGAGTAGCAGTAGGAAGAAGTGGGATTATAGGAATAAAGAGATAGAATGCTTTTACTGTCACAAGAAAGGTCACTTTAAGAATCAGTGTAGAAAGTTGAAAGAGGATCTAGAAAAGAAAGAAAGGCGGGAGGCAAATGCAGTGCAAGATGCCTTAGTCTGTGTTGGGAGTGACACAGAGAGCTGTAGTAATTCATTTGAGTGAATTTTAGACAGCGCAGCTACTGTACACATAGCTTCAGATAGGAGTTTGTTCACATCCTTTATGGGAGGAAATCATGGCCTAGTGAGGATGAGGAATGGTAGAACATCCAAGACTAATGGGATTGGAGAGGTCAGTCTGAAGACAGAATGTGGGAATAAATTGGTACTGCGAGATGTCAGGTATGTACCCAGTGTTAAGACCAATCTCATCTCCACTGGCAAGTTAGCAGATGATGGCTACATGTGTGAGTTTGGTAGATGCCAGTGTAAACTCAGGATAGGATCCCGGGTAGTGGCAGTTAGCCACAGGAAATCTACACTGTACAAATGTCGGTTGGATGTTGCCAAAGGGTTGAAGAGACAGTGGATGCCAGTTAAAGTTGCAGATGGTTGTAGTAGAGGTACAGTTGAGCCAGCAGCAATGATAGCCAAGTTTGATCAGTTCGATCAGGTCCTTTCAGTTCAGGAACAATTGGGAAGTCTAGGAGAGAAAGTTGATGGCTATCGTGAGTCCCCAATTGTCAGACGGACAATTGAATTGAAGAAGTCGCCTAGGCGAGTGGAGGCATCGAAGTGGAAAACCAGAGCAGTTGCTAAGGTCAAAGGTAAGGTCTCTAGTTTGGCAGCAGGTTTGAATAGAGGATTCAAGCCATTCTCAGAGTGTATCTTCTTCAGGAACAACGGTTCAGGAGTGAAGAAGATGTCAGTTGTTACCACTTAGCTGAAGTGGGAGTACGTGTCTGTCTTTTTTCGTCTGGGAGACAGATCCACGTAGTGAGCCCATACCTCAGGGCGAGCACAGATGCACTACAGTTATTTTTTGATGGTTGCCTGTTTTGTGACTTTGTTGTTTTCAGGTATTTTTAGCCTTGGAGTTTACCAAGAAGTTCAGAAATAATAGTTGTAGTGGGAGTTGTGCCTTGGAGTTTTCTAAGGTGATTAGAGTTTTGTTGCAGTGGGAGGCAAGATCGTTATTTGTCTTCAAGTGGGAGATTGTTAGGTTTATTGTGAAGCCAAATACGTATATTGAAGGCAAATGGGCCGTGGCCCATTTTGGAGTTTAGGTTTTCAATAGAAATTATATATATATGTGTTATTGCAGCCGCATGAAAAAAGACGTGAGAGTGGACTTTCGATTGAAGCTTTTGCCGTGAGGGTGAGCATCTTTTCTCCGATTGTTGATTAAAAATATCACAGTGGGTGATTTTAAGTGATGTGGCAGTGAGCTTTTGTGAGAGAAAGAGTTTTTTTTTTCTCTTGTGGGTTTGAGGGTTTATTCTTCGTTGTTTATCCCAAGTTATCGGATTGTGATACTTGGAAGTCAATAACCATTGTTGGGCTATTGAGGGTTGGTTTGTAGCGCAATTTTGATGCTTATTGTAATCTCCCATTTAGTAGAACTGTAGTTGCAGAAACTGGACGTAGTCCCGAGTTTGGGGCGAACCAGTATAAACTTCGGTCTCGTTCTCTTTTCCCTATCTCTCTTTAAATTATTATTGTGACTCTTGTTTGGTTGGTTTATCTTGTGGAATGGGAGAATTAATATTGTAGTAATTTATTATTATTATTATTATTATTTTCTCCCAACAAGTTTTACTCCCCATAATAAGATGCATGAATTTTCATCTTAAATTCTTGTTGTTGCCAAATTTTGGACAGGAGAATCTCACTTGACCTCCAAGTGACAACTACGGTAAATTTGTAATTTGGGGGAAAGAGGTGACCTGCAAAAGAGAAAAAGTTAGGCACTGATGTAGCATTTGCCACACTAGCTCCGTTGCTTAAGTTAGCAAGAAGAATTTGGGTGTAACAATAAACTAGAGTTTAGAGAATGAGGGTTGAAGTTGAACTCCTTTCTTTGTGTCATAATGATGTATTTATAGGATATTTGTTTTCCATATTCCTTTTTAGATAAGGATATAAAATATTTTCCCTTCTATTTATGAATTGGATTTGAAAAGGATAATTTTATCTTGCAAGATTCCCTTGTAATTTGGGTTTACCTATTTAGTCCAATTTCACCCACAACAATTCTCAAGTTCATCACATTAAACCTTAGACTCGAACATCTGTTACAATTTTCCTCCTTTCTTCAAATTACGCTAACTTCAACCTACTAATTTAACCAAAAAAAAAAAAAAAAAAAAAAACAAAAACTCATCAATTTTTTTAAAAAATCTGGTCTTGTACTAAATTGATAAATCATTGAATAAATCTTCCAAAACTTTCGAACAAGAACATTACTCAATAATCAAGGTATTACTACTTTCTCTAAGAAATTGATTGTTCAAATTTCCACCCTATATTTGTGTTCAGTGGCTGATCTAGGATTTTAGGTCCGAGGGGGCACAAATCTGTTTGGTAACTATAATTTCAAATTTGTGTCTGTGGTTTCTAAAATTTAAAAGTGTCCAATAGGTTATGGAAATTTCAATTTTGTATCCAATAAGTCTTTGAACTTTAAAATTTATGGACCTATTAGACTCGAAATAAAAAGAACATGATCCTATTAGACATAAAAATTCAATTTTATATCTAGAATTGCTCATTTTTAAAATTTCGAATATGTCAGAGACCATGTTACAAAATTGAAAGTTCGACGACATATTAGACATTTTTAAAATTCAAAAACCTATTACACACAATATTGAAAGTTCAGGGATCAAATAGACACAAACCTAAAAGTTTAGTGACTAAAGTTGTAAATTTAACTTATTCAAATTAAGCAATATTATATACTAAATTATAACCAATAATTAGTTTGAGGTTAAATTATAAATTTGGTCCTAGTGGTTTGAACAAAGTTAGAATTTAGTTCCCTATGATTTTAAAAATTGTAATTTCGTCCTTATAGTTTGATAAAACTTCTTAAATAGTTCATATGGTTTGATAAAATTCTCATAAATAGTCCTTATTGTTTTAAAAGTTAGAATTTCGTCCATATGAGATTTTATCAAACAATAGGGTCAAATTTTAACTTCTAAAACTAAAGCGACTAAATTTTAACTTTCTCCAAACTATAGAGACAAAATTTGTAATTTAATCTTGGTATTAGTTTGTTAAATAGAAATTATGATTGAATTATTTATATAAATATACCATAAATGGATTTTATTGTTTTTTTTTATGATGAACATAAATGGAATTAAATTTGAAATATTTAGTATTTTTATGTAAAATGAAATTTTCTTTCCTGGATTGTAATCTTTAGGCAGTTAAAATTTTTAAAAATGGTTTACTAAAGAAAACTATCAAATTTAAAACCTGAACTAAAATTCTGAAAAAAAAAAACATATATGCCAAAAATAATTAAATGATAACAAGGAGTTTACATATACTCAGAAATACATATATTAAATAAATGAAAAGTCATTTACTTACAAAGAACTTGTAAATAATGTGTATCTACAAAAAATTGAAAAATAATTACAAAAATTGAATACGAAAGCCTCGAACTCAAGTCGTAATAGATGTTAAAGACGGCTGATGCCACTAAACCAAAGGGGCACGTATCTTTTTCTTGTAGACAAAATAATACTAATAGTTAATATTTAATTTCTATTGTGTATAGAAAAAAGAAAAACCAATAATTTGAGGGGGGGCACGTGCCCCTCCTGGCCCGTAATAGATCCGCCCCTGTTTGTGTTGGGATAATCTTTAAAATTTTAAAAAGATTTAAAAAAAATTCAAATCTCACAAATTTCAAGAAAAATCTAGTTTTATGTCGGTTTTCTTTTAAGTTCCATAAATTTTGTACTAGACATATTTTATAATTCACTGGATGCGCATGATAATTTTTTTTTGCCAAGATCAAATGTAAATTTTAATTTTTCCATAAAAAAATAAAATTACATATTTCATTTTTGCACATACTTTGAACATTGTATCTATATATCCTAGACCTCATCATTTCCCTCAAACTAGTGTCATTTGGAGTTCGGCCAAGTTCAATTCAATCACTTATCTTTTGATATTTTCTAATTATACTCCACAATTAGTGAGTATTAAAATCGACTATGATAAACTTACATGATATGATATTTAATGAGTTAGTAGAAATCTAGAATAGGAATTTGACCACTAAGATAGAAAAATTATTAATTTTCCCCCAAAATGTTGAAGAATTTGATAGAAATTTGACTTTTCTTCTCCTATGTGACCTAGTTTTTCATCTATTTTTTAATTTTCCCCCAAAATGTTGAAGAATTTGATAGAAATTTGACTTTTCTTCTCCTATGTGACCTAGTTTTTCATCTATTTTTTTTTGGTCTAACTCACTTAGTATTACGTAATATGAATTGTCAACAATTCAATTTTAATATTAACTAATGGTAAGATATAATTGAGGAGAATTTGTACGAATTACCTCTTTTTGTGCACCCTAATGACATTTAACCTGATTTTTTAATGACATATAACATTTTCCGTACTTTGCAACTTGTCTAAATTACCATGAGGGCAGTGTACTCTCCCTCTCACTCATCATTCTTGTTCTTGCTCTTCTTTGACTTAATTTTATCTTATTTCTTTTTTTTCGATATTTTCTTCTTCAATCTCACTCTTGCTCTTGCTCTCGTACTCTCGCTCTCGCTCTTCTTTGACTTAATTTTGTCAATCTCACTCTCTCTCTCACACTCTCGCTCTTGTACTCTCACTTTCACTCTTCTTTGACTTAATTTGATCTTCTTTCCTTCTTTTCGATATTTTCTTCTTCAATCTCACTCTCACTATCGCTCTTGTACTCTCGCTCTCACCATTCTCTAACTTAATTTTATATTCTTTCTTTTCGATACTTTCTTCTTCAATCTCCTTCTCGATCCTCGCGATTATGAGCGAGATTGAGAGAGCAAGAGTGACGAGTGAAAGCGTGTCCTCATTCGAGAGAGTGAGAGAGCGCGTGAGAGAGTGGACCGCCTCATACTGTCATCTTGGATAATTTTGCACGCATCGTTATGTCAGAATGAGTCATATATCATTAATTTCAGAAAGCGGGTCAAATGGTATTAAAATGAGCGAAATTGGGTCATCCGTACAAATCTCCATATAATTGAAAGAAGTTTTAAGGAACTAAATTGAAACTTTCTAAATACTAGAAATATATTGATAAAACATATTTAGGGATAGTTGCATGGTGAAATTCAGTAATTGATGTGACAGACTGTCTTAACAAGGATGCATCTGTTGTACTGTCCAAATGACACTATTATGGTAATTATTTATGTGTGTGTATGAGGAGTACGTGGATTTGTATGGAAATACATAGTATATGATGGAATTGATGACAAAAATGAATAAACACATACTAATGCCACTCAAAGTCCTAGCGTAAGTGTACATTAGACATTGGTAGGAGTTTACATGGGTCGGGTTAGGGGTATTTTTTGGACCAACCCAAAAATTTGGGTTGGTTAATCCCCCAACCCGCTCAACCCTATTTATGAGAGCAACCCAACCCAACCCATATATTTTCGGGTTGGGTAATCGGGTTGGTGAGCTCTGTACCAGATCTAAAAGAATAGAAGAATAGAAGGTACCCGATTTGAGACTTTGTGAGATAAGTGAGTTCTGTGACCTTCGGTGATCTGCAAACGGCGAAACGACAAGCTCCAAGCTGAACTATGAGTGGCGAGCTCCAAGATGAAAAGAACAGTGTCTGACGAGAAAGACGAGTGAAGGCTACCAAAAGGTTGAATGGCGTCGGGCAAGAGAGATGATCGACAATGACCAAAGGTTGAACGGTGTCTGGCGAGAGAGACGAGCATGAACTGCGTGCGCGAGAGAGAGTGGATTATCGAGGGTGAGAAAGTGAGGAAGCGGCACTAGGTGATAATTCTCATTCATGAGGATTATTTGGCCTTTAAACTTAGTTATATTTGTGATTTTTATTCATATTATTTGATGAAAAATAAAAAAATGCTTGAATTTAATCACATGATTGATGGAAGACCTTTAAATTAAGTAAGTTGAGAAAAGAAAACAAAAGAAGAAAAAAATTCACACTTACTTAATGTTTTGATGCAGGATTTTCGTGGAATGTAACTGCAGTGCAATTTCTATGCAATTGCAATCTGGCAGATCTGGAATTTAAGTAAAAAACGAGAATTTCGGGATTTTGAAGGAAATTTGACTCACGAATTCAGCAAGATGATTAGCCATGATTGTCCATCAACCAAGAGGGAAACCCTAGCATGAGATCCCTATAAATATTGAATAAAGAAGCCGAACAAAGAGAGCTCGATTGGAGAAGATTTTAGTTTATGTTTTTTTTGGGTTTTCTTACTTTCTGCAATTTTTCATTTTTAGTTTTTAGTTTCTGTCTTGTTTTATTTTCTTGTAGATCTTAGTCCGAATCTCTTCCTCAATCTCATCACAACAAGAGTTGGCATTGGTTATGAACAAATCCTTGTTTGATTGAGCTTGATTTTTGGAAGAAAACAACGTTATGTTTTTGGAAGCCTACTGTAGTTTTTTTTTTTATTTTCATTATTAAGTTGCTGTTTTTATTGTATTTTCTTCTACATCTCCATCTCTAAACTCTCTTAAATCCCACAACAACGAAAGTTGGTAGTGGTTAAGAGCAATCTTGCTCGATTGAACCGAAGAGAAATGAGTTTTTAGGATGGATTAGTTCTCTTTCAATTTCTACACTTTTTGTTCGTAAGTTTCTGTTAATTGTGCTACTTGTTATATTTATCAACTTCAGCAAATTTAATTTCTAATTTCTATTATTCGAAGTTTGGAAAACTACTATACTTGAATTTCACATACATATATACAAGTTTTCTTTTAAGTTAATTTAGTATCTTGGAATTTTGCAAATTGATGTTAAGCTACTGTATGGTTTGTAGTAAAAAATTTGCAAATTGTTTCTTTAAGCTACTGAATTGCTTTGTATTTGCAATTTGATTGCATTGTTTACCTTGATTGTACCAATGAATTTTTCTAATTTACATTTACTATTTTCAATTTATTCCATCATGAAGAGCTAAACTTCCTTTGGGATTCAAGTTGTGAATGCCCTAGAGGAAAGATGTAAAGCTCGAGAGTAAAAACAATCTAGCTAATTCTTGAACTCTAGTTTGCTTTTGGTGAGTTAAATGTTCGGTAAACCTAGTTGGCCATCTAGTGTTGCCTGCCAAGCTATAACTTAATACCGAAAGGGTTAAGGGAAGCGGATTGATCGAACTGAAACGTGGGGCTTAAAGAAAATATTTGTAAATTAAAACAAAGCTCCAGTTCAGTGCAAGTGCACACTGTCGATGCAAGTAATATAAAACTGGAAGTATTCCAGAGTATCGATCCCACAGGGAACGGATACAACAAAATTCAAATGATAGCGAAGACGTTTTCAAATTGCAATTTTGGTAACCAAGGTTATAAAAATAAGTGGGATGATTTTTGTTGTTTTCGAAAAGAAGAAATAAAAATGATAAAAGAGGGATTCAAATATGCTTTTGCTCTATTGAAAGAAATTGCGGCCTAATTGCAATTGCAATCCTTTGACTCAATACTTAAGCTTTGTAAACCGAATTCAACACCTATTCGACCTTCTATGAAGTATCTTTAGGAGGCTAAGCGATTAAACCGATATTTCTATGGCTAATACGAACTTAGTTAATTTTGAAACACAATTCTTTTGGTTTTAAAGGTCTTGCCCTATGTCTAGGGTCAAAAACAAATTCCTATGTCTAGGCTATTTTCCTTTATTGCTTTTATGAAAACCCAATTTTTATCTAACCTTTTCAGTATTAGACTCAAATTGTTGTATACTAATCTAGGTGATCAATCTAAACTAGTAATGAAAATTTCAATCAATAAAAGCAAACAATGCTATAAGATTAAGCAAAGTTGCTCTTACATATTAGGCCTTTATTCCTTTCTCTAGGGCATTCACATGCTTGAATCCCAAAGAAAGACTTAGCTCATAATTAAAAGAACGAAAAACAATGAATGAAAAGAGTTAAAGTGCATAACTAAAATAGAAGCAATATGTGATAAAAATTTCAGAGTTAATAAATAATTGAATAATAACTTAATAATACGGAAAGAACAACTAAAATTCCATTAATCGAAATAAATTCAGAAACTATTTAGTCTCGTAAACAAAAGGAAAGAACAAAACAGTAGCTAAAAGCTTGAATTACAGCAACAATTAAATTCCTAAAACTGGAGCAAATAAACTGAAAATAAATTCTAAGAACGGGAAGAACACAGCCCCTTTTCCGCTTCTTATTCAATCGACTCAACTCCACTTTTTTCAAAGGGAATTGAGCCTTCACTTCCTTCAATTTTCATTGAGGAAGGATTGAATTTCGAAGTTGAAAGGGGCTGGAAAACAGAAGAAAAACAGCAGCAAACAGAAATAAAAACAGCAGAAAATTGACAGCAGAAATTTTGACAGCAGAAATTTGACAGCTGAAAATCGTGGACAGCAGCAACTGTGGCCGAAAATGGCAGAAAACTCATTCCCCTCTTGAGGCTTCTTCTCCAATATTTATAGATGAATGGGGCTAGGGTTTCCTTCTTGAATGAGGCACAATTATGGCTAAAATCTCAGCTAAAATCGTGGAGCCAATATCTCACAAAATTCCTAGATTTTAGGAGATTTGCAGATTTCCCTTTCATTTTCAGATCTTATCAAAATTGCAATTGCAATGCAATTGCATTTCTATTGCATTCTTCAAATTCCTGCACAAAAACATCAAGTAAGTGTGTTTTCATTTTCTTTTGCTTTATTTTCTCCATTTACTTAATTTAAAAGGCTTCCAACAATAATTCCATTTAAACTAACTATTTGCTAGCCTTTTTATCTAATAACACATATAAAATAACAAGAATAACTAAGTATAAAGGCCAAATAATTCTCATAAATGAGAATTATCACGGATGTTGCAAAAGTAATGGAGGAAAAGGCTTAGACATAAGTCTGAAACATCGACCCTAGACATAGGGCGAGACTCCAAAACCACTAGAATTGTGCTAAAAAATATCTAAGTTAGATTAACCATAGAAATATAGGTTTAATCACTTAGTCTCCTAAAGATACTTCATAGAAGGTCGAATAGGAGTTGAATTCGGTTTACTTAGTTCTTGAGTTAGCTACGATTGCAATTGCCTTCTGGTTGCATTTTCTTTCCAAAGGGGCATTAGCATTCTTGAATCCCTTTTCATTTCCATTGATTTTTCAACCAAATTTTCTTTTAGTCAAAACACCCCTCAAATCATTTTTCACCCACGGTTACCTTAATTTGCAATTTGTCAACAATTTTGTGCCAACTAAAATTCATTTTATTAAACTCCGTTCCCTTGGGTACGATATTCTGGAATACTTCCAGTTTCTTTATTACTTCGATCACGTGCACTTGCGTGTAGCGAAAAGCAGCGATCACTAGGGCTTCTTTATCATTTTAATTTTATTATTATTATATATATATTTTTAAAATAAATAAATAAAGTTCTGTTCAATTTGGATTAAACCGAGCCAAAAAATGGCCAACTTGAGAACCGAACCGAATTTTCGGTTCGCCTTAAAAAAACTCAACCCAACCCAACCCTTATGGTTTGGGTTGGGTAGTTCGAGTTCGTCGGATTATCAGTTTATTTGTACAACCCAAGACATTGGCAAGTAATACAAATAAAGTATTCAAGTATCGAATCCACAAGAAAATTATGTAAAATTCAACTACAGTCTTATGTGTACTTTAGTAAGGTAACTGGTTACAAAAGGTTGAGGGTTTTTTGAAAAGAAAGTAAAACTGGAAACAATTAACTAAAACAAGAAAGTAGTAGAGTTAAAGGTCATAGAATAGAGAGAAAGACTCGGCTCAATGAATCCCCTTATATTGCAACACTCATCTTACTCTAGCGTAATTCTTAAGAACTTAACTTCTAAACTAAAGCAGGGCAATACTCGATTTCGCTAAGCTTTCTCAAGCTGCTATCTCAACGACTCTAACACTCCAGAATGTATGTCTACACTTAAATATGCTAGAGTATGATTTAACTTAGACCCCTTATTGCTTTAAAAGTGATTTCTTTATGTCTAACAAAATCTATTGAATTTAATGTTCTCATTTTGTTTGGGTATTTCAACACACCCTAACCCTCTCAGTATTACGGTATACAGGTGACTCAAATCGCTTGACCAAATGGAAAAGAATACTTAGATGAAGCACACTAAATAGAAATTCAAGAACATCAAAATACTTAAGAATTACTAAAACAAGAGTCTTGTTACAATATAAGGTTTATCAAAGCCAAGCCTAAGAGATTTTAGCCCATCACTAGAAAAATTGCACACATAAATGTTGAGTTATACATTCTAGAATTTAAATAGGAAGAAGAAGAAGAAGAATGAAATCAGAATGTTGTAAACCCAGCACTAGAGCAACCAACATTTGTATGAGGATGCTCAATGTGCCCCTTGTCGTCTTCAACTCTAGTTGGTTCTACCCTCAATCGTAGAAGTACTAGTCTCCTTTTGAAGAACAACACTAAACTCTCGTGTTTCTATGTTGGATGCAACTTCTCAACAGATTGGACAGAACAATCTCTTGCTCTACCTATCTCGTACATTGATGAATCAGAGCCTCTCGTGTTCTGCTAGCTCCCCTTAAGTGACAGGAAAAATTATTAGAAGAAAAGTTTAGAAAAGGAAATTCTCGAGAGAAAGGTTTAAGATGATGTAATGGTCCTCCCATTTCTTTTATACTCTTCTCATTTTCCACTTTTTCACTGTCACGCGTCCACTTAGGTTGTTATGGGTGAAATTGGACCAACAAGAATGGGCTAGCTGAAGGGCTGCAGTGAAGGGCCAAACAAGGAAAGAAGCCCCATACGAAGTCAAAACGGACCGAAACCGACAGGAGACCGACCCAGGACGAGAAGGGACGAAGAAACGGGCTTGGGCCGAAGCCCAAGCCCCTGGTCGGCCTCGGCCGAGGCCGAGGCCGACCACATGGCAAGACCCCATTTTGGGCCTTGCCATGGTCCAAAGACAAAGGGGAGAAAACCGGGGCTTGGGCTCAGCCCAAGCCCGTGGTCGGCCTCGGCCGAGGCCGAGGCCGACCAGTTTGGCAAGGCCCAATTTTGGGCCTTACCTCGGTCCCTTATGGCTCGTGTGCCCTCGGTTCAGCCCAATTCGATCTTTCCTTTCCCCATTCGAAGACGGAAACCCACGAAAAACCCTAGGAAGGAAGCTATTTAAGCTCTCCCTCAAGGGGAGAGCAAGGTAAGTTCATTCTAGCTTACAACACTCTCCTACAACTCTCAAAACTCTCTCTGACTTAAGCATCGGAGCCTGTGTGGTCTACACCACACCGGTGTCCAGGTTTTTCTTGTCTTGCAGGCCGCGTTCTTCCCCCAAGAATACAAATTCACCGTCGTTGTCACGTGGAGGTCAGGTGATATTCTCCTGTCCAAAATTTGGCAACAACATAGGTTAACAGAAAAATCTTCATGTATGCGTGCCTTGGCGATACTTCCCTGATTTGCAAGATTCTTTCTTGTTGCGCTGGTCAAGAACCATCGCAAGATGAGGTCTATTTGTAAATATGTGTTGTAGAAAAATTCCAAAATTCAAGAAATTCTGTCGTAAACAATGTATATTTTCAATTAGAACAATATATTCTATGATCAACTATGCTAATTATGCTACATCAATCAGAATAAAGCAAATTAAGTTTAAAACTAACTAAATGTAGAGTTCTTTTTTCTACTTTAGAATAAGAATAAGATAAATTTAGGCTATAATAAGTCGTTATTCATGAGTTATCATACATCACCTCTCAGATAGAATTAATTAAATGGACTCATATAACACATACAAAAAACTACCAAATTCAACGAGTATAATTATTTAAATTGAATTAAATACGAAGGAAAAGGATATTAAACATCACTTTTCTCTATAAAACAAGCATATGAACAAGTTAAATAGATAACAAGCGCAAGAATAGGTTAAATGGATAACAATTCTAGGCTTAGGATTAAGGTCTCTTGAAGTACTTACAATATTGAAGAGTACTCTTATGAACTAAATTACAAATAACAGAAGAAATTAGAGTAAATATTGAGAAACAAACATGTAAACAATTAGGTTGAGGCACACATATATCTCGCTTCTTTAAGGAAATTTAAGCCCTCTGCGACGTATATTTCTTTATCAACCACCAGTGCAGTATGTTTTCTTCGACTTTTTCCCAAGATAAAATCTAATTGAAACGTTAGATAGCTTGAACCACTCTGCACTAAACCATTGTATAGTATCATCTCTCACTTGGTTCATCCCCACATTCTTTGGTATATCTCTATAACTAGATTTAGATGTGCAGACATCTCCTTGGAAGAAGTGTCAAAAGAAGAAAACTTATTTTCTTCCCTCAATCTCACACCTACTAAAAGAGATATAAGAGAATTTTCAGGGAGGAAATTTCTCTAAAACCTTTGAATGAAATAATGAGTCAAGTCTACCTAAGAGAGGAACTCCGAAGCATTAATTCAGATCTATCTAAAACACTTCAATATGGATTATCCATGGACCATTCATGAATTACTCATATTTGAGACCCGTCTAGACAACTTGAGAGATCACACCCCCAAGCCTAGAATCAATGCAGACTATCCATGGAACATGTGGGTTATGCACACTACCGAGTCTACTAATTAGGTTTTGGTCACGGTCCCTCTTATAATCATGTAATTTAGTCTATAAGCTATAGAGTTCGATGAAATAGAAACATATATAATAACTACATGTAAGTCAACCTTTGTAATTGAGTTTATTCTAATAATAGCTAGGCCAAAATGCCATTTTAGGAGAATTATTGCATCTATGTTGTACCATTGATCCTTATTATGATCAACTTGTTTATGACTCAATCATAAACAAAATTCATCTCGAGCCTATGAGAAGGTGAAACCCATGTTGTTCAAGTTTTGAATTAGCACTTACGGAAAATTAGTTCATTTACTTTCCCGCCATAGGAAGGAAATAAATTTATTCTATTTTTTGATATTATGTTTTAGTTCCCTACTCAATTGTCTTAAAATATTAAGCATATTGAACATAACCTATGTAAATATCAAAGGACACAACCTCATGTCCAATAGATATAATTATAATTCACTTAAGACTACGATCAAATCGTTTAATATCTTCCTATGATAAATTTATCATTCTTTTAATTAACATATTTACAAAGAAAGGTTAAATTCGCCATAATTTAGTCTTTTGCAAATTTATAGCCTATGATACTCTCATTTACATATATTCAAATGAACGATTGGAAGATCAAATCATCTATAACTTTTATAAAGTGGGTATTAACAATGTTATTAGGTTGATCTCTATTGTATCCACATAAACTAGAGATTCTTTAGATTACTTCTTCTACGTGATTCTCTAATATATAGATAATATTGAGATGAGAAAGAAAACATTTTTTTTTAGAAAGAATGGAAGAAAGAAATGCTTATTATGCATATCAACAATGTCTTAGTTAGCACTTAATGGTCACATATCAAATTTTGTTTAGGTCAACTAATGGTCAACACATTTTGTGGACAAACTATTTTTTGAATTTCAAGGACATAAGTATATTGATTTTAGGGAAAAAATCAATTTTTACCTAAACTTAGCAGGTTGTATCAATGTACAAAGCCACGTGTTGCTCTATGATATGTACTTGTTTGTTATTTTTTAAAAAAATTTACAAAAAAAATAATTAAATCATTCTAGATTGGGTTGCCACCATCATGAAAACCACGAACTCGACTCTCAAAAGTAGAACCCACACAAAAACAGATGGACTCTTGTGTTTCCATTGTCTTTGGTGTCGATACCAACGACGACAAGTGTGAAAAAGATCCAAGCGGTGACGTCATTGAAGGTGGCGAAGACCATGGCAGTTTTGTAGACTTCGGTGGTAAGGAGTTTGAGCTCGACAAACATGCGGGAGAGAACAGAGAAGGTGGTGGTGGACAGAGTGACGCCCATGAACGCAATGAACTAGTTATAGCTGACCTTGTCGGCCCCGTCGACAGTCTTACGAAGGATTAAAGTGACATCGATGTTGGAGAAGAAGGGGATGAGGGATTTTTCGAAAGCCCACGTCTGTTGCAGCGGATGGAGGACAAATTGAACTCAAGGCCGACAAGAAATTAAAAAAAAATCAATATTGGCGACCGATTCAAGAATGATAGTACTCCATTGAGGAAAAATATGGTGCAAATAAACTTTGTTTATACTAAAAGCTGATGGATCGAGTAAAATCTTGTCTTAAAATTGAAAAACTCTCAATTAATGAAATGAAAAAAGCAGCAGAATCAGAGAAGATAAAAAGTGAAAAAAAAGTTATGCTCTAAAATTGAAAAACATTATGGCCAGTCTACTCCACTTTTCTTTAGCAATTTTATTTTTTTAAAAAAATAATAAATACGTATCTATTATAGAGCAACATGTGGCTTTGGACATGTATGGAAAACCTTTCTAATGGAGATTGAAACAAAAACTTAACCAAGGGTATAAATTGATACATTTATTCAAGTTTGAGGTTTAAATTGATGAAATTGAAAGTTTAGGGTTAAAATGGATACAACACGCTAAGTTTGAGGTTTAAATTGTTGAGATTGAAAGTTTAGGGTTAAAATTGATACAATCTACCAAGTTTATGGTCAAAAATGATTTTTTTCCTTGATTTTATAACTTCAATGGTTAAAGAGAAAGTAGAAGTGCAAGTCGAAACTGAAAAACTGAACGAAAAGGTTGAATCGAGTTGGTTGAATCATTAATTTGGTATTCTAGAGTATAAATCTAGAAATAGTTCTTGTGATTAATTGTGATGGTTTTGTTCGGTTTTCTTTAAAAAAAATATGGACTCTAGAACGAAGAGTTATTCCATCTACGTACACATGTCTACTAAGGAGAAAAAGGAAAAAAGAAAAAGAAAAAGAAAAAGAAAAGAAAAGAGGTCGTTTTCAATTATATAGACTCTAGATCAAAATCACATAATTTAATTGGATTTGCTTCCAAAACTATGAGATAATCCAAAACTAATCGTAGCTCTGCACATGGGGGCGAGTGATTGATCTACACAATTTTGTTGGGATACGAAATATTAATTTAAATTGAGTATCATTAGTGTTTAAAAATAATGAAGCCAATTTTAGCCCAAGTTAACTAGTATAGACATCAATAATGTTTTTAAAATTAAAATATCATTTTGGTCTTTGTACTTTTCACTTCATTCCATTTTAGTTCTTATACTTTCAAATCTTTTAATAAAAGCTTAAAATTGGTCCCTACCGTTAGTTTGAAGTTAACTTTTATCGAAATTGGTTAAATAATAATAATAATTTTCATGCAATAAAAGACATAATATGAACATATTTCCAAAATTTATAAAATGAGACTAATAAAAACTTTATTTTTTAAAAAAAAATTAACAATAAACTAACAATAGGGACCAATTTTAATATTTATTGAAAGTAAATGATTAAAATAGAATAAAATCTAAAGTACATAGACCAAAATGGTATTTTAACCTATTTTTAAAGGTTGGGATTCCCATCATTCATCATCTCATCATTTGTTAAATTCAAGAAAGAAAAAAAAATAATGATAATAATATTAATATTAAACATATAAAATTATAAGTCCAATGAGCTTTCAAATTTGAGTCTAATAAGTCCATGAACTTTAGAGCTCCATTGAAAATACATAAGGTATCAATTACCATCTCAAAGGTCCTAAATTTAGGATGTATCAAATGTATCCTAAATTTAAAATTTTGTGTCTAATGCATCCAAGATTCCATTAAATACAAAATTTAATTTTATGTATGATAGGTATGTTAATTTTTTTTAAAATGTCATCAAATATAACCAAAACTTATTAAATACAAAATTTAATTTTAGAGCCCCATTAAAAATATAAAATTAAAAGTTGAAATAAAAAAATTAAAAAATTAAAACTAAACTTGTAATTTAACTTAAAAAAGAAATAAAAGTAGATTTGGGAATAATTAGGGTATAACATCACGCGGCGCCCCACCCCGAATATACCATTATTTCTTTCACGTTACCCGCTGATTCAAACTTGAAAAAAAAAAGTTTTTTTTTTTTTGTTCGTTTAGAAAAAAAAAAAAGTAAGTAATTGGAGTAAAGTTCCAACGACATAAGTGGGGCCCCCTAACCGCTAGTACCTGTCGAGCGAATAGAAACAAATCCGCTCTACTGCCCAAACCGTGTGGAGCCCACACTTTGGATTTTTCTTTTTTTTTTTTGTTCGTCGAAAATTAAATTAAAAATAAAAAAACAAAAAGCTGAAATACACGAGATTTTGAGATTGTCGCGAGATTTTCTTTAGGCAGTCTTCACATCACATCATGCTTTTCAGCCCTCCCGAGAACCCTACCCAACCCACCTCAACCCCTTTGTCTTTGTCTTTTTCTTTTTCTTTTTAATTACCATTAAATTAAAATTTGTCTTTAAACTTCTTCTAAATTTGTATAAAACCAACCCATCTATTCATTTTTAATTTTGTATTTAATAAATATTTTGATTTTTAATTTCATGTTTAATAAATCATTAACCTATCAAACAAAATTTAAAGTTTAGAGTCATATTAAATAAGAAACTCAATTTATGTTGACCAAATCCATTAATTTCAAAAAGTTGGATTATGTTAAGGAACTATTTGACACAAAATTGAAAATTCGTGGCTTATTAGACACTTTTAAAATTTAAGAATTTATTAGACAAAAAATTGAAAGTTAGAGATTCCAAATTTGTAATTTAATCAAAATATTGAATCTTATTTTTTATCTAAAATTTATTATCTGAGTATTTAAACATTCAAAATTCTAATTTTAATTCTTCAACTTTGAATCGAAATTATGAAATGTTTCTATTTATTATTTTTTTAAAAATTTGAATTCTTTTTAAAACCTAAAACATTATATATATATGAAATGAAAATAGACTTCCATCTTTAAGTTTAACTCAGATGTAGCTTGCTTCTTTTTGGGTGTGCAACAGTGTCAAACCAAAATACCCAACAAGCATTAGCTTTCCCTAAAAAGAGATGATCCAACTGTACCTTCCAGTATAGCTACCTTGTTATGACTTCACTCTAGTCACTAGCCCTGCCTTCGACATTCCCGTCCTTGCGGTTAGAGTAATGACTTCGAGCATAGCTAGCTCCCATAGTATGACGAGTGGTGTGTACAAGATCCAAAAATGAATTTATCGTCGTATGGCTGACCAGTGATTACTAGCAATTTCGACTTCATGTAGACGAGTTGCAGCCTACAATCCAAACTAAAGACGTGTATTTGGAGTTAGCTCACCCTCGCATGATCACGAACCTTTCAATATATATATATATATTCAAATATTTGTTGACTAGAAAAATCTATTATTCTTACCTATTACAAAAAAAGAAACATCAATTAAGGAAGTAAATCAACAAAATATATGTTTATGCTAAATTTTCGTTAAATAATTTATATAAAAAATATAATGAAAATTTTTTATATTATCTATTATGTAAAATTTAAGAACTATAAACATTAAAAAGATTAAGAACAAAATTAAGATTTAAGAGTTTGGATAACTTAATGTATAATATATTAAACAACTTTTTTAATACTCTAATATATTAAAAATTACATGCAATATACAAAAGATAAATTTTTAGTCGACATGAACATAACTCAACTGATATAAAGTATGTATCAACGATCAAGAGGTTAGAAGTTCGAATTCCTTACCTCACATATTTCAAACAAAAAAACAAAAACAAAAGAGAAACTTTTAAATCTCTTTCTACCTCCAATTTAATATTTCATTACAATTTTAGTTATTTAAGGAATTGATGTTTAACTATTTAAAAGATATACAGAAGAAAAACTTTTGAATCTATTTCTTTCTCCACTTTAATATTTCATTAAAATTTTAGTAATTTAAGGTATTGAAAAAAAATTCATTTTTACCATTAAACTTGAAAAGTTGTATCCATTTTCACCTTAAAATTTTAATTTCATCAAATTGGACCCTAAATTTAGACATATGTTACAATTTTTACTCTATTCAATTTTTGCTAATTCCTCAACTAATTTTAACTAAAAAAATGTAAAAAAACTTTTAAAAAACATTAATTTAATGAAAATAAAACTTGGCACAAAATTGAATTTGATTAAAGAGCAAAATTGATTATTAAGGACCTGTTTGATAACGATTCTATTTTTGGTTTTCTGTTTTTTAAAATATACTAGTTTTCTCACGATTTCTTTACTATAGTTTTCACATTTTTTAAATAAACATTTGAATTCTAAGCCAAATTTCAAAAATAAAAACAAGTTTTTTAAAACTATTTTTTTTTAGTTTTCAAAATTTGGCTTGAATTTTGAAAACATCTCTAGAAATTAAAGTAGATGACAAAACAAAGAAACTCATGGATAAAAGTAGTATTTATAGGCTTAATTTTCAAAAACTAAAAACAAATGGTTATCAAATGGGGCCTAAATAACTCCATCAAAATTCTCAAATTTCAATAAACAAAAACAATTATCATTCATTTTTCTTTGGATCTGATCAATTTCATACCAAATATATGTTTTATAATTCATTGGATGCAAATAAAAATATTTTTTCAATGATTCTTCGAATGAAAACCTACCAAAAGGTCAAAGTTGGAACACTTTATATTTTAAGGTGAAAATTGCAACACTTATCCAAGTTTAAGATCCAATTTAATGAAATTAAAAGTTAAGGGTTAAATTTGACTCAATTCCCTTGAAGGAATTAATGTTTAACTATTTAAAATTTTTTAAATTACATATTTTAATTTGTCTTAGAATTATAATTTCATTTATCCATTCTTGATAAAAGCAATAAATTTTAATGGTTCAATTTTTAGTTTACACAGTTAATTTTAATTGAATATACTAATAATATTAATTATTTAAAATATAAAAAAATATTTTTGTGTTAAATCACAAATTTAATCTCTAAACTTTGATAATCATGTCTATTTAATCCTTTTCTTTACAAAGTTACAATTACTGAACTTTCAATTTTGATTCTAATAAGTTCTTATCATTAATATTGTTATTGATATGTGGATAAAACATATTGATTGGCGACTCTTTTGGCTTATACTTTGGCCATCCTTCTAAGAACGCTTGTAGTAAATCTTAGATTTTCAAGAAAGTGAAGAACAGAGTGTTGAAGGCCATCCAAGGTTGGAAGGAAAGATTGTTTTCATTTGGTGGGAATGAAGTCCTCATTAAGGCTGTAGTTAAGGCCATCCTTAGGTGAGTTGTTTTCAATTACCAGACAGTTTATGCAAAGATCTGAGTGTGATGTGTAGCAGGTTTTGGTGGGGCTCTTCTGATGCCAAAAGAAAATCCACTAAAGAAGCTAAAAACGACTCTGTTATAGTAAAAAAGATCGTGGTCTAGGTTTTAAGGACTTCAGAGTCTTCAACTAAGCCATGTTGACCAAACATAGTTGGTCGCTCGTAAAAAATCCCAACAACCTCCTAACTAAAATTTTGAAGGGTAGATATTTTAGAGATGCCAACTTTCTCAAAGAAAAGTTGAGCTCAAACCCATCCCTCACCTGAAGAAGTATCCTATGGGGTTAGGATCTTTTTGAAAAAGGCTATAGGTAGAGAATTGGAAATGGTCGTCATATTTTTATAAGTGATGATCCCTGGATTCCTAATTTGGGCAATTTCAAGCCTAGTGGGGTGCACAACCCTTTTAAAAATATGTGAGTTGCTGATCTAATAAACTAGGATGGCCATTGGGACGAAGCCCAAGTCAATGAAGCTTTCCTCCCTCATGATGCTGCTGATGTCCTCAACATCCCCTTAGGAGGTTTAGAAAGGGAGGATGAGATCATTTGGAACTCCAATAAGAAAGGAAAGTTTTCGGTTAAAAGCGCTTATTACATGAATTTTTCTATTTCTCATTATATGTTGGCCTTGCAATCTGATGCACATGATCTTAATTGTATGTGGAATGCCCTATGGGGGGTGGAGATCATGCCTAATCTCAAAATCACTTGTGGAGAATTATAAACGATATCGTTCATTCGGCTTATAATTTGTGTAAGAAGATTCCTACTGACATAAGGTGTTCTTTTTGCAGGGCTTATCACGAAACAACTTCTCATCTCATGTGGGAGTGTAAGTTTGCTCGGAGAGTGTGAGAAAATTTTTTTCCTTCTAGTGCGAGTGCGTTTTCTTTGGACAAGGACAGGTGGAGTCTTTTTGACTATTGGGATTGTACTAAAAGACTGATGCCAAAAGAAGATCTAGACAAAGCTCTCGCGATTCTCTGGAGCATTTAGAGACAAAGAAACAACATTCGTTTCAACATGGCGAAGTCGCCTGTCAAAGATTTACTCCTCGCGATTGACTCTTCCTTGAAGATTTATCAGGGACAGACGAAAGAGATTAAAGAGACGTCTTCCCTCCCTTCCATTCCTTTATCGTTTTTTGTTAAAGGAGGATGGAAGCCACTGGAGGATGGTGCGTGGAAGCTGAACGTTGATGCAGCCTGGTCCAGCAAGCTCAATCGAGTAGGTGTGGGATGGATTGTTAGAGATTGAAATGGGAAGCTGTTGCTTGGAGGTTACAAATTCATTTCCCAAAACTGGTCGGTTAAGCTGTTGGAGGCTTTAGCCATCTTGGAGGGTCAGAAAGAAGTTCTCTCATGGGGGAAGAAGCTTTTACCATCCTTGATTGTGGAGTTGGATTCAGAGAGGTCATTAATATGTTAAATCATCTTGATTCTAACCTGTTTGAAGTTTCTTTCTTTTTTTTTTTTTTTGGTAGAGAAAATTCTCCTCCTCGCTAAGAATGTTAGTTATATTCTTTTTTGTAATATTCCTAAAGAAGAGAACAAATCTACCCATGATTCAGCAACTTTGGCATATTCTTCAGGGTGTTCTTTAGTCTGGCAAGATAGTTTTCTAGAGGATATTCTTTCCCTCATTCTTGAGAGGGATTCAGTGTTGTAAGTTGGTCTCGCCGTGGTTAATTTATTCCAGTTAAAAAAAACATATTGATTGGATTAACAAGTGATGATTTGCATCACATGTCACAAAGAATACAAAAAATAAGTTAACTAAATAAAATAAGGCCAGATGGGCTAAGAAACTAGATGGGAAGGGTGGGTGAAATACGTTTCAAACCAATTTATTTATTTTTCCCCTTCATTCTTATTTTATTTAATCTAACATACTCCTTTGCAAGAGCAGACGGAGAATGTCATTCTTTCAATTTGTCTTAGGATAAGAAAATTATATAAAAATATTAAGATTTTTTTTTTTTTTACGTTGTCTTTCTAGATTTTCAAATTTGAAAGATTTTATACATGAAGAGTCAAATAGTAAAATGTTGCCTCTCCCTAATAAATTTTTTTTGTTCTACTTTGCTCATTTGTACCACATTTTGCCAAATCATCGCCACTCATTAATTCAATGAACATCACCGCAAAATATAGGTAACAATGATTTTTTTTAGGATTACAATCCAAAATGGGGTGGAAATTTCAACTTTTAACAATTAAAGAAGGCTACTATTATTATAATAAAAAAAGTTATTAAAAAGGAAGAAAAGAAAAGAAGAAGAAGCTACTAATACCTTCGACAAAAAATTTAATGCTTGATTTATCTATTGAAATCAATGCCTAATGTTTAGGAAAGTATATTTGAATTTGGTTCATTTCGTATTGAAATAGAATTTTATACATTTAATGAAACCTTAGCTACCTTTTAACCCTTCTCATTCTTCTTTTTCATTTTCTAGATTCACAACTCTTTTTTGGTTAAAAATGGACTAATTGTGGAGGTGTGGAGCTTAATCATCAAATAAGTTTGGTACAAGTCCAATAAGAAGCTCAAAACATAACCTCCAAATAAAAGCAGAGATAAAACAAGTTTCTTAAGAATCTTGTGCAAGTATAGATGTTCACGTTACAGTGCTAAAGGTCTTGGCGCCATAACACAGAAAAGAAGGCCAAATGTACATGAAAAAGTAACAAGAGGCAACGTGCTCGAAAATAAAGAATAAGTTCATGTCATGTCGCGAGGGGTGAACCTATGTCCACATGAAAATATCCCAATTTCATTGTGGTATAAAATGAAATTTTGGCCAAATATACTTTTAAGCATCCTAAAAGAGCACATAGAGGTAAAATTGAGAGATTCTCAAAAGAGATTGAATCCATTCAAGCTAGGATCATTGTAAACAATAAGTAAGGATTTTAATACTCCAAAGTGAGAGAAAATAGTGATGTCTATTGTTTTATAGTTTAGATCTTTATGAATTTAATAAGACTCGTAGAGTTTGCAAAGTGATATTCTAGTCCACGTCAAGTTAGATTTTTCCTCTTACTCTCTTCTCTCACTATGGAAGTAAAAATTTTAATATCTTCCGATCTTCAAGTTCTCAACACTTATTATAAGGTATTTATAAATCCAAAAAGTTCAGTAACCACCTCAACCCCCTTCTAACTTATATAACTTAAATACAACATTTTGAAAACATACTCAATTTACAACCACCTCATATAAAACTATGTTAAAAATATAATTTACCAAATCACCTTCTTGACTCAAGAATATCTTAAAAACTAAACATCAGACCAACTTGCCCACTAAGTGTTGGAAATTATAATTCGCTATGTATAAGAACTGAGTAACACTAGCAAATTTGATTACAACTTAACTGGCAACAAACAATTACAGTGTAAATAATAATACAGACACTGTATGTAATAACAATTTCAAAACTCAAGAATAAAAGATAATAAGTAGTCGAGGCACGCTTATAAAGCGCTGTCCTGAAGACAATTATTAGCTCTGCACGGGTTGCAAGCAGGCTACAGCGATCATCTCAGCAGGATACAACGACTAACTTCGATAGAACAGCAACCTTGAACTACTCGAATATGGCAGAACTCTTGGATACTTGCTCTCAACTTGACTCAAGATTAAAGAAAAGAAAGAGAGGAGAGAAGAACTCTTCAATTAGAATGAGATACTCCAAAATGGAATGAGATGCTTCAAATGAGGAAACAAGTTGCTATTTATAGGCTAACAACTTAGTAACTCTCCAAAAATAAAATTAATATAAACAAAATGAAACATACATAAAAAGTAACTCAATTGTGTAGTTACTTGTAAAGATTCAAACATAACTCACAAATTTAACTTTTAAGTTAAATTTGTAAAAGAAACATCAACACATTTTGATGTTTCAAACCATTTTGAAACCTTTGAATTTCAAGTCAAGTAACAACAACATAAATGAAACATCAATTCATTTTTGATGTTTCAAACCAACACTTTCTTTCACAATTTACTATAAAATCCAACACTAAGCACTAATATCAAAAGAACATATCACTCTAAGCACTAATATCAAAAGAACATATCAAACTCATCAGCCAACTCCTATCTTGAGGGAGATCCCACAAATGATAAACTTTCAAACTTTTCAAGGATTTTGCAAACATATATATCAACTAAATGATCTTTAGTAGCATTCTTTTCCAACTTTACGACCCTTTTGAATACCATATCTCTAAGATAATGATCCTTGACATCAATATGCTTGGTACCATCGTGATACAAAAGGCTTTTTAAGAGTGTCAAAGCACTTTAATTTAATTGTCATAGTAAATTATATGTATTGAGATCTCTCCTATAAAGACCTATGACTAGTCCTTTGAGCCAAAACACTTCCTTAATATATACAATTAGAGCTATTACTTTGACTTAAGTCTAGATAAGGTTGCTATTTATTGGGAATTACTTGGGCCTTGGGCCCAACAACTCACATAGGAAATAAAAAAACCTGTCCCACATTGGAAAGTTTAAAGATGTGGAGGTAGTTTATATAGTAAAGCTTATATGTGGGTTGGTAAAAAGTGGTTATAATGGTATTAAAACATCTCCCCACATACGCGCTGCCATTGCTGTCTATCCGGTTGGAAGGGCATGTTTAGGTTCGGGTAACCGCGCTTGCGCGAAAAGAAAATAATTGTTATTTCTTTTTCCTCTTAAAATTAAAACCAAAAGGTTTTTTTTAAAACCATTTGTTTTTAATTTGTTACCGTTTGAAATTTTTTTTGCCTTAATTAAAAAAACGTTTTTTCCTCTCATTGATGGTGTAGATCTTAAAACGTTTTCTCCTCAAATTCATTTTCTTTTTATTGGTTTGTTTCAAACCAGATCTAGATAGTTTTTCAATCTTCTTCTTCGTGTTCCAATATTTGAGCAATTTTCGAGCATTGTTTTATCTTGATTCCAATCCTTCATTGACGAGTACACGTCCGTGAAGGGTGTTGTGTTAACCTTGGGGAGCAATCTACATAAAATGATTTAGCACCGAGGTCATGCATAAATTGCTTTCAAGGCAGTGGTACTCTACGGCACAACAAAGATCTGTTCGATATATATTTCTTCAAGTTGAAAGCAATTTTACCATGTTGATCATCAAATTCGGAAAGGTGCTGCCAGATCTGTCCAAATTGGAACCATTGGACAGATCCAACTATCGTTGCTGGTTTCAAAAGCTTTTGATATTCTTTGAACAATTGGAGGTCGACTACGTCCTCATCTCTGACAAATCCAAAGGTGCTAGTGTTGCAAGTGTTGCAGATCCAGAGAAGTCCATTGTTGCTGCTGATGCTTATCCGATGCCTGCCGATGCAGATTCTGTGCAATCGAAACAACTCACTGACGACGATTCTGATAAGTTTGAGAAGGACAAAAAGACGATTTGCAACCATCTCTTCAACCACATGATCGACTCTCTGTTCAATCTCTTTGTTGTCCAGAAGTCTGCAAAGGTAATTTAGGATATTCCAGAATTCAGATATGGTAGAGACGATGCAGGTATAATAAAATATGTCGTCGAAAAAGGGCTGCAATTTCAGGTGACGGATGACAAACCAGTCATGGAGCAGGTTCATGAGTACGAAATATATGGTGCCGAATGTACTAACCGAAGACATGAAGATGTGTGAGATTCTTCAAGCAAATATACTATTTGAGAAGTTTTCTCCTTCTAGGAGTGACTACCATAACCACCTGAAACACAAAAAGAAGGACTTGACCTTGCAAGAATTGATCTATCATATGCGTACTGAAGAAGCCAACAAGCAGAAAGATAATCTAAACTCTCAATCTTTGAATTCTGTTAATGCTAACCTTGTTGAGTCCTCTGTTGGAATAAAAGACAGGTTTAAAAACAAAGGAAAACAGGTTACTAAAGATAGAACACAAAAAAGGGACATCAGTTTAAGGCTTCCAATGGAAAAATTGAGAAGTCCAAGCTGATATATTATGTCTATAGAAAAGTCGGACACAAATCCTATTAGTGCAATTAGAGGAAAAGAAAGTCATATTAAAAACCTGTTCCACAGGCCAACCTTGCTAAGCAAGATGACATCATTGTTTCTGTAGTCGTGGAAGCCAGCTTAGTGGAGAACAAGTCAGACTAGATTCTTGACCTCGGAGCTTTGAGACACTTTTGCTCGAATCGAGAGCTCTTCTACGACTTCCAAGATTCTGTTGATGGCGAGTGTGTATTCATGGACAACCCTGCCACTGCTGGAGTACTTAAAAAATGGAAGGTTCTTCTAAAACTTTCCTCTGAAAAAAGTTTATCTTTAAGTGATGTGTTGTATATACCTTCACTATGTAGGAACTTGGTGTCTAGAAGTCTGTTAAACAGGGCTGGCCTTAGAATTATGTTTGAGGCTAACAAGGTTATCATCACCAAAAATGGTGACTTTGTTGGTAAGGGGTCGTTAGCTGATGGTTTATTTGTTCTGAACATTGTTGCTACTACTGCTTTGATGAATGAAAGTACTTTATGTTTTTCTTATATCGTTGAATCTATTGATATGTGGCATGCTAGATTAAGACATGTAAATGTTGCATTGATTAAGGGGCTTAAAACTTTAAACCTTATTAATGCATCGAAAGCGCATGAAATTGGTAAATGTTATGTATGTGTAGAAGCTAAATTTGTCAAAAATCCTTTTAAGCCTATCACAACTAGAAGTACATAATTACTTGAACTAATTCATTTTCATTTGGCTGATTTCAAAAATACTACAAGCAGAGGTGGTAAAAAATATTATATATCATTTGTTGATGATTTTTCTAGATATAAAAAAATTTATCTCTTAAAATCAAAAAATGAAGCAAGTAGTATATTTTTGAAATACAAAGCTGAAGTAGAAAATCAATTGGATAAAAAGATAAAAAGGTTAAGATCTGACATATGTGGTGAATATAGTGATAAATCTCTTAAGGAGTTTTGTGAATCAAACATAATTATCCATGAAACTGTTGCACCATATTCTCCTCAACAAGATGGCATAATTGAACGTAAGAATAGAACATTAAAAGAAATGTTGAATTTTATGTTATTAAGTTTCGGCTTATCTGACAATATGTGGGGGGAAGCTGTGTTTTCTGCGTGTTTCATTCTTAACAGGGTTCCTTATAAAAGGCTGGATAAGACACCATACGAACTATGAAAAGGTTATTCATCTAACCTAAGTTATTTGAAAGTGTGGGGGTGCTTAGCTAAAGTAGTGCATCCAACATTCAAGAAACTTACTGTTGGATCTAAAACCTTTGATTGTGTTTTAATTGGTTATGCTCAAAATAGTGCTACATATAGATTTATGTGCTTGAATGATAAATCAATTTGTGAAGATGCTGTATTTTTTGAACATATCTTTCCCATGATTAAGGTAGCTAGTGAGTCAACTAGTAATAAAAAAGTCGATATCTCAAACCATGGCCATGTATCTATACCATTACCATCTACTTCTGATAGTTTGCATGAGTTTGAACCTAGAAGATGTATGAGGCAAAATTTTGATAAAAATTTTGGACCTGACTTTTTAACTGTTTTTTAGTAGAAAATTCGAATAAGATAAACAATCAATTTTCTTGCATGTTATTAATAGATGAGGGTCCTAAAACCTACCAAGGGGCTCTAAGTTCTGTAGACTCTACTTCTTGGAAAGAAGCAATTAATAGTTAATTAGATTTTTTGCTTATGAATTAAACATGAGACTTGGTAAATTTTCCTAAAGGTAATAAACCTATTAGATGCAAATGGATTTTCAAAAAGAAAATTAGACCAGTTGGTTCAATTGAAAAATTCAAAGCTAGATTAGTGCTTGTGGGATATATGCAAAAACAAGGTATAGATTGTTTTGATACTTATTTTCCTGTGACTAAAATAGCTACTATTAGAGCTTTGATTTTCTTTGCAGCTATTCGTGGTCTAATACATCAAATGGATGTAAAAATGACATTTCTTAACGGTGATTTAGAGGATGTGATAATTCTCATTTATGAGGATTATTTGACTTTAAACTAAGTTGTTCTTGTCATTTTTGTATGTTTTGTTGAATAACGAGCAAGCTAAAAATAGCATTTATGAGATAAATTCATGAAAGTTTGTTGGAGTATTGAAAAAGAAGAAAGAAGTTGAAAAAATAATGGAAATTAAGCTAAATTGTTGTTTTTGTGCAGATTTGGAGCAATGACGAAAATGCAATTGCATTCCACGTTTGAAATGCAATTGCATTTCCATGAAGAAAACAAGGTGGTGAACAAGGAAAAAATGCAATTGCATTCCACTTTTGAAATGCAATTGCATTTTCTGGAAATCTTAATTGTCGCGGGAATCACGAAAAACACCAAATATTATGGAGATTAATTGATTTCTAGGAGATTTTTCAGCCAAATCTCATGTCCTAAAGTTGAACCAAGATTGAAGATGGAAACCCTAGCCCTCAATGCCTATAAAAAATGGGGAGAACGAAGCAAAAAATAATATGGGTTTTTCTGTTTTTCATTTTTTGGACAACAGTCTTTAGTTCATGTTTTATGTCATTTTTTCAGCAGTTCGTGCTTCGTTTGTGCTCTGTAATTTCCGAGTTTGATCCCCCTCAATGAAAGTTCGAGGAGGTGAAGATCCAGCAGCCTTGAAGGTGTGTGTGGTTTGATCAAAGCAAGGAACAATACACTAATGTTGTTTCTCTGTTTTGTTCATTTTAATTCCATAAGCTAGAATCTGTTTTAATCTTAATTTTGCAAGTTGTTGTTAACTATCGAGTCTTTTGATTCTCGTTATTCTTATCTATAAAATGTTAGTTGATTAATTGGAATTACAATTCCACAAGAGTTTGAATTTTCCCGTAGCTTCAGTCTCGAAATTCTGGGTTTAAGTATTAAAAGCAGTATTTTAGAAGCTTTGTTAATTCTTGGAAGCATTATTTAAAAGTATTAAATTCTGGGTTCGAGACTTTTTCTTAATTCTAAATATAAGTTAGAATTGTTTGTTGCTCGAAATTCTAGGTTTAAGTATTAAAGGCATTATCATTGAAGCTTTGTTTTTATATTTCCTTTGTGAATGTTTTAAGTTGTAGGATTAGTTTAATAACAAAGTATTCTTAAATAATTTAGATTGGCTACCTTATAATTCTGCAATTTATTTTCCCTTATTCGATTTATTAAATATGAGATTTATAGCATTTAAATTGTGGGTTTTCATTTCTTTCATAATGAGCTAATTCCTCCTTAGGGATTCAAGTTAGTGAATGCCCTAGAGAAGAGATGTAAAGCTCAAAAGCATATTCAATCTAGTTAACATTCGAGACTTTGTTTTTGTTGAAATAACGTGGGTAAACCTAGCCGGCCAACTAGTGATTGCTTGTCAAACTTGAACTTAATACCGAAAGGGTTAAAGGAAAGCGGATGTCACAAAAGAAATGGAGGAAAAGTTACAATAGATTTTTGTTTGCATTTTAGCAAGTTTTCTACAGTGTTAGAAGGATATTGTGATGCAAACTGGGTAACAGATAATGATGAGGTAAGCTCTACTAGTGGTTATGTATTTCTTTTAGGTGGATGAGCTATTTCATGGAAATCAACAAAGCAGACGTGCATAGCACGATCCACCATGGAATCAGAATTTATAGCTCTCGAGCTAGTAGGGCAAGGGCAGAATGGCTGAGAAGCCTACTTGGAGACATACCATTGTGGGGGGGATCTGTACTTGTCTCCTTACATTGCGACTCACGAGCTGCCATAGGAATTGTCAAAAACAATGTGTATAATGGAAAAAGAAGGCATATACGCCTAAGACATGGCGTTATAAAACAAATGTTGAAGAGTGGAGTTATCTTCTTGAAGTATGTGAGGTTTGAGAGAAATCTAGTGGATCCTCTCACAAAAGGCCTAACAAGGAGAGTAATTCTAGAGTCTTCAATATGTATGGGTTTAAAATCCTTGACATGAATCCATAGCCCAGTTTGTTTGGGTGGTCCAAATATGGACTTGAGGGACAACTGAAAAGTCTTCATAACTCAGTTTTGAGTGGTTTGTCTGTGACAGACTTGATGAAGCAATTAACGTGATTGTGAAGGTGTGGCTGCCTTCTATGAAAAAGTTTAAGGATCTCTTTCTAAAGCTTTCACGGTGACCTGAGGTTTTGTGTGCATAGCCTTAAAAAGCACAAGATATATTGTTGTATCGTGGAATCAAGATAAAACACAAGGACTGAAACGTGTTGTGGGGGTGTCAACCATAATTACTGAAAGTTCAAGAGGTAACTCACTTTATTTAATTAGGTTGTTGCCCTACTTCACTATGCATCAATTCAAATCGAAAGATATTGATGTTTAGATTTATTCTCCTTTCTTAGCTCAGGAAACTATTCTTTTATTCTTTTATTTTCTTTTATTTCGCAAGTAATTCGTTGGGGATTGTTGGAAATGACTTGGGCCCTGGGCCCAACAACTCACATAGGAAATGAAAAAAACTTTTGTCCCACGTTGGAAAGTTTAAAGATGTGGAGGTAGTTTATATAGTAAAGCTTATATGTGGGTTGGTAAAAAGTGGCTATAGTGGTATTAAAATATCTCCCCACAAGCTCGCTACCGT
This sequence comes from Trichosanthes truncata, assembly GCA_033996785.1. NCBI lineage: Eukaryota > Viridiplantae > Streptophyta > Magnoliopsida > Cucurbitales > Cucurbitaceae > Trichosanthes > Trichosanthes truncata. The sequence goes on from JAWPNB010000004.1 coordinate 8,251,323, forward strand.
TGCCGTCTGTCTGATCGGACGGGCGGGTTTGGGTAACCGTGCGAAAAGGAAAATATTTTTTTAGTTCTTTTTCTTCTTAAAATTAAAACCAAAGCGTTTTTTTTAAATCGTTTGCTTTTAATTTGTTACCGTTTGAAAACGTTTTTGCCTTAATTAAAAAAATGTTTTCTCGTCTCATTGATGGTGTAGATCTGAAAATGTTTTCTCCCAAATTCGTTTTCTTTTTATTGGTTTGTTTCAAACCAGATGTAGATAGTTTTTCAATCTTTTTCTTCATGTTCTAATATCCGAGCATTGTTTTATCTTGATTCCAATCCTTCATTGACAAGTGCACGTCCATGAAGGGTGTTGTGTTAACCTTGGGGAGCAACCGACATAAAACGATTTAGCACTGAGGTCGTGTCGAAATTTCTTTCAAGGCAGTGGTGCTCGACAGCATAATAACGATCTATTCGACATATATTTATATATTTCTTCACTATTGATTGAAGATAAGACCTCCAATTCACATTATTTTTGTAAAGTTTCAAAAACATAGATTGTTATACATCTTCTTTTATGTAATTTCGCAGCAAAGTTAATTAGCATCCACAAATTCCTCAGAACTTTGAGTTTATCCTCCTTTTGTGTAAATTAAACTAGAATCAACGGTGCCTTTGACGTACTTTGAAACCCACTTTGTAGTCTTCCAATGTGGTTTTTCAAGGCAATTCATGAATCTATTAACCATGCTCAGAGCATGAGCTATTAGGTTGAGTTTAGGCAAGCTCCCTATGACACTAAAATAAAGAGTTTTCATCATAGTCGTGATAATGTGTAGATATACAAGTTATTATAACCTAATAAACAGATCATATGCGTCTAATTTAGATGCTAGCGAGGTATTGAAAGAGATTATTAGCATTTTCATAGATAATTTGTGTAAACAATCATTTATCTAAGAAAAATTCATTTAGAAGTTAGAGTGTAATACTTGTCTATTTTTAGGAAATTGATGCGTTGGAAGGAAAATAAGTACAAGGATGCGGTGACGAAATGCTGAAGGAATTGAATGCATGTTGACGGTGGAGGTTCAAGCATCTACTTGTAACCAGTCATTTCAAAGGAAATCATTACATTGGAAAAGTTTTGAAGAGACTTACTGAGCCATGTGTTCGAATCATATTGGACCTCCATGCAAGTAGACAAATGGTGGACGATGACTGGACCAATAGAACAAAGGACAGAGTCAACTTGAGCTGAGCTTGCATGTGTGATTGACAAAAAGGCTTCGTGTCCTTTGACTATTAGGTGGCATTGCCTATATATGTTTGAAAAATCATTGTAGAAAGGGTTAGCAATTTTTCCAGCAAATTGACATTTCTTTCAATAGTTCGAAGGAGAAGAAGAAGACGATGAAGACGTCACTCCTCATATTGCAGAAGGAGGCATTTATCGCCATTAACGTAGCAACACGAGGATAACAAGATTCTTCATTCCTTCTCATTTTCCTCATTTTTACATTTCCAGTTGTTTAGTGTTCAATGTGTTTACAGTTTTAGTTTAAAAAAAATGTGTTTACAATTTTTATTATATAGTCATTTCTGCCTGTCGTATATTTTGTAAACTCAATAAATTTAGTTTTAGTTAATTACAGAATGTCATTTCCAGTGTGCTGTTTTGTGTTAGTTGATCTATTTTACATCATGAGTAGCTAAATTTTTTTGGGAATGGCTAAGGACGATATTAGCATAATGTGATTTGGAAATAATAAATGTATGTTGGAAATTAATCCTTAGTTTTCTTGGATGTATTATGTTCTATAAAACTGATCTCCATCTAGCCAACCGAGAAAGAAAGCATGTGTTCATACTGGAAGGGTGAAGCATGTGGAAAGACCAAGAAAAACAAGAGATCACTATTCACATGATTGTTTTAGGAATAAGATAATTAACTTGTAAGAAAAATGAATTGGTGAGTTTATTCTTTGTGTTGAGCATAAGAATATGACTGCACGAAGTGCTTAACATTCTTCACGAAAGTGTAAGAATAAGTAGGTATTCATTCTTCTATGGAATAACGACCAACATGCATTGACTGTATTTTCCATCACATTATACTAATCCTTAGCCAAACCCTCTTTCTTCATTTAGTGAAAGCATTCATTTGCATTTTGTTTAAGTATTTAGCACATCCCATTATTGTTTGTTCCTTATCATTGCATGAATATTCACTCTCCAATTAACAGTTTATACAACTAAATCCCTGAGGATCTCTACCTCGAAATATTCTCTGAGTATTACTTGCATGCGTTTGGTTTATACCTAGACCTTGCGTAGGGCTAATACTGATCGCTTGAAATGTATGATTAATCATATGTTGGGATTTATGCCCTAAAGCCTCGTAATTAATTAATTATTTAATAATTAATAATAATTTTGATTATTTTATTTGCAATATACTATTATCCATTATATGAAAAATTCAAGGTTATTAGTGTAATCTTGAATAGTATGTGGTTGACATACGAGAGGATCATGTTCAAGAAATAACCTAAAGGGTCATAGTATATGGATAAGGTTGGGTGCCTTATCCTGGTAACACTATTGATACGACCCACTTTGTAATAGTTACAAATGATTTGATCCAAATCATTCATGTGGAGACATGTGAGTGGGGATATCTTATACAATGAGTTTGTATAAGACTAGACCACGAAATATTTATTCTCTCTTTATAAATCCATTAATTGAGAAGATTAATATTTCATCATGATGATCATATGCGACTCGATCTTAATCCTGAGTGAGTTATGAACTCCTGCTTGTGAGAGCTTGTCCTTTGATTTGCATGGGTGAGAGTGGCTTTTGTAGCCGATTCAATATGCCTACCATTTTGGGGACTTTACCAAATAGGGAGCTGGGAACATAATCTTACAAGATGGAATTCACTCCTTCCCATATAGGGTAAGTAGATGAGTAGTTCCCCTTAAGTGCTGATTTCGGGACTTGAACAATGGGGCCCCACTCTCTCACTGGCCCAAGAGGGACTTAGTTTATAATTAGATTATAAATAGATTGTTCATTAGAGGATCAATGGTACTTAAGGTGCAATATGTAATTATAGGGGTAAAACGGACTTTTGACCCAACTGTAATTATGAACAACTTGTGAAGGATCGATTTGCATGTAATGATTATATCTATGGACACAAATTGTCTTGCAGTGCATAAGAATGCAACTCTAGGTCTATAGTATAGTGGCCATAGCTAATGAATGAAAATTAATTAATTAAAGAGTTTAATTAATTAATTATGTATCATTCGAGCTTATAATTTGTAGGTCCATAAGGTCCCCTTGCTAGCTCATAGTAACACTAAAAGATCAATTTAGTTGAAAGAAAATCTTGAAATGTTCAAATTTAATATTTAATTTGAAGTGTTCAAATTAATATTTAATATATTAGATATATTAAATATAAAAGAGGAAAATATATTTATTGTATTTGATACATTAAATATTAAAATAATTAATGTATATTAGAAATATTAAATAAAAGATACTTATTAAATTTGAATTGGATTCAAATTAGGAAATAGATGTCGTAGGAGAATTTTAAACGGTTTGAATAAGATTCAAATTGGTTAGATAAATATATTTTAATATATTAGATATTACAATATATTATTTAATTATTTTCCTTAGACCACTATAAATAGGACTATAGGGGTGAGCTATTGTGCATTCTTCACAACACACATCTCCTCAATAGAGAGAATTAGAGAATTCTCTCTAGACCTCTTCCTCTCCAATCCCTTGTGGATTTTCTTTCAAGAGGCTCCCACAAGCCTTGGTCCCGTGTTCGAGTCATAGCTAGGAAGACTTTGTGGAAAAGATAAAGATTCGCTAGAAGATTCTTCATATTTTCAAGGTATGTTATGTTTAACCATAATATTATTATTTAATTCTAAATAAACTCAAACTGATTCTTACGCTTCTGCTTGGGTTTAATTAGATTATTCCCTTCTATATATATATATATGCATTATTGCAGCTGAAAAGTTTTTTTTCACCGAGAGTGCGGCAGCTTTTTCTTTGGTTGTTGATAAAATCACAATGTGTGATTTTTGTATGTGGCAGTGAGCAATTATAGTGAGAGAAAAAAGTGAGTTTTCTCTTGTAGATTTGAGGGTTTTCCTTTGTTATTGATCCCAAGTTATCACGTTGTGATACTTGGAAGTTAATAGTTCTTGTTGGGCTATTGAAGGTTAGTTTGTGGCGCGATATTTGAGGGCTTCTTGTAATCTCCCATTATAGTAGAATCTGCAGTTGCAGAACTGGACATAGTCCCAAGTTTGGGGCGAACCAATATAAACTTCGGTCTCGTTCTCTTTTCCCTATCTCTATTTATTATTATTTGTGGCTTTTGTTTAGTTGGCTTATCATGTGGAATGAGAGAATTAATATTGTAGTAATTTAATTATTATATTATTATTTTTCTCCCAACATGAAATTTGATCGTGTTTGCTGACTTGTGCAGAGCCTAATAAATTTTAGCGCTTACAAGTATATCCATTGCATCAAGAAGTAACACAAAGCAGCAATGGTCCCCTTCAAATCATAGCTTATCATCCAGATGCGTCAAGAGAATATTTTATGTTATGATGACAATGAATAAAAATGTAGGCAAAAGTAGAGACTGAGACGTGAATCATGAGATGAGATGAGAATGAGAAGATTCTAGGTTTTGTTTTAAAGGTATACATAGCTTTGGTTCGGTTTGATTTTGCTTGATTCTTTTAGTCAAAAACCGAATTGAATCGAATATTTTCAGTTCTTTGAAATTTCAAATTGAGATATCCAATTCTATGTAAAAAAACCAAACTAAACTAAGATTTGATTTGGTTCGGTTCGGTTGGTCAGTTTTCCAAATTTTTTGTGCACCTCTAATACCTACTTGGTGGTCTAGTAACTCTTCTTTGTCTATCTCTGGCCAATTGATAATCAGCAAGACTTGGATCATTGTTTACATTCTCTAAAGGTGTTTCTTCTTCATATGTTTTGATCTTGAGTTGGTGTTTTACCTACTTGATCATCAACACTAATAGTAATTTGTTTTTGTGTTTGATTGTTTTTTACTAGATGGTTTAAGATTTTGGGAAGTTTCAAGCTCAATTTCAAAAGAATTTGAGTTCACTTCATCCCTTTTTATCTATAATAGAGACTTTCAACTAATTCCCACGACCTATCAGACTCATAAAACTTAACATCATGACTAATATATATTGCATCTCCTCTCACTAGGTTGAAAAAGCCACCATTTATAACCTTAGTATAGCCAAGAAGAATACATTTTCTTGAGCCATGCTCGAGCTTGTCTTGTTGAATGTGTGCATAAGCTACCCAACCAAAAATCCTTAGGTGATCTAATTTTGGAGGCTTCCCAAACCCCATTTCCTGAGTAGTTTTCATATTTAAAGTTGATGACAGACTTTTGTTAATAAAATAGGCTGCTATAGAATAACAATCTAATAAAAGATTTGGAGATTAGATTTGTCAATTCAAGATTTTAGAAAGGGGCATAGAATCCCAAGTCCCAAGTTTCCAACACATGACATTTATATTTATAAACCATTTGAATTGTTTTTTTTTTTTTTTTTTTTTTGAGGAAAACTACAAGAAAACAAAGAAAGAAGAGTGATTTAAATTACAAGGAATAATTAATTCCAAACAAGCCCTGTTTTGTGACGCGGTTTCAGCTATTCTTACATATTGTCCAAATTATCCTTCCAACTCAATCTTGGTTTGCATGTGAGGTTTGGAATTGGTAACTAAATCCTGCCACGTGGCTCCATATCATTCGCTTAAAATCACATGCAATAAAGATCTTTCTTTGTACTTAAATAAAAAAAAAATCTTTTGTTTGAAAAAAAAAAAGAAAACGAAAGATATTTCTTTGTCCATTAGCGCTTTGGCTCTAAGCCCTTTGTGCCCGTGTGTAATGTGTAAGCCATATAAAAATTTCAAATGCTTTGTATTTGTCACTCTTTTGATCCATTTTCATATTCTAATTTGAAAAATTATTTTGAAAACCAAATCCATAAAGAAGTGGCACTTCTTTATGTCATTCATCACCTGCAATATATTCTCCTTTTAAAGCCACATATCGAACTTATTTTATATATCTTGACGATTTATTTTGTCAAACTATGTATTTCTCTCATCTATAAATTTATTTGTTACGTCAAATTAGTTAATTTTTGTTCAATAAGTTTATCAAATTATCTAATTTGTTTTAGTTCAATAATTTTTGGACAGGAGTCGAACAATCGACTTTATCCATTGAGCTATGCTTAAATTGACATCATATCATGACATTAGTTAATGAGTGTTCACGACAAAAGCTATGGGATTGTAATTCAAGGTACATGGATGGAGATGAGAAATTTTTAACATTGAAGGATTAAATAGGCATGACTATATCATGACTATCAAAGTTTATGACCTAAATTTATTATCTATCCTATTAAATAAGATTATCCTTTTCATAATTATTCATTGAATATTCTTTTCTTTTTTACTTATTTATTCATTGAATATTCAAATTACACGTAAAGATGACAACATGATGATATGCATCTTTGTTCCTTTCATATTCAGAACAAAATAATAATGGAGAATTGTCTCCCTCCACTCTCCTATTTTTTTTTTTCTATAACAACACAATTACATTTTCACTGTAAGAAGTGACTTGAGTTTTGGCCAACGGCCACCGCCATTAAAAGAGAAAAGAAAAGAAAAACATCATAATCGAAACCTATGAAAAAAAATCCTTTTAAATAAAAATAAAGGAAAAGATTTGAGGGTCAGAGCAAAAGAAAGACATAATGAAATGAGGCATGTGACATTGGATTATGCATCATGAGATCTTTATCATAAGCTAACAAAACTATATAATAAACTTCATTTTCAAGTTGATTTTCTAAGTATCTAATTGGGACACCAAAAAAAAGGAAAAAAGAGGAAATAAAAAAAATGAAAATGTTTAACAAAGTAGAAGCAGAAGTGTGGTCCACACGGTTTTAATGATGATATTACAATGGTGAAAAGAATCGGGTGGTATTGAGAACAGGGCAAAGTTGGTGGACTTGACATAGTATTTTGGTTGAAAATGACATGGTTTTGAAAATAAGGCTTTATCCACATGGCTGCTCTTGTTTTATTTTAATATGCTTCCAAACCTAATTAATTTTGAATTTTTTTTTCTTTTGAATTGTGAATGGAAAACACCAATTTTCATCCAAGAAAAACGTAGGAAAAAAAACATGTGAATGGGAAACAGCAAGGTGTGGGCCCACATGTCACTTTCTTTGTTATTTTGGGCCTGTATGTTAGAGCCCAAAATGGAACCAATCGACTGACCTTTTAGGCCCACGATGGTGTTGAATTGGGCTTGAAAGTTGGTTTGGGATCCAATTGCACAAGGGAGGTTGTAACTAATGTCTACAAATAAATAGCTATAATAAAAAAATGCTAAGAAAGTTGCCTATTTGGACTTCTAGTGTAAAAACCCGACTTGTCCTATTAGACTTTCTAGGGACGTTACTACATGCATGCTAATGGAATTTAAAAATCTTTGGTAAAAGACAGAAAGAATTAAACTTTTTTGCTAAACAATCAAAATCTTTTAGTCCGGGATCCCTTTAAAAATCACTGCAAAACATAATGTGAATCAAAACGTTAAATCAAATGAAATAGTTTCACTTCAATTAAGTTTACTTAACAAAATATTTTTAAATAAAACATAAACTAGATGCGGAAGCTATACTCCTCATGACACCCATGACCCTTTCAGCAAACCATCTTGCCCCTCGCCTAAAATATGTTATTGCCTTTACCTGAAAAGAAAAACATTTTGAAAAAGGATGAGTATTTAAAATACTCAGTAAGTGACCTCATTACCGGGTCAGGATATGCATACACATACATAATGAGTTTTCGAAAACCTTTTCTTTCTTTCCTTTGGTGGGACCTAAATTCCTTTCATAGCGGAAACGTTTCTCTTTCAACTTTTCTCTTCGGCTTAATATGGACAATTAACCCAACCTAACATTTCCTTTTCATTTAACCTTTTCAGGTTTCTTTTCATCTAACATTTTCAGGTTCCTTTTCATATAGCCTCGTAAGGCTCATTTTCATATAGATGTACATCAATAATTTGAGGGGGTAATTGCCATAGCCTTCGAAATCATTTTTATCATAAAAACATAATGTATGCATGAGGTCCTAAAGCATTTAAAATTTTTCATTTCATGATGCAACATAAAACAAAGTTCTCATGTCATTCCTCATATCATAAATCATATAACATGCATCACATTCATAAGAACATATGGCAATCATACATGTGCAACTCGATTTTCATATAAAATAAAGTATGTTAAAATTCATCAGAAATCACAACTAAAAACATTTATAAAACTTTTCATTTGAAATAATTTAATTTTTTTTTTTTTCAATTCAGTTCCTAACTTGCATTTAAGCATACCGGCGTAAGATCCCTTACCTTGGCTAAGCTCAAGAATCCAATCACCCAATTGCTCAGCAATATTCCTTCGCCTTGAACCTCAACTAAATAATTTGGAGCCTAAATCAAACCATCCCTAAGGTTAGAAACAATTCCTAAAATCCATAATTAAATTCCAAAGTTCCTTCCACCAACTAAAGTTCCAAAATTTAGAATAAATTCCTTAACATTTAACTTAATCTCAAATTGGTGGTTAAACTCAATTCAAAACACAAGGTTCTTGATTTAATTGAACTCTCAAATTTAATCTACCAAAAATCCAAAACTCCAAGGATTTGCTTGATTTTAGGATGGAAAATTTACCTCCGTTCTTTCTCCAAACCGACCCAAGCTTTACTAAATAAATGGTGTTTTGATTTGATCTTGTCACACCAACCTCCACCTACAATGGGTATTCCAAAATAGAGCCCAAAAATTAATGGGTAAATCTCCAAACTTCCATATCAATGCCCAAAACTACATCTATTATTTGAAAACCGTAAGATTATAGCGAAAATAAGTTTACCCACGTGCAAAAGGAGTCGAAACAACACTGTGCAGTACCAAAAATCCGCCAGAAAAATCAAACTGCAGCAGATCGGCGGCAGTTCGTGGAGTTCGGCGTCGTGAACAGTACCCGCGGTATGAACAGTATCGCGGTATGAACAGCACTCGCAGTATGAACAGTACCGCGATGAACAGTACGTGCCATGAATAGTACCCGATGAACAGTACCACTCGTGAACAGTACGCGCTGAACAGTATCGCCGTGAACAGTAATCGCATGTGAGGGACAAATCCGGCGATGTATGTTTGTTGAAGAAGAAGAAGCTTTCGAATGGATGGGTCTCTTGGTAGTGAAAGGGAGAGAGAGAGAGGGATTAATGGTGAAGGTTGTTTTTCATGGAGGAAGAGGAGAAGGTTGAAGAAGATGACGGCTTGGCTTGACCTAGGGCTGCGTGCTCTATAAAAATAATAGAGAGTGATATTTGGGCTTGACTTCTCCTTGGGCTTGGGCTTGGCTCAAAGTCACCTAATTAACAAAAGTTGCCCCCAAACCAATTAATTCCCTTTTTCCCTTTTTTCTTCCCTATTCACCCTCCAATTTCTCAAATTTCAATTATGCAAATTTCTAAAATTAACTTTCAACACAACTTTAAACATGAAATTGGCCTTACAATTAATTCAAATCTCAAAATTAAAACTTTAATTAATACTTGAAAATGTCGGTCGTTACATCTAGCTACCACAATTTTAGGGGACGAGGGACGGTAGTTTTTCTTCCCTATTATACCCCTAATACATTTTGAATTCACTGTTAACTCAACTAGATGTTTGTTACAACAAAAAAAATATCAAAAAAAATATCAACAAACGTATCTACTGATTGCTTATAAAAAAATTTAATAAATGAAGAAAAAGACCCTTTCCACGTATCTTTTATGTTAAGCATATCTCCCTTAGATTTTTGTTTGCAAAATATGAATTACATTTACTTTTAAATACATTTCCTCTCTTTCATTAGTTTCCTCATGCCCCCGACTGTCCCCTGAGGTACCTAGATCTAATTCTGACCAAGTTCATGAGGCTCTTGGTCTATTGGTGATGGAGCGCTGGGGAGGAGGATGGAAAATGAAAAGACATATAATGACTTTGTTGACAAAATTATTATCGTCTTCTAGTGCTGATGAAAGCAGAAAACGGAAAAAGCCAGGAGAATCACAAAAAAGAAATGAAGTTCATCACGGCTTACCATAGAACCAAGTGAAATGGCGAGTTGACTAACCACTGAAATCGAAAAATCAATTGCTTATATAGATGATGTTTTATTAGTGCAGTAGTATGTATAATTAATACCATTAATAACATGTTGTGAGTATTTTACATGTGTACATGTGATATACATGTGTATGTATAACATATGTGTACATTATACAGCTAAGGGTGACGTATCTGTTCAAGAAAAAATAAATTATAAGGTGAAAGATATGCAATTTGTTAAGCCAAATACAACCATTGTAAAAGACCAAATGTAGGGTCTTCATGTCATTAAAGAAGATATTGAAATCGCCCTTCCCATCGAAGTTTGATTTTGCATAGTGAGAAAATTTTCTGTAGCCAACTTTCAATTTATATCACAGATGTAGTAGTATGGATATGGTGGGGTTGGGGAATTTTTGTGTGACATGTCTAAGTTAAAAGAATTCTATAGAGATATATGCCTCATATATCATAGACATCGAATTCTTATATTCGTTTTCTATCCTTTCTGTCAAACCCACATCCTATGAGCACCTTTGTAGTCTATTTCTTTTTAAAAAATTTATATCTACTAACAACATTATATTCTTTTTAAAGATATTTGGTCGACTGTTGACTGTTGATTTATATTTCTAATGGAGTTTATTGTAATTATGGATAAGATCTAGTGTTTATGAATGGAGTGTCCATTTATCACAATTATGGACAAATATATGTAATACTTGATATAGACGATGAATATATAGTTTATACTAGGATTAAACTTGATTCAATTCATAATCATTTTAACAAAAAAAATGGTATATATCATGTATATATCTACTCAATGCTAAATTATCGGGTATGTATGGAAAAATAGATGTAGGAACAATTATTATGCATAAGACCTAATATAGATGATGTGAATATATAGTTCATACCAGGGTTAAACTTGATTCAATTTCATAGCCACTTTAATAAGAAAAAATAGATATATATATCAAGTATATATTTGCAAAAGACTAAAATTATCAGGTATATATGATAAAATGGATACATGAAAAATTATTATATAAGTATAAGATATATTTGTGGAATAAAGTATGATATAAAGATACTGGATATATATGGGCAAATGTATACACAAACTGTAATGCCTGGCTTATTTAGGAGTTTAAATTTTGAATTTTGGAATTAAGTGGAATGATTTACATTTGAAAAGTTAAATTTGGAGGTTAATTTGAATTTTAGAAAGAGAAAAAGGGCATATTTGGAATTTAATAAATTGTTAAGGGCAATTTTGGAAATTATTGTTGGTCAAGGGGCAATATGGGAATTTTTTTTTTTTTTAAAGAAAAAGGTGGTACCATCCTTATCCCTCCAATTTCTTCTTCTTCTTCCTCTCTTTCCCGTGGCTTTCTCTCTCTCTCTCTCTCCCTCGGCCGAACACCCGTCCGTAGCCTTCTTCTTCTTCTTCTCCGACCAGCCCACCGCCGTTAACCCATCCATCGCCGGCCTCCTCCTCCTTCTTCTTCTTCCGTCAGTCGCGAGCAGCTCGCCAGAGTCGATCCTCGCCGCCGGCCCTTCTCCTCCTTCTTCCTCGTTTTCGTCGAGCAGCAGCCGCGAGCAGCTTGCCGGAGGCTCATCCCGTTCGCCGGTTTCTGTAAGTTCGAAACCCAGATTCGTCGAAGCTCACCCTCGCGCCGCAAGTCTGAAGAACTCGCCGGTTTTCGCTCGGAACCGACTCACCGAGAGCGATTCTGCCCAGCACGCGCTCTCACGCGCCGATTGGGAGTCGCACGCGTCGGCCACGTGCCGTCGTCAGTCGGTCAAGCGCCGCCGTCCGCCGCCGCACGCGCGGCTGTCTCCGATTCCAATTTTCGAGCCTGAACAGTCCCGGTTGCGATCGTGTTCCAATTTGGGTATTTCGTTACTCAATTGAATTTAATTAAGGACTTTAATTGGATCGATCGTTAACCAATGGATTTAATTTCAGGATAACGATTGGAGGATCAAACTATCGAATTGGAGGAGATCAGAGTTTGGAAGAGATTCTTATTGCTAGAATAATATTAATTATTCTTTTCGAATTTAAGCCCTTTAAGTTGTTATTTGAATGTGATTATTGTTTGAAATGTATGAATTATGAAAGGATTGCTCAATAACTGTGTTATAAAGCAGATGATGGTTAGTGGTTTTGTTTGGGAAATGTTTGAGCTAAAAGCAATCTTAGAATGTAACTAGTAAGAAATTAAAGGCATAAGTTCGAATTAAATGAGGTTAGCTTGTTTGGCACCTTAAGGCATCACCTAAGGTTGTGATTGGGCAAGTTTGGGAACTTTGGTGCATGGTCACAAAAATGCATTGGTGATTGTTTGTGGAAGGTGGTCTTGTAACATATGCTACGAATAACTCTTCAAAGGAATGTGGAGTGGGTCGTTCTAGGGTTGGCCTAAGAAGAGGGTAGCCTTTCGGATTGGTCCGTTAGGATTTTCGTTTCGCTTGTAAATGTGTATGAGGCGTAAAACATTTTAGTTGTTGAAAAAGCGGAGGGGGGGGGGGGGTTGTTGTCCTCCCTGCTAATGTGAATTAGGGGATGTTCCCCTTAAGAGTGTTTGAAACCTCTGGGCCAACTTGTGACAGTGATTTGGGCATGAAGGTGAATGTAATGAGGTGGATTGACCCAAAAGGTTCCTAACGTGTTGTGAAAGTACGAAAACCCGTTAGATTGATGCTTCCAACCCTAATTCTGTTGTTTCGTGCGAGTTTGTAAGCCTAGAACGCCTGTGATGTGATGAACATAGGGATGCGTTCTCTATTGTCGTGTGCTAGCTTAGGGGGTGATTCCCCATTGTGATGAGCATAGGGATGCGTTCTCTATTGCCGTGTGCTAGCTTAGGGGGTGATTCCCCATTGTGATGAGCATAGGGATGCCTTCTCTATTGCCGTGTGCTAGCTTAGGGGATGAGTTCCCTGGTTGCCTGTGTGGCTATTGAGATGTGATGAGCATAGAGATGCGTTCTCTATTGTCGTGTGCTAGCTTAGGGGTGATTCCCCATTGTGATGAGCATAGGGATGCGTTCTCTATTGCCGTGTGCTAGCTGAGGGGATGTGTTCTCTGGTTGCCTGTGTGGCTATTGAAATGAGTATGAGGGTTATAGACCTTCACGAGTTTGGGTTTTATGTTACAGTACTCGCAGTTATGGCTCGAAGATAGGGTCGGAAAGTGGTGAAGGTTGTGGAATGATGAATTGGACTTTTGGAATCACTGAAGGAAGTTTTAGAAAATTAAACACGAGTGTGAGTAGAGCAAGTTTTCCTTCGTGGTAGTTATTCGTTAAGCTTGGACCCTTAAATGTGCTACTTACTAAGTATGTTTATACTTATTCTTGCTACTTGTTTATTTTGCAGACTTGTGAGCATTCTTGGGGTGGACGACGCAGGCGATGACTTGACGAGGCTATGGGGACTCCAACCAAACCCTTGTCCCTATTTTAAGTTTTTAGTTTCCTTGTTCCCTGTTGTTAGTTGGTTTGTAAACCTTAAATTTCTTTAACTTCGTGTGTTTGGTTAAAAGCTTTAGTTTTGGTTGTCTGTTATTCGAGCTCAGCATCATTTATCGTAGTTTGCTGGATGCTGAGTCTGTGATCTGATTTTAGAAGTGTTTTTATCTTTTTCCAGGTCTTTGTAAATTTTGGTTTCTTGTAGTTACGCCGTCATGCTGCCAAAATTTCGGGCATGAACGAGGTAACTAGGTCGTGCTTCCGCGTTTAAAGAGTCGTTGAAATTTAGGGTCGTTACACAAACATTTATCATATTATGGTTATATATGTATGGATATACATGGGGTATATGTGGGATAATCTATTAATGTCAAATTGAATACAAAAAAAAATTATCATAGTATGAGTACACATATGCGTATGTATTAATGTCAAGTATTAAAATAATGTAATTTATTTGAGAAAAAATAATGTAAAATTAAATATTAAATATATTTATTTCAAAAAAAATATATTAAATATATTGAAAACTTATTCATCTGTCATATATGAAAAAGGGAATGGAATCAAATAAAAATGTGATTGGAAACGAAAAAACATAATAATAAACATACTCATAATCCCTTTCCGGCAAGAAGACAAACTGACGGCAACTTGACGAATAAATTGATGAATTAAAAAAAAGACTAAGATTATGGATGCTTGTGGCGGAAATGGATGACATTACATAGAAACAGGAAAATTTGCACAAAAGACTCATTTTCACGCGACTTGATGCCATTTGATCTGTGTTTTGAAATTAATGACTATGACCCTTTTTGTACTCTACATCCCTTCCAAATTACCGTGAGGGCATTGTACTCTCACTCTTGGTCTAACTCTAGCTCTCTAGTTCTCGATCTAGCTTTCGCTCATGGTAGTAATGAGTGGTCGAAAATCTGGAGAAAAGAAAGAGACAAGGAAAATCACTCTCTAGTTCTCGCTTTAGCTCTCTCGCTCTCACTTTTGCTCATGATAGTAATGAATGGTCGAAATTCTGGAGAAAAGAAAGAGACAAGGAAAATCGCTCTCTAATTCTCGCTCTCGCTCTTGCTCTAGTTCTTGCTCTCGCTCTTGCTCTAGCTTTGTTGCTCTAGCTCTCGCTATAGCTCTTCTTTGACTTAATTTTTTCTTGCCTTTTTTTTTTCTCAAGATTTTCAACCATTCATTTGAGGGTAAGCGAGAGCGAGAGAGGTAGAGCGATAACGTTTCCACGTACGAGAGCGTGAACAAGCAAGACCGCCTCATACTGCCCTCATGGGTAATTTTGCGCGCTTGCCATGTCAGAATGGGTCATATTTCATTATCTTCAGAACGCTGGACATCAGTCATTAAAGCGCTGAGAAATAGGTCGTCCGTACAAAAACCCCATAGAAATGAAGGATTTGGGAGCAAATTCTGTACATTAATGTTGGTAATAATTAAGGAATATTAATGATTGTGGAATAAAAAAATAATATTTAAAACATTAATTATGATTCAAATGCATTAAAGGAAATAATGTATATAAGGAAATAAAAATAATATATAAAAAAAAGTTTGAATTATATAACA
Organism: Trichosanthes truncata; assembly: GCA_033996785.1. NCBI lineage: Eukaryota > Viridiplantae > Streptophyta > Magnoliopsida > Cucurbitales > Cucurbitaceae > Trichosanthes > Trichosanthes truncata. The sequence continues at coordinate 8,266,703 of JAWPNB010000004.1, forward strand.
TTAATTAATATTCAAATAAGGAAATAATTATTTTTATATATATCCAATTAATGCATTTTAATTTTTATATAAATAAAAAAAGATATACGTTTGCAGGGGCTATTTCGTTCTAAAAAATGAGAATAATTGTTTAATTTTTAAATTAAATTGACAAATTTGTAAACTGGTTTCTTAAATGACCCATTTATCACAATTACTCTAATATCAACTCATGCATTGTTCACAATTGGAGTTAAAAGATATTAATAGCATCACTCTTCATTAAGTTCAAGATTTAAATTCCTGTCAAGTGAACATAACTCAGTGGCAATTGACATACACTCATTCCCTTGAAGTCGGTGGTTCGAGAATCCCCATATCCCACATTTTTTGGACTAAAAAAAAGATACAAATCCCCCTATATTTAAATGGTAATACTACAAAAAGAGTCTCCTAGTTTAAGCTTCATCAAATTCCTAGAAAACATGAAAAACGATATCACATGGGGTTATCTACACATCACATGTTAATTTGATAAAGTAAAAGAAGAAAACAATGACTTCATAAGCTTCGTTTATCAACACCAACATCTCTTTTTTATAAATTGTAAGCTCATATCTCTTCTCCACATTCGTAAAACAATATTCTAAAAAAGATATAATTACAAATACATACATGAAAGCATATTGCAACAGAATTAGCATTCTACCCACAACCAAAATGATAAACCATAGGTGCAATAATCATAAATACATACAAGAAAGTAAAATTTAACTGCTAGCTGAAACAGTATACCGATCTCACTTGTCATTCTTGTCGTCTGATTTTAACGTTAAGACGAGATTCTTTGTAGGATTGAATTTTTTCAGCTGCTCTGCGCAATGGTCTTCCAATTGAATATCTTTGCAGAGCTGAAGCTTCTTCCAATCTGGGGGATGATGATGAACTGCCATTGTTCTTCCTTTCTTCTTCTTCTTCTTCTTCTTCTCCAGTAGCAGAAAATTTCATATCTTCTGTCTCAAACAAGTTCTCTTCAGGCTGTCTCATTTGATACCGACTAAATCTACCAGATTGTCTTCTACCACAATGCCTGAAAACAGATAAATATGTAAAACAGTTTGAAATACCATTTTGGTCCCTATACATTAGATCTCATTCCATTTCAGTCCATTTACATTCAATAAATCTTAAAAAATTAGTCCTTACAGTTAGTTTATAATAAACTTTTCCCAAAAAATATTAATCTCTACTAGCCGTTCTATAAATTTTAGAAATATATTCATATTGTGTCTTTTATTGCATGGAAATTACTATTATTGTTTAATCAATTTCGATAAAAATTAACTTCAAACTAACAATAAGGACTAATTTTAAGGTTAATTGAAAGTAGATGGACTAAAATTAGACATTTGAAAGTATAGGGACTAAAATGGAATGAGATCCAAAGTACATAGCCAAAATGGTTAAATAACTAAATTTGAAAGAATAGTAGTTCAAATATTGCTATGTATGTAAATATGTACATGGCTAGTACCTTTTGTTCTCAACTTTCTCTTTATCAGCCACTGTTGAGTATGAAGTTGAAGGGGCCATAGCTGCAGTTGTTCAAGTGCTATTACTTTTCAACCAGAGCAAAAAGTAAATTACATTTCAAATGAGGGGAAGAGATTTGAACCTATAACATTGAGGCACTAGTACAGTAATAGAATCTATTTACTATTGATAAAGTATAAAGTTTTTAGGTTTGGGACCCCTCTTGGCATGGTCTCAAAACTATCATAATATTTGGGGGTAACATGAAATTGTTCTTGAAAAAGATTTAGTAAGTACTAAAAGTGATTTAGAACTTTATCAAAAGCATTTTCAATAGAGTAGAACTAAGCATCAAAATAATTTCTTATGAAACACTTTTAACTAAAGTGCTGGTAATTAAAGTACTTATACTAGAAGCCCTTCCAATCCAAACACACCCTTACTGCAACTCACCGTTTTAACATATAAGGGTAAGGGTGGTTTATTATAAATTGACAGTAAAATGGGATATTTTTTTTGGCTTTTGTCCATATTCATCAATTCATGAACATACATTGACTTCTAGCTCTTCCGGGGGCCTTTCTATTTCCATTGCAAGCTCTGGCGTCAGTTTTAACTGCAAGTGAAACTTGATCTGTTGGCTTCTCTCCTTCCTGAAGCCAGGAAAAATTGGTGAAAAAAACAGTTGTGAGCAAAGTGTGAGGCCTGAAAAGAATAATAATAAAGCAGATACCTGAAAAAAAGGAAATTACCAATTACCTGCCATTCAGAATTTCCATTATTCATCTCTGCTTTCCCCTGTCAGAATATATAGCAGTTTCTTGTTAAAATACAAGTGTTTCTCATTGCTCATTGAAGAAAATTTGGTTTAGTATTTCTTGACAAAACTAGCATATCTAAATCTTGAAAAGAAAAACTTCAATTTTCCCCCAAAGCTAGGTGGGTCTAGTTTGTAAGTGTTTGATTGTTGAGTGTTAAAATGTTAATAAAAAATAATTAAATTTACTATAACCCATCAGTTCAAGTTTTTAGGTATAGTGGTGAATTAACATGGTATTAGAGCAAGAGATCTTGTGCTTGAACAATTGTAATATCATTTCTTCTCCAATTATTATTAATATTGAAAACCACTTGTTGGACCTTATGCAAACTTCCAAGCTGTTTATTTTTATATTTATTTTTTTTAAAAATATGTGGGGTGGGAGAATCGAACCTTTGACCTCGGGCTCGATAATACAAGCTTAATGCCAATTGAGCTATGCTCATTTTGGCAACTTCTAAGCTATTTAAGTACTAAATTCACTGTAATCCACAAATTAAATTTTTGGTTTAGTGGTGATTTAACACTAAGTTTATCCTTTAATTATGCCTTACTCTATAATGTGTAGATGTGTGTCTGTTTTCAGAAGGTTTCCAAAGTAGAAGAGCTAGGTGAAAAAATAGGAATCATAGATCTAGAAGAGGTTATAACACAAGAGTAAGTATTACTAGTAATTCTTGGTTCTAGGTCTTTAAGCTATTCCTAATTTCATAACAAACCATTTTAAACTATATGTCTGATTTTTTCCTAGTGTGAATTGTCACGACAAGCTTTTGGTTAAATTACAAATTTAGTTCTGATTCTACATAATCTCTACCATTGACAGAATGATGATGTGGTATACCTATTGAAAAAATGCTAACTGATTTGACCTGACATGGCCGATAAATGACCGAAACAACAGTTCCACAGGTAGACAAAATAAATGTCCCTACTATTCGTTAGAGTAAAAATAATGTGTTAAGTTACTACCTCTACATTCAAACACTGTGCTTTTAGCAAGGCCTCCTTGCATTCAATCTCATGCTCCAGTGATTTTATCTGGAACACATCAGGACCAAATTAGTGAGATTTAAATAATTATAATAAATGCAGCAAGAAATCAAATCAAGATTTTTGGAAACTTACTCTATCTCTCCCTAAATTGATTTCCTGCAAGAGGAAAACAATGTATATAGTTAATTAAAGTATCAGAGGTGTCCCATGGAGATGAACTCAGCAGAGGGATAATCATAGATGTTTCTGAATATAAAATGATCATACTGCTAAAAAACGACTGTTCGATTGAGCAAGATGCCAATTCTGAAGCTGCAGCTTCTGAATACTTCCCCGAAGTTTCTTTAGCTCGGCTTCACTCAGGTCAATAATTTTACTGTTCAAATGTCAAGGAATTTTTTTTTTGAAAGTTCTGTTTTCATTGGAAAATACAAATACTAGACAAGAAATAGTTGGAATTACAAATTTAGTCCATATGTTTTCGTTCCACCTATTTAGTCCCTAAAATTTAAAAAAGTTTTAGTTATATATTTGAACTATTGGTTTTAATTTTAATAAGTCTTATTATTAATATCGTTACGTAAATAAATGTTGACATGATATGTTAATTAGATTTAAATTTGGAACTACGTTACATAAGAGAGTAGAGTAGCCATGTAATATAAGGGTGGGCAGGACAAAAAATTCGATATGAACGACAGAAAAGTACATTTTAAATAAAAAAAAATTTGCCAGCCCACTCTCATCTATCTAGTTAGCTTACTCTTTTGTGCCATTTATTGTTAATGTCGACATGATATTTTGATTATATTGAGTGATAATCTGGCACAACATGACATAAAGAAGTAGATTAATCGAATAAAATAAGGGCGGACAGGCCACAAAATTCAATGTAACCAACATATATACATTTAAAACCTATGTTTTTTTAGCCAACTAGCCCCTACTTGATCTAATTAGCCTACTCCTTTGCGTGACATCTATGTTGATTTCATGCCAAATCATCTCTACGTAGTTTAATACTATGTTAACCTTGAACATAGATTTTTTTAAAAAAAAAATTCAGTAACGTAATTGAAATTTTTTGAAGTTTAAGAATTAAATAGGCACAAGCATCGAGGATCAAATTTGAAATTTTACCAAATATCTAATATCCTCCTCAAACCTATGAAACTGAGAATAAAATTGGCCAGGTTCATAGTCTATGACATAGTTAATTTAAAGACAATTCTATTACTATCAAGAATGGCCAAAGTAAATCATAATTTAGGCAACCAAGCATCGAGGATCAAATTTGAAATTTAACCAAATATTTAATATCCTCCTCAAACCTATGAAACTGGGAATAAAATTGGCCAGGTTCATAGTCTATGACATAGTTAATTTAAAGACAATTCTATTAATATCAAGAATGGCCAAAGTAAATCATAATTTAGGCAACCAAGAAAATCCATGTTCTAATTCAGGACTACCAAATTTGGCACAGAAAAGCCAAATCCAGAAGGATACTTCCTCTCCATGACAAGTTTCATCAAAGCCATATTTTCCTGATCCACAAATTACATCCAATCCAACAAATATCTCAGAAACAAACACGTTCAGATTAAAGAAATTTTTTAACAAAATTTGAAGAACAAGCAAGGGGAGACCAGATCCGTACCTTCACCAGCTGATCGACGACGTCCTTATTTGGCCGCAAAGCCTCCGAAGACCTTTCATCTTCCATGTGAGCTCTCATTGTCTTCGAATTCGTAATATCTGCTAGCTTGCTTCGCATTCTGCTTCCAATTGACAATGTCTTCGTCATTCCAAATTAGCGAATTGTAGCCCTAGTGGAATTCAATTCCCCAACGCAAGGAATTTTGCCAACAATTGGGGATTTCTGTGGTTTATGATGAAAGAAATTTGCGCTTTTCATCGAAGAGCATACAGAGGAATTTAAAGAGCTAAGAAAAGCCCTAATTACAGAGCATCAAGATTCGAAGGAACAAAGGAAAAAGATGATGAGATAAAGAGTGAAAACTAAGGAGGATTCTGAAAGAGATGGGAGCTTCGGCCGGACAACGGCTTCCCGAATCGGGAAAGCCGAGAGGGCTAATTTAAATCTATTCCGAACCTAGCTCTCCGAACCAAGATTCAAAATATTTGAACGTTAGCTTGTGAACCCTTTTCTTAATTTCTGGGTTTTTTTAGATGCTCTTTTATCTTTATTACTTTTTTTTTTCTTTGATAGGGAATAAGTAATAATTGAGATATATGAAACAATGAAGTTTGTTTGGGACAAAATCAATTTTGACCTTAAACTTGTCAAGTTGTATCAATTTTAACCATAAACTTTTAGTTTCATCAAATTACACCTCAAACTTAGATAAGTGTTGCAATTTTAACCCTCCAATAAGTTCTTACTTCAAATATCATTAAAATATGTTTTCTCTTATGCGTTCAATGAATTATAAAACATGTAAGATATGAAATTGATAAAATCTTAGAGAAAAACAACATTAGAGTTTTAAAAAAAATTGTTGAAATTTATGAATTTTGGAAAAGTTATTTAATGGTTAATTTGTGTATTTGTCAAACTTATTTTTGTGTAAAACTTTATTTTATTGAAATTAATTAATTTATGAAGATTTTTACACTATTTTTTTTTATAAAAAAAATTAGTGGCATTTGAACTGGGGGTAAAAATTGTAACACTTATTTAAGTTTATGGTCCAATTTGATGAAATTGAAGTATAGGATCTAAATTGATACAACCTCACAAATTTAGGGTCGGAATTTGATATTTTCCCATTTTGTTTTCTCCCATTATCCATGTAATAGTTATTAATGGAACACAATTTATATTTATTAGTTTGCTACTAAAGTTTCTCCCCCCCAAAAAAAAGTCTGCTACTAATTATATGGGTCAATTGCCAACACATGCTCGGAATCTTTGTCCTTACAAAAAATTGAAATCTCTAAACCTTCTATTCTTCAATTTGTGCAATTTTGAGACTATATATTACGAGTCTAACCTTACTTGATGATAAGAAAATGAGTGATTGAGGAGAGCATAAGAGAAGTCTACAAGATGAAAATCAAGTTTAACCAATTTAATAAAGCTCGAATAAAGATTATGCTCAAATTCAATGGGGTCACCTCACATTCAAATCAATCATGATCTAATTAATATACCACATGATCCAATCTCAAGAGCTAGAGCTAAAAGGCTTTAAGAAGCATTGAATAGTATTCACACTTGGTGAAGCGTTGCATTCGTTCAAGTTTTGATAAGATACTATTCATTCAAGAAGCTTAATGAATATAAATTTTTTAGATTCATTCACATCTTTAATGAATTATGTACCTTTTAAATTAATGAATTTACATTTAGGAAGATTCATGCTTGAATTTGAAGGGGCGTTGTTTGAATTTAGACTAGAATGACCAAGAGTTGTGTCTTTTCAATTATTATTATAAATAGGCATGTATGTTTGCTATTTAGAACAACAACAATTGAATGAGATTTTGGGTTCGTTTGGATTACTTTCTAATTTGAACACTTTTGAAAAAAATATTTTCAATAAAAATGTTATTATATCTTTGCAAATTTGTTTAGTTACACTATATTAAAAATGATTCTATTAATTATAATTTTTTAAAATTTTTTATTATATATTTTGAGGATTTTCTATTAATCACTTTAAAGTCATTTTTGGATAATCTATCTATCAAGTGTTTATTCGAAAAAGGTTTTAAATTAATTCAATTTATTTGAAGCACTTTTTTATTTATTAACATTTTTTTAAAACCACTTTTGATCAGATAAAATTACTCAATAAGTTATACTAAATACATTTTAAATTATTAATTTTTTTAAAAGTGTTTATAGAAAAATTAATTTTGTTCAAAAAGTATTTTTTTCACAAGTGATTCCAAACACACTACTCATATTGAGTTTTAGTCTCTCTAAAACTTTATGATTTCTTTGTATTATTATGTTTAGAATGCATATTTTAGAACTTTCAATCTCTAGTTTGAGTAATTGGATTGTGGAGAGTTCAAAATCTTGTTTTTAGATTCAGCTTTCCTAAAAATCTGCCACATTCTACAATCTTTTATAAATCTCAAATTTATCCTTTCATATTTATATATTTTCTCACATCAATTCTCTCTTATCTTATATCAATAAAATTTTGATTGATTCAATTTTTTATACCAATTTTTTTTCTTAGACTTTTATCAAGTAATTTAGATTAACAAAATTAGATGCAATTTAAATCATATAAATTTTTAAATAATTATTTTTATAAATTGTAAATTAAATATCAATATGAAAATAATTAAAATAATAAGCCCACTTTGGTCATTATAACTAAATCAAAATATTTAGCATTAATTTACCAAACTCGGTAACTAGCTTTTTCTAATTTAAATTTGAAATTTACCAAACATTGTTTTACTTCATTTTTACAGCTCGTTTTTCTAAAAGCACAACAGTTGCTAGCAATTACTTTAAAAGCTACAGCAATCCCAATCTAAGCCTAAATCTCTTCTGGTCCATTAATTCGATTAATTGGACTTATTTGTTTATGGATTCTAATTTGGGAAAATAGAACTTAAGTTTAGTCCTTTAAGTTTGATAACTTAAATTTCAGAAATTCTAGGAAAGAGATTTTTAATTAAATCTTTAATTCTAAAGTTTGGAGATTTCATTTAATCATTTTTCAATGAGATTTTTCCAAATCTTTAGGAGTTGAAGTTGGGTTAATTTGAAAAAGAGAGGAAAATTGGAAACCTCAACATTCCTCCTTCCCCCCTTCCTTCCCCCCCTTTTTTATTTATGAGGTCATAACTTGGAAAAAGAAAAGAAGAAGAAAAGAAAGAAGGAAAAGAGAATCTCTAGCCTCACTTTCTCCCTCCCTTCGTGTGTACGTTGCCAGTCGCAACCCTCCCTCGTGAAACCTTAAGCCACATGCCCCCCGCTCAGTTTACTTCTCTAGGCAACCATGAGTGGTGGTGAATGACAACCCTTGTGTCATTTCTTCTCCAGTGAGCTTCGGCTCGCAATCCACCCACGATCAACGCGAGAAGAAAACCCACACCACACGGACAAGCCTCGAGAAGTTTTTTTCTTTGGCCTGAGCAACTATCACAAGCAGGATCGGTGTGTGTGCTAACCTTCGGTTCGAGACTCATGAGCACGACGACTACTGCTGCAAGTGCGCAACGTCCTGTTGAAAGTTAAAACATATTTTTAACACTACATTATACTAATTCATGAGTTAGCATTTAACGTTTATGTGTGTAGTTGTTTAGGAGGGGAGTTAAGTACATTCATGTGGGAGTTGTGTATGTTTATAAAATTAAGTATGCTCATGTATTTAGGATGGGAAGTATGAGATTTAGATCGTTCCATGAGAGTCCTATAAGTAGGATGTTTTTGTTATGTTTAAGCAACTGTGTGAGAAAAAGAAAAACAAAGTGAATTGAGAGAGTTTTTCAATACAAGTGAATTGTTTCTTCTCAAATATTAATTGTTTGATTCTATATTTGCGAGTGTCCATCACACACTTCCAATAAAGTGGTATCAGAGCTTGAGTTTGCAAAAGAGAATTGTTTTTGCAAATGCCAAACAAAAATTTGGTTTCTTTCTAAGTGCCTCGATTTACCAAATAAAATTTTAGCAGTTGGTATATTCGTATGAAAGTTTATTTGGTTTACAAGATGCATGGAAAATTGTTACTAGAGGTATGAAGAATCAGAAAATGATGCGACTTTGAATCAAGCTCAATGAGAAGCTTTAGAGAATGATACAAATTTTGAGAAGATTTTTAGAGCAACTATTGCAAGGCAAACACAACATATTTTGGGGAATACTTATAAAGGAATTGATCAAGTCAAGAAGGTTCGCCACTAAAAAGTAAGAGGTGATTATGAAATATTATATATGAAAGATTTTAAATCAATTTCATATGTACTTCAAGATTGCTAGCAGTGTTAAATGAAATGAAAAAATATTGTGAGACAATAAATGATAATCAAGTAGTGTTCATTTGATGAAAAAATCAATTTCATTTTGTAGCTATTGAAGAATCAAAGGATTTGAGCATAGTGTTCATTGATCAACTTATGGGTACTTTGCAAACTCATGAAGATAGGCTTCTCAAGAAGAATAAACAGAGAACTGAGTAACTTTTTCAGTCAAAGTTGCAGTTGAAAGATAAAGAAGATAGCCAAGAAAAATGTAATTGTGGTCAAGGTCATGGTAGTAGTTGTGGATGTGGTGATTTTAGAGGAAGGGATCGAGGAAGTTTTGGACAAAGAAAGTTTGATGATAGTAATTCAAACTCTAATTCATTAAGATTTCGTGAAAGACAAAATTATTCAAGGTCATATGGAAGAAGACCAAATAATGATAGGAGATATGACAAAAGTCAGGTTGAATGTTATATTGTCATAAATTTGATCATTATTTATGGGAATGTAGAAATAAAGTTGAAGAAAATGACAATTATACTGAGCAAGATGTTAATAGCGGTCAGTCATCCTTGCTTTTAGCATGCAAAGATGAAGAGACATGTAAGAACAATTTGTGGTATCCTTATAGTGGTGCAAGCAATCACATGTATAACGACCCGACTTTTCGAACTTCGACTACCTAGAGACCTTACTACATGCATGTTAATGACATTTGAAAAACTTTTGATAAAGATGCTTTACAGAGGGTTTTGAAAGACAAGGATGCATGAATTATCGACCAGAAAGCAGTATTGTCTCCCTCCAAAAAAATTATTTCTGAATTAAATACTTCAATTGATGCATGAACTAGGCAAATCATTGAGTCCGAGGAGAACAATGGTGCATTACACACGACCATCAAAAATCTAGAGCATCGAGTTCAAAGAATTCAAGAGTCTGCAACAAAGATACTCTCAGATCATGATCAGTGGAAGGGAAAGTATGAAGCACTATTGAGTAATCAAGCCAATACAGAGGGTATTAGACAAGAGAATTTTAGCTTGACCAGAGAGTACGAAGGCATGAGAATCCAAATGATTAATGTTGTGGAAAGGATAAGTGTCATGTCTAGAAGAGTTGAGGCATTTACAGAATGGGGATCTGAGCTAAGATAAGGCCTCCCATCACTACTATCCAATGGCGAAGAATTAGCAGAATTTTTAGCTATGTTGTGTAGGAAATTATCTTATTACAGTCGTTTCTTTTAAAGTTTTGATGGTCTTTCAATAGTATTTTGGATTAAGTCTTGTATTTCTTTCTATGGTTTCAATTAATGAAGTTTGAAATCTTTCGTTTCCAATTTCGCACAACAAAATGAGCCAATATGCTTTCTGTTCCATTTCTCATATTTATCTCTTTCCATTCATTGCTGGTTATCACATTTTTTTTTAATCTTATAATAAAAAAAAGACTGACATAAAAAAAATTGAATAAGGGTTAAAAAAAAAATGCTAAAAGAGATTTTTCTTTAATAGGAAAAATGGTTAATAATAACGATTCAAAATAGCACGTCAACCTCAAAATCGACATCCTTATCAGACTAGAGCACAATCTAGAATCATGAGTGAATGAGATAATGACCAAAACCAAGAGATGAGACAGGAAGTTAAGTCTTTGAAGGAACAGATGTCAAAGATTTTGGAACTCCTTACTATGCAAAAAGGAAAGTCTGTAGTTGAAGCTCCACATCTAGCATTGTCGTTCTTGAATTCGAAGATTGTCCACTTTATCTCCCAAGTTTTACTCCACCAGTACCTCAACATAATGACACATCGTCTGCATTTGTGCAACCAATCTTCTACACTCACACACCTATCATGGAACCTTTAGGAGGAAAAACAGGCCAAAACCCCACATTTTCAATTCCTCAACAAATTCACCATTTTATACAATAAGGAACGCATAAGAATGATTCTGGTCATTTCCATGGATCTGATAATTCTAGAAATATGATAGAGAAGAGGGAAAATGTAGCATCAAAAGGAAGGCTAGATTTCTTAGAGGAAAGATTAGGGCTATTGAAGCTGCCAAAGTGTTTGGGAGTATAGACGCAACACAACTATGTTTGGTTACCGACGTGATTATTCCTCCAAAATTCAAAGTGCTAGAGTTTGAGAAATATGATGGAACATCTTGCCCAAGGAGTCATTTGATCATGTATTGTAGAAAGATGGTTGCGCATATCCAAGATGAAAAGCTCTTGATGCATTTTTTTCAAGAGAGCTTGACCGGCCCTGCTTCTCGATGGTATATACAGTTAGATGGAGCTCATGTTCAGAAATGGAAAGATTTGGCAGATTTGTTTCTCAAACAGTACAAACATAATTTGGATATGGCTCTAAATCGCTTGGATCTCCAAAGATTAAATAAGAAAAATATTGAAAATTTTAAAGAATATGCACAAAGATGGAGAGAAATGGCAACAAAATTCAACCGCCATTAATTGATAAAGAGTTGACGACTATGTTCATAAATACTCTTCGATCCCCTTATTACAACCGTATGATTGGAAATGCTTCCACAAATTTCTCAGATATCATAACTATCGAAGAAAGAATTATGTATGGGATAAATTATGGAAGAATTGTAGACACAATATTGGAGTTAAGCCAGAAGAAGAGTATTATTTCGAAAAATAAAAAAGGCGAGATCCATGAGATCAGCTATGGCCAAAAGCCATCTTTGAACAATCTAAAGACGCACACTATCCAGTAGCAAATAACAGGTCTCAAAGCTCCTACAATAACTCATATGTGTCAAGGTAGAATTATGGAGCAATACTGAGGCAAACGAATTATTCGTCAAATGCTCAAAATTCTAACTCAACAGATGCTCAACGAATTTTTATAAGTAATTCGAGAAACTATGATCTCATCCCTGTAACTTATACAGAATTGCTTCCACAATTAATCCAAAATAAACAACTCGTTCCAGTGCCTATAGAACTCGTGCAGCCACCATATCCAAAATGGTACAATCCAAATGCACAATGTGATTATCATTCAAGAGCTATTGGGCATACAACAGAAAATTGTTTTGCTCTTAAAGAAAGAGTTCAAGACTTGATAAAGGTAGAATGGCTTAAATTTAAAGAAATAAAAGAAGTACCAGATATCACACAAAATCCACTTCCAAATCATGGCAATCCCACAATTAATGCCATCCATGTCTCTTCAAGATGCATGGAGGATGATAATTTTGTGTACCGATGTTCGAAGAATGATTGCTTATCTTACAATCTAACTACAATATGCTTAACAAAGGAAGGTGGAACTGATGATCATTCTGTAAACATGATTGTTGAAGAAAACTCATCACCATAAGATCCATTCAAGCCAGAGCCCCTACTAGTTTTCTTCAAAGAGCAACCTTCATATGTTCAAACTAACTTGATCATCTCACAACCTTTAACCATCTAAATTCATGTTCCTTACCAATATAAGGATAATAAAAAAGTACCGTGGAATTATGGTGGTCATGTCCTTAAGGAGGAAGCTGCTATAGTGACCAACATCTCTAGAATTAGTGGAATAATGAGAAGTGGAAGGTTCTACAAGCCTGAAACCTTAAAAGAGTCACACGACGAGGGACAACAAGAATCTCGAGTGGAGAAAAGAAAAGCAAAGGAATACCTGGTAGAAGATCACGATAAAGTTTGGGGTGAAGAGCCTATTATAACAAAGGAGAGTTCATCCAGGAAAATGGTATCAGATGAGGAGGCTCACGAATTCTTAAAGTTGATCAAGCACAGTGAATATAAGGCGATTGAATAATAGTTACATCACACGCCAGCTCGCATATCTATATTATCACTGTTCTTAAACTTAAAACCACATCGTAAAGCTGTGATGGATGTCTTAAACCAAGCACATGTGAATCATGATATCACAGTTGAAAAATTGGGTGGAATCGTGGGGAATATTACTGCCTCAAACACTATTACTTTCACAAATGAAGAGATTCCACAGGAAGGTACTAGGCATACTAAAGCACTCCATATAGTTGTAAAATGCAAGCATTATGCGATAGCAAAGGTCTTTATTGATAATGGATCATCTTTAAATATGATGTCAATGTCTACACTCTTGAAGTTACCCGTAGACACGTCTCACATTAAACATAATAACATAGTGGTGAGAGCTTTTGATGGAACCCGAAGGGGAGTTGTGGGCGATATTGAGCTACCTATCAAAATTAGACCTCGTACTTTCAATATAACATTTCAAGTGATGGACATAAACTCAGCCTATAGTTGTCTGTTGGGTAGACTTTGGATTCATTCAGCTGGAGTTATCCTGTCAACTTTGCATCAACTATTGAAGTTTGTTTACTAGAATACACAGGTCTGTGTATTCGATCAAGAGGATGTGTTAGTAACTAAAGCCATTGCCACCCCTTATGTGGAGGCAGCAGAAGAAGTGTTGGAATGTTCTTTTTGAGCCTTCGAGATTGCGAATACTACCATATTTATCCATGCAGAGGACCAAAGTCTTGAACAATCCTTATCAAGAGCTTCAATGATTGTTGCAAAAAAATCATGATAAATGAAGGATTTAATTTGGTAAAGGCTTGGGGAAAAACTAGCAAGGAAGAAGCCAACCGGTGTTTTTGCCCAAGGTACTCGAAAGATTCGGTATAGATTACAAGCCAACTGCTACAGACTGAAAAAATGTTCAGGAAGGAAAAAGAAAGCAAAGGAGTGCCAAATTAGAAAATAGGGAAGTAAACGTTGAAAGAATGATCATACAACATCTTTATGAGACTTTTCAGAAGGATGATATTAAAGCAAATATGTTGGTGCCATAAATGGCAGATCTATCAATCACCACCATTATTGAAGAACACAGAGAGCTTGAGATAGATTCTTTGGTATATCAATGCCCTCCAGGTTTCGAATTAGACAATTGGGAATTTGTAAATCTGTCTATCCGTTTTGAAGAGCCCCGAGAGTAATTTAATCTTCTTTTATTTTGTCTTGTTTCCTAGTAGTTATGCCTAAGACTATAGGAAATTTTCATTTTGTAATAGGGCGTCCTATTTTTGCATTCTCAATAAAAGTCGTTTCTTGTTTTGATTTCATACCATTTACTAGTCCTTTCTCTCTCTCTTTTTCTTTCCCCATTTTTTTTTTCTTTTTGTACATTTATTCAGGATTGATAGCAATATATTTGAAAGCAAAAGCGATAGTAATTTTGAACATGATTTCAATGTCCCAATCTTGAATGTTGAATATGATGAAGATAGCGAGGTCACCAATAACATATCGCCTGAGTTGTTATGTTTAATACATGAAGAGGAAAGAATAACTCTACCACACCAAGATATAATAGAAACTATCAATTTGGGAATAAATGATGAAATCAAGGAAGTTCAAGTGGGAAGTACTTCTAGAGATGAAAGACGGTCTATGCTATTATCTTTACTACATGAATATCGTGACGTATTTGCATGAACCTACCAAGATATGCGAGGGGTTGGATACGAACATAGTTGTACATCATCTGCCATTGAATGATGGATGCAAGCCAATTCGAGAGGAATTGAGAAAGTTAAAGCCCGATATGTTATTAAAAGTAAAAGAAGAAGTAAAGAAGCAACTAGATGCCGATTTTCTCACAGTAGCAAAATATCCTGAATGAGTTGCAAACATAGTGCCTGTTCCTAAAAAGGATGGAAAAGTCAGAATGTGTGTAGATTATAGAGATTTGAATCGAGCGAGTCCCAAAGACAATTTTCCTTTAACACATTAATGTTTTGGTGGATAACACAGTCGGGTATTCAACATTTTCCTTCATGGATGATTTCTCTAGATATAACCAAATCAAGATGGCTCATGAGGATCAAGAAAAAACAACGTTCATCACATTATGGGGAACATTATGCTACAAGGTTATGTCTTTTGGTTTAAAAAATGTCAGGGCAACATATCAAAGAGCTATGGTTACGTTCTTTCATGATTTAATGCATAAAGAAAATGAGGTATTCTTTGATGATATGATTTCAAAGTCTCGTCCCGGAGAAGAGCACGTGGTCACATTACGTAAATTATTCGAACGTTTGAGAAAGTATTAGCTTAAGCTCAATCCATCAAAGTGTATTTTTGGAGTTTCATCAGGAAAATTATTAGGCTTTATTGTGAGTCAAGAATGAATTAAGGTGGATCCATATAAGGTCAAAGCTATAGTTGAAATGAAACCTCTACAAACTCAAAAAGAATTCAAAAGCTTCCTAGGAAGACTGAACTATATATCAAGGTTTATCTCACAATTGACAGTGGCATGTCAGCCAATTTTGAAGCTTCTTCGTAAAAGTAATACGACCAAGTAGAATGATGAATGCCAAGTTGCATTTGATAAGATCAAGTGCTATCTACAAAATCCTCGAATGCTTGTCCCCCCAACGCCAGGTTGTCCATTCATTTTATACCTAACAATACGAGATGAGTCTATGGGTTGTGTTTTAGGACAACATGATATCTTAGGCAAAAAAGAACGGCTATTTATTATTTAAGAAAAAATTCACAAGCTATGTGGCTAACTATTCGTTACTCCAGAAGACATGTTGTGCATTGGCTTGGACAACCCATCGACTTAGGCACTACATGTTATATTACACGACATGACTTATTTAAAAAATGACCCTATAAAGTATATATTTGAGAAGCCCTCATTATCAGGGAGGATTGCCAGATGGCAAGTTCTACTTTCTGAATACGATATAGTCTATGTTACGAAGAAGGTAATTAAATGAAGTGCTCTCGCTGACTATCTAGTCAATTCGCCTTTGGAAGACTATGAACCTATGAGTTTGGACTTTTCTGATGAAAGCATCATGACCATTGATAGAGAAGATGAGTGCTTGGATCCTGAATTGCAGGTTATGTTATTTGACGGAGCATCAAACGAATTAGGACATGGAATTGGGGCAATATTGATATCTCCGAAAAATAAATTGTTTCTATTGACAGCAAAATTGTACTTCGACTGTACAAATAATGTTGCAGAATATGAGGTATGCAATATGGGAATTCGATCAACATGTGATATGAATGTGAAAAAGTTGCAAGTTTATGGAGATTCTTGATTAGTCATACATCAGTTGAATGACGAATGGGAGACTCGAGACCCTAAATTAGTTCCTTATAAAAAGCATATACTTCAATTATGCCAAGATTTCATGGTGGTTACTTTTGAACATATTCCACGAGATAATAATCAGGTGGCTGATGCATTAGCAACCTTGTCTGCCATGTTTACGGTTGAATTAAACGAAGAAGTAGAGTTGATCAAGATTGAAAAATGAGAAGTTCCGACATATTGTCTCTACAATATTGAAGAGGAATTAGAGGAAAAACCATGGTATTTCAATATTAAGCGATACATACAATATAGAGAGTATCCTAAAGGAATCTTGGAGAATGACAGGCGAACTATAAGAAGATTGGCTATGAAATTCTTTTTGAATAGAGCAGTACTATACAAAAGGAATCATGATATAGTTCTTCTTAGATGCGTTGATACGAAAGAGGAAAACAACATTATGAAAGAAGTCCATGATGGTATTTGTGGAACACATGCTAACAGTCATATGATGTTTAGACAAATCCTTCATGCTAGATATTATTGGCTAACAATGGAATCTGATTGCATCAAATATGCTAGGAAATTCCATAAGTGTAAAATATACGTAGATAAGATCCATGTCCCAACATCCTCCTTACATGTTGACAACACCATGGCCTTTTTTCGATGTGGGGAATAGATATTATCGGTCCAATTGAACCTAAAGCTACTAATGGACATTGCCCTAAAGCTACTAATGGACATTGCTTTATTCTAGTAGCCATTGATTATTTCACAAAATGGTTGAAGCAGCTTCGTACCGTAATGTCAAGAAGGAATGTAATCCTTCAATTCATCAAGAAAGATTTGATTTGTTGATATGGTCTTCTAGAGAGGATAATCATAGATAATGCGAGGAATTTGAACAATAAGATGATGGATGAGTTGTGCAAGAAATTTCAGATCAAGCATTTTAATTCGACAACTTATCATCTAAAGATGAATGGCGCCGTAGGGCAGCTTACAAGAATATCAAAAGGATTGTAGAAAAAATGATAGCCACATATAAAGACTGGCATGAAATGCTTTCGTTTGCACTACATGATTATGCAATTTCCAAATTTCTTGCACAAAAGAAACTCTTCTTAGTTTATCTTTCTCTTTTCCTCATTCTTTCTTTCACATGCACTTCTCACAAGTTATTGATGTTTTTCAAGCATTTCTCCTATGATTTCTAAAGCAAAGCAAGCATATTTTCAGCTTATGAGCATTAAATAAGCCTTAATTCTAAGGCTTATCACATCCACACTAAAATTCAAGTTCTACTTTCCCAAGCTAAAACTCATAAAAAACAACTAAACTTTGGCCATAAGCTCAGACATAGAAGCATGAATAACATTGCAATGTACTATAATTCAGAATTAAAGCCAAATTTCAACAATTACAAGCTCTAAGAGTTCAACTACTCAAAATTCACTATAATAAAATCTAAACTCTAAGGAATAGTCTTGAAACGACAACAAAATAGGAAGGAGGGAGAGAGAAACTCTTGGACGCGTGTCAATCCTCATCCCCGTGTGAAGTCCCGCAATTTCGAGCTTAGAATCCCTTCCTTGTTCTCAAAAGTACTCTCTAGGTCCCAAATACATGATGTGAATCGAAACTAGGGTGAATTCTCTCCAAATGGCCTCCCCGAATTTGTAGCCAAAAAGAACTTTTTATAATAATCGTGACGACGTCGAGACGCTGTACCCTAGCCGCGTGATCAATTATGGAAAAGTTGGTAGCATTAAGACACTATAACACTGTTGGGTTTTGTGTCCTAAAACTCGTGGTTTTGTAAACTAAATGTATATTCTATTTTACTATAAATATGTTATTGAGGTTTATTCAGTAAATGTGTTATTGAATAAAGTGAATTGTGTATTCTATAACCCAAATCCAATGAACAAAGAACCCTTGGCTATAGTATGTATACTTGAACTTTATGTATGACATAAAAGTGGATCAAGTTCGAGTAATAGCCAAAATGGTCTATAGTATAAGAATAAGGCTGGGTACCTTATTCTGGGGACACTATGGACGCGGCCCACTTTGTATAGTACTAACGATGTGATCCTGAATCGTTCATGTGGAGACATGCGAGTGGGGGCGTCCTATGCAATGAGTTTGCATAAGACCGGACCGCGAAATAGTCACTTAGACTTTATAACTCCGTTTACTGTTTTAACTGACTATATTCATACGATGACCTAGGTAACTCGATCTTAATCCTGAGCGTGCTATGAACTCCTGTTTATTTGGGATTATCCTTAGATTTGCATGGGTGAGAGTGGCCCGAGATCGCCGACTCAATAAGCCTCCCATTTTGGGGATAAGACCGGATAGATAGTTGGGAACATAGTCATGCGAGATGGAATTCACTCCTACCTGCTTTAAGGATTAGTAGAGAGGTTGTTCCCTTAAGTGCTGACTCCGGGTCTTGAACAATGGGCCCACCCTCTCATTGGCCCGAGAGGGATTCGGTTTGTTGGTTGGACCACAAATCAATTGTTCATTAGAGGATCAGTGGGACTTAAGGAACAAGAAGTAATTACAGGGGTAAAACGGTTTATTTGACCCAGCTGTAATTACGAACGACCTGTGAAGGATCGACTTACTAATCATGGTTATATCGAGTGGACAGAAATATATCTATAGTGAGGAGAGTGCAGCCACTGGGCTTTAGTGGAGTGTCCCGGTGGTTAACGAATGTTGATTAGCTAGGCTAAAGAGTTTGGCCGGTTAATCTCGTATCGTTGGAGCTCATGATCTGTAGGTCCATTAGGTCCCCTTACTAGCTCAGACTAAGCCTTGGAATAATTTGAGAGAAAAGAATTTGAATTGTTCAAATTCGGTTTTGGGAGTAAACGTTAATTATATGCGATATACTTAACGTACTATAATTTAATTATGAATTAAAATCACAAGGAAGAGAGAGGAACATATTTAAATGTGATTTAAATATTTGTTCGGTTTAATACGTGAATAGGGATTCATGTACAAATGATTGGTCATAAAAGAGAGGGATTGATCTAATTATTTAATTAATATTTGATATTAAATTAAATAATTAAATTAATTAATTAAATGGTTTAATTGATTAATCAAGTTTTTTTTTGATTTAAACTTGACTAATTCCAACCAAATGTTGTCTTCCAAAAGAAGACAAGTGTTGTCTTCCAAAGGAAGACAAGTGTTGTCTTCCAAAGGAAGACAAATGTTGTCTTCCATAGGAAGACAAATGTTGTCTTCCATAGGAAGCCTAATGAGGTTTCATTAGTGCCTATAAATGAGAAGAAACACAATGGAGAAAGGAGATTAGAAAAACAAGAGATTTTTGTAGAAAACTCTCTAGCTTTTTTATCTTTACTCATTCTTCTCCCAATTTCTCTCAATCAAAGATCCCACAATCCATTCCAAGGGCTGAGAATAGTAGGGAAGACTCTAGTGGTGGTCCAAGTATTGTTGGTGATCCAAGATTTACAAAGAATTTGGAGAATTTGAGCTACAAAGGTATGTGTTCATACTTTCTGGTTTTTTCCAGTTTTGAGCATGTTTTTGTTTGGTTAAATTGATGTACTTTGAGTGCTCGAGATCCGAAATTGCTTCCGCTTTCTTAATATTAACTCCATCAAACACATTGTCTCAATGCTCCGTAAAATCAAACCCTCGTTAGCATGTTTATAGCGTTTTGACTCTATGAAGTAGCGTCTCGACATTATGCGTGCGGAAATCCTAACTTGTGAAGTTGCACATATGTGTCTCAACGCTCTCCAGAGCGCCTCAACTCTCTGGCCTTGGGTTTTCTGACTCAATTCTTTTCTCTTCTTCACTTGATAGCTCCAATTGAAGTCAAATTGCTTCCTTTTTCATCATAACCTTTTCCTTTTGCTCGGTTTTGCCTTGTTAGTTTAAAATCTACAAAATACACACAAAGAGCATCAATAGTATACTTTAAAACCATAAATTATCAATAATTCAAGCCTATGAAATAGCACACTTTCGTGCACTATCATTCAGCTTTCAAAATATAATCTAAAATCAGCGAAAATGACATATTTAAGAGCGTAACCTCTGCAACATTAAAGACATAATCAACCACTACTCAAATATAACCTAAAAGTTATGAAAAGACTTAAAAACTAAAAATTGCATAATCGAAGGACATAATCAGCCTTTGTAAATTCTCATACATAAATTAGCTCCATTTGAAGTAGTTTGAAGGGTAGTCATTTCATTAATTGATGCTTGACTTGCTTAGATACAAAATTGAAAGTGTGGGGACCTATTAGACATTTTTAAAGTTCATTGACCTATTAGACACAAAATTGAAAATTCAAAGACCTATTAGACATTTTAAAAGTTCATGGACCTCTTAGGCCCAAAATTGAAAACTCAAGTACTTATTAGACATTTTTAAAGTTTATGGACCTATTAGACACAAATTGAAAATCCAGGACCCCATTAGACTTTTTTTAAAGTTCATGAACTTTATTTAGACATAAATTTGAAAGTTTAAGGACTAAACTTATATTTTAATCTAAATAATATCATACTATTTCGAAAAGGTTGAAAAACTCATTATTCTAATCAATTTGACATTGGCAAATATTAGTACTAGACAAATAAATATGCATGCACTAGTGTAGATAAGTAAGTTAAAACTTAAATATTTCGATTGTGAAGGTATACTTTTGAATTTATTAAATTCAAGATTCAAATAATTGACCAAAGGTGTGTTTGGATTAAATTTGGGAGTAATTATGAAGGAAAAAATAATTTAAAAAAATTCTAGAGTGTTTGACAACAAAAATTAATCACACTTTTGAAATAATTAGATTGGTTAGTAATTAGTTTATAAGTAATTAAAAAAAAAAAAGTTATCCTAAAGTGATTCTGAGTCAATCATTTTAGAATTCTAAAATTCATATGAAAGAACTCAAAAATGCTAAAATGGTAAAATTGTTCTCAAATTTTAAAGCTTCTCCTCTTCTTTTCTCTTTATTGTATTCAGACATTTGGTTGGACAAAATTGTGTCAAAAATCACTTTTAAGAAGTTATAACTAAACACACAAAATTAAAATCATTTTAATGAAAGTTTTTTTTAAGAAAAAACATTTTTCTAAAAAGTGTTTAAACTAATAGGTATGTCAAACTCACTCAAATGTACAAAATGATTTCTAATTTTTTTAGGAAATTCTTTATTTCAGGTTTAATCTTTTAAAATTTTCAATTGTACTCTTAATGTATTATCAATTAGATTATTTTTTAAACAATTATTAATAAAAGGTTGATGTATCATTAAATTATTATTTTATAAAAATATTCAATCATGTAAACACCGCTTAGATGCTACTTGACATATGAAATATCCAACCCACATGCACGTCGACAAAATCCATTTTCTCTAAGTGATATACATGCTCACTTGTTTAAATATGTTGATAAAATAATAATTTAATAACACATAAATTTTCTTGCAATAAATCTTAATTGTTTTTTACTAAGAGATAATTAAAAGATTTAAAAGCCAAAGTGAGCATAGTTCAGTGCCAATTGATAATTGACATGTATCATCGATCAAGAAGTTAGAGGTTCGAATCCTCTTACTCCCAAATGTTGTTGAACTCAAAAAAAAAAAATTAATAAATAAAAAATTTATAATATATTAAAGGTAAAATGGAAACTTTCAAAAATTAAGGACTTCAACTTAGGTAGAAGATTAGAAAATGTTATTTTATATATTTAAGTCAACGCCAACCTGCAACATAGTTTAATTGGTTAAGATATGGATCTTCGATCAAGAGATCAGAAGTTCAAATCTTCTTACCGATTGAATTAAGAAAAAAAACAAAAAAGCCAAAACCATTTAAAATAAAATTGCCACCCTACCCCTTTTAAAAAAATGAAGTGTACTTGTTGGCATGGCTTTCGGACAGCTTTGATCTTATCCGTACGGATTGTTAAACAATGAATGCATCTCTCGGCATGTGTCATTGAACTACACGTAGTAGTTTGGAGGTTTCCGTACTTATCCAATACTTTAGGGACCATTTCTTTTTTTTTTTTTTGCCTCCACTTTAATCAATCAATTCTATGAGTTTTGGGTTGTACTAAAAAAAAAACTTAACTTTTGCCTGGCACCCTATGCACTTATTTATAATTTAAGCCTATTTTCCTTATTTATAGAATAATATATGTCGGTAATTGTTGTTGCCAAATTTTGGACAGGAGAAATATCACCTGACCTCCACGTGACAACGACGGTGAATTTGTATTATTGGGGGAAGAACGCGGCCTGCAAGATAAGAAAAACCTAGACACCGGTGTGGTGTAGACCACACAGGCTCCGATGCTTAAGTCAGAGAGAGTTTTGAGAGAATTTGAGAGTTGTAGGAGAGTGTTGTAAGCTGGAATGAACTTACATTGCTCTCCCGGCGAGGGAGAGTTTAAATAGCTTCCTTCCTAGGGTTTTTCGTGGGTTTCCGTCTTCGAATGGGGAAAGGAAAGGCCGAATTAGGCTGGACCGAGGGCACACGAGCCATGAGGGACCAAGGAAAGGCCCAAAATTGGGCCTTGCCAAACTGGTCAGCCTCGGCCGACCATGGGCTTGGGCTCTCCGTCTTTGAATGGGGAAAGGAAAGACCGAATTGGGCTAGACCGAGGGCACATGAGCCATGAGGGACCGAGGAAAGGCCCAAAATTGGGCCTTGCCAAACTGGTCAACCTCGGCCGAGGCCAACCATGGGCTTGGGCCGAGCCCAAGCCCCGGCTTCATCCCACCGATGCTTATACCACGGCAGGGCCCAGAATGGGGCCTTGCCATGTGGTCGGCCGAGGCCTACCACGGGCTTGGGCTTCGGCCCAAGCCCGTTTCTTCGTCACTTCTCATCCTGGGCTGGTCTCCTGTCGGTTTTGGTCCATTTTGACTTCGTATGGGGCTTCTTTCCTTGTTTGATCCTTCACTACAGCCCTTCAGCTAGGCCATTCTTGTTGGTCCAATTTCACCCATAACAGTAATATTTTTTTATTCTAAAAAATAAAAATATGATTTAAATTCTATTCCTGATGTGTATTCTATTTTCATTATATTTCTAAAATTTTAAATATTCCATTTTAATTCTAAATTGTTTCATAGAAGATCACTACACTTCTTACCATAATCTTCTTATGAATTATTTAATAGAAACTTCACATATGTACATATTTATTCCATTTATTTAATGAGCAATTGTATGTGAAAACAAATATGTTTTGTTGAGTTCAACGATTGAGGAAGTTGGAATTGAACCATCGACCTTTAAGATGATAGTTGGTATTTTATAATATCCATTAAACTATGCTCGAATTGACATATGAAAACAAATATTTGATGTTACATCTAGTGGGAAAATTTTTTGTTTTGTCGTTTTGAAATAGGATTAGATTATTTGTTAAATGATTAATGAAAAATAAACAATGATAACTATAATGGCTTTTTTTGTAAAGTAGAAGAAAAATTTAATGACCAAAATAAAATAAATGTGAAAACCTAGAAACCAAAATAAGATGGTTAAATTTTCAATTGCTTATGAGTTATACTTTGGTTTCAAATAGGTCCTATGGGTTTAAAATTTTCAACTAAATTAGTTCCGTATAGTTTTGAGCTTAGTTTTAATTTAGTCTCTATAATTTTAAAAGTTTCTAATGATCTATATAGTTTCATTAAACCTTATAAATCATTCTTGAACCAATTGTTACTTATTTATTTTTTCTATTCTTTACTCAAATCCTAAACCCCAATAAAATTAGATAAATAGAAAACATCTATCTGTGCTGCTACATAATAAAAAACAAAAAACAAAAAGTGTCATGTATTCAATATGGCTAAGACAATGACAATTTTTTTAGGTTTATGATCAAATTGGAACTTTTCAAATTATAGAGATCAAATTGAAACTAAAATAAAACCATAAAAATTAAATTGAAGGTATTATAACTATAGAAACTAAACTAAAATTAACTAAGTCCAAAACCTTAACCTTCTTACGAATTTTTCATAGTAAATGAAAATGAGACGATAATTATATTAAGAGAAAAGGTCAATTAACCAAAAAAAAAAAAAAGAAAAGAAAAAAAGTTACTATTGACTATTGTTATGCTTTGCAGGTGATTACAAATCCTCGTCATCTCCATCACCACACAAATGATCTTAATCCTGACCGCCGACCTTACTAGAATAGTTTAACCTTAAAAAAGAAATTAGTCAATAACATTGCAATAATTGTTCCTTAAAAGAAAAATTATTAGTTTAATTTATACGTCATTATAAATTTAATCTATATACTTTTGAGCATCTCTCTAATTATTTTAATTTAATAATATTTCAATTACGTACGTTGGAAGACTTTACGTTAGGTTTATGTTCCGTATTTGTTCTTAACACTGACTATCAAAATATCGAAAAGACACTAGCTAATTGGCCTTTTGACTTTCCCTTATGCTAAGCTTGCTAAACATGGTAAGTGGTTGGCTATGTCTTACATTTTCCATATGCGGAAAATGAGTGAGCTCTGTTGGCCAAAGTTATGCTGATTGTTCCCTTGAGAGTTCGATGAAGTTGCTTAATTGGTCGAGTTACTTATAGTTGAACAAGTCGGAGCATTCATAGAATTCTAAGCATAAATCAATTAAGATTGAAAAAAAATGTCTCTATTAAGCCAATTCGAACATAGCTCAATGAATAAGACAGTGATTATCATTTCAAAAATCGACAGTTGATTCCTCTACCCAATTGTTGAACTAAAAAAGAAAATCTCTATTAAAAGTTTATTTTTGGTGATTAGAGGGTTCTACCCACCAAGAACTAGAAGTTGATAAGAATTAAGAGCAAATGAATTTTTTCCCCTTCCTAAAACACGATGTTGTAACTTGTTAAAATGATTTTTTTTATAAATTAAAATAAAATGATTTTTAAAAACAGCTTTCCGAGAATCAATGGAATTCTCTGGAACACGTGGGGATTTTTTTAAATATATATATATATTTTTATTTTTGAAAAGAGGGAATTGTGTAATTGATCCATAGTGTTGGTTGATGTTTGGTTTGAATTCTTGACTTGATTTTAAAACTCCTAATGTAACTATTAAAATGAGAACAATATCGAAGATAACTAAAAGTGAGGAAAACTGAAATTTATATGGTAAGTAAGGATCAAAGAAGTAGAGTTGAGGGTATTTTATCTCATCCCTATATATATGGTATCTTGGGCACAACAGTCTCGTTCTTATATCCTTATTTTTAAGGAAAAAAAAAAGACTTATACCCCTCAACTTTATGAATTGAAACAATTAAAATTTTAAACTGTCTACGTGAATCAATTTAGACTATTTGGTTAGTGATGGTAACTATTTTCAATTGAATTTAATTTAAAATCAACTCAAAATTATTTAAAAAATTATTTTTCTCCAAAAGTCATACCAAAATAGCAAGAAAAATTATTACATAACCTTTTTAAATTAGTAGAGAAAACTAGAGGAAGAACAAAAGATAAAAAAACTGCTCATATTAATAAAAGTCGATTAATTTGATTCAAACATTTTCCTCTAATATTATGTTAATTCTTGCAGTTCACGTTTAAGAATTATGTGTTAATGGATTTAAAATGAAATTCTAACCAAAGGTTTAAATTTATTCACTAATAAAAATTTAAAGGTTTTAATGAATTATAATTCATTCAACTTATCTCAAAATTTAAGGGTATAAATAGATTTTTTTTCCTTAAATTTTGTTATAAGAACATCTCACCCTTTGTGCTCTTGTACATTCATATTGATCTTTATCATTTAAGATTCAACACGTGTCCATGATTTAACATATAATTTGCACAATATGAAATCCAAACTGTCGTAAATCCAAAATGTCGTTCAATTATGTTAAAAGTCATCTTGATTCTGCAATTTTATATTGAAATTATTATTGGCTTCATCATGTTGGTGGACTAAGCCCTTTGTTTTTATATTCTTTATAAGTTTTATGATATTGTCCGTATGCATTAAAATGAATTGCCCCCATTCTGTTAGAGTATTGATATAACTAAATTTATCGTAACCCAACAGCTTAAGCTTTTGGATTGATTGGTGATTTAACATAATATCAAAGTAGGAGGTTGTGAGTTCAAACCCAAGTGTACTGTAACCCATCAACTTAAGTTTTTGGGTTGATTGATGATTTAACATATTTGTGCCCTATAGATGACATTGTTATTTAATTAAAATATGTATAAGCTTTCAAAAAAATAAAAAAATATAGCGGTGGGTTTTGTGAACCGTACATATCCTACACTTGGGGACTTTTGTCATCACTCATCTCTTACTATATAGTATGAAATATTATCCCATGTTATCAAAGTACAACGAAACTTTTTCATACGTCAAAGTAAGTATAGCTCAGTGATAATTAACATGTACCTTCGACTAAAAAGTTAGAGGTTAGGATCTCCTTACTTTCAAATATGTTAGAACTCAAAAAAAAAAAAAAAAAAAAAAAGAAAAGAAAAAAAGAAAACTTTTCATATACTAGACCGTGGTTACTTATAGCGAGCTTGGTTTTGTAAAGTTAAGATCCCTAAAATTGGTTATAACTGGATTTCCTCAAAATGATAATTTAAGATATTTTTTTTGCATTTATCGAAGCTCAACTAAATTCTCTACTTACAAATTTGCAATGACGGGCATAATTTAATTGTTGAAGTTGTTTCGACAAATACAACACAATAGGGTTAAGTAAATATTCAATCAATTTTTCTTTTTTCATAGTTCTTCAAATGTTTATAGCGGGTTTTTAACCTCTACCGAGTAAATTAAATTGGCTCATTAGCCTTGATCAACAATAGATCTTATAATAAACATTTGCATGTGGTCGACATTTACTTATCAAACTCTTCAACTCCTTCAATTTTAAAAGGTGGGAAGTTTAGGAAATACTTCATAAATTCAACTCATATCCAATCAAAACTTTAAAGTCATCTATTTTAATATTTCTTTATGGGAAAAAAATAGTTCAAAGAACTCTAAGAGTTCATGAAAGGGTAAGGCAGACTATATAATATATAGTTTATGTCTCCAACAGCCTTGCAAGTTTGTATAGAAAAAAAGATCATACAAAGTTGACCTAATAAAAACTATATACTTTATATAAGATTGTGGGTCATCCTAATAATATCATACTGTGTTGGATTAAGCACTTAGGATATGTTATTTGCAGCCAAATGAGGTCAGCCAAAGCATAATAATAAGATATTGGTTTGGGGAATTAATTGAAATAGAATTGGGGAAATTGGGGAAGAATAAGTTCATATATACAATTTGTACTTCATTGACTTTTTGTTTTTTTTTGTTTTTGTTTTTTGACAATATGCACTTCATTGACTTGGAATATGCAATAGAGTTGAACATGTGGGAGTTATCAGTTGGCTGGGAGGTTGGACAATATAGGTTTTTTATTTTTTTCTTCAACAACGTAATATTTGGAGTTCGAACTTTGAACTTATAGTTTAATTATGTTCAAATTGGCAATATAGATTAAATCATAAGTGTTAATATTGATGTGGCACATCAAGACTAAAAAATGATGATTTGACAATGAGTAATATAAAAGAGTAGGATAACTAAATAAAACAAAGGCAAACAACTTTAAAAAATCGCTTTAAAACGTATTCCATTGCTCAATCTCATCAATTTTTCTGGTTCGTTTGTCCCTTATTTTATTTGAATAGTGTACTATTTAGTGATTGTCATATATGTTAAATTATCAGTTGTTAGTATTAATTAGACATTGAGAGTCTTATTAGGTTAAAAAAAAAATTAACAATGTAATTAAAATTTTTTTAATTTAGATAAACTAAATTTAATTAATAGGCATAATCATCCTAATTTAAAGGAAAAATTATAATTAAAACCACCAATATAGTCACCATTCAATTGGTCAGAGCTTTTATTTTATGCATAATTATGAGAAGGTTTAGATGTACACAACTATACCAATTTGTCAAAGATTGATGGTCTAGTGGGGAGCTGGTATAAACAAGAAAGGTGGAAAAGAAACTTTGACAAAACAATTATAATTTTTTAAAAATAAATGTTGAGAGTTACTCAGTTTAGTTGTCAGAAATTTTTAAGATTTTAAAAAAGCTTTTAAAAGCTAGGGTTTATAAATTTTTTTTAAAAAAAAGTATAAATAAAATGATTTTAAATGAAAGTTAAAGACAAAATGGCTAACAAGTGGCTGAATATTCTCATTTCGATTTTGCTTTCTTGTATTTGACTTCTGAAAATTCATGAATAAGATATTAAGGTGTTCTTTATTTCTTATTTCCCAATTTTAGAAACATATAAAAGTATAACTCAATTAAAAAATAATAAAAAAAACATATAAAATTGTTTTTTTTTCCAAAGTCTAGAAATTGAAAAAATATAAAATTGGATAGAGTGAGAGAGATGACATTGTTGCCTACCAAAATTGAACTACATTTGAATGCTAATTTTTTTATTATTATTATTATTTAAATTTTACTTTGGGGCTGAAATTGTATTAAATAATGGTTTTATATTTGTTTTAATGCATGTTATATATTTTATTATATTTTATGTAATAAATTTTATTTCAACTAGAAAACAAGAAACAAGAAACAGTTATCAAACACATGTTTGTTTTTTTTTTATTATTTTTTTAAGAAACAAGAAATAGAAATAGTTATCAAACATGTTTCTGTTTTTAGTTCTTAAAAAACAAAAAACAAAAAATAGGAAACAGGAAATGAAAACATTATCAAACGAGCCCATAGTTTATCAATTCTCAATCAGTTAAAAAATTTAAAAGGTCGCGCCCCGTTATCAAACGATTTCGTTTTTAATTTTCTATTTTTTAATTTTGTACTTGTTTTCTCTCAATTTCTTTACTATGGGTTTCGCCTTTTTTTTAAAGACATTTGAATTCTTAGTTAAATTCTAAAAAAAAAAAAAAAATTAAAAAACTATTTTCTTTAAGTTTTCAAAACTTGGCGTGGATTTAGAGAACATTGTTAGAAAGTAGATAACAAAACAAAGAAACTCATAGGTGGAAGGCCCCTTTGATAATCATTTAGGCTCCGTTTGATAACCATTTGGTTTTCGATTTTTGGTTTTTGAAAATTAAGCTTGTTTTCTCCCAATTTCTCTACCATGGTTTTCATCTCCCTTAAGGAAGCATTTGAATTCTTAGACAAATTCTAAGAACAAAAACTACTTTTTGAAAACTACTTTTTTTAGTTTTTAAAACATGGCTTGGTTTTTGAAAACATAAGTAAAAGGTAGATAACAAAACAAGTAAATCCATGGATTGGAGTAGTATTTATAAGCATAATTTTCAAAAACCAAAAACCAAAAACCAAATGGTTATCAAACGGGGCATTAATTTTTGGTTTTGGTTTTTGAAAATTATGCTTATAAACACTACTTCCATCTATGATTTTCTTATTTTATTATCCTACTTTTTACTAGTGTTTTCAAAATTCAAGCGAAGTTTTGAAAACTAAAAAAAAAAACTAGTTTTCTGGTTTTGGAATTTGGCTAAGAATTCAAATGTTTCCTTAGAAAAGATGAAAACCATTGTAATGAAATTTGAGAAAACAAGCACAATTTGCAAAACCAAAAACTAAAAACCAAGGCTTCATTTGATAACAATTTAGTTCTTGATTTTTTGTTTTTGAAAATTAAGCTTATTTTCTCCCAATTTCTCTACAATAGTTTTCATTTCTCTTAAGTTAACATTTTAATTCTTAGTCAAATTCCAAAAATAAAAACAAGTTTTTGAAAACTACGGCCCCGTTTGATAACCATTTGGTTTTTACTTTTTAGTTTTTGAAAATTGTGTTTATTTTCTCACAATTTCTCTACAATGGTTTTCATATTCTCTACAAATCTTTCTTAAGGAAGCATTTGAGTTTCTAGCCACATTCCAAAAACAAAAGCAAGTTTTTGAAAATTACTTTTTTTAGTTTTCAAAACTTGGCTTGGTTTTTAAAATATATGTAAAAAGTAGATAAGAAAATATGGAAATCCATAGGTGGAAGTAGTATTTATAGGCTTAATTTTCAAAAACCAAAAACCAAAAATAAAAAACCAAATGGTTATCAAACGAGGCCTACATTTTTTAGTTTTCAAAAACTTGTTTTTTGTTTTTGGAATTTCGTTAGGAATTCAAATGTTTTCTTAAAGAAGATAAAACCATTGTAGAAAAATAATGAGAAAACAAATACAATTTTCAAAATTCAAAAACCAAATGGTTATCAAATGGGGCAAAACTTTTAAAACCATAAAATATTTCATATGGAAATTCTTAGTTTATAATATGACATATCCATTCAACAAATGTTTTGTACATGGTTATAACTAAACATATGACAAATAAAAGCAACAAGAAAATATAACAATCGTACATGTAACATAACCTTAAAATAAATAGCCAAAGATTTAACTAATTTACATGTTGCCATATTTTACTTCATTGCATTAATATTTATCCACTAGTAGGGTGAATAAAAAGTAGGGTTTTATGATTAATTACAAATTTACAAGGCGTATGAACTGAGAGCGACTTCTTCAAATTCTATGTTAAATCTTAAATGTAATCTTTGGGATATACGATGGGACCTTTCACTGTTTGAACCTCCAATATGCATGCGGCGAAACTGGATTCTATTCCATTCTCTCTCATTATCTTTCTTTATTATTTGGCTTTTCAAAAGCTTTTACAATGTCAATGCCCACTTCAATATAAATACCTCAACTCCCCACCTCCCCATTACAATACTTTTGTTAGTTTCTTCAATATTCCCATAAAAACTACAATTGTAAACCAAAAAAATGTCTAATAATGTTGAGGGTTCCCCCGGAAGCTCGATGCATGGAGTGACTGGGAGAGAGCAAACTTTTGCGTTCTCAGTAGCTTCCCCAATTGTCCCAACTGATACAAGTGCGAAATTTGCTTTACCAGTTGATTCAGAGCATAAGGCGAAGGTGTTCAAGTTGTTCTCCTTTGCGAACCCCCACATGAGAACGTTTCACCTTTCATGGATCTCGTTTTTCACATGCTTCGTTTCGACGTTTGCTGCAGCCCCTCTTGTGCCCATCATCCGTGATAACCTAAACTTGACGAAAGTTGACATTGGGAACGCTGGAGTTACGTCTGTGTCTGGGAGTATATTCTCTCGTCTTGTAATGGGCGCTGTTTGTGACCTTTTGGGGCCTCGCTATGGCTGTGCTTTTCTCATTATGCTGTCTGCTCCAACTGTTTTTTGTATGTCCTTTGTTTCCTCTGCTAGTGGTTACATTGCGGTTAGATTCATGATTGGATTCTCTCTTGCTACCTTTGTGTCTTGTCAATATTGGATGAGTACCATGTTCAACAGTCAGATCATTGGGCTTGTCAATGGCACTGCTGCTGGTTGGGGCAATATGGGAGGAGGAGCCACTCAGCTCATTATGCCTCTGTTGTATGATATTATTAAGAGAGTTGGTGCTACTCCTTTCACTGCTTGGAGGATTGCCTTCTTCATCCCTGGTTGGCTTCATGTTATTATGGGTATTTTAGTTATGACTCTTGGCCAAGACTTGCCTGATGGCAACCTTAGCAGCCTTCAGAAGAAGGGTGATGTTGCCAAAGATAAATTCTCCAGTGTAAGTCTCTTTTCACTATTATTTTCTTCTTTTACTCTTTAAAGAAAATTAATAGTTAATCTCATGGCCTTCATTTTACTCTTCTATAGGTGCTATGGTATGCTGTCACTAATTATAGAACTTGGATCTTCGTCCTCCTCTATGGCTACTCAATGGGGGTTGAACTTTCCACTGATAATGTTATTGCTGAATATTTCTACGATAGGTCAATTAAATACTCCCAACTAACTATTTTCTTAACCTTTTGGGTTAAGTGGTGATTTAATTAATATGGTATCAGAACAAATATTGTCTGGTCATGTCTTTATAATTGATATTGATAATCACTTATTTGTTTGATCTTATGCTAACAGGTTTGACCTAAAGCTGCACACGGCTGGAATTATTGCAGCAACATTCGGCATGGCTAACCTAGTGGCTCGACCCTTTGGAGGCTACGCTTCCGACTACGCAGCTCGATATTTCGGGATGAGAGGAAGACTATGGACTCTATGGATCCTCCAAACATTTGGGGGAGTGTTCTGCATGTGGCTTGGCAAAGCAAACAAGCTTCCAACAGCAATAGTGGCAATGATCTTGTTCTCAATAGGGGCTCAAGCCGCATGTGGAGCAACTTTCGGAATCATTCCCTTCATTTCTCGCCGCTCTTTAGGCATTATATCAGGACTAACAGGAGCAGGAGGAAACTTTGGATCTGGTTTAACGCAATTAGTGTTCTTCTCAACCTCAAAATACTCAACAGACACAGGGTTGTTCTTGATGGGAATAATGATCGTGTGTTGCACTCTTCCAGTGACTTTGGTTCACTTCCCTCAATGGGGAGGCATGTTCTTACCACCAACTAAACACGTAGAGAAATCAACAGAAGAATTCTACTATGGATCTGAATGGACTGAGGATGAAAAGAAGAAGGGTTTGCACCACCAAAGCATAAAGTTTGCTGAGAACAGCAGGTCTGAACGTGGAAAGCGTGTGGGCTCAGCTCCAACTCCACCAAGCACTACTCCTTCCCACGTTTGAGTCATCAATCCAACAAATATTTCTCAACTCCCAACTTTGGCTATTAGAATATAATAATCTAATCATGTTTCCTTTTTGTATATCTATTTTGTTATTATGTATATTGCACTTTTAATCTATATTTCAAAAGTATTTGCTAAACCTCCCTAGAAGAAACGAACAAAATAGGTTTAGACTTTTCTAAAAGGGATCTAGTGGGGAGTTTTTTAGTATATTCTGGGAATCTTCTCTGTATCTGAAAAAAGTGAGATCAAAGGAGTTTTATAATGGGACTTTGGAGATGCACCCTATCTCTATGGCGTTTTGTGATTGGATCCAACTAAATAAAAGGTTTTTTGATTTTAATATTGAAAATCTAATTGGAGTTTGGGTGATGTCATTTAGGGAAAAGTTTGAGACATTATTGGAGTGGGACAGAGAAACGTTATGATGTAAAAGTCTCAGATGGATATATATTCTGCAATTTCTTATTATGTTGCTTCATCATGTTGATGTGCTAAGTATTCGACTGGATTAAATGAATAATGGAAACCCGTGTGTCTACAATATTAATTGACATTATCATTTAAATATATGTTGGCTTATAGCCTTCGGTTGTGAACCGTTGGCTTTCCAATACTTGGGGAAAGAAAATTTTTCCATTAAATAAAATAATAATCTTTTCGTTGGTATTATTTTATACTCTCATTTTCTTTTCTTTGATTTTTTATATTTTTTTTGTATATTTTAATTTTTATATTTTTTACTAAATTATAAGTTTAATCACTAAACTTTGAGGTTTGTATCTATTTGGTCTATGAACTTTTTCAAAAGTGTCTAATAGGTCTCTAAACTTTCAATTTTATGTTTAATAGGTCTCTCCCTCAACTTTCAATTTTGTGTCTAATAAGTCTCTAACAAATTTAAAAATTTTAAAAATTAATTGATCATTTAGATATAAATTTGAATTTTATGTCTAATATAATGGAACTTTGAAATTTCAATTATGTGTTTAATAGATCCGTGAATTCTAAACAAAAAATTGAAAGTCCAAAGACTAATTAAATTTGTAATTTTGAAAGATCAAAGACCAAATTGACACAAACTTCAAAAGTTTAGAGACTAAATTTGTAATTTAACCTATATTTTTTAGGGTAAAATTATGAATTTAGTCCATAAATTTTAATGGTTGTATGCTTAAAATATTCAAGTTGGTTTGTCAAATTGTGGAGGGTTTGAAATCTTGAGTTAAAAGAAACTTTGTTAACTCATGAACAGAGTTCTTAATCTAGAGATAAAAATGAGAGAAACCAAGTATATGTGAGCTTCAATTTGAGAACTTGTGTGCTTTGTTCACAAAACAGAAAGTTATTGAACTTTTTTCTAAACCATATTTGTACGGTGCTTTGTTTTGAGATATTTTTTCAGGAGGCTAAAATCTCCCATTGTGATGCATATGATTACATGATTGATGCTAAATTCAACATTGACCACAAAACATGAGGAGGTCAAGACCAAAGCACCACTTGTGAAGCAAAATTTCAAATTTGATTCTCACTTCATCCATGGTTGAAAGTATAAAGAGTTCATAAATTAGGCAAGTTGTAAGGTTTGGAGACACTATTGGAAGGAACAACCTTCTTTTTTAAAGGGAAATTCAAGAGAAAATTGATATGAACCAAGTAACCACCATCGAGTTCGAAGCCTCCAATATTGATCAATATTCAAGACTAATCGAGCGCATATCTAGAGAGATCAAGATGAAGAAAAGCTTTATAAGATATAGATCGTCACATGGAAGATCAAGTAGAAAATAATTAGGGGAAGGCCACCAAGAGACCAAAAAAAAAAATCAAGACCTTTACAAGAAATGACATAACTCTTATAGGGAGAATGAGAGGAACACGAAATCATATTTCATAATTTCTTGATGATTCAATAGTAGATCACTTACTAAATTGGAAAATATATCATGTTAGAAAAACTACCACGTTGATTGTACATCTCATGAACTTTTGATATTATTTTATGAATTTCTAATTTTATCATTCTAGGTCATGTTAGAGTAGTAGGGGTATTTCTGTCTTCTACCTAATTGACATCTGGCATTAAGTTAGAATTTATTTAGGGATTTTTTTTGTTAGGTTGCCAGCCCAATACTTTTCCTTATGAAATATAATTTCCTTTTGTTTTGAAGGTTTGGGGATTGAATGCCTATATAAGATCACTTATGCATTAATTGTGATAGATTAGAGGTTTTGAAGATTACTAAAATTTATAGCATAAAGCTTTTCTAATTTCAAGTTCACAAGGGCTTCTTCATACCTTTGCAATTTAATGATTTATAAGTTGTATGTTAAAAATATTACAGTATAATTGATCATTCTATCTTATGAAATATTCAACTCTTGAGTTAAGGAACTTATTTTCTCTCTCTCTTCTTCCAAGCTTTAATCAAGGCGATTTGTAACTAGCCTAATTCTTAAAGGTCCTCGCCATTTGAGTGAGGGTTGTTTGGTTCTTGTAATTTGTAAGCTAACAATCCTTCATCTTAAAGGATCCTTACTTCAAAACTCAAAGATTCCTTATTATTTGGTATCAGAACATCTTTGGTACCATGTCATAATCTAAAAGAGAGCTAAACCTTTAAACACCACACAACATAAAGAATTCTTTACAAAACACTATTTTTTATTTTAAGGACGAATGCTTCAAAAGAGAGGAGAGGATGATATGAATTATATATTCAACTATAGTAGGTCCAAACGAGTGGTAGGTGTGACCACAACTTTAACCCACCAAATACAGGGACATGCATCAGACCTCTACATAGTTTTTCCAACATTATATATTTTCTACTTTGAGTAGAAGCCCTTATGGTTTTACTTTTGGTTTCACCTAAAAAATATCATACCAAATTAGGTAGTCGTCCTTACTTATATATCTATGATCTTTCTCTTGTTTGACTAATATAAGACTTTGATTGCACTCCCAACAAATATCACTACAACAAATCCAAGAGACCTTGCACCTAAAATTGTAGGTGTGTGTTGCTCAAATCTCAACTTGCAATTAGAATATCCCAAAAAATGTTTCCTTTGTATCTCTAACTTTTCCTATTTTATATTTGTATTTTGCACTTTTATCAACCTAAAAGCATGCCAAACCTCCCCCAGCTAAAACCAACAAAATGGGTTTGGACTTGTCTGCTAAAAGATTCCAATGGGGAATTTTTTTAGTGTCATGAGATCTCTTGGTATCAGAAAGGAAAAGCGAGTTGCGTAATCAGAACAGTGGATGAATCCAAAATGGCGTTTTGTGATTAGATCCAACTAAACCCAGCTTTTCTTTTTAATTAATATTAAAAGTTAATTAATTATTGCAGTTTGCTGATATCATCTAAGGCAATTTTTGACTTTGTTCCTTTCTTTTTAAATGGAATACGACGAATACTTTATAATGTAAAAGATCATGTAGACAACACGTTCGCTTAAAAATCTGTCAATTTGAAATTAGAAATTATTGGCTGAGCTAAGCCTTCGTGGATTAAAACAAATGGCTATTTTTGTGTGGCTACAATTTATACTTTTATTTCAATATATATATGTAGGCTAAACCTTGGTTTATGATTCATGAACCGTACTTATCCAACACTTGGGGAAGAAGACCTTTTTCCCGTGGAGCCTTGGCTTTATCATGTTATAACTATCCAATAATAATTTTCTGTGTCTTATTCTAGACTTTCATCTTTCTTTTATTTTAATTTTCATATTTTACAAGTTTAAATTATAATAATCGTGTCAATTAACTTTGTCTTTGAATAAATTAAAAAATTACTATTAGAGTGTTGATATAATTAAATTTACCATAATCTATTAGTTTAAGCTTTTGGATTGATTGATAATTTAAGCCCACAAGTGAGGGGGAGTGTTAGAGTGTTGATATAATTAAATTTACCATAATCCATCAACTTAACCATTTAGATTGATTGGTGATTTAACAGTTACAACTACATCCCTACCCTTTTGATTTTCATTCAAACAAGTTTTTGTCACTAACGCAATTATTAAAATGCTAACGTGACTCCGATGACAAGTGTTTAACAACATGAGAGAGGATATGGTGTTGTAAAAAAGGGTCATCGTCTTCTAGGGATAGAGTAAAAATCTTCTTTAACTACTATAATTGATTGACCCTAAACTTTATCTAGATAAATAAATTTAAAAAATATATATATAAAAATAAAATATAGAGATAGAAAGACTTCAAGATTTGAATTCACCTAATTTATTTATAAAACAATGCCTCTCCCAAGTAAGTTGTTTAAAGTGCTTCTTTTCCTTCTAGTACACTCTCATTGTTATGCCCAGTGAATGTTAGTGGGTAATTAAGGTTGCATCTTTATTCATTATCTTGTGCAATGTGAATGATATATAACCAAATTGACATAATAACATTATTATCAATCTTGTTTGGTCTATTTGATAAACAATAGATCTTATAATAATCAATTAATATGTGGCCGAGACATCCACTTATTATATCCTTGAGCCTAGAATATTTAAAAATATAGGAAAAACTTTAAAACTCAACTCATATTTAATCAATACCTCAAAGTTGTCTCTTTTAATATTATTTTTTGGGAAAAAAAATAGAGCAAATAACTCTAAGAACTCATGAAAGGGTAAGGTAGGCGATATAAGAAATAATTTATCTCACCAAAGACCAAGCAAACGTAGCAATTGGGAAGAGCACTAGCTAGAAATATAGTTGTAGTAGTTTGTGTTGAATAAAAGATGATACAAGTTGACCTCATAAAACCAATAGAGACTTAAATAAGATTGTGGATCATTTTATCATCGTAGCTGCGTAGGATTAAGGACTTGAATATGGTATTTGTAGCCAAATGAGGTCACACTATACGATATTGCTTTTGAGAATTGCCATGGATTTGGAGAAAGTAGGGGACTATAACTCCATATATGATTGGCACTTCATTTGACTTGGAGGAATGTGCAAAAGAGTTTGAATATGTATCAACAATCAATTGGCTGGGTTGGTTGGGAAAATAAAATAGTAATCATCCCATTTGGTCAGAGGTTTTATTAATTTATGAATTTTTTATGAGAAGGTTTAGATGTACAAACTACTGATTTGACAAGTATTGGTTGTTTGTGGAGGGGTAATTTAATTGAAAAAAGGGACATATTATATATTTTCTAAAGTTTGATGAACTATTAGACACAGTCTTACATTGGGTTTGTAGAGTTCAAATCATCACGAAGACTCAGTTTAAGACTCGTTGGAATACCGTTTCGAAGTCCTCCAGATTGAAGGAAATAGAGAAGGGGAGCAAAGGAGTGCTGCACACATGTAATTAATGTTGAGGATCCCACATTGGAAAAATGTAAAGAGACCTCACGATTTATATGATACATGGGTTACCCCTCTTATTGCCAATTGGTTTTGAGATGGAACCCCATGTTTTCTAATATGGTATTAGAGCCTATTAAACCCAAACGGGTATTCGGTCCAAAAATTAAAATTTGGATCTGATCCAAGAATGGTGAACCCAAAAAGATACCATCAATTGGTTTGGAGATGGAACCCCATGTAATCTCTATTAATTAAAGCCAAACATCTAAGAAGGAAGTGCCATGGCATTACCTTAGAGCGATCATGTGGCGCTAGAGCAAGTTGTAAAGAGACTTCTCAGGGTGCCATATGGTGCTAGAGGGCCCTAAAGGGCAGATATTCTCGGAGTGTGCCAAAGGGCACTCTATTAAAAGGCCATGAAGATAATTTGCACACCCAGAAAATTTTAGGGTTCTCCTATTTAAATGATGTTTCTCCCTTTACTTGAGATACAAAGTGATAGAGAGAAGACCGGTGGCAATTCTTACTTAGGTATTAAGGTATACACGATACGACAAAGAGTTTAGGTAGCCATTATCGTAGTACTTAGGAGAGAGCTTTGAAGAGTGATTTGTGAGTATATTTTTGTGTGAAAATAGTGAACAATCATTTTGGAGTGTTCGTGAGAATTCCCTTGTAATCTTCATATAAATCTAGTGGAATTTGTAGTTGTAGAAGACTGAACATTCTCATCCCTATCTTGTTTCTTTTTTTTATTTTGATCTGCTTTATTATGTGGAAGGAGAATTTTTTAGGGTTATAATTGAATAACTCTCCCTTATTCCCAACAACATATATAATTAAGGGTGAAACAAGGAGTGGTTATATCCCACAATGTGATCAATGTCTTTTCCCTATGTCTCAACATCTTCATGCTTTACACTTGAGAAATTTTCATATAAATGTTGCTCATGCCCAATTAAGATTTATGATGAGAGGCAACACTTATGACTTCCACAAGTAGTTGGTAAAATTTTCGCTTGATTGAGACTAGGCTCGAATTGTGAGTAATAATGTTTCCTAATTTGTCATGGATGTTATTGAG
Source organism: Trichosanthes truncata (assembly GCA_033996785.1). Classification (NCBI taxonomy): domain Eukaryota; kingdom Viridiplantae; phylum Streptophyta; class Magnoliopsida; order Cucurbitales; family Cucurbitaceae; genus Trichosanthes; species Trichosanthes truncata. Next base: position 8,306,292 of record JAWPNB010000004.1, read on the forward strand.
GAACTTGAAGTTGTGGGTGAAGTTCTTTCTGTCTATAGCTCTGATACCATGAAAAACCTAGAGATCAGTTTGTAATAATTTGGATGAAAAACCAGTGTATTTCCTCATGTGTTGGCAGCCTTTGCTGCTCTCCTTTATACAAAATAATTTGACAAAAAGAAGAAAAAAGAATCAACAATTGAAGAATCTCAAAGAGTGATTGATGCAGTCAAGGATTTGATTGCCCATTGATCTAAGTAACAGACTATAATACAAGTCAATAAGCAAACTTCCTGTGAAGATGCTGATTTAGCTTGATTTTGGTAAATCTGTTCTGATGGTAAATTGATTGACCATTGAATGTGCTGCTGCTATAAATGCTTGATTTGTGCTGCTATTGTGGATGTTTCCTGATGGAAGCAATTTTGTCTCATGTGTCTGAAGTGCAACTGTGTTGTCTAATACAAATATTAAAACTCTACTACATTTTTTCAAAAAATGCAAACCATCAATATATAATATTTGTAGGTAACTAAATATATAAATTATTAATTAGTTTGTTTAGTAACTACCTTCGACCAAAAGGTTAGATGGTTCGAATCCCTCACCTCCAAATGATGTTGAACTAAAAAAAATAAAGTCTGTTTAGTATTTATAGTATTTATAAAACTTTTAGTTTGCTTATAAACAAATGTAAAAAATTATAATAATTAAAATATTTTGATACAGTACACTTTTGGCATCCTTAAAGTTTGGAGTTAGTGTTTAATTATTTTGGTCTCTAAGGTTTCGAGACACTATAGTCCTTGAGATTTGAAAAATAGTTTTAAATGGTTCTTAGGTTAAGTTGACTCTTAATTGACTAATGAATAAATGACATGACATTGGTGAGGTGGAAGATTTTAAACAAATTCACGATTTTCATTAATTTTAAAATGACGACAACAATCATTTAATCAGTTGTGCGCATGGTATCACGGTCGCAGCTCTTCAACCGTGCGGCACTTGCTCTAACCTGGCGAGCAAGTCAGCCGAACGAAAAACGGAAGTTGCGGACTACTTCCGTATATGGTCTAGCCTCCCCTCGGGTCTCCGGAGAAAATGTTTTATGAAACGTTTGAAAGAAATTACATGAAAATATTTGGAAAGAATATTGTTATACACTAGAAAGCAAGAAAGGGACAACCACGGCTTAATAGCATATAACTCCGGATAGGAAGGTTGGACAACTAGTCATACCCCCCTATAGTACATTTTAGGATTTATGCCTTTGACAGGCTTGAACATGAAAAGTGGCGAGGAGTCATACAGCCACAAAAATACAAGTAAAGTAAAGAACAAAGCTAAACTAAAGACATAAGATGAAAGCATGGCTAAAAGGGGTTGAGATGGGCATGCGGCCACGGGCAACACGCCCTGGACAAGTATGACCGTGACACATGGCAGCAACGAAAAGTGCCAGAAGAAAAGAAGAAGGGTAAAGAAAGAGGAGAAAAAAAGAAGTGAGAGAATGGGGAAGGGAAGAGAGGGAAGGAAAAGAGGAAAAAAAAGCCACTTGAGAAAAGAAATCAATATAAAATAAATAAAAATTTCCACTTAGCAACATCACATTATTTCTCCGTTACTTAACTAACTATCAACTAACGGTTGACTTAACTCATTCAAAACTATTTTCCAAACTATACTGGGACTAAAGTATTATTTTTATAGCTTCAAGAACCAAATAGGCACTAACTTCAAGCTGGACGTATAAAAATTCTGTTTTTCCCTATAATATTTAATTTTTCAGCTATACTTAATTTTATTTTAAAATTATAAACATTAGTATAAAATTTTTACAATATACCATAAAATTATGTTGGAGGAGAAAAATGAAGTTACCACTGATATTATTTATAGGCTAGAAACCAAACCAAATGAAAATCAGGCATGAACAAAGAAGAAATTGATAGTTTAACCTAAACCTTCTATTAGTTGTCTACATGACCTTTATTTCAAGATCATTAGATTATAATATGTTTCAATTATATGCCTCAAAAGTAGGAACAAGTCAACTTTCCCCAGATGATATCAGCAACGCAATCAACCTCCAATATTAAAAATAAGAAAACACTTTGTAGTTGAATCCAAGCACAAAATGGCAAATAAGATGCATCCAAAGTCTCATTATGCAACACATTAACTTTCTATACATAAACATACAAAATACAGATTCTTAAAAACTAAAACAATTCCCACTAGGATCCGTTGCAGCCGAGTCTGAACTCATTTCTTCGGTTTTTGAGCATGCTTTTAGGTAAATAAAAAGTTGCAAAACAGATACACAAAAGGAACCATTATTAGATTATATTCTAATAGCCAAGTTGAGTTGATAAATTTGTTTGATTGACTCAAACATGAGAAGGAGTAGTATTCGGCGGAGTTGGAGCTGAAGCCACACGCTTTCCACGTTCAGACCTGCTGTTCTCAGCAAACTTTATGCTTTGGTGGTGCAAACCCTTCTTCTTTTCATCCTCAGTCCATTCAGATCCATAGTAGAATTCTTCTGTTGATTTCTCTACGTGTTTAGTTGGTGGTAAGAACATGCCTCCCCATTGAGGGAAGTGAACCAAAGTCACTGGAAGAGTGCAACACACAATCATTATTCCCATCAAGAACAACCCTGTGTCTGTTGAGTATTTTGATGTTGAGAAGAACACTAATTGCGTTAAACCAGATCCAAAGTTTCCTCCTGCTCCTGTTAATCCTGATATAATGCCTAAAGAGCGGCGAGAAATGAAGGGAATGATTCCGAAAGTTGCTCCACATGCGGCTTGAGCTCCTATTGAGAATAAGATCATTGCCACTATGGCTGTTGGAAGCTTGTTTGCTTTGCCAAGCCACATGCAGAACACTCCTCCAAATGTTTGGAGGATCCATAGAGTCCATAGTCTTCCTCTCATCCCAAAATATCGAGCTGCGTAGTCAGAAGCGTAGCCTCCAAAGGGTCGAGCCACTAGGTTAGCCATGCCGAATGTTGCTGCAATAATTCCAGCCGTGTGCAGCTTTAGGTCAAACCTATTAGCATAAGACCAAACAAATAATTATCAATATTAATTGTAAAGAAAATGATACGATCAGACAGAATTTTCTCTGATATCATGTTAATTAAATCACCATTGAACCTAAAAGTTTAAGCAGATAGTTAGTTGGGAGTATTTAATTTACCTATCATAGAAATATTCAGCAATAACGTTATCAGTGGAAAGTTCAACCCCCATTGAGTAGCCATAGAGGAGGACGAAGATCCAAGTTCTATAATTAGTGACAGCATACCATAGCACCTGAGAAATATAATATGTATAGAGAAGAGTAAAATGAGTGAATTAGTCCATGAGATCATTAAGTATTAAGTTAATTGAGTAAAATTAGAAGCAAGAAATATATAGTGAAAAGAAACTTACATTGGAGAATTTATCTTTGGCAACGTTACCCTTCTTCTGAAGGCTGCTAAGGTTGCCATCAGGCAAGTCTTGGCCAAGAGTCATAACCAAAATTCCCATAATAACATGGAGCCAACCAGGGATGAAGAAGGCAATCCTCCAAGCTGTGAAAGGAGTAGCACCAACTCTCTTAATAACATCATACAACAAAGGCATAATGAGTTGAGTGGCTCCTCCTCCCATATTGCCCCAACCAGCAGCAGTGCCATTGACAAGCCCAATGATTTGACTGTTGAACATGGTACTCATCCAATATTGACAGGACACAAAGGTAGCAAGGGAGAATCCAATCATGAATCTAACCGCTATGTAGCCACTAGCAGAGGAAACAAAGGACATACAAAACACAGTTGGAGCAGTCAACATAATGAGAAAAGCACAACCATAGCGAGGCCCCAAAAGGTCACAAACAGCGCCCATTACGAGACGAGAGAATATACTCCCAGACACAGACGTAACTCCAGCGTTCCCAATGTCAACTTTGGTCAAGTTTAGGTTATCACGGATGATGGGCACAAGAGGGGCTGCAGCAAACGTCGAAACGAAGCATGTGAAGAATGAGATCCATGAAAGGTGAAACGTTCTCATGTGGGGGTTCGCTAAAGAGAACAGCTTGAACACTTTTGCCTTGTGCTCTGAATCAACTGGTAAAGCAAATTTTGCACTTGTATCAGTTGGGACAATTGGGGATGCAACTGAGAACGCAAAAGTTTGCTCTCTCCCAGTCACTCCATGCATCGAGCTTCCTGGAGAACCCTCCATATTATTAGACATTTTTTTGTTGCTTTACACTTAGAAATACTTTGATCTTTTGTGGGAATGAAAGAGGGGATGAGTTGAGGTATTTATATTGGAATGGGGACTTGAGATTTGGTATTAAGAATGGTTATAGTTGATTATTAGTTAATTAAATTAAGATTTGAGAATAGAATCCAATTTGCCGCATTTTGGGTTTTGAGAAATGAAAGGTCTCATCGTATATCCCAAGGATCAAATAGCATAGGAAGAAGGGAAGGGTTTATAGAAATATTATAGTATGCTAAATGTCAACTCAACGGTCCAAATTTTAATATATGTTATTTTGATACCTTTGGCTTTCAAGTTTTTCACCTCTTAGGCTAGAGGCAAATAGTATAATAATACATTAAAATATGGCAACTTTATTATAAAACAATGTAAACATTTTTAATCTCTGACATTTATTTCCTATTTGATTAAGGTTTTAATAAGGTTAAATTACATTCTGGTCCTAATATTTTAATATTCATAATGTTTTGATATATATGTACGTACATAATATAGGACTAAACTTCCTTCGATTAAAAAAATTACAGTAAAAAAGTCATGAATTTGAGGTTTTTTTCTCTCATTTGCTAATTTTAAAAGTTGAAGGATTATATATATATAGGGCACCCAAAAAAATTATATATATTTATGTAAATACATTTATTGTTCTGATATTGTATGTATGTATATTGTGTAACTTCAATTAGAATATGTACTACCAAAAACTATATGTATGTATATATTGAAAGTTAGAAAAAATTAGAGTCTATTAACTTTTTATAAGTAACTTTTTAAAAAACAAATACCATGTGTGTGTGTGGAAGTATAGATCGTGGATATGCATTTTGTTTTCAAAGTTATAGAAACTTTTTTATTTTAGTTAAGTTACAAGTTTTGTCCATGAATTTTCGAGGTTGTTTTCTAGCAAGTGTTTGAACTTTAAAAAAAATGTATAAAAGACTCATGAACTATCAATTTTGTGTCTAGTAAGGTTCTAAATCTTTAATTATTTGTGTCTAATAGGTTAAAGACCTATTAAAAAGTTTTGAAATTCACCCAACCTAGCTATTAAATCCAATTGAAAGTTCAAATTTCTATTAAACAAGAAATTGTAGGTCTATAGATTTTAAAAATGTTGAATAGGTTAATGACCTATTAAGACTAAAAGTTGAAATTTTAAGATCTATTAGAGACTTACTATGTTGAAAGTTTAAGAACTAAACTTGTAATATAATTTTTAAATAATTATACCTAGAGACTAAAAAAGAAAATAAAAGGAAAAGAACTAAAGCATTCTACACGAGACTGACTTAAAGAATGGTATGTGAAATAAGTTAAGCCTTTAAGTACTCCTGCCTGTTGGGGCTCCTTCCCTAGGGTTTCCCACCTCTCCCTATTCAATTACATCATGTCATCAAAAGACAACCAATATTTGACAAATTGGTAGTTGTACATCTTAACCTTCTCATAAAAAAATTCATAAAGTAAAAGCTCTGACCAATGGGGATGATTAGTATTTCATTTTCCCAACAACTCAGCCAATTAATTATGTTAACACATTTTCAACTCTTTTGCATATTCCAAGTCAACGAAGCACCAATCATATGGAGTTATTGTCCCCTACTTTCCCCAAAGCAATATCGTATTATTAGGTTCTCATTCAGTTCCAAGTGATGATAAATTATAGATGGAGGCTACTACAATGTCGCTAGTAGTATTTTACACTATCAGATATATGAGAGAGAAACTACAAAAGTATATTGAATCTATATCTAATTATTATAGGCAAGTAGGTAGATTTTTCGAATTTGCATCTAATGGTTATTTGGATGTAATCACACTGTTACGGTCTCATTCAATAATTTTCATATTCAAGTGCTCAATCCTACATAGCTATGATGGCAGAATGACCTACTATCTCATTTATGTCTATTGTTTTTAATGAGGCCAACTTGTATGATCTTTTTATTCAACGCAAACTACTACAATGATGTTTTTCTAACTCTTCCCAATTGTTGTGTTTGCTTGGTCTATTGGAAACAAATAATATCTTATATCGCTTACCTTACCCTTTCATGAGCTCTTGATGTTATTGCTCTATTTTTCCCTAAAAATCATATTAAAAGAGATGACTTTGAGGTTCCGATTTGGATGAATTGAGTGTGTGAATTGTGCTTCCTGACATTTAATATTTTAGGCTCAAGAATCCGAAAAATGAATGTCGACCAGTACATATTAAGGGCATTTTTAGATTTTGCTTGTAAAAAAATGTTATTCAAAAATGCCTTTTCTTTTAAACATTTAAAAATGGTGATAGCACCTAAAATGTGCAATCTATAGTCCTTTATTTAGCATTAGTTTTGTTATTTCCATGCTCTTATTTTTATCTTTTGTAGAGATCGAGCACTTTGGAGCAAACCGGAGTTTTATAGAAGAATCGGGATCAAAAAGGGCTATTTGGACTCTTAATTTGATTAGATTTTAGATTCCTAATTTATTTAGATTTTGGATTCCTAATTTAATTAAATCATGGATTCCTAATTAGAGAAATATGTATTCCTAATTTATTTAGATTTTGGATTCCTAATTTAATTAAATCATGGATTCCTAATTAGAGAAATATGTATTCCTAATTTGATTTGGATTAAACCTACTATAAATATACTCATTCTCTTCATTCCAAGGCATCCCATCTACCAGCAGATTAAGCATCTAGCTAGATTTGGATAGCCCAATTCTACTTTGAAGTTTTTGAGAGTTTTATTTTAGTTCTTTTCTTTTGTATCAATCAAACTCATGTTGAACTTTAATCTTCTCATCAAGATAAGCAACTAAACTTCACATTTCTAATTCAAGGGTTGGAATTCTATTCCGATTGTAATATTGTGAGGCCTTGAACTATTTTGTTATTTCTTTTTCTAATACAAGTGTTTTTTTATTTCCTGTTATATTTTATAAGCATGAAATTTCAATTAAATTGACACCTTAATTGTTATTGAATGTTTATCTATTCATAAAATTTGTGATTCGTAATTGTCATAAATTAACGCTTGATTTTAGTAGCAATAGGGTTGGCTCATGTGTGTGTATTTATGGCTTTTCGATATAAGGATGAAATATTAGATAATTAGTTTAGTTTAGTTAATATTAGTCTAGTTGTTAATTTTAGTTTAGTCAGTATATTGAGTTTTTTGTATAGATAATCTTTTTTTTAGGCTAAAATGATGAATACCGAGAGCAAGTACATAAAACCTAACAAGAGTGAGTCATCTTCAACCTTCTTGACTGAGAGCGAGAGTACGAGAAAAATCCAAAGAGAGCAAGAGGTCATCTTCAACATTCTTCTCGCAAGACACCATTTTCAACCTTCTTCTTCCCCTTTATGCACGCTGGCGGCAGCCCACTTCAAATCTAGGTATCAAATCTAGAATCCATTTTCAACCCACTTCAAACGCTTTTGTCACTCTCGCTCTGCGAGAAGAAGGTTGAAGATGGGTTGAATATGGCCTCTTGTTCTTATTGGATTTTTCTCGTACTCTTGCTCTCGGTTAAGAAGGTTGAAGATGGCTCTCTCTCATTGGGTTGTATGTACTCTCGCTCTCGGTGTGACACCAACAGAAGGTTATCCATCATTATTTTGAAAGACCAGGTCATCCATCGTTTTGGCTTTAAAAAAAAGGTCATTTGTACAAATAATCCTAGTATATTTCATTCTACATCACTTTTCCATATTACATAGCTTGCATGATAGACTCTAGAAAATAAAAAATAAAATAAAATAAGCAAAATTAATTAAGTTGTAGCTATTTCACCTAATTGGTCTTATCTTAGTCATCCCATTATTCTTAATATTGTTATTGAATTAATATGGAATCTTATCATGCCCAGTTAACTAAATAACAAGTTTTGATTATGATGTTGAGTTAGAGTCAATTAAATTAGGAGAATTTACAATTATCATGGCTATTCCAAATAAGTAGACTAAGCTCTTGGATAGAAAAAGATAATTTACTTTTGGATGTGACAGTACCCTTGAATTGGAATTTGGTAAGATTGATATTTTCTCTCTTTAAAATCGTTTATTATTTGTTTTAATTTTTTTAGATTCTCACAAACCAAACTCCCCCTCTTTTTATTTTCTATTTTCAAATTTAACATTGAGAAATTAATCCTTTGGTTCCCTTGGGATTCGACCTGGTTCTACTATTCCTACAAGTTAGGGTAGTCAAATTAGTTTTTAATTTTGGTGGGTCTTGACAACCTGATCAAACGGTTTAAAATTAAAACACTCATATGTTTGGATACATTTTCTCAAAAGTGTTTTTATACACTAATTTGTTTGGTTTTCTCTACACTCAAAATACTTCTACAAATGTCAAATGATTATAAAGGACGACAATTAAACACTACGATCTAATAATTTTAAATTTGTATTTAAAACACTATGAACGGTCGTAGTGGTCATCGACAGTGAAGTGGCGACAAAATCCGATGGTCGCCAGCGGTGGGCGACGATAGTTGCCAGGGGTGGTGATAGCACAGTAATAGTGCTCTTTTATCAGCTTATGTCATGCTAGTTTGGTTGCTCTCACGTGTTTATTTGTCTATTTTGTAGGGAATTGAGCAATTCAGAGCCAATCGGAAGACTTTGGATGAATCGGGATTAAAAGGAAGCCAATCGAACCTATTTTGAGCATTAGAATGGAGAAGAGAAACCATACAAGCCAAGAGAACCGAGTGCAGAGCGTCTAGACGCTGCTTTGGGCGTCTAGACGCCGCTGCAAAATCATGTTCAGCTTGGAGATCCGCAGGAATAACATCTAGACGCTATTCCAAGCGTCTAGACGCCGGGAACTTGAAGAAGCAAGGCTCGCTCAACGCTGCGGAGAGGCTGCTCAAAATGCTGGTAGCGTCGAGACGCTACTATCAAGCATTGAGACGCTACCCTGATTCCGTCAGATTTTTTTCTTATTCGAGGGTGCAGCGTCTAAACGCTGTCCTAGGCGTCTAGACGTTTCTCTGCCTTATTTAATCAACTTTTCTCTTTAGGGTTAGGGACCTTTTTGCCTCCTTGCACACACGATTTTTAGAGAATTGTTAGACCTTTTCCGTTTACTTTTGGAGAGTTTATGGTGTCGAATCGAGCTTGTTTGAACTCGAAGTTTTCTATGGAGATGCTCGGCTAAATACTGCGATTCCGGTTCAGAGGTCGGTTGTAATCAGTTGCGACATTGTGAGGCTTGAACCATAACATAGTTTTATTTCAATTGCAAGTGTTCTTTAATTCCAGTGTTAATTTTATAAGTATGTATTTTGATTAAATTGACGCCTTAATCTCTCTACATGCTTTATTGCTAATAACGATCATGATCCGTAATTGTCATGTTGAATGAACCAGTAGCATTAGAATTATCACATGTGTATGTTTGTGGGTTTCCATGATACATGGCTTGCATGTTTAATTCTAGGAATTAAAGAAGCATGTTAATTAGGTGAAAGTTGTTTTACCTGATCGATTGTCTTGGTCGTTCCAAAGTTCGTAATGCCTTTACCCAAATAAATTGAAGCGGTTTCGTAAAGATTTGTTTAGGTAATTAGCGTTAACTTGGCGTTCGTTAGAGTTAATGATTTTAGGAAATTTGCACTTTTTGGGATTTCCTAATAAGTTGACCAAGTACTTGCATGGTTAAGATTAAATATTTTGAATGCCTATGATCAATGTTTGCACTTGAATAGAACTGCACCTCTGATCTGGAACTTGGTAAGAGTTGATTTTTGTCCTTTTTAGCAATTTTTTTGTTTTTTGTCAATTTTTATTTCCATAAAGTAAGAAAATATTTTTTCAAACCCCCCCCCCCCCCATTACATTTTGTTACTGGAATTTAATACTGAGAATATAAAATTTCTCGCTCCTTTGGGAAATCGACCTGGTCCACTATTTCTACAAGCTAGAGTAGGAAACCAGTTTAATTTTGGTAGGCTTCGACAACCTCACCAGGTGGTTGCCAGCAATTGCGATCATCGACGGTAAGATGGTGGTGGACGGCAACGGAATTCGATGGTCATCAGTGATGGGCGGTGGTAGGTGGCGGTGGACGGCTGTGACGACCATAGGGAAGTGAAGGTAATGTGAGGATATTTTGATCATTTTCATATATCATGAAAATTTAGAAGGAATTTCCAATTAAACACTTAAAAACATTTTTTTTAGAATTTAAATTCAAGTGTTTCACAAAAAAATAGCTCATAAATATCAAACTCATTTTTAAGTTATTTTGAGTAGTTGTCAAACATTACGAATTTTATAAAAATGACTTTTTTTTCAATCCAAACACACCCTAAAGGACTATTTGGCCTAAAGAGATCAAGGAGTTGGTGGGGGAGAGGGGGGAACGGGGATGGGGAGTGAACATATTAAAGAGGGAGTTAATTAACTCCATTTGACAGATTTCGACAGTATTCATTGTTAAAGCCTACACTCCTCCCAAGTAAACTCATGCGTGTTCCCACTTTGCTCCTTCCAACCCTCTCTGTTCTCTCATATGCTCTCGTCTCTCTTATTGATGGTTTGAGGTTTGTTTTCTTCATCTTTGGTTTTGTCTATCGTTCCATTTTCCCTCCCCTTCTCCAAATGCTCTATGACTTCCATTTGTTCCATCTCTCTCGTTTTTCCTCTTATTTTATTTTCCTTCACCTTCTCGAAAACTCCTCTAGTGCGAGGTTTGTTTGCTTCATCTTTCTCGTTTTTTTTTTGTTATGTTTTTCTTCACATTGAATTTCCTATGGCTGAAACCCTAATCATTTCCCTAATCTCTCCATCGCAATGTTTTTTTTCCCAACGGTTTAAACTCTAACCATATCCAAATCTTGAACCCACAATACAATTCTAAATCTATACTTTTTTCCAGATCCTAACCACATTGTCGAACGCTACGAATCCACCTCTATTTGTTCTCTTTCCAAATCCATAACCCTAAAACCTCTTTCCTTAACTCTATTTTTTTTTAATTTCTAATATGTAACTATAAACGCTACTTCACCTTCTGTGTTACATTAAGGTTTGTTCTCTAACCCTTTTTGGCCAGCCAATGATGAGTATGTCCACTATTGTTCTTTTAATACATGTTTCCTTAAGGTTGTTTTATGTAATTCTTAGTTTTTTTTTTCTATTATCTATCTATTGTCATATTAGTTTTTTATTTGCTTGGTGATAAATTTCAATAACTGATATATTAACCACATCTTCTATTTCGTCTTTTCTTTTCCTTCTGTTGTGCTCTCTATTATTTGCTCACTTTTCGTGTCTACTTTTTCTCCTATTTTGTTATCGATTTTTTACTCTTTTTTGTCTATGGTTTTTCCTCTATTATGTTATTTCTGTTTCGCTCAGTTTTTCTATAAACTTTCATTCTATGTCTCTGTGTTTTCGTCTCTTCTCTTTTGTCTATTTTTGTTCAATTTGTTCACTAAAAGTTCATAACATGTCTTTCATATTTGATTCCTTACTTGTGGACAGCCCTTTCCTATGAAATCTCATTATGAATGAATTGATAGGAATGAACACTTCATCCTGCAGCAGAAGAATTGGATCGTCTTTGATTTTACTTATAATTAAACAAAAACTAAAGTTAAGTAATCAATATCTTTGTATATTATGGAAATATTTCTTGCGGGTCTTTAATCTTCTTTCTCCAACTCCAACGAGGTTGAAACTTCAATTCCATAAAGCCTACTTGTTATGACTCGAACATAGGACCAAAGCTTGTGGGAGCCTTTTGAAAGAAAATCCTCAAGAGATTGGAAAGGAAGAGGTCTAAAGAGAATTCTCTAATTCCTTATTTAGGAGATGTGTGCTATAATCACTCAACCCAAAAGTCTTATTTATAGAGACTTGGGAAAAATCTTGACCATAATTAAATAATATATTTTAATATCTAATATATTAAAATACATATATATAATCTATTTGAATCTTATTCAATTTTTTTTTTAAATTCTCCTATAAATTTATTTTTTTATTTGAATCCTATTCAAATTTTGTAAATATCTTTTGTTTAATGTATCTAATATAGATTAATTATTTTAATATTTAATCTATCAAATACAATAAATATATTTTCCTCTTTTATATTTAATATATATAATATATTAAATATTAATTTGAACATTTCAAATTTTTCTTTCAACTAAATTGATCTTTTAGTGTTACTATGAGCTAGCAAGCGGACCTTATGGACCTACAGATTATAAGCTCCAATAATACAAAAATAATTAATTCAACTCTTTAATTAATCAATTTTCATTCATTAACTTTATGTCATTCCACTATAGTCCTAGGTTGCACTCTTATGCACTCTAAGACAAGTTTATAATCCAAACTTTGACATGTTTTTTTTCTTGAGGAAGGAGTAGACTTTTTTTTTATCTTTCTTTGGTTTGGTTGACTCTAAGGATGGCAATGGGGTAGGGCGAGGCCGATGATGCACTCCCCATCCCTATCATCGTGGAGATTTAAATAAATAATTTTACAAAATATTTAACATTTTTATATAAATGTAATATAAAAAGTTATTATATTATAAAATTAAATATAATTCATTCATACAAACTAATGGAATTAAACTAAAAAAAATACTAGAAAATACATCCAGTAACTAGTTTAATGATTTTTAAAATATATAAAATTAATAATATAATATAATATATTAATTATATTATTATTATAATATATATTATATTTTTTAAAAGAATTAATATAAAAAATTATTCGGGGTGGGTTCAGGGTCGGAGACAGGGTGGGGATACCCTCTCTATCCCTGACCAGGGACCCAAAAAGGATCCTAATTTGACCTCATACTCGGTCAAATCGGAGATTTCTCACCTCGTTCGAGGAGGAGCCTAAAGAGATTTGACTCTACGGATATTTTTGCTATTCCTAGTTGACTCTATTGTTACCTTTGAGTTAAAAAAGTAAGAAAGTTTGGTAATCTTTCCTAATTTAGGTTGAAATCTTGGGGCATTACAATTATTGTGGGGGTTCACCTAGAATAAGGGAATTTTCATACATAATTGATATGAATCAGAAGTTGTTCCATGGAATTCATTTCACTTGTTTATGTTAAGAACAACTTCAAGATGGAGTTTCATTAAATGCAGTGGAGCTTCATTTATGACAAACTAGAGTTAAACTCCAGTTACATTAAATGAAGTCAAGTTGCATTAAATGCAACTCCATCTTGAAGATTGGATCCTAGAAACCCTACTACAAGAAAATGTAAGAACCTTCTACGGATTAGAACTGTTGTGACACAAAACACTAAAAGCCCAAATTCATGTTGAATCAACCTAAGGATGAAGTAAGAAACGAATTTATCTTGATGATCAAGATCAAGAGTAAAGAAAATTTGTTTCTAAACTCAAAATTTGAATCACTCCACAAGTAGTTTGATTGACACTACTTGAATGATTCTAGCACGCAAATCTAAACACAAGATGTGTAAAGAAAGTTGTTCATGGCCTTTACGCTCAAACTACTCAATTTTATTAAAACATTATCAAATCAAATATAATTGTAATACAACTTAGATGACTTTATTTAGCTTTCAATATATAATCTAAAATCAACTAAAATGACATATTTAAGAGTGTAACCTCTACAACATTAAAGCCATAATGAGTCACTGCTCGAATATAACCTAAAAGTTATGAAAAAACTTAAAAGCTGAAAATTGCATAATCGAAGGCCATAATCAACCTTTGTAACCTCCCATATGCATAAATGAAGCTAGTAGTTTGAAGGGTAGTCGTTCCATTAATTGATGCTTGACTTGCTTAGACACAAAATTGAAAATTTAGAGATCTATTAGACATTGTTAAAGTTCATGGACCTATTAGACACAAAATTGAAAATTCAAAGACCTATTAGACATTTTTAAAGTTCATAGACCTATTACACACAATATTGAAAATTCATGGACCTATTAGACATTTTTTAAAGTTCAAGAACTTTATTTAGACATAGATTTAAAAGTTTAGAGACTAAACTTTTAATTTAATCGAAATAATATAATACAATTATAAAATGGTCTAAAAACTCATTATTCTAATCAATTGACATTAGCAAATATTTGTACTAGACAAATAAATATGCACTAGTGTAGATAAGTAAGTTAAAACTTAAATATTTCGATTGTGAAGGTATATTTTGAATTTATTAATTTCAAGATTGAATCAAGCAACTAACAAAGGGTGTGTTTGGATTAAATTTGGGAGTGACTATGAAGGACAAAAACAATTTTAAAAAAATATAGAGTATTTGGCAACAAAATTAATCACACTTTTGAATAATTAGATTGGTTTACTATTAGTTTAAAAGTAATTATAAAAAAAATTATTTTAAAGTGATTCTTAGTCAATCACTATGGAATCACTCAAAACAAAACTTTTCATATTAAAAAATTCTAAAATTCATATGAAAGAACTCAAAAAAAAAAAGAAAAGCTAAAATGGTTAAATTATTGTTTTTAAATTTTAAAGCTTCTCTTTTTCTCCTTTTCTCTTTATGGCAATTCGACATTTATAGAATCAATATGTCCAATCAAACAAAGTTGTGACAAAAATCACTTTTAAGAAGTTATAACCAAACACACAAGAATTTAAATTAAATCATTTTAATGAATTTTTTTTAAGAAAAACATTTTTCTAAAAAGTGTTTAAACTAATAGGCATGTCAAACTCACCCTAAATGTACAAAATGATTTCTATTTTTTTAGGAAATTTAGTTAAAACTTAAATATTTCGATTGTGATGGTATACTTTTGAATTTATTAAATTCAAGATTGAATCAAGCAACTAACAAAGGGTGTGTTTGGATTAAATTTGGGAGTGACTATGAAGGACAAAAACAATTTAAAAAAATATAGAGTATTTGGCAACAAAATTAATCACACTTTTGAATAATTAGATTGGTTAGTAATTAGTTTAAAAGTAATTATAAAAAAAATTATTTTAAAGTGATTCTTAGTCAATCACTACGGAGTTACTCAAAACAAAACTTTTCATATTAAAAAATTCTAAAATTCATTGAAAGAACTCAAAAAAAAAAAAAGCTAAAATGGTAAAATTATTGTTTTTAAATTTTAAAGTTTCTCTTCTTCTCCTTTCTCTTTATGGAAATTCGACATTTATAGAATCAATATGTCCAACCAAACAAAGTTGTGACAAAAATCACTTTTAAGAAGTTATAACCAAACACACAAGTCTTTAAATTAAATCATTTTAATGAATTTTTTTTAAGAAAAACATTTTTCTAAAAAGTATTTAAACTAATAGGCATGGCAAACTCACCCTAAATGTACAAAATGATTTCTAATTTTTTAGGAAATTTTTTATTTCATGCTTAATCTTTTAGAATTTTCAATTGTACTCTTAATGTATTAAGTATTCTGGTGAGGTTGTCGAGGCCTACTAAAATTAAACTGGCTTCCTACCCTAACTTGTAAAAATAGTGGACCAGGTCGATTTCCCAAAGGAGCCAGAAATTTTATTTTCTCAAGGTTAAATTTCAGTAAAAAGTGAAACGGGGGGTTTGTTTGGAATTTTTAATTAAGAAATTAATAATAACGAAACAAGAAATTTAAAAGGAGAAGAAATCAAATCTTACCAAATTCCAATTCAAAGGCACGATTTTATCCAATTGCAAAATTGATCATAGGCACACAAAACGTGTAACTTAATTATGCAAGCATTTAGTCAAGTTTTTAGGAACCCCAAAAGTAACAAATTCCCTAAAGTCATTAACTTTAACAAACGTCAAAGTTAACGCTAACTACCTAAACAATTCTGACGGAACTGTTCCAAATTATTTGGGTAAAGGCATTAAGTATTTTGGAAGGACTAAGACAACCAATTAGATAAAATAACTTTAATCTAATCAAAATGCTTATTTAATTCCTAGAATTAAACATGCAAGCTATGCAATTATGGAAACCCATAAAACACACACATGAAATAATCCTATCGTTACAAGGTTCAATCAACACGACAATTACGGATCATGCATCATGACTAGCAATCAAACATATAAAGTGATCGAGGCGTCAATTCAATCAAAAATACATGCTCATGAAATAAACAAAGGAATCAAAGAATATTTGCAATTTTAAGAAAACTACATTAAAGTACAAGCCTCACAATATTGCAATTGGTTGCAACTGACCTTTGAACTGGAAACGCGAAGTTTAGTCGAGCATCTTCATAAAAATCCTCAAGTTCAACCTCATTCGATTTGATACAATAATCTTCTAAAGAGGGAAGGGGAAAAGGTCTAAAACTCTCTAAAAAACGTGTAGACAAAAGGCCAAAAAGATCCTAACCAGAAAGTGAAAAGCTGGTTAAATAAGGCAGAGAAATGTCTAGACGCTAAGTACAGCATCTAGACGTAGCTTTCTCAAATAAGGTATTAATCTAGCGTAATCAGGGTAGCGTCTAGACGCTTAAAGTAGCGTCTCAACGCTTCCAACGTCGAATGCAGCCTCTCCGCAGCATCGAGCGAGCCTTGTTTTCTCCAAATTCCCAGCGTCCAGATGCTTGGAATAGCATCTAGATGCTAGTCCTGCGAGTCTTCAAGCCTCATTTGGCTGTGCAACAGCGTCTTGACGCCCAAAACAACGTCTAGACGCTCTGCACTCGGTTCCTTTGACTTGGTTGTGGTCTTTTCTCGATTCGAATACTCGAAATAGTCTCAATTAGTTCCCTTTTAGGTCTAATTCTTCCAAAGTCTTTCAAATAGCTCCGAATTGTTCAATCTTCTACAAAATAGACAAATAAACGAGTGAGGGCAACTAAACTAGCATGAAATAAGTTGATAAAAGAGCACTATTATGGTGCGATCATATTCTCATTTATATTATTTTTGAAAAAATTATTAACAAAAAGTTGATGTATCATTAAATTGTTATTTTATCAACATATTCAATCATGTAAACACTGCTTAATATGAAATACCCAACCCACATGTCGATGAAAATCCATTTTTTTTAAGTGGTATACATGCTCACTTGTTTAAATATGTTGATAAAACAATAATTTAATGACGCAAAAATATTCTTGCAAAAAATCTTAATTGTTTTTTACTAAGAGACAATTAAAAAAAAATTATAATTATTAAAGATAAAATTGGAAACTTTCAAAAATTAAGGCCCCATTTGATAACTATTTGGTTTTTAATTTTTTTTTTTTGAAAATTAAGCTTATAAATACTACTTTTACACATGAGTTTCCTTGTTTTATTATCCACTTTTTACCTATATTTTCAAAAACCAACCTAAGTTTTGAAAACTAAAAAAAGTAATTTTCAAAAACTTATTTTTGTTTTTGGAATTTAGCTAAGAATTTAAATATTTTCTTAAGAAAGATTAAAGTTCATTGTAGAGAATTGTAGAGAAATGATGAGAAAATAAATACAATTTTCAAAAACCAAAAACAAAAAATCCAAATGGTTATCAAACGGGATCTAAGGACTTCAATTTATATAGAAGATTAGAGACTAATTCATCTATTTAAGCTACAAGTCACGTGAATATGTAAAATAGTTTAATTGGTTAAGATATATATTCTCAATCCAAAGTTTAGAAATTCGAATTCTCTCACCTCAAATATTGTTGAATAAAAAAAAACAAAAAGCCAAAACCATTTAAAATAAAATTGCCACCCACCCCTTTAAAAAAAAAAAAACAGGTGTACTTGTTGGCATGGTGTTAAATCATGGCTTTCAAAAATGTTTCCGGACAGCTTTGTTCTTATCCGCACGGATTGTTAAAACAATGAATCTCTCGGCATTGCATTGAACTACACGTAGTAGCTTTGAGCTTTCCGTACTTATCCAATACTTTAGGGACGGTTTAATTTATTTTTTTTCCCTCCACTTTAATTAATCAATTTTGTGAGTTTTGACTTTTGGTCACTCTATCCAATTAATTATAATTTAAGCCTCTTTTCCTTATTTATAGAATAATATATGTCGGTAATATTTTTTATACTAAAAAATAAAAATATGATTTAAACTCTATTCCTGATGTTATTCTATTTTCATTATATTTCTAAAATTTAAAATATTCCATTTTAATTCTAAATTTTTTCGCAAAAAATCACTATACTTCTTACCATAATCTTTTTATGAACTATTTATTGTATCTTGGGCACAACTGCCTCATTCCTATATTGTAATTTTAAGGGAAAAAATTAATCTATACTTCTAAACTTTACCGACTAAATCAATTAAAATCTTAAACTTTCATAAGTGGATGAATTTAGACCATTTGATTAATGATTGTAATTATTTTCAATTGATTTAATTTAAAATTAACTCAAATTCACTTAAATAAAATCATTCTTCTTCAAAAATCCTACCAAAATAGCAAAAAAATATATATATATATCGCATAACATTTTCTAAATTAGTAGAGAAAACTAGAGGAAAAATAAAAGATGAAAATTTGCTCATATTAATGAGTCTCTATTATTCATTTGATTCCAACATTTTCTTCTAATATTATTATGATTCTTGCATTTAAAAAAAATCTTATACGCGTATGAGAATTATGTGTTAATGGTTTTAAAACGAAATACTAACAAAAGGTTTAAATCTATCAAAGTTTTAAGAGTTTTAATTTAGACCATTAATATTAGCTTAGAGTTTTAATTGATTCAAACTTATCTCAAAATTTAAAGGTATAAATTTTTATCTTTATCATTTAACACATGTCCTTGATTTAACATATAATTTGCTCAATATGAAATCCAAACTGTCATTCAATTATTATTATTATTATTTTGAGTTCAACGTCAATCAATTATGTTAAAAGTCATCTTGATTCTACAATTTTATATTGAAATTATTATTGGCTTCATCACGTTGATGGTGGGCAAAGCCCTTTGTTTTTAAATTCTTTATAAGCTCTTATGATATTGTCCGTACCCATTAAAAAATACATTAGATTTTGTGAACTGTACGTATCGTATACTTGAGGGATTTTTGTCATCACTCATCTCTTACTATATAATATGAAAAAGTATTCATATTATCAAAGTACAACGAAACTTTTTCATACTATACATCTTACATTTTTTAATAATCCATATTTACTACTATAGTCGTTACTCATAGCGAGATCTTTAGTTTTGAAAAGTCAAAATCCCTAAAATTAATTATAACTAGATTTCCTCAAAATTGTAATTTAACATAGTTTTTTGCACTTATTGAAACTCACCTAAATTCTCTACTTACATTTGCAATCACAAACATAATTTAATTGTTGAAGTTGTTTTAACAAATACAACACAATAACATACTCAAGTAAATACTCAATTAATTTTTCTTTTCTGGTAGATTTCCAAATGTTTATAGCAACTTTTCAACCTCTACCAGAGTTAATTAATTTGACACACTGACATTGAACAACAATAGTTCTTATAATAAATATTTTTATTTGGTCGATATTTACTTATCAAACACTTCAACTCCTACAATTTTAAAAGGTGGGAAGTTTAGAAAACACTTCATAAATTCAATTCATATCCAATCAAAACTTAAAGTCGTCTATTTTAATATTTCTTTATGGGAAAAAAAGTGCAAAGAACTTTAAGAGTTCCTGAAAGGGTAAGGCAGGCTATATAATATATAGTTTATGTCTCCAACAGCCTTGCAAGTTTGTATATAGAAAAAAAGATTATACAAAGTTGACCAACTAAAAACTATATACTTTATATAAGATTGTGGGTCATCCTAATCATATCATACTGTGTTGTATTAAGCACATAGGAATATGATATTTGCAGCCAAATGAGGTCAGCCAAAGCATAATAATAAGATATTGGTTTGGGTAATTAATTGAAATAGAATTGCAGAAATTGGGGAAGAATAACTTCATACAATTTGCACTTCATTGACATTTTTTTTTTTTTTTTTTGACAACATGCACTTCATTGACTTGGAATATGCAATAGAGTTGAAAATGTGGGAATAATCAGTTAGCTGGGAGGTTGGACAATATAGGTTTTTTTTTTTTTTTTTTTTCAATAACGTAATATTTAGATTTCAAACCTTTGATCTCTAGTTGAATAATGCTCAAGTTGGCAATATAATTTAAATCATAAATGTTATAAATATTGTTACTTAAATATTAATGTGAGACATCCAAGCTAAAGAATGATGATTTGACGTGACATAACAATGAGTAGGATAACTAAATAAAACAAAGGCGAGCAACTTTAAAAAATCGCTTTAAAACGTATTCTACCACTCAATTTCATCAATTTTTTTTGTGCTTTCGACCCTTATTTTATTTGACTAGTCTACTATTTAGTATTATGTCATGTCAAATCATCACTTTTTAGTATTAATTAGACATTGAGAGTCTTATTAGATAAAAAAAATTAACGATGTAATTAAAATTTATTAAATTTAGATAAACTAAATTTAATAGACATAATCATCCTAATTTAAATGAAAAATTTATAATTAAAACCACCAATATAGTCACCATCCAATTGGTCAGAGCTTTTATTTTATGCATAATTATTAGAAGGTTTAGAAGTACACAACTATACCAATTTGTCAAAGATTGATTGTCTGGAAAGGTGGAAAAGAAACTTTGACAAAACAAATATGTTTTTTTAAAAATAAATGTTGAGAGTTAGTCAGTTTAGTTTTCAGAAATTTTTAAGGTCTTAAAAAAGCTTTTAAAAGCTAGGGCTGAATATTCTCATTTCAATTTTGCTTTCTTGTATTTGACTTCTGAAAATTCATGAATAAGATATTAATGTGTTCTTTAATTCTTATTTCTCAAATTGAGAAACATATAAAAGTATAACTCAACTTTTTTTTTTTTAAAAAAAAAGAAACATATAAAATTGTTAGTCTAGAAATTGAAAAGATATTCTTATTTTTTGTTGCATTTTTCACAAACGTCATTAAAGTATATATATATATTTTTTATTATAGCTTATGAAAAGAAAATATATTTTTATATTTTAAAAGATAATTTTTCAAGAGAAATTTAATCCCTTTCAATTATTTTAAAATAACTGAGAAAGACATGTAAAATGTATTGTCGAAGAAAACCAGAATATAATTGTTGTGCCGTGGGATACCACTGCCTTGAAAGCAAATTCGGCATGACCTCGGTCCTCGGTGCTAATCGTGTACTGCCGGTTGCTCCCCAAGGTTAACACAACACCCACATCGAACGTGCACTCGTTAGAGGAAGATTGGAATCAAAATGAATTTGCTCAGAATACCAACGAAAAAAAACGAAGGAAGAAGATGGGAAGAAGATTGTCTCACTTTTTTCTAGATCTGGATCTGTATTTCAATAGAATAAAATGTTATTTTAAAACGGTAACAAAAATTTGATAGAAAGGTAATAAAAAATTAGTTCTTTTTACGGGCGAGCGTGATTCCCAAACCAGAAACCTCCCGTCCAACCGGACGGACAGACGGCGGAGGTGCGCGTGTGGGGAGAGATTTTACTACCACTCTATCCACATTTTACAAGCCCCCAAAGATGCTCTAGTATATAAACCCACTTCCCAACTTAAAATCTTTCAATGTGGGACAACATCATTCTATCTCTTGCAAAGACTTATAATGGACAAAAGGCCCAAAGCCCATTGTAGTCATTCCCAACAATCCCCCACGAATGACTAACAAGATAAAGGGGAGAAAAAAAATAATCAAAACATATTCTGAGCAAAGAAAGGAGAATAAACTTAAACATCAATATCTTACGATTTGAATTAATGCATAGTGAAGTAGGGCAGCAACCTAATTAAAGAAAGTTAGTTACATCTTGAACTTTCATCAGTTATAGTTGAGACCCCCACAACACATTTCAGTCCTTGTGTTTAATTTGATTTCGCGATACGAATGTAATTCAAGTGCTATTAATGGCCATGCCCATAAAACCTTGGGTCATTGTGAGAGCTCTAGAAAGAGACCCTTTAAACTCTTTCATAGAAGGCGGCCACACCTTCACACTCATGTTACTTGCTTCATCAAGTCTGTCAAGGACAAACCACTCAAAACTAAGCTATGAAGACTTTAAAGTTGTCCATCAAGTCTATATTTAGACCACCCAAATAAAGGGCTATGGATCCACTATAAGGGTTTGAGTCCCATACTTGTTGAAGACTCTAGAATTACTCTCCTTGTTAGGCCTTTCGTGAGAGGATCCACCAAATTCCTCTCAGACCTCACATACTCCAAGTAGACAATCCCACTTTTCAACAATTGTTTCACAGCTCCATGTCTAAGGCGTATATGCCTCCTTTTGTTGTTATACACACTATTTTTCGCAATACCTATGGCAGCCTGTGAATCACAATGCAGAGAGACTGGTACTGACGCCCCCCACAATGGTACGTCTCCCAACAGGCTTCTTAGCCATTCTGCCTCTTGCCCTGCTAGCTCAAGAGCTATAAACTCAGACTCCATGGTGGATCGTGCTACGCACATCTGCTTTGCTGATTTCCATGAAATAGCTCCTCCACCTAGTATGAATACATATCCGCTAGTGGAGCTTAGCTCGTCGTTATCTATTACCCAGTTTGCATCACAATATCTTTCTAATACTGCAAGAAACTTGTTAAAATGCAAACAGAAATCCATTGTACCTTTAAGGTACCTTAACAATCGACGAATAGCAATCCAATGATCTTTATCATGATTATGTGTATATCTACTCAATCTACTCACAACATATGCAATATCAGGTCTAGTATAGTTCATTAAAAACATGACACTACCTATAATTTTTGCATATTCAGATTGAGAAACATTGTCTCCCTTATTCTTCTTAAGACTCATACTAGCATCATAATGTGTTCTTACAGGAGTATCATCAAAGCAATCAAATCTCTTTAACAACTTTTCAATGTAGTGTGATTGACATAATGAAAATCCATTTTCAGTTTTTCTTATCTTAACACCAAGTATAACATCAACCTCACCTAAATCTTTCATTTCAAAGTGTGAGGATAGAAATGACTTAGTATCATTAATCACATCTATGTTTGTACCAAAAATAAGCATGTCATCAACATACAAACAAATAATTACACAATCAGCTCCAAACAACTTTGAGTAAACACATGTATCAGAACAATTTACTTTAAAACCGTTGTTTACCAAAGTACTATTAAATTTCTCGTACCATTGTTTAGGAGCTTGTTTAAGACCGTAAAGAGATTTTTTAAGCTTACATACCTTGTTTTCTTGTCCAGTAACAATAAAGCCTTCAGGTTGTATCATGTATATTTCTTCCTCTAAATCACCATTGAGGAATGTCGTCTTTACATCCATTTGATGTATCAAAAGACCATGAATTGCTGCAAAAGCGATCAAGGCTCTAATAATGGCTATTTTAGTCACAGGAGAGTATGTGTCAAAATAGTCAATGCCTTGTTTTTGCGATACCCCACAACCACTAATCTAGCTTTAAATTTTTCAATTGAACCATCTGGTCTAATTTTCTTTTTGAAGATCCATTTACACTTAATGGGTTTATTTCCTATAGGAAGATCTACTAAGTCCCATGTTTGATTCATAATCAAAGAATCTAGCTCACTCTTAATTGCTTCTTTCTAGAAACTAGAGTCTACAGAGCTTAAAGCCTTTTGGTAAGTTTTAGGATCTTCGTCTATTAAGTACATGCAAGCAAATTGATTGTCTATTTTATCTGAATTTTCAACTAGAAAAACAGTCAGAAAATCAGGTCCAAAGTTCTTATTAATCTTTTGTCTCTTACTTCTTCTAGGTTCAGGCTCATGCATGTTGTCAGAAGTAGATGGAAAAGGTGCAGATACCTCATCACTACGTGAAGTACCAACAACTAACTGATCACTATGTGAAGTACTAGCTGGATCACTAACAGTTTTAACCATGGGCAATATGTTTTCAAAAAATACAGCGTCTCTATATTCACAAATTGAATTGAATTATCACTTAAACACATAAACCTATATGCAGCACTATTATAAGCATAACCAATAAAGACACAGTCAAAGGTTTTATATCCAACCGTAGGTTTCTTGAATTCTGGATATGCCACTTTGGCTAAGCACCCCCACACTTTCAAATAGCTTAGGTTAGGTGAGTAACCTTTCCACAACTCATATGGAGTCTTATCCAGCTTTTTGTGGTGAACTCTGTTAAGAATAAAACAAGCAGAAAGCATAGCTTCCCCCCACATGTTATCAGATAGTCCAGAATTCAATAACATGGCATTCATCATCTCCTTTAGTGTTCTATTCTTACGTTCAGCTATTTCATTTTGTTGAGGAGAATATGGAGCAGTTTTTTCATGAATAATGCCGTTTAATTCGCAAAATTCTCTAAGAAAGTTATCACTATATTCACCACCTCTATCAGATCTTAACCTTTTTATCTTTTTATCCAGTTGGTTTTCTACTTCAGCCTTGAATTTTACAAACATACTACATGCTTCATCCTTTGATTTTAGAAGGTAAATTTTTGTATATCTTGAGTAATCATCAACAAAAGATATATAATACTTTTTACCACCTCTACTTGTGGTGTTTCTAAAATCAACTAAGTCTGAATGAATTAATTCAAGTAATTACGTACTTCTTGTTGTGATTGATTTAAAAGGTTTTTTTAGCAAATTTTGCTTCTACACAAACTGAACATCTATTATTTTCATGTGATTCAGATACATTAATAAGATGCAAGTTCTTAAGCCTTTTAATCGATGCAACATTTACATGTCCTAATCTACCATGCCACACATCAATAGATTCAACAATATAAGCAAAACGAGGGGTACTTTCATTCATTGTAGCAGGAACGTAAACAGTATTTAAAACAAACAGACCATCAACTAGATAACGCTTACCAACAAAATCACCATATTTTGTGATGATAACCTTGCAGCCTCAAACACAATCCTAAGTCCAGCTTTGTTCAATAAACTCCCAAACACCAAATTCCTACGCAATGAGGGAACATACAATACATCACTAAGAGATAAAGTTTTTCCAGAGGTAAGTTTTAATAGAATCTTCCCTTTTCCAAGAACTCCAGCAGTGGCTGAGTTGCCCATGAATACATATTCACCATCAGCAGTATCCTGGAATTCATGGAATAGATCTCGATTTGAGCAGAAATGTCTCGAAGCTCCAGTGTCAAGAATCCAGTCAGACTTGTTTTCCACCAGATTTGCCTCCACAACCACAGCAGCAATGATGTCATCATCCACAATGTTGGCTTGTGGAGCATGTCTGGCAGCTCCAGGATTTTGATCTGGCCTTCCTTTCCTCTGGTTACACTGATAGGATTTATGTCCCGATTTTCCACAGCATAACATATCAGTTTGGACTTCTCAATTCGTCCACCGGCAGCTTCGAATTGATGGCCCTTCTTCTGCGATGGTTTTTCTCTCGCAATTTGTTTTCCTTTATTTTTGAACCTGTCTTTTGAAGCAACAGAGGATTCAACGAGGTTAGCATTAACATAATTCAAAAATTCAGAATTCAGCTTATCTTTCTGTCTGTTGGCTTCTTCAGTGAGCATATGGCTGATCAGTTCTTGCAGAGTCAAATCTTTCTTCTTGTGTTTCAAATGCTTATGGTAGTCACTCTAGGAAGGTGGAAATTTTTCAAGCAGCACGTTTTCTTGAAGAATTTTACACATTTTCATGCCCTCGGACAGTATGTTAGCCACCAGGTTCTCGTACTCATGGACTTGTTCCATTACTGGTTTGTCGTCCATCATCTGGAACTAGAGCCACTTACCAATAACATATTTTTTCTGCCTGCATCGTCTCCACCATATCTGGATTCAAGTGTGCTCCAGATTACCTTTGCAAATTTCTGGATGACGAATAGATCGAACAGTGAATCTGTCATATGGTTGAGCAGATGGCCGCAGACAGTCTTATTATCCTTCTCGAATTAATCAGGATCAACGTCAAAGGCTCGTTTGGATTGATCAGTATCCTTGGACGTTTCTGGATCACTGGCAGCAACCGTCTTGGATCTATCAGGACAATTTGTGGTAATGACGTAGTCAACCTCCAATTGTTCGAAGAAGATCAGCAATTTCTGGGACCAACGACGGTAATTAGCTCCGTCGAGTGGCTCCAATTTTGACAGATCTAGAAGAACCTTTCCAGATTTGATCAACATTGGAGAAAAAAAAATTTACTTTCAAATTATTGTCGAAGAAAACCAGAATATAATTGTTGTGCCGTGGGATACCACTGCCTTGAAAGCAAATTCAGCACGACCTCGGTGCTAATCGTGTTCTGTCGGTTGCTCCCCAAGGTTAACACAAAACCCACATCGAACGTGCACTCGTTAGAGGAGGATTGGAATCAAAATGAATTTGCTCAGAATACCAACGGAAAAAAACGAAGGAAGAAGATTGTCTCACTTTTTTCTAGACCTGGATCTGTATTTCAATAGAATAAAATTTTATTCTAAAACGGTAACAAAATTTTGATAGAAAGGTATTAAAAAATTAGTTCTTTTTACGCGCGAACGCGATTCCTGAACCCTCCCGTCAGCGGCGACGCGCATGTGGGGAGAGATTTTACTACCACTCTATCCACATTTTACAAGCCCCCAAAGATGCTCTAGTATATAAACCCACTTCCCAACTTAAAATCTTTCAATGTGGGACAACATCATTCTATCTCTTGCAAAGACTTATAATGGACCAAAGGCCCAAAGCCCATTGTAGTCATTCCCAACAAAATGAGTATCGAATATAATCATATAATTCTATTTTACTCCAGAAGATAGAGAATAAACAAAAAAAAAAAAAGCATCCTTAATTTACCTAAAATACTAGAAAATGAAAAAAGAGATAGCTAGCAATAACAAATAAACTTGGACCAGAATAAAATTTGACCAAATTTAAATTCATTGTGTGATTAAGAAGACATATGTGAGCTTATTCAGTTATCCTAATAGTCGGTTCTATGGTTTAGTTGAATTCAAGCAAATTACCCTAGAAGGATCCCCAAAGACAAGAAAAGTAGCAAGATCAACTACTTCTTTCATTTACCATTCTCTACTTAGACAGTACAATTAGGTTACTTTAGAAACATCATTAAGTTGTTAACCAAACATTACATGCTCAATTTGGAAAATTATAATTTGTTTATTTATGAAATATAGGGTCATTTGATAACGTTCTATTCCCTGTTTCTAGTTCCCGTCTTTAATTTTTTTAAAAACAAATATGTTTGATGATCCATCTTGTTTCTTGTTTTTAAAGGTTCAGAAACGTTTCTAAAAAGGGACAAATTTGAGAAACTACAGAAAGTAATTTCTCATAATTTTATTTGTGTTTTTTTTTCAATTTTCATGGATATACCCCATATATTTCTCTCTCCCCCTCTTTCTACACTCATCTCTCTTATTTCTTTCTCTTCCATCATAACTTTTTGTTTTTTTCAATATTTCCTATTTTTTTTTGTCATCTTTTCATTTTTTAATTTTTCTCTCTCCTTTCTCTTCTCTCTTATTTCTTTTTTTTTTTAATCCTTTTTGTTTTTTTTTCTTTTCATTTGCAAGCCTTTAGTTCTTAAAAAAAAAACAACAAACAAGAAATAGTTATCAAACACATGCCTATTTCTTATTCTTTTTTTAAAGAAACAAGAGATAAAAATAGTTATCAAACATGTTTCTGATTTTAGTTCTTAAAAAAAAAAAGAAACGGAAAATAGAGAACGGGAACGTTATCAAACGAGCCCATAATTTATCAATTCTTAATCAGTTAGAAAAGTTAAAAGGCCCCATTATCAAACGAATTCATTTTTAGTTTTCTATTTTTGAAATTTATACTTGTTTTCTCCCAATTTTTGTACTATGGTTTTCACATTTTAAAAAAAAAAACATTTGAATTCTTAATCAAATTCCAAAAATAAAAATAGGTTTTTAAAAACTACTTTTTTTTTTTAGTTTTCAAATTTTGGCTTGAATTTTGAAAAAATTGTTAGAAAGTAGATAACAAAACAATAAACCTCATGGATGGAAGTATAATTTATAACCATTTGGTTTTTTGTTTTTAAAAATTAAGTTTATAAACACTGCTTCCAATTATGGCTTCTTTGTTTTGTTATCCTACTTTTTACTAGTATTTTCAAAATCCAAGTTTTGGAAACTAAGAAAAAACTAGTTTTTGTTTTTGGAATTTGTCAGCAAAGAATTCAAATGTTTCCTTAAAAATGATGAAAACTATTGTAAAAAAATTTGAAAAACCAAGCACAATTTCCAAAAACCAAAAACTAAAAATTAAATAGTTATCAAACGGGGCCTAAACTTTAAAATATTTCATATGGTAATTTTTTTAGTTTATAATATGGCATATCCATTCAACAAATGTTTTGTACAAGGTTATAACTAAACATATGACAAATAAAAGCAACATGAAAATATAATATCATGAGTGTGCACAGCTTGGATTGGATTGGATTATGAGAGATTTTGGGACCAACCCGAAATTTCAGGTTGGTCGGGTCTCTTTGCTACCCAAAAAAACCGAGTAGAAACCTAACCCATCCCACTAGTGGGTTGGGTTGGGTTGGTTTGGCGAGTTGTTCAATTTTTTTTATTTTCTTAATTGTTCATTAGCAACATATCAGCAAGACAACAACTATCTTCTATTTTTCCACAACTAAATACTAATACTAAAACATAAAAGTATACCAATAACAAATATCAAAGCTTTATTAAAAAAAAATCAGTGAACCCGAACAGATCTGTGTCGAAACTTAGATAAACAGTGATGGGAGGAGGGCGTGCAAACTGCAATGTACGTTTGCCAGCAACAAGAGGAGGTTGCGCGATTTTCATTTTCTAGCAGAGACAGGAGAGTGAGAGGTAAAGAGACGAGCTTCAGAGGCATGCGACTATGATGTACGTTTGCAAACGATAAGAGGATGCTAAGCATTTTGTTTGCTAACAGCAACGAGAAAATGAGAGGGAGATGAGCTTGAGAGGGGAGCGTCAGTCGAGTCGAGTGTCAAGCTTGAGAGTGAGAATGAGAATCGAGAAGGGGGAGGCACAGTATGACAATGGGATTCAGTCAAAAAGGGGGAGGCGTAACCATGAGAATGGGATTCGGGAAAATGAAGAAGTTAAACAAATGGTTTAGGATTTCATTTATAATTATATATATATTTTTTAAAAAATCATGAAATTCGATTCAGTTTGGGTTGAATTGAGCCAAAAAAAAATTTCAACCTGCGAACCAAACTGAATTTTTAGTTTTGTAAAAAAATCAACTCAACTCAACCCAAACCAAAAGAAAATCCTAACCCAACCCAACTCTTACGGTTTGGATTGAATAGTCCAAATTGTTCAGGTTATCGAGTTATTTGTATACCTTTCTTAATCGTTAGAGATGTCCATTTTATCCACGGGGACCTACTTTAACGAGGCAGGGAATCCTCATTTAGGCGGGAAATGGGAGAGGAAGTGGGAAAAAATTCTCCGCAAGCTAAACAAGGCGTCCCTATTCCTCGTTGCCTACCCCATTTAATGTTTTTTATATTTTTATTTTATTTTTTAATTATATATATGTGTATATGTGTATATACATGTCATTTAAAGTTTTATTGTTCATGATTTAGATAATTGGATATGTTTGAATTATATAGTTAAATATTTGACTTATATATATCGAATAATTAGATAATTTGATGTGAAATATTGTTTTGTTTATATTCTGAGGTTTAAGAATTTTATCTTTAAATAGAGATTTTTTTATAGAAAATTAACTACTTAAATGAAGATTTTTTGTGAATAATTAACAATCTAATTGAAAATTAATAGATATTTTTCATGGAAAGTTAACTATTTGAAAATTTATCAAAAAAAAATATTTGATTCAATTGAGATTGAAAAAAAGAAAAAAAAAACTACATGTGGAATCCCCGCCCCGATCCCCGCAAAATTTAACGGGAAATTTTGCAGTGATGGAGATTAAAATGAGGGCCAGGGACGGGGAGGGAAATCCATCCTCGTCCCTGCTCTGCCCCGTGGACATCTCTATTAATCGTGCATGCAGCATAACCTCAAAATAAATAGCCAAAGATTTTACTAATTTACATGTTGTCATATTATACTTCATTGCATTAATCTTTATCCACTAGTTGGGTGAATAAAAAGTAGGGTTTTATGATTGATTACTAGGCGTGTGAACTGAGAGACTTCTTCAAATTCTATGTTAAATCTCAAATGTAATCCTTGGGATATACAAGGGGACTTAACCCCCCAATATCTATGCGGTGAAACTGGATTCTATTCTATTCTCGCATCATCTTACTTTATTATTTGGCTCTTCAAAATCTTTTACAACGTCAACGCTCACTCCAATATAAATACCTCAACTCATCCTCTCCCCATTACAACACTTTTGTTAGTTTCTTCAATATTCCCATAAAAACTACAATTGTAAAGAAAAAAAATGTCTAATAATGTTGAGGGTTCCCCAAGAAGCTTGATGCATGGAATGACTGGGAGAGAGCGAACATTTGCGTTCTCAATAGCCTCACCAATTGTCCCAACTGATACAAGTGCAAAATTTTCTTTACCAGTTGATTCAGAGCACCAGGCGAAGGTGTTCAAGTTGTTCTCTTTAGGGAACCCCCACATGAGAACCTTTCACCTTTCATGGATCTTGTTCTTCACTTCGCAGCCCCTCTTGTGACCATCATTCGTGATAACCTAAACTTGACCAAAGTTGACATTGGCAACACTGGAGTTACGTCTATGTTTGGGAGTAAATTCTCTCATCTTGTAATGGGCGCTGTTTGTGACCTCTTGGGCCCTCGCTATGGCTGTGCTTTTCTCATTATGTTATATACCCCAACTGTATTTTGTATGTCCATTGTTTCCTTTGCTGGTGGTTACATAGCAGTTAGATTCATGATTGGATTCTCCCTTGCTACCTTTGTGTCGTGTCAGTATTGGATGAGTACCATGTTCAATAGTTAGATCATTGGACTTGTCAATGGCACTACTACTAGTTGGGGGAATATGGGAGGAGGAGCCACTCAGCTCATTATGCCTTTGTTGTATGATGTTATTAAAAGAACTGGTGTTACTCCTTTCACTAGTTGGGGGATTGTCTTCTTCATCCCTAGTTGGCTTCATGTTATTATGGGCATTTTAGTTATGACTCATGGCCAAGACTTGCCTGATGGCAACCTTAGCATCCTTCAGAAAAAGGGTAATGTTGCCAAAGATAAATTCTCCAATGTAAGTTTTTTTTTTTCACTCTTACTTTCTTTTTTTACTCTTTAAAGGTTAATCTCATGAACTTCATTTTACTCTTCTATAGGTGCTATGGTATGTTTTCACTAATTATAGAACTTGGATCTTCGTCCTCCTCTATGGCTACTCAATGGGGGTTGAACTTTCCACTGATAACGTTATTGCTGAATATTTCTACAATAGGTAACTACATACTTCCAACTATCTGCTTAAACTTTTGAATTCATTGGTGATTTAGTATGGTATCAAAGTTCTATCTGGTCGCGTTATTTTCTTTATAATTAATATTGATAATCACTTGCTTGTTTGTTCTTATGCTAACAAGTTTTACCTAAAGCTGCACACGGCTGGATATATTGCACCAACATTCGACATGGCTAACCTTGTGGCTCGACCCTTCTGAGGTTATGCTTCCGACTACGTAGCTCGATATTTCAGGATGAGAGGAAGACTATGGACTCTATGGATCCTCCAAACATTTTGGGGAGTGTTATGCATGTGGCTTAGTAAAGCAAACAAGCTTCCAACAGCCATAGTGGCAATGATCTTGTTCTCAACAGAAGCTCAAGCCGCATGTGGAGCCACTTTTGGAATCATTTCCTTCATTTCTCGTCGCTCTTTAGGCATTATATCAGGACTAACAGGAGCAGGAGGAAACTTTGGATATGGTTTAATACAATTAGTGTTCTTCTCAACCTCAAAATAATCAAAAGACATAGGGTTGTTCTTGATGGGAATAATGATTGTGTGTTACTGATCAAACTGAAACATGGAGGCTTTAAGAAAAGATTTTTAGTTTAAAAACAGAGCTCCAGTTCAGTGCAAGTGCACACTGTCGATGCAAGTAATATAAAATTGGAAGTCTTCCAGAGGATCAATCCCACAAGGAACGAATACAACAAAATTCAAGAGAATAAGCAAAGACGTTTTCAAATTGCAAGAGAAATTGATAGATCAACTAAATTATGTGATAAAACTAAAATAAATCTTATTGAATTTAACTTGCAAGACTAACTAGCCAAAGGAATTAACAATACAACTTGAGTTCAAAAGCTAGAATGAAAAGAAAGATATAATAGCAACTTAAAGCTAAAATTACAGCCATTAAACTA
Source organism: Trichosanthes truncata (assembly GCA_033996785.1). Classification (NCBI taxonomy): domain Eukaryota; kingdom Viridiplantae; phylum Streptophyta; class Magnoliopsida; order Cucurbitales; family Cucurbitaceae; genus Trichosanthes; species Trichosanthes truncata. Next base: position 8,338,954 of record JAWPNB010000004.1, read on the forward strand.
AACAAAACAAAGGAAAAAAAAAACTGAAGGTGATGCTAACAACGTACTTGAAATACAGTGCAATAAAGTATCGTGTTTGCCCCTTTCATCAATCAAACTCAATCCCACTTCTTTCAAAGGGAATCGAGTCTTTACAATCTGAGATTTTCGTCTAGATTGGACTGATTTTTGGGGCTCGAATGTGCTGGAAAAAAGAAGAAAAATAACAGAAAAAAAAAGGGAAAGAAAACAGCAGAACAATGGACTGGGGTGAGCAGAAAAAATCATTTCCGTTTTGCTTCGTTTTTTCCATTTTTATAGCCATTGAGGGCTAGGGTTTCCATCTTCGTGCTCCTTCAATTTTGGGTCAACTTGTAGGCATGAAATCATGCTAAAGAATCTCTCAAATCTCTCATAAATCTCCATAAATTTTGAAATTTTCGTAAATCTCGAATTTTACATATTTTTTAGAAAATGCAATTGCATTTCAAAAGTGGAATGAAATTGCATTTTTCCCTTTGTTCACCATCTTGTGTTTTCCCATGGAAATGCAACTACATTTCAAAAGTGGAATGCAATTGCATTTTCGTGCTTGCTCCAAATCTACAACAAAGTTGTTTTTCCAAAGAAATGCAATTGCATTTTTGTACTTGCTCCAAACCTACACAAAAACAACAAATTAGTATAATTTCTAATCTCTTTTCAACTTCTTTCCTTTTTTTTTTCATTACTCCAACGAGCTTTCATGAATTAACCTTATAAACGCTATTTTTAGCTTGCTCGTTATTCAACAAAACATATCAAAATGACAAGAAAAATCTAGTTTAGGGTCAAATAAACCTCATAAATGAGAATTATCAATTACACTCTTCCAGTGACTTTGGTTCACATCCCTCAATGGGGAAGCATGTTCTTACCACAAACTAAACACGTAGAGAAATCATTAGCAGAATTCTACTATGAATCTGAATGGACTGAAGATGAAAAGAAGAAGGGTTTGCACCAACAAAGCATAAAGTTTGTTGAGAACAGTAGGTCTGAATGTGGAAAGCGTGTGGCATCAGCTCCAACTCCACCAAACACCACTCTTTCCCATGTTTGAGTCATCAATGCAACAAATATTTCTTAACTAGACTTTGGCTATGAGAATATTGATCGGGTGAACTTCAGGTGAAGAAAAGTAAGTAAATACGTTCAACCCCAGTGCAAGTGCATGCTACCGATGCAAGTATTAAAACAGGAGTATTCCTGAGTATCAATCCCACAGGGAGCGGTGTAACAAAAATTATTGCTAAGCAAAATGTAAGGAGAATTCCAACTTTGAAAACTAAAAATTGCAAAAATAAGGTTGTGATTGGTGTGTTTGTAAAAACAAAATAATTGTAGAATCTAATTGCAAGTTAAAGTGACAAAGATTGCAGAACTGAATTGCAGAATCGAAAATTACAAGATTGAGTAGCAAACTAAACAGACTTGGTAAAAGAAATAAAAATTGCAAAAGAAATTCTTTAAAGAAATGAGGGCCTCGAGAATGTCACTGCCTTAAGTTGTAAATTGCAAACCAAAATTGCAATTCCAACCTATTCTACATTCAATTGTAAACCAAAATTGCTACTTTTATTCACCTTGTAATTAGGTTTTTAAGAGGCTAAGTGAGTGACTTATATGTCTATAGTCCCTCTATCTTAGATAATTTGGCTCAACAATTTTATGGGTTTTGGACTCTTTAATCTTTATGTCTAGGGTCAAGAATTGGCTTATGTCTAAACTCTTTTCTCCATCACTTGTGCGAAGTCCGTTGGTCACTAATCTCATCGGTATTAGATCTAAGCTTGAGTTGCTACCCGAGTTGATCAATCTAGGATCTCAACGGAATTTTATTCAACACAAGCAAACAATTGAGAGGTATGCTCGGTTTTTGTTGAAATCTTGGCTACAATTACTTCTTAGGGAATTCACATCCTTGAACCCCCTAAGAAGTTTAGCTCATAATAAATCTATAAGAAACTACACTAAAAATTAAAACAAACTTCATGTAAGAATAAAGTTGACTACTGTATTACTTTAGGAATAAAACTCAAAGGAAACGAAAATTGTTTTGCTAAACTTAAGGGAAATGACAGTTGTTTTGCAACACTAAAGGAAACAGAACACCAAATGACAAGGCCAAAAACACACTAATTAAGCTTCATAAGGAGAATATTGCATACTGGACACACAAAAAACCATTAGCAAGCTAAAGAAAAATTGATTTTCATTAGCAATACTCAACCAAAGCAATACCGTAAATCTTGACAACCCACAAACAACGAAACAAGGCTCCAAGAAATTTATATTCGAAATAAAACAGAGACAACTCATGAATCAAAAGCTTCAAGAGAAGAATAATTCAGGCCCCGTTTGATAACCATTTGGATTTTAGTTTTTGGTTTTTGAAAATTAAGCCTATAAATATCATTTATATCTATGGATTTCCTTGTTTTGTTATCAACTTCTTACATATGTTTTCAAAACCAAGCCATGTTTTGGAAACTAAAAAAAAATAGTTTTCAAAAACTTGTGTTTGCTTTTGGAATTTGGCTAAGAATTCAAATGCTTCCTTAAGAGAGATGAAAACAATTGTAGAGAAATTGGGAGAAAACAAGCTTAATTTTCAAAAACTAAAAACCAAAAACCAAATGGTTATCAAACGGGGCCTCAACTCTTTTTTCTCTACTTTCGAATCTGACAGAACCATAAAGTGTACAAAGCAAAGATTGAACCATTACAAAAAAAATAAAATAGAATTGAAAATAGAGTTATTACAACAATCATTCAATGAATCCTCACTTAGTTTCCAATTGACTCAGTCCCTTCACTATGTCTAGGAAAAGATTGAGTCTTAACAACCCAAGTTTTCACTTGAATCAGATTGGAAAAATTAAAGGAAAAATAGAATTAAGCATGGCAGAAGCTCTCGGTAAAACAGAGAGGAAATTGAAGAAAAACAAAGCAGTAAACTTGACAGAAACCCATGAGCAAAACTCTAAAAAAAATGCCTCTAGAAAATCTCCCCGAGCTTCTTCTCTTATTCCCCCCTTTATAGACCTTCATTAGGGTTTAATCATGCCCAGAGTTCGTGCTCAAAATTTCCTAATTCATGCAGCAATTGGAGGTTTCCATATGCAGGTCGAGTGCATAATTTTCCTTTTTTTGTTGAATTTTTCTGCTGCTCCAAAATTGCAACTTCATCTTGCAATTTTGGTTCTGCAATTTCCACAGTTTCTGCACACAAGTTTAATCTTTAAAAATCTCACCCTAATTGCCTTCATTCTTCATTCTTTCTTATTTTTTTAGCAATTTTCAACCATTTCTAAATGATTTTGAGACAAAACAAGAATATTTTATGTAATTGGGAGTTATTAATACTAAGGCTTATCAAATATAGTAATCTAATAATGTTTCCTTTTTGTATATTCTATTTTGTTATTTTGTATATTGCACTTTTAATCTATATTTCAAAAGTATACGTTGAACCTCCCCTAAGAGAAACAAACAAAATGGGTTTGGGTTTGGACTTTTCTAAAAGGGATCTAATGGGGAGTTTTTTAGTATATTCTGGGAATCTTCTTTATATCTGAGAAAAGTGATCAAATGAGTTTTATAATGGGACTTTGGAGATGCACCCTCACTCTATGGCATTTTGTGATTGGATCCAACTAAATAAAAAAAAATTGTTTTTAATATTTGTTAGGGACAACAACCTTCCACCATATCTCCACAATTGTATGATATTGTTCACTTTGGGCATAAGCCTTCATTGTTTTACTTTTGGTTCCACCCAAAAGGCCTCATGCCAATGGAGTTTTTGTCCTTCACTTATAGACTCATGATCTTCCCCTTTCCTAGCCAATGTGGGACTTTGGTCGCACTCTCAACAATCCTCCCCTCAAACGAAGGACCATACCAAGCCTCCCCTTAAATAGTCATCTATTCGTGTTTTTATTCTCAAGCATATCACTTTTAACGAGGCCACTCCTTATCAGAGTATATCCATGTTCGATAAGCTCAACCACGAATCACTATAACTATGTCATCGAGGCACATCGACGAGGCTTAGTCAGGGGCATAGCTTTGATACCACTTGTTAGGGACAACAACCCTTCACATATCTTCACAATGGTATGATATTGTCCACTTTGGACATAAGCTCTCATGGTTTTCCTTTTGGTTCCACCTAAAAGGTCTCATGCCCATGGAGTTTTTGTCTTTCATTTATACCCATGATCTTTCATGCATTTCCATGGTGGCAAGTTATATGGAATTAATATTACGGGCCACGTACTGTATGATGTACTCATGTTGCCAAATGGGTTGAATCCATTTGTAACTAGAGCTAACATTACATTCCTTGATCTTCTGCAAACCAATCATATTGTCTATCAAAGTCTTACCATGCCTCAGCATCTGCCGGATGGCTTAAAACTCCATCAATGTTCATTCTTTTTTCCTTATGTCATTTCATGTCACTAGCAGTATGCTTGGAATAGAATAATCTTTGTAATCTTAGTTTTAAAGGAAAATATCTTTAAAAAAATTTCTGGAACCTTTTTTCCTTTCTTGTTATCATTTTATAACGAGATTCATTGCATTGTGGACAAACTTCTACTTGCTCATTTTCTTTCTAGAATAACATACAACCATTCTTACAGGCATGCATGCATTCATAACCTAAACCCAAGTCACGAAGTGTCTTTTTTGCACCATAATAAAATTTTGGAATTTTGGTACCATTCGATAAAACTTTTTTAAGTAATTGCAATAACATATCAAATGACTTATTGTTCCAATGATTAAGTATTTTGATATGCATTAATTTCACCAAAAAGGTTAAACTTGAAATCTTAGTACATCCAGAATATAATTCTGTATTAACTTCATCAAACATTGATTGAAACTTATTATTCCTACCTCCTACACTATCACTTGTTTCAACCCTAATTAAGTTCTCTTCACCAAGATTTTAAGTGGCTCCTGTCAAATCATTTAATAATCCAAGCATTTCACTAATTTCCTTATCTATATTTTGAGAAGTATTTCCAAGTTCCTTAGGTTTCAAATAGGAAAACAAATTTGAAGTTTCTCCATGATATACCCATCTATCATAGGTGAAAGACATTCCATATTAGTATAAATCCCCTTCGACATCACAAGGTCGTTTCATTAGGATATTTTGACACTTTTTGTATGGGCAACGTGTAAACCCTCTCTTATCGACATGATCTTTTCCCACGCTGATAAATGATCTTATTCCATAAGTATATTCTTTGCACGATCTATTTCGACATCTTATCCAACTTTTATCCATATCTTATCCTAGGAAACATAAAAGGAAATCACATTTACTAAAGAAAATCATAATATACCTAACAATGACAACACCATTACTATCACAACAATAAATATAAACACCCTGGGATTAAAAAAAATAAATATAAACACCCTCCCCCCAATACTCAACCGTTATAACAAGAAATTGAACTAAAAAATGTTACCAAGAAATAAAACTAAGAGAAAAATATCAAAATTTGTAATAATATTTTGGGTACATAACAATGTTCAGTAGGCTTAATAAAACAAAATGCACAAGCATAACAATGTTCAATAGACGCAATAGAGTTCTTTTAATCATAAACTCCAACTAAGAGAACAATATCAAAATTTTAAAAGTAACATTTTAATCGCATTTTTAAAATAACTATTCAATCACACTTTAATCAAACACATATTCTCCATAATATATTTTAAACACATAATACATACAAAATCACTCCAAAAAGTCTAAATGCTTGACCAACAACAACAAACTATGCTTAAACACATAATACATACCTTGCTTGACCAACAAATTATATGCTTAAACAAATAATACATACTTCTAAATGTTTGACCAACAACAAAATCAACCTATAATTGAAATTTCTACACAAAGCAACCCCAAAACTAACTAGAACAAAATATAAAACATACTTTTAGCAATGAAACGAAGAAAACGAAACGAAATTGTCTTATCCGGCGTTCTCCAAGCTATCCAACGAAAGTTTGGAGAAAAATATTCTCTATATTATAATTTAAACCCATAATACACACAAAATTACTCCAAAAAGACCAATAACAACATTTAAATCTTAAATAAGTTGAAAAAACCCAGTGCAAGTATTTTACATACCCTCTAAATGCTGGATCAAGAACAAAATCAACCTATCAATGAAATTTCTAGTCAAAACAAACAAAAAAAAATATTCAAATAAGAGAAAACTCAAAACTAAGTAGACAAAAATATAAGGCATAACTTTATCAATCAAACTCACAAAGAAAATAGAAAAAAATGTCGTTTTCCAGCCACAAAGTTATGAAAAATCTAAACAAAAAACATAGAAAATGTAAAAATTAAAAAAAACGATAAAAAAAAAATTAAAACTAACTAAAAAGCCTCTAGAAATCAAACTCATGTATTTCTGGCAAGTGTTCGACCACAAACTTCGTTCTCCAGTGGTTTTTCGGTGAGTTTCCTGCAACAAGAAGAAAACGCCCCCCGAAAACTCTCCTTTGTTTCTCCCTCGATAAAATGGAACAGCAAAGGGAAGGGGAAGGAATTAACTGGGGGTTGCGACAAAATGTCCAATTCGCCGCACGTTATTGCGACAAAATTACCAAAACCTCGCAAACCTCATTATTACTTTCTGAAGAATCGCGACTTCCAAGGTTTGCGACGAAAATACCGTTGCATCGCACGTGTCCTTGAGACGGAAATCGTGTTTCATTGCACAACTTATTGCGAAGAAACCAAAAAAACGTCGCACCCACTGCGACAAAAATAGGATATCGTCATTAATGTCTTTAGTTTTTTTTGACCACTTTCGGAATCCAACAGTTTGCAACGCCATTTTTTTTACGTCGCAAGATTTGTGCAACGAAATTTTGAAAACGTCGCAAGAATTTGCAACTTGAACAAGTTTTCGTCGCAAACTTCATAAAGGACCACAACTTTGCAGTGCCAACAACAAAAGTGTGCGACAAAATCATAATTTCATCTTTGGGGTTGCAACGCAATGCTAATTTCGTCGCAACTATGCAACAAAAACGAGATTTCGTCGTTGTAATTTCGTCCCTAAAGGCGTTATTTCTTGTAGTGCACATATCTCCACAATGGTATGATATTGTCCACTTTAGGCATAAGCCCTCATGGTTTTGCTTTTGGTTTCACCCAAAAGGCCTCATATCAATGGAGTTTTTGTCCTTCACTTATAAACCCATGATCTTCCCCTTTCCTAGCCAATGTGGAACTTTGGTCACACTCTCAACAATCCTCCCCTCGAACGAAGGACCACACCAAGCCTCCCCTCAAATAGTCGTTTATCCGTATTTTTATTCTCAAGCATATCACTTTTAACCAGGCCATTCCTCATCAGAGTATATCCATGTCCAATAAGCTCAACCACGGATCACTATGACTATGTCATCGAGGCACACCGACACGGCTAAGTCAGGGGCATGGCTCTGATACCACTTGTTAGGGACAACAACCCTTCACATATTTATACAATGGTATGATATTTCCCACTTTGGGCATGAGCTTTCATGGTTTTGCTTTTGGTTCCACCTAACAGGCTTCATGCCAATGGAGTTTTTGTCCTTCACTTATAAACTCATGATCTTCCCCTTTCCTAGCCAATGTGGAACTTTGGTCGCACTCTCAACAATCCTCCCCTCGAATGAAGGACCACACCAACCCTCTTGTCAAACCTTGAATCAAGGCAATTACAACTAGTCTAATTCTTAAGGTCGTGGCCATTTGAGTGAGGGTTGTTTGGTTCTTGTAACTTGTAAGTTAACAGTCCTTCATCTTAAATGGTCCTTGCTTCAAAACCCAAGGATTCTTTATTATTTGGTATTAGATCATTTTTGGAAGGAGATCTAGACCTTTGACACCACACGACGTCAAACATTCTTTACCAAACGCTACTTTTGATATGAAGACAAATTCTTCAAAAGGGAGGAGAGGATGACATGATTATTCAACCATACCAAGTCCAAACGTGTGGTAGGTGGGTAGCCACAACTCTAACCCACCAAATACAGGGACATCAAACCTCTACATAATTTTTCCAACATGATATATTTTTCACTTTGAGTAGAAGCCTTCATGAATTTGCTTTTGGTATCACCTAAAAGACATCATATCAAGATAAGTAGTCGTTCGTACTTATATACCAATGATCTTCCTCTTGCCTAGCTAATATGAGAATTTGATTGCACCCACGGCAACAAATCGAAGAGGCCTGCAGCTAAAATGGTAGGCGTGTGTTGCCTCGAATCTCAACTTGCAATTAGAATATCCCAAAAAACGTTTCCTTTGTATCTCTAACTTTTTCTATTTTATATTTGTATATTGCACTTTTATCAACCTAAAAGCATGCCAAACCTCCCCCAGCTAAAACCAACAAAATGGGTTTGGACTTGTCTGCTAAAAGAATCCAATGGGGAATTTTTTTAGTATCAGAAAGGAAAAGCGAGTTGCGTAATCAGAACAGTGGATGAATCCAAAATGGCATTTTGTGATTAGATCCAACTAAACCCAGCTTTTCTTTTTAATTAATATTAAAAGTTAATTAATTATTGCAGTTTGCTGATATCATCTAAGGAAATTTTTGACTTTGTACCTTTCTTTTTAAAAGGAATACGACGAATACCTTATAATGTAAAAGATCATGTAGACAACACGTCCGCTTAAAAATCTGTCAATTTCAATTGGAAATTATTGGCTGAGCTAAGCCTTCGTGGATTAAAATAAATGGCTATTTTGTGTGGCTACAATTCACACTTTTATTTCAATATATATGTAGGCTGAACCTTGGTTTATGATTCATGAACCGTACTTATCCAACACTTGGGGAAGAAGACTTTTTTCCCGTGGCTAAGCCTTGACTTTATCATGTTATAATTATCCAATAATAATTTTCTTTTTGTCTTATTCTAGACACTTTCATTGTTCTTTTGTTTTAATTTTCATATTTTACAAGTTTAAATTACAACTTCGATTCATTGAATTAGAATGATCGTGTCAACTTCATCTTTGAATAACTTAAAAAGTTACAACTACATCCCTACCCTTTTGATTTCGATTCAAACAAGTTTTTGTCACTAACACAATTATTAAAATGCTAACGTGACTCCGTTGACAAGTGTTTAACAACATGAGAGAGGATATGGTGTTGTAAAAAAGAGTCATCGCCTTCTAGAGATGGAGTAAAAATCTTTTTTAACTACTATATAATTGATTGACCCTAAACTTTATCTAGATAAATAAATTTAAAATATATATATATAAAAAAAATAAAGGGATAGCAAGACTTCAAGATTTGAATTCACCTAATTTATTTATAAAGCCATGCCTCTCCCAAGTAAGTTATTTAAAGTGCTTCTTTTCCTTCTAGCACACTCTCATTGTTATGCCCAGTGAATGTTAGAAGGTAAAGGTTGCATCTATATTCATTATCTTGTGCAATGTGAATGATATATAACCAAATTGACACAATAACATTATTATCAATCTTGTTGGTCTATTTGATAAACAATAGATTTTATAATAATCAATTAATATGTGGCCGAGACATCCACGTATTAGATCCTTGAGCCTAGAATATTTAAAAATATAGGAAAAACTTTAAAACTCAACTCATTTAATTAATGCCTCAAAGTTCTCTTTTAATATTATTTTTGGGAAAAAAATAAAGCAAATAACTCTAAGAACTCATGAAAGGGTAAGGTAGGCAATATAAGAAATAATTTTTCTCACCAAAGACCAAGCAAACGTAGCAATTGGGAAGAGCACTAGCTAGAAATATAGTTGTAGTAGTTTGTGTTGAATAAAAGATGATACAAGTTGACCTCATAAAACCAATAGAGACTTAAATAAGATTGTGGATCATTTTATCATCTTGTAGCCAAATGAGGTCACACTATACTATATTGCATTGGAGAATTGAAATTGATTTGGAGAAAGTAGGGGACTATAACTCCATATATGATTGGCCCTTCATTTGACTTGGAGGAATGCGCAAAAGAGTTTGAATATGTATCAACAATCAAGTGGTTGGGTTGTTGGGAAAATAAAATAGTAATCATCCCATTGGTCAGAGCTTTTATTTTATGAATTTATTATGAGAAGGTTTAGATGTAACTAATTTGACAAATATTGGTTGTCTTGTGGCAGGGTGATTTAATTGAAAAAATGACGTATTATATATTTTTTTAACGTTTGATGAACTATTAGACACAATCTTGCATTGGATTTTGTAGAGTTCAAATCATCACAAAGACTCAGTTTGAGACTAGTTGGAATACCATCTCGAAGTCCAAATCGAAAGAAATAGAAAAGGAGAGCAAAGGAGTGTTGCAACATGTAATTAAAGCCGAACACCTCAGAAGGAAGTGCCATGGTGCTCCCTTAAGGTGATCATGTGGCGCTAGATATTTCCGGAGTGTGACATGGCGCTCTATTAAAAGGCCATGGAGCTAATTCGCACAACCAGAAAATTATAGGATTCTCCTATTTAAATGATGTTCTCTCTTTACTTAATAAACGAAGTGATAGAGAGAAGAGCGGTGGCAATTCTTATTTGAATCTTAAGGTATAGGTGATACGACAAAGAGTTTAGGTAGCCATTATCATAGTACCTAGGAGAGAGCTTTGAAGAGTGATTTGTGAGTATATTTTTGTGTAAAAATAGTGAAGAATTATTTTGGAGTATTCGTGAGAATTTCCTTACTTCATAAATCTAGTGGAATTTGTAGTTGTAGAAGACTGAAGATAGTCCTGAGTAATATAAATCTCTAATTGTGATGATTCATATCCCTATCTTGTTTCTTGTGAGATCTATTTTATCGTGTGGAAGGAGAATTTTTTAGGGTTATAATTGAAGAACCCTCTCTAATTCCCAACAACATAATTGTGTGCAACAAGGAGTGGTTATATCCTACAATGTGATCCATGTCCTTCGCCTATGTGTCTGAAGTGCAATTGTGTTGTCTAATACAAATATTAAAATTGTGCTACATTTTTTCATAAAATGCAAACCATCAATATATAATATTTGTAGGTAACTAAATATATAAACTATTAATTAGTTTGTTTAGTAGCCAAAGTGAGCATAGCTCAGTAGTAATTGGCATGTATCCTCAACCAAGAGATCATATATTTAAATCCCTCCACCCTCAAATGTTGTTGAACTCAAAAAAAAAAGTTTAGTATTTATAAAACTTTTAGTTTGCTCATAAACAAATTTATAAAATTATAATAATTAAAATATTTAGACACAATATACTTTTGGTGTCTTTAAGGTATGGAGTTGGTGTTTAATTATTTTGGTCTCTATTGTTTCAAGACACTATAGTTCTTGAAGTTTGGAAAATGGTTCTAAATGGTTCTTCGGTTAAGTTGACCCTTAATTGACTAATGAAAAAATGACATGACATTGGTGAGTGAAAATTTTTTAAATGAATTCACGATTTTCATTAAGTTTAAAATGACGACAACAATAATATAATCATTTGGGTGCATGGCAGCAATGAAAACCAATAGGAAAAAAAAAAGGTAAAGCAAAAGGAGAATAAAAGAAGTGAGAGGATGGAAAAAAATTAAAAAAAAAAAAAAAGCCACTTGAGAAAAGAAATCAATATAAAATAAATAAAAATTTTCACTTAGCAACATCACATTATTTTTTGTTACTCAATTAACTGTCAACTAATGGTTCACTTAACTCATTTAAAACTATTTTCCAAACTACACTAGGATTAAAGTGTCATTTTTAAAGCTTCAAAAATCAAATAGGCACTAACCTCAAGCTTCACATATCAAAATTGTGTTTTACTCTATAATATTTAATTTTTCAGCTATACTAATTTTATTTTAAAATTATAAACATTAGTATATAATTTTTACAATATACCATAAAATATGTTGGTGGAGAAAAATGGAGTTACCAATGATCATATTTATAGGCTAGGAACCAAACCAAATGAAAATTAGGCATGATCTTATTTAGTTGTTTACATGACCTTTATTTCAAGATCATTAGATTATAATAGGTTTCAATTATATGCCTCAAAAGTAGGAACAAGTCAACTTTCTCCAGATGATATCAGCCAAGCAATCAACCTCTCCAATATTAAAAATAAGAAAACCCTTTTTAGTTGAATCCAAGCACAAAATGCCAAATAAGATGCATCCAAAGTCTCATTATGCAACACGTTCAATTTATATACATAAACATACAAAATACAGATTCTTAAAAACTAAAACAATTCCCACTAGGATTCGTTTAGAAGACAAGTCTGAACTCATTTCTCTTCGGTTTTTGAGCATGCTTTTAGGTAAATAAAGTCGCAATACACAAAAGGAACCATTATTAGATTATATACTCTAATAGCCAAGTTGAGAATTGATAAATTTGTTTGATTGATTCAAACATGAGAAGGAGTTGTATTTGGCAGAGTTGGAGCTGAGGCCACACGCTTTTCACGTTCAGACATGCTGTTCTCAGCAAATTTTATGCTTTGGTGGTGCAAACCCTTCTTCTTTTCATCCTCAGTCCATTCAGATCCATAGTAGAATTCTTCTGTTGATTTCTCTACGTGTTTAGTTGCTAGTAAGAACATGCCTCCCCATTGAGGGAAGTGAACCAAAGTCACTGGAAGAGTGCAACACACGATCATTATTCCCATCAAGAACAACCCTGTGTCTGTTGAGTATTTTGAGGTTGAGAAGAACACTAATTGCGTTAAACCAAATCCAAAGTTTCCTCCTGCTCCTGTTAGTCCTGATATAATGCCTAAAGAGTGGCAAGAAATGAAGGGAATGATTCCAAAAGTGGCTCCACATGCGGCTTGAGCTCCTATTGAGAACAAGATCATTGCCACTACTATTGTTGGAAGCTTGTTTGCTTTGCCAAGCCACATGCAGAACACTCCCCCAAACGTTTGGAGGATCCATAGAGTCCATAGTCTTCCTCTCATCCTGAAATAAAATCAAGTTTGCTGCATATTGGATTTTGAGAAATGAAAGGTCCCATCGTATATCCCAAGGATCAATTTTGTTATCTTTGGCTTTCAAGTTTTTCACCTCCTAGCTAGGAGGCAAATAGTATAATGCATTAAAATATGGCAACTTATTTTAAAACAATGTAATAATTTTTAATCTCTGACATATATTTCTTATTTGATTATAGTTTTAATAAGGTTAAATTACTGTGACACCCAAATTTAGGAGGGATATATGAATGAACCTAGACCACATCCAAATAAAAGGGATCTTGAGAATATGCAAACATGGTTAAGATAAGCTTACAAGAATGGATAGTTACTACATATACCAACAAGATGGACATTTCTTTTCAGTAACTCAATCGTAAGAATTCCAAAGTCAAAGCATGCTTAGTTTGAAGCAAAATCCTATGTTGGGCTACCTCTTAAAAATTTTCATAGAAAGCATGTGAGTGAGGACAAAGTATGTTAAAAGAATTCTAGTCCTAATATTTTAATATTCATAATGTTTTGATATATATGTACATATAGGGCTACACTTCATTCGATTTAAAAAATTACATTAAAAAACTAATGAATTTGAGGTTTTTTCTCTCATTTGCTAATTTCAAAAGTTGAGAGATTATATATATATATATTTGAAAGTAAAATTTTGCTCCTTCTATGTAAATATACTTATGGTTCTGCCTTTGTATTTAAGTATATTTTGTAACTTTAATCTCAGAATATGTACTACCAAAAACTATATGTAATGAAAATTAGAAAAAAAAAATAGATTTAAGCTTGTCAAGAAAAGAAAAGAAAAAGAACTAAAGCATTCTACACGAGATTGAATTAAAGAATGGTATGTGAAAGAAGTTAAGCCTTGTCAAGTACTCTTGGGCTCCTTCTCTAAGGTTTCCCACCTCTCCCTATTCAATTAAATCACGTCATCAAAAGACAACCAATATTTGACAAATTGGTAGTTGTACATCTTAACCTTCTCATAAAAAAATTCATAAAATAAAAGCTTTGACCAATGGGGATGATTACTATTTTATTTTCCCAACAACCCAGCCAATTGATTGTTAACACATTTTCAACTCTTTTGCACATTCGAAGTCAATGAAGCACCAATCATATTGAGTTATTGTCCCCTACTTTCCCCAAAGCAGTATCGTAGTACTATGTTCTAACCTCGTTCGGCTTTGAGTGATGATAAATTATAGATGAGGCTGCTACAATGTCACTAGCAGTGTTTTACACTATCAGACGTACAAGAGAGAAATTATAAAAGTATATTGAATCTATATTTAATGATTATAGGCAAGTAGGTAGATTTTTCAAATTTGCATCTAATTAATAGTTATTTGGATGTAATCACACTGTGACTGTCTCATTCAATAATTTTTTGACAAATGACATATTCAAGTGTTCAATCCTACATAGCTATGATGGTATGATGGTAGAATGACCCACGATCTCATTTATGTCTATTGTTTTTAATGAGGTCAACTTGTATGATCCGTTTATTCAACACAAACTACTACAATGATGTTTTTCTAGCTCTTCCCAATTGTTGTGTTTGCTTGGTCTATTGGAGACAAATTATATCTTATATCACCTACCTTACCCTTTCATGAGCTCTTAGAGTTATTTGCTCTATTTTTCCCCAAAAATCATATTAAAAGAGACGACTTTTAGGTTCCGATTTGGATGAGTTGAGTTTGTGAAGTGTTTCTAACGGTTAATATTTTAGGCTTAAGAATCCGAAAAATTAATGTTGACCACATATTAAGGGCCTATTTGGATTGCAAATAAAAAAATATTTTTCAAAAATGCATTTTCTTTTACACATTTTTTTATAAAAACAGTTGAAAATTAAAACACTCATATGTTGGTTATATTATCTCAAAAGTGTTTTTATACAAAAATTTGTTTGGTTTGCTCTACACTCAAAATGCTTCTACAAATATCAAATTACTATAAATGACGACTATTAAATACTATGAATTAACTAATAACTTCAAATTTGTATTTAAAACACTATGACCGCTCGTAACAATCGGCAAAGTGGTCACGTGGTGGTAAGGTGGCGGCAGAATTTGGTGGTCGCCAACGGTGGACAACAGCAGTTGCCGAGGGTGGTTAACAGCAGTGGCAGTCATCGACAGTGAGATGGTGGTGGATGGCAACAGAATTCAGTGGTCACCGCCAGGGGACAGTGGCAATTATCGATGGTGGTTGCAGGTCACAGTCGCCGACGATGAGGTGGCTGTGGAAGGCGACAGCGGTCAACAATGGTGGGCAGTGGCGGCCATTGAAAAGTGAATGTAATGTGAAGATATTTTGGTCATTTTCATATATCATGAAAATTTAGAAAGAATTTCCAATTAAACACTTAAAAAAAATTTCTAGAATTTGAATTCAAGTGTTTCACTCAAAATAGTTTATATCTCAAACTCATTTTTTAAAAAGTCATTTTGAGTGGTTGTCAAACACTACAAATCTTATAAAAAATGATTTTTTTTTCAAAATTAAACACTTAAAAAGTCAATCCAAACACACCCTAAGGGGCTGTTTGGCTCAAGGAGTGGATATATTAAGCTAACTCCTCGTTTGGGCCAAGGAGTTAAGAAAGAGGGAATTAATTAACTGCATTTGACAGACTTCAACGGTATTTATTGTTGAAGTTTGCACTCCTCCCAAGTAAACCCACGCATGTTCTCACTTCTCTCCTTCCAACTCTCTCTCTTCTCTCATGTTCTCTCCTCCTTCTTATCGATGGTGCGAGGTTTCTTTCCTTCATCTACTGGTTTTATCTGTTGTTTCATTTTTCCTTCCCTTCTTTGAATGCTCTGTGAGGTCCGTTTGTTTCATCTCTCTCATTTTTCCTCTTGTTTTATTTTCCTTCACCTTCTCGAAAACTCCTCTGGTGCGAGGTCCGTTTGCTTCATCTCTCTCGTTTTTTTTTGTTCTTTTGTTTTCTTTCACATTGAATTCCCCATGGCCGAAACCCTAACCATCTCCCTCATCTCTCCATCGCAACATTTTTTTTCCAACGGCTAAAACTATAACCATATACAGATCTTGAACCCACGATACAATTCCATATCTATGGTTTTTTCCAAATTCGAAACCCTAACCTCGTTGTCGAACGCTACGAATCCACCTTTGTTTGTCCTCTTTTCAAATCCGTAACCCTAAAACCTTTTTCCTCAACTCCTTTTTGTTCGATACGTAACCATAAACGGTACTTCACCTTCTGTATTTTTCTTCAAATCCGTAACCCTAACCACTCCCCTTGCCACTTCAAGATCAACCCCCCATAGGAGTCTCTTACCACTTCTGTTGTTATTCCCTCATCTATAGTAGCTTCTTAGGTCGCTTGTTTGGGTCTATGAAGCTGCATGTTTCTTTTGAGTGACAATAGCAAGGAATTGCTTAGTAGGGGACGTGTTTATACTGAGTTGGAGCTTGGTGGAGGCCACCTACTGCTAAAAGGTTTGTTCTCTAACCCTTTTTGGCCTGTCGATGATGAGTATGTGATGTGAGCTTGTTGAGGGCTCGTCAAATTACAATTTATAAACCGATCATAAGCTACTTGTAACATTGAATGGACCGAGTCGATCTCAGGGAACCAAATATCAATTTCTTAAATTAAATTTACAAAAGAAAATAAAAAGGGGGTTTTGATTTTTTTTTTTTTTTTTTTTTTGTAAACAAATAAAACATACGCAGATAAAAACAAAGATAGATCAAATCTTACCAAAATCCAATTCAAATGTACGATTTTATCCAATTGGAAAATTAATCATAGGCATTCAAAATATTTTAACTTAGTTATGCAAGTACTTGGTCAACTTATTAGGGAAACTCCAAGAATGAACAAATCCCCTAAAGTAATTAACTCTAACAAACATCAAAGTCCATACTAATTACCTAAACAATTTGGCACGAAACCGTTCCATATTATTTAGATAAAAGCATTAAGCACTTTGGAAAGACCAAGACAAACCAGTTAAATAAAATAACTTCAACCTAACAAAATTGCTCATTTAGTTCCTAGAATTAAACATGCAAGCCATGCAGTTATAGAAAACCATAAAACACACATATGTAAAAATCCTAATACTATAGGACTCAATCAAACACGACAATTACAAATCGTGCATCATGAATAGAAATCGAGCATATACAATGACCTAGGCATCAATTCAATCAAAGATATATGCTCATAAATTGAAAACGGGAATCAAAGAATACTTGCAAATATAAGAAAATGTCCATTCAAGTTTAGGCCTCACAACATTTCAACTGAACTACACCGACCTATGAATTGGAACACTTACCTTAGATGATCATCGTGATGATGTAGCCAAGGTTTGTCATTGGTTCGATATAGTGCCAAAAGAAAAGTAAAGGAAAATGGAAAAAAAAAAACTCTAAAAACTATTGTCTAGAAAGATTATACTAGGAGACACCTTGCAAATGTCCAAAAGAAGGCTTAAATAGCCTTGAAGTAGACAACTTGCACAAGTAAGAAACCCTAAATTCTATAAAGATATTTTCCCAAAACAATTAGGGAAGAATATTCAAAATAAAATAAATAAATAAATAATTTTCTATCTTGCAAAATACTAGAAAATACATCCAAAAATCGAAAATACTTTCCTAAATTCTCAAAACAAACATAGAAGGTTGCAAATAAGGAAAGTTTCTAAATTGCACAGTCTTCAGTATTTTGCCCATAACCTATTCTCTAAAACTTAGATCGATGTGATCTTTATATGGATGAAAAGCTCTTTCAAAGAGATTTAAAATGGTATCTAATTTGGCTATATTCCCAAACGTGATCAGCAAGATAATGGGAACGAAAATTGGCACAAAGCATTCTCGGGTATGGCAGTTTTCCAGCAGGAGCAGTAATCACTCAAAATGTCATAACTTTCATAATACTTAGTAGAATGCAATGAATTATATACCGTTGAAAATATAATTCAATAAGCTTCTATTTGACACTAAATTTGAATATATTTACATCTCAAAATATCATGATATGATCAGTCAAAATTAGTATAGAAATTCAGTTGCTCGAATCACCTTCGATTTAATTCAAATTAATTTCGAAATGTTGCAAACTCTCCAAAACACGCGAATTGATCGAGTCCCTAAAAAATAATAATAAAACACATAAAATCCTTCTAACTAACAAGAAATAATTGTGGTGAAATAGGACTTTATAGGTCCTATCAGTATGTCCACTGTTGTTCTTTTAATACCGATTTCTTTAGGGTTGTTTTCTGTAATTGTTAGTTTTGTTTTTTTTTTATTATCTATCTATTTCCATATTGGTTTTTTATTTCCTTTGTGATAAATTTTAATAACTGATTTATTAACTATGTTTTCTATTTTGTCTTTATTTTTCTTTCAGTTGTGATCTCTATTTTTTGCTCACTTTTTGTCTCTGATTATTCCTATATTGTGCTATCTATTTTTTGCTCATTTTTTGTCTATGTTTTTTTTCTCTATTATGCTATCTATGTGTGTGCTCAATTTGTTCAAAAAATGATGCACGTACAATTACCGTTTCTGCAAGCGCACGAGTCAAGTAATATAAAACGATATTCCTACCAAGTATCGAATCCACAGAGATTCGTTTTTAATTCATAATTAATTATCACGAAGAATCTCACTTATATTTATTTAGAGAACAGAAATCAAAAGAAGATAAACTAAACTAACAACAGAAAATAAATGGGAGAAGCAAACACGAGGGACAACTTGAGAAATGATCAATTACTATGCTAACAGATAATTATAACCCAATGGGCAGTGAACTCATAAGTCCTAAAAACTCTAAGGACGTAGAATCTCCTTTCGGTCTCCTCCACTCTCAAGTACTAATTAACTAACCTAGGTGTCCCTAGCGCTAGCTAACTCATACAAGGCTTTAAGACTCTTCATTACGGACTTCTAATATCTATTTATTAACCTTGGCTGTCATAAATAAATACTAGTTATGCAAATGGGTTCTTGCCTAAGTTTCTCTCCGTTGAGTTTCCACTTAGAAAAGTAGTCAATTAACCAATGCCCAACTAATTAACCTTCATCACCAACTACAATTAATTAACTATTAATCTCATTGTCACTCAAGTAGCTAATTAATCGTGCATTAGGGTAAACTAAGTATCCTCTGTCAAACTCAACTTAGAAATACCTCAATTAATTAGAGAATCGATGATTAAAGGCATTATGCAACAAATGCATAAAATGATTCAAAGCCCTACTAGTCATAAATATCTATAAACTAAGCAATTTGTCCAACAATTCCAACAATTAAGCATCTAAAGAATTAAATACAATAAACCCAAGTAATTAGGGACAATGATATACAAGTTCAATCCAAACAACCCATAAATCCCTAATTTTTTCGCCTATACAGTAGCTAAAAGTGAAAGGAAAATGATGAAAATGCAAACGAAATGTCGATCTTGCATTCTCGTCGTGATCTCCTCGATCCTCAAGCTCCTAATCTTCAATTCCCTCCAATTCGCTCACAAAATGCTCACAAAACCTCTCATAGCATGGAATCGAGTTTAGGGCAAAAACCCTCGGTTTGGCCCCCCCAAATCGAAGAGAAAATGATGTTTTTATAGCAAGAATCAACGCAGCGTCCAAAAACGCACGCGCTTCCAAAATCATAGCCCCTAAGCACCCAATACCGATGCCTAGGCTCTAGCTCTAGGGTAGAAAAGCCCCAAAATTGCCTTTTGAGCATCTTGACGCTCTTGGCTCTTGCTCAACTTTTTATTTTTCATCTCTTCTATTCTTGAATCTTCAATAAAGCTCTAAAAGGCTCCAATATTCATCAAAATAATCTCGAACACTCGATTTTGCTCCGTTACCCCGATTTCTACAAAATAGACAAAAAATATGCATAAAAGCTCACGAATTCATAACAAAACTAGAATAAATATAAAGAATAAAATAGCACTAAATGAGTGCTATCAATAAACTTTCATTCCATCTCTCTGTGTTTTTATCTCTTCTCTTTAATTTGTTTTTGCCCAATTTGTTCAATAAAATTTCATTATGTATATTTCATATTTGAATCTTGTTTGTGGACAGCCCTCTCCTATGAAATCTCACTCCTAGCTATGAATAAATATCATATATTTCTAAGGTCGAAGGTCGGTTTTAGAATCTTACTCCTATTTGTGCATTACTTCAGTGTATATATGTTCTAACATTTCAATCCATGTTTTCTTTTCATTTTTGTCGAGTTTTTTTCTTAATTCAACCGTATTAGTAGTCTCTGTTGTTTGATAAATTTGAATCATTGATTAATGTCTATGTTATGTTATAACCTTAGTTGGTATGTAGTTGGTACGTGTGTTTAATGTTATATAAAATATTTTATATTTTTTGCACTTCTATTAAATACTCTTCCTTTAATTCCAACAACTTTTATTTAAATTGATGTACACCCTCTCTCTTCTCTCTTTTTCTACTGGTTGAAATAAATTGAGTAGTGCACCCATCCTTTTACTAACTAACCACTTCTTCTTTCATTTATATATATAGTCTTACTGATAGCATGTAATTATGTTATCTTATGTCCTATTATTTATGCTAGTTTTGTGATTATTTTGTGAGCTTTTATGCATATTTCTCTTAATTTTGTAGAAATCGAGCATGAGGAGCAAAACCGAGTGTTTGGGAGTATTTTGGTGGATATTAGAGCCTTTTGAAGCTTAATTCAAAATTCAAGAAGATTAAAGATGTTATTTGACCATAAGGCACATTCCGAGAGATTCTACATTGAATCACAGTTCTAACGCATTGAACTGGAGGTCATTCAGACACCCGAGCAAAGAGATAGAGCAAAAATGGCCAGTGCTGTCTGCAAGGTAGCGTCGAGACGGTGTAAAAAGCGTCTCGACGCTACAAAAAACGTAAAAACGCTGTTTTTTGCTAAAACACGCACGTAAACCATTTTTCTTGCAGCATTGAGACATTGTACGCAGCGTCTCGACGCTGCCTCGAGATTTTCTATATAAACATCATTTTTTGCTCCGTTTTTGGAGGCCAATTCAAGGGTTTTAGCCATATTCTCAATTCCAAGCTAAAATTGATGGTTTAGGGAGCAATTGAGAGCATTTGTGGAGCATTTTTTAAGATCTGAAGCTCGAGGGATGTGAGGATCTCGACGGGAACGTGGGATCGACCATTGTTTGCTAATTTCTTCCTCTTCTTTTAGTTTTAGTTTATGTTTTGTGGCTGTAAATTAGGAACTTAGGGGCTGTTTGGGGCAAGGGTTATAATAACCCGTGTTATAATAACCTGTGGAGTACTCTGCACACCAAACACTGACTATTATAACCCCAGACTAAACAACTCTGCATTTTAAATAATATTATATTATTTCACAAACTATTATAACCCACAGACTATTATAACCCATGTTATTATAACCCACTCAGTGCCCCAAACAGCCCCTTAGATGTTTAATTATATGAATCTAAGAATCTTTGTTCCTGATACTTGGGGTTTTGATGTAGCCATTAGGCTTAAAGTTTTAATTGATTAAATACCTTGATCGAATGCTTTTGTTTCATTCATGCTTTTATGTATTTAATGCTTATAATCTCTTGATCACAGATTATTTGTTTTATTGGTCTGAATTTGTGGTTGGAAAAGTCTGTTTAGGCTAGAACTTAATTGCATGACTATTTGTAAATTCTTGCATGAACGTAGAGAACTCTCTTAGAAGCCCTTAAAAGAAGTTGCTTAATGTCTTGCATGTTATTAAAATCTAGATAGAGATATTAGATTTATAACATTGCATAAGAGTTAATTGTGCTTGAAAGAGTCAGTTAATACCCTCACTTCTTGGCTTATGGAATATTTGCATGAAAAATCTTGCTATTTTTCGTTATAAGTCTAATTGGTGAAATTGATTCCCTAGGATATTTCTCTCCTATTGTGTCTTCATTTATCTTGTGCTTTCTAGGTTAGCTCTTTAGTTTAGCTTGTTTGCATTTGATTTCTTTCTCTAAATAAAGTTAAATGAGAGTAATTGCGGTACTTAAATGAACTAAGAAATCCAATCCTTGTGATCGTCTATGGCCACTATTATTACAAATTTTAGAGGTTTAGGTTTATAAATATATTTGATAGAGCCTTTGACAAGCTCTTAATCAAATTGGCATCGTTGCCAGGGATTGGCGTACTTTAATTCATTTAATATTGTGAAGAAATTGCTTGCTTTAATTTAGAGGTTTTTATTGTTTTCTTTTATTTTCATTGCTTTGTTTTTGTTTTGAGTCTTTGTCTCTTGTTCTTGGTTGCGTTGATTTGGTGGTGTATGCATTTGTGTGAAAGCCTAAATTTAGTCTTGTTCGATTCAGATCATGGTTTTTTACAATTTTGAGTGACCTTATGGGGAGTTTCTGACCACCCAAAGGCAAACACCCTCCTTCAATTCTTACCTAGTAGACTACCCATCTTATGACCTGTGAATGTTAATTATGATTTTCATGGATATCAAGTGTCTAATCATTACCATTTTGAATCTATAAGTTATGGAAATTCCCTTTATGATAATGATACGAGCACTTGGACCCAAAACTTTGCCTATCCCATCCAAATTAAGAAAAACTCACTTGAAGACCTATTGAAAGAATCCATTTTGAAATCAAAGGTTAGAAGTTTTTGTCAGACTGAAATAGAGAGGTTGAACAGGATAAAAGCAAAGGTGGAAGAAAATGGGGCTGCACTAAATCGTATAACTCAGCAACTTGGTCAAATAGTTGAATTACTTAAGGCCTACATGAGCAAAATTTTTTAAATACCACTGAGGAAAGGCATTCCAGGATGATATATATAGATGATAGTGGGGATGAGTTGGAGCATCTCGATACACACCAAGAACAGGTTTGTGAGGTTGAAAAAGGTAGTGAAACCACATTGCAAGAGGAAATCCAGGTGATAGAGTATGAGGCTGAAAAGCCTTCCTTTATTTTATCTCTAGAAACTTTTCTTAATCGTGATCTTTCTTTTTCTTATACTCACGAGTCTAGTTTTCATTCTTTTGATTTTTCTTCTTTTATTACATTAAATAAAAATAACAAAAATATTTTTCTTTCAGGCGCCCATGAGAAACAAGTGAGCCTTCTAAACATAGAAGGCTATATTGATTCAAGAAAAAAGGGACCGAAGCAATATGAGCAATTTTATGTGCCGTGATACATGCCCTTGAACCTTGTCTAGCTCAGACATTAAATAAGCGCTTCTTGGGAGGCAACCCAAGCTTTCTATCTCTTAGTCTTTCTTTTCCTTGCAGTTCTTTTTCTGTTTTTCTTTTAGCTTTGTTTGTGTTGATCTTGTGTTCCTGTTGGTTGATGTTTTTAGGAACTCGAGAATAATATCTTTCACATTGCACCAATTGATTAGATTGAATCAAGGAGTCTATTGCACTCCAGGGCAGTATTACTCTTCCTTTTATCTTTTTAAATTATCCTTAAGCATGCTGAAATAGATCTGAATAGTTTATACATTGAGGACAATGTATATTTTAAGTGTGGGGGGATGTGTGCTGTTCTGATATGAATCTGAGCTGTTATTGAATTATTTTTTTTTTTGTGAATTATATGATGATTTTGTTGCATCGAGTGTGATGAGGACGACCTGTGATGTGTTCTGATTAATAATATTTTTACAATTTTTTGTGAAATATGAAAGCATGTCTAGAATTCAAGTATATTTAAAAAAATTCTTTGAATTTCTTGCAAGTTGTGAGCACCTAGCCTATCTTTTGTTAGTTTTGAAGGCTCAAAGTAGTTTTATATTGTCCAAAAGTTTGTTGTCACTCTGATAGGCTTAAGCTCTAGTTTGATGGTTGACTTGCATGATAAGGTGTAATGTGTTACTTAGGAGGAAGAAAAAAAATTGTTTGTTTTGCCTGTAAGAAAAAGAAAAGAAAGTGAGCTCAAAAGAAAAACCATTTTAGTGAAAGAAAAGAAAAGAAAAGAAAGAGAAAAAAAAATTAAGCTTGTAATGCACCCATCCTTCTACTAACTAACCACTTCTTCTTTCATCTATATATATAGTCTTACACTTTGTTAAACGTTGAGGACAACTCCACTCCCTCACCAATTGTCTATATTCTACTTGGTGAGTATTTTCTTAACACTTGTTTCTTTCCTTCCTTTATGTATATGCTTTGGTATTACTAATTCCTTCCTTCTCTCACTAATGTATTCTATGTCATTGTTATAAGGTTGTTCTTCTTCGAAATCCAGCCACCTTCTCTGTCATCTCGATCATTACTTCCTAACTAAGGTAATATTGTTTTCCTTGTACGTTTTTATGTTTACTTCTTTAAACTAATTTACTAATATGTTTTCCCTTGCACGTCTCTAAGTTTAGTTTGGTTAAGGATTAGTAATATGTCTCTCTTGTCTATACTATTCGCAGGATCGAAAGTATTACACTCTTTGACCTTAGTTTGAGGTTCGTTTATTTAAATATTGGAACGATTTAGTTATGTATTTCTATCACATATTTGACACATTATATTTTTATGTATTCATTTGACACTTTGGACACATTATTTTCTTATGTATGGTTGACATTCATCTTTCCTTTATAACATTATGTTGGCATGATATTTGGGTTGAATGTGCTTCTTGACCAACCATTTCTATGTATTTTTTAAGTTAAATATTTATAATGTTAAACATTAGTTTCAGTTGTTATCATGCTTGCAAAAATTTGATAAATATACTCGTTAATAAAAAATATATTTTTGAGACATTGAATTTGTTGTTTTCAAATTAAAACAGAAAGATTAAGATTGAATGAAATAATTTGATAAACATACTTCTTAATAAACCAAAAATTTGAGGACTTCAATTTTCAGATTATGAATTAAAAGAAAGGTTTTCTGGCTGATTTTCGAATTAAACGTAAAAAAATAATAATAATAATAAGATTCAGTTCAAAAATTTGAAAAAAAATACTTCTTAATAAAATAACATTTTCATAGCTTCAATTTTCTGGTTTTCAATTAGAAGGAAATTTTTGAGATATGCAATTAGTTGATTTAGAATTCAAATTTTTAAAAAAAAATCAAATTCAATACAAAAAATTGAAAAATATGCTTCTTAATAAAACAACAATTTTAGAACTTCAATTTCTGATTTTTAATTAGAAGGACAATTTTGAGATATGCAATTGGTTGATTTTGAATTAAAATAGGAATACGTCAACTCAACTCAAAACAACTTTCAAGAAGTGTCGAACATTCTCTGCGAAATGTTGAAACAGAGTCATGCTGATGGACATCATATTCACTAATGTACAAAAGACCAACTGTTTTTTATTTGTCTTGATAGAGCTCAAAAAGAATTATTGCATCACCTTTTAGGAAGACGTGAATGACCTACCCTGCTGCAACTACTTTTGTGGGAACATGAATGCAGCCAAAATATGTATTCAAATATTTTTGTTTGTAATTATCGACCGTGTTCGCGCGTAATTTCAATAAAGAAATAAAACACGTGGTGAATGAACTTTTGTATTTGTATTAATTTGAATGTAGTGGAATACAATCTCTAATACTTGATCCTCTTATTCTCTCTCCTATTTGTATGTTTCACTCGAGGGCTGCAAAGCTTATTCTCAATATTGAAGCTTCAATGGATTCTTGGGATCTCGAAGAAGTGTTCTTGATCTTTGAGTAAGTGTTCTTTGTTCAGGAGGTGTTTGATTTTTAAGAGCTCAAGAAGTCTTTTGGTCTTTGTTTCTAAATTCTCTCTAAGATCTCAAATTTTTAACCCCAAAATGGAGGAGTTAGCTCTCTATTTATAGAGTTCTCCAAGGCCCCCAAGTGAGCTTGAGCCTGACTATTAGACTGGGCCTAGTGGACTTTGGGTCTAAACTCCTCTGGACTGAGCCTTACTAACCTTGGGCCTAAACTTTGCTGGATTAGGGCCTCCCATTTGGGCTTTGTCTAAAATCGGCCCAAATTTCATATAACCCAATTGCATATTTGGATTTGCCTTAATTAATTTAATTTAGAGATACTTGCAAATTTAAATAATCCCTAATTAAATAAATAAGGTTAAAATATCATTTTGGTCCCTATACTTTGAACTTTGTTCCATTTTGGTCCTTGTACTTTCAAATGTCCAATTTTAGTCCCTATACTTTCAATAAAGCTTAAAATTGGTCCCTACTATTAGTTAATGGTTAATTTTTCTTTAAAAAATTTAGTCTCTATTAGCTTTCCCTCTATAAATTTTGGAAGTATGTTCACATGGTGTCTTTTCTTGTATTAAAATTATTATTATTATTTAACCAATTTTGATAAAAAAAAAAAATAACTTCAAACTTATCATAGGGACCAATTTTAAGCTTTTTTGAAAGTATAGGGACTAAAATTGGACATTTGAAAGTATAGGGACCAAAATGGAATAAAGCTCAAAGTACAGGGACCAAAATGGTATTTTAACCAATAAATAATTTTGTCACTCATTTCAATTAATGACATGGCAATTTCCGATTGCCCAAAATTTCTATTCCAACAAACCGGACCCCTTCTTAGGCATTATACATCTTGAAATTTTTTGTTCTAATCAAGTACTCAGCCCTTGTTGGCCATTGGACCTTTGGATTATATGTTATTTCCTATTATATTCGTGTAATGTTCTATGTTATAAATCTAACTTATTTTTGTTCATTTTAATTAAAATTGATACTTAAAGAAATTTGTAAAATATACATAAAATAATAAAAACAATAAATCTCAATTTTAGAATTCATGAGAAACATATTCTTAATAATGCAATTTTTTAAAAATTGTATTAAAAAATTGTAGAAAAAACTAAAACAACTAACATAAACCCAGATTTCATAACTCTAGGTTTAACAACTCTGCACCTTAAACATAGACTTAATAACTCCCCAGACTAATTAACTCTCCAAACTAAACAACTCTAGGTTTAATAACTCTACTCCTTGCTTCAAACGCATCATAAATAATTATTAAAATCTATTGTTTATCAAATAGACGTACAAGGTTGATAGTGATGTTATTGTGTCAATTTGGCATTCACATTGCAGAGATAAAGCCAAAAGGAGATGAAATCTTTACCTACAAACATAATTCACTGGCCATAACATAGAGAGTGTGTGCTGGAAGAAAAAGAAACATATTAAACTTTGGGGCTCAATTGGTAACATTTGGCCTTTTCTTCCTCATTTTTTATTTCTCTTGTTCTATTTTATATGAAAAATAAGAACGCGTTTAGTAATTTTGTTATGTTTCTTATTCTATATATATATATATATATATATATATATATATATATATATATATATATATATATATTAAAACATAAAACATGGGGCTGTTTGGGGCACAGGTTCGGAATCAGAAACCTAGGAATCAGAAGCCTGGGGGGTTTGTTCTGGGGGTTTCTGAAGCCTGGGAATCAGAAAGCTGTGTTTGGGGTGCAGTGTTCTGGAGCCTGGGAATCAGAAAACTATGTTTGGGGTGTAGTGTTCTGAATCCTGGGTTTATGCAGATTTTTTTTCCTTTTTTTTCCTTTAGCTATTTTGTTCTCTTATTTTTTAGTGGATGTTTTGTGAATTGTAGAAGCCATCGTATAGCATGAATTGGTTACAAAATTGGAACTTTATTTTTGAAATTAAAAAATAAGAAGTCTATTTAAGAAATTAGAGAATTTAAAACTCTATTTCATAAAGTATTCAAAAACTTATTTTGGGAACTCTATTTTAGAAATTAAAAAATTAGAAGTCTATTTAAGAAATTAAGAAATTTAAAACTCTATTTCACAAAGTACTCAAAAAACTATTTTTGGAACTCTATTTTAGAAATTAAAAAATTGAAATGCTATTTAAGAAATTAGAGAATCTAAAACTCTATTTTACAAAGTATTCAGAAACCTATTTTTTAAACCCTATTTTAGAAATTTAAAAAATAGAAATCTATCTACAAAACTATGGAATTTAAAACTTTATTTTACAAAGTATTCAAAAACCTATTTTTGGAACTCTTTTTTAGAATTTAAAATATTGGAGGTGTATTTAAGAAATTAGGGAATCTAAAAACACTTTTGCATTGTATTTTGAAACCTATTACAAGGACAAATGAGTTATAAAATTCGAATTCTATTTTAGAAATTAAGATATTAGAAACTCTATTTTACACAGTACTTTGAAACTCATTGGCGGTGGTTGCGAGCAAGTCAAGTTGTTGGGGTGGTTGGGTCAATAGGGTAGTCGGGTCGCAGGGGTGGTCGTCAAACTGGTCTCCGAAGTTGTCATCGGGTGATCATTGAAGGTAGTCGTTAGTGGTGGTCGGGTCGCGGTGTGGTCGTCGGAGTTGTCATCGTCGATGGTCGTCGGGTGGTCGTCAGAGTTTTCAGCGGAATTGTTGTCAAAGTGGTCATTGGAAGTGTTGCCGGTGTGGTCGTTGGAGTTGTCATTTTTGGCAGTCGTAAGGTGGTTGTAGGAATTTTCATCGGAGTTGTTGTCGAAGTGGTAGCTGGAGTTGTCATCGTCGGCGGTCGTCGGGTGGTCATCAGAGTTTTCATAGAAGTTGTTGTCAAAGTGGTTGCTAGAAGGGTCGCTGGTGTGGTCGTCGGAGTTATCATTGTTGGCAGTCGTTGGAGTTTTCACTGGAGTTGTTGTCGATGTGGTCGTCGGAGTTGTCATTGTCGGCGGTCGTCGGGTGGTCACTAGAGTTTTCACAGGAGTTGTTGTCAAAGTGATCGCTGGTCGTCAGAGTTGTCATCATCGAAGGTCTTCAGATGGTCGTCGGAGTTTAAATCAGAGTTGTTGTCGAAGTGATCGCTGGAGTTGTCATCGTCGGCGTCATCGGGTGGTCGTCGGAGTTTTCATAGAAGTTGTTATCAAAGTGGTCGCCAGAAGGGTCGTCGGAGTTGTCATTATTGGCGGTCGTCGGAGTTTTCACTAGAGTTGTTGTCGGTGTGGTCGTCGGAATTGTCATTGTCGGCGGTCGTCTGGTGGTCACTGGAGTTTTCACAGGAGTTGTTGCCAAAATGGTCGCCGGAAGGGTCGTCGGAGTTGTCATCATCGACCGTTGTCGGAGTTTTCATCAGAGTTGTTCTTGAAGTGGTCGCTGGAGTTGTTGTCGGTGTGGTCGTCAGAGTTGTCATTGTCGACGGTCATCGGGTGGTCACTGGAGTTTTCACCGAAGTTGTTGTCAAAGTGGTCATCGGAAGGGTAGTCGAAGTTGTCATCATCGACAGTCGTCAGGTGGTTGTCGGAGTTTTCACCTTAGTTGTTCTTGAAGTGGTCGCCGGAGTTGTTGTCGGTGTGGTCGTCGGAGTTGTCATTGTCGGCAGTCGTTGGGTGGTCACTGGAGTTTTCACCAGAGTTGTTGTCAAAGTGGTCGTCGGAGTTGTTGTCAAAGTGGTCGCCGGAAGGGTCGTCAAATTTGTTGTCAAAGTGGTCGCTGGAATGGTCGCCGGAGTTGTCATCGTTGACGGTCGTCAGGTGGTTGTCGGAGTTTTCATCGGAGTTGTTGTTGAAGTGGTCGCCATAAATGTAAAAGGAAAACATGGCACAAACCCATGGGGTTGCACTGTAGTAACCCATGGGATAGTGTTTCAAAACCAAGGGTTTTGAACACCTTGGGTCAAACATGGTTTTGGATTTGAAACCTAAACTCATCCAAATCCAAACTCATGCCCCAAACACATCCTAAATGTGTAATTGGTAATTTTTCTTTTTTACTTGTTACTTATTCTTTCAGATTTTAAATTACAAAATTAAAGTTTTATTCAAAAATATATATTAAAAAACACTATCACGTCATTGCTATTATTTTATAAGTAAAAACTCACCCAATAATAGTTTTATTAGTTTTTGAAAAACTAACCAGAGAAAACAAAAAAATAAAAAATAAGGCACCGTTTGATAACCATTTGATTTTTGGTTTTTGGTTTTTAAAAATTAAGCATATAAATACTACTCCCACCTATGGTTTTACTTGTTTTGTCATATACTTTTTGCCTATGTTTTCAAAAACCAAGCCATGTTTTGAAAACTAAAAAAAAATAGTTTTCAAAAACTTGTTTTTGTTTTTAGAATTTGGCTAAGAATTCAAATACTTCCTTAAGGAAGATGAAAATTATTGTAGAGAAATTGGGAGAAAACAAGCTTAATTTTCAAAAACTAAAAACCAAAAACCAAAAACCAAATGGTTATCAAACGGGGCCTAAGATTTTTTTTTCCATTTCACAAATTTGTACATTTTAAATGAAAAGCAAGAAATATGGAATGCTCCTATTGGGCCACCATTTAATTTTGCAGTAACTTTGGTACAAGTTACAACATTTCTAAAACATTTTTTTCACCTCCCAATCTTTCTTTAAAAAAAAAAAAAAAAAAAAAAAAAAAAAAAAAAAAAAAAAAAACTGCATTTAAGCTATCTTTGGGGCTATTTGCTGGCTCAGTCTACTGCTAATGATGATAATTTCTTAGGTGTGAAATTGTAATATGTTCACACGTAGTTAAGAAAGAAATTTGACACGTGTAAAAAACTTGTATTTGTATTGATTTTGTATGAATGTACAATCTCTAATGTGTTTATCCTCTGATTTCAAAAGGGCTTTGCAGCTTGTTCTCAAACATAGATTTGTCTCAAGGGCTTTGCAACTTATTCTCAAATGTGAATTTATCTCGAGGACTTTGTAGCTTGTTCTTGAATGTGGATTTTTCTCGAAGACTTTGCAGCTTGTTCTTGAGGTTGAAGCTTCAATTGATCTTTAGAGTCTCAAGTCTACAAGTTTTGAAGAGTCTTTGGTCTTTAAGAAGTGTTCAGTACTCAAAGATTTTGGGGAGCCTTCTAACTTTCTTGTGAAGTCTCTCTAATTCTCTAGTTCTCTTTTGGAGAGTTTGATTTTCTGAACCTTTCCCTTGTATGTCTTTAATCTTCGAAGAGTATTCAGGGTTCAAGGACCCCAAGGAGTCTCCTAATCTTCTTTACTCTAAATTCTCTCTGAATTCTCTAGTCTTCTTTTGAAAATTTAATTTCCTACCCTTTCAAATAAAGGAGAACTCTTCTATTTATAGAGTTTTCCATGAACCTGTGGGCTTAAGCTTTTAATAGCCTTTGGACCCAACTATTAGACTTGAGTTTTGTTGGCTTTGGGCACAATCATTTGGATTTGGGTTTTATTTAACTTTAACCCAAATTTCATATGATCCAATCTAACGTAATTAAGTTTAATTATTTGGTCAAATGGTCATAATGAAGACATGTGGCTTTATAACTTTAGGATTTGTCAATTTTTGTCTTCAAATTAAATTTGGGAGACATGTCAATTTATAATTAGTCTCAAATTTAATTATTTGTAATTTTTTTATTAATTTAGAAAATGATGTGGCAATTTGGGATTTGCCAAAATTTCTTGTTCAAGAGTATAATTCTAATTTAAGCACTTAAAATATTTTTAATAATTTTTTTTGTACCTAAAAAGTACTTTCAATAACAAAGTTGTTTTGTTCCACTACATTTAAGAGTGATTATCTATTAATTACAAATATATATTATTTTCTTACTGCATATTTTGAAGACTTTTGGCCAAGCATTTTTTTTAGAGTAATGGTCAATTACTTTAAAGTCACTTTTTGGATAATTTATTCTTTTAAGTGTTTCTTTAAAAAGAGAGTTTTAAAATTAAAACAAATTTTTAAAATGCTTTATTATTTAAATAATTATTGAGTTATACTAAACACACTCTAACTTATTCATAGAAAAAGTGATTTTATTTAAAAACCATTTAATTCAAAAGTTATTCCAAACATATGAGCTCCCATTTTCAATTTTTCATGAGAAACATGTAATATAGAATATGGAAATTAAAATTAAGTTTTAGTTTGAATATTTCTCTAAACACATAGGTCTCAACAAGTAATATATATTTTTTAATAAACCTGTTTTTTCTTTAAAAAATCATTTAGCTAAAGATAAAATAGAAGATAACCTTCGTTTTTTTTAAAAAAAAAAAATATGGTTAAAAGATAAACCTTGGTAAAAAAAATTACAAAACAAGAAAAAAAAACCCTAGCAAGAAGACCCCTAGACACCTTGACCTAGTCACAACAATTAAAATTACTTTGACCTAAATTTTTTTAGATTGAACCCTCTACTTTCTTTTTATAAAAACTAATTTTTTTTTATTGAAAGCTAAGTAACCTTTTCAAGTTTTGATTATTAGTTAAAATGAATGTGTATCAAAGGAATATTCCAGAAATTTCAGATTTATATTCTCTAATTTATAGTGTTTTTTTGGGTTATTTTGGCTCTTTTTTAAAGAATGAATTTTACCAATAATGATATTCATAGAGTAAGTTTGGATTAGTTTGCATGCACTCTTAACCTACACTCATGCACTAAAGGAAAACTTTTCTAGTACTAGATAGTATGAAAAAAAAATTCATACTAACTCCATTAATAATGATGTGAAACCTATTAAATAAAATAATATATTAGTCAATAATGTGTCAAATTCTAAATAAAAGGAAATACTACTATAATACCGAGCCACCAACTCTGAACGTCTTAGAATGTACTTGGAGATATAAGGAGACATATTTCAATTTTCACACACAATTTTTAAATATGCATGAGGGAAGAGACAAGTGACCAATTTCAAGAATGTTAATGCAAATCAAATAAACTTATCATTGACATTGCTGTTAAGAATGGAAGAATTTGGAAGTCTAAATACAGGCAGAAAATATTAAGATTCTCTCGTCTACACTTCTTCAGTGCACTAAAGGTACTCAAAATTTCAAATACATCATGTTAATATTTACAATACTTCTAACTTCGATCAAGCAAGCTCATAAAAGGATAAAGTCAAATTTCCTTTAAACAACAAAAAGAACAGTTTGTGGTCTCAGATTTCATCTCTTTCATGGAATTTCTGAGAAGACTTGAGCAAATTAAGACTAAGAGTTCAACGTCCCACTGCCACCACAAGTACTACAAGAACGAGCAGAAGAACACTTGGAACAGTAGCTCCATTTTTTAGGAAGCCTGAGAAAGATTAAAGTCAGATATAAGTTGAAAGTTGAAGCTTTCTAACAAGAGAGAGAGAAGAGACAAGAAAATTGTACGCTGCGGTGAACCGAGTGGCCATATTCTTCGCAGCCAACCTTGCCCGCTCTGCACTTTCATCTGAGAGTTTCTTAAGCACAAACCCTTCACCTTTGCACTCAGAACATAAGCCTGAACCACCACAATCTTCACATGTTCTCAAAGGAATCTGAAATTTAAAAGATGAACATAGGATTATGAAAATCAGAGGAAGCTGCAAAGGGGATCAGCAGAAGAGTTGCAAAGAATATGAATAAAAGATTAAATGTATTACAAACTATCAACTTAAGGCACATTTGAGTTTAGTTGTAGCTTAGCATGTAATCAGAACTGGAGTTTGAACGTTTGTAATTTTATTTCCTCCCCAATAAACATTGATAGTCACTTATTGGGTCTTGTGCTAATTTTCAAGTCCACAAGAAATGGAAAGTGTTAAGAATATGATAAAAGATCAAATATATCGTAATCTATATTAGCTTAAACATTCGAGCTTAGGGGTAGTTTAACCAAAATCATATAGATAATGGCCTAAGAAGCAAGGATATGGACACAAGACATGGATACGACATGATATGAACACGGTAACACAATTTTTTTAAAAGTTTAGGACACAAACTCAACAAAGACATGTTTATTAAAATATATATCATTTTTATACCAGACAGACATTCAAAGTCAATAAGTTTATGCATTTATATGCTTAACAAAATGATTTTGATGTATTTAACCCTAAAAATTTATTATTTTTGTTCTAAATTACCATGTGTCTAGTTAGCATGCTTAACAAGTGCCAAACACGTGTCTAACAAATGTTGAACCCATATTGAATTTGCACAACTAGTGTCTAGCGTGTCTATTGTGCTATCAAGTATCCGGTACATGTCCAACAAGTGTTGAAGTGTCTGACATGTGTTGGACACACAAGCACGTTAACCAAACTAAAGTATCTGTGCTTCTTAGGTAATGACACAAAAACAGCTTAACTGACAAGATGCAGGTTTCAAAAACTTATACTATATGATAGATAATGGCACAAAAACGGTGTTTCAAATCTAAAACCAACCTCCTCTGCCTCAGAATCTTTGTTTCTTCTGGAAAGGAAGGTGGCTGCTGCACCTACAACTGTAGCAGCAATGGCCACAGAAGCAGCTGTTTCAGGTAGAGAAGAAGCTATAGTCAGTGTTCTTCTTGCTCCTTGTAGTTTCACATCAGCTGAAAGAGGATTGGAGTCCAACAAGCAAAGGCCATGGTTGATGGGCTTAAAATCCCTAATTACTTCACATGAAGAGCATTCCAATCAGTAGAAAGTTTTGATGTCATATCATAAGTACATAATGTAGATTCTGGTACAGCAAAGGGAAAATTTAACAGCTCCTCCAATCCATCAATCTAATATGGAAACTTCACTGTCTGATTTACTAATATAGGGAAAAGAAATAATTAATTTACACATTATTTGTTTATACAATTTGTTTTAGAGCTTTAGCAAGAAATTGTTGTACCTAAGTTAAGAGATATGATTTCCAAGGTTCACTTTTTGACAAAATCTGCTAAGTCTAAATCTTAATTCTAAATGCAACAGGAAAAGAAAAGTGGTGTTATGCGTGTAACCTGTTAAAGTAATGACAGAAATATAAAAAAGGAAGGAGATAAAATAAAATAAAATAAATTGAAGTGAGGTCTAAATAAATAAATCTTTTTTCAATTAAGAAACTGGAAGCTTAGTAGAGATCAACCTGGATAAGCCAAGGGAATTACAAAAAATTAAAAATCCTCCAATGGGCATTGATCATAAAATGTATCATAACTAACTAGTGCTGGAGTGCCAAGTAGAGGCTTCAAAATGAGACAATATATGGAGATTGAGCTATTTATATTGATAGATATATGGATATTGTGACTATGCACGCATATCAAATGGAACCTCCTGATTGTAATGTTAGGCAAAGAACTATGATCTAATAGCTTTGACACGCCAAAGTGAGCATAGCTCAATGGTAATTGACATGTATTCCTTCCTTTGAGGTTGAAGGTTCAAATTCCCATAACCCCCATTTGTTGTACTAAAAAAACAGCTTTGACACCACTTTTCTGCTCAGAGTTGCATCAAACAACTATGTAAACTACCACATTCAAATAGAACATGTCGTAAATAACATGTCACAACTACCTAAGGGCACATTAGACTGTTTTCCACAGGAATATCGCTTCAGGACACAACATCGTTGACAAAGTTTCTTCTACAGGCTACAAAGTGCCCTAAAGCACCCCCAATACGAAACCAACGTCTTCAATAGTGGTACATTGCACGACTTTATGGCCTACATTTCCCAAATTTTGGTTATAATCCCTTTACCATAATTTACTTGAACTAAAAGACCTTAATTATAAGCCCTCTTGATTCCAGCAAAATGGTATACAACCCCCTTCATTGTCAACTATCATAACACTCAGAGTCTTATTCCAAACCAACAACTAAGAAATGCTGGCCAACCAAAGATTTATCTTAATTAACCTATACTAAAGATGAGTTAGCAATTAAACAATCACATCCAAATTGTGGCAGATAACTTTTTTTAAACAACACTCCGGAATTGAAAATCCCAACATGGATGAATTAACTGACCAAAACCCTCTTGCAAAAAGACCGAAGACAAAGAATGGGCAATCGCAAGAAAAGAAATGGTGGAAAGTTAGAACTCTAAGAACCCACATGTACATCAAAACCTATTAAACTTATATGAGTCTAAAAGCATCAATTCCATTGGAAAAATCCCAAATTGCCAACATGGTTAGATAAGTTTGAGATTATTTGATATGGGAAAACAGAGAAATGGAATGAAATTCAGAGGAGAAAGAATTTAAGCGTACTCTTGGGGAAGGAGGCAAACAAAGGGGTAGGCAGAGCCAGCTCCATTGAGAAGCAACTTCCAGTGTTCCGAAGTTGTTCAAGTAGAACCAGAAAACTCTCTACCTGCTTCGTGTTCCGCTATTCGTGTTCCGCTATTCTTGGGTCCCTTATCTTTCTTCAAAAGAGGTATTGGGAGCAGCAGAGACCGTTTACCCATTGCATTTACTGACACACGTATTGATGACTCGTATTTTCTTTTTCTTTTTTTCTTTTTTGATAAATACTATTTTCTTACAGTAAATCTCATATATTATTATTATTGTTTTTCGAGTAGAGATTCGAATATCTGATCTTTCAAAATTTAAATAGATGTATAATTGAGATAACTATTAAGACATAAATTTCTCTATTTTGTCCTTTCGTTGCTACAGTTGAGATTCTTTGCTAAAGAAGAGAGTTGGTAAAGAGTAGTTGTGATCATATTATCTTATCCATTATTTATTATCTTTCTCATTCTATGTTCTATAAGAACTTTGTAATTGTCTTCTCTATTGATTATTGAATACGAGAATCATTACAAAACCTCTTCTCTTTGTGTTTCTCTACTTTCCTTAAACTTTCAAACTGCAATTTGGTATTAGAGCCACCATGGCTAACACCAACCAAACCTCGACATTCCAGACCTTTGTCGCTCACGCTCCAGTTATCCAAACTCTTGATCCAATTCATGTCACCAAAATTTCGAGTGCAATGGAAGTAAGAACATGTACTACACCAATTGGCAGCCTTGTCTTTACAAACCTTCTCAATCAGGTCACTTCAATCAAGTTGGATCACAACAACTTTCTGTTATGGCAAAACATAGCTTTTCTAATTCTCAAAAGCTATGATCTTACAAGTAAGAATATATGTCATGACACCTCCCTCTAAATAACCTAAAGGTCTGTTATTGCTAGAGATGTCCACGGGGCGAGGCGAGGACGGGAAACTTCGTCCTTGTCCCCCCCACATATTTCAATCGTCATTCCCGTGAAAATTCTCCATTTATTTTGGCCCGAAAAATCCCCGCGGGAAATTTGCAGGGATCGGGTTCCCTGCGAGTAATTTTTTTCCGTCCTTTTTTTTGTTTTTTTAATTTATTCTCAACCATAATAGTGATTCTTTCCAACGACTTCTAAATGAATAATTTTCAATATAATTTCTATTTAAAGAAAATGTTATAAAATTTCCTAATAAAAACAATAATATACCATAAGTAAAAATATTATAATGTTGAAACAACCTAATTTCTAAAAATTCAAATTTCAATATTACAACATAGTCTTTAACTTTTATTTTTAATAAAAAAAAATAGTCTTCAACTAATTCCTACTATAGCTTTTTTTTTAATTTTCTATTTATATATATATATATATATATATATATATATATATATACTACTATACGAGGCGGGGCAGGGTCAGGGTCGGGGAATATATTCCCCATCCCCATCCCCGTTTAGCCAAAGGGAGAAAACTATCCACATTCCCTCCCCTATTCCTCGTGTAATCAGGGATTCCCCGCCTCGTTCGAGGCGTGTCCCGGCCCCACGGGTTAAATGGATATCTCTAGTTATTGTCCAACCCTGAATATGATATATGGATGGTTGCTAATCAACTTTTATTTGGTTGGCTTTATAACTCAATGACCAAGAAGTAGCCTCTTAAGTCACAAGTTGTGAGACTGCACAAGAACTATGGGTAGCGTTGCAGGAATTATATGGCGTTCAAATGACATCTCAGAAGGATTACCTCAAGAGAATGATTCAACAAACCAGAGAAAGAAGTATGAAAATGGTCAAGTATCTTAGTTTAATGAAAGGTTACTCTGATAATTTATATTTGTATGGTTCTCCTATGGATTCCAAGGGTCTTATTTCATATGTTGTTGTTGGCCTAGATGAGGAGTACACATGTAATGTTGTTGTGATTCAAAACAAATAAATGTCTAGGAATGAAGTTCAGTCCCAGCTTCTGAGATTTTTTGTACGGATGACATATTTCCTAGCGCTTTAATGATTGATGACCTGCGTTCTGAAAATAATGAAATATGACACATTCTGACATGACAATTCGCGCAAAATTACCCATGAGGGCAGTATGAGGCGATCTTGCTTGTTCATGCTCTTGTACGCAGAAACGCTATTGCTCTAACTCTCTCGTTCTCGCTCTCGCTCAAATGAGTAGTCAAAAATCTAGAGAAAAGAAAGACACAAGAAAAATTAAGCTAGAGAAGAGCTAGAGCGAGAGCAGGAGAGTGAGAACGAGAGCGAGAACTAGAGAGCGATTTTCTTTGTCTCTTTCTTTTCTCCAGATTTTCGACCACTCATTTTTATCATGAGCAAGAACTAGAGAGCGATTTTCCTTGTCTCTTTATTTTCTCCAGATTTTTGACCACTCATTACTATCATGAACGAGAACTAGAATGAGAACAAGAGAGCTAGATTGACTAGAAAGCTAGAGCAAGAGTGAGAGTAAGATGCCTCACGATAATTTGGACATAATGCAAAGTACGGAATGGGTCATATGTCATTAATTTTAGAACATATATAAAATGGCATCAAGGTGCATGAAAATGAGTCTTCCATACAAATTCTCCCAGCTTCTGACTTTTGAAAGTCGACAAGAGCAACACCAATCTCAGAGAGCTTTGTGAGGGCTGAATATGAGAGAATTGAGAGAACTCAATAGAATCTAAGAGGACTCGTTGAGCTTGAGTAGAGCTTGAATGTGCATGACATGAGTTTGATATAGGTTGTGAATTATTTTCATATATTGTGAATGAGCATGTTACATGTGCTACTTACTTTCCATGCATGTTGTGTATGATTGGTTTGTTTGTGAAGAGCATGATGATTGTGATGTATGTTGTTTGGTAGATCCTCATGTGGGAGCTACTTATTGAGAATGCTTGTACTGACCCTCCCCATCTCCCCTCCCCCTCCCCCCCACCAACAGATTATGCAAGTGATGAGATCTATTATGAGTCTAGTGGTACAGAAGAGGAGGCGTGCCAAAGAGAGTGGCGATTAGCTAATCTTTAGCATTTTAATGATTGTTTTCGTTGAGTTTAGAGTAGTTATCTCTTTTTAGTTGTAGTTGGGCTTGTGTCATGTATTTAACATTATTCTTTTCATTCTTTATTTTTTATGTCTCTATTTAGATTGGAGATGAGTGTAGGTTCTGTTTTGCTAGGACTTAGCTTTGAAGTTGCTAGTTTGTTCATTCTTTGGAAATTTGTTTTATCTTAAAACTTTAATAAAGATTATTTTTCATTGAGTTAGAAGTAGACTTAATGCTTTTACTGATTGAAAACTAGGTGAAATGTTGGTAACGTTTCCTTTATTTGGCCTGAAAATTAGGGGCGTTACAGAAGTTGATCATACCTCTTATGGAATGATTTGAATCACGAATTTAGAAATGAGTTTTCTCTTGATCTTGAGCATCAAGGTAATCCATTCTAAAACTTTTCCTTGGGTTGGTTCCCTAACATTTTGAAGTTTTCGAATTTCAGACCTATAGATATTGTTCATTAGCAAAGTTGTTAGATCCAATTGTTGGAGGTTTTTTAACATTTATCTTCCCTCTTCCTAAATCAAAAAGTAAAGTATTTATAGGGGGGGAAACTAAAATGTATTTTTGAATAGAAGTCGTAAATATATAATAAAAAAACACAATGAATTCAAAAATGAACATAATATATGATCATAAATAAACTTGAAACAATTGAATTACAATAAAAAGTGAGAGATTGGCACCTGAAATTAGAGATTATATGACAATGTTCAACTCGTGAAAAGAACCCTAAAAGAATGCAAATGAAACTATGAAGGTGATAGAGAGAGAAAAAGGGGAAATGTTAAAATATGGTATGAGCCCAACAAAATAAAGAATGAGAATGAGATTGATCACGTGTTTGAGAAGAATGAGATTGCCTCTTTCATAGGGAGTAATTCTCAATTTTTCTATCTTTCACTCTCCTTCCTTAATTTTGATAAATACTATCAAAGGGAATAAATATTGTCATTCTCATTTCTTTTCATATAAATAAAATATAATCGAAATATTGATTGTGAGTTTTTAAAATAAACCAAAAGTATGACGCGATTGCAGATTGCAGATTGCCATAGATTGCATATTATTGATGTCGTTTACAGAATGCAAATGCATTTGCCGATTTAAATGTCAATAATAATGTAAGAAAACTACTATTGCATATCTCAAAGAAAAGAAATCTTCATTGTACTACGTTTCTTCAATTTACCTTCCCTCTTCCTAAATCAAAAGGCAAAGTATATACAGAGGGAAAAAAATAAAATACATATATTTGAACAGAAATTGTAAATACAAAAAAGGGAGAAAAAAAATCACAGATTTGTTAAATTTTGTTAATGGAAAGTTGAGCGTTCATTAAATTATTTTTTTATTAATATATTTAGACACATGCGCATGCTACTTGGATACTAGTTGACACATTAAGATTGCGTTTGCCACGCATAAAAGTAATTTTGAAAAAGTTCCAACTGTTTTGGGTGTCTTTTGGCTATACTGATTTTTTAAAATTTTATATAAAATCACTTTTACTGTAGCTTTTGATTTTAGATTCTCTAATAATCAGACATTTTTTTTAAACTTTTTTTCAAAATGGCCAATATATCATTCGGTGCAATTTTTTTTTCAATTCCTTTTTGGCTTGATATTAAAGTTTCTATACAATTCCAACATCACTGAACTTGAAGCAAATTCAAGCAAAAATACCGATGTTCGTGATTTTAATTGCATTCGCAACAATTCAGGTTTTTTTTTTATTTGGTCGCCATCATCTTCTTTCCATTACTATTTTATTTTTCCTTTTTTTCATCCCATTTGACCTCCAAATTGTTTGTGGTTGCTTTCTTTACACATTTGAAAGATATCGAAAAGTTGAGTCAAAATACTTTGAGATTGTGTTGAATGTTACATTATTTGGTTTCTGTGATTTTTTTCTTATCTAATTTTTTATTTTATTTCTTGATTTTTTTTATTTAAACATAGTTGTACTATATCCTTTAGATTTATCTCGATGTTGGATTTTGAAATCAAGAGAGGATAAGTTTTAAAATGAAGAGAAGAATAATATGGGAAGCTAGATTTTGAAATAGTTATAAATCGAAAACTCAAAAAAAATCTTCATTATAATTTTATGCAATAATTATTTTCTCTAAACTTTTATCGTATAATTTAAGGTAATAATAAAATATAATTTGTAATTTAAACTATAAAAATTCTAAATAATTAACTTATAATAATTCATATATTAACCTTCAACATATGAAATAATATGTCTACTTTGGTCATTATAATAGCTAAACTACAGCAATTTTGTTTGAATTTACCAAATGTTGCAACCTGCTTTTATATGTTTAAAAGATTAAGAACCGAATTGAACATTGTCTAAAAGATTAGGAACTATTTGGTATACTTAGAAAAAAAGAAAAAAAATCCTTAAGCTTGGAATGAAAAAAATACTTACTAAGGTTTTTTTTTTTTTTTAACTGCGAGGTAGAGAATCGAATCATTGACCTTTGAAATGGTAATTGGATTTCAAATTGGTATCTTACCCACTGAACTAAGCTCGGATCGCCACTTACCAAAGTCTTAATCATAGTGATCCAAGGGCTATAGTTGAATCTATCTCAAATACTTGTGCATAGACTATGAACTATTAATGGATCATGGGTCACACATTCAAACTCTTACCCAACATGGACTTATCTATTGGTTGAGTCATGTGCCCAAACCAACTTATTGGGATTGGGCTACTTCATTTTCTTTATTGATGGGTATGATTTATTGGATAAGACCTAGATTTGAGTATTTCTTTTTTTGAAAAAAAATAATTGATCCATAATTAATTTACAAATAAAAGTGCAAGTTAAGCCCTTCACAAAGATTTCAAAGATATAGAAACTTTCTCAAAAAAGAATTTCCATTGGTAATTTAAAATCAAATGTTTTAAAGAAGAAAGTAAACTTGATTTATTCTTAAATTTTAGATCTTTCTTCAATCAACAAATTTCAAAAGACTGAAACAATTTCTTACTAGCAACTTAGCATATGGTTTAATAGATCACTTGAATTACCCATGTCCAATTGAGTTTCTTAAATAATTAAATTGATATATACAAATATATTTTTAAAGAGAGACCTAATTGGATTTGTGAGAAATAGAAAATAAATAAACAAAAAATAGATTACTTTAAAGTTGTGAATGTGTTTGAAATTTGAATTGTTATAATGCAAGTTTCAAAAAAAAAATGATGGTTCTTCCAAAAAAAAAATGATTGTATAGATAAAAGCCCATTATTGCACACAACTTGAAGGTAATAATAATAATAAGGAACATGCCATTTTAGGTTGGTTGTAGCAGTTATTGTTGTATTGCTTGAAAAACAAGATTGTTTTGTTTAGTAAGGTATTCAAAATGTCTCCCCAATTGACCCTACAATACAACAAGGATTGTTTCTTAAAAAAAAAAAAAATACAAGGATTGTGGAGTTGGCTTTCATTAATCATGTAAATGTTTATATATGTAATTTGGGTAAAGTGTGTAAAAGAATATATATAAATACCCATTAATAATAATTACGTAAGCTAGAAGTAAATTGTTGCATGATAATAATATTATTTAATACCAACTATCCAACCCACCATTTTATTATAACAATTCTTATTTCTTTCTTTTTTAAGAAAATGAATTCATTATAACAATTTTTCAAAATATTTTAGTTAAAAATTTATAAACAGTTTTTAGATTTGGTTAA
Organism: Trichosanthes truncata; assembly: GCA_033996785.1. Classification (NCBI taxonomy): domain Eukaryota; kingdom Viridiplantae; phylum Streptophyta; class Magnoliopsida; order Cucurbitales; family Cucurbitaceae; genus Trichosanthes; species Trichosanthes truncata. Next base: position 8,381,850 of record JAWPNB010000004.1, read on the forward strand.
GACTTTGAAATTGTAACCAAAAAAGTCAAAGTGAGCATAGCTCAGCAATAGTTAGCATGTACCATCGACTAAGAGGTCAGAGGTTCAAATCTCCCACCTCCAAATGTTGTTAAACTCAAAAAAAAAAAATTGTTACCAAAAAAAGGTATTGTGAGTATATATAAAACAATTTTTTTTGGTTGAAATATACTTTTTATGGTATCTGCAGTTTTTTTTTACTATACTATTTCATTATCAAAATCCACAGTATATATTTAAGAATTAAAATTTCAAGTATGATTGTGAGCCTTTTTAAAGAGTCAAAACACTTTTACTTTTTTAAATGGTGAAGACATTCATAGGCCACAAGAACATTATCAGCTATTAACCTGCCAGGAACAAAAGCACTTTGACTAAAAAGGGTTTTGTTTCTCTAAAACTGGACATGAGTAAGGTTTATGATTGAGTTGAATAGTCCTTTCCGTGCATTCTGATGAGTAGGATGGGATTTAGTCACAAATGGATACATTTGATTAATATGTGCATGAGCTCTATTTTGTTTCAGATTCTGATTAATGGAGAATATTCAAAATCCTTCAAGCCCACTAAAGGATTAAGACATGGTGATCCTTTGTCTCCCTATCTATTCCTCATTTGTGCTGAGGGGCTTTCAAACCTCCTCCGAAAAGTAGAATCCACTAATAGAATCTCTGGGCTTAAAATTGCTAGAACGACACCTTCTATTACTCATCTTTTCTTTGCATATGACAGCCTTTCCTTTCTTAAAGTTGCATCCCATGAGTTTCATGAATTACAGTGTATTCTAGCAACATATGAGAACGTATCTGGCCAGATGGTTAATTTTGATAAATTAGCGGTTGTATTTGGGAGGAATATCCCAGAGGCTAATACGGCATCCTTGGCAAGTATAATAAGGGTCAGAATTGCTCACGATCATGAAAAATATCTTGGAGTACCCTTGACATTCTCGAGAAACAAACAGGGTTCACTTGCCTATCTAAAAGAACGAGTATACAAAACCTTGCAAGGTTGGAAAGGGCGATTATTTTCATCAGCAGGAAAAGACGTGCTTATCAAAGAAGTTGCTCATGCGATCCCAACATACACGCTCAGTTGTTTTAAGCTTCCTCTTGGTACCTGTCATGAACTGAATCACTTAATAGCTAATTTTGGGTGGGGAAGCGCTGAACATGGAGGTAAAACTCATTGGATTAGCTGAAAAAAGATGATTGCTCCTAAGGACAGAGGTGGGTTAAGTTTTAGGGATATTTACTTGTTTAATCAGGCGTTATTGGCTAAACATACTTAGCGAATCCTTTACAGGGAAGAGTCTTTGTTAGCAAAAACCCTGAAAGCAAAGTATTTCCCTACTACTACTTTTCTCTCTGCCTCTCTAGAATCACGACCCTTTTACACATGGTGAGGAATTTTATGGGGACGAGTTCTAGCCGTCAAAGGTGGAAGGTGGAGGATAGGTGATGGTAACTAAAGGGTAAATAGTCTTATCATTTAAACTCATTACTCCTCCTAAACCATTGACTAACTAAAGGGTAAATAGTCTTATCAAAGGCGGAAGTTGGAAGGTGCCAATGATGAAGAATATGTTCTATCTAGAGGATGTTGATACCATTCATTGTATTCCCCTTTGTGATACAACTCGAGCAGATCTTTTTTCTTGCACTATGATAGGCGTGGTGTTTATATTGTCAAAAGTGGATATAAACTAGCACACTCTGCTGTGTGGGAAGCTTCCTCTTCGTCGAATCAAGAGTTGGTCAAGATGTGGAGAACTTTGTGGACCCTAACAATTCGTGCCAAGATAAAAATTTTCTTGTGGAGACTTTGTCTAAATGCCCTCTATACTCGAGAAAATTTAGCTCATCGAGGAATTGCGACCATTGTGGAGTGTCCTTCATGCAAGTGTGCTTCAAAGATGGCCATTCATTCAATCTGGGCTTGCAAGGGAGGGTTGCAAATTTGGAAAAATTTGCCACCGAGCATGAAGTTAGGTACTTTTCATTTTCTCGATGCTGCTTTTTTGCTATGCAAGGCAATTCAGGTTCTTGACCCCACGGAATGTTGCATCTTCTCCCTAATAGCTTCAGTTATCTAGCAAAACAAAAATAGTCGAGTCTTTGGAAAATCCATAAATTTTCCTAAGAACCTGTGACATGGGCGATTGATTTTGTAGCAGAAATGGACGGAAATGATCCTACACAGGTGGTTGGGCAAACGCATCTACCAGATTTAGGAGATCCACAACAGCAGTATGGAACGCTTGGTCTAGAAGATCAGAATATCCTCCACTTATGGAGGCCACCCCCAGTGCAATTTTTTAAACTGAACTCAGATGCAGTTGTTTTAGATAACTCAGTTGGTATAGGTGTGATTATCAGAAATGCCAATTGAGAAACGATGCTTGCAGCTGAAGACTATCGCGATCAGGCAGGTCCAATTGAACTTGCAGAAGTGACTGCATTATCTTATGGCATATCAAGAGCGGTGGAGGTTGGCCTATTTTCTCTTTATGTTGAAGTCGACTCGTTGATCCTGTGGAAGTTATCAACATGTAAGGAACACTTTATAAATGAGGCTCAAAGTTTTGTGGATGATATTCGCAACTGATAGAACCAAAATCTAATCGTGGATTTCCTCCTTGTCAATCGAAAAGGTAATGTAGCAGCTCATGATCTTACAATCCATGCTCGACGTTTTAAGCACTTAGAGATATGACTTAAAGAACATCCTCAGTGGGATCATAGTGCAGTCCAAAGGGACAAATCTTTTCTTTAATTTTGTTTTGTTTGGTTGGTTTTTATACTAAAAAAAAATTACTTTAAATGTTTATGTTTGACCACAATTTAAAATCACTTCTAAACCAAAAAGAACAAGTACTTAGAGTGTTTTTTGGTTTAAGAAATAGTTAATAAGCTCAACCAAGTCATTTTGTCATACTATATTATTTTATTTTTTTAATTCAACAACATTTGAGGTTGGGAGATTTAAACCTCTAACTTCTTGGTCGAAAGTACATGTCAATTACTGTTGAGTTATGCTCGCTTAGACTGTCGTACTATATATATATATATATATATATATATATATAACAATAAAAAAATAAATGTTGTTACAATTATAATTTGATTAATCGAGAGATAGGACTCAAATACCAAATCGAATATAGCTTAATAGTTAAGACTTTTGTAACTACCCAACTTCATTCATACTCGAAGGTTCAAAACCCATCGCCACATGTGTTACATTTTTTTTTTTTTTTTTTGAGAATTCCACCTATCTTATGTTGTATTCTTAAAAAGAAGGATTCAAATTGTTAAATACACACAATACGAAGTTTAACAAAAAAAAAAGGGATTAACACTGAGGATAGGGGCTGGTTTAATTTAGACATTGAATGTAAGTGATCTAAATTCCTACATACCCTATAACAAAGAAAATGTGAACTTAAAATGATCAAAATTAACTATTCAATTAAATGATATCGAACATGTTGTCCATCTCTTCTCTAGAAACAAGTGGGCTATTTCTTTGTAAAATTGTGCTCAATTTCATATGTAGCAATTTTGTCAAGATTGAAAGAATACAGAGAGAGAGATGATGAATGAATAATTCCTTGATAATTTCATTATAATGTGATATTCTTAAATATACAATGAATGAGATATAAAAGGAAAGTGTACAAATAAGGATTTACAATTTGGGCAGAGAATAAGGTTGTAATAATGCAGAGATATTCTCTAATATGCCCCCTCAAACTAATGACTGTAGGGAAGTCAGAAGTTTGTCTCTGAATGGCACAAATGTTTGAGGTGACAAGGGTTTTGTGAATAAGTCTGCCAATTGATCTTTAGAAAATATGAATCAAACGAAAATATCCTTGCGGGCTACTTTCTCACGAACAAAGTGGTAATCAATCTCGATGTGTTTAGTACGAGCGTGAAAGACTGGATTGTTTGCAAGTGAAATAGCGGAAACGTTATCACACCACAATGTTGGAGGAACTATTAAAGTGACGTGAAGATCACGAAGGAGCTGTCGTAGCCAATAAAGTTCAGCAGCTGTAGTAGCGAGTGAGCGGTATTCTGCTTCCGTAGATGACCGTGAGACCGTTGGTTGTTTTTTTGAAGACCAAGAAATCGGACTGTTGCCAAGAAAGGCAATGAATCCTGAGGTGGAGCGACGATCAGAAGTGTCACCAGCCCAATCAGAGTCACAAAAGGCAGTGAGAGTAAAATCGCCAGGACGAAACATAACTCCAAGGTGTTTAGATCCAGATAGATAGCGTAAAATACGTTTGACAGCAGAAAAGTGAACAACTGTGGGACGATGCATGAATTGACTTACTCGATTAACTGCAAAAGAGATGTCAGGTCTGGTGAAAGTGAGATACTGGAGTGATCCAACCAACTGGCGATAAAGTATGACATCGTTGAATAGAGAAGATGAAGCATAGATATCAACGCATGTAGACATAGGTGTTGAGCATGACTTAGCAGAGGATAATCCTGCAGTTTGAAGTAAGTCAGTAAGATACTTAGCTTGATTCACAAAAATTCCATCAGGGGAGCTGTGTACTTCTAGGCCAAGAAAGTATTTCAATTCTCCAAGATCTGATATCTGAAATTCATTTGCCAACTGCTTCTTTAATACATAAATGTAGGATAAATCAGGACCAGTGATTATAATATTATCCACATAGAGCAATAAGTAAGTTAAAGAAGATCCAATTGAGCGCACAAATAAGGATGAGTCAGCAGCTGAAGCAGTAAATCCTAATGTGGACAAATAGGATGTAAAACGATCAAATCAGGCTCGAGGAGCTTGTTTAAGACCGTAAAGGCTTTTATGAAGTAGGCAAACATGAGTGGGACATGATTTGTCTAGAAAATCAGGAGGTTGAGACATATAAACTTCTTCCTTTAAATAGCCATGTAGAAATGCATTCTTGACATCCAACTGAGTTAATGACCATTGATACTGAGCAACGAGAGTCAAGATTAACCGGATTGTTGGCTTTTTAACAACTGGACTGAACGTTTCAGTAAAATCAAATCCTTCAACCTGATGATACCCCTTGGCAACTAATCGGGCCTTGTATCTAGCAATGGATCCGTCAGTATGATATTTTGTCCTAAAGACCCATTTGCACCCCACGACATTCATTGAAGATAAGCGAGGTACTAAAGACCACGTACCTTGTTCCTGAAGAGCATTAAATTCTTCACACATGGCCGTTCTCCATTCTGGATACTTTGAAGCTTCAGTATACGAAGTAGGATCAGTTGGAACTGAATAAGGCATTGTGGAAAGAAAAGCCTTTGGCTTAAAGATACCAGACTTAGCACGTGTTTGCATAGGGTGATTATTGACTGTACTTCTGGTAATGCTAGTGGAAGCATCGTGAGGCAGTGTGCTGACATTTATATGATCATTGGTTGTCACGGCATGTGGCAAATCTGCAATAACAGAAGTTAAAGACTGCAAAAACTCACAAGGAGAAGAATGAATGTTAGCAGTGGATGTTTGGTTGGGAATGGTTGGAGTGGAATGGGTAGGTTGTGAATATGAGGATGTATGAAGAAGAGTGAGCAAAGGGGTTAGGTCAGTGGGTGGGGATAAGTTAGGAGTTGTAGAGCTTATGGGTTTGGAAAAGGGGAAAACGGTTTCATGAAAAATAACATGGCGAGAAACAATGGATTTTTTTGTGATAGGGTTATAACATATATATCCTTTGAATTCAAGAGTATATCCAAGGAAGATATGTTGAGTGGTTTTAGGTTCAAGTTTATGTTTGTTGTAAGATTTTAACAAAAGATAACATGCACACCCAAAAACTTTTAAATGATGCAAATCAGGAGTGTAACCAAAAAGTTTCTCAAAAGGAGATAACATGTTTAGAGAAGAAGAAGGCATTCGATTTATTAGAAAAACAGCAGTAGAGAAGGCATATGGCCAAAATTCTAGAGGAACAGAAGAATGAAAAAGTAAAGACATTGCAGTTTCAACAATATGACGATGTTTACGCTCAGCTACACCATTTTGTTCAGGTGTGTAAGGACAAGACTTTTGATGTAAAACTCCTTTGGAATTAAAGAAAGAAAGAGTAGAAGCATTGCACAATTCACCGCCACCATCAGATCGAAAAAAATTTAATTTTCGAGATAGAAAATTTTCAACAAAGGGCACAAATTTTTGGAGAGTGACATTCACATCAGATTTATAAGTAAGAGGAAAGAGCCAAGTGAATTTGCTAAAATCATCAATAAAACTAACATAATAGTGATATCCATTAACAGAGATAATCGGGGAAGGTCCCCATACATCGCTATGGATAAGTTCAAGTGGAGTAATAGAACTAGAAAGAGACATAGGAAAAGAAAGCTTTGTCATTTTAGCTTTTAAACAACTAATGCACTCGCACGTAGAAATAGAAGAAGATAAATTAAGACCAAGACGAGATAAACTAGATCTTAAAATTTTGGGAGCAGGATGTCCAAACCGATGATGCCATAGAGAACACTCTTGTTTTGCAAGAAAATTGTAATTTTTGGGCTGCATGCTTGAACGAGATAAGGTAGATGGGGAAGGAATTGGATAGAGGCCATTGATGCTTTCACCAGTGTATAAAGTTTTGCCGGAGACTTTATCCTGAATGAGGAACCAGTCAGTATCAAAGATAAAAATGCAATTATTATCAAGACAAAATTTATGAACTGATAAAAGATTGGCAGCAAGATCAGGAGCATGAAGAATTTTGGAGAGATTAAAAGTATGAGAGGAAGTAGAAAGTGTACCACTGCCTGTGTTTTGAACATTTAAAGGTTGACCATTACCCACTGTGACAGATTCTTCACCATTGTAATTTGTAGACATATTGAGATTTGCCAGATCATTTGTCATATGAACATTGCATCCACTGTCAGATAACCAAAAATTATTATAATGGTCATTAGAAGATTTTGAATTCATAGAATTTACCGCCATTGCTGCCAATTGGGCCGGTGGGTGACGACCCTGGTAAGAAAAATTCATTCGATTGTAACAGTCAAGTGCGCTATGTCCTGGTTTTGAGCAAATTTGACAGAAAATTCGGCCTCCACTGTGTCCAAAATTCTGATTTGAATAACCAGACCCGAAATTTGTGCTTCCAGACCCATAAGTGTTGTTTGATCCAGTTGACCCGAATCCAGACCCATAATTAGTATTTGTCATACCGATATTGGGTATTTGTGATGTCACATGGTGTGAACCAGATCCCATAAGTCCACGCGTGGTCTGTGATTGATTTGGGCCTGCATTCTGAGAAAGGAAATTATCAAAATTAAATGGGCTTGGACCACGGTAAATATTGCCACGACCACGCGAATTGTAGCTTTTCCGTCCAAGGCCACGATTTGGAGTCTGAAATGCATTTCAAGCGGCGGCCATTGCAGTCGGAGAAGGATCACTTTGCTGATGCCGTTGAAGAGTTTTTTCTTCAGCATCTAACAGCACATGGAGTTCTTCAAGAGAGAGTATTCCGCTTCGTGTTCGAATAGAGGTGCGGAAGGCATTAAATTCGGCTGGTAGTCCATTTAAGGTATGAACGAGGATTTCTTCATCTTCAATAGAAATCGAAACAGCAGCAAGTTTATCTACAATCTCTTTGATTCGACAAGTATATTTTTCTATAGATTCAGAAGGAAGCTTTTTGATAGTATACAAAGCAGATCGTAAGTCAAGAATACTAGATCTGGTATTTGAAGAGTAGCGTTTTTCTAATGAAAGCCATAAATCTTTGGAAGATGTAGAACCAACAACATGTGAAAGTGCAGAGGGAGATAAAGTGGCATTGATTAAAGTTATAAGAGCTTGATCACGAGTTACCCATTTAAGAAAATCAGTACTGACCTCTGTGGTTACTGCCCCTGTAGATGAACGAACATATTGATCGGGTTTTGGGATAGACTCATCAATATGCCCAAAAAGATTATGAGCCTTCAAAATAGAAGATAATTGAAATTTCCACAACACATAATTCGTTGAATCCAAGCGCAGAGGTACAAGGTTGCATATGTTGGATAGAAGAAAGAGGGGTGAAGTCATGGCAGAGGTATTGGCTGATGAAGAGGATTCGGCAATGGCAGCCATTGAAGATGCTTGAACCAGACAGTGAGGAAAACGACTGTAATTGAGAGGTAAATTTGGAGAAAAAAAAATTAATGCTCTGATACCATGAAAGAATACAGAGAGAGAGATGATGAATGAATAATTCCTTGATAATTTCATTATAATGTGATATTTTTAAATATACAATGAATGAGATATAAAAGGAAAGTGTACAAATAAGGATTTACAATTTGGGCAGAGAATAAGGCTGTAATAATGCAGAGATATTCTCTAATAAAGATCTCTTCTTTAGTTGGAGGAAGAATCCACGGAATCGAATTTTTTAGGAACATATTGAGAGAGAATTAGATTTGTTTAGATACAATGTGATCATCTGTATTTATTTATAAACTCTCCTGGTGGATGGATAACACCCAGAGTAGCTATTTATGATACTATGCAATTTGTGCAATCAAATGTACAAATAATATGTATGGAATTAGCCAATTCAATATGATTACAAATGAAATAAGAAAAGAAGGGAAAATGAATAGCAATTATGGAAAAAGCAAATTAGCTGGATTCCAACAAAAATTATGAGCCTTGTACTAAAAAAAAATTAGCTGGATTCCAAAAATCATATGCTTAAGGGCTTTGTAATTGAAAAGAGGAAGGAGGAGTGCCAACTTGGATCACTGATACCAAGACGTTTTTTCATTAAATTATGAGCCTCTCTCAACAAACAGTGTGTTTTTATTTTCGGGTAAAAAGAAAAGGATGTGTTTTAAAAAGGAAAATCAAAGTGAATGCCATGAGCCTATGTTAAATTAAAGATATTAATTTGTACGACCGAATTGTTCAAAGGAATTGGAAAAAGAAAAAAAGAAAAGAAAAAAAAAACAGACGTTCTAATTATTTCTTAGTTGTTAAAGCTTGATTTCAATTTAATCTCCTAATTTGGGTTTAGTTTCAATTTAGTCAAACCTATTAAATTATCTTTTACCCTTACAATGTATTAAAATATTGAATATATAACACTTTTTTTTTAAATGAGCTAGTGCTTTTAATTTGGCTAACAATATTATCTAATTGTGTTTATTGTTTAGAGATGATTAAGAAATATGAGAAAAATTGTGGACTTTGGTGTGGGTAAAAATAGGTTAGGAATGTTTTGTAAAATTTAACTATATCATAGAAACTGAATTAAAACTTTTATAATCATATAGATCAAATTAAAACCAAGTTCAAACCATATAAACGAAATTGGTAATATTTCATTTTCAGTTAATAGTTTATTAAAAACTCAACATGGACACATGTTTTATTTAATTACGCAATCAATAACTATTTAGATGGACACAATAGTTAGTTGTTGGCCTTAAAACATATCTATATTCATAGTTGAAATATTAATGAAAGATTAAAAGAAATGACTAAAATAGTTTCTTATGTAAAGTTTTGGACTAAAATATAACGTTTAAAACGCTGGGACCAATGAAAATACTGTTTTATTTACAAAGGAGCGTACTGTTTTATTTACAAATGTTAAATTGTAACAATTTATTTCATAACAATAAAAAGTTGGGAAAAAAATCAATTTTAATTCTTAAACTTGTTAAATTGTATCAATTTTAATCTTAAACTTTCAATTTCATCCAATTATACATCAAACTTAGATAAATGTTACAATCTTAATCTCAAACTCTAAAAAATGTTACAATTTTAACCTGTAATAAGTTATCACTCCAAATATCATTAAAAAAAGTTTTTTCCTATACGTGCAATGAATTATAAAACATATGTACAATTTTAAATTGATAAAATTTTAGAGAAATAGAGCTAAATTTTTTGTTGAAATTTATTAATTTTGACAAAGTTATTTAATGGTTAATTTGTATATTGGTCAAACTTATTTTTCTTCAAATCTTTCTTTTATTGAAATTAATAAGTTTATGAAGATTTTTACACTTTTTTTTTGTTAAAATTAGTGGGTGAATTAACATAAATTTAACGGAGGGTAAAAATTGCAACTCAACACTTATGTTTAGGGTCCAATTTGATAAAATTAAAAGTTTATAGTCCAAATTGATATAATTTGACAAGTTTAGAGTCAAATTTGATTTTTTTTCCCTTAAAAGTATATACTGTCAATTCTAATTTCTAATTTAAAAAAAAAAAAGTTCATATTTTCTGGAATGGATCGAATGTTCCTGCCAACGCACTTAGCTTCTGTCTGTTACTAAAATATTTTTGTACCTAAAATAAAAATATATTTGTTACAAATACACTATTGTATATGGTAGATATTTATTGAATTACTTGGAGCCTACTCACTTGGATTACTTGGAGCTCACTTGGATTACTTTGAGCCTACTTGAATTACTTAGAGTCTACTCACTTAGAACACTATAAATATGTGTAGTACGAAGCTTTTAAGAGAGATATACCAAAAAAGAAAATTCACTTGATAATAAGAAATCTATCTACTTTACTCTATTTTTCTACATTGTGTTATTGCGTTTCTTAAGTTATTCTTGTTCACAACAATATTTTAATAGTCAAGTTTTTAGAAGGTGGGAATCTCTCCCATCAGCATGCAAACAAATATTCTCAATGGACTAACGTTGTGAATAAAATAAAATACAATAATGCTTAGTTATAACTTTTTTTCTTCCTTTTTCTTTTTCTTTTCTTTTTTTTGGTGAAATTCTCTTAGAATGATTGAGTGGGGCCCAAATGCCCCTGCTTCTTTCTTTTGCCAGGTTTAAGGTGAGCTCTTTTTCAAGGAGTGTGCCAAGAAGTATGATCCAAATCTTATGATCACAATTATCATTATATGTTTGGCACTTCAAAAAAAGAGAGAAAAAAAAAACTTTAGTGCAAAACTTTGAAGGTGTTATTTAAGGTGACTGTTACTTTTATAATTGTTCAGTGTAAGATACAATTGATTAAAATTTTAAGAAATTATTTAATGTGATTATCACATATTATAATCGTTAAATGCATTGCAAAAAAAATATAAATTTCTTTTTTTATTCATCTAATAGTGTAAAAATGGATTTTTAATTAATATAATAGATATTAATAAAAAAAAAATTAAGTAGAGAAGTTTTGAAGAAATTTAGAGAAATATTGTAATTTTAGATGAGGTAGAACGTCAATTGGAGGGTTGATATCAAAATCCGGGGTCAACGACATGGTTTTAATGGAGTTCTTTTTTTTTTTTCTTTTATGAAATTGTCAAGAGAAGAAAAAAACTAATATGTAATTATAATTTTTGACCTTAACGAAACTACTCTAGTTTTTTAGTATTAAAGTTTGGAGAACTCAAAAGACAACCTTTTCCTTTTTAAGCAATACAACTACTAGAGGAAAACTGTCTAACGTTAGATTTCAAAGTATCCTTAGAAAATTTTTCACAAAAAAAAAAAAAAAAAAAAAAAAGAAAAAAAAAGTTCCATTAGATGGTCCAAATCATAGAAATATTCAAAGTTGTCCCAAAAAAAACGAATTTGGAATTGAAATAAATAATAAATCTCAAAGCTTAATTATTAATTAAGGTCCACCTAGTACCCTTTAATGTTCTCACAAACATTTAGGTCATGTTGGTCAGAAAGAATTTAAATATTTTGCCTTCATAAAATATAATTTCAAGTACACAATCATTAAAAAAAACATAATTATCAATCTAAAAATGTTTAAACATGAATTCTATTTATATGCCAACATGAGCATAGCTCAACTAAGAGATGTCAATTTTTTCGTTTAGGTGGGGAATGGGGAGAGAGTCGGGAAAAAAATTTCTCATCCCGACTTCATTCTTGCCCCATTCCCCTTCCCTGCCCCAATTTCTTTATTTTTTAAATATATATAATACAACTTAAACTTTTATGAAATATTATTTTGTTCTTCCTATAGAAATTAAAAAAAAATTGAAATTTCTCGTTAGAAATTAACAATTTAAATAGAAATTTTCTATAAAAAAAATATTTTATTCAATCAAAACAAAAAAAAATATTATTCCACGCGAGGAACTCGATCTTTGTGGGGAATCCCTACTTTGATCCCAAGAAATTAAATAAAAAATCTTATGGGGTCCATTCCCAGTCCCACCTCGCTCCGTGGACATCTCTAGCTCAACTAGCATAAACCATGTGTCTTCAATCAAGAGGTCAGAAGTTTAAATTCTCTACACCACATATTGTTGAACTAAAAAACATGAATTTTTTTTATATATGTAAATATATATTAATGGTTCTATATTTGTTGTTTTAGTTATTTAAATAGTTGGTTTTTTAATAAGTGATGAAAATGATAGGTGTCATCCGATCATTAAAATTATGGTTTACAAAATACACATATCAACACAGTATTTTAGCGTGTACCAACATGAGCATAGTTCAACAGTAATTACCACCTACTCCTTTTTGAGGTTGAAAATTTAAAAAAAGGGTAGATTCCAACTGCCACTAAAAACAGACTATTAAAATTTTGAAAATATATCAAAGTTTATTTGGTAAGGCTACAAATATTTGATAAAGTTACTATTTTCTAATATTTTTATAAATTTTAAAATTAAAAATGTATATTTTTCTACATGCTTAAGTTTAAAACATTCTGAATTAAGAATAATATTTTTTAATTCAAATATGTTTTTATTACAATTTATCATATTTATTAAAATTAGTAAACAATGTTTAGTAAGCAAAATAAATGTTTGAATCCCTAATATTTAAGTGGTTTTTCAATTTTATCTCTATTGTTTAAAATTCTTTTATTTAATCTCTCATGTTTTAATACTATTTAATTATATATATACCTTTAGAATTCTGAGTGAATGTTAAAAATAGTTGATAATTAACTTACTTGATATGATAATTACTGGATTGGCAAAAATTTAGATGACAAATTAAGAAATTTAGAGCGAAGTTTCTAATTTTTACTTTTTAGCCTAATTCCACATCTAAACTTTGGCCTAAGTCACTAAATATTATGTCATACAAGCTTATCATCAACCAATTTTAATATTCTCCAATAGAAATGATCTAACTGAAAAAATGTTAAAATGCAAGAGACTACATTGAATCACTTAAACAATACAGACAAACTTAGTCTAAATGATCTAATTTGGTCCTTGAAGTTTGTGTTTGGTTGCATTTGGGTCCCTGAGTTTTCAAACTGGACATTTTAACCCCTTAAGTTTGAGAAAATGGTTTATTTGTCACTATCATTAGTTTAGTGTCACATCACCCTTGAGGTTAATAAATATTTTTTTAACTTAAAAAAATAAATATTTTCTTTAATAAAAAAAATGCCACGTCAACTTAAGAAAATAATAAAAAAAAATACCCAGTCAACTTTCTGTTAGCTATAGTAACAGAAAACTAACGACGTGATGAAATAAACCATTTTCCAAACCTCAGGGTTAAAATGTTGTTTGAAAGCTTAAGGACCCAAATGCAACCAAACCCAAATCTTAGGAACCAAAAGTGTATTTTTCCGTATTTATTAAAAAGAAGAAGGATATGTAGTAAAGATTATTAGTTTAAAATTACCATGGGCAATGAGGTGCTCAGCTTCCTTTTTGAAGTCAATGTAGTAAAGATTATGTATGCATATAAGATAAACCATTTAGAGGAGATAAGATAGGGATAGAGAACTATAACATATCAAAGTTTATACTGGTTCACCCTTGATAATTCTTATTTTTGAGAATTACTTAGCTCACAAACAAAGGTTATTCTTGTAACTTTAGTCTTTTTGAACTCCAAAATTTAATGAATTAGAGAAAATTTGATAAGAAACCTTTGAGCATGTAGGGAATTCTTAAAAATGCTAGAAAAGAGCTTAATATGTTGAAAGTTGGTTGAATTATGTGTTATTTATACAGTTTGAGATAAAAGGGGAATTGTAGTACAATTGCAATTGCAACCTAAAAGGCAGAAAACTGTGAAGAGAGAATTGAAATACAATTGTAATTGCAATTGACTTGCAATTGCAGTCTGGAAGGCAAAAAACAGGAATTTTGGGATTGGCCAAATTTAGAAGATTTCAGCATTTATTTCTCCTTAAATCAAGCAATGATTTCATACATCAAGCTGTATATGAAGTGTGAAGAAATTCTAGATGCTTGGAGGCTATAAAATGGAGGAAAACGAAGGCAAAAAGTGGAATTCCTCCTTGGAAGAAAACTCATTTTTCTATCTTCATTTTACTGTCCATTCTTCTCCATCCTCTATTTTCCTCCATACTCAGTCCAATCTAGGTGAAAACCTAAGATTGTTAAGACCCACTTCACCTTGAAAAAGGTAGGAGTAAGTTCGATTGAAGAAAAAGGAAAGAGAGGTTGCCCAAGATTCTTTTTCTTGTTGTAATTCAGTTTTGTTCCAACTTTATACTCTCTTTTGAATACTATTTTAGCTACTGTTTTTTCTTTGTTTTAGTCTCTTTTTACCTTTTAGTTAGTGTTGTATTACATCTCTTTTATTTTTCAGTTTGTCGAAGTTAGTTTATGCTTAAGTTTTGGAACAAATCAAGACTGCAATATCATTGAAATTAATTTCCAGTATTCGATTTGAGTTTCTACTTCAAGTTTTAATCTTTTCTTTTATGTTTGCATTTTATTTCTTTAAGTTATGAAGTTTCTTTTAATTCCATCTCTTTTAATTTCTCATTCTATCATGAGCTAAATCTACCTAGGGATTCAAGTACATGAATGCCCTAAGGTGAGAAGGCTTAGCCAATAAACCGAAAACAATCGGCATTAAACATGAGCATTGCTTGTTTTTATTGAGTTTAGTGTTTTATTGGAATCTTTGAATGATCAACTTGGATTAGTTTTATGTCCAAATCTAATATCGAAAGGGTTAGAGGAAGACAGATTTCGTAAAAACAATGAGGTAAAAGCTTAGACATAAGTCACGCTTGATCCTAAACATAGGACGGGCTCTTCAAAACCAAGAATGCGATCTTAACTATCTAAGTACGATTGGTCGTAGACATATAGGTCCAATCACTTAGCCTCCTAAGGATTTTGAATCAAAATTGAATAGAAGTTGATTCGGTTTACAACTATTTTGTGTTAAGGTGCGATTGCAATTGCAATTGAGTTGCAATTCTCACCAAATGGCATGATCATACTTGAATCTTACTTTTCACCCTCTTGAGTTTTTCCATTTTACTTTTTTAGAAAACCAACCATCCCAAATCATCGTTTTACTTTTGTTACTCTAGTTGCAATTTTTAAACATCTTTGTGTTATCTTAAAATTTTGTTGTATTCGTTCTCTATGGGATCAATAGTTTGGAGTACTTCCAATTTTATATTGCTTGCATCGATAGTGTGCACTTGCACTGAGCTGAACTTTTTTCTTTTATTTTTAACCCACAAGTTTCACCCGATCAACCCCAAATTTGGAACTATGTCTAGTCTTTTGCAAGTACAACTTCTACTACGATCAATGAAGATTACAATGGTGATTCAATCTGTCAGTTATTCCTCTCTATTTTCCTCCTTGAAAAATAATCTCTAAAACACTATGTAGTGGTCACACTTTTTCCTCTTTATTTGTTCACTCACTACTTGTTACAAAGAAAGGAAAAAATATCATTTAATAGGGAAACTCTATGGTTTTGTTGGCTATACAAACTAGCGTTGTGGCCCTAAAATGGAGCACCATAGTGCTCCGAGATATTTTTTCCACTTTGCTCTAGCACCATGTGTTTTGGGATGGCGACATGGTGTTTTCCTCTTATATTTTTGGCTTTGTCTTATGTTGCAGCGTTTCTTTACTCTCGTTCTCCATTTTCTTCAATTTGGACTTCGAATTGGTCTTTAAAAAATCTCTAATTTAGCTATCTTGATGATTATGCTCCACAAAATCCAACAACCTTTCGCTTGGAGACTAATCATTGATCTTTACCATCCACTGCATCTATCTTCACCTCCCACTGCAATTGCAGTCTCTAATCTTCTTGGCAAACTTCATGGCTTCACTTGCAAATTTAGACAACTTGAAAAGATATTTGTAACAACTATTACCATCTATGTATGTGCCTAAGGTTAGGCCATCTTCATGGACTTGTCTTCCAGACTTAAAAGACACCATCATGTACTCCAACTTTAGCTAAGTGGTAATATTCAATACCTCCCCCATGATTGCTAACTGCAACCTTGAAGAAAGAATTTCTTACTACTAACTTGATTTCTGCATTCAAGCTTGTTGCCAAGATTGAGGCACCATCTTTCACCTTCTTTGGTGCATGCATTCGCCTGAGAGACTTCATCAATTCGTCAAACTGTTTGACCATCAGGGTTAACAAATCGACAACCTATGGAACACTTATTCTCTATTTGACTTCCCTGCTGGTTTTCTTGAATTGATGAATTTTGATCTGGATGATCTATTTTGATTGTCTTTATTGTTGGCTCTATCCTTCCTCCGAAGAAACCATCTACAACTTTGATTTGAATCTACTCTCTTATCGATCCTTTGACAACATTCAGTTTTGCAACATGCAGTGTAGATTATTGGGATTTATGCCCTAAAGCCCCGTAATTAATGATTTATTTAATAATTAATAATAATTTTGATTATTTTATTTGCAATATAATATTATCTATTATATGAAAAAACCCAAGGTTATTAGCGTAATCTTGATCAATATGTGGTTGATATACGAGATGATTAAAGAGAATAATCAAATTAAACCCGCAACGGAAGCGTTGGAATCGACTTTGATTTTATTTTAGAATTAAATTAAAATAATTTAGACTAAGCAAAACATACATTTGAGATAATGTGGAGAATATTTTGGCAGATCTTTTTCTCCTTGTATTCCAACCCAATGAGGTTGAACTCCAAGACTTCCACAAAGTCTTCCTTGCTATGACTCGAACAAATGACCAAAGAGGTTGATGGAAACCTTCTTGAAAATAGAGAGAGGGAATGAGAGGAGAATTTCAAGAGTTATTTTCTCTTGTGAAGAATATATACAATATCTCACCCTTAGAGTCCTATTTATAGTGGTCTAGGGAAAATAATTAAATAATATATTTTAATATTTAATATATTAAAATATATTTATCTAACCAGTTTGAATCTTATTCAAACTTTTTCAAATTCTACTACGACATCTATTTCCTTATTTGAATCTAATTCAAATTTAATAAATATCTTTTCTTTAATGTATCTTAATACATTAATAATTTCTTTGATATTTAATGTATCATATACAATAAATATGTTCTCCCTTATTTAATATATCAAAATATATTAAATTTTAATTTGAACATTTCAAAATATTCTTTCAACGAAATTGATCCATATTTGTTCAAATGAGCTAGCAAGAGACCTTATGGACCTACAGATTATAAGCTCCAATGATACAAAATCAATTAATTAAACTCTTTAACTAATTAATTTTCATTCATTAACTATATGTCACTCCACTATAGACCTAGAGTTGCACTCTTATGCACTGTAAGACAAGTTGTGTCTATAGATATAATCACTACATGCAAGCCAATCATTCACGAATTGTTCGTAATTACAGTTGGGTCAAAAGTCTATTTTACCACTATAATTACATCTTGCACCTTAAGTACCACTAATCCTCTAATGAACAATTTGTTTATGATCCAACCATAAACTAAGTCCCTCTTGGGCCAGTGAGAGGGTGGGGCTCCATTGTTCAAGTCCTGAAATCAGCACTTAAGGAAACTACTTATCTACTTACCCTATATGGAAATGAGTGAATTCCATTTTGTGAGATTATGTTCCCAGTTTCCTATTTGGTCAAGTCCCCAAAATGGTAGGCATATTGAATTGGCTACAAAAGTCACTCTCATCCATTCAAATCAAAGGACAATCCCTCACAGGCAAGAGTTCATAACTCACTTAGGATTAAAATTTAGTCGCATATGATTATCATGATGAAATATTAATCTTCTCAATTAACGGATTTATAAAGAGAGAGAAAATATTTCGTGGTCCAGTCTTATACAAACTCATTGTATAAGATACCCCCACTCACATGTCTCCACATGAACGATTTGGATCAAATCATTTGTAAGTATTACAAAGTGGGCTGTATTAATAGTGTTACTAGGATAAGGCACTCAACTTTATCCATATACTATGACTCTTTATGTTATTTCTTGAACATGATCTTCCCGTATGTCAACCACATACCGTTCAAGATTACACTAATAACCTTAGATTTTTCATATAATGGATAATATTATATTACAAATAAAATAATCAAAATTATTATTAATTATTAAATAAATCATTAATTACGAGGCTTTAGGGCATAAATCCCAACAAGCATCGTGTTCAAGAAATAACCTAAAGAGTCATAGTGTATGGATAAGGTTGGGTGCCTTATCCTGGTAACATTATTGATACGACCCACTTTGTAATAGTTACAAATGATTTGATCCAAATCGTTCATGTGGAGACATGTGAGTAGGGGTATCTTATACAATGAGTTTGTGTAAGACTGGACCACGAAATATTTAATCTCTCTTTATAAATCCATAATTGAGAAGGTTAATATTTCATCAGGATGATCACATGTGACTTGATCTTAATCTTGAGTGAGTTATGAACTCTTGCCTGTGAGGACTTGTCCTTTGATTTGCATGGGTGAAAATGACTTTTGTAGCCAATTCAATATGCCTAACATTTTGGGGACTTGACCAAATAGAGAGCTGAGAACATAATCTCATAAGATGGAATTCACTCATTCCCTTAAGGGTAAGCAGATGAGTAGTTCCCTTAAATGCTGATTTTAGGACTTGAACAATGGGGCCCCACTCTTTCATTGGCCCGAGAGGAACTTAGTCTATGGTTGGATCATAAACAAATTGTTCATTAGAGGATCAGTGGTACTTAAGTTGTAAGATGTAATTATAGGGGTAAAACAGACTTTTGACCTAGCTATAATTACGAACAACTCATGAGGGATCGATTTGCATGTAGTGATTATATCCATGAACACAACTTGTCCTATAGTGAATAGGAGTGCAACTCCAAGTCTATTAGGTCTATAGTGGAGTGACCTATAGTTAATGAATGAAAATTAATTAATTAAAGAGTTTAATTAATTGATTTTATATAATTGGAACTTATAAACTGTAGGTCCATAAGGTCCCTTTGCTAGCTCATATAAATAAATAGGGATCAATTTTGTTGAGAGAAATTTTGAAATGTTCGAATTAAAATTTAATATATTTGATATATTAAATAAGGAAAAACATATTTATTGTATATGATGCATTAACTATTAAAGAAATTATTAATGTATTAAGATATATTAAAGAAAAGATATTTATTAAATTTGAATTAGATTCAAATAAGGAAATAGATGTTGTAGGAGAATTTAGAAAGGTTTGAATATGATTCAAATTAGTTAGATATATATATTTTAATATATTAAATATTAAAATATATTATTTAATTATTTTCCCTAGGCCACTATAAATAGAGCCCTAGGAGTAAGCCATTTGTGTGCATTCCAAATAAGAGAAAGAAACTTTAGAGAATTCTCCCATCATTCTCTTATTTTATTTTCAAGAAGGTTCCCACAAACTTATTTGGTTCTTTGTTCGAGTCATAGCAAGGAAGACTTTGTGCAAGTCTTGAAATTCCACCTCATTGGAATTATAACACAAGGAAAAAAAGACCCTGCAGAATATTCTTTATATTATTTTCAAGGTATGTTTTACTTAACCTTAATTTTTATTGTTTAATTCTAAATAAAATCAAAGTCGATTCCAACGCTTCCGCTGTGAGTTTAATTTGATTATTCCCTTCAATCATTCGTGGCCATTTGCCACTAACTCGGATCTTTTAATAAGTTTTCGTTGGTCACCGCCAAACTCACTTCGGTAACCATCCTTGTCTAGCTTACCAATCGAGATAAGATTCATTTTAATGTTGGGCACGCACCTCACAGCTCACAACATTAACTCACCATTTTCAATCTTCAAACGAATATCTCCAATATTAGCTGACTTGGATACTCTTCCATTCTCCATTCTTACTTGCCCATGATTGCTTGATGTGAATGATGTGAATGAAGCTTTGTCGAAAGTACATTTATAGATATATGTTGCACTATTAATTACTAATTACGAGACAAGGGAGTCCTCGAAGACTACATTTGTTTCACCCTTCCTTTTTAGATATTCTTTTAATTTCTACATTAACTCTCGTAGCGTCTGTTACTATGGTAGTAATAGCATTTGAGGTCCTTCTGTTGTTGATAACTCATGATTAATGAGTTATTATAGCCTATTATCTCATTTTTGTCATAAAGAAAAAAAAGTATTTCTTGTCAATATGTTTTATAGTATATGTTCATTGTTTGTTGCAGTAACATATTGAGCATAGTTAGCTAAAGCATGTACTATTATGTGCTAAAACGATTGTGTTTAAGGAACTATATGTTAACTTTTGCTATAGCATATGTTCTCAAATTTGTGCTAGAAGTAGAGACTTCATTTTGCTGCAACTGTTAGCAAGCGCAACAAGAAGGACTTTATCGACTAATCGATAGAGAATCAATGAGACACGTGTATATAATATTTTTTGTTATTATTAAAGATTGGGTGGTAGGAAATGATAGGAAGAAAGAGGACAAAGAAAAACTACATGAAAAGGAGGAAGCGTTTTTTTCTTCAAAACAGGAAATTAAGTGGAGGGACATCATCATCGAAAAGAAGGAGAGCAAAGTAGAGAGTGAGTTTTCAGAATCAAAAGAGTTTCGATTCAAGGGGAGCAGAGAGCAGTAGGTGTAAGAATTGCTCTATCTTTACTCATTGAGAATGAGCATTGCACTGCAGAGGCAGAGAGAAGATTGAACTTCGAGAGGAGGTAGTTCAGTCGACCTTGGAAGCAGAGGGTAAAGTGAGAAACAACAACGTTCATAGCTATAAGGCAGGGAGACCTAGAGTTGCTAGCTCTGGTGTTGTCGTATTATAGTGTCTTTTCTCACTTTGTACTTTTTTTTTGTTCTCAATATGCATTACTCTATTTTCTTGTGGGAGATTTTTCCATCTATGGGCTAAAATCCTTTAGAGGCAAGACTTTGATGAACTTTATATTGTAATATGATTGTTTATGTTAGTAATTCCTTATGTCTTTGTCATTTTTACATTTCTAGTTGAGTGTTCTTATTTTTAGCATTCTTTTCCGATTGGCCAATCGATTAGAATCACAAGCACATTGTAATATTGAGAGGGTTAAAGCGTGTGGAAATTACCAACCATAGCATCGAAGTGTGCTAGGCACAATCCTATATTCATGTTAGACGTTTCATGTAGAGACCAAAGTTGACTTACTCGCCTTGGATCACACATACTTGGGTTACCCGTCAGAATTCTACATCAACAACTATATGCTTAGATGTAAATGTATATAGGCACGAGAATTTTGTTTTATAGCATACTTTTTAATTTTTTCTAAAAAAGAATTAGCCAATTTTCGAAAATTATAAAATGTAATTTTAAAAAAAAAATTTATTATTTTGATTTGATTAAGAATTAAAATTTTCATTCCAAAAGTAGATTTACAAACAAAAAAAATGAGTAAATAAGTTTATTTTTTAAAAAAATAAAAAAGAATATCATCAAATAACATCTTTTTTTTATAGCATCAAATAACATCATTAAATTTTGTCTGTAAAAGAAATTTCACACTTAATCTCTTTTGTAGATCTAAAATTCAAATCTCTCCTCTATACTTCCAATGCTATAATTTTTTAGGAGAAAAAAACTATACACCACCTTTTAAATATAAATTATTTTATTGTTAGAATGAAATGTATTAAAGTGAAGGGTGATAATTAAAAAGTGATACACATAGTTGAAAGAAAAAATAAGAAAAAGTGCATCAAATTAAAATACAAATACCGCCAAATAAAAAAAAAATCCTTTGCAAAAAACAAAAAAAAAATCAATAATCTAATGCGCACTTTTCCACCTTTTATTAAATTCAAAGCGGAAGTGTTGTGGAGCCCAAATCATTATGTCCAGATAGAAAATGGAAGTATTTGTAATAAATAAAGGAAAAACAGGAAAAAAAAACGACAAAAAGCCAAAATTAAGGAGAGAAAAAAAAAATCAAAAGAGATAAAGAAAAAAGAAAAAAAGATGCAAAGCAAAGCAAGAACAGTGCCAAACTGGACTCCGCCCCGGCGAAGGCGGGTCAAAAGATCCACTTCTCTTAACCTTACCAACACACTCACTCTATTCAATTCACATTCTCTCTTTCTCTGCTTCTTTTGTGAAAAAAAAAAACCAGTTCTTCCTCCCTCTCTCTCTCTCTCTCTCTGCTTTAGCTCAGATCCAGGTCTCTCTCTTTCTTTTCCCTCTTGAAGGCATTTTTTAATTTCCCATTTGTTTTTTTCTTTCTTTTTTTTTTTGTTTGTGTTGGCTTTGATTCTGTTTATGGGTTTCTGCACCCTGTTTAAAAGCTGAGAAATGGAAGAAAGTGATGGAAAGGAGAGTGAGGAATGAGTGTTTTTGAGTTCTGTTTCTAGTCTAATGGGGTTTTTGTTTGGTGGGGTTTTTTGCTTCTTTTCTGGTCTCTGTCGATGAATAATCCCCTAATTGTTTTTCCCATTTTGTTTTTGTCTGTTCTGTTTGTTTTTTTCCTGCTTTTCTGATTGTTTGGAAATGGAATGTGAAGTACTTGCATTTCTATTGAAGGGTTGTAGCTGGGAATGTTTGTGTTGAAGTTTAGGGAGGAGGGAGTGTGTTTCTGAGCTATATGTTATTAGTTCAAGCTGTGGATTAAAATTTTATTTGCTGGGTTGTTGGATTTCAACTTAACTTCAGCCTTTTTTCTGCAAATTCATATCTGCTTGTCTTGAAGAATATTTAAATCTTGGTCTCTCAATGTCTGCATATTCTTCTGAGAGTATACACATGGTCTTATTCTACTGCATCCAGAAGCTTGAGCTGCATTGTAGTTTCAGTTTTTGTTGGCTTTTGAATTTCAATGAAATATAGTGTACTTTATGGAGATAAAGGTATTATCCTTAATTCGAAAGAACTTCTATTCTTCACAAAAATGTTTGTTTTTTCAACTCGAACAGTTTGAGACTCTCTATTCAGGTAAAGATATTTCTTAGCTGCCTCACATTGTTCACTAGTTCTTTAAGAGCCTCGCAGAACTGCAATTGTCTATACTAACTTCTACTTCTGATCATGAAAACTAATGTAGACTGTACCACTTTACAGTTTCTTAAAAAGAACGGTGTACGTTGTGTCGTGTTTCGTGATGCAAGGTTTTCAGCATAATGAAGAAGAGCTATTATGTTTTGTAAGAACGTAGAGTGCTGCTATTTCAGTAGAGTAGAGTTATTGGGATACATTGTGGAAGGAGCCAATCAGTTGTAGCATGTTTTCTCGAACTTGAAGTTTTAGAAATTGGAAGCAATATTTTATGAGAAAAACATTATGGAGGAAATTCAGTCTCAATCAGATAATTATAGGTCTTCATCATCTTCAGCAAGTAGTCCAGTGAGCAGAGTGCCGTCGAGTAACTTCTTTTACTTGCGAAAACCTGGTTCACTTCGACAGCCTATCTCCTTTGAAGATTCTCCAGACTGGGAGGATACAGATATTGATGTGAGGGTTGAGGAAGGGGGTGACTCCATCAATGTTGCAACCACCCCTGCTTCACCCTCTCTCTCAAAACTTAATAGTTGTTCGTTGCCATCCCCTCCGTTACCGGAGGGCGCAGGCGTTGCAAGAAAAATTACTGGGGCATATATTGCATGGAAAGATTTAACTGTAACAATAAAGGGGAAAAGGAAGTATTCTGACAAGGTTGTGAAAAGTTCCAATGGTTATGCGTTACCTGGAACTATGACAGTAATCATGGGTCCAGCGAAATCAGGGAAGTCTACACTGCTGAGGGCAATTGCAGGTCTCCAGCTGACTATGCATGATAACTAATCTTAAAAATTTCAGATTCTTCTTTCTTTCTCATGTTATATTTGGGGTTTTTTTTGTGGTCTATTGTAGGAAGATTACATCATTCTGCAAAAATGTATGGTGAAATATTTGTTAATGGAGCAAAATCACGCATGCCTTACGGGTCTTATGTAAGTGAGATCACCTGCCACTGCATTTTTCATTCATATCTCTCAATTTATCTGTGATTTTATATTCTGTAATCTGTCATTTTTATTTCTATCCACCTCCACTTCAAATTCAGTCAATTATTTACTATCATTCTAGTTGAGTGATAGAATGTAAGATGTCTTTTGGTTTTGGAAATTTATGCTAATGGTGACATTAACATTTAGTTAAATAATTTCTGTTTTTCTTAATTTTCTAGGGTTTTGTTGAGAAAGAGACGACTTTGATTGGTTCCCTTACAGTCCGGGAGTTTCTTTTCTACTCAGCATTGCTTCAACTACCTGGTTTCTTTTTTCAGAAAAAGAATGTGGTAGAGGATGCCATCCATGCAATGTCATTAAGTGATTATGCGAATAAGCTAATAGGAGGTCACTGCTATATGAAGGGCCTGCCTAATGGTGAGAGAAGACGAGTTAGCATTGCTAGAGAACTTGTCATGAGACCACAAATATTATTTATCGATGAGCCTCTCTATCATCTTGACAGGTACTTTCAATATTGTTCTTAATTTTAGTGGACTTTGCTCTGCATATCTTCTATCTGTTCTGCAACAAAACGTGAAAATCTGTGGCGGTCCTAGATTGCACAATTTGCCTGATAGCCATTCGGCATAGCAATAGTTAATTCATAAAGAGAAGTCTTGTTTCTGTTGGTGTGATGGTGTTTATTTATTGAGCATTGCTGTTTATAGAGCAAACTTTTATTTATTTTTCAGGACTTTAAACCTTTTGTTTTGAAAATATGATAGTCAAGAACGGTAGGAACGGGAGACAAACACAGAGTAGTAAGGAATGGGAGTACTTGGACTTCATGATGTGCTAAGTCAACAGAATTTTAACTATTGTTCTTGTAATATTAATTCTTGTTCAGGAGCTTTTTTTAGGGTTAGGTTTAAGATTTGGGTGTTTTATGATTGTACACATGTATTTTATCTGCGAAGTTTATAGTGTATCCTTGAAGGAATTCTAGCTTTGTGACTTTTGAATATCAATGAAAATTTTGGATTTCTCAGTAAAAAAAAAAAGAAAAGAAAAAAAAACCAGAGAGGGAGAGAAATATAAGTAAATGCATCAACATGTGGGAATGCTAATTGTAATTGGAGTTGGAAGCGAGTAGAGAGCTAGTTGTCTATATCTTCCTTTTTTATTACATTCAAAAAAGAAAACGGAGAGAAAGGAGAGAGGGCTGGTTTAATAGGCTTTATCATTTGTGTTCATTATAGCACCTGCCTTGGTTTCCATGAATGGTTATTGGTTACAGTGACCAAATAGCGGCCATGGCAAGGGCTTAGCTGAATGATTTTGCTATAATCGGTGCACCAGCCTCATTGGTCACCATAGATGAGTGCCCTGTCCATGCTTTCCTTGAAGTTGCTGAGTTTATTGATTTGCTTCTTTCAGTGTCTCTGCACTTTTAATGATGGTCACGTTGAAGAAACTTGCAAGCAGTGGATGTACTCTTGTTTTTACCATCAACCAGAGCAGCACAGAAGTATTCGGTCTTTTTGATCGGATTTGTCTGCTTTCAAATGGAAATACTCTATTTTTCGGAGAAACACTGGCTTGCTTGCAGGTAATATTAGTGTGCATTGTGCGAGCATTCGAATATACAATTTACCTTTCTTGTATATGGCCCTCCTGAAGCATTGTATAGGGAATCATAGATTCCAAATGAGCATCTTAGTTTCAATGGCTAATGTTTCTCTTTTTCTAATGAAGCACTTCGCAAATGCTGGATTCCCTTGTCCAATCATGCAAAGTCCTTCTGATCACTTTTTACGAGCAATAAATACAGATTTTGATAGAATCATTGCAATGTGCAAGAATTGGCAGGTAATCCATTCCAGTCTTGTTTTTATTCATTCATCTGTTTTTTTGAATTGGTTTGAATTGCTTGATAAGTAACATGTTGTGTTTATCAACAGGTAAACATAGCTTATATGTACTGTTGGATTGTACCTTTTCTTTTTTTTTTTTTTAAAGTAAAGGTCCAATGATTATTTAAGTCTATCAATCATCTATCATATAATTATAATATATTAAAACGTAGCTTGAAGTTTTCCCCTTTTTCTTTCATTTCATTTTTACTTTAGCTATCTAATAAACGTTTGAATTGATTTGATTTTTCTTTAAATTACAATTTTTAATTTAATTTGTTCATTCTTAATAAATGCAATAAACTTTAATAGTTCACATAATTAAGTTTTAATTGAAAATTCAATGGTATTAAAATACATAAATTGTATTTACGGCAACCTCTAGATGCACATGCTTTGTTCAATTTTTATGTTTTATTTGAAGTGGAGTAGTGGTGGCTAGGAAAGGAGAAATTATTCGGTGAGGCCGCCACAATGTGGCTGACAGTTTTTCATCGTTGGATGGAGAGAAAGAAATGCCTCAAATTTATATCCCATGGTTATTAGGAGGCATGGAAGTTATTGAGTCCACATTGAATGGTTATTATGAGACAGCCACATTGTGACGGTCTCATTGAATAATTTGTCCTAGGAAAGGGACTCGAGTAGAGTTTGAGATTTTCATTAGTTATTTTCATAATCTAAAAACTAATGAGTTCATCTTTGCACCATCAAATGTAATGTCCTTTTAATTTTTTTTTTTGGATAAGAAATAATTTCATTGATGTATGAAATTTACAAAAAAAAAAAAAAAAGAAAAAGAGAGAAAGAAAGCCCCAAATCAAAGGAGTTACAATAAACATCTCCAATTGGTCGATTTGGATTGAAAGAATCCAGAACTTTTGAGTGGAAGGAAAAAATATATCTGGTCTTTTATGATAGTGTTCTTTTCCTTGCTTTATCTTGGTGTAAACTGAATTATTAGTAATATGTAAGAGGAATCAAAAGAAATATTGTTGGAGGTAATGTGATTCATCACATTTAAGCCCCTAATTAGTAGTCTCCTAGGAGAAATTTATTTTATTTTAGAATAGTTAGCTGTTTAACTGCTGTGACTAATAGGAATATGATAAATGATTTATAATTTTGATTAAAATTTGTTAGTGGGCATCTGATGCCTAATAGCATTTGCTAAACACGAGCAACGCTTGTGAGTAATTATTAGTTTTGTTAAACTGCTTATTTGAGGCTCATAATCTATTTGGCTGATGTACTATCGTATGTTTCTTATTAATTGTTATTGCATTTGGTTCCCTGGTCTGATTGTAACAGGATGACCAAGGGGAGTTTTCATCAGTGAATATGGATACTGCTGTTGCAATCCGCACACTTGAAGCGACATATAAATCATCAGCAGATGCTGCTGCAGTTGAAACTATGATATTGAGACTAACAGATAAGGTATAACATCTTTTTTATATATATAAAAATAACTGAGAAGTCTGATACACGTACTTTCTTCTATTACTCAGTTTCTTGGCATGCAGGTCTTCTGAGATGAATTATGTGCTGTAAAGGATAAATTTGGATTTTAGTCCATTTGTGTGATAATTTAAAGGTTTAAATCCTATTCTAGTCCCTAAAAGTCTTATGCTTATTCTATTTGGTCCTTAAACTTTCAAATATCTTGTTCTTGCTCCTGAATTTTGCATATCAAACCATTTTAGTCCTTGTTGTTCACTTTTCAATAAACAAAGACCTAATATAGGCACTTTTTTTTTTGTTTATTTTGTTTCTATGGAAACATTTTTTTGTACATTTACCTGATCAATAGATATATGAACTAGCTGTGTAGGTTTTAGGTTACGAAATAAATTTGGGTCTTGTTAAATGATTAATGAAAAGGTAATGGTAATTGGAATCATCATGAGTTGACCTAGTGGTCAATAATGGCTATGAAAATAATAATGGGCTTAGAGGGAATGGGTTCAATCCATGGTGGCCACCTACTTAGGATTTAATACTCTACGAATTTCTTGACAACCAAATGTAGTAAGATCACGTGGTTGTCCTGTGAGATTAGTTGAGGTGCACGCAAGCTAGCCCGGACACTCATGGGTATAAAAAAAAAAGTAATGGTAATTGGTAAGGACTGAAATAGTTTTTTTATGCAAAATTAAGAAACTAAACTCGAAAATTAGAAATTGAGAGACTAAAATGAAACACTAGAAACTTAAGGACAAAAATGAAATAAGTGTGAATGTTAGGGGACCAACCTCGGGTTTAAACCTAAAATAAACTGTCTTAGATAAATTAAAATAAACATGAAAGCTTCTTGGGTGACTTTCAGGAAAGGCACCCGTTTCTACCTTTGTTATAATTTCTTTGACCCCATGATGAAAAAATGCAGAAGCACACAAAAGTTAATACAACGGCATTAGTAAATCATTTTCATTTTGTGCCTGTTTTCTGTACAAGAGCACGCTTACTCCATTTACTTTTGTAAGTGTGTGGTGGATTATCTTCCAGTAACTTTTACATTCTCTATGTTATCTTGTTGAACGTATTTAATTCAGCTTCGGAGGTGAATGAATTAATATGCCACATGCTGCTTTGACAGGAAGGTCCATCTCTTAAAAGCAAGGGAAAAGCAAGTAGTTTAACAAGGATTGCAGTTTTGACATGGAGGTCTTTATTGGTTATGTCAAGGGAATGGAAATACTATTGGCTTAGGCTTATTCTTTATATGCTACTTGCTGTTTGTATTGGTACAGTATTCTCTGGCTTAGGACATTCTTTGTCTTCAGTTGTGGTGAGTTTCCTTTTTTATCTTCTGCATTCAGACTATAATTTTAGTTAGATTGTTTGAGCCTCCTGTTAAGAATTTTGTAGTATACAAATTTCTGTTTCTAGCTTAATCTGTTGATTAAGAAAAGTTTATTCAATGTGACTACTGCAATCTTGCTATCACTGTCATAGCAATTGAATGCATGGTTTAAACACATTTTTTAATTTCTCTCATTCCTTTTACGATGTAAAACTGTCCGTTATTTTGTTCCAGTCATACTGAATACTTTCCCCTTTATTAGGGAGGTAAAATAGCGCAAGAAATTAATTTCTGTTTGTGGTACTGATTATGTATTCAAGTTAAAAAAATAACTCTTACTCCAAAAAGAAAAAAGTTAAAAGATTAACTAGTAAGATTACTGGAATTTAGTGCTGATAAAGACTACTTGGAGTTATTGTTGAATATGCAACAGATTTTCATTTCCTGTTGTTGGTACTTAGTAGAGAGAACTGTATATCCAATTTATATGCTTTATTTCTATATATTTCATTCCCTTTTCCTTTTATTGTCTTAAATGCAGACAAGAGTTGCAGCAATTTTTGTATTTGTTTCATTCACTTCTCTTCTAAGCGTTGCAGGAGTACCTGCTCTCATGAGGGAGATTAAGGTAATTCTCTCAGCTGTAGTTGGTTGAATTACTTTCCATGGACTTTTATAGCAGAGATGAACCTCCATAAAATTTAAGAATGCAGTTCATTTTAACGATTCTTGTAATTTAGTGGATTCAAGGCGTGATTTATTATCTAATGCATCTCAGAGTTCATGGAAGCAACTATACCTATTGTACAGAAATGTTCAATCTCGAAGAGTAATTACAAAAAGTCATTTGAAATAAAACACCAGCTAGAAGCAAAAATTCTAACAAGCTAGATACATACTAGTCCTTAGCTAGAGAGATTGAGAAGTTCCTCTTTTGGTGTGCTTTGTAGCTTTTGGGTGGGGTCCCCTCTAGCCAGACCCTAGGTTCTATACCATAGTTTGGTCCCCTTTAATACATTTCAGTTTCTCATAAAAAGAGAAAGAAAATCCTCTTGAATGCTTAATAACTCTTCCAATTTTCCCTTTTCAGTATCAATAGCATAGTTTCATTAAATTTCCTTTCAATTGGTATCAATTTTGTGTTGGAGCAACTATTTTGGCCCTAAATGAAAGAAAGCTTTGAAGCTCAATTGGATGTAGTTGAGGGTCTGAGGCAGAGTTAAACAGTTTGTAGAGAAGTTTGTCATCATAAACAGTTTGGGAATATGTTGGCTTGAAGATTTAGTCCATGCTTGATAAGATGGAATGGATCTATAGAATGATTAATTTGTTAATTTGTTGTCATTGAAGACTGAGGAAGAAGAAAACCAATTTGCCTGTGCATATCAGATATCAGTTTGTAACTAAAGAAGTGTCAGCTTTTAACACACAGAACAAGCATATGTGGCTGCAATTTTAAAAGAGAATAAAAGATCTATTGGGTAAATGGCCTTACATTCAGGAAGTGGGAACTATGAAAAGAGAGAAATAGAAGAATCTTTAACGATAATTGTAGATATTTTGAATATTCTTTTTTTTTTTCCTAAGGACATTTTACCATAGATCTTTGATTACGAACAAGCTTTCTGGTTAGACAACAATTTTTATCTGTGTTAGATCTTTGACTTGGAACAAACTGTTTTTGTTCCTTCAGTTTGGATCATCCTCTAGCTGCTTTTGTAATTCCTCCCTTCTCACAACTTTTTACTAGTTATATTACTTCTTTTATAATCTCCTTGGCTTTGTGAACTTCCCCTTAATCTCAATGAACATTTCACTGATTCTTTTCACACCAAAAACAGGTTCCTCCCTTCTCTTAGACAATACTTTTTGTCTTTGGCAAACAGAAGCTTGTTGTCCTGGACACAGTTTCTTTTTAACTAGGGTATTCAGGGCCCTACTCCTGATATTATGCTCATGGCGCACCTACTAAATAAGGGCTTTAAGTTATTAAGTTTCCAACTTGAGCCTTGGGATACACCTTACAGTACAGAAGCTTGTTTCAACATATTTAAAATACTTATTCATAACCTTGCAATAGATATATAATATTAATTTTAATATTTAAACAATATCTGGAATAAATATACTTACTATGTTAAAGATCAAAAATACTCACATCTATAGAACTGCTGTTGATATATTTGTCATTGATTGAAATCCTTTGCATGTGAATATGATTTCATGTTCATCCTAGTCTAATACATCTGATGAAAATGTTTCTACTTTTTGCAGATATATACTAGTGAAGAATCAAATTATCATTCTGGTGCATTCGTCTTCCTACTTGGGCAACTTCTCTCCAGCATACCCTTCCTCTTCCTCATTTCCATCTCTTCAAGTCTCGTTTTCTATTTCCTTGTAGGACTCCGTGACGAATTCAGATTGTTGATGTATTTTGTGCTAAATTTCTTTATGTGCCTCTTGGTAAATGAAGGACTCATACTGGTTACGGCCTCGTTATGGAGAAACATCTTCTGGATCGTTTTGACACTCGTATCTGTTCATGTACGTTCACTTATTCCAGATTCATTTCTGAAACTCATTTCTGAATAAGAATATATATTTCTCGAGAGTTCAGACATATATGTGTTTGTTAACTTTGTCTTCTTTAAAGTCTCTTCTTTCAGTGTCACTGTCCTCATTTCTAACCGATGGTACGTATATTGTTTCAGGTGCTAATGATGCTCTCAGCAGGTTATTTTCGAATCCGAAATGCTTTGCCAGGTCCAGTCTGGACGTATCCATTATCTTATATTGCTTTCCACACCTACTCTATCCAGGCAAGTTTACTTAGGACTCTTTACTTCCACACATTGAAACTGGTTTACACTCTTTACAGTTCTGCCTTTGGTTAAATCTGGATAGATTCCCTAGTGGGTCACTTCTATCTAATCCAAGAGTTGACATTGTTTTAGAATAATATCAAAAGATAAAATTTATCCCAGTTTTTTTGAAACTGGAACAAGCTTTTGCATAAGTCGGGTACTAAAATTAAAACTTTACCCCAAAGAACCTCACAATAGGTCTTAGAAAAACCTATTCAATTTTGTGTTAATAAAACTCTCTTGTCAATGGAAACTCATGAAAAGCAACTTATTAACCATCATGAGTTGGCCGGTCAAGAAGGGCCATGTGAATAATAAAGAGCTTAGAAGGAATGGGTTCAAGCCATGATGGTCACCTACGTCAGATTTAATATCTTACGAGTTACCTTGGCAATCAAATGCAGTAGGATCAGGCGGTTGTTCTGGGAGAATAGTTGAGGTGCGCGCAAGTTAGCCTAGACACTCATGGATATAGAAAAAAAAAAAGAAAAAGCAAGATATTTTGTCAATTCAACGTGATTTTTGAATAGGAGTCCCTAATACTGTATTCTTTGTTATTTCATATTAATAGTCCTCATGTTAGGTTCAAGCAAATCAAAATGAATGTATCAACTCACGCTAAATTCTTTTGTAATTACAACCTTTTGATTATTATTAACAATTGGAATGCCGTCTTTTGTTAGTTTTGTGGAGTGGGTAACCTCTATCCTTGCCCTTTGTTCTTTGGTTCTTTTGATGAATATACATCTTTGTTTCTTAAAAAAAAAGCTTAAAGATTAGGATTATTTAATGGATATCATCATTAGAAGATTTGTTGCCATCTTTCATGTATACTATACTATTGTTACAGGGGCTATTGGAGAATGAGTACCTTGGGAGTTCCTTTGCAGTTGGTGAGGTAAGAAACATAACTGGTTTCCAGGCTCTCCATAGTGCATATGAAATCTCTTCTAATACTCACTCCAAATGGAAGAATTTATTGGTGTTGTTTCTCATGGTAGTGGCCTACCGCGTCATAGTTTTTGTTCTTTTACATTTTCGTGTAGGTAAATTTATGAGTTTGCGTAAAGTTATTCGTTGTAATCGGGATAGGAAAGATTGAAAAATGTGATTTGCTACTAGTATAGTCTTTTGTTCAGATGTTTACAATATCAGTTTCTGTTTTTGTTGTGCACATTCAAGGAATGATGCAAGGTAGCCTCTTCTATTCATTTTGTTTGCAAATTGCAAGTCTCTTCCCTCTCCCATATTCTGTTTCCCTCAAGGAAAAGTTGTATTTGTTTCTATTATTTTGTACAACTATTAATCAAACCTAATTCAAATATATATTCTTTTAGAATATTACATTATGAATGAGGGGAGGTGATTCAAACCCACATATTATAAAGAGAGATTGATGTTTGACCACTTAATTGCCAGCGTTGTCTGTTTGATCTTTGAATGATGCCAATTTGCAAGTTTTGCAACATGTACAGGGAAAGATATGAATAGTGAAAGTTTCCTAAATTACTAAGAATTTTCTAACTCAAGTGCAGAACTTGACATTCTAGTAATATGGACTATTTTATTTATTTGGAGGGGGCAACAATCATCAATAAGAATGAATTTACTCTCCTTAAACATTGACTCTAAGTCTCTAACGAATCCATTTAAGTTTTTTTTTTCTTTCTTTTTTTAAGAATATACCATTATAATAAATATAAGGTGAAGATTTCAACCTTCGTGTCTAGAAAAAAAAGTTTTAAGATTAAGGTAATAAGTTATACAAAATACCTAAGAATTTTAGAATAGGTTTTAATAATATCCTTGAATTTTTAATAGTTTTATTTTTACTTTTAAACTTTAAAATTGTTTCAAAATAACTCTTGCGTCAACTTTTCTGTTAAAACAAAGACGGAAAAGTGATGTGGTGGTGACTTGTAAAATAGTGGTACATCTGACATAGGTGACAAGTTTTAAATATACCCTTAAACCTTATTGTGGGTTTCAAAAGCTCCATTTTAACTCTTAACTTTTTAAATTGTTTTAAAACAACCATTTCATACAATTCCTCATCAAAATGGAGACAAAAATATAATATGATGATTAGTTGAAAAATAAATGTTACACGTGAGCATAATTTGGTAGTAAGCTATAAAAAATTGAAGGGTTTTAATCTCATTCAAAATACTCTTGATTAGAGAGGAAACAAATTTAGGACATAGAGTTTTAATTGAAATGGCGGATGGTCGGGTGAACTTTGGGTGAAGAAAAGTAAATAAATACGTTCAACTCCAGTGTAAGTGCACACTGTCAATGCAAGTAATAAAATAGGAGTATTCTTGAGTATTGGTCTCACAGGGAACAATGTAACAAAAATATTGTAAAAACAACAATGTAAGTAGAATTGCAACTTGGAAACTAAAAAGTGCAAAAATATATTTTGGGTTGGTGTGAAATAGCAATGTAAATAGAAGTCGAAATGCAAAAATAGATTGCAAAATCAAAATTGCAAAAACAGATTGCAAAAACAGATTGCAAAAACAGATTGCATAAACGAATTTGCAAAATCAAAATTGCAATAAGTGTAAAATAGAAATAAAGATGCATGGAAAATTATTTCATGAGAGAATATGAGACTCAAGTATGTCATTGCCCTAAGTTGTAAATTGCAAAATCAAAATTGCAAATCTAACCTACTCTACACACAATTGTAAATCAAAATTGCTACTCCTATTCACTTTGAAATTAGGGGGTGTTTGTGTTTGGGGGTTGGGCTTAGGGTGGGTTAGCTTTTCTAAGCCCAACCCTTGTTTGGGACTAAACCCCATGGATTGTTGGGTTTTTTTTTTTTTAATAAGTTTTTTTTAGTTGTAAAAAATAATTGTTTTATTTTTTTAAAATATTATTTCTCTATCTTCCTCTTATTCATTCTCTATAATTATTATTATTTTATCTTTTCCTTTTTTCTTTCTTCTTCCTTTATCCATTTCTTATCTTTCTTTTCATCTTCACCAATATCAACAACTCTTTTGATAACTTCAAATGTGTTGTCTGTAACTTTCGAATTTTTTCCGTTAGTCAATTTAACTTAAAAGACTTATTAGAATCATTTTTTTAAACTTAAGAACTAAAATGTTGTTTTTGAAATCTCAGACGCCAAATAAAAATTAAAATAAAACTTTATGATTAAAAATGTAATTTGGCCAAAAATATATAATTTTTAATAATTGAGTTTAAGATAAAAACATTATTTTATTTTGAACTTACTAATATTAAAATAAAAAAATAGTATTTAATTTTAAATTAGTTAAAATAACAAAAATATATGATATTTTGCTCAAAACTTAGTAAATAGATAATTTATAATTGATAACTAGCAAAAAGTACTTATTTTCTTCTTTTTCTACTTGTTGCAAATAATAATAAAATTAATCTTTTTTTTTCATTTGTTGAGTTGAACTCTACGAGACAAATAATAAAAAATAAACTAATTTACATTGGAATTATACCTCTAAATAAAATTCTATTTTTAATTTAGTATTCAAAAACAAAATGAATAACAAATTAGATAGTTCATTTTCTTATTAGTTAGTAATATCTATATCTATATCTATATCTATATCTATATATATATATATATATATAATTTTAGTCCAATCTCAATTTCAAAATTGATGGAAACAAATATTAGTTTAAATTTTTTTGGAAGAGTAATTAAAATTGAGTTGAATTTGAATTACAAACTTATTAAATTAAATTAGTAAAATAAATAATATTTAATTTTAAATTATCCATATTAAAAAATATTTTACTTACCAATGAGTCGTATTCAAAGTAAAAAAAATAAATGTATGATCTTTAATTTCAACTTAGTCATATATTTTTTACATAGTCAGTTAAAAAAAATCTACTCAATGTATTTTGTTTAGTTTAGTCATTTTTATAAAATTAAATTAGTCAATTTAAAATAACAAAATATAGAAATAATTTTAATTTTGAATTTAGTTATATTTGAACCATAAAAAATTAATTAATTTTTAACTTAACTATATTAAAATAAAAATAAATAAATAATTAGAATGAAAATTTAAAATAATTTAAAATTTAACAATTAATTAAATACAATCAAACATTTCATAAATTTAATATTTTAAAATATGCATTCCGAACCAAGGTTTCTTAAACCTACACTCTAAACACAGACTTCTTTAACCTGCACTCCAAACACAGCATTCTTAAACCCAGGCCGCCTAAACCCTTAGCTTAGCCCCTCAGGTTTAACATCCCCAAGTTTAAGATTCCAAACCTGCGCGCCAAACAGCCTCTTAGGTTTTAGGAGGCTATGTGAGTGACGTATATGTCTATAGTCTCTCTATCTTAGATCATTTGGCTCAACAATTTTATAGGTTTTAGAGTCTTTAATCCTTATGTCTAGGGTAAAGAATTAACTTATGTCTACGCTTTTGTCTCCATCACTTGTACGAAAATCCGCTTATCACTAACCCTATCGGTATTAGATCCAAGCTTAAGTTGCTATCCTAGTTGATCAATCTAGGATATCAACGACGTTTTATTCAACACAAGTGAACAATTGAAATGTAGGCTCGATTTTCATTGTAATTTAGGCTAGATTTACTTCTTAGGAAATTCACATCCTTGAACTCTCTAAGAAGTTTAGCTTATAATTAACTTAAAAATCTCACAACAAAACTTTGGATTGAATTCCATGCTAAGAAGAGTTAACTAAAAGCCTAATTGAAATTAAAAGAAATAAAAAGGTGGAAGTTTGCTTGATGTATTACTGGAATTGAAGATGAAGAAATAAAGAACAACAATTAACAAATTTTCCTTCAACACAAAGCCTCTAGTCAAAAACCAATAACCAAGATCTATCGAAAATTAAACTTCAAGAGCTTCCTTAGTCTAAAACTCACTCCCAATGTTCAATACAGAAAGTAAGAGAGCAGAAAACAAAATTATTATAACCAAATATGAACTAAAACTGAATTCAACTTCAACCTAAACTAAGAACAAGCTGAAATGAAGAAACTTGAACAAAGCACATTGTTTCTCTTAGATTTTAATCGATTCAACTCTGGTCATTTCTAGGAAGAGAATGAATCTTCACAACACAAGTTTTTGTTTGGATTGGATCGAAAAACCAAGGGAAAAAATAGAACAAAAAAAACTTTAGCAACTCTCCGGTAAAAACAGAGGAAACACAGAGGAGAACAAGAACAAAAATGCACGAAAATAACTCATTCGTTAAGCTCCAAAAAATCTCACTTTTTGTGTTGCCTTTGCTCTCCTTTTATGGTCTTCCATTAGGGTTGACAACCCAGTCAATTTCGTCCATAATCCATCCATTTGTGCAAGAATCAAGTGCTTCCAAATTTGGGTTTCGTTGATTTTTTTTTCTTTCTTGTGTTTTTTATACTGCTGCATATTGTAAAATCGATTATGCAATTTTGATTATGCAATTTCCAAATTTCCTACACAAAAGAAATTCTTCTTAGTTTATCTTTATCTTTTCCTCATTCTTTCTTTCACATGCACTTCTCACAAATTATTGATGTTTTTCAAGCCTTTACCAACTTTCTCCTATAATTTCTAAAGCAAAGCAAACATAAATTAAGCTTATGAGAGTTAAATAAGCTTAATTCTAAGGCTTATCAGCGGGAAGCCACATATTATAATAAAAGTCAACAGTGGTAAAAATTAACAACCTCTTTGACTATGAAAAATCAAATATTTGAAAAGTCAAAGAAGAGAGAAGTAAAGAGAGAAACCTTTGTGATAAGAAAAGCTATGAAGACAACAAGGAAAAAATTTGACTAATGAAGGAAGACAATTTTCATCCTCTAATGTAAGAAATCTATCTAAAAACAATGGTCCCTAGGTTTGATTGGCTTAAAATTGTTTTGTTTGTCTCTTTCTCTTCTTCACTCATGCCCTAACATTAATTTTCATTAATTGATTGTGAGATAGAGACTCCAAATTTGCTCCATCCTTCGTGGTCTACTTACACTCTCAAAAAATTTGTTACCCTCCAAATCTTTTGATTGTGAACGGAGAAAAAAAAAATAAAGAAAACAATATTTTACCCTAATTCTCAAATTCGGTCCCCTATCCACCAAATTATATAACGTCATTTTGTATGCAACTAAGACTTTTTTATAACTTTATTTACAACGACTCACCACTACATCACATTTTTTATCTTCATTTTAAGTGGAGTTAATAAAATGGTTGTGTTTTGAAACAATTTCAATGGTTAAGGGTTAAAATGAAACTTTTGAAATGATAAGGGCATAATTAAAACCTCCCACCTTTACCATGTATACCACGGAAAAATTTCTAGTACTACTGTAATACCTACTCCTTCCATTCATAGTTTGACACATCATTAAATGATATATTAATTTATTTTATGGGTCCTACACTATTCTTAAATGTTGCTATTAGGGCAATCAATGAATGGAAGTAGTATGAAAAATTTTCCATACTATGGTAGTACTAGAAATTTTCTTCTTATACCGCTATTTTACAAGTCATCGCCACATCACTTTTTCGTCTCCATTTTAAAGAAAGGGTAGTTTTGAAACAAGTTTAAAGTTTAAGTATAAAAGTAAAACTTTTAAAAGTTTAGAGACATAATTGAAACCTACACTAAAGTTTAGGGACATTTTGTATAATTTAACCAATTAAGTTTATTAGACACATTGTATTTTTTTTTTTTTGAGTTCAACAACAATTGGGAGTTGAGGGATTTAAACTTCTGACCACTTGGTCGAGGGTACATGCCAATGCTCACTTTGGCTAGGTATATTGATGGTGTATGATGAATGGTTTTGTATTAATTTTGATTAACATAAAAAAATAGTTACATTTTTAAGGCCCCGTTTGATAACCATTTGGTTTTTAGAAATTGTGCTTGTTTTCTCATCATTTCTCTACAATGAGTTTTATCTTTATTAAGAAAACATTTGAATTCTTAGCCAAATTTCAAAAACAAAAATAAGTTTTTGAAAACTACGGCCTCGTTTGATAACTATTTGGTTTTTGGTTTTTGGTTTCTGGTTTTTGAAAATTAAGCCTATAAATACTACTTCCACCTATGAGTTTCCATGTATTCTTATTTGCTTTTTACATTTGTTTTCAAAAACCAAGAAGTTTTGAAAACTAAAAAATGTAGTTTTCAAAAATTTGTTTTTTTGTTTTTGAAATTTGGCTAGAAACTCAAATGTTTCCTTAAGAAAGATGGAAACTATTGTAGAGAAAATGAAAATCACCATAGAGAAATTGTGAGAAAACAAACACAATTTTTAAAAACAAAAAACCGTTATCAAACGAAGCCTACACTTTTTTAGTTCAAAACTTGCTTGATTTTTGAAAACATATATATAAAGTAGATAACAAAATAAGGAAACCCATTGGAAGTAGTATTTATCGGCTTAATTTTCAAAAACCAAAAATAAAAAAAAGGGCTCCATTTGATAACCATTTGATTTTTGATTTTTGAAAATTAAGCCTATAAATACTACTTCCACCTATGGATTTCCTTATTTTGTTATCTACATTTTACATATGTTTTAAAAAACCAAGCCAAAATTTGAAAACTAAAAAAAATAATCATTCTTATAATGTTAATGTGTTTAATTCTAACAATGTTAACACAGTGAAAAATTAGGAAATAAATGTGAGAATAAGCAATGAAATATAGTTGATATTTTCAGATTATATGAAATAAACTCGTATATACTTGAAATTTGAAAATAGAAATGAACCCATAAATATTTTACCTCGTCAAATTTAAATGATGATTCTCTGGAAAAAAAGAAATCGTCCGCCATTGTATCATTGGTAAACAAAAAACTCAATATTCTGATTTGTTGAGTAATGCATGAAAATAGATCAAGAATGCAAGACTAAAAATGCCCTTTTTGTTATTCAGTATTTTTTTTTGAAAACATATTTTTTGTATACAATCTATGAAAACTTGGCTTAATATATAAAATTTGCGTAAAGGAAACTTAAGAGGAAAAGTTACCTTATTGGAATGAAAAACCAAACAACCTTATTGGAATGAAAAATCAAACAGCTTATACTAGGAAAAGCAATGATCTCAAACTGATAAGGAAGGAGCATAGTGAAAAAAAAAGGATAGAATTTAATTGAATTTTGCCACGACCTATACCAGTTGAGAAATTTTGGCCGCCATTCAAAGGAAGATTGTGGGATTTATCAATTTTTAACCGGACCAAGGTGAAGAGACGAAGTTGAACATGCGTGGATTTAGAGGGAAGTTTTGGAAAAGTAGGAGCGATTTCGAGGTTATTTCAAAATAAAATATACAGACAGTTATGGAAAATCAACTAGTTTATTTTTTCCATATTAACTTATCAAAACCTCAATAATTACAAATGACCTAATTGGTACATATGTAAGTTATACTAACATTAGCTTGTCATAATGTAAATGAGTTAGTCATCTCTAATACACCTAGATTAGTAAATTTGTGTTGAAGGTAGTTCTGTGTTTTAAAAATTATGTTGGTTTAGTTACCATTTCTTCACTGTAGTTTTCACCTTTATTAAGAAAACATCTAAAAACAAAAACAAGAATAAGTTTTTAAAAAACTAATATTTCCAAATTCTAGCTTGGATCTCGAAAACGTGCTTAAAAAGTAGATAACAAAATAAAGAAACTCAAGAATACAATTAGGGGCTGTTTGGCGCGCTGGTTTGGAATCAGAAACCCTGGGGTTTCTGATTCCTGTGTTTGGGGTGAAGGGTTGTGTTGGGCTGGTTTGCTGAAACCTGTGTTTGGGGTGCAGGGTTGGGTTGGGCTGGGTTTGTTTAGTCTGTTTTTTTTTTTTTTTTTTTTTTATAATTTTTCAAACTGTTTATTATTTTTAAAAAAATCTTACACTGTTTTTTTTTCCTACTCCATTTTTTTAACTTCATAATTTTTTTGGTGTGTTACATACCAACTATTTAACCAATTATGTAGAGCAATTGTTACAACTATAGTTCAATTTGAATTATACTATGTGTAGTTTGTATAACTATATGCTATCTCATTCACTCCACTCATGATGACATAAAATTGAAGATTATGCGTAGCAATAGATAATTAATAGATGCAATGTAAGAATGGTGTTGCCAATGGTAAAGTAAAACCAAAAATTAGAACTAAGATCTAGTTCTAAAAATATCATAACACACATTCTAGATGAAATGACAAGAAAGTAGAAGTAGTTGTCCAAACACAAATGTAAGTCATAAGAGTGGTAGATGAAAGTGATGAAAAGAGAGTCAAGTTCTAGGTGCTTTCCCCAAAATTTTCACGTAGTAATCATACTTCCAATCTGGGGTGAATGTAAAGAAGGAGTTCAACATCATACTATCCGAGAGAATAATCTTTGCAACAGCCATTCAGTCTTGCCTTGTCATCCTTGGGATCGCCTTTAGTTTTGCATATAGCTCGTCCACGCTGGCCCTTTTAAAATATTGACTAGGTGGTTGGGTCGCTAGGGTGATTGTTGGAGTGGTTGTTGGGGTGGTTGGATTGATGGGGGGTTTGGGTATTCCGAGGTGGTCGCCGGTGGTGATTGTACCGTGGTCAGGTCGCTGGAATGGTCGTTGGGTGGTTTTCAGCAGTAGTTGTCGTGTAGCTGGAGTGGTCATCAGGGTGGTCATGTCGTCGGAGTGGTCGCTGGGTGGTTGTGGCAGGGGTTGGGTTGTTGGAGTCACCAGGGTGGTCACCAGGTGGTCGTCAACAGTGGTTTTAGGTGGTTAGGTTATCAGGTCGTCGGGGTAATCGCCGAAGTAGTCATCAGGGTGGTTAGGTCACGGAGTGGTCACTAGGTGGTTGTCTATGGTGGTTGCTAGTTGGTCAGGTTTTCGAGGTGATCGTCAACTATGGTTGTCGGGGTGATCGGGTCATTGAAGTGGTTGTCAAGTGGTTGTTGTCGGTGGTTTAGGCAAGTCGGGTTGTTTGAGTGGTTGGGTTATCGGGGTGTCGAGTTGTTGGGGTGGTCGAGTCGCAGGGGTAATCGTCAGACTGGTCTCTCGA
This sequence comes from Trichosanthes truncata, assembly GCA_033996785.1. NCBI lineage: Eukaryota > Viridiplantae > Streptophyta > Magnoliopsida > Cucurbitales > Cucurbitaceae > Trichosanthes > Trichosanthes truncata. Next base: position 8,423,719 of record JAWPNB010000004.1, read on the forward strand.
GTTCTCATCGCAGTGGTTGTCTGAGGTAATCTTCAGCGGTGGTCGGGTCACCATTGTGGTCATCGGAGTTGTCGTTATCGGTGGTTGTTGGGTGGTCGCCGGAGTTGTCATCAGAGTTCTTGTCGAAGTAGTCGCTAGAAATGGAGAATGGTAAATGGAAATGGTCTCTAGAGTTCTCATCGCAGTGGTCGTCGGAGGTAATCATTAGCGGTGGTCGGGTCACCGATGTGGTCGCCGGAGTTGTCATTGGAGTGGTCGCCGGAGTTGTTGTCGGAGTGGTCGCCGGAAATGGAAAACGGCAAATGGAAGAGGAAAACATGACACAAATCCCAAGGGGTTGCACTGTTGTAACCCATGGGGTTGTGTTTCAAAACCAACACCTTGTGCCAAACATGGTTTTGGGTTTGGAATCTAAACCCATCCCAATCTAAACCCATGGGCCAAACGGCCCCTTAGTGTTTATAGATTTAATTTTAAAAAATCAAAAACTAAAAATCAAACGGTTAACCAACTGGCATTAATAATGAGTTAGATTCACAAATATTTGAAACTAAGTCAAATTTGGCTTAATTATCTTACGTTACTCGTACGCGTTCCAATTACCCGCCTTCAAATGGAAGTTGTGACAAATTACAATGGAGAGGAAAATTCCTGGAATATCTGATATTCTGGGCGTCTACTTCGCGCCAGCGGGATAGAAAATCTAGGGGCCTGATGCGTTCGTGTATCAAATCAATCCAAGGAATTTCAGAACAATTGCTTGATTGCAGTTCTTGGGATTCAAGCCGGCTTGGTCTCAACCACTCCATGGATCTAAGATTCTGAGCAACGACGATATCCGAGTATTTGGTACCAGAAGTGGCCACCGAACGAGTGGACGCCGAAGAGGACGATCAGCCGTTTTCAGCCTCGTTTTGGGGGTAATTTGCCGCAAGATTGGGATCCCATCACTGAATTGGTATCTAGCCGGCGGTTCTGCCGCTGTAGTACTTGTTAGCAATTCTTTTGCTTAATTTTTCTGGTTTTAGCATTTTTGAAGCTACTGCGAGCGGCCACTATGGCTTTCTCGATGACCCCGTTGCTGAACGGAGAGAGAGCCGTGGTCCTATTCTTCATTACCAGCATCTTGGTTTCTCTCCCGTTCTCCCTCCTCTATCATGGTCTTGCTCTCTCTCTTCTTACCTTTTCCGCTCTTTTCATCGAAATCCATGCCGAGAGTTCCAATTCTCTCCTTCAATTTAAGACCAGGTACCTATTTTTTCTTTCCTTTCTAATTCATCGAATTGTTGCCTTAGAGTACATGTTACTTGCTCTACTCCAATTTGGAACGATTAATTATGTCTTTGGTTTGCATTCCGGCTGATGTTTTCTGATCTCCGGAGTTGGATTTGTTGATTCTTGTATGGCGTGTTTGTCACCTTTTATCTACTGAATAAAAGATTACCAACATTTATACTGTTGGGATTGTTGGGAGTGCAACCAAAGTCCCACATTGGTTAGATAAGGGGAAGATCATGGGTTTATAAGTGGGGATGCTATCTCCATTGGTAAGAGGCCTTTTGGGTGAAACAAAAAATAAAGCCACCACAGTATGCTCCAGTGAGGAGTTGTCAGTAATTTGCTCAAGCGTAATTCAGAGAGATGACTATTTGAGGGAAGGCTCGAGGTGGTACTTTGTTTGAGGGGAGGGTTGTTGGGTTGTTAGGAGTGCAACCAAAGTCCCACATTGACTAGATAAGGGGAAGATCATGGGTTTATAAGCGGGGACACTATCTTCATTGGTATGAGTCATTTTGGGTGAAACAAAAAATAAAGCCATGAGGGCTTATGCCCAAAGTGGTCAATATCATACCAATGTGGAGATTTGTTGATGGTCGGTTGTGTCTGAGCACGTTTTGATCTGAGAGGAAGAGAGAAATGCAGTAGAGGAAGTGGGAAAAACGACTGGAGACAACGGGAAAAGAAATGGGAGATATGAAGGAGTAAACTGCAATGACTTTCAGGACCAGAGCGACAAGACAACACCTAGTGCAGAATATAGCAAGAATTATTACTATCGTGGATGACACAGCTATCCACTCTGACACTCTTGGGCAAAACATAAGGTTACCGAATTTAGGATTGGGGGGAGCCAATTCAGAAGAAGAATGCAGGGATGAGCCAATTACTCTCCCTCTTACAAACATCAACAAAATTCCACTCCTCACACTTACATCATACCTACTATGTGTGTGCCTATGAAGCAAATACAGGGATACAGTTGGGCATCATTTAAAAAAAATCTAGTATGCAGACATGACGGAGACACGTTTATTTTTTATATATATATAATTTTTTTTAAAAAAAATATTATTTTTATACAAGAAGGAATTTTAAAGTCGATAAACTTATGCATTTATATGCTTAAAAGTCTTGGATTCGAAATTTATTATTTTTTTCCTATGTTACTCTATATGTATATTTATTATGCTTGATAAGTGTTTAATACGTGTCTAACAAGTCTTAGCCTCATATTCAATTTGTACAACTAGTCTCTAACACATGTTTATTGTGCTAATGAGTGTCTGATGCATGTCCAACAAGTATCGGAGTGTCAAAATATCCAACTTGTATTGGACAAGGACAATTTACCCCAACTAAAGTGTCCATGCTTCTTAGCATGCAATCTATACTGACTAACTTTAGAGGTTACATTTCTCCTTTTACCCCTTACTTCGCAAACATTCACTACTGGAGACCCAACACAAGGAAATGGATGTTTTGTCATCTAAATTAGCTTAAGTTTCTAAGAGATCTTCTATTAGTCTTTTATTGTTTTAGTAGATTTGACTTCATAATACGATTGAACTTACTTTGATTTTTAAATTGGAAGTGTAGTTTTTATGGTCAACTTCGATGACTTTGCTCAAAGACCTATTTTTCTATGTTGTCAATTTCACTATATCAATGATTTTCAATACCATTTTCTGTAGGCCAGGTGCATCATCGGGAATACTATTAGGCGCAATTACACTGCCTGCTGTAATGCTTGCTAAGATGATTCAGCTTACCAGAGCTTTTTCATCCAATGACATTGGATTTGAGGGTATGGGGTTTCTAAATAAACAGCGACTATTATTGCCATTATTCTTAAAGTTCTCTTAATTTAGTTGTTGGTACTGGAACTAAGCCCTTTTGTTATGATTGTGGTCGGTGAATGACAACCAGAACTCTCTAATTTTTATTTGTTCAGAGATCGAAACTTGGACTATGCAATTCTGGTGCACTTCAACCGGCTGCTTGAGTGTGCTTATGCTCCTCTGGAATGCTATGCATGAGTCTGATGTGGTTTCACAAACACGATTACATCGTCTTTGGAGGTTGAAGCTTGGTCTAGGTTGTAAGATCTTATACGGGGCTGTGTGCTGTAGTTCTCTAGCAACAATATATCCTAATGGTAACTAAATTTTCTTCTTGTGAAATCTTTCTTCTCATTCTCATAAAATAAATTTATTTTTGTCCTCGTTTTGGTCAGAAAATAGAATGGAGAAAAATCTGCAGAAGTTTTTGTTGGGTTTTTAAATTCATATTTCAATACTTATTTTTTTTCTTTTTTGTGATTTTTTTTTTCAATCAGTTGTCTGTGTGGCTCTTATGTTGTCATGGATACTCTGTCATGGGTTTGTTGCTTCTAAATTGATTCGGCATCTTCTTTGTACTTTTCCAGCTTGCGCTTCCCTTGGTATGTGCTTTATGTCTCTTTCCTTTTTGTAGTGGATTGGTTTAATTTCTTTGGTATTGGTAAAGCCTAAAATACTATGTTGTAACATGCTGAATAGTGTATAGTTTTCATTAATTAAAATGATCAATCATGGTAAGGCAGCAATTAGTCAGAAAATTAGGTGTCATGTTTAGCCCCAATGGGAACGAATGTAAATCTTTTTAATGATTAGCTGGTTATTTTCATTTTCTTCCCAGATATGACTTGGAAACCTATAGGTCCTATAAATTGCTTCAATTTGTTTTAGCCCAGATTCCACTAGTAGTTATGGTCACAAGCCAAACTTATGATTTTTTCTTGTTTAAATCAATTTTCTTTCATGTGCTTACTTCTTTATTGTTAGTGGCATCTTGTTATAGGAGAAGCACTGTTGGTTACATCTGGACTCGTTCTCTACTTTGGTGATATGCTGGGATGTACTATTGCTAAGGTTAGTATGGCATATATTTTCCTTGGAACAAAATTGTTGCTTATATGTTTAATGATACTAAGAGATTGTTCGGAGCAGATGCTTGGGGCTTTTAGTTCGTCAGACTTGGTTTCTTTTCAGTACATGATGAACAGAAGTGAGATTAGTCCCGTAATTCAGGTTTACATCTTATTTGATGGAAGCTGATTCACATTGTTTTAGTCTCAGTAATTCACATTTTTTAGTCTCTTTGGGGAATAACGTAGTTGTTCCTCCATGTAGGGTCTGCTGTTTGGCCTTCTTCTGTGTCCAGTGGTCTTTAAACATCTCCACATATGGGAATGCACTTTGAACACAGAAAACTCTGAAGCTAAGAAATACTTTGAGATTAAAAGATCTACAATATTTTTTGCTCTCCTTGGATTCATTTTGATTGTGGCCGTTCCATCATGGATGGTGTTAGTTCATGAATTTGACACACATCCTTACTTATGGTATGGAATCCATTGGAATTTGGAATTCAGTTCATTGAAAATTTGAAATTTGTTATTCACTCTCCCAACTCCTTACATGAACCATTAAAGTTGATTGATTGACCTTGTTGGAGCACTTTTTGTCATGTCAACTCTTTATGCTTATCCATCATATTTGACTTTCTGTCAGGGTCATATCCTTTACATTTTCCGAACCACTTAAAAGGCTATCTTTATGCGTCTACTGGTTGTCTCTTATATGTGCATCTATTTTGCGGTTCTACAACATCTCAAGAAGTAGCAAGATTGAGAGAATTCTTCTTCGTAAATACTATCATCTCATGGCTGTTTTGATGTTTCTTCCTGCACTTATCTTTCAGGTAAACTGGGACTAATGATTGATGTTTTGTTGGTACAATAATTTCTGTTCTAGTCAAAACAATGTTGGCATTCTGGATTGGGCGTGCCTAGATAGTGAAAATATTTCTATTTTAACTTTTTTCAGCCAAGGTTTCTCAATCTAGCCTTTGGTGCGGCTTTGGCAGTTTTCTTGGCATTAGAAATTATTCGAGTAAGTTAATTTACTTGAACATATGAATATACAATTTACACTTTTATTGGTTTTGCGTTGCTGTTATTGTCTCAAATCATTTATTTGATATCCTTGGTGGCTGATACTTTCATTTTGGGAGGGTGGGAATTGAAATGTTGTTTGTTGATATGATTACTGTTGGATGGAACTTTTGCGTTCCTAATATGTCAAGAAAACTATTATACTCCATGAATTGTATACATTAAAATAAATGGAGGGGAACTCAAATGAAAGATATGTGGGAGTTTATGGGGTTGGGGTTGGGGTTGTGGGTGGGTTGTGGGGGGGGGGGGGGGGGGGGTGGCGGCATTGATTACAAAAGGTTTATTAAGAAGTCGTCCTAGGAATCTTGAGATGTGGTTATTCTGATTTCTGACAAGAACTAAGCGTGGTGTCATGTGCTCTCTTTCATTAGTCGTGGGCATTTAAAGGAGATGGTTTGTTGCGTCGGTTGATGGTTCGTTGGGGTTTTGTTTTATAGGATTCTTGTTCCTTGTCCTAGTTGAATCGAAGTTCATTCAAGTATCCTATTCTTTTTCTACTAAATTTCTAAATCACGATAATCATGAGCAGTGGCTCATTTGTGTATATGATCCTTCTAGATATTGGGAGAGAGTTGAGTTTTGGGAGTTTTGTTGTTTAGTTGATATTTTTATGATCGTGGTTTTCTTCTTTCTTTCAACGGTAAAAAAAAAATGCCCAAAACAAAAGGAGGGAGCCCACAAAGAAAACACAAGTTCTTTTTTCTTTGTGACACAAACTGGGGATGTGAGCAATGAGACATACATTGTGGTGGACGGACGTGGGGGTGGCTGTGGTAAGACGTGTGGACACAGTGGAAGAAGTTTCTACGTTCATTGTGACGGGGTGGCTCAAAGAGGGGGCAGTGGGGTGCATGAACATGGACTATGCTGTGATGAGCTCTGGTGATGCGATGAAGGTTTGGGAAATAGAGCATGGGCAGTATCTGTACATGTTTAGAGAGAGGATTGAGGCCGCCAATTCTGTGGTCGCCAATGACTAATACGTGGCGGCGTCTGGGATTGACAGGGCGTTACATTTGTGGGATTTTGGTACATAATTAAAGAGGGAGTAGATTGGGGGTCCTTTTTGGGGGGTATGTGTACAGTTTGGAAAATGTTGGGTTTATGGTAGTTGTGGGGTTTTATTGTTATTCCTTTTTATTGGGTACTGAAGGGTTGATGTGTCGCGTGTGTGTGTGGGGGCGGGGGGGGGGGGTGATGGGAGATTTAGATAATGGTATTTTTTCCATTTTCTTTGTCAGGGAAAAAACGAAAGAGGATGGGGAAAGGAAATATTATTTTGATTCATTGTTTGAATGACGAAAACCTAGTTTTCATCGAGAAAAATGAAAGAACACAAAAGAAGCTTACAAAAACCACACTCTAGAACAAGGGAGCCAAAACAATGCCTAAAGACCTAACAAGTTAAAAAAGGGTTCCAATCCAAATGAATAAGATTGAGAGGATAGTTACAAAAGTTTTTAGAATAGATGCTCAGATAGGGTCATTTAACTTGGCTAGAGTCCACACCTATTTTTGAGACCTTCCTATCCCTCTAAAAATAATCTCATTCCTCTCAAGCCAAATACTGCATACATTGGCAAAAAACTAGCATGCTAAAGAGTATGCTCCTTATCATGAAAAGGTGGATGGAATAGAACATCCTCCATCATATGACAACAATTGGTGTTACGAGCCTAGCACACACCAAATATCTCCAAGGAAGAGTTTCAAATCGAGAGAGCAAGCTTGCATCTCTAAAGAATATGATCCAAATCTTCGGACGCCTCCCTAAAAAGAATGCACCACTGTGACCCCATCAAGAAGGAAGAATGCCTTTGAATATAATCCACATTGGCTCTTCCATGTAAGACCTACTAGGCAAAAAAATTTAACCTTCACGAGAATTTTTACTTTCCACAACAGGGTGAATAAAATGTTTTTAGTTGTATGGTAGTTGCACAAAATGAGAAGGAAAGAGCGACAAGAGAACCTTTTAGAAGGGTCAGGAGACCAAAAATGAATATCTCTAATATTTGAGTGTAGATGAAAGTCTCTTAGAAGAGAAAGAAGTGTAGACATCCATTTCCATTGCATTCCTATCTGAAAAAGGTCAACGAAAACCAAAATTAAATAAATACGAATTACCTGGGCTCCAATGAAAAAAAAACACAATTTAAAAATTCTTCTTACTCTAATATTCCTCAAAATCACTAGAAAAGTGGTTCACCAAAGAGCCATTCCTTTTTTTGGAAAGGTGAATGTAAGAGCACCTCTCCAGGCCAACCTTGGATCGAAAGAGTCCAAGAAACTATTCTAGATAGTCCTAGTAATTTGACATATCCATAACATAAGTCCTTTAATGCATGTTTTTAGAGAACACACCACCGAGGACCTAAAATCATAGATGAGGATCTCTATACAAAATCAATGATCTTGATATTTCTACTAGCAACTGGCCATGCATGCAGCATGGTCCTTCTTGAGAATTTTAGCTTTAAGTGTAGAAGGGACTTTGACAAGAAGGAATGGGCAATCAAAAGGAAGAGGAAGAATGATGCAGTAGACTTTTGATTAAGCCATCCACGGCCAAACAGGGAAAATCCATCCCAAGAACAAAGTAGGAAGTTGAGAGAAAACACCCACTAGAACATTGTTCTATTTTAATAATATTCAAAAAGATCCCATTGCAATGCTAAAAGTGGCTATTTCTAGCCTTAAAAGAAAATAGAAAATAGAAAATAGAATGTAAATAATTAATTTTAAAACAATAGTTAACAAATTAAATAAAAATTAGTTAGCCCAAATCTAATTACTTAATTTAATATTAACTAAACTAGACTACTTATCTAACATCTCAACCTACATTGAAGAATCTACAAGAAAGCACTCCTGAAGAGTAGAGGGTCCAAACACGACAATCTTTGCATACAAAAATGAAAATCATTTGGGAGGCAAGTAGATAGGAGAACTTGATAGCTTTCTTATTGTGCTAGGGAGGATTAATACTATATATTTCTTTTAGAGAGGCTTTTGTTCTTGGCTTTGATTGACAAGTGGGTTCTTTTTGTTTCTACGTGGAATATTTGGTCGGAAAGAGAGAAGAGAACTTAATTTTGTTGAATATTTGATAGATCTTGAGATGATGATTGGGTCAAGTGCATTTTAACACCTTTCTTTGGGTTCACTCTTTAAACTTCTTTGTAATAATCCTTTTTTCATTTTCCCCCCTTTTTTCCTCCTATTACCAATGACTGGGGCTCAACAATCATGGTTTGGCCTAGTGGTCATTAGGGGCCAATGAAAAAGGTAAAGGGTTTAAGAGGGAATGAGTTTAAACTATAGTGTCTGCCTACTTAGGATTTATTTGTCTACAAGTTTCCTTGGCAATCAAATGTAGTACGGTCCCATGGCTGTCTCGTGAGATTAGTCGAGGTGGGAGTACTAGACACTCATAGATACAAAAAATATTCTTGCAAACTTCTTTTTTGTTTTTTCTTATTTTTGTGTTTTCCATGTTGGTTGGGCATTGTTTTCTTGCAACCTCTCTTTTTCTGTGTTCATTTATCTTAGAGCTGGTTTGTTCTTAAACGAAATTGTAACTTTTCTTTGAATGTGAAACCACTTTCTTTATGGAAAATAAAAGGAAAAAAAAGGTTACCAAGACAGACAAAAATACTGGCCTAAACAACCAAAAGAGCCTCCAAATAAATTATGGCGGGAGCTCCAATGGTTAAGAATAGAAAATAGAGGAATATTATGATAAAGTTTGGACATAAAAGGCCACATGGAGATGTTAAAATGCGCCAAACTCGATTTCGTTTCAAGACTCTCTACACCTGTAAAAATCTTCCTATTCTTCTCTAATCAGATGCCCATGAGATTGCTGAAGAAATCTCTCTTTGTTATGAAAAGCAGGGCGTAGAGCATCTCCCAAAAATCTTCTAGCTAATGTCCTCTAAAGGATGTGGTCCATGTGCTTAGACCCTTGCCAGCAATGAATGACATTAAGGTCATAACACAAAAGAGGAAGACTTTTGAAAGAAATCTACAGTGTTGTCTCTGATACGCAACCAATCAAGAGAAAAACCAGGACTTCCTATGACTTTTTTTTTTTTTTTGGGGGGGGGGGGGGGGGGGGGGGGGAGGGAAGGGTTTGATAATGATAGTAAATTGTGCATATTATGTTGGCTATACTTGATATCACCGTGGTGCCTAATTTGTTCATGTTACTGAAGGAGGTAAGAAGGAAAACATAGTGCTTGGACCTTCCGTAAGCATCGTAATATTATATACTGTAAAATATCATTAATATAATCCATCTGAGATTCAACTATTGGCTTTATATAATTGGTTGAAAGGATATACCTTAATTATATTATAGCAGGTGCATCTAGAAACGTATGCCATTTATCAAGTTGCTTCACTTTTATGTAAATGCAACTCTGGAAGGATGACCTGCTTCTAATAAGACTATGATTATCAAGAAATTAAAGACTAAACAATGATTATATGTGCAAATGTGTGTGCAGTTAAAAGTATAAAACATGCGGCGAGGCTAAATATTCTCATTATTTTTCTCACATAAATCATTACTCTAGGTATGGAGAATTTGGCCTTTGGGCCAACCTGTGCATCAATTTATGAATGCTTTCACAGACCACCGTGACTCTGAACTTCTTATTGTGAGGTATTTTATCTTCTTTTTTATATATACTGTAGAATATTGCTAAGTTTAGGAGAATAAGTTTCACCTAACCCTTTTATCTGTTAACATCTTTTTTTAAGCCACTTCTCACTTTTATTGGGATGTGCGTTTCCTATTTGGATGTCCTCTGGTTACAATGACCGTCCACTTGCACCTTTCGCTGGAATACTGAGTCTTGGAATTGGAGATACAATGGTGAGTGGATTATACCCTCAACTCTGGTGGTGACTTTGAGATACCTGCTTGAACTTAAATGCTGAAGTTCTTCTCTTTCGAGTTTGTCCTGAAATATGTGCCATTATTCCGATATATGGTTCAATAGTATCTTCTCTGGGTTAAACTAGCCTTTTTCGCATTACCTAAATCGATGGGACTAAAGAGTTGAAAACTCTCAATCATTATGCTTGTTTATTTTCTTAGCCGACAGAATATTGTTTCTTAAAGTAAATGAAGCATGTTTGTCAGTTCTACTATTTAATTTTTTTTTATTCTTAATGTTTTTGGCCTTTCAACATCAACCTATCATCTTGTCGGTAGTTCATTTGAAACTGTGAATCCTAAGCTCTGGATCATTCTTTGTATGTGCCACTTCTATATAAGTTTAATTTATATATTTATTATGATGTGATTTTACTCATGGAACTGATGGCATATTCACTCTATATTTTAGTTCTTTTTTTTTTTTTTTTTTTTTTTTGGTTGTTTGTTTGGTATATTTTTTCTGTTAAAATGAACCATTTGGTGATCAAAAATGAAAGTTTGAACAACCTGAGGAGCAAACCATACCGAATATTAAATAGATATTTGTTCTTTGGCAATTGATTTCTTGTTGTATTGATTTTATTTATGGTAGTTAGTGCTGTTACTGAACCCGAAATGCACAAGGAGTTATGAATTTAAGGACCTACTACTTTAAAATGAGGTGAAAATGAATTTCATTTCAGCCAGCATTTGGTTGGAAAATGGCAGTATTTAATATACTATAACTTGATTTTTCAAAGTCCGGTATGAATATAGTTCTTAGATGCTTTAGACTACTAGTGGTTCAAATTACCATTTCTTAAAGAAAATGATAGTTTTCTTCCTTTATCAGGCATCTGTTGTTGGTCACAAGTATGGTGTCCTTCGGTGGAGCAAAACTGGCAGTGAGTATTCCTTTTGTTCATACGTCCCATGATATAGGCTTTTACGATTTTAATTTTCTAACATTGTAATCTTGCACTTTGTAGAGAAAACCATTGAAGGCACAGCAGCTGGTATTACATCTGTCCTTGCTGCTTGTTCCATCCTGCTTCCACTTCTAGCATCCACTGGATATATTTTGACAGAGGTTGGTCAATCTCTCTGTCCTTCTGAATCACTAACCAGCTCAAGAAACTCCAGGAAAATGGTGTCAATAAGAAAAGACATGCAGCAAAATAGAATCTCGAATGATTTTAGGAGCTTGAGTGTCTCTCTCTTGAGCAAACTCAAGACCAAACAACTACAAAATCTCTCTGTCCTTCTGAACCACTAACCAGCACAAGAAACTCCAGGAAAATGGTGTTAATAAGAAAAGACATGCAGCAAAATAGAATCTCGAATGATTTTAGGAACTTGAGTGTCTCTCTTGAGCAAGCTCAAGACCAAACAACTACAAAATTGCTTGCTTTGACGCCCTCTACTTATTCTACTTATAAACACCAACTCTTAACATACTCTAACAAACTGTAACCATCTCATTTAGCTACTCTATACCAAACGACCAATGTACTAATCAAACCCTAAATCTATGGTAAATTTGCCTCTAAAATACCTTATCCTGAAAATGTGGGTCAATTAAGGGTGCTTGCAATAGTACTCTATCCATGAGAGAAGTTGAATCCCTTTCCTAATGAGTCTTACTTGGCTTTATATATTTGGGGTGTGCCGAGAGGTCATATTCTGGCATACAAGTCAAAGACGTCCAACCACAGTAAATAACCAAAGGCATCCTTCCACAGCAGGTACACCTTTTTCCCTTTTCCTTGCGTTCTTGGCTTGTCTTGTTCACTTTTTCCTCAGCACACCCACCTTGTGCTGCTAGCTTCAAAATGATCTTATCAGCCACTATAGAGAAATCAACACGAGAATGCTTACTGTAGGAGTAGGTTTGACATGAACTAGAACAGGAGTTCTCTCAAGAGTCAATTTCTTGTTTACTACCATGCCTGTCATCCAGCAATGTGCATCTTGAAGCCCAAATCAATTTCCCATTCTTTTTGCTTATGGAAATACTCATAAAATATTCTTCTGGCGACTTCTATTTCCCATAAATTGTAAGACTAAACCAAGTTTCTTTGAAACCCCACAATTGACAAAAAAACTGAGGGAGTGAAAGGTAAGTTTTGCGAACCAAACCTTAACAACCACAACTACTTCACGTCCTCCACCCCGTTAATTTTCCTACTATTGTTCAGTTGAGTTCATTTATTCTACCTCTCTGTTAATGGAGGTCTGTTTCTCAACGAAATCAACCTCCTTTCCATCGTACTTGTTCCAGAAGGTTGGAAAAAGATGGCGGCCGATGTTAGAGAGAGAAAAGGGACGAGGTTGGTTGAGAGAGAGAGGAGAGAGAATGGAGATAGAGGCAGTGGTGGCTATGAGTAGAAAAGAAATTAATAGAAAACATAAAAAAAACAAAAACAATGTGAATTATTAATTATTAGTAATTTAAAAAAAGGCACGTTAACTGTCACGTCACATTCAAACAGGCAAAGCATTTCAGGAAAAGCATCCAGATCCAAATAAAACTAATTTCAGACTGCAGCACTAACGTGAATTTGCCCAATAGTTTACTTATTGATATCGATATTTTATAATTTTTGTATCAATATATCCCTGATATCGTTGATTACTTTTTCAGCGGTGGCTGTCTCTTCTCCTAGCCGTCACAGTTAGTGGTTTGTTGGAGGCTTATACAGCTCAACTTGACAACGCCTTCATACCACTTGTGTTCTTCAGCCTTCTTTGCTTGTAGAAGCGATCAGCCGACTCAGCTAGTTGCTTGCTGCTCTAATCTCCAAATAAAACTTCAACTTAGCATCGCGTTTAACGCCTCAGGTCTTACATTCACCAGATTGCACATTTCTTGTACATAAGAGGTCATATTTACTGCTGGAAATCTCTAACACATTGTCTTTTCTTGTATTATATTTCGTTATCTGATTTGATTTCCGTTCTTCTCAATTCACAAGGTATACTGTTAGCTGTAGAGAGGTGAGGGAGGGGGAGAGATTTTGTGTAATTTATAATGCTGGGGCGAAGATTCCTAGAAGGGGGCGTTTAATTTTTGTAGCAATATACCGTTGGAAGATATTATGTTACTTAGAGAAATGCATACATGCAATACAATATCTTTACTTGAAAATTTTTTCTTGTAACTCTATTGTGGAGGGATTACTTTGTAGCGGTTCTTTTCTTTTTGACCATTATTTTACCTTAACTTATATTATTATGGTCAATACTTCAGTTGGAACCAATGATTACTTTATTTTGGCAGAATGTTTTAAAATACCTTGAGGCTTAGAGAATGATTGAGATGACTTTCAACAAAGTAATAACATGAATGCGTAGAAATGAATGTATAGTGTTAGATCAATTGTCAAGTAAGGGCACACTCTGTACTAATTTGTGTTCTTATGAGCTGACATGAAGGGTCATTAAAAGATGGTTGTTGGGGAGTTCTCCTGACTGTGAAGTGTAGGGCAAAGCAGTTGTGCTATAAACAAGCCAAGGAAGGATTGTCGAGCTAAGTGCTTAGAGGGGCCTTGACCAACTTTTGATGATCGAGCTTCTATATTCACATGCTTATTGCAAAGCGTTCTTTCCTTTTTTTAGTTCAATGGGTTGGGGGTTCAAAATCTCCAACTTTTTTTAGTTCTTGTAAGTAACGTCGTGACTAGTTGAATTATGTTCATATTGGTATTGCAAAGTGTAGTGTTAGTAATCTTTGTGCACGAGATTTGAGAAGTAACTAATCATATTATATTTCAAGCAGTGATATTGTCCTGTTGGTTAGATTTGTATGTTGCATTTGGGCTGTCGAATTCAAGCATTATTTATATTCTTTTTTTTTTTTCTAACAGATTGAGGGGTTCAAACCTCTAACTTTTAAGGAGGTAAGTAACGTCGTGATTAGTTGAATTATGTTCATATAGGCATTGCAAAATGTAGTGTTAGTAATCTTTGTGCATGAGATTTGAGAAGTAACTAATCATATTATATTTCAAGCAGTGATATTGTCCTGTTGGTTAGATTTGTATGTTGCATTTGGGCTGTCGAATTCAAGCATTATTTATATTCTTTTTTTTGTTTAACAGATTGAGGGGTTCAAACCTTTTAACTTTTAAGGAGGTAAGTAACGTCGTGATTAGTTGAATTATGCTCATATTGGCATAGCAAAGTGTAGTGTTAGTAATCCTTGTGCTTGAGATTTGAGAAGTAACTAATCATATTATATTTCAAGCAGTGATATTGTCCTGTTGGTTAGATTTGTATGTTGCATTTGGGCTGTCGAATTCAAGCATTATTTATTTATTTATTTTTTGTTTAATAGATTGAGGGGTTCAAACCTCTAACTTTTAAGGAGGTAAGTAACGTCGTGATTAGTTGAATTATGTTCATATTAGCATTGCAAAGTGTAGTGTTAGTAATCTTTGTGCATGAGATTTGAGGGGTAACTAATCATATTATATTTCAAGTAGTGAAATTGTCCGGTTGGTTAGATTTGTATGTTGTATTTGGGCTGTCGAATCCAAGCATTATTTATATTCTTTTTAAAGCATGACACCCCTTTATTTCCCACCTTTTCATCATTCAAACTTTTTTAGTGGACATTTTATTTTGCTTCGCTTGGAAATAAGCAAGAATTAGCCTTTGAGTATTTTGGCAATTGCTTCTCTACCCTTACTACTCTTTTCTTTCTCAAGATAAGGGTGAGAAATGGTTGGTGGAAATGGGAACCCCCTGTAGAAGCATTAGTTTAAATGAAAAAAGAAAAAGGAAAAGAATAAGGGGTGATGATCAAAGTAGCTTGGTCCTTAAACTTTCAATTTTATGTCTAATAGATTTTTGAACTTTAAAAAGTGTTTAATAAGTCTGACTCTCAATTTTGTGTATAATAGGTCTCTAAATTTTAAAAATGTCTAATAAGTCTATGAGTTTTCAATTTTGTGTCTAATAGTTTGTAACGTATTCTATTTTTTAAAAAATTATATGATCTATTAAATATAAAATTGAACTTTATGTCTAGGACTCTAAACTTTCAATTTTGTGTCTAGTAATTCATGAATTTTAAAAAATGTCGAATAGGTCAAGGATCTATTAGTACAAAATTAAAAATTCAGAGATCTATTGGATACAAAATTGAAAGTATAAGGATCTATTAGACATTTTTTAAAGTTCAAGGATTCAATAGGCACAAACCTAAAAGTTTAGAGATCTATTAGATACTTTTTAAAGTTTGTTCAAATAGACACAAATGTAAAAGTTTTAACCTTGTTATTATTAATACTTATGTTTATATTGTCATTTGGTCAATATATTTAGGTCTATTTCTTAATCTTAAAAAATGAAAATCCAAAATAATGTACTCCAAGGATTTCGAGCCCCATTAGTAGAACATTCCAGGATTTAAAACAAAATAAAAAAAAAAAGAAATTTTTACTTAAAAACCGAAAATGCTAAAAGTTACGAATGGACACGAGGTGGGACCATGACAAATTTACGATAAATTGTTCAATGAGACCACTACAATGTGGCTACCTCTTTAAAATAGTCAGATATATATAGATCTTAAAATTTGTCTGTCCATAATAATCACTGGATACAAAATTGAGGTACTTTTATAATTTTTCATGCATCCAACAGTGCAAAACTGCTAGCCTCATTGTAGCGGCATCCTCGAATAATTTCTCCGGATGTAAATTACAAATATGTCTACCCCTAATAACCATTGGATACAAAAGCGAAGTACAATTACAATTTCTCTTTCCCACATCCAATGGTGATAAATTGCCAGCTACATTGTGGAGGCCTTATCGAATAATTTCTCCAAATTTACACCTCATAAAGCCATGTGTTGTGTATTGTAGATTCTATCCTCTCTTTTTAACTAACGAATAATGATAAGAGAATGTTTGGTTCATAGGTTAAGAAATCATTTTTTTTAAGCTCATAAACTCAAACTTAATAAAATTATGAACCAAATTTTCTATATGTCTATGACACCTCTTTTGTAAAGGAGTAGGGAAGTGAAAATAACTTCAAGACTCCCCCTACCTTTTCCTCCTTATATAGTGTTTATAAATTATAACACATTTCAATTTAAATTGTCCAAAAGTTATGATTAAAAGTTTAGTCTTATATTTGTGATCATTGTTTGATCAATCATTAGGTGCGTTAACTAAGTTTAGTCTTCAAAAGTGAAGGGAGAAGTTCTAAAACGGAGAAAAGGGAGACTTGGGGGAAAAGGGTGGAGCAAAATATGGATACTGACTTGCCTTTTTAAGGGAAGATGGAGATTTTGGGAATCAACCGCTGTTCTCCTACTCCGATTAATGCTGATGAAGCGTTGGTTTCGCCGGAGGCGGTTTCCGTTTGCTCATTAATGGAGCAATCTCCAACACTAACTGAGAGAGTGATTATGGGCAACGATCAGGGAACGGTTAATTTGAAGATTCCTAAACCAGAATGCGCAAAGAAATTGAATCTAGGAGAAACGAGTTTCTCGGCTGCTGATATTAATCCCCTTTCGAAGAAACCGCTTGATGAGGAAGGAAGGGTTGATGGAGGAAAATCTTTGAAGGATTTGGGGAGTGGACCTAACTTGAATCTTCTGGGCCAAACTTTTTTAAAAGGACATGATATGGAAGTTGGTAATGGGCCAGAGGCAGTTTCTAAAATAGCCCAACTTTTGAGCAATACAGTGGACTTTGATAAAGAACTTATCTCAAAGCCATCTTTCCTTGATGGGCCGAAGAAACAAAAGGTGAAATCTGGAAAATGGAAACGTAGGGCTAGAGATGAATTATTCGAACGTAGGGATGATGAGAGAATCAAATGGTGGGGGAAAATATTGCAAAGTTCAGGAAAGTGAGTTTTGAACATGTTGAATTGAATAGTCAAGATGTATCGGCGGAGACTATGATGCAGTCCCACCGGGCTCAATGAAATTTTTTTGTTGGAATGTTCGTGGATTGGGGAGTCCAAGAGCATTCCGAAACGTTAGCGCAGAATTATCTCGCATTAATCCCCCTTTATGTTTTTTGATGGAAACGAAATGTACTTCGTTGATTTTGAATAAATTGAAGAACCGTTTGAATTATTATGATTGTTTCACTATGGATCGAATTGGTTTGAGTGGAGGCCTGTGTCTACTTTGGCATGGTGATTTAGATGTTACAATTAGATCTTATTCTAATCATCATATTGATGCCCAAATAAAGTGGAATGAAAAAATTTGAAGATTTTCTGGAATTTATGGCCAACCTGCTAATAATTTACGACATCAAACTTGGGAATTGTTGCGAAGACTATACAACAATGATGATTCACCTTGGGTGGTTGGAGGGGATCTTAATGAGATATTATGGGATTCTGAGAAGGTGGGAGGGGGAAGAAGAGAAAGCTACTTAATAAACAATTTTAGATCAGTTCTAGATGATTGTCAGCTTAAGGATCTCGGTTGCTCTGGTGGGCTGTTTACCTGGTGCGACAGAAGGAAATAGAATATCTAGGTTAGTCTCTGCTTAGACAGATTCTTAGCTAACCAAACTTTCTGTGATCTTTTTAAGGAATGCCATGTTAGGAATTTGGATTGGGGAAAGTCTGACCACCGCCCAATTGAATTGAATTTGATGAGGGACAATAGGAACATGAGGAGAAGGAAGAAAAAGTTTAATTTCAGGTTTAAAGAATTTTGGTTGTCTAACCAAGATTGTAAGCGGCTTGTGGATTTAGACGAAAATTGGAAAAGGCTGGATGATGATGGCCTACCCCTTCCTAGCCAACTGGAGTCTTGTGAAAAGTATTTAAGCAATTGGGGCAGAAATATTAATTCTCATTTGAAGAATCAAATAAAAAAACAGAGAGACTTGCTTAAGGAGGCTTATGACTGACCACATCCCATTGATTTTGAATTGATTAAAGAAATTGAGTGTGACCTTGATAAACTCTTGCTGGATGAAGAAATTTACTGGAAACAAAGATCTAGAGAGAACTGGTTGAGATGGGGTGATAGAAATACCAAGTGGTTCCATATGGCAGCTACAAGAAGAAAAAAGAGGAACGAAATTCGAGGTATTTTGGATGAATTTGGTCAATGGCAAGATGATCCTGACAGTATTGGTAGAATTTTTGTCCAGTATTTTCAGAATATTTTTACTTCTTCCAGACCATCGATGGAGGAGATGACTAGAATCACGGATACAATCCCAAGGAAAGTCACAGATGAGATGAATGCTCGTCTATTGCAAGTATTCACTAAGGAAGAAGTAGAAGATGCTTTAAAAAGCTTTAACCCAACAAAGTCGCCAGGTCCTGATGGATTCCCTACTATTTTTTATCAACAGTTATGGGACATGGTGGGGCCAAAAACAGTACAACGTTGCTTAAACATTTTGAATAAGAAGACTTCTATTAAGGATTGGAACAAGACTAATATCGTCCTAATCCCTAAAGTGAAGGAACCAAAAGGAGTGACAGATTTTCGACCCATAAGCCTTTGTAATGTCTCGTACAAGATAATAACAAAGGTTCTGGCTAATAGATTGAAGCTAGTTCTCGAGGATATTATTTCAGAGACTCAATCAGCTTTTATTCCAGGAAGAGCAATAATGGATAACTTGATTGTTGGCCATGAATGTCTACACTATCTGCGACATCACAAGAGAGGTAAGCAAGGTTTTGTTGCACTTAAACTTGATATGAGCAAGGCATATGACAGAGTGGAATGGAGTTTTTTGGAAGAGGTTATGAAGAAGTTGGGTTTTCATCCAGATTGGATTTCCTTAATCATGGAATGTATTTCATCAGTATCTTTTTCTGTCATTATCAATGGCCAATCATTTGGTGCAGTGACTCCTACGCGTGGTTTAAGGCAAGGTGATTCGCTTTAATTTCTGAGGAGGTGAGGAGAGGGAATCTCTCAGGTTTGGTTATTGCTAAACAAAGCCCAAGGATCTCCCATCTTTTCTTTGCGGATGATAGCTTGATTTTCTTAAAAGCAAATGCTTTAGAATTTGGGTTGTTTAAATTTCTGTTGCACTATTATGAAAAAGCTTCTGGCCAGTGTGTTAATCTGAGTAAATCGGCCATGGTTTTTACCCCAAGTGCACAAAAAGAATGTAAGCAGTTTTTGTCTCAAATTTTGCCAATTAAGATTGTTGACAACTTAGGTCCTTATTTGGGTATTCCTTATTCTTTTACAAGAAGTAAGGGAAATGACTTTAAGGTCATAAAGGATAGATTTTGGAAGGTGTTACAGGGTTGGAAAGGTAAAATTTTCTCAGGAGCTGCTAAAGAGATCCTAATTAAAAGCGTGGCTCAAGCTATACCTACATATGCGATGAGCTGTTTTAAATTGCCAAAATCTTTATGTCATCAATTAACAGGAATGATGACAAATTTTTGGTGGTGATCAACAGATGACCAAAGGAAAATTCACTGGATGAGTTGGAATAAATTATGTAAACCGAAGGAGATTGATGGCCTTAATTTCAGGGATCTCCGTGGTTTTAATCAAGCTCTCTTGGCTAAGCAGGCTTGGAGGATTTTTACTAATTTTGCTTTGTTGGTGTCAAAGTTCCTGAAAGGTAAATATTTTCCAACTATGGAGGTAACCGAAGTCTCTTATGTTCCCTCTTCTGCTTCCTATTTATGGAAAAGTTTTATGTGGGGAATGGAGTTGCTGAAGAAAGGTTTAAGACTACAAATCGGTAATGGATCCTCTATTAGGATTTTCAAAGACCCTTGGATCCCTCGACCTTGGTCTTTCAAAGTCCTTACTAGCCCAGTTGATGATGATGATTTTTTGGTAGCCGATTTTATTACACCTTCGGGACAATGGGATGTTACCAAGTTAAATCGATTCTTAAATCCAGTGGATGTTCAAGCAATCTGCAATCAACCATTATCTTGTACTGGATTGCCAGATAGATGGGTTTGGCATTTTGATAAGCAAGGTATATATCAGGTTAAGAGTGGCTGCAAAACCTTTATGTTTCTGAATGATGAACAGGCTTCCTCAAGTGAAAATGGGTATAAAAAATGGTGGAATACTCTTTGGAAAGCTAATATTCCTTCCAAAATCAAAGTGTTTGTGTGGAGAATCTTTCATAATCGTATTCCTTCTGCGGTTAACTTGCTTTCTAGAGGTTTGGAGGTATCTGCTCTTTGTTATGTATGCAGGAAACATCCTGAAACTTCTGACCATGCTTTGTTCTGTTGCCCAAGTGCAAAGGAAATTTGGCGGATGTTACTACCTGATCTAATATTAGATCGAGTAGTTTTCAAATGCATCAAAGATCGGTGGATGAATCTCTTAGAACAAACAAACATGGATCAATTTGAGATTCTGTGTGTGGGTGTTTGGGCTATTTGGAATGATATAGGAATAGTTTGTGTTTTTATAGACCAATTTTTTCGAGTGCCATTAAATGTGAGTGGATTATGAATTATTTACATGAGTTTTAGAAGTTCAATTATGGGAAGCGTCAGATTCAAAAGAGAGCTCAATCCCAGAACTAGCAGTGTGATGTTTGATCCAGTATCCAGGTGTTCGAGGATGCAGCATGTAATGAAATTGCTATGCTTTCTGGGTTGGGGGTGGCAATTCGCTATCATGACGGTAAAATTGTGGCGGCCATGGCAAATAGCAAAAATGCCTTTGTTTCCCCTTTATGCTCTGAAGTGTGTGCAATCTTAGATGGTTTACGGCTTTCTCAAAGATTGGGGTTTCCTCGTATTCAGATTTTTTCTAATTCGTTTTCACTAGTGTCAATCTTAAATGGTTGGTGGACTGTGTCCTTTGAAATTCAGAATACTATTCATGACATTAAGGTGTTTCAGAAGAACTTCATGTAAGTAGAATTTATTCATGTACGAAGAGATTTTAATTCTCTAGCTGATAGGTTAGCAAATTATGGATTATCTATTGGTCCGATGTTGTGGACAAGGGATTTTCCAGATTGGATTCAGAGTCTGTGCTCTGACTTTTATTCTCTTGTACCCCAATCTCGTTAGTCTAATACTATGAGTTTTGTCAAAAAAAAAAAAAAAAAAACTATGTTATGGTCAAGTTCTACATTATGGTCTTTTAATTTGAATAATTCTTTTATATTTCTTGAATTTGCAATAAAATTATACAAAGATTATATACACAAAAAGAAAGAGATACAAAAGGAAAACCTACCTTATTTGTAGCTCTAATTTACATAATTGAGAGACTAAATTGATATAGCAAATTGAACCTAAATTGATGCATAAGTTACAATAACATGGTTGATCTTCTTAAAAAAAAAATGACGATGCGTATCTAACATTAACAATAAGACCAACCTTGCCAAACATGAACATAACTCAAGGTAATTAGCATATGCTATTTTCCCTGAGTTTGGTGATTCAAATTTCCATATACCTCACATTTGTTGTACTAACAAAAAGTCTAATAATTTATACTTAATTTTAATTTAATTTTTTTGGTTTTAATTAAATGTTTCAATTTAATCTCACTAATTTAGTTAAATCTAACAAAATATCTATTATTATTGGATGTGAACGATTTTCTTACGTGGAACATTTTTCTTGGATGTTAGTAACGAGTTGACATTTTTTGTGAAGACTAAAATGACTAATTGTAATATTATGTTGAATGGTTGGAACTAGCAAAAAAGTAAAAGAGTTCAAAGGGAAGGAGTTCAGATCATAGTGGCCACTTACCTTATGATTTAAAAACTTATGAGTTTCCTTGACAACAAAATATTGTAGGGTTAGATGGTTGTTTTGTGATTTTAGTAAATGTGGCATAAAACGGCCAACACATGTCGAATGTACAACTACAGTTTCAACTAATCTAATTAACCCACCTGATAATTTATTCTTTTACCAAATTCAAACTTTAATATAACTAACCTAATACAATTTAGGCCATTTTAGCCCTTCACATATATATTGAACACCAATTCATCCTCTCTGTATCATGTCTAAGAAAATGTGCCATATAAAAAAAATGCTGACACAACATAAGAGTAGAGATATATATTTTAGAAATTTAACCAAAATAATAGAGTCTAAATTGAAACTTTTAAAACTATAGGTATCAAATTGAAACAAAACACAACAACAACGTTTGAGCTACAAATTTACACCAATGACCAACATGGATAGGAAAAAAGAATCAAGAAAAACAGGTGCTCTTCGACCGAAACACACTTAGCTATCAAATGGGCAACTGAATCGAGTATTCAACCAACAACATTATTAAGAGAAACAAAATGTCAAACCCCAACCAAAAAAATCCTTATATGTATGATTAAAAAAAAAACCCAACATCAAAAGAGTCAGGGGGATCAAAATCATCCAACGACTTACCAAAACTATGGGATAAACATTAAACAAGATTGTGAGCTCTCTAAATATCCACTACCAAATAAAATACATGTTCTGGTTCCTCCCAATAAATGTGAGACACGACAGCAGATATATGAAGCACTTGCCCAATTCTAGTAGGTCTCATTTGTAATGTATAATGTTATCCAAGTCCCAAGTGAACATATATGATACTAATTTAATTACAAATAGGTTAAAATATCATTTTGGTCCATGTACTTTCAAATGTCCAATTTTAGTCTATGTACTTTCAATAAAGCTTAAAATTAGTCTTTATTATCAATTTGAAGTTAATTTTTTTTAATCAAAATTGTTTAAATAATAATAATAATTTTAATACAAGAAAAGACACAATGTGACTACAAAATTTGTAGAGGGAAAGCTAATAGAGACTAATTTTTTTTTACAATAAACTAATAGTAGGGACCAATTTTAAGTTTTATTAAAAATACAGGCACTAAAATTGGACATTTAAAAGTACAATAATTAAAATGGAACAAAACCTAAAGTATAGAGACCAAAATGATATTTTAACCTTACAAATATCTACAAGTGACAGTTGTATCTGAATGAGAGGGTACACAAGCCCCAAGTCAAGGGGTAACAATATTATATGAATTTTTTGGTTCTTTTTCCATTTGTCATGACCTATTATATAGACTCTTTGATTGGAGAAAATTTTTAATACTACGAGAGTATCATATTCTCTTTATTCACATTATGTTTTATTATTAGTAGACCCCACATAATTTGTTGGTGGACCTCACATAATTTTTAAAAGTGATGAGCAATAAATGAGAGTAATATGAAAAATTCAATAGTACTAGGCTTTTTTCGTTTGATTGTTCCTTTTTCCACTATTCTTTTCACTTTTTGGTGAGTGGGACTTGATGATGTGGCTAATTAGTTGTATTTGGAACAAGAGGCATCTTACGTGGGGCCTCCACAATTGTCCAAGTGAAAATTAACAAAAAAAACAAAATCTTTCTGATATTTATGTGGGTGGTGATTAGACTCTCTCCTTTTATGGTGGTCTAATAAATTTTCCATGTCCTCGATTTTCTGACAATGGGGTATTGATTTAATCATATGTTACTTTTTGGCACATTTTCATTTCTGGTTTTTAATTCATAGAATAAGTTGACAAATTATTTGAAATTTCGACAACTTGAATTGAATGGAAACAAGGGTAAATTCATTATTGGATGTGATAGACTGGAACATATGAGCTGCCTTGTTCAGGATTTGGTTGAGTTGACTTAAACTTGAGTGTATAACTTGACTACTTGTTTATAATTTAGCGAGTTAAATGAACTAGAAGGAAACTTAATGGATGATAAAAAGTAGGGTGTTGAGTTTATGAGTTTCTTTTAGGAGAGATTATAAAAAATACTTCTAAACTTTAGCATTTGTTTAAAAAATATTCATAAACTTTTAAAAGTTTTAAAAATACCCTCAAACTTTCTAAAAAGTTTTGAAAATGCCCTTGTGTTAAAATGAGAGACATAAAGTAGACGTGGCTGGTGACTTGCTTAACGACGGCTTATTTGGAAGGTTTAATAATAAAGAATGAAACCATGTGTTTTTTAAATTGTCAGTAGGGCATGTCTTAGCGATAGAAAACAACAACGTTTAGGCAATAATATACATAAAATTTCTGAGAACGCACTGCTTGCACCTTGTCTAACTAGCTTTGTAAAGAAAACAATTAGGGGGCGTTTGGAGCACCGTTTCGGAATTAGAACCCTTGGAATTGGAACCCTGGGGGGTTTGTTCTGGGGGGTTTGAAAGCTTGGGAATCAGAAAATAGTGTTTGGGGTGCAGTGTTCTGAACCCTGGGAATCAGAAAACAGTATTTGGGTGCAGTGTTTGAACCCTAGGAATCAGGAAACATTGTTTGGAGTGCAGTGTTCTGAACCCTAGGGTTGTGCAGTTTTTGTTTTTCCTTTTTTCCTTTGCTACTTTGGTCTTTTTTTTTCCTTTCCTTATTTTCTAGTGGCAAGCTTTGGTTAGTTGTAGAATCCTTTGTGTAAGTTGGGTAATTTTTTTTAGTACTTTTGAACGGACCTTTAAATTAGTATAAGAATGAGAAATTTGTTACTGGAAATGCAAATAATTACTTCGTAAAATACAAAATTTGATTAGGTTTATGGCATGTATAAAAAAAAAATAGTTGTAATAATTTATTATTTTTTACAAAAAAAAAATGTGAGTTTCCAATGAAAAATAATTACTTTGTCAAATATCAAATTTGGTTAGGTTTATGACAAGTATTAAAAAAAAATATTTGTAATATTTTATTGTTTTTTACCAAAAAAATGTGAGTTTCCAATGAAAAATCAACATACTTTGTCAAATATCAAATTTGGTTAGGTTTATGACAAGTATAAAAAAAATATTTGTAATAATTTATTGTCTTTTACAAAAAAAAATGTAAGTTTCCAATGAAAAATCAACATACTTTGTCAAATATCAAATTTGGTTAGGTTTATGACAAGTATAAAAAAAACATTTATAATAGTTTATTGTTTTTTACAAAAAGAAAATGTGAGTTTCCAATGAAAAATAATTACTTTGTCAAATATCAAATTTGGTTAGGTTTATGACAAGTATAAAAAAAATATTTGTAATAATTTATTGTTTTTACAAAAAAAAATGTGAGTTTCCAATAAAAAATAATTACTTTGTCAAATATCAAATTTGGTTAGATTTATGACAAGTATAAAAGAACAAAAAATTTGTAATAATTTATTATTTTTTTTAAAAAAAATGTGAGTTTCCAATGAAAAATAATTACTTTGTCAAAAACGAAATTTGGTTAAGTTATGACATGTATAAAACAAACATTTGTAATAATTTATTGTTTGCAAAAAAGATGTGAGATACCAATTTTTAAAAAAATGGAAGAGATGGGAGAGAGATAAGAAAACGTGATAATGAAAACAAGTGCCAAGTGAGGAGCAAACCGGTGTGTTGGAAATCAAACCCTCCTATTTCACTATGCAAAACCATGGGGTTGTGTTTCAAAACCATTGGATTTTGAACACAGTGGCCCAAACAAGGGTTTGTGTTTGGATTCCAAAACAACCCAACCCAACCCATTGCTCCAAACACCCCCTTAGTGGGAATGATGTGCTAGCGAATCCCTTTGGACACTTGTCGTTCAAGCTAAACACAAACGTACTACTTGCACCTTTGCTCTATTAGTTTGCCTCTCTCCTTTGGTAAAACACATGCAAAATCTATTGAGAGAAATAATGAAGGAGAAGATGAAGACTGAATCCATAGAGAATCTAGAGAAAAGAGAGAAGAGTTTGGACAAAGAGAGTTAAGTGGTTCAGATTTCTCTTACACCCACTGTGCAAGGTTTCTTGGAGCAATTTTAGTTACTTCAGAGAAGATTACAAAGTAATACGAGAAAATGCAGTGAAGAAAATTAGCTTAAAAGAGGTATTTATAATTCTCCCTTTAGCCGTAACTGAAATTAGTTTTATTGCGTTACTAATTTCAGTTGATTCTTTTAGCAATTTCTTTTTCTTTGAGATGAAATTTGTTCAATATCTTCACAGCTTTATTATTTGTGTTGCTGGAGGGGAAATCGAAGAGGCAGCTGACACAGAGCATGGAAAAGCGGAGTTGCTTGGAGAAGAGGGGGTAGGTGTTGCCGATGACATCTTTGTTGCCAAAGGACTTCGAGAGTTGGGCAAGGTAGATCCCTGAATCCATTTCGTTCGAAGCCTAGTCAAAGGAAGATGAAAGGTTTGGAGTGTGTACAAAGAGATGGTTCAGTATTTCTATTTCCACGTTATCCAAGTTGTTGTTAGGGATAACGATCCTCGACATATTTCCACAATGGTATGATATTATCCACTTTGGGCATAAGTTTCATGGTTTTGCTTTTGGTTCCCCCACAAGACCTCATACCAATGGAGATATTATTCTTCACTTATAAACCCATGATCTACCCTTTATCTAGCCAATGTGGGACTTTGGTCGCACTCCCAACAATCCCAACAATCCCAACAATCATCTATTCGAACAAAGTACCAACCGAGCCTCCCCTCAAATAGTCATCTATCAATCTAGCTCTTATCCTGGTCAACTCCCTTTACTAGAGCACATCGCCAGTCCAAATCAACTCCTTACAGAGTACATTACCCATCTGATAGAACTCAACCAATGGATCTCCACCATGACTATGCCTTCAAGGCTCGCCTCCTTTGTTCAGCACTCGAGGATCTACCGACATTGCTAAGTCAGGGCATGACTCTGATACCACTTGTTAGGGACAACGACCCTCGAAAAATGGTATGATATTGTCCACTTTGGGCATAAGCCCTCATGGTTTTGCTTTTGGTTCCTCCAAAACGCTTCATACCAATGGAGATATTGTCCCTCACTTATAAACCCATGATCTTCTTCTTATCTAGCCAATGTGAGACTTCAGTCGCACTTCCAACAATCCCAACAGTTGTTTTTACATGGTAAGTTAGTGTTATTAATTAGGTTCATTCTTATTACTTATATAAGAGTGAACTTTCATGCAAAGTTTGCATCACCATTTTTTGTTCTACTTCAATTAGAAGTTTATTGGTTAAATTAAAAATTTGGTCCCTATATTTTGAGAAAGTTAGAATTTAGTCCCTATGATTTTAAATGTTAGAATTAGTGCCTATGGTTTGATAAAACCCTCATAATGATGAAATTCTAACTTTTAAAACCATGTGGACTAAATTTGTAATCTAACCAAGTTTATTCATCTGTTGGATTTCACTCTCTCATTTTTCATTTTCTCTTTTTGTTCAGTAAACATTCAGATTTTGATTATTGCTTCCACAATATTTTCTTATCTTTCATTTTTCTCAACAACAATAGTATTAGAGGCTTAGATTCAAAGAGTTTTGATTTTATATGAGAGTGGAAAATTTCATTTTTTTCATATTTGAAAATATGTCTTTTGATTTTGGTGTCACATCTCCTCTACATTTTAGTGGTGAAAACTATCAATTTTGGGTTCTTAAAATGCAATCATGTCTCAAGAAACTTGGCCTTTGGGAATCTATTTCAACTGATGCTAATCTGCAATCATTAGGAGAAAATTCGATGTTGAATCAGATCAGACATTGAAAAGGAGGATTAAAGAAGCCCAAGCCTTTATTTGTGATTCATGCCACTTTATATGATTATATATGTGCTAGGATTATTGATTATAAAATGACAAAAGAAGCTTAAAATAAATTGTAGGAGGAATTTGAAGGAAGTGCAAGGGTGAAAGCTGTCAAATTATTGATTCTCAAGAGAGAGTTTGAGATGTTGAAAATGAAGGATTCAGATTCTATGAGGGACTACACAACAATAGTGATGACCATCGTAAACTAGATAAGAATAGTTGGTGAACATTTTTAGGATCAAAAAGTTGTAAAAAAAAATATTGGTTAGTGTTCCTAGCAAATTTGAGTCAAAGCTCTCAAACATAGATGAGTCTTTTGATCTAACAACTCTCTTTATAGTTGAGTTACTTAGAAAATTACAACCCCAAGAACAAAGGAATACAATGCGTAATAAGGAGCATGTTGAGGGTGCCTTTCATGCCAAGTCAAAAGGCAAGAAACCTATTGCAAAAGATGATATACAAGCAGCCAAAGATCAAGGGAGTAAGGGAAAAAGATGAGCATCAAAGAAAAGGTAAATTTCCTGCTTGTCGTTATTGTAAAAAGACCAATTATGTTGAGAAAAATTGTTGGTCCCAAAATAAGCAAGTCTAGCATTGTGATTATTATAACAAGGATAGTCATATAGAGAAATTTTGTTATGCCAAACAAAACAAAACCCAACATTCTCATGAACAAGCAAATTGTGCCAACAATAATCAAGAAACAAATTTATAGTTTATGACTTCTCATATTGATGATAAAGAGTCAACCTCATGGCTTATTGACAGTAGACGTATTGCTCACATGGCTAAAGATATCAATCTTTTTAGCTAAGTGGATATATTTATAAAGTATAAGGTCGTTCTTCGACACAGCGAGACGGTGCTAGCTGAAGGTAAAGGTACTATTGTTATGCATACTAAGCAAGGTGAAAAGAAAACATCCAATGTTTTATATGTTTAGAGGTTATTTCAAAACTTGCCAAAAATTGCTCAGTTGTTGCATAAGAAACTTTATGTGGTTTTCAAGGACCAAGTTTATGTTATTTATGACTCATGAGGAGTAGAGAATGCAAGGGTCAACATGGTTGACAATGCTTTCTTCTTGAATAGTGACTCTTTATGTCATCATGCAACGAAATGCTAAAGTAGAAGAAAGCAACAACTGACATCATCGCTTTGGTCGCTACAACAACAAAGCTTTGGAAATTTTGCATTCTTCTAATATGGTTGTTGATATTTCCAATTTTACCTCATTTGATCAGATTTGTGAAAGTTGCCAAAAAGGGAAGTTGTACATACTACCTTTTCCAAAAGATGACAGTTTTAGAGCCAAAGAAAGGCTTGAATTGGTGCATAGTGATGTTTGTGGTCCGATGTGCAATACATCTATTGGGAATAATAAATATTATATTCTATTTATTGACGATTTTACTAGGATGATTTGGATATATTTTTTTTGTTGACAGAACTTAAGTTTTCAAAATTTTCAAGAAGTTTGTAAATTTGGTTGAAGCTTAAAGTGATTCTAAGCTCAAAACTTTGAGAACGAATAATGGGACGGAATATCTTCCAAGCAATTTGACAAGTTTTGTGAATACTTGAAAATCTAACACCAATTGTCCATTGCCTACACACCACAATAGAACGGTGTATTGAAAAGGAAAAATAGAACCGTGATGGAGATGACAAGATGTCTACTCTTTGGAAAAAAATTATGAGAAAAAATTTAGGCTGAAGCTATATGTACTGCTATTTCCTTGCTAATAGACTACCTACAAGGGCAGTTAAGGGCAAGACTCCTTATAAAGCTTGGTCAGATAGAAAACCTTATGTTAATAACTTGAAGATTTTTGGATATATATGTTACTCATTTGTTCATTCTATTAAAAGATTCAAACTTGATGAGAAGGCAATAAAATGAGTATTTATTTGCTAGATTGTTGATTCAAAAGGGCACATATTTTTTTATTTAGACACTGAAAAGGTTATCTTGAGTCGTGATGTCATCATTGATGAAGATTCTTACTGAAATTCTGAGGAGCAAACAATTGTGAGGCCAATTTTGAAAACTTAGAACAAAATAAATATTCTTTTGATTCACAATTGATTCTAATGATCAAGGTAGCCAAGATTCTTCTTTAAATGATGATGACCTCGTTGATGCAATTGGTGACGATATCCAAATTACAAGGTATGATCACTTGTTGATGTATATGAAAGTTATAATATTGTTATTGTTAACCAATAGCTATTATGAAACTTCATAGTCTACTAAATGGATTGCTGCTATAAATGTAGAATTGGAGATAATCAAAATAATACATGGGAGTTTGTAGAGCAACCACGAGGAAATAACGCCTTAAGTGTGAACTGGGTGTTTAGGGAGAAGTATAATTCTGATGGTTTAATCAATAAATATAAAGAAATGTTAGTGGTAAAAGGATATGCAAAAAAACATGGAGTTGATTATGGAGATACATTTGCTCCAGTTGCATGATGCGACACAATATGACTGATTATTGCTTTAGTTGCACACTTGGAGTAGAAAATATTCCGTCTAGATGTCAAATCAACTTTTTTGAATGGTGATCTTGAGGAGGAGATTTATGTGAGCCAATCTAAAGGGTTTGTGGATAAAGGCAAAGAAGACGAAGTGTGTCATTTGAAAAAATCTCTCTACGAATTGAAGCAGGCACCTCATGCTTGGTATAGTAAGATTGATTCATGCTTGCTTCTTCAACATTTTAAGAGGTGAGCGAAACCACTCTCTATGTTAAGGTTGGTGACAACTTTAATACACTCATTCTCTTTTTATGTTGATGATATGTTTGTAATTGGAAATGATTATCAAATGCTAGAAGATTTTAAAGTTGAGATGGAAAATATGTTTGAAATGTCAAATCTTAGTTACATGCATTATTTTTTCGGTATGGAAATTCATCAAGAAGACAAGGGTATTTTTATTGTCTAAAGAAAAAGTACGCTCAAGGAATTTTGAAGAAATTCAAGATGGAAACATGTAAAACTGTTTCTTCTCCTTTAGCGATAAAGTTAAAAGTCTCAAAGAATGATGATGAGAAGCTTTCTAAACATTAAAATTAAAGAAATTTAGTAGGAAATCTCTTGTATTTGACAACATCTAGGTTGGACACTTGATGTTTGTTGCCAGTTTGCTATAAAGATATATGAATTCACCTAGTGAAGTTCATTTTGGTATTGCAAAAATAGTCCTTAGATATTTAGGTACTCTTGATTTTGGATTTTGGTTCAAATTTATAGGTGATTTGAAGTTGATTAGATATTATGATAGTGATGAGGCTAGTTGTGTTGATGATTCTAACAGTACTTCCAATTATATTTTTTCTCTTGGCACTAGGATTTTTTTTCTTGGAATTCAAGACAACAAGAAGTTGTGGCTCAATCTACTCTTGAAGCTAGGGGTGCAAGCTAAACCTGAAAAATCGAGCAAACTGCCCAAATTGAGCCGAAACTGTGGCTAAACCCAAAAAAATCGAGCAAATCGCCCAAATTGAGCCGAAATCGTTGGCGGTTGGATTTTGGTTTGGTCCAGGCAGTTGGCACAGTTTAAGGACGAGAGTAACCGACTTGATGATGATCAGCTTCAGGCTGTTATATTGGCACATCGCTCCCATCAGAGCTGATCGCTTGACAACTAATGCTTTTTTTTTTTTTAAAACTTCATCTATTCGTTTCGTATTCTTCCTCTTTGTCATGTTCTTCATCTTTCAAATTCTCTAGTATTTTTCTATTTTTTAAGTTTATTTCCTTCCTAATTTACAGTACATATTTAATTAATAATGTGATTTACCAAAATGAGGTGCTAAGTCATGGATTTGGAATGGGTTCCAATCTCAAATCCCTAAAATTAGGGTGCAAGCCAATCAATTTGGAATTGATTCCATTCTCAAATCCCTAAAATTTTGGTAAAATCTTTTCCTTATTCAAATTCGATTTGACAATTTTATTCTTGAATATTCCTTAATCGACCGACAAATGACCCCCAGTCGACATTGTAGTCGCATACTATAGTCCACATCACGACATAGAGTGAGAAAGTTTTAGTCTTCCCACACCATTCGATTTGGGCATAGATTGAAGATGAAGAAGTAGAACTTGGAAGATCCACATCTTTTCCAATCGATTGAAGTCGCACACAAAGGCAGAGTCGCTAATGGCATGACAGTGAGTAGTCCCATCTATTTCTCCTCCGGACCTCTCTTTACTCTTCAAACCTGAGCCACCTTTGCACCTGCCATGTCCTCAAGCATTTGATTAATTAAGTGGTGAACCGCTAACTGATAACATGCAATTATGCTATCTTATTTCCTATTATTTTGGTTAGTTTTATGCTTAAAATGTATGCTTTGATGCCATTTTATCTTGATTTTGTAGAAACTAAATTTGAGAAACAAAACCGAGTGTTCGAGGGTTATTTGATAATTTTGGGGCCTCATTTGAGCCATATTGAAGATCCAAGAAGAGAATAAGTGAAATTTTGGCCAAAGAACCCAAGGGGGAGAGCGTCTAGACCCTGAAAATGACTTCTAGACGTCTTATTTGGAGTGCTAAACTTGAGAGCAAGCGTCGAGATGCTCAAAATACGCGCAACTGAGCATTTTTGTCTGGTGTGTCTTGACGCTGAAGGCGCGCGTGCAAGGAGAACAATGTCATTTGAGTGCAGCATCTCGACGCTGTCCCTAGCGTTTCAATGCTGCTTTGATAAAGTGTATATATATCATCGCTTTCTCTTCGTCCAAAAGGAGGTTAAACTGAGGGCAAAAGCCCTAATCTCGATTCCAAGCTATTTTTGAGAGTTTTAGAGAGCATTTGTGAGCGAAATTAAGCGAAATTGAAGAATCCAAAGCTCAAGGACCAAGGAGATCATGACGGAAATGCGTGATCGATCTTCCATTTGTATTTCTTTTTATTTTCCTTTCAATTTGGCTACTTTAGAGGCTGTAAATTAGGGGCTTAGGGGTTGAATTGACTGATTTCATATATCTTTGTCTTTAATTACTTGAGATTTTTATATTGATTTGATTAAATGCTTAATTGAGGATTGCTTTGGAGTAATTGCTTAGTTAATTGATGTTTATTGCTTTTTGGCTCTTGAATCATTTGTGCATTTAGTGTTTAATGTTTTTAATTAGTGTTCTTTAGTTAATTGAATTAGTCTAAGTTGAGCTCGAAAGAGGAAACTTAGGATTAAAACGTAGCAATTAATTAGCTACCAGAGTGATAGCGGGATTAGAAGTTAATTAATTATATCTGTTGAGAAGATTAATTCGTAGAGCACTGATTAATTGATTAGTTTTCTAAGTGGAAACTCAATGGAGAGAAGCTTAGTTTAGAATTGAATGCATGACTGATAATTGCTTGGACACGACAATGATAAGGGCGATTATTAGAGGTCCGTAATGAAAAGTCTTAATGCCTTGTATGAATTAACTAGCGCTAGGGGCACCTTGGTTAGTTAACTAGTACTGAGATTAGAGGAGACTGACAGGAGATTCTGTGCCTTTAGAGTTTCTAGACTTATGAGTTCACTATCAAATTAGCTATAATTATCTGTTTAATTTAGTAATTAATCCTCTTCCCAAGTTTTTCTCGTAGGTTTATATCTCCCATTTAGTTCATGCATTTTATTTTCTGTTGTTTAGCTTAGTTTAATCTGTTTCTTCCAGTTCTGTTCTCTAATTAAAACTAAAGTAAGATTATTCACGGTACTTGAATAAATTAACAATCCCAATCACGGTGGATTCGATCTCGAAAGGAATTCCGCTTCATATTACTTGATCCGTGTGCTTGCTAAAACATAAATTGTATGCATCACTAACCGAATTGACCAAACCGATGGTATACATGGTTCGGTCGACACGATTACAACAAGTGAGCAGTTTGGCTTCGGGTTTTTATTTTTCTTTAATAAATAAAGAGTTCATTTTCTATTTTGCCCAGAAACTGAGTCAAATAGAACTACTTGCATCCCTAGTTGAAGCTGAATATATTTTAGCTGCATCAGCTACAGATCAAGCAATTTGGCTTCGTAAATTGCTTAGTGATTTGGGATTTGAACCGATACAAAGTTGTTTGTGATAACAAGTATGCTATTTTTATTGCCTCAAATCTTGTTCACATGGTAGAACGAAACACATATCAAAGTTAAATTTCATTTATTAAGGGAAGTAGAGAAAAATGGCAAAATAAAACTCATTTTTTGTAGTTCTGAACAACAACTTGTCGAAATTCTCACAAAAGCTCTACCACATAGGCAATTTATGTTTCTACACCAAAAGTTAAGTGTGACAAAGAAAAAACTCAAGGAGGAGTATTGAGTTATGAGTTTTTCCTTTAATTACATTTAATTTTTCAGTTTAATATTTTAAGTTTCTTTTCTAAAGTTAGTTCTAAAATTTCCAATTTTTTTTTCTTTTAAGTTTGGTGAGTTTTTACTTTTAATGTTATTTTTAAATTTTAGGGTAAATTACTATTTTGGGTCCCTCATGTTTAAGAATTGTGTCTATTTAGTCCTTAGGTTTCAAAATATGACAATCAAGTTTCTGAATTTTATGAAATTGTTCTATTGAGTCCTTCACTTAACGATTTATGTGAAATAATTAACGGAGTGCTAACGTGACAGTTTTTATAATAAAATAATAATTTTAAAATTAAAATAATAAATATTAAAAAACAAAAATCTCTCTTTTTCCCCTTCCTTCACCTCTTTCTTCTACTACCCAACCTTATCCCCTTCCCTTCCCTCTTGTTCGACGTTGGCGCCTAGTGCCGGCACCCCTCACGTCTCGCTTTTGCCCTTATCTTTCTCTCTCTTATTCTTTTTCTATTTTTTAGGTCTAGGTTTTAAACTTAGATCTTCTGACAGTTGTTCTAGTTTGGTGATTGAGTTTTTGGTTCAGTTTTTGGGATTGCTAGTGAGGAAGTGTATGAGGGATTTTATTTGGGTACTTTTATTATGTTGCACTAATCATAGGCCTTGCAGAAACCAGTGCCCAATACCCACATCCATTTTTTCGACGAAATGCCTCAAAGAACGTACACAAATTGATATAGAGTTAAGATGGGATTTTGTAGGGGAATTGCTTGTTGTGGTTGTGCATTGTTTGGCCCAACATTATGTCCTGCATTTTGTTGCAAGTTTCTTCCTCCTTGAGGATTAACTTGGGGATCGACTACAAGTGGGTCCATATGAGGTTCCTGCAAAACAGTTCTCAAAAGAATCTCCTATGTGTTCAACTCTTGTCCTTCCTTTTTCTTCATTCTTTGTTGTCTATGGCAATGGTGGAAGGCTCTGTCTATTTCAGGGTCTAGCTCCAAGAGACAATGCTTTTTTTGCATGCATCAAACTCAACCTGCAAATCTAGTTCGGACTTCCTGCAATAGAAGGATTGCAATTGCAATTCAATTTGCAATTTTCTCACAATTTGTGTGTCTAAAATAAATTTTATTGAAAATGCCATTCCCCGGTAACGACTCCAAAAGCTTGATCAGACTGAAACGTGGGGGCTTTTAAGAAAAGATTTTTAATTCAAAAAAGCTCTAGTCTAATGCAAGTGCACACTGTCGATGCAAGTCATATAAAACTAGAAGTATTCCAGAGTATTGATCCCACAGAGAACGAACACAACAAAATTCAACAAATAACATGAATTGTTCTCAAATTGCAATTTCGGTAACCAAGGGTGTAAAAATGTTGAGAGGTTGTTTTTGCTAAGGAAGGGAAATGAGTAAAGAAATCAATAAGTATGAAAAAGGGAATTCAAGTTGCTTATGCCCCTTTGGAAAGAAATGATACTAAAAATGCAATTGCAATCGTAGCTAACACAAGAAAACTAAGTAAACGTAATTCGACTCCTATTCAATTTTGCTTCAAAATCTTTAGGAGGCTAAGTGATTAAAGCTATATTTCTATGGCTAATCTAACTTAGATAATTTCGTGCATAATTCTAGTGGTTTTGGAGTCTCGCCTTATGTCTAGGGTTAATCTTCAGAACTTATTTCTAAGCTTTTTCCTCCATTTCTTTTGTGACATTTGCTTTTCTTTAACCCTTTCGGTATTAAGTTCAAACTTGACAAGCAATACTAGTTAGCTGACTAGGTTTACCCAACATTAAACTCAACAAAAAAACAAACAAAATATCAAATGTTGGCTAGATTGATTATGCCTTTAAGCTTTACATCTTTCCTCTAGGGCATTCACTAACTTGAATTCCTAAAGAGAAATTAGCTCATAGTGGAAGAATTGAAGAACAACAATTTAATTGCTATAAAACTCATAATTCACAAATGACTAAAAAGAGAAGAGAAATTCAAAAACTAAACAACCCAAACTGATTTTTATTAAGAAAACACTTGAATAAGAGTAATTCAACAACTTCAAAAACACTCACAAAAATTCAAGGACAAAAACAATGCTTAACAGAAATTCAAAAACTTGTAAGAATATAATCTCTATGAACAAACTGTCTTTTAGTAAGGAAGAGAATGAAAATGAAAGGACTTAAAGCTAACTCAAATTCAACAACTTGCAAAATCAAAATTACACAAAAGATGGCTGAAGAAATAAAATGAACGAAAATAAAACAGAAGAACGATTCTGGAACTTAACACAACTTTAAACCAGTAGCTTCCTTGCTTGATCGAACCAAATATACCTTCAAGGGAAATTGGATCTTCACCTCCTCGAACTTTCATTGAGGAGGGATCAATTTTAAAAGTTATAGAGCACCACTAAGCACGAACTGCTAGAAAATTTATAGAAAAATGAAGACTCAAAACTGCTGTCTGAAAACATAAAAACCAAGATAAAACTAGATCCGTTTTGCTTCGTTCTCCCCGTTTTTATAGACATTGAGAACTTAGGTTTCCATCTTCGTGCTTAACGCGAGCTTGTCGAGGGCTCGTCAAATTAAAATTTATAAACCGATCCTAAGCTACTTGTAGCATTGAGTGGATCGGGTCGATCTCAGGGAATCGAATATTAATTTCTTAAATTAAATTTGCAAAGGGAAAAAAAATTAAAAAAGGGGGGGGGGGGGGTTGTATTTTTATTAATAAAATAAAATATAAGCAAATCAAATAAAGATAAATCAAATCTTACCAAGTTCCAATTCAAAGGTGCAGTTCTACTCAATTGCAAAAATTGATCACATGCATTCAAAATATTTAAAATTAACAATGCAAGCACTTGGTCAACTTATTAGGAAACCTCAAAAAGTAGCAAATTTTGACGAAATTGCTCCAAATTATTTAGATAAAGGCATTAAGTGATTTGGAAGAACCAAGACAACTAATTAGATGAAATAACTTTAATCTAATTAAGATGCTCCTTTACTTCCTAGAATTTAACATGCAAGCCATGTAATATGGAAACCCACAAAACATACACATGTAATAATCCTAACGCTACCGGTTCAATCAACATGACAATTACGGATCATGCATCATGATTAGCAATCAAACATGTAAAGCGATCGAGGCGTCAATTCAATAAAAAATACATGCTTATAAAATTAACACAGGAATCAAAGAATACTTGCAATTGAAAGAAAACTACATTAAGGTTCAAGCCTCACAACATTGCAATTGATTACGACCAACCTCTGAATCGGAAACGCATAGTTTAGCCAAGCATCTTGATAGTATATCTCCCGTTAAACATGGTTCGATTTGCTACAATAAAAGTGTAAAAGTAGAAAGAGAAAAGCTCTCAAAAGCTCTCTCTAAAAGTCTAAGAAAATGAGGCAAAAGTCCTTGACCTAAAGTGAAAAAGTGCTATAAATAGGGCTTGGGCAACATTGAGACGCTAAGGGTGGCGTTGAGACGTTGTCCTTGCGATTAAGGAAAGAATAATTGCTTATTTTGTGTGGCGTTGAGCAGCGTCGAGCATAGCGTCGAGATGCTACTATCGTTGAGCAAGCCAAACTGCAGTGTTGAGAAAAAACAGTAGCTTAGCATTGAGCATCGTCAAGTCTGGCGTTGAGACGCTGCTGGCATTGAGCAGCGTTGAGACGCTGTTCCCTAGATAGATTTGGTAATTTGGCTCTAACTTTTCGCTCAGGTGTTCGAATGATCTCCGGTTTGGCTCGTTTAAATCGTTATTCGACATAGAGTCTCAAAATATGTCATTTGCT
This sequence comes from Trichosanthes truncata, assembly GCA_033996785.1. Taxonomy (NCBI): domain Eukaryota; kingdom Viridiplantae; phylum Streptophyta; class Magnoliopsida; order Cucurbitales; family Cucurbitaceae; genus Trichosanthes; species Trichosanthes truncata. The sequence goes on from JAWPNB010000004.1 coordinate 8,461,638, forward strand.
TGAATCCCTACAAAATAAACATGAAAACACATAAAAACTATCCAACTAACAAGAGTTATGTGTGATTAAATAAAACTTTATACGTCCTATCAGTGCTCCTTCAATCTTGGGTCAACTTTAGGGCATGAGATTGGGCTGAAAAATCTCATAGAAATCAATTAATCTCCATAAATTTTGGTGTTTTACGTGATTCTCGATTTCCAGAAAATGCAAAGTGGAATGCAATTGCATTTTTCCCTTATTCACCACATTGTTTTCCTCATGGAAATGCAATTGCATTTCAAAAGTGGAATGCAATTGCATTTTCATTATTGCTCCAAATCTGCACAAAAACAACAAATTAACTTAATTTCCATGATCTTTTCAACTTCTTTTTTATTTTTTAATATTCTGACAAGTTTTCATGAATTTATCTCATAAACACTATTTTCTACTTGCTCGTTATTTAACAAAATATACGAAAATGACAAGAATAACTTTGTTTAGGATTAAATAATCCTCATAAATGAGAATTATCAATGCTCTTGGAAGAACAAGAATAGGAACCACAAAGAGGAGAGATTGAGTTTTGTTCCTATGAAACACGAATAAAAACTAGAAAGGGGTCGTATGAACAAGAAACAAGCCAACCTAATCATTTTAAAACAAACGATATGTATGCCTAAGTTAAGAAAACTCCAAATATTTTCAACGATATTGCCTCTGCATTATCCAAATAAGGGATATACTTGCTCATGTTCTGAGGGCAGTGCCAAAACTTGTTAATCCAGAATTTTTGAGAACCACCCTCGCCATTGTCAACCTCAGTGGAATTCCCCCAGTTCTCCATATATTCAGGATCATATATAATCCCTAACCTCAAACTGATCTGACATTGTTCCATTTTTGTCCACAATTCCAAATCTCTGCACCAAATCAGATGGCAAATGAGGACGAGGATTAGTACCAAGCAACGATGATGGAGTTAGGTCGCGATTCAATGTCTTATTAAGAAGCGTCTGCGTGCTTCAGATTCAATGTCTTAAACTCAATTTGAAATCAGATATGGATTTAAAACCTAGATTTGAAAAATAAAGAAGAAGAAGAAGAGAGAGAGATGAGGGATTGTGCCAGCATCGAGAGCAAGCGTCAGACTAAAGGGGGAATGGGTGGTGCTAGTGGGCCATTCTTGAGACTTTACCTCAATTGATGGTTAGTTGGCATCTAGTCAGCAGAGCCGAGCCTTGGCCGACAAGCCCTTATTTTCATTTTAGATGTACATTAACATTTTAGAGGAGGTAATTATCACACATATGCATGAGGTCTCCTAACATTTTTAATTTTCATCTAATGATGCAACATGAAAGACTTTCAAAACATTCACATAAATATTCAAGCATTTAGAACAATTCAAGTCATAGCACTAAGGCATTCCAATAGAAGAGTCCTTTACCTAATTAACAACCCAAAAACTAACTGCTCAACTTAAAAGTCATTTGATTGACCTGGATTAATTTCTGAAAATTAAAACTTAGTCATATCAATCCTAAAACTCAATTCAAAGTTACTAATTCCGTCATACCCAACATCGTCTTTAAAAATTCAATCTGATCAGTTCGAATCTAAACATAAAGGAATTCCAATTGTTAAGAACTAATTTAGGGATGATTTATAAAAATAGAGTTGTTTTCAAAACTAATTATAAAAAGGAGTTCAAACCTAAACTATTTGCAAAAAACAAAACAAGTAGTTTTTTTTGTCCTTATTAGACGAGAGACGCATTACTTGTTGTGAATAGTAGCAGTCAACACCAATTTTGACCAACTTTGACCACCAACTTTGACCAGACGGTTTCGTTCATAATTTCAAACAGAAAGATTTTTTTCCACTAAAATAATACCATCAAATCCTTTCAATTAATATTTAACTACCCACATTTCAAAAATTATTTTTTAAATCTTTAATCGAGATGAATAAATCTCAGTCTTTTTAATTTTTAAACTAATTGATCTCTTCTACTATTTTATAGATCATAACCATATTGGTAAAATCATCCTAATATTTTTTTCCCATATTGTATATTTTGTTTTAATAGTGAATGTGTTTATCAAAATAATAATAAAAACTTGATTGGTGAATGATTGTGTGATGATGAATAATTTATTAAATATTTATTTTAAAGAAAAAATTAAATAAATGATTAGTTGATAGGATTTGATGGTATTATTTTAGTGGAAAAAATATTTATGTTTGAAATTATGAACGAAATCATCTGGTCAAAGTTGGTCAAAGTTGGCAGTCAAAGTTGGTCAAAATTGGTATTGACTACTATTGTTCACTACAAGGAATGCGTCTCTAAGAAGTGCATTCTAATAAAGACAAAAAAAACTACCTATTTTTTGCAAGTAGTTTGGGTTTGAACTCATTTTTTTTTAAAAGTTATGAAAAGACCTTCATTTCTCCAATTCCTACCTAATTTAGAGTACTTTAATCGAATTTGAAAATGGTTAATAATCACCCTCTAATCTTATCAAAGAAACTTGAGCTCTTACTAGTTGGTGATCGAGGAGATTCACATTCCCAGATTTGAACTTTACGGGCTGACAATAATTTTCCAAGAAACGTGTCGCTGCATTTTGGGTCTCGTGGTTAAATCACACCGTTGCCAGAAACTCGCTCTCGTTGCCGAAAAACACGTTAACAGCCCGTTGTTGGCGACTGAGAGAAGTTGTAGAGACGGGTCGTTGGAGCAGTTCGCACGCGCTGGAGAGGCTGAGCCGTTGGAAGTTGCCGCCGAAAGTGTGGGAGAAGAAGATTGACGCCAAAGAAGGAGAGGAAAACTTGTGACGCCGCCGTTCTTGAGGATTTTCGCCGCCGCATGCCGTTTGTGAAGACTGTTGGTCGTGTGTTCAGATTTGCGCTGGAGCTACAGCCGACGGAGGAAAGAAAACTGAAGGGGCTGGGTTTACAAAGAAGATGAGAGGAAGGGAGAAGAAGAAGATGGTGTGGGCGCTTTAGGGTTTCTTTTTTTTTTTTTGAGTATATATATATTCCTTTTCTTTTCTTTTCCCTTTTCCCTTTTCTTATCTATATCCTATTCTTTCCTCAAGTTTTGAAATCTTATTTAAACTCCAAAAACAATAATAATAATAAAATCTTGGAAAACTTGAGAGAAAAAATTAGGCTTTTTCAAACTTGAATTAAAAATCCAACGATTAAATTCTCGAAATTATGAATTTTAGACTTAACTAAAGATCTCTCATCCATAAATTCAAAATTTTAATTATCTTAATTTAATCATTTTAAATCTAAATTACTCAAATTAGATTTCAAACAATAATTTCAGTTAATCCAATCAAATTCAAATTAATCTCCAAAATATTAAGATTAGTCTCATCTCAAAATACGAGGCATTAAATAATGGAACAGAGAACATAAAAGGAAACAAAGAGCTAGAGATGAGGGGAACAGAAACAAAGTTGTTCATTCATTCATTGAAAACATAGGTACATAAGAAATCCTTCATTGGGAAAAATGAACAACAACATTGGACACAAAAAAGACCGCGCAGTTCATTTAACAACAATTGTAGTATACCGATCCTGTGTTGCAATCAAGTAATCAACGCTATCCTACATTGCGATTAGGTGATCGCTACAATCTGGGTCACGCTATTTAGGGTTCATGGGTCTTTTTGATTATGTGTGTAAATTTAGTTTGAATTTAAATTATTTTCATTTACAGGACGGCTTTCATTTGAATATTTGTGCTATTATGGATCAAATTGGACCCAATGATCTAAAGGCTACGAAAGCATCTCAAAGAGGATGAACCCAACATGGGAGGTGAGCTTGGACTTGAGAGCCCAAGGCTGACCAGCCCATAGGCTTGCCGAGCCAAGGTCGGCTAGCTCATGGGTTGACCGAGCCATGGGCCGATCAGCTACGGGTTGACTAACAAGGCCTAGGCCGACTGGGCCTAGATAGTTTGACCATTTAGGAACGTGTTGAGGAGACCGATTTATGCTTTGTCGACTCGCTCGCTGGAAATATAAGTAAAAAAAATCCAAGGCCAACCCCATATAAATAGAAAGAAATAGACTCCTATGGAGGAAAGCTCACAACCCCAATCTTTACTACGCTACACAGGAAACCCCTAACCTGACTTAGGTATCAGAGTGTGTGTGGGGAACACCACATTGGTATATAGTTTCGTTATTTTGTAGGTATTCTCTCCCCAAAAACCATTGTTGAGATTGAGCGAATCAAGCAGATTCACGTGAGCCAAATTTACACATCAGCATGCGCGTTACGATGGGAAACGAGATGAGAATCGAAAAAATCACATTGGAGGAAGTATGAAAGGACTAAAGGTGCCAAATGATATAACATGCAATGAATATTAGGGTTTTTGCATAAATTTTTTAATATAGATTAGAAGAGTTTGATATTAAGCTTAGATACTGCTAGAACCTTTCGGCCCTTGCTCCCTAATTTATATTACAACCTTCGCTGGGAGTTCTCACCTGGCTTAATCTTGCATTGGTTTCAATCAAAACTGACCAATTGTCAATTTGGTGGATTGGTTGGTGTTATAAAGCCTTCCAAAACTACCAATCTTTGGCCATCAATCTTCAACAAGTCAGTTTTCAGAGTTGGTTCGAGCCCAAAATCGATACTGACCGTTCGAGATTTGCACCCCCACGTGCAACTTTCATGCTTATACATGGGAGCACAATAAAAACCATAAAACATATCTTGGGAAGCAAATGTGATCTAGAGCCTTATGGAAAAAAGGACTTAGAAATGAGAAGTTTCAACAGAAAGACGTACACAATTGAACGTGGAGTGACGAGAAGACCAATGAGATTTGGTTTTCTTTTTTTTAATTCAACAATTGAGAGGGTGGGAGATCGGACCATCGACTTTTGCAATGGTAAATGATGTCTTATCCACTGAGCTATACTCGAATTAACGGGATTTGAAGTTTTTTTTGCAAAAGGACGTTTACTTCTTGAGCAAGGGTAAAAGCGTGATTTCACATATCTAAAAGTTCACACAAACTCATTCTTAAAAAACAGGCGCATTTTTTATGGGCCCATAATTGTTGGGTTAATGCCAAATGGCTATTAAATTAGGCTCAATTTGACAACCATTTGGTTTTTAGTTTTTGAAAATTAAGTCTAAAAATACTACTTCTAATTATGAATTTTTTTTTGTTATCTACTTTTCAAACATGTTTTCAAAATCCAAGCTAATATTTGAAAACTAAAAAAAGTAGTTTATAAAAATTTATTTTTGTTTTTGAAATTTGGCTAAGAATTCTAATGTTTCTTTAAGAAATGTAAAAACCATAATGAAGAAATAGTAAGAAAACAAACACGATTTTTAAAAAGAGCAAACTAAAAATGAAATCGTTATCAAACGGAGCCTTAAATAATAAATTTTTATAAATAGCTAAAATAAACTAAAATTCAAATATGGCGATTCGTGATTTTTTTAATGTTTATATATTTTTCTATAGAACAAATTTACCCTTCTAACAATATTCTCTCTCCTAACTCTACAATTTGAAATAAACTTGCATGTAAACTAATAGCTAAAAGAATTACCCAACAAAATCTAGAATAACATTTACATCTTAAATCTAGAATAATTAAATACAAAATATAATACTCAAACAATGAAATTTAAGTTTATTTTTCTCCGAAGATTTAAAATTTTCACGATAAAAAAAAGAGGATGATCAAGAAAAAGAAAGAACTGAAAAAAAAATCCTCTTTTTATAAAGTTTCAAACACATGGATTAATATGGGTTTTGTACTTTAATATTTGATCAAATATAAAAACTTTTTGTTATTTGTGCATATTTGTCGGTATCTTATATATTTGGAGCTACATTATTTTGAAGTGACTAAAATAGTTTTTAAAAAAATTAACCTAAAACTTAGAATTGATATAGTATGAAAGAAATACTAGAGCAGGGAGGGGAGTAATCGTGGTTGTTCTATTTAAAAAATGGTGAAGATTAAATATATATTTATTTATATAAAGGAGAGCTAGTGAGAGGCTTTAGGGCAGTAGGAGTAACACCTAAGAGTAAATCAAACAAGGAAACATTATCTATTTCCATTGACAATGAGCAACTATGTTATTTATTAATTACAAAACAATGTCCTTTCCACTTTCAATTTTAAAATATGTAATTTCCTTTATTTACATCACCATGGTGGTAACAATGACCTTTATGCCTCAATTTTTTAAATACTTTATAACATTGACTATCGATCGTTTTAAACTTTTTGTTTATTACAGCATGAGGAAAATATGCAATAAAAGGCTAAGTGACTAGATGAAATGGACTTTTGATCAACTAGATTCATTAAAAAATAGAGTCCAAAAGAAGAACGATAAGAAGAGGGAGAGGAAAAGATAGATATAAATAAGCAGTTAAATAATGAGATATGGAAAAAAGATGATAAAAAAGTTGGAGAAGAAGTTGGAAAACATATTACTAACAATTTCAATCAACTATATCTATCATTTTATAAAAAGTGATTTACATAACATTACTTTTGGTGTTTAATATAGAAAAAAAGAAAAAGAAAACCTGATATGTAGGTCGTTGTAAAAATCAGTAATATGATAATTATATAAATGATATAAGTGATATATCTTATCATTTGGAATAATCGAAATAATCTATAGCATGGAAAACCCATTCCTACAGTAGATTTTAAAAGTGAATGGATCTTTGGTTACATTCCCAACACAGAAAATTTCTAATATAGATGATGGTCAGACCTGGATGATTTTAGTGGATGGTTCTTGGCAGAAGGGAATTGGCTTATAGGTATTGGGGTGATAGTTAAAAATCTGAAAAGTTTTATAACTGTGGCATTACAAAGTTTCCATATTCAGTTGTTCATCTCCTTTATGTGCAGAGGCTAATGCAATTCTTGAAGGAGTTTGGTTGGCTATAAGAATGAATATTAAAAGGTTGAGTATCTATTCAGACTCACAGTTGAATATCAATATGATTACTGGTCGTATCGATACCTATGAAGAGGTTGCCACAATAGTACATGACCTTCAAAGATTTTGTTCTCATTTTCATACTATTTCCTTTTTTTCATATTGCTAGAGGTAGGAATTTTATTCCTGATATTTTAGCTCGACGATTAGACATGCATATTTATGCACTCCACTTTTTCTACCTTAGCTTAGAAGTAATCATGATGGAGAATGAGTTAGAACGTGATGTAGCCCAAAGGGCAGTTCCTTTTATTCCGTAATGATATTTCTGGTTTATGAAAAAAATAATAATAATATGATGACCATGTAAATATTTGAAATTAAAAACGATAGGTAGGTTGTTGTAAAATTCAATAATATGATAATTATATGACAAAAATTTAAAATGGAGGAAATAAAGAATTTGAAAATTACATTATAAATTTTTAAAATTATGATTAATGCTGGATTTAGGGAACATTTTAAAATTTGAAATAGTGTTTGTTTATAATCTAAAATTTCAAAGATGGAATTCTATATTCTATTATACATTTTGGAAATTATTATTAATGTTTTAATTTAGAAAATGATGTAGGATTTGAAAACGATTTAAGATATGCAAAGAAGATTTGAAAAAGATTTGGTTGATAAAAAGAGATTTAAATTTGATTATGTTAACGAAGAAATAAAAAAAAGAAATGTGATATAACTAAACTAGGTGGAAGGGCAAAGATGGGAAAAAAATACAGACAAAATCACTTTAAAATCTAGTTTGATCATATTTAAAATTCATTAGAAGATTACCTATTTTTCAAAACCGCCATCCAAATATTGACATCTAGTGAAATTCCCCTTCCTACAAATAGCAAGTCTGCCAATGTTGTCTAAAAGAAAAAAAGAAATGCGAAGACTATTAGTGGCTCATTGGGGCGCTAAGTGAGTTATTATAGTCTGTGGAGTTATATAATTTGGGTTTAGGATACATAGTTATTTAGTATGAGTTATAATAGTATGTGTTTAGAGTGCAAAGTATTCCACATATTATTATAACCCACGTCCCAAACAACCATTTAAAGATTTGCTTAATAATGTTTTGGTTTTTTCTTTTCTTCTTCTTTTACTCACTTTGACAGGTATTTGATAATTGTTTTGTTTTTTACTTTTGAAAATAGGGTTGAAGAGTTTATTTAGTTTTCAATTTTTTTAACTAAATAAACATTTTTATAATTGTAAGTAAAATTTAAAAACTAAGAAAACAAGCTTTTAGAAACAAATTTATTATTTTCAAAATCTCTCTCTCTCTCTTTTCTTTCTTAGCCCTTTTATCTCTTTTTATCTTTCTAACACATTCCTTTTCTCACTCTTTTTCCAATTTACTTTTCACTAACACAAACACGCATATATCTATATCTATATATATCATATATGCTTTTTTTTTAAATGTATGATACATCTTCTATTCAACAATATTTTGGTAGAGATGTTCATTTTCCTTGTAGGACTTGCACTAATAAGGCAGAAAATCTCCATTTAGGCGAAAAATGAGGTAGGAAATGGAGGAAAAATTTTATTCTCCGCCTCCATCCCCGACCCTGCTCCTGCCCCACCCTGGTCTCTTTATGTTTTTTAATATATATATATATATATATATATATATATATATATATATATATATATATATAATAAACCCTAAATTTAAACTTTTATGAATTATTTTTTTTAAGGAAATTAAAAAAAAATTCTTATTAGAAATTAATCATTTAAATAGAAATTTTCTTAAAAAAATATTTTTTATTTAATAAAAAATAAAATAAAAATCCTAAACGGAGAATAATTCTCTACAGGAAACCCAATCCCCACGAAATTAAATGGAGAATTTTGCAGGGATGGGGAATGAAATGGGGGGTGGAGACGAAGACAAAGAAGTGATCCTCGGTCTCGCCCCGCCTTGCCTTGTTAGAGATGTCCATTTTCCCCGCGGGGACCTGCCTTAATTGGGCGGGGAATGGGAGGGAGTGGGGGAAAAAAATTTCCTCGAGCTAAATGGGGACGGGGACGGAGAATGTTTTCCTTGTCATCGTTATCCGTTCCCCACCCTGTTTAATTTTTTTTATATTTTTTAATATATATATTTATATATGTGTATAAGTATATATATGTCATTTAAAATTTTATTGTTAATGATTTAGATAATTGGATATGTTTGAATTATCTAGTAAATATGTATGGATTAATTAGATAATTTGATATGTAATATTGTTTTGTTTTTATTAGGAGCTTCAAGAATTTTATCTTTTTTTTTTTTATAATAAAGAATTTTATTTTATTTTTATAATAAAGAATTTTATCTTTAAATATATATATATTTAATAGAAAATGAACTATTCAAATTAAGATTTTTTGGTGAATAATTAACAATGTAATTGAAAATGAGTGGATATTTTTCATAGAAATTAACAATTTGAAAATTTATCAAAAGAATTATTTGATTCTTAAAAAAGAAAAAAAATTAAATAGGTAATAATTCCTCGCGGGAAACCCAATCCCTGCAAATTCCCCGTGAGGAATCCTCGCCCCGATCCTCGCAAAATTTAAAGGAGAATTTCGCAGGGATGGGGATTCAAATGGGGGTGGGGATGGGGACGGGGAAGCCATCCCTGTCCCTGCCCTTCCCTGTGGGCATCTCTATATATATCTTGGCATCTTATTAATTTTTCTCTCTTTTCCCTCTAACTTTACGACACTCTTTGTAATTTAACTTTCTCTATCCAACATATATAACCCTGGTTTTTTTTCTCACTCTAATTTTTCTCTCTCAAATATATTTTTTGGTCTTCAACTTTTCTCTCTATAAATCCTCTCCTATCTCCTTTTTCTATAGTATATTTCTCTTTAACATATCTCTCAGTCTCTCTTACTTTTCTCTCTTTTCAACTCTCAAATTTTAAAATAGAAATTATATGTCAAGAAGAGGAACCCAAAAATTGTTACCATGATACTTTTTTCTTTTAAGAAAAAAAATTAAAAAAACAGCAAGAAATAGACAGCATGAAACAATAATGAAGAAACAAAGATATTAGCCATGTGAGTAAAACTTCTCTTAGAGACTACAAGTGGGTAAACTTCTCTTATGGCCATAAATAGGCTTTTTGTTCCAAATTTGAAAGGAGGATTTAAGATCCTCAAAAAAGACTATACATAGAATGATAGGACAGTCTCAAGGGATTTTCATAACTAATTTTTAGGACCTTTATATGTTCCAATACTCCATTAAACCTTCTCTCTCTATCTTCCAAGTTTGTAAGATTTTTTTCCACCAACTTAGATATTTTATGAAGGAAACTAGTAAGAAACATCGACAGAAGTCTACGTTTTTTAAAAAAGAAGAAATAAATTTTGATTTTGGCTAGAGTATCTTTTCTTTTTGCAAACTCGCACCATGTCCAAAACCTTAATGCCAGGGTGCCAAGCAAATAAAATTGTGTTCCATTTTCCTATTGATTTAGACTCCACAAACCCAAATTGTCCTAAATAGTAAATCATAGTCAAAAAAAGTATGTAGTAAATCAAATATGCATCTATGTACGTTTATATGCAACTTGATGAATAGAAACTTGCACGTATGTTTTTTCTGTAGGAAAAAATTCCTTCTAATGTTTCAAGACATGAATTGTTCACTTATAATAATGATGTCATTTATTAGTCAACAAAACTTTCATACATCTTTATTGGTCAAATGTCGATCTAGACTTACATCGATTTAACTAAATATTATGTTTTGAATTTACATACTATTTTTGCCTTTGAACTTTCAAAATGCCTATATTAACATATAAATTTCAAAAAAAAATAATAATAATAATTACCGATTTAACTAAATATTATGTTTTGAATTTACATACTATTTTTGCCTCTAAACTTTTAAAATGCCTATATTAACATATAAACTTTTTTTAAGAAAAAAACAATCATTATTGATTTAGCTATTATTTTGGTCACCTAAATCCACCTTTGTCATTTATATGGCAATAATACATGTCATGTTAATAAGCTTAACATGTTTTATTTTTCTTTTAAGTCTAAAAATTATAGTGGACAATTAGAAATCATGTCATATCAAAATAGAATAAACTCCTGATTTTTTTCAAAAATAAATAAATAAACTCATGAAACTAATATAAACAATGGTTAAATAACAAAGAGTAAAATAAAAAAATGGCTAAATTACAAATTTGATCCCTATAATTTGGAGAAAGTTAAGATTTAGTTCTTCTATAGTTTTAAAAGTTAGATTTTTGTCTTTAGGATTTGATAAAACCTCACAAATAGTCTTTATGGTTTGTTAAAAGTTAAACCATCATAAATAGTTGCTATGAAGATTTTATCAAACTATAAGGACTAATTCTAACATTTAAAATCATAGGGACTAAATTTTAAAAATTATAAGGATCAAATTTGTAATTTAATCATATATATATATATATATATATATATATATATATATATATATAAAATATCTATAATTTTTATAGATGTAAAACTTTGAATTGACAATGAGGAGACTGAACATTTAAGTGTGACAGACTGGAATGTTGAAGTAGGGTCATTAGAATATGAAAAAAGCAAAAGAACTAAGCAATATATGATCCAAGTTTTCTTACTCTTGTTTCAGATCCATTGCTCATCTGTTACATTACATATCTTGTCTATTATGTACTGCATATTGTACATCATATAACATTAATTTTAATTTCAAGTGGGGTAAGTGAAAAAAAAAAAAAAAAGGAAAAAAAAAAAATATGAGCCTGAGAAATAATGGACGGCGGATTTGTTCCCACGTTTCATTCGAGAGAAATCTCGCGCTACACGATATTTTAAGGTACATTCTGGAAAGTACTCGCGTGTTCTATTTCGGGTCCCTTCACAGATTCTGTCGTGCTTTTCCAACAACACTTTTGTGCAGAGACTCAGAGTTATTCAGAGATGTGAACATGGTAGCAATTAATTATTTCATAAAGAGGGGCCACTATAAATTTAGGGCTAACTATGAATTTGTTTCGAATAATTTGTACCCAGTTTTGATTTGATTTATGATTTGGATTTAAGTTTGAGTTTATTCTTATAGTTTAAAATCAATCCTCACCGTTAGATGATGTTGTTATAAGTTGTACATTGTTGAATATTGACACGTGGCAATGGCGTACCATTGGTGATTTCGATCATTTGGTTAATTGTGTTAGTTAGTATATTATCGTTATTTTTATGGTCAAATATCATTAACTTTAATAGTTGAGTCTATTTAGTTCCTAACTTCATTACTACAAAACAAGTAAACGATGACTGACAGGCACCTGGGAAACGATGACAGACAAAATAAAAACACACGAAAATTAAAAAAAAAAACTAATTTTTGAATTTTGAAATGATCTTATGTCATCTTTATCATAAACTAAATAATGATATATATATATATAGACAGATGTCTAAAAAAGGATAATTATAATGAAGGGTAAAATTGGTTGACATATTTGCAAATATGTCACACAAATAAATAATTTGCAAATATGACAATTTTTAAAATTTTCGTGCTTATCCCTGATGAGATCAGTGGTGACAACTAGAAGAGGAGACGATAGCTAGAAGAGGAGATGGCGATGACGAAGTCTTCAAATAAACCCATGACGAGATCAGGGGCGGCTACCCACGACGAGATGGTAGGCGGCTGGAAACTGAGGCGATGGTGGTGGCTACCCATGACAACATTTTTGGAGAGGGGGCAGTGAGGTGGGAGGCAAAGAGAGAGAGAGAAAAATAAGGGTTTCGCGAAGATGGGGGCAGAAAAGGGATCTGAGCATTTTTATCGGGCCTTTGTCGACACAGTGAAATAGGGCGTCGGCAAAGGCCGCCCTCTCCCGATGCCGTAATGGCTGTGTCGAGAGAACCTTTAAAAGGTTCTCCTGACGCAGCCATTACGACATCGAGAGAGGGGGGCCCTGTGCTGACGCTTTGAAATAGGGCGTTGGCCTGCCCCCCTCTCCTGACACCATAATGGTTGCGTCGGGAGAGGGGGGCCTCTACCGACACCTTATTTCACTACATTAGCAAAGGCCCCCCTCTATAGGTTCTTACAACGCCATCATGACAACGTCAAGAGAGGGTTCCTCTTCCGACACGGTTTGGTGTGTCGGGAGGTTTCACATCGACATAGTTTAAATTTCTTGTAATGTAAATCATGAGATTTGTGATAGGAAGACAAACGAAGAGGAGACGGAAAATGAGAGAGAATGAGTAGGTCATGAAAAGATTTGAGTTTTTGTTTTTCTCATTTCAAGAAGACAAAGGAATATACTTTTCTATATTTTTTAATGGAATTCTTGTGAAAAAATTTGAAATTATTTATGTATGAAGAAAATATATGATAATAAAAAAAACTTTTTTTTAAGATAATGATAAAAATAATTATATCTTAGAGATTAAAAAAAATGTACTTTTCTCAAAATAGTGCCACCGGCCTATTTCTTAAACTTTGATCCGACAAATTCCTCGAGACTTATTGTCGGCGTACGCATATATGTATGTTTAATTATGTCTATGCGTATAGAGACATTAACATATATTTTATCTTTCTATGTCTTTTTTATTAAAAAAACGTGATCATAAGTAAAAAAAAAAAGAAATGTAAGAGGGTTTGATAACCATTTAGTTTTGGATTTTTAATTTTTAAAAATTAAACTTATAAATATTTTTTTTCTATTTCAGTTATTTGTTTTGTTATCTACTTTCTAAAAATGTTTTCAAAACTCAGTCAAGTTAAGTTTTAAAAATTAAAAAAAATAGTTTTAAAAAATTGTCTTTGTACTTATAAATTTGGTTAAAAATTCAAATATTTCTTTAAAAGAGATAAAAATCATAGTATAAAATTTATGAAGCAACGAAAATAATTTTCAAAAATAAAAAATAAAAAATAAAATCGTTATTAAGTGAGGTCATAGAGCGTGTGTTATGCAATTATTTACGTGAATTATTGTTTTGTCTTCCCGGGATAGTTTGTGGAATTATTTTTAGTAATTAGACATATCCGTTTTAGCCTTTAAACCATTAATAAGTTCACATGGTTAATTGAATTAATTAAATGTTGATGGGAGATGCTATTAGACCACAAAGCAATAATTTGGAAGGATGTGACATAAGGGACTTAGTGAACTAGATAAAATAAAGATAAACAATGCCAAAAAGTTTGATTTGTACTTTACCTATTTGTCACATTGATTTTTCTTATTGCCCATTCTTATCTTATCCAATTAGCTTTTTTTTTTACTGAGTTACACTAAATCATCACTTGTTAGTCTAATCTACATGTCATGCTAACATTACGATGCAAATAACAATGTTAATGACAAGAATGTATTAGAATCAAAATCAAAAGTTCAAAGAGATCGTTAGAACTTTTTAAAATACTAAGGTCTAAATATATAGGTAAAATTACAAATTTAGTCCATGAATTTTTATGTTTATGTCTAATAGGTCCCTAAATTCTAAAAAGTGTCTAATATGTTCTTGAATTGAACTTTCAATATTGTTTTTAAAAAGTTAAAATATCATTTGGGTCCATGTACTTTGGATTTAATTCTATTTTAATCGATGTACTTTCAAATGTCAAAATTTAGTCAATGTACTTTCAATCAATTAAAATTAGTCTTTACCGTTAGTTTGAAGTTAATTTTTTTTTAATCGAAATTGGTTAAATAATAACAATAATTTCCATGCAAAATTTATAGAGAGAAGGCTAATAGAGATTTTTTTTTTAAAAAAATTTTAAAGTTAACAATAAACTAACACTAAATTTGGATATTTGAAAGCACATGGACTAAAATGAAATAAGACCTAAAGTACAAGAACTAAAATGATATTTTAATCTTTTTTTCAAAATTAATGAATCTATTAGACATAAAATTGAATTTTGTGTCTAATAAGATAATAAACTTTCAATTTTGTGTCCATACATTCATGATTTTTTTAAAAAAATGTCAAATAAATCAAGGACCTATTAGACACAAAATTGAAAGTTTAGGGAGATATTAGACACAAATTCAAAGTTGAATAATCTATTAGATACTTTTTAAAGTTTAAGGATATATTTGTCACAAACTAAAAAATTCAAAGACCGAATTTATAATTGAACCAAATAAATATAACAATCAAAATTTATTGACTACATTTGTAATTATTTAACCTCATTTTTATTTATTAACCTTTTAAAAAACATAAATTTTATTTGTTAACTTAAGGCATGATCGCGTGATGAAATATTAATATCTCCCCGGCCAAGTGAATAATCTTTTCTTCTAATAATATGTCAATATGCTATGCTAAAAAAAAATGTTGTCCTTATTTAATTTTTCTTAGTTGGAGAAATTTAAAACTTATCTCGTGCTATTCTTATCAACTCCCTATACGCAGGGTATTAAATTTTCGTCGACATGTCGATATTTCCATCGAAATTTCTACATGTTCATGGGTTCGACATCGACGAAGGAAGGAATCGACATTTCTACTATATCGTACAAAATTGACGAAATATTAAAAAAAATAGCAAGAAAATGTAACTTAATGTGAATATAATAATGTAACAAGTATTTTAACTTATTTAAAAAGTGTAAAATGTTCATTTATTAATTTAAATATTTTTTTTGAATTTTTTATTTTTAAAATTTTTCCAGAAATATCCATCGACATCGATATTTTATCGATATTTTTATAAAATTGAGACATCGACATTTTCGTCGACATCGACATTTTAAACCTGGCATGTACCTATTATTGTTAATGTCTTATTGTCTTGTAGCTTTCAAGTAATTTCAAGTGATCTTTTTTTTATTATTTTATTGGTTGAAGGGTTTTAGTTTTAGCCTCTCGACAAACTCTATCACAATCACAAGTTGGTGGTGTGCCAACAATTTTTTTTTAAAACGTGTGCCAACAATTAATATATATATATATATATATATATATATATATATATATATATACACACACACACACACACACATTTGGGATTGTTGATTTTAGATTTCTACCCTATTGAGGTTTTATAACTTCAATTCTACGCCGTAAAAGTGAGGTTAAGTTAATGATAATTAGCGTTTATTCTTTTTTTTGAAGTCGTAGGTTTAAATCTTCATATCTTACATTTGTTGTACTAAAAAAAATCTTTAATTATATGCCATATATCTCTGACTAAAAGTTAGAGGTTCAAATTCTCCACCTTACGTGTTGTTAAATTGAAAAAAAACCTTTAATTTTATGAATACTCTTTTACAGGTTATTGCACCCCATCACAATCTTTTGTTGTTTTATTCAAAAAAAAAAAAAAAATCTTATGGGTTATCGCTGTTTAAAGAAGATTTTATTATGGTCAATATACAATATTTAATTTTCCTATCATGTTTAGGATGATGGTATGCGGGATGACACAATTTTACGTATATTCAATAATGTAGAATTGGTAGCAATAATATATCATGTTGAATAATTTTTTAAAAAAATCTAAAATAATTTAAATTTAAAATCAAATAAAATCTTGCAATTATATCAAAATTTTAAATCATGTTGCATCTAATAAATGGTAAATATGGAAGAAAAATATGAAAAAATTAATAAAATAATCAAATGATATATAATAATAAATATTTAATTGTTACGCTAACCTAAACATAGCTCAACTAATTAAAAAGTATACTTTGAGATCAAAGGTTCGAATTTAAAAAAATTAATCGTGATAAATAATTTTGTTAATATTTTCATATATTTCTTAAACTTTATAGAATAAATCAATTTATTAAAACAATCTCTTTTGAAAACGTGGACATATATTACCTAGGTTTATTTTTAAAAAAAACATTTTTTTTAGTAGAATAAATATGAGGTACGAAGATTTGAACATCCAATCTCAAAGAAAGAAGTTGACGTTGAATGTTGAAAAGAAAATATTTTTATTAGAGATGGGATGGGAGAGGACAAAGAATAAATAATTTGTCGTTCCTCCCAACACCCTATTTTTTCATATTCTCAAAAAACAAAACTCAAAATTTTCGATTCTTAAATTACATATTTATTAACTTTTTAAATAAAATGATGAATTAATTATTAATGATTAAATATTAAATATTTTATTATTATTTTTTCTTAATAAGTAATATAAATAGTAATTAATTCTATAATATATACTATTTTAGTACATTTATTGATAATTTAATGGCAAAGTATACTAAATAGTCGCCAACCTGAGCATAACTCAATTGGTTAAAAACTTATATCTCATCAAAAAAGTTATAGGTTTAAATCCCCACCTCCCATGTTGTTGATTCTCAAAAAAACCTAAGAATTTTAAAAGACTAAAGAACAAAATTGAGAATTATCTAGAAGATTAAAGATCAATTGGTATATTTAGCCTAATCTAACTAATATTTTCATTGTCAAGGTGAGCATAGCTCAACGGTAATTAACATGTACTCTTGACCAAGAGGTCATAGTTTTGAGTTTCCCACCCCAAATGTTATTGAACTAAAAATAAAAAATTAATATTTTCATTAAAAATAAAAAATGATTAGTCTTAATTCTTTAATGAGATTAACCTTTCCTAGTCTCAATTTCGAAGAATAGGGTTGGAACAACGTGTGTATATAAAAAACTATCGGGTCAGAGATGGGGAGGGCACCTCAACCCGCGGAATCCGGCTGTCATCTTTTATATTGGACAACGTAATTCATAGACGAACTTTCTATTTTTGGCAAGTTTTTAATTTAATCCAAAATTCTCAAGAAGAGTATGCATCTAAGTAGTGGAAAGTAAGCATATAACATAATTGAAAAAGGTGATTATATGGGCTTGGAATTGCTTCATTTCAGGAGAACCAACGTCAATAATTTGGAGGCAGAAATGACAGTTCCAAAAGTGACATTTCATAGAACTTTGAATGCATGGACTCAATTACTCACATGCTATGGTCTCCTCTAACTTAATTTCACATATACTTCAGTCCAAAATCTTATCCTTTTTCCTTTCTCTTCTTTACATTTTAGACCCTTTCAAATCTTATCTCTCACTCCTATTAACACTATATATACACTTAAGTTTACAATTTTCTAAACACCATCAAATCAAACTCCAAAAAAAGGAACTTTTACCTCTCTCTCTCTCATTGCAAACTTTTCCCATATGGCTAAGTCTAGAACCATGAAGAAAAAGAATGGTATCAAAGTTGTCGTCGAGAAGCTGCAAAGGAGCCTATCACGAAGTCGAAAACCAATCAATGCGAATAATAATGAGGATTTCGACGAAGTTGTGGACTCGACTGGGGTCCCGGAGGATGTGAAGGAAGGGCATTTTGCGGTGGTGGCGGTGGACGGGGAGGAGCCGAAACGATTTGTGGTTCCGTTGAGTTGTTTGACACATCCTATGTTTTTGAGGCTGTTGGAGCAAGCAGCTGAGGAGTATGGTTTTGATCATGAAGGTGCATTGACAATCCCATGTCAACCAAGTGAGGTTGAGAAGATTTTGGCTGAGCAATGGAGATGCAATTACTTGGGGAACTTTGTGTAAAGCTATCATTCAAAGTTATTGAAACAACTCAAGTCCAGATTAAGGTTTTGTTTTTCTTTTAATTATAGGCTAATGACCCTGGTGCAAATTAAAATAATGGCTGAGTTTTTGTGTTATAATATTTAATTATTAGATTGTGTTTAATCTACAAAATATTATACTATTTTCTCTTTGCATTTTTAGCCTTTATAACATTTTGACTATCATTACCTGTCACAATTTATCCTTGAATTTTAAAACAACTAACAATTAATTTTGTTGATATAAGTGCATAAATTCAACTGATCAAGGTATTATTTATCCCATAAAGGCTGAAAGTTTGAATCCTCCATCGACCATTTATTTGAAATTAAAAAGAATGTAACAATTAAATTTTTAGTGAAACTTTTTAATTAAAAATTTTATCAGAAAACAATCCATACATGAAATATACACAAGAGAATAGTGTTCAGGATCCTCCTACAATTCCAAGATAAAAGGTGGCTCACTTGTTTATTTAACGAGATTTCTAAATTCAAGGAGTCAATGCTTACAGTTTTTCAAACTGCATGGCCGAATTAGGTAAAAAAAAATCGATTTTATCTCTAAACTTGTCTGTTCAATTTTCACCTTAAACATTTAATTTCATAAAATTAGACTCTAAATTTAGATAAATGTTACAGTTTTTACCTTCTGTTCAATATTTCTATTAATTCACCAACTAATTTTAACAAAAAAATAATGTAAAAATTTCTATAAACTCACCAATTTCAATAAAATCAAACTTTGCATAAAATTAAATTTGATTAATGTACAAATTAATTATTGAATAACTTTGTCTAAACTCACAAATTTCAATATAAGTTTAGCTCTAATGTTATTTTTCTTTGAAATCCTACCAATTTTGTACAATACATGTGTTTTATAATTCATGGAGTCCATATGAGAATACTTTTTTAAATGATCTTTCATACGAAAATTTATACGAAAGTAAAAATTACAAATTTTTTTAAAGTTTAAGGTTAAGATTGCAATCCTTATCTAAATTTAAAGTATTTTTTATTAAAAAAAAATTAATATAACTTGTCAAATTTAAAAGAAACCATCGATATTTTCGCCTAAGATTATGTTTGGGTGACCTGATTCCACTTTTACTCGACTTGGAAAAGCCCACAATGACGACGTAATTTTTAAAGTGATATTTTGGAAGTTTGTAGTGATAGAGGAGATATTAAGTTGATACGTCCAAAACTCTCTGTCCATTGGTAGAGACATGTCATTAACAACTTTTTAGATTCTACATTCCTAGCTTGATTTTGAAAGAAATTCATAGAAAAGGATGTATTCTTTAAAAATCTAGATAAAAACAACAAAAAAAAAATATTAAATTTGACTCTAAACTTGTGAGGTTATATCAATTTGGACCATAGACTTACAATTTCATCAAATTGGACCATAAACTTAAACAAGTGTTGCAATTTTTACCCTCGATTCAAATTCCACTAATTCACCCACTAATTTTAACAAAAATAGTGTAAAAATCTTCAAAACTCATTAATTTTAATAAATTAAAGTTTTGCACAAAAAGAAGTTCGACCAATGCACAAATTAACCATTAAATAACTTTGTCAAAATTCATAAATTTCAACAAAAACATTTAGCTCTAATATTGTTTTTCTCTAAAATTTCATCATTTTCATATCATACATATACTTTATAATTCATTGAATGCATAAGAGAAAACTTCTTTTAACGATGTTTGGAATTGTTGTTGCCAAACTTTTGACAGGATAAATCTCACTTGACCTCCACGTGACAACGACGGTGAATTTGTATTCTTGGGAGAAGGACGCGGCCAGCAAGACAAGGAAAACTTGGACACCGGTGTGGTGTAGGCCACACAGGTTCCGATGCTTAAGTTAGAGAGAGTTTTGAGAGAATTTAGGAGTTCTATGAGAGTGTTGTAGGCTAGAATGAATTTACCTTGCTCTCCCCTCAAGAGAAAGCTTAAATAGCTTCCTTCCTAAGGTTTTTCATGGGTTTCCATCTTCGAACGGGGAAAAGAAAGATCGAATTAGGCTGGACTGAGGGCACACTGGGCATGAGGGACAGAGGCAAGGCCCAAATTGGGCTCTGCCAAATTGGTTGACCTTGGCCGGGCCGACAGTAGGCTTGGGCCGAAGCCCAAGCCCGTTTCTTCTCCCTCTCATTTTGGGTCGATCCCCTGTCGATTTCGGTCTGTTTTGAGTTCGTATTGGGATTATTTCCTCGTTTGGCCCTTCGTTGCAGCCTTTTAGCCAACTCATTCTTGTTGGTCCAATTTCACCCATAACAGGAATGAGAACTTATTAAAGGGTTAAAATTGCAATACTTTTTAAAGTTTGAGGTTAAGATTGCAACACTTATCGAAGTTTGAGGTGAAATTTGATGAAATTGAAAATTTAGGGTTCAATTTGATACATCTTAACAAATTTAGGGGTTAAAACTTAAAATTGATTTTTTTTGGTGAAAACAAGGTTAATCTAATTATTAATTTTTTGAAACGTTAAGAACCAAAGATCCTTTTTTCCTTGCATGATAGTTTGGAAGTACAAGTTGCATTGAATAAATAATCTCATTTGTCATAAACACATCACCCACAAATATCATAGAGAGAGAAATCACTCAATCGGTATTACTGGTTCTGTTATTGTCAACTAACAAATCTGTTATTAATCCTTTAAGCCAAAGAACCTCCTTAATTGAATATGTGAGAGCTATATTCTCTAATTTGGTCGGGAATTTGTTTCAAAAAAAAAATTGGTCGGGAACCACAGTAGATTGGAGAGAAAGACCCCAACTTGCAATATTTCTAAGGAGTTTAAATATTGAATTTCTATCTTGTCTAAGGGCCTGTTTAGATTGTCGATGAAAGAAAATATGTTTTTTAAAAATGCATTTTCTTGTAAACATTTTTTCTTTTATAAAAACAGTTTAAAATTAAAATACTCATATGTTTGGTTACATTTTTTCAAAAGTGTTTTTATACACAAATTTGTTTGGTTTGCTCTACACTCAAAATACTTTTATAAATGTCAAATTACTATAAAAGACGACCATTAAACACTATGAACTAATAACTTCAAATTTGTATTCAAAACACTATGATTGGCCATGGTGATCGGTCGAGTGGTCGTCGGTGGTGAGATGGTAGTGGACGGAGGTGAAATCCAAATGGTCACCAATGTCGAGGTAGCGATGGACGACAACAGTCATCGGTGGTGGTTGCTGGCGACGACGACGACGTGGCAATGGATAGTGGAAGAATCCAGTGGTCGTCGATGGTGGTTGCCGGCGACAGCGCAGTCACCAGCAATCAGGTGATAGTGAATGGCAAAAAAATTCGGTGGTCGCCGGTGATGGGCGGTGGCAGCCATGGGGAAGTGAAGGTAGTGTGAGTGTATTTTGGTCATTTTTATATATCATAAAAATTTATAAGGAATTTCCAATTAAACACTTAAAACATATTTTCTAAAATTTGGATTCAAGTGTTTCACTCAAAATAGCTTAATTCTCAAACTCACTTTTAAAAAAGTCATTTTTAGTGGTTGTTAAACACTACAAATCTTATGAAAATGATCTTTTTTCAAAATTAAACACTTGAAAAGTTAATCCAAATACAACCTAAATTTGTAGCAAAATCAACATAAAAAAAATTTACTAAACATTTTGTCTCAACTTTCTCTATTGTGTAAATCAATCCACAATCAATGCTGCCTTTGGTGTAGCTTCCCCAATATAGCTTTGGAAAAGTTGACATGTTGTGCTAAAGGGAACTTCACAATTTTAGTCATATCAAATTGATACCTCATGTAATGACCCAACTTCTTAAACTAGAATTCTAAGAGTCGCTACTACATGCATGCGAAACATGGACTTTTGAAAGTAAAGCGAAAGCTCAAGTAAACCAAAACAAGACATTTCTTTATTACAAAACTGATCGAAATTCAAGATACTTTGAACTCGAGATCTCAATAAACATTTATTTACAAAACTTAATGAATAAAGAGTATTTAAATAAATACAATACAAAGAGTTAAAAGAGTGGAGCATAAAACATGAACTAGGAATTTCTAAGATCCTAAGAAGCTCTGGTTTGACATTGTCTCGATACCCTTACAAATTGAACACCCTCGCCACATGCCTCGTAAGTCATGTATCATCTAAAAAGAAAATAATGTTAGCAAGGATGAGTATAAAAATATACTCAGTAAGAAGCTCCACTTTAGGGCTGAAACTGCAAATAATTAAAACATGATACTAAATCAGGTGAGATCCTGACTAACTTGTTCATTTGTATACTGATACATAAGGGTTTTAACGAAAAATATGAAAACATTCTGTCTAACTGATTTACACTAAAGTGTTCTGAAATATTAAGAACCTCATATGAGAACATGAGTACATTTTGTCTAAGTACACAATTAACCTATCCCCAAAATTAAACCAACTATGGTGCCTGTGTGGGTCAATTCTGTAAGGCCAAGCGCCACTAAAGGTTAGTTGGCGACCCTTTAGTGGTACTAAACCTATCCCAACACAGTACCTCATGAAAAAGTGTGTTTGACCAACTATGGTGTCTATGTGGGTCAGTCCTATAAGATCAAGCATTAAAGGTGTACTTGGGTCAGGTTGGTTGAGTTTTTTGGACCAATCCAAAAATTCGGGTTGGTCAATTCTCCAACCCAATCAACCCTATTCATGAGAGCAACCCAACCTAACCCAACCCATATATTTTCGGGTTGGATTGGGTTGGGTCACTGGGTTGTTTTAAAATCAAACCTATCCTAGAACACCCCACTATGCTTTTGGAAGTGGTTTTAAGAAAAAAGATAAAAAGCATTTTAGAAACAATATTTACCATGAGTTTCTTCCCTACTAAGTCAAAGTGCATGGATAATCATAAATTAAACCTATTTTAGAACATCAAATCAAACATTGTTTCATCATCAATGATGCCAAAAGACATAAATTAAAAAAAGAAATATTGCAATCGACAGAGAAGAATTTATACGAAGTAAGTTTATTGATTGCACAAATTAGATTAAAGGTAGTTAACAAAAAGGATTAAAGGCCAAACAAACAATGAAATATAGAGTAGAAGAAATAGAAGTATCTTATTCTGATAGGATTAGATAAAAAAAAAAAACATCGCCAACGATAGAGTAGTTATGCAAGAGGCGATGGTGACCAACGAGGCGACGTGTGAAGCTGTTATCCTGACGTGATTAGGAACGTGATGTTGAACATTGGAGATACTTAGATCTACAATCATGGCGTGGCTAGTAGATTAGAGAAAGAAGAATGTGAGGAAGAAGTGACTCACGAGAAGTGCAACAAAAGATGAACGACAGAACGGTCAAAGACAAATAGTGGAGACGTAGCGGAGGACAAACGACAGCAGTGTGGTGGAGGACGAACGATGATAGCGCGGTGCAGGACGAACGACGATGGTGCAGTACTGGGAAAACGAGTAAGGTGACGGAGGACAAATGACAAGCGAGCAAGATGGACGGGAGAGAGATGGAATAGAGAGGGACTATTCAGTGTGACTGCTGAAATGAAGAGGGATGAAGACCTAAAATCTTATATATATATATATTTGCACTAAAAATCGGTTCAGTTCTGGTTGAGCTGAAAATTTAGTTTCTGAACCCACGAACGAATCGAACCGAACCGGTTGGTTCTTGAAATTTTCAACCCAGCTCAAACCAAAAATTTGTCTAACCCAACCAACCATTATGATTCAAGTTTAGTTCGTTGGGTTTCACGGGTTGTTAGATTCAAGCACCACTAGAGGTTAGTTGGCGACCCTTTAATGGAGCTAGAACTCTCCCAACATAGTACCTCATGGAAATCACACTCACTAAATATAGAGGGGGGCTACCCCCAGGCTGTACCAATTATGGTGCCTATGTGGGTCAGTCCTATAAGGAAAAACACCATTAGAGGTTAGTTGGTGACCTTCTAGTAGAGCTAGGCCTATCCTAGAATAGTACCTCATGAAAACATACATGTAACATACATGAAACATACAGGACATGGGGAAGGTGATTGTCACTAACATACATGAATCTTAAGTATAATCATTCATCTAACTAAGGCCCTCTAAACATGTTAGAGATCGTACATTCATAACTAGGCCAATTCTAGTCTCCAGACCCCTCTAATTATCATGCAAAAATACATAGTTAAGAAAACCTCATACTTGGAAAAAATTACTGAGCAGATCATCCAATAAGCCAACATGCTTGAACACATACTTAAGAGTAATCCTAATCATAGTTGTACATGCATTCCAATTTACACATGTTCCATATCCAAGACTTTAAAGTTGATCCAATTTGGCTACTTACCACTTAAGCAAAAACAATTAAGCAATTTCAATAAGTCCAAACTCCTCTTAGAAATTCATTGCACCACCTAGAACAATAACTAAGGACAATCAATAACTTCGTTGCTTATAAATTAGGCTTAAGTCACAAAGCTAAATCCACCCAAATAAACCTTTACTTCCGTAGTCGCCCTTAAGCCTCTCTTTACAAAATTCACAACTGTCCAAAAAGAGTTGCAAAGCAATTAGACCCCAAAACTACACATTGGAGAATTTTCTCTAGACCTCTTCCTCTCCAATCCCTTGTAGATTTTTTTTCAAGAGGCTCCCACAAGTCTTGGTCCTGTGCTCGAGTCATAGCCCGGAAGACTTTATGGAGGAGATAAAGATCCGCTAGAAATATCTCCATATTTATTCCAAGTAAGTTTGCTTAATCTTATTTTTTTAATTTAATTTTAAATAAAATCAAAGGCGATCCAATGTTTCTATTACAGAGTGAAATGTTCATTCCTTCAAAATACAAGAACAGTAAAATAAAAATACTCTTCTTGACTCATTTAACATACACGATATAATTATCAAATTCACTTCATTTTGAAACCACATTTAACTATAAAGTCGTCAAAACGTTTGTACCATTCTCTTTGGAACTGCTTTAAATCATAGAGAAACTTCATTAAGTGACAAATTAAGTGATCTTTACTCTTTTCAACAAAACTATTTGGTTATTTCATACATATATTTTCTTCAAACTCACCCTGAAGAAATATCATAGTTACATCCATTTGATCCAATTCGAGATTGAAATGTGTAACCAAAGAGAGAAGAACACGTATTGAGGAATGTCTCATCACATGAGAAAAAAACGTCATGTAATCTACTTCATAGTCTTGTGTAAACCTATTGTGTGTCTAGTGTGTTGTAAATTAGTATGGTTTTAAAGATGGGGATATGCAATTAAAGCTATTGGGTACACAAGATTGAATTGAAATTAATCACAAGTACACAGTTAAATACAGTGGAGAGTAATTCAAAGTCGTATCCATGGAAAAAAAGGATTATTTACCTATGTTACAACAAAGTTCTTTTTACGACAGGAATGATAAGAAGTGCAAAAATATGTTGGTGGTTTTTGTTAACTAATGCAAGAAATATAAAGAAAAACATGTAAAAGCATGCTTTAAGAAAAACAAATGAGAGAAGAAGACTTGACTTTCAGAATCCCCTTACATAATGTTGCAAGCAACACTACTCTAGCACTCCTTATAGCCTAGCTACTTCCCTCGATTTAAATTTGGGTTTACTCTTCTTCACTTATAAACTCTCTCAAGCTCTAGCAAAAGGGTTCCTTATACTCAAATTAATTAAAGAAAGATTTAAGTGCATACCCCATCGATTTTACGAGTGAGTACTCTATCTCTAAAGCTAATCTAGTGAAGCTACTACTCCATTCTCACACTGTTTAACTTGTTCCACAAAACCCAGCCCTCTCATTATTTTCTATTTGTAACCTCACTCGAATGGCCAATTGGATCAAGATTTTAAGAAGTAAAACCAATTGAGCAGAATACAACATTTTAACTCTTTATGGCATTGACTACTCTGCAATGAAGGGTGATTCTGACTTCAAACGTGAGTGTAGCAGGTCGCGCAGCCACCAACCATTTTTTTCAAAGAGCTAGACAATTTGTTCTCTCTTCTCCTTTTTCAACCACCGTGTACTGAGAATAAGTAGCATGGTTTCTTTTCTTGCTTTTCGTTCTTATTTTTCTATTCTGTCTGTTGGCTCTACCTTGAATTCAAGGCTAATCTTCTATTTATATTCCTTTCTTTCCTCAAATCACAAGGCGTCACGTCATCATTAGGTAAAAAACAAACCCCATTCTCTTTTCGTCCTTAGATATTTTTGCCACCTTAATTTTTGACCTTAGATTCACTCACGTTGCTTTAAAATTGACTACAACATCTCTTTTCATTGTATCTTGCAATAAGAACTCATAAGAGTTATACTACAACAATCACATAATTCAACACAAAAGAGAGATATATCTTGCTTTAGGCGATAAAAATCTAAATGTTGTAGTAATGCAGTAAATCATAATGCACACATAGACAAAAGGATAATTCATAATAATAGATGTGTACTTGATGTTTTCTTTTCTAAATTAGACAAGAAATACGTAAGAATTGGATCTCTAACTCGTTATTCACGAGTTATCAAAACTCTTTTGCTACGAACCTAGCCTTGTCTCTAGGTTTAGTTGGATTTCTCCGAGATACTTGGTTTAAGCTCATAAATCCATTTACAGTCTATTAATTTATGATCACTTGGCATCTGAGTTAATTCCCATGTCCCATTCTTATGCAAAGAAATCCTTTTCTCTGTCATACCTAGATACCACTAAGTACTATTATCTAATTGTATAGCTTCTGGAAAGGTTTTTT
The DNA here is from genome assembly GCA_033996785.1 of Trichosanthes truncata. Taxonomy (NCBI): domain Eukaryota; kingdom Viridiplantae; phylum Streptophyta; class Magnoliopsida; order Cucurbitales; family Cucurbitaceae; genus Trichosanthes; species Trichosanthes truncata. The sequence goes on from JAWPNB010000004.1 coordinate 8,489,028, forward strand.
TTTTTTTTTTTTTTAATCATATCTACTTGGAGGCCTAGTTACTCTTCTTTTCCAATCTATGGTTAAATAATAATTAGACAAGGTTTTAATTAATATGCTCACATTTTCTAATGATGGTTATCCTTCCTCAAATTGAATTTGTGCTAGAAATTCCATTTTTAGAACATTTATAGGCTCCATAACTTGTTCTTGCACTAACAGATTGATCCTTTCTGCTTCAAAAATTTGTAAGCTTTCAAGTTCTATTTCAAAAGAGTTAGAAACTGTCACGTCTTTGCCACTATTATTAAGATTTCTAGTTGATTCCCAAGGCATGTCCAACCCATTAAACTTAACATCATGACTAATGATGCATCTGCCTTCTCTAGGTTGAAGTTACCAGAATTTGTATCCTTTACCTCCATAGGATACCAAAGGAAAATACATTCTTGTACAAGTGCCTAAACCAGAAGTCGAGTCAATGACTTTGGTTTTTCAAACACATAACCGAACCAATATCCAATTAAATGAAGAACCAATGGATTCAATTTTCTTTGATTCAAAATTTTCTTGGTTTGGGCCTTATTGGGCTTTCTTGAGAGAGGGAAGTTGTAAAAGGGATATTAGCGGGTGCATCAACGATGATCGACAAGTGAGAGAAGGAGATCAAAAGATGAGAAAAACTTCAATTTTTATATAAATTAATAATTTTTAGCAGCAACAAGGAAGAAGAATTCAGTTTTTCATTAATTGTAAGGTAGCTACTCTAGTCAGGTTTTCATTAATTATAAGGTAGCTACTCCAACTAATTTCAATGAGGAGACTAATTTACATTTAACTTTTTTATACAAATAATTATAATTTTATAATAAATATATAAACAAAATAGTTATTTAAATTTGTCAATAATTTAAAAAATAGATTATAAGATTAATAAAATTGTTGTACTAAAAAAAACCTATTTGAATCGACAGAGTGAGAAAGGAGAAAAATCTACATGTGAAGAAGATATAGCTTTGATGAAGTTGCCAACTAATTAGCGTGACAAAAACAATGGAAAGAAATATTGAGGGAGATATAGCGTTGGTGGAGTAAGAGAGAGAGTTGTAGAAAGGGAAATACAACACCAATTAATAGAGATAATTTTCTACTTTGTCGCCCATGCGAGGAGGAGGATAGAGAATGAGGGTTAATTGAAATTATAGGGTTTTGTTTCTTATATATAGAGATTTGGTTCGGTTTGAGGTTCCTCAATTTGGTACATATTCTAAACTCCCACTAGTAGAGTGTATGCCTCTAGAGAACTTAACTCTTGTAGCCTTTTCTAAGATGCAATGTTCACAAAAAGGTAAGTAGCACTTGTTTATGTAGTTCATGTAATCTTTTTTGTCTACATGAGCTAAATGTTTGTGCTAAAAAACAATTTCATTGTTATTATGTCTTATATCACATTTGCACACTACTGCGATTTGGCTTAACTACCTTGCAACACCTATAGCCCAATTTTTAAAATACCTCTCATTTTGAATAGAGATCCTTTAAATATCTTGAGCACTCCATTCCAAGACTCATAATCGTATCCATTCTTATACAACTGGCCAAGAGATATTAAATTTCTCTTTAAGTAAGGTACAAACCTTACTGCTGTCGAGATCTTCTCCATACCACCATCTACTTCTTGAACCTCTAGAAAGTAATGTTTGAAAGCGGTCATGTGGTAAGAGAAACCAGAATAAAGAATACATTCTTCATTTAAAGCAAATTATGAAACTGTTAAGACCTCTGTCGAGTCATAGCCCGTGTTGAAGTCTGCACAGTCTCCCAAGGGGTCTCTCATTCCACGAGGTTCCCACTTTTCATTTCTCACCTTCTCTCTTCACGCATGCTCTCTTCTGTCTCTCTCTTTCTTCGAGGTTTGCTTTCTTATCCGATTCTTCATCCCTTCATCTTCTCCGATTTTTCTTCCCTTCATCTTTTCTGATCTTCTGTCGTACTATCGTCCTTTGCTTTGGTTTTTTTTTTGTTGAACATCTGAAATCGAGAAGCCCCAAATCAAATCTTTGACCAAGATCTGAAACCCTAGTCGTAGTCTCTCCACCCCTGCATGTCATTTCCCTTAACTAACGATCTCGAAACTATGGTTGTTGATCATTTTTTGTTTTTTGTTTTTCAGATCTGAAACCCTAACCTACTCCCTTTGTCGCTTCACCTGTGAGATTAGCCCTTGTCACTCTTGTTTCTATTTCATCATCCACACCAGTTTCCTCTCAATTGATGCTTGTTCTTGTGAGTTTTCATGCTCCATCTGAGCAAAAATGGCAAGAAAGTGCTTGGTAGAGGATGTCGACACGTCTTGGAGCCTGGTGGGGGGAGCTTTCCTCAATGAGGTTTGTTTTCGTTTCCCTCAAGGTCGATGATGAGCCTATTTTTTTTTTTTATTTCTTGTATTCTGAAGGCCGATGATGAGCATTATTTGTTTGTAATATCTTTTTTGGAATTCTGAAGGTTGATGATGAGCACTGATTTTTTTTTTTTAAATGAGGTTCTTTGTATTGAGAAGATTGATGATGAACACATTGTTTTAAATGGATTAATTTGAAGGTCGATGATAAGCACTGATAATTTTTTTTAATGTACTTCTCTGTATTTTTTTTCATGTTCTTTTATTTCTAACCCTCACTTCATTTTTTTTTTTTTTTTTTTTTATGTTTTCCATTCTTTTTCTATGTTTCTGACCTTCAGTTCATAAGTTTTTTTTCCTTTTAGATTCTTCTTCTCTGTGTCTCACCCTCAATTCATAATTTTGTTTTACCTTTTCGATACTTTTTCTCTATTTCTCACCCTCAATTCCTAATTTTATTTTATATTTTTCATCCCAATTTCTATGATTTCTTCACTGTGTTTTCCTCAGTCTATTTCGTTCAAATTACATACCCTATTGTTACACCTTTTACTCTAAAATTTTATTCTAATGTATGAAATCGTGTATTTGAGGCCTAGTTTAATATCCCTTTCATTTTGATGGATGAAATCGTGTATTTCTGAGGCAAAGTTTAATATACCATATTTTGATGGATGAATCTTGAATCCCTGAGGCCAAGTTTAATATACAATGCTTTCTTTTCATTAATGAAACCAACCCTCCAAAATTTTGTTTGGTTCGGATGTGTTAATTTTACAACAACTCTCTCTGTTTATGGTTTAATGGTGTTTTAAATGCCCTCATAGATGTTGTTGTTACAATAGTATGCTGTGACATTTGGTTTAAATGTCCTGGTGTGTATTAAATGCTACTTTTATTTCTTACGTGCATCTCTAAGGCCAAGTTTAATTTTGGATGTGTGTTAGGTTGGTGTTGTATTTAACTCTACTTTCATTTCAATCTCTTCTAATTAATGGTGGTGGGTACCATAAGTGCACCCAACTACCTTTCTAAGCATTGCTATTTTATTAAATGAATGTCATTTACTCTATATATACACAATATCACACATTAGGACTCTTTTGAGTACAACTCCACAACCTCAACACCTCCTATAGTTTGTGGGTACTTTCTTTTCCCTTCATTCTCTCTTTTATATGTATAATGCATTTGTTTTGGTCATGTATTTTATGATAATTCAAATGTTACAGTACTTTGTTCATTCCCAGCCACACATCCCTTTGACCTGAACTTTGTAACTAAGGTGCTCGTTCCTTCTTCATTTCTTTCATATCTTTATGATGTAAGTTTATATTGTCATACTAATCTAGTTTTTACTTGTACTATTTGCAGGGTACGATCACCTATATCATAGATCTTAGTTCGAGATTCACAATTTTTTTATTTACAATGTCTATCATATTGGTACTACTTGTTCGTTCTGTAAATTACTCACATTGTTCTTTATACATTAGTCGTGAACATTCTTTTTATTGAGTGATTAATACATTATTTTTTTCATGTGTTGGCATTTTTTTCCAATAGTGTAATGTTAGCAATAGCATAAAGGGGCTGTTTGGGGCACTGAGTGGGTTATAATAACATGGGTTATTATAGTCTGTGGGTTATAATAGTATGTGAAATAATATAATATTGTTTAAAATGCAGAGTTGTTTAGTCTGAGGTTATAATAGTCTGTGTTTGGGGTGCAGAGTATTCCACGGGTTATTATAACACAGGTTATTATAACCCTTGCCCCAAACAGCCCCAAAGTGATTATTTGTAATTTATCGTGGTACATACACGTAGCCAAACTATTAGATGAAATAAATTCAATATTGAGATAGTTAAAAAAATAAGCTCACTGTTTAAAAAATGAAATAAACTCATTGTTTTTTTCTTACTAAAAAAAGTGATTATCCAAAAAAAAATTAAAATTAAAATGTCAATCTTTCAAAAAAGAGTTCAGTGTTAAAAAAAAAAAATGTTTGAAAACTATGGTCCTAATAATCATCTATTAAATTATTTGTGAACCAAAACTAGTTTTTTTAAGAAAGATTTGTTTCAATTAAAATTTGTGGACAATAGTAAAAAGAAGTTTTTGTAAACCAATTTTTGTCAACCAATTTTTTTTAAAAGAAGTGACCGTTTATAAAATTTGTGTCAACAAATTTTTGTATAAAAAAGAAGGAAAAAAATAAAAAAATTCTTGTTTTTTGTCAAAAAAAAAGTGTATTTTATAAGTTGAATTGAAATTCAATTCTTAAATCCTAAACAAAATTACCATAACTCCAAACCCCCTAAACTACCCTAAACCCTAGAAATCCTAAACCACTAACCCCTAAATTACCCTATACCACTAAAATATCCTAACCTCTAAAATACCCTAAACCACTAAAATACCCTAAATCCTAAACCCCTACAATACCCTAAACTACTCAAAATACCCTAACCCCTAAAATACCCTAAACCACTAATCACTAAAATACCCTAAACCACTAAAACCCCTAAAATACCCCTAAAATACCCTACACCACTAAAACCTCTAAAATACCCTAAACCACTAAAATACCCTAAACCCTAACCCCTAAAATACCCTAAACCATAGACCTCTAAAATACCCTAAACCCTAAAATACCCTAAAACCCTAAACCCTAACCCTTAAAATACCCAAAACTCTAGACTTCTAAAATACCCTAAACCGTAAAATCCTAAACCCTAAACCCTTAAACCTTTGCAAAAGCATAATATAATCATGGACAGTAGTTCGATATCATGCCACTATTGATAGAGCTTATAGTGGGATGATCATAATGAATATCATGTTAATGACTTATAGCAGTTCTAAGTGAAACCCATGAGATATATAATAATGGATGGAAATGAATAACAAATGACAACTTCTGTGTTTCAGGAAACAAATATTCGTGCTTCCATCATAATTTGGATACCCATGAACTAATCACCATTTTGTCAGTCATTTCAGCCACCCAACGTCAAACATTACTATTGTTAGAACTTCTATTTAATGACCATCGTAGGATAGAACACCAATCGCCATATCTTAGACATCAAATTAGGCAACTAACTTTCTTTCGCATGATCTACGAAAGTGACATGGGTTTTCGCAAGAGTATGACGATGGATAGAAGATGTTTTGTAAGGAATAATCTAATTAAACCCAAGCGGAAGCGTAGGAATCGGTTTGAGTTTATTTAGAATTAAATAATAATATTATGGTTAAGCATAACATACCTTGAAAATATGGAGAATCTTCTAGTGGATCTTTATCTCTTCCACAAAGTCTTCCTAGCTAGACTTGAACACAACACCAAGGCTTGTGGGAGTCTCTTGAAAGAAAATCCACAAAGGATTAAAGAGGAAAGGGTCTAGAGAGAATTCTCTAATTCTCTCTATTGAGGAGATGTGTGTTGTGTCTAATGGTTCAACCCAAAGGTCCTATTTATAGAGACCAAGGGAAAATATGTCATAATTAAAATATTATATTTTAATATCTAATATATTAAAATATATTTTATATTTATTTGAATCTCATTCAAATCTCCTATGATATTTATTTATTTGAATCTTATTCAAATTCTATAAATATCTTTTATTTAATATATCAAATATATATTAATTATTTTAATATTTAATGTAACAAATACAATAAATATATTTTCCTCTTTTATATTTAATATATATAATATATTAAATATTAATTTGAACACTTCAAATTAAATATTAAATTTGAACATTTCAAATTTTAATATTTAATGTATCAAATACATTAAATATATTTTCCTCTTTTATATTAAATATATTAAATATTAATTTGAACACTTCAAATTAATATTAATTTGAACATTTCAAAATTTTCTTTCAACTAAATTGATCTTTTAGTGTTACTATGAGTTAGCAATGGGACCTTATGGACCTACAAATTATAATCTCCAATGATACAAAATTAATTAATTTTCATTCATTAACTATAGGTCACTCCACTATAGACCTAGAGTTGCACTCGTATGCACTATAGGATAAGTTGTGTCCATAGATATAATCATTACATGCAAGTCGATCATTCACGAGTTGTTCGTAATTACGGCTGGGTCAAAAGTCCGTTTTACCCCTATAATTACATCTTGCACCTTAAGTACCACTAATTCTCTAATGAACAATCTGTTTATAATCTAATTATAAACTAAGTCCCTCTCGGGCCAATGAGAGGGTGGGGCCAATGAGTGAATTCTATCTTGTGAGATTATGTTTCTAGCTCCCTATTTGGTCAAGTCCCCCAAATGGTAGACATATTGAATCGGCTATAAAAGCCACTATCACCCATGCAAATCAAAGGACAAGCCTTCACAGGTAGGAGTTCATAACTCACTCAGGATTAAGATCGAGTCGCATATGATCATCCTGATGAAATATTAATCTTCTCAATTAACGAATTTATAAAGAGAGATTAAATATTTCGTGGTTCAGTTTTATACAAACTCATTGTATAAGATACCCCCACTCACATGTCTCCACATGAATGATTTGAATCAAATCATTTGTAACTATTACTAAGTGGGTCGTATCAATAATGTTACCAGGATAAGGCACCGAACCTTATCCATATATGACTCTTTAGGTTATTTCTTGAATATGATCCTCCTGTATGTCAACCACATGCTATTCAAGATTACACTAATAACCTTGGATTTTTCATATAATGGATAATATTATATTGCAAATAAAATAATCAAAATTATTATTAATTAATAAATAATTAATTAATTACGAGGCTTTAGGGCATAAATTCCAACAGTTTTACCATCCTCTATAGTATATTGAGAACAACAGGCGTTTAGTAGGGACAGAATATGTAGATGTCGAAGAGATGGTCGCAATGTTCTTGCACATCCTAGCCCACGATGTTAAGAATCAAAAAATACGTACATAGTTCGCAAGGTCCGTGATAGGACCAACATAGTTCTATATTTTAATTTCATACTTAAATCATGTTAGTTTTGAGGTTTTAATGTAATTAATTGATCATTTTGTAGGGATTTGAGCATAAGGCATGTTCCGAGAGATTCTACGTTGAATCACGATTCCAACGCATCAAACCAGAGGTCATTCGGACACCTGAACGAAAAGTTAGAGCAGAAATAAGCAGTGCTGCGCTCTGGGTAGAGTCTAGACGCTGTACAGAGCGTTTAGACGCTATCGGCAGTTCCCTGAAGCCTCCCTCAATGCTGTGGAGAGCCCTTGTGACGCTGGAAACGTCTAGACGCTGTCCAGAGTGTCTAGACGCTCCGTCGATTCCTATATATAGATTTTTTTCATCCTCTAGGTCATTGGTCTCCGATTTTCAACCGTCAAAAGACCAATTTAGGCTTTCTCCACTCTGTTTTTCAGTAGTTTAGGATAGATTAGGAGTTTTTTTTTCATCAAACCTCGGTGTCAAGTTACATCATCACGATGAGCGGCTAAGGTAAGTGTTCCAATTCATAGGTTGGTGTAGCCAATTGCAATGTTGTGAGGCTTGTATTTTAATGTAGTTTTCTTTCAATTGCAAGTATTTTTTTATTCCCATGTTAATTTTATAAGTATGTATTTTGATTGAATTGACGCCTTAATCACTCTACATGTTTTATTGCTAATCATGATCGTGATCCGTAATTGTCATGTTGAATGAACCGGTAGCATTAGGATTATCACATGTGTATGTTTTATGGGTTTCCATATTACATGGCTTGCATGTTTAATTCTAGGAATTAAAGAAGCTTCTTAATTAGGTGAAATTTGTTTTACCTGATTGGTTGTCTTGGTCATTCCAAAGTTTGTAATGCCTGTATCTAAATAATTTGAAGCGGTTTTGTAAAAAATTGTTTAGGTAATTAGCGTTAACTTGACGTTCGTTAGAGTTAACGATTTTAGGGAATTTGCACTTTTTGGGGTTTCCTAATAAGTTGACCAAGTACTTGCATTGTTAAGTTTAAATATTTTGAATGCCTATGATAAATGTTTGCAATTGGATAAAACCGTACTTGTGAATTGGATTTTGGTAACATTTGATCTATCTCTATTTTTATTGTTTATGTTTTATTTTATTTATAAAAACACAAAACCCCCCTTTTATTAATTGCTTTCTCCTTTGCAAATTTAACTTGAGAAATAAATATTCGGTTCCCTGAGATCGACCTGGTCCACTCAATGCTACAAGTAGCTTAGGATCGGTTTATAAATTTTAATTTGACGAGCCCTCGACAAGCTCGCTTCAAATTTGGCGCCGTTGTCGGGGAACCACTATTAGTTTCTCTTTGTTAAATTTGCTCTAAAAAAACAAAAAAAAAATCTTTTGTATTTTTTTTTTTTTATGTGTTCTTTAAATGGCAGATTATTCTCAGCACTACTGGACAAATGGTGGAGCTTCCTCGTATGTTGATAAGGTTAGTGAGCTCAAAAATCAAATTTCTGAATTAACCTCTGTTATTCTTCAAGTGGCTGTAGGGAGGCTTCAAGCAGTGGAGACATGTAGATTATGCTCCCTTCAAGGACACCCCACCGGAGCATGCCCTCAACTACAATGGAACTTTGTGCCAAATGCTTACACCTTGGAAGAATTTTCTGGTCATCAAGTGAACTACGAGTCTTACAATCCCTATCTTGAATGGGATCAATCTAGCTTTGGCTATGGATACCAAGATGAGCAGCTGAATCAGTATTATCAAACTTCAGACTCAGGTATGTCTTTAGAGACTTTAGTGCATGAACTTGCTAATACCACTCTCCAGTTTCAGCAGGGAAATCTCCAGTTTCAGTTGGAAAATATTAATTTTCAAGAGGAAATGCGAGCTGGGATGCGAAGCCTTGGTGATCAAATTACTCAGCTAGCTGATTCAGTGAGGAGACTGGAGAGTGTACAGAAGCAACACTCTTTTGACACCATTGAGGAAATATTTTGTGCGGAAATCGACACAGACAGTGATGAGGAAGTTTTGAATTTCGAGCCATGCCAAGAACAGGTAATTTGTGAGGTTAAGGAGGAGTCAGAGCTTACACCCAACGAGGAGATTCAGGTCATAAAGTTGGAGGCTGAAAAGACTTCACCTGTTCTATTCCCTTGCATCTCTCTTGATTTTGAATTGCCTTTTCTTTATGCTCACGAGTTTGTAGAGTCCTTTATTTCTTTTGAGTCTGTTGAGTCAGTTGAGTCTTACTTTTTTCCTTTCATTCCTTATATAAAAAATAGAAAAAATAATGATCTGTCGGTACCTTTGAGAAACAGGAAAGCCTTCTAAACTTGGAATGTTACATTGATTCAAGCAAGAAGGGACCGAAGAAAGTAGAAGAATTTTACATACCTTGACACGTGCCACACGGCAAGTCAAGCAATCAACTATAAAAATTTGCGCTTCCTGGATGCAGCCAAGCTTGAAAATTTAGTTGCTTTCTTTTATTGCTTTCTGTTTTTGTTTTTCCTAGCTTAGCTTGTTTTGCGTGGTTTTGTAGGTAACAAATTGACCTTTGAGTAGAAGAATTATCATTCTTGGAGGTTTCCACTGCGTCACCACCCACCTACGTGCTGAGTGTTCATGGGAGGTTTTCTGTTCCCCTTTCTTTTTGTCCTTTCATTTTCACTGATTTTTGTACATTGAGGACAATGTAGAATTTAGGTTTGGGGGTGGAGGTTATTATTGTGCTTTGATGATGTGTTTATGTCACACCCCGCCCCATATTAACTCTACCAAACCTAGGACGAGCTGTGATGGCAGTAGACCCCAAATGTGCAATGGAATCTATTGCCAAGTCTTTATCTCTTTCTCATTATCTATCTTTAACTATGGATATCCCATAAACAGCACAGTAAAAAAAAAATTTCTCTTTACTTACACTAGATGATATGCAATGACTTGATAAGACTGGTGGCAAATTCTGATTAGCTAACTCTGATTGAAACTCAAGAGCAACCTGGTGGAAAATTAAAAACAAAAGAATGAGTTAAAAAGCCCAGTGAATGGTAAGTCAATAAGAAAAATTAACTTTCAGGAAAATCTCTTTAGATGGAAAACATAATTCAAACTCTATAAAAAAATATATATAAATCATGAAAGTTTTTAAACTTCTCAAGATCATAAAAATAGAGTGAAATTTGTAGCAAGGTCACTGTTACGAAATCTTTTAGAAACATAAGCTGCACAAACCAAGATTTCAACTCTTGGAAACAACAACTCTTTAAATAATAACTCTTGAAACATAAATACGGCCAATAAAAACGAGTATAAAGAAATCTCATAATTTCAACTCTTGAAATGTAAGCATAAGCTCTAATCACTAAATTTGTACCCAAAACTCTGTCATACTGGCGTAGAGTAATCTCCATATGCACAGCAGAGCAATCTCTATCATACGTGCACGCAGAGTAAACTCTATCATCTGTAATGCTTCAAGACCAAGATTTGGACCAGGATTCGGAATTCGGATTTGGCACCTAATGGCCCCGGCATTCTCCTGCATCCCATGCGGCCTGAGCACGCAAGCATACTATGGAAACACATTCTCATAGCATACCGAGTAATCACCATGGGTACAAAGATCTAGTGGTTTAAAAATCCACTTTTAACATAAACCTCTTAACTTCTCAAACTCTTTCTAAAAAATTACATTCTTTCTCTAAAATAGCTTTTCATAAACTTGAGAAATTTCTGAAATAACATTAAACATTTATACTTTATCGAATAATCATCAAATCTCTCAAATAATATAAAACATTTTCAAAGTCTTATTTTCTCTAAGACCACATCTCAAAAATCTCATACATTTCTCAATAAACATTAAAACTCTTCAAATTCAAATATGCTAAATCATGAATTCAATTTAGTGATCATATGTCACTTTCTCATCAAATTAGTAAATCATCAATCTCAATAATAATCAATTTGTGAAATACAAGTAATTTCCTCCAAATTTTCAAATAACTAAATCATTTGCATTAACATTAATTGCAATTGATTTCAAATCTCACAAAAATATCATCAATTACTACATAATTGAAATACTTTATAAAATAACCACTCACAGAAATATCAACGTCGGTTCTTCAAATTATATGCTAGTCCAATTTCTGTCCAATATGAAATTTCCAATAACCAAATCACCAATTTACAAAGTAATTCCAAAAGAGAAATAACATGAATTTCATCTTAATCGAATTAACTAATTTCCAATCTATTTCTCTTATTCCAATTTTCCAAATTATGCCTTCTTTCTCATCCCAACATTCACCAAGATACTAATTGTCCTTTCCCAAATAAAATTATTTTATCAATTCTAATTCTTTTCTTTCCAAAATCCATGAAGAATTTTGTCATTTTCTCCAATTAAAAAAAACAAAACTATTTGTCTCTTCTCTTTCACATCTAACCATCTACATCACATTTCTCAAATTTTCTTTATTTATTTTATTCTATTTTCTATCTCTACTATTCACTCATCTTCATCCTCTTCACCTCTCATCCTCTACTTTTGTTTCCCTTCAAACCCACAACATAAATCTTCCATTTTATTTCATTTAATGCCCATTTTCAACTTCTCCACTTCATTTTCTTTCTCCCATAAGAGTACATACATGACTAACTTCCATTTTATTTCCTTTCAATTTCAAGAATATTTTCTCTCTTTTTTTTTTCTTTCATTGAAATATAAAACCAACAAAATATCTTACTCCATGTTTATTCAACATTATTTTTCATCACTTCCATGTCATCTTTTTCCTTCCCACTAAAATTTGGGTTGTTTATCTCTTTTTCTTTCTCTTACTTGAGCCAAATCCCAAGAAAAGAATACACACAATAAAATCTATAACATTTCTTGAACAACAAAGAGAAATCCATAAGAATTATTGAACATCAAAGAAGGAAACTCATGACTAAACAACTAATTTTTTCATAAATCCAAATTTTTCTAAGAAAAATTGCCTATCAAGTTGAATTCCTTACCTATAAGCTCTTCAATTTTGTTCCAATGACTAACCTCATATCCCTCTCTCGTTCTCTTCTCTCTATTCCTTTCTCCTTCTCTTCATTTCTTTCTTTAATTTCCTTTTCTCCTTGTTTTCCATAACACTCCCCTATTCCTTTTTTTTTTTTTCTTTTTTTTTTTTTTACTTTCTTTTTGTGTGGCTCTAATATAGCCACACCAATTTATTTTCTTTTCTTTTCTTTTCTTTTTATAAAACCAATAGCTTCCCATGGAAGCTTGCCTTCCACTTCACTATTTTATTATACATATAATTCCTTTTCCTTATCTATTCTTTTTTTTTTTAAACAAAGTTCCACATTTTCAATTCTTTTTCAATCCTTTTTCTTTTCCTTTTATTACAAGCTATCCTTCATCCAAAATTTTCAAAACCAAATAATCAACATGTCATAAATACTCAAATACTAGAATACCAAAATTGGGTCTTACAAATTATTACTCCCTTTTGAGAATTTCGTCCTCGAAATTCAATTAAGGAGTGCATTTGAACTTCATTTTTCCATGTTGCATCTTCATTTCACTTTTTTTTTTTTTTTGAGTTCTTAAAGACATAAGAGGGTGTTACAGTTTAGCATGATTGGTTGAGTCCTTAAGCAACTGAGCTCGGAACTATTTTTAGGATTGATAGTTGCGCTTATATGTTGTCCTTGAGCACCTGATCTCGGACGGTTGATCAATTATGTTAAACATGATTCTCGTGTGAATTTTTTTTAAAAATTTTGTATGAATTATGAGCTTGAATGCTTGATGATGTGTTTGCTTGTTGCTTGATGAGGACAATTGATGACATGCATGGTATGTTGCTGTAATTGCATTAGCTGAAGTATATGAATGCTATCCTACTTTGAGTCTTTTTGTACCTAACTCTCAAAATTTTCTAGTCTTTCCTGCACGATCTGAACACGTTAGCCTTTCCTTTAGTAGTCTTAAAGGCTTAGGGTGGGATTATAGAGCTTGTATGTCTGTTGTCACCCCGATAGGTATAGGGCTAGTTGTTGAGTGGAAAGATTGATAGCTTGTAATGCGTTGCTTAGGAGAAGTAAAAATGCGATTGGCCTAGAACAAGGAAGGAAAAAAAAAGGAAGAAAGAAAGTGTGCTTGAAAAGAAGATCATTCTTGAAAAAAAAAAGAAAGAAAAAGAAGAAAATAAAATAAGCTTGTAATGAGTTTAGTGAATCAAGGGGTAAAAAGAGCTACCCCTGTTGTGATCAGTTAGGTCATCCATTGAGCGAGTGCTCTGGATACGGGTCCCTGCGACAGGTGTGTGAAAGCTAGTGCCCTTTGGTTTTTAAAGTGATACAAGTTTATCCCGCAGGTTTGAGTTCAGGCACCTAGTAACCTATTACTTGTTTGATGGTTTGGAAGCTTGGTAGCTAGTCCTAGTGCCAGTGTAGGGGGAAGATGGATTGAGATCCTTATAGACCTTCTCCAGGCTTGCAGAGACTACTTTACGAGGCCACACACACATGTGGAAAAGAATAGAAAGAATTTTTAAAAGTGTCTCAAAACATGGATAGTGTATGTCTGCTTCTCTTTTGTAGTTATTGCAATATTCCTAAGTATTGAAATTATAGTCTCGTGCATGTAATCATTCATTCATATTTTTATTATTTTTGTTTGGATCTTTCTCGAGGACTAGCAAGATTTAGGTTGGGGGTTATTTAATAGGACCAACATAGTTCTATATTTTCATACTTAAATCATGTTAGTTTGGAGGTTTTAATGTAATTAATTGATCATTTTGTATGGATTTGAACATAAGGCACGTTCCTAGAGATTCTACGTTGAATCGCGATTCCAACGCATCAAACCGGAGGTTATTCAGACACCTGAGCGAAAAGTTAGAGCAGAAATAAGTAGTGTTGCGCGTCGGGTAGCGTCTAGACGCTGTCCAGAGCGTCTAGACGCTATTGGCAGTTCCCTGAAGCCTCCCTCTATGCTGCGGAGAGCCCCTGTGACGCTGGGAGCGTCTAGACGCTCCGTCGATTCCTATATATAGATTGTTTTATCCTCTAGGTCATTGGCCTCCGATTTTCAGCTGTCAAGAGACCAATTTAGGCTTTCTCCTCTCTGTTTTTCAATAGTTTAGGATATATTAGGAGTTTTTTTTCATCAAACCTCGATGTCAAGCTACATCATCACGATGAGCGGCTAAGGTAAGTGTTACAATTCATAGGTTGGTGTAGCCAATTGCAATGTTGTGAGGCTTGTATTTTAATGTAGTTTTCTTTCAATTGCAAGTATTTTTTGATTCCCGTGTTAATTTTATAAGTATGTATTTTGATTGAATTGACGCCTTAATCACTCTACATGTTTTATTGCTAATCATGATCGTGATCTGTAATTGTCATGTTGAATGAACCGGTAGCATTAGGATTATCACATGTGTATGTTTTGTGGGTTTCCGTATTACATGGCTTGCATGTTTAATTCTAGGAATTAAAGAAGCTTCTTAATTAGGTGAAAGTTGTTTTACTTGATTGGTTGTCTTGGTCGTTCCAAAGTTCGTAATGCCTGTATCTAAATAATTTGAAGCGGTTTCGTAAAAAATTGTTTAGGTAATTAGCGTTAACTTGACGTTCGTTAGAGTTAACGATTTTAGGGAATTTGCACTTTTTGGGGTTTCCTAATAAGTTGACCAAATACTTGCATTGTTAAGTTTAAATATTTTGAATGCCTATGATAAATGTTTGCAATTGGATAAAACCGTACATGTGAATTGGATTTTGGTAAGATTTGATCTATCTCTATCTTTATTGTTTATGTTTTATTTTATTTATAAAAACACAAAACCCCCCTTTTTTTAATTGCTTTCTCCTTTGCAAATTTAACTTGAGAAATAAATATTCGGTTCCCTAAGATCGACCCGGTCCACTCAATGCTACAAGTAGCTTAGGATCGGTTTATAAATTTTAATTTGACGAGCCCTCGACAAGCTCGCTTCAGTCCGATAAGCCAATATCTAGGCACTTCAACTCTGTACTTAGCGCAGTATTGCCTTAGCGTAGTATTGCGACTCCATGAGATTCTACTGAAGAAACCAGAGCCAATCACGAACTCCTATACTGATGCAAAATGGAAATGGTTTGAGGTATACATATTTTTAATGTCCCTCAATTATATGTTGATGGTCGTTTTAGAATGATATACATAACTCCTGTACCATTTGCCTTTCAAATACAAAATTGTTTGGGTGCATTGGATGGCATACTATTTTTTGTTGAAACCATGAAATTGACCATTGTTGCCTTTTAAATTTTGTCATGTTCTATTATATTTGTGTAATGTTCTTAATGTCATACATCTAACTTATTTTGTTCATTCAATAAAAATTGACATTGATGTGAGGGATATTGAATACATAATATAAGGTTTTACAGTGAAAGTAATTTTTTCCTTCTCCAAATAAATTTATAAAGTAAACATACAATAAGGTGCAAAAATTAATTTCCTAAATCTAAACTAATTATTTTTTGTCCATTTAGAAAAATGACATTAATGTGAAAATATTGAAACATAATACAAGGTTTTGTTGTGAAAGTTGATTTTCTCTTCTTCAAATAAATTTGTAAATGATACATACAATAAGAAGCAAAAATCACATTCTTAGGATTCATATAAAGAGGTCCCTAATAATGAAATTGTGAAAAATTGTAGAAAAAAACTGTACAAAAAAAAAAAAAATAGCTATCTGCACTCCAAACACAGACTTCAAAACTTCAGACTTAAACAACTTTGTACCCCAAACATAGACTTCTTAATTCCAAATTAAACAACTCTGCATCCCAAACACAGACTTTCTAACTCTTCAAACTAATTAACTCCTAAGACTTATTAACTCCAGACTTCCTAACTCCTATTTCCTACGCCAAACAGCCCCTAAGAGAATTAACTAACTAACAACCAATCAACCAATAATACAACAACAGTCATTATTTACGGTTATCAACCTTAAGGCATCTAAAACTGTAGCTAAGGACAATGAATCCCTTTCATACTTTAATGGAAGCTTTCCCCTCCTTGAAACTCTCAGGAAAATTAAAGCATTCAAAAGTATAATTGCTTGATTTCATCATCAAGCTTTTCTCTAGTGTTAGTCAAATCCATACATATTTTGTTGCAATCACTGTAATTGAGTTTCTTGGAGGAAATTACAACACAGAGATAACTCTCTCACTCTTTTTCAATTCTCTGCTCTCTTTTACAAAATGATTTTAAGATCCTAGAGGACCCTTTATTAACAGAATTTTAAGAAAGTCATCCAAAACCTTGTCCCGAATAAAATGTCAATAGATCGCAATGTGTTTTGTGCGTTCATGAAATGTTGGATTGGGAGTAATAGAAATAGCAACTTGATTATTACAATATACAACAGCAGGCAAGGATAAAAGGTATATGGAGATCAGATAACACTTGAGAAATCCAAACCAATTCGCTAGAGATACAAGTTAATGCCATGTACTTAGCCTCGGTAGACAAACGGGCCAAAGTAGGCTGTTTCTTCGACTTCCAAGAGACCAATGATTGACCCAAGAAAACACAAAAGCCAGTGATTGAGCAACGAGTATTCGGACAAGAACCCCAATCCGTATCAGCATAAGCCTTAAGTTGAAAAGAGGAAGAAGCACACAGTAAAATGCCTTGGCCAGGGGAACTTTTAAGTACCTGAGTAAATGATGGGTAGCTACAGCCAAATGCCTAGACCAAGGGTGTTTGAGAAACTGGCTTAGGCGATGAACCAAATAGGAAATATCGAGGAGTGAGATTTGAAGATATAATAATCTTCCAACTAATCGTCGATAGGAAGCAGCCACATCATCATCAAGAAGTTCACATGATGTATTAGACAAAGACAAATTAGCTGCCATAGGCAAGGCCAGAAGGTTTAGACCCTAAAACACCAGTGTCTTCCAACATGTGCATGCAGTATTTTTGTTGAGAAAGAAAAATGCTTGATTTAGACCATGAGAGCTCAAAGCCAAGGAAGTAACGAACATGACTCAAATCCTTGAAATACAAAATAACCATTGGATTTGCAATTAAAGTTAATGGTTCAGCTCTCGAAATGTCTTCAAACTAAGTTGAAAAATGTATACATGATATTTGTTTAATTTTAATTGCCATATGATATGTTGGATTAAATATATTTGAACTTTTAAATGTTCTATTTGTTGCAAATATCAAAGGAATAATTGTACCATCAATTTATCATTTGAATAAAATATCTAAAAAAACATTGAAATACAAAATAACCATAAAAAAAATTGTATCAAAACTTTGAAAAACAAACAAAACAAAGGGTCAATCATTTCAAACCATTCTTGAGGCAAAGAGGTAGAAAGGGACAATTATTTTTCACCTTCCACACGAGGGGAAAAAAAGTAAACTTTTATGAATTAAAAAAAAAAAAAAGAGGAAATTATCCCTTGATCAGTCTCTGCATATTATGGATGTACATGTATTTCATTTTGTTCGGTCTTTTAAAAAATAATTTGAATGGGAGGTACTGCCGATTGGAATGAACCCTACAAAGGGAACTAATTGAAATAAGTTGCATATTTATAATGTTGATCCTTTATATAATATTTATAATTATTGAGATGAGGAATATTATTTCAGAATAAAAAATGTGAGTATAGCAAACTAAGAATATTGGAACAACACCCTCGGGATCTTAGGTAATTTGGTCCACTAATTAAAACAAATGAAGTAGATTAAGAAAAGCATTTGGTGTCTACCATTTTTTAGAACCAAAGTTACTTAGCATTAATTGTTTTTATTTGAATTTTTGAGGTCGAAGGTTCAAATTCTCACTCTCTATATTTGTTGTACTAAAAACAAAAACTACAGTTTTTTAGAAAAGAGAATTGAAGGAAGAACTAAGCGGCCGGTTGGAAGATTAGAGAGCCTTCCAAGTCTTAGGTCATGGACCCCTCTCCTTGGCCATTAAATCATTGGAAGCTAAATACCGACACCTCGTAGTGTGAAGCAAAGGGGAGAGCCAGAGGGTAATATAGGGTGGGTAGTTTGTGACTCCAACGGATCTTTAATAGGCGTTGGGTATCGAAAAGAGATCTTCAACAAATGGTTGATAAAAACATTGGAGACAAGTGTGATAAGGGATGGCCTGAAAAACTTACTATCAAATTCTATAAAATCAAAGTGGAGTGAACATAAAAAAGTTAAGATCGTGTAGTTTTTCTCTCTAATTTGTTTTTCCACTAATTTTTTATGATTGATAAGATTATAGAAATTTTTAGGGGTTTTTGTACGGATGACCCGTTTTCCAATGCTTTAATGACTAATGACCTGCATTCTGAAAATAATGAAATATGACCCATTCTGACATGACATAGTGCGCAAAATTACACATGAGGGTAGTATGAGGTGGTCTTGCTTGTTCACGCTCTCGTAGGCGGAAACGCTCTCGCTCTCGCTCAAATGAGTGGTTGAAAATCTGGAGAAAAAAAAAAGACAAGAAAAAATTACGTCATAGAAGAGCTAGAGCAGCAGAGCTAGAGCGAGAGAGAGAACGAGCGAGAGCGAGAACGAGCTAGAGCGAGAGCGAGAACAAGCTAGAGCAAGAGAGAAAACGAGCTAGAGCGAGAGCGAGAACGAGCTAGAGCGAGAAGGAGATAGAGCGAGAGCGAGAGCGAGAACAAGCTAGAGTAAGAGGGAAAACGAGCTAGAGCGAGAACGAGCTAGAGCAAGAGATAAAACGAGCTAGAGCGAGAGCGAGAACGAGCGAGAGCGAGAACGAGAACAATCTAGAGCAAGAGAGAAAACAAGCTAGAGCGAGAGCGAGAACGAGTTAGAGCGAGAGCGAGAACGAGCTAGAGCGAGAACAATCTAGAGCAAGAGAGAAAACAAGCTAGAGCGAGAGCGAGAATGAACTAGAGCGAGAGTGAGAACGAGCTAGAGCGAGAACAATCTAGAGCAAGAGAGAAAACAAGCTAGAACGAGAGCGAGAACGATCTAGAGCGAGAGCGAGAAAAGCTAGAGCAACGATGCCCTCACAGTAATTTGGACAGGATGCAAAGTACGGAAAGGGTCATATGTCATTAATTTCAAAACACATGTCAAATGGCATCGATACGCGTGAAAGTGAGTCATCTGTGCAAATTTCCCAAATTTTTATGCCCTCTCCATGAAAATTTATGGTTTCATTCCTATAAAGGATGAAATAGAACTGAATATAGAGAGAATAATGAGGATGTAGGTTTAAGAGTAGTTACTGATCACATTGGGAAACAAAAAGTAGCAGTTGAATTTGGAATGCCAAAAACAAAAGTTGGTAGAGTAACAAATAATAATTGATTTAATTATTTTTTGTGTTTTATAATTCAAGTGATGTTTAATCTTTTTTTTTTTTGGAGCAATAATCTTTTTCAGAGTTAGAAATATACTTAAAAAGGTAATTTTACCTTAGTCATTATTCTTTCATCTATAAAGTATATCGATTATGATTATATTAGCGTTAAAATATTTTACTCCTACATTAAGATATAATTTCAAGTATTATAAACATATATTTTATAACATACGCGTTCACATTAGAGTATGTACTTTAATGTTAATAAAATATATTTTTAATATTACGTATTCATAAATATTATTAACAAAATCTTATTACCCATTGGAATTTAGGGTAAGATTGAAATTAATATAGATTTTTTGTTAAGATATGAAATTAAGAAGATTATACCATAATATAATGAATATAAATTGACTCGAAAATATAGGAGAAAATTGTATTTGACATCATTCAAATTTGAAAACTTAGTGGATAAGGCACTAATTACTATTCTAAAGGTCGATGGTTCGATCCTCACTCCCTGAAATTTAGAAAACTACTATTAATATATGAATATCTTTATTATATACACATTAGAGGAGTAGAAATGAAAAAATATATATATATTTTTCATATCAGCGTAAGCATAGCTTCATAGTTTCATTTTTCATACGAGGATGGAACAATCTATCTTTTGGGACAGTAAAAGATGACTTATCCATCAAATGTGCTCAAATTGATGTATAGTTTCGTAGTTGAAGCATCTCTTCCTCTTTTAAAGTGTGAAGTCACATTTATGAAATTAAAGACAAGTAATAGGTTCAAATTCCTCTTTGATTGTAGTATTCTAAAAAAATACAATATATGATTAAAATATGTAAACTGACTATTTTCATGTTTCAAAAAGACATGGTCAAATTTCAACCTTGAAGAGTTTTTTTTTCTTTTGAGTTCTAGAAGTTTGAAATTGGAGAAATTATTCGAGGAGGTCGCCACAATGTGGCTAACAGTTTTACACCGTTGGATATGAAGAGAGAGAAATTACAAAAGTATTTTGTATCCAACAGTTATTAGGGATAAATAAATTTTAAAATCTACTTCTAATGGTTTTAAAGAGACAGCCAAAGTGTGACGGCTACATTGAATAATTTTTCCTAAAATTGGTTGTAGAGCATTTGTATTTGTCTTTTATTATAGGAGCTTCTACTTCATTGGAATCTTGTTTGGGCCTCTTTCTCTTAGCCCTTTTACTTTTCTCATCTCAAGCCCATTAAAAAGATCGATACTTTGGGCTAGTAGACGGAGATTGATGCAATATTCAGAGAATCAAATTAAAGTAACAACATGAATGACCAAATTTAAATACTCATTTTGAAATATGTCCAAACGACTTTTTTATTAGATACATAGCTAAACAATATATTTGAATATTAATTAGGATTTATCAAAAGACTAAGGGTCCGTTTGGTTTAACTTTTCAAGAGTTTAATTTTGAAAAAAATACATTTCTATAAAATTTGTAGTGTTTGGCAATCACTCAAAATGACTTTTTCAAAAATGAGTTTGAGAAATAAGTCATTTTGAGAGAAACACTTGAAACCAAATTTTAGAAAAAATGTTTTTAGCTGTTTAATTTTTAATCTCTACAAAATTTTCAGGATATATAAAAATCACCAAAATACCATCACACTACCCCACTCACTTTCGCCCACAGTCGGTGACCACTGCTGGTGAAAACTCCGATGACCACTCCAGCGACGCCTCTAATGACCACCATCGCACAACCACATCGACAACAACTCCGGTGACAACTCTGACGACCACCAACGACAACTTCAACGACTACCATGGCAACCCGACCACCACTAACGACCACTTTCGCACGACCACCCCGTATGACAACTCCAAAGACCACTCTAACAACCAACCCCACGACCCACCAACCAGACAATAAGCCACCTAAGCAACTCGACCACCTTACAACCACTACTAATGACTACCCGACGACCACTCCGACGACTCAACCACCTGGCAACCACCGACGCTGACCACTTGACAACCACCTGATAACCGCCGTCGTCGACCACCCGATGACCACTCCACCGACCACTGCGATGACCCAACCACTTCGATGACCAGTTTGGTGATCACCCTGGGACGCGACCACCCGGCAACCACCGCCCCTAACCACATCAACAACCCGACCACCTGTCAACTACCAACGACAACCACCTGGTGACAACTCCGACAAACCGACCACCCCAACAACCCAACCACTACATAGTCCACTCTAGCAATCACCCCAATGACCACTCCGGCAACCCTACCACCAATAACCATCGTCGACGACGACCCGACAACCACCACTGCTGACCATTCCAGTAACCCGACCACCCAACAACCACTGCCAATGACCACCTAGTGACCATTTGGACAACCCGATAACTTCAGCAACCTAACCACCCTAATGTCCACTCCGACGATCCTTCGACGACCTGACCACTTCGGTGACCACTTTGGTGACCTGACCACTTGACAACTACCGCCAACGACCACTTCGACTACCTGACCACCCAACAGCCACCTCTGCCGACCACCCAAGCACCCACTGCCAACGACTATTCAGTGACTCGACCACACAAGAACCACTCCTAACAACCCCCCTGGTGACCCAACCACCACCGACGACCACCTAGTGACCACTCCGATGACACGACCACTTTGATGACCACTACGACGACCACTCTGAAAACCCAACTACCCCACAACCACCGTTGACGACCACCCTGATGACTTGACCACCCTGATGACTTGACCACCCGAAACCACCGCCACTGATGATAACTCTGAAAGTAATGAACTCTTCATCCTACAGCGGAAGCATTGGATGGTCTATGATTTTATTTAAAATTAAACTAAAAATAATATTAATTAAGAAAACTTACTTTTGAGATAAATATGGAGAATATTATGGCGAGTCTTTATCTCCTCCACAAAGTCTTCCTGGCTATGACTCTAACACAAGATCAAGGCTTGTGGGAGCCTCTTGAAAGAAAATCTTCAAGGGATTGGAGAGGAAAAAGTCTAGAGAGAATTCTCTAATTCTCTATTGAGGAGATATGAGTTCTCTATTAAGAATACCCAATGGCTCACCCCTAGGGTCCTATTTATAGTGGTCTAGAGAAGATAATTAAATAATATATTTTAATATCTAATATATTAAAATATATTTATCTAACTAATTTGAATCTTATTCAAACCTTTTAAAATTTTCCTACGACATCAATTTCCTAATTTGAATCTAATTCAAAATTAAAAAATATCTTTTCTTTAATATATCTAATATACATTAATTATTTTAATATTTAATGTATCAAATACAATAAATATATTTTCCTCTTTTATATTTAATATATCTAATATATTAAATATTAATTTGAACACTTCAAATTAAATATTAATTTGATTCTTTCAACTAAATTGATCTTTTTGTGTTACTGTGAGCTAGGAATAGGACCTTCTGGACCTACAGATTATAAGCTCCAATGATAAAAAAAATTAATTAATTAAACTCTTTAATTAATTAATTAATTTTCATTCATTAACTCTAGGTCACTCCACTATAGACCTAGAGTTGCACTCTTATGCACTATAGGACAAGTTGTGTCCATAGATATAATCATTACATGCAAGTCGATCCTTCACGAGTTGTTCGTAATTACAGCTGGGTCAAAAGTCCGTTTTACCCCTATAATTACATCTTGCACCTTAAGTACCATTGATTCTCTAATGAACAATCTGTTTATAATCTAATTATAAACTAAGTCTCTCTCGGGCCAATGAGAGGGTGGGGCCCCATTGTTCAAGTCCCGAAATCAGCACTTAAGGGAACTACTCATCTACTTATCCTATATGAGAATGAGTGAATTCCATCTTGTGAGATTATGTTCCCAGCTCCCTATTTGGTCAAGTCCCCAAAATAGTAGGCATATTGAATGGCTACAAAAGTCACTCTCACCCATGCAAATTAAAGGACAATCCCTCACAGGCAGGAGTTCATAACTCACTCAGGATTAAGATCGAGTCACATATGATCATCCTGATGAAATATTAATATGCTCAATTAACGAATTTATAAAGAGAGATTAAATATTTCGTGGTCCAGTCTTACACAAACTCATTGTATAAGATACCCCCACTCACATGTCCCCACATGAACGATTTGGATCAAATCGTTTGTAACTATTACAAAGTGGGCCATATCAATAGTGTTACCAGGATAAGGCACCCAACCTTATCCATATACTATGACTCTTTAGATTATTTCTTAAACACGATTCTTCTGTATGTCAATCACATATTGTTCAAGATTACGTTAATAACCTTGGATTTTTCATATAATGAATAATATTATATTGCAAATAAAATAATCAAAATTATTATTAATTATTAAATAAATAATTAATTATGAGGCTTTACGGCATAAATCTCAACAAACTCTCATTCTTGAGGATTATTTATCCTCGTTAAACTCAAGTTATGCTTAAAATTTCATGAAATTATAGGAAATCTTAGCAGTATTTAGTGAATGTTAGTAAGCATGTTAGGGATGAGCCATATGAAGAAAAGAAGTGGAAAGAAGGAAAAAGTGGCTGAAAACTTTGTTTTGATATAGGAAATTGATGCTACGAAAAATTTCAGTTTGCAATTACAGTTGTAATCGCATCTGGCAATCATGAGCCTGTCAAATATGGAAAGAATCCCAAAAATCTGCTGCATCTTTTTAAAAATAGAAACCCATGTGTTTACCCTTGATTTTAGCATAAATTATGGAGATTCTTTGGCCAATGGAAGGATAAAAAAAAAATCCTAGCCGCCATGGTCTATAAAATGGACGAAAAAACACACAAAGAGGGCAGATTTCATCCTTGGAAGAAAACCCATTTTCTAAACTTTTTTTGTTTTTTTTTTACGTGATGTCGTCTTCTTTTTTTACGTGATTTCATCCTCTCTTCTTTTTTTGTGCTCGATCCAACTAGGGTGAAAACCTTGGTATGTGAAGAACCAATTCATCTTGAAAAAGATTGACTTGAGTTTGATTAAAGGAAAGGAGAGAGAGGTTGTCAAGAAGTTTTTTTTTTTTGTTGTGATTCTAGTTTCGTTCAAGCCCTTTTATTCATGTTTAAAAGTTGTTTTATTTTCTATTTTTTTGTTGTTTAGATCTCATTTTTCCATTCGATCAGTAGTCGTTAGGTTTTACATTGAAGACAGTTTTGTGCCTCACCTTTGGTTCATTTCATTGCTGTAAGGTTTTTCTTCAATAAAGTCATTAATTTCCAGCAACTAAGTTCTTGATTTATTTTCCTGATTTGGCACTCTGTATTAAGCTTTATTTTTGCCCTTCGATTTTGCACTTTATTTCCTTAAGTTATGAATTCTCTTTTATGTAAAGCTTGTTCATTTTCTTATTTTACCACGAGATAAATTTCTCTTTTAGGGATTCAAGTGTATGAATGCCTTAGAAGTGAGAATGTGAAGCTTATCTATAGGGGCAATCAGATTTAACACAAAGTTTGTTTGCTTTTACTGATTTATATGTTTTTAGGAATCCTTGATTGATCAACTAGGGTTGCTTTCAAGTCTTAATCTAATACTGCAAGGGTTAGAGGAAGGCGGATTTCATAAAAGCAATGGGTAATAACACTTAGAAATAAGTAAAGCTTGATCCTAGACATAGGATGAGCCCCCCAAAACCACTAGAATGCGATCTTAATTTATCTAAGTATAATTGGCTATAGATATATAGGTCCAATCACTTAGCTTCCTTAGGATTTTAAACCAAAATTGAATAAGAGTTAATTCGGTTTACAACTACTTTGTGTTAAGGCGTGATTGAAATCGCAATTGAGTTGCAATTCTCACCAAAAGGCATGATCATACTTGAATCCATCTTTTCATTATCTTGATTTTTTTTTATTTTACTTTCTAGCAACACAACCCTTTCAACTTTTGAACATTTGTTACCAAAGTTGTACTTTGAACACAGTCTTATTATTCTTGAATTTTGTTGTGTATCCATTCCTTGTGGGATCAATACTTTGGAGCACTTCCAATGTTATATTACTTGCACTGGGTTGAATTATTTCTTTTATTTTTAACCCACAAGTTTCACTCGATCAGTTGACAGCCCTAACAACCACCGCCGACAACCACCCGATGGCCACTCTGGTGACCCCCCTAGCGACCCAACTACCCCAGCATCCCAACCACCCTGACAACCACTTTGGTGATCACCTCGGCGACCTGACCACTCAGGCAACCATCCTGAGCAATCACTACCAACGACCATCTCGGCGACCAATCCAATGACAACTTCGGCGACCCTCTAGCAACATCCTCCATGTTGGAATTTATGCCCTAAAGCCTCGTAATTAATTAATTAATTAATTATTTATTTAATAATTAATAATTATTTTGATTATTTTATTTGCAATATAATATTATCCATTATATGAAAAATCCAAGGTTATTAGTGTAATCTTGAACAGTATGTGGTTGACATACAGGAGGATCGTGATCATGAAATAACCTAAAGAGTCATAGTATATGGATAAGGTTGGGTGCCTTATCCTGGTAACACTATTGCTACGACCCACTTTGTAATAGTTACAAATGATTTGATCCAAATCGTTCATGTGGAGACATGTGAGTGGGGGTATCTTATACAATAAGTTTGTATAAGACTGGACCACGAAATATTTAATCTCTCTTTATAAATTAAATCCGTTAATTGAGAAGATTAATATTTCATCAGGATGATCATATGCGACTCGATTTTAATCCTGAGTGAGTTATGAACTCCTGCCTGTGAGGGCTTGTCCTTTGATTTGCATGGGTGAGAGTGGCTTTTATAGCCGATGCAATATGCCTACCATTTTGGGGACTTGACCAAATAGGGAGCTGGGAACATAATCTCACAAGATGGAATTCACTCCTTCTCAAATAGGGTAAGTAGATGAGTAATTCCCATAAGTACTGATTTCGGGACTTGAACAATGGGGCCCCACCCTCTCATTGGCCCGAGAGGGACTTAGTTTATAATTAGATTATAAACAGACTGTTCATTAGAGAATCAGTGGTACTTAAGGTGCAAGATGTAATTATAGGGGTAAAACAGACTTTTGACCCAGCCGTAATTACGAACAACTCGTGAATGATCGACTTGCATGTAATGATTATATCTATGGAAGCAACTTGTCCTACAGTGCATAAGAGTGCAACTTTAGGTCTATAGTGGAGTGACCCTAGAGTTAATGAATGAAAATTGATTAATTAAAGAGTTTAATTAATTAATTTTATATCATTGAAGCTTATAATCTGTAAGTCCATAAGGTCCCCTTGCTAGCTCATAGTAACACTAAAAGATCAATTTAGTTGAAAGAAAAAATTTGAAATGTTCAAATTTAATATTTAATTTGAAGTGTTCAAATTAATATTTAATATATTAGATATATTAAATATAAAAGAGAAAAATATATTTATTGTATTTGATACATTAAATATTAAAATAATTAATGTATATTTGATATATTAAATAAAAGATATTTATAGAATTTGAATAAGATTCAAATAAATAAATATCGTAGGAGATTTGAATGAGATTCAAATAAATACAAAATATATTTTAATATATTAGATATTAAAATATAATATTTTAATTATGACAAAGATTTTCCCTTGGTCACTATAAATAGGACCCTTGGGTTGAGTCATTCTTCACAACACACATCTCCTCAATAGAGAGAATTAGAGAATTAGAGATAATTCTCTCTAGACCTCTTCGTCTTCTCTTGTGAATTTTCTTTCCAGAGGTTCCCACAAGCCTTGGTCATGTGTTTGAGTCATAGCCAGGAAGACTTTGTGGAAGAGATAAAGATCCGTCAAAAGAATCTCCATATTTTCAAGGTATGTTATGCTTAACCATAATATTATTATTTTATTCTAAATAAACTCAAATCGATTCCTACGCTTCTGCTTGGGTTTAATTAGATTATTCCCTTCACTCCAGCGATGGCCGACGGTAGTCAACCGGTCATACATATGTGTTTTAAATACAAATTTGAAGTTATTAGTTTATGATGTTTAATAGTCGTCCTTTATAGTAATTTGACATTAGTATACGCATTTTGAGTGTAGAGCAAACCAAACAAACTTGTGTATAACAACACTTTTGAGAAAATGTAACCAAACACATGAGTGTTTTTATTTGGAATAGTTTTTATAAAAAAAATGTTTAAAAGAAAATACATTTTTGAAAAATACTTTTTTTCACATGCAATCCAAATCAGCACTAAAATGCTCCCTAATAAAATAGGGATCTAGATCCTCGAATTATAGAGTAATTAAAACAAATCTCAAATTCAAATCAAAACAAACTCAAATCCCTTAAATTAAGGATCATTTGGACAACAAAAAAAAATCAAAATTTTTTGTAATTAAAAACATATTTTAAAAAAATCTAAAACAAATAAATCTCATACACACAAATAAATAAGAAAATTTCCTTAGATCACAAGATAATTTAAACTTATTCAAAATTGAGGTGTATTTAAAACAAATGAGAAAAACTTAGATTTAATTTACTTCAAAATCAAACTTTCAAATAATAGAAATATTTAATCGAATTTAAAAAATTTTAGAATTTCATACATGCAAATACTTAATAATTCAAGAACATTTAAAATAACATTAAACCAAATTCTAAAATGATGGGTAATCAAATCTCATACACACAAATAAATAAGAAGATTTCGTAAATTTGTGAGATAATTAAAACTCATTCAAAATCGAGGTAACTCTAAAACTCAAAAAAAAAAAAATTAAAAACTTAAATTTAAAATTTTTTGCGAAATCAAACTTTCAAATAATAAGAAGATTTAATCGAATTTAGAAAATTTTAGAATTAATATCATACACACAAACAAATAGTAGATTTCCTATAACCTGAAAATGAAAAAAAAAACTTAGAATCTAAATTTTTTTCAAGGTTGAACTTTCTCAAGTAATAGGAATATTTAATGAGTTTAGAAAATTTTAGAATTTCATACATGCAAATATCTGGTATTTCGGGAGCGTTTAAAATGTTCTTCATTCACTTTTCCTTCAACTCTATCGTAAACCCCTCCTCTTCCCAAATCGCCTCCTCCTCTGCCTTCGGACACCATAACTTTCATCCACTGAATTTCGTCTACACTAGCTTCAATTTTTTCGATCCCGAACCAAAATCGTCCATTTTTCATGTGAAGGCTGCCATTGACCTCGAGCTCTCCTCGGAAATTAACCCTTTGTCCTCGTACGCGATCTACTATTTGGGAATCGTGGTTTGAAGACTGGGAGAAAAACACATAGATGACCTCCATGAATGCAATCAACATTTAGGAGAATGATGTACCTATTTTGAGGGTAGATAGAAACTTCAATAACAGAAGCCCTAAGATACCTATAACCTAGATATCTAAAACTTGACAAAAAATTGAGAATAAACAATGGAACAATAGAGGTTAAGATATAACTAGCCAAAGAAATATCGTGAAGGTTGCTATAATGGAAAATAATGCATTTAGATTTTAAAATTGAAAAGAAATAAAGTGTAAAAGTTTGGAATCAAATTTATGATATACAATAAGATTATTAGATTTGGAAGGATAATGTTAAATTCGAAGATCAAAAACACGATTCTAGGAATTGCGAAATTGAAATTTGAAAAACATGCATGTATCTTTGATCACACTTTCCGTAAGTCAAGGAGTCTGGAACCAACTTATTTATGAGGGTAAAAACGGAAGGAAAATATGCCCCCAAAAATCTTGGTGGCTATTTTTCATTTTAAAAAATCATTGGCCATTTTTTAGAATGATGCCGTATTTGTGGTCCTTTGTTATAATTTCCATTAAATTATACAACAAAGTTATTGTTTAAAAAAAAGATTTACAATTCAAATGAGGGGTGAAGATTTTAGCCAATAACAATTAAAGTTACAAATGTTTTTATTCGTTAAATTATACTTAATTTGGTATAATAAAGTTGTACAAGAGAGTCAGATTAAAAAAGGAAAGAGAGAGAGAGAGGTTTCTCCTTTTGTGAAATACATTTCTTTTATTAAAAAATGATTTCAACAAATACTCTTCCGACTTCTATGTCAACTCTATTCTTAGTTTTTCTTTTTTAGAATATTACAATTTAAACGGAGTAGAGATTTGAATTTACCATCTCTCAAAGAGATTATTAGATTATTAATATTTTGATCAATTGTTTAAGTTGATAACTCAAATTACGCTCTTCTATTAGTTCTATATGTCAAAGAATGTGACTCAAGAGAAATTATATCAAAATTGTATTATGAGATTTTTTCCATTTTGATGTGTTTGCTTTTAATCCTAAATTTTATATCCAAAGAAAGGTAAAAATGCACCCTCGTATCCTTGAGTATATAATAAGATGGTATAGAAATAAGACGGTGTAGAAAGTTTGACGATGCTAACCACTGCAAGAGGGAAATATCAAATCTAATAAAAAATTAAATATCAATGTCAATCGAAATATCAAAATATCACTATTATAGATTTGTTGAGGAAAGTATTGATAAAATATCGGTCTCAATGAATATTTCTTGAAATATCATTAAAAAAATGCATAGGCATATTTAAATTAATAAATAAGCATTCAACACTTTCTAAATAAGTTAATAATTTTGTAATTGATATCATGTTTCCTTTATGGACACTTATCATCTAATTTTATTATTTTGTTGATACTTTTTATTTGTTTTCAAATTTTGTATAGTGTAATGAAAATGTTTAAATTTTTGTTATCATATTTAAAATTTTCAATTTTTATACTTTTTATCATTTTTGTTATCACTTTTTATTTGTTTTCATCTAATTTGTCTCTTTTCTTTTTCTTTTAGTTCATAATACGTAAGAGTAGAGATTCGAATTTTTAACATTGTGGCCAAAGTTATAATATCTTAATTAGTTGAATTCATTCTATTGACAACAAATTACCAACATTTAGATTGGTGGAAGTTTATTAATCTCAATCCCACTAACTTATACAAATAAAATAATTGGTAGCTATTAGTTGTCGAATAGTTAAATAGTAATTATCATTAAACATAGTGGTTAAGATACCATGTTGGCCTATACTTTGGAGTTTACTCTATTTTGTTCCCTATACTTTCAATAAAGATTAAAGTTGATCCCTACATTTAATTTATTGTTAACTTTTCTTTGAAAAAAAATAGTTTCTATTAGCTTTCCCTATATAAATTTTGGAAATATGTTCATTGTGTCTTTTCATGTATTAAAATTATTATTATTATTAAACCAATTTCAATAAAAATGAACTTCAAACTTATCATAGGGACCAATTCTAATCTTTATTAAAAGTATATGGATTAAAATTAGATATTTGGAAGTACAAGGCCAGAATGGAACAAAATTTAAAGTATAAAAGCCAAAATGGAACAAAATCCAAAATACAGAGGTCAAAATGATATTTTAACCAAAAAAAAATATTTGTGGAGTGACAATGATTATGTCTCTTTCCCATTAGAAACACCACGAATGTTTAAAAATTAAGCTTTTTTTTTTTTAATTATCTCTCCAATCGTGTTTAGAATCGAAAGCGGGAATCATAATTACCTTAGAAATTCTGCTCCCAAAAGATTAATTTCACTAATCACTACATTGTTTTTGGGACTGTTCCAATAGTTAAATTAGTACCATAAACTTGTCTTGTCCACATCACTCAATCAAGATTAGACTTTTAATTATTGATTGATTGCACTCTCCTTTAAGGGATTATTGGTCTAATTGTAATTGATTATTTCTAAATGCTTCAAACATTATGGGATCATTTGTCACTCTAAGTTGGTAATATCTTTTACAAAAAGAATCAACTTTTTCAAATATTTTTAATATTTTTTAATATTTTTTTCAAATTGAGCTGGTTTCTTTTTTGGAAATATTTGTTGAGTTGTAATTCTCAGATGTACTTTGAGGACAAGAAAGATGGCCATGGATAATAAGACGAGTGTGAACATTATATTTAATAGTTTTTAGAACACAGTTAAACAAGGGGCAAACTGACCCTAAGTCAATTATTTTTTTAATGGAAAATTCAATAGAGATTCATCTCGTTAGGAGAGAAGTTTTCCGAGTGAAGACGCCTGGGCTCTTGTCTCGGGTTGGCAACCATTGGAAGAAGCCGAATGAGGGCCATTGAAAGATGAACGTCGATGCAACCTGGTCAGACAAATACAAATGTGGGGGAGTGGGTTGGCTTGTCAGAGATTGGAACGGGCTCCCTATCATTGGTGGGTGTATATTCATTTCCCACAGATGGCCGATGAAAGTCCTCGATGCTAAAGCTTTCATTGAAGACTTAAAGGAGTTGGAGATCGCATGGAAGGGTCGGAATCCTCTCGTGGAAGTCTAGTCAGATTCGCTTGTAGTTGTTAGACTCTTAAACCAGTTTGATCTTTACTTGTCTGAAGTGGGTATTTTTGTAGAAGAAGTTCTCCATCTTGCAACTTCTGTAAATATTTTCTTTTTTGTAAAATTCCTAGAGAGAAAAACAAAGTTGTCCATAAGTTAGCAACTTTGGCTTCTTCTTTTGGGATCTCTTCAATCTGGAAAGAGTGTTTTCCAGCTTCTATTTTATCCTGTTGAGAATGAGACCAAAGTCCCACATTGACAAGAAAAATAAAAGATCGTGAGTTTATAAGTGAGGGACACTATCTCCATTGGTATGAGGTATTTTGGGTAAAACCAAATTTCTTGAGAGGGAGTAGCTATGATTGTTGGTTTGGTTGCATTTTCATTTTTGTTTTCAGTTTAAAAAAAAAAGGTTTTATAAACCAATTTTAAAAAATGTTTCATATAGAATACATTTTCTAATAATCTATAATATTAAAAATAAGAAGAGGATTTCAACATTCCATTCATAAGCCATCTTATTCAAAGATTTTGAGATGAATCAATTTAAATCCTCAACTTTCATAAGTATCAATTTACACCTTATATTAGATTTTGTTTGAAAAACGTTAGTTTGTAAACTTATAATTATATCAATTAAACTCCTAAACTGTCATACTTGAAACAAGTTAGACTCTCAATTTGAAAATCGTCTATGCATCAATTCTCACACGTGCATAAACTTCTTCAAAAATCTAGACTCCTCCATTTGGAAATCGTTCATTATTTGAAATGGGTGTTCTAAATTGATTCACTCATAAAAGTTTAAGAGTTTAATTGATATAATTATAAGTTTTCACACGTGTAAACTAATGTTTTTCAAACAGAATCTAACATAGGGTATAAGTTGATACAGTTATGAAAGTTTAAGGTTTAAATTGAAACAATTATTAGTTTAGAGCTTTTATTGATACAACCCCCAAAGTTTAGGGGTATAAATTATTTTTTGCCCAAAACAATGTTTAATATTTTTTTTAAAAAAATTAATTACCTTTCAAAATCATGAAAAAAGAACAGTAAAAAGTATTGAGAACAAATATTTTTACTTTTAGAATTAATCCATAATTAATTTCAATTTTCAATTTCATGCAATTAAACCTAAAGTTTAATAAAAGGGTGAATTTAGTATCATTTCAAAAATTCAAATTAGACAGTTATTCATCAATCAATTAATGAATCATACAAATTAAAATTAATCTATAAAGCACAAAAAATCAATTCAAACTAAACACACACAAAAAAAAAAAAAAAACTAAAAACTAAAAACTAAGGTCTCGTTTGATAACCATTTAGTTTTTAGTTTTTTTTTTTTTTTTTAATTTTTGAAAAGTGTGTTTGTTTTCTTATTATTTCTCTACAATGAATTTCATCAAGGGCGGACGTGTGAAGAGATTAAGAAAGCCATGCCCCCCCCAATTTTTTTTTTTTTTGAGCTTTCTTTAATACTAGTTGAAACATACATGTGATGCACACGAAGTCTCACTATTTTTAATTGAAAGTAGAAAAAGAAAGATAGCGTTTATATATATATATATATATATATATATATATATATATATATATATATATATATTATTTTGCGTCAATTTAGAATTAATATGAAATGTGTCGCACGTGATTTAAAATCTTTGAAATATAAAATTTATAGTGAAATTTCAATTTGAATGAATATACTTCGAATGGAGTGAAATAGTAAATATTTGACATGAAATTTTTTTTTGATAGTATGAAATAAAGAAAATTGATAAATAACAAATGAATTATTAAAATTAAAATACATATAACGTAACAGAAATAAAAGTTGTGAAGTAAAATTAATAAAGAAGTTTGTTCATGATGGGTAATTTCTTTGGTGTTCTTCGAATGGCTTGATTTATGGAGAAAAAGAAAAAAAATTGCTTAAAGATATATTTCATAAAGTTATATAAATTGAATTTATGAAAATTCAAATAAGTATTTAATAAACTGAACCTTGATAAAAGGAGAGATTCTCTTTAAAAACAACATTTTTCATATGTTTGAAAGGAAAATTTTGGATCATTAAGTGATTCGATAATTTTTTTTTTTTTGATATTGAAACTACTCTTGATAATGCAACATAGAGTTTTCTATTTAAAAATACATATTGAAGAAGATATATTCAACAACTTTGAACAGTATGTCCTTTTGCTTTGTTTATTGTCATCACAAAAACATAATCGAATAGGAAGTCATTTCCTATTGAACTTGAATGGAGACCCTTCATCATTATGAATTGAATTAGTGTGAACCTTTTCCCCTACATGTTCTCCAATTGCTACTACAAATGTATAATGTTTCTTCCAAATGAAACACCAAATCAAATTTCTTGTCACAAAAATTTATTTATTTTTCCCTTTTTCAACAGAAAAGAATAAAATTAAAATTAGAAACACATTCCTAACAAAAAGAATGAGATTATACATCTTTTCATTAATAAGTGAATATGATTATCTATGCATGAATAAAATTATATGTATGTTCGAGCGAAATCCAAAGGGAGTGGTTAGACAGCGAAGCGGTGCATCATTTCGTGTATGAGTGTGATCTAGACATCTACAGACACATCTCCACTGTTAGATTGTGATGTTTCACATCTACAGTCTAAATCACACCCATACATGAAAGGATACACCACTTCGCTGTGTAACCACTTCCATTAAATTTCTCTCAATTGACGTGAATAGTTGCAACTATACAAAGAGAATGACAAAATAGACATTTAGGGGTCATTTGGTTCAATGCTTCTTATATGCCTGGGAATAAGATTGCTGGAAATCGTTGATTCCTTTGTTTGGTTCCACAAATTAACTAATGAACAATTTTATCAAAACTCACAAGTTTTAACAAAATGTAGCTCTAACGTTGTTTTTCTTTGAAATCTTATCAATTTTGTACCATACATATATTTTATAATTCATTGAAAGCATACGAGAGTAATTTTTTTAACGAATCTTCAAAAGAAACCTTATTGGAGGATAGAAATTGCAACACTTTTTTAAGTTTAAGATTAAGATTGCAATACTTATCTAAGTTTGAGATACAATTTGATAAAATTAAAAGTCTAGTATAGAAATGGATACAATTGGACAAACTTAGGGGTAAAAATTATTTTTTTTCTTTTTATAAATGAGAATTTGTTGGGTATATTTTTAATCAATCAATTAATTATGATTAATTTATTATAATTGAATGATTAATTAGTTTAATTCAATACATTATTATAATGTAGTTTTTCTATAATCTGGTAGATTATAAAAATGAATTTAAATAATATAATTAATTTTAATAGAATAAATATATATATTCAAAAGAAATATAGATATTAACAAAAATAAGAGAGAGAAAGAGAAGGGTATAAAAGAAATTCATACTTTTGCAAGAGTATCGAATACCCTTATGGCCCGTTTGGTTGAGGGTTTTTAGGGGTGGGAATGGACTTGGGCCTTTAAAAACCATGTTTGTTGGAAGTTTTCAATTTAAATGGATGGGAAAAGACTTTTTCCAGCCATTATTTAATAAGTATACCCATGGATTTTCTAAACCTATCCAAAACCATGGGTTTCCTATTCTTCTCCAGCCTTCAGCCTCCAGCCTCAAGCCTCCAGGTACATTCTATTTGTTCTCTTCATCTTCTTTCTTTTTTTTTTTTTCTGTATTTTCTTTTCCTGCTCCTTTTTTTCAACTCTCATTTCCGTTCTTCTTCTTCTTCTATTTTTTTTCATTTTATTTTAGGTATGATTCGTTTTCTTTTTTTTTTCTTAACGTATTTTTTTTTTTTGTATTCCTTTTTTATTTGTGCTTTTAATCTGATCATTTTTTTAATTTTCTTGATTTGTATTGTTAGTCATTGTTCTTCTTGATTTCCATTTTAATTTGTTCTTGTTTTTGTTAGTCATTTATCATTATTCATTCAATTTGATTATTATACTAATTAATAATAATTAGTATATTATTTATAATAAATTTACTAATGAATAAAAATTAAATCAAAATCTAGCTACGTAAAATTATTTTAATAATTTGACTTAATAAAAATAAATTAACAAATGTAATAAAATTGTTGAATGTAATTGCAATAACCAAACAGAAATATTATTTATTTATATGCAATTCTTATAGCATTCTTATGAGACACCAAACACATACATCATTTATTCCCATGAAAATCTGATAGCATTTCCATGCATAACCAAACACAGTTATCTTTGATTCCCAGACATCTGATTCCCAGGTATCTTATTCCCAACCATCATATTCCCAGCTATCATATTCCCAGACATCTTAAACTAAACCTTAAACCAAACGGCCCCTTAGGGGCTATTTGGAGCGTGCGTTATAATTGTTTGGGTTATAATAGTCTGTAGAATACTCTGCACTCCAAACACATACTATTGTAGCCTAGACTAAATAACTCTACATTCTAAACACAAATTATATAACTCTACAAACTGTTATAACCCACAGACTATTATAACTCATTCAGCACCCAAAACAGCCTCTATAAGTATACAAAACCCATGGGAATAGCTTATTCCTATGGTCAATCCTCAAAACCTTGTACCATACAAGGGATTTTGTACCCCTTATTGATTCCCACCCTTATTTACATCCTCATACCTTCAATCCAAACGGTCTTTTATAGGACTTCTATTAATGTCTAATAGTTAAAGTTGAGGGAAAAATAGATATATATTAAAAAATAAAGCCAAAATAGGCATGTAAAGATTCTCTCCTTGTACAAATAGAGTATAAATTTTAGCTAATTTAAATGACTGTACTTAAAAGATTAACTATGAATTCTATTATATTTTACTTATGATACTTATGGCCCGAGACAAATTGTGTTTTTTAATAGTTCATGTTCAATTAATTTAAATAAATAATTAATTATCATTTTTTAAAAACGTTATATATAAATTCTATTTTATTTTATTTATAGTAATTTATTTTATTCTCTTATTAGTTTATTATTTTATAGTATTTTAATTATTTAATTATTTCTATCTCTGAATTATTATTTTAATTTGATTTTTAACTTTTTAGTATAACTACAAAGTTTCAAGATTTTATTATTATTATTTGTTTTTGATACTATTGATAAAGTTTCTTAATTTGTAAATATTGTGAAACTATTTATAAAGTTTCTTTTGTAAATATTTTTGAGAAAAGAACTAAATGTTTAATCTAAAAACACTTTAAATATTTTAGAATTTCTCATTGAAAAAATACTTTTAATAGATTAAAAACACTCTTTAAAATTTTAATCTAACACTACCATTCTTTAAAAAAAAAAAAAAAAAAACCTTTTAACTGCATAAACACTGTTATGGGTGAAATCTAGACCTAATCAAATTAGATAAAAGTACAAAAGATAAAAGTTCAGAGGAGAAACAGGCCCAAAGAAATCCTGCACACCTAGATTAATCCAATTCCTAGATTGAAAGGGAAACATTTTAAATCCTTATCTTAAAATAAATATGGGAAATCTAGACCCTATAAATGTGTCATACGCAAATAAAGGGAGTTTAAGTCCCCAAAATGATAGACATATTGAATCGACTACAAAAGTCACTCTCACCCATGCAAATCAAAGGACAAACCCTCACAGGCAAGAGTTCATAACTCACTCAGGATAAAGATCGAGTCGCATATGATTATCTTAGTGAAATATTAATCTTCTCAATTAACGGATTTATAAAGAGAGATTAAATATTTTGTGGTCCAATCTTAAACAAACTCATTGTATAAGATACCCTCACTCACATGTCTCCACATGAACAATTTTGATCAAATCATTTGTAACTATTACAAAGTGGGTCGTATCAATAATGTTTCAGGATAAGGCACCCAACCTTATCTATATATTATGACCCTTTAGGTTATTTCTTGAGCATGATCTTCCCGTATGTCAACCACATACTGTTCAAGATTACACTAATAACCTTAGATTTTTCATATAATGGATAATATTATATTGTAAATAAAATAATCAAAATTATTATTAATCATAAATAAACTA
Source organism: Trichosanthes truncata (assembly GCA_033996785.1). Taxonomy (NCBI): domain Eukaryota; kingdom Viridiplantae; phylum Streptophyta; class Magnoliopsida; order Cucurbitales; family Cucurbitaceae; genus Trichosanthes; species Trichosanthes truncata. The sequence goes on from JAWPNB010000004.1 coordinate 8,527,331, forward strand.
TTAATTACGAGGCTTTAGGGCATAAATCCCAACAAAGTTCAGGTGAGATTATCCTGTCCAAAATTTAGCAACAACAGTTGGCGGTGTCTGTGGGGAATTAGAGTGTTCTACCTTGCACATCTGAATTGAGAAAATCAAAGTTATGAAGACATGGGGGGTTGACTTGGATTGCATGAAAAAGAAAAGAGAGAGAAAAAGAAATTTAAAAAAAGAAGAAGAGGAAAACGACAAAATAGAGGAAAATACGAGATAGGAAAACCCTATTCATCCTCTTTTCTTTTTCCTCTATCTACATCTCACTGTGTCTTTTCTCCAGCGACAGCGTCCGTCCATCATTTCCAGTAATGACCACCGCGCATGTGACCTGCTACCTCCGACAACAGCCACACAAAAACCACATCATCCAGCAGTGGGGTTGACTACTAATAGCTGAGCCACCTACACAGCGGCGACTATAACTCCGAACGACGAATAGCTTCTTCATCAGTGGCATCCACGATTCCGGCAAGCTCCACGGTCGGCAAAGACCCACACACCCAACAACGATGAGCGACTCGTGAAGGATCCCAACGACGGCTATGTGCGTGACTGAGAGCGTTTGAGTTTTCTCTTTTTTGGGTAGCATGCAGCAGGTCCTCCAATGACACCACCTAACCCACGCAGCAGCACCCATCACTGGTGGTGTCTGCTTGCTATGATTGACAGACAACAGCAAGCGACTTACCATTACGCACGTCGGACGAATCTATGACAAACGTGTTTGGGATATGCATCGATGACACTCCACAAACAGTTATCTTTCAAAGTCAACGATGAGAAGGTAACTTTTGACATGCATAACACAATGAGGTATCCCTTAGAGGTAAATCAAGTTATGGCCACCGATACACTTGATTGTTTAGATAATAAATTTTATGAATTGATGATGACAAAGGATCCATTAGAAGAGGCATTGACAATGAATTGCGGTATTGAGGACTCCAACTCAAATTGATCTACAACATGAGCCAAATCTAGCTAAGGACGTTAAAGAAAGCGATTTTTGGGAGGCAACACAAGTTTTATTTCCCTTATTTACATGTCTTGTTTGTCTTTCTTTTCTAGTTTAGGTTGTTTTGAAAAAGATTGCCAAGTAAATCTCGTTACGATTTTGCAGGACCTCGATCGTACTGAGTATTCTCCTAACCAATTCAAGGAACTCCCATAGAACCGTCTTTTTCCTTATTTATTTTATTGCTCATGTTACATTGAGGGCAATGTAAGTTTTAAGTTTGGGGGTGGGTAGTACTGTGCAGTCTTGATAATTCTGAGCAAATTCTGAGAAAATTTTTTCTATCCTAAGCATGCTTGAATGATTTATGATGATGATGATTGATTAGGATAGCCTAAGAAGTAATCTAAGTGATTTTTTTGCAATAGAATGACTTCTGAAGCATGTCTTGAATTGAGTATATTTGAATTGTATCTTTGATTTCCTTGCAACACATGAGCACATAACTAACTTTCTATTATGTTCGAATACTAAGATTCTTTTGAGGAGTCTAGAGGTTGTTGTCCTCCCGATAGGCTTAAGAACTGATTGATAGTTGACTTATATAAAAGTCAGTGATTGAAATTTGTTATAATAAGAAAATTTTTATCTTTATTGATTTTTTAACATGCTTAAAGAAATTGAAAACATGTTCCATCAATGTGATCAGTTAGGCCATCCATTGAGCGAGTGCTCTAGATAAGGGTCCCTACAGTGGAAGTGTGAAGTTAGGGTCTCCATAAGAAGGAAAAAGATAAGTTTGGGGGTTAGTAACCCTTGTAAAATGAGAAAGAAAATTAATGCTTAAGTAGATTGCTCTCTGTAGTGTGAGAAAGCTTGAAAATTGGAACTTAGGGCCAGTGTAGGAGGAAAATGAAGGAAAGCCTTGATAAGAGTATCTTAAGCTAGTAGAAAATGATAGAAATGAAGTTAAACACACACACACAATGAATGAGATAGATAGAATTTAAATTGCTTAAGGAATGATGTGTTAATGCTTTATTCTGTTGTTTTATGTCAATTAGATCACTGAGGCTTAAGTCATGAATCTTGTATTAGAAATCTTGTGAAACTGTTATTCTGGTTTTGTTTTGCTCGAGGACTAGCAAAAATCTAAGTTTGGGGGTATTTGATAGTGGACATAAGTGTGCTATTTCTAAGCTTAGTTTTATGCTAGTTTTGCTATGATTATGTACTTTCATGAATTTTTATGTATAATTTACAAAAATCTGGCAATTTGAGCAAAACTGGAGTTTTGAGAAGTCTTTGGTTGAATTTGGAGCAAATTAGAGCTATAATTGAATATCCAAGAGTTGAAGATAAGGAAACAAGCTTTTGAACCCGAGAGTATAACGTTGCAACGCCATCTGTAGCGTTGCAACACCACTTCAGCAACCTTTCAGCCTGGGAGACCAACAGACATAGTGTTGTAATGCTACTTACAACGTTGCCACGCCAACCAAATTTATTTTTCTCTTTTTTATAAAATTCAAAGGGAGAGCGTTGTAACGCTGCCCCTAGCGTTGTAATGCTGTCTCGACTCTATAAAAGGGAACTTATTCGTTCGAGCAAAGGGAGCCGTTTTAGAGAAACCTAAACACTAATTTCAATAAAAAGCATTGTTTGGATGTCTAGAGAGCATATTGGAGAGCTAAGGAGGAGACTCAAGGCTCAGGATCGTGGGACATCAAGTCGAGAACGAATGTTGCCACACGTCGTCCAATTTTTCTTTATTTTCTTTACTTTGTGTCTTTAATTTTAGGATTTAGCGGACTGTATTTGAATGTATTCAAGTATTATAGACTCTTAGTTGATTGCATTATTGTTATAAAACTATGTTTGACTTATTGAATGTGTTTGTAACGTCTTTTATGGATCTTGAATTAATCTTCTAAGCTCCCGACCATAGCTTTGTATGTTAAGTGAAATTTAGCTTGAGAAAGTAAATTTAACTAAGAACTTAGATGCATAACTAGGATTAATCTATTGCATGAGAATGAATAGGTTAATACTAGAAGTTATTAAGAGAATTTCATAATGTGATGTCTAGTTGTAGAAATAGACCGAGACGTTGATTTACTTCTTGCATGAGTTCAATTGGGCTTGAGAGAGTCAATTGGATATTTTAGTAATTCTTGGCTTAGGATTGTTGCATGTTTCATAATTCTTTAGTCAATTTCATAGTTGTGCTTCATTACTTGCAATTAACAGTGTCTCTCTAAAATTGGACTCCAACTTCGTACATAATAGTTTAGGTTTTAGGTTTTTGTCAAAAGAATCAAATTAAAGTTAGTTTTCTCTAAATAAAATTAGGCTATCTGTGGTACTTAATTAAATCTAAGAACTTCAATCCATGTGGATGACCCTGACCACTATTATTACAAAATATTTAGAGGTATGAGTTTTATAAATTTAATCTTGATAGGAACTTCGACAAGTCTTCTATCAATTTACCAAACACTAATTTGCTTCATATGATAGCTGATTTTCTTAAAAGTACAGTTGTCAGCAATTATTTTAAAAGTTGTAGCAATTCCAAACGGAGCCTAAGTCACTTGAAATGATGCTTTCAAAGGTACAAACAAGTGAGACTTTTTTTTAATGTTTTTTTCCTTTTTATTTTCAATAATTAATTAGAGGTTTCGTAGGCCTACAAATAAACTTGTGAAAATGACAGTTTGGCAAATGTGACTTCATTGCAATACTCTAAAGAGGGAAAAAAAACTCTATTATAAGTCTAAAACATAAAAGTCAAAGTGAGCTTAGCTCAGTGGTAATTGACATGTACCCTCGACCAGGAGGTCAAAGATTTGAATCTTTCCACTCTAAATATTGTTGAACTAAAAAAAAAAAATCTAAAACACCAAACTAGTAAGTCATTAATCAAACAAATAAGGTTTCATTACACAACCACAATGATAGTCTTTTTCTTTTAATAGTCAAAAAGTTACCTTTAATGATAATAATTAATACTTTACAACTTTACCACATAACTGAACTAAATTTAATACGCATGTACATGCATACATAAATATGAAATGTACCTTTTAAATGTTAAGTCTATTTTTATACGGATGTCTTTAATAACATGTAACAAAAAAGTTAAATATAGTAGATTAGCTCAACTGATTAAGACATTTATGTTCAATGTCACGCAAGTGATGCGATCAAGGAGTATAAAACGATAGGTACTACCGAGTATCGAATCCACAGGAAATTGGGTCAGTTTAATTCAATTAATTATTGCACTTAATCACATCTAATTTTATTTAGAAAATCAATTGCTGGAAAAATTTTGCAACGAAATAAAACCAATAAGCGATAGAAGAAAACAAACGAGTGCAATTTAATCGGGGTCTAGCTTAGGACACCTAATGGACCAATACGTGGAATGAATGAGACTTTGCAATTAATTAAGCATATTACTTGAATCTAGAGGCGTAAAATTCATGGAATTCTCTATCAAGCTCTTCCAATTCTTGAGTACAAAATTCATGGAATTCTCTGTCGAGCTCTTCCAATTCTCGAGTACATTTAATTAAATCACATGTCTACCTCATTAACTAAAAACACTCGACATTAACTTTCCTTGTCTTCGACCCTAATTGTTGTTTTTACCACTTTATGTCCAAACACCAACTATATCTTGCAATTTAAGCTCAAATCCAAACATTCTTTGTCAAGCAATAGTACAAATCAGCAGCTCAATCAATTCTTGATCAAGGGATTAAAAGCATTAAACACATTGCATGAAAGTAATTATACTTAATCAATTACAAACTCTCAATTAACTCCAATTACAAGGTCCAATGGCTTGATTAAGCCCTAAACTAATGAAATTAATTAATGGAAATCATAATTCAACATAGCACACTTATAATCCAACAATAATATGTCAAAAACAACAAAGAAATTAGAAGAAAAACCTGTTGCTTGTTGATCATTCGCTCTCTCTATGATCTCCATGAATCCCAAACGTGGATCTTCAATCTACCCGCTCTAATTCATCCTTGATCCTCCCAATTCTCTCTAATTTCGTGGATTAGGGTGTAAAACCCCAGATTGACTCTTCTTTTCGAAGTGAGAAACGCACAATCTTAATTCTCGACACAACGTCGAGACGCTAGAGACAGTGTCTCGACGCTATCCCAAAACGGTGGCATTCTGCTTAGGCACACGATGGTAGCGTTGAGACACTACAGGCAGCGTCTCGACGCTATGGACGGAACTTCATTTCTCCATGCTTTGAGCCTCGAGCATGGCGTTGAGACGCTCCCTAGCGTCTCAATGCTGCTCCTTTGATTTTGGCTTGCAAAAAAGGCTGCATTAGAGCGTTGAGACGCTATGGACAGCATCTCAATGCTCTCCCATGTTCTCAACACTTCATAAATCTTCTCTTCTCTTCTTGAAGCTCCAAAATAACATCAAAATAGCTCCTCTTGACCCTCGAACACTGAATTTAGCTCCTTTTGCTCGAATTCTACAAATAGACAAAAATAGACATAAAAGCACACACAATGATCACAAAACTAGCTAAATTAAGATCCTAAAAGGTCCTAAGATAGCACTAATTTAGTGCTATCAATATACCTTTGACCTGACAAAGGTTGAAAGTAGTTCACATCCTTTCACAGAAGTCAAAGATTCGAATCCTTTCACAGAAGTTCACATTTTGTTGAAGAATTATAATTGACATAAAATTATGATATATATAACCATTTGAAATAAGTTAGAAACAATTTGTAAGTTGAAAGTAGTCTGATGAGAGGCCTATGCATGACCTGACAAAGTTTTTTGGGCTAAATTGAGTGTTTGTCAAAGTAGGATAGTGGCCAAATATACAATACGAATAGAATGAGACACGTTGTTGTATTTAAATTAAAGGATCTCTAATTGGTAAGAGTTGAATATAGACATATACCTTCAAATGACCGTCTTCTTATCGTTTAAATTATCATATAGATTTGTGACACATAATGAGATGTTTCCTCATTAAAAAAATGTCAATCCAACCATGAACGGCCCCTACGACAAATTATTCAATGAGGCAGCCACATAAAAATGTCAATCCAACCATGAACGGCCCCTACGACAAATTATTCAATGAGGCCGCCACAATGTGGCTGCCTCATAATGACCGTTGGATGTGAATTCAATAATTTTCATGTACCTTAATAACCATTGGATATAAATTCGAAATACAGCTCTCTCCACATCCAACGGTGAAAAACTACCAGCCACATTGTGGCTGCCTCACCGAATAATTTCCCCTTGCCTACATATAATGGACTACTAAAATAGTTGCTTAAATCCCAAGAAAATTTTAAACCCAAAAGAAGTAGTTCTCAAAATTTTATTTATTTTTTAAATTTCTGAAATTTTGCTATGATCTTAAAGTTTTTCTTAAAAAGGTATAAAAACTTGAAAAAGAAATTGGTGTAAACATACTAAATTTTTTAAAACAAACTCCTTTTTTTTTTTTTTTTTTTTCTGTTGGAAGGTAATTTTAAAACAAACTCGTTATGAAGATGTATTTCACTTCCAAATTTTCAAAACCTTCCAAATTTAGTAAAATGAAAAAACAAATTACGTAACTAATTTTAATCAAAAAAATATTTCTATGTAATTTTCTTAAAAAACGAGAAACAAATTCATTATATATCAATTTGCTTATCCAACTCCAGATATATCTAATGAATATTTTCGAATGAGGAGGACTAGCTTAAAAAAACACTTTTGGTCTCTAAACTTTAAAAAAAATAACAATTTAGGCCCCGTTTGATAACAATTTGATTTTTGGTTTTTAGTTTTTAAAAATTAAGCTTATAAATATTATTCTCACCTATGGTTTTACTTATATTGTCATCTACTTTTTACCTATGTTTTCAAAAACCAAGCCTTATTTTGAAAACTAAAAAAAGTAGTTTTCAAAAACTTGTTTTTGCTTTTAGAATTTTGCTAAGAATTTAAATGTTTCTTTAATTGAGATGAAAACCATTGTAGAGAAATTGGGAGAAAACAAGTTTAATTTTCAAAAACCAAAAACTAAGGCCCCGTTTGATAACCATTTGGTTTTTTGGTTTTTGATTTTTGAAAATTAAGCCTATAAATGCTACTCCCACCTATGGATTTATTTGTTTTGTTATCTCCTTTTTACCTATGTTTTCAAAAATCAAGCCATGTTTTGAAAACTAAAAAAAGTAGTTTCCAAAAACTTGTTTTTGTTTTTAGAATTTGGCTAAGAATTCAAATACTTCCTTAAGGGAGATGAAAACCATTGTAGAGAAATTGAGAGAAAACAAGCTTAATTTTCAAAAACTAAAAACAAAAACTCAAATGGTTATCAAACGGGGCCTAAATGGTTACCAAACGGGGCCTTAGTTTCTCAACTTTAAGTTGTAATAATTTAGTCTCCAACTTTAATTTGTAACAATTTAATCCATGTACTATCAAATTTGTAACAATTTCATCTGAACTTTCAAACTTGTAACAATTCAATTCCTACTGTAAAAAGTTTCATCAAAATTAAGTGTCAATTTTTATCATGTTTAACGACTTAGTTTTTGTAGTTTCGACTTAGTTTTTATAGTTTATAAATGTATTTGGCCCCTAATCAATTTATGGATCTATATATGTCAGAAATCCCATTAAATTTTAACAATATTTTTCATTATAGAGGCTAAATCCTTACAAAATTTAAAGTACATGAACCACATACTAAAGTTTAGAGACTAAATTGTTACAAATTTGAAAGTATAGAACTAAGTCATTTCAAAATAAAATTTGAGGATTAAGTTATTATTTCGATGAAAGTTCAAAGACCAAAAGAAATTTTTAGCCAAAAAAATAGGTACAAAATGGAAAGTTGTTGTTATAGACAAAGTTTAAAATGTTGATGTTGACAGAAATGTTGAGGTCTCAATTTTGTAGAAATATCGATAGAAACATTGATAAAATGTCGATATCGATAGATATTGCTAGAAAAAAATTTAAAAACAAAAAATTCAAATATATATATATATATATATATATATATATATATATATATATATATATATATATATTAGAAAATAAACATTTTTATACATTTTAAATTAGTTAAAATACTTGTTCTAATATTATATTCACATTATGTTACTTGTTGTTGCTATTTTTTTAAATATTTCATCAATTTTGTATTGTATAATGGAAATATCAATTCACTCCTTATGTTGATGTTGAATCCATAAACATGTGAAAACATCGATGGAAATGTTGACATGTCAACAAAAATTTAATACTATGGTTATAGATGTCCTACTAAATGTTATAATCATTTTAGAAGATATAAAATAAATTTGTGTTATTCTTCTAAAACAAAAACAATCATTTAAACATAAAGAACTGTAATATTTTTATTTTCAAAAAGAAACTGTAATATTTTATTAATATATTTTGTTTGTTACAACCACGAAGGAATAATATTACCGGCAAGGTTTAAAATATTGATGTCGACAGAAATGTTGAAGTCTCAATTTTATGGAAAGGTCAATGGAAATATCGATAAAATGTCGATGTCGATGGATATTTCTGGAAAAATTTTAAAAACAAAAAATTTAAAAAAATATTTAAATTAATAAATAAACATTTTATACTTTTTTAATGAGTTAAAATATTTTTTACAATATTATATTCACATTTAATTTACATTTTCTTGCTATTTTTTTAAGATTTCATCAATTTTGTACGGTATAGTGGAAATATCGATTCTCTTTTTATGTCGATGTCGAACCCATGGACATGTGGAAATATCGATGGAAATATCGACATGTCGATGAAAATTTAATACCATGATTATCGGTCTAATTAATTACAAATAAATAAGGCTGAAAAAAGACAAAAGACAGATGGAAGGGAACCAATTTTTACCATCAACTTGGTAGGATATATCCTTTTCAAAAAAAAATGATAGGATATCAATTTTTATCCTAAACTTTTAATTTTATCTAATTATACATTAAATTTAGTACATGTGGTAATTTTTACCTTAAACTTAAGTGTTGCAACTTTCACATTAGGATAAGTTTTCATTTAAAGAATCATTAAAAAAATATTGAAATTATGGATTTCAAAGAAAAATTATATTAGAGTCTTTTTTCTTTCTTTCTTTTTTTTTTTTTTTTTTTGCAATGGGTGAGTTTTAGTAGAATTATTGAAGTGATGATTTTGTGCCAAGCTTGATTTTTTTATTGAAATTAGTAAATTTTTTAGATTTTTTTGTTAAAATTATTAGGTTAATTGATGAAAAAAATCGAATAAAAAATAATAATTGCAACATTCGTGTAAGTATAGAGTTCAATTTAAGTTTTATTTTAAAAAAAAAAAAAAAAAGAGTTCAATTTAATGAAATTAAAAGTGTTAAATAGTACCAAATTTAAGAGTAAAAATTAATATTTCCGAAAAGGAGAAGCGACTTTTCTTTTCAAAGTAAAAGAAAAAAGAAGTAAAGAGATATAGAAAAAGTCTCCTAAAAAGGCACAAGGAAGTGGAAGACCCTTCCTTTCAATCCATTTAACTTTGATTTTTTTTTTTTCAATTAAATATTTTATACATTAATATTATTATTATTATTACACTTTTGAACACGACCTACTAAACCCCACATGGGACTGAGCTCACGCAATCATCACAACTAAAGAGAAAAAATATTTTTTTAAAAATTACAAAAAGAAAAGACCAAAAAAAAAGAATTATCTTTTAAATAACCCTTTAGTTTAGAGAAAGAGAGAGAAGGCAAAAGTATAATAAAAGCACCCTTTAATCACATGGGATTTGGGAATCTCTAACTCTTCCTCTCACTTTCCTTATGTAAATCAATACGAATATTCAAAAAAATTTTAAAAAAATTAACTTACCCATTATCGTTTACCTCTATTTAACCATTTATTAAACACGTCTCTTAGAGGTTGATTATTGATTAATTAATATAGATCTATGTCGAGTATCAAAAATATTCTTAATTCTTCATCTTATTAATTTAAAAATTTTAATACTAGATTAAATTATAAGTTTAGTGCCTAAACTTTAAGTTTTGTGTCTATTTGGCCCCTAAATTTTAAAATATGTCTAATAGGTCTCTGAACTTTTAATTTTGTGTCAAATAGGTCTTTAAACTTTAAAAATTGTCTAATAAGTCTTTAAACTTTCAATTTTGTATCCAATAGGTCCTTGAATTTTTAATTTTGTATTAAATAGGTCATTGACATATTCACCTTTTTTTAAAATTCACAAACTTACTAAATAAATTTGAAAGTTTAGAGATCTATTAGATATTTTTAAAGTTCAAGAACTCATTAAACACTAATTAAAATTTAGAAATCAAATAGATATAAATTTAAAAGTTTAGAACTAAACTTGTAATCTAACCTTAATACTACGGAAATTAATTAATGTGTCTATTTTTAATTAGTTATTGGATTGAGATTTTTGAGAGGGCTTTTCCCGTACCCATATGCTTTAGGAAAGATTGAGTTTCTTTTTCTTTTTCTTTCTCTTTCTCTTTCTCTTTCTAAGGAGCAAAAAGAAAAAGGAAATAAAAGAGAGAGAAAAAAAAAAGTTTTGTTCTTCAAAGTAAAGGAAAAAAAGAAAAAAAAAAGAAAAAGAAAAAATTGGATGGTGGAATGGACATGGTGGGCATCATGATAAAGCTCACATGAGACCATGCAATATTCATCTCCTCTAAATGAATTCTAGGTTTTTTATGTAGTGACGGCTTATGATAGTGGAAGTCCAATGTACTCTATTAGCCTCTTGATTCTATCATTTTTTATGTAGCGATGGCTTATAATAGTGGAAGTCCAATGTGCTTTATTAGCCTCTTGATTCTATCATTGTCATGGTTTTGATTTATTACTTTCTTTTTTTCTTTTTAAGATTTAAATGTTGATGTCTCGATTTTGTAAAAATATCGATAGAAATATTGATAAAATATTAATGTCGGTAGAAATGTTCTAAAAAAATATATTGAAGTTAGTTTAGAAAAAATTAGTATAATTATTATGTCATATTAGTGACGTTTTGTTTTTTTTTTTTTTGTAATTTTTTTTACAATATAATGAAAATAACGTTCACTTCTTATGCCGATATCAAACTTATAATTATATAAAAATATAATAAAAATAACGATTTACTTCTTATATCGATATAAACCTATAAATATATAAAAATGTTAAATTTGAGAATATGTACTATTTAATTAAAATAAATAAATTGGGTGGGGTTAACTATGATAACAATTATATGCTTTACATTCCCATTTAGAATAATTCATGATGATGCAGTGTGTTTGGATGAGAGTGAAACTAAGGTTGTATTATTCTTTGAAAAGTTTCTTTGGGTTACAACAACCACAAAAAGAAAAGGTGCAAGTTAACTATGTCAACTAGAGCTTTATAATTTAACTTTATTTATGGGGTGAAAGTTTGAATCTCTTAATAAAGTTATACTCTTTAAAAAAATAACAATATTATAAAAGTAAACTCTTTAATCATAAAAGAGTCTAAGTCAACAGATTTGAATTACAAGGTAACGATTGAGATAGGAAAAGGTAATTAACTCTTTATAAAATTCTAAGCTAATAAGTAGAGTTGAGTACAAAATAAAGACGAAAGGAGGAAAAAATAAATTGTTTTATCATGTAATTACATCTTATACCTTAAGTACCATTGATTCTCTAATGAACAATCTGTTTATGATCCAATTATAAACTAACTCCCTTTAGGCCTAGTGAAAGAGTGAGACCTCATTGTTCAAGTCCTGAAATCAACACTTAAGAAAACTACTAATCTACTTTCCCTTTATGAGAAAGAGTAATTTTCATCTTGAGAAATTTATGTTCTCAGCTTCCTATTTGATCAAATCCTCAAAATGGTAGGTTTATTGAATCGGCTATTAAAATCACTCTCACCCATCCAAATCAAAGGACAAACCCTCACAGGGTAAAAGTTCATAACTCACTCAGAATTAAGATCAAGTCGCATATAAACATCCTGTGAAATATTAATCTTCTCAATTAACGGATTTATAAAAAGAGATTAAATATTTCGCAATCTAGTGTTATACAAACTCATTACATATGATACCCTCACTCACGTATCTCCACATGAATGATTTGTATCAAATCATTTGTAACTATTATAAAGTGGGTCATATCTATAGGATCAGTATGACAACCCTAAAGGGGGATGAATATGGTTTCTTCAAACTTTATAAAACTTTTTGCTAAGTGAACCCAATTAAACAAATTAATATACTTTTTACAAACAATTAATTCAACCAAGAATTCATATAAATAAATTCACTTCAAATTAAATAAGAAATTAATGCCAAAAATAATTTTAAACACCCTATTGAATTCTAAGAACAAGATTGGTAAAGAATAAGGACAATTTAAAAACTACAAATCTAAATAAATATAAAAGAGTAAATAATTTTATGGAATAAAAAATAATAACAACTTAATTGCAAAAATGAAATAAGATAGGGGTAGAGAAATTGACATAGAAAATTTTATAGTGGTTCGATACAACCTGGTCTACTCTACTTCTCAAGCTCCTCTTGGGTATTTCACTAGAATAACGACCCTTTCCACGGCTCAGAGTCCAACCGTTACAACGTCCAGTTTCTGGGAGCAAGAACCCTTACAAAGTTTTTCGAGATCAAGAGAAACCCTTACAAAGTTTAGAAAATGTAGGAATAATCTCATAAACTCTCTCACAAATCAATCCTCACAACACAATAATTCTCTCTTCAAGAATAAGATGAAAATAAAAAATGAAAGCTTTGGAGAGAACAACAATTGAAGCTTTTTGAGATTTTGAAGGATTGAAAATTATAAAAACATATTATGAAATTTTGGAAAAGAAGATGGTATATATAGAGAGGAAAATGAGGAAACAATCAAAATATAATTTGGACCATTGGATTGGTAAAAAAAAATGAATGGCGGAGATTTAAAAGAAAATAGAAATATAATAGATAAAAGAAATAATATAATAATAATAATAAAATAATACCACTAACTAATATATATAATTTTATTTTAATTTTTTTAAAAACTACCGTTAACTTATGCATATAAAATTTATTTTATTTTATTTACTTTTTAAATTTTAGAACAACCAAAAGTCTATCTCATCCAAAAGGTTCTACGTGTCAACCTCTAATTGGTCAATATTGCTGACACAGCTACCACATCATCGAGTCAAAAAAATTTCATTCAAATTTGTTTTTGTCATATCTTTTTCGTTTTAACTTCGATTTGAGCGATTCAAGAGGCGTTGGAATCATTATTCTGAGCTCTACGCTATGGATACTTCAAAACACTAAAATTTTTAGTAATTAATAGCAAGTTTATTATCATCAAAATATTAATTAATTTAATTAAAATTAAATAATTTGAGATTAAGGGTCAAAAAATCAACAATATCAACAGTGTTACTAGGACAAGGCACCCAACTTTATCTATATACTATAGACTCTGTAGGTTATTTCTTGAATATGTTCCTCCCATGTGTCAACTACATACTGTTCAAGATTACACTAATAACCTTGATTTTTTATATAGTGAATAATGTAAATTACAAATCAAATAATCAAATAATTATTAAATAATAAAACATTAGTTACAAGGCTTTAGGACATTAATCTCAACAAGAATCTGGTCACAGGTCCACGTAAGCTCATGTCCAAGGTGTTAATTAAGTCAATGCGTCAAGCAGACTTGCAAGGAAGATTCTCACATTGGTGTGTAGTGTTATGTCCAACACACTCCGATGCTTAAGTCTGTATTTAGACCGAGTGGTGTTGAGTTGAGCTAGGATAACATTGCGTACCTTGATAATATTAATGGAATGAGTTCTGGTATTTATAGAGTTCCCCCATCCCTTGGCAAATCCATACCACTTAACATGGCAGCAGGAATTTACTGAGCCTCACGTTCTCGACTTAGTAAGTTTTTCTGTGGGCATCCTTTGATGTGGCCGCATGGGAGCCTACGTGGCTTGGTGTTCACCCTCATCATTGGGTCGGGCTAGGCCTAAGACATTGTTTAGGCTGGCCCGACCCGACCCAACCTTCAATAACTAAGCCCATGGCCCAACCTTTGAACTTGACTCATTGGATCAAAGTTTGGGCCAGACTTAGGTCGGTCCATTAAATTAGCCCATTAAATATTAAATATTTAATTATTTTTCTAAAAAAATATTTTTTTTAATTTTCTTAACTAAATGTTATTAAAATCTATTGGAATTATATTTCATATGTAATGTTATTTAAAAATTTTGATTTTTTATTACTTTTACATAATAAAATTATTGATATTATAACGTTTCTTTTATCATTTTATTTTTTAAAAATATTTTTATTAATTTTTGTCACTTTTAAAAAAAATTATTAATTAAAAACTATGAAAATTATAACAATACATTTTAAGAAAAAGATATTAAAATTTTTATTTTTTTAAATATATATAAAGAACTATATAGACTAATACGTATAGGGTTTTAGGGTTTAGGGTTTAGGGTTTAGGGTTTAGGGTAAAGTCTGCTCTTCAAAAGGATGATACATATCCAATCCAATGAATGAATGGACCGAGCTGGGCTAGTCAAACTTTGACTTTGAACCGAACTTGGATCGAATCAGGGTTCGACTTGAACCAGCCTTTAGACCATGGGCTCGTTGAGGAGCCTGACTTGGTGTCCACGGGGCTAATCCTACTCCTAACAATTAATATGTCAAATTGTTGTCTCATAATCACTAACTTAATCGTGGCTATAAGCTTCTTTTACTCGACACCAAAAAGAGGTTACTTACCTCACTGAGTCTCTCCATCTTTTGGATGACAATGATGGTAGACTTTCATTTATCTATAAAATTTATCATAAACTTAGGATAAAAGGATTTTTCTATTTTAGTATATCGTAACTCAAAACAATATTCTTGGCCAACAATATATTTTTGACCCTTAACTGCGAATGTAGTGTATGCTTGGAACTTTTGTCTAGGAAAAAAGCTACATCTAACACCTTAGGCCCCGTTTGATAACCATTTGGTTTTTTGTTTTTGGTTTTTGAAAATTAAGCTTGTTTTCCCCCAATTTCTCTATAATGGTTTTCATCTCCCTTAAGGAAGTATTTGAATTCTTAGCCAAATTCTAAAAACAAAAACAAGTTTTTGAAAACTACTTTTTTTAGTTTTCAAAACATGGCTTGGTTTTTGAAAACATAGGCAAAAAGTATATGACAAAACAAGTAAAACCATAGGTGGGAGTAGTATTTATAGGCTTAATTTTTAAAAATCAAATGGTTATCAAACGGGGCCTTAATAATTTGAGTAATGCACACCAAGATTTTTGTTTTCAAGCATTAAAGCTTTAGGACAAGTAGTGAGATTTATTCCCATAACAAAATAGAATATGCCAAAAGAATTTAATTTTACAAATTATTAAAATCTAATATAAATATTTTAAATAGGGTAAGGAAATTGATATGATTGTATGAATAATTGATATATGCAACGTTAAAAAATCATTGTTGTCCCTGAACTTTCATGGAAGTAACAATTTAGTTCCTAAACTTTGATTTATAACGATTTAGTCTATGTACTTTCAATTTTGTAACAATTTAGTCCTGAACTTTAGTATGTAACAATTTAGTCTATATATTTTAAAATTTGTAACGATTTAGTCCCTATTGTGAAAATTATTGTTAAGATTGAATGAAATTTCTTACATAAGTAGATCAATAAACTAATGGGATCCAATATGTTTATAAGCTATAAAGTATCAATCGTTTTTAATTTTGATGAATTTTTTTTTTTTACAATAGAGACTGAATTGTTACAAATTTTAAAGTACAAGGACTAAATTATTACATACCAAAGTTCAGGGACTAAATTGTTACAAATTTGAAAGTATAGAGACTAAATCGTTACAAACAAAAGTTCAAAGACTTAATTGTTACTTTCATGAAAGTTTAGAGACCAAAAGTGATTATCAACCTAAATGCAAAAAGGTTGAGGCATGTTTGGGAGTGATTTTGGAATGCCCAAAATCACTTTTGACATGCCCAAAATCAATTCTCCTTCAAAATTGTGATGTTTGACAATGATAAGAAAGTGATTTTGGAAACATCCAAAATCACTTTAAGTTATTCCCAGTCAATCACTTGGGAGGTGATTCCCAAGTGATTTTGTCTTTAAAATGACTATTATTTCATATTTTAAAACAATCGTACTTTTTGTGACGGGTAAAAACCGTCATCTTTTATAAAAATTCATTAATTTCCATCAAAAAGCATGTATTCTCAAAACCATCACCATTGAGGTCATCTATCATTATTTAAAAAATGCCAATTTTTCTCTCTCTAAAGTTTTTATAATGTCTATCTCTTACTTTATTCTCTTTTTAACATTTTTATTCATTTTCTCACTTTTTTTTCTCTCCAATGGTTTTAACTCTCTCTACCTTTTTTTATCTCTAAATTTTTTCGTTCATCTCTCTATAATTTTTGTATCTCTTTAACTTTTTTCTTTCTTATCTTTGACCTCTTGCCATAACTTTTTGCTCTTGAGATTTTTTGTCCCTAACTTTGAACTTTTTTTGTTCTTATTAAAGTTTTTCTCCCTAAAATTTTTATCATTCTTTTCACATCTTTTTGTATATCTCTCTAAATTTATTTCTCTATCTTTCGATTTTTTCGCACTATTAAATTTTCTCTCTCTAAATTTTTTGTCCATCTCTCTAAAATTTCTATCCATCCATGTCTTTAACATGTTTTTCTCTTTGAAACTTTAATTTTCTGTAGCTTTATTTTTTTCTCTCTTAATTTTTTAGTTCTCTCGATATAACTTTTTTCTACCACCTTCTATTTTTTTTTTTTTAATTTCAAATGTAATGCTCTTTTTAGTAATTTGATGATTCTAAAATCACCTTTGAAAATAAACATTAATCGTTTTAAAAAATACTTTTAATTAAATTTAAATCACTTTTACAAGAGTGGAACCAAATATTAAAATGATTTATAACTAAAACTTTTACAAAATTAATTATAATTAAATCACTTAGCTTAAAATACTTATTTTAAAGTCATTCTAAAAAATGCCCTTAATCATTGAATGTCACTTTTAATTGTATGAAAATCACTATTAAAAGTGTATAACCAAACATTAAAATGATTATATGAAAATCATTTTTTATAAATCAATTATAAACAAATCAATTATGCTAAAATCACTATTTCTAAAATTATTCCCAAACAAGCCCTGAATGTATATAGGCTATGAGATCAACCCATTGGTATTTAGAATGATTGTGACACTTTTGATTGCAAAATAATAAAGAGTCATCTGTTTGATTAACATGAGTTTTATTAGGTCAAAGGGTACAGTTTCCTAGGTTTAAATTCAATATTTTCCTTTAATTTTGGGGTTTCTTCCCTTTCTAATCCCTAACTTTCTACCTTTTTAAAAAAAACATAATAACAATAACAAGTTTGGTCCCCTATACTATACACATAAAAAGATAACTATTTGATCATTGCTATTATTTTGCTGCGTATCTACCTAATGCATATCCACTTTAACTAATTTATGTAGTTTCAATACATTGTTAATACACATATTCAAAGTTATATCATCTATCTATTAAATTATTAACGAAAAATACACATTTTGAAAGTTAAACGACCAAAACAAAAATAAACTTAGAAGTTTAAGAATTAAAATAGACATTTTAAAAGTTTTAAAACCAAAATAGAATAAACTTGAAATTTAGAGACTAAAATAGACATTTTTAAAGTTTAATGGCCAAAATAGAATGAATCTAAAAGTTCAAAAACTAAAATAGGAAGACTTTGTTTGAGATTGATTTATACAATCGAACTATGGCAAATTCTGGTTATATCGTCACGATAAGCGGCTAGAGTTCGTGTTTTTTATTTAAGGGTTAGTCAAGTCCAATTGTACGACTACGAGGCTTTGGGCCTATTGCAAATTTCTTTATTCCAAATATTACTTGTCTTCCTATGTTATTCTTATGAGCATGTATTGTTAATTGAATTGACGCCTGAATTTATACTACATGCTTGTTTGTTAGCTATGCATAAATTTGTGATTTGTAATTGTTGAATAATAAATTTTGGCTAATCAAAAATTGCCACGTCATTAATTTAAATTAATGATAAAATATATTTGGAACAAATTACAAATTTACATGTGTCCTAAAATTAAATTAAAAGACATGAAAATTTGGCAAATCAAATAATGCCACATGTCTAGTATTGATCCCTTAAACAACTTAAGCTAGTCCAATCAAATTATGACACATGTTAGTTGGACTCGAAGTTAGTTTAGTCTAAGATCATTAAAAAGGAATTGGGCCAAATTTAAATAATTCAAGTTTATTGAAGACGATTGAATTAAACCCAAAATAGCCCAAGTCCAAAAGTTGGGCCTAAAGTCAACTAAACCCAAGCTCATACAAGGTCCACCAAACTCTATAAATAGAGGAGCTCACCCTTCATTTGAAGACATTTAGAAGAGTTAGAATCCAGAGCATTCAGCCAAAGAGTTCAGAGTCTTCAAGAGTTAGAATTCAGAAGCTTCAAGTTCAATCAGAGAATCCAGAGAATTCGGAAGATCCAAGATTCAAAATTTAGAATATTCAACGACTAGAAGGCTTCAACAAATTGATTGTCTCTTCATCAGTTACAGATTAAAGATTTATCTCCCTCCGTCTGAGAACAAGCTCGCCAACCCTCATATCAAAGTCTACATTCTGAAAGAAAGTATCAGAGGATTATATATTAGAGATTGTAACACTACTACAAATTCAATAAAATCAAGTTCATTTCCACGACATCAAATTTCTTTAGAAATCTCGTATGAACAAATTGGCACGCTCAATGGGACCTTCTTTACCTCTCATCTTTTCTCTTGCTCCAAGAAGTCATGACATCCAAAGAAGTTTCTTTAAAGCCTACTGCTTCAAGTAACTCCTACATGGGGCTAATCACACGCAGTTGCTCCAAAGAAATCCAACATGAAGAAAGTCAAACACCTGTCATTGCAAACAAAATACTGAGACGCATAACAGAATCTCCTCAATCTAATGCCGACATTGCATAAAATTTTGTGTTTGGCAAAATCACTTTTCCTTCTCTTCAACCAAGCAAAACATCAAATCCTGACGTGATGTCCGTTATGACGACTGATGCGGGCACTAGTGAGGAAAGAATGATTGAAGTTGAAAATAAGACCAGCATGCTACTAAAGGCAGTTGAAGAAATAGACTACGAAATCGCTTCTCTCAAGAACCATATTAAAAGTCGAGATGTTGTTGAATCAAGTCAGACCCTTACCATAAAAAACAAGGGAAAGACCATTGTACAAGAAGACCAGTCACGACATTTCACTTCAATTGCTCCACTGTCTGTCCAACAGCTCCAAGATATGATCATGAACTCTATCAGAGCACAATATAGTGGACCTACTCAGAACTCCCTCCTGTATTCTAAGTCGTATACCAAGAGGATTGACAACCTGAGGATGCCTAGTGGATACCAACCACCGAAGTTTCAACAATTCGATGAAAAGGGCAATCCCAAGCAACACATTGCTCACTTTGTTGAGACATGCGAAAATGTCTGTACCAGAAGGGATCTGCTAATCAAGGAATTCGTCCGAACATTGAAGGGAAATGCTTTCGACTGGTATATTGACCTTGAGCCTAAGACTATTGACTGTTGAGAGCAATTTAAAAAGAAGTTCCTCAACCACTTCTATAGTACAAAGACGATCCAATGCATCCGCTGTGGAGTGAAATGTTCATTCCTTCAATAAGTCGATCCTTCACGAGTTGTTCATAATTACAACTGGGTCAAAAGTCTGTTTTACCTCTATAATAACATCTTGCACCTTAAATATCATTGATCCTCTAATGAATAATCTGTTTATAATCTAATTATAAACTAAGTCCCTCTCGGGCCAATGAGAGGGTAGGGCCCCATTGTTCAAGTCTCGAAATCAACACTTAAGGGAACTACTTATCTACTTACCCTATATGGGAATGAGTGAATTCCGTCTTGTGAGATTATGTTCCCAACTCCCTATTTGGTCAAGTCCCCAAAATGATAGGCATATTGAATCGGCTACAAAAGCCACTCTCACCCATGCAAATCAAAGGACAAACCCTCACAGGCAGGAGTTCATAACTCACTCAAGAGTAAGATCGAGTCGCATATGATCATCTTGATGAAATATTAATCTTCTCAATCAACAAATTTATAAAGAGAGATTAAATATTTCGTAGTCCAGTCTTACACAAATTCATTGTATAAGATACCCCCACTCACATGTCTCAACATGAACGATTTGGATCAAATCATTTGTAACTATTACAAAGTGAGTCGTATCAATAGTGTTACCAAGATAAGGTACCCAACCTTATCCATATACTATGACCCTTTAGGTTATTTCTTGAACATGATCCTCCCGTATGTCAACCACATATTGTTCAAGATTACACTAATAACCATGAATTTTTCATATAATGGATAATATTATATTGCAAATAAAATAATCAAAATTATTATTAATTATTAAATAAATCATTAATTATGAGGCCTTAGGGCATAAATCCCAATAGTTACCCAATAAATTAGGAGTCTGGTCTAGCAGGAGTGACATTACTGCAAGTGAGGGTGACTACTACTGCAAGCTACTCAGGTTACCTAATAAATTAGATGTTTGGTCTAGCAGGAGTGACATCACTATAAGTGAAGGTGACCACCGCTGCAAGCTACTCAGGTTACCCAATAAATTAGGTGTCTGGTTTAGCAGGAGTGACATCACTATAAGTGAAGGTGATCGTCGCTGCAGGCTACTCAGGCCACCCAATAAACTAGGTGTCTGGTCTAGCAGGAGTGACATCACTGTAAGTGAAGGTGACCACCGCTGCAGGCTACTCAGGCCACCCAATAAACTAGGTGTCTGGTTTAGCAGGAGTGATATCACTGTAAGTGAAGGTGACTACCGTTGCAGATTACTCAAGTCACCCAATAAATTAGGTAATTGGTCTAGCATAAGTGACATCACTGTAAGTGGAGAATAGTTGCATCATTGGACAAGGGGCATCTTAACAGCAAATCAAGAGCAATAATAATAAGATCTGGAAAAAAAAAAAGAAAGAGAGAGAACAATTATGGCAAAAGATCTATGATGCAATAGAAGTAGTTCATATATACTGAACAGGGGCATCGCTAAAATTTTTTTTGAATATGTGTGCATCTTTTAGATGGCGAACATAGATCAATTGTACAGTGGTTGTAGTTGTTCCCTAAAGTTGAGAAAGAAAATAGAATTAGCAACAAAAAAAAAAGTGGTTGAAATTTAAAAAAAAAAAAAGAAAAAAGATTACTTCCTATCGAAGAAGCAATTCATTGAATAAAATACACACACATAGATTTAAAGGTGAACATGCGGTGGCTACTTAAAATAATAATAATAATAATAAAATAACTCAATTGGAAGTCTACAGCATGCATTTGTATATATATAAAACACTAATGGAGTGTTTGGCCCACCGTTTTGGGTTTGGCTGGTTTTGGAATCCAAGTCCAAAACGATGTTTGGGTCATTGTGTGTTAAAACTCATGGTTTTTGAAACACAATCCGGTGGTTTTGAACAGTGCACCCCAAACACTATTTTCTGATTTTTAGGCTTCAGAACACTGTACCTCAAACACTATTTTTTGATTCCCAGGCTTTCAAACCCCCCGGAACAAAACCTCCAGGGTTTCGAATCCAAGGGTTTTAATTCCGAAACGGTGGGCCAAACACCTCCTAAATGGATGGCAGGACATGCATTTTTGCTTCTTTTTTTTTTTTGTACATCCGTGAAAGTGAATTTGCGGTAGAATCCTATTTTATACATAGGTGTATTCTCAAGCGGCGGTGATGTGCATCGACTAATTAAAAGGAAGAAAGAAAAAGTTTCTACCTTCTTCTTCTTATTATTATTATTATTATTTTAACTTACCGTTGATGCAAAAAAGATGTACAAAATGAATTTATTGTCACGAACAAAACCAGAACTCAAGACTTGCGCAAAGAAGAAAGTGTATGAGCATTTGAAGTAAAAAAAGAAAAAGAAAAAGAAGCAATTGAAGAGAAGAATTCTTCAAATACCAAAAGCTTATTAATGGAATGACCTTATGTCTTGGCCTATGCAATCTCTACAATTTATGAAGGGAGGAATTAGGTCAAAACGTGTAAGGGGAGTTTTGATTTTGGTAAAAAATTTGGCCTAATCAAACAAAATTGGCAAGCCAAATTTAGGAATCTCCTTCCATTGTTATTATGGGAAAAATCTACCTCCAAATTTAAGTGAGGAAAATTTTGACTTAATCAAAATATCTCTATGATTTGGATAGATCTCTACTTCTAAATTGCATGAAAATTTTAGCCAAATACAAAAATCAAAATTTTGGCTAAAATCAAACATTGCGATCATACTTGACAAAAATGTTGGATGTCAAAATTTTGGCTTTTTTTTTTTTTTTTTCTCAAATCAAAATTTGGGTGTACTTCAAATTTCCTCCCAAATAAGAATTGAAGTCTCAATTCCAAATTCCATTCCAAATTGAAGCCAAGATCCATATAATTTTGGCAAAATTTCTTCAATCAAATTTTGGGAATACTCCAAATTTTCTCCCAAATCAAAATTTGAATAAGATTCACAATTCAAATCTCACTCCAAACTCAAGTCAAAATTCAGGGACATCTTAAATTCATCCAAGGAAGTCAAAATCATCCTATATTTTGATTCCAAATTATCTTTTTTTCGAGATTCATCCACCGCATACTTGTGCATAAATCTCGAAAAAGGGCATTTGTTGAATAATAAATTTTGTCCAATCAAAAATTACCACGTCATTAATTTAAATTAATGATAAAATATATTTGAAACCAATTACAAATTTACATGTGTTTTAAAATTAAATTAAAAGACATGAAAATTGGCAAATCAAATAATGTCACATGTCTAGTATTGATCACTTAGACGACTTAAGCCAGTCCAATCAAATTATGACACATGGCAGTTGGACTCGAAGTTAGTTTAGTCTAAGATCATTAAAAAGGAATTGGACAAAATTTAAATAATTCAAGTTTATTGAAAAGGATTGAATTAAACCCAAATAAGCCCAAGTCCAAAAGTTGGGCCTAAAGTCGACCAAGCCCAAACTCATACAAGGTCCACCAAACTCTATAAATAGAAGAGGCACCCTTCATTTGAAGGTATTCAGAAGAGTTAGAATCTAGAGCATTCAGCCAGAGCGTTTAGAGTCTTCAAGAGTCAGAATTCATAAGTTTCAAGTTCAGTCAGAGAATTTAGAGAATTTGAAAGATCCAAGATTCAAAATTCAGAAGATTCAACAAATGGAATGCTTCAACAAATTGATCGCCTCTTCATCAACTACAAATCGAAGATTCAATCTCCATCCATCTGAGAACAAGCTCACCAACCCTCAGATCAAAGTCTACATTCCGAGAGAAAGCATAAGAGAATTATATATTAGAGACTGTAACACTACTCCAAATTCAATAAAATCAAGTTCATTTCCACGACAACAAATTTCTCCAGAAATCTCGTGCGAACAGTAACTGTTATAAATGAATGTTTGATTTTAGTAGCAATAGAGTTGTCTCATGTGTGTGTTTTCTAGGGCTTTTCCATGACTACATAGCTTGCATGTTAGACTCTAGGAAGTTAAGAATCAAAATTGATTAGGGTGTAGCTATCTCGCTAAATCAATCTTGTCTTAGTTTTTTTACTGTGTTTAATGTTGTTATTGATTTAATATGGAACGCTATCGTGTCCAGTTAATGAGATAATAAGTTTTGACTGTGATGCTTTGTTAGAGTCAATTAAATTAGGAGATTTAAACTTAACAAGGCTTTTTTTGATTAAGTAGACTAACTGCTTGGTAGTTAATTGTTTTATTTTTGGTAAGCCTATGATAAATATTACAATTGGATAACAACCACGCCTTTGAATTAGAAATTTTTATAAGACTGGATTTTATCTTGCATTTACTTGTTTTCAGTATATTTTAATTATTTCACAAAAACACTAAAACCCCCCTTGTTTTATTTTCTTCTGAAATTTAACTGCGAGAAATTATTCTATTGGTTCTCTTGGGAGTTCGACGTAGTACTATTTATTCCACAAGCTAGAATAGTTAAATCAGTTTTATTTTGGCGAGTCTTGACAACCCGACCATAAGTCAATTTAAATAAAATTGTCTTTCATTTAAGACGTTATAAAATTCAGACAAACAATAGCTTTTGAGATTAGTTCCCAAAGAAATCAAAGGCCTTTGTCTAGCAAACTTTTTTTTACAAAAAATATATTTTATCCTTTTTTATTATTAAAATTGAAATATATCAAACAGTTATTAACTTTCTATTACATCTAATTTTTGCACAAGCACAATTGACCACAATCATTTTAACCGTCATTGCTACCCCAAACTAAGCCAAAGGTGGAAAGAAATGTGGTGTGGGGTTAAATAAAAGACAAGTTTTTAAAAGTAAATTTATTATTTAAATATTAAAAAAAAAAAGTGTTTTCCCAGCTGATGAGCTTAGGGGTAAAAAGGGCAAAAAGTAAAATTGAGAGTGAAAAACAAAAACTTTGCACAAAAAAGAATAATCATAATAAAAAAGAAACAAACAAACAAACAAAAGAAAAGGAAAAAAAGGGAGGGATCTTTTGGTACAGAGGAATTGACAGAGGCCTTTGAAGTAAAGGACACATTGTCCTATGGACGAGGGAGGGGAGAGTGGAAAGTGAGGCACTTATCAAACTCCCACTAAGGCTCTGTACCTTACACACTATACTGCCCTCTCTATACAACCTGTAGGCCTTTTCTTAGCCTACCCTTCTTTTGTAGGGCACCGTGAATTTTTCACCCTTCCCTCCTTTTTTTTTTCCCACTAAATAATAAAAAAAATATTCTTGAATAATGCCTCTCATTTTTTAAATACATCTATTATTTTAAAAGTTGCAATATTATTTTTGATATTTCATAAACGTTTCAAAACTACTTTTTGAATAGAAATTCGTTAGAATATTAGACATAAAATCGACTTGACGATGACCTAAAACAACGTGGTAGTGATTAGGATGCTTGTTTAGATTAAATAAAAAAGAACGACCATCAAATACCTCGATTTTTCATTTAACATTCTAATGAATTTTCTACTTCAATGGCAGTTTTGAAACATTTATAAAATGTCAAATGTAATATTGCAACTTTTGAAAGAATATGAGTATTTTTGAAACAATGGATAAAGTTTAAGGGTATTTCTTTTTATAATTTAGTCTTTTTTTTTTCATCTCTCACTGTTCATTTACACAAGATTAAATTACAAATTTAGTCCCA
Source organism: Trichosanthes truncata (assembly GCA_033996785.1). Classification (NCBI taxonomy): domain Eukaryota; kingdom Viridiplantae; phylum Streptophyta; class Magnoliopsida; order Cucurbitales; family Cucurbitaceae; genus Trichosanthes; species Trichosanthes truncata. The sequence continues at coordinate 8,552,843 of JAWPNB010000004.1, forward strand.
TAGTTTTGAGAAAGTTGAAATATAGTCCTTATAGTTTAATAAAATTTTATAAATAGTCTATTTGGTTTGATAAAACTCTCATAAATAGTCTACTATTTATGAGGGTTTTATCGAACCATAGAGATAAATTCTAACTTTTAAAAGTATAGGTACTATATTCTAACTTTCTCTAAATCATAGAAACAAAATTTGTAATTTAACATTTACACAATTGTCAATGGAAAATTTTGAATAATATTGTTATACGTTTTCATTAACTTAAAATAGCTTTTTTTGTTTCCAAAAGAAAGGTGTACAAAAAGGATGTACATTTTTAGAAGATATTGACCACTAAACCATTCAGTAGATAAGTTGGTTGCTTGAGTTGAAAGTTCGCTATGTGTAATATGAGTCATTTCTTTTCTTTTATTTCAAGTTTGACCATTTCTCTAATATGCCTAATTTAGGGATGTTTTTAAGCTATTTTTAAATCTCATTTAAATCATTCTATTTTTTATTTCAAAAATTTCAAAATTGTCTATTTTAGTTTATAAACTTTCAAGCTCAACCTATTTTAGTTGTCAAACTTTGATAAGTAAGTAGTGATTAGGTTAATTTTAGGTGACAAGATGATGGAAAGTACTTTGCTTTTGACTTGGCAAAATGAATTTCTTATTACCTAACACTAAGATTTTTTTTACTGTTGTTTATATTTTTCTTTCTCTCTCATATCCTAAAAAATTTAACCTTTGTTTGAATGCTCATGATTTGGAGGGATTTCAAATGAATTCCGTTTTTTGTTATCACAAGAAAAAGAATAGTTTGAAATCTTAAATGATTTCAAATCTTGTTTTTACGTAAAAAAAATTCTTAACTAAAATATTTTGCTAGATTTCATAGGATTTAGAGGTAAATTACTTATTTAATCTTGTTATATTTTAACTTTTTTATTAATAAAACATAATTAAAAGCCTATATTAGTAAACTTCTTTTTTTTTTTTTCGGTTACCATCCAAACAAAAAAATTTAAATACATTCATTTTAAATCTTTCTCATTCCAAACAAGATAAAAAAAAATAAAATCATTTCTTGAACTTTCTTGGTTTCAGAGTTGGTGATTTTTTGCTACTTAGTCAATAGGAAAGTATTATTCTAAAGTAATAGCAGTGATTTTTTGTTGTCTTATAGTGGTCACCTACTTAAGATTTAATATTTTACAAGTTACCTTGATAACCAAAAGTACTAGAGTCATATCATTATTTTGTGAAAATAGTAAAAAATATGTATAAACTAAGCTAGATACTCATAGGTGTAAAGATAACAACAATGATTAGAACAATAATTTTTTTAAAAAAATAGATATGTTATGGATGAAAATTAGACGCAAAAGTAGATCTTGAGAATAGAGATGGAGGTCGAGTACAAAAAAAGTCAAACCATGGCCAAATGACCTAGTTGGCCAAACTCAAAGGCCGATTCGGCCGACCATTGAGGAGTTGGCCAAGGCTAGTTTGACCAAACCTTCAAGGAAACGGCTAAGAGGCCTTTCAAACTATGGACCTTAAGGGAGAGAGAAAAGCCAATCCTCGACACTCGATAGGCCTCGTTAGGTTCGAATGAAAGAGGTTAAGTAATCGTTCCATATCGACAGCCCATTGAGATTCTCAGAAAGTGTTGAGATACTCAAGTATACGTTACAATTATACTATTATAAAATACGAAGAAAACGACATTCGAAGGTACGCAACAAATACTTACTTTCTACAGTTAAAGTTTTTTTAACAAACCCAATTATTGACTTAAACATTGAAGTGTTAAGTGGGTTAACACCATACCGGTGTTCTTTTTTCTAATTTTGCAGGCACATTTTTGTTTCTAAGAATGTAAATTTACTGCTGATTCGACGATCTATATTATTGTACCAAGAACAACAAGATATTTAAATACATATTAAAAACGTGGATTAAGGAAATAAAGAATTAGAGGCAGCCACAAAAATGAGAAGTTGCGGCTATTTGGGTATGGTGTGGAAAGTGTAATATGATAGTTGTGTGTGAAGGGAAGAGTGGGGCCCAGTCTCAGCTATTGAGTAACTCAATCATGTTTCTCTCTCTTCCAACAACTTTTTCAGAGCTATTTCTAGAGAGAGAGAGAAATAGAGAGAGTTAAAAAAAACAATATATAATATATATTAATAGAAAGGGAAGGGGAGAGAATAGAGACAAAGGGAAAGCTGAGTCTGAGAGGATGAATTTGGAATTATGCAAAATAATTAGGAAGAGAATTTTGAAAATAGAATCTTTTTCTTTTTTCTTTGTTTTTGCAGTTGCCAGTTTTCTTTCACGGTCTCAATAATGAAGGGCGTTTTGTTGACACAATTGGGAGCGACATAACCCATTTTGACATTGACATTTTCCATCCCATAAATGCCCCCTTCCTTCTTCTCCCTCCCAATCATTTTAACAACTTCCCAATTTCCATATATTATTTTTACTATTTCTTAAATATTATTATTTATAGTTTATTTTAAAAAATGGGAGCTTTTTATCTGCCTTCACCGTAATTTAATTGGTTAAGAGATCTATTTTTGATAAAGAGTTCATAAGGTCGGATCACACCACCCATGTGTGGTTAAACTCAAACAAAAAGAGTTTTCTACTTTACTACTATCGGTTGGGCTAATGACGTTGGGACATATGAAAAAAGTAGATAGATTTCAAAGAAATAGGTTTAAAACCCATTGCAAAATTTTGGGATATTAAGGTTTTGTTTGATAACTATTTATTTTTTATTTTTAAAAATTAAACTTATAAATACTACTTCCACTTATGAAATTCTTTGTATTGTTATCTAGTTTTTATAAATGTTTTCAAAATTTAAGCCAATTTTTTTAAACAAAAAAAAAATTATTTTTGTTTTTAAAATTTGGTTAAGAATTCAAATATTTTCTTAAGAAAAATGAAATTTATGATAAAAAAGTGGTGAGAAAACAAACATAATTTTCAATAAAGTGGTGATCTGAGGGCTTGTGTTTATTTATTCTTTTTAAAGGAATTGTATGACTTGCAAAAATTTAATATTACTATACAAACCAAAGTCACTATTCACAAAAGGAAAAGAAAAGTCATGTAGATCACACTTCTAGTCATTCCCCTTCATCAAAACATGGAGAATCATTTCCAACTTATTGGATACATGCTTGAACACTGCAAAAATTGTTATTCCAAATTTTTCATTTTAATAAAATCTCACTTTTTTTTTAATTCCTCTTATTTCTCTCTACTTTTTTTTTTCAAAATCTTTCATTTTAACAACATGCTTGAAGTTACCTCTAACTTCAAACTTCGAGTGTATATGTTTAACCAGTTAGTTTTGTTTAAGTTGGTTTCTTACTTTTTTATTTTTTTTTCCTTTTTCTCACTTTAAATTTGGTTCTCATCCTATCATAAACATTAAAAATTGGTTAATTATTCTCAATTATTGTGATGTTTGAATTTTTAGCTCAAAACAGGAAGGAATCACTCCACATTATTCTATTTCTTTCACAAAGTTAAGTTAATTATTCTCTACTTTTAACAACAAACAAACTTCCATCATTATTCTTTTGAAACTTTAAACTGTAATTTATAATTAAATTTCAAATTTCTCTCTTCACTTTATACCCCTTTTGCACGCTCGACCAATTGGCAGCCATAGTACAATCCCCACAAATTTAGAGCCAAAATAAAAGTGTTTTGTAAATATTGACAAACACATAAAAATGCCACAGTGAATGACAAACACATTAAAATATTAATTTGAATCAATTCCTTCCACCAATATTAACTAACAAAATAACAACAAACTTCATTGATTCCCTAACAAAATTAAACAATTACCACCAACTAGACATTGGGTTTTTTTTGTTTTTTCTTTTCCTTCTTTTTCTTTCGTTTTCTCTCTCATTTTCCCACTAACCAAACAAACAAAAACCATCCATCTACAAACCTTCCATTCGTTTCTACTGTTCTAAAACTATTCCCACTTTTTACACTCTTCCTCTTCCAAATACATCTTACATTATGGAGCAAGCATTTGGATTCTCATCGCTGAATATTTGTGGCGCATGTAAATTCTCCCCCACAAGCCCGCCCGGGCCATACCCGTACCCGACCCCGTAACCGTGCCCGTTACTCAACCCGTACCCATATTCGTATCCGTAACCTATTCCTCCTATTCCTCCTATTCCTCCCATTCCCATGTACTCCATTTTGTTCCCTTCCATCTTCCCGCTGCCATTCTCCTCCCCGTCTCCTCCTCCGTTACCGTTACCGTTACCGCCCTTCTTTTTCTTCTTTCCCCCGCCACTGCCATTGCCATTGCCACCACCTTCGGTATTGCTCTTGTCGACATCCCCAGCAGGGGCATCTTTTTTGCCGCCGCCGTTGTTTTTGTTGTTGTTCTCCTTCTTCATTGGGACAATTTCAACGGATCGTTTTAGTCTCTCTGTTAAGCTTCCACTTAAGACCTTAACGTCCATTGTGCCCTTCACTGTCACCAAATCCGTCTGTCTATCCACTGACATCTCTTGAACTCCTGTAATTATAAATGAAATCAGATTTCCAAATCAAATCAAATCAGATCAAATCCTTCTGTTTAGTGATACAAAATTGTTGATTAATCTCTAACCTTTGAACTTGGATGTTACTCTGTGAATCTTCTCAATGCATCCCTGGCAGTGCAACGCCACCTTCAGCACCGCCGTCGTCACCGGCGGCTGAAAAACAGAGAACATAAGGAATCAAACAACAGAATCTCAGAGGGGGACCAATTTTTGTTTAAGGGTTTGCATTTTTCAAATTACCTCTTTGGGTTTCTTCTTATTCTCGTCTGTTTTTTTGTCGGATTTGTTGTTATTGGTGGAGGCCTGGTCGTCTTCGTTGTTTTCTTTGGGCTTCGAGTCCTTTTCCTTCTTGGGCTGTGGCGAAACCAAATCCACTTTCTTCTTCGTCTTGTTTGAAAGCTTCTCTCTCAGTTTCGATGCGTCTATTTTTTTCCCCATCACCGTCAGTTTGTTGCCTTCAATCTCAGCTTTCACAGTCTGCACACCTGAAGAACAAACGAAACAGAGCAAAACAGAGCCCCATTCACAGTGTCAGATTCTTGCATTGCCGATTACAGAAAAATCCCACAACCGAAAAAAGAGAAATCGAAATCCGATTTAGGGTTTTCTTTTTTTCTTTTTTTCTTTTCCTTTCTTTTCCCGTTTTGACAGTTGAAAAACAGAGCACTATCGATTCATTGCTCTGTAAAGCGCAGAAAAGGGGGAAATCGAAAATGGAAGTGTATGTGTTTATATCTGAAACTGGCTGAAAAAGACAAACGATTACCAAAAAAAGGGAACAACCAGAAGGGGAAAATCGAAACGATAACAGAATGAGCGGAGAAAAAACAAAGAAATATAGAAATCCGCCACAGCCATCATCATCATTACCTTCAAATCCTTTAACACATTTGATGATTTTGTTGGCACAGCCTTCACAATGCATGTCGACTTTAAGAACCACAGTGAGTGGATTCTCTTCCTTCTTCTTCCCTCCTCCTCCGCCTCCTCCATCTCCATTTTTCTCATTCTCATTCTTCTTCTTATTCTGTACGGCCTGAAAGAAAAACCCCCAAAAGAACGATGAACACATACAGAACAAAAACCTAAACAATTAACCCAAAAAAATTGCAGAGAAGAAGAGAAACAGAGCGAAAACCGAGTTGACTCACCTCGCCCATTGTGACCCAGGTAGTTTTTTCGTCTGGAATTTCAAAATTGAATCGAAATTAGAGCGATGAAAAACCGTCTAGAGAGGGAGAGTATTTATGGCGGAAGAAGCGAGAGAGAGAGAGAAATTTCAGAGGAAGCGGTTTCGTTGGTGATGATGAGGACGTTGCATTCGCATGTGCCATCATATGCATGTATGTATGTATATATGAAGATGTTATGATATGTATATAGGTTAAATTATAAATCAACTAAATATCCAATTTTTTTTAGTATAACAAATGTATAGTTTGTGAATTTAAAACTTCAATCTTAAGAGAAAGAGTATATGTCAATTATCGTTGAGTTATGCTCACTTTGGCTGAATCAACTAAATATTCGAGATGACTTCTAATCTTTTAGTCAATTCTCTATTTAGTTCTCGATCATTTAAAATTTAAAATTTTACTTTTAATGTATTTAAAAATTGTCAATTAAGTCTTTATTAAAAAAACTTGTTCACAAAAGTTGATTCATCATTAAATTATTGTTTAATTAACATATTTAGATATGTGAACATGCCACTCAGATGCTACTTGATATATAAAACCTAACATGTCTTTTAGCAAAATCCAACTCTTTAAAAAAACCAATTTTTTTTCCAAAGTGAAATGTTCTAGCTGCATCTTTATGTGTCCAAATATGTTAATAAAATAGTACTAAAAAATATGTAAAATAATAACTTTATGATATATCAACTTTTTATTAACAAATTTTTTATAAGATGACCTAATTGAGAATTCTAGATATACTGAGGGTAAAATTGAGAATTTCAATAAATTAAAGACCAAATTGAGAAAAATCTTAAAGATTAGGGATTATTTGGTATATTTAACCTTATAAATTGGACATCCTTAATTTTGAGGGTTATGTCTAATAGATCCATATAACTTAAAAAAGTCTAGTAGATTTGTAAATTTTAAAAATTGTCTATATAACGAGTCTCTAACTTTCAATTTTGTGTTGAATATAAATTTTTTTTAGTCCAATAATTGTGGAGATGGGAGATCAAAACACCAACTTTCGAGATGGTAATTGATGTCTTGTCCAATGAGCTATAATCGAATCAACAATATATTTAACACAAAATTGAAAGTTTTCACTAGAAACTTATTAAATTTAAATAGTCTTGATAAAACTTATTTGGACATTTTTTTTAAAAGTTCAAAGGACCTATTAAATTTAGGTGCCAATGTAGTGATTGAATTTATGAATATATTGATGTGGGTTGAATGTAAGATGCGGTTATGATTATTAAAGAGCACAAGAAGCCGTGAAAGAGTAAAGGCATTTTGACCGATTTAATTTAATTTAATTTAAACGTTCGTGCCAATTATGTTTATTTTATTAAATATTTTAATGATTTTGTTTTGGTTTTGATGTGGGCATTTATGGAAAATTGAAAAATGGGAATAAGAATTATTTATGGGTTTTTTTTTTTCTCTCGGGAAATTCTCATAAAGGGGAAAAGTATATGTCAGAGAAAAGGCAAAAGAAATAATGAAGATGTCATAAAAAACAATTCTTGATAATAATAATAATAATAATAATAATTTTTTCTTTTCTTTTTGCAAGATATAAAAATGATAAAAGTGAATCTTTGTTCTTCAAATATGTTGTTGGGTCCTCCATGCTTTTTTGAAAATTTTATTCCATAAAAACTATCTTATACATTGGTTGTTTTCTGAACTTATTTATGTAAGTTAATTGAGAAATTTTTCCTCCAATTTTGCATAATTTATGAATCTTAGTTGATTAGATTTGTGATAATGTTCCCTTTAATCCCTTGTGCAACAGTTTCTTTTTTTTTTTTTTTTTTTTAATCTTTTTCTAGCTTAATTACATATAATTTTGATTTTTGTAGGTTCCTTCTTTAAATTTTCACATAAGCCAATCTATAAAAGGAGTTTTATAAAACTAATAACATTATTCTAAAAGATGAATCAAGCAACCCTAGGGATAACTAGCCTGATTTCTCCTTAATTAGAGCTTTCTTAGTGAGGGGTAGTGGACAATAATATATTAAGAGATCTCTTAACAAAACAATAGCATAATTTCTCAACAAAATAAAATTAAAAGAGAAATTTCTTGATAAAGCACTTGTGCCATTCGTTAGTAATGTCAACCTTAGAAAGAGATCATCTAAAAGATCTTTGGCTACCAATCAATCATTCTTAATTGCAAAGTTTCTCCATCCCATATTAGAGATTAAAAAAAACACTCTCTTGACTCGTAAGAATCTCGATACTAATACATCTTGATATTATCATTTCTTTAATAAACTTTATCTCTAAATGAAAACTCTCATTCCCATTCAATAACAACTAGGCCCCATCTATGCTATATTCACTTTGAAAAGAGTTTCTTTTGATAAAAGATGATTTGTCTATCTCTTGTAAGCTTCCAAGATCTTTCATATCTATAGTTGAGTTATTAAAAGCATATATACATATTTTCATAAAAAGAATGGATCCACCTAGTTAGACAAGTGTGCTTGTGTGTAGAGTTGTGAACAACATTTTTTCTTAATGCTAAACTTCCTGAATTAAAGTGCGATATAATATACAAAATAATATCATAAAAGCCTATATTTCAAAGGGCTAAACTATACCTCGTTCTTCATAAAAGGCTTGTTTTATCGAATTGTCTTTCCAACCACCATTCTCATCTACTAGGGAGAAGGAAAAAACATCAAAAGAGTAAAGAATAAAAGTTAAATGAATTTTGAAATTATAATTGTTCATTTTGAATCTTAGTTATCCTAGTAGATCGGATAGAGATGAAGTTACCATTTTCAACTTTCCATCTAAGCCCTTTTGAAAAGCACATCCTATCTATTCCATATGATGCTTTGAGACACATAAGAGAGTTTTCTCAAAAGTGTACACTTAAAGGCAATACACATGATGCTTCTCAATAGATGTAAAATATAGAAATTGCCTTTTACTTTACCAAGTTTCAAGTGCTTTTCATTTAAACACTTCATTTTTAATCTCTCATGATGCATACATTATGTTATGGGTGAAATTATCAACTGGACCGTAAGCTTGCCAAGAGTAAAAGCCTAAGGGATCAAGCGACCGAGAACCCATGAGGCCGATCCCAAGACCCATAAGGAAGATCCCCGTAAGGGTTGGCCAAGGCCCTTCGACTAAGGGCTTGAGTGGCCGACCTGAATCTTTGAGGCCAACCCCATGGTGGCCGACTCGGACCCTTGAGGCTGACCCTCACCCCTAGAATGACCGATCCCATGGGGGTTAGCCAATGGTTGAGAAGGCTAAGGCTTGAGTCTCGGTCACGATCAAGTATGATCCATTTGAGAAATGGTTTGGTCAAGTAATGGTCCAACCTTGTAACTATTTCTCATACTTAACGCATCGCGAGAATCATGACGAGATTATAGCACTCTATTATGATGACGGTTTCTAAACCATCCTATAAGTACGACAAGACAGTAGATGGAAAGGTACATCCAAACCACTCATATATTACTCTCTACACCTATTGTTGACTCGATTACTGACCTGAGCGTTAGAGTGCAGGTGGTTTAACACCACCCAACCATTCATTTCTTTTATCTTGTAGGCACATTCGATTCTCGATAATACCAATTCACTATTGATCCATCTTACCAAAATCCGATATCAACACATTCTTTTCCTAATTACACTCAGAGGCACTTTTCTCACAAACTATTTTCTCTGTACAGTTTCTTTCAATAACTTTTTTCTACACATCTTTTCTCATTAAATCTCTCTCTTCACACACATTTTCTCTCCTTAACTTCTCATTACACACATTTGCGTTTCTCACACAAAATTTTCTATACACATTTTTTTACTAGCTTCTCTCCACATATATAATCTCTCTCACTCACTCTTAGTTCTCTTTCCACACTTTTTTTCTTATCTAGTTTCCTCTTCTTATACATACAATTTCTCTCACTAATCTATTTTAACACAGTTTCTCCCACTTTTTTTTTAAATTTTAAATATTTATTTTTATTATTTGGTATACTTTTAATAACTTTTTAATTTTAAAAAATATTTATTAAATAAATATGAATTACACAAAAATATAGTTTTAATTATACCAAAAGTACTCTTGAAATATGAAAAAGAACAAAGTGTTTTATTATTAACTACTTTTTGATAAAGGTACTTCTTTTTAAGAGCATTCTCAATATAACTTTTTTTAAACCATTCTCAAAGATAATGGAAGCTTGGTGCAAGGTAAGTTCCCGATTACTTTTGAAATGGTAAAAAAGTATTTTTAATCCACTTTTTAAAATTTTGATAGTGTTTAGTAAGATAATAAAAATGTTCTAGAAAATTCTAAAAAAATACTTAGGATAAAATTGAGATTGCTTTTTAAAACGTGTACCTACCATGATGACTAGATTGAAACATCAACATTTTAGTAATAGTGTTAACAACAAAAAGACTACAGGGAAAAAAGATCAATTTATACTCTAAACTTTGGGGCTTGTATCAATTAAAACCCTAAAGTAATAATTGTATCATTTAGAATCCTAAACTTTTATAAGTGTATCAATTTACGCTCTCTATTACATTCCATTTAAAAACTATTAGTTCACACGTGTAGGAATTTGCAATTGTATCAATTAAACCCCTAATTTTTTTTAAGTAAATCAATTTAGACCTTACATTTGAAAATCATCCATACATCAATCCTCGTGCGTGTGTTGGCTTCTTCAAAAGTTAGATTAATAGAATGAGCAATTTTTTATATTCTCTTATTCCTCTAGTTTTCTCTACCAATTTAGAAAGAATTAAGTGTTTTTTTTTTTTGCTATTTTGGAAAGGTTTTTGGAGAATAACAATATTATTTTAAGTAAATTTGAGTTGATTTTTTTTAAAGAGTTGATTTTAAATTGAATCAAGTAAAAATAGTTCTAGAGACATTTGTTCCATGAAATGATAAAATATTTATTCAATTTGGATGACATCGACTAATTCGTCAATAAAATTTCAAAAAATTACCAAAAAAAAAAGACAACAATAAAATTTTAAGACTCAAATTAGTTGATGCCATGGAATAAATGTCTCCAGAACTATTTTCATTTGATTCCATTTAAAATCAACTTAAATTTACTTAAATAACATTGTTCTCCAAAAATCTCACCGAAATAGCAAAAAAGAACTACGTAATTCTTTCTAAATTGGAAGAGAAAAATAAAAAAAGGAGAGAAGATGAAAATTTGCTCATTTTGCTAATCCTACATTTGAAGAAGTCTACACACTTGTATGAACTGATGCATGGACAATTTTCAAATGCAAGGTATAAATTGAATCAATTATAAAAGTTTAGGGGTTTAATTGATACAATTATAAGTCCCCACATGTGTGTGAACGGACAATTTTCAAATAGAATTAACGGAAGGTGTAAATTGATATACTTATGAAAATTCAGAGTTTTAATTGATACAATCATTAGTTTAGGTTTCTAGCTGATACACCCCCAAATTTTAGGGGTATAAATTGATTTTTGCCCAAAACTATGTTTTTGTTTTTTGGTTGTAAATTTCTACTCATTAGTCTAATCTGAAACATCAACATTTTCGTTATACATTAACAACGAAAACCTATTGAAATTCAAATTGAAAATTTAAGAACATAATAATTTTTTTTTGTTAAATTACAAATTTAGTTTTTGAACTTTTATATTTGTGTCTAATAGGTCATTAAACTTTAAAAAGTATCTAATAGAGGTCTTTTTTTTTAGTTCAACAATATGTGGGGTGGGAGATTTGAACCTCTGACCTTTTGGTCAAGGGTACATGTGCTTTATGCCAATTGAGTTATGCTCATGTTGGCGTATCTAATAGGTCCCTAAACTTTCAACTTTGTGTTTAATAGTTCCTTGAACTTTAAAAAATGTCAAATAGTCCAAATTTTAAATTTTGTGTCTAATAGGTCCCTTACATATTCAACATTTTTTTTCTTCAGATTAACGAATCTATTAGACATAAAAATAGAATTTTGTACCTAATAGGACATTTTTTTTAGTATAACAAATGTGGGGTACGAAGATTTGAACCTCCAACCTCAAGGGAAGGAGTACATGCCAAAATGCCTAATAGGACATTAAACTTTCAATTTTGTATCCAATAAGTTCGTTGATTTTAAAAACTGTCAAATAGGGTCAAAGACCTACTAAACACAAAATTGAAAGTTTAGGAACTTATTAGCTGATTTTTAAAATTCAGATATACCTATTTAGGCACAAAATTAAAAGTTCACCTATATATTAGACACGTTTTAAACTTCAAAAACCTATTTGACACAAAGTTGAAAGTTTAAGAACTAAACTTATAATTTAACTTTTTTTTTTAGTTTACAAATTAAATTTACACATCATAAAAAAATCAGTGATTGTCTAGGGAAAAAAAAAACCTAGAGAGTAAATATATAGCTTACCTAATATACATACTATATTGTTAGTGTGTGGCTACTTGGTTGGAGAGGAACTTGTTTCTACATCAACAAAGGAAGCTTGAAAAACTTGCAGCCTTCCATTCCATAATGAAAAGAGACGAAACCAATGGACCAAAGACAGAGTAAATTACAGGTGGATGTTGTTCATTACTCTCCTCTACCTGTAGGGCCTATGATCATTTAGCCTAAGGGTTCTTGTCAAATCTCACCAATGTAGCTCAAATAGGGCCCATATGATTAGCTTCCAAATCGCTTTTGGTTAATTGAAGTGGCAATGGCTCATGAAAGCGTGTTGATTTGGACTATGATAAAGTTATAATCAAGGTTTAAAATGTCGATATCGATGGAAATGTCGAAGTCTCAATTTTATGAAAATTTCGATGGAAATGTCGATAAAATGTCGATGTCGATGGATATTTCTGGAAAAAATTTAAAAATAAAAAATTCAAAAAAAATTTAAATTAATAAATAAACATTTTACACTTTTAAAATGAGTTAAAATCTTTGTTACAATATTATATTCACATTAAGTTACATTTTTTTGCTTTTTTTTTTTTAAATATTTCATCAATTTTATACGGTATAGTGGAAATGTCAATTCCCCCCTTATGTCGATATCGAACTCATCGACATGTAGAAATATCGATGGAAATGTCGACATGTCGACGGAAATTTAAACCATGGTTATAATTGAGTTAAACCACTTATTAGATAAGTTGTTATTGGACACTAACAACCTAATTATGTGGACCTGGAGTATTTCATTTCTATCTAACTACTAAATTTTAGGTTGATTATAAGTTTAGTTCTTGAAGTTTCAGGTTTGTATCAAATAAATCTCTAAATTAAAAAAAAAAAATTTAATAGGTCATTGACCTTTTAATTTTGTATTTAATAGGTCTCTAAACTTTCAATTTAACTTCTAATAGGTCCTTGAATTTTTAATTTTATGTTTGATAGATCCTTTACATATTCGACATTTTTTTAAAATTCAAGGATCTATTGTATATAAAAATTCAATGTTTAGGATTCTATTAGACATAAAATTTAATTTTATGTTTAATAAATTTGTTAGTTTTAAAAAATGTTCAATATGTCAGATATCTATTAGATGCAACATTAAAAGTTCATGGTACTCAAAAAAAAATTCACAAACCTATTAGACACTTTTAAAGTTCAAAGAATTATTAGACACAAAATTGAAAGTTTAAAAATATATTACACATTTTTTAAAGTTTAAAAATCTATTAGACACATACTTGAAAGTTTAAAAAATTGTAGTTTAACCTAAATTTTATTATTTCCATTTGAACCATATTAGTAGACGTTTTAACCTCGTAGCTTATAAAGTCACTAAAATCGCCCTCTCCCAATAAGTGCTCTTTTGTCGATCAGTTCCTCTCTCCCTCAATTGGCTTGTGAATCTTTATAGGACTATGATGTCTTTTTCCCCTCGAGAAGGTAGGATTAATATCAACGATGTGTCTCCCCAAAAAAAAAAAAAACAAAAGAGCACATCAATTATGTGTCATTCTGTTGACTTATTTTAGTATAATTCAGTAGATAAAATATCAATTATTTAAACTAAAAAAAAAATGTTGTATGATATTAAATTTTCATTGACATGTCGACATTTTCATCGATATTTTCACATGTTCGTAGATTCGACATCGACATATGAGTGAATCGACATTTCCATTATATCGTTAAAAAAATTGATGAAATATATAAATAAAAAAAAAGTAACAAAATGTCACTAATGTGAATATAATATATATAAATAAAACTTTATTTAAAAAGTGTAGAATGTTTATTTATTAATTTAAATATTTTACTTTTATAATTTTTTTAAGGAATATCTATCGATATCAACATGTTATCAATATTTCTATCGGCATTTCCATAAAATCAAGATCTCGACATTTTATGGACATTTTAAACTTGTACTGTTATTCATGTATTGAATTATTAATTATGTAGATATGAAATGAAGAAGAATTGAATTAAGTATTGAAACGTGGCAGGTTTTGCCATTTACCATTTACCATTTACCTAAGTTACTGCCTCTGTAAATTTTCCAGTCAATGTTCTTACTTTATGAACCAACATCACTCAACAATAATTTCAGCTGTATTTATATTATATATATTTATTTACTTAATTCAGGTGTTTATTTCAGCTGTATTAATTGAGGTATTAATGTCCTTTTTATTTAAGTTTTGACGAGAAAACAATAAATTTCATCATTCCTTCGTGTCGGTGTACTTCCTTGTGCAGTTGCGTCCCTTTATTTAAAAGGGCAAATTTTCATGCATACTTTATCTGCTAATACTGTTATAAAATTGTCATTTTCCATCCAACTTAATTAAAAAAATTTCCTATTAACAAAATAATAATAAATTATTTTAAATTGACATTTACTAATTTATCCTCCAAATTAAACAACCCCATATGAAATTCAAAACCAAATTTCAAATTAAACTCCACACTATCTCTAGCTACAAATCATATCTTTCAACAACCTTTTAGTTTCTCTGTTCAACCTCGTTCATTCATGGATAAATTATCTCTTTCATCAATATCCATGAAGAAACGTTTTTTATATTCTCAACTTCTCTCATCTTCATTTTCTCATCTGTATGTCTTCTTTATATCTTCTTTGTATAGTTATTCTATATTTGATTCTCCTCTCTTTTGACTTTCTTCATTCTAACTCGACACTTCTATACCTAAAACTAAATATTAAAACCTCTTACTTCCACCAATTTCATAAATGACAAAAGTACTTGCAAAAATATCAAAATGTTTATGCTGTCAAATATATTCAAATAGTATCAAAGATAGACATTTACATACAAGTGTCGATCATTGATAAAAAAAATAAGACATTTCTATTTAAAAAGTTATATCACTGATAATTAAGGATTTCTTAGTTAAAACACTTTTTTCTTCTTTTAAAGAAATATTTTTAATTATGCATTTTACTACAATTTTTTTTAAAGATGGGATTGGATTTGGACATTTCTTTGGCATGATATTGAG
Organism: Trichosanthes truncata; assembly: GCA_033996785.1. Classification (NCBI taxonomy): domain Eukaryota; kingdom Viridiplantae; phylum Streptophyta; class Magnoliopsida; order Cucurbitales; family Cucurbitaceae; genus Trichosanthes; species Trichosanthes truncata. Next base: position 8,568,113 of record JAWPNB010000004.1, read on the forward strand.
TGTTTTCTTAAATTGAATTTTGTATTATCTATTGGTTTGAAAATGTTGTAGGTTTAAATATTTTCCTTGTAAAAGTCTATTTAAAAAATTAGGGAATTTAAAGCTCTATTTTACAAAGTGAAGGATATGATTTGTAGCTAGAAATAGTGTGGAGTTTAATTTGAAATTTGGTTTTGAATTTCAAATGGGGTTGTTTAATTTGGAGGATAAATTAGTAAATGTCAATTTAAAATAGTTTATTATTTTTTTTTTACAATTTTTTTTAAAAAAAAAAAGTACTCTCAATTACCTATTTATTTGATTACATTATGACCGTGTTTACCTTCCCGCAATGGAAATCAAGAGTGAGAATAAAAATGAACCTACTCCAAAACCTGCAATTTCATTTTCATTTCTAATTAGCCCATAAGGTGATCAATCTTATTCTCATTTTGTATTACGTGGTAACCATACCATTTTTTTTATTGTGAAAAACTATAGGGATGAAAAAGAAATTGGGTTTTCATGAAAACTAAAATGATATTAAAAGGAAAAACCAAATTTAAAGAAAAATTGAACAAAACCAAATGTTTCTTCAATTTGAAAAACCTACAACCAAATTGAAATTTGAATTAGATGGGTGAAATTCTAGATAAAAACTATTTTATATTATAAAATCCTACTATTTTTTTAGATAACTTTTTTTATATATTTTAGGTATAAAAATTTAAATAAGTAAATAAAAATTGAAAAAAAATGTCATTTTAATTATGGTAGTATATTCATTTTAATTTATTAGAAATATAAAAGGGCATTCTAGTAATCATACATATTTATTCCAATTTAGACCAATGGAATTCTTATTACAATTGCAGCCAACCCAAGTAAACAACATCAAAGAAATTAAATCTCATCTCTCCATTGTGATTGGTTTCATTCCCATTGATTTTTATTACGATTGCAACCCATTTTTATTACAGGTAATTAAACGAGGCTTACATTAGAAAGTGATTCTATTAATCACATTGTTTTTTTCCTCTTACTACATACTTGAAGATTTTCGGTTAATCATTTTTGGATAATCACCTCTCAAGTGTTTCTTCAAAAATATTTTTTAAATCAATTTGATTTTAGTGTTAATTTTATTTATTTATTTATTACCAAACACGATACATTTTTGTCAAAGTGAACATAGTTCAACAGTAATTGGCACATTCATTCTCTTGAGGTATGAGAGATTCAAATCCGCATACCCGAGATACTCAAGAAAAAAAACACAATATATTCTTTAAAAACGACTAAAATTAGGTAGAAAACTACACTAAACAATACTCTATATTAGTAATTCCAGTTTTGAAGATGAGAGGAATCATGATCAAAGTCGGTTTTTCCCTCTGCAGGGGAAAGGCCAAAAATTGGGCCTTAAATGGGCCTAAAGAAGACTGAAGAGAAGAAAGTAAGATGGGCTACGGCCCAAAAGAACCAACTAATAATAAACATAACAAGCAGCCTGAATAGACAGAGAAAAAATTAAAAGATATAGGATAAAAAACATTAAGTGGCAAGCTATGACTAAAAAATGTTTCGACTTAGCTAACTTGAGCATAATTCAAATTGATTAAGATATACATTATCAACTAAGAGGTTAGAGTTTCAAATCTCTCAACTCCACATGTTATTGAACTAGAAAAAAAAAATCTTAACCCACTTCATCAAACTACAACTATATTAATTTGGTATGCATAGTGCATTTTTTAATGCATGTATTTGAAAGAAGTCTAGTGATGGTATCTAACTTATCATCGATTGTGTCTAATAAGGTTTTCTTTTTTAGCTAATATATGTGTTTTAGTCCCTAGTGTTTTAGTGTTTTTTCAATTTAATCTCTAGTGTTTATAAAGTTTCAATTTAGCTTCTTATGTTTTAATATTTTTTAATTATACGCCTTAATTGTTGAGAAATATTAAAATTGGCTTGTTATAAAAGTACATAACGTAATACTAATTGAGTTGGTAGAAATTTCAAGATAATATTTGGTCATTATAAGCGTTTTTCTAATTCATCATCTAAATTTTTAAAAAGTTTGCAACTGTTTTTAATTTTCTTCTTTCGTGAAACATAATTCTTCTAAAGTTCTAATAACTTATTAAAAATCATGTCATGTACATTTATCACAAGTCAATTTTAACATTTTCTAATGGTGAAGGTATAATTGAAAAATGTTAAAACATAAGAGACTAGATTGAAATTTTTTAAACATTAGGAACCAAATTTTTTTTAAAAAAAAATTTGTAAACATTAGGAACCAAAACATTTGTTTTTCAATCTTTGCAATATCATTTTATTGAGGTATGGTGTTCTTAGTTTTGTGAGTTAGGAGATGATCTCACTTTCTGTTTCAGTAGTCTTTGAAACATTAAGTTCATGAACTCTCCATTTGATCGTAGTATCTCGATAAACTTAGTCTAATAAATGCTCAACATCAATCTTATATGTAGTCCTTGAACTTTTTCAAGTACTTTAAAGTTAAATACATTAGGTGAAGATATATACATCTTAAATAATTATTTATGGACAAGATTATATTAGATATTATTAGATTTGTTTTAGATTAGGATATTTTATTAGAGTTGTTTTAGATCAATAAGATATTTGAATTCTTTTATAGGGGTATTTGGCTCACCAACTTGGGGTTGGGTGGAGTGGGTTAAAATGCCTCATTTCCTGTTTGGCCCACATACTTCACAACACAGTGGGTTAATAACTTCACCCCACCAACTTCAACAATATTCACTATTCAAGTCCACCGACTTCAACAATGTTTAGCATTCAAGTTTGCACATTTATCGAGGAACCCCATTTTCTTCTCCTTCTCTTTTTCCACCTTCCTCTCTTTCTCTCCCTCCCATGTTAATAATAAGTATTTTAAAATATTTTAAAAGTGTAAAGTGTTTATTTATTAATTTTTTTGTTTTACATTTTTTTTCTGAATTATCCAACGACATCAACACTTTATTGATATTTTCATAAAATCGAGACTTCAATATTTTTGTCAACATCAACATTTTAAACATTGATGTTAAGTAACTTACTTTGAAATTCTAGGAAATCTTGCAAAATTGACTATTTTGGTAAAAAACATTTTTGACAGAGAAATATCATTCAATTTCATATGATAATAAACAACGAAGTTCACTTAAAATTCGTTAGAATTTGAAATCAGTCAAAATTGTACATACCAACAGACCAAAAAAGATGAAGCTACAATAGAGACAATATTTAACTATAAAAATGCTAAGGGTGTGTTTCATTAGTGACTATCACAAGGATGAAATACTTGCACATCAAGTTGTTAAAATTTATGTTTAAATGATAATTTTAAAATTATAGGAATACTAGCAAAATATGATTGTCTTGTAATTTTTTCTTATGTAAAAATATCATTTAATTTCATATGATAATAAACAACAAAATTTACTTAAAACTCGTTAGGTTTTGAAATCATAAATAAACAAACCATCCATAAAAGATGAAGTTACAATAGATATTAAGTTTAACTATAAATTCCTAAATTTCTATAAGCTATAAGCAATAGATATGCATTAGAGTTGAATTTAAAATTAGAACAAAAATTTTCCTCAACAATTTTTTACATTAAACATCATACATTGTTATGCAAGTAATATATATATATATATATATATATATATAATATTTTAATTATGGAAAAGATTTTTTCTTGGTCTCTATAAATAAGACCATTGGGTTGAGCCATTAGACATAACACACATCTCCTCAATAAAGAATTAGAGAAATCTCTTTAGACCTTTCCTCTCCAATCCTTTGTGGATTTTCTTTCAACAAGCTCCCACAAGCCTTGGTCCTGTGTTCGAGTCATAGCTAGGAAGACTTTGTGGATGAGATAAAGACCCGCCAGAAATATCTCAATATTTACTCCAAGTAAAGTGTTCATTCTTAACAATTGATATTAGAGCCTACTTTGATTTTTTATTTAGAATTAAAATTGTGTATGGTAGGTATTTTATGGCATGTTTGGGAGTGATTTTAAAATGGTTAAAATCACTTTTTTCGTATTCAAAATGACTCCAAAACATGTTTTAATTATTCAAAATCAATTTTTATGATATGAAATCACATTTAAAAGTGTAAAATTGTAACGACCGGCACTTTCAGGTATTAATTAAGGCTTTAATTTTGAAATTTAAATTAATTGAAAACCAATTTCATGTTTAAAGTTGTGTAGTGGAAGATTAATTTTGAAGTTTTGCATATTTGAAATTAGAGAATTGGAGGGTAGATTGGGAAGAAAGAAGGAAAAAAAGGATTTAATTGATGTTTAGGGCAATTTTGTTATTTAAGAGACTTCCAAGCTCAAGCCCATAGTTAAGCCAAGCCCTAATTTCCCTCTCTAATATTTTAATCTGCATGCAGCCCTAGGTGAGTTTTAAGCCAAGTCAAGCCTAGCCATCATCTTCTCCAAATCTCTTCTTCTTCCTTTTGTGTATTCGACAACCACCCCTATTGAAGCAGAAATTTTTTCTCTTCTTTTCCTTCTACAGTTCACACTTCCGCACGCCATGACCTCAGGCCCGACTGCCGACCACACGCGCAGTCGCCGCCGTTGCACCGCCGCCCACATCTACACCCTAGATCCGTTGCGCGGCTCGCCGTGAATTGCTCTCCTACTCCCGCAAACCACTCGCACCGACCGCCGTTCGTTCAGCGAACCGCCTCTCACCCTCGCCGGAATAGACTCACCCAATCCAAGATCGTCGTTGCACGTCAGACCCACAAGTTATAGCTTGGATCCGCCGGTATTCACAACACCTGAACTGCAATCGATCAGATTTGTCCATACTTGGCTTCAATGCGCCTGCACGCGCCGTCCGAAAGTCTGCATGTGCCACTGCACCCATCCACGCGCCGCCTCTTTTTGACCAACATTTCGAATCCCGAACAGCGCCCCGATTGCATTCTGATTTGGGTAAATTTCGACTCTGATTCAATTTTTGGATTAAGATTTTGAGCCTTATTGGATGGTTAATTGATGGACTTAGTTTCAGGATACCCATAATCGAATTAAAGTTAATTTGATAAAATTCCAGCAATGGCTCATTACTACATAGCCACCTCTCGAGATTAATTAAATTGGGATAAGCAAGAAGCCAGAGTTGGAGAAGACGTTGCTGCCCAGAATAAAAATAATTATTCTATTGAGGTAAGTAATTATTTAGATTAAGCCCTTTAAGTTCTTGTGACTTGGTGATTATTATGAATTTAGAAGGTAAGCATGCAATTCATAATTATGAAGCATGCTATGTTTAGATAAATCTTACCATGGGCAATTTAGAATTAAATTTGGACTAAGTTTATGGCTATGTTGGAATAGAGGGCTTAAGGATTGGAGTTATTATGAGGAACATGTGTATTATTAAAAGAACTTACTTAAAATAATAAAGGGATGAAATTATGTTATTCTGGTAACTATCTATGGGTAAAACTTAGCAACCTAAGCAGGTGAATATTTTTGTTGAAGAATTTATTGTAGTAAACCCGTGGTGGGTTCATGTGAATATACAGTAGTTTGAGTAAGCTTGGCTAAGGTTCATAAGTTGAGTTGGTCAAGTAATAAGTTCTTTTGAAATCATTATAAGCTGAGGTGAAAGATCTCCATAAAAGGAGAAAGCGAGTTATTTGAGCCAAGGTAAGGGACTTTATGTCAGTATGCTTAAATGTAAGTTAGGAACTGAATTGAAAAAAAAAAGAAAAGAAAAGAAAATTTGATTTGAAATGAAAAGCTTTTATAAATATTTTATTATAGATTTTTGATGAATTTTAAAATGCTTGTTATATATAAAAATGGATTTTCACTTGTTGATTGCCAAATATTCTCATGAATGATATGATAAATGATAAATTATGATAAATGATATGAGAATGTTGCTTGTGTTGCATCATGGAATGAAAAGTTTAAAATACTTTGGGACCTCATGCATACATGTATGTTTTTCATGATAGAATGATTTCGAAGGCTGTAGCAATTACCCCCTAAATTATAGATGTACATCTAATTGAAAAGGAACCTGAGAAGGTTAATTGAAAAGGAACCTGAAAGGGTTAAATGGAAAGGAAATGTTAGGTTGGGTTAATTGTCCACATTAAGCCGAAGAGAAAAGTAAAAGATAAATATTTCCACTATTGAAGTATTTTAGGTCCCACTAGGAGGAAATTTTTTTAAAAATCACGTTGTATGTGTTTGCATATCCTGACTCCGGTAGTGAGGTCACTTACTGAGTATTTTAAATACTCACCATTTTTCAAAATGTTTTTCTTTCAGGTAAGGGTAAGGGCATCCTAGGCGAATGACATGATAGTTGCTGCAAAAGGCCATGAGTGACCGATAGAAGTTTCCCTTCCGCAATTTCTTCATTTTTTTTTAGCATTTTTAGAATGTTTTTTTAGTAGACGTGTTATGAAAATTAACTCAATTGCTAAATGTTTTTAGTTTATTCTTATGCTTTAAAATAAAGGGATCTCAAGGTAAAGGTTTTTTTATTGTTTTTATAAGGTTTATTTTTTTTTGAAAGATTATTTAAGTTTGATTTTTATTTCATTAGCATGCATTTAGTAACGCCCCTAGAAAGTCCAATAGGAAAAGTAGGGTCCTTACAAAAATCGAACATTAAGTTCGTTTTGAATGATTAAAGACATATTTCGAGGTAATTTTGAACATGATAAAAGTGTTTTTAACAATGTCAAAATCACTCCCAAACATATACTTAATCTGTATCATATATGTGCTATGTGGTTTTTGCAAGTTGACTATTTAGATATATTTTTGGCATTAGATTTACCACTTTGATTAGGTCAAATTGTAAAAACTCATGGAGTTTAGGTTATATCTATATATACAAAGGTGCTACTGTAGAAATTTGTCAGTGAAATTCAATATCATTCATATCACAAGAAGACATTGAAATTTCAATTAGAAGTTGACAGAATAATATGTCCTCACATGGGAGTTGCATCACCTTTTCATAATTCCTAAATCTTAAAACTATTCATAACACAACCCTGATGCTACCTACCTTGAAGAACTTTAATATACTTTCGCTTATTTGATGGACTTGTCTTCAAAACTGTGTTATTCGAGAGTTGCCATCGATGGTGAATAATCATGCAATCGCCTGGATTTTTTTTTTTTAATTTAAGATTCACCTTGTTGCCGTCAATGAGATATTTTATCAAACAATGCAAGTGTTGGCGATGGCCAGTGCATGAGAATAGGCAGATGAATTTAGGGTTTTTAACTCTAAATTTAGATGACCAATCAAATAAAGAAATTGAATACCAAGATATGTCTTGGATTTGAATTATTGTAATTTAATTTTTTTTAATTTCTTAGGATATGCCAAATATGCCGATCAATTTTGATATTTTTTTAAAATTTAATTATGCATGTGATGTATGTTTTAAATTATTTGATTGTTGCATAAAATATGTCATTTAGATTAAAATCCCACCATAGGTTAAGCATGATCATGTATCTTAATTATTTCTTAATATAATTGTTATATTTGAAAATTTTGATTAGGATGTTTCCTAATAGAATTAAGATGTTTTCCTAATAAGTTTATATTTTCCATATCTTTTGAATATAATTGTTATATTTGAAAAATTAAATTTGGATATTTCCTTTCATAAATGAAATCCATGTTTTCCTAATAGGATTAGGATATTTCCTAATGAGATTAGGATTTCCTTAAAATAAAAAATAAAAAAAAATATATTCATGTTTTAAATAGTTAAAATTTTTAATTTAATTTATCTTTATTTATTTCCTAATAAGATTAGATTCTTTCGAAATAAGATTATATCTTTTAATTTCAAAATAAGATTAGATCTTTTAATTTCTTAATAAGATTAGGTCTTCCATAAATAAAGATAATTTAATTCAAAGATAAAATAGTTTAGTTTTGAATTTAATTTATCTTATATTTTTTCTAATAGAATTAGAATAAAATATTCAGGATAATATTTTAATTTGTTTTAAAGGGTTTAAATTGATTGAATTTTAAGATTATCTAATAAGTAAATTAGTTTTTTAATAGGATTAAAAACATTGCTTAAATTCACTTAAGTTCAATAATCTAGTAATTAATAGTTAATTAAAGATTAATGAATTTAAAATAAAAATTGACTATAAGGGAACTCTGTCTATGGAAGGTTCTTTCTAGACTGGGGTATTTAAACTGACCGAGAGGAAACACCTCTAACTGGAAACTGACCTGAGAGTTGAATTAGTCAAATTTTATTTAATTTCACTAAGCATTCTCATAATATGATTATTTTTTTTTTTGAAATAGTTTAAAAACTGGGTAATTCACATTAAAATCAACCTAACCAACATAAGGGTTGTGAAGGGTAGATTGGAGAATTTAGATAAATGAGATTAGTCTTATTTGTCTAAGAGAAAACCCTATTTCAAAATAGTAAGTGGGAGAAGGAAATGTGTCAACATATCCTACGGTCTCCATCATCGGTTCATATCGTGAGATTCATGCAGTGCCTCGTGGCGGCTTTTGGACTAACCCCTACAGGAGGTGTTTGCATGGGTCAATATCGGAGTGAACTCTTGAGAATGATAGAATTGTAGTTTTGTTTCCAATACTTGTCCTACCCTATGATGACACTTGTTGGGATAAAACTATGGGATCTAAAATTATGGGTCACACTTACAAATGGCTTATTAAGATTGTTAATAATGTTCTTGACCAAATTAATGGTAACTAAATATTATAGGAATAAGAGTTATTCTGGTATAATACTTGGTTGAGATTGTCTAAGTTTAGTGAAGGAATACATGATCTACCCTACGACGACCCTTGTTCTAACTCACTAAAGTACCATAGCATTAGAAATAATTTATAAGGTTCATTTTTCAAATTGTTTGATTTCTATGCTAAAATTGAATGGATAATTGTTTGCATGATGTTAAATTATATATATATATATATATATATATATATTTCAATATTATGTTAGTTTCTCTCATAATTTTTAATTTTATTACTGATAAGTCAAAATTGAGAAATTTTATTACTTGAAAGAGTAACGTTAACACTGAAGGGAATAATCGAATTAAACCCACAGCGGAAGCATATGAATCGTCTTTGATTTATTTAGAATTAAATTAAAATACAATTAGGGTTAAACAATAAATACTTTCAAAATATGGAGAATATTCTGGCGGGTCTTTATCTCCTCCACAAAGTCTTCCTGGCTATGACTAGAACACAGGACCAAGGCTTGTGGGAACCTCTTGAAAGAAAATCCACAAGGGATTGGAGAGGAAGAGGTCTAGAGAGAATTCTCTAATTCTCTCTATTGAGGAGATGTGTGTTATCAAGAATACACAATGGCTCACCCCTAGGGTCCTATTTATAGTGGTCTAGGGAAGATAATAAAATAATATATTTTAATATCTAATATATTAAAATATATTTATCTAAACAATTTGAATCATATTCAAACCTTTTAAAATTCTCCTACGACATTTATTTCCTAATTTGAATCCAATTCAAATTTAATAAATATATTTTCTTTAATGTATCTAATATACATTAATTATTTTCATATTTAATGTATCAAATACAATAAATATATTTTCCTCTTTTATATTTAATATATCTAATATATTAAATATTAATTTGAACATTTCAAATTAAATATTAATTTGAACATTTCAAATTTTTCTTTCAACTAAATTGATCTTTTAGTGTTACTGTGAGCTAGCAAGGGGACCTTATGGACCTACAGATTATAAGCTCCAATGATACAAAATCAATTAATTAAACTCTTTAATTAATTAATTTCCATTCATTAACTATAGGTCACTCCACTATAGACCTAGAGTTGCACTCTTATGCACTGTAGGACAAGTTGTGTCCATTGATATAATCACTACATGCAATTCGATCCTTCACGAGTTGTTCGTAATTACAGCTGGGTCAAAAGTCCGTTTTACCTCTATAATTACATCTTGCACCTTAAGTACCACTGATCCTCTAATGAACAATATGTTTATAATCTAATTATAAACTAAGTCCCTCTCGGGCCAGTGAGAGGGTGGGGCCCCATTGTTCAAGTCCCGAAATCAACACTTAAGGGAACTACTCATCTACTTACCCTATATGGGAAGGAGTGAATTCCATCTTGTGAGATTATGTTCCCAGCTCCCTATTTAGTCAAGTCCCCAAAATGGTAGGCATATTGAATCGGCTACAAAAGCCACTCTCATATGCAAATCAAAGGACAAGCTCTCACAGGCAGGAGTTCATAACTCACTCAGGATTAAGATCGAGTCGCATATGATCATCCTGATGAAATATTAATCTTCTCAACTAACGAATTTATAAAGAGAGATTAAATATTTCGTGGTCCAGTCTTATACAAACTCATTGTATAAGATACCCCCACTCACATGTCTCCACATGAATGATTTGGATCAAATCATTTGTAACTATTACAAAGTGGGCCGTATCAATAGTGTTACCAGGATAAGGCACCCAACCTTATCTATATACTATGACTCTTTAGGTTATTTCTTAAACATGATCCTCTCTTATGTCAACCACATACTGTTCAAGATTACAATAATAACCTTGGATTTTTCATATAATGGATAATATTAGATTGCAAATAAAATAATTAAAATTATTATTAATTATTAAATAAATTATTAATTACGAGGCTTTAGGGCATAAATCCCAACAATCTCCCACTTGCACTAAAGCCGGCGAGACATGTATCCTAGGGCGTACTCTATACCCAACATGTTCTCCCACTTGCCCTAGTAAAGATGAGACATGTCTCGTAATCCTAGACATTCTAGGTGACCCTCAAACACTTTAGCCTGGAGAGTCTTTTTATATAGATCCAAAGAACTGTCGTTAAAAGCCATCTTGGTCACTACCATGATGCTTTCTCTCTCTCGATATGATTTCCTATACATTGGTGTTTTCTAATTTCCTTAATATTAGTCTTTGCACCACTATTATCATAATAAAGAGGATAGACTAAATTATATCTGAAACACCTTTCAGATCTTCAAGGAACTATTTGAGTCAGACAAGTCTTTTGTTGCTTCACAAGCAAAACGATTTAACTTGTATACCATACTCCACCACTTAGGGTAAAATTTATCCTTATATAGATTTCCTAAATCTTTGTAAGAACCAGTGTATCTTGTAAAGATCAAATCTTTAACTCTATACACAAAAATTTCTCATCATCCATAGATAATTTGAGAAAGTTTTTAATTTTCTACTCAATGGTCATACCATTCGTTTAACTGATATATGCTAACCAATTGTATATTAAATGTTCAGTCTCATTTATGCATATCATATACTCTCAACAGTTGAGGTGTCTTAAGATACACTTTCTTAGACATAAAAATCAAATATTTGACAACAATTTTGTCAATATAAGATGTTTGAGACAAAGTTAACATTTTGTCCTTAAAATCTTCATTTTGGACATTTAAAATATACTGAGTCATTCCAAATCACTTATTTGGAATTGGTTACTTAATCAACGTTTTATGTTAGACATCTTACATCATTCTTAATGGGTAAAAATATCACCAACATAAAACATGAGAAAAATCCACTAAGCAATTAATGATTTTCTTGTCTATACAAGCTTCATTAATATTTATCCAAAGTCATAGATTTTGATACTTTTATCAAACATTATATTCACAGATCTAATGGTAAAATTCATTTCATAAATGAACCTTTACTATTTCACAAACTTTTTGCTTTTGATCTTTGAAAACAAACACATCTGATTGATTTGTGTAGATGCATTATCTAAGATTTCTTTTCATAAAAAAATTCTAAACATTCATTTATTTATTTATTTTTATATCACATATACAACAATGAATTAAATAATGCTTACAGACTTATAGTATGGCAACAAGTGAGAAAATTTACTCGCAGTCTACTTTCTCCTATTAGGTTTAACCCTTTGTCATTTAGTCTCACTTTGTAGGTAATAAGCCTTCAACTTTGTCATCTAACATGAAAATTTGGGCTTCAATTAAGTCCTTGTAAAGGTTGAGTCATCTCATAACTCTCCCACTACGATGAGGCTTATCCAATTCATGACTAGGATCCATTTGACTTTCAAATGTAATTAAATTGTTAACAACTTTTGTTAACTATTTAGTGGCTTCACTTGGAACCAATTTATTAACACTATCTCACCTTATTAAAGGTTTCACTACTACAAATATGAGCTTTAATGACAGTCTTAATATTTCACGGGAAGAAATCATGACGGACATTGAAAAAGGCGCTGAAAATGTCTAATTTTCGGAAATGGACCTATTAATGACCGTCATCATAGAAAAATCTCTCTTTAAATATTTTATTTTTTGTCTCTCAAACCCTAAACTCTTCTCCCTCGATCTCTTGCATTTCACTCGCAGCCGCAGTGCAACACTGATGGGGCTACGACGAATTCCTCCCTTGGTGTGACCAAGCCCAAGTCTGTGAAATACCCGACCAGCAACCCCACTTCGTATTGAGGATCATAAATTTGTTCAGGTTCGTACATTTTTTCTTTTCCTTTTCTTGAAGTACTGAATTCTTCGGAGTTCTTTTTTTGAATTTCTTGATCATCATTCACATCCTTAATCAGTAGACGACCTTCTTTCATTTTCTTTTCTCTTTCTTTCATCTTTGGATCTTCGAACTCGGCAAGATATGAGCGATTCCATATTTGGAGTATTTTCTTCAACATTTTTTTCTCCAAATTGTATATAAGTCATGTGATGCGATTTTTAGCTTTTCCGTTCTCGGCAATGTGAATAATGGTATCACTTCCACGTTTTCATCTTGTTCGTTCTCGAGATCTTTCGAATCCTCTTGCAGATCTTGTTCTTTCTTGTGTTCTTCGGCCGCGTTCGCTGATTCTTGATTTGACTCAAGTGCCAATTCGCTCAATCGACGGCCGATTTCTTCTTCTTCTTTGACTTTCTTGAGTTCTTCAACGTCAACGTCAACGTTCTCTTCTCTGTCTGTCATTCTAATGTCAAGAATTTCCAGGGCCTTGAAGATTGAAGATTGCGATGGTGGTTCGACAATCAAATTGAGAAGAACTGATTCAGAAACGCAGTCGGTGAGTTCGTCTAGTTCATAGGATTCATTCCCACTGTTTTCCTCTGTTGATTCTAAGTTGTAATCATTCTGTTTAGTTATACTTCGCAACAGATTTTTGCAACACCAGTGAAGACATGACGAGGTACAAAGTCTGATCGAGGCCAAAAAATGACTCAGAATGGATCTCTCTGATATGCAATGTAAGTGGCTAATGAGGAACGTGGTCGAGGGATTTTTAGTTTCATTCTTGGAATGTGAGGATAAGGGAAAAGAGGGAGAACTGGGGCCTAGTGTTTGTGACAAGAATAAAGTGGTGGAGCAGGAGATAGTCACAAAGAAGGAGATTAAAGTTGTGAATTTGAAAAGGAAAAAATTGGAGTTTTTCATATATCTGGTGAACTAAACTTAGTAAATTAAATTTCAGTGTAATAGAGCTAGCTGCCCTTCATGATTTTTAGGTTTGTTATGTTGCAGTTCTTTTCTTCATTTGCTTTTGTAGAATATGTTTGGTTTATTAAGGAGAATATGTTTGAGATTAAAATACAAACTTTGATATTAAGGCTAGGAACTAGGTATCAATTGGTTTTATTGCAAGTTACACTGTTTTCTTTAATATTTGAGTATGAGTAGTTAAAGTTCATACAAATTTATAACCTTCAAGTTTAAGTTCATGGTAGTTGCAACATTTATTGAGACAGTTCTAATATCTCGTTATTTGAAGGGTTAAGTTGAATTGATCAAGATCTGTAATGTTCATACTTACTGCACTTTGTGAATTGAAAAACATTGCTCAATGGTTGTACTCATTCTAAACTTGAAACATGTGATTGAGTCATACTTATTTCCTATATCTTCTTTCAAATTTTGATAGGTAATAAGTTTCATAAGGGGAGGGGGTTAGATTACTCCATTTGTTGGTATGTTTTGTATGCATATTGTATCCTTGTTGGTTCTTGAAATTTGGTTAGAATTTGGTTAAGGATGACTTCAAGCTCAATTCTTGAAATTGTTGTGATGGAGTCAATGTGTTATTGTTATTGATTATTTGCTACTGTTGTTTGAATTGCAACTGATGTTGTGCGATAAGTTGTTATCCTGATCCATGAATTAACTTTTCTTACTGTGCAATGTTAAACTCATCTTTGTAATGGATTATGTATTGTCAACTTTAAACATAGTGGAGCAACTTTACTTGCATTTGAAACTTGAGAATATCACTTTAATAAAGGTTGTTTAGTACTGCATTTCCTTTTGATTGGGTATGTGTTTGTTGCCATAGAAATTTGTCTTGAAGTAAGTTGTAGTTGAAGGATGAAATTGTCATAGGAGATAACTTGCAATTTTTACTAAATATTTTTCTATCTTAGCTTCTAGAGTACCTATGAAATTTGAAGGGTTGGTTTTACTTTGTTTGATGTGTTTCTTATTGTTTGTTTTTATACTTAGATGGGAGTTTGTGTTAATTATCTCAACTAAGCTTGTTTTTTCATGTTTATGTAAGTTTTGTGTTGCAATTTGTTCAATTTTCTAATATGTTGTGGAACTTGTTACAGATATGGGGTATTGGAATGAATAGTTTTATATATTTAGTGTCACTGTTTAATCTAATTTGCCTATGTTCTGTGATTGCTATGGACATGAGAATTCATTTTTTGTTCTTTGATTGTAGGATGGTGTATTTTTTATGTGTGTTTCTTTATTTGTTCTTTTTAGTTCATGTAACTTATGTAGTAACTTAATATTTCATTTACATTCTTTCATTGATATATTGGTGTATTGCATTGGGGTGCTATTATATGTAAATTTTTTTTACCAACTTTTATTATAGTTGATTTGTTTCTTCTTCTCTACCGATAGCTTTTTCTTGCATAATTTTTATTGTAAAATGTGTCTTGTTATTGTCCTTTGCCTTTATCTCTGAGTTCGTGCAAGGGTATTTCCTCTTGACAGATCTACTATTAGAAAATATGAAGAAAACTGCCATTAAAAGTGAGAAAGAAGATAGACTTGTAGATGTCTCCTCAGAAGCTCACCGTTACACGTACTCTAAAGGCATCCAATTCAATTAATAATGAATCAAGGTAAATTTTGTTGTTATATTTCTATCTAGTTAGGTTGTTTTGCTATGTGTTTTTAAAGCATAATATTACAAAGAAGGGAAGGGGGTTCAAACCTACTATCCTCGTAGAGGAAGATATTATTATCTAACTATTTGAGTTATTTTCATGTTGGTGTTTGTGTCTGTGTTCGTGTTTTATGTGAAGTTGCTATAAAGTTGCCGATAATTATCTTGCTTACTAAAGAGAGTAATATCGGTAAATGTAAATTATGATTATGCATTATTGTTGGTATTTATAGTGTTTTGAAATCATTTTGTTATTAATTTTTTTAATCTTTTCTTCCATGATTTTTTTTTATGTCATTGCATTATATTGAGTAACATAGATGAGTAGAAATCCATTCCCCATATTCCTTTTGTGATAAATCTATATTAATTTCTTAGGGAGGTTTGTTTTTTTTAAAGGTTTGGACATTATTTATCTAAAGATTGTTAAAACTACCACACAACACACTACAAATTAACAACAACAACTTGCAACAAAGTTGTAAGTCTAAAATTACAGAATTCATTTGTTAATCCATTGTGTAGTTGATTGTTGATTATTTGTGGATTGATTCCAATAATTGAGGAAGTGATCCAACTTTTGTGAGAGTAAATTTCTGAGTTGGTTGCTTATTTGTTTCTGCTTCTTAGCTTGTTGTATGTACAAGTTGTTTTTCTACATAATTTGTTAAGTATTCCATTAATTTTTTACTTTACTGCATTTTTTTCAAGATAAAGAAACCATATGTAAGATCATTTATTATGAACCGTGAACTTGGTGCTTATGATTGTGAAAAACATAAGATTTTTCCTTTTCAGGTACACTATATTTGTTATCTAGTTACTATCATTTGAATGATGTTTGTTCTTTTTTTTTTTTTTTTGTTTCGATCCGTGCTTGTTTTGTCAATATCATATTTGATGGTCATATGGTGCATTGTTTTTTACTGGAAATATTCTTTTTTGTATCCTGGGTTGTTGTTTTCTCTATTTCTAATTTGCTTTTACCATAGCTGCCTCATATTTTTGCTTTAAATAAAAGGGGTTGTGGGTTCTATTTGCTTTATTGTAGGTATTTAATGATCTATTGACCTAGCCATTCTTTGGATGATTTTAAAATTGGTGAGGAGAATATGTATTTCAATGTTTCTACGACTTGAACTGAAAACTGGAGAATTATTTTTTTGCTGCAATTGGATGTGGATGTTTTGTTTTGTGGTTGATTGATTCTTACAATTGAGTAATTTTTCTATATTTAAGTTATGAAGTCTTGATGTCTTGGTTATGGAATAATATGTTGAGTAGCCAGTTGTCCAATATTTTGCATTTCCGATTTTTGTTGGCTAGTTCATGGTCCTTGATCCTGTTAAAAATTTAAGTTGCAAGTTTCTTCGTGCATACACTTTTTTGCCTTTGTAAAAGGACTAGTAACTCTTCATGTATCTGTTTGTATAGCTATTACTATTTTATATCCTTTTGGATATATTGGTATCTGTTTGTAGGCAAACGCCTTGTAGCTGAAGACTTTAATTAATTTTGGCTGATTTCGTTGCCTTTCTTTCTTAATCAGATAAGAAGAATTTCTTAGGTTTTGGAAGAGTTTGATAAAGAGTTTGAAATTGATGGAGGAGGTAGACACAAGTTCTCATTCTTTAGACTTCGGAGTTGATCTATGTATTCTTTAGACTTGGTGATTCAAAACCTCTACCATTCTCCTTTATATATATCACGTAGAGATAAAGAAGATAAAATACATCAGGAAAGTTTGCTACAATCAGAGGAAAATAATGATAAGAAATTAACCAGATTGAAGCTGATTTTTAAAGCTTGAAAAGTGGGTCGTGGTTGCTGTCAAGGATATAAGCAGAGGGGTTGTTATCTGTAAAAATATAGAGAAGGAAAGTCACGGTGCTGCTGCTGATTAGTTGGGTTGTTGCTGGCTGTGAATGTGTTAGCGTTTGACTGATTTGTTCCAAGGATATAATGTGTTGTATTTGGTCAATCAATCAGGATTGTAATGTGCCCTAATTGCTCAATGATTGAGAGCTTTTTTGAGTTGTAATTGATTGATTGAATTGTTAAACTTTTTCTGTCATAAAGGGTAATGAATTGCTGAAATTATGCTCTCATAAAGGTTAAAATTTATTGAAGCTTTTATGAGGAAATTTATTGAAGCTCTTTTTTTTTTAATTAAATTATTGACAAAATGATGACGGGTATTGTATGTCATTAAAACATTCAAAACAGACATTTAATGACAGACATTGACTTTTAATGTCATACATTGACCGTCATTAAAAGCTGACCGTCATTGTAGGCTACGATGACGGACACCTTTTAATGACGGGCAATGCCCGTCATTAAAAAGCGTCCGTCATTGTAGCCTACGATGACACTCGAAAAGATGACGGACACTTGTCCGTCATCGTTTCTCTTTAATGACGGGCAATGCCCGTCATTAAAACCCAAATTTGTACTAGTGTTTGTAGTCTTTTATTTGACATTTCTTATAAAAATGATATTTGTCATACAAATACCTTATTCGTTTTAGGACTATATAAAAGACCACTTTATACTCCTTAGGGGTGACCTACACTTAAGCTTATCTTTGAACATATACAAGCTTTTTAGGTATGTGTTCAGCATGTGAACTTAACATTCCCAAATAGTGAAGTGTTGTAAACTAACTTTACTACTCTTCTATAATCTTTAAAATTGTCTCGTAGACACTTTTAGAGGGAATCATGTTCACCATGCAATCTCTATTGCATTTCCTAACCGGAGTATGGTAATGGTGTGTAACTCATTACTGGTGTGACCATGTCTAACAAGGTCTCGTTTCTCCTCTTGCAGCACAATTTCACAAAATTGCACTTGGTATTAAGATAATTTGGGATAAAAACCCATTTTCTATCAATTAGTTTTAGTACGTAAGGTTCCTGTACTTTCTATTATTATCTGATCATAATATCTTGATAGATTTAATTACCTAATCGATTTTTAAACTTTAGTCTTAATTTTCTTGAACATTTCAAAAATTTAGACTTATGTTGTATTAGGTAAAGATACTTGTACCTTGAATGATCATAAACAACAGTGACGAAATATTCATAACTTTATTTGACCTTTACATTCACCAGACCACTTGGGTCAGAATGTGTAAGCCCAAAGTAATCTTTGGCATTCTAGCCCTGTCTAATAAAGGCCCAATGATTATCTTGCATGAAAGGCAAGATCTACAGACAAGTAAAGTAATTAACTAACTTTTTAAAGAATTACCTCTTACTAGTCTTTTCATTCTATTCAAGTTGATGTTAATCAACCTTAATAGCCAAAGTCAAGTATCATCTTTTAGGAGAAAATAATGTCTTTATATTTTTGATTCTATAATCCTGAATATCTCAGTATTTTGCAATATAGAATATGCCAACATTTTTAACATATACAAATTGTTCTTATTTTCAGCTGAATGTATTTTCAAACAAATTTGAAAATATAAACCTTCATACTTCAAACTAATTCATACTATATGAACATTTTTAGTAAAAAGTTTGAGAAATTGAATTTCTCTTATGGTTATTAAAAACACCATATTCAGCATTAAGTAACAAATTGTACTTAATGACATCTTAATGTCTCCCACTACACTAACTGAGATAGGCTTCCTGGTGCCAACTTGTAGAAACTATTCTACATGTTAAATATTTTCCAAGAATTACATATTAAATGTAACGAAGAATAAATCTTGATAGTAGATCTTATATCGACTATCTAAGTGGCGTTATTTATATTCCACAAAAAATCTAGTAAATCAAATTTACTTTCATTTATATTTTTCTTCCTATAGAGGTATTTAAAAAATTCCTCTTATTATGACTGTCCTAGCTAATTCAGGAACTATTTCCTTTTATATAGCTTCAGTCATTTGGTTTGTTTTCTTGGAATTTTGTAATACTTAAATTCGAGATCATTTAGACCATTTTCTAAATTTAGCTTATGTTGACTTCAACATCTCATATGTTGTTGTCATTTTCTTTATCTTCTAAACTTGACATCTAACATGTCAACTAGGAGAATACGTACAAGCTATCTCGTTTACTTTTGATTCATTAATCATGTGCTTCGCGAACAATTCGAATAGCATTAGCAACAGGTTTTTGAGAACAAATCTCAATAAAGACAAATTCAAAATTTTACACTACCATTATAGTGTCAACGTTATTTTTCCAAGTAATAAAATTTCTCAATTTTGACTTTATCAGTAATAAAATTAAAATTATGAGAGAAACTGACATAATATTGAAATATATATATAATTTAACAACATGCAAACAATTATCCATTCAATTTTAGCATAGAAATCAAACAATTTGAAAAAATGAACCCTACAAATCATTTCTAATGCTATGGTACTTTAGTGAGTTAGAACAAGTGCCGCCGTAGGGTAGGTCAAGTATTCCTTCACTAAACTGAGACAATCTCAACCAAGTATTATACCAGAATAACTCTTATTCCTATAATATTTAGTTACCATTAGTTTGATCAATGACATCATTAACAACTTTAATGAGCCATTTGTAAGTGTGACCCATAATTTTAGATCTCGTAGTTTTATCCCAACAAGTGCCGCCGTAGGGTAGGTCAAGTATTGGAAACAAAACTACAATCCTATCCTTCTCAGGAGTTCACCTTGATATTGACCCATGCAAACACCTTCCGTAGGGGGACGGTCCAAAAGCCGCCACGAGGCCCCGCATGAATCTCACGATGTGAACCAATGATGGAGACCGTAGGATATGTTGACACATTTCCTTCTCCCACTTACTATTTTGAAATAGGGGTTTCTGTTACTTAGACAAATTAGGCTAATCTCATTTATCTAAGTTCCTCAATCTATCATTCATAACCCTTATGTTGGTTGGATTGATTTTAATGTGAATTACTAAGTTTTTAAATAAAAAACATCACATTATGAGCATATTTAAATAAAATTTGACTAATTCAACTCTCAGGTCGGTTCCCAGTTAGAGGTGTTCCCTTTCGGTCAACTTAAATACCCCAGTCTAGACAAAACCTTCCATAATCAGAGTTCCCTTATAGTCAATTTTTATTTCAAAAATCATTAATCTTTAATTAACTTATTAATACTAGATTAATGAACTTAAGTGAATTAATTAATGTTTTAATCCTATTAAAAATTAACTCACTTTGATAATCTTACATAACTACCATTTTAAACTATTTTAAAATAAATATTAAAAGATTATACTAAATTCTAATATTATTAGAATAAAGCAAATTATTTTAAACAATTATCAAGAATATCTTTAATAAAAGAAACCCTAATCTCAATAGGAAAACATGCATTCTAGCAAATATTATAATTTTAATTTTCCAATCAAATTTCAAATATAACAATTATAGTCAAAGATATGGAAAATATAAATATAACAATTGATACGAATGAACTCTTCATCCCGCAGTGGAAGAATAGGAATCGTCTTTGATTTATTTAGAATTAAACTAAAATACAAGGGTTAAGTAATAAATACCTTCAAAATATGGAGAATCTTCTGGTGGATCTTTATCTCTTCCACAAAGTCTTCCTGACTATGACTCGAACACAGGACCAAGGCTTGTGGGAGCCTCTTGAAAGAAAATCCACAAGGGATTGGAGAGGAAGAGGTCTAGAGAGAATTCTCTAATTCTCTCTATTGAGGAGATGTGTGTTATCAAGAATACACAATGGCTCACCCCTAGGGTCCTATTTATAGTGATCTAGGGAAGATAATAAAATAATATATTTTAATATCTAATATATTAAAATATATTTATCTAAACAATTTGAATCATATTAAAACCTTTTAAAATTCTCCTACGACATTTATTTCCTAATTTGAATCCAATTCAAATTTAATAAATATCTTTTCTTTAATGTATCTAATATACATTAATTATTTTCATATTTAATGTATCAAATACAATAAATATATTTTCCTCTTTTATATTTAATATATCTAATATATTAAATATTAATTTGAACATTTCAAATTAAATATTAATTTGAACATTTCAAATTTTTCTTTCAACTAAATTGATCTTTTAGTGTTACTGTGAGCTAGCAAGGGGACCTTATGGACCTACAGATTATAAGCTCCAATGATACAAAATCAATTAATTAAACTCTTTAATTAATTAATTTCCATTCATTAACTATAGGTCACTCCACTATAGACCTAGAGTTGCACTCTTATGCACTGTAGGACAAGTTGTGTCCATTGATATAATCATTACATGCAATTCGATCCTTCACGAGTTGTTCGTAATTACAGCTGGGTCAAAAGTCCGTTTTACCTCTATAATTACATCTTGCACCTTAAGTACCACTGATCCTCTAATGAACAATATGTTTATAATCTAATTATAAACTAAGTCCCTCTCGGGCCAGTGAGAGGGTGGGGCCCCATTGTTCAAGTCCCGAAATCAGCACTTAAGGGAACTACTCATCTACTTACCCTATATGGGAAGGAGTGAATTCCATCTTGTGAGATTATGTTCCCAGCTCCCTATTTAGTCAAGTCCCCAAAATGGTAGGCATATTGAATCGGCTACAAAAGCCACTCTCACCTATGCAAATCAAAGGACAAGCTCTCACAGGCAGGAGTTCATAACTCACTCAGGATTAAGATCGAGTCGCATATGATCATCCTGATGAAATATTAATCTTCTCAAGTAACGGATTTATAAAGAGAGATTAAATATTTCGTGGTCCAGTCTTATACAAACTCATTGTATAAGATACCCCCACTCACATGTCTACACATGAATGATTTGGATCAAATCATTTGTAACTATTACAAAGTGGGCCGTATCAATAGTGTTACCAGGATAAGGCACCCAACCTTATCTATATACTATGACTCTTTAGGTTATTTCTTAAACATGATCCTCTCGTATGTCAACCCCATACTGTTCAAGATTACAATAATAACCTTGGATTTTTCATATAATGGATAATATTAGATTGCAAATAAAATAATTAAAATAATTATTAATTATTAAATAAATTATTAATTACGAGGCTTTAGGGCATAAATCCCAACAAACACTATAATGACAGTGTAAAATTTTGAAATCAAAAGTAAACAAGATAGCTTGTATGTATCTCCTAGTCAACATGTTAGATGTCAAACTTAGAATATTAAAAAAAATGACAACAACATATGGGATGTTGAAGTCAATAGAAACTAAATTTAGATAATTGTCTAAATGATCTTGAATTTAACTATTACAAAAATCTAAGAAAAGAAACCAAATGACTGAAACTATATATAAGGAAATAGTTTCTAAATTAGGAAGGACAGTCATAATGAGAGGAAATTTTGAAATGACTCTATGGGAAGAAAAATAGAAATGAAAGTAAATTTGATTTACTAGATTTTTGGTGGAATATAAATAACACCACGTAGATAGACGATATAAGATATATTATCAAGATTTATTTTTCATTACATTTAATATGTAATTCTTGAAAAATACTTAACATGTAGAATAGTTTCTACAAGTTGGCACTGGGAAACCCTCTTAGTTAGTGTAGTGGGAGACATTAAGATGTTATTAAGTAAAGATTGTTACTTAATACTGAATATGATGTTTTTAGTAACCATAAGAGAAATTCAATTTCTCGAACTTTATTACAAAAAATTTCATATAGTATGAATTACTTTGAATGAAGTTTATATTTTCAAAATTGTTTGAAAATATATTCAACTGAAAATAAGAACAATTTGTATATGTTAAAATGTTGACATATACTATATTACAAAATACTAAGATATTCAAGATTATAGAATTCAGAATAGAAAGATATTATTTTCTCCTAAAAGATGATACTTGAATTTGGCAGTTAAGATTGATTAACATCAATTTGAATAGGACTAGTAAGAGGCAATTCTCTAGAAGTTAGATAATTACTTTACCTGTCTGTAGATCTTGCCTTTCATGCAGGCAAGATAATCATTGGGGCTTTATTAGATAAGGTTACAAGGCCAAATAATACTTTAGGCTTACAAATTCTGACTCAAGTGGTCTGGTGAATGTAAAGATCAAATAAAGTCATGAATATTTCATCACTCTAGTTGATGATCATTCAAGGCATAAGTATCTCTACTTAATACAACATAAGTCTAAAATATTTGAAAAGTTCAAGAAAATTAATGCTAAAGTTGAAAATCGATTAAGTAAGTCTATCAAGACATTATGATCAGATCATAGTGGAAAGTACAAGAACCTTATATACTAAGATTAGTTGATAGAAAGTGGGATTGTACCCAACTCTTAATACCAAGTACAATTGTATGAAATTTTGCTGTAAGAGGAGAAACAAGACCTTGTTAGACATGGTCACATCAATAATGAGTTACACACCATTACCAAACTCTGGTTAGGATATGCAATAGAGATTGCATAGTAAAATTATTCCCTCCAAAAGTGTTTACGAGACAATTTTGGGATTATAGAAGAGTAGTAAAATTAGTTTACAACACTTCAAAAGCATACGTGTTGAAGAAAATCCAAAGAGGCTGAATGTGTTAAAAAAATATGCTTAAATGTAGGTCACCCTTAAGAAGTACAAAATAGTCTTTTATCTAGTACTAAAACAAATAAAGTATTTGTATGACAAATATCAATTTTATAAGGAATGTCAAATAAAAGACTACAAACCTTTAATAAGATGAGATAGTGTTAATAAATTGGTTCCAAGTGAAGCCACTAAATAGTTAACAAAAGTTGTTAACAATTTAATTACATTTGAAAGTCAAATGGATCCTAGTCATAAGCCTCATCATAGTGGGAGAGTTATGAGGTGATTCAACCTCTACAAGGACTTAATTGAAGCCCAAAATTGTCATGTTAGATGACAAAGTTGAAGGCTTATTGCCTGCAAAGTGAGACTAATGACAAAGAGTTAAACCTAATAGGAGAAAGTAGACTGCAAGTAAATTTTCTCACTTGTTGTCATATTGAAGTCTGTAAGCATTATTTAATTCATTGTTGCATATGTGATATAAAAAATGAATGTTTAAAATTCTTTTATGAAAAGAAATCTTAAATAATGCATTTACACAAATCAATAAGAAATGTTTATTTTCAAAAATCAAAAGCAAAAAGTTTGCGAAATAGTAAAGGTTCATTTATGAAATGAATTTTACAAACAAATCTGTGAATATAAAGTTTGATAAAAATATCAAAACCTATGACTTTGGATAAATATTAATAAAGCTTGTATAGACAATAAAAAATTATTAATTGGTTAATGGATTTTTTCTCATATTTTATGTTATGATATTTTATTCATTATGAATGATATAAGATTTCTATCTAACATAAAAAATTGACTATGTAACCAATTCTAAATGAGTGATTTGGAATGATTCGGTATATTTTATATGTTCAAAATTGAGATTTTAAGGACAAAATATTAACTTTGTCTCAAACATCTTATATTGACAAAATTATTGTCAAATATTTGATATTTATGTCTAAGGAAGAGTATCATAAGACAACCTCAAATGTTGAGAGCTTATGATTAATTATCTACTCTAAGTAGAAGACAATTAATACATAAATGAGACTTAACAATTAATATACAGTTGGTTAGCATATATCAGTTAAACGAATGGTATGACCATTGAGTATAAAATTAAAAACTTTCTCAAATTATCTATGGATAATGAGAAATTTATGTGTATGGAGTAAAATAATTGATCTTTACAAGATACACTGGTTTTTACAAAGATTTAAGAAATCTATGTTAAGATGAATTTTACACTAGGTGGTGGAGTATGATATACGAGTTAAATTGTTTTTCTTGTGAAGCAACAAAAAGACTTGTACGACTCAAATAGTTCATTGAAGATCTGAAAACTGGTGTTTCATATATGATTTAGTCTATTATCTTTATTATGATAATAGTGGTGCAAAGACTAATATTAAGGAAATTAGAAAACACCAATGCATATGGAATCATATCGAGAGAGAAAGCATCACGGTAGTGACCAAGATGGATTTTAATTATAGTCGTTTGGATCTATATAAAAAGACTTTCCATACTAAAGTGTT
This sequence comes from Trichosanthes truncata, assembly GCA_033996785.1. Lineage (NCBI taxonomy): Eukaryota > Viridiplantae > Streptophyta > Magnoliopsida > Cucurbitales > Cucurbitaceae > Trichosanthes > Trichosanthes truncata. The sequence continues at coordinate 8,593,511 of JAWPNB010000004.1, forward strand.
TGAGGGTCACCTAGAATTTTTAGGATTACGAGACATGTCTCATTTTTGCTAGGACAAGTGGGAGAGCATGTTGCGTATCATAGGATACATGTCTCACGCGACTTTAGTGAAAGTGGTAGATTGTTAGAATTTATGTCGTACAACTCGTTATTAATGATTTATTTAATAATTAATAATAATTTTGATTATTTTATTTGCAATATAATATTATCCATTATATAAAAAATTCAATGTTATTAGTGAAATCTTGAACAGTATGTGGTTGACATACGGGAGGATCATGTTCAAGAAATAACTTAAAGGGTCATAGTATATGGATAAGGTTCGGAGCTTTATCCTGATAACACTATAGATACGACCCACTTTGTAATAGTTACAAATGATTTGATCCAAACCATTCATGTGGAGACATGTGAGTGGGGGTATCTTATACAATGAGTTTGAATAAGACTATATCACGAAATATTTAATCTCTCTTTATAAATTTGTTAATTGAGAAGATTAATATTTCATTAGGATGATCATATGTGACTCGATCTTAATCCTGAGGAAGTTATGAACTCTTGCATGTGAGGGCTTGTCCTTTGATTTGCATGGATGAGAGTGACTTTTGTAGTCGATTCAATATGCCTACCATTTTGGAGACTTGACCAAATAGGGAGCTGGGAACATAATCTCACAAGATGGAATTCACTTATTCTCATATAAGGTAAGTAGATGAGTAGTTCCCTTAAGTGCTGATTTCGGGACTTGAACAATGGGCCCCACCCTCTCACTGAGTCGAGATGATCTTAGTTTAGGGTTGGATCATAAACACATTGTTTATTATAGGATCAATGGTACTTAAGGTGCAAGATATAATTACAGGGGTAAAACGGACTTTTGACGCAGCTGCAATTACGAACAACTCGTGAATAATCGACTTGCATGTGGTGATTATATCTATGGACACAACTTGTCCTACAGTGCATAAGAGTGCAACTCTAGGTCTATAGTAGAGTGACTTATAGTTAATGAATGAATATTAATTAATTAAGGAGTTTAATTAATTGATTTTGTATCATTTGAGCTTATAATTTGTAGATCCATAAGGTCTTCTTGCTAGCTCATAGTAACACTAAAAGATCAATTTAGTTGAAAGAAAATTTTGAAATGTTCAAATTAATATTTTATTTGAAATGTTCATATTAATATTTAATATATTAAATATAAAAGAATAAAATATATTTATTGTATTTGATACATTAAATATTAAAATAATTAATGTATATCAAATACATTAAAGAAAAGACATTTATAAAATTTGAATAAAATTCAAATAAATAAATATCGTAGGAGATTTGAATGAGATTTAAATAAGTATAAGATATATTTTAATATATTAGATATTAAAATATAATATTTTTATTATGGAAAAAATTTTCTTTTGGTCTCTATAAATAGGGCCCTTGGATTGAGCTATTAGACATAACCAAACATCTCTTTAATATAGAATTAGAGAATTCTCTCTAGACATTTCCTCTTTAATCTCTTGTGGATTTTCTTTTAAGAGGCTCCCACAAGTCTTGGTCATGTGTTTAAGTTATAGCTAGGAAGACTTTATGGAGAAGATAAAGATCCGCTAGAAATATCTCAATATTTACTCTAAGTAAATTTGCTTAATCTTATTTTTTTAGTTTAATTTTAAATAAAATCAAAGACAATCTAATGCTTCCGTTGCAGGATGAAGTGCTCATTCTTAACATTAACATCATGAAAACAATATCCATTCAATTTTAGCATAGAAATCAAACAATTTAAAAAATGAACCCTATAAATCATTTCTAATGTTATGGTATTTTAGTGAGCTAGAACAAGTGCCGCCATAGGGTTGGTCAAGTGTTCCTTCACTAAACCGAGATAATCTAAACAAAGTATTATGCCAGAATAACTCTTATTCCTATAATATTTAGTTACCATTAGTTTGGTCAAGAACATTATTAACAACCTTAAAAAACCCTTTGTAAGTGTGACTTATCATTTTAGATCTCATAGTTTTATCCCAACAAGTGCCGTCGTAGGGTAAGTCTTGAAAACAAAAATACAATCTTATCCTTCTAAGGAGTTCAACCTGATATTGACCCATGCAAACATCTTCTGTAGGGGGACGGTCCAAAAGCCGTCATGAGGCCCCGCATGAATCTCACGATGTGAACCAATGATGGAGACCGTAGGATATGTTGACACATTTCCTTTTCTCACTTACTATTTTGAAATAGAGTTTTCTCTTACTTAGACAAATTAGGGTAATCTCATTTATTTAAGTTCCTCAATCTACCTTTCATAACCCTTATGTTGTTAGATTGATTTTAATGTGAATTACCAAGCTTTTAAACTATTTCAAAAAAACTAATCACATTATAAGCATGCTTAGTGAAATTAAATAAAATTTGACTAATTCAACTCCCAAGTCGGTTTTCAGTTAGAGGTGTTCCCTTTCGGTCAACTTAAATACCCCAGTTTTAGATAGAACCTTCTATAGATAGAGTTTCCTTATTGTCAATTTTTATTTCAAATTCATTAATTTTTAATTAATTATTAATTATTAGATTAAGAAACCTACGTGAATTTAAGCAATGCTTTTAATCTTATTGAAAAACCAATTCACTTATTGGATAATCTTAAAATTCTATCATTTTAAACCCTTTAAAACAAATTAAAAGATCATCCTGGATATTTTATTCTAATTCTATTTAAAAAAAATAAAAGATAAATTAAATTCAAAAATTAAACTATTTTATCTTTGAATTAAATTATCTTTATTTATGGAAGACCTAATCTTATTAGAAAATTAAAATATCTAATCTTATTTTGAAATTAAAAGATTTAATCTTATTTTGAAAGAATCTAATCTTATTAGGAAACAACTAAAGATAAACTAAATTCAAATTTTAAACTATTTAAAGTATGAATTAATCTTTATTTTAAAGAAATCCTAATCTCATTAGGAAATACCTTAATTCTATTAGAAAAATATGAATTTCATTTATGAAAGGAAATATCCCAATGTAATTTTTCAAATATAGCAATTATATTCAAAAGATATAGAACATATAAACTTATTAGGAAAACATCTTAATTCTATTATGAAACAACTTAATCAAAATTTTCAAATATAACAATTATATTTAAAAATGATTAAGATGCATGATCATGCTTAACCTATGGTGGGATTTTAATCTAAATAAAATATTTTATGCAGCAATCAAATACTTTAAAACATACATCACATGCATAATTAAATTAAAAAAATAGCAAAATTGACCGGCATATTTGGCATATCTTAAGTAATTGAAAAACAATTTAAATTACAATAATTTAAATCCAAGATATTTCTTGATCTTCAATATCTCTTTCTTTTTGGATCATCCAAAATTAGAGTTTAGAAACCCTAAAATTATCTCCCTTCTTTGCATTAGCCGCCACCCATTGATGTCGGTAACTTTGAGGCAAACACACAGATCAATTTGATAGTAGCTTGAATAAAAGTTTGAAAAGGAAAAGATATATATATATATATATATATATATATATATATATATATATATAAAATGAAGTCTGCTTGCTTTTAGTTTTTATATAAATATATATAAAAATATATGAAATTAAGTCTTTAGCCGCAAAGTTGGACTTCATTTACACACACACATATATTAAAACAAACACACCTAGTTGAATTAATTTACGAAAATCGTGTACACTTGTCTGAATTTTTAACTGATACTTCGCCGGAGTGGTGTAGCATGTGACTTCATCCATCGAAATTGTTGACCGAAGAAGAGAGTTTGATCGAAACTCTCTGGACTTGAATAATGACGTTTAATCCTTGAATGTGATCAATTTTGACAACAATTGAAGTACATCAAATCTTAGCCCGGGTTTCACAAAGATCTAATCAAATCAATAAATCTAATGTCAAATAGTCCTAACAATCAATTTTGCAAACTATCACATAACACATATATGATAAATTAAAATACCCACCATGTACAATTTTTAATTCTAAATAAATCTCAAAACATGGCTTCGATACTAATTGATAGGAATGAACTCTTCATCCCACAACGGAAGCGTTGGAATCGACTTTGATTTTATTTAGAATTAAACAATAAAAATTAAGGTGAAGTAAAACAAACCTTGAAAATAATATGGAGATATTTCAGGCGGGTCTTTATCTCCTCCACAAAGTCTTCTTGGCTATGACTCGAACACATGATCAAGGCTTGTGAGAGCCTTTTGAAAGAAAATCCACAAGGGATTAGAGAGGAAAAAGTCTAGAGACAATTCTCTAATTCTCTATTGAGAAAATGTGTGTTATTTATAATGGCTCAACCCGAGGGTTCTATTTATAGACACCAAGGGAATTTTTTTTTCCATAATTACAATATTATATTTTAATTTCTAATATATTAAAATATATCTTATACTAAATCTCCTACAATATTTATTTATTTGAATCTTATTCAAATTTTATAAATATCTTTTCTTTAATGTATCTAATATATATTAATTATTTTAATATTTAATGTATCAAATGTTGGATCGGTATGGCAACCCTAGAGGGGTGAATAGGGTTTAATAAAACTTTTTTTTTTCTAAGGATGCATAAATAATCTAATTATCAAACTTTTTATAAACAAATAAAAAGGATAATTAATGCAATAAGTAAAATATGAAAAATTAATTCAATCTAACACAATAGACAATTAAGAACAAATTAAAGCATGCAATAAATTACTACAATTAATTTGCAAAAGTAAATGAGAAAGAGTTAGAAAGGATGACATCGTAATTTTATAGTGATTCGGTCAAACTCGACCTACTCCACTTCTCAAACGTCTCTTGGGAATTTGAATAAAAACTTTACCGACTCTTTCGACGGATTAGAGTCAAATCGCTAGACTGCTATTTTTACGAGTTCAAGAGCAAACTCGATCCTTTCCACGGTTAGGATCAAACTGTTACAAAGTTTGAAGAAAATAAAGAACACACTTATGAACTCTCTTAATATAGTAGATTTACAAATTTAACTCTCACAAATCAATCCTCACTACACAATAACACTCTCTCAAGAATAAATGAAAAGAAAAAAGTTGAGTGCTTGGAGAGAGCAACAATGTGGGCTTTTTGAGATTTTTGGAGGATTGAAAATATTGTAAAACTTGTTGTGTAATTTTTGGAGAAGAAGATGGTATAAAAAGAGAGGGAAATGAGGTAAAGATTAAAATTTATTTTAAGCCATTAGATTGAAGTAAAAGTAAAATGAATGGTGGAGATTAAAAGAAAATAAAAAAGTAAAAAGAAAATAATAAAAGAAATAATATATATATATATATATATATATATATATATATATATATATATATAATTTTAATTTTAATTTTTTTTAAAACAATCAAATTGCTGGCAGCATTAAATGCTGTTAGATTTTTTTTTTTTTTAAATACCAACGGTAATATATGTATAAATAACATAATATATATAATTTTTTTTCTTTTATTTTAAAACAAACAAAATCCACCATGTGTCACTCATCCAAAGATCTACGTGTCGCAATCTAAATGGTCCACATTGCTGACTGAGCTGCCACGTCATCGCGTCGGAAATGTTCCATTCAAACTTGTTTTGACTATAACTTCTTCATTTTAACTCCGATTTGAGTTATTCAAAAGGCGTTGGAATCGTTATTTCGAGCTCTACATAATGGGCACTTCAAAATAATAAAATTTTTAGTAATTAATAGCATGTTTGTTATCATCAAAATATTAATTAATTAATTAAAATTAATTAATTTGAGATTAAGGGCAAAAAAACCAACAATCTCCCCCTTTTTGATGATGACAAACCACTAAAGAAAAATAATTAACTTGAAGATCATAAAAAATCTAGGTACTACATGTGTCCAAGTAATAATTTCAAAAGTCCAATATATCACCATAAACCTCATACTTGAAAATGCACTCAAAAAATTAAATTAATTCTCTCCCTAAAATAGTGCAACACTAAAACATGATACAAAATTTAGAACATATTTTTTTTAAACTTCTCCCCCTTTGGAATCATAAAAAAGACACAATTAAGAAAGATTAAGAACTATATGAAAGCTCCCACAAAGAACATGAATACATACTTTGCATAACTCCCCCTATCAATATGCTTTTTAAAAAGATAACAAGAAAAATTATAAATTCAAGAGGTATCGCAACGAATAATACCAAGCTCAAGCCTATTTTTGCAAAAGCTTTCTTCATTCAAAGGCTTGGTGAAAATATCCGCTAATTGATTATTAGAGGTTACAAAATCAAGAATAATATGACCATTTTGCACATGCTCTCTAATAAAATGATGTTTAATATCAATATGCTTAGTCCTAGAATGATGAATAGGATTTCTAGTCAAATTAATAGCACTAGTATTATCACAAAACATAGGCACATTATCAAACTTTAATCCAAAATCACAAAGAGTTTGTTTCATCCAAAGAATTTGAGCACAACAACTAGCAACCGCAATATATTCCGCTTCGGTAGTGGATAAGGCAATCGAATTTTTCTTTTTACTAAACCAAGATACTAAGGATCTACCAAGAAATTGGCAAGTCTCACTAGTACTCTTACGGTCAAGTAAACTTCCAGCAAAATCCGCATCAGAATATCCTACCAAATTAAACTCGACATTTCTAGGATACCACAAACCTAAATCAATAGTTCCAAGCAAATATTTAAAGATTTTCTTAATGGCATGCAAATGGGATTCCTTAGGACAAGATTGAAATCTAGCACAAAGACATACACTAAACATGATATCGGGTCTACTAACAGTTAAATAAAGTAGAGATCCGATCATACCTCGATAAGCCTTTATGTCCACACATTTACCTTTTTCATCCTTGTTAAGCTTAGTGAATGTGCTCATAGGAGTTTTGCAATTTTACCTTCATTGAACTTGAACCTTTTGAGCAAATTCTTTGTGTATTTCTCTTGACTTATGAAGATACCATCCTTGAGTTGTTTGATTTGAAGTCCAAGGAAGAAGCTAAGTTCTCCCATCATACTCATCTCAAACTCACTATGCATACACTTAGAAAATTCTTCACACAAAGAATGATTAGTAGAACCAAAGATAATATCATCCACATATATTTGCACTAAAAGCATATCATTTTCCTTAGTCTTAATAAAGAGAGTAGTATTAAGTTTACCCATTTTGAAGCCATTCTCAAGTAGAAAATTACTAAGCCTATCATATCAAGCTCTTGGAGCTTGTTTTAAACCATAAAGAGCATTTTTCAACTTATAGACATGATTAGGCAAATCAAAACTTTCAAAACCCGGAGGTTGTTCTACATAAACTTCCTCCATAATCATTTAAAAAGGCATTTTGCACATCCATTTGATACAAGATGAAATTCTTATAAGAAGCAAAAGCAAGTAACATTCTAATAGCTTCTAATCTAGCAACGGGTGCAAAAGTCTCTTCATAATCTATACCTTCCTCTTGACAATAACCTTGAGCTACAAGTCTAGCTTTATTTCTAATGATATTTCCATTTTCATTCATCGTATTTCTAAAGACCCATTTAGTCCCAATAATAGAAGCATTAGAAGGCCTAGGGACTAATTCCCAAACTTTGTTCCTTTCAAATTAATTTAATTCTTCTTGCATAGCTAAGATCCAAAACTCATAATTTTCTAAATCCTTAAAACTTTTATGTTCAACTTGAGAAACGAAAGCAAGAGTATTAAACAAATTAAGAGAGGAACAGGTTTTCACACCTTGTTTGGGATCTCCTAGAATCAAATTCTTGGGATGGGATGGAGCATACCTCCAATCTTTAGGCATAGATGAAAGAAACATCTTCCTTCTTTTCATTGAAGTTCAATTCTTGCTTACTTGAATCAATTTCCTTGTCTTTGTCACTAACAAGTAAATCTCCAAAATTTCTTTCTAAATCATCACTACAAATAGACTCATTAGAAACATTATTGCAAAATTAATCAAATGCAACATGCATAGATTCTTCAATAATTAAAGTTCTCTTATTGAAAACTCTATAAGCTTTACTAGTAGAGGAATAACCTAGAAATATACCAACATCCGTCTTAGAATCAAACTTTCCAAGTTTTTCTTTGTTGTTCAAAATCAAACAATTTGCAACCAAAAACTTTGAAATACCCAATATTTAGAATTTTGTTATGCCAAAGCTCATAAGGAGTTTTATCTAAAAAATGCCTAATTAAAACTCTATTTAAAACATAACAAGCAGTGTTAACGGCTTCCGCCCAAAAGTATTTAGGTAAATCATACTCATGCAACATTGACCTAGCAAATTCTTGCAAAGTACGATTTTTCCTTTCAACCCACTGTTTTGTTGAGGAGTTCTTGGAGCGGAGAAATTATGAGAAAAACCATTTTCTTCACAAAAATTTTCAAAAGCAACACTATCAAATTCTCCTCCATGATCACTCCTAATTTTAGAAATCAAAACCCCTTTTTCATTTTGAACTCTTTTTGCAAAACTAGCAAAACTTTTCAAAGCATCATCCTTATGTTTGGTCGGGTTGTCGAAGCCCTCCAAAATATTTACTTATTCTCTAGATCTAACTTGTAGAAATAGTAGACCAGGTCGAATCCCAAGGAAACCAATGGAATTAATTTCTCAATGTTAAAATAATAATAATAATAATAATAATAATAAAATAAAGGGGATGATTTAAATTGTTGAACAAAAAATGTAACTAGAAAGATGAATAAATAAAAAAAATGAATAAAAAATCAATTTTATGTAACAACCAATTCAAGGGTATAAATTTCATCCAATTGTAATCTTGATCATAGGCTTTAAAAAAAACTCATCAATTTCAATTTTTCAAATTCAAGAACTTGTCTACTTATTTGGAAAAGCCATAACAAGTGTAAATTCTCCTATTTTAACTAACTCTGACCAAGCATCAAAATCAAACCTTACCATTTAATCAATTGGGCACGATAGCGTTCCATATCAATTAAATAATAGCATTAAAAACAATGAGAATGACTAAACCAAAGCTAACTAATCGAGATAGCTACAAATTAATTCATTTTGTTTCTTTGTTTCCCTAGAGTCTATTATGCAAGCTATGTAAAATGGAAAAGCCATAATTACACACACATAAGCTGTAACGACCCTATAGGCTCAACACGCTACCTAAGAGTCATTACTAAGTCACGTCGCTATATTACCGAAAATTTCGACAGCATAACGACGTAACTACTCGAAAACCAAAAATTTGACCCTTACCTGATAAGACATAGGAAAACACACTTCTAAGATTTTCAAACAACCTCCTAGCATCCAACAAACTTCTCAATATGATGCTAGGGTTCAAACAGCAGAGACCAAGTGAATTCAAACATAGAAAGCCAAATACACGTGCACGATTTACAAAGAAAGGTTAAAAGACTTTGAAACATTCTCCTAAACATTTAAAAACTTGACATGAGTTCTATGTACATCCAGAAACATAAAAGAAGCGGAATAGCGATCGGTCGGCTCCCATGACTTGAGTAGCTGATCTCCGGTCACGCGCTAGGGCCGATCTTAGCCTTACCTGAAAACATTTTTAAAAGGAAAAGGGTGAGTATTAACGCATAATACTCAGTAAGTCAATCATAGTTTCAAAATAAGAGTTTCAATCGCATGCAACATGTCATTTTAAATCATAAAACCATCGTAAACCATTGCTTTAGTTGGGGACCTAAAATTCATTTTATAAACCATGTACTTTTCCTCGCGGCTCTCGTGAACGATTAAATTCTCCCGAGGGCCTCGTGAATAGTCCGAAGACATAGTTTTTCCATCGAATAGAGTCCTCCCTAACTCTGAGAGTTGAGCTCGAAAGCTAACATACATCGTGGAGTCCGAAGACTCAGCCCGAAGGCTACCATCGTGGAGTCCGAAGACTCAAGCCCGTCGGCTACCATCGTGGGGGCACTCTCGAACCCCGGGAGCATAGAGAGTCCGAAGACTCGGGTTCCCTCAAAACCCACATAAAACTTTTGGGAGAATTATCGTCACGGCCTTACATAAATCTTTTCATGAGCACACAACACATGCATGAGGTCCCATTCGTTTTAGAACATAGTCATGAATGCATAAATCAAGACAATCGCATTTCAAAGACATACATATCATTTCCATTCTTTTTAACATGAAAACTCAAATAGAACTCATGGAAATAGCGTATAAAGGAATATACATATAAAACACTTTCTTTCTTAAATACTTAACATGAAAACATAAACTTCAAAGTAAATATAGAGCTAGCTTTAGGTTTCGAAAACTTCTTTCGTTGTGAGATCCCTTACCTTAAGTCTTTACTTACTAAAATACCCTTTCTTCACTAGTAATGAGCTTCTCGAGTTCCCACTCCAAGTACAATCCAAGGTCCTCGACAAATCACCTAAAAAGTTTCCTAAACGTGTCTTAAACCATCCGAATTACGCTAAAACACATTCTAACATCAATAACTCGACGAAACGGACCAAATGGCAATTTTTACCCAACTCCGACGAACGGCGGCGCGTGACCGGAGCACGGCGGCGCGTGCAGCGGAGGACGGCGGCGTGTGGGGCTTCCAAACGGCGCGTGGACTTCAAATTTAGACAGATCCAGCCCCTTTCCGGTCAGATTTGTGCTTAAACCAGCGACTTGCTGCGAGAATGAACTCCGACGAGGCTTGCGGCGATCGGTGCTGCTCGGTACTGAACGGATCCGGCGACTGCAACCTTAATCCGACCGACGAGCTGTTGTAGGAGCTTCGTCTGATATGGGATCGAGGGACTGGCCGGCGAACGCAGAAGAAGCAGAAGGCCGGCGGTGAGGTTGAAGCTTCGCGGTAGCTGCAGTCCGACGAGGAAACAGAAGAAGAAACGGGCAGATGGTGGATGTTCGGCGAGGACGCTGCGACGGGAGGGAGGCCGACGGCGTCTGCTCCGTTCGGTTGCCGGCAGAAAGAAGACAGAGGATAGGTGTTCGGTCGAGAGAGAGAGAGAGAGAGAATCGGGAAGGAGGGCTGCGGGAAGAAGAAGAAGAAAAGAAAAAAATAATAATAAAATAAATAAAATAAATAAATAAATAATAATAAAAATAATAATAAAATAATATTATAAAATCAAAAATATCTTCTTCTCTATAAATGACCAAAATGCCCTTTCATTTTCCAAAAATCACCAATTTACCCTCAAAATAATTAAATTCATAATAAAACTTTACCAAAACAACATTTTAAACTTACCCAAAGAGTCTCGGGTGTTACATAAGCCAACTCTCTGCTACATATTTTAATCAATTGTGACAATTACGGATCACAAATCATAAATAGTAATAAATCAATTGAAACTAAATTAAGGCGTCAATTTAATTTAATAACAATCAAAATCATGAGAATAACAAGAAACAAAGAATTCTTGAATTAAAGACAAAATTTCAATTTGACCCAAAGCCTCACAATATTACAATTGGAAATTAAATCACCCTTGAACCAGAAATTAAAACTTAGCCACACATGGTGGAAAAGCAATAAAAACTATAGAGGGGAAGCAACAACAAAAAAAAAAAAAATCAAAGAACTAAAGAAATGGAAAACATTTTTTCACTCTCTAAACCTTTTTTTTTACAAAGAAAGCTAGAACTCTTTTTTTTTTTTTTTTGTGTGTATTTCACTGCTCCTTTTATAGGGAGAGGCTTCAACTAAAAATAGTTTTCAACTAAAAATGGACGTATTATCTCTCTCCTAAACTCATGCTAAAAACGGAATGAAGAAGAAGTATTCTTCTCCATGCATTTCTCCCATTGGTTGTTGAATAGGAAGAAGTCTCACATTTGAATAAAACAACATGTCATCTGCAATACAAATTGAAAAAGGTTAATGGGCTAAAATGGCTTAATGGGCCCAATTCCATTTCATTTTATTTATTATTTTTCTCATTTTCTTTTCAACTCAAACTTTTATTTCATTTCTTTCAATTTTATTTTATTTCCAATTTTCTTCTTCTTCTTTCCATTTTTAATTTTCCAATTTTTGTTTTATTTCTTTTTCAATTTCATTTCAATTTATGAATTTAAACTAAAATATGCTTTTAGACTAATTCTACCAATTATTTGGCTATTTACCACCTAAACTAAATTAAACACAATTTTAACAATTAAGCACAATATTCAATTAAAATGTAAGGAAATTAGACACAATAAATGTGATTAATTAATACTTATCAATGTTTTATCATCAAAACCCAAATAAATCTTGAAAAATCATCAACTATCACAAATGCATAATAATTCCCTCCAAAACTAGCAATTCTAGAAGGGCCAAATAAGTCCATATGTAATAGTTGAAGGGGTCTAGTTGTAGAGATCACATTTTTAGATTTGAAAGAGGACTTGGTTTGCTTACCTATTTGACAAGCATCACAAACTCTATCATTTTCAAATTTAAATTTAGGAAGACCACTAACCAAAGAATTTTTGGAAATATTTGAAATTAAGTGCAGGCTAGCATGTCCTAGTCTTCTATGCCATAACCAAGAATCATCATGCAAAGCCGAAAGACATTTATCACTAATAGGGCAATCATTCAAATCAACAGTGTACACATTTTCATCCCTATTGCTAACAAACAAGACTTTTCTATCACTAGCATTTTCAATGATGCAATTCTTTTTATCAAACACAACTCTAAAACCTTTATCACACAATTGACTAAGACTAAGTAAATCATGCTTTAAACCATTAACTAAAAGCACATTTTCAATCAAGGTAGAAGAACTATTACCTATACTACCCTTACCAATAATTTTACCTTTCTTGTTGTCACCAAAGGTTACTAAATCTCCATCCTTTTTGGAAAGATTGACAAACTTGGATTGGTCTCCCATCATGTGCCTCGAGCAACCACTATCCAAGTACCATTTATTTTTCTTGGAGACTTTCAAACAAACCTACAAACAAAAGTGTTCAAGATTGATCGTTTGGTACCCATACTTGTTTGGGTCCTAGAAGGTTAGCCTTAACAAACTTGGGAACCCATTTCATATTTGCATTCACATTTAAAGCATTGGATTAAGACATGTAATAAGACTAAGCTTTATGTCCATACTTGCCACATGAGAAACAAACAACATTATGCAAGGATTTATCTCTTACAACAAATTTATGCACTCTACTTTTCTTGGAGAAATTATTTCTTGGAGCATTGTGAAACTTTGCTCTTTGAGAAACATTTCTTCTTGAAGAAGTCGTAAGAGCATATTTTAATTTAAAGCACTTAGGTCTAATATGACCTTCAACACCACAATGATGACACATAGGCACAAAGCTAAATTTATCATGCTTAGACACAACCTTAGGCATATTAAGCTTAGGCACAATAAGAGATGTTTTAACAAAGATAGTTTTAGAACTTGTAGGAGTAGAACATTCATCAATGTAGCCTAATCCTCTTTTATCACCATAAGGCTTGCCTACTTCAATTATTTTGTCCAACCTTTGAGCACCTATTGTCAACTTTTTAATAGACTCTTTAGCCTTACCAAGTTCTTGCAAAACATTTAATTCCTTTTCCTTAAGCAAATTAATCAAATTATCTTTTTCACAACTATCATGCTTAAGAAATCTAACTTTATCAAGCAAGACATTTTTCTCATCACAATAAAAAACATGCTTATCACAAGAGACATGCACTTCATCAATATGCACAACATCATGCCCATTGTCTTTTAAAGCAAGCAATTTCATCAAGTAAAGACTTATTTTCACTAGTTTAAAGCATTGTATTTCTTTCTAAGCACAACATATTTGGATCCAAGCTTTTCTAAGTCATTTTGCATATTTTTAAAAACTTCAAACAATTCATTATAGGAAAGGGGTTCTAGAGTTATCTCATCATCTAGTTCATCACCCTTGTCACTATAAGCCATGAAGCAAAAGTTTGCTACTTCTTCTTCGTCACTTCCACTTCCACTTGTATCACTATCATCCCAAATAGCTTTCATTGCTTTCTTCTTGGATTTCTTAGATGACTTGAGGAGAGGGCAATCCGTTCTTATGTGACCCGGTTTCTTGCATTCATAGCATATTACCTCATCTTTTTTGCTCTTTTCACCTTTTGACTCTTTTTGGTTGGAAATGTGCTTCTTGAATTGTTTCTTCCTCTTGATGAAGTTCTTATACTTGCATGAAAAATATGCAATATCGTCTTCATGAAGAACATCCTCACCTTCGGATTCAACTTCCAAGGATATAGTCTTTAATGCAATACTCTTCTTCTTTTTGGACTCATCCTTCATGTGCTCCTTCATGGTAATCTCACGTGTCATGAGAGAGCCAATAAGTTCCTCCAAAGGAAGTTTGGTGAGATCTTTTGCTTCTTGAATCGCTGTCACCTTTGCTTCCGAATTCTTAGGTAGAGACCTAAGAATTTTCCTAACATTTTTGGAGGTAGTATATACTTTGCCAAGACCCTTCAAAGCATTTATAATATTAGTAAATCTAGTAAACATCTCGGTAATAGATTCATTAGCATCCATCTTAAATAATTCATAATTATGAACTAGCATGCTAATTTTTTATTCTTTAACTTGATTAGTTCCCTCATGAGTCACTTCAAAAGTATTCCATATTTCTTTAGAGGAAGAGCACATAGATATTCTATTAAACTCATCTTTGCTTAAATCACAGTATAAACAATTTATAACTCTAGCATTAAAAGCACATTTTTTCATATCATTGTCATCATTTTCCTCTTCTAATTTAGGCACATCATTATCATTAACCGTTTTGATGGGAATATAAGGGCCTTTAACCATATTTAACCATAAATAATAGTCAATAGATTACAAATAAGTTTTCATTCTAGTCTTCCAATAAGCATAATTTGACCCATCAAAGTAAGGAGGCCTAGATGTGGATTGTCCTTCAATAACACCATTTACTACTAGGTTTGTCATAAAGCTCAAACAATAAAGTTTATAAAAAAAAAATTCTAGAAGAGCAACCTCGCTCTGATACCAATTGTTGGATCGGTATGACAACCCTAAAGGGGGGTGAATAAGGTTTAATAAAACTTTTTTTTCTAAGGATGCAAAAATAATCTAATTATCAAACTTTTTCTAAACAAATAAAAATGATAATTAATGCAATAAGTAAAATATGAAAATTAATTCAATCTAACACAATAAACAATTAAGAACAAATTAAAGCATGCAATAAATTACTACAATTAATTTGCAAAAGTATATGAGAAAGAGTTAAAGAGAATGACACCGTAATTTTATAGTGGTTCGGTCAAACTCGGCATACTCCACTCCCCAAGCGTCTCTTGGAAATTTGAATAAAAACTTTACTGACTCTTTCAACGGATTAGAGTCCAACGGCTACACCGCTCTGTTTACGAGTTCAAGAGCAAACTCGATCCTTTCCACGGGTTAGGATCAAACCGTTACAAAGTTTGAAGAAAATAAAGAACACACTTATGAACTCTCTTAATAGAGTAGATTTACAAATTTAACTCTTATAAATCAATTCTCATTACACTAATAACAGTCTCTCAAGAATAAGATGAAAAGAAAAAAGTTGAGAGCTTGGAGAGAGCAACAATGGGGGCTTTTTGAAATTTTTGGAGGATTGAAAATATTGTAAAACTTGTTGTGTAATTTTTGGAGAAGAATATGGTATAAAAGAGAGGGAAATGAGGCAAAGATTAAAATTTAATTTGAACCATTGGATTGAGTTAAGAGTAAAATGAATGATGGAGATTAAAAGAAAATAAAAAGTAAAAAGAAAATAATAAAAGAAATAATAATTATAATAATTATAATATATATATATAATTATAAATTTTTTTAAATCAGTCAAACGGCTGGCAGCATTAAATGTTGTTAGATTTTTTTTTAAACACCAATGGTAATATATGTATATATAACATAATATATATAATCTTCTTTTTCTTTTATTTTAAAACAAACAAAATCCACCATGTGTCACTCATCCTAGGATCCATGTGTCGCAATTTAAATGGTCCACATTGCTGACTGAGCTGCCACGTCATCGCGTTGGAAATTTTCCATCAAACTTGTTTTGGCTATAACTTCTTCATTTTAACTCCGATTTGAGTAATTCAAAAGGTGTTGGAATCGTTATTCCGAGCTCTACACTATGGAAACTTTAAAACACTAAAATTGTTAGTAATTAATAACAGATTTGTTATCATCAAAACATTAATTAATTAATTTTTAATTAATTAGTAAAATTAATTAATTTGAGATTAAGGGCTAAAAAGCCAACATCAAATACAATAAATATAATTTTCTCTTTTATATTTAATATATCTAATATATTAAATATTACTTTGAAGTGATTAAATATTAATTTGAACAACTTAAAATTTTTTTTCAACTAGATTGATCTTTTACTGTTACTATGAAATAGCAAGGGGACCTTATGGACCTACAGATTACAAGCTCTAATGATATAAAATTAATTAATTAAGCTCTTTAATTAATCAGTTTTCATTCATTAACTTTACATCACTCCACTATAGACCTAGAGTTGCATTTTTATGCAATGTAGGACACATTGTGTCCATGGATACCATTACATACAAGTCAATCCTTCACAAGTTATTCGTAAATACAGCTAGGTCAAAAGTCCATTTTACCCCTGTAATTAGATATTGCACCTTAACTAATCGTCTAATGAACAATTTGTTTATGATCCAACCATAAACTAAGTCCTTCTCGGGTCAGTGAAAGGGTGGGGCCCCATTGTTCAAGTCCCAAAATCAACACTAAAGGGAACTACTCATTTACTTACCGTACATGAAAATGAGTGAATTTTATCTTGTGAGATTATGTTCACAGCTTCCTATTTGGTTAAGTTTCCAAAATGGTAGGCTTATTGAATCGACTACAATAGTCACTCTCACCCTCATGCAAATCAAAGGACAAACTCTCTGTTGGGATTTATGCCCTAAAGCCTTGCAATTAATAATTTATTTAATATTTAATAATAATTTTGAATATTTTATTTGCAATATAATATTATCTATTATATGAAAAATCCAAGGTTATTAGTGTAATTGTAACACCCGAGACTCTTTGGTAAAGTTTTATTATGAATTTAATTATTTTAAGGGTATTTTAGTAATTTTTGGAAAAGAAAAGGGCATTTTGGTCTTTTAGAGAAGATATTTTGATTTTATTATTATTATTATTATTATTATTATTATTATTATTAAAAAAAAAAAAAAAAAAAAAAAAAGAAAGAAAGAAAATTTCTTCTCTCTCTCGGTCGTCTCCCTCCCGAACTCACACACACTCTCTCTCTCTCTCTCTCTCTCTCGCCGAAGCTCCAGCCCCGCCGCACGCCGTCGCCGACCGCCACGAACACCCACCCTCTGCCGATTTCTTCTTCTTCTTCTTCCTCGCCGGCCGCGCAGAGGCTGAACCGCCGCCCTCCGAGCTGCTGTGGTTCGCGCGAGCAACCCACGTCCGCCGTGAACCAGAAGCTCCGCCGCCACGAACGCCTAGCCTCGCCGAACAGAGCAACTCGCTGCCGTGGAGTGTTCGAAGCCGCCACAGCACTGAACATCGCCGAAAAACACCATTTCCGCCGCGATTTCAAGGTGGGTTTTCGTTCCGTGAGGAGTTTGGCATTTTGAGCTTGAGTTTGATCGATTTTCAGCAAAATAACCTCGGATTATTGTAGATCGGGCTGCAACATACCAGAAACGAACCTTCACGCGCCGATTGGCAGCCCCACGCGCCGCCCACGCGCCGCCGCCGTGAAGTCCACGCGCCGCCGTGCTCCGGTCACGCGCCGCCGCTCGCCGGAGTTGGGTAAAAATTGCCATTAGGTCCGTTTCGTCGAGTTATTAATGATAGAATGTGTTTTAGCGTAATTCGGATGGTTTAAGATACGTTTAGAACACTTTTTAGGTAAATTGTCGAGGACCTAGGATCGTACTTGGAGTGGGAACTCGAGAAGCTCATTACTAAGTGAAGAAAGGGTATTGTAATAAGTAAAGACTTAAGGTAAGGGATCTCACAACGAAAGAAGTTTTCGAAACCTAAAGCTAGCTCTATGTTTACTTTGAAAGTATATGTTTTTCATGTTAAGTATTTAAGAAAGAAAGTGTATTATATGTATGTCTTTGAAATGCGATTGCTATGATTTATGCATTCATAACTATGTTCTAAAACGAATGGGACCTCATGCATGTGTTGTGTGCTCATGAAAAGATTTATATAGGCTGTGACGATAATTCTCCCAAAAGTTTTATGTGGGTTTTGAGGGAACCCGAGTCTTCGGACTCTATATGCTCCCGGGGTTCGAGAGTGCCCCCACGACTGTAGCCGACGGGCTTGAGTCTTCGGACTCCACGATGGTAGCCTTCGGGCTGAGTCTTCAGACTCCATGATATATGTTAGCTTTCGAGCTTAACTCTCAGAGGTAGGGAGGACTCTATTCGACAGAAAAACTATGTCTTCGGACTATTCAGAGGCCCTCGGGAGAATTTAATCGTTCACAAGAGCCGCGAGGAAAAGTACATGGTTTATAAAAGGAATTTTAGGTCCCCTACTAAAGCGATGGTTTACGATGGTTTTATGATTTAAAATGACATGTTGCATGAGATTGAAACTCTTATTTTAAAACTATGATGGACTTACTGAGTATTATTCGTTAATACTCACCCTTTTCCTTTTTAAAATGTTTTCAGGTAAGGCTAAGATCGGCCCTAGCGCGTGACCGGAGATCATCTACTTGAGTCATGGGAGTCGACCGATCGCTATTCCGCTTCTTTTATGTTTCTAGATGTATATAGAACTCATGTTAAGTTTTTTTTTATGTTTAGGAGAATGTTTCAAAATCTTTTAAACCTTTCTTGTAAATCGTGCACGTGTATTTGATTTCTGCTGTTTGAACCCTAGCATCATATTGAGAAGTTTGTTGGATGCTAGGAGGGTGTTTGAAAATCTTAGAAGTGTGTTTTCTATGTCTTATCAGGAAGGGTCAGATTTTTGGTTTTCGTGTAGTTACGTCGTTATGTTGCCGAAATTTTCGGTAATATAGCGACGTGACTTAGTAATGACTCTTAGGTAGCGTGTTGAGCCTATAGGGTCGTTACATTAATCTTGAACAGTATGTGGTTGATATACGAGAGGATCATGTTCAAGAAATAACCTAAAGGGTCATAGTATATGGATAAGAGTGGGTGCCTTATTCTGGCAACACTATTGATACAGCCCACTTTGTAATAGTTACAAATTATTTGATCTAAATCATTCATGTGGAGACATGTGATTGGGGGTATCTTATACAATGAGTTTGTATTCAAAAACTTGATCGGTGCTTTTCACTACAACACGCAAGTGCATGTGATCGAAGTAATAAATAAACTTGAAGTACTCCAGAGTATCGTACCCAAGGGAACGAGTTTTAACAAAATTTATAAAATGGCACACAATCGTTTACAAATTGCAACTTAAGTAACCGTGGATGTAAAAATATAAGAGGTTGGCTTGTTAACAAAGAATGGGTGAAAAATCAATGAGTAAAAATAAAGGATTTCAAGTGGTTCAAGCACCTTTGGAAAAATGCTATTCAAAATGCAATTGCAATCTTGACTAAACGTGTGAAAACTAAGTAAACTGAGTTCAACTCCTATTCAATTTTGATTCAAAATCTTTAGGAGACTGAGTGATTAAACCTATATGTCTATGGCTAATCTAACTTAGATATTTTTGCACACAACTCTAGTGGTTTTGGAGTCTCGCCCTATGCCTAGGGTCGATGTTCAGAACTTATTTCTAAGCCTTTTCCTCCATTGCTTTTGTGACATCGGCTTTCCCTTAACTCTTTCGATATTAAGTTCAAGCTTGACAAGCAATCACTAGTTGGCCGACTAGATTTACCCATATCTAAATTCAACAAAACCAAACAAAGTTCACATGCTAGCTAGATTGGTTATGCTTTAGAGCTTTTACATTTTTCCTTAGGGCTTTCACCAACTTGAACCCCTAAAGGAAATTTAGCTCATTATGGAAGAAATGAAAACCCAAAATTTACTTGCTATAAAATTCATAATTAATACAACGAAATAAGGGAAATACCCTTAAGGCAACCGATTGAATTGTATTAAGGAACCTTAGTGTGAACTTTAATTTATCAATTAAGAATTCCTGCAAAAAGGGGTGGTAACAATGCTGAAATTAATAAATTGAATTCAGAATTTCACAAATCAAGCTACTGGGAATTTCAAAAA
The DNA here is from genome assembly GCA_033996785.1 of Trichosanthes truncata. Lineage (NCBI taxonomy): Eukaryota > Viridiplantae > Streptophyta > Magnoliopsida > Cucurbitales > Cucurbitaceae > Trichosanthes > Trichosanthes truncata. Next base: position 8,613,850 of record JAWPNB010000004.1, read on the forward strand.
AAAAAAAAATCTAAAAGTGAACAGAATTTTATAAGGGAAGAAGGAAATTGGAGTTTAGAATTCAGCTAGTCATTCAAGTACGCAACATACAGGAAAAGGGAATTTAACCAAGACTAATTCAATAACTAGAAATTGAGCAAAAACTTGAAGAATTTAAAACAGACTGGTATTAACCCAAAAACAGAATAACAATAACAAAATTCCTTGTTGTGGTCGATGCAGAATCCCTTTATGAACTCTTGAATCGTCACCTCCTCGAACTTTTGTTGAGGAGGGATCAAACTCAGGAATTAAGGTGCAAAACGAACATAAACTGATGGAAGAAAGACAGAAAAACGAAACTAAAAGCTGTTGTCCAAAAGAATGAGAACCAGAAAAATAGCAGAAAAACCCACTAAAAACAGAGTATAAATCGAATTTGAATTCCTTGTTGAAGATAGATCAAACTCAGAATTTAATCGAGCGAAACTACAAGAATGAAATGCTGAAAACAATAGAATTCGTCAAATTGCTGGATGCTGTCCGAAGTAATAAAACAGAAAAATAAACCCAGAAAACAGAGTTCTCCAAAAAACGCCCCCTTTCTTCTTCGTTCCTCTTCCAATTTTAAAGATATTCCGAGGCCTTTTTCTTTCCATCTTGGGCTCCTTAATTCTTGGGTAGACTTGGGTGTGAGATTTAGGCTGGAATTTCTCCCATAAATCAAGCAAATCCCATGAATTTTTGATGAATTTTCGAGAATTCCGTGCTGCTTGATAAGTCTATAAAATGCAATTGCATTGCAATTGCATTTTTCTTTTTGTTCACCATCTTGTCTTCTCAAGGAAATGCAATTGCATTTCATTTGCATTTTCTTTATTTCTCAAATCTGCACAAAAACAATGATTTTAGCTAACTTTCTTGTAACTTTTCAACTTGATTCTTCTTTTTCCATATTCGACAAGCTTGCATGAATTTATTTTATAAATGCTAATTTTAGCTTGCTCATTATTCGATAAAATGTGCAAAAATGGCAAGAACAACTTAGTTTTAGGGTTAAATAATCCTCGTAAATGAGAATTATCATTTGTATAAGACCAACTTAGTTTTAGGGTTAAATAATCCTCGTAAATGAGAATTATCATTTGTATAAGACTGGATCACAAAATATTTAATCTCTCTTTATAAATTTGTTAATTGAGAACATTAATATTTCATCAGGATGATCATATGCAACTCGATCTTAATCTTGAGTGAGTTATGAACTCTTGCCTGTGAGGGCTTGTCCTTTGATTTGCATGAATGAGAGTGACTTTTGTAGTCGATTCAATATACCTACCATTTTGGAGACTTGACCAAATAGGGAGCTGGAAACATAATCTCACAAGATGTTATTCACTTATTCTCATATAGGGTAAGAAGATGAGTAGTTCCCTTAAGTGTTGATTTCGAGACTTGAACAATTGGCCCCACCCTCTCACTGGCCCGAGATGGACTTAGTTTATGGTTGGATCATAAACACATTGTTTAATAGAGGATCAATGGTACTTAAGGTGCAAGATATAATTACAGGGGTAAAACGGACTTAACTGCAATTACGAACAACTCGTGAAGAATCAACTTGCATGTAATCATTATATCTATGGACACAACTTGTCATACAGTGCATAAAAGTGCAACTCTAGGTCTATAGTGGAGTTACCTATAGTTAATGAATGAAAATTAATTAATTAAAGAGTTTAATTAATTGATTTTGTATCATTTGAGCTTATAATCTGTAGATCCATAAGGTCCTCTTGCTAGCTCATAGTAACACTAAAAGATCAATTTAGTTGAAAGAAAAATTTGAAATGTTCTAATTAATATTTTATTTGAAGTGTTCAAATTAATATTTAATATATTATATATATTAAATATAAAAGAAGAAAATATATTTATTGTATTTGATACATTAAATATTAAAATAATTAATGTATATCAAATACATTAAAGAAAAGACATGTATAAAATTTGAATATGATTCAAATAAATAAATATCGTAGGAGATTTGAATGAGATTCAAATAAGTATAAGATATATTTTAATATATTATATATTAAAATATAATATTTTTATTATGGAAAATATTTTCCCTTGATCTCTATAAATAGAACCCTTGGGTTGAGCTATTAGACATAACAAACATCTCATCAATAGAAAATTAGAGAATTCTCTCTAGACCTCTTCCTCTCAAATCTCTAGTGGATTTTCTTTCAAGAGGCTCCCACAAGCCTTGGTCATGTGTTCGAATCATAGCTAGGAGGACTTTGTGAAGGAGATAAAGACATGCCAGAAATATCTCCATATTTACTCTAAGTAAGTTTACTTAATCTTATATTTTTAGTTTAATTTTAAATAAAATCAAAGACGATCCAATGCTTATGTTGCGGAGTGAAATGTTCATTCCTTCACCCTCACAGGCAGGGGTTCATAACTCACTCATGATTAAGATCGAGTCACATATGATCATCCTGATGAAATATTAATCTTCTCAATTAACGGATTTATAAAGAGATTAAATATTTCGTGATCCAGTCTTATACAAACTCATTATATAAGATACCCCCACTCACATGTCTCTACATGAATGATTTGAATCAAATCATTTGTAACTATTACAAAGTGAGTCGTATCAAAAGTTTTACCAAGATAAGGCACCCAACTTTATCCACATACTATGACCCTTTAGGTTATTTCTTGAACATGATCCTTCTGTATGTCAATCACATATTGTTCAAGATTACACTAATAACCTTGGATTTTTCATATAATGGATAATATTATATTGCAAATAAAATAATCAAAATTATTATTAATTATTCAATAAATCATTAATTACGAGGTTTTAGGGCATAAATCCCAACACAACTTATCTCCAAGCCCCAATTAGTCTTTGGTCCCATTCATTACTTTATGGGCATCCAAGTTCATCCCAATATTACTAGTCTTGTTCTCTCTCATACAAAGTATATTCAAGACTTACTTGATTGGCATCATTTTCAACATCTCAAACCAGTTTTGCCCCAATGGTGTCTGGTAAATAATTATACCAAAATGATGGTTCCTTGATGGCTAATCCTCATCTCTACTGAGTACCCTTGGGTTGTTACAGTATCTTCTCCATACGAGGCCCAATATTGCCTTTGTTGTCAATAAATTAAGTTAATTTAACCAGGCTCCAACCATCTACCATTGAGAGGCTCTCAAACACGTTTTGTAGTACCTCCAGGGACTATCCACCTTAGTCTTCATCTACAAGCAGCCTTGCACCTCAACATTATTGGTTACTCCAATGCTGATTAGGCAACCTCGCCTGATGATCACAAATCCATTAGTGAGTACTGTGTTTACCTTGGTCCCTCTTTAGTATCATGGTCTTCCAAGAAACAAGTCGTTGTTTGGTCAAGCTCTGAGTCTGAATATCGTGCATTATCCCATGTTGCTTGTGAAATTCTCTGGTTACAATCCTTACTTAAGGAGCTTTGGGTTCCCCTTCGGTTTACTCTTGTCACTTGGTGTGACAGCATTAGTGAAGCAGCTCTTGCCCACAATGTCTTTCATATGTGCACAAAGCACATCGAGTTGGATGCTCACTTTATTTGGGATCAGGTTCTTACTCATCGCATTCAAATTCATCACACTGCTTCTCATGAATAAGTGGCCGATTGCCTTACCAAACTGTTATCCCAACATCAACATCAGTTTCTTTGCGACAAACTCGACCTTCGATTGTCTCCTACATCTCGTTTAAGGGGGGATGTTAAGACATGACTTTAAGGGACTATTTGGGGTGTGAGTTATAATAGTATGTTGAGTACTCTGCACCCCAAACACATATTATTATAACCCAGATTAAATAACTCTGCATACTAAATACATATTTTATAACTCCACAGCTTATTATAGCCCACAAACTATTATAATTCAAACTAATATAACCCACTCCCAAACAGCCCCTAAGTGTGGTTGAGTGTGGCTAATGGTGTTATTTATTACTTTCATTGTTTAAGTTCCTTAATGTATTTTATCTTTTAAGAGTAGTTGATTACTCACTTAATCTTCCTTATTCTCTTACTTTGGTCTATTTAATCTTGTCTAGTCCTCTGTTGTAATCACCATATGTTTACCTATTTAAGGTGATCTTGTTCGGTGAATAAACTTAAGAGAAAAAATTTAGGGGTTGTTTGGGGTCTAGAGTTTAGTTATGAAGTTTTGGATTAATTTGTCCGTAGAGTTAATTTCTCTGTGGAGTTAATAAATATGTGTTTTGGGTACATTTAGTCTGGAAACTTGTGTTTGGGGGTGCAGAGTTATTTATCCAGGAGTTATTAAATCAGGGGTTTCTAGTGCAGATTTTTTTAACTTGAAGTTCTGAAGTTTGATTTTCTGCTGGTTGTTTTTGTTTTCTCAACTTTTTGGTCAACCATTCAATTAGACATATATTTGCCCAAATTTTTAACATTCAATTGAGATGTCAACTTAAAAACTTCATAAATATTTTACAATTTCTACATGTAACATTTGTATTTGTACTTGAAGTAGACAAAATAGTTTTGTTTCATACCAACAAAAAAATAACAATATTCTTTTACATTAGTGGAATATGTGAGTGCAATATACACAAAAAATAAATAGGCCAACAAGGGGCTACATACATGGTTCACAAAAAAATTTTGAATGTTCAACAAAGGGCCACATCTATGTTGCATACAACATCCAACAAAATGGTTGATTCAAACAAAATGGTTGATAGATATATTTGCCACAAGTGGTGTCTACATGAATAATTTTTTCTAAACTCAATCCAACTTTTCTCCTCCTCTCTATTTGCTTTTTCTTCCTAATTAAACAATCTCAACAAACAGCAACAAAAATTGATTGGTTGAACCTCTAAAAAAGTGTTTTTTTTCAAAAATGCATTTTATTTTAAACATTTTTTTTATAAAAATAGTTTAAAATTAAAACACTCATATGTTTGGTTATATTTTCTCAAAAGTGTTTGTATACAAAATTTGTTTGGTGTGCTTTATGCTTAAAATATTTTTAACAATGTCAAATTATCATAAAGGACAATTCTTATTACAACACTATGACCGGCCGACCATAGCCAAAAAGGTCATCGAAGTGTTGTTGGTAGCTTGAGTGCCATCAGTCGCCAAGAACTGTTGCTGGCAGTAGTTGATAGAGGGCTTGTCGAAGGCCCTATCAAAATTAAATTTATAAAAATCGGACCTCTAAGTATTTTGCAATAATAGTGGCCAGGGTCATCCACAGGGATTGGAGTTCTTAGATTAATTAAGTACCACAGTTAATTATGCCCAATTTTATTTAGAGAAACAAAACTTTAAAGTGATCAAAAGAAAAATAAAATCTAAACTACTATGTACATGCTTTGGAGTCCAATTTTGAGAAACATGCATGGTTGATTAGCTTAAGTCCAACTTGAATTGATTAATGACTTGATTTTATACTAACAATCTTAAACCAAGAATTAATAAGTTATCAATATCCTCTCTTGAGCTCAATTGAACTCATACCTAGCAATAAATCAACTTCTCGATCTATTTCTATTACTAAACAGGACTTAGGCGATTCTCTTAAGGCTTCTAGAATTAATCTACTCACTCTCGTGCAATAGATTAAACCTAGTCATGCATCTAGTGTTCTACAACTAAACTTACTCTCTCAACCTAAATTTAGTTAACATGCAAAACCATGGCCAAAGGTTAAGACAATATAAAGAGATGCATAAAAGACGTCAATATATAAATTAGACTAAAAATCAACCAAATGTTCAACAACTACAACCAAGCAAGGGTCTAAACACAGATTTACAACATGAGTACAATCCACAAAAACTCCTAAATTCAAGAGAAAAGGAAAAGAAATAGAGAAGAAACTTAGGTCGTGTCCCAACACTCGTCTTCGACGTGATGTCCACGATCTCGAGCTTTGAGTCTCCTCCTTGGTCTCCAAAGGTCTCCTCTATGTCCTTAAACAGTGCTTGAATCGAGTTTAGAGTTTTTGGTCTCTCAAAACGGCTCTCTTTGCTTGAATGAAACATTCCCTTTTATAAAGTCGAGACAGCGTTGCAACGCTAGGGGTAGCGTTGCAACGTTGTCCCTTCGAATTTTATACAAAATGAAAAAATCTACTGAGTAGCGTTGCAACGCTATATATAGCGTTGCAACCCTATGTCTGCTGGTCTCCAAGGATGAAAGGTTGCTGAAGTGGCATTGCAACGCTACAGATGAATTTGCAATGTTATACTCTCGGGTTCACAAACTTGTTTCATTCTCTTCAACACTTGGATCTTCAACTATAGCTCTAATTTGCTTCAAATTCAACCAAATACTTCTCAAAATTCCAATTTTGCTCCAATTGCATGGTTTCTGTAAAATATACATAAAAACACATGAAAGTACACACAATCATAGCAAAACTAGCATAAAACTAAGCCTAGAAATAGCACACTTATGCCCACTATCAGTAGTTGTCAGAAGTTTGGCAGTCGTCGACAGTGGTCGCTGGTAGCTGAAGAAAGTCGTCGATGATGGATGCCGATTGCCAAATATGGTCGTTGATGATTTCTGTTGGTCGTCGGAGAAGGTAGCTGGCGGTAGCCGTCAATTCCTTGATATGGATGCTGGTCTCTGGAGAAGGTCACCGTCAATGGCCTCAGGTCGCCATACAAGGTTGTTGGTGGTGGCCAGTGGTCGTCGGAGAAGTGAAGGTGAGAGAGGAAACAAAAACGCATGAGAGAATAGAGTTACTGTTCCCAACTCCACTTAGTTGGTAAATTAAAACAGTGATAAAATATGTTAACGCATGCCAAACATTGAGTTGCTTAAAAACTCAACCCAACTCAACGAGCCAAATAGCCCCTTACAGATCTCCATCTCTATCTTCAACTTTCAGCCTTCTGCCTATTGCTTCAAAAGCTAAGTGCTTTGATAAGTCATAACCTTCGATATCCACTCAAATATTGGCTTTCCATTTCATCGTGCTTGTACCATCTCGTCTTCAATCTCAAGCTCTTCAATGTTTTCTTCAACAATAACACCCTTATATATATTTAACTACAATAATAATCATATAAAACTCAACTAAAATGTGGGATGAGCTAGCGTTTAACTAAATTGTTTGAACTTAAGATAAACATAATTTAAATGTTGTTTCTTGTACAAGCTAAATCAGAACAAATATTTGAGGGAACCTTCAATTTTTATTTCATATCAATTTCTTGACTTTCAGCTTACAAATGAAGGCCAAACTCAACTATATATATTTCTATTACATTTGTCCTCAAATGATATATACCATACATAAATAATAAAAATAAAATTAAACATATACAAAAAATCTAATTGATTTTGTTGCATCTAGTTAACCATTCATGTACAAAGTTTAGTCCACATCTAGAGTTTTAGGGAAAACAAAGAGTTCTGAGTTGGGTATGAATTTGTTTATGATTCAATAGCTTTCCCTTTCTGATTTATCACCCTTCAAATCTTTGATAATATCAGTAGAAACCCTTACAAATCACAATCTGAAATACATTTTGAAAGTAATCCTAAAAAGTTAACTTGCATAGTTTTGTGATTAAGGTGTTTGTATCAATATTTCATATAAGTTATAGGTTCAAATTCTCACTACTCATTTGCATTGTAATATTCTAAAATAGGAGTAATCCTAGCTAAAAAGGAGCTAGACCATAGGTTTCAAGCTAAGACATAAGTTTCAAATGTTTAAATTTATAGTCGTATAGACGTAATTCAAGTGGTTAAGTTTAAGGCAATATACATATATTCTAAAGGTTAGAAATTCAAGTCCTCTACATTGTTAAACAAAAAGAAAAAATGTTAAATTTTAAAACTCGTGACACATTTAATTGAATTTTTGAAAGAAATATCTTTTCTAAAGAATTTTTGCAAAAAAAAAAAAACAAATAAATAAATACTATTTTGGAGATCACTAAGAATGAAGTACTTAAAAAAAGGTTTAAATCCTAATTTTAGTCCCAAATTCTCGTGTATTTTATTTTAGTTTCCAAACTTTTTAACAATATGTATTTTAATTCTTAAACTTTGCATAAAAAAACATTTTAATCACTATTATTAATTTTTGAATAGAAACTTAATTAACATACATACATATTTATTTTGTTCATATATTTGATCTATAAATGACGGCATGACAAATCTTATTAAAGTCATATATATTAGTTAGGTGTATCAGCTTTCTAAATTTATCTAGGTTTTTTATTAAATGATTAATGAATAATTATTGGTTATTGGTTATAAAGACTAAAATAGCACATTTGAAAGTTTAGAAATCAAAATAAAATATATTTTAGAATACATTTTTAAAGATCCAAAAGTAACTCTTTTAGAACATCGAATAAAAGCAATAATCGAATCATGGAGTCTAAAGTTAGTCAAGTTTATATTTGGTTCATTGATATTTTATTTGTTTAGTACAGAGGATGAGTTTGTTGATCTCATAGAGGTCAAATAAACCTAAGTCAAAGTCATATAAACTCAAACTTATGAGACTCACATTGTAAATGTATATACCAACATTACAAATCATAAACTTAAAACCAAACACAAGTTACATAAACTCAATTTTTAGTTTTTATAATCGATTCATTTGTACAACCTAAATGCAAATTATATAAATTTGGACTTTTTAACTCTAGATTTATTAAAATTATGAGCCAAACGACTCCTCGAGAAAAATAAACAAACATCCAATTCATCCTCTATCCATTTGGAGAAAAATGTATAGATGTTAACGTAACAAAGTCCCACATTGACTAGCAAAGGAAGAGATCTATGGTATATAAGTGATGACAATTATCTCCATTGGTATGGGGCCTTTTGGGAGAGCCAAAAGCAAAGCCATGAGGATTTATGCCTAAAATGGACAATATCATACCATTGTAGAGATATGTGAAGGGTTGTTGTCCTTATCAAAATATAATGTTCAACTACAACCGTTCAGAGTTATGAGGTATAGGGAGAATCAAGTTGGGAACTTTTTCGTCGAAGGAATGTTGCTTCAGTGTGAAAGTTTGACTCCATTGTCTAAAAAGAAAAAAAGGGAAAAAACAAAAAGTACTTCAAAGGTTAGATTTATGGAAACTTAAGATAATTTCACAGAAGTTAGTGTAATTTACACTTGAACTTGCCCCAAACCAAACTTCTTTTTCAACTTTAAAGAAAATATATGTTGTTTCTAGCCAATTAACTAGTAGTTTTCTAAAGATATGACACATAAAATTAACAATATTGATCTAACAACTGATTTTGAAATTGGAAACTTTCAAGAATCTTATTCATTAAGTCAAAGTCTGAATTTGGAGAGAATTAAAATGCTAAAACTCTCAAGAATTAATAGAAGCAGATTAACATATATACTGTTATGGGTGAAATTGGACCAACAAGAACGGACTGGCTGAAAGGCTACTATAAAGGTCCAAACGAGGAAAAGAAGCCCAATACGAAGTCAAAACGGGCCAAAACTGAAAGAGGACCAACCCATGACATGAAAGGACAAAGAAATGGGCTTAGGTCTAAGCCCAAGCCCGTGGTCGGCCTCGGCCGGCCACATGGCAAGGCCCTCATTTGGGCCTTGCCTTGGTCTCTCATGACCCGTGTACCCTCGGTCTAGTCTTGAAACCCACAAAAACCTTAGGAATGAAGGTATTTAAGCTCTTTCTTGAGGAGAGAGCAAGGTAAGCTCATGCCAACCTCCAAAACTCTCACAGAACTCCCTAACTCTCTAAATAAAACTCTCTTTGACTTAAGCATCAGAACCTGTGTGGCGTATACCACACTGGTATCCAAGTTTTTCTTGTCTTGCAGGTCCCATTCTTCCCCCAATAATACAAATCCACCATCATTGTCACGTGGAGGTCAGGTGAAATTTCTCCTGTCCAAAATTTGGCAACAACAATTGGCGCCAGCTGTGGGGAACGACAACATGGAGGCTAGTGCTTGAGATCAATCCTATGAAAACGATGAGCAGAACGTTGGAAAACAAGAGCTGGAACGAGAAGAAAGACGATTTCAATCAAGACCGTCGCCTGCGACGAACGCAGAAGAACACACCTCCTCGGCCTCATACCGAGGTCGAGGCCGGCTAGATTGTTCAAGTTACATGGAAGCGCATACCAAAACCAACCAGCATCTAAAGGCCGAGGCCAACTAGATCGTTCAAGCTATATGGCAAGCAGGCCTGAAGGATTACAAGAGGAAGTGACAAAGAAGGCGGCTGACCAACTCCTTGCTCCCAAGGAGATTGAGGTCGACCAGAGAGGGTAACCGGTCGAGGAACTAGAATTTGTCCCGCTCACATCAGAGGACAAATGAATAAACATTAGAACAAACATAGGGACTGAACAAAAAGAAAAACTGATCAATTTCTTTAGGAACAACGGTAGATTTATTCGCTTGGTCTCATAAGGATATGCCAAGGATAGATCCTGATGACATGGTACATCAATTGAACATGGACAGAGATTTCAAGCTCGTAAAACAAAAGTGACGTGCATTCAATCAGAAGCGAAATGAGATCATAACCAACCATGTAAACGATTTACTAAAAGCCAATTTCATTAGGGAATTCCATTACCCTCAATGGCTATCCAATTTGGTTTTAGTAAAAACGTCTAATGGCAAATGGTGAATGTGTATCGACTACACTTATATAAATAAGGTCTTTCTTAAGGATAGTGACCCTTTGCCTATGATAGATCAGTTAGTAGATGCAACAGCAGACCATAAATTATTAAGCTTCATGGACGCCTACTCTGGATACAATCAAATCAAGATGTATGGACTTGATCAAGAAAATACTTTCATTACTAACAGGGGGCTTTACTGTTACAAAGTCATGCCATTTGGCCTCAAGAATATAGAAACAACCTACCAAAGAATGGTAAATCGAATGTTTGCCCAATTATTAAGGAAGAATATGGAGGTGTGTGTGGTTGATATGCTAGTAAAAAGCATTAAAGCACATCAACATGAAACTGACCTCCATGAAGCATTCCAAATACTTCAAAAGTACAAAATGAAACTAAATCCAAGAAAATGCGCTTTTATAGTAACATCAGAAACATTCCTCGGATTCATGGTACACCAAAGAGGAATTGAGGTAAATATTGACAAGATAAAGGTCATCTTAGAGATTTCTTCTCCAACCAATCTCAAGGAACTTCAGAGTCTTAATGGGGGAATTACAGCACTGAATAGATTCGTTAGTAGAGCTACTGACAGATGTCAACCTTTCTTTAAAATTTTGAAGAAAGGTCTTCAATTTGAATGGTTTAAATAATGTGAACAAACTTTTCAAGAATTGAAGGCTTACCTATGTTCAGCTCCCTTCCTAGCCAAACCAATTAAAGGAGATGAGTTACTACTTTATGTAGCATTTTCTAACACCGCTGTAAGTTCTGCACTAATCAAAGAAAAGAATGGTCACCAAAGACCAGTCTACTACACCAACAAAGAAATGGTGGGGGTTGAAACTAGATACCTGATAGGGCCAACATAGTCCTATATTTTTATGCCTAAATCATGTTAGTTTGGAAGTTTTAATGTAATTAATTGACCATTTTGTAGGGATTTGAGCATAAGGCACGTTCCGGGAGATTCTACGTCGAATCACGGTTCCAACGCATCAAACCGGAGGTCATTCGAACACCCAAGTGAAGAGTTAGAGCAAAAATGACTAGTGCTGCGAGCTGGGTAATACCCTCAAGTAGAAAAGCTTGCACTTGTCTTAGTTACCTCAGCTAGAAGATTACGTTCTTACTTCCAAGCACACAAAGTCACCGTCTTCACAAACTCCCCTCTCAAGCAAATACTGCAAAAGCCAGAAGTTTAAAGATGCCTCATGAAGTGGGTAGTAGAGCTTAGTGAATCCGATTTCACTACAAACCGAGGCATCGATCAAAGGACAAGCAGTGGCGGATTTCATTGCTGAGCTCACTCCACTATAGGTCGAGGCCGACTGCGAAGGGGCAAAGGCAGACCATGGAGGAGCTAAAGCCGACCATCTTCAATGTGTAATGGAGGTGGAGGCAGTTCATCCAGAAGATCCTAATTCGCCTTGAAAACTCTTCGTTGATGGATCCTTCAACGTCAAAGGATGTAGAGCAAGAATTCTACTTGAATCTCTTGAAGGAGAAAGGTACGAATATGCTCTCATATTCAACTTTAGAACCTCAAATAATGAGGCTGAATACGAAGCACTCGTAGCAGGGTTAAAGGTCGCCAAGGGAATAAGAATATCCAATCTCTTAGTCTTGAGTGATTCTCAATTGATAGTGAAACAAGTAACTGATGGATATCAAGCTAAAGAGCAGAGAATGGCAAAGTATTTGTCAAAGGTCAAGGAACTGTTTGCCTCATTCTCCAAACATGAGTTCATGCAAATTCCAAGATCACAAAACACCAATGCTGATTCTTTAGCTCGATTAGTAGCAACCTATGAAACTGAACTGAGTAGAAAAGTTCCAGTTGAAATCCCATTTTGAGCCAACCATATGGAAAGAAGAAATAATGGAAACTGACGCAACAATTTTCATAGAGAAAAAGGTCGAAGCCAGAAACGAGCCAAACTAGCCCGAGGACGACCGGGTCGAGACCGAGGCCGAGGAAGATTCTTCCTGGATGGATCTCATATTGGAATACCTGAAAGAAGGAAAATTGTCCTCAAAAAGAGAAAAATCCAAACGAATAAAGAGGCGATCAACTCATTACCTACTCAGAGAAGGTAAACTCTATAAGAGAGGTTATTCAATGTCGCTTCTAAGGTGTCTCACACCCATTGAGGCAGAATATGTGATGAAAGAAATCTATGAGGGAATATATGGCAACCATTTTGGAAGAAGATCCTTATGTCATAAGATTGTAAGACAATGATATTATTGGCCGACGATGCTCTAAGATGCTCGAAGCTTCACAAGATCATGTGACTAATGCCAACAATTTGCTCCAATACCAAGACAACCACCTAAACCACTAACAAATATAGTAAGCCCCTAACCTTTTGCACAATGGGGAATATACCTTATTGGACCTTTTCTCTAAGGTAATGGACAAACTAAGTTTGCAATGGTGGCAATGGATTACTTCACAAAATGTGTTGAAGAAGAAGCATTGGACAATTACAAAAAATAAGATAACTAACTTTGTGTGGAGAAACATAGTATGTCGTTTTGGAATTCCTAATGTCATTATTTTAGACAATAGAAAACAATTCGATAATGCAGCATTTAGAAAATTTTGTTCAGATCTTAACATCAATCATCGATGTTCATCTCCAGCACATCCACAAGCCAATGGGCAAGTGGTAGTAGTGAACAAGATTATCAAGTTAAGTCTCAAGACAAAGTTAGAAAATCTGAAAGGAGAATGGGCAAAGAAGTTGCCTAACGTGCCATAGGCATACAGGACAACTGTAAGGTCTACCACATGTGAGACTCCTTTCTCACTTACTTATGGGGTAGAGGCAATCATTCTTGTGGAAATTGGTTTACCTTCACCAAGAGTAGAGGAGTTTGACCCACAACAGAATGAGGGGTTAATTAGACTATGCTTAGACTTATTAGAAGAGCACAAGGAAAAAGCTCATCTTCGAGCGGCGGAATACAAGAATAGAATTGTAAGATATTACAATACGACGTTCAAGAGACGAAGCTTCAAAGAAGGAGATCTTGTACTAAGAAGGGTCATGCCAAACACCAAAAAATCATCAACAAGTGCACTAGGTCCAACATGAGAAGGACCATACCAAATTGCAAGAGTTGTTAGACCTGGCACGTACACCCTAATTGATCATAACAGAATGACTATTTCCCATCCTTGGAATGTCGAACACTTGAAGATCTATTATCAATAGATTAAATTGACCATGTTTGTTGTTGTTATATTTCTCGAATACTGATTACATAAATAAAGTGTTATTTTCTTCTTTTTAGAAATTATCATACACTTTATGGAAAAAGCATAGACTCAGCATGGCGAGATTTCCTCATCAAATAAGAAGATATATAAGGGATATGCCTCCCTATTAATACAAAAGGCAAATAAGTTACTAAGGATATATGTTTCTCTATCAAACAAAAAGAATAAGCTACACAGAAAAAGAATAACAGAACAATTCAGAAAATCCAAAAATCCTAAAGTGGTCGAGGTTGACGTGAATGGCCAAGGCCAAGCACCCTACAAGTAGCAGACCGTTGAGGCATATCTAAAAAACAAAAGCGGCAAAACCGTGAGTTATAGAAAACACACGAAATAGAAGCTGAAATAGAGGGGCTGAGGCCGACCTCTTTTTAGCACATCAACCAAGAGAAAAGCCCGAAGTTAAATCCAACCTTTCAGAAGAAAGGGTGGAACAAAACCAAGTTCTCCTAGCAAACAAAGGAAAGACTCGAACACGTCGAAGCTTCAAGACTTTTTCACAGCTCTAACAAAAGCTCAAGCAGATGAAGAACAATGGAATTCACAAGGAACTGAAAAGGGAACGAAAAATCATCCATAATCATGAAAAAAAGGATGGTATGGCCGAGGAGAACCCGTATCGGTGTGTGCAAGTGGCTACAAGCATGCGCCTGGCACATGTAGCAAAAGCGCCAAGGAGGACTCGGCCACGGTCGTACCGAGGTCAACCAGATTAGTCGAGGCTGACCAGACCGGCCGAGGCCAACCTGTAAAGACCCGACTGTTCCTGTTAGACTTTCTAGGGACGTTACTACATGCATGCTAGTAGAATTTAGAAATCTTTGGTAAAAGACAAAAAGAATTAAACTTTTTTGCTAAACAATCAAAATCTTTTAGTTCGAGATCCCTTTAAAAACCATTGCAAAACATAATGTGAATCAAAACGTTAAATTGAATGAAATAGTTCACTTCAATTAAGTTTACTTAACAAGATATTTTTAAATAAAACATAAACTAGATGCGGAAGCTATACTCCTCATGACACCCATGACCCTTTTAGCAAACCACCTTGCCACTCGCCTAAAATATGTTCTTGCCTTTACCTGAAAAGAAAAACATTTTGAAAAAGGATGAGTATCTAAAATACTCAGTAAGTGACCTCACTACCGGGTCAGGATATGCATACACATACATAATGAGTTTTCGAAAACATTTTCTTTCTTTCCTTTGGTGGGATCTAAATTCCTTTCATAGCGGAAACGTTTCTCTTTCAACTTTTCTTTTCGGCTTAATGTGGATAATTAACCCAACCTAACATTTCCTTTTCATTTAACCTTTTCAGGTTCCTTTTCATATAGCCTCGTAAGGCTCCTTTTCATATAGCCTCGTAAGGCTCCTTTTCATATAGATGTATGACACGCTTGCTAGAGTGATATGAATGAGTCGGCAATATTAGGATGTCGATGCGCAAGTGTACACATTCATTTGTAGCAAGTGGTAAGTAAATTATCGTATCCACAGAGACTAGTAATTCGCTAATTTACCACAAATTAATTCTCAATAAACTTGATTTGTAACCAGTTAAATTTATCACGGAAACAAAATAAAATAATTCGGAATTTGCTGGAACAAAATAAATGCTAAAACAGAGATAACAGAGTAAAAATGCAAAAAATAGAGAATAACTAAACTTGTGCCTTGAGTTAAATGGAAGGCTCGGATTAGGGGTGATTTTCCGTTTTAATCTATTCTACAGCTTAGTTACATGATCATTATCAATCCACTACAGCTCACTTGGTATTCTCCCGAATGACCAGAAATCTGTTGTTTCATTCCCATTACTCCAGCGTTAATTAATCCTGCTGTATTTGTGTGCATTAGGCAAGTGATTATCCCTAATCCCCTTACTTAGCTAGCTACTAACCCTAACATGGGGCTAATGTGGTTCTTAAGCAGTCAGCTCCTCCTATTCTTCCTAGAAATCAGAGAAACACTGCACAAAATGGTTGGCCAAACGAAATTGTGCTAAGAAATAAAAGCTCTTAAAAACCAGATTGAGCTAAAGACAATGTATTAAGCTGTAAAATAAATCAAAACATCCAACCCCTAATCCTCACCTTAAAGGTGATTAGTTCATAATGCAAGAAAAACATAAAAGAAATCGAAATGTAGACATAACAGAAATATTGCAGAGAAAAAACTAAAGGAAAGAAGAAACTGCAGAAGAAGAAGACGGAAAGCTGCCCCAAAATGTTTGACTCAGCATTGGCGTTGAATCTCCTGGAGAAACCTTCCTTTTATGGAAAACTTCCGTCCATGGCCTCCAAAATCGGAGCTCTCCTCCTTCTTCTCTCTGTTTTTCGGGATTCTCCAGCCTCCTCTTTTCTCCCCCTCTCTAAAAATGGCTGCCCAACCCTAAATATCTCATAGTTTGTGCAAATAAGGGCTGATTAGACATAACCCATGAAATGACCAGCTCCCATTGGCTGAAATAGGCTGAGTCATCTGACATTTGCCAACTCATTTAATGAATTAATCTTCTCACGTGCGAAAGTTGTATTGGCCCGAATTGCAAGGTTTGCTCTAGCAAACTGTTATAAAACTGCTGCTCAAAATCTTCAAAAGTCCTTCTTAAATTCAACCCTAAATAAATCACATAAAACTCGTTAATTATGATAATCTTGCTCTAATAAGAATTTTACTACTTCAAAATTAATCATAGAGCAAAATGACTCAAAGTTAGGGAATTTCCAAGATATAGTTAGATAAAATATGACAATTCAATCCTAAAATGATACTCTATAACTCTTATTTTAAGAGTTATCAATGTACATCAATAATTTTAGGGGGTAATTGCCACAGCCTTCGAAATCATTTTTATCATGAAAACATAATGTATGCATGAGGTCCCAAAGCATTTAAAATTTTTCATTTCATGATGCAACATAAAACAAAGTTCTCATGTCATTCCTCATATCATAAATCATATAACATGCATCACATTCATAAGAACATATGGCAATCATACATGTGCAACTCCATTTTTCATATAAAATAAAGTATTTTAAAATTCATCAGAAATCACAACTAAAAACATTTATAAAACTTTTCATTTGAAATAATTTACATTTTTTTTTTCAATTCAGTTCTCAACTTGCATTTAAGCATACCGGAGTAAGATCCCTTACCTTGACTAAGCTCAAGAATCCAATTCACCCAAATGCTCACCAAAAATTCTACTGCCTTGAACCTCGGTCAAACGATTTGGGGCCTAATCAAAGTCATCCTTAAGGTTAGTAAAGATCCCTAAAATCCATAATTGAGTCCAAAGTTTCTTCCACCAACTAAATTCCCAAAATTAGAATTAATTCTATAGCATTTAACTTAATCGCAAATTGGTAGGTAAAACTGAATTTAAGTCATAAGATCCATGGATTAATCTTATTTTCAATTGATCTATCATACAGCCCAAAACTCAAGGATCTTCGTGACTTACCCAAAAATTTCGCTCCAACAGTCCAAATCCTACTAGACCGCGACACGCTCGTGATTTTGATGCCGGAACGGAATGGGTATCCTTGAAACAAAGTCAAGATTCATGAATTAAATCTTACCCAACCAAGATCATCAAAGAACTATGTAAAAACTAATTGCTTACCCACAATTGAAGGTCACCGGACTGGAAGAGGTTGATCGGAACGGCGGCGGCGTGAACAGTACCTGCGGTATGAACAGTATCCGCGATATGAACAGTACTCACGGTATGAATAGTGCTCGCAGTATGAACAGCACCCCCCCCGCGCGTGAACAGTACCGCTTCGTGAACAGTACGCGATGAACAGTATCGCGCCCCCCCCTGAACAGTACCTCGATGAATAGTATCGCGCCGTGAACAGTACCGCGCGATGGATGTTTGTTGAAGAAGAAAAAAAGCTTTCAAATGGATGGGTCTCTTGGTAGTTAAAGGGATAGAGAGAGAGGGATTGACGGTGGATGTTGTTTTTCATGGAGAAAGGGGATAAGGTTGGATAATATGATGGCTTGGCTTGACCTAGGGATGCGTGTAGTATAAAAATAATAGAGAGGGATATTTGGGCTTGGCTTCTCCTTGGGCTTGGGCTTTGCTCAAAGGCACCTAATTAACAAAATTGCCCCCAAACCAATTAATTCACTTTTTTCCCTTCTTTCTTCCCTATTCACTCTCCAATTTCTCAAATTTCAATTATGCAAATCTCTAAAATTAATTTTCAACACAACTTTAAACATGAAATTGGCCTTACAATTAATTCAAATCTCAAAATTAAAACTTTAATTAATTCCTGAAAATGTTGGTCGTTACACAACCAGTCCGGGTTGTATTTTGCTCCCGACTCTCACTTAGTGGCTAATTTTCTCCTCTCCTCTCCTGGAATCAACTAGAAATGAAGCTACTTGAGATCTAAAAATGCTTACGAAATGTGGGAAGCTACATGACTATTATATGGCCAAAATTCTCTCCTACGAGAGGTTGGAAAGTCCATAATAGCACCTATGGGTTTGATGGCAATCTCAATTAAATTTGATGACGCCCTAGAATTTACATATTCTCTCTACGAAAACGGCATAGATTGCGAACCAGTGAAAAGTCTTAGCCTCCAAGAAAGATTGAAATGTTCCTTACAAGGTTGGACGACAATCTTAGAGAGATCCAAGGCGAACCTTGGAGCCCTAAATTTTCTCCAAGATGTGGGCAAACACACTATCCAGAGGAGAATCTTACTTATCAGGAAAGACCGACCTACAGGGTTAGACGACAATCCTAAGGATGGTCTAAGGCGCAAATTAAGCGCCACGGAATCCTAAATTCCTACGAAAAAAATAGAGAAACCGACACTCTAGGAGACTGAAATATCCTCATGATGATAAACAACAATAACTAGAGAGAATTCGAGGCAGACTTCGAAATGTCACAAATAACTCCAAAATTTAATAAGCTACTCCCAAGTGAGGTTCCATGCAATTATTTCACACGCTCCTAATCTCGAATCCTAACTAGGGAGGGGGGCTAATGTTATGGGTGAAATTGGACCAACAAGAACAAGCTAACTAAAAGGCTACAATAAAGGGCCAAACGAGGAAAATAAGCCCAATATGAAGTCAAAACAGACCAAAACTAAATGTGGCCTGACCCAGGACGTGAAAGGACGAAGAAACGGGCTTGGGTCGAAGCCCAAGCCTGTGGTCGGCCTCAGTCGAGGCCGAGGCCAACCACATGGCAAGGCCCTCATTTAGGCCTTGCCTTGGTCCCTCATGGCCCATGTACTCCCAGTCCAACCCCGTTCAATCCTTTCGTTCCCAATCGAAGACGAAAACCCACGAAGACGCTAGGAAGGAAAGTATTTAAGCTCTCTCTTGAGGGGAGAGCAGGGTAAGCTCATGCCAGCCTCCAAAACTCTCACAAAACTCCCTAACTCTTTGAAAAGAGTTCTCTCTGACTTAAGCATTGGAGCCTGTGTGGCCTACACTACACCGGTGTCTTGGTTTTTCTTGTCTTGCAGGCCACGTTTTTCTCCTAAGAATACATATTCACCGTCTTTGTCACGTGGAGGTTAGGTGAGATTTCTCCTGTCTAAAATTTGGCAATAACGTATACAATGAAAACTTCCTAAAACAAAAGGATAAAAAATACCCATAAATGTTTTAAATTGTGAAAATGATTCATATTAAAAGATCAAGTAAATTTAAAAGGAAGGATCAACCATTTAATGGGTTATTTAAACCATTTAAAGTTGGTAGATGAACTTTTGTATTGAAACAATGAATCTTAGGGGAAACCCCAAGAAAAGAAAAGAAAATTGACTTAAAAGAAAAGGAAATTGACTTAGTAATTAAATTAAAATTAAATTATCATTTTAGTCCTCCATATAATTTTTGTTGGTTTAAATTTAAGAGTCGTTATGGTATTGTTAAATCTCTAAAAATCGTTACAAAATATTAATAGTTTTCTTTAGATGTAGCTATCTAGTGATTGATGAACCGACATCTAAAGAAAATGTGCCACGCATAGAAATTGTCAACATTTAGTCAAATCCAATTACATTTGAAAAGATTTCATCAAACTAGAGAATAATTAAATTAAAACTTTTAAAATTATATGAATACCAAATTGAAATCAACTACAAACAATACAAACCATAAATGACATAGTTGTTAAGTTAACCTCAAATCACCGAGGGAAATATACCATTGGC
This sequence comes from Trichosanthes truncata, assembly GCA_033996785.1. NCBI lineage: Eukaryota > Viridiplantae > Streptophyta > Magnoliopsida > Cucurbitales > Cucurbitaceae > Trichosanthes > Trichosanthes truncata. The sequence continues at coordinate 8,634,056 of JAWPNB010000004.1, forward strand.
CAGAAGGAAAAAAAATGATATTCATTCACAAATCAAATAGAAAATAGCATCCTAATGGTGGGGGGATTGGGGTGTAAGGAAATTCAACATCAATCTAAGAACAAATCAATATGAAAAACAAAGATCCAGTCACCTTAGCTTTTAGAAAATCATATTTAGTGTCTCTCATCATAGAGAAATATATGTTTAAATCTCCTCCTACTCATTTGTAATATAATATAATTAAAAACACACACACACCATCTTTCATTTAACCCAAGCAATACTAGAAAATTTTTCCACTTTAACAACCAAACAAAACATTAAAATTTCTTTTTAATTCTTTTTTTTTATAATATATTTTTTATTACAAATGAAGAAAATTGGAGTGAATAGTCTACATCATCCCCCAGAGATATTAATATCTAGTTGTTCCCAATTAGACAAGGATATGGATCTTATGTGTTGAAAGCTTTTAAATAGAATGAATATATTTTAAAGGAAGTATTTTCAAGTAACTAACAACTTAAACACTATTAATCAACCATGATTATGAAGCTGCAGATTCCAAAAAAATTAAAAAAAAAAAAAAAAAAAAAGCATGTCCTTGCATAAAAAATCTAGAAACTGTCTCTAACATAAATTTGACCATAATTCTAAACAAAATTAATCAACCATGACTATGAAGCTGCAGATTTAGCCAAACGAACAGATGGAAAGAAAATTTACCTCAAGATTATTATTCACAGACCCTCCTCTCCTATCAAGTTTGATAAGACTCCTTTCTCTGCAACTCGCTTCGTATCTCCAATAGCGGCCGAGTGGAAGAGAGAGAACCATTCGGAACGCCATCGGCGAGACGGGGCAACAGTGTTGAAACAAAATTAAAAAATAGGATACTAACCTCAAGCCATAGCAATCAAATTTGTAGCATCGAGTGGTAGGTCAAAGAATAAGTTTAGCAAAGAAAAGGCCTCTCGTACACGTCGTAGCCTATCCAATAATGCTTTAGTCCGCTAGAAATACAGATCTCAAAAACCCCAAAACAAAAAAGAAAAAGTTTGTATGAGTAAGGTTTAAGTGGAAAAATGGAGAAGTAGAAGGAGAAAGAAAAGCCCTAATACTTGGGAATTGGCCTTATACCAAGATGGCATTCACCTGCAAATGCACCAGCACCTTTCAATCTTAATTAAAGGCTTAATTAGTCTCAAAGAAACCCTCTTGAGGAGAGAAAGAGTAGTTAAGGTGCAGGTGCAAATGCAGATGAAGGAACCAAGCTTGGGTTTGAGGATTTGTTATTGAAAAATGAATTGATGAAAGAATGGGCAAAGAAACAAGAAGCTTTTGGTTTGTTTGACCAAAATAGCTGAGCTGATATCAGTCTATCTGATTAACCATATTTATATAGAGAGAGAGATAGAAGCTGTATGCGTGGCAATTTTTGGTTGGCTGCAAACTTGGTGGAGCTGATTAATTCTCTTGCACACAAATCACAGGCCTACACTATTAAATTCTCCAGAGTTTAATATGTCCCTAACTTGGCAGAGTACTCCAGAGTTAAAACTGTTTTCGCTAAATATGTCCCTAACTTTGGTTTTTCTTTTTTTCTTTTTTTCCTTTCTAAACAATTTATTATGTATTAAATTGGCATGATATGAGTTTTTTTTTTATGACAATTAAGATTTTAATTGTAAAAAAAAAAAAAATCAAACGTAAAGAATGAAATTGACATTTTAAAAATGATTAATAATGACCAAATTTTTTTAAAAAGAAATCATATATTAAGGACTAAAATATATATTTAACCAACAATTTTTTTTTAGTTAGTTATAAAGGTTAGAATTATTTGTCTTTCAAGTATAGCTTTAAATGGCGATCAAGTATTAGTCCTTACTCATGAATTGCTATATCTATACAAGGCAATGTTAAAAAAGAAAGGTTAGCATTTATTGTATAAACGGAATTATGAGTCACAACAATTTTTTTCTTATAAGAAAAGAAATTCATTAACCTCTAGAAACCAAACAACCATTCTACTAGGTTTCTTTGTTCAAGGAGAAAGATGGGAGACTAACAAAAAGAGCCTAATTTATTTGAGAAATGATATGTTTAGCTATCAATCGAGCTCTATTTTTTTACTTTTGAGAATTTAACAATATGTGGAGGTGGAGATTTGAACTCTAATCTATTGGTCGATAATATGATAATATTATGTCTTAACCAGCTAAGCTATGTTTAGATTGACAATTGAGCCATTTGTTAAAATATCTATTAACATAAAAAGAGAGGGAAATAAGAGAATCTAGAAAGTGAATATAGAAATGGAAGACTCTACATTAGTATAAATGGAATTGTTGACATCTTCCAACAACAACTCGACTAGCAAGATGTATGATTGAATGATTACCTTGTCAGAGATCAAATTTCAAGTCATTCTATACTCGAGTGAGTGGTTGTAGATTTAGCTAAGAAAGCATTCTCGCACTTCATGAATAATATATTTTTTAAAAAATTGGTAAATCCATAAAAAGGAAAATTAATGTATAAAAAAGAGTTATATATATGATTCCATTGACTTTTTTTTCCTAAAAAAGAGAAATTTATTTCAAAAATAGTTTCAACACAACTCCATAATACATATCAAGTTATTCTAAAGTATCAAGGATATGATTTGATTCCAATCTCCTTTTTTTTGTTCTCTACACTTCAGTTTTAATGAACTGTTTTTTCTTTTTTTCTTCTTTTTTTTTTATTTTATTTCAACAATATGTGGGGTGGGAGATCTTAACTTCTAACCTATTGCTATCATGTTATGCTTACGTTGGCTAATAAATAGTTTTTTATTTTTTATATAATAAACCTATTTAATGCTAATTTTCTTTTTTTTAATTCATTTCAAAAAAAAATTAAAAGTCTTAGTTTTTTTTTAACTAAAAAATTATAGTTTTAAAAATATTTTTATCCCTTTAAAATGTTTAAAAAAATATATGATTTAAAAGGATAGAAAACATATAAAGAAATTAGTAGTGAAAAAGTTTGTTTTGTTTGAATGGAAAATAGAAATTAAAATAAAATTTTTATTCTATAACTTTTAATGAAAATCATTTTTCTTTTTGCAACATACTAAATAATTAAATAAGAGTTTATTTTATAATAATTCTGTTTTTTATTTTCTATGGTTGTAAACCATGGTAGCTATTAGCAGATTCCTTTCGTTTTCTAATATAATTTTGAAATTCTTACTAAATTTTAAAAACTAAAAAAGTAAGATAAAATTTTCATTTTATTTTTTCAGGAAATTAACTAGCTATCTATTTTTGAAAAAAAAAAAAAACCTATGTTTTTTTAGTTCAACAATATGTTGAGAGAAAATTCGAACCTCTAACCTTTAGTCGAAATTATAATACTTTGTTGGTTGAACTATACTTAGCTTGACATAAAAATACAATCATTATTAAATGTAACTTGAAATATTTTATTTAATCTTTTCCACCACCAAATGTATTATTTTTTATGAGAAAGTAAATCCTTTACTAATGTCTTAATCAGAATTATGCGTAGGTGAATTCAATAAAAATTGAAAATTCCTTTAAAAAAATCTAAAGATAAGATTAACTAATAAGAATAACGTACTTTTTGAATTAGATGCCAAGTTCATATCACTTTTTGAATTGAAATTAATTAAAGCAAGAAGCAAAATACAATAAAAATTATTGAAGAAAAATTATATTGGATAAAGATTAGATTATAGAGATTTCATATGACGAATATTTAGATCTCAAGCTTACGTACGTATATAATCAAGATATTTAAATTATAACGATTTGACATTGGCATTATCTTGATATTCTAATTTCAACATTCAAATAAACCTAGAAAAAGTTTGGAATAAATTTGGAAAATAAGTGAAAAACTTCTGGAAGAAACACCTTTAAAAATACCTTTTTAAGGTTTTTTTAGGTGCATTTGTAAGCTTTCCAAATAAATGTTATAATTAAGAAAAAGTATAACTATAAACCCTTTAATTAAAAGCATTTAATAACTAATTAAAAGTTCATTTCAATACTTTAAAAAATGCTTTCAAAACTTCTCAAGCATTTTGAGTTATATAGTTTTTAGGTTATATTCTAATTAAGTAGTTAGTATGTACTAAATTACACAACACTTTGAGGTGTTTTTTACTTTTTCTAAAAGTACTTTCATATTACTCTAAAACATGATAATTAGGCGTAGGAATAACAAAAACACTCCTAAAAGTAACTTTTACACGTGTTTTTAAATTTTCAAAAATATTTTTGTATAACTTACGAAATATTGTATAGAAATTTCAAAAATACTTTGAACTTTCCACTCTATAAAAATGTAATAATACCGACTCTATCATATAGGATAAATTATATAAAGGGGTTAGAACAATAAGTAGATGGTATGAGAAGAATTAAAATCTAGATTTCAAACAAAATATTTTAAACTTGCATCAAACGGTTATTTTAAAGTGTAATTAATACATCGAATAATGTTTCGGCATCGAAAGGATGATAAAAGGATAAGTATTAAGAGGAGGTGAAAAAGGAGGAGATGTTGAAAAAGAAGAGAAGTTTGATTAGGATGTGGGAAGGAATGATAGGAAGAGATAAGGATTTGAAGGATCCCATCAATGACTGAGAAGACAGTAGTGAGGCTGGGCTGTCCTTGTAATTGAAATTGTAGTTGGAGTTGGAGTTTGGTTTCAGCAAAGGCCACGTGATGGGAAGCCCCTATGGCACGTGGGATTTGATGGTCAAGTAATCAAATTCTGCCACGTGTAGCCCTTCATCTGCAACTCCATTTGGAACTGCATTCTCTAATTGAATGGCTGTTCTCTCTGCTTTTCCTTTGAAAAGCCCAATCCTCTGTGTGCTCTGTGGGGGACATCCACCCTGTGGGCCTCCATGCCCTAATTCCAGAGGACATGCTTATTTGTGTATTTAAAAAAAAAATAGAAAGAGAAAATGGTAAATGAACTGTCTCTTTCTTGCTAACCTAAGTATATGTGTATACGTCGTGACCGCCATGATCTTATTTGTCTTTTCATAAGTTAAAAGTTCAAATCTTCACTTCTTGTTTGATAAATTTCAAAGAGAAAAAAAAGTTATTCCTTAGTTACAGAGGTTGTTGTAATTATCCTCTCAATAATTACGTCTCAAAGTTACATTAGAAAATCATTGCTTACTAAGGACATGTTTGAATCAAACGCAATTTGACATTGTGTGTCCCACATAATTACGATTGAATGGTGTTTACCGTATTCTTCAATGGTAATCAATTGTGGACCCACGTTATTTTATCTCGTAATCTGATTACATCTAAAAGAGTATGTTATTGAGACCCACACATCTTTTTAGTTTACTTCTCACACTTTTTCATTTCTCTCTTCTATTCTCGATTGTTTTTTCTTTCTTCTTCCTCCTCTCTTCTTCTTCTTCCTTCTTCTTTCTTTTTCTCAGGTTGATAAAGAGCAGTAACAACTATAATTATTTTTATGGCCTTATTAAAAAAAATTTTATTCGTTTTCTGGACCATCGTTTTTTCCATCGTCTCACATTTTTAGTTGGATGAGAAGAAGGGATTCATTCTCGATGTTATTGTCTGTGATTTTTGGCCATATTTGAATCGATACCATATTTTTTAGATCGATAAAATATTTGTTTTATGCATGAGTTTTGGCCAGAGATATTTTGATTGCTAAGCTATATTTTGATTTTTTTTTTGTGTGTGGATTTTGGCTAGACCATATTTTGATCTATATTTTTATGGGTGAGTTTTGGCCATATTTTGATTTTTTATGCGTGGATTTTGGTCAGGTCATATGTTGATCGGTATCGATATCAAAATATTTTTTATGCGTTAGTTTTGGCCATATCATATTTTGATCAAATTGATGTGATCTCGATATTTTTTTATTGGGTGAGTTTTGGCTGGGCCATATTTTGATCGATATCGATATACAAATATTTGTGAACGAAAATTTGTTATGATTTTTTTATATTTGTATACGTTTTTTTTGGGTTGATTTGTTACAAAAAAAATCATTTTAGAAAATTTGAATAAGTAAATAAAATTGAAGAATGTTATCTTAATTCTGAGAGCATAGTTACTGCATTTTAATTAATTATAAATATAAAAATACATCATGATAACCATATCTATTTCATTCCAATTCTAGAGGTAGGTAAAGTAAACACAATCAATCGTAATTATTCTATTGTGTTACATTTTGTTTTATCCCAATTATGTTTGTGCCACAATCCCATTACAATTGCGCCAAAATTAATTAGAGTTTAGTAAATGCACCCTAAATTCTATTGTTATGGATTTAATTTAACAATAATTTCACAAGTTTGACTGTATAATTGGAACGAGCATGTAGTATAGGTGTGGTTTGGAGAGGTTTAAACATACCAGCCTTAATAGTTCATGGAGGCAGTTCGCACAATTTTCAAGTTATAACAACTAACGAAATTATCCCATAAGGTTTGATTGTAATAATTTTATAAATTTGGAGGATATATGATTGTTCTAATTGAAAGTTTCAATGTGGGGTTGAAACAACCTTACAACTTGTACGGTTTTTAAATTTCTTCCCTTAGGGTCGTTTGGATTGTAAATATAAAATATGTGAGAGTTAAAAATCTAGAATTTAAATATCTGGATAATAAATGCATGTGGGATATGGATGATAATTAATATTTGAGAATTTAATTTTTACTTTTCTCTCTCTTCTCTCTTCTCCATTTCTCAAGAGAAAAAAATCTCAAGTAAAAAAAAACCATCTCCTATGTGGATAATAAAATCTCATGGTGCATAGGTTATTTTTATCCATCGGTAATAATTACTTGGATTTTAAAAAGTAAAGATCAATGAAACAAACATTGGTTTTTTATACCATTGCCAAAACATATCTCAAAACTAGTGAAACAAACAAGGCGTTAGGGAAAACAAAGTTTAGTTACAAACTTCAATTTGGCAATAGTTGCTCCTTTAAAATTAAAAAAACCATTGTTACTCCATTCGTAGTTGGATTTAATTATAATATTTCCAAAATTTGAGAGAGTATAATTACAACCACCACATAATTTAGAAGTAGTTAATTCGAGTTTAATTATTGTAACAACTCTTATAATTTATATGAGTGGTTTGCACATTATTTACTCCAACTTTTTCACACTTTTATTTGACTTGGGCTTTCATTTTTTACTATATTTACAAATAATAAAAAAAAAAACAGTAGTTATGTTATATTGCAAGCTGCCTTTTTTTGAAATAGCAACTAATGGAATTAAAAAAATTTATTGCAATAATTCCATAAGTTTGAAGTGGTCAAATTGACAGTCTTGAATGTCCTATTGTAACAACCCTATAATAAGTTATATTGGATATTTTTTCTTTGGAACAAAAAAAAAAAAAACAAAAACAAAAACAAAGGGAAAGTGGTGATGGTGAACACTCAATCCAAGTACTGAGAGTTAGACAAGCCACAGCAGTGTGTGTGCCTTGAGTGATACATCTTCTTTGGTTGATTAATGATAAATTATGTCCTTCTGCCTCCTACAATTCTACTGTTTGCTGATTGGAAATGTTTGTAGAATACACACAGCTCATTACTCAAGTGGTGTTGCCTTTTGGAGTTGCCTTTTGGAGTTGCTTGAAAGTTTCAAACAACAAACTTTTGTTTTTTAATACTTGTTTCTTGAAAATTATTTTTGATGATTTGCAAATAAGGTAAAATTTTCCCATTTTTAATATTTGGGATTTGAACTTTATTTCAGTTTGACCCTAATAGTTTTAAAACGTTTATTATAGTTGTCTAATAGTTAGGTTAAATATTATATAATGTTTCTGTCATTACCAACTATTAACCGTTTAACGTATGTTGTGAACATTAAATTGGTTCATTATATTTATGTTTATTGAATGTCAGCTCATTGTCTCTCTTTATAATGTTCAAAGAAAATGTCTTCGGTAAGAAATATAATAACAAATGGTAACAATAGAGATATTTTAGAAAATTTAATGAAACTTTTAAAACTACGAAAACAAAATTGAAATCAAGCTTAAAATATAATTTAACCTTTGCAAAAATATAAGTTATTGGGTATTTCAAATCATTAGGTGATCATGACCTTTAGAAGGAGTTATAAATTTAGTTGTTTCAAAAAATGTCATTTGTAAAAAATAAATTCCGTGGTTCTTTGGTTAATTTGTTTGGATGAATTTAAATTGACGAAGTTTATGATTGGAAAACCTAAGTTTGGTGTAATCAGTGTTTGGCTTCTAGAATGAAAAAGTTGATATAAATTTGAGTTTTTTTTAAGTCCAACAATATATTCAGTGACATTTTAACATCCAACATTTTGGATTTGATTATTATATCCTAATCAATTGAACTATATATGCTCAGGTTATATAAATTTGTGTTTAAATTGCTACCTCTATTTGGTTTATAAATTTTTAATTTGTTAAAATTAATATAGAGTATATTGCATATAGGTTTTATAAACTTGAACTTTATATAATGTATAGGATTAGAAAATATTCGAAAACAAGTTAAGGTTCAAATCGTCCATCCCAGGTGTTGTTACACTCATATATATATATATATATATATATATATATATATATAACTCAAGTATTTTTTTTCCTGTTTTTTAAAGATAGCAACTAAAATATTCTAAACAAAAATAGCCCTTTCACATTTCTCTTTATTTTACCATGATGCTGACACTGTACCTATTTTTTAGGTTGTCTATAATTATTTTTCATTTTTTAGTATAACAAATGTGGGGTGTTGAAATTTAAACAGAAGGAATACATACCAATTAACATTGAGGACCTAAAGTATGTAATTCACTTTTGACCTATAATTACTTTTCACTTAATTCTATAGTTTCACTACTTAATTTTTATCATTTTTCATTGAATTTCCGCGTTTTCTTTTAATATTACAATTCTTTTGCTGTTAATTGTCTTAAGTTAAATAGTTGAAATATGTTTAAGTCAATTTAAATTTTCTTAAATTTCTGCTAAAATTTTCTTAATTCATCAATCTTTTGATCAACTTTTTTTAGAATGCAACATAATCGATCTCACTCGTGATTATATAATCTCATTTGTCATATTCTTCTTATCAATAGCAAGACAACCACCAAATTTTCAAGGGACATGCTGATGAGAATTCAACAAAGGGACATGTCGATGTGACACTTTAGTTTGTACTAAGTGTAAGTTAGACCAACTTGATAGTATTATTTTTTGTACCATATCATAATATGTGCATCGCACTTTGTTAACTTTATTTCACTTTTCAATCAATGAGTTCTTGATAAATTTCTATTCTAGTCAATGACGGGTTAAAAATTATTAATATATATTTTAAATTTGATAAGTTATTTTTAATGTATTAAATCGGTCGTAGGTCTATTCGAATGAACTTCTTATCGAATTTATTTAATGATTAATCAAACCAAAGTTTTCTTACAAATTTGATACTAAATTTATAATTTTTTCTTCAATGTTTATGTCATTTTTCAATTTCAATCGTTAATCTTTTAAAATTTTAAATTTTATCTGTGGGTTAGTTTTTTTCCACCCAAATTTTAACAAGCCATAAATCTTAAAATTCATTGGCAAAGTGACAATTTGGCATTAGAATATCTTTTATCACCTAAATTAGAATTTCTCTATTAGTGAGCGATGATAGTTTGCCCCCTACTTTTAGAAAGAAAAATGAGAACCATAGAGTTAGAGACATAGGTGTGTTACCAATCTAAGGACAAATTATTCAATGAGACTGTCACAATGTGACTGCTTTATAATAACCGTTGGATGATTTTCATGTCTCCTAATAACCATTTGATATAAATTTGAGGTACTTCACTCTCTACATCAAACGGTGAAAAACTGTCAGCCACATTATGGTAGTCTCACCGAATAATTTCTCCAATCTAAGAAGATTTTGACTATCAAATTAAAATGTATAACCAAAAATAATTTATACCCCTAAACTTTGAGGGTTGTATCAATAAAAACTCTAAACTAATTATTGAATCAATTTAAGCTTTTAACTTTCATAAGTATATATATCAATTTACACCATCTGTCAGATTTTGTTTGAAAAACATTAGTTTACACGTGTATAACATATAATTCTATCAATAAAACCCCTAAACTGTCATATGTGAATCAATTTAGGCTCTCAATTTGAAAATTATCTATGCATCAATTCTTACAAGTGAGTAGACTTCTTTAAAAATCTAGACCTTCTATTTGAAAATCGTCAATTATTTAAAACTGGTGGTCTAAATTGAATCACTTCTAAAAGTTTAGGAATTTAATTTATATAATTATAAGTTTGCACATGCGTACACTAACGTTTTACAAATGGAATCTAAAAGATTGTGTAAATTGATATGTTTATGAAAGTTCATGGTTTAAATTGACACAATTATTAGTTTATAATTTTTATTGATACAATCTCTAAAGTTTAGGAGTATAGATTGATTTTTGCCCTAAAATCTATTATTTAGAGTGCAATAAGCTCCATAATATAGAAGGACAAAGAGTATGAGGTTTCTGTAACTCCTTTGCTCTATTTTATTGGGTGGTGTAAGCGTTGCTCCTTATATAGTAGTTGGTTGGCAAAAAGTGGCCAAGGATGAAAATATATCAACCGATATAATCATAAATTTTAGAGGGTTTGACATCGATATTTTTGTATTCATTTACTCTATTTTAGTTTGGAAGTAAAAATAACTTAATTATCAATTTAAATCATTTTTATAATTTTTTTGATAAATTCAGCATCTCATTTAAAAAAAACACTCTTTTCAAATTCAATATAATAACTTTATAAGAATAGAAAAAATTTTAATATGTAAATGATGAAATTAAATTAAAACATCCAAAAATCTAGATAAAATTGAAGAATAACATATACATTAAAGAGAAAAAATAATATGTTAACCTAGATATAAAGTAAAAATATATAACTTTATTAAACCTTAAGAATATCTAATGATCCTTGACTATGCATGAATATATAAGTTTATTGTTTGAATATAAAAATAAAATTTCAAATACTGCACCAATCAACTATATAAATCATAATATCAAGTTTTTCTTAATCTAACGAGCAAATTTTACCGGATATTATAAATTTAAGAAAAAATATATATCTTTTTGGTCTCAGAGTTTACAACCCAATTTCTATTGAGTCCCATAGTTTCAAAATCGGACAATCAAGTCCCTTAATTTGATGAAATAGTTCAATTTAGTCCTTCCACGTTAACCACCATTAATTTTTTAACAGTTTGCTGACATGACAATTTTAATATTAAAATAATAATTTTTAAAATAAAAATAATTATTGTAATAAAATAATAATAATAATAATAAATATCTCTAACCTTCTCCTTCCCATTTCCCTATCGTCTTCAACCCTTCTTTTCTGATCTAGGTTCAACCAAAAATGGTCGTCGAGGTTGCTCTGTCGCATACCTCTCAAGTCCCATCAGAATCCATCCACCATCTCCTCTCCCGCATCCATCTCGTCGCCCTATACCGTCTTCAAACACCTCACCCATCTCTTCTCTGCCATTGAATCTAACCTCTCTACCAACCTTTTCTCTTCGTTGTGGTTCCTCGTCGTCACCACCTTCCCTCAAAGCTTTCCTCATAACCAGAACCCTTAACTACATCTCCATCGTTCGATTCATAGATTTGGAGGCTCCATTGGAGGATCCGAAGAGGGAGATTTTCGAATTGTAAGGAGAGGATGATGTTGTGGTGGTCGGATTTGTTCTGTTTTTCTCTAATTTTATGTCGTTCATGAGGAAACAGGGGATGTATGTGGAGCATTTGTTTGTGAGGGAGTTATCGGAGGAAGGGATTGGAAAAAATGTTGCTCCGGTGCTTGATTGGAATGTGAATGAAGAAAAGAGAGATGAGGGACGAAGCGAGGGGAGGGGAGGGGAAGGGGAAGGGGGGATGGGTTGAAAAAGAGAGAAAAAAGAAGATAAAAGGCACTGGTGCCCGCGACGAAGGGGGAAGGGGAAGGACAATTATTATTTTTATTTTAAAATTTATTATTTTAATATTAAAAATTGCCACGTCAGCAAACTGTTAAAAAATAAACGGTGGTTAACGTTGAGAGACTAAATTAAACTATTTCATCAAATTATGGGACTTGATTGTCCGATTTTGAAACTCATGAACTCAATAGAAACTGGACTGCAAACTCAAGGACCAAAAATGTATTTTTTCCTAAATTTAATATGTATTCTAAAAGTGTAATTTTTTTTTTTTTTTGAGTCAACAACATTTGTGGGTAAGAGAATTCGAACTAATGACCTCTTGGTCATAAGTCTATACTTGATGCCAATCATTTTTTTTTCTTTTTTTCAAATAGCCTAAATATGATTCTCCTTGTTGTGCTTTATGTTATATTTGAATTTTAGTTTTATTTGGATTGTCCTACTTTTATAAAATTTCAAATTTTCTAGCAATATCTAAAAATATGTATTTATTTTATGTTGTTTACGTAAATTCCTCATCTAACAATAAATCTAAATTTTTCAAAAAAAAAAAAAGCTTACAGGAAATGAAATTTCACTTAGTATTCCTCCTTTTAATTATAGTACAATTAATGGTAGTATGCAATATTCGTAATTATTAACCTTTTATAAATTTTATTTAATTAACAAATTAAAATTAGCTTGTATATTTTAAAATTTATTTTAATAAAAATTAATAAGAGAAAAAAACTTAATTTTATACCTCTAATTAAAAAGTGTTTTTTTTCTTTTTCTTGCGTTCAGATAATATGTGGGACTTTAGACCTTGTAATCGAGAATATAATATTTTTATTTAAACTAGTTAAGTTATACTCGAATTACATATCAATTACTGCTTAGTTATGCTTAGCTTGCACTACAAAAGTTTCATTTTTTTTCCGACACAAAAAAGCGTCAGGAAAAACACCATCGGCGTCGGAAAATATCATTCCTGACTCAACCATGCGTTGGCATAAAGCGTCGACATAGCCACGACAGGAAAGAGTTTTCTCAACACACAATGGGTAGCATCAGGAATAATAACAGTTATACCAACGTTGTTGCATCGATAAAAATTCCAATTCTCCCTGAATAAGAGTATGATACTAGACGACTAGAGAAGAGAGAGGCTGGAAAGCCAGATCGGACTGACCGCGGACGCTGTTTGAAGAGTCGAGATTGCCTTGTTTTTTCCAACGCAAATTGCGTCGGTAGGAGGGAGGTTTTCCCAACATTTTTAGCTTTCCCGATGCATATTTGCGTCGAGAGTGATTTAGATTTTATTTTTTTATTTATATATTTAAATTATTTTCATTTTTGTAACTTTTTTCCAACTCTTTTTCATCTATCTTGATGCAAATTTGCATCGGTATAGCCTCAAATTATTGATTTTTTTTATCAATTTTTTATTTTTTATCTTAGTTTTTATAATTACTTAAAAGTTATTTTCAATTGAAAACAATCGTACCATTTTATTTTTAACATGAATGCAACATAATAAAAGATAATATATTGAAACATAAAATTGTTCGTAGAAATGTATCATCCAAAGTAATGTCTAATTACATAAAAAGTACAAAAATAAATATCCATGTTTAATATCTTCCAAAAGGAAAGTCTAATGTCTTCCAAAAGAAAAGAAAAGCTCTTTGCACTCGTTGTCTTCATCCATGTTTTCAATAGTTGACTTCAACATAACTATAGACCTAAAAAGAAAAAAACAAATAACCTGAAAAATTTTAAACATAAACCAAAAAATGAAATAAGGGAAAGAAAAATGCACAAAAGTTTTCTAAAAGAAATGGACTTCAATGCATCCCGAGTGAGCCTAATGCACTTTCCTGCCCCTCCCGAACATACGCAAGTGTGCTAAAGGTGCAAAAGTGTCATAGGAAGCAAAAACCTAACTCGAAGCGAGCTTCAAGAGTCTACCCGACCCCTTGAAACTTCTAAAGTTGCCTAAAAGTGTCTAAATGGCCTAAAAGTGCCCAAAAAGTGCCTAAGTGTACAATGGAGGCAAAAATGAACTTAAATGTTTCCTTGAGAATCCTAATGCGCTTCCCCCGCTCCTCCCAAACCTACCCAAGTGTCCTAAAAGTGCAAAAGTGCCCTAGGAAGAAAATCCTAACTCGAAACTTACTTAAAGAGTCTACCTTGCCCCCCAAACCTACAAAGTATCCCAAAAAGTGCACATATTTATTTTGAAGGAAAAAATGGACTTCAACATTTGTCTAAAACTCACCAAAGTACACTCCAAATATCACAAACTCAACCACACTTAAAAACTAAGAAAACATATCTGACTCACTCAACCTCACTCCAAATCCAATAAACTCACCAAGCACACTCCCAATCATTCAAACACACCTAAACACACTTATACTCGGATTACATGCCAATTACTGCTTAGTTATGCTCAAGTTTGGCAAAAAAGGTTATAACTTATAAGTTATAAGAGTGGACTAGGCATAAAGTTATAAGAGTGAATTAAAACATAGTATAGGAATTTTACTGTTAGGATTATAAATTAAGACAATGATTCGAAGATGAGCGAGAGAGAATGAACACAAGTTTTTAGGATCATTTGCAAGGATGGCAAAAATAAATGGCCCAATTGCAAACGTGTCACTACTTTTTCCAGATTTGCAAATATGGCAAAAAAATCAACCCAGCCCAAACGAAACTTGCGAAAAGTCAAAAATAACCCTAGGCATATTATGAAGTATATCAACAGTATATTGATAATCCCATGAAATGGAGTAAATTATCACAATTTCAGTCTTAGACCTCGCTAAAACTCAAGTTATTTGAATTCCATTATCAGTTTTGGGCCTTTATTTGGTAGTTTTACTAAGGAAGGGTGTGTTTTGAAAATTCATTCATTTTTCCTTTACTCTTGGTGAATTTTCTATCATTTGGGCAGGTTTATCTCGAGTTTGTGGACTACTTTTATGGGCTGGAAGCTGAAATGTGGTTACCAATGCTATAGCATTGCAAACCACATTTCTAATGTGGGTCGCAATGCTACAACATCGCAAACCACATCAAGACACAGAATTTTACAGAAAATTAGAGCTTATATCAGCTTGGGAGTCAGCATTTACTAAAAAGCAGACAAGTAATCAACTGCCACATGGATGGAGAGAGCCATATCAACCCTTAGAGGAAAAGAAAAGGAGGAAGCCTTAGTAAGAATGACGAGAAGCTGAAAAAGGAAAAAAAAACCCAAAAAAATAAAAGACAGAAGAGGATGAGCTGTGTTTTTTAAGGGGATTTCCAAAAGAAGAAGAAGTTTCACCATATTCTAGTCTTTCTTCCTCATTCTCTTTCTAGTTTTACCTTCTAGTTGTTGGTTTTTGTATTGCCCTAAGTTTTTCTTAATCTTTTAGCTAGGTAGCATACTTTTGTAGCCATTTTGGGTATAACTCTTAGATTAATCCCATTATGTTGTTGTTTTCTGAATTCTTAAGGTTTATTTTTAGTTTTAAAGTTAAGGATTAAATGTTTTAGGGCTGGAATTTAAGGATTTATGTGGTTGTTTGAACCCTATTGACTCAATGCATTTTTTATGAAGTTATACTTCCATTTGTGGTGTTTATTGCGAGTTCTTATTTGAGTTTGATCACTTTAGGTAAGGCATAAACTAGTTCTTAATACTGAAAGGGTTAGGAATGGGTGGATTAGCATAAATGGAGCAAGTGATTTCTCCTTAAGGGGTAGAAATTGTGGGGTGTAGATATACATTCTAAACTTGTGAATTTAAGGAATTTGGGTCTCATTAGTGTTCTTTAGTATTGGGTTTTCATAGGCATATGTTTAACTCAGTATTGAAGATAAGAAAATTGAGTTCAAGATGTTTTTGGGTCGGTTGTAGGTGAAAATTCCTTTCTGTATAACATTGTGGTGTCTAATGCCATAGCATTGTTAACCTCAATTGGGCAAAAACAGCTACTGTCTTTTTAAATTTCAGCCCCTTGTTTTCATCATTTTAGTACGTGTTTAGCCTCTCTAATCTTTTTTTAAAGTTATACTTTGCCTTTTTAAGTCCCTTCTACTTTATTAGCCACTTTTGTGTTCGTTTTCAGTCAATTTGCATGTTTAGTTGGATTCTTAGTTTAGCTTTGCTTTAACAAGTTTGTGCTTAATTTCAACAAATTCACTTACATTAGTCCTTATGGGATTGACCTTGTTTATCATTTACTACCTACGATTGCGTATACTTGCGTAGTGAGTTTTTGCACAATACATATCAGTGATATAATGTTGATATACTAATGATATACCTAAAATGAAATATATCAGTGATATACTGCTGATATACTTTATTTAGGTATATCAATGAAATAACATTCTTAATATGAAGTATGCCAACAATATATCAGAAATACTTAATATAAAGTATATCAATCGTATATCAGTACTTCATATTCAGTATATTATATATACCTAAAATGAAGTATATCAATAATATACTACTAATATACTTTATTTATGTATATCAATGAAATGACATTGCAAATATAATATATATCAACAATATATCGGTAATTCATATTCAATAATATATCAGATATACGTAATATGAAGTATATCAAGAGTATATTAGTAATTCATATTTAATATATCAGATATATCTAAAATGAAGTATATTAGTGATATACTACTAATATATTTTATTTAGGTATATCAATGAAATGACATTCCAAATGTGAGTATATCAATGGTATATCGATAATTCATATTCAATATATTGGATATACCTAATATGAAGCATATCAATAATATATTAATAATTCATATTCAGTATATAAGATATACATAATACGAAGTATATCGGTGATATGCTATTGATATATTAATATGAAGTATATCAGTGATATATTATTGATATACTTTATTTTAGTTTTTGACTTTATCAATGGGTTTTTATCATTAGTTTTTTTTGTTGATACACTAATTTTTAGTCGATAGATTTGTTTAGTAGTATATCAGTAATTCATATTCAATATATCAGATATACCTAATATGAAGTATATCAGTAATATACTACTGATATACTTTATTTTAGCTATTGACTTTATCAATAGTTTTTTGTCACTATTTTTTTTATACACTGGTTTTTAGTTGATACACTTGTTTTGTAACGATTCGACCCGAATCACTACTTAAAGCTAAGTATCTAAGAAAAAGAAAGCTTTAAAAAAATTTTAAAACAAGAACATAAAACATGCTTTACTTTGGGATCCCGTTTCAACAAAAAATACCTTAAAGAAAACATTTCCAAATTTCAATACAAGATCAAAATAATACAACTCGCAATAAACTAGAAACAGAATAACTTTAAAAACAAAACAAGGAATTTAAAAGCAGAACCGCTCTACGATCCTAGGGAACATGGACACGGCCTCTATAGCCTAGCCAAACCAATGTCTCGTGTCACGCGCCTCCAGAGTCTACTGGCCACCTAAAAGAGAAACAAGATAGCATCAAATGAGTATAAAAATACTCAATAAGTAGCCCACTTAAAATCCAATGCTCAAAGTCCAACACTTCGATTAGTCAACTTACCACAAGCCACTCAAACTTCTGATCTTGCTCAAGTTCTACACTTCCTAGACTAAATGACCACCTAACCTACCCCACCTATGAGATAACCTAATTGTCATACCTTAAAGTCATATTTCCTATCCATGGGTTTCATTCCCACAACTAGCATACAGCGAGAAGGTCCACGACCCCAAGCCAGATCTCGAAGGCCCACTGGCCCTCTAGCTAGCACCTACAAAGGAGGACACACATAAGGGTACACGACCCACTAGCGAGTCTCTGCAATGAATGACACACCCTCCATGCAATCATATATCTGGGTACACAACCCACTAGCCAGTCACTGCAATGGAGGACACCCTCCTATGCCATCACACATCCAGGTGCACAGCCCACGAGCTCGTCTCTGCAATGGAGGATACACTCTCCATGCCATCACACATCAAGGTACACGACCCACTAACTAGCATCTTATAATCATCCTAGGCAAGCATGCTCCAAGTGGGGTTGTAGATGTCACTAGCCTAAAGGTCTTAAAACATTCCTTAACCCTACCAAGGTTCTCAAGACCTTACAACCACATTTTTACATCATCATAAAAATCAAAATAATTAGGGCCTTAGGATTAAATTCATAATTACAATAAAATCATAACTATCAGTTCATAATCATAAACCATGAATTTCAGACACAAGATAAATCAAGAAATTTCACATGTCAATCAACACTTAGCTCACAACTTTGAGCCCCTAATCCACATGCCACATTCTCAGGCAAATTTCTCAATGCAAGATAATTTTTAGAGCCAACCAATCACCACATACTCCGTAATCACAACTCATGCATGCTTACCACAGTTCAGCAATCATGATCCAAAAATTTAATTATTACTTGAAGGAGCTCAGTCCAAAAACTACTTACCTTCAAGCAAGAATAATTAATATTATTCCAAGCACCAAGGACCTCTTTCTGAAAAATAAACAATAGTCCCTAGCAATAATACAACAAGGCTTGGTTGAAAGTTACTTATTAAATTTAATAATTTTAACCAAGAACTATAATTAAGATTTACTCAATTAAATCTTAATTTCTGAGGTGATCTAAAAGGTGGTGAAAATCTCACCTTCTCGAATTTCTGGACAATAATTTAGCTCCTTGGAATTTGTGACAAATTGCCCAACTCCAAACTTTGGCCTTCTAGTTAACCTTTAATTTAATTCCAACAAATTTAATGGTCTTTTAATTATTATAACAGTCCCTAAAATTTCATAGAGGGGCCTAACATGCCTCCAAGTAAATCTAATTTATGTTTAGTCTTTACTGTGTTAACACTTTATCAGAATTTCACCAAACCTTAACCATACCATTCTGTTTAGTGATTTAAAGTGTCTCCAACACATTCCAATTGGGCTCCAATTGCAATGATGTCCTGTAAAATTAATTTGATAGTTTAAGGTCACTTTAAATGGCCATTTAGTAGATAAACCAGCCCCTTTTGATTCCATAGATCAACTCAGTGTCGAAGGCTCACTCAATAGAAAGGAAGTCCAGAAGCGGCCCTACAGTACCGAAACCTAGTTCGGTGATGGTTTGATTCAAAATCGTCTATCCAATCTCCACGTGCGAATGGATAATCTAAAATAAAATCGAAAACCATGGGTTAATCTCTAAACAATCACAACTCCACAAAATAGATTTATAAATCCAAAACGTCATAGAGCCCACATCGAAAAGACTTACTCAAGCACAGAACGGGATTGATTGTGGCTATGCAAGATGGAGCTCCGGCATGAGCAGCAGCAGAAACGGCGGCGCTAGGACGACTGGCGGCAGTTCCAAATCTGAGCTTAAGGCTGCGATGGCGGCGCGCAGTGCGATTTCAAGTGGCGAGCTTGAGTTGTGGCGATCCGGCGATGGTGATTGGAAACAAGGACGCGCGGTGGTGGACCCCCTCTCTTTATATATATATATTGAAAGTCTTAAACATGCATTCTAACACAAGAATACAAAGAAAGCATAAAGCTTGAGAGACTAAAACTCAAATATGAGATGTCATTCAACTTCAACTTATTTTCAAATGACAAAATGGCAGCCCTATTTATACTAGTTGAATAGACACCTATTTATACTAGTTGAATAGACACTGTGAAAGGACACAATCATTCACCTATGTAGTCTAAATTCAGCTCCCAACCTTTCAAATCCATATATGAACCAAATTAAATGTAAATACATGAATTTAATAGGTACATAATGCATTAAATGAATTTGGATTTTTAGATTCATTATGACTCTTGGATGAAAATGTGCCTTATCAAGCTTGAAAGAATTGAACTCTTCACCATGTGTAGACACATTAGCTTGGAGGTGAGCATTCAAAGCTTCTTGAAGCATTTTAGCTCTAGCTCTTGTCATTGGACCTTGCGGCATAATGATTGCCTCATGATTGAGTTGAATTGGCGTTGACTTCCATAGACTTTGAGTATGAGCTTCAATTGAGGTTGCTTGAGCTGGTTGAGCTTGGTTTCTATCTTGTAGGCTTCCCTCATGGTCTTCATGATTGCTCATTTTCTTATCACATATACATTTGTTTTTTTTTTTTTTTTTGTGTGTAATTTGAAAACTAAATACTTTCTTTACTATACCTAATTTAAAAGTAAATATTATTCATTTTATTCTAATAAACTCAAAATAAAATACCATTTATTTTTGTTACTTTGAATATTGTTAATTTGAAAATAAAATATATATTTTTTAATTTTAATACGTTAAGTTAAAATTAAATGTTATTTTTAAAATATTTATATGAGTAAGTCGTCTAAAATATTCTTTTTTATTTTAGAATTATAAAATTATATATATATATTGAACTATTGTTAATTAAATATATAAAAATGAAAATAATTGTGAGAAAAAAAGAGAGAGAAATGGTGGGACCCACCAAAATAATGATAAAAATGGAAAGAAAAATATTGAATCCTACCAACTTTATTGAAGAAAGAGAGACATTGATTTGGAGTGGGTTTGGAGAGTAGAACCCATGGAGTTATTTTTCAACTCCGATTGCAACTCCAGGGTTGTGATTACAATGGGCTAAACGTGATTTTGGGTTAAGACAAGGGCAAAACACCCCTCAATACTTTGTAGTTTGTATGTTTATGATCCATGTTTTTTCTTTATATAAACCATTGTTATACAAGATTTTAAACATATCCTCACTTAGTGGGCTTTTGAGTATAGTTTTTTTTTTTGGTTAAATTACACATTTAGTCCATGAACTTTGAAGTTTGTATCTATTTAGTCTCTGAACTTTCAAAATTACAAACTTAGTCCTTGGACTTTCTAATTTTTTAAAATTCACGGGTCTAATAGTCACAAAATTAAAATTTTAGAGTTCCATTAGACAAAAAATTCAAATTTATATATAATAGATCAATTAATTTTTAAAAAATTCGAGTTTGACAAGGACCTATTAGACACAAAATTGAAAGTTCAGGAACTTATTAGACACAAAATTGAAAGTTTAGGGACCTATTAGACACTTTTGAAAGTTTAGAGACCAAATAGACATAATCCTGAAAGTTCATGGACTAAACTTGTAATTGAACCTTTTTTTAAAAAAAAAAATTCAACAAATGTTGGAGAGAGAGATTGAAACTTTAACCTCAAGAAAGATAATAAATATCTAATCTATTAAACTCTAGTAAGCTAGACAATTTAGTGTTTTTTTGTTTTTTTGAGTTCAACAATTGCTTGAATGGAGGATCGAATTATCGACTTTTGAGATGATAATTGATGTCTTATCCAAATGAGTTATGATCAGATTGACAATGCCACAGCAATAGTTGAACATTATGAAATATTAAATAAAACCTTGCATTTTTGTGTAAGTTTATTTTGTTCATATTAAGGTACAATTGATAGTAATTATGTTTTGAATGTTACATTGGATCTATATTATGTTATTAGAATTAATTTATTTTTTATTTAAATTATAATTTGAGTTTATCTCTTGTTGTGATAAATAAGTATTTCAGTTATCAATATTTTAAATATATTTTATTAGTATAAATAGGATATTAATTAGGTGAGGCATGTATTAAAAGCATATTTATTAGCCAAAGTGAGCTTAGCTCAGCGATAGTTGGCAAGTACTTTTGATCAAGAGGTCAAATGGTCGAATCTCCCATTCCCAAATTTGTTGAACTCAAAAAAAAAAAAAGCAATTCCATTAATTTCCTTAGCAATTGTCTACATTCTCTCTCATTTGTCTCTCCTATATTCGTAACAATTAATATATAATCTAGTCTATAATGTTTCTGTCATTTTCGTAAATCCATAATCTTTTTAAAATTTCGATTTCACCATTTTATGTATGGAATATTTTTCAATCAAATCCTTTTGTCATTAAATGTTAAAAAGAAGATTGATTGTGAATTTACCAATTGCATTTTTTAGGAGGTTGTGAGTTGCTAAGATAATAGAATTTTTTAATAGTTCCAGTTTCTATAACAAGCTATTTTAGGTCAAGTTACTTTTTTAAAAAAATTTACTGCGTATCAAGTAGAGATGTCTATTTTCTCCACAAGAACGGGGTCCGCGAGGATCTGTACCTAATGGGACAGGGAATGGAGGAAGGATTGGGAGGGAGGAATCCCCCCGCGAGCTAAACAGAGAATTTATTCCTCATTCTCGTTCCCCACCCCTTAAACATTTGAATTATATGTATGGATGATTAGATAATTTAAGATTTTATCTGTAAATAGATTTTTTTAATAGAAAATTACCTATTTAAATGAAGATTTCTCTTAAATAATTAACTATCGAATTAAAAATTAATGGATATTTTCCAAGAAAAATTAACTATTTGAAAATTTATCAAAAGAATAATTTGATTCAATTGAGATTAAAAATAAATAAATTCTCGTGGGAAACCCGATCACCGCTAATGCCCCATGAAAAATCTCCGCCCTGATCCCCACAAAATTTAATGAAAAATTTCACAAGGATAAAGATTAAAATGGAGGGTAGGGATAGGGACGGAGACGAGAAGAGCCATCCTCGTCCCTGGTATCAAGTCATGCAATAGATAGCTTTTCAATTTGATGGGTTTGCATATCTATTTCATCATATTAATGTACATGACATATTTCCAACTTGATTTATAAAATGTATTTTAACATCACATTATCATCAATCATATCGTCATCATATCCATGAACTTTACAGAATTGTGATGGTAAGAACTTGAATTTTTTTTTAAAAAAATCAATACAAAAAGTATAAAACTAAAACTTTTATCATTAAACACAAAATTTTAAAAAATGATTTAAACATTAAGAACTAAATGATATTCCTAGTCATATTTATATATAACAAGAAGTGTTAAAACCTTTTTCATCGACTTAATATTGTGATACTTATTTCTGAAATCAAAAGAGTTGTTAGGAAACTTTTTTAAAAGATAGTTTTCTGCTTTCAAAATTTTAATAAATAAGGAGAAAAACTTTTCAAAATAAGCTATAGCTTTTTTTCTATAGGAAAAATAAACTATAGCTGCCAAATATCTCTTAAAACTCCCTACAAAATCAGCCCTTCACCTGCTTTTTAGTCAAACCCATGATAGTATATAAATGGCAATAGAAAATAGGCAGGAAAATTGATCCAGAAAACCAGCTTAGAGAGGATGTTTACTTGTAAAATGACTGCATGAACATTACAAGAAAATAGGGGGAAAAAGACAATTAAATAAAAGTTATTCATGTCTTTCAACAACCAACAGGAAATAAAATATCAACTAAACATCATCTAATATATGCCATTTATGCCCCCCCCCCCCTCAAAAAAAAAAAACCATTAAGCAGAGATATGATGTTTAGAACTCAAG
Source organism: Trichosanthes truncata (assembly GCA_033996785.1). Classification (NCBI taxonomy): domain Eukaryota; kingdom Viridiplantae; phylum Streptophyta; class Magnoliopsida; order Cucurbitales; family Cucurbitaceae; genus Trichosanthes; species Trichosanthes truncata. Next base: position 8,657,558 of record JAWPNB010000004.1, read on the forward strand.
GACACTGTTGCACAACCCATAGACCAAATCATGTTCAAGTATGAATCCAATATCTAGAACATTTTCTATTTTCAGAATGTAAATAATTATTTCCAACTCATCCTCAAAATAAGAGGGAATTTTCAGTTCAATTACAATGAATCAGGTTATTTTTGTTTTAAAATAAACAATATCATGATTGGGAACAATAAAGAATGAAGTTCTCAAATAATATAGATGTGGCACGTGAATACAAAATGATACATGAAGTAGGCATAGATAAAGCCTTATCATCTTAAGCAACCAAGTGATATAACATACTCATCATATCTTCAGGTCAGAGTTTTGATTATTACTCCTGCATTCCCGAAAGGGTGCAAATGAAGGGAGCTTTGAGGTGAATACCTTCCTGGAAGGTTGCAAATGAAAGGAGCTTTGAGGTGATTATTGTTTCACCATGAAAGAACTTTTACAGCTACAGCCCCCAACAGCACTTGGATTTGTGGTCACCTGCACAGACATAGAACAAGAATTCAACTTCTGTAGTAGCACTAATTTTATTGTGAGATAAGAGTGCATAAAAGATAAGGTGTAAAATGAGGCTTGTGGAGCATATTTCTACTTGATACATCACTCCGTTTTTAGACTATAGATGGTGCTTCACCCCCAAATATTTGGGTTTGTTGATGTCATATAACTATAATTTGTTGGGTCCACACGGGTATAAAAACAATAAGGTTAAAATACCATTTTGGTTCTTGTACTTTAGGTCTCATTCCATTTTAGTCTTTGTACCTTCAAATGTCTAAATTTGGTCTATGTACTTTCAATAAATCTTAAAATTAGTCATTATTGTTAGTTTGAAGTTAATTTTCATCAAAACTGATTAAATAATAATAATAATTTCCATGCAAGAAAGGATACAATGTTAATATGTTTTTAAAATTTACAAAGAGAAGGTTAATAGAGAGTGGAGAAAAATAACCGTCGATATCTCCGTAAATTAGAAGGTTTGACATGGATATTGACGATTAATCGATATCTCCCATATATCTCCCATATCTTTTATAAATACCCATAAAACATAAAAAAATATTATCTATTAATCCCAATATAAATAGAAATAGAAATAACAAGGTCTATAACTTAGTTTGGAAGTAAAAAACAACTTAATAATTAATTTAAATAATTTTTGAAATTTTTTTTATTTATAGAAATATATGTCGATATCAATATTTTATCGATATATCCGTAAAATTGAAATCCCGATATCAATGTTGACATTGATATTTTCATCCTTAGAGACTAATTTTTTTTTGCAAAAGTTATAATAAACCAACAGTAGAACTATTTTTAAGATTTATTGAAAATATAGGAACTAAAAAAAAAGTTATAAGAACTAAAATAAGAATAAGTCCCAAAGTACGAGGCCAAAATGGTATTTTAACCAAATAATAAACATATCTAAGCAAAAACAGTGAGCCAGCAATACTGAGATATAGGTTTCACTCACAACGAAAGCAGAACGAATCAGCTCTTCAATATAATCAATTGTTGCTCCTTTTACAAAATCATATGAGATATTATCAACTACCAATTTAACTCCCTCCTTCTCACACACCCTGCAAACATGGAAGGAGAGAGACGGGTAAAGTTTTAAAAAAGTAAAACCAAACATCAATGACAATTTAGGTGAAAACCCAAAATAAGCAGTAAGTAAGAGCTAGTATTTTATGAACCTGTCATCTGGATTGGTTTTGTCATCCAAATTGAAAACATATTGAAATCCAGAACACCCCCCAGTTTCTACACTCAAGCGAAGCATCTTTTCTTCCATGGGTTCTTGCAGTTCTTTCATTCTCTGCAAGGCATGTCAAGACTCAGCAGAAAGTAACTCAAGACTGTTCTTCACAAGAAGTTAAGTATTCAACCCTTACAACACACGCAGCAGAAAAGGTAAACTATGTAGAAAAATTGATAGTATGAATCCTTTTAAAATATGTAGACGCAGGACTACTTTATTAATGTAATAACATAAACACGAGCATCAACCAATTTAGCCCTTTGGTAAAAGATAATACATCATACATCTTATTATGAAGAGTTCATTCCTAAGGCTACAAGTCTCGGTTTCTTTCATTCATTCCAACTTTCAAGGAAAGTTTTTAGAATGATTAAGAATAAGACAATCATTGCAACTGGCGCCATATTATTCTTAACACTTCTCCAGTTTTGGCACCATAACGTAATCCTCACTTTAGCGCACACATACGACAAAGCTGAACATAGATTGAAGTTGTAACAAGAAAATGCTCAAATTTCAAATCCTTTGCTCAAATTTTAAGCGCATAAAAGGCACAATAGTTCATTAACATCCGAAAACCCAGAAATTATAGGGCCAAATAGTGCACAAAATGAGGATAGTCCAGGAAATCAAGAACTAAGACAAATGATGACAGTGACATGGATGAAAAATTCCTAATCAATATGGTACATGCACAAAAAAGGATTACATAATATGTATGAGATACCCGAATGCAATTATCTGTCATGTGAATGGTATCAATGTGCGGAGATGGAGATGGAGATGTCAGGAAAGAAGAGGCTTCTTGATGAGCTGAAACAGAAGAGCTAAGAAGCCTCTGGTTCTCTCGGATACGTGCTGCTAAGTATGGTGTTAGCCGCTGACTTAGCAATCTGGGGACCATCTCTTCACTCTCTCCTCTTGAAATTTGATCCTTATCTGCCAAAAACCAATGTGCTAAAGGCATTAACATGACTAATGAGGACAATGCTTCTTCAAGGGTATCCGAGTCGATTAAAACAAAAATGAAAATGCAAGATTTGGAATTGACCCACTCCAAACATGCTTTTAGATACTTTCGATCAACTATCTGTTAGGCCACCAATTACAGCATATTATCATAGAAGGGGTAAGAAAGGGAATTCATCAAAGACAGAGGTCAGGTTGTGGGAGTGAGAGAAGAGTTGCGTAGGAGGGGCAGATGGGAGCCTTTTATATTCGAGTCTTTTAGTTCTTTCCTTTTTATGTTTTTCGTGAATTTGCTTGTGCAAGTTAGAGAGGAATGAGAGATTTCCAGCCCTCTCAATAGGCTGGGGTATTTTGTATTGCCTTAGAGCTCAAGTTTCCTCTGTTTATCAATAGAAGTAAGGAGATAGCTTATGCTATTGTGGCAACAATGTTCAAACAAAACACCTGAATCTTGCAACTATGCAGCATAAAACGGAAAGCAATTTTTATTATAATCCACTTGATGTCATATGGATATAAAATTTAATGAGGAAAAAATTACAGCAATTAAACCCTTCAGGACTTTTATAAAATCAATACAAAAAATTATGTTTCCTATGAAACTTCAACTGCAATAGATCACTTCATTGTTAGCTCATTTTTCTTTTTTCTTTTTTTCTAAGAGGAAGAATGAAATTTCTTCTTTGGATTCTAGCAAGTATCCAGGCCCCAACGGTTTTAGGATACCATGAAACAAGATGTTATGACTGTGATTCAAGAATTTTTCTCCTCTAGTGTCATCAATGCTTCGCTAAATGAAACTTATATTTGTTTAATACCAAAGAAGCCTACCTCTAAGACAGTTATTGAGTTTCAACCTATTAGTCTTATTTCTTGTGCTTATAAGACTATTGCAAGAGTACTGTCTAACAGATTGAAGATGGTTTTGCCTTTTACAATTGCTGAAAATCAACTCGCTTTTGTTGCTAATAGACAGATACTTGATGCTTCCCTAATGACCAACAAGCTGACTGATGATTGGACTCTCCGTAATCGCCAAGGAGTGATTTTAAAATTGGACATTGAAAAGTCTTTTGACACAGTTGATTGGGAATTCTTAGATGCAATTTTGCATGTTAAAGGTTTTGGCTTTTTATGGAGGAAATGGATTAGAGGTTGCATTTCTAGTGCAAATTACTCAATCATTATTAATGGTCAACCTCGCGGTAAGATTATTCCATCTCGTGGAAATCGACAAGGTGATCCTCTATCCCCTTTCCTTTTTTGCCTTAGTCGTATTTTGAATCATAGTGCAAGCTTGGGTAGCATTACTATGCATCCTACTGGTTCTTCATCTTTCAATCTAAATCACTTACAATTTGCGGATGACACTCTTCTTTTCTCCACATCGGATCGAACTACATTGATACATCTTTTTGAGGTGGTTAAAATTTTTGAACGAGCCTATGGTTTGAAGACTAATTTAAATAAGAGTGAGTTGCTGGGAATACACATTGATGATACTGATATGAACGGGATGTTGACAACTTTTGGTTGTAAAAAGGGTAATTGGCGATCTACTTACCTTGGCTTACCTTTGGGAGGCAACTCTAAGTCTTCATCATTTTGGTAGCCTGTTATAGAGTTAATCCAGCAGAAACTACATAATTGGAAATACGCTTTTATTTCCAAAGGTGGTAGACATACTCTTATACAAGCCGTCTAAAGGCTTTTCGTGTATATCCTATTTTCTTTGTCTAGTTAATCCCTCACCCTCAAGTGATTTTGTCTTTGCCTTGTTGTGGAAGGTGAAATTTTCTAAGAAGGTTAAGTTTTTTGTTTGGCAGGTCCTTGATAATTCTCATTTATGAGGATTATTTAACCCTAAAACTAAGTTGTTTTTTCCATTTTTGCATGCTTTATTGATTACCGAGCAAGCTAAAAATAGCGTTTATGAGATAAATTCATGCAAGCTTGTTGAAACTTGATAATTAAAAGAATTATGAAGAAAGATGAAGAAAATGGCTTAAGTTGTTGTTCTTTTGTGCAGATTTGAAGACTTTGCAAAAGGGAATGCAATTGCATTCCCATTTGCAATGTAGCGTGAAAAACAGAGGAAGAAGAATGCAATTGCAATCTAATTGCATTCTATGGAACAACAAGTCAAGCTCGAAATTCGCGGGAATCACCAAGATTTGCGTGATTTGCACAGTTTATGGAGAATTTGGATTTGAAGAAATGAAGACTTTGCAAAAGAGAATGCAATTGCATTCCCAGTTGCAATGTAAGGTGAAGAACAAGGAAGAAGAATGCAATTGCAATCTAATTGTATTCTCTGGAATTACAAACCAAGTGCGAAAATCACGCAAATCACGCAAATTATGGATTTTATGCACGATTTTGGAAGATTTTCATCCCGATTTGATTCCTAGAAGTTAGCCCATGGATTGAGGATGATTTATATGGAAACCCTAGCCCTCAATGCCTATAAAAATGGTGGAAAACGAAGCAAATGGTGGCTGGGTTTTGACTGCTCGCCCACGTTCCTAATTTTCTGTTTTTATACTTCTTTTATGTTGTTTTGCTGCTGTATTTTTCTTCTTCACTTTCAAAACCTTCATTGTTCAAACTCTCAATCCTTCCTCACGAAAATGAAGGAAGTTTTTGCTGCTGTTAGTTAGTTTTCTGCACTTTATTTTTGTGGGTTTCTTTCATGAACGAACTGTGTTCTTCATTTTTATTTTCTGTTTTTATTTTCTGTTTTTAATTTCTGTTTTGTTTTTATTATTTTTATTTTCTGTTTTGTTTTTAATTAAAGATAGCTACTAATTGTATTTTTTTTAGCATTTGAATAAAGTTATAATTTCTTCCATTTTGCTTTAAAGCTTCTTTTGGGCATAATAGAATGTCCATACAAGTTTGTGTGCTAGAATTCTTTAGTTTATTTTCCAAATTTTCTTTTCTACTAATGAATTACTTTAATTTTAGCTTACTGTTTTTTTTTGTTAATTTAATTACAATGAGCTAATTTCTTCTTTGGGATTCAAACATGTGGATGCCCTAAAGATAGGAATAAAGGCCTAATTGTGAGAGCAACCTTGCTTCATCCATAGCTTGTTTGCTTTTATTGATTTTAATGCTTATTATTAGTCTAGATTGATCACCTAGATTAGTATACAAAAATTGAGTCTAATTCTGAAAAGGTTAGATAAAAATTTAGATTTCATAAAAGCAATAAAGGAAAATAGCCTAGACATAGGAATTTGTTTTTGACCCTAGACATAGGGCAAAACCTTTAAAACCAAAAGAATTGTGTTTCAAAATTAACTAAGTTCGTATTAGCCATAGAAATATCAGTTTAATCGCTTAGCCTCCTAAAGATACTTCATAGAAGGTCGAATAGGTGTTGAATTCGGTTTACAAAGCTTAAATGTTGAAGTCAAAGGAATGCAATTGCAATTAGGCCGCAATTTCTTTCAATGGAGCAAAAAAACTCGTTTGAATCCCTCTTTTATCATTTTTATTTAGTTTCTTTAGCAAAAACAACCACTCAATCTTTTTCACACCATTGGTTACCACAATTGCAATTTGCAAACATATTTTGTGTCGTCTAAGTAGATTTTGTTAAAACCCGTTCCCTTGGGTACGATACTCTGGAATACTTCCAGTTTCTTTATTACTTCGATCACGTGCACTTGCGTGTTGTAGCAAAGCATAGCGATCAGTCCTCCATGGAAGAGTTAACACCTTGGACAGGGTGTTGAGGAAGGTGCCCAATTTGATGGGGTCGTGGTGTTGCATTCTTTGCAAGAGGGCAGCAAAGGATCTTGATCATATTCTCTGGAGTTGTGATTTAGCTTATGCAGTTTGGAAGCAATTCTTTAAGGAGTTTGGTCTTAGCTTAGTTAGGCATAGGGGTTGCAAAGAGATAATCGAGGAGTTCCTTCTCCATCCTCCCTTTCGCAAGAAAGGAAAGTTTTTGTGGCAAATGGGGGTGTGTGCTATCTTGTGGGGGCTTTGGGGAGAGAGGAACAATATAATTTTTAGAAGACTTGGGAGATCTCTGAGTGACGTTTGGTCCCTTGTTAGATTCTATGTTTCTTTGTGGGCTTCGGTTGTGAAGCTTTTTTGTAATTATCCGTTAGGTCTTATTTTACTTGATTGGAGGGCCTTCTTGAGTTTGCCTCCTTTTGTGGGCTCTCTTTTTGTATGTCCTTGTATTCTTTCTTTCTTTTTTTCCTCAATGAAAGTTCAATTATTCATCAAAAAAAAAAAAAAAAAAAAAAAAAAAATCAAACCCAAACCTTGTAAAATTGCAAGCAAAAGAATGATATATTGCACATGGCTATTGTGTTGGTCATTTAATTGTTGATCTAAAGATTTCTGGAAATTTTGCAAGGGAAAGGACAAATTTGAAGAGAGGCTTGAATTTGCACAAGACTATAGAACTAGGACAGCATTTGCTTTCCAAACACGTGATCCTATTTTGAGGAACAGTTGAACTTGTGCCTAATCCTTAGTTCAAGGAATGGACTATTGCAGACCAAGCTGTATCATGATAGATATTTGGTTCAATGGAGCAATAGGTTGCAAGGGATGTTATGAAACACACTATATCTAGAGCCATTTGGAGAGCCATATGATGGTTCAGGAAACAAAGCAAGAACCAATCAACTACTTATTTTCCTTCAGGCTATACGGGAAAATACTCCAAAAATGGCTAACTACCTTGCTACAATGAAACTACTGGCTGATGCAGAACTGCTGAACTAGTGAGTGAAAGCGCACAAATATCTAGTGTAATAACTGACCTAGATGCATAATTTTTGCCCCACTAAATCAGTTTGAATGTTCAAGAAAATAAAGGAAAGTTTGTTGAAGAAAAATAGCCAATATCAACAGGAGAAATGCAATGATGGTCGTAGTCGTGCTCAAGGCTTTAATAAAAATAAAACACAGACTCTTGTAGAACCACCTACTGATATTAATAAAGTGGAAAACAAGTGAATTTTCAGGCTTAAACTTAAGCCAAATGTGTTTACAAAGAGATATAAAGTTGACTTGTCACCAAAGGGTTTCACTAAGTCTGGAAGTTGACTTTCTTTGAGAGTGTTTTGGGAGCTCTACAGTACCTATCTCAAACGCACCCAAACCTTATATATACCATCAACCAAGTCAAAATCTAAAACATGACTACGCTTTTTCTGTGCAGAGCTGTCTCTTTCAGGCATTTGGTTTTCATCTTGCTCGGCCTAGAGGGTGTAGCTTATGATTGAAGAGCTTATTCTTCACCTGCCCTTTGTGAGACCCCAGTTATGCACACATATGCAAGGAAGGGTAAAAAGAGAATGTACATAATTCAGTTAGTTAGTGGGTGCGTGTAGTTTGGTTTGTACGGCCTTTTCGCATAGGAGAGTATGAAAGGTAGCAAGGGGGGGTAGGGAGGTTTATGCGAATTTGTGGGTTGTTTTGGCTATGTAGGAGAGATTCCCAACACTTTCGAAATTGCTGGTTATTCTTGGGTGTTTTCCTTGCTGTTTTCTTATTATGGAATTGATAGATCGTCTTTGTTCTTGGAGATTATCAATATAACAGTGTTTTCTGGTTATATATTGCTCTATTTTGGTGTGTTGGATTATATTTTGAGTAAATTGCAGGTGAAGTTGGGTTAGATACCTAACTCCCTTTCGTAAAAGAGGTGATTTTTGTGTCTTGTCGGGGTTTGTGTCATTTTGTGGAGCCATTGGGTTGAGAGGAACAAAGAATCTTTACGGGGGTTGAAAGACCTGACGAGGAGGTATGGTCCCTTGTTAGGTTCCATGTCTCCTTTTGGACTTCAATTTTTAAGACTTTTTGTAATTATACTATAGATGTTATTTTGCTATATTGGAGCCCCTTTTATTTTTAGTTGGGCTCTTTCTGGTTGGGGCTTTCTTTTTGTAGGCCCCCTATGTATTCTTTCATTAAAAAAGTTGGTTTTTTTCATAATAAACAAAAAAAGTCCGCGGCTGGCAAGGATCTTGAAGTATGTAGAAGGAACACTAGAATATGGAATAACAATTGAGGTTATTGGTCTATTTCAACTTGCCAAATTTTTTGATTCCACCAAAATAACCATATATTTTTATGTCGATATTGTATTTCACTTGGAACAATCTTGTCTCTAGGTCATTAAAAAAAAAAACACAAAAGGTAGTTTCAAGATCTTCAACAGAGTCAAAGTACAGACTGCTAGCTCAAGTGGCTATCGAGATTATATGGCTTTAAAGCCTTCTCAATGAGAAGGTCACAATGAAGTTGGTTTCCCTGTAACCTATACCTTCATTAGGTCACCTCAAGCAATAGTTTTAGCCCCTCTACCTTAGCATCAAACCGCTACCATGCAAGGACAATGACAAAGACCACTGAGGTAGATCAAAATTCCGTGCAAGACAGATCACTTGAAAGAAATTATGGAATATGTACCATCAAAAGAACAGAATGCAGATTGATTGACCCAAGTTTTACGGGATTCAAGATTTAGGCTGATGAGAAGTAAACTTGAAGTTTTACCCAGACCATAAGTTTGAGTTTGTATGTTTGAATTTATACTTCATTGTCCTTCAATTATTTAAGTCTAGTGTATTAGCCCAAGCCCTTCAACCTAGGGTTTCGTGTATATAATTTACACTTCTATTACAATTTACAAAAATTCAAAACAATAGTTCCTCCATTCTTCGTCTCAACAAATGGTCCCCAGTCCTTTTCCTTAGAGCATGAGTCGAGTTGCTGAGCAATTGTTTTGTTAGAAAAGCTAATGCTATAACAAACTCCCAAATACAAAATTCTGTACGTAATCATAAATTCTCAATTTAAATAGGGGTAAAGCTATTGGTAACAACCAGCCAAAGCAAAAATACGAAAAAATTAATAACAATAAAAGTCAGATTCCCTTTCTTCTTTGTGGATTCATCCTTTTCCGTCAAAGAATACTCGGGAAATCGTAAGCAAAAGAAGGAAAAACAAGCAGAAAAAAATATGAATAAAAGGAAAAAGGAGAAGGTTCTTACATGCTGGTGACACTGCAAACAGAGGAACAAGAGCAATTCAGCTCTCTGCCAATGCAAGTCGCTAGCATCAATAACTTTATTGGAAAAGTCGTCACCGTTGAAGGAAGTTTGGTGGGCACGTAGTTCATTTTCTTCCACACATTCGCCACACTCGATTTAACCCAAAGAGGAATTGACAAGGGGGAGGAAGCCGCAGCGACTGAAACCTAACAAGAGGAAGAGAGAAAAAGATGGAGATAACAGAGAGAAGGGATGAAGCTTCAGCTTGAATCAGGGAGGAACGCAGCACAGAGGGTATCGAGAAAGAGGGAAGATAGATTGAGGGCAACTGTTTTTTATTTACAGTATACATTTATTTTTTTAGAAAAAATCAATTTGTATTAATTTTAATCTAAACTTATAATTTCGTCAAATTATATCTCGATAAATGTTACAATTTTAACCTCAAATTTGAGAAAGTATTACAATTCTAATTCTCTAATAAGTTTTCGCTCTAGATATCGTTAAAAGAATATTTTTCTTATGCGATCAATAAATTATAAAACATATGTATGATAAAGAATTGATAAAATTTTAGAGAAAAACGATATTAGAGCTTTTTTTTTTGTTGAAATTTATGAATTTTGACAAAGTCATTTAATGGTTAATTTGTGTATTTGTCAAACTTATTTTTATGTAAAACTTTATTTTATTGAAATTAATGAGTTTATGAAGATTTTTACACTGTTTTTTTTTTTTGTTAAAATTAGTGGGAAAATTAACAGAATTTGAAGTGAGGGTAAAAATTGCAACACTTATTTAAATTTGGATTGTGTTAAGTCTGTTGTTGAATTCTAGTTTGTTAAACATAAATTTATTAAAAGTCAAATTGGTTGGTAAATTTGAAATTTGTATAATCATAGATAATTTATATATTAATTATTTAATGAAAGTAATAAAAACTATATATTAAATTATATTTAAAATGTAACTTTTATTATGAAATTAGATAGAATTATTTTAATAATAAATAAAATATTTTTAATACATTTGTCCACTTAATTTTCTTCCAATAATTATTTTATAGAATAAATATTTGATTGTTCATGAAAATATTTTTGGACTATTTATCAAAGTGTGAACAAATATGAACAATTTCTTTTATGCAAATATATTCAACATAAAATTAACCATAAATAAAATGTTATCAATTGTTTATTTAATTATTCATAATCTGCTATGCTAACTAAATTTATTTACTACTTATCGTCAAAATTACTATTGAATTTAGCTTTCTATATTTAAATAATACTTAAGGTTATACAGTTAAAATATTTTAAATAATATTATTTTAATTAATTTTACAAATATTATGTCTTTAATTAACTATGATAACATGATTTTTACATTTTCACAAGAAAAGGAATTTGGAAATTTTGAGGATTTAGAGAAATGGACAATTTTTAAAAAAAAATGGAAATAAATATATTAAATCTAAGTCTATATAACATGTGTGGTTTGGAATTTATAATAAAATAATTCTTATTATAATTTACATGTTAATAAAATTTGAAAATATAATAATATATTTTTTAATAAATTAGTAACCATTATTTAATAAATGAATAATTTATGTTTAATATTATTGTTAATCGAAACACTTTTTGAATAATTATTTTGTAAAACAAATATTTAATTAGTTTTGTAATTATTTTTTTCTAATATTTGTCAATGTGAGAACAAAATACAAGGAAATTCCTTCTTATAAATTTATGATTATAATTTCTTTGAAACATGAAGTTGATAACAAAGCCGACATATCGGTTTATGAATTAATTATTACTATTTGAAATTTTAACAAAATTTATTTACTTATTGATCATAAAATTATCATTAATTAATTATTTTTATTTAGCTAATATATTTTATTAAAAATATAATGCATTTTAGAAGAGTGATTAAATACAAAATATGCACTGTAGCAAACTTAGAGAGTATGAATAAAGTATTGTGGCAAACCTGGTGAGTAAGGTAAAGCACTATAGCAAACCTGGAGGTAGAATAGTATGTACTATAGCAAACTTGGGTTTAGAAAACTGCCAACCAAATGTGGGTTTGGTTAAGCTAAATCATACTCTCCACTCCCAGAACAAGGAAGCAAATGCCCTCTTATAATTTTTTATGCTTCTAGGTTTGTTACATTTTTACCCAATAACTTTGCTACAAGTGTAAATTGGGTTTTACAACCCTCCATTTGTCCTTTTAATCAGACACCATTTTCTTACCCTCCATTTCCTCCTTAGCCATCAACCCCTATGTTTCCAACCCTTCCTCAGTCACTGACTATCAAACTCTCAGACACCAATTACTTGTTGTGGAAGAACTAGCTTGATAATTCTCATTTTTAGAATTATTTAGCTCACAAACAAATGTTATTCTTGTAACTTCATCCTTTTTTAACTCCAAATCTATTGAATTAGAGCAAGTTTGATAAGAAACCTTTGAGCATATTGGGAATTCTTAAAAATGCTAGAAAATAGTTAAACATGTAGGAAGGTGGCTGAGTTTGAGCTAAAGAGAGAAATTGCAAATCAGATTGCAATTGCAATCTGGACAATGAGCTAAAAACTGAGAATTGTAAGTCGATTGCAATTGTAATTGCAATCTGGAACCAAAAGAGGAAAAATAGGATTTTTAGATTTCCATAATTTGAAGATTTTGGCATCAATTCCTCCTCAATTCAAGCAACGACTTCCTACATCAATTCATACATGGAAAATGAAGAAACCCTAGATGCTTGAAGGCTATAAAAAGAAGAGAAATATAAGGAAGAAGGCAGAATTCATTCTTGGACCCATTTTCTGCACTTTTCTTTTCTTCATCTTGCTGTCCATTTCATTTCTTTCTCTCTTTTCCTCCATACTCAGTCCAATCTAGGTGAAAACCTAAGATTGTTAAGACCCAATTCATCTTGAACAAGATTGAATTGAGTTCGATTGAAGAAAGGGAAAGAGAGGGTGTCGAATAATCTTTTTCTTGTAATTCAACTTTGTTCCAGCATTTCAAATTAGTTTGAACAGTGTTTAGTTACTGCTTCAATTTGTTTAGTCCCATTTTATCATTTGGTCAATGTTGTTAGTTGACCTTTTTACTTTTAAGTTGTTTAGTACTTCAAATTTTGGAACATTCCTTTGTCGTAAGGCTTATGGAAATTCATTTATAAATTCAAGTTGAAGTCAATTTTGTCTTTACGTTATTCATTTTGTTGTTTATTCAATTTCCAGTTATATGAATTTCCTTAGCATTAATTCTTAGTTTTTCTTTATCTTTACCATGACCTAATTTTTCCTTAGGGATTCAAGAATGTGAATTCCCTAGGCCTAATTGCAAAAGTAATTTAGCTTAATACAATAGCTTGTTTGCTTTTGTTGATTGATGTGTTCATTGTAAGCCTAGATTGATCAACTAGTTTTACATATTGAACTTGAATCTAATATTGAAAGAGTTAAACGAATGTGGTTTTCATAAAAGCAATAGAGGAAAAGGCTTATAAATAAGTTCTTAACATGAACCCTAGACATAGGGCAAGACTCCAAAATCAATTGGATTGTGTTGCTATTTATCTAAGTTCCTATTAGCCATAGAAATATCGGTTTAATCACTTAGACTCATAAAGATACTTCATAGAAGGTTGAATAGTGAAAGAGTTAATATTAAGAAAGCGGAAGCAATTTTGGATCTTAAGCACTCTAATTTGATCAATTTTACCAAATTAAAAACATGCTCCAAACTGGAAAAAACAGAGAAGGAAGAACACTACCTTTGAAGCTCAAAATTGAAGCAATCCGTGGGCTTTATTTGAACACAAACTAGTTGTGGACCTCCTCTAGAGTCTTCCCTACTATCCTCAGGCCTTGGAACGGATTGTGGGATCCTTAATTAAGAGAATTTTTGAGAGAGAGAGCAAAGGTCTAAAACCGAAAAAAATTCTTAGTTTTCTGCAAAATTCCACTTACCCATGGTGTTTCTTTGCTAATTAAAGCTATTAACAAGCTTCATCAAGCTTGCTAAACTTGACAACACATAGATGAGAAGGATTAATCAAGAAGGAGGTGGCCAATTTTGGTGAATTAGGAAATACAAGGAGGTTATTCATCAATTTATGAATTTGGTCCAAAATTCAATCCTAAATGAATTTGAATTTCTCTTTTAATTTTAATTCAAAATTAATATAAAATTAATTTTAAATTAAAATCAATTTTTAATTAATTAAACAATTTAATTAATTTTAAATAATTATTTAATTTAATATCAAATATCAAATTAAATAATTGGACCAATCCCCATTTCTCAAATCGAACGTTCGAACATGAATCCTAATTCATGTTTTAAACCGAACCAATATTTAAATCAAATTTAAATATGTCCACCTCTTCTTTATCATAGTTTAATTCATAATTAAGCTATGAAACGTTAAGTATATCGCATATAATTAACGTTTTCTCCCAAAACCGAATTTGAACAATTCAAATTCTTTTATCTCAAATTGTTACAAGGCTTAGTCCGAGCTAGTAAGGGGAACCTAATGGACCTACATATCATGAGCTCCAACGATACGAGATTAACCGGCCAAACTCTTTAGCCTAGCTAATCAACATTCGTTAACCACTGGGACACTCCACTAAAGCCCAGTGGCTGCACTCTCCTCACTATAGATATATTTCTGTGTACTCGGTATAACCATGATTAGTAAGTCGATCCTTCACAGGTTGTTCGTAATTACAGCTGGGTCAAATAAACCGTTTTACCCCTGTAATTACTTCTTGTTCCTTAAGTCCCACTGATCCTCTAATGAACAATTGGTTTGTGGTCCAACCAACAAACCGAATCCCTCTCGGGCCAATGAGAGGGTGGGCCCATTGTTCAAGACCCGAAGTCAGCACTTAAGGGAACAACCTCTCTACTACACCCTAAAGCGGGTAGGAGTGAATTCCATCTCACATGACTATGTTCCTAACTATCTACCCGGTCTTATCCCCACAATGGGAGGCTTATTGAGTCGGCAATCTCGGGCCACTCTCACCCATGCAAATCTAAGGATAATCCCGAATAAACAGGTGTTCATAGCACACTCAGGATTAAGATCGAGTAACCTAGGTCATCGTATGAAAATAGTCAGTTAAAACAATAAACGGAGTTAAAAAGTCTAAGTGACTATTTTGCGGTCCAGTCTTATGCAAACTCATTGCATAGGACGCCCCCACTTTCATGTTTCCACATGAACGATTCAAGATCACACCATTAGTACTATACAAAGTGGGTCACGTCCATAGTGTCCCCAGGATAAGGTACCCAACCCTATCCCTATACTATAGACCGTTCTGGCTATTACTTGAACTTGATCCACTTTGATGTCATACATAAAGTTCAAGTATACATCTTATAGTCAAGGGTTCTTAGTTCATTGGATTTGGGTTATGGAATACACAATTCACTTTATTCAATAACAACTTTACTGTATAAACCTCAATAACAACTTTATTGCAAAATAGAATATACATTCAATTTACAAAACCACGAGTTTTAGGACATAAAACCCAACAAATAGGTGTTGAATCTATTAGGATTTATGCCCCAAAGCCTCGTAATTAATTATTTATTTAATAGTTAATAATAATTTTGATTATTTTATTTGTAATATAATATTATCCATTATATGAAAAATCCAAGGTTATTAGTGTAATCTTGAACAGTACGTGGTTGACATACGAGATGATCATGTTCAAGAAATAACGTATAGGGTCATAGTATATGTATAAGGTTGAGTGTCTTATCCTGGTAACACTATTGATACGGCCCACTTTGTAATAGTTACAAATGATTTGATCCAAATCGTTCATGTGGAGACATGTGAGTGAAGGTATCTTATACAATGAGTTTGTGTAAGACTGGACCATGAAATATTTAATCTTTCTTTATAAATCCGTTAATTGAGAAGATTAATATTTCATAAGGATGATCATATGCGACTCAATCTTAATCTTGAGTGAGTTATAAACTCCTGCTTGTGAGGGCTTGTCTTTTGATTTGCATGGTGAGAGTGGTTTTTGTGGCCGATTCAATATGTCTACCATTTTGGGGACTTGACCAAATAGGGAGCTGGAAACATAATCTCACAATATGGAATTCACTTCTTCCCATATAGGGTAAGTAGATAAGTAGTTCCCTTACGTGCTGATTTCGGGATTTGAACAATGGGGTCCTACCCTCTCACTGGCCCGTGAGGGACTTAGTTTATAATTAGATTATAAATAGATTGTTCATTAGAGGATCAGTGATACTTAAGGTGCAAGATGTAATTATAGGGGTAAAACAGACTTTTGACCAAGCTGTAATTACGAACAAATCATGAATGATCGACTTGCATGTAATGATTATATCTATGGACACAACTTGTCCTACAGTGCATAAGAGTGCAACTCTATAGTGGAGTGACCTATAGTTAATGAATGAAAATCAATTGATTTTGTATCATTGGAGTTTATAATCTGTAAGTCCATAAGGTCCCCTTGTTAGCTCATAGTAACACTAAACGATCAATTTAGTTGAAAGAAAAATTTTAAATGTTCAAATTAATATTTAATATATTAGATATATTAAATATATAAGAGGAAAATATATTTATTGTATTTGATAGATTAAATATTAAAATAATTAATGTATATTAGATACATTAAATAAAAGATATTTATAGAATTTGAATAAGATTTAAATAAATAAATATCGTAGGAGATTTGAATAAGATTCAAATAAATATAAGATATATTTAATATATTAGATATTAAAATATAATATTTTAATTATGACAAAGATTTTCCCTTAGTTTTTATAAATAGGACCATTGGGTTGAGCCATTAGATACAACAAATATCTTCTCAATAAAGAATTAGAGAATTCTCTCTAGACCTCTTCCTTTTCAATCCCTTGTGGATTTTCTTTCAAGAGACTCCCACATGCTTTGGTCATGTGTTCGAGTCATAACTAGGAAGACTTTGTGGAGGAGATAAAGACGTGCCAGAAATATCTCCATATTTATTCCAAGTAGGTTTACTTAATCTTATTTTTTAGTTTAATTTTAAATAAAATCAAAGATGATCCAATGTTTCCGCTGGGGAGTGAAATGTTCATTCCTTCAAAATCTGATTTACAAGGTTTATGTTTTAAGTCAATAATTGTAATTTCAATTAGGTCACAATTCCAATCAAAGGGGCATGATCATACTTGAATCCCTCTTTTCATTATCTTTGTTATTTCAAATTTTACTTTTTAGCAAACCAACCATCCCAGATTATTCTTTTACTTTGGTTACTCTAGTTGCAATTTTTAAACATCTTTGTGCTATCTTAAAATTTTGTGTATCTATTCCCTGTGGAATCGATACTTTGGAATACTTCCAAATTTATATTACTTACATCGACAGTGTGCACTTGCACTAAGCTGAATTCTTTTATTTTTAACCCACAAAGTTCAGTCGACCATAGCTCTTGAATGCTATCATTGCTAACGGGCTTGAAGGATTCATTGAAGGCACAATACCTTGTCCTCCTTAATTTCTTGATATCAATCAAACGCAGGTGAATAATGATTTTGTTTATGGGCAGAAATTGAATCGTGTTTTGATGTGCGATTTATTCTTTTCTATCTGAAGAGAAGTTCAGTGAAATAGTTAGTTTACAAACTGTTCATGAAATTTGGGAGTCTCTTAGGAAAGTCTATGACTCTAAAACTACAGCTCGAATTATGGGATTAATGTCTAAGTTACAAAAAATCCATAAGGATAGCCAGACTATACATCAGTATCTATCTCATATTAAAGAAATCGTTGACCAATTTGTGGCAATTGGATAACCCATCTCATATATAGATCACCTCAATTATATTTTGGATGGTTTAGGTGTCGAATACAATGCTTTTGTAACTTTTATACAAAATAGGGTTGATACACCTACTCTTGAAGATGTTCGTTTTTTATTGTTGCCTTATGAAGCTAGATTGGAGAAACAATTGTCTGTTGAACAACTTAATTTGGCTCAGGTACACTTTAGTAATTTTTCTTTGCAGTCTAATGGTAGGAGATCCAAGTCATGTTTTTCCAACCTACTAATTGAAGAAATGAACATTTCACTCCGCAACGGAAGCATTAGATCGTCTTTGATTTTATTTAAAATTAAACTAAAAATTAAGGTTAAGCAAACTTACTTGGAGTAAATATAAAGATATTTCTGGCGGATCTTTATCCCCTCCATAAAATCTTCTTGGCTATGACTCGAACACAGGACTAAGGCTTGTGGGAGCCTCTTGAAAGAAAATCCACAAAGGATTTGAGAGGAAGAGGTCTAGAGAGAATTATCTAATTCTTTATTGATGAGATATGTGTTATATCTAATGGCTCAACCCAAGGGTCCTATTTATAGGGGACCAAGGGAAAATCTTTGTCATAATTAAAATATTATATTTTAATATCTAATATATTAAAATATATCTTATATTTATTTGAATATCATTCAAATCTCCTACGATATTTATTTATTTGAATCTTATTCAAATTCTATAAATATCTTTTATTTAATGTATCTAATATACATTAATTATTTTAATATTTAATGTATCAAATACAATAAATATATTTTTCTCTTATATATTTAATATATCTAATATATTAAATATTAATTTGAACATTTTAAATTTTTCTTTCAACTAAATTGATCTTTTATTGCTACTATGAGCTAGCAATGGGACCTTATGGACCTATAGATTATAAACTCCAATGATACAAAATCAATTAATTAAACTCTTTAATTAATTAATTTTCATTCATTAACTATAGGTCACTCCACTATAGACCTAGAGTTGCACTCTTATGTACTGTAGGACAAGTTGTGTCCATAGATATAATTATTACATGCAAGTCGATCCTTCACGAGTTGTTCGTAATTATAGTTTGGTCAAAAGTCCGTTTTACCCCTATAATTATATTTTGCACCTTAAGTACCACTGATCCTCTAATGAACAATCTGTTTATAATCTAATTATAAACTAAGTCCCTCTCAGGCCAGTGAGAGGATAACGCCTCATTGTTCAAGTTTCGAAATCAGCACTTAAGGGAACTACTCATCTACTTAACATATATGGGAAGAAGTGAATTCCATATTGTGAGATTATGTTCCCAGCTCCCTATTTGGTCAAGTCCCCACAATGGTAAACATATTGAATCAGCTACAAAAGTCACTCTCACCCATGCAAATCAAAGGACAAGCTCTCACAGGCAGAAGAAGTTCATAACTTACTCAGGATTAAGATCGAGTCGCATATGATCATCCTTATGGAATATTAATCTTTTCAATTAACGGATTTATAAAGAGAGATCAATTATTTCGTGGTTCAATCTTATACAAATTCATTGTTAAGATACCCCTACTCATATGTCTCCACATGAATGATTTGGATCAAATCATTTGTAACTATTACAAAGTGGGCCGTATCAATAGTGTTGTCAGGATAAAGCACCAACCTTATCCATGTACTATGACCATTTAGGTTATTTCTTGAATATGATCATTCTATATGTCAACCACATATTGTTCAAGATTACACTAATAACCTTGGATTTTTCATATAATGGATAATATTATATTGCAAATAAAATAATCAAAATTATTATTAATTATTAAATAAATTATTAATTACGAGGCTTTAGGGCATAAATCCTAACACTAATAAACTATCCGACCCTGTTTCTTTTACCAACTTCTCTCCTAGAGTTTTAGGTTGTTGAGATTTATGCCCCAAAGCCTAGTAATTAATTAATTATTTAATAATTAATAATTATTTTGATTATTTTTGCAATATAATATTATCCATTATATGAAAAATCCAAGGTTATTAATGTAATCTTGAACAATATGTAGTTGACATACAGGCGGACCATGTTCAATAAATAACTTAAATAGTTATAGTATATGGATAAGGTTGGGTGTCTTATCCTGGTAACACTACTGATACAGTCCAATACGATCCACTTTGTAATAGTTACAAATGATTTGATCCAAATCGTTCATGTGGAGACATGTGAGTGGGGGTATCTTATACAATGAGTTTGTGTAAGACTAGACCACGAAATATTTAATCACTCTTTATAAATTCGTTAATTGAAAAGATTAATATTTCATCAGGATGATCATATGCGACTCGATTTTAATCCTAAGTGAGTTATGAATTTCTGCTTGTGAAAGCTTGTCCTTTGATTTGCATGGGTGAGAATGGTTTTTGTAGTCGATTCAATAAGCCTACCATTTTGGATACTTGACCAAATAGGGAGCTGGAAACATAATCTTACAAGATGAAATTCATTCATTCCCCTATATGGTAAGTAGATGAGTAGTTCCCTTAGGTGCTAATTTCGAGACTTGAACAATGTGGCCCTACCCTCTCACTAGCCCAAGAGGGACTTGGTTTATGGTTGAATCAT
The DNA here is from genome assembly GCA_033996785.1 of Trichosanthes truncata. Lineage (NCBI taxonomy): Eukaryota > Viridiplantae > Streptophyta > Magnoliopsida > Cucurbitales > Cucurbitaceae > Trichosanthes > Trichosanthes truncata. The sequence goes on from JAWPNB010000004.1 coordinate 8,677,845, forward strand.
AAACAAATTGTTCATTAGAGGATCAGTGGTACTTAAAGTGCAAGTTGTATTTATAAGGGTAAAATAGACTTTTGACCTAACTATAATTACTAACAACTCGTGAATGATTGACTTGCATGTAGTGGTTATATCCATGGACATAACTTGTCCTACAGTGCATAAGAGTGCAACTCTAGGTCTATAGTGAAGTGACCTATAATTAATGAATGAAAATTGATTCATTAAAGAGTTTAATTAATTAATTTTGTATCATTGGAGTTTATAATCTGTAGGTCCATAAGGTCTCCTTGCTAGCTCATATGAACAAATAGAGATCAATTTCGTTGAGAGAAAATTTTGAAATGTTCAAATTAAAATTTAATATATTTGATATATTAAATGAGGGAAAACATATTTAATGTATATGATACATTAAATATCAAAGAAATTATTAATGTATTACGATACATTAAAGAAAAGATATTTATTAAATTTGAATTAGATTCAAATAATTCAAATTAGGAAATAGATGTCATAGGAGAATTTTAAAAGGTTTGAATAAGATTCAAAATTGTTAGATAAATATATTTTAATATATTAGATATTAAAATATATTATTAATTATTTTTCCTAAGCCACTATAAATAAGGCCCTACGGGTGAGCCATTGTGCATTCTATATAAGAGACACATCTCCTCTACAAAGAATTATAGAATTCTCTTTGAACTTCTCTTCTCTCATTTTCTTTCAAGAGGTTCCCACAAGCCTTGATAATGTGTTCGAGTCATAGCCAGGAAGACTTTGTGGAGGAGATAAAGACCCACCTAAAATATCTTCATATTTACTCCAAGTAAGTTTGCTTAATCTTATTTTTTAGTTTAAGTTTAAATAAAATCAAAGATGATTCCAATGCTTCCACTCTGGGTTTAATTCGATTATTCCCTTTATAGGCAAGCTACAATCCTCCCCCTTCTGATAGGAATGAACGACTCACTCTAGAAAACAACTTTGGGATCGACTTTGATGTATTTAGAATTAAACAAAATAATTAAAGGTTTAGCAATAATTACCTCAACGAATATATGGAGAATGTTTTTTGGTAGATCTTGACTTCTTATGTTCCAGCGAATTTCCACGTGTTCCACCGAATCTTGAATCTCTACAAGATCTTCCTCATTATGACTCTAACACAAGACCGAGGGTTATAGGGAGGAAAAACTCTTAGAGAATTGTGTGTAGGATATTTTCTTTTGGGTCAACCCAAGGGTATTTATAGGAAGTTTGGGTAGAGTCTTTGCCATAAAATCAAATAATATATTTTAAAATCACTATATTAAAAATATACATATTTAACATATTTGAATCTCATTCAAATCTGCTATATATATATATATATATTTACCCTACTTGAATCTTATTCAAATTTCATTTCATGTATTTAATACATTATTTCCTTTATATTTAATGTATCAAATACAATAAATATATTTTCCTCTTTTATATTTAATATATCCAATATAGTAATTATAATTTCAACATTTCAAATTAAATATCATTTGCACATTTCAAATTTTTCTTTCAACTAAATTGATTTTTTAGTGTTTTGGTGAGCTAGCAAGGAAACCTTATGGACCTACAGAGTATAAGCTCCAATATAATGATACAAAATTAATTACTTAACTCTTTAATCAATTAATTTTCATTCATTAACTCTAGGTCACTCCACTATAGACCTAGAGTTGCACTCTTATGTATTATAGGACAAGCTGTGTCCAAGGATATAACCATTTCATGCAAGTTGACCATCACAAGTTGTTTGTAATTACAACTAGGTCAAAAGTGAAAGGAATAATGGAATTAAACTCACAACGATGAATTTGATTTTATTTTAGAATTACAATATAAACTTAAGGTTAAACATAAACCATACCTTGAAAATAATATGGAGAATATTTTGGCGGGTCTTTATCTCCTCCACAAAGTCTTCTTTGTTATGTCTCAAACAAAGGATTAAAAGGGTTTGTGGGAACCTTCTTGAAAATAGAATGAGAGAATGAGGGAACAATGCTCTAGAGTTCCTTTCTCTTATTTGGAATGGTCACAATGGCTCACTCCTAGGGTCCTATTTATAATGGTCTAGGGGAAATAATTAAATAATATATTTTAATATATAATATATTCAAATATATTTATCTAACCAAATTGAATCTTATTCAAACCTTTCCAAATTCTCCTACGACATCTATTTCCTTATTTGAATCTAATTCAAATTTAATTAATATCTTTTCTTTAATGTATCTTAATACATTAATAATTTCTTTAATATTTAATAAATCATATACAATAAATATGTTTTCCCTCATTTAATATATCAAATATATTAAATTTTAATTTGAACATTTCAAAATTTTCTTTCAACGAAATTTATCCTTATTTATTCATATGAGCTAGCAAGGGGACCTTATAGAACTATATATTATAAGCTCCAATGATATAAAATCAATTAATTAAACTCTTTAATTAATTAATTTCATTCATTAACTATAGATTACTCCATTATAGACCTAGAGTTGCACTCTTATGCACTGTAGGACAAGTTGTGTCCATGGATATAATCACTACATGCAAGCCAATCCTCACGAGTTGTTCGTAAGTACAACTAGGTCAAAAGTCCGTTTTACCTCTGTAATTACATCTTGCACCATAAGTGCCATTGATCCTTTAATGAAAAATTTGTTTATGATCCAACCATAAACTAAGTCTCTCTCGAGCCAGTGAGAGGGTGGACCTTCATTGTTCAAGTCCTGAAATCAGCACTTAAGCGAACTACTCATCTACTTACCCTATATGAGAATGAGTGAATTCCATCTTGTGAGATTATGTTCTCAGCTCCTTGATAACATGTATTTATGCTATCTTATTTCCTATTATTTATGCTAGTTTTGTGATTATTTTGTGAGATTTTATGCCTATTTCTCTTAATTTTGTAGAAACCGAGCTTGAGGAGCAAAACTAAGTATTTGAGAATATTTTGGTGGATATTGGAGCCTTTTGAAGCTTAATTGAAAATTCAAGAAGATTAAAGATGTTATTTGAGCATAAAACACGTTTCGAGAGATTCTACATCGAATAACGGTTTCAACGCATCGAACAAGAGGTTATTCGGACACCCGAGCGAAGAGATATAGCAAAAATGGTCCCTGTTGTTTGCAGGTATCGTCGAGACGCTACGAAAACGCAAAAAATGTTGTTTTTCACCCAGAAACGTGCGGAAATCATTTTCTTGCAGCGTTGAGACACTGTGCCTCGAGATTTTCTATAAAAACTTCATTTTTTGAGCCGTTTTGGGAGGCCAATCCTAGAGTTGTAGCCCTAATCTCGATTCCAAGCTAAAATTGAGGGTTTAGGGAGCAATTGGGAGCATTTGTGGAGCATTTTTTGAAGATCCAAAGCTCGAGGGACATGGAGATCACGAAGAGAACGTGGGATCGACCATTGTTTTCTAATTTCTTTTTTTTCCTTTAGTTTTAGTTTCTGTTTTGTGGATGTAAATTAGGAACTTAGAGGTTTAATTGTATGAATTTAAGTATCTTTGTTCCTAATACTTTGGGGTTTTGATGTAGCCCTTAGACTTGAGGTTTTAATTGATCAAATACCTTGATTGAATGCTTTTGTTTCATTCATGCTTTTATGTATTTAATGCTTATAATCTCTTGATCACAGATTATTTATTTTATTGGTATGAATTTGTGCTTGAAAAAGTCTGGTTTAGGCTAGAACTAAATTGCATGACTATTTGTAAATTCTTGCATGAAAGTGAAGAATCCTCTTAGAAGCTCTTAAAAGAAGTTGCTTAATGTCGTGCATGCTATTAAAATCTAGATAGAGATATTAGATTTATAACATTGCATAAGAGTTAATTGTGCTTGAAAGAGTCAGTTAATACCCTCACTTCTTGGCTTATGGAATATTTGCATGATAAATCTTGGTAGACTTTGGCTGTAAGTCTAATTGGTGAAATTGATTCCCTAGAATATTTCTCTCCTATTGTGTCTCCATTTATCTTTTGCTTTCTAGGTTAGCTCTTTAATTTAGTTTGTTTACATCTGATTTCTTTCTCTAAATAAAGTTAAATAAGAGTAATTACAGTACTTAAATGAATTAAGAAATTCAATCCCTATGATCGATAATTCTCATTTATGAGGATTATTTAGCCCTAAAACTAGGTTGTTCTTACTCATCTACTTACCTTATAAGGGAATGAGTGAATTTCATCTTGTGAGATTATGTTCCTAGCTCCCTATTTGGTCAAGTCTCCAAAATGGTAGGCATATTGAATCGGCTACAAAAGCCACTCTCACTCATGCAAATCAAAGGACAAGCCCTCATAAGCAGGAGTTCATAACTCACTCATGATTAAGATTGAGTCGCCTATGATCATCCTAATGAAATGTTAATATTCTCAATTAACGGATTTATAAAGAGTGATTAAATATTTCGTGGTCTAGTTGTATACAAAATCATTGTATAAGATACCCCCACTCACATGTCTCCACATGAACGATTTGCATTCAATGGCTGATCCACGATAAATGGCAACAAAACAAGACAATCCCCAAATTCTAGAGCTTCAATGGCAGATCCCCACCCTCCGATCGTCGAATGCCCCTAGAATCGCCATCTGCAATACCCACCTCATACTCACAATCCCTCTCTCTGCTAGCAGCTTGTTGGAATCCTCCTCCACTGCCCATACTGATTTTCTCAAAGACAACAAAAATGGCACTCCGAGAGCTCCACTCCATGAGCTATCTCGTAAATTTGATCCTTCGTGAGCTTACACTCGCTTCCGAATTCGACGAACACCACCGATTGGGGCTTTTGTTGATCAAGCCACTCGAAGGTCTATTTCCATGGCAAATTGGCCTTGAACTCTGTTTTTTGGAGCTTTTTGAAGGAAGAAGCCCTAGAGGAATCACTTTCTTTTCGCAATATTTCGAGTACAATTTCAAATAATCAACATCAAATGTGTAACAACTACAAATTGCAATTGCTTGACTTTCAGAAATAATGTTCGTTACCTTATCGTGATTGCTCATATCGAAAGCATTCTTCTAAAAAAATCCAACAAGTATTTCAATCGCTTCATGTGCCTGTACACCACCATGGATCTGCCAATCGACAATGACGGCATTAGGCTTCCAATCTCTGACAGAGGAAATCCACTTCCACGAACATGAGTGAAAAAAACGAGGAACCCAGGCGAGACAACAGAAAAGAGAACGATCGAAATTTGTAAATCTCGAGAAATGTCGCATATCCAAGTAGCTTTAAAATTGACCATCATCCAATCTGGTGGATGAGGATGATCAGCAACAAATTTTCTAAACGGTGGCTCGACAAGGTCTAGGGCTAGATTCAGAAATGGAATTTTATCAAACGAAATGTCGACGGTCACCTCTGCACCTTCCGACAAGGGATCGCCAACGAGTTTCATGAGAGTAATGGACACTAGAGTTATGAACGGGACAGAGATGGAGGAATTCTAGGGAGTCTTTGTAAATTTTTGGGGGTGGAGATGAAGGAGACATGGACGCCGATGTTGGCTAAGGCTATGGAGAGTTGGAAATGAGGCATTATGCCGGTACACAAGTTGGGTTGGGTTGGGTTGAAGGGTCTTTTGGGACCAACTCGAAAATTCGGGTTGGTCTAGTTGGCTACCTGAATGACTCGATCAAGGGTTGCAACCCAACCCAACCCAACCCAACCCTATATATTTGGGTCAGGTCGTCGAGTTGATTTTTTTTTTTTTATAATTTTCTTAATTATTTAAAATAATTTTTGCTTGAATTAATAACTAAAATCACATAAAATTCAAATATCAAACTTCAAAGTTCATAACATCTTAATTTTTGTTACAATCTTAGATGAAAAATATTAAAAGTTCAGAAATAATTCATTTATAAGTATATATATATAAAAAAAAAAAAACATAAATTTTGGGTTGGGTTGGGTGGGGTCGGGTCAACTTGAGCCTAAAAAGGCCAACCCCAGAACCGACCCAAAAAATTGATTCTCCAAAATTCTAACCCAACCCAAACCAAAGAAAAACCTAACCCTACCCAACCGGGTAGTCCGGGTTACTGTTTTATTTGTACACCCCTATTATGCCGTTTGATAACGTTTTTGTTTCTTTTTTTTTTAAGAACTAAAAATAGAAATATGTTTAATAACTATTTATGTGTCTTGTTTCAGAAATAGAAATGTGTTTGATAACTATTTGTTGTTTCTTGTTTTTTAGTTGAAATAAAATTTAGTACATATAATATAATAAAATGTATAACATGCATTAAAACAAATATAAAACTACTATAAAGAGTTAACAGTATTTATTCAGTCTCAAAGTAAATTTAAAAAAAAAAAGCAATAATAATAAACTTTATCCTTCAAACGTTGTTTAAATTTGATTTGCAATGTCGTTATTCACTCCAGCCAATTCACCTTAAATGATGTCGACTTACATGAGTTAGACCAATTGGACTAACTTGTAAATTGTCCGGCAAACTTAAATTTTTTTTACAATCATTATTTTATTGCCCAACATGCTATTGATATATATTTTTGTATGTCGACTTGATAATGAGACATTTATTTAAAGTTAGACAATCAAGCATACCCACATTCCTTTAATTCAATAATAAACTTTATTTTTATTTTTTCTTTTAAAAATGCAAGTGTTTTTCATTAGCCAATCATACACACAAATAAAATCTAAAAAAGAGAGAAAAAATATTTTTTCTTTCTTTGACAATTAATGGTAAACATGAAATATCTTGTTAATTTATTTATTTAATAAAAAGAAATTAAAACAATCCCAAAATTGAGGAAAAATAATAGAGATTTAAATACAAAATAATAACTAAAGGTTCGTTAACGAAAAGAAAAAATAAAATAAAATGATTAAAAAAAGAAGGATGGGAGAGAAGAGAAAGGAGAGAAAAAACGAAAAGAGAAAAAAGTTATGATGGAAGAAAGAGAAAAATGAGAGATGAGTGTAGAAAGGGGGAGAGAGAGAAATATGGGGTACGTGCATGGAAATTGAAAGAAAAAAAACAGAATTTTGAGAAACTACAATTTTGCCCCTTTTTTAGAAACGTTCCTAAAAATTTTGAAAAAAGAAATAGAATAATTTATTAAACATGTCTGTTTCTTGAAAAATAAGAAACGAGAACCAGAAAGAGGAAGCAAGAATATTATCAAACGAACCCTAAACAGTTGAATGCTGACCACAGAAATAGAACAATGTGAAGAGGTTTTTTTGCTGCCATTTTTGTGAGCTTGAGGATGATGATGAGAGATAAAGCGCTTTCAGTATATATTGTTGGAAACAAAGCAACAATGAAAGTACTTCCATGGAGGTTGCAAATACAATTGCATGAATATTGAAAGTCTAGAGTTTTATTAGACATAAAACTTAATTTTATATCTAATAAATCAATTAATTTTTAAAAATCTCAAATATATTAAAGACCTATTAAACACAAAATTGAAAGTTGAAAGACTCTTAAAGTTCAAAAACCTTTTAGATATAAAATTGAAAGTTCAAGAACCTATTAAATCACTTTTAGAGTTAATAGACTAAACTTATGATTTAACCATAAAAATACATGTACAATAATTAGAAAAAATCCATACAATGGTTTGAGTTTGGTCAGTGGCGAATCAAGAAATTTACGTTAGGGGACACAAATTCATATAAAATTAAATTACAAATTTAGTACTTGGACGTTTATACGAAAGGGGTGAATCCACCCCTGAGTGCGGTGGGAGCCTAATTACAGTAAGTTTCAATAATGTCTCCAATCTTTTGTTTCTTTTCTAGTGACCATTTAAGTTGTCCTCTCTCTTTTTTTTAAAAAAAAAACAAATTGTCCTCTCTCTTTTATGATAGCCAACTTGATACATCACATCAATTAAAATGTTATCAAATTGTCACATCTATCCCTTCGATGTTTCAATAATTATAAGATAAATTATAAGTTTAGCTCATGAACTTTTGGATCTTTATCCAATAGGTTTTTGAACTTTAAAAGATTTTTAATAGGTATTCTAACTTTCAATTTTGTATTTAATAGATTACTGGAATTTAAAAAGTGTCTACTAAGTCCCTAAATGTTCGATTTTGTATCTAATAAGTTTTTTAACTTTCAATTTTGTGTCTAATAAGTCCTTAACTTATTCAATATATTTTTTAAAATTCACGAATCTATTGAATACAAAATTAAATGTTCAATGTCCTATTAGATACAAAATTGAAGGTTTGGGGACTTATTTGACATTTTCAAAGTTTGAGGATAAAATTGAAAGTTCAGGAACCTATTAGACATAAACATGAAAGTTTAGAGACTAAATTTATAATTTAATCCAATAATATAAAGTGAATTTTATTTATTGAAAAAGAGTTAACTTTTACTCTAGCCTTTTTTTTTAAAAAAAAAAGTACAAGAAATATGGTCGGGGTAGGGGATTTGAGCTTCTAATCTTAAAGGAAGACATATATACTTTAACCACCCAGCTATGCTTGAGATTCTAATTCTCATCTAAAAAAAAAGTACAAGAAATATGGTCGGGGTAGGGGATTTGAGCTTCCAATCTTAAAGGAAGACATATATACTTTAACCACCCAGCTATGCTTGAGATTCTAATTCTCATCTTAATTTTGAGACCTCTACCTCATAAATTGTACAAACCCACCAAAGTAATGTTCCCATTGAAGCTGCTCATCGGCAATAATGGCTCCAGCCTCTCTCGCATTGCTCTTCAGGGACCTATTAAATAACTTACCCCTCCCCCCCCCCCCCCCCCCCCCCCCCCCCCAAAAAAAAAAAAAAAAAAAAACAAAAAAACACAAATTAATATACGTCAGAGAGCACAAATTCATATAAGATTAAATTACAAGTTTAGTCATTAAACGTTTATATGAGAGGGGTGGATCTGCCTCTGAGTGTGGTGGGAGCCTAATTACAGTCAGCTTCAATAATGTCTCCAATCTTTTGTTTTTCTTTTCTAGTGACCATTTAAGTTGTCCTCTCTTTTTTTTTTTTAAAAAAAAAACACAAATTGTCCTCTCTCTTTTATGAGAGCCAACTTGATACATCACACTAATTAAAATGTTATCATATTGTCACATCTATCCCTTCGATGTTTCAATAATTATAAGATAAATTATAAGTTTAGCTCATGAACTTTTGGATCTCTATCCAACATATTTCTGAACTTTAAAAGATTTTTAATAGGTATTCTAACATTCAATTTTGTATTTAATAGATTACTGGAATTTAAAAAGTGTCTCTTAAGTCTCTAAACGTTTGATTTTGTATCTCATAAGTTTTTTAACTTTCAATTTGGTGTCTAATAAGTCCTTAAATTATTCAATATTTTTCTAAAATTAACAAATCTATTGAATACAAAATGAAATATTCAATGTCCTATTGGATACAAAATTGAAGGTTTAGGGACTTATTTAACATTTTCAAAGTTTGAGGACTAATTAGACAAAATTAAAATTCATAATTGAAAGCAAGAATCTATTAGACATAAATATGCTCGAGAACCTTTTTATTTATTGAAAAAGAGTTAACTTTTACTCTAGCCCTTTTTTTAAAAAAAAGGGTACAACAAATATAGTCGGGGTGGGAGATTTGAGCTTCCAATCTTAAAAGAAATATATACTTTACTCACCAAGCTACATGCTCGAGATTCTAATTCTCATATTAATTTTGAGACTTCTCCCTCAGAAATTGTACAAACCCACCAAAGTAATGTTCCCATTGAAGCTTCTCATCGGAAATGATGGCAGCAGCCTCTCTTGCATTCCTCTTCAACTGCCCACCATCCTCCAACGACTGCATAGCTTCTCTTAGAGCCTCAGCAATGTCCTCTCTACTAAACCACCCATTAGCTCCGTTTCTTCTAATCTCAATCGCCATCCCTTTCTCCACCAAAAGTCTTGCGATCAACGGCTGATCAATGATGAATGGCAACACAACCAAACAAAGTCCTGCTTGTAGAGACTCAATAGTAGAGCCCCATCCGCTATGAACTAAAGATACTCCCGTTGCTGGGTGTCCCAAAATCTCCAGCTGCGGCATCCACTCAACACGCACTAGCCCTCTTCCAAAGGTTTTTTCTCGAAACCCAGATGGCAACTGTGTTTGATTTTTTTATAAGAACTTTTAAACAAATTCAGCCCAATTTGATATCTATTTGGTTTTCTATTTTCCATTTTTAAAAATTAAGTCTATAAATATTGCTTTGGTTTTCTTATTTTGTTATATACTTTTTACATATATTTTCAAAAACCAAGCCAATTAGTTTACAAAAACTTGTTTTCTTTTTTGAATTTTGGCTAAGAATTCAAGTATTTTTTTTAAAAAAAAGATTGGTAGAAAAATGATGAGAAAACAAGCACAATTTAAAAAAACCAAATGCTTATCAAATGGGGCCTAATAATTTAAAGTGTGTTTAGTATAAATTATTGAGTGATTTTAGATGATCAAGAGTGGTTTTTTTTTTAAAAAAAAAATTAATAAAAAAAAATTGTTTAATAAAATTGATTAATTAAAAAACATTTTTTAAAGAAAGACTTCATAGATGGATTATCAAAAAATAACTCTGATTAATCAAAAATTCTCAAAATATGTAATAAAAAATAAAAAAAAATTTATATTTAATAGAATCACTTTTGAATACAGTGAAACCAAACAAATTTATTATTAAAATACTTTTGAAAAATGTAAGATATCGTAATATTTTTATTGAAAATATCTTTTCGAAAGTGTTTAAATTATAAAGTATTCCAAACGAACCCTTAGCCTGATAGACTTATGAACTTAAAAATTAACACAAGACCTAAAATATGGTTATTAACGTTAATTGGATAAAGAAATGACAATATTGCTCTAATATCATCTTAAATCATCAATAAGCACAAAAGCTTAAGTTGTTAATAAGTTACTATAAATTTAGTTTCGGTTAATTTGTAAGTTTGGTTTATGAACTTTTACTCCAACACTTAAATCTAATAGAATCTTGAACTTTTACGATTTTATTTATTTAGTCTTGGTTAAATTACAAATTTAGTTTATGAACTTTCAGACTTGTGTATATTTGGTCATTGAATTTTCAATTTGGTGTCAAATAAGTCTATGGTCTTTAAAAAGTGTCTAATATGTTCTTAAACTTTCAATTTTATGTCCAATTGATTCTTAATTTTTCATTTTGTGTCTGACAGGTTTTTAACTATTTGACACATAAAATTCAATTTTATATCTAATAATTTTTGAAAAATTTTCGAATATGATACGGACTTATTAACAAAGTTAAAAATTCATAGACCTATTAAATATTTTAAAAGTTTACAGGCTTATTAGATACAAAATTAAAAGTGTAAAGACCTATTACACACATTTTAAAATTTAGAAATTAAAAAGACACAACTAAAAGTCAGGAATAAAAATGTTTCTAATAAAAATTCTAATAATTGATTGAATTTCAAATTCACATCCTTACCAATGGCGCATCGTCTTCATCGGTGGCCCAGCTGGGTTTCCTCACCGCCCACAAAAATGGCAGCTCCGAGAGCTCAAGCCCATGAGCAATCTCATGAACTTGGTCTCTCGTCAAATTACACTCGCTTCCAAACGCAACGTACACAACCGATCCATCCCTCTGTTCGTCAAGCCATTTGATGACCTCGTGATCGGATTTCGGCGGCTTTTCTGGAGGAAGAAATCCGACGGAAATCACCACCAGTGGAATCAATCTCTCGAACAACTTAAAATATTCCCCTTCAAATTCCTCACAGCTCCGAATCGCCACCGCCTGACACGACACAAACAGCCGCCGAACCCTCTCGTAGTCGCTAATTCCAGAGGCGTTCGTTTCAAACAGAGCAGAGTACATAATCGTCGCCTCGTGGAGATTAAAAGCCACGGTGGTCGGAAAATCGACCCACTCCGGCGGCGCCGTCATGGTCGCCGGAGAAATTCGGCCCATGATTTCAGAGTCATTCGATAGCAAATCCGGACGTCCGAGATAAAGAATACCGACTGACGAGAGAATAGAGAAAAAAACGACGGGAATTTGAAATTCCTCATAAATCTCGCCGGCCCAATAAGCGTGAAAATCGACGATGACCCAGTCCGGCAACTTTCCGGCGACGAATTTCTTGAAGGGTTGCCGGAGGAGGTCGACTGCGCGTTTTAAGTACTGAATTTTGTCGGTCGGAATGTCGGAGGTGGCCTCTGCGGATTCCGGCAAGAGATCGTCGGATTTGGGCAGAGGAATGGCGATTAAATCAATGAAAGGAGATAGTTCGGGTGGGATTTTTGGGAGTCTTTGAATGTTTTTTGGGGTGGAGACGAAAGAGACATGAATTTTTGATTTGGCTAAGGCTATGGAGAGGTGAAGAAATGGGATGAGATGGCCGAAGGCCGACCATGGCAACATCACTACGTGGAGATTTTTCTCCATGGATTTTGCAGAGTGATTTCAGAGCCTGAAGTTTTGAAGGAGATGAGATGAATAGTAAGAAAGAAGATGAAACACATATGAGCGTTTTAAAGTGGATTAACACAAGGTATCCAGGAAGATGAATTGAATTGTGGGTAGGCAAGAGTATTATTAATTGATTAGATAGTCGGGTGAGATGTCTGACCTGCAACAAGCAACAAGAAAACTAACACTAGTGTGTAGTGCTGGGTCCAACACTATTTAAGTCATTACTTGACATGACAATAGACATATATAAAAGGACATAACTTTAAGCCTTAGGGATGAAAAATGTATTTTTTTTCCTTTAATATTTACATGAGTTTCTAAGTAAAGAAAGTGTTAAATAGGGATGGCAACGGGACGGGACAAGGTTGGGGACGCACTCCCCATCCCTGTCCTCGTGGAGATTTTCATCCTCGTCTCTGCTCCATTCCCAATTTTAGGGAATCGGGATCGGGGTCGGGGTCAGAGAATCTCCGATCAAGGATCAAGTCCCTGTAGAGGAAAATCTCCATTTTTAATTATTTTTATTAAAAATCAATAATTATATTAAAATCTTATAAAAGTTAAGTATTATTATTCTTTTATTTATTTCAATCATTGTATTCGAAAAATATTTAATATAAAAACTTATTACATTATGAAATTAAAAAGAGTACACATACTTAAAACAGTATACACAATACTGTATTAAGGATTTTAAAATATACATACATACAATGGCGGATCCAAGATTTTATGTGAGGGGGCACAAATTTATATAGATGTAATTTTAGATACGCTTATGTAATATTCAAATTATGTAATATCGATTACTAAATTATAATAAACCATTGTGTATTGTCGCTATGGGTTTGCGACACGAAGCGGCCGACTTAGTTTTCAAGAGGAGGAAAATGGAGTCGCCACCAAGGAAGTTTGCTTAATATTTATTTTTAGTTTAATTTTAAATAAAATCAAAGATGATCCAATGCTTCCGCTGTGGAGTGAAACGTTCATTCCCTTCAATTGGTATTAGAGAGGTCTTTGAATTTTTATTTAGAATTAAAGTTTTACATGGTGGGTATTTAAATTTCATATATGTGATATATGTGGTGGTTTGAAAATTGATTGTTTAGGCTATTTGGCATTAGATTTATTACTTTGATTTGATTATTGTAAAACCCATAAGGGTTAGGATTTCATGTATTTTACTTGACTGACTATGATTGCTGCAAATTTCAACCATCTGGGTTGAAAAAGCTGACGGCGAAAAAGGTTCACGAAAAAAAAATCGAGATTGGAGTCAAGCATATTTGGCTGGAGTTTTATTATATTATTAAATGTTCTTGAAACATAAAATATATGTTTGGTTCATTGGTGAAGTGGTGCTTGCCCTTATACTCTAGGTCCAAGGTTCAATAGTTGGGTAATGTAATCATTTTAATTTATTTTTGTGGTGTCTGGTGCTATTATTAGAAGACAAGATTTAGTTTTCTAAACTCTAAATTTGAATGGCCAAACAAGGAAGATATTCATAAATACTAAGATATGTCTTGGATTTAAATTATTTTCAATTTTTTAGGATATACCAAATATGTCGGTCAATTTTGTTATTTTTAATTTAATTATGCATGAGATGTATGTTTTAAATTGTTTGATTGTTGCATAAAGTATGTCATTTAAATTTAAAATCTCACCATAGATTAAACATGATCATGCATCTTATCTATTTTTTAAATAATTGTTATTTTTGAAAATTTTGATAAGGTTGTTTCCTAATAGAATTAAGATTAATTTTTGAAAATAATTGTTATATTGAAAAATTTGATTAGGATGTTTCTTAATAGAATTGATATATTTTCTTAATACGTTTATATTTTCCATATCTTTGAATATAATTGTTATATTTGAAAATTTAAATTATGATATTTTCTTTCATAAATGAAATTCATGTTTTTCTAATAGGATTAGGATATATCCCAATGATATTAGGATTTCCTTAAAATAAAGATATTTCTAATTCATGCTTTAAATAGTTTAAAATTTGAATTTAACATATCTTTATTTGTTTGTAATAAGATTATAATTTAGGAAAATATTTTAATTTAGTTTTAAAGGGTTTAAAATTGTAGAATTTCAAGATTATCCATAGTTTAAAAATTGAATTTAATTCATGTTTATTTGTTTCCTAATAAGATTAAATTCTTTTAAAATAAGATTCAAAATAAGATGAGATCTTTTAATTTCCTAATAAGATTAGGTCTTCCATAAATAAAGATAATTAATTCAAAGATAAAATAGTTTAAGTTTTGAATTTAATTTATCTTATATTTTTTTTAAAAATAGGATTCGAATAAAATATCCAAGATGATCTTTTAATTTATTTTAAAGGGTTTAAAATTTTAGAATTTTAAGATTATCCAAGTGAATTATTTTTTAATAGGATTAAAAACATTTATTTATAAATTCACTTAGGTTCATTAATCTAGTAATTAATAGTTAATTAAAGATTAATGATTTTTTTTAAAAAAAAAAATTGACTATGAGGGAACTCTGTCTATGGAAAGTTCTGTCTAGATTGGGGTATTTAAACTGATCGAAAGGGAACACCTCTAACTGGAAACTGACCTGGGAATTGAATTATTCACATTTTATTTTATTTCATTAACATAGTGTGATTGGTGGAATATAAATAATGCCACCTAGATAGTCGATATAAGATCTACTATCAAGATTTATTCTTCATTACATTTAATATGTAATTCTTGAAAAATACTTAACATGTAGAATAGTTTCTACAAGTTGGCACTAGGAAGCCGATCTCAGTTAATGTAGTGAGAGATATTGAGATGTAATTAAATAATAATTGTTACTTAATGCTGAATATAGTGTTTTTAATAACTATAAGGGGCCGTTTGGTTTAAGGTTTTGCAGATTCCCATGGATAAAGGATGCCTGGGGATAACATGACTGGGAATCAAAGATGACTGTGTTTGGTTATGCATGGGAATGCTATCAGATTTTTATAAAAATAAGTGATATCTGAAGGGAATAATCGAATTAAACCCACAGCGGAAGCATAGGAATCGTCTTTGATTTATTTAGAATTAAACTAAAATATAAAGGTTAAGCAATAAATACATTGAGAATAATATTATGGAGAATATTCTAGCGGATCTTTATCTTTTCCACAAAGTCTTCCTGGCTATGACTCGAACACAGGACCAAGGCTTGTGGGAGCCTCTTGAAAGAAAATCCCCAAGGGATTGGAGAGGAAGAGGTCTAGAGAGAATTCTCTAATTCTCTCTATTGAGGAGATGTGTGTTGTTCAGAATACTTCAACCCAAGGGTTCTATTTATAGAAACCAAGGGAAGATCTTTGCCATTATTAAAATATTATATTTTAATATCTAATATATTAAAATATATCTTTTATTTATTTGAATCTCATTCAAATCTCCTACGATATTTATTTATTTGAATCTTATTCAAATTCTATAAATATCTTTTATTTAATATATCAAATATATATTAATTATTTTAATATTTAATGTATCAAATACAATAAATATATTTTCCTCTTTTATATTTAATATATCTAATATATTAAATATTAATTTGAACACTTCAAATTAAATATTAAATTTGAACATTTCAAATTTTAATATTTAATGTATCAAATACAATAAATATATTTTCCTCTTTATATTTAATATATCTAATATATTAAATATTAATTTGAACACTTCAAATTAAATATTAATTTGAACATTTCAAATTTTTCTTTCAACTAAATTGATCTTTTAGTGTTACTTATGAGCTAGCAAGAGGACCTTATGGACCTACAGATTATAAGCTCCAATGATACAAAATTAATTAATTAAACTCTTTAATTAATTAATTTTCATTCATTAACTATAGGTCACTCCACTATAGACCTAGAGTTGCACTCTTATGCACTGTAGGACAAGTTGTGTCCATAGATATAATCATTACATGCAAGTTGATCCTTCACGAGTTGTTCGTAATTACAGCTGGGTCAAAAGTCCGTTTTACCCCTATAATTACATCTTGCACCTTAAGTACCACTGATTCTCTAATGAACAATATGTTTATAATCTAATTATAAACTAAGTCCCTCTCGGGCCAATGAGAGGGTGGGGCCCCATTGTTCAAGTCCCGAAATCAGCATTTAAGGGAACTACTCATCTACTTACCCTATATGGGAAGGAGTGAATTCCATCTTGTGAGATTATGTTCCCAGCTCCCTATTTGGTCAAGTCCCCAAAATGGTAGGCATATTGAATCGGCTACAAAAGCCACTCTCACCCATGCAAATCAAAAGACAAGCCCTCACAGGCAGGAGTTCATAACTCACTCAGGATTAAGATCGAGTCGCATATGATCATTCTGATGAAATATTAATCTTCTCAATTAACGGATTTATAAAGAGAGATTAAATATTTCGTGGTTCAGTCTTATACAAACTCATTGTATAAGATACCCCCCACTCACATGTCTCCACATGAATGATTTGGATCAAATCATTTGTAACTATTACAAAGTGGGTCGTATCAATAGTGTAACCAGGATAAGGCACCCAACCTTATCCATATACTATGACCCTTTAGGTTATTTCTTAAACATGATCCTCTCGTATGTCAACCACATACTGTTCAAGATTACACTAATAACCTTGGATTTTTCATATAATGAATAATATTATATTGAAAATAAAATAATCAAAATTATTATTAATTATTAAATAAATTATTAATTACGAGGCTTTAGGGCATAAATCCCAACAATATCAACATTATGAGATTAATATGAGGAATTTTATATAATTTTGGTGCAGTAATTAATAAAACAATCTAAATTCATTTAAAAAATGAATATAGTTTTTTCTAAAAGTTTATCATTAAAAATTACTTGATTAGATTTAATCAAGAAGTAATTAATAAAAATTATTTAAAATAACTTCATACTAAATTAATCATAATTATAATTAATTAATTAAATTTATTGTTAATTCATGAATTGGTAGTTTATTTTACTATGGCATTGCATCAATTCATTGCATTTTACTAAAAAATTGAAATGGTTAAATTTATATTGTATTATTAAAATTTCAATGTAATTAATGATGAACAAAAAAAAAAAGAAAATGAACAAAAAGAAAAAATATATATAAGAGAGGGAAAAAGAAGAAGAAAAAAATGATAGAAAAAAAAAAGAAGGAAAAAAAGATGTAAAAAGTATTAAAGAAAAATAAAAATAAATAAATAAATGAATGAAAGAAAAAAAGAAAGAAGAATGAGGAAAAGAAAAAAAATAATAGAAAAAAAAAGTCCGGAAGAAAAGAAAAATAATAAATAAAATGAAGAAGAATAATGAAAGATAGCAGGAATAGAGAGAAGGAGAAAAAAAAAAGAAAAAAGAAAGGCATAAAAGGGGGTTGAAGCAAAAATTGAGAAGGATTTTTTCAAAACCCATCAATTCATATGGGATTAAAAAGCCTTCAAATACCAACTTTTTGATTCCTGGGAAAACTCTTTTCCCAGGCAAATAATTTGATCCCTTCAACCAAACATAAGTTTTATATACCCATACCCATTCCCATCCTTTTATACCTCAAACCAAACGGGCCCTAAGAGAAATTCAATTTCTTGAACTTTATTACTAAAAAATTCATATAGTATGAATTACTTTGAAGTATGAAAGTTTATATTTTCAAATTTGTTTGAAAATACATTCAGCTGAAAATAAGAACAATTTGTATATGTTAAAATATTGACATACTATACTACAAAATACTGAGATATTTAGGATTATAGAATTCAGAATAGAAATACATTATTTTCTCCTAAAAGATGATACTTGACTTTGACAGTTAAGGTTGATTAAAATCAACTTGAATAGAATGAAAAGACTAGTAAGAGGTAATTATCTAAAAAGTTAGTTAATTACTTTACATGTCTGTAGATCTTACCTTTCATGTAAGATAATCATTGGGTCTTTATTAGATAAGGCTACAAGGCCAAAGAATACTTTGGGCTTACACATTCTGACACAAGTGGTCTAGTGAATGTATAGGCCAAATAAAATCATGAATATTTCATTACTCTAGTTGATGACCATTCAAGTACAAGTGTCTTTACCTAATACAACATAAATCTAAATTTTTGAAAAGTTCAAGAAAATTACGGCTAAAATTGAAAATTGATTAGGTAAATCTATCAAGATATTATAATTAGATCATAGTGTAAAGTACAAGAACCTTATGTACTATGACTAATTGATAGAAAATAGGTTTTTATCCCAATTATTTTAAATATCAAGTACATTTATGTGAAATTATGCTGCAAGAGGAGATACAAAACCTTGTTGGACATGGTCACATCAATAGTGAGTTACACGCCATTACAAAACTCTAGTTAGGATATGCAATAGAGATTGCATAGTAAACATTATTCTCTCCAAAAAGTCTACGAGACAATTTTGAGATTATAGAAGAGTAGTAAAACTAATTTACAACACTTCACTATTTGGAAATGTTAAGCTTACATGCTGAAACAAGCCTAAAAAAGGTTGTATATTTTCAAAGATATGCCTAAGTGTACGCCATCCCTAAGGAGTATAAAATGGTCTTTTATCTAGTCCAAAAGCAATAAGGTATTTGTATGACAAATATTATTTTTTATAAGGAATGTCAAATAAAAGACCACAAACCTTTAATAAGGTGAGATAGTGTTAATAAATTGGTCTCAAGTGAAGCCACTAAATAGTTAACAAAAGTTGTTAATAATTTAATTATATTTGAAAGTCAAATGGATACTAGTCATGAATTGGATAAGCCTCATCGTAGTGAGAGAGTTATGAGATTACTCAACCTTTACAAAGACTTAATTGAAGCCCAATTTATCATGTTAGATGATAAAGTTGAAGACTTATTGCCCTCAAAGTGAGATTAATGGCAAAATGTCAAACCTAATAGGAGAAAGTAAACTGCGGTAAATTTTCTCACTTGTTGCCATACTAAAGTCTATAATCATTTTTTAATTCATTGTTGCATATGGGATATGAAAAATGAATGTTTAGAATTTTTTTATGAAAAAAATCTTAGATAATGCATCTACACAAATCAATCAGAGAGGTTTATTTTCAAAGATAAAAAACAAAAGGTTTGCAAAATAGTAAAAGTTCATTTATGAAATGAATTTTACAATTAGATCTTTGAATATAAGGTTTGATAAAAGGATCAAAATTTATGACTTTTGATAAATATTAATGAAGCTTGTATAGACAAGAAAATCATTAATTGCTTACTGGGTTGTTCTCATGTTTTATATTGATTATATTTTACTCATTATGAATGATGTAAGATTTTTATTTAACATAAAAAGTTGACTAAGTAACAAATTCTAAATAAGTGATTCGGAATAACTCGGTATATTTTATATGTCCAAAATGGAGATTTTAAGGACAAAATGTTAACTTTGTCTCAAACATCTTATATTGACAAAATTGTTGTCAAATATTTGATATTTATGTCTAAGGAAGAGTATCTTAAGACATCTCAAATGTTGAGAGTATATGATATGCATAAATGAGACTAAATATTTAATATATAATTGGTTAGCATATATCAATTAAATGAATGATATGACCATTGAGTAGAAAATTAAAAACTTTCTCAAATTATTTATGGATAATGAGAAATTTTTGTGTATGGAGTTAGAGATTTGATCTTTACAAGATACATTAGTTCTTACAAAGATTTAGGAAATCTATGTAAATATAAATTTTACCCTAAGTAGTAGAGTATGGTATACAAGTTAAATTGTTTCGCTTGTGAAGCAACAAAAGGACTTGTACGACTCAAATAGTTCCTTGAAGATCTGAAGGTGTTTCAGATATAATTTAGTCTATCATCTTTATTATGATAATAGTGGTGCAAAGACTAATATTAAGGAAATTAGAAAACACCAATGTATAGGGAATCATATAGAGAGAGCAGTATCATGGTAGTGACCAAGATAGCTTTTAACTGCAATCATTTGAATCTATATAAAGAGACTCTTCAGGCTAAAATGTTTGACGGTCACCTAGAATGTCTAGGATTACGAGACATGTCTCATCTTTGCTAAGGCAAATGAGAGAGTATGTTGGGTATAGAGTATGCCCTAGGATACATGTCTCGTCAGCTTTAGTGCAAGTGAGAGATTGTTGGGATTTATGCCCTAAAGCCTCGTAATTAATTATAATTAATAATAATTTTGATTATTTTATTTGCAATATAATATTATCCATTATACTAAAAATCCAAGGTTATTAGTGTAATCTTGAACAGTTTGTGGTTAACATACGAGAATATCATGTTCAAGAAATAACCTAAAAGGTCATAGTATATGGATAAGGTTGGGTCCTTTATCCTGGTAACACTATATTGATTTGGCATACTTTGTAATAGTTACAAATGATTTGATTCAAATCGTTCACGTGGAGACATGTGATTGGGAGTATCTTATAGAATGAGTTTGGACCACGAAATATTTAATCTCTTTTTATAAATCCGTTAATTGAGAAGATTAATATTTCATCAGGATGATCATATGCGACTCGATCTTAATTCTGAGTTAGTTATGAACTCCTGCCTGTGAGGGATTGCCCTTTGATTTGCATGGGTGAGAGTGGCTTTTGTAGTCGATTCAATATGCCTACTATTTTGGGGACTTGACCAAATAGGGAGCTGGGAATATAATCTCACAAGATGGAATTCACTCATTCCCATATACGGTAAGTAGATGTGTAGTTCCCTTAAGTGCTGATTTTGAGACTTGAACAATGAGACCCCACCCTCTCACTGGCCCGAGAGGGACTTAGTTTATAATTATATTATAAACAGATTATTCATTAGAGGGTCAATGGTACTTAAGGTGCAAGATGTAATTATAAGGGTAAAGCTGACTTTTGACCTAGCTGTAATTACGAACAACTCGTGAATGATCGACTTGCATGTAATGATTATATATATGGACACAACTTTTCCTACAGTGCATAAAAGTGCAACTCTAGGTCTATAGTGAAGTGACCTATAATTAATGAATGAAAATTAATTAATTACAAAGTTTAATTAATTGATTTTGTATCATTGGAGCTTATAATTTGTAGGTCTATAAGGTCCCCTTGCTAGCTTTTAATAACACTAAAAGATCAATTTAGTTGAAAGAACATTTTTTGAAATGTTCAAATTAATATTTAATATATTAGATATATTAAATATATAAGAGAAAAATATATTTATTGTATTTAATACATTAAATATTAAAATAATTAATGTATATTAGATACATTTAATAAAATATATTTATAGAATTTAAATAAGATTCAAATAAATAAATATCGTAGGAGATTTGAATGAGATTCAAATAAATATAAGATATATTTTAATATATTAGATATTAAAATATAATATTTTAATTATGGCATAGATTTTCCCTTGGTCTCTATAAATAGGACCTTTGGGTTGAGCCATTAGACATAACACGTATCTCCTCAATAAAGAATTAGATAATTCTCTCTAGACCTTTTCCTCTCCAATCCCTTGTGGATTTTCTTTCAAGAGGCTACCACAAGCCTTGGTCATGTGTTCGAGTCATAGTTAGAAAGATTTTATGTAAGAGATAAAGATCTGCCAGAAATATCTCCATATTTACTCCAAGTAAGTTTGTTTAACCTTAATGTTTAGTTTAATTTTAAATAAAATCAAAGACGATCCAATGCTTTCGTTGCGGAGTGAAACGTTCGTTCCTTCAAGAATGACAATCTTGGGGAGATCCAAGGTGAACCTTGGAGCCCTAAATTTTCTCCAGGATGTGGACGAACACACTATCCAGAATAAAATCTTACACACTAGGAAAGACCGACCTACGGGGTTAGACGACAATCTTGGAGATAAGCTGAGCAGCAAATTAAGCGCCACGGAACCCTAAAATTCCTACGGAAAAATGGAGAAATCGACACTCTAGGAGACTGAAGTATCCTCATGAGGATAGACAACAATAATTAGAGAGAATTCGAGGCAGACCTCAAAATGTCACAAATGACTCCAAAATTTAATAGGTTACTCCCAAGTAAGGTTCCATGCAATTATTTCACACGCTCATAATCTCGAAACTAGGGAGTGAGGGTTAATGTTATGGGTGAAATTGGATTAACAAGAATGGGTTGGCTAAAAGGCTATAATAAAGTGCTAAACGAGGAAAGAAGCCCAATATGAAGTCAAAACAGACAGAAACTGATGTGGGACTGACCCATGAAGCGAGAGGACGAAGAAACGGGCTTGGGATGAAGCCCAAGCTCATGGTCGGCCTCGATCAACCACATGGAAAGGCCCTCATTTGGGCCTTGCCTTAGTCCCTCATGGCCCGTTTACCCACGGCCCAGCCCTGTTCGGTACTTTCATTCCCAATCGAAGACAAAAGCCTACAAAAATCCTAGGAAGGAAGGTATTTAAGCTCTCTCTTGAAGGGAGAGTAGGGTAAGTTCATTCCAGCCATCTAAACTCTCCTAGAACTCCTTAATTCTTTCTAAAGAACTCCATCTGACTTAAGCATCAGAGCCCTGTGTGGCCTACACCACACCGGTATCCTGATTTTTCTTGTCTTGCAGGCTTCGTTCTCCGCCCAAGAATAAAAATTCACTATCGTTGTCATGTGGAGGTCAAGTGAGATTTCTCCTGTCCAAAATTTCTATAAATTTTGAAAAATGAAATAGGATGATTTATCAAATATGTATGTTCTTAAAAAATGAGGAATGAGAATCAGAAACAAGAAACGAGAACGTTATCAAATGAGCCTTAAATGGCCGAAGGTTGATGTAACGCCCGAGGTTAGGAGGGGTACATGAATGAACCAAGACCACATCCGAATGAGAGGGATCCTGAGGCTATGCAAGACATGATTAAGAAATGCTTAAAAGAATTGATAGCTACTACCTATACCAACAAGGTGCACTTTCCTTTACGGTGGCCCAATCGTAGGAACACCAAAGTTAAGCGTGCTTGGCTTGGAGCAATTCTATGTTGGGTGACCTTCTAGGAATTTTCCTAGGATGCATGTGAGTGAGGACAAAGCATGCTGAAAGGATTCGTGTTGGTTTGTGGGGACAATCTTTACTCTCCTAAGCAGCTCAAGACAAGTAGGTAGCGTGGTCAGGCCGCGGGGGATGCAGGGGAATGTCGGGGCCGTTAGGTGCCTAATCCGGATTCCAAATCCTGGTTCGAATCCTGGGCCTGAGGCGTTACAGTTGACCATGGAAATAGAACAATGTGAAGAGGTTTCTTTTCTGCCATTTTTGTGAGCTTGAGGATGATGATGGGAGATAAAGCGCTTTCGGTATATATTGTTGGAAGCAAAGCAACGATGAAAGTACTTCCATGGAGGTTGCAAATGCAATTGTGTGAATATTGAAAGTTTGGAGTTTTATGAGATATAAAACTTAATTTTATATCTAATAAATCGATTAACTTTTCAAAATTTCAAATATATCAAAGACCTATTAAACACTAAATTGAAAGTTGAAAGACTATTAGACATTTTTAAAGTTCAAGGATATTTTAGATACAAAATTGAAAGCTTAGGGACCTATTAAATAATTTTCATAGTTAATGGACTAAACTTATAATTTAACTATAAAAATACATGTATGCTTACACAAAAAAAAAACACAAATCTAATGGTACTCAAGGACATAACCATTTTTTTGTACAATAATTAGAAAAAAAAATCCATACAATAGTTTGAGTGTGGTCAGTGGCAGATCCAAAAATTTATGTTAGGAGGCACAAATTCATATAAGATTAGATTACAAGTTTAGTCCTTGAACGTTTAGATTTGTGTCTATATGGTCCTAACTTTAAAAAGTATCTAATAGGTTCTTAACTTTCAATTTTGTGTTGAATAGATCTTTAAACTTTCAATTTTGTATCAAATACAGCTTAGGTATATTAAAAAAATTTAAAATTAAATCTTCTATTAGACATAAAATTTAATTTTGTGTCTAATAGGTCCTCAATCTATTTGACATTTTTTTTTAAAAATTTATCCATTGGTTAGATACAAAATTAAATCTTTAAGGTTCAATTTGAACACAAAATTAAAATTTATTTAATAGAACAATTAATTTTTTAAAAAATTGAATATCTAAGACCTATTGGACACAAAATTTGAAAATTCAAGGGTTACTTGTAATTTAACCTTCATATAAGTATAAATTTAAATGTATTGACATATAATATTTAGATTAAGTAATATTAATTTCAAAATTATAACAAACTCTTATAGAATGATCCATCTAAATATATAAGCAAATAATAATGAAATTTGAGATATTTATCAAGATTTTTTAAAATAGAATTTCTTCTTGCAATTAATTTTTTTAAAATAATTTACTCTATATATATATATATATATATATATATATATATATATATATATATATATATATATATATATATGAAAAATTAAAAATTAACTATATTCTAATCGTTTTCAAGGATATTAAAAATAAAAATAATATATAAAGATATATTTTAAAATTAAAACGAAATTAGAATGGCAAACCACGCTACCTAAGAATCGAACTCTGGACACCAAAGTGAACTTAGTTAAGTAGTAATTGACATATACCTTCGATTAAGAGGTTAGATATTTGAATTCTCCATCCCAGTCTCTTGAACTCAAGAAAAAAAAACTTTGGATAAAATATTTATATTTTAATTGTTATTGTACTCAAGAAAAAAAATGGTGGACAAAATATATTGTAAAATTAAAATGGCAGACAATGCAACCCAAGAATCGAACTATGGACAAAATACGGGAAGTAATAACTAAGGCCCCTCTGGGCCAATAAACCAGCTTATCATCTTTATAACTGGATCTAAACATACATATAAAAAACAGGGTGAGAGCCTAATTCAATAATGTCTCCAATCTTTTTTTTTTTCTTTTTTTTTTTTTCCAGTGACCATTTAAGTTGTCTTCTCTCCAGTCTCTTTTAGATAACATTTTTTTTTCCAGTGACCATTTAAGTTGTCCTCTCTCTTTTATGAGAGCCAACTTGATACATCACATCAATTAAAATGTTATCATATTGCCACATCTATCCCTTCAATATTTTAATAATTACAAGGTAAATTACAAGTTTAGATCATGAATTCTTAGGCTTCGTTTAATTTGCAGGTTTGAAAAGTTTGTTAAGTCTGGATTTATTGAACATGTGGTTGTTAAGTATGTGTTTAGATGATACAAAAAATAGATTTGTTAAGTTTGAGTTTATTAAACCAGTGTTTGGATTGTGTTAAGTCTGAATTTGCTAAATATATATTTGAATTATAATTTGTTAAACATAAATTTATTAAAAGTGTATTTGGTTGGTAAATTTGAAATTTGTAATATATAATAGATAATTTATATATTAATTATTTAATTAAAGTAATAAAAATTATATATATTAAATTATATTTAAAATGTAACTTTTATTATAAAATTAGAGAGTATTATTTTAATAACAAATAAAATATTTTTAATACATTTGTCCACTTAATTTTCTTCCAATAATTATTAATAGAATAAACATTTGATTGTTCATGAAAATATTTTTGGACTATTTACAAAGCTTGAACAAATATAAACAAATTCTTTTATGCAAATATATCTAACATAAAATTAACCATGAAGAAAATGTTATCGATTGTTTATTTAATTATTTATAACTTGCTATGCTAATTGCTAACTAAATTTATTTACGACTTATTGTCGAAATTACCATTGAACTTAACTTTCTATATTTAACTAATACATAAGGTTATAAAGTTAAAATATTTTAAATAATATTATTTTAAAAGCTATTAACTTCAAGAAAAACTAACTAAAATAGTTTAATTACTTAATTTTACAAATATTATGTGTTTATTTGACTATGATAACATGACTTTTACATTTTAACAAGAAAAGGAGTTTGGAAAAATTGTGGATTTAGAGAAATGGACGTTTTTAAAAAAAATGGAAATGGACGTATTAAATCTAGTTTTATATAACGTGTGTGATTTGGAATTTATAATAAAATAATTTTTATTATAATTTACATGATAATAAAAATTTTCTTACAAATTACTAACTATTACTTTACAAATGATTAACTTAGTTTTAATACTATGGTTAATATGAACCCGTTTTGAATAATTATTTTGTCAAACAAATATTTAGTTAGTTTTGTAATTATTTTTTTCTAATATTTGTCAATGTGGGAACAAAATACAAAGAAATTCCTCCTTATAAATTTATCATTATAATTTCTCTAAAACAAGAAGTTTATAACAAAGCCGACATATCAATTTATGAATTAATTATTACTATTTGAAAATTTAACTAAATTTATTTACTTATTTATTATAAAATTAACATTAATTAATTATTTTTATTTAACTAAAATATTTTATTAAAAACTTAATGCATTTTAGAAGAGTAACTAAAGACAAAATATGTACTATAACAAACTTGAAGAGTATGAATGAAGTATTGTATCAAACCTAGTGAGTAAGATAAAGTAATGTAGCAAACTTGGGATAGAAAACTATATACTATAGCAAACTTGGGTTTACAAGACAAGAAACCAAACACTCCCTTAGATCTTTATCAAACAATTTTTTGAATTTAAAAAGTTTTGTTAATAGGTCTCCAAACTTTGAATTTTGTGTTTAATAGATTACTGAAATTTAAAAAATGTCTAATAAGTCCTTAAATATTCAATTTGCTATCTAATAAGTTTTTGAACTTTTAATTTTATGTCTAATAAGTCATTAACTTATTCAACATTTTTTTTAATTCACAAATCTATTGGACAAAAAATTAAATGTTCAATGTCCTATCAGACACAAAACTGAAGGTCTAGGAACTTATTTGAGATTTTTAAAGTTTCAGGATCAATTAGACATAAAATTGAAAGTTTAGGAACCTATTAGACATAAACATAAAAGTTCAAAGACTAAACTTATAATTTAATCCAATAATATAAAACAAATTTTATTTATTGAAAAAGAGTTCACTTTTACTCCAACCCTTTTTTTTTTTTTAAAAAAGTACAACAAATATAGTCGGAGTGGGAGATTTGAGCTTCCAATCTTAAATGATGAAATATATACTTGAATCACGATTCTAATTCTCATCTTAATTTGGAGACTTCTCCCTCATAAATCGTACAAACCCACGAAAGTAATGTTCCCATTGAAGCTTCTCATCGGTAATAATGGCCGCAGCCTCTCTCGCATTGCTCTTCAACTGCCCACCATCCTCCGACGACTGCATAGCTTCTCTTAGAGCCTCAGCAATGTCCTCTCTACTAAACCACCCATTAGCTCCGTTTCTTCTAATCTCAATCGCCATCCCTTTCTCCACCAAAAGTCTTGCGATCAACGGCTGATCAGCGACGAATGGCAACACAACCAAACAAAGTCCTGCTTGTAGAGACTCAATAGTAGAGCCCCATCCGCTATGAACTAAAGATACTCCCGTTGCTGGGTGTCCCAAAATCTCCAGCTGCGACATCCACTCCATACTTACTATCCCCCTTCCAGAGGTTCTTTCTCCAAACCCAAACGGCAACTGTTAAATTAAAATACTTATATTGAGTTTGATTTTTTTATAACAACTGCTCCATTGGATATCCATTTGGTTTTTGAAAATTAAACCTATAAATACTGCATTGGTTTTCTTGTTTTGTTATCTATTTTTTACATATATTTTCAAAAAACCAAGTAGTTTTCAAAAACTTGTTTTCGTTTTTGGATTTTGGCTAAGAATTCAAATGTTTTCTGAAGAAACATAAAAACTCATGGTAGAGAAATGATGAGAAAACAAGCACAATTTTAAAAAACAAAATGATTATCAAACGGGACCTAATAATTTAAAGTGTGTTTAGTGTAGTTTATTGAGTGATTTTAGGTGATCTATTTTTAAAAAATAATAATAATAAATGAAAAGTGTTTACAAAAATTGATTAATTTAAAAACATTTTTTGAAGAAAGACCTCATAGATGTATTATCAAAAAGTAACTTTGATTAATCGAAAATCCAATTTATATTTAATAGAATCACTTTTGAATATAGTGAAACCAAACAAATTTGTTATTAATCTACTTTTGAAAAAAAATGTGAGATATATCATAATATTTTTATTGAAAATACTTTTTCAAAAGTGTTTAAACTATAAAGTATTCCAAAGAGACCCTTAACCTGATAGACTTATGGACTTAAAAATAACACAAGACCTAACATATGGTTATTAACAGTAATTGGGTAAAGATATGACAATACTTGCTCTAATATCATGTTAAATCATCACTAAACACAAAACCATATTAACAGTAATTAAAACCTTAAACTTTTAATTTTGTATCCAATAAGTCCCTGAATTTTCAATTTTGTGTCTAATAGTACTTTAACCTATTTGTCATTATTTAAAATTGACGAACTTACTAGACATAAAACTGAAAGTTTTAGGATCTCATTAGACATAAAATTCAATTTTATATCTAATAATTTTTCAAAAAATTTCGAATATGATACAGACTTATTAGAAATAAAATTGAAAATTCAGAGACTTATTAGATATTTTAAATGTTTAAGGACTTATTAATACAAAATTAAAAATGTAAAGATTTATTACACACTTTAAAATTTAGGAATCACAACTAAAAGTCAGAATTAAAAAAGTTTCTGATAAAGTTTCTAATAATAATTGGTAGTAGAGATGTCCACGGGGCAGGGCGGGGCCGGGGAATGAATTTCCCGTCCCCGTCCCCGCCCCCCATTTCATTCCCCGTCCCCGCGAAATTTCCTGTTTAATTTTGCTGTGATCGGGGCGGGGATTCCCAGCGGGGAATTCGAGGGGATCGGGTTCCCCGCGGGGAATTTTTCTCCGTTCTTTTTTTTTTTTTAATTTATTCTCAACCATAATAAAAATTATTTCTAAATGAATAATTTTCAATATAATTCTATTTAAAATAAATGTTATAAACTTTCATAATAAAAACAATAATATACCATAAGTAAAAATACTATAATATCGAAACAACTTAATTTTTAAAAATTCAAATTTCAATATTACAACATAAACTTTAATTTTTTTTTTTTTATAACGAAATAGTCTTAAACTAATTCCTACTATAGTTTTTTTTAAAAAAAAAAATTCTATTTATAGGTAATAATATATATATATATATATTATTAATCGGGGAATCGGGGCGGGGAATATATTCCTCGTCCCCGTCCCTCTTTAGCCAACGAAAAAAAAACTTCCCCGCTCCCTCCCCATTTCCTGTGTAATTGGGGATTCCCCGCCCCGTTCGGGGCTGGTCCCCGCGGGGCCCCGGTCCCGCGGGTTAAATGGACATCCCTAATTGGTAGAACTTCAAATTCACATCCTTACCAATGGCGCATCGTCTTCTTCGGTGGCCCAGTTGGGTTTCCTCAGCGCCCACAAAAATGGCAGCTCCGAGAGCTCAAGCCCATGAGCAATCTCATGAACTTGCTCTCTCGTCAAATTATACTCGCTTCCAAACGCAACGTACACAACCGATCCATCCCTCTGTTCGTCAAGCCATTTGATGACCTCGTGATCGGATTTCGGCGGCTTTTCTGGAGGAAGAAACCCGACGGAAATCACCACCGGTGGAATCAATCTCTCGAACAACTTCAAATATTCCCCTTCAAATTCCTCACAGCTCCGAATCGCCACCGCCTGACACGACACAAACAGCCGCCGAAGCCTCTCGTAGTCGCTAATTCCAGAGGCGTTCGTTTCAAACAGAGCAGAGTACATAATCGTCGCCTCGTGGAGATTAAAAGCCACGGTGGTCGGAAAATCGACCCACTCCGGCGGCGCCGTCATGGTCGCCGGAGAAATTCGGCCCATGATTTCAGAGTCCTTCGATAGCAAATCCGGAGGTCCGAGATAAAGAAAACAGACTGTCGAGAAAATAGAGAAAAAAACGACCGGAATTTGAAATTCCTCATAAATCTCGCCGGCCCAATAAGCGTGAAAATCGACGATGACCCAGTCCGGCAACTTTCCGGCGACGAATTTCTTGAAGGGTTGCCGGAGGAGGTCTACTGCGCGTTTTAAGTACTGAATTTTGTCGGTCGGAATGTCGGAGGTGGCCTCTGCGGATTCCGGCAAGAGATCGTCGGATTTGGGCAGAGGAATGGCGATTAAATCAATGAAAGGAGATAGTTCGGGTGGGATTTTTGGGAGTCTTTGAATGTTTTTTGGGGTGGAGACGAAAGAGACATGAATTTTTGATTTGGCTAAGGCTATGGAGAGGTGAAGAAATGGGATGAGATGGCCGAAGGCCGACCATGGGAACATCACTACGTGGAGATTTTTCTCCATGGATTTTGCAGAGTGATTTCAGAGCCTGAAGTTTTGAAGGAGATGAGATGAATAGCAAGAAAGAAGATGAAACACATATGAGCGTTTTAAAGTGGATTAACACAAGGTATCCAGGAAGATGAATTGAATTGTGGGTAGGCAAGAGTATTATTAATTGATAAGATAGTCGGGTGAGATGTCTGACCTGCAACAAGAAGCAACAAGAAAACTCACACTAGTGTGTAGTGCTGGGTCCAACACTATTTAAGTCATTACTTGACATGACAATAGACATATATAAAATGGCATAATTTGGGTACAACGCTCTAGTGTGGTGCTGCCCACCTTACAACCACATGATTTAAAAAAAAAAAAAAAAAAAAAAACCTAAAATTGGTTTTTAGGCTGCACTCAAGTTTTTCCTATATAAAATTGCTTTTGGAATCACCTAAAAAATCTCACTTATATATCTATGATCATTCTCTTCTCTAAACAATATGGAACTTTGTTTGCACTCCTAACACTATCCAACTCAAGCCTTAGGGATGAAAAATGTATTTTTTTTTTCCTTTAATATTTACCTGAGTTTCTAAGTAAAGAAAGTGTTAAATAGGGATGGCAACGGGACGGGACAAGGTTGGGGATGCACTCCCCATCCCTGTCCTCGTGGAGATTTTCATCCTTGTCTCTGCTCCATTCCCAATTTTAGGGAATCGGGATTGGGGTCGGGGTCAGAGAATCTCTGATCGAGGATCAAGTCCCTCAAGAGAAAAATCTCCATTTTTAATTATTTTTATTAAAAATCAATAATTATATTAAAATCTTATAAAAGTTAAGTATTATTATTTTTTTATTTATTTCAATCATTGTATTCGAAAAATATTTAATATAAAAACTTATTACATTATGAAATTAAAAACAGTACACATACTTAAAAAAAACAGTATACACAATACTGTATTAAGGATTTTAAAATATACATACATACAATGGCGGATCCAAGATTTTATGTGAGGGGGCACAAATTTATATAGATGCAATTTTTGATACGCTGATGTAATATTCAAATTATGTAATATCGATTACTAAATTATAATAAACCATTGTGTATTGTCTCTATGGGTTTGCGACACGTAGCGGCCGACTTAGTTTTCAAGAGGAGGAAAATGGAGTCGCCACCAAGGAAGTTTGCTTAATATTTATTTTTAGTTTAATTTTAAATAAAATCAAAGATGATTCAATGCTTCCGCTGTGGAGTGAAACGTTCATTCCCTTCAATTGGTATTAGAGAGGTCTTTGAGTTTTTATTTAGAATTAAAGTTTTACATGGTGGGTATTTAAATTTTATATATGTGATATATGTGGTGGTTTGAAAATTGATTGTTTAGGCTATTTGACATTAGATTTATTACTTTGATTTGATTATTGTAAAACCCATAAGGGTTAGGATTTCATGTATATATAAAATAAAACAACTACTATGCAATAGAAAAAAAAAGAGAGAAGTCCGCAACAAAATGAATTAGAATGCTAAGTTACTATTAAATAAGAACTAACCATATCATCTTATGAACTTAATGCTTAAGAAAATCTGCTCTTAGAGATTTTGATTTCAGTTTGGGTTAGGAATCAAATATAGATAAAAATAGAGGTATGAAATGTAGCACCCAACATACAACTAGAATCTGTCTTTCTCTGGCTTGTTTTCCATTACCACTTTACAAATTGTAGTAGATACTAATTGATCAAGTCTACAAAAACATGAACCAGATTCAATTAGTTAGGCCTCATTTGATAACCATTTGCTTTTTAGTTTTTGATTTTTAAAAATTAAGCTTGTTTTATCATGATTTCTCTATAATAGTTTTCATCTTTCTTAAAGTAAATACATTTGAGTTCTTAGTCATATTCCAAAAACAAAAACAAGTTATTGAAAACTACTTTTTTTAGTTTTCAAAACTTGGCTTGGTTTTTGAAAATATATATATGTAAGAATAGATAACAAAACAAGGAAACACGTAGGTGAAAGTAGTATTTATAGGTTTAATTTTAAAAAATCAAAAACCAAAAATCAATTGGTTATTAAATGGACCTTAGCAATCAACCATTAATATATCATAAAGTCATACAAAAGTCTTCCTGTTAAAGAAAAATCTTGGAAATCCTCCAATATATCATTTTGATGGTGTTCCAACTCTTTCAAACTTAATCATTACTTTGAACTTTCTTCGATTACTTCAAAGAGTCTCTCGAATGAAATTAATTTAATCCACTAAAAAATTAGGTCCGAAGACAATCCCTCTAAACTCATAATCTCCTTGGAATGCAAGTATGCTATGAACTTAGGATTTGATCTCCAATGTCATTTTTCCATCACAAGCTTCCGCCAAACTTCATCTCAACAATGGACTCATTTTTCTCTTGCCACAAAAACTATATGGAACATGAGGTACTCTTATCTCCATCCAACAATTTCACCTTACACTTCACCTTGAAAGAAAAATTCTCTGTAATTTTCTTCAAAAACATTCTATCAAGTTTAACTTCTTAGTTGTTAATATTATTCAAAGTTGCTTCTTTTTAAAAAGTGATAATACCAAGTTTCATCCATCAAGCTAGCATCTTAATATTCCTCAAAGCTACTTTAAAAATTAATAGTACCAAGTCTCCTTATTCTCCCCCCGCCCCATCTGATAAGGAACGAGAACAATTTAAAAAAAAAAGGAAGAGAGTATACATGGATATGAGACATCGACCCACTTAAGATAAATGACAATAAAGTAGTTTGCTTTGTAAAAGGCAATAAAGTAGAGCTAAATTTGATTCTAGAATGCTTCCCTTTAGTAGAAGGCAGCAAAATAGTTCGTTTTGTGCCCACTAATGTAGCTACTTATTCTAATATGTTTATTTTTGTTTGACTACTGGGGAACAATCAGACACTCTAACACATGGATTCCATAGGCAGTTTAATATTTTATTCAATAAGATATTTTTTTCTCCAAGATGCAGGGGTTACACTAATTTTTGGATCTGAAGCTTTTGATGAACAAAAAATATCAAGTTTTACTCTCTGAGGTAATTGCTAGACCATTAAACATAAATATATTATCATTATTATGTTTTTAGTTCTCATTTTTCATTTGGCCGATTGGATTTTAATTTATTTTTCTTCCTAATTCTTGCAAAAGTTGGTTAATGATTTTTACTAAAATGATGATTGTGGGTCCCAAGGGTTCTCATCTTATTATTTGTTTTTAGTTTAAGTTATTTTGTTATGGTTGGTTTGCCTTTCTTTAGCTTCTCATATAGTTGCTTCTTTATTTCTTAAAGGTTGTACAAGGTGTTACAAAAAGTAAATTATGGGCCTTTCAATGGAGGTTTTTAAAAACAGTTCTTACTTGTCAATTGGAAGCGCTAACCTCTTTCAAGTGTTTGTTGGAATGGATTTATTTTAGTAGAATTAAGTTCTTTTGCTAAAGAAAAGATCTTGAATAGTTTAGGCCCCGTTTGATAACCATTTGATTTTTGGTTTTTGGTTTTTGAAAATTAAGCTTGTTTTCTCCCAATTTTTCTACAATTTTTTTCATCTCCCTCAAGGAAGTATTTGAATTCTTAGCTAAATTCTAAAAACAAAAACAAGTTTTTGAAAACTAATATTTTTAGTTTTCAAAACATGGCTTAATTTTTGAAAACACAGGCAAAAAGTACATGACAAAATAAGTAAAACCATAGGTGGGAGTAGTATTTATAGGCTTAATTTTTAAAAACTAAAAACCAAAAACCAAATGGTTATCAAACGGGGCCTTAATTTCTTCATTGATGTAGTTTTTCTTAAGATTAAGATTGTTCAAATTGTTCGTAGACAATCGAGTAATGTTTTCTCTGGGGTCTTGAGATGGAGCTTCTTCCTTATCAAGTAATGCTTTCATTGGGGACAAATTTTCTCTTCAAGTGTTTGATTTAATGGATTTAGTTTAGTATACTTAAGTTCTTTTTCTAAAGATAATATCTTGAATATTTTTAGTTTTTTGACTGATGTAGTTGTTCACGTTGTAAGCAGACAATCAAGTAATGCTTTCTTTGGAGTCTTGTGGTGGAGCTTATTTCTTATCAAGATGGATAAATTTTTTTATTTATTTGTCACCTTGGAGTTGTTATGATGTTTGTTTAGGCGTGTTTGGGTTGGTATTTTTTTATGTAAAAGATTTTTTTTAATACGACTTTCTTGTATCTTTTCGTTATGTGATGGTTGGTTGGTTGTTTGAGTTTCTAAAAGTAGGTCTGAAAGTTCTTAATCTTTGTATCGTGGGCTCTGTTAGTTCTTTCTGAATTGCTAAATAAATTTTAAAGCATTTTGTGAGTGTTGTTTATAATTACGATCCCAAAGTAAATCTAAAAGTTTTGGATCTCGCTTTTGAGTTTTTTGAGTTATCTTGTATGTTCTATAAATTTTTGGATAGATTTTAGAGCGTTATGATTCTCTATGTTATTTTTTTGAGATATGATTATGATATTTCTCTTTAATTCTTATCTTAGATATATTAAGAGTATTTTTATTGTTGATATTTCTTTTGCTTTCTCAGTATTATTAAGTTAACTTTTCATCTAAGAATTGGACCAGCTTCATCATTGGTGTTCAAATGTCATGGCTCTTGGAGAGTTGGAGTAGAGTTTGTGCCCTTGAGACAATCTACCTTCCATAGCAGAGTGGGTATAATAAATGTTTTTTTCAACCACAATATTTGTGTGCATATTGAATGAAGTAACAATTTTGCTTGAGAATGACAGAGGTAGATCTATTGAATTGCATGAAGGGTGAACAACTTCTAGCACACATGAAGGTTAGGCCACCTGCTTTGCTTTTGTGAGTTCCTTTGAGTGGATGGAGATAATTTACTCATATGTGTTTGATTTGCTTGTGGTTCTAACCAATCCAATTTGTTTGTATTTTATACTTCTTTGTTTATCATCAAATTCTCTATAGTTGTTTTAAGGGTAGTTTCACAATAGTTTTGTTTTTTGTTTTATGTTTTTAAAAAGTTAACTTATCTACTTTAAAGTTTCTTTGTTTGTTATGATCTTTTCTTAAAACACTTTTGATTACTTTTGTTCTTTAGACTTAACTAGATTTATGCAACCATAACAGTTGTGCTCATAGCTCGGCGAACTTGATCCTATTTTTCTCAGCCCTCTATATAGTGCTTCTTCTTCATCTAACCTTCGACAGCCTTTAGATAGATAGAAAAATGAATTATTACACCAACATAGCACACAAAATACTTCTTTATCTTTTATCTCGTTTTCCTAACTGCCAAACTAGGATCTTGTTGAAGGCAATCACTGGAACGTAGGTTTCTTGATCCTAATTGTTGAGAAACTTAAAGCTTAAATTAAAACCTTGTCTTGTCCTCTTTTGGGCTATTGTCATCATTTGTCCCTTCTTAAGTCTCTATTCTTTTGCATTTTTAAGAGGTTTTTTTCTTTTAAATTTTATTTTAATGACTAATTTTGACGAAATAATGTAATAGTATATCTTATTCTATTTTGAATCTAAACCTCAATTGAAAAAGTTTGTTACTCGTATATTTTTGGAAGCTTTCATTTAATTATTGTTATTCTTTAGAATGTTGAACTATTGGTTTACTTTTTATTGACTTCATTTATATATGAATAGAATGCGGTGGTAAATGAAATTTTAGGCAACATGATGGATAGGAGTATCTCACTGATGGGATATTGCCGATCATGAAATCAAAGGTATGCCATAGAAAACCTTTCTTATGGTTCAGTATTGGAAAATTACAAGGGTCCAATATTGGGGACCTTCCTAGCTTGGGCCAAAATGATAATGGTTTTTTTCTGCCAAATTGCTTGAGTTTCTTCAATACTCGATTGTTTTCTGCTATTACTAACAAAAGAAGGGTTTTTTTTATAGTCATTTTTTGACAATACTAGGCAAGAAGGAGCTAGTGAGGCACTTTGGAAAGCAGGGCAATTATAAACAATTTTCCAACCTCCTTTTTTTATTTTTTTATGTTTTGTAATTTTTCTTCTTCGTAATAGGTTATAATGTGTTTTAGATGTATAATTGCATCTTTTACACTTTCAATCATAGGTAACCAACTTTCCATCCTCATCCATTTCTTTCACTATCGTCCAATTTTCTCACAAGAAGTCAAAGTTTAAGCCATTTTAAAGACGTTACAATACCAAGAAATGGTGGAATTTGAAATTGACCTATGGGTAATGTCAACGCTAGAGGTTGGAAGAGAATAAGAAGAGGATAGAAGAGCTTAGCTTAATTTGAGCAAAGTTGTCTATGTTCTAAAATTTTGTTTTCTTCTTATTCCCTAGAGGTTGCTGATGCACTAGAATCTTTCAGCAGTAAGTTCTCTCGAGTAGGTCTTTGTTGTTCAAAACACTTTATGTTCCAAATATTTTCCCATGATAATAGCTTTAAAGTTTTATTTTTCTCCTTCCCTCTGAATTTTTGTAGATGAAACTACAATCAAATGACTTGTCTATTCTCAGTGCGAGAAGTTCCAACTATTTTGTGGATAAGACCCCCTTCAAATTATAAAGAGGTAAGCATTGAGAGCTTTCCTTCCCCACTTTTTACTGTAGATTGTAATTTGAAATTTTTTTAATTGACACCGTAGTTTGATTAGAAATGTTAAGGTAGAAAGCAATGCTTCTATTCCTAAAAAATAGCAAATTTTTTTATGTCAGCTCGTTAAAGAAAAGTGTCAGCTCAATCTTTCATTAGTTTCTGATTTAAACATTTACATTGATTATGTAGAGTAGTCTTTTTCTTCTCAGTCGACTATTACGGTGTTGATTTATCCTACTATCTTATTAGCATTTGCAGGTAGTCGTTGAACCACTTCTAGTTGTTAGAAGGTATGCCCAAAATTCAGTCTCAAATTTTGAACCAAGAAAGTGATTTCTTCCTTTAAGATCCTATTTCAGTCCCTCTTCTTAATACTGTACTGTTATTATTTTTATTCTTCTGCTTGATTTTATGCTTAACACTTTGTTCCTAAAGTCTTGGTGTACAGAGCTAAATAGTTTCTAGATATTTTTTGAGTTTATATTCTATTTCTCAAAGCTATTTTAGTTCAAGAAATCTAAAGAGGTTTGTTGAGGTGGTCAGAGCATGGCTTAGGGCTAAGGTAAGTTAAGTGGTCTTATTGCCTCTATTGATTATAATGTATTTGATTATCTACAAATGACATTCAAAATTATTAAGAAACCACTTTCTTAATAATTATTGTTATACATAATTACTTTCATTTAGATGTGTTTAATTGTGATTGACTAACTACGGCAATTTCTAAAGCTGCACATTTCTTTAACAAACATCTCTCTCCTTATTTATAAATATCACTTACTAGTTTCCTTTGCATATCTTTAGTCGATTGCTTGTACATTCAATGCTCACATGGTCTTATTTGGTACATTTGCATAACCTTTGTATGACAGAATTTTAGTCAAGAAAATCTTCTTGGATAGTGAGGATAGGGACTTGTCTTTTTGGTATATAAGTCATTCTCTAGAATAATTTATGCATGATAATTTGTTCTTGCTACATATGCATCACATGTGGATAGAGTTTACATTTATATAACATATATAAATGAATGATAATGTAGTTTCAAGTTAAATGCATAAAATGATTTGAATATAATTGATGGATAAAGGCGATCTAAGTTTCAAAACTTGTATTTCTGGCATTTAAGTTTCATTTACTGAATATATCTATCAAAACTTCTGAAATTGTTGATTATCATATATTTTGGGATTTCTACAAAAACAATCTTAATGGTATTGTTGAGGTAGATATGATGATAAATTATGTTTCTTTTGCAACAGTCAAGAATAAAAGACTTGTCATACAGAGAGCTTGATGAGAAGACTAAACGATGTAACCTGAAGAAATTAAATAGGTTTTTTTTTTTTTTTTTTTTTTTTTTTTTTTTTTTCTGATAACTATATGTAATTTGAAGACAATGGCTATCTCACTAAAAAAAATAGTGGTTATTTATGTTTATGGAGCGTAGTGATTGAAGAATCACATTAATGTGTCCAACAAACTCTTCAACAATTAATGTTAATTGTTTCTTGTATGGATTCAATTGCTTAAATTTTAAATTTTTAGTTTCATTGTGTGTAATTAAATTAGTACATAAGTTCAAGTTATTTTAACAATCTTATTTGATACGGTTTGAGATAGCTATTTAAATTGTTACATACTACTTGAAAATAGCACAAATGTAAACAAAAAATAAAATATAAAAAAACGCTATCAAAAGTCATACTATTCATAACATTGGCTAGCATAATGTGGCTAAAAATGCTATGATATGTTTTCTATAGCCTTTTTTTAGTGCTATAAAACAAGCTATTAAAGATCAACCATAGCATTTTTTACTAATGCTATCAAAAGTTTTCATAACATTAAAATGATGCAATCGAAAATGGATTTTTTTATAGTCTTTTCTATAGCGTGGAAAAAGTGCTATGAAAAGTCAGGGATTTTCAATAACATCGGCTACGACAGTGTGCCTAAAAATGCTATGATATGTCTTTTATAACATTTTTTCACAGCTATAAAAAACGTTATGAAAGAGTAATCATAGCGTGTTTTCCAACGCTATGAAAAATTTCCATAGCATTAACATTACGCAATCGAAAATATAATTTCTATAGCGTTTTTTATAGAGTCGAAAAAATGCTATGAAAAGTCAGAGACTTTCAATAACATCGGCTATAACAACGTTTCCAAAAATGCTATCGAAAGTCTACGATAGCGTTTTTCTAATGCTATCGTATGTGATGTTTCTTGTAGTGACAACTTAGAATTTATTCGCACAATGCCCGATATACTAAAACTTTAAAACACAATATTAGCAAACAAAGAATATCTAAACATGCTTTTATTTTATACGACAAAAAAAATTTAGACTAAACAAAAAAAAAAAATTATCTTTAAGAAGCATGCTAAGGAACAGAATTGAGTAAATGATGGAAAAATAAAAACAATGAATGAAAAATAGAATATTCACCAAAGATTACCGTTGTATAATGGGTGTATTACCGGAGAGAAGAAATTGCCGCAAGCTACTTTGGGAGAGATTAATCGGTTGAGTGGAGAGAGTAAAGAAGAAGATTTTCTCTTTTTACTTCAAAAATAAAATAAAATAAAAAGAATGTATGTTGGGTCAAAAATTGTGAGTGAGAGAGGGGAAGATTTTGTGGGGAGAGAGAGAATATGTGGGGGAGATTTGATAGAGAACTTTTGTGGGGGAGTGAGAATATGTAAGAGAAATTTGAGAGAGATATTTTGTGTTGGAGAAAAAAAACGTGTAGATGGCTTGATGAGAGAGAGAAATATGTGGGTGGTTGAGGGAAGATGTGTGAGAGAGAGAAATTGTGTCCCAAAAGAGATGGTTTCCTCTCTTTTTATAGCCCAAACCCCAATTTCAATTAAAGAAAATAATAAAATAAAACAAAATATTATCAAATAAGACCCAAATAAATGATTGAGTTAATCCTTCCAAAAATTTCAAAATTTGATTTGTCTATTAATGAAATCTCATTCCTAAATAAAAGAATATATTTGGCTTAATTAAAACACCAAATTTTCAAATATTTGATTTGGCAAATTAATTAGTCAATAAGATATTTGTTCTAATTAATTTTACCAAAATTTTACTGTAACGACCCCAATTCCTACGACTCTTTAAAGCTGAAGCACGACCTAGTTACCTCGCTCATGCCCGAAATTTCGGCAGCATGACGGCGTAACTACAAGAAACCAAAATTTTACAAAGACCTGGAAAGTGATATAAACACTTCTATGTTTCAGATCACAAACTTAGCATCCACCAAACTACGATAAATGATGCTGAGCTCAATTAACAGACAACCAAATCTAAAAGCTTCTAACTAGACACACGAAGCTAAAGAATATTTAAACTTTACAGACCGACAAACAACAGGGAACAAAGAAACAAAACTAAAGGCTAAACATAGGAAAGAAATTTGGTGGAGCCTCCATAGTCTCGTCAAGTCGTCGCCTGCGTCATCCACCTCCGAGAATGTGCACAATCTGCAAAACAAACAAAGTAGCAAGGATGAGTATAAACATACTCAGTAAGTAGCCCACTTAAGGGACCAATGTTTAAAGAAACCATACCAAGAAGAAAACTGCTCTTACTCACACTCGTGCTTAGATTTCAAGTACTTCCTTTTGTTATCCTAAGAGTCCATTTATCCTTCCTCTTACATTCACTACTACTTGACCCTAACTTCGTGTCATACCTGCGAGTCCTGTAACTTAGAACCCAAACCTGTGAAGGTCTATAACCCTCACGCTCATCTCAATAGATAAATCACCCCTAGGCTAGCACACAGGCGCTAGGGAACGCATTCCCTACGCTCAACATAATGGGGAATCACCCCTAAGCTAGCACACAGGCGCTAGGGAACGCATTCCCTACGCTCAACATAATGGGGAATCATCTCTCAGCTAGCACACGGCAATAAGGAACGCATTCCTTATACTCATCACATCATGATAGCCACACAGGCAACCAGGGAACACATCCCCTCAGCTAGCATACATGCAATAGGGAAACGCATCCCCTATGCTCAACACAGTGGGGAATCACCCCTAAGCTAGCTCACAGGCACTAGGGAAACGCATCCCCTATGCTCATCACATCACATACGTTCTAGGCTTACAAACTCGCACGAAAGAACAGAATTAGGGTAGGTAGCACCAATCTAACGGGCCTTTGAAATTCCACAACAGTTTTGGAACCTTTCGGGTCAATCCACCTTAACACATTCATCCATCATGCACAGATCACACACACGAGCTGGCCCAAAGGTTTCAAACACTTTTAATGGGGAACCACCCCCTAATTCACATAAACAAGGAGGAAAAGCAACCCTCAAGCCTTTCCAACTTCTATATCGTCTTACGCCTCATACATATCTATAGGCGAGACAAAAATCCTAACGGACCAATCCGAAAGGCTACCTTCTTCTTAGGCCAGCACCATGGAAATCCATTTCTCTTCCTTTTAGGAAATCATTAGTAGCATATGACCCAGGCCCACAACTGAATAAACAACCTCAATCGCCTTATGGTGACCTTCCACCATAGACCGCAAACACGAATCTCAAATAAGAACTTACCCTAATTCAATGGTACTTCTAAACAAGAAACACATGCAGCCATAGCCCATACATACGTCGTTGACATAAAGTCCTTCATTCATTTAGTCCAAAATTAAATCCCCTAACCATGCTAGCACTCATAACAACCAACATCCTTCCGTTCACATTCGAACATATCAGATTAAGGTGCTCTACTTCAGTCCCTAACCAAGCCCAAACCCGAAAACATTAAACTTGGCCAACCATTCAATCTAAAGTTCAAATATTCTACATTCCACAACTAACCAACATCTTAGAAAGCCCAAATGCTTACAAATATTTAATTTAACACAGTTGTCCATACAAATGCTTATAAGGAAATACTATAGTCGAATTCATTCATAACCTCAGGCACATTTTCATTCATTTATTTGTAACTTTGAATCCCTTAACGAGAATCGCAACAAATTCAAACAACCTTAAGCCCAACACGATAATTCTCATTTTAATTTAACCAACCACGACATCTTCCACATACTTATATTTAGGCAAGCATGATTGTTCACAATTTTCCACAAACATGTTCAAACTCATCCAAATTTAACTTTGGGGAAATTCTTAAAGTATTGCATAAGCTAACATAATAAAGTCGTAACTTTAAGCCCCAATTATCATTATAATCACAACTTATGCCATTTTAACTCAAAGCTACCTTCGAACGTTTCCCTTAACCATTACATGCTTCCTAACACGGTTTCCAAACATATTTTCACAATTTACAAATTATCAAACATGAATCCAAA
The DNA here is from genome assembly GCA_033996785.1 of Trichosanthes truncata. Taxonomy (NCBI): domain Eukaryota; kingdom Viridiplantae; phylum Streptophyta; class Magnoliopsida; order Cucurbitales; family Cucurbitaceae; genus Trichosanthes; species Trichosanthes truncata. The sequence goes on from JAWPNB010000004.1 coordinate 8,720,762, forward strand.
ACATTTAGGAATTTAAAGGGGCTTAAAATCCAAATAACTACTTACCTCGAATAGAATAATTAATATTATTCTAGCAGTGAGAATCTCCTCCAAACTCTGGTCTCCTGCTTAACCTTCAATAATCCAATAAAAATAAGGATTATAAAACTTGGTCCAAGATTCTTGAAATTTCATAAATGAGCTCCATAGAGTCCAATTTTGGTTAATCTTAACTGAGTCAGTCCTTTAATTTAATTTATGTGAGTCTTAGCTCCATAGCCTCGTTCAATGGTCCAGTAGTCTCAAAAAGTCCAATAATTTAGTCAAATGGTCCAAAAGTAATTTTAATTGCAAATCAGTCCCTTTTTTATTTCCTTAGACCATATTAATTTAGCACAATATCTCACCCAATAAAATTGACTGTGCGGAACCTTCAACCTTGCTGGAAATTTATATATTGGTCTCCAATTTCGTAGTTTGATTCTCAAATCAATATCCTGAAAATTAAATCCATTGATTAACGATCGATCCCATTTAAAGTCCTTAATTAAAAACAATTGAGTAACGAAATTACCCAAGTCAGAACACGATCGTAACCGGGATCGTTCGAGCTCGAAAATTGGAATCGGAGACGGCGGCGTTTGGAGGTCCGGCGACGGCGCGTGGCAGTGCGTGACTGTTCGTTTTGAGCAGATCTGGTTCCGGCGAGTCAGATCTGGACGAATTTCGACGAATTGATCTTGTAGATTCCGCTCGTTTGTGGCTCCAGCGAAGACCCGATGTTCGAACTGAGCTTCCGGCGAGTGAGTCTCAGATCGGAGGTAACGTGCAGTAGCAGTTTCGTCCGACGAGGTGTGCGATGGCGTTCGGCAGTGAGCTGCAGTGGGGCTTCACCGGTGATCGAAAACAGAGGTGCGGCGGGCTAGCTGAGCGTTCGTGGCGGTGGAGCTGGGCGGCGCTGGGCGTGTAGACGGGTGGAGCTTCTGGTTCACGGCGGACGTGGGCTGCGCGAGCGAAACTACAGCAGGGCGGCGGGCGGACGAGCGAAGGGCTAGGCAGCACGGCGGCGGTTCAGCCTGTAACGACCCTAAACTCTAGAGCATGCTAAGAGTGGAATTAAAACTGAGACAGCTCGCCTATGCCTGAAATTTCGGCAGCATGGCGACGTAACTACAGGAAACCAAATTTTAAGAACCTGATAAAGAAGAGATAGCACACTTCTAAGATTTCAAATAAACCCTCAACAACCAACAACTACACAAGAGTGCTGAGTTTTCAACCAGAGACAAGCACAACAAAAACACTTCCTAGTTTACGAAGTAGACGTACAATAGACAAAACTCAATTTACACACAGTAAGGATCTATATGACTAAATACACAACCAAAAAGGGCCTAAGGGTAAGCTATAGGTAACTCCATAGCCTTGCCAGGTCGTCGTTCATCACCCACCACGTTGTTGCGCATTACCTGAAAAGAGAAAGGTAGCATGAGTGAGTATTGGTATACTCAGTAAGCAGCCATCTTAGATAAAATAATTCATAGTCAAGCAACCCATTTTGAGAAGGAGAGATTATGCCTTACTCACACTCGTGCCTAAGCAACAAATAATAATTTCACCACATGACCATGGTCTTATTTTTCTACCTCATCTCTGATTCCACCAAATCCTAACTTCGAATCATACCAATGAGTCCTGCAACCTAGAATTCAACCTCGTGAAGGTAATAAACCTCACGCTCATCATAAATGATAGATACCTCAAAGCTAGCACACAGGCAATAGGGAAACGCATTCCCTATGCTCAACACAAGCGGGGAATCACCCCTAAACTAGCTCACCAGCCATAGGGAAATACATCCCCTACGCTCAACATATATAGGTAATCATCCTAAGCTAGCACACAGGCACTAGGAGAACGCATCCCCTATGCTCAACACAAGTGGGGAATCACCCCTAAGCTAGCTCACAGGCAATAGGGAAACGCATTCCCTATGCTCAACACATCACATAACATTCTAGGTCTACAAGCTCACTCAATACAATCGAACTAGGATAGGTAATACTAGATCAATGGTTTACAACCAACTTTGCTCTTTCGAGAACCCCTACATGCGACATTGCTCTCAAGCCTCTGTCACAACCTGAACCGGGGTTCACATTATAAACCAACATCTCAAATTTCACTTCCAACACATAATTAACTAGGCTCAAGTCTTAATCAAATTCTATCCATAATTATTTACCAATGATCTAGTAATTTTTCCTTCTCAATCAAATATACATAAATGCAAATTTTACCAAAATAGCATATCAAATATTTCCAATTTGCTACTTACCTCGCAAAATAAACCGAAGTTGGAACACGTCACTTCGCCAACAATGCTACAATACTTTGAGCCACTAAGAGAGAATAATCTAGATATCTACAACTTCCCAGTTTGACTTCTAATGTGCAAAGGAAAATATCCAATTACTCAATAACAACTTAAATAAACCAAAATCAAGTTTCTAAATCTTACTTTGCCTTAATGGACAAATTTCCAATACCTCAAATTCAAAGGCTTACAAACTACCACCATCAAATGTTGTTGGAAAAACTCTTTGCACGCCCCGACTTGGATAAATTTACCTTCAACCATAAATGGTTTATCTTAAACTAAGATCCGTAGACCAAAATCTATCCAACTATTGACATTATGCAAAATTGAACAATTAAGAACAACAAACTTCTCAATCTCAAACCAATATACTTACCCACTGCTTAATGGTTCCAAACCACACCGAAACAATCTTTAGACTGCCCAAATACTTCAAGAAAACTGCTGTCCACACAAGAAAATGTCGAAAAACGCTTCGGTTACTCCTAAACAACGAAAGATAGGTAGATAGGTAAAGAGGGAAAGAGAGAGAGAAAAACGGAAAGGGAGGGAGAGAGATGGAGAGACAAGAGAGAGGGGCGGACAGAGGGAGGGGCTGTACGAAAGGGAGGGACGGTGAGGGGGAGACGAAGGAAAAGGGGAAGGGACGGTGAGGGAGGGGGAGACGAAGACAGAGGGGGGGGCGAGTGGGGGAGACAGACGGGAGGGACGAGATGGAGGGAGGAATCGGGAGGGAGGGACGAGAGGGAGGGAGGAAGCGGGAGGGAGGGACGGCAGAGGGGAAGGGAAACCGAGAGTGAGAGGAGAGAGAGAGAGCTGCGGGAAGGGGGAAAAAAAAGGATAAGGATAAAAGAAAAAAAAAAAATAATTATATATATAATAATAATAATAATAATAATAATAATAATCTATTATTATTATTATTATTATTATCTTTTCTTTTTTTTTTTTTTTTTTTAAAACAGAATGTTACACAGCCTCTGCGCAGCCGGCGTTCGCGCGCGCGAGAAAGAGAGAGAGAGAGAGAGAGAGAGAGAGAATTCGGTGAGGGAGAGAGGGGTTGTCGGGAGAGGAAAGAAAAAAGAAAGAACAAAAAATCTGAGGAAGAAGGAGAAGGAAGAAGATAAGGATGATATATTATTATTATTATTATTATTATTTTTAAATTACTAAAATGCCCTTTGACCAACTTATCATTCCCAAATTGCCCTTCTAACTTTCCAAACCTTCAAATTAGCCCAAGTTAAAATTGCAAAATTGAGAATTATTTCAAATTAAATTCTAAAATTTCAAAATTAACACTCTTGAAAAAGCCGGGCGTTACATTTACATATTTGATTTGGCTAATTAATTTTTACCAAGATATACTCTTTTTCTTTTATTTTCTTTTTTTTTTTTTCACAAAAATGCAAAAAAAAAAAAAAAAAAATAAAATATAACGGACAAATTTAGGGGTCTACATGTCTGATATAGATTTGTTTAATATAGAGATAAAAAATACGACTTTATATATACATAATTTTAAATTAAAAAAATATAATTGAATTATCTAAATAAATGTACTAGAAAAAAAATTCTAAAAAAAATTACCAAAAATGTAAAAATATTTTAATTATTTCTATCTAGCTGATATAAATAAATAAATAAGTATATATATATATATATATACACCAAAAACTCATTTCATAGATTTTTTTAGTTTAAAATATTATTTGGGTCATTGTATTTTGGAACTTATTCTATTCTAATATTATTTTCAAATATTCAAATACAATCCTTGTACTTTCATTAATCTTAAAATTAGTCTCTATTGTTAGTCTATGGTTAAATTTTTCAAAATAAATTTAATCTATATTACCTTTCGCTTTATAAATTTTCAAAACATGTTAATGTGGTGTCTTTTATTTAGTGAAAATTATTATTATTATTTACCAAGTTCTATAAAAGTAACTTCAAATTAATAAAGATAACCAGTTTGAATATTTATTGAGAATGCATATGCTAAATTTGAATATTTGAAAGTACCTGAACTAAAATAGGAGTTCTAAAGTATAGAGGCTAAAATAGTATTTTAACCTTCTTTTTATCTCATTAATAAATATAAATATATTAAAAAAATAAAAATCTTATTTATTAGGTAAGCTAATTCATAATAAAAAGTTTAAATAAATACATAACAGTATTCAAAGTTTTACTTATAAAAATAAAATTTGCAAGCAGTGTGTCTCGAAATGGTTTCTATCTTTCTTAAGGCAACATTTGAGTTTCTAGCCAAATTTCAAAAACAAAAACAAGTTTTTGAAACTACCTTTTTTAGGTCCCGTTTGATAACTATTTGGTTTTTGAAAATTATGCTTGTTTTCTCACAATTTCTCTACAATGGTTTTCATCTTTAGCCAAATTCCAAAAACACAAACAAGTTTTTGAAAACTATTTTTTTAGTTTTCAAAACTTGGCTTGGTTTTTTAAAAATAGGTAAATGTAGATAAGAAAATATAAAAATCCATAGGTGAAAGTAGTATTTATAGGGTTAATTTTCAAAAATAAAAAATTAAAAACTAAATAGTTATCAAACAGAGCCTAAATTATTTAGTTTAAAAAATAAATGTATATTTTAAAAATGAAAATGCATTCTTATTTTTCAAATCTGCAGCACGGAATTCGAAGTTTTACTTATAAAAAGTAAAATTTGCACGCAGTGTGTCTCGTATGAGGGATCAGGGGGAGGTGCACCATGCATGAGAAGGAAAGAACCAATGAACCAAAGTATTTTTTGTTTATTTTAAATTAAGTCATATATATATATATATATATGTTTCAATTGAGCGGGTGATCGATGTACACGCAAGCGCATGCGATCGAAGTAATATAAAATGGTATGTGAGTACCAAATATCGAATCCCACAGGAAACGGTGTAACAAAAATATTGCTGAGTAAAATGTAAGGAAAATTGCAAACTTGAAAACTAAATTGCAAAAATAAGGTTGGGTTGGTGTGTTGGAAAAATTGCAGAATCAAGAAATGGCAATATTGGAATAAAAAAAATTGCAGAATTGAATTGTAGAATCTAGAAATGAGAATGTTGATAACAAACTAGATAAGCTTAAAAATTAAAATTTGCAAAAGAATTTTGATAAAAATGGGGCTCAAGAGAATCATTGCCCTAGGTTGTAATTGCAAGCCAAAATTACAATTCCAACCTACTCCACACTCAATTGTAAACCAAAATTGCATCTTCTATTCACCTTGAATTTAGGGTTTTAGGAGGCTAAGTGAGTGACTTATATGTCTATAGTCTCTCTATTTTAGATTATTTGGTTCAACAATTTTATGGGTTTTGGAGTCCTTAATCCCTATGTCTAGGGTAAAGAATGACTTATGTCTAAGCTATTTTTCTCCATTACTTGTGTGAAATCCGCTTATCACTAACCCTGTCGGTATTAGATTTAAGCTTGAGTTGCTACCCTAGTTGATCAATCTAGGATCTCAACGGAAATTTATTCAACAAAAGCAAACAATTGAGATGTAGGCTTGGTTTTTATTGAAATTTAGGCTACAATTACTTCTCAGGGAATTCTCATTCTTGAATCCCCTAAGAAGTTTTAGCTCATATTAAAAATAAAAATCTTAAAACTAATTTTTGAGAAAAAGTTCATATTAGAAATTGTGTAAATTAGATAATTGAAACAATAACTTGGAATGTTATTCTCGGCAAAACTACAAGGAATTCAAGGAAGGATTCTTAATGGGAATTAAAGCAAAAACATCAAGGGGCATCTATATGAATTTTCAGCCTTCTTCCCTCTGCCCTTGGATCTGATAAGCTTAAACATTCCCAAAGAAACTGATCTTGAATAAAAACAACATTCCCACAGAACTGGACTGAACAAAAACAGAGGATAAATTCAACTAATAACAGAAATTCATTCAACAATTGTTCAACACAACTCCTTCCATTCCAATCGACTCAACCTCCACCAATTTTAGGAACGATTGGTCTTAACGATTCAAGAACCTTTTGAATCGGATTGGACAAACTCAACAAAATGCAGAAAAATTTCAGATTATGACAGAACAATAGCAACCCATTGAACATCATGAAAAACAGAATTTTAATTGAGCAAAAATGTAACACAAACGAAGAAATCGAAACAACATCGACTTGGTACTGCTAACACTGTCGGAATTACAAGAAAAACTCGAAGAGAATGGAAAACAACAACTGCAACTCCTCGGCAAAACAGGATTTCTAGCAAAGTCCAAAAAACAAAGTGTAAAAGAAAAATCGAACCACCAGCCGAATTCCCTAAAAAAAATCGAATCCCTTTTGCCCTTCTTTTCTCCATCTTTTGTAGATCTTCCTAGGGTTGAAATCAGCCAAAAATCGCGCTCAAATTTTCCCAATTCGTGCAGTAATTTAGCTTTCCATATATGGGTTTCTTTGCTTGCGCTAGGTTTATCGAGAGCTCTTGCCCTTCCCTGCTGTCCACAGATTGCAGAATCTGATTTTGCAATTTCGAATTTGCAATTTCCATATTTCCTGCAACCAAGACCAATTTATTTAGACTCTATTCCAAATGCCATCATATTCATTTCTCTCTTAAATTGAAACAATCTTTAAACTAATTTCAATTGGTCTTAAGACAAAACAAGAATATTTTAGGCACTTGGGAGTTAAATAAGCCTTAATTCTAAGGCTTATCAGGGGGGCACAACCCCTTCTTAAATCCGCCCCTGATCTCTTCCCTTTTTTTTTTTAAATTCTTACGTTTGAAATTTAAACATTTAACTAAAACATAAAATTTATATTCTATTTAGCTATTAAAATTTAAACAAATAAAAAAATTAATTTAGTTGTAACTGAACTAATTAATCACTTTTGTGCTCATTTAACACACGATTATAATTCTTTTTAATAATCAAACAGTTACACATTTAGTTTTTTTTTAAAAAAACAATTGTCTATTAAAATTCTAATCTATGAAATATATAAATTTACTAACAAATGTACAAAGAGGGCATTCGCATGCTGAATCATTTTTTTTTAATGGACAATTTCGGTAGAATCATATTTTTTAGAGAAGAAGAAATTGGATTTGAGAATGGAAGAAATTATTCTTTCATTCAAGAGATTTGGCCATAGCTAAAGCTTCAAGTGAGGAAAGTGATGGACTTTCTTCATATTAAAAGGACCAACTGTGACTTCTATTGAGCATGCATTCATGGGAAAGTCAATAGGATGCATTCATGAGAAAGTTGAGGTTTGTGGATACCTGACCCAAGGTGGTTGTACATCTTGTCAGATATTTTTTGTTTTTGCTTAATTTTGAATTTTTATGTATGTTGTTTTTGTATATGTATAAAATTGTAGTAGTATTGTCCATTTGAGAAACCAAATATTTGTAGAGTGACGGAATATGAATAGATTGATTGAACGAAGATTGTGAACGACATACATGAAAGGAGAAAATAGCCGGTGGAGAGTGCCCCAGGTTGTTGTTGCAAGCAAAGCTTGCCACTTCTTGAAGACAAACACCGGGTTTAATTCTCTTTTAAGAGATTTTACTTTTAGCTTTGTGATTATCGAATTCTCATCATATGAGAGCAGTAATTCACTAATACCTTAATGATTTCATAGGTTTGTATGAGAAAAAATTGTGATCAAAATGAGAGAATAACAACATAAAATATTGTTAATTAATGTAAAGTATTTAGCATTGTTAATCATTATGTCACCACTCACCGATACTTGAAGCGGTACCACTTCGATGACAATTTCAAATCATTAGACCCTAAGCTGTGTTTCTTCTACTTCTTCGATTTTTATCAATATCTTTAATCTTTGTTCTTCTCTATGACTTCTTTGTTGTTGTTGCATTTTGAAATGAATTCTAGATCCTTCTATCAAATATTTTCTATATTAAATAGCATTTATAAAATGAAACTCCTCCTTTTTTTGGTGACATTGAAACCTGACATGAATTGGTTGTTTTTTCTTTGTCTATTAAAGATTGATTATTGGTAGTGTCTAGATTAAATTGGTATAAGTTTTGTTGTTGTTGCTACTACAATTTGTGAGAACTTAAATCTCAATTATTTAGGTTTGGAAAGTGTGGATCCATCAATTTAAGCTTGAATATGAAAAATCCTTCACCAAGCTATTGAATTTTATTGGAAATTGGAAGGGGCAATTTGAACGGTTAGTTTCCTTGCATATAGTGGAATTGATATTAAACATAGAATAGTAGCATAATGTAATATAATTTTTTTGGGTTAAAATTAAAATAAGAACTATTATTTATGTGGATGTCACATATGAGTTATGGTTTACAAATTTTCCATTAGATGTAGTTGTGTTTTTCTTTCTTCGTTTTTTATTTTTAAAAGTTTTTTTAATGAAACAAAAACTTTGCATTAAAAGCACTTAAACCGTCACTGAATTTAACTTATATTTTTATATTTCTATTAACATAATAATAAATAATTTGTTAAATTAAAAGGTTTATGAACTTTTAAGATTGTGTTGAATGAGTAGTTTAAAAAAATTGTATTTAATAAGTCTTTGTCTTTAACTATAAAAAGTTGATAAATATGTATAACAAAGATATAGCTACTTTTTTTTTAAAAAAAAAACTTAGATCTTAAAATGTTTTTAAATCCTCTAGATTTTTCTTTTTACTTCAACAATTACAAGGGTGAGGATCAAACCATCGACTTTAAGAATGATAAGAAGTATCTTATCCACTAAGCTAATCTTATATTAACAACTTAGACATAGTTTAAGTGATTGAATTAATTTTAATCATGAAATATAAAAACATTCAACCCACAAAATAAATCAAGTTTAGTTAAATAATAGTACTATAGAAACATTTGCCTAAATCATTTAAAACATAAGTTGTAACGCCCCCGCATTATAAAATTAGCATATTTTGGAGTAATTAGGCTCAATGATTCATTACAGTTCTAATTTGGGAAAAAAAATTAGATTTTTGAGGTTAGCCTTTAAGTTGGTAAATTAAATTTCTAATAATTTTAGGGAAAAAATATTTTTAGTTAAATCTTTAATTCCTAAAGTTTGGAAGTTTAGTTTTAGATTCTATCTCCAAAATTCAAGAGAAACCCAAATTTTCAATCGTTTAGGAGGTTTTATGGACTTTATTTGGGCTTTATATTGGTCTATTAAAGAGTAAAAAGAAATTTAAAAGAAAAGGAAAGTAAAAGAGAGACAAAAGAGGAAAACAATCCCTAGCCTTCAACCTCGTCTTCTTCCTCTCTCCCTCTCACATTTTTTGAGCAACCACCTAACCCATCTTCTTCTTCTTCTTCTTTGACCACGCCGACACCACCTTATCCCTCTCTCCGACGACGACACACAACAAGCACCACGATGTCAGCGACCTCTACGGCTGCCAACGAACTCACAGACACGAGACCCACGCGTTCTCCTTCGTTTCGACCAAGTATGTCTCATACCCATGCCAAATCAACCTTGGTTTTGGATTACCCATACCTTAAACACCTTTTATTTGTAATTTTAGCATGTTTGAACTTAAAACAGCCCACATTCGAAGCCGTTTACTACAAAAAAACTAGATTTCCAACAGACCAACGCGAATTCTTCTTGTTTGACGAGGTTTGTCACTTACCCATGCCTAATCGACTTTAGTTTTGGATTACCCATGCCTTAAACACCTTTGGTTTGTAATTTTAGCTTGTTTGGACTCCAAACATCCCACATTCAAGGTCGTTCACAGCCAAAAACGGAATTTCCAGCAAAGTTTCGGTTTGTTTGGCACTGTTGGGTAAATTTTAACATGTTATGGACCTTTCGTAAATCCATTTAAGTATAGTAGCATTAGTTCTAACATGTAGGAACCTTTAGTTTGCAATTTGGGATCAATTCAAACACCTTCGAATAGCAAACAACAAGCATAAGGGTTCTTTTGGTACGTTTTAATGCGTTTTAAGCCTTTCGCAAATCACTTTAGGTGTTATAGCTTAGGCTCTGACACGTGAGAGCCTTCTGTTTGTAGTTTCAAACCAATTCGATCTCATTCGAACACTCTCGAACTCAACAAGCAAGGTGCAAGGCTTGTTATGGTAGAGTATTTTAGCCTTTCAAAATCCTTTATTAAGTGCTATAAAATAGTACCTAATAATTGGAAAACTCTTAAATGTAGTTTAAACACTCCAAATAATTGCCCACGCTATTCTTGGTAAGGATTAGGTGGTAAGGATTTACCTGGACCCTTTTAATTGAGTTTGAGGTGTTATAAGGAAGTTGTTTAATCTTGGAATTTCTGCTTGTAGTTCAGTTTGGTTCTGGAGCGTTCGCTTTACCATTTAAGGCTGAAATCTAAGTAAGTATACCTCGTTTGATCATATTTTAGTTTGCTCAAAGGTTTTCAAACTAAGCTTAGCCCCTAAAAGCTTGTCTCTTTGTTTAGGAGCCTTTTGTATTATTCTTAGGAATGCCTTAGGTAAGTAGTTTCTACTTGGTGGGTCTGTTTGATTGTGTGCAACATGTTCTATGTTTCTTATTTGATTGGTTCACATAATATATATTTTGTGCTTTGTTATACATTTTGATGAGCATGTTTATGTGTAGATTTGTGAAGTTTACATGATGTTAGCATGTTGATTAATTGAGCTTGAAAGTATGTATGGGCATGTGTGGTTTGGCATGAGACATGATTTAGTAGCATGCTTAGGTAACATGCATTTAGTGAGTTTGTAAGGAGGTTAGCGAACCTTGTGAGCTTGCTAAGGATTGTAGGGTGAGTACTAGTGCACCTCGAGTACAAATGGTCCAAGGGTGGTATTGTCACCATTGGAATAAGAGGAGCATCGAGGCCTTGGGTGCAAATGGTCAAGGATCGGTGTGATGAGTCTAAAAAGCATGTGTTGGGTGCTTGGGATAGGGCCAATGCATTTCAAAGTCATCGGTGCACCTTGGGAACAAATGGTCAAGGGGCGATGCACAGTTCGAGGCCTTGGTAAAATTGGTCAAGGGTCGAACACCGAGCTCCGTAGAGAAGTATTGAGGCTCTAGTAACAGTGGTTAGGGGTCGATGCTTCTCGAAGGGTCAGTCTTGGAGAGCTTTGGTGAGGGCTAAACATGAGTGTTGAGTAGAATCGAGCGAGCATGACATGATGCGAGAATTCATGTGTTAGTTGCATAGCATGGTGCGAGAATTCATCTGTTAAGCGAATCTTATACCTAGTTTATTTGTTTAAGTATGCATGATATGATGTTGGTGAATTTACTTTGAATAAGCATGTTTGGGTGCGTGTGTGTATTAACATGTTGTTTGATGTTTGGTGGCTCACTAAGTGTGAGCTATTTAATTACCAGTACGTGTTATGTACTGACCCACCACTAGGTTTTGCAGGTGATGACTAATACTACGACTCTGGTGATGTTGGAGAGGAGACATGAGAGGAGAAAGACCATAGTTGGATACTTATTCATCTAGTAGTTGTCGCGTTGAATTTAGTGTAATTCATTTATATTTACAGTAGTCTTGAGCTTATGGTTTTAGTATTGTTGTTTCTTTTCTCTTTAGAATAGACTTATAAACTTATTGGATAGTTTGAATTATAGGTTGGTGAGGCTTGTTTTATGAGGCTTGAGTGTTACTGGTAGGCTATGTTTCTCTTATTTGAGTTGGAGTATTTTTGGTGATTTATTTTCGAGTTGGAACTTGTAATAGTTTTGTTAGGTTGCCTTGTCTTTTAAAGATTGAATTGTTTGAAGAAGACTGAGGAAATTTAGTTTTGTTTTGCTTGGGTTGACGACTGATTCTGAACCTTTAGAGGCTGTTTGGCGCGCTGGTTTGGAATCAGAAACCCTGGGGTTCTGGAACCCTGGGGTTTCTTGGCTGGAATTAGAAACCCTGGGGTTTTTGATTCCTGTGTTTGGGGTGCAGGGTTGTGTTGGGCTGGTTTGCTGAAACCTGTGTTTGGGGTGCAGGGTTGGGTTGGGCTGGGTTTGTTTAGTTTGTTTTTTTTTTTTATAATTTTTCAAACTGTTTATTATTTTTAAAAAAAAATCTTACTGTTTTTTTTCCTACTCCATTTTTTAACTTCATAATTTTTTTGGTGTGTTACAGACCAACTATTTAACCAATTATGTAGAGCAATTGTTACAACTATAGTTCAATTTGAATTATACTATGTGTAGTTTGTATAACTATATGCTATCTCATTCACTCCACTCATGATGACATAAAATTGAAGATTATGCGTAGCAACAGATAATTAATAGGTGCAATGTAAGAATGATGTTGCCAATGGTAAAGTAAAACCAAAAATTAGAACTAAGATCTAGTTCTAAAAATATCATAACACACATTCCAGATGAAATGACAAGAAAGTAGAAGTAGTTGTCCAAACACAAATGTAAGTCATAAGAGTGGTAGATGAAAGTGATGAAAAGAGAGTCAGGTTCTAGGTGCTTTCCCCAAAATTTTCACGTAGTAATCATATTTCCAATCTGGGGTGAATGTAAAGAAGGAGTTCAACATCATACTATCCGAGAGAATAGTCTTTGCAACAGCCATTCAGTCTCGCCTTGTCATCCCTAGGATCGCCTTTAGTTTTGCATATAGCTCGTCCACGCTGGCCCTTTTAAAATATTGACTAGGTGGTTGGGTCGCTAGGGTGATTGTTGGAGTGGTCGTTGGGGTGGTTGGATTGATGGGGTGTTTGGGTATGCCGAGGTGGTCGCCGGTGGTGATTGCACGGTGGTCAGGTCGCCGGAATGGTCGTTGGGTGGTTTTCAGCAGTAGTTGTCGGGTCGCTGGAGTGGTCATCAGGGTGGTCATATCGCCGGAGTGGTCGTTGGGTGGTTGTGGCAGTGGTTGGGTTGTTGGAGTCGCCAGGGTGGTCACCAGGTGGTCGTCAACAGTGCTTTTGGGTGGTTGGGTTACCAGGTCGTCGGGGTAATCGCCGAAGTAGTTATTAGGGTGGTCAGGTCATCGGAGTGGTCACTAGGTGGTTGTCTACAGTGGTTGCTAGGTGGTCAGGTTTTCCAGGTGATTGTCAACTATGGTTGTCCGGTGATCGGATCATTGAAGTGGTTGTTGTCGGTGGTTCGGGCAAGTCGGGTTGTTTGAGTGGTTGGGTTATCAGGGTGTCTAGTTCTTGAGGTGGTCGAGTCACAGGGGTAATCGTCAGACTGGTCTCTCGAGTTCTCATTGCAGTGGTTGTCTGAGGTAATCGTCAGCGGTGGTCGGGTCACCGTTGTAGTCGTCAGAGTTGTTGTTATCGGTGGTTGTTGGGTGGTCGCCGGAGTTGTCATCAAAGTTGTTGTCGAAGTAGTCGCTAGAAATGGAGAATGGTAAATGGAACTGGTCTCTAGAGTTCTCATCGCAGTGGTCGTCGGAGGTAATCGTTAGCGGTGGTCGGGTCGCCGATGTGGTCGTTGGAGTTGTCATCGGAGTGGTCGCCGGAGTTGTTGTCGGAGTGGTCGCCGGATAGAATTCCACATAGATTTTATTTTATTTATAGCCTGAAAAATTAATTAAAAAATAAACCTTTATGTATTTAAAATAATTTAAAATATTATGTGACTTTCATCCTCTCCTACGTGCCCTAATTTTCGACTGCCTCTATCACACCAGTCAGCCAATTTTTACCAGATTGTTGCAGGGTTCAGTGTCCCCAGCGAAATTAGAAGTGGGTTTTGTTCCCTCTTGACGTCGGAGTTCTCTGGTGGGTTTTTTTGTCTTTCTTAATCCCAAACAAGTTCTTGAACCATCTCGTTGCCCTCTCCATTTTTTCAGAAAAAAGAATTGGGTACAGAGGAAGAAAGAAGAAAAAAATGGGAAGAGAAAAAGAAGGTGAAGTTAAAAACAGAGGAAGCTATAATAATAATAATAAACCACAAGAGGAAACTGTAGCAAAAATGTAAAGATTCTTGCTATGTATAAATTAGATATCCTTATCAATGTCAGATTCGAAAGGTTTACATGTCTTGGTTTTGGTTTTTTATTTTAAAAAATTAAACCTATAAATACTACTTCCATCTATGGGTTTCATTGTTTTGTTATCTATTTTTTATTTATATTTTAAAAAACTAAGCCAAGTTTTGAAAACTAAAAAAATGTAGTTTGCAAAAAATTGTTTTTCTTTTTAGATTTTGGCTAAGAATTTAAATATTTTCTTAAGAAATATGAAATTCATTGTAGAGAAATGATGAGAAAATAAGCACAATTTTCAAAAATAAAAAACCAAATGGTTATCAAACGTGGCCATTCCTCACCTCAAATTTATTAAAATAAAAAATAAAAATACATGTAATTACATTTTAGTAATTGAGATATATATATCTTTTTCTTTAGCTGAATTTCAATTTCTCACTGTTGCCCACGGGACTGTGATGCAGAGCAGTCAATGTCTTCAAAAAGGGATAATTTAAAAAAGAGTTGCGACTAATTTTTTTTATAGTGTGATTGGGCACCAAAATAGAATAAAAATAATTTGTTTTTAAAAAAGAATAAAAATGGTATGTGAAAACTAGATTTGGTCTTGAGAGTTATTTGTGTATAGGAAAGATGTTAGCACCTCAGGACACCCATTAAAAAACGGTGGCTAAATTTTATCTTGAATTGAAAAGGATTTTAAAAGATATGTTTATTTAAGAAAAATAGGATTTTAAAACAATGTCTTATTTTACTTATCATTCCTCCAATATTTGAAGTCATAATCTAACAAAATAAGTGGAAAAAATCCATTAGTTTGGCTATATTAGAGTCATTCCCAAAAACTTAACGGAAAATTCATCACCTCAAGAATTTGAGGAAATGTTCTTTACAATTTCTCAACTCCATCATAGGATAACCTTTCATAAAGAAGCTTTATTTTAAAAAAAAAAAGTTTTTGTTTTAATTAAATTCATTTTTTCTTGGGATCAAAATCTCGGACTCCCAAATATTATGATCCCTTACCTCAGGAATCCTAAACAATTGGACTCCCAAATATTTTTAGAATCCGTCGTAGGAATTTTTAGAAAAAAAATAGCCTTATACAATTGCTTTTTGAGAAAAGGATTAGAAAACTTTTGAATAACATTTTTTGTTATAAAAACTTTAAAAACTCAAAAGAGAAATTTATAGGATTTAGGAAATAATTTTGCAATAAGAGATAAAAAGGTTATAAAGATTCAAAATAATTTTTAAAGATAGTTTAAAAAAACAACATCAATAAATAAACAAGCACATAGATAAAATGCAATTTAGATAAATCAAACCAGCATAATAATTTATGCAATAATCAAACAAGCAAATTAAAGAATATGTACAAACACATTAAAAGCTTAAGAAAAACATATTGGAATCGAATTCAGACTTTCAAAGAATTGATTCTTCACTTCAAGAAAACTAGAAAATCGGACTTATGCACATATTTCTAGATTCCGTCCTCGGATATATTTTTTTGAAAGGAAGTATGGATTAAAAGATTAACACCAATTACTTCACAATTAGCAAGTATATACCAATTTCACAACAATAATGAATAAGAAGCACATTTCACATTTAATCTAAACAAAAATAACAAATAGAGAACATTGCTATAAAATAAAATAAAACACAACACTTAAAATAAAGTAAATACATAAGTGCAAATACAAAATCCACTCTCGGTAAAAAAAAAAAATAGAAAAATTAAAATAAATAAATGACATAATTATAAAATAGAAAAAGTACAAAATAAAATAAAAATTAATTAATTAAAAAAAAGAAAATTGCGGCTGATGCATCAACACCATGGTGTAAAATTTCGAGCGACATGTCAAAATGTCGCTTGAAATTTGGGTATTTCAACGAGGTTGACATGCTAGATGGGGGGAAATTCGTCCCCTCCCCATTTCAACGACATGTTGTGGAAACCTCGAAATTTCGAGGTTTCCACACATGTCGTGGACATTTTGAGTTTTGGTTTTTTTTTTTTTTTAATTTGACTTACGCGACTGGCTGCCTGACGCCTACACCCTTTTTTTTTTTTCAAAATTTTTAAACACAAATTAAATTTAATACACATTAATATATATATATAATGTCGCTTGAAATTTTTGTATTTAAAAGGGGTTGACATGTCGGATGCCCGTTCAGGAATTGATGGTGAGGGTTGAGGCCCTAGAAGGCAAAGCCACTCGACCAGTGGGCTTTGAGCGTGGGGATAACTTGTCGGGCTCTGTTGCCCATATAGAGGAGCACGTCGAAGGTCTAGACAGCGCCTAGAAAGCAATGGTTCAAGTGGTGACTGAATTTTCTGAAGATGTGAGAGCTGCCATTGATATTATCAAGGCAGAGGTGGCGAATTTGAGCGCCCGAGTGAATCTCACCATGAGAGCAGTGGGAAATCAAGCTCCAGCTAGGGGCATAGTACAATTGAATAAGGTGAAAGTGCCTGAACCGAAGCCCTTCTGTGGGGCTCGTGATGCAAAAGCCCTGGAGAATTTCATATTCGACATGGAACAATACTTTAGGGTCACAAGTACAGTGTTTGAAGAATCAAAAGTTACCCTAGCGACAATGCACCTGACAGACGATGCTAAATTGTGGTGGAGGTCCCGATATATGGACATCCAAGAAGGACAGTGTGCCATAGATACATGGGAAGGGTTGAAACAAGAACTTTGTTCTCAATTCTTCCCAAAGAACGTTGAGATCCTAGCAGGACGCAAGTTACGGGACTTGAACCACACTGGGACAATTCGAGATTATGTCAAGTAGTTTGCTGGATTAATGTTGGACATTCGAGACATGTCAGAGAAAGACAAGGTCTTTTGCTTCATTGAAGGGTTACAACCATGGTCAAGGTCCAATTGTATGAACAAAGGGTACAATGCTTGTCGGAAGCCTATGCGGCTGCAGAACGTTTGTTCGATCTAACTACCGAAATAAGCAATGAGCCGTTTCAAGATGCGAGACGAGGCCAAACTTCCCCAAGTAGAGGTAACAGAAATTATCAACCTAGCTCTCCCAAAAGTGGGGGAGAGAACGAGCGAAAAACTGAGGGGGGGAGATCGAAGGCCTTTCCAATAGAATGGGGGAAATACATGGAGAGCGTCGGCTCAACAGTATAACTATAGTCCAAAGCCCCCTTCATGTCATCTGTGTCGAGGACCCCATCGAGTGTATGAATGCCTAAACAGAGCTACCCTGAAAGCTTTTCAAGCCTCATTGGCAAGTACTTTAGGGGCCAAGGATGAAACCTCTGAAGAAAATGGGGGCGACACTCGCATCGGAGCGCTGAAATATCTGTCAGGTTTACAGAAGAGAGTGGAGGGAAGTAGACAATCCGCTCCACGTGGTCTTATGTACGTCGACACGTGGATCAATCAGAAACTCACGAAAAGTACCATGGTCGATTCAGGAACAACCCATAACTTCATGACTGAAGCAGAAGCTCGACGGTTGAACTTGCGTTGGGTTAGAGATACGGGGAAGATCAAAGCTGTCAATTTGACAGCCCTACCCATCATGGGGGTCACACGAAGAGTGTGGGTAAAGATGGGAGATTGGACTGGTCAAACAGACTTTGTGGTCGTCAAGATGGACGACTTTGACATTGTGTTGGGGATGGAATTTCTTCTCGAACACAAGGTAATACTAATGCCACTGGCAGAAAGTTTAGTGATCACGGGGTCTAATCCCACCGTGGTCCATGCAGAGTTGAGATAACTAAATGGGGCGAAACTGTTATCAGCCCTCCACCTGAATAGAGATCAAGATAGACCTTGCGACGCCAAGGTCCATGTCACTGATCAATCTTGGGGGAGAAAGAATCACCACCCTTACAACTCCTCTATGGAGTGGAGGCCTAAGCCAAAAGTTGCTCGAGAGTATGCAAAGGAAGCATCGAGGTGCTCAAAAGAATGGGTCAAGCAGAAACGACCTCATCCGATGAGAAGGCAGGAAGCGTCGATTCCACCAATCACCCTGAAGAACACTTTTGAGGCATTGGCCGAGAGGGCACTCAAGAAGGCAATCAAAGCGAGAGTATGAAGAAGTTTCTAGAAGAGTGGAAGAGAAGTCAGAACTCAGAGGTCCGCTGGGACCGCCTTGAAAGACCTGAAGATAAAACTGCTCGTGAGACCGCCGAGTTAGAGTAGAGTCGGTTGACGGGGACGTCAACCATTTAAGTGGGGGAAAATGTCACAGTCATGCTTGTCCAGGGCGTGTTGCATGTGGCCGCATGCCCATCTCAACCCCTTGTTATCATGCTTTCATTGTATATAGTTCATTTTGCTTAATAGTTAGCTTTCCTTGTATTTTTATGGGCATATGACTCCTCGCCACTTTTCATGTTCAAGCCTGTCAAAGGCATAAATCCTAGAATGTTCTATAGGGGGTATGACTAGTTGTCCAACCTTCCTACCCGGAGTTATATGCTATTAAGACGTTGTTGTCCCTTTCTTGCTTTCTAGTGTATAACAATATTATTTTCAAATGTTTTCATGTAATTTCTCTTGCACGTTTTAATAAAACATTTTATCTCAAGACGCGAGGGGAGGCTAGACCATATACGGAAGTAGTCCACAACTTCCATTTTTTGTACGGCTGACTTGCTCGCTGGGCTAGAGCAAGTGTCGCACAATCGTTGTCCCGTGGCGAAAGAGTGTGATTATGACACCTAACGCCTACACCCCTTTTTTATTTTTAAAATTTTAAACACAAATAATTGACAACTTAAATTTAATACACACACACACACACACATATATATATATATATATATATATATATATATATATATATATATATATATATATACTTTTTCAATTAATTACTTCCACTTTTCACGTCAACTTTACATCAAAATTTTCAAATTTCTCAAACACCTTCTAAATCACAAAAAATATTTCTATTCAATTTTTCTTATTCTACATTTTAATTTTTTATTATTATTTTTTACCACCATAAATATCCATTCCATTTTTACTTTCTTCACCTCAATCTCTATTACACTCAAATTCTCTCCAATTCTCTCGAATTCCTTAAATTCTCTCAAATTTATTTCTTAAATTAAGAGCTTTATATTAAACAATTCACAATGATTTTATCATATGCAAATATTTCATATCTCCTTCAATTTTTTTTAACTATTTATCAATATTCGATATTATTTTTATAGTCAATTTAGAATGATTGATTATAGTTTAATTAAATTATCATAATTAAAGCCTCATTTAATAATTCAAACAATTTTCATCAATTTTCATCAATTTTTTAAATGTTTTTGCTAACATCAACATTTTCATTAATATTTTAACATAAATATTTTAGATATTTTAGAGATGATGGTTAAAAATAATCAATTATAGTACAATTAAGTCATAGTTAAAGTTTCATAAAATAATTCATTTTTTTTTTATCAATTTTCATATTTATTTTCAAAATTCCTGCTTGCATCGACATTTCAATTGACATTTATATCTAAATATTGTCTTAGTTTTTAGGTATGATGCTTAAAAATGGTCAATCATAATCTAATTAAGTCACAATTAAAGTTTCATTGTCTAATTCAAATAGTTTCAATGATTTTCATATTTTTTTTCAAAATTTCCATCGACATTTCCATTTCCACTAATATTTCCGTAAAATCTGGACCTTGACATTTCCATCGACATCTACATTTTGAACCTTGATCAACACAACTAATAAAAAAAAAAAAGGAAGACAGAGAATTGGCCACGTAGAAGGAAGCTAGTTTGGAAAAACAATAAATAAAATAAATATTAAAAACTTTAATAAAAACTATACTTTCTTTTTAAACTATTTATTTATTAACCTCTCCTTCTCCATTTGATTTTTTTTTTCTCTCCTCTCAAACTTCAAATTTCTCTTTCTTCTTCTTTAACTTTTCTCCCTTGTGGACTTGTGGTGCAGGTTTTTTCAAATGAGAAACAAAAGCTCTTTCTCTCACCTCTTAAATAAGTTACACTTTTTTTTTACATCTTTTTTTTTACACATTTCACTTCACTTCTTTTTTTCTTTTTTCGAGTAAATAAAACTACAAGAATAAAGAAAAAGAAAACCAAAGAAAGGTAGGAGAGATAAACGGTAAGAGAAAAAAACAGATTACCAAACACTACAACAAAAGATCTAAAACAAAAAGCATATAAAGATGAGTAAAAAGCTTACAATTGTAAAATAAGAGGGAAAAAAATGCAACAAAAGAAGTAATAAATAACAATAATAAAAGCAATACTCTAAAACCTTCACTGTACACTCTTTTTCAGGGTGTTCGAGAGATAAAAGAGTGAATTTGCTGGCTAAAACCAAGAACACAAAACACACTTATTGACTGAGGTGTGGATCCTTGGAACAAGGCCCTACCAAATGCAACTTCTAACTCAGTTAGAATTTTTCTATTGTGTTCTAGAATTTTGATTTTTGTGGAGGAGAATTTTTTTTTTCTCTTTGAGCTGGGTGGTTGGAGTTGTATGGTATGTGTGGCATGAATGGTTGTGTAGTGTGGTGTTTTGATCTAGGTTTTTTTTTTTTTTTTTTTTTTTTTTTTTTTTTTTTTTTTTTTTGAGTGTGGTTGAATCTCTTGAAGAAGGAAAAGAGGGGTATAAAACGCCCCAAACCACTTCCATTTTTGTGCACTTTTTTTACTAGCTAGCTATATTTTAATTTGAAAACCAAGCCAAAATTAACTACACCAAAAAAAGCCAGCAACTTTTGGTCAACTAAAACAAAAGTTCAAAACATTACTCGTTTAATCCTCTTTTTGTTTTTACTTCAACAACCTTGTTTGGTTACTCCAACTTAATAAATACATAAAGGCATAAAAGTAAGCCAAATTAGCAATAAAACATCCATGGATATAACCAATTATAATAATAAGCAAATTTAATTACCAACATAAAAAAAATGCATAGACATTACTAATCTAGCAATCAATTATATAAAAAAGAGTCGGACCAAAATACGTGGCTACACTCACCTCACATTTATTAAAATAAAAAATAAAAATACATGTATGTTCAACAAAAAGTATACAAATGTAATCATAGTCAAGCCAAAATAACTTATAGTTCAACAGTAATTGACATATATTTTTTTTCTTGAAGTTGGAGATTTAAATTTCCATACTCCACATTTGTTGTACTAAAAAAAATTGTGATTACAACTAGGGACAACCATATTTTGTACAATAATTAGGAAAAATCCATACAATAGTTTGAAAATGGTGGGTCAGTTTTTTTTTTTTTTTTGGACAACATTGGTGTGTGAGTTTTAATAATGTGTGTGGTGGGTCAGTTTTAATAATGTCACCCATCCCTATCCTACCCCTTTAGTTTGCTTTTGTTAAATTATAAATTTAGTCTCTAAACTTTAAAGTTTGTATCTATTTGGTTCCTAAATTTTAAAAAGTATCTAATAGGTTCTTAAACTTTCAATTTGTGTCTAATAGGTCCCTAAACTTTAAAAATTTCTAATAGGTCCCAAAACTTTTAACTTTGTGTCTAATAGATCTCTGTGGCATATTTGAATTTTTTAAAACTTAACTGATCTATTAGATATAAAATTAAAATTTATGTCTAATGGAATTCTAAACTTTCGATTTTGTGCCGAGTAGGTTCATGAATTTTAAAAAACATTGAATAGGTCAATGACTTATTAGATATAAAATTGAAAATTCAAGAACCTATAGGACACAAAATTGAAAGTTTAAGGACCTATTAGACACTTTTTAAAGTTCAGGGACCAAATTAACACAAATTTGAAAGTTCAGGAACTTATTAGATACTTTTTAAAGTTCATGGACTAAATAGACATAAACATGAAAGTTTAGGGGATTAAACTTGTAATTTAACCTTTGCTTTTTTTAATGACCTTTTAAGTTGTCCTCTCTCTTTTACGAGAGCCAACTTGATACATCACATCAATCAAAATATCATGAATTATATTATCACATCAATTCCTTTAATGTGCTAAATAATAATAAGGTTAAATTACAAGTTTATTCCTTAAACTTTCACGTCTATGTCAAATAGATTTTTGAACTTTAAAAAGTTGTTAATAGATTTTTAAATTTCAATTTCGTGTCTAATAGAACTTTAAACTTTAAAATTTGTCTAATAAATCTCTGAACTTTAAATTTTGTATCTAATAAGTCTTTGAACTTTCAATTGTGTGTCTAATAGGTCTATGACCTATTCAACATTTTTTAAAATTCACGAATCTATTGAACACAAAATCAAATGTTTAATGTCCTATTAGACTCAAAATTCAATTTTATATCTAATAGTTTCATTAATGTTCAAAAATATTGAATATGTCAAGCATCTATTAAATGCAAAATTGAAAATTTAGGAATTTATTTTACATTTTTAAAGTTCAAGGACGAATTAGACACAAAATTGAAAGTTTAGGGATATATTAAATATTTTTTTTAAAGTTTAGGGATCTATTAGACATAAACATGAAAGTTCATGAACTAAACTTGTAATTTAACCTATTAATAATAAGGTAAATTTTAGGAGCAATTGCATATACATGGCAATCTAACTCAAAATAATAGTAAACCTAGCACAATCTAAAAGTATTTGCAAATATGACACAATTTTAAATTCTATCAATTAGTTATAGACCTATCACTAACACTTATCACTAACTGATAAGTCTATCAGTGATAGACTTATCAATGACTGTGGTCAATCATTGATTGACCTATCACTAACTGAAGTCTAACAGTGATACATTTATCACTGACTGAGGTCTATTAGTGATAGGTGTTTATCATGGATAGTTTGCATGCTTGTTTGCTATTATGTTTAATATTAGCATACCATATCAATAGAATATAAAATGACATATAAGTGATATTTTGCATAATTTTTTTTGACAAGATATTTTACTTCATTTACTTTTAGATGATTGCATGCATTTATCTTTAAGGTTTATTATGGACATACATTATCAATAAAATAAAAATCCTATATCAATGATATTAAACTTTTGTTCTCAATCTATGATTATTTGTATGCCCATTTGTTATTAGGTCTATCATTGATATACCTGTTGGGATATCTGTTGGGATTTATGCCCTAAAGTCTTGTAATTATTAATTTATTTAATAATTAATAATAATTTTGATTATTTCATTTGCAATATAATATTATCCATTATATGAAAAATCCAAGATTAGTAGTTTAATCTTGAACAGTATGTGGTTGACATACGGGAGGATCGTGTTCAAGAAATAACCTAAAGGGTCATAGTATATGAATAAGGTTGCCTTATCCTGGCAACACTATTGATACGGCCCACTTTGTAATAGTTACAAATGATTTGATCCAAATCGTTCATGTAAAGACATGTGAGTGGGGGTATCTTATACAATGAGTTTGTATAAGACTGGACCACGGAATATTTAATCTCTCTTTGTAAATCCGTGAATTGAGAAGATTAATATTTCATCAGGATGATCATATGCGACTCGATTTTAATCCTGAGTGAGTTATAAACTCCTGCCTGTGAGGGCTTGTCCTTTGATTTACATGGGTGAGAGTGACTTTTGTTGCTGATTCAATAAGCCTATCATTTTGGGGACTTGACCAAATAGGGAGCTGGGAACATAATCTCACAAGATGGAATTCACTCATTCCCTTATAGGATAAGTTGATGAGTAGTTCCCTTAAGTGCTGATTTCGAGACTTGAACAATGGGGCACCACCCTCTCACTGGCCCGAGAGGGACTTAGTTTATGGTTGGATCATAAACAAATTGTTCATTAGAGGATCAGTGGTACTTAAGGTGCAAAATGTAATTACAGGGGTAAAACGGACTTTTGGCCAAATTGTAATTACGAACAACTCATGAAGGATCGACATGCATGTAGTGATTATATCAATGGACACAACTTGTCCTACAGTGCATAAGAGTGCAACTTTAGGTCTATAGTAGAGTGACCCTAGAGTTAATGAATGAAAATTTATTAATTAAAGAGTTTAATTAATTAATTTTGTATCATTGGAGCTTATAATATGTAGGTCCATAAGGTCCCCTTGCTAGCTCATAGTAACACTAAAAGATCAATTTAGTTGAAAGAAAAATTTGAAATGTTCAAATTAATATTTAATTTGAAGTGTTCAAATTAATATTTAATATATTAGATATATTAAATATAAAAGAGGAAAATATATTTATTGTATGTGATACATTAAATATTAAAATAATTAATGTATATTAGATACATTAAAGAAAAAATATTTATTAAATTTGAATTGGATTCAAATTAGGAAATAGATATCGTAGAAGAACTTTAAAAGGTTTGAATAAGATTCAAATTGGTTAGATAAATATATTTTAATATATTAAATATTAAAATATATTATTTAATTATCTTCGCTAGACCACTATAAATAGGACCCTAGGAGTGAGCCATTGGGCATTCTTCACAGAACACATATCTCCTCAATAGAGAATTAGAGAATTCTCTCACTTTTTCCTCTCCAATCCCTTGAGGATTTTCTTTTAAGAGGCTCCCACAAGCCTTGATCTTGTGTTAGAGTCATAGCTAGGAAGACTTTGCGGAGAAGATAAAGACCCGCCAGAATATTCTCCATATTTATCTCAAAAGTAAGTTTCTTAACTAATATTATTTTTAGTTTAAGTTTAAATAAAATCAAAGACAATCCAATGCTTCTGCTGCGGGATGAAGAGTTCATTCCTATCAATATCAGTGATATTTGAAATTGTTTTCTATCCATGATTGTTTACATGCTTATTTGTTATGAGGTCTATCATTATTGATTTATCATATTAATAGATTAAAAAAAGATAAATTTGTAGTATTTAACTTTTATTTTCTATCAGTGATTGTTTACATACTCATTTGTTATTAGGTATATTGTTGATATATCATATTAAAAAATACACAAAATGTAAATTAGTAATATTTGGATTTGTTATCTATCAATAATAATTTGCATGCTCCTTTACTATTAGGTATATCATTAATAACTATATCAATATAATAAAAAAATGTATATAAGTAATATTTCACTTAGTTTTCTACCAATTATTGTTTGCATGCTTATTTGGTCTATTATCGTTATCCAAAGGGAAAAATGGGTATATAAGTCACATATAACTTTCATTTTCAATTTGTGATGGTTAACATGCTTATTTGCAATTAATTCTATCATTGATATACTATACCAATTGTTGAAATGGTAAAGTTATAGTAGGTGAATTCAACAGAAATTAACTACAATTACTCCATTTATTCTCTTATGTAAAAACATCCTAGTATATAAAGGATGAAGAAAGAAAGAAAAAAGAAAGATAAGAGATGAGAGTGAAATATTGAGAGTGAAAACCTATCTGTAAAATCCTCCAAGAAATTGAAACAAAGAAATCAGCTTCCTTCAGTGGATGTAGGTCTTTGTACCGAACCACTTAAACCCTCTATGTCGCCTTTTTCTTCTTTATCTCCTTCTTTTGCATGTTGAATTTGTCCTTCTTCTTTGATTTTCGCCAAAGCATTTCAGACATTTTTTTCCCTCCACTTTTAGACTTCATACACTATTCCTGATTGATTGAATTGATTTCTACACTTGCATGAGATAAGTTTGCAATGTGGCCTTTTCTTTATCCACACCTGTCAAAATCAAATAGTGGATTAGTTTGCTTCTTGGGCCTTTGTAAGTTTTAAGCCCAACAAAGTGGTATAAAAGCCATATAAACTTCAAGAAGACAAATCTTGAAGAAATCAAGAACCAAATTCAAGCAAAATGGCAGTGGCAAGGTAGGACATTGAAAATTTTGATGGGACTGGGGATTTTGCATTATGGAAAGTCAAAATCATGGTTGTTCTTGGACAGCAAAAGGCTCATAAAGCTATTCAAGACCCTTCCAAATTACCTACCACATTGACTGAGGATGAAAAAGAAAATATGGAACTTGCAACCCGTGGAACATTGGTTTTAAATCTACATGATTGTGTTCTAAGGCAAGTATCAGATGAAGAAATGGATTTTAAGATGTGGGCAAAATTGAATGAGTTGTTTGAGATTAAAGATCTTCCTAGCAAAATTTATCTAAGGGAGAAATTTTTTACATTCAAGATGGATCCTTCAAGTTCCTTGATAGAGAATCTTGATAGTTTCAAGAAACTTACTACACAATTCAAGAGTCAAGGAGAAAAAATAGAAGATGATAATGAAACCTTTATCCTATTGAATTCACTCACAGAAGCATATAAAGAAGTAAAAAATGCTTTGAAATATGGAAGAGAGACAATAACTACAAATGCCATCATTTCTGCACTTAGAATAAAGGAAATGGAGCTACAAGAAGTTACAAAGGAAAATCAGGTGCTGTAGGACTTTTCATAAAAGGAAAACAGAAGAATCAGTGGAAAGAAGGTAAACAACGACAAAAAGAAAATAAAAACAAGCCTAAAGTAAAGTGTAATTACTGTCACAAAGAGGGGCACTTGCTAAAAGATTGTTTTTTTTTTCTTAAAAGGAAGAATCAAAAAAATAAGAAGGGGAAACAAGCTGAAGCTTGATCAATTGGAGAGAATTCATTCTCATTTTCAGATGCCCTAGCTACAACTGATGAACATGTAAATCAAGTAAGCCCTTTGGATAAACAGGATTGGGTACTTGACTCTAGATGTTCATTTCATGTGACTCTATTCAAAGCATGGTTCAATACCTACAAGGAATTGGATGGAGGTTTGCTGCACATGGGTAATAATGATGCTTGCAAGGTTGTAGGCATTGGTTTTGTCTCATTGAAGTTCAAAGATGGCTCAGTAAAGCTACTTCGTAATGTGAGGCATGTACCTAACCTAAAGAGGAATTTAATATCTTTAGGTTAGGGGAAGAGAAGGCAATCTTGAAGTAATAAAAGACTCTAAAACAATAATTATCAGAGTCAAAATTAATGGCCTTTATGTGATCAAAGATGTGCAGATGGTGCAATCTACCTTGACAGTAACAAAAACCAAACTAACAGAGGGAGATGTTTGGCATAAACGACTGTCTCATATAAGTTTAAAAGGCCTTCAAGTTCTATCTAAATAGAGAATTCTACCACAAGGAGTTGGAGATGATTTATCCTTCTATGAACATTGTGTGATTGGAAAGGCTACACGTCAGATTTTTACAAAATCTCAACATTCTACAAAAAGGGTTTTAGACTACACACACTCTGACTTATGGGGCCCATCTTCAACTCCATCCTTAAGCTGTTCAAGGTACTTTTTATCTCTAATTGATGACTACTCTAGAAAGAGTTGGATTACTTCTTAAAAACAAAAGACCAAGTGTTTGAGAAGTTTAAAGAGTGGAAAGTAATGATTGAAAAGCAAACCACTAGACAAATAAAGTACTTAAGAATAGATAATGGATTCGAATTATGTGGTGAATAGTTCAACAAATTCTGTAGAGAGAATGGAATTATTAGACATAGAACAGTGAGGTATACACCTCAATGAAATGGGGTAGTAGAGAGGTTGAATAGAACAATTATGGAGAGAGTGAGATGTCTTCTCTCAGATGTTATTCTACGTAAAAAGTTTTGGGCTGAAGCAGCCTCTTATACAGTCTATACCTTAAATAGATGCCCACATACTTCCATAAACTTTCTCACCCCTGAAGAAAAATGGACCAAACACCTTCCTAAACTTGATAACCTCAGGGTTTTAGGGTGTGTTGGTTATGTACATCAAAATCAAGGGAAGTTAAAGGCAAGAGCTACTAAATGTATGTTTGTGGGCTTTATTGAAGGAGTAAAAGGGTTTAGATTGTGGCATCCTACTGAGAAAAGATGTGTGAACAGTATGGATATGATTTTCAGGGAATTTGAAATGTTTATGCAAAAGGATAGCTCTACAGAAAACATTCCTCAAAGGATCACTAATAAAATTGAGGTGGAGCAACCTTTGAGACAAAATATAGCTATTGTACCTCAAATAGAATTCGAAAATAAAAATGAGGAACTTCCTAAATTAGAAGAAGTTGAGGAAATATAACAAAATCAGCCTAATCTAAGTGACTATTCCTTAGCAAGAGATAGGCAAAGGAGAATTATAGTGCCACCATCAAGATATGCACAAGCTGACTATATTAATCTTGCTTTAAATGTTGCAGAAGCCTTAAATGATCTTGAACCATCTTCTTTTGAAGAAGCAGTGAATGGTCCTAATGCTAGAAGATGGATTGAGGCTATGAATGAGGAAATTGACTCTCTAAAGTTAAATGAAACTTGGTCCCTTAAGCCTCTTCCTGAAGCGTACAAGCCTATTGCTTCTAAATGGATTTACAAATTTAAAGAAGGCATCCCTAGTGTTCAAAAGTCTAGGTTCAAAGACCGTTTGGTTGCTAAAGGCTTCACACAACAGGAAGGTATTGATTACACTGATATATTTTCACTAGTGGTTAAACAAACCTCCCTTAGAATGCTTCTATCTTTGGTTGTTCAACATAACTTAGAGTTAGATCAACTAGATGTCAAAACAACTTTTCTACATGGTTTCTTGACATAAACAATCTATATGGTTCAGCCTAAGGGGTACCAAGTTAAAGGGAGAGAATACCTACATTGTCTGTTAAATAAGTCTATCTATGGACTAAAACAATCTCCTAGATGTTGGTACCAGCGGTTTGACGAGTTTGTGGCAAGAATTGGGTTTCTAAGAAGCTCCTATGATAGTTGTGTCAATGTCAACTCAAAGTCTTTTGAAAATAATGTCTAATTACTCCTGTATGTTGATGATATGTTATTAGCAGGGAGTTCTAAGGAGAATTTGAAACAAGTAAAGGATCTCCTAAGGAAAGAGTTTGACATGAAAGACATGGGTGAGTCTAAAAGAATCCTTGGTATCGAAATTGACAGAAAAAGGAGTAAGTCAATGCTTTATAACCATCAACACCTTTATTGTGGTAAAGTAATTAAAAGGTTCAATATGACTGGTGTTAAACCTGTGTCTACTCCTATTGCTCAACACTTTAAACTATCAACTGTAAATTCACCTACTGACACTGATGTTAAGCATATAAAGATGATGTCTTCTATCCCCTATAGTCAGGTTGTTGGTAGTTTGATGTATCTAATGATATCAACTAGGCCTGATCTATCTTATGCTACTAGCCTTGTTAGTAGATACATGGCTAATCCAGGTAGAAGACACTAGGAGGCAACCAAATGGATACTAAGGTATCTAAAGGGAACTACTAAAGCTAGACTCCTATATAAGCATTGTGGTGAATCAGAGGCTGAATTGTATGGATTTGTTGATTCAGACTATGCACGGAATCTAGATAAAAGGAGGTCTCTATCAGGCTATATCTTCCTATTTGGTAATAACCTTCTAAGCTGGAAAGCTTCCCTACAATCAGTGGTAGCCCTCTCTACAACTGAAGTTGAGTTTATTGCATTATCAAAAGCTGTAAAAGAGGGAATGTGGTTGATGGGTCTATTAAATGACTATGGTACCAGGCAAACAACAGTAAGAATTTACTATGACAATCAGAGTACAATCCATTTATCTAAAAATCATCAGCTTCACAATCGCACAAAGCATATAAATGTCAAATTCCATTTTGTGTGTGAACAAATTGAGAAAGGAAAAGTTGAAATTCTAAAAATATATATTGATGATAACACTACAGACATGCTAACGAAGCCAGTCATTCAGCAAAAATTTCAGAAATGTCTTGAGCTGATTGGTTTCGTCTTACCTAAAAATGGATGGTCGAAGACGTTTATTAAAGGGGAGCTAATTATTTTTTAATTTCGTTGATTTCAAGGTGGAGATTGTTGAAATGGTAAAGTTACAGTAGGTGAATTCAACATAAATTAACTACAATTACTCCATATATTCTCTTATGTAAAAAAATCCTAATATATAAAGGATGAAGAAAGAAAAAAAAAAAAAAAAGATAAGAAATGAGAGTGGAATATTGAGAGTGAAAACCTATCTGTAAAATCCTCTAAGAAATTGAAACAAAGAAATCAGCTTCCTTCAGTGGATGTAGGTCTCTATACCGAACAACTTAAACCCTCTATGTCGCCTTCTTCTGCATGTTGAATTTGTTCTTCTTCTCTGATTTTCGCCAAAGCATTTTAGACTTTTTTTTTCCTCCTCTTTTAGACTTTGTACACTATTCCTGATTGATTAAATTGATTTCTACACTTGCATGAGATAAGTTTGCAACTTGGCCTTTTCTTTATCCACACCTGTGTCAAAATCAAATAGTGGATTAGTTTGCTTCTTGGGCCATTGTAAGTTTTAAGCCCAACACCAATAGGATTGAAAAGAGGTTTATCAATGATATTTGATCCTTTTTTTTAGTAATTGTTTGCATGCTCATTGGGTCTATCATCGTTATACCATATCAATATATTAAAAATAGTAAATCAACGATAACTTAATATCAATAACAAAAACATTGATAAAAAATAACAGTAAAGTACGAATAGCAATGCATCACTACTATACCATTTTTTTATGTCTATCAGTGATAGATGTATATCAATGATAGACATATATCATTAACAGACATAGAAATGGTCTATCATTGATAAACATGAAAATATTATATTAGTGATAGACATAAAAATAGTCTATCAAACACGTAAAAATTGTTGCTAACTAATAGACATAAAAATAGTCTATCAATAATAAAAAGCTATCATTGATGGACATATTAATGGTTAATCGGCAATAGACATATAAATTATTTATCAGCAATAGACATAAAAATGATTGATTAGTAATAGACATCTATTAGTGATAGACGTAGAAATGGTCTATCAGTGATAGACATAAAAATGATCTACTCTATTACTGATATATTATAAAAACGGTATATATCAATGATAGACCCGAAAATTTAAAAAATTGCCACATTTACAAATTATTTATTTATGTGACATATTTACAAATATGACAACTAATTTTACCACCCATTACAATTATCCTAAATTTTATTTATTGACAAGTAGTTAACTTTTTTTTTTTAAAGTACAACAATAATGGGGTAAGAGATTTGAGCTTCCAACCTCTAAGGAAAGGAATACATGCTTTAACCACGAAGCTAAGCTCATAATACTGCCCAACTTAATTCCCATCTTAATTTCAAGGCTTCTCCTCATAAATTGTACAAACCCACCAAAGTAATGTTCCCATTGAAGCTTTTCAGCGGCAATAATGGCGGCAGCCTCTCTCGTATTACTCTTCAATTGCTAACCTTCCTCCAACAACTGCATAGCTTCTCTTAGAGCTTTGGCTACGTCTTCTCTTCTAAACCACCCATTAGCTCCGTTTCTTCTCATCTCGATTGCCATCCCTTTCTCCTCCAAAAGTTTTCCGTTCAATGGCTGATCAATGATGAAATGGCAACACAACAAAAGTTCTGCTTGAAGAGACTCAATAATGGAGCCCCATCCACTATGAACTAAAGACACTCCGATCGTTGGGTGTGCCAAAATCTCTAGCTGCAGCACCCACTCCGGTCTCAGGCTGCCACAATGTAACGGGCAATTTTTCACCATTTGATATGTAAGAGAGAAATTGTAAAAAGTACTGTGCTATTGTATCCAATGGTTATTATGGAGCAAACATATTTTTGGATCTACATCCAACGGTTACTAAGAAGCAACCTCATTAAATAATTTATCCTCTCTCCTAGACGTTCTTTCCCAAAACGCAATTGTTAAGTCCCCACTAAATTAAAAAACTTAACCTGATAGACTAATGGACTTGAAAATAACACAAGACCCAATGTATGATTATTAATTTGTAAAGAAATTACAATACTTGCTCTAATAGCATGTTAAATCATCACTAAACAAAAAAGTTCATAGTCAACATGTTACTCCAAATCTAGTCTAGGTTAAATTATAAATTTAGTGCATGAACTTTTACTCCATACACTTCAAAACATTTTAATAGAATCTTGAATTTTACGATTGCATTTATTTAGACTTTACACTTAAAAAATAAAAGTTTCTAATAGACTAAATTATAGAAAGCACCTCTGAACTTTGAGTTTCATTTCAATAATACCCCCGACCTTTAAAAGAATGTTAAAAAATTACCCTCATCATTAACAGACTACATGGAAAAATGACGTGGAATGTTGAAAATTAAAAGGAAGCTTACCCTCTCGCTCTCGCTTTCCTATCCCTCTCGCTCGTGCTTTGCCATTTTTTCTTCTTTCCACCCTCCCAACGTGGACACCTCTACTTAGAAATTTTGGAAATTTCTAAGTAGAGGTGTTAGATCTAAGTAGAGGGTAGGGACGCCGGTGAGGGTAAGAGTCGACAAAGGTGGTAAATCTTATTGCCATCTCCATTGTATAAACGATAGAGAAGAAAGAGGGTGCGAAAGAGAGTGAGAGAGCGAGAAGGAACACGACAAAAGAGAGAGCAAGAGCGATAAGCAAAGAGGGAAGAGAGGGAGCCAGAGCAAGAGATAAGAGAGCAAGATAAGAGATGAAGTATTTCTCTCTAATTTACGTTAATCCCAACATTTAAGAAAATTTTATACATGTGTAAAAGTTATGCATTCTCTGTTTTAAAAAGAAATTCTTCCGGAGGATTTAAATTGATTCACTTATGAAAGTTTAGGGTTTTAATTGATATATTTATTAGTTTTGGGGTTTAAGTGATACAACCCTCAAAGTTTAGGGATATAAATTAATTTCTTCCCAAAAAATAACCTTAAAAGTTTAGGGACAAAAATGAAATTTAAACCTAATTTTTTCGGTTTCCAAATTTGGACTATGATTTCAAAAATGATTTTTAAAAGTGAATTAAAAAAAATTAATAAATAAAAAATATTTTGGAAAAAAAAAAAAACAAAAATAAAAAGGCAGAAGCATTCTACAACATGATAGTTTTTTAGACAGCATCTTTACTCTTTCATCCCCTCTATCAATTCCAATCTTGGCCAAACTTTTTTTTCCCCATTTCACAACATTTTTCTTTTCTGAAAATAAGAAAAATATTCACAACAATGTGAATACATGAAGAAATGCATTGCATCATATGGGGAAATTTTGATAAAAATGCTTGTGAAGATTTACGAAAATGCCAGCACTTGCACCGAGTAGTAATCTCGAACATTCCATTAATTCTGGCATTCTCTGTCTCTCAAACATATTCTAAGCTACCAAAAAGAACAAAGACAAAAGGATTGTACAACATGGTTTTGGTAGGTGGTGATTCAAAACTTTACATTGATGGATGATTTGCTTTAATTTCTTCTAAACACAACGATTTTTATGAAATGGACGACTTCATTCATGGCTTTCCAGTCACATCGAAACGTCGCCGAAGTGTTTGCATCTAAAGGACAAGGGAGTAGCAGAAGATCAACCTCCCTTTGTGTGATATTTCTCTTTTGAAGTACGTTTTGCATCATCACTTGTTCGCCCAATCCGGCATGGTGATATTTGAAGTTGCACCATTTTCTTCAATGATCTATACTGACTGAATGGTTGGGTTGTTGAAGCCCTCCAAAATATAAAATACTGATTCTTATCACGATAATTGATATTCCCCTTGGTAGAGGAATCTCAAAGACGATGTTACTGATTTCGTTTCTCATTGATGCCCCAATGCGTCGCCACCAAAGACCGTCGCGTAGTGTTGTTCTAAGATGGAGAAACTTCGAAAATGGTACCAGGTTGAGCTTCAACAGACTCGGTTGTATGCCTCTTGAGTTACAATCTATTGACTGGGTCGATGCAGTTTTTTTTTTTTTTTTTCATTTGATTGTAGTTCATTTTTGCCCTTTTTAATAGCTATAGTTTTATTTCTTGTGCTTTCTAGTAAATGACTATAAAATAAGTTTTTTGTACAGTCCAAAGAGAAAGATACAAAGGATGATAAGAGAATAGCTTGCACAAGAAATAGCCATTGGCTAAAGATGGCTAAGGAAGGAAAGAATAACACAGTAAAGATAAAATTGTTAGTTAATGGAGAAAACCGTCAAATGAAGGTAATTGCCAATTTCGTGGCATGACATTAGAAAGAAAGACATCTAGCTGCAACCACCTGTAATTGGAGAGATATGTGGCGGACGATGGCCAAGGAACAGGTTTGAGTAGATTTTGGTGAATATTTCTATAATGTCAAGCTGTCGGTTTGTGATATTGTTGCTTTCTATCATGTGGTGCCTGTGGTGTTACTTTCCGTCATCTGATGTGGTGGTGAAGTTGTGTTTGTAATTTGGCCAAATTAGAAGATTTGTATTACAGATTGCAACCCTGGGGAATGATATTGATGTTGTAGCAATTAATGATCTATTTGTTGATGCTAAGTACATGGTATGCATAGTTTAGTCAATCGTCCATTTAGATGCTAAATTTATAGTATGCATAAATTTGGTGAATAAATTTTGTTTTATTTGTATATATATATGTATATAGGGTTATGGGGAGGAAATTGAAATTAGTTTCTTGTGCTTGTTTTCCCACTGTTTTTTCACATCGAAAGCAAAGGAACTTTCATTAGATAAGTTAAATACAAAAAGGTGACGAGAAATCAACTCAAAGCCAAGGGGATACGAAAAAATAATAAAAAAAATTGTAATTACAAAACTACAAATATTGTGAATAACATTGAAGGGAAACTTTAGGAGTTGGATGCTCTTTTTTCTTGTTGCTTGGGAGCATCTCCGAGTAGAATCGTGAAATCCTACCACATATTCACCTAAGAGTGAGTTTGATGATACTAATATTATGGTAGTCAGTAGAGTTTCCTTTCTTTTCGTTCGTTTTAATTTTATAAAAGTTTTCACTTGTAGCTTATAGTATATTTTCTAATTGTAGCTTAATAGGGAGCGCCTTTCACCAGTTTTGTTGCCACGCCTTTCACCACTCCTCCACTTCAATTGGTTGGTCTTAAGTTCAAGTTGAAGGGCTTTAGAGTCTTATATTTATTTTGTTTATCAATTTTGCTGATCTTTGTAAGGTAGATGTAGTTTGTAGATGGA
The DNA here is from genome assembly GCA_033996785.1 of Trichosanthes truncata. Lineage (NCBI taxonomy): Eukaryota > Viridiplantae > Streptophyta > Magnoliopsida > Cucurbitales > Cucurbitaceae > Trichosanthes > Trichosanthes truncata. The sequence goes on from JAWPNB010000004.1 coordinate 8,756,104, forward strand.
CGAAGAGTCATACTTGTATTATGTGTGTACGTGTAGAGAAATTGTACGTTTTTTATTTTTTTTTGAGGTCAATATAGGCAGTGTATTACATATTTTCTATTTTATTAATTAAAGTTAAGTTTGTGAAATTACTGGTTGTGTAAATATGTAATACTATTGAGATTTTATTTTGTACATAGGTTGAGAAAAAGAAATATTATTGGTTAGCCACGTTTGCAACTAATTTCTTTTTATTAAATTATTGACAAAACGGTGACGACCATTGCCTGTCACAGAAAAATCACTATTTTTGACATTTAATGACGAAGTTTTAATGACGGACAAACTTTTAATGACAGACAAATGACAGACATTTAATGACAGATAGACTTTTAATGATAAACATTTAATGATGGATATGAAGGGAATGAACTCTTCATCGTGCAGCAGAAGCATTGGATCATCTTTGATTTTATTTAAAATTAAATTAAAAATAATATTAATTAAGAAAACTTACTTTTAGATAAATATGGAGAATATTATGGCGGATCTTTATCTCCTCTACAAAGTTTCCTAGTTATGACTCGAACAAAGAACCAAAGCTTGTGGGAGCCTTTTGAAAGAAAATTCACAAGGGATTGGAGAGAAAGAGGTCTAGAGAGAATTATCTAATTCTCTATTGAGAAGATGTTTGTTGTATCTAATGGCTAAACCCAAGGGTCATATTTATAGAAACCAAGAGTAAATCTTTAACAGAGTTAAAGTATTATATTTTAATATCTAATATATTAAAATATATCTTATACTTATTTGATTCTCATTCAAATCTCCTACGATATTTATTTATTTGAATCTTATTCAAATTTTATAAATATATTTTATTTAATGTATCAAATATACATTAATTATTTTAATATTTAATGTATCAAATACAATAAATATATTTTCCTCTTTTATATTTAATATATTAAATATTAATTTGAACACTTCAAATTAATATTAATTTGAACATTTCAAAATTTTCTTTCAACTAAATTGATCTTTTAGTGTTACTATGAGCTAGAAAGTGGACCTTATAGACCTACAGATTATAAGCTATAATGATACAAAATTAATTAATTTTCATTCATTAACTATAGGTCACTCCACTATAGACTTAGAGTTGCACTCTTATGCACTGTAGGATAAGTTGTGTCCATAGATATAATCATTACATGCAAGTCGATCTTTCACGAGTTGTTCGTAATTACAGTTGGGTCAAAAGTCGGTTTTACCCCTGTAATTACATCTTGCACCTTAAGTACCACTGATCCTTTAATGAACAATTTGTTTATGATCCAACCATAAACTAAGTCCCTCTCGGGCCAGTGGGAGGGTAGGGCGCCATTGTTCATGTCCCGAAACCAGCACTTAAGGAAACTACTCATCTACTTACCCTATAAGGGAATGAGTGAATTCCATCTTGTGAGATTATGTTCCCAGCTCCCTATTTGGTCAAGTCTCCAGAATGGTAGGCATATTGAATAGGCTACAAAAGTCACTCTCACCCATGCAAATCAAAGGACAAGCCCTCACAGGCAGGAGTTCATAACTCACTCAGGATTAAGATCGAGCGCATATGATCATTCTGATGAAATATTAATCTTCTCAATTAACGGATTTATATAGAGAGATTAAATATTTCGTGGTCCAGTCTTACACAAACTATTGTATAAGATACCCCACTCATATGTCTTCACATGAATGATTTGGATCAATTCATTTGTAACTATTATAAAGTGGGTCATATCAATAGTGTTATCAGGATAAGACACTCAACCTTATCCATATACTATGACCCTTTAGGTTATTTCTTGAACATGATCCTCTCGTATATCAACCACATATTGTTCAAGATTACAATAATAACCTTGAATTTTTCATATAATGGATAATATTATATTGCAAATAAAATAATCAAAATTATTATTAATTATTAAATAAATTATCAATTACGAAGCTTTAGGGCATAAATCCCAACAATCTCCCACTTGCACTAAAGCCGGCGAGACATGTATCCTAGGGCATACTCTATACCCAACATGTTCTCCCACTTGCCCTAGCAAATATGAGACATGTCTCGTAATCCTAGACATTCTAGGTGACCCTCAAACACTTTAGCCTAGAGAGTCTTTTTATATAGATCCAAAGGATTGTCGTTAAAAGCCATCTTGATCACTACCATGATGCTTTCTCTCTCTCGATATGATTCCCTATACATTGGTGTTTTCTAATTTCCTTAATATTAGTCTTTGCACCACTATTATCATAATAAAGATGATAGACTAAAACATATTTGAAATACCTTTCAGATCTTCAAAGAACTATTTGAGTCATACAAGTTCTTTTGTTGCTTCACAAGAAAAATAATTTAACTTGTCTACCATACTCCACCATCTAGGGTAAAATTTATTTTTACATAGATTACTTCAATCTTTGTAAGAACCAGTGTATCTTGTAAAGATCAAATCTTTAACTCCATACACAAAAATTTCTCATTATCCATAGATAATTTGAGAAAGTTTTTAATTTTCTACTCAATAGTCATACCATTCGTTTAACTGATATATGCTAACCAATTGTATATTAAATGTTCAGTCTCATTTATGCATATCATATACCTTCAACATTTAAGGTGTCTTAGGATACTCTTCCTTAGACATAAATATCAAATATTTGACAACAATTTTATCAATATAAGATGTTTGAGACAAAGTTAACATTTTGTCCTTAAAATCTCCATTTTAGACATGTAAAATATACTGAGTTATTCCAAATCACTTATTTGGAATTGGTTACTTAATCAACTTTTATGTTAGACATATTACATCATTCATAATGGGTAAAAATATCATCAACATAAAACATGAGAAAAATCCACTAAGCAATTAATGATTTTCTTGTCTATACAAGCTTCATTAATGTTTATCCAAAGTCATAGATTTTGATACTTTTATCAAACCTTATATTCAAAGATCTAATGGTAAAATTCATTTCATAAATGAACCTTTATTATTTTGCAAACCTTTATTCTTTTGATCTTTGAAAATAAATCTCTCTGATTGATTTGTGTAGATACATTATCTAAGATTTCTTTTCAAAAAGAATTCTAAACATTCATTTTCATATCCCATATGCAACAATGAATTAAATAATGCTTACAGACTTCAGTATGGCAACAAGTGAGACAGTTTACTCGCAGTTTACTTTCTCCTATTAAGTTTAACCATTTGCCATTAGTCTTACTTTGAGGGTAATAAGCCTTTAACTTTGTCATCTAACATGATAATTTGGGTTTCAATTAAGTCCTTGTAAAGGTTGAGTCATCTCATAACTCTTCCACTACGATGAGGCTTATCCAATTCATGACTAGGATTCATTTGACTTTCAAATGTAATTAAATTGTTAACAACTTTTGTTAACTATTCAGTGGCTTCACTTGGAACCAATTTATTAACACTATCTCACCTTATTAAAGGTTTGTAGTCTTTTATTTAATATTTCTTATAAAATTGATATTTGTTATACAAATACCTTATTCGTCTTATGACTAAATAAAAGACCATTTTGTACTCCTTAGGGGTGGCCTACACTTAGGCTTATCTTTGAACATATACAAGCTTTTTAGGCTTGTTTTTATTGCATTTCCTAATCGGAGTTTGGTAATGGTGTGTAACTCATTATTGATGTGACCATGTCTAACAAAGTCTTGTTTCTCCCCTTGCAGCACAATTTCACACAATTGTACTTGGTATTAAGATAATTGGGATAAAAACCCATTTTCTATCAATTAATCTTAGTACATAAGGTTCTTGTACTTTCCACAATGATCTGATCATAATGTCTTGATAGATTTACCTAATCGATTTTCAACTTTAGCCTTAATTTTCTTGAACTTTTCAAAAATTTAGACTTATGTTGTTTTAAGTAAAGATACTTGTACTTTGAATGATCATCAACTAAAGTGATGAAATATAAACCCAAAGTATTCTTTGGCCTTATAGCCTTATCTAATAAAGCCTTAATGATTATCTTGCATGAAAGGCAAGATCTATAGACAGGTAAATTAATTATCTAACTTTTAGAGAATTACCTCTTACTAGTCTTATTCAAGTTGATGTTAATCAATCTTCACTGCCAAATTCAAGTATCATCTTTTAGGAGAAACTAATGTCTTTCTATTCTGGATTCTATAATCCTGAATATCTTAGTATTTTGTAGTATAGTATATATCAACATTTTAATATATACAAATTGTTCTTTCTTTCAGCTGAATGTATTTTCAAATAATTTTGAAAATATAAACTTTCATACTTCAAAGTAATTCATACTATATGAACATTTATGTAATAAAGTTCGAGAATTTGAATTTCTCTTATGGTTACTAAAAAACACCATATTCAGCATTAAGTAACAATCTTTACTTAATGACATCTTAATGTCTCCCACTACACTAACTGAGAGGGGCTTCCTGATGCCAACTTGTAGAAACTATTCTACATGTTAAGTATTTTCCAAAAATTACATATTAAATGTAATAAAGAATAAATCTTGATAGTGGATCTTGCATCAACTATTTAGGTGGCGTTATTTATTCTTCACCAAAAATCTAGTAAATCAAATTTACTCTCATCTATATTATTCTTCCAATAGAGATATTTAAAAAATTCTTCTCACTATGACTGTTCGGGCTAATTTTGGAACTATTTCCTTTTATATAGCTTCAGTCATTTGGTTTCTTTTCTTGAATTTTTGTAATACTTAATCTTCGAGATCATTTAGACAATTTTCTAAATTTAGCTTAGGTTAATTTCAACATCTCATATGTTGTTGTCATTTTCTTCATCTTCTAAGCTTGACATCTAACATGTCAACTAGGAGATATATACAAGCTATCTCGTTTACTTTTGATTCATTAATCATGTGGTTCTCGAACAATTCGATTAGCATTAGCAACAGGTTTTAAGAACATTTCTCAACAAAGACAAATTCAAAATTTTACACTGCCATTATAGTGTTAACGTTATTTTTTCAAGTAATAAAATTTCTCAATTTTGATTTATCAGTAATAAAATTAAGAATTATGAGAGAAACTGACATAATATTGAAATATATAAAATATATAATTTAACATCATGCAAACAATTATCCATTCAATTTTAGCATAAAAATCAAACAATTTGAAAAATGAACCCTATACATCATTTCTAATGCTATGGTACTTTAGTGAGTTAGAACAAGTGTCGCCATAGGGTAGGTCAAGTGTTCATTCACTAAACTGAGACAATCTCAACAAAGTATTATACCAAAATAACTCTTATTCCTATAATATTTAGTTACCATTAGTTTGGTCAAGGACATCATTAACAACCTTAATAAGCCCTTTGTAAATGTGACCCATCATTTTAGATCCCGTAGTTTTATCCCAACAAGTGCCGTCGTAGGATAGGTCAAGTATTGGAAACAAAACTACAATCCTATCCTTCTTTAGGAGTTCACCCTAATATTGACTCATGCAAACACCTTTCGTAGGGGGATGGTCCAAAAGCCTCCACGATGCCCCAAATGAATCTCACGATGTGAACCAATGATGGAGACCGTAGGATATGTTGACACATTTTCTTCTCCCACTTACCATTTTGAAATAGGGTTTTCTCTTACTTAGACAAATTAGGCTAATCTCATTTATCTAAGTTCCTCAATCTACTTTTCATAACCCTTATGTTGTTAGATTGATTTTAATGTGAATTACCAAGTTTTAAAACTATTTAAAAAGTAATCACATTATGAGCATGCTTAGTGAAATTAAATAAAATTTGACTAATTTAACTCCCAGGTCGGTTTCCAGTTAGAGGTGTTCCCTTTCGGTCAGCTTAAATACATCAGTCTAGACATAACCTTCTAGAGACAAAGTTCCCTTATAGTCAATTTTTATTTCAAATTCATTAATCTTTAATTAACTATTAATTATTAAATTAATGAACATAAGTGAATTTATAAATAAATGTTTTTAATCTTATTAAAAAAATAATTAACTTGGATAGTCTTAAAAATCCATCATTTTAAACATTTTAAAACAAATTAAAAGATAATCCTGGATATTATATTCTAATCCTATTAAAAAAAAAATAAAAGATAAATTAAATTCAAAACTTAAACTATTTTATCTTTAAATTAAATTATCTTTATTTATGGAAGACCTAATCTTATTAGGAAATTATGCTATCTAATTAAGAAAGAAAATATCCTAATTCAATTATATTCAAAGATATGGAAAATATAAACTTTTTAGGAAAAAATATCTCAATTCTATTAGGAAACAAACTAATCAAATTTTCAAATATAACAATTATATTCAAAAATTAATTAAGATGCATGATCATGCTTAACCTCTGGTGGAATTTTAATCTAAATAGCATACTTTATGCAACAATCAAGCAATTAAAAATATACATCACATGCATAATTTAATTAAAGCAAAGCAAAATTGACCGGCATATTTGGCATATCCTAAGAAATTAAAAATAATTTAAATTACAATAATTTAAATCCAAGACATATCTTAGTCTTCAAAATCTCATTCATTTGTTGGACCATCCAAATTTAGAATTTAGAAACTATCAATTATCTCCTTTGGCAATTTACACCATTAGTAATTCACAAACCCATCTTCTACCTTATGCATAAATTTAGGGGGAGGGGCCCATATGACTTCATATGATTTGAAAAATTGGAGCAGGTTATCAATCCATTGCCGAATTTGCAGCCAGAATCTTTGAACTTGATTTACCTTTTGACTTTAATAACCATAAAGGCAAATGAATGTCATGGAGTGGGCCTAATACGCATGAATGTTCTTTATATATATATATATATATATATTACTCTCAGCCGATTGAAACAACACCACCCCAAAAGTGATTTTCATTAGCTTGCTTCATGTCAACCAAAACGCCAGCAACTGGGTGTGCTTGTCTTGTTGAATGTTATGGTCGAATTTGGCCGTAAGTTACAAAAGTTTAAATAAAATATTAAAAAAAAAACTTTAACTCTCGTGGATTTTACAATTGATCTAATCAAAGTAATAAAGCTAATGCCAATAGCCTAAACAATCAATTTGTAAATCATCACATATCTTATATATGATAAAATTAAAACACCCACCATACACCATTTTAATTCTAAATAAAAATCAAAGAAGGCTCTGATACCAATTGAAAGGAATGAACTATTCATCCCGCAGCGGAAGCATTGGATCGTCTTTGATTTTATTTAAAATTAAACTAAAAATAATATTAAGAAAACTTACTTTTAGATAAATATGAAGAATATTCTGGCATATCTTTATCTACTCTACAAAGTCTTCCTAGCTATGACTCAAACACAAGACCAAGGCTTGTAGGAGCCCTTTGAAAGAAAATCCATAAGGGATTGAAGAGAAAGAGGTCTAGAGAGGATTCTCTAATTAGAGATGTTTGTTGTATCTAATGGCTCAACCCAATGGTCCTATTTATAGAGACCAAGGGTAAATCTTTACTGAAATTAAAATATTATATTTTAATATCTAATATATTAAAATATATCTTATACTTATTTGAATCTCATTCAAATCTCCTACGATATTTATTTATTTGAATCTTATTCAAATTTTATAAATATCTTTTATTTAATGTATCAAATATACATTAATTATTTTAATATTTAATGAATCAAATACAATAAATATATTTTCCTCTTTTATATTTAATATATTAAATATTAATTTGAACACTTCAAATTAATATTAATTTGAACATTTCAAAATTTTCTTTCAACTAAATTGATCTTTTAGTGTTACTATGAGCTAGCAAGAGGACCTTATGGACCTACAGATTATAAGTTCCAATGATACAAAATTAATTAATTGAACTCTTTAATTAATTAATTATCATTCATTAACTATAGGTCACTCTACTATAGACTTAGAGTTGCACTCTTATGCACTATAGGACAAGTTGTGTCCATAGATATAATCATTACATGCAAGTCGATCATTCACGAGTAGGTCGTAATTATAGCTGGGTCAAAAGTCCATTTTACCCCTGTAATTACATCTTGAACTTTAAGTACCACTGATCCTCAAATGAACAATTTGTTTATGATCCAACCATAAACTAAGTCCCTCTCGGGCCAGTGAGAGGGTGGGGCCCCATTGTTCAATTCGCCAAATCAGCACTTAAGGGAACTACTCATCTACTTACCCAATAAGGGAATGCGTGAATTCCATCTTGTGAGATTATATTTGTAACGACCCGAAATCCTACGACACTCTAGATGCGGAAGCACGACCTAGTTACCTCTCTCATGCCTGAAATTTTGGCAGCATGACGACGTAACTAGGAGAAACAAAAATTTACAACGACCTGGAAAGAGGCATAAACACTTCTATGTTTCAGATAACAGACTCAACATCCACCAAACTACGACAAATGATGCTGAGCTCAATCAACAGACAAAAGAACCTAAGAACTTATAACTAAATACACGGAAACAAAAGAAATTAAACTTCACAGACAAACAAAACAACAGGGAACAAAGGAATAAACTAAAGGCTAAACATGAAAAAGAAATTTGGTGGAGTCTCCATAGTCTCGTTAAGTCGTCGCCTGCGTCATCCACCTCGAGAATGTGCACAATCTGCAAAACAAACAAAATAGCAAGGATGAGTATAAACATACTCAGTAAATAGCCCACTTAAGGGTCCAATGATTAAAGAAACCATACCAATAAGAAATCTGCTCTTACTCACACTCGTGCTTAGATTTCAAATACTTCATTCTGTTATTCTAAAAGTCCACTTAACCTTCCATAACATTCACTACTACCTGACCCTAACTTCGTGTCATACCTACGAGTCCTGTAACCTAGAACCCAAACCTGTGAAGGTCTATAACCCTCACACTCATCTCAATAGATAAATCACCCCTAGGCTAGCACATAGGCTCTAGGGAACGCATTCCCTACGCTCAACATAATGGGGAATTACCCCTAAGCTAGCACACAGGCGCTAGGGAACGCATTCCCTACGCTCAACATAATGGAGAATCATCTCTCAGCTAGCACACGGTAATAGGAAACGCATTCCTATGCTCAACACAGTGGGGAATCACCCCTAAGCTAGCTCATCGGCAATAAGGAACGCATTCCTTATGCTCATCACATCATGATAGCCACACAGGCAACCAGGGAACACATCCCCTCAGCTAGCATACAGACAATAGGGAAACGCATTCCCTATGCTCAACACAGTGGGGAATCACCCCTAAGCTAGCTCACAGGCACTAGGGAAACGCATCCCCTATGCTCATCACATCACATACGTTATAGGCTTACAAACTCGCACGAAACGACAGAGATCGGGTGGGTAGCACCAATCTAACGGGCCTTGTACTTTCACAACGATTTTGGAACCTTTCGGGTCATCTATCATACCAAATCTCTTCCATCAAGACTGATTCACAATAACAAACCGACCCGAAATTCACAAGCACACACAATGGGAAAAACGTTCCCTAACTCACACAAGCAAATAGGGAAAGCCACCCTCAAGTCTTCCCAACATTTACAACGTCTTACGCCTCATATATATATATATATCTAGGCGAATACAAATCCTAACGGACAAATCCGAAAGGCTACTTACTTTCTAGGCCAAACCCACTTCTCTTTCTTTTAAGAAGTCATTCGTAGCATATGACCCAGGCCCACCTTTTATAAACAACCACAATCTCATCATAATGACTTTTCACCATATATCACAAGCACGAATCTCGAGTAAGAACCTATGTCCTAGTTCAATGGCACTTCTAAACAAAACTTTACTTAATCAAAACCCATATGCGTGCTAGTAGCATAAAGTCATCCACCATTTAACTCAGAAATCGGCCCCTAGCCCGTCCCAAACAAGTTAAGCACAACTTGTCATTCCAAATACTCCAAACACAAGGATTACTAGACCATTTAGTCCTTTAGCTCAACGTTCGAGGTTTTATAGCCACTCTGAATTCCATCTCAAGACACAGATCACAACAATCCAAATATGTGTACTTATACAATCCAAACTAACTTCCCGTACGTCCTTACTTAATAAAGAACCACGATCATAGTCAACTATGCATTCCAAAGGGTTAATATATAACCAAACTCCTTACTAGTTCACAAGGCCAAGTCCTTAGGAGCACCCCGCTCAGAATCATGATTTATACCAAGCCACTCAACTAAATTGACAACTTTCTTTAAATTCTTGGGTTTAGGTACAATAAGGCAAAACTCTTTTTGAAATATTTACTAAGCGAAACATCCTCGACCAACGTGGTCACCCTTATACTTCATACTTGAATTAATTACATCCACGACCACTTAACATACATCAATTCAAACAACTACTCTCTTAAAGTGCTACTCATGCTAAATCATAAGCCATTGAAAGACGTTCAGCCCCTAATTTCCATTATAACCATATAAAAGACCATTTACCACTCAAGCAACACCTACACCAACCCACAAATCACTACATATTTCATAAATATGATTTTCAAGCATGCTCTCACAATTTCCAAATTATCAAACATATATCAATTTAAATGGAACTTAAAGGGGCTAATATCCAAATAACTACTTACACAATTTTATTCCAAGGTTCAAGACGGCCAGAACTCGAATACTTGATCTTGAGTCGCTAAATGAAGTCCCAAAACAGCACCTTACTTGCTGAAATTGATGTCAAAATGGTCCAAACTCGACAACCCGACCTCCTAACATAATGGGTAACCTTGAATAAGATCTCACACATTATGGGTAAATTATTAAACACTAAAACAGTATCTAAAATCCACAAAAAGGCCCCTAAACTCCTCGAAAAGGTCCTAAATCATAGTTATCTAAAACCCAACAAATACTTAGTCTTAAATGTGTTGGAAAAATCGATACCCATGAAAAACTTACCTCAAAACAGTGACTAATCTTGCTGGACAAACCCGGACAACAGCTTAAAGAGTCCAATTTCACCCAAAATGACCTTCAATAATAATGGGTAATCTAAATTCAAATCCAAAACACTATGGGCTCATCTCCAAAATTTGCTAGAACAACCAAAAACATCATTATCAACCCAAAAATCACTTTGAATCAACATTAGCATACTTACTCACTTCGAATCGGAGCCAATCGAAGCTATACAACATCGGGCTTACAGAAAATCTCCCCCAAAATCGGCCCCCTGCTGTCTGTACAAACTGAGAGTGAGAGAGAGAGGAAACCGGCGAAGCTGCGCACTCCGGCGAGCAGTCGACACTCGCGAAATCGAATCGGCTGGCGTGTATCTGCGGCGGTGGAACGACGGCGAGCAACTGCGGCGTGCCATCTGCAATGGAGACGTGAGCTGGGTTGAAGTCGGCGGCTCCGTCTGCTGCTTGCGGCGGGAGAGAGAGAGAGAGACACGGTGGCCGGCGATTGACGCGAGTTGCTGGGCGGCACTGCGGCGGTTTGTGGCTGGAGCCTCTGTGCTGCAGGCGTTCGCGTGAGAGAGAGAGAGAGAGAGAGAGAGAGAGAGAGAGAGAGAATTCGGTGAGAGAGAGAGAGAGAAATTTTCGGTGAAGGAGAGGGAGGAAATCGGGAAGAAGAGAGGGGAAAGGATGAAGGAGAAGAAGAAAAGAGATAAGGAAGGGTCTTTTTTTTTTTTTTAATTTGTAAAACAACTTTTCCAATTTCCAAAAATGCCCTTCTTATCATTCCATACTTGCCCTTTGTTAAATTTCAAATTTCAAATTAACTCCAACAATCCAAAATACTTATTTAAGAAATTAATCCAACTTGATTTCCAAAATTTCAAAATTAATGCTTCTAAATAAACCGGTCGTTACAATATTCCCAGCTCCCTATTTGGCCAAGTCCCCAAAATGATAGGCATATTGAATCGGTTACAAAAGTTACTCTCACCCATGCAAATCAAAGGACAAGCCCTCACAGGCAGGAGTTCATAACTCACTCAAGATTAAGATCGAAGTCGCATATGATCATCCTGATCAAATATTAATCTTCTCAATTAACGAATTTATAAAGAGAGATTAAATATTTCGTGGTCCAGTCTTACACAAACTATTGTATAAGATACCCCCACTCACATGTCTTCACATGAATGATTTGGATCAAATCATTTATAACTATTACAAAGTGGGTCGTATCAATAGTGTTATCAGGATAAGGCACCCAACCTTATCCATATACTATGACCCTTTAGGTTATTTCTTGAACATGATCCTCTTGTATATCAACCACATACTGTTCAAGATTACAATAATAACCTTGGATTTTTCATATAATAGATAATATTATATTGCAAATAAAATAATCAAAATCATTATTAATTATTAAATAAATTATTAATTATGAGGCTTTAGGGCATAAATCCCAACAGGATAGACTTTTAATGACAGACATTGATCGATATTAAAAGTTGTGTGTCATTGTAAGGTACGATGACAGGTGACTTTTAATGACGAGTGTTGCCCATCATTAAAAGTCGTCTGTCATCGTAGCCTACAATGACACGCTAAAAGATATCAGACATTTTTTCGACATCGTTTCCCTATAATGAAGGGCAATGCTCGTCATTAAACTCCAAATTTGTACTAGTGTTACCAAATTTTCAATTCAAATGTGTAATTCTCATACAATTGTAATTTCGATCGCAGGTTTACAAAGAATAATTAACTTCTCAATTCAAGAACTCAATCTACTTGATCGGAAAAGTCACAAGTGTAAATTCTCCTAATTTAATTGATTCTAACCAATTATCACTATTAAAGATAATGACCATCCACATATTTCTACATTAGTATGATATTGTCAACTTTGAGCATAAACTCTTATTGCTTTGTTTTTTATTTCACCCAAAGGCCTCATACCAATGAAGATATTGTCCCTCACTTATATACCCATGATCTTCTCCTTATCTAGCCAATGTGGCCTCCCCTGCCCTCAAATAGTCATCTATCTGTCTAGTTCTTACCCCAACCAACTTCTCTACAAGAGTACACCGCCAGTCTAGGCCAACTACTTTATTGGAGCACACCGCCAATCTGATAGAGCTCTTTTTTTTTTTTTTTTTGCACTCGAGGATTCTGCCGACCACAGCTCAAGGGGATTGACTCTGATATCACTTGTTAAAGACAATGCTCCACATATCTCCACATTGGTATGATATTATCCACTTTGGGTATAAGCCCTCATGGTTTTATTTTTTGTCTCACCCAAAAAGCCTCACACCGATAGGAGATGTTGTCCTTTACTTATATAGCCATGATATTCCACTTATCTAGGCCAATGTGGGACTTTGGTCTCACTCCCAACAATCACAATCAAATTGTATCATCTAATTAATTGAGCGTGATAGTGTTCTATATCAATTCAATGACAACATTAAGAACTTATGGGAATGACTAAACCAAAATATAAAATTAGAGAGTCTGTATTAATTATTTAATTAAAGTAATAAAAACTATATATATTAAATTATATTTAAAATGTAACTTTTATTATAAAATTAGAGAGTATGATTTTAATAACAAATAAAATATTTTTAATACATTTGTCCACTTAATTTTCTTCCAATAATTATTTAATAGAATAAATATTTGATTTTTCATGAAAATATTTTTGGACTATTTACAAAGCTTGAACAAATATAAACAAATTCTTTTATGCAAATATATCCAACATAAAATTAACCATGAAGAAAATGTTATTGATTGTTTATTTAATTATTTATAACTTGCTATGCTAATTGCTAACTAAATTTATTTACAACTTATTGTCGAAATTACCATTGAACTTAACTTTCTATATTTAACTAATACATATGGTTATAAAGTTAAAATATTTTAAATAATATTATTTTAAAATCTTTTAACTTCAAGATAAACTAACTAAAATAGTTTAATTAATTAATTTTACAAATATTATGTCTTTATTTGACTATGATAACATGACTTTTACATTTTAACAAGATAAGGAGTTTGGAAAAATTGTGGATTTAGAGAAATGGACGTTTTTTAAAAAATGGAAATGGACGTATTAAATCTAGTTTTATATAACGTGTGTGATTTGGAATTTATAATAAAATAATTTTTATTATAATTTACATGATAATAAAAATTTTCTTATAAATTTCTAACTATTACTTTATAAATGATTAACTTATTTTTAATACTATGGTTAATATGAACCCGTTTTGAATAACTATTTTGTCAAACAAATATTTAGTTAGTTTTGTAATAATTTTTTTCTAATATTTGTCAATGTGGGAACAAAATACAAAGAAATTTCTCCTTATAAATTTATCATTATAATTACTCTAAACATGAAGTTTATAACAAAGTCGACATATCAATTTATGAATTAATTATTACTATTTGAAATTTTAACTAAATTTATTTACTTATTTATTATAAAATTAACATTAATTAATTGTTTTCTTTGAACAAGTGAACATGAGGATTTATGTGACATTGTAGAACTATTTTTTTGACAAAAAAAAAATTGTAAAGCTATATAAGTTCTGCTTTATTAGATTGTTTGTCTTAAAATGTGTAGAATCAAATGTCGGTTTTCCTCAATTAAAAAAAAATCAATATCGGTACTTTTTGTTATCGAATGCTTCTAAGTTCTCCTGAATGAAAATAATATGATGTGTATGATCTTTTGCTATCTGGTGATTTCATTTATATATTGAAGATATAATTTCATTGTTGACAGTTAAAAACTTTTTTTTTTTTAAAATTTAACATGTGGAGGTGAAGATTTGAACCCCTAATCTTTAGATCGGAGATATAATGCCTAAACCAATTTAGTTAGGCTTAGATTGGCGACTAGTTTAAAAATTTGTCACTTATTCAATCATATGAATTCTAAAATTTGACACATTTTCTAAACCATCACTATTAATTTCAAAATATTTTGTCCTAAAGAAAAAAGGATCTCATGAAAGTCTTCTCCATATTTGTGTGGTGGTAACATCACCATATAAAGTTTTGTTCATTGTTGACTTGGTACCAAAAAATTGTTTTGGGAAAAAGAAAAATCATCGTCCATTTTTCAATTTGATGTTAACATAGTACATTGTTGAAAAATCATCTAACAATCAAGTCAATATTTGGTGATAAAAGATTTTAAAGTTTAAAAATGTGAAAGGGAAAAGTAGTGTCTTTAGAATCATGAATGCATATTCATGAAGAACAAATTTTTATTAATAACGTCCATGAATATACAACTACCCTTATGACTTTGGCTTGTTTGTTATGAATTTATTTTGGCGTTAGTAATGAATCTATATGAAGAAAAGTTTGTTTGATAGTAGATATGCCAAACTTTGGGGTTTGGTAAAGTTCATTTCTCCTCCATCAATCTATGTATAGTATGATGTCACATATATATAGTCGGTCATGTAAAGTTTCAAAACAAATATACGAAATTCTATTGAATGATCAATCCAATCATATTTGATAATGATTGTTTTTAGTTTTAGATTCTTGAAATTTATGCTTGCGTTCTTACAATTTCTTTGATATGCCTTCACATTTGTGAAAAACACATTTTAATTCTTTACAAAATTTTCAAAAACAATAACATTTTTTTTTTAAAATTTTGGCTTAGAGTTAAAAAAACGCTTTTAAAAGTAGTAGATTACAAAACAAAGAAACATATGAGTAGAAGTAGTATTTATAAGTTGGCAAAAAACAAAAGTAGTGGTTATAACCTTAATTTTTTTTATAAAAAAAAAACAAAAAACAAATTAGACGGGCAGCTAAAAGAGCCACATGAATTAACCAAAAGTTTAAGTTTAGGTTTAGTTCTAATTAAATTCTTATATATGATTTTAAAAGTTTCAATTTAGTTCCTATGATTTGAACTCAGTTTCAATTAGACATAAAATTGAAAGTGCATGATTGAAAGTTTAGGAACCTATTAAACATAAACATAAAAATTCAAAGACTAAACTTATAATTTAACCCAATAATATAAAGCAAATTTTATTTTTGAAAAAGATTTAACTTTTACTCAACCCTTTTTTTTTTTTTTTTTAAAGTACAACAAATATAGTCCGAGTGGGAGATTTGAGCTTCCAATCTTAAATGAAGAAATATATACTTTAATCACGATTCTAATTCTCATCTTAATTCGGATACTTCTCCCTCATAAATCGTACAAAGCCATGAAAGTAATGTTCCCATTGAAGCTTCTCATCGGTAATAATGGCCGCAGCCTCTCTCGCATTGCTCTTCAACTGTCCACCATCCTCCGACGACTGCATAGCTTCTCTTAGAGCCTCAGCAATGTCCTCTCTACTAAACCACCCATTAGCTCCGTTTCTTCTAATCTCAATCGCCATCCCTTTGTCCACCAAAAGTCTTGCATTTAACGGCTGATCAATGATGAATGGCAACACAACCAAACAAAGTCCTGCTTGTAGAGACTCAATAGTAGAGCCCCATCCGCAATGAACTAAAGACACTCCCGTTGCTGGGTGTCCCAAAATCTCCAACTGCGGCATCCACTCCATACTTACTATCCCCCTTCTAGAGGTTCTTTCTCCAAACCCAGACGGCAACTGTTAAATTAAAATACTTATATTGAGTTTGATTTTTTTTATAACTTTTACAAAAATTATATCCATTTGGTTTTTTGTTTTCAGTTTTTGAAACTAAACCTATAAATACTGTATTGGTTTTCTTGTTTTGTTATCTATTTTTTACATATATTTTCAAAAAACCAAGCTGAGTTTTGAAAACTAAAAAAGTAGTTTTCAAAAACTTGTTTTCGTTTTTGGATTTTGGCTAATAATTCAAATGTTTCCTAAAGCAAGATAAAAACTCATGGTAGATAAATGATGAGAAAACAAACACAATTTAAAAAAACCAAATGGTTATCAAACGGAACCTAATAATTTAAAGTGTGTTTAGTATAGTTTATTGAGTGATTTTAGGTGATCGGTTTTTTTAAAAAAATAATAATAAATAAAAAGTGTTTACAAAAATTGATTAATTTAAAAACATTTTTTGAAGAAAGACCTCATAGATGGATTATCAAAAAATAACTTTGATTAATCGAAAATCCAATTTATATTTAATAGAATCACTTTTGAATATAGTGAAACCAAACAAATTTGTTATTAATATACTTTTGAAAAAATGTGAGATATATCATAATATTTTTATTGAAAATACTTTTTCAAAAGTGTTTAAACTATAAAGTATTCCAAAGAGACCCTTAACCTGATAGACTTATGGACTTAAAAACAACACAAGACCTAACATATGGTTATTAACAGTAATTGGGTAAAGATATGACAATACTTGCTCTAATATCATGTTAAATCATCACTAAACATTGATAAGATACTATAAATTCAGTTAATTTGTAAGTTTGGTTCATGAACATGTACTCCAACACTTAAAAAAATTCTAATAGAATCTTGAACTTTTAAGATTTTATTTATTTAGTCTTAGTTAAATTACAAATTTAGTTCTTGAATTTTCAAGTTTGTGTATATTTGGTCATTGAACTTTCAATTTGGTATCAAATAAGTCCCTAGACTTTAAAAAGTGTCTAATATGTTCTTAAACTTTTAATTTTGTATCCAATAAGTTTCTGAATTTTCAATTTTGTGTCTAATAGTACTTTAACCTATTTGACATTATTTAAAATTCACGAACTTACTAGACACAAAACTGAAAGTTTTAAGATCCCATTAGACATAAAATTCAATTTTATATCTAATAATTTTTCAAAAAATTTCGAATATGATACAGACTTATTAGAAATAAAATTGAAAATTTAGAGACCTAGCAGATATTTTAAAAGTTTAAAGACTTATTAATACAAAATTAAAAGTGTAAAGATTTATTACACAATTTAAAATTTAGGAATCACAACTAAAAGTCAGAATTAAAAAAGTTTCTGATAAAGTTTCTAATAATAATTGGTAGAACTTCAAATTCACATCCTTACCAATGGCGCATCGTCTTCTTCGGTGGCCCAGGGTTTCCTCAACGCCCACAAAAATGGCAGCTCCGAGAGCTCAAGCCCATGAGCAATCTCATGAACTTGGTCTCTCGTCAAATTACACTCGCTTCCAAACGCAACGTACACAACCGATCCAACCCTCTGTTCGTCAAGCCATTTGATGACCTCGTGATCGGATTTCGGCGGCTTTTCTGGAGGAAGAAATCCGACGGAAATCACCACCGGTGGAATCAATCTCTCGAACAACTTAAAATATTCCCCTTCAAATTCCTCACAGCTCCGAATCGCCACCGCCTGACACGACACAAACAGCCGCCGAAGCCTCTCGTAGTCGCTAATTCCAGAGGCGTTCGTTTCAAACAGAGCAGAGTACATAATCGTCGCCTCGTGGAGATTAAAAGCCACGGTGGTCGGAAAATCGACCCACTCCGGCGGCGCCGTCATGGTCGCCGGAGAAATTCGGGCCATGATTTCAGAGTCCTTCGATAGCAAATCCGGAGGTCCGAGATAAAGAAAACAGACTGACGATAAAATAGAGAAAAAAACGACCGGAATTTGAAATTCCTCATAAATCTCGCCGGCCCAATAAGCGTGAAAATCGACGATGACCCAGTCCGGCGACTTTCCGGCGACTAATTTCTTGAAGGGTTGCCGGAGGAGGTCGACTGCGCGTTTTAAGTACTGAATTTTGTCGGTCGGAATGTCGGAGGTGGCCTCTGCGGATTCCGGCAAGAGATCGTCGGATTTGGGCAGAGGAATGGCGATTAAATCAATGAAAGGAGATAGTTCGGGTGGGATTTTTGGGAGTCTTTGAATGTTTTTTGGGGTGGAGACGAAAGAGACATGAATTTTTGATTTGGCTAAGGCTATGGAGAGGTGAAGAAATGGGATGAGATGGCCGAAGGCCGACCATGGCAACATCACTACGTGGAGATTTTTCTCCATGGATTTTGCAGAGTGACTTCGGAGCCTGAAGTTTTGAAGGAGATGAGATGAAGAGCAAGAAAGAAGATGAAACACATATGAGCGTTTTAATGTTAAACCTGAAGGGTTAATCTGGGTTTAAGTAGCTTGAGTTTAAGAATGTTGTGTTTGGAGTACAGGTTAAAGAAGTCTGAGTTTAAGAAGTCTGTGTTTGAAATGCATGTTTAAGAAACATGAGTTTGGAATGCAGATTTTAAAATATTAAATTTATCAAATGTTTGACTGTATTTAATTAATGGTTAAATTTTAAATTATTGTAAATTTTCATTATAATTATTTATTTATTTTTATTTTAATATAGTTAAGTTAAAAATTAATTAATTTTTTTATGGTTCAAATATAACTAAATTCAAAATTAAAATTATTTCTTATATTTTTTTTATTCTAAATTGACTAATTTAATTATATAAAAATGATTAAACTAAAAAAAATACATTGAATAGATTTTTTTAATTGACTATGTCAAAAATATATAACTAAGTTGAAATTAAATATCATACATTTATTTATTTTTACTACGACTCATTAGTAAGTAAAATACTTTTTAATATAGATAATTTAAAATTAAATATTATTTATTTTACTAATTTAATTTAATAAGTTTGTAATTCAAATTCAACTCAATTTTAATTACTTTTCAAAAAAATTTAAACCAATATTTGTTTCCACCAATTTTGAAATTGAGATTGGACTAAAATTATATATATATATATATATTGCATAATTTGATATTTTAATTTTACTAACTAATAAGAAAATGAACTATCTAATTTGTTATTCATTTTGTTTTTAAATAACTAAATTAAAAATAAAATTTCATTTAGAGATACAGTTCTAATGTAAATTAGTTTATTTTTTATTATTTGTCTCGTAGAGTTCAACTCAACAAATTAAAAAAAAAAAAGATTAATTTTATTATTATTTACAACAAGTAGAAAAAGAAGAAAATAAGTACTTTTTACAAGTTATCAATTATAAATTGTCTATTTTACTAAGTTTTGAACAAAATATCATATACTTTTGTTATTTTAACTAATTTAAAATTAAATACTATTTTTTTTTATTTTAATATTAGCAAGTTCAAAATAAAATAATTTTTTTATCTTAAACTCAAGTATTAGAAATTATATATTTTTGGCCGAATTACACTTTTAATCCTAAAGTTTTATTTTAATTTTTATTTGGCGTATGAGATTTTAAAAACAACATTTTAGTTCTTAAGTTTAAAAAAATGATTGTAATAAGTCTTTTAAGTTAAATTGACTAACGGAAAAAATTTGAAAGTTATAGACAACACATTTGAAGTTATCAAAAGAGTTGTTGATATTGATGAAGATGAAAAGAAAGCTAAGAAATGGATGAATGAGGAAGAAAGAAAAAAAATAAAGATAAAATAATAATAATAATGATAGAGAGAATAAGAGGAAGATAGATAAATAATATTTTTAAAAAAATAATTATTTTTTACAACTAAAATTTAAAAAATTAAAAAAAAAAAACCAACAATCCATGGGGTTGAATAGTAAATACTATTCAAACCCATGAGTTTGGGTTTAGAAAGCTAAGGTTTCCTAAACCATTGTCCCAAACAAGGGTTGGACTTAGGAAAGCTAACCCACCCTAAGCCCAACCCCGAAAACAAACACCCCTTTTAAGTCATTACTTGACATGACAATAGACAAATATAAAAGGGCATAACTTGGGTACAACACTCTAGTGTGGTGTTGCCCACCTCACAACCACATGATTTTAAAAAGAAAAAAAAAAACCCAAAATTGGTTTTTTGTGGTTGTAAAGTGGGCAGTACCACACTTGGGTGTAGCCCAGGCAACACCCAAGTTTTTTCCTATATAAAATTGCTTTTGGAATCACCTAAAAAACCTATTTTATATATCCATGATCATTCTCTTCTCTAAACAATATGGAACTTTGTTTGCACTCCTAACACTATCAAACCCAAGCCTTAGGGATGAAAAATGTATTGTTTTTTCCTTTAATATTTACCTGAGTTTCTAAGTAAAGAAAGTGTTAAATAGGGATGGCAACAGAACGAGACAAGGTTGGGGATACACTCCCCATCCCCGTCCCCATGGAGATTTTCATCCCCGTCCCCGTTCCATTCCCAGTTTAGGGAATCGGGATCGGGGTCGGGGTCAGAGAATCTCCGATCAAGGATCAGGTCCCTGCAGAGAAAAATCTCCATTTTTAGTTATTTTTATTAAAAATCAATAATTATATTAAAATTTTATAAAAGTTAAGTATTATTATTCTTTTATTTATTTCAATCATTGTATTCGAAAAATATTTAATATAAAAACTTATTACATTATGAAATTAAAAACAGTACACATACTTTAAAAAAATAATATACACAATACTCTATTAAGGATTTTAAAATATACATACATACAGTGGAGGATCCAGGATTTTATGTGAGGGGGGCACAAATTTATATAGATGTAATTTTAGATACACTGATGTAATATTCAAATTATGTAATATCGATTACTAAATTATAATAAACCATTGTGTATTGTCGCTACGGGTTTGCGACACGGAGCGACCGACTTAGTTTCTAAGAGGAGGAAAATGGAGTCGCCACCAGCCTTTATTTAGAAGGTGTGACTGGGCACCTTAAAATGTGTTAAGATAATCTGCGAATAAAAGATTTTGGGTTCGAGGGTCGTTTATGTATGGGGAAGGTATTAACACCCCACAACACTCATTCAATGGAACAAAATTTTACTTTTCTTGTGTTATTCTAATGAAAGCCACCTTCGTAGAAAAAAAAAAGTGTTTGGTATTGATTTTTTAAATGTCCCATGTTTTATTGATCACTATTTTAAAATTAAGTAATGAGCAATAATTATGGGTGGCGTAAAGCCATTCAAAATTTATTTGAATTTTATTTGGCATCCCAAAATAAATTCATCACCTCAAGAATATTAGGGAATCAACATCTTGATTTCCTAATCTCCATCCATAGTAAAGGTTTTTCTTTAAGGAAAATTTTTGTTTATTAATTTAAAAACATGTGTGAGAAAATGATTCTTTTTAAGGAAATTCTTTATTATTTTTCTATTTTTAAAGAAGTGAAATTTTTATGGAAAAAATAATTTTAGATTTGATTTAATGCTTTGAAAAGAAGGTCATTCTGACGTGTTTTTAGAGAAATCAAAATTTCCTTTAAGAAAATCATTTTATGGAAATGCTCTTTATAAAAAAAAAATTGTATTTCTTATGAAAAATATTTTTTTTTGAAAAAAAAGAAGGAAAACTTCAAATTTAGAAAAAACAAAGTTCCCTAAAAGAAAATCTCCATTTTATGAAAATGCTCTTCATATGAAAATATTTTTCGTACTCTTTATAAAAATGTTTTTATTTTTAAAGAAGGAAAACTTACATTTTAGAAAAATCAAATATTTCCCCTTTTTAAAAAAAAAATTCATGCAAAGATTTTTTTTTTTTGTATTTTTATAGGAAATAAAATTAAAAAAAAAGGAAGAATTCATGAAAAGAGAAATAATTGCACACAAAAAAACTTTAACAATTTTATTTTTTTAAGGAAAAATATTAAAATCAAATCTCGGCATCCCAAGATATTCATTTTTCACCTCAAGAATCTTAAATTATCGGCCTCCCAAAGACTTAAGGTTCCATTGTTGGAAAATTTTCTTATTTCGAATTAGATTAAAAAAAAACTATAAACATAAGCGTGCATAAATAATAAATATAAGAATTCACAAATCTAAAACATAAACTTATATGTCAAATAACTCTAAGTTCCTAGCTACACTAGCATAAAAAAAAAAAAAGAAAAAAAAAAGACATAATACGTCCTTGTAATTGTTATGCTAAAAAAAAAAACTTAGAATTTATTCGCGCAATGCCTTATATACTAAAACTTTAAAACACGATATTAGCAAACAAATAATATCTAAACATGCTTTTATTTTATACGACAAAAAAAACTTAGACTAAACAAAAAAAAATCTTTAAGGAAACATGCTAAGGAACACAATTGAGTAAATGATGGAAAAATAAAAACAATGAATGAAAAATAGAATGTTCACCAAAGATTACCATTGTATAAAGGGTAGTATTACTGGAGAGAAAAAATCGCCGCAAGCTACTTTGGGAGAGATTAATCGGTTGAGTGGAGAGAGTAAAGAAGAAGATTTTCTCTTTTTACTTGGAAAAAAAAAGAATGTATGTTGGAGTCAAAAATCGTGAGTGAGAGAGGGGAAGATTTTGTGGGGGGATAGAGAATATGTGGGGGAGATTTGAGAGCGAACTTTTGTGGGGGGAGAGAGAATATGTGAGAGAAATTTGAAAGAGATATTTTGTGTTGGAGAAAAAAAACGTGGAGATGACTTGATGAGAGAGAGAAATATGTGGGTGGTTGAGGGAAGATGTGTGTGAGAGAAAAATTGTGTCCCCAAAAGAGATGGTTTCCTCCCTTTTTATAGCTCAAACCCCAATTTCAATTAAGAAAAAGAATAAAATAAAACTAAAATTGTAACGCCCGACTAATTCACTCGCGTTATTTTCGAAATCTTGGAAATCAAGTTGGATTAATTCATAAATAAGTATTTTGATTTTTGGATTAATTTGAAATTTTGGTA
This sequence comes from Trichosanthes truncata, assembly GCA_033996785.1. Classification (NCBI taxonomy): domain Eukaryota; kingdom Viridiplantae; phylum Streptophyta; class Magnoliopsida; order Cucurbitales; family Cucurbitaceae; genus Trichosanthes; species Trichosanthes truncata. The sequence goes on from JAWPNB010000004.1 coordinate 8,779,791, forward strand.
GCTATAAGGGCAATTTTGGAAGGAAAGAGTTGGTGTACGGGCATTTTAATAATTAACATAATAATAATAATAATAATAAAATATTTCCTCATCCTTATCTTCTTCTTCTTCTCTCCTTCTTCTTCCTCCTATCTTCTCCCGCTCCTTCCCGATGGTCTCTTCCCCTCACTCTCGAATTCTCTCTCTCTCTCGTCCGACCTCTTTCTTCTTCTTCCTCATGTCGTCGCCGCCGTTCAGCACCGCCGTCTGCACGCTTCGCTCACCATAGCCCTCCCGCACCAGCCACGAACCTCCTAGCTCCTTCGCCTCTCGTAGGCCCATTGCGTTGTTGCCGCCCACACGCCTAGCTCGTCATCATCTACTCACGTCATCGGCCAGCCTGTAGAAGAAGCCCCACCGTTCGCGCACCCAACCCCGTTGCTGCACACCCAGTCCGATACTCGTTCGTGAAACAGATACATGTAGCTAGCCTCTCAATTTTGGCCGCTGACGAGGTAGGTTTTTGGTCCTTTGATCTCGAGCAATAGCAGCAGTGCATTCGGTGTGGGCTGTTTTCATTCAATGTGCGTGGGGGTGGGGCAAGTTTCAACGTGGCAGTTCGTTCGATGTAGGTATTGGGTTTTGGGCGTGAGAGTGTTACAATTTCGAGCAAGGACATGTTTCAACCTTTGGATACCGTATTCGACAGGTTTTGGGTTTGGTTGGAGGTAAGGCTTGTTTTTGTTAGATCAATACTTGGATTATTGTTGTGTTTGAAAGCTAATCCTTACTATTTTAGGACACCCATTGCAATTAGAGGTCGTTTTGGACGATTTTGAGACGAATTGAGAAGTTGTCCAGCACCTGTGAATACTATTTTGAGGTAAGTTTTCATGGGTATCAAATTTTTCCTACATAATTGAGGCTAAGCATGAGTTGGGTTTTAAATAGCCATGATTAAAAACTTTTTGTGGAGTTTAGGGGCTATTTTAGTGTTTTAAAATTTAACTATAATGCGTAGGCCTTTGTTTGACGATTCAAGATCAAGTATTCGAGTTCGGGCCGACTTGAACCTTGGAGTAAATTTGAAGTAGTTATTTGGATATAAGCCCCTTTAAGTTTCCATTTAAATTGATGAATGTTTGATAGTTTGGAAATTGTGATAGTATTCCTAAAAACCAAGATTATGAAGCATGATTTATTTAGTGAATTTGGTGTGGAGGTTGTTTGAGCCAAAAGTGGCCTAAGTAAATGGTTGTAATAGAAATGGATGCTTAAAGTATTGAGTTATTGTAGTTAGCATGTGTAGAGCATTAAGAGTTTGCCAAGGTTGGATTTAAATGAGTTTGGTCCATGTTTCTGATGTTTGTGACTAAATATGCATGTCTATATGAATATGTGGGTCATGGTGTGAATGGCTAAATCATCCTGAATTGTCCTTGAGTTTAAGTGGCTTGAGCACGTATTAAAATGGTAATAGGGGCTTAAAGACCCAAGTTCATTATAAATAGCAAGAGTAGTACTTTACAAGTATGCCTATGATAGTGATTGGATTTGCAACATCCCTGAACATTGTTGTGATATTTTGAAGGGTCTCTATTATGTATTTGTTGTTTGCAAGTAATCAATTTGGAAGAACTTGTCGAGCTTGGTAATGGAGTTGAACCTTGAATTAGTTTGTGCTCGAGGTTTAGGAATGGTGATTGTGTTTGATTGCAATGTTTATGAGTTTATTGTAGTTCCCTAAAAGTTCTTACGCATAGGTTTTTGATTTGCTCGGAATGCTTGAAACTCTTGAATGGTTGGCTGTGGTTTAGTTTCTTGGGGTGGGGACGAGCTGACTGAGCGCAGGGCGCTGGAGTGATTTGGTTCGGGCTGGAGGTTGATTTAGAACACCTTAAGGGTTTGCCAGCTCAGGGTCATGGTCCATGTTCCATGTGCTCAGAATGGTACAGATGTTCGGGTATGTTTAACGTGTTTTAGTTGAATCTGGATGTAAATGAGGGGATAACTACAGTTGTGCTTTCTAGAGTGATTAGGGAGGAGTTGGTTGTCTCAATGCTAGCCTAACAAATAAGTAGACATTCGGACTTGCTTATTAAGATCTTGTATGTAAAGATTGAGGGTGAATCGAGTTAAGCTAGTTTGTATGAGAAGCAAGTTTGCTTGAAAGTCGGTGAGTTGTGTTTTACTTGAACATGGATGAGATTTGGGTGATGTGTGTTTCGTTTGAATTTATACTCGAACCAAATCTACCTAAATTTGTTTGACAATGAGTTTGTGTCTCTGATTGAGTTCGTGATTATGGTTATGCATGAGGCTTACGAGTTGAGGTGAGAATGAGGCTTATGATCAGTGATGAATCCTTTGACGATCTAAGTGCGATGAGGCTAAGCGAGAGCCTGTCAAGCTAGTGCCATATACTTATCCATGCGAGCATGTATTCTTAGGAGGTTGATGTAGAGTGATGGTGAGCGTTAGGCAGAGTGGAGAGTAAAGAGAATGATGTTGATGCTAGCATAGGGGTGATGTCCCTAGAGCGATGGTGAGATGATGAGAGTGATGATGCTAGCATAGGGGCGATGTCCCCAGAGCGATGGTGAGTTGATGAGGATGCTAGCATAGGGGCGATGTCCCAGAGCGATGGTGAGATGATGAGGATGCTATCATAGGGGCGATGTCCCCAGAGTGATGAGCGTGAGAGTTGCTCTCCTTCTCTGCATCAGACCAACCTAGAATACATGGCTTGCAGGTATAACTCATGGTAATATTGGAGGAAAGTGAGCCTAGAGCATACTCTATACCCAACATGTTCTCCCACTTGCCCTAGCAAATATGAGACATGTCTCGTAATCTTAGACATTCGAGGTAACCCTCAAACACTTTAGCTTGGAGAGTCTCTTTATATAGATCCAAAAGATTGCCATTAAAAGCTATCTTAGTCACTACCATGATGCTTTCTTTCTCTCGATATGATTGCCTATACATTGGTATTTTCTAATTTTCTTAATATTAGTCTTTGCACCACTATTATCAAAATAAAAAGAATAGACTAAATCATATATGAAACACCTTTCAGATCTTCAAGGAACTATTTGAGTTAGACAAGTCTTTTTGTTACTTCATAAGAAAAACAATTTAACTTGTATATCATACTCCACCACCTAGGGTAAAATTTATTTTTACATAGATTTCCTAAATCTTTGTAAGAACCAGTGTATCTTGTAAATATCAAATCCTTAACTCCATACACTCTCATTATTCATAGATAATTTGAGAAAGTTTTTAATTTTCTATTAAATGGTCATACCATTCGTTTAACTGATATATACTAACCAATTGTATATTAAATGTTCAGTCTCATTTATGTATATCATATAATTTTAACATTTGAGGTGTCTTAGGATACTATTCCTTAGACATAAATATTAAATACTTGATAACAATTTTGTCAATATAAGATGTTTGAGACAAAGTTAACATTTTGTCCTTAAAATCTCCATTTTGGACATGTAAAATATACTAAGTCATTCCAAATCACTTATTTGGATTTGGTTACTTAATCAACTTTTTATGTTAGACAGACATCTTACATCATTCATAATGAGTAAAATATCATCAACATAAAACATGAGAAAAATCCACTAAGCAATTAATGAATTTCTTGTCTATACAAGCTTCATTAATATTTATCCAAAGTCATAGATTTTGATACTTTTATCAAACCTTATATTCAAAGATCTAATGGTAAAATTCATTTCATAAATGAACCTTTATTATTTTGCAAACTTTTTGCTTTTGATCTTTGAAAATAAATATATGTAATTGATTTGTGGTAGATGCATTATCTAAGATTTCTTTTCATAAAAGAATTCTAAACATTAAATTTTTTTTATATCACATATACAACAATTAATTAAATAATGTTTACAGACTTCAGTATGGCAACAAGTGAAAAAATTTACTCGCAGTCTACTTTCTCCTATTAGGTTTAACCCTTTGCCATTAATCTCACTTTGCAGGTAATAAGCTTTCAACTTTGTCATCTAACATGACAATTTGGGCTTCAATTAAGTCCTTGTAAAGGTTGAATCATCTCATAACTCTCTCACTATGATGATGCTTATCCAATTCATGACTAGGATCCGTTTGACTTTCAAATGTAATTAAATTGTTAACAACTTTTTGTTAACTATTTAGTGGCTTCATGTGGAGCCAATTTATTAACACTATCTCACCTTATCAAAGGTTTGTAGTATTTTATTTGACATTTCTTATAAAAATGATATTTGTCATACAAATACCTTATTCGTTTTAGGACTACATAAAAGACCATTTTATACTCCTTAAGGGTGGCCTACACTTAGGCTTATCTTTGAACATATACAAACATTTTAGGCTTGTTTCAGCACGTGAGCTTAACATTCCCAAATGGTGAAGTGTTGTAAACCAGCTTTATTACTATTCTATATAGTCTTAAAATTGTCTCGTAGACACTTTTGGAGAGAATCATGTTCACCATGTAATCTCTATTGCATTTCCTAACTGGAGTATGGTAATGGTGTGTAACTCATTACTGATGTGACCATGTCTAACAAGGTCATGTTTCTTCTATTGCAGCACAATTTCACAAAATTATACTTGGTATTAAGATAATTGGGATAAAAATCCATTTTCTATCAATTAGTTTTAATACATAAGGTTCCTGTACTTTCTATTATGATATTATCATAATATCTTGATAGATTTAATTACCGAATTGATTTTTTTTAACTTAAGTCTTAATTTTCTTGAACTTTTCAAAAATTTAGACTTATGTTGTATTAGGTAAAGATACTTATACCTTGAATGATCATCAACTAGAGTGATGAAATATTCATGACTTTATTTGACTTTTACATTCACCAAACCACTTGGGTCAGAATGTGTAAGCCCAAAATATTCTTTGGCATTCTAGCCCTATCTAATAAATGCCCAATGATTATCTTGTATGAAAGGCAAGATCTACAGACGGGTAAAGTAATTAACTAACTTTTTAGAGAATTACCTCTTACTAGTCTTTTCATTCTATTCAAGTTGATGTTAATCAACCTTAACAGCCAAACTCAAGTATCATCTTTTAGGAGAAAACAATGTCTTTCTATTTTGGATTCTATAATCCTGAATATCTTAGTATTTTGTAGTATAGTATATGTCAACATTTTTAACATATACAAATTGTTCTTATTTTCAGCTGAATATATTTTCAAACAATTTTGAAAATATAAACTTTCATACTTCCAAGTAATTCATACTATATGAACGTTTTTGTAACAAAATTCGAGAAATTTCTCTTATGGTTACTAAAAACACCATATTCAGCATTATGTAAAAAATTTTAATTAATGACATCTTAATGTCTCCCACTATACTAATTGAGATAGACTTCCTGGTACTAATTTGTATAAACTATTCTACATGTTAAGTATTTTTCAAGAATTACATATTAAACGTAATGAAAAATAAATCTTGATAGTAGATCTTATATCCACTATCTAGGTGGCATTATTTATATTCCACAAAAAATATAGTAAATCAAATTTACTTTCATTTATATTTTTCTTCTTAGAGGTATTTCAAAAATTCATCTTATTATGATTGTCCTAGCTAATTTAGGAACTATTTCCTTTTATTCAGCTTGAATCATTTCGTTTCTTTTCTTGAAATTTTTTAATACTTAAATTCGAGATCATTTAGACAATTTTCTAAATTTAGCTTATGTTAACTTCAACATCTCATATGTTGTTGTCATTTTATTTATCTTCTAAACTTGACATCTAACATGTCAACTAGGAGAATACGTACACGCTATCTCGTCTACTTTTGATTCATTAATCATGTGCTTTACGAATAATTCAAATAGCATTAGCAATAGGTTTTGAGAACATTTCTCAATAAAGACAAATTCAAAATTTTACACTACCATTATAGTGTTAATGTTACTTTTCCAAGTAATAAAATTTCTCAATTTTGACTTATCTGTAATAAAATTAAAATTATGAGAGAAACTGACAGAATATTGAAATATATAATATATAATTTAACATCATGCAAACAATTATCTATTCAATTTTAGCATAGAAATCAAACAATTTGAAAAAATGAACCCTATAAATCATATTTTCTAATGCTATGGTACTTTAGTAGGTCAAGTATTCCTTCACTAAATTGAGACAATCTCAACCAAGTATTATACCAAAATAACTCTTATTTCTATAATATTTAGTTACCATTAGTTTGGTCAAGGACATTATTAACAACTTTAATGAGCCATTTGTAAGTGTGATCCATAATTTTAGATCCCGTAGTTTTATCCCAACAAGTGCCGTCGTAGGGTAGGTCAAGTATTGGAAACAAAACTACAATTCTATCATTCTCAAGAGTTCACCCTGATATTGACCCATGCAAACACCTTTCGTAGGGGGACAGTCCAAAAGCCGCCACGAGGCCCCACATGAATCTCACGATGTGAACCAATGATGGAGACCGTAGGATATGTTGACACATTTCCTTCTCCCACTAACTATTTTGAAATAGGGTTTTCTCTTACTTAGACAAATTAGGCTAATCTCATTTATCTAAGTTCCTCAATCTACCTTTCATAACCCTTATGTTGTTAGATTGATTTTAATATGAATTACTAAGTTTTTTTTTTTTAAAAAATAATCACATTATGAGCATGCTTAGTGAAAATAAATAAAATTTGACTAATTCAACTCCCAGGTCGGTTCCCAATTAGAGGTGTTCCCTTTCGGTCAGCTTAAATACCCCAGTCTAGACAGAACCTTCTATAGACAGAGTTCCTTTATAGTCAATTTTTATTTCAAATTCATTAATCTTTAATTAACTATTAATTATTAGATTAATGAACATAAATATTTTTAATCCTATTAAATAATTCACTTGGATAGTCTTAAAAATCCATCATTTTAAACCCTTTAAAACAAATTAAAAGATAATCCTAAATTCTAATCTTATTAGAAATAGATAAAGATAAATTAAATTCAAAATTTAAACTATTTAAAACATGAATTAGAAAAATATATCTTTATTTTTAAGAAAACCCTAATCCTATTAGGAAATATCTTAATCTTATTAAGAAAACATGCATTTTCAATTAAGAAATCAAATATCCTAATTCAATTTTCCAATCAATTTTTAAATATAACGATTATATTCAAAGACCTGGAAAAAAAGTTAATTAGGAAACTATCTTAATTCTATTAGAAAACAACCTAACAAAAAATCAAATATAACAATTATATCAAAGATAAGATAAGATGCATGATCATGCTTAACCTATGGTGGGATTTTAAATTTAAATGACATACTTTATGCAACAATCAAACAATTTAAAACATACATCTCATGCATAAATAAATTAAAAATAGCAAAATTGACCAGCATATTTAACATATCTTAAGAAATTAAAAATAATTTAAATCCAAAACATATCTTGGTCTTCAATATAGTTTCCTCTTTAAATTTAGGATTTTGAAAAATCTAAAATTTTCTCCTTACGAGCCGCCAAAACCAAATCCATATGTCTGAGATCATCCAACCACATCTCACATAATTAGACCTCTTGAACCATAAATACTCCAGCCTAAAAATTCATGAATATTACCAGCCGCAAAGTGTGACCAAGAAAATAAATAAATAAATATATATATATATATATATATATATATGTAGACACCAGCTTGTTTCACAATTTATATATTGGAAGTATTGTGAATTGATATAAATTTTACAAACAAATTCAAAATCCACTAGCCTTATGAGATGGGGACCCACATGCCTTGAAATTCAACTTGATTTAGGAATCAAAATGTCCAGCAAATGGATTCTCTCTCTTAATATATATATATATATATATATATATATATATATATATATATAAATTGAAAAACTAATTTTCCAAAAATTAACAATAAATCCTAACCTTTTTGGTTTCACAATTTGATCTAATCAAAACTATAAAATTCTAATGCCACAATGCCTAAACAGTCAATTTACAATCCACATATCTCATATATGAAAAATTAAAATACCTACCATCACAAAACTTTAATTCTAAATAAAACTCAAAGATTGCTCTGATACCAATTGATAGGAATAAACTAATCATTCCGTAGTGGAAGCGTTGGATCATCTTTGATTTTATTTAAAATTAAACTAAAAATAATATGAGTTAAGAAAACTTACTTTTGAGATAAATATGGAGAATCTTCTGACGGGTCTTTATCTCCTCTACAAAGTCTTTCTGGCTATGACTCTAACACAAGATCAAGGATTGTAGGAGCCTCTTGAAAGAAAATCCACAAGGAATTAGAGAGGAATAGGTTTAGAGAGAATTCTTTAATTCTATATTGAGGATATGTGTGTTATATGAAGAATGCCCAAGGGCTCACCCCTAGGGTCCTATTTATAGTGGTCTAGGGAAGATAATTAAATAATCTATTTTAATATATAATATGTTAAAATATATTTATCTAACCAATTTGAATCTTATTCAAACCTTTTAAAATTCTCCTACGACATCTATTTCTTAATTTGAATCCAATTAAATTTTAATAAATATCTTTTCTTTAATGTATCTAATATACATTAATTATTTTAATATTTAAGGTGTCAAATACAATAAATATATTTTCTTCTTTTATATTTAATATATCTAATATATTAAATATTAATTTGAACACTTCAAACTAAATATTAATTTGAACATTTCAAATTTTTCTTTCAACTAAATTGATCTTTTAGGGGGCGTTTGGCGTACAGAGTTGAGTTGAGTTGGGCAGAGTTGAGTTGAGTTGGGCAGAGTTGGTTTGTCAGTGAGTTCAGAAAGTCTGCGTTTAGGGTGCAGAGTTGAGTTGAGTTGAGTCAGGAAGTCTGTGTTTGGGGTGCAGAGTTGAGTTGAGTTGAGTTGAGCTGTCAGATGTATCTGGTACAGTAATTTGCAACTAGAAGCAGACTGATTTTTAGCTGATTTTTTTTTTCCTCAAATCATTCATCTAGAAACATATTTTTTCAAACCTTCAAACATTGAATTAAAAAATGACTATAAATTCCAATATTGGTGGAATGTATGAGTGGAATATCCACAAACGAAATGTTTTAATCCTACACATTTTTAAAAAAAAAAAACTATATTCTTCGTGTTTCAAATTGACTTCTTCCAAATGATATGAAATTAATAGAAATCAAATGTCTCATTACACATTGAACTTCTTTTAATTTATAGATAGCCAAGGTGACAAATGATTAACAATGTATATAAGTCAACATTACTTTCATGTATACGTGAATTAGCCACAAAAATATTGGTAGGCCATCGATCGCCTATTTACATAATGCACAAACAAAAATAGTCCACAAAAATAATAATTGACCACCAAATAGTAAGTCATGGATTGACAATGAGCTGGGTTTTTAGGTATTTTGGAAGATGGTAGGAGCAGGAAGTCATCCAGTTCTACCCAATAGATGCAAGCAATACCTTTTTCAAGATTGGGCTGGGACCTGTAAAAAGCAGTCCGTCTTCTGGATGTTGGCGACAAGTATGTCTATAAGGATGATCCGATCATCCTCTGTCAATCCTTCTATTGCATACAAGTGGTCGACTACCTCCTTTCGTCGTGCTGCTTCCAGGTCATATTTTTCCTTCTGCCAAGATAAAAGCGAACGCATGTGAGATGCGTGCATGTCCATGGCAGTTCGCATAACGTCCAATACCTGAGATTGTAAGGACGATCTCTTCCTCTTGCTTCCACTTCCTCTAATAGACATGCCAGATGGAGTACACCTGCTAGTAGGGGTTTCTGACAAGTCTTCCTCCCCCACATCCCCGGTGCCTGAATTTTCTAAAGGTTGTTGCTCTGGGCCAAAAACGTCTTGTGATCCCAATCGAATCTCCTCCTCCATCTGTTCGGCAGCATTGGAATCTATCTCCGTAGGTGTCTCTGCTGCTAATCCTGTGGCTCGATCCTTGCCAAATACGATTGTCAACTCATCGTAGTGTGGGAATGGCTTGTTTCGTAGGCCCTTAGCAGCAGGATGGCCCTGCATTTGAATGAGTATGGATTAATTTGCTGGAAATAACAAGGATAGTATGTTGTAATGGCACGATCTTACCCTAACCCAAGCATCAAAAATCTCCTTCTCCACGTCAACACATTTTAACTCTTCATTCCCACCAAATCCGCTGCAGGCACTACTCAGCATCTCTGCGATTGCCCCGTACTGCTTTTTTAGAGATTTGATCTTGCATTCTATCGTATTTTGGCTGATGTTAGAATTTGGTAGTTTGTCTGCAAGCATCCGGTGGAGAAGTTGAAGATACCCGGGTCTGAAGGTCCCATTGTCAGACAGCCAACCACCCTCTACTAACGTGACTAGAGACTCCACCAACGTTGCATCCTCCACTCTTGTCCATGTGTGTTTTGGAGCTTTTGATGTACCTGCCATCGTACTGCAACGCTACGCATAGTCAACAAATGTTACATTGGATACAACAAAAACAACACAATTAGCACAAGAGAATGAGTATGGTTCATGGAAAAATAATTATATTACTGCATAGTTGATATAAAAGCATAAACAAAATTTTTAAGTTGTCCATTTACGTCATAACAGACATTTTAAAACATAAACTTGCATATACGATCCAGTTCCATTTAATACAAAAGAAATGCAAAAGTAGAAAGGTCATCAGGATTGTTCCCAATCCTCAAACATTCGCTGAGCCAAGTCATCCCTGAATCCGGTCCATTCGTCAGATGTTTCAATGAATTGTATATTCTCTCTTTCGACAACACTGGGCCCAGAGTCACCTTCTTCAACCTCATCCAACATTGCAGCTGACCCCATCTCCCTAGTTATGAGGTTGTGAATGAGACAACATGCGGTTATTGTTCGACATTGTACTTGAACTGGGTAGAATGACTTTCCTCGAAGAATGGCCCACCTCCCTTTCAACACACCGAATGCTCTCTCGATGACATTTCTTGCAGAAGAATGTTTCATATTGAAAAATTCTCTTGGAGTAGTGATAACTCTTAAATTAAGAGTTATATGCTTGTATTTTTTGGACTAAATTGCTATACTTTATCTCAATATCTTGGAAATTCCCTAGCTTGGAGTCATTTTGCTCTAGGACTGATTTTGATATAGTAATATTTTTATTAGAGCAAATTTATCCTAATTAAAGCCTTTTATGTGATTAAATCAAGTTGGATTAATGAGGAGTCAAGAAGCCAAGAACAGCAGTTTTACAACTAATTGCTGGAGCAAATTTCGCGTTCCAGGCTTATACGAAATTCGCACGTGGGAGTTGTTATTCATTAATTGAGCTGACATCTGTCAGTCCAGTCACTCGTTTTCAACCAATCAGAGCCCGCCACATCTAAGGACCTGTCTAATCAGCCCTCGTTTTCATAAAGGGTGACTATTATAATGGGGCAGCCGTTTTTGTAGAGGGAAGGAAAAAAGGAGAGAAGGGTGAATCCCGAAATAACTGAAGAGAAAGGAGCAGCAGAGGGGAGAAGCTTCGACCAAGGGAGCCTTCATCAGAGTTTTGCCAAAAATGGAAGGATTCCAGTCGGAGCGACGCCGATGCTGTGTCAAGAAACTTGGGGCAGCATTTCGACTTTTCCTGCTATATTTTCTTCTGTCATTTAGTCGTTTTCTGTTTTTATTTTCATTATGTTTTCATTTCTACTGTTTTTCCGTTTTTCCTGTAGCATGAACTAATCACCATAAGGTGAGGATTAGAGGATGATTGTTGTTAGCTAATGTTATAGTTGAGTAGACTTCATCTCCTTCCATTTGGTTTTTAAGGGGTTTTATTCTTAGTTTGTTTCCGCTTGGCCAGCCGTTATGAACATCGTCCCTCTGATTTCTGGGAAGAATAGGAGGGGCTGAAAACTTGAAAACCACGTTAGCCTCTTGTTAAAGTTAGTAGCTAACTAAGTGGGTAGGTTAGGGATAGCCACTCGCCTAACGCACATAAAGTACAGAGGGTTTATTGTGCTGAAGTAATTTAATTGCGACAGCATATAATCGGTGATTCGGGAGAATACTGTGTAGTCTGTAGTGAATCGAATGGAATGAATGTGTGCTCAGTGTGTAACTTAGTTAATGCATGACTTACCTCTAATCCGAGCCTTTCGTTTAATTAAAGCACAAGTTAATCGTTACTTGTTTTCTGAAGTCTTTACTCTGTTTTGCATGCTTTAGCATTACTTTTGTTCCAGCATTTATGATTTCTTTTATTGCATCTCTATCGATAATTTTGAATGGTTACCAACTGAGTTACTAAGAATTAATTTAGGTTCAGTAGAAAGATCAATAGTCTCCGTGGATACGATAATTTTACTTGCCACTTGCTATAAAAAGGATGTGTACACTTGCGCATTGACACTCTAATTTGCACATTTCTTCACATTGCTCTAGCAAGCGCATCAAGTAGTTAGTGCATTCCCTGATCCACGCCATTCAGAAAGATGGTATCGTTCACCTCTATATGGTGTAAGGAATCCTTCTGCATTGGGGTACCCGACATCACACAGATAGTAGTTTCCTATAGAAGGTATCAATGATTAAGATTTGAGTTCATTGCTTCTTTCAATCTATGAATATTCAAGGCGATAAGATTTAGGCAATACCTCTAGGAACCTTGAAGCCATTATGGCGAGAAAGTGCATCTCTAATAACCCTAGAATCGGCTGCGGACCCTTCCCAGCCTGGCATGACAAATATAAACTCTCCGTTTGGGGAAACAACTCCAAGTACGTTTGTTGCAACTTCACCTTTCCTTGTCCTATAGCGAGGTCGATCAACAGCACTAACATTCACTTTGATGTAGGTGCCATCTAACGCACCCAGACAATTCTGTATCAATTAAAGACACGGTAGTAACGTTAATGACTCTGTAATTTATTTCAATTCATGTATAGAAATGCATTCTATACCTCAAACCATTTCCACCGCTCATCAGTGCATGTGCTGGTGATTGGCTCTGGAGTTTTTAGCAACACCTCGTGAAGTTGTAATACTGCTGTGAGGACGGAGTTGAAGTGTCTAGACACCGTCTCCCCAGACCTCGCAAATTGCCTGCGCATTACTCTATTCTTAATATCATGCGCTAGTATGTGCAAGAAGATGACAACCATTTCCTCGATATCAACATATTGGGTTGCGTGCAAACCACCGATCGTCCTAATCATACTACATAGGATGGAAAATGTCCTTCTATCCATCCTCGTGCTTTCACGACAACACAAATCATTCTCATAAATTAGGCGAAAGAAATTCAATTGCCTAATGCGATGTCTATCGTACGATGATTGGTAATCTATCCTCCGATAATCGTTGAAAAGGAAGGCTAGACTCATCAACAACTGTCTTTGGGAGTTGGTTATGATGGTGAGGATATTAAATATTTCTTCAACTGTTTCCATGTCAATGGCAAGAGCAAGGGGGGATGAGATTTGTTCCTGAAACACAAGCATGTCATTTGTTATGCCTGGATACATCCTTTGAAGTGTACATCAAATGTTTCACTGATGTCCTATTAAGGTAATCCACCCATACATAACAATCATTCCAACAAAGAACCCCAATAAAATTAGCACAGTACTATTGCACTGTCCTACAACATTATTCTTAGTAGAATTAGCCCATGGAACTCAGCTGGGCAGCTCTGCAACAGGTCGATCATGGATTACAGACTGGGTAAATGCAGCCTCTGCTTCCGCAAAAGTTGCATAAGACTGGTGAATTGCTCCCCTATATTCATGGACTTGTCCATGGCATTCATGCCAGCTCATGTAAATACCAGGGTTACGGCCAACGAATATCACATAGAACTTTTCCCTACCCATAATCCTAAATTCAAATTGTACGCAGTTAACCGTGATATCATGGAACGAGCAACCCTATAAATTTTACTAAGATTATGATGAATGGTCAAGGGTTTATGTTTTTAGGGTTTCAGTTCTTAGAGTTCTATGATTTAGGGTTTTGAGTTTTGGGGTTTGGAGTTTTGGAGATTGGGGGTTTTAGTGTTTATGGATTTTGGAGTTTAGGTGTTTGAGTTTTTTGGGGCTTATGGTTGAAGGTTTTAACCATAAGCAATATGCCTTTATTTTTATGTTCTTTAAAATTCCACTAATAAGATTAAGAAATTCAAGCTAACACATTTTTCATCCACAAATAAGGAAAAAAAATTGAACTTTCCTAAGCAAAACACATTTTTTCAATTATGGTATATGGTTGAAGATTTTGGTTCTAAAAAATATACCTTTATTTTTGTGTTCTTTAAAATTCTACTAATAAGATTAAGAATTTCAAGTTAACACATTTTTCATCCACGAAGAAGAAAAAAAAATGAACTTTCCTAAGCAAAACACATATTTTCGATTACGGTATATGGTTGAAGATTTTAGTTCTAAAGAATATACCTTTATTTTTATGTTCTTTAAAATTCCACTAATAAGATTAAGAAATTTAAGCTAACACATTTTTCATCCACAAAGAAGGAAAAAAAAATTGAACTTTCCTAAGCAAAACACATATTTTTAATTATGGTATATGGTTTAGGATTTTAGTTCCAAAGAATATACGTTTATTTTTTATGTTCTTTAAAATGATCTTTAAAATTAAGAAATTCAAGCTAACACATTTTTCATCCACAAAGAAGGAAAAAAAAATTGAACTTTCCTAAGCAAAACACATATTTTTCAATTATGGTATATGGTTTAGGATTTTAGTTCTAAAGAATATACCTTTATGTTTTATGTTCTTTAAAATGATCTTTAAAATGATCTTTAAAATTAAGAAATTCAAGCTAACACATTTTCCATCCACAAAAAAGGAAAAACAAATTGAACTTTCCTAAGCAAAACACATATTTTTCAATTATGGTATATGGTTTAGGATTTTAGTTCTAAACAATATATCTTTATTTTTATTGCTGAAATAAGCAAGTATGATATAAGCAATATACCATTATAAGATTTTAATTTAATGTAGAAATCGATTGTTTCCAACCTATTTCAAAGTGACAAATTCAATACTTACTTACAAGTTTACATTTTTATTATCCTTTTATTTTGACTATACATGTCTTCATTTTTAATATTTAATTCAAGATTGGTAAATTATAAAAACGATGTTTCACATATGCCATAAACTTAGAATGCTAGTAACATTAATTTGAAAAGTTAATGCAGATCAAGGTTTTTATCTTATTTGATTGAAAAAACAAATTACTTTCATTTTTTTTTTTTTACTTTTGAAAAATGTTCATTGTTGTAGTTTAGTATATCACAATTCCAACTCATTATTTAGACTTTTGTGAGACACGAACTTTTGTTCAAAAAATAATTTTTAGATGGCGTTATAAATGTCAAAATTATTATTTAGTTGACATCGGCAATAACTGACTACAATTAAAATTCAACGGTAATCAATATATTCATTAATGAATGTAATATTAGTTTTGCACAAGATTAAAAATAATAAAAATTAGTTTAATCGAAACGAATTATGGTTACAAATCACAATTGAACCGTTGATTACAAATCTATTGTTATCAATTTTTAATCCAAGGAAAATAATGGGAACATATGCTAAAAAATTTCAAACAAACTTAAACAAACTTACACATAAGCAATTGCCACCCTTACAAAAAAAGAAGTGTATAAACAGAAATGAAGCACAAATTAAATACAACAGAAAAAAAAAACAGAAAAAAAAAAACAAATGTATATGGTAAAAAGTTTGCATTCCAAACCTCAAACTAATGTGTGCGATAATTATTAGTTTGAGCCTGCATATATTACAAAGATTATTTTAGATAGAATGAAAATGAAGAACATAATACATTGAACTAAAGAAATGTTGCCCTTAAATATGAGTTGTGTACCTTAGGTGGGATGGAGTTGAGTCGAGAGGAGTCTTCTGGTTCTTGAAGTGCACAGAGGAGGTGGTGAAACTGATATTCAGATACAAGGAATGAGGAATTGTGAAATAAAAACAATGTACAAAATTTGAAGGAATGAATCATTAGACTGCACTCACCGGACTAGGAAACCAATATATGCAGTGGAGGATTCTCAAAATGAAAACAGAAATGCCCATGGATATATAGGAACAGAAAATGGGTTGTTCCCACCTACCTTTTTTAAGTTATTGCTAGTCATTAATAATGGTAATAATGCTTCCAAGCCACCAAAGAAAAGTATATGGTGGTTGTAAATTCAAACACCCAAAATAAATGTGGCAAATACAATTTATTGCACTAAAAAGAAAAAGCAGAAAACGTCTGACATATTTATAATGACTATGACAGTCCAAACTTATCCAACCGAAAGGTGGAACTAGACAAATTCATAGAACATACATTCCAAATGATGTATAGAAATACAACTAAAGTAAATAAAACCGGCCTCAAGAATAAGTTGACCTATTATGGTCAATGAAAAATTGAATTGTCTAACATTGGACAAAATTTTGGTTGATAAACAAGTTTAGCAACAATAGGAAAAACGACTTGAATAATACATTATTTTCAATTCATGTTTGTATGTAAGTACAACATACCCCAATAAAATCGTGAAACATTGAAAAAAAAAATATCAGTATTGAAAAAAACAGAGATCATATTAGAAAGTAGGATGGAACTAAGACATGATTCCAGCCATAATCAATCAGTATCCAAGTACTAAAGGAAAAATGAAGTGAATCCTGAACAAAAAATCAGTATGCAATAAACAAATACCAGAAATCTACGAAAATCCCAAAACAATCGACAACAACTCAGTATGCAAGTAAAAAACGTAAACAATAAAATCAGTATGCAAGTACCAAAAAAGTATATAAACATAATGTTTGGAAAAGAGGAAAATTTTAATTTTAGGAAACTACACAGTTCATCATCGGCCGAAAGGGTTAGAGAACATACCTGTCCGACCCCTTCCCCCAACCAAGATCGAATCACACATCAAGTCTCCTACCATAAAGTTCCTCACTCATCCCTCACATGGTACATGCATTCATTCAAACAAACTCAATCGTTGGACAGGTTAGTTATGGATGACTGGATGGCCCAATGGAGGAAAAGCAAGGACTCCGGCAAGAGCTTGGTCAAAAAAAGGTGTAGAGCGGTGAGGGGAGGGTGGGGTAGCGAGGAAATCGACATGCAACTCCGAAAGGGAGAGCGAGAATGTCGAAATGCAATGAAGTGTAAGGAATCGTTTATGGTTCTGCAAAAAGAAATTAGGAAAACAGGAAATCGATTCAAGCAACAAGGAATAGAGGAAGGTTGCGTGGGGTAACGGATCTAACAGATCTAGGATAGAAGGTGAAGTAATAGTGCATGTACAGTAAATATCGACAAACCGAGGGCTGAGTTTTCTGATATACCAAATAAAAAAGAATTCATCGTATGTAAAATCATGTGTTAATATGAAAATAGAGAGCTACAATTACAGATATAGGTAGATGGAGTTAGGGTTTAGATTTCTGAAGAAGACAAAAAACTGAGAAGATGAGAAAGAAGATGAGAGGGTGAAGACGAAGAAAATAGCATATCAACGTACCTTCAAGAAGCAAAGCCCCAAATCGCACATAGAATCCCATATCCAACCCCGTCTCCATTGAAGAAACGAGTGAGCAAAAACTGGGAAAGAAGATGAGAGGGTGAAGATGAAGAAAATAGCAGATCAGCATACCTTCAAGAAGCAAAGTCCCAGATCGCACATCGAATCCCATATCCAATCTCATCTCCATCTAAGAAACGAGTGAGCATAAGGAACGAGGGAGAGAGAGAACCAAGGAGACGGAGGGTTTCGTGAAGCGGAGAGAATCGAGAGATGCAATGAATGAACTGTGCGAGTAACGAAAACGCGTGGAGTTCAACAGTGGTATACTGTTGAACTCCATCGAGTTAATTAAAATGAAATGGGCAGTTTACAACTCAGCCCAACTTTGCCTCCCAAACGCTGGTTGGGCTTTATAAACCAACCCAACTCAACCCAACTCCCTCCCCCAAACGCCCCCTTAGTGTTACTATGAGCTAGCAAAGGGACCTTATGGACCTACAGATTATAAGCTCCAATGATAACAAAATTAATTAATCAATTTTCATTCATTAACTCTAGGGTCACTCCACTATAGACCTAAAGTTGCTCTCTTATGCATTGTAGGACAAGTTATGTCCATTGATATAATCATTACATGCAAGTCGATCCTTCACGAGTTGTTCGTAATTACAACTGGGTCAAAAGTCCATTTTACCCCTGTAATTACATCTTGCACCGTAAGTACCACTGATCTTCTAATGAATAATTTGTTTATGATCCAACCATAAACTAAATCCCTCTCGGGCCAGTGAGAGGGTGGGGCCCCATTGTTCAAGTCTCGAAATCAGCACTTAAGGGAACTACTCATCTACTTACCCTATAAGTGAATGAGTGAATTCCATCTTGTGAGATTATGTTCTCAGCTCCCTACTTGGTCAAGTCCCCAAAATGGTAGGCATATTGAATCGGCTACAAAAGTCACTCTCACCCATGCAAATCAAAGGACAAACCCTCACAGGCAGGAGTTCATAACTCACTCAGGATTAAGATAGAGTCGCATATGATCATCCTTATGAAATATTAATTTTCTCAATTAACGGATTTATAAAGAGAGATTAAATATTTCGTGGTCCAGTCTTATACAAACTCATTGTATAAGATACCCCACTCACATGTCTCCACATGAACGATTTGGATCAAATCATTTGTAATTATTACAAATTGGGCCGTTCAATAGTGTTTCCAGGATAAGGCACCCAACCATATCCATATACTACGACCCTTTATGTTATTTCTTGAACATTATCCTCCCGTATGTCAACCACATATTGTTCAATATTACACTAATAACCTTGGATTTTTCATATAATGGATAATATTATATTGCAAATAAAATAATCAAAATTATTATTAATTATTAAATAAATCACTAATTACAAGGCTTTACGGCATAAATCCCAACACTTTGACCACGCCGACACCACCTTATCCCTCTCTCCGACGACGACAGATGACAAGCACCACAACGCCGGCGACCTCTTCGGCTGCCAACAAACTCACAGACGCGAGACCCATGCGTTCTCCTTCGTTTTGATGAGGTATGTCTCATACCCATGCCCAATCAACCTTGGTTTTGGATTACCCATACCTTAAACACCTTTGATTTGTAATTTTAGCTTGTTTGGACTCAAAACAACCCACATTCGAAGCTGTTTACTACAAAAAAATGGGATTTCCTGCAGACCAACGCGAATTCCTTCTTGTTTGACGAGGTTTGTCACGTACCCATGCCTAATCAACTTTAGTTTTGGATTATCCATGCCTTAAACACCTTTGGTTTGTAATTTTAGCTTGTTTGGACTCCAGACATCCCACATTTGAGGTCGTTCATGGCCAAAAACGGGATTTCCAGCAAAGTTTCGGTCTATTTGGCACTGTTGGGTAAATTTTAACATGTTATGGACCTTTTTCAAATCCATCTAAGTATTGTAGCATGAGTTCTAACATGTAGGAAACTTTAGTTTGCAGTTTGGGATTTCGAACAGCAAATAACAAGCATAAGGGCTCTTTCGGTACATTTTAATGCGTTTTAAGCCTTTCGCAAATCACTTTAGGTGTTATAGCTTAGGCTCTGACGCGTGAGAGCCTTCTGTTTGCAATTTCAAACCAATTCGATCTCATTCGAACACTCTCGAACTCAACAAGCAAGGTGCAAGGCTTGTTCTGGTAAGTTTATAGTGTTTTAGCCTTTCAAAATCCTTTATTAAGTGCTATAAAATAGTACTTAATCATTTGAAAGCTCTTAAATGTAGTTTGAACACTCCAAATAATTGCCCACACTATTCTTGGTAAGGATTATGTGGTAAGGATTTACCTAGACCCTGTTAATTGAGTTTGAGGTGCTGTAAGGCAGTTATTTAATCTTGGAATTTTTGCTTGTAGTTCAGTTGGGTTCTGGAGCCTTCACTTTACCATTTAAGGCTGAAATCTAAGTAATTATACCTCGTTTGATCATATTTTAGTTTGCTCAAAGGTTTTCAAACTAAGCTTAGCCCCTAAAAGCTTGTCTATTTGTTTATGAGCCTTTTGGATTATTTTTAGGAACACCTTAAGTAAGTAGTTTCTACTTGATGGGTCTGTTTGATTGTGTGCAGCATGTTCTATGTTTCTTATTTGATTGGTGTGCATTATATATATTTTGTGCTTTGTTATACCTTTTGATGAGCATGTTTATGTGTGGATTTGTGAAGTTTATATGATGTTAGCATGTTGGTTAATTGAGCTTGAAAGTATGTATGGGCATGTGTGGTTTGGCATGAGACATGGTTTAGTAGCATGCTTAGGTAACATGCATTTAGTGAGTTTGTAAGGAGGTTAGCGAACCTTGTGAGCTTGCTAAGGATTGTAGGGTGAGTACCAGTGCACCTTGAGTACAAATGGTCGAGGGGTGGTGTTGTCATCATTGGAATAAGAGGAGCATCGAGGCCTTGTGTGCAAATGGTCAAGGGTCGATGTGATGAGTCTAAAAAGCATGTGTTGGGTGCCTGGGATAGAGCCAATGCATTGCTAAGTCATCGGTGCACCTTAGGTACAAATGGTCAAGGGGCGATGCACAGTTCGAGGCCTTGGTAACATTGCTCAAGGGTCGAACACTGAGCTCCGTAGAGAAGTATTGAGGCTCTGGTAACAGTGGTCAGGGTTGATGCTTCTCGAAGGGTCAGTCTTGGAGAGCTTTGGTGAGGGCTAAACATGAGTGTTGAGTAGAACGGAGCGAGCATGACATGATGCGAGAATTCATGTGTTAGTTGCATAGCATGGTGCGAGAATTCATGTGTTAAGTGAATCTTATGCATAGTTTACTTGTTATGTATGCATGGTATGATGTTCGTGAATTTACTTTGAATAAGCATGTTTGGGTGTGTGTGTGTATAGCATGTTGTTTGCTATTTGATGTTTGTTGGCTCACCAAGTGTGAGTTACTTACCAGTACGTGTTATGTACTGACCCACCACCAGGTTTTGCAGGTGATGACTAATACTACAACCCAGGTGATGACTAATACTACAACCCAGGTGATGCTGGAGAGGAGGCATGAGAGGAGAAGACCATAGTTGGATACTTATTTATCTAGTAGTTGTCGCATTGAATTTAGTGTAATTCTTTTATGTTTATAGTGGTCTTGAGCTTATGGTTTTAGTACTGTTGTTTCTTTTCTCTTTAGAGTAGACTTATAAACTCATTGGATAGTTTGAATTATAGGTTGGTGAGGCTTGTTTTATGAGGCTTGAGTGTTACTGGTAGGCTATGTTTCTCTTATTTGAGTTGGAGTATTTTTGGTGATTTATTTTCGAGTTGGAACTTGTAATAGTTTTGTTAGGTTTCCTTGTCTTTTAAACATTGAATTGTTTGAAGAAGACTGAGGAAGTTTAGTTTTGTTTTGCTTGGGTTGACGACTGATTCTGAACCTTTAGTGGTTATGAGGTTGGAGTTTGGATGGTTACCTGGTTATTTAGCTATAGAAGTGTGATCTTTTGTCTAACAAGTATTAGAAAAATTTTGGTTATTTTGTAGTTAAGTCGTTATGCTGCCGAAATTTTTGGGGCATATCAGTCGTAAGGTAGTAGCATTCCCTAATTTAGGTTAAATTTTGGGGGCGTTACATAAGTTATTTTAAAATTAAAAAAATATACACGTGCATTTGCACGTGGTAGTACATGAGTCTTAAGAAATTGCACTTGTTGCTACTTTAGTTCCTTTAGTTTTTGTGGGTTAAATGGTTGTTGTTTTGTCTATCTTGTGTTTTAGTTTCTGTTATGGATGAAATTTAAACTTAATCAAATTATTTCAAAACTAGATAAAAATTAAGATGATAAGAGCCAGAGAAGAAATAGGCCCAAGGGAATTCTGCAGGCCTAGATTAATCTTAATTTTCAAATCCAATTCCAAGATAGAATGAAAAATTCTCTTTAAATCCTTAGGGCAGAATGCACTTTTGGTTCCCAAGGTTTGGAGTTGATGTCTATTTAGTCCTTGAAGTTTCAAAAGAGACACTTTAGTCTTCTAGGTTTGAAAAATGATTCGAAATAGTCCCTGGATTAATTTTAACCTAACGGAATGATGACCGGACTGTTATGTGATGATGTGGATAAAATGACACATAGAATTTATTTTATTTATAACCTGAAAAATTAATTAAATAATAAACCTTTATGTATTTAAAATAATTTAAAATATTATGTGACTTTCATCCTCTCCTACGTGCCTTAATTGTCGATTGCCTCTATCACACCAGTCAGCCAATTTTTACCAGATTCTTACAGGGTTCAGTGTCCCCGACGAAATTAGAAGTGGGTTTTGTTCCCTCTTGACGTCGGAGTTCTCTGGTGGGTTTTTTTGTCTTTCTTAATCCCAAACAAGTTCTTGAACCATCTCGTTGCCCCCCCCCCCCCCCCCCCCCCATTTCTTTAAGAAAAAAGAATT
Organism: Trichosanthes truncata; assembly: GCA_033996785.1. NCBI lineage: Eukaryota > Viridiplantae > Streptophyta > Magnoliopsida > Cucurbitales > Cucurbitaceae > Trichosanthes > Trichosanthes truncata. The sequence continues at coordinate 8,802,377 of JAWPNB010000004.1, forward strand.
GGGTATAGAGGAAGAAAGAAGAAAAAAAAATAGGAAGATAAGAAGAAGGTGAAGTTAAAAACAGAGGAAGCTATAATAATAATAATAAACCACGAGAGGAAACTGTAGCAAAAATGTAAAATTCTTGCTATGTATAAAATAGATATCCTTATCAATGGCAGATTCGAAAGGTTTACATGTCTGGGAAAAAGTTTTTTTTCTCCCAAATTATAAACTCATATTGATTGTTGAAGATTGAAAATATAGTTTTTACTATTTACTTGCATCTTGGGAATCCCTCGAGGAAATATTTGTGTACCAATATTTGAAATTCGATAACAGTAGGGAAATTTTATGAGTTTGAATAAAAATAATATAAGACAAGTTTGAGAAGATGTAGAAAATCCAAATGATGATTTGATTTGAAATAAGATTCTTTATTTTTTTCTTTTAAATTTTTGATGGAAATAAGTGAACAAAAAAGAAACATAGGAAGGAATCAGATTGAAAATTAAAATATATACATAGAGAGAGAATTATAAATAGATTAAAAATCGGTTGATTTTCGTTTCGTCTGTTCCGATATGAAAATTTTCAGAGGGCTTTTTTGGGTTTTAAAAGCGAAAGAACAAAGATGGGTTGAACGGGCTGGCCGCAACAATAGCTGGTGAGGTAGGGATTAGTTGACTGGTGTGGGTAGAGGTAGTCGGCACTTAGAGGATGAAAGTTATGGTATAATTTAAATAGGGTTTACTTTTTTAATTAATTTTTCAAGTTATTTGCCAAGTAATCAAATAAAATCGACACGTCACCCCATCCACGTCAGTACATAACGATCCAGTCATCATTCCGTTAGGTTAAAGTTAGGTCAAGAACCATTTAGAATCATTTTATAAACCTCAGGGACTAAAATGTCTCTTTTGAAACTTCATAGACTAAATAGACATCAACCTCAAACCTTGAGGACTAAAAAGTGTATTTTGCTCAAATCCCTATGATCGGATTGAAACGTGGGGGCTTTAAGGAAATATTTTTAATTCAAAACAAAGTTTTAGTCTTGTGCAAGTGCACATTGTCGATTGCAAGTAATAAATCTAGGGTATTCTAGAGTATCGTACCCAGGGGAACGGATTTTAACAAAATCTATGAAAATGACACAAATTTGTTTACAAAATGAAATTGTGGTAACCAAGGATGTAAAAATGTTGAGAGGTTGTTTTTGCTAATGGAAATAAGTGAAAAATCAATAAATAAGAAAAAGGGATTTCAAGTTTTTTTGTGCCCATTTGAAAAGAAATGCCACCCAAAACGTAATTACAATCGTAGCTAACACAAGAAAACTAAGTAAATCGAAATTGACTCCTATTCAATTTTGTTTCAAAATCTTTAGGAGGCTAAGTGATTAAACCTATATTTCTATAGCTAATCTAACTAGATAATTTCATGCACAATTATAATAGTTTTGGAGTCTCGCCCTATGTTTAGGCTCGATGTTCAGAACTTATTTCTAAGCCTTTTCCTCCATTGCTTTTGTGACATCCCCTTTCCCTTAATCCTTTCCGTATTAAGTTCAAGCTTGACAAGCAACACTAGTTGGCTGGCTAGGTTTACTTGAAAACAAACAAAGTTTCAAGTGTTAACTAGATTGTTTGTATTGTTAAGTTTTACATCTTTCTTCCAGGGCATTCTCGAACTTGAACCCCTAAAGGAAAATTAGCTCATCATGGAGGGAATGAAAAACAACAATTGAATTGATGCCAAACTCATAATTAAACATCTGAAATAAAGGAAATAAAATTTCAGAATAGTAAGGTAACCTAAACTGATTTTTACTAATACCTTGAAGAACACAACTCTAACAACTCACAAATAGTCTCAAGGAAATTTGTAAAAACAGTTGCTTAAGAGAAGTTCAAAATATTATGGAAATAAAGCTCAAAAGAACAAACTGTCTTTTCTATGAATAAAATGGGACTCAATAAACCTCAACACAAACTAAAGAACTTACAAGAAGCAAATAATTTTTTTTTTTAAAAAAAAAACAACAACTAAAGAAAAATGAATAGAACGTAAGAACAATAATGGACTCGTGTATTCCTTACTTCAATCGATCCAACTACCCATTCAAAAGCAAATGGATCTTCACCTCCTCTAACTTTCGTTGAGGAGAGATCAAACTTGAAATTCCACAGAGCAAAAACAAAGAACAACTTGCTGGAAAATGATAGAAAACGATGAACTAAAGACTGCTGTTTGAGAAAAAAAAAACCCATTTCATTTTGATTTGTTCTGCCTTCTTTTATAGTTCTTGAGGGCTAGGGTTTCCATCTTTTCTCTTCTACAAACTTGGGTCCACATTTAGGTCTGAATTTGGGTTGAAAAATCTTCTAAATCGTGCAAAATCTCCTCAAATCTCGTTAATTCCGTGATTCCCGCAATCTCCAAAATTCTTCAGAAAATGCAATTGCATTTCCATTCTGAAATGCAGTTGCATTTTTTTGCTTACTCCCAAACCTGTTTTTCTGTAGAAATGCAATTGCATTTTTGTACTTGCTCCAAACCTACACAAAAATATCAAATTAGTATAATTTCCAATCTCTTTTCAACTTATTTCCTCTTTTTCATTACTCCAACGAGCTTTTATCAATTTAACTAATAAACACTATTTTTAGCTTGCTCATCATACAACAAAATACACAAAATGACAAGAACAACCTAGTTTAAGGTCAAATAATCCTCATAAATGAGAATTATCACCTTATCTTAAAAGGAATATGGAAAACCTAGGTCAAAGATGCTATAAATACGTCATTATGACTCAAAGAAAGGGAGTTGAACTTAAGCCTCATCCTCTAAACTATAGTTTGCTACACCCAAATTCTCCTAGTTAGCTTAAGCATTGGAGCTGGTGTGACAAGCATCACACCGGTGCCTAGGTTTTCCTCTTTTGCAGGTCACTTGGTCGGGTTGTCGAAGTCTGCTAAAATAAAATTGGCTTCCTACTCTAACTTGTAGAAATAGTGAACTAGGTCGAACTCCCAAGGGAACCAATGTAATCAATTTCTCAAGTTAAATTTGCATAAAAAGGAAAAAAATTATTTTTTTTAACGAATAAAATAAAATAAAACATTAAACAAATAAGAGTAAAGATAAAACAATCTTACCACAATTTCCAATTCAAAGGTACAATCTCATCTAATTGTAATTCTAATCCTGAGCTTACCAAAAATAAATCAATTATTACCTAAACACTTAGTCTACTTATTCGGAAAAGCCAAAATAAGTTTTGCTCTCCTAATCTAATTGATTTAACAAAACATCAATATCAATCCTTATTAGCTAATTAACTAGTCACGATAACGTTCCATATTCATCAAACAATAGCATTAAGAGTCATGAGAGAACTAAAATGATATTTATCAAGTGAGATAGCTACACCTAATTAATTTCGCTTCTTTAATCTTAGAGTCTATCATGCAAGATATGTAGTCATGGAAAAGCCATAGAAAATATACACATGAGACAACCCTATTGCTACTAAAATTAAGCATTCATTTAGGACAATTAAGGATCTCAACATTGTGCTCGACCTTGCAAAGCGTCGAGCAAAACATATCCACAACATCGAGTGTGGCATCTTTGATGCATTTTTTTTATGCTTGAATATAGCGTCTAGACGTTGTATGCAAGGGTTTTCTTGCTTGATGAATGTCTGTAGTGGCATTGATAAGCCTTAGTATTGAGGCTTATTTAATCTCTAATTGGTTAAAATATTCTTGTTTTGACTTAAGACCAATTGAATTTAGTTGAAAGGTTGCTTTAAATTAAGAAAGAAATAAGTATGATGGTATTCGGGATAGATTTTTAAATAAATTAATCTTGCTTGTAGGAAACATGGAAATTGCAAAATCAAATTGCAAATTCCAGATTCTACAATTTGTTGATAGCAAAAGAAATGAAGAAAAAAAAGGAAATCTGGAGCAAAAAAAAAACCCATATATATTGAAAGCTTAAATTACCGCACAAATTGGGGGAATTTGAGCTCGATTTTTGGTCAATTTCAACCTTAGGAAGATCTACAAAAGAAGAAGAAAGAAGAGACGAAAGGACATTCGGATTTTTTTTGAGAATTTGACTAATGGTTCCGGAATTGGTTTTACACTCTATTTTTCTGAAAATTCTGGAAGTTATGTTTTGCCGAGGAGTCAACTTCTGTCTTTCATTTTTCTTCGAATTTCTCTTGTAATATAGACAATATTAGCAGTACAACTTGATGTTCATTTGATTCCTTTGTCTGTGTTATGTTTTTGTTCATTTAAAGTTTTGTTTTTCATGAGTTCAATAGGCTGCTATTGTTTTTTTTTTTTGTTTAGCCCTCATAGTTCTGTCATAATCTGAAAAACTTATGCAATTATTCTAGTTTGTCCAATCCGATTCAAATGGCACTTAGATTGTTAAGACTAATCATCTCCTAAAATTGGTGGGAGGATTGAGTCGATTGGAATGGAGTAAGTTGTATTGAACAATTATTGAATGAATTTTGTTATTAGTTGATTCTTTCCTCTGTTTTTATTCAAGTTCAGATTTTGTTGGAATGTTTATAGACCCATCAGAATCAAGGGCAGAAGGAAGAAGACTGAAAATTCCTATTGAAGCCCTTGATTCTTTGTGTTTATTTAGAATTCTAGAAATTATTGAGAGTAATTGCCCAGAATTGTGAAGGTTTACTGTCATAATTGTGATAGGAATGAACTCTTCATCCCGCAGCGGAAGCATTGGATCGTCTTTGATCTTATTTAAAATTAAACTAAAAATAATATGAGTTAAGAAAACTTACTTTTGAGATAAATATGGAGAATATTCTGGCAAGTCTTTATCTCCTCCACAAAGTCTTCCTGGCTATGACTCTAACACAAGACCAAGGCTTGTGGGAGCCTCTTGAAAGAAAACCCACAAGGGATTGGAGAGGAAGAGGTTTAGAGAGAATTCTCTAATTCTCTATTGAGGAGATGTGTATTATCAAGAATGCCCAATGACTTTCCCCTAGGGTCCTATTTATAGTGGTCTAGGGAAGATAATTAAATAATATATTTTAATATCTAATATATAAAAATATATTTATCTAACCAATTTGAATCTTATTCAAACCCTTTAAAATTCTCCTACGACATCTATTTCCTAATATGAATCTAATTCAAATTTAATAAATATCTTTTCTTTAATGTATCTAATATACATTAATTGTTTTAATATTTAATGTATCAAATACAATAAATATATTTTCCTCTTTATATTTAATATATCTAATATGTTAAATATTAATTTGAACACTTCAAATTAAATATTAATTTGAACATTTCAAATTTTTTCTTTCAACTAAATTGATCTTTTAGTGTTACTATGAGTTAGCAAGGGGACCTTATGGACCTACAGATTATAAGCTCCAATGATACAAAATTAATTAATTAAACTCTTTAATTAATCAATTTTCATTCATTAACTTTAGGGTCACTCCACTATAGACCTAAAGTTGCACTCTTATGCACTGTAGGATAAGTTGTGTTCATTGATATAATCACTACATGCAAGTCGATCATTCACGAGTTGTTCATAATTACAACTGGGTCAAAAGTCCGTTTTACCCCTGTAATTACATTTTGCACCTTAAGTACCACTGATCTTTTAATGAACAATTTGTTTATGATCCAACCATAAACTAAATCCCTCTCGGTCCAGTGAGAGGGTGGGGCCCCATTGTTCAAGTCCCAAAATCAGCACTTAAGGGAACTACTCATCTACTTACCCTATATGAGAATGAGTGAATTCCATCTTGTGAGATTATGTTCTCAGCTCCCTATTTGGTCAAGTCTCCAAAATGGTAGGCATATTGAATCGGCTATAAAAGCCACTCTCACCCATGCAAATCAAAGGACAAGCCCTCACAGGCAGGAGTTCATAACTCACTCAAGATTAAGATCGAGTCGCATATGATCATCCTGATGAAATATTAATCTTCTCAATGAACGGATTTATAAAGAGAGATTAAATATTTCATGATCCAATCTTATACAAACTCATTGTATAAGATACCCTCACTCACATGTCTCCACATGAATGATTTGGATCAAATCATTTGTAACTATTACAAAGTGGGTCGTATCAATAGTGTTACCAAGATAAGGCACCCAACCTTATACTATGACTCTTTAGGTTATTTTTTGAACACGATCCTCCTGTATGTCAACTACATACTGTTCAAGATTATACTAATAACCTTGATTTTTTCATATAATGGATAATATTATATTGCAAATAAAAAAATCAAAATTATTATTAATTGTTAAATAAATAATTAATTACGAGGCTTTAGGGCATAAATCCCAACAAATTGTTCCAATATTACTTAGGATAGAATTTGTACTAATTAGCAATTTATTCAACTTTCTAATATGAATTTTTCTTCAAAAATTAGTTGTAAGATTTTTATCTTCAATATGAGCTAAAACTTCTTAGGGGGTTCAAGGATGTGAATTCCCTAAGAAGTAAATGTAGCCAAAATTTCAATAAAAACCAAGCCTACATCTCAATTGTTTGCTTGTGTTGAATAAATTTCCGTTGAGATCCTAGATTGATCAACTAGGGTAGCAACTCAAGCTTAGATCTAATACCGACAGGGTTAGAGATAAGCGGATTTCACACAAGTATGGAGAAATAGCTTAGACATAAGTCAATCCTTACCCGAGACATAGGGATTAAGGACTCAAAAACCCATAAAATTGTTGAGCCGAATGATCTAAGATAGAGAGACTATAAACATATAAGTCACTCTGATCGGCTATTACACGCAAGCGCACGCGATCGAAGTAATATAAATTGGTATCTGAGTACCAAGTATCGAATCCCACAGGGAACAGAGTAACAAAAATATTGTAAAGCAAAAGTGTAAGGAAAATTGCAACTTGAAAACTAAAATTAGCAAAAACAAACTTTGGTTGGTATGTTGGTGAGAAATAAAAATTGTAGATTCTAATTGCAGAATCTAATAATGACAATAAACGAATTAAGAAAAATTGCAGAATCTAGAAATGACAATTTTGGATAGCAATTTAGATAAACTTTTAAAATGAAATTGCAAAATGAATTTGGATAAAAATGGGGCTCAAGAATGTCATTGTCCTAAGTCGTAATTGCAAACCAAAATTGCAAGTCCAACCTACTCCACACTCAATTGTAAACCAAAATTGCATCTCCTATTTTCCTTGAATTTAGGTTTTTAGGAGGCTAAGTGATAGACCTATATGTCTATAGTCTCTCTATCTTAGATAATTTGGCTCACAATTTTATGGGTTTTGGAGTCCTTAATCCCTATGTCTAGGGTAAGGAATTGACTTATGTCTAAGCTCTTTTTCTCCATCACTTATATTGTGTGAAATCCGCTTATCACTAACCCCGTCGGTATTAGATCTAAGCTTGAGTTGGTACCCTAGTTGATCAATCTAGGATCTCAACGGAAATTTGATCAACACAAGCAAACAATTGAAATGTAGGCTTGATTTTCATTGGAATTTAGGCTACAATTACTTCTTAGGGAATTCACATCCTTGAACCCCCTAAGAAGTTTTAGCTCATATTAAAGATAAAAATCTTAAAACTAAGTTTTGAGGAAAAGTTCATATTAGAAATTGTGTAAATTAGATAATTGAACAATAACTTGGAATGTTATTCTTGGCAAAACTACAAGGAATTCAAGCAAGGATGCTTAATGGGAATTTAAGCAAAAACATCAAGGGCAACTAAGTAAATTTTTAGTCTCCTTCCTTCTGCCATAGAAGCTTTATCATTCCCACAAACTTAAATGGAATAAAAACACACTTCCACAGAAATTGAATTGAAGAAAAACAGGGGCTAGAATCAAAAATTCAATTCAATAATTAACACAACTCCTTCCAATCCAATCGATTCAATCTCCTCCACTTTTAGGAAACGATTAATCTTAACGATTCAAGAAACTCTTGAATCGGACTGGATAAACTGAAGAAAAATGTAGAAATTAAATGGGACAAACTTGCATCAATATAAAGATGAAATCAAGAACGAATTCTAAAGAACTTGCAAACGAAACTGGATTACTCCACAGATTAATTCGCACTTGAATTCGACTGAGAGCCAAGGGGAACTCCCACAACTATTCGGCATTCGAGAAGGAAAATAAACAAAAAACAGTAACTATTGGTGATACAAAAGAACTAAAAAAATATGCAGGAAAACAGAGTAACAACTTGAAATAAACCCACCAACTAAATCTTGAAATTAAACTCCAACTTAATTCAAAAGTACATCAATTGAAGAATAGAAATTGTTCAAGCATCTCTCCAAAATACAAAACTAAAAAAAACCGAGATTAAAAGTGAATTTCTTGGCTAAAAACAGAAGAAGAACGAAAAACAGAGGTTCGAAAAATCCCAAAAACCCATGAACATCGATCCTTCAAATCGCTCCAAAAATCCAAATTGATCCTTCGAGCTTCTTCCCGCCTCTTTTGTAGATCTTCCTAGGGTAGAGATTTGCCAAAAATCGCGCTCCAATCCCTCAATTCTTGCGGAAATTGAATTTTCCAAATATGGGTTTCTTCGTTCCGCGCGACTTTTTAGTTTCTATAAATCCTCTGCCCAGAATTGCAAAATCAGCTTTTGCAATTTGATTTTGCAATTCCCATAATTTCTGCAACAAAAGAAATCAATTTACTTAGAATTTTATTCCAAATGCTATCACATTCATTTCTTCCTTAAATTCAAGCAATCTTCCACTATTTTCAATTGATCTTAGGACAAATAAGAATATGTTCAGCACTTGGGAGTTAAATAAGCCTTAATTCTAAGGCTTATCACACCCCCAAACTTAAGATATTGCTTGTCCTCAAGCAATTTTAAAGGTTCATAGTGGGAAACAATTAACCATGTTTGACAAGCAATTGATTTTTGGCATAATTAAACTTCTCAGAGGATCTTCAAACTCATAATATCTTTGCCCAACTTGCTCAACTAACTCTTCCTACTTTCTTCATGACTTAACACTTCTTGCCACATCCAATTTAGCTTAAACTTTTACTCTTTAAAATAGAATTCACTAAGTTACTCTGGTAAAGGACTTAAGATTGCTAATTTCTTCTTCCCTCCCCCAAACTTATTTCATGTTGCCATACATATTTCTTTTTGTTTTGTTTTTTTAAGAAGTATTTCAGTCAATTGTGCCTTCGTTTCAACTTACTAACGCTTTGTGGCGGAAGTACTGACTACGAGCACACATCACCTAATACAATTATACCCGTTTTCTTATTGAACCGTTCATGCAAAACAGATCATGGGTGTCATGACTTACCCTGATTACTTGGTTAAGTTTTGAAAAGAGGGGTATATACAATTTTTTTTTTTTTGGACAGCACATTTCAAGCAATGACATGAATGTTTCCCAATCACCCCCAAACTTAAACTGGTCGATGTCCTCATTGACACTTGAATTATTGGGAGATGGATGGGACTTAGAACAACTTAGTGTTTCTATCTGAAGTATGTAGTAGTTTAAGCCTAACTGGATGTGATTAAAAGTGTTGGCTACATGCAAAAGTAGTACTAACCTAGTTGAACAGGTTGGATGGAGCTATTTAATGAAAATGGGTGTTCCTACCTCATCATCGAAGTTTAGTTTTTTTTTTTTTTCCTCCAGAATTCATGAAAGCAAATAAACTAAATAAGCATAAAAGAACTTAACTAAACCTGAAACTAAAAACATAACAATTAGCAAAGATGGAAAAATAAGTTAAAGAGAGACTCCTCTATGCAGAGAAAAACGTGTTGTTGTTGCAATTACTGTCCTCGGGGTTGTTGGAAGTCTTGACAAAGAATTCTCCTGAAACTGCAATTGCAATTTGCTTTCGCAATTGCGACTACAAATTCTTCCTCCCGCTCTTTCTTCTTATATTTTCCTACAACTCAAAAGTAGAGCATCAAAAGTTCACGCAATTTTTCTCAATGCAAAGTTACTTTTTGAAAATTCCAATTTTTGAACTCAAAGTTGATTCATCAAACTCCAAGGTAAATCCCCAGGTAGAGGTGTTCCCTTAGCGGTCAACTTAAGTACCTCAACCTAGACAGGATTCTCCTTAAACAGAGTTTTTCTGAATTGACTTCTTCATTCAGATTGGAATTTCAAAAGTTGAAAATTTCTCTTTTTTTTTTTTTTTACTCAAAATTGATCAAGGAGATCGATCCTTCATTCCTCCTTCGGTTTTCTCCCTAATAAAGCTTGACTTTTTAACCATTGGCCTAGACATTGCTGCATTGTCCATCTTGTAAATCCACAACTCCATGTCGAATCATCACAGGTCCTGACCACTTCTACTTCAGTTTTGTATTGAAGAGCTTCCATTGGTAGTTGAACAATAGCGCTGGTTGTACTTCCATCAAGTTTCAGATTTCCTGATAGTGCCAATTCATCTTCTCTTTTGCAGTTTTCTTCCTCTTTTGGTTGCTCTTAAAATGGTATATGAGTACCAAGTATCGAATCCCACAGGGAACGGAGTAACAAAAATATTGTAAAGCAAAATGTAAGGAAAATTGCAACTTGGAAAACTAAATTGCGAAAATAATGTTGGGTTGGTGTGTTGATAAAGAGAAAAATTGCAGAATTTAATTGCAGAATCTAGAAATGACAATAATCGAAATAACAAAAATTGCAGAATTGAGAAATAGCAATATTGGAATGACAAACTAGATAAACTTAAAAAATGAAATTGCAAAGGGACTTTTAGATAAAGATGGGGCTCAAGAATGTCATTGCCCTAAGTTGTAATTGCAAGCCAAAATTGCAATTCCAACCTACTCCACACTCAATTGTAAACCAAAATTGCATCTCCTATTTACCTTGAATTTAGGTTTTTAGGAGGCTAAGTGAGAGACCTATATGTCTATAGTCCCTCTATCTTAGATAATTTGGCTCACAATTTTATGGGTTTTGGAGTCCTTAATCCCTATGTCTAGGGTAAGGAATTGGCTTATGTCTAAGCTCTTTTTCTCCATCACTTGTGTGAAATCCGCTTATCACTAACTCCGTCGGTATTAGATCTAAGCTTGAGTTGATACCCTAGTTGATCAATCTAGGATCTCAATGGAATTTTAATCAACACAAGCAAACAATAATTGAAATGTAGGCTTGGTTTTCATTGAAATTTTGGCTACAATTACTTCTTAGGGAATTCACATTTTTGAACCCCCTAAGAAGTTTTAGCTCATATTAAAACTAAAATTATTACAAATAATTTTTGAAAGAAAATTCATGTTAGAAGTTATGCAAATTAAATGATTAAAACAATAACTTATAATATTATTCTTGACAACTACTAGGAATTCAGGGGAGGGATTCTTAATGGAAATTAAATAAAAATTCAAGGGCAATTAAGTAAACTTATGGTCTTCTTCCTTATGCCCCTTAGAAAAGCTTTAACAGTCAAAAACTTAGAACGTACTTGAAGAAAAACAGGGGCTTACAAAAATTCGTTTCAATACTTAATCAATCCAAATTGCTCCACTCCAATCGACTCAACCTTTACCAACGTTAGGAGATGGTTAGTCTAAACAACCCAAATGCTACTTTGAGTCGGATTGGAGAAACTGGAAAAGTGCAGAAGACTAAGAAGAAATCAAGAAGAAATTCTAGAGAAGCTTACAAAGGAATGCTGAATTGAACCACAAAATTAATTCCCAATTGAATGTCAACTGAGCACAAGGGAATAACTCCCACATCTATTTGTCAACAAGAGGAGAAATAAAGAAAAACAGTAACCATTGATGAAATGAAAAGAACCAAAAAAAGTGCAGGAAAAACAGAGTAACAAGCTTGAAATAAACCCACAAACTAAATCTTGAATTTAAACTTCAACGTAATTCAAAAGTACATCAATTGAAGAATAAAGATTGCTCAAGCATTTCTCCAGAATACAAAACTAAAAAAAACCAAGATTAAAATTGAGTTTCTTGGCTAAAAAATAGAAGAAGAACGAAAACAGAGCATTCGGAGAAAAACTTAAAACCCACGAAATTGATCCTTGAAATCGCTCCCGAAATCAAAAATTGATTCTTCTAGCTTCTTCCCCCCTCTTTTGTAGATCTTCTTAGGGTTGAAGTTTGCCAAAAATCGCGCTCCAATCCCTTAATTCGTGCGGAGATTGAATTTTCCATAAATGGGTTTCTTCGTTGTTGCAAAAACCCACAAAATTGATTTCTAAAATTGCCTCCCAATCTCGATGCTTAGCTCCAATTCTTCTTCCCCATTTATAGGCCTCCATTAGGGCTGAAGATTGCCCAAATTTCGTGCTCCAATTCCTCCAAATCAGGCGGTAATTATGTTTTCCATAAATGGGTTTCGCGCAAAACTTTTTCATTTTTCCTTGAAATTTCTGCTATCCAGAATTGCAGAATCCGATTTTGCAATTTTTACATTCCCTGCTCCAAAAACAATTGCATAATCACGATTTTGCAATTTGATTTTGCAATTTCCACAATTTCTGCAAACAAGATCAATTTACTTAGAATTCTATTCCAAATGTCATCACATTCATTTCTTCCTTAAATTCAAGCAATCTTCCACTATTTTCAAATGATCTTAAGTCAAAACAAGAATATTTTAAGCAATTGGGAGTTAATTAAGCATTAATCCTAAGGCTTATCACACTCACATAGCCTCCTAAAACCTAAATTCAATGTAAATAGGAGGAGCGATTTTGGTTTACAATTGAGTGTGGAGTAGGTTGGAATTGCAATTTTAGCTTGCAATTAAATTGCAATTACAACTTAGGGCAATGAAATTCTTGAGCCCCATCTTTATCTCAAATTTCTTTTGCAATTGCAATTTTTAAGTCTCTCTAGTTTGTTATTCCAATATTGCCATTTCTCGATTTTGAAATTAGATTCTGCAATTCAATTTTGTAATTTTTCTTTATTCCAATATTGTCATTTCTTGATTCTACAATTAGATTCTACAATTTTTCTTAACACACCAACTTTTCTTAACACACCAACCCAACCTTATTTTTGCTATTTTAATTTTTAAGTTGCATTTTTTCTTACACTTGCTTTACAATATTTTTGTTACTCCGTTCCCTTGGGATTCGATACTTGGTACTCACATACCATTTTATATTACTTCAATCGCGTGCTTGCGTGTACACCGATCAGACATCTTGACGCTTGGATAGCATTGAGAAGCTATCCCCTCGAGAATTTGGGCTTTGAATTGATCTTCTCTTGATTCGATTGCTCGATTTAGGTCCAAATTTCCCCCTTTCATCCCAATTCGTCCAAAATGCTTTGATTAACTCCAAAACACTCAAACAATACAAAAATAGGCAAATAAGCACATGAGAGTACAAGACCTAGCATCAAATAAAACATATAAATAGCACATTTTAGGTGCTTGTTGGGATTTATGCCCTAAAGCCTCGTAATTAATTAATTATTTAATATTTAATAATAATTTTAATCATTTTATTTGGAATATAATATTATCCATTATATGAAAAATCCAAGGTTATTAGTGTAATCTTGAACAGTATGTGGTTGACATACGATAGGATCATGTTCAAAAAATAACTTAAAAAGTCATAGTATATGGATAAGGTTGAGTGTCTTATCATGGTAACACTATTGATACAACCCACTTTGTAATAGTTACAAATGATTTGATCCAAATCGTTCACGTGGAAACATGTGAGTGGGGGTATCTTATACAATGAGTCTTTATAAATCCGTTAATCGAGAAGATTAACATTTCATTAGGATGATCATATGCCGATCTTAATCTTAAGTGAGTTATGAAAACTCCTGTCTGTGAGTGCTTGTCCTTTGATTTGCATGAGTGAGAGTGGATTTTATAGTCGATTCAATAAGCCTACCATTTTGGAGACTAAATCAAATAGGGAGCTGAGAATATAATCTCACAGAATGTAATTCACTCATTTTCCCATATAGGGCATGTAGATGAGTAGTTCCCTTAAGTGCTGATTTCAGGACTTGAACTATATTGGGGCCCCACCCTCACACTAGCCCGAGAGGGACTTAGTTTATAGTTGGATCATAAATAAATTGTTCATTAGAGGATCAGTGGCACTTGAAGTGCAAGATGTAATTACATGGGTAAAACGGACTTTTGACCCAACTATAATTACAAACAACTCGTGAAAGATCGACTTGCATGTAGTGATTTGATCAATGGACACAACTTGTCCTACAGTGCATAAGAGTGCAACTCTAGGTCTATAGTGGAGTGACTTATAGTTAATGAATGAAAAATAATTAATTAAAGAGTTTAATTAGTTGATGTTGTATCATTGGAGCTTATAATCTGTAGGTCCATAAGGTCTCCTTGCTAGCTCATAGTAACACTTTAGAGATCAATTTAGTTGAAAGAAAAATTTGAAATGTTCAAATTAATATTTAATATATTAGATATATTAAATATAAAAAAGAAAAATATATTTATTGTATTTGATACATTAAATATTAAAATAATTAATGTATATTAGATACATTAAATAAAAGATATTTATAAAATTTAAATAAGATTCAAATAAAGAAATAAATATGGTAGGAGAATTTAAAATATTTGAATAAGATTATAAAAGATTAAATATATGTATTTTATTATATTAGATATTAAAATATATATTATTTAATTATGACAAAGATTTGCCCAGGTCTCTATAAATAGGACATTTGGGTTGAGCCATTAGAACACACATCTTATTAATAGAGAATTAGATAATTATCTATAGACTTCTTCCTCTCCAATCTCTTGTGGATTTTCTTTCAAGAGGCTCTGACAAGTTTTGGTCCTATGTTCGAGTCATAGCAAATAAGACGTTATGGAATTCTTAGAACACAAGAAGTAAAGAACTGCCATAATTTTATCTCCATATTTAAGTCAAGGTATGTTTTGCTTAGCCTAAATTATTTTCATTTAATTCTAAAATAAAATCAAAGTCGATTCTAACACTTCTTTTGTGGGTTTAATGTGATTATTCCCTTCAGTGTTATCCTCACCTCTTTCCCTTAAATTACAAATTTACAGTTGAAGCAATGAAGGTCAGGTGGGATTTTCCCCTGGTCAAATTTTGGCAACAATAATTTCTTTTTGTTTTTTAATTTTCAGACTTTTTGTTATTTTTTTAGTACAACAAATATGATAATTGAAATTTGATAATGAATAAATGCCTTAACCGTTGAATCTTATTTATGTTGATTACTTTTTGTTAGTTAAAACATAGTTTTTTTTAGTACAACAAATGTGAGGATTGGAGATTTGAACTTTCAATCTCAAGGGAAGGAGTACATGTCTTACTGCTGAGCTAAAGTGACTTTGGCGCTAAAATATAGTTTAGGCCCCGTTTGATAACCATTTGGTTTTTGAAAATTAAGCTTATAAACACTACTTCTACCTATAAGTTTCATTGTTTTGTTATCTAGTTAATTTCTACCAATGTTTTGAAAAACCAAGCCAAGATTTGAAAACTAAAAAAATAGTCATTTTTAAAAACTTGATTTTGTTTTTGGAATATGAATAAGAATTCAAATGTTTACTTAAGGAAGATGAAAACCATTGTAGAGAGAAATCATGAGAAAACAAGCTTAATTTTCAAAAACTAAAAACCAAATGGTTATCAAACGGGACCTTAGTTTTGGTTTTTTATTTTTAAAAATTAAACATATAAATACTACTTCCATCTAAGGGTTTCATTGTTTTGTTATTTATTATTTATTTATATTTTCAAAAACCTAGCCAAGTTTGGAAAACTAAAAAATGTAGTTTGCAAAAACTTGTTTTTCTTTTTAGATTTTGGCTAAGAATTTAAATGTTTTCTTAAGAAATATGAAATTTATCGTAGAGAAATGATGAGAAAATAAGCACAATTTTCAAAAATAAAAAACCAAATGGTTATCAAACGTGGCCATTCCTCACCTCAAATTTATTAAAATAAAAAATAAAAATACATGAAATTACATTTTAGTAATTTAGATATATATATCTTTTTCTTTAGCTGAATTTCAATTTCTCACTGTTGCCCACGGGCCTATGATGCAGAGTGGTCAATGTCTTCAAAAAGGGATAATTTAAAAAGGAGTCGCGACTAATTTTTTTTACGGTGTGATTGGGGACCAAAATAGAATAAAAATAATTTTTTAAAAAAAGAATAAAAACGGTATGTGAAAACTAGGTTTGGTCTTGAGAGTTGTTTGTGTATAGGGAAGATGTAGCACCCCAGGACACCCATTAAAAAACGGTGGCCAAATTTTATCTTGAACTGAAAAGGATTTTAAAAGAAAGGTTTATTTAAGAAAAATAGGATTTTAAAATAATGTCTTATTTTACTTATCATTCCTCCAATATTTGAAGTCATGATCTAACAAAATAAGTGGAAAAAATCCATTAGTTTGGCTATATTAGAGTCATTCCCAAAAACTTAATGGAAAATTCCTCACCTCAAGAATATGAGAAAATGTTTGTTACAATTTCTCAACTCCGTCATAGGATAACCTTTAATAAAGAAGGTTTATTTTAAAAAAAAAAAAAGTTGTTGTTTTAATTAAATTCATTTTTTCTTGGGATCAAAATCTCGGACACCCGAAGATTATGATCCCTTACCTCAGGAATCCTAGACAATTGGACTCCCAAATATTTTTAGAATCCGTCGTAGGAATTTTTAGAAAAAAAAAATAGCCTTGAACAATTGCTTTTTAGAAAAAGATTAAAACAAGCCTAAAGTAAAGTGTAATTACTGTCGCAAAGAGGGGCACTTGCCAAAAGATTGTTTTTTTTCTTAAAAGGAAGAATCAAAAAAATAAGAAGGGGAAACAAGCTGAAGCTTCAGTTGGAGAGAATTCATTCTCATTTTCCGAAGCCCTAGCTACAACTGATGAACATGTACATCAAGTAAGCCCTTTGGATAAACAGGATTGGGTACTTGACTCTGGATGTTCATTTCATATGACTCTATTCAAAGCATGGTTCAATACCTACAAGGAATTGGATGGAGGTTTGGTGCCCATGGGTAATAATGATGCTTGCAAAATTGTAGGCATTGGTTTAGTCTCACTGAAGTTCAAAGATGGCTCAGTAAAGCTACTTCTTAATGTGAGGTGTTGTAACATTTTAATATTTAATAGTTTTTTAAATATGAGTTTCTTTTGAGTTAATAGCTATTTGAGTTTTTTATTCTTTTAAATAGAAAAAACGTATTTGTGAGATGTTAAAAGTTTAACAAATTTAATTATGTATTTATTTTCTAGATCTAAAAAAATACTATAAATACCACTCTCACAAACACTTTCAACACACAACATTTTCAATCTTTACTTCTCTCTAAATTCTCATATTTCTCTACTTTGCTCTTTTAAGAGCAATTGACCAAAAGAATGGTGTTCTTTGTTGTGGAGCTTTGAGCTCAACCTCATAGTCCAGAGTGGTTTGAGCTACACAACGTTTCAGTTGGGTTGTTGTATCCTGGAGGGGACAGGCCAGAGAAGAACTGCTACACCGGTGGTTGATAAATAAATAAATATACACCGCAGAGGGCTTGAATCTCCTTAAAGAGAGCGAGATACCCGCGCCTCAACCTAATTGTTTACGTGTTTGTTTCTCAATATCTATCTCAATATTTACTCCATTTTCCTCTGTTATTTGTAATTCCCCCAACAATTTTAAGGAGATTCATCATGGAGTCTACAATTGAGAAGTCTAATGAGAATGTTGGAGATCTCAACAAGCCTTTTCGATTTAAAGGAGCACACTTTAAGAGATGGAAGGGAAAAGTGTTGTTCTACCTTAATCTTCTCAAAGTGGCTTATGTCCTCACAGAAAAAAACCCAAAGAAGATTGATACTGAAAACATGGGCATTGAAGAGTTCATGGAACACCAAGAGAAAATTGATAAGTATGAGAAAGATGAGTACAAATGTCGGTACTATCTTTTAAATTGTCTTGCTGATCATTTTTATGATTATTATGATACTACTTTTACATCAGTCAAGAAAATATGGAAAGCTTTGCATAATAAATATGATACTGAAGAAGCATGCGCAAAAAAATATGCTGCAAGTCGATTCTTTCGCTTCCAAATGGTAGATGGAAAATCTGTAGTAGAGCAAGCACAAGACTTTCAAATGATAGTAGCTGAAGTAGCATCCGAAGGAATTAAGATTGGAGACAATCTTATTGTTGCTGGCATAATTGACAAGCTTCCACCATCATGGAGAGAATTTCAGAAAAATATGCGACATAAGCAAAAAGAAATTTCTCTAGAAGTGCTTATTACTCGCATTCGTGTGGAGGAAGAGGCAAGAGGGCAAGATGCATTGATTCAAGAAGGAAATGAAAATTCCACCAAGGTAAATCTAATCTCTTCTAATGATAGTTTACCTAAGGGTCAGATTCCTAAAACTAGTCATTTAAAGCCAAAGAAGAGTTATATGAAAAAGAATAATAAACCTCATAAGAAAAATCCAAGCCAAGTGAATAAGAATCAAGTATATCCTCAACACTCAAGAGCAGTTTGCTTTGTTTGTGGCAAAAGTGGGCATATTGCTCGATTTTGCAAATTTCGGAAACATGAACCTGTACCTCAGGCTAATGTTACTGAAGAACCATTTGTGGCTATGATAACTGATATTTATATGGTTCAAAGTGTTGAAGGATGGTGGGCTGATTCTGGAGCCAATAGACATGTTTGTTATGACAAAGATTGGTTCAAAGTTTATACTCCTTTTAAGGAGCCTAAAACAATAATGCTTGGTGATTCCCATACTACCCAAATTATGGGAACTGGTGAGGTTGAATTAAAATTCACCTCTGGAAGCGTTCTAATTCTGAAAGATGTGCTTTATACACCCTCCATGAGGAAGAATTTAATGTCGAGTTATCTTCTTAATAAGGCTGGCTTTAAACAAACTATGGAATCTGATCAATATGTGATAACAAAAAAGGGAATTTTTGTTGGAAAAGGTTATGCTTGTGATGGAATGTTCAAATTAAACATTGAGAATATTAATAAAGCATCTACCAGTTCGGTTTACATGCTCTCTTCTTTAAATTTTTGGCATGCTCGTTTGTGTCACATAAATAGTAAATATGTGGGAGTGATGAGTAGTCTCAGATTAATTCCTAGTTTAAAAAATGATTTTGAGAAATGTGAAATATGCAGTAAAGCTAAAATTACAAAAGGACCTCATAAAAGTGTTGAAAGAAATACCGAATTACTAGAGTTAATTCATACAGACTTGTGTGAATTTGAAGGAATTTTAACTAGAGGAGGAAATAGATGTTTTATCACTTTTATTGATGATTTTTCAAAATATACTCATGTTTATTTATTGAAAAATAAAAGTGATGCTTTTGAGAATTTTAAAAAATTTCTCCTCGAAGTTGAAAATCAATTCGGTAGAAAAATTAAAAGAATTAGAAGTGATAGAGGTCGAGAATATGAATCATTTGAATTCAATGTTGGGATTTATGCCCTAAAGCCTCGTAATTAATAATTTATTTAATAATAAATAATAATTTTGATTATTTTATTGCAATATAATATTATCCATTATATGAAAAATCCAAGGTTATTAGTGTAATCTTGAACAGTATGTGGTTGACATACGAGAGGATCATGTTCAAGAAATAACCTAAAGGGTCATAGTATATGGATACGGTTGGGTGCCTTATCCTGGTAACACTATTGATACGGCCCATTTTGTAATAGTTACAAATGATTTGATCCAAATCATTCATGTGGAGACATGTGAGTGGGGGTATCTTATACAATGAGTTTGTATAAGACTAGACTGCGAAATATTTAATCTCTCTTTATAAATCCGTTAATTGAGAAGATTAATATTTCATCAGGATGATCATATGCGACTCGATCTTAATCTTGAGTGAGTTATGAACTCCTGCCTGTGAGGGCTTGTCCTTTGATTTGCATGGGTGAGAGTGGCTTTTGTAGCCGATTCAATATGCCTACCATTTTGGGGACTTGACCAAATAGGGAGCTGGGAACATAATCTCACAAGATAGAATTCACTCATTCCCATATAGGGTAAGTAGATGAGTAGTTCCCTTAAGTGCTGATTTCGGGACTTGAACAATGGGGCCCCACCCTCTCATTGGCCCGAGAGGGACTTAGTTTATAATTAGATTATAAACATATTGTTCATTAGAGGATCAGTGGTACTTAAGGTGCAAGATGTAATTATAGGGGTCAAACGGATTTTTGACCCAGCTGTAATTACGAACAACTCGTGAAGGATCGACTTGCATGTAGTGATTATATCAATGGACACAACTTGTCCTACAGTGCATAAGAGTGCAACTTTAGGTCTATAGTGGAGTGACCCTAGAGTTAATGAATGAAAATTGATTAATTAAAGAGTTTAATTAATTAATTTTGTATCATTGGAGCTTATAATCTGTAGGTCCATAAGGTCCCCTTGCTAGCTCATAGTGACACTAAAAGATCAATTTAGTTGAAAGAAAATTTTGAAATGTTCAAATTAATATTAATTTGAAGTGTTCAAATTAATATTTAATATAAAAGAGGAAAATATATTTATTGTATTTGATACATTAAATATTAAAAGTTGAAATGTTCAAATTTAATATTTAATTTGAAGTGTTCAAATTAATATTTAAATATAAAAGAGGAAAATATATTTATTGTATTTGATACATTAAATATTAAAATAATTAATGTATATTTGATATATTAAATAAAAGATATTTATAGAATTTGAATAAGATTCAAATAAATAAATATCATAGGAGATTTGAATGAGATTCAAATAAATACAATATATATTTTAATATATTAGATATTAAAATATAATATTTTAATTATGGCAAAGATTTTCCCTTGGTCACTATAAATAGGACCCTTGGGTTGAGCCATTCTGTACAACAGACATCTCCTCAATAGAGAGAATTAGAGAATTCTCTCTAAACCTCTTCCTCTTTAATCCCTTGAGGATTTTCTTTCAAGAGGCTCCCACAAGCCTTGATCTTTTGTTAGAGTCATAGCAAGGAAGATTTTGTGGAGGAGATAAAGACCCGCCAGAAGAATCTCCATATTTATTTCAATGTAAGTTTTTGCTTAACCTTGTATATTTTGTGTTTAATTCTAAATAAATCAAAGACGATCCAATGCTTCCGCTGCGGGATGAAAAGTTCATTCCTTCATTCAATTCATATGTTGAATCATTGGGAATAATTCATGAGACTACTCCACCATATTCACCTGCTTCTAATGGAGTAGCTGAGAGAAAAAATAGAACCTTAATTGGTTTGACTAATGCTATGCTATTGGAATCAGGTGCATATTTTAATCTTTGGGGTGAAACGGTTTTGACTGCTTGTCATGTGTTAAATAGAGTGCCACATAAAAAGACAAAAATTACACCTTTTCAATTATGGAAAGGGTATAAGCCAAGTTTGGGATATTTAAGAGTTTGGGGATGTTTAGCTTTTGTGAGGCTAACAGATCCAAAACGACCTAAATTAGGGTCTAAAGCTACCACTTGTGTTTTTCTTGGATATGCAGCTCATAGTACAGCCTATAGATTTCTTGACATTGAACATAATGTGATTTTTGAATCAAGTGATGCAATTTTTCATGAAGAAAAATTTCCTTTCAATTCAAGAAATAGTGGGGGTCGAAGTTGTGAACAAGCTTCCTATAAGTTTAGCTCTTCTACTCCTAGTGATAATAATGAAAACAACTCTCCAGTTGAATTAAGGAGGAGTAAAAGAGCTAGAACTGTAAAAGATTTTGGTCCTGATTTTTATGTTTATAACATTCAAGAAACACCAATTTCTTTGCAAGAAGCTTTGTCATCTCCAGATGCAATTTTCTGGAAAGAGGCTGTGAATGATGAAATGGAATCACTAATTTCTAATAAAACTTGGAAATTAGTTGATTTGCCTCCAGGTTGTAAAACTATAGGGTGTAAATGGGTCTTGAGAAAAAAGCTGAAACCGGATGGTAGTATAGACAAGTATAAAGCTAGACTTGTCGCAAAAAGTTTTAAACAAAAAGAAGACTTAGACTTCTTTGATACCTTTTCTCCGGTTACGAGAATCACATCCATTAGATTGTTATTGCAATTGCTGCAATTTTTGATATGAGGATTCATCAAATGGATGTGAAAACAGCTTTTCTAAATGGTGATTTAGAAGAAGAAATTTATATGGACCAACCTGAAGGTTTTATAGAACCTGGGCAAGAGAAGAAAGTGTGTAAGCTCACTAAATCCCTATATGGCTTAAAACAAGCCCCAAAGCAGTGGCATGAGAAATTTGATTCTTGCATGCTAAATAATGGTTATAAACCAAATGAATGTGATAAATGCATCTATTATAAATCATGGGAAGATTCACATGTTATTATTTGCCTATATGTTGATGATTTATTGATCTTTGGCTCAAATATTTTTGTTATAAATGAAACAAAAAATTTATTGAGAAGCCATTTTGACATGAAAGATCTTGGTGAGGCTAATTTTATTTTGGGTATGAAAATAACAAAAACCTCAGATGGATTTTTCCTTGACCAATCACATTATATTGAGAAAATACTCAGAAAATACAATTATTTTGATTGTAAACATGTGTCTACTCCATTTGATTCAAGTGTTCACTTGTTTCCCATTGAAAATGAAAGTGATGTAATTAATCAAAAGGAGTATGCTAGCGTGATTGGTAGCCTACGGTATGCAAGTGATTGCACTAGACCTGACATTGCATATGCAGTAGGAGTTCTTAGCAAGTTTACGAGTAAGCCAGGTAAAGAACATTGGCATGCCATAGATCGTGTTATGAAATATTTATTGGGAACAAAAGACTATGGCTTACTTTATAAAAAATATCCTGCTGTTGTTGAAGGATTTTCTGATGCTGACTGGAATACATTGTCAGATGATTCTTTATCTACTACAGGGTATATTTTTACCTTGGGAGGTTGTGCTATTTGTTGGAAATCTAAAAAACAAACAATTATTGCCAACTCTACTATGGAAGCAGAGCTTATTGCTTTAGCTACAGCTAGCGAGGAAGCAAGTTGGCTAAGAGATTTATTATATGAAATTCCAATGTGGGAGAAACCAATACCTCCTATTTTGATAAATTGTGATAGCACTGCCACAATTGGTAGAGTAAAAAATCGTTTTTATAACGGTAAATCCAGACCTATAAGAAGAAAACACAGTACTGTGAGATCCTATTTGAGTAAGGGGATTATTAATGTGAATTACATTAAATCTTGTGATAATCTTGCAGATCCATTAACAAAGGCCTTGAATAGAGAAAGGGTCTGGAATACATCGAGGGGGATGGGGTTGAAGCCCTTATAATTGTCATGAGCCATATATAAGGATACCCACCTAGTGATCAGAGATCCTGAGAACTAGGTTCAAAGGGAAAAACGAATTATAAGATGGCCGTAAATATGCACTATTTTTTTATATTGATCCATCCCTATGATGTGAGTGCATTTATCCTATAACGTAGTGGAGGGTTGAGTTTTTCAATAAACTCTTAATAAAATCTGTAGCTCTTATGAGTGGGGTGTCGTTGTTATAGGAGCAACCCTTGACAAATTTTACCTATATGAGTGTGAGAGTGGGGCCGCTCTCTATGAGGATATGGGGCTTATTCTCAAATACACTCATGAAATTCTGGGATCAGCACAAGGCCATAATGTGCTAACCAATAAAGCTCATGTCAACACCTGGATAATTATGTGTGGATAATAGTTCTCTATTTCCCCTTAAGTGTTAAAGTTCAAGTCAGAGACCACTACTAATGCTGGAGTAGAGATTATTATTTCACTAGTAAAGGTTCAATGCATAGTCACACCTTTATGATGCATAATTATCTTTCTTTTGATCAATTGATTTTGATTATTTTAAATATTAAAATGAGTGGGGGAATGTTGTAACATTTTAATATTTAATAGTTTTTTAAATATGAGTTTCTTTTGAGTTAATAGCTATTTGAGTTTTTTATTCTTTTAAATAGAAAAAACGTATTTGTGAGATGTTAAAAGTTTAACAAATTTAATTATGTATTTATTTTCTAGATCTAAAAAATACTATAAATACCACTCTCACAAACACTTTCAACACACAACATTTTCAATCTTCACTTCTCTCTAAATTCTCATATTTCTCTACTTTGCTCTTTTAAGAGCAATTGACCAAAAGAAGGGTGTTCTTTGTTGTGGAGCTTTGAGCTACACCGGTGGTTGATAAATAAATAAATATACACCGCAGAGGGCTTGAATCTCCTTAAAGAGAGCGAGATACCCGCGCCTCAACCTAATTGTTTACGTGTTTGTTTCTCAATATCTATCTCAATATTTACTCCATTTTCCTCTGTTATTTGTAATTCCCCCAACATGAGGCATGTACCTAACCTAAAGAGGAATTTAATATCTTTAGGCATGTTGGATTCTATTGGATGTGAATACAGGGGAAGAGAAGGCAATCTTGAAGTAATAAAAGACTCTAAAACAATACTTATCGGAGTCAAAATTAATGGCCTTTATGTGATCAAAGATGTGCAGATGGTGCAATCTGCCTTGATAGTAACAGAAACCAAACTAATAGAGGGAGATGTTTGGCATAAATGACTATCTCATATAAATTTAAAAGGCCTTCAGGTTCTATCTAAATAGAGAATTCTACCACAAGGAGTTGGAGATGATTTATCCTTCTGTGAACATTGTGTGATTGGAAAGGCTACACGTCAGATTTTTACAAAATCTCAGCATTCTACAAAAGGGATTTTAGACTACACACACTCTGACTTATGGGGCCCATCTTCAACTCCATCCTTAAGCGGTTCAAGGTCCTTTTTATCTCTAATTGATGACTACTCTAGAAAGAGTTGGATTTACTTCTTAAAAACAAAAGACCAAGTGTTTGAGAAGTTTAAAGAGTGGAAAGTAATGATTGAAAAACAAACCACTAGACAAATAAAGTACTTAAGAACAGATAATGGATTAGAATTATGTGGTGAAGAGTTCAATAAATTCTGTAGAGATAATGGAATTATTAGACATAGATCAGTGAGGTATACACCTCAATAAAATGGGGTAGCAGAGACGTTGAATAGAACAATTATGGAGAGAGTAAGATGTCTTCTCTCAGATGCTATTCTACCTAAAAAGTTTTGGGCTGAAGCAGCCTCTTATACAGTCTATACCTTAAATAGATGCCCATATACTTCCCTAAACTTACTCACCCCTGAAGAAAAATGGACCAAACACCCTCCTAAACTTGATAACCTCAGGGTTTTGGGGTGTGTTGGTTATGTACATCAAAATCAAGGGAAGTTAAAGGCAAGAGCTACTAAATGTATGTTTGTGGGCTTTATTGAAGGAGTAAAAGGGTTTAGATTGTGCCATCCTACTGAGAAAAGATGTGTGAACAGTAGGGATATGATTTTTAGGGAATCTGAAATATTTATGCAAAAGGATAGCTCTACAGAAAACATTCCTCAAAGTATCACTAATAAAATTGAGGTGGAGCAACCTTTGAGACAAAATATAGCTACTGTACCTCAAACAGAATCTGGAAATAAAAATGAGGAACTTCCTTAATTAAAAGAAGTTGAGGAAACAGAACAAAATCAGCCTAATCTAAGTGACTATTCCTTAGCAAGAGACATGCAAAGGAGAATTATAGTGCCACCATCAAGATATGCACAAGCTAATGGTCAACTTGTCGTAGCCCTCCAAAATATTTACTGATTCTCTAGATCTAACTTGTAGAAATAGTGGACCAGGTCGAATCCCAAGGGAACCAATCGAATTAATTTCTCAAAGTAAAAAAATAAAATAAAATAAGGGGGGTTTGAATTGTTGAACAAAAATTGTAATTAATTAAATAATGAATAGAAAAAATCAATTTTATGAAACTTCCAATTCAAGGGTATAAATTTCATCCAATTGTAATCTTGGTCATAGGCTTTAAAAAAACATCAATTTCAATTTCTCAAATTCAAAAACTTAGTCTACTTATTTGGAAAAGCCATAACAAGTGTAAACTCTCCTATTTCAACTGACTCTGACCAAGCATCAAAATCAAAACTTACCATTGAATCAATTGGGCACGATAACGTTCCATATCGATTAAACAATAGCATTAAAAACAATGAGAATGACTAAACTAAAACTAACTAATCGAGATAGCTACAAATTAATTAATTTTGTTTTTTTGTTTCCCTAGAGTCTATTATGCAAGCTATGTAAAATGAAAAAATCATAATTACACACACATAAGCCTACCCTTTGCTACATATTTTAATCAATTGTGACAATTACGGATCACAAAATCATAGATAGCAATAAATCAATCGAAACTAAATTAAGGCGTCAATTTAATTAGTAACAATCCATCATAAAATAAGGACAAGAAACAAAGAATTCTTGAATAAAATTTCAATTTGGCCCTCACAAAATTACAATTGGAAATTAAATCACCCTTGAACCAGAAATTAAAACTTAGCCACACATAGTGGAAAAGTAATAAAAACTATGAAGGGGAAGCAACATTAAAAAAAAAAATAAAACTCAAAGAAAAAAAAAATTTACTGCACTACAAAGAAACTAAACACAAATCACTCTGTACGAAGAAGAAAATGTAAAACTCTTCACTGCTCTTCTCACTGCATTGCACTCCCTTTTATAGGTAGAAATTCCCACTAAAAGTAGATTTTTCCCTTCTAAAAATATGCTAAAGTGAAGAAGAATAGTTCTCCTTCAATTTCTGCCCAAGAAGAGGAAAACTGCTGATGAAAAAAGAAGATGACTACACACTTCCGTTTCCCGTCCACGTATCTGCTCTTTTTTTTTCTACGAAAATCTTGCATCCACATGAATAAGTAACTTCTTATTTGTTTAGTTAATTGGGCTCAATTTTGAGCCCAATTTCAAATTCAGCCAGCATGTATATAAAAGATATATATATATTTAATTCATTTATTAATTCTGGATAAACCCTTTTCTTTTTTTTCATATTCTAATTCTTTTCTTTTTCATTTATATTTCTTTTTTTTTTTCAATTTCTAATTTTTCAATTTCATTTCAATTTATAAATTTAATCTAAAATATGCTTTTTAGACTAATTCCACCAAATATTTGGCAATTTACCACCTAAACTAAATTAACACAATTTTAACAATTAAGCACAATATTCAATTAAAATGCAAGGAAATTAGATACAATAAATGTGATTAATTAATACTTATCAGCTGACTATATTAATCTTGCTTTAAATGCTGCAGAAGCCTTAAATGACATTGAACCATCTTCTTTTGAAGAAGCGGTGAATGGTCCTAATGCTAAAAGATGGATTGAGGCTATGAATGAGGAAATGGACTCTATAAAGTTAAATGAAACTTGGTCCCTTAAGCCTCTTTCTGAAGGGTACAAGCCTATTGCTTCTAAATGGATTTACAAATTTAAAGAAGGCATCCCTATTGTTCAAAAGTCTAGGTTCAAAGACCGTTTGGTTGCTAAAGGCTTCACACAACAGGAAGGTATTGATTACACTGATATATTTTCACTAGTGGTTAAACAAACCTCCCTTAGAATGCTTCTATCTTTGGTTGTTCAACATAACTTAGAGTTGGATCAACTAGATGTCAAAACAGCTTTTCTACATCATTTCTTGACAGAAACAATCTATATGGTTCAGCCTAAGGGGTACTAAGTTAAAGGGAGAGAAGACCTACACTGTTTGTTAAATAAGTCTATCTATGGACTAAAACAGTCTCCTAGATATTGGTACCAGCGGTTTGACGAGTTTGTGGCAAGAATTGGGTTTCTAATAAGCTCCTATGATAGTTGTGTCTATGTCAACTAAAAGTCTTTTGAAAATAATGTCTACTTACTCCTGTATGTTGATGATATGTTATTAGTAGGGAGTTCTAAGGAGAATTTGAAACAAGTAAACGATATCCTAAAGAAAGAGTTTGACATGAAAGACATGGGTGAGTCTAAAAGAATCCTTGGTATCGAAATTGACAGAAAAAGGAGTAAGTCAATGCTTTATAATCGTCAACACCTTTATTGTGATAAAGTAATTAAAAGGTTCAATATGAATGATGCTAAACCTGTGTCTACTCCTATTGCTCAACACTTTAAACTATCAACTGCAAATTCACCTACTGACACTGATGTTGAGCACATAAAGATGATGTCTTCTATCCCCTATAGTCAGGTTGTTGGTAGTTTGATGTATCTAATGATATCAACTAGGCCTGGTCTATCTTATGCTACTAACCTTGTTAGTAGATACATGACTAATCCATGTAGAAGACATTGGGAGGCAACTAAATGGATACTAAGATATCTAAAGGGAACTACTAAAGCTAGACTCCTATATGAGCATTGTGACGAATCAGAGGCTGAATTGTATGGATTTGTTGACTCGGACTATGCAGGGGATCTAGATAAAAGGAGGTCTCTATCGGGCTATATCTTCCTATTTGGTAATAACCTTCTAAGTTGGAAAGCTTCCCTACAATCAGTGGTAGCCCTCTCTACAACTGAAGTTGAGTTTATTGCATTATCAGAAGCTGTAAAACAGGGAATGTGGTTGATGGGTCTATTAAATGACTATGGTATCAGACAAACAACAGTAAGAATTTACTGTGACAATCAGAGTACAATCCATTTATCTAAAAATCATCAGCTTCACAATCGCACAAAGCATATAGATGTCAAATTCCATTTTGTGTGTGAACAAATTGAGAAAGGGAAAGTTAAAATTCTAAAAATATATATTGATGATAGCGCTGCAGTCATGCTAACGAAGCCAATCACTTAGCAAAAATTTCATAAATGTCTCGAGCTGATTGGTTTTGTCTTACCTAAAAATGGATGGTCGAAGACGTTTATTAAAGGGGAGCTTATTATTTTTTAATTTCGTCGATTTCAAGGTGGAGATTGTTGAAATGGTAAAGTTACAGTAGGTGAATTCAACATAAATTAACTACAATTACTCCATTTATTCTCTTATGTAAAAAAATCCTAATATATAAAGGATGAAGAAAGAAAAAAAAAAGATAAGAAATGAGAGTGGAATATTTAGAGTGAAAACCTATCTGTAAAATCCTCCAAGAAATTGATACAAAGAAATCAGCTTCCTTCAATGGATGTAGGTCTCTGTACCGAACCACTTAAACCCTTTATGTCGCCTTCTTCTTCTTCCTCTCCTTCTTCTGCACGTTGAATTTGTACACTATTCATGATTGATTAAATTGATTTCTGCACTTGCATGAGATAAGTTTGCAACATGGCCTTTTCTTTATCCACACCTGTCAAAATCAAATAGTGGATTAGTTTGCTTCTTGGGCCTTTGTAAGTTTTAAGCCCAACACTAATAGGATTGAAAAGGGGTTTATCAATGATATTTAATCCTTTTTTATAGTAATTGTTTGCATGCTCATTGGGTCTATCATCGTTATACTATATCAATATATTAAAAATAGTAAATCAACGATAACTTAATATCAATAACAAAAACATTGATAAAAAATAACAGTAAAGTACGAATAGCAATGTATCACTAATATACCATTTTTTTATGTCTATCAGTGATAGATGTATATCAATGATAGACATATATCATAATAGACATAGAAATGGTCTATCATTGATAAACATGAAAATATTCTATTAATGATAGACATAAAAATAGTCTATCAAACACGTAGAAATTGTAGCTAGCTAATAGACATAAAAATAGTCTATCAGTAATAAAAAGCTATCATTGATGGACATATTAATGGTTAATCGGCAGTAGACATATAAATTATTTATCAACAATAAACATAAAAATGATTGATTAGTGATAGACATCTATTAGTGATAGACGTAGAAATGGTCTATCAGTGATAGACATAAAAATGATCTACTCTATTACTGATATATTATAAAAACGGTATATATCAATGATAGACCCGAAAATTTAAAAAATTGCCACATTTACAAATTATTTATTTATGTGACATATTTACAAATATGACAACTAGTTTTACCACCCATTACAATTATCCTAAATTTTATTTATTGACAAGTAGTTAACTTTTTTTTTTAAAGTACAACAATAATGGGGTAAGAGATTTGAGCTTCCAACCTCTAAGGAAAGGAATACATGCTTTAACCACGAAGCTAAGCTCATAATACTGCCCAACTTAATTCCCATCTTAATTTCAAGGCTTCTCCCTCATAAATTGTACAAACCCACCAAAGTAATGTTCCCATTGAAGTTTTTCAGCGGCAATAATGGCGGCAGCCTCTCTCGTATTACTCTTCAATTGCCAACCTTCCTCCAACAACTGCATAGCTTCTCTTAGAGCTTTGGCTACGTCTTCTCTTCTAAACCACCCATTAGCTCCGTTTCTTCTCATCTCGATTGCCATCCCTTTCTCCTCCAAAAGTTTTCCGTTCAATGGCTGATCAATGATGAAATGGCAACACAACCAAAGTTCTGCTTGAAGAGACTCAATAATGGAGCCCCATCCACTATGAACTAAAGACACTCCGATCGTTGGGTGTGCCAAAATCTCTAGCTGCAGCACCCACTCCAGTCTCAGGCTGCCACAATGTAACGGGCAATTTTTCACCATTTGATATGTAAGAGAGAAATTGTAAAAAGTACTTTGCTATTGTATCCAATGGTTATTATGGAGCAAACATATTTTTGGATCTACATCCAACGGTTACTAAGAAGCAACCTCATTAAATAATTTATCCTCTCTCCTAGACGTTCTTTCCCAAAACGCAATTGTTAAGTCCCCACTAAATTAAAAAACTTAACCTGATAGACTAATGGACTTGAAAATACCACAAGACCCAATGTATGGTTATTAATTGGTAAAGAAATTACAATACTTGCTCTAATAGCATGTTAAATCATCACTAAACAAAAAAGTTCATAGTCAACATGTTACTCCAAATCTAGTCTAGGTTAAATTATAAATTTAGTGCATGAACTTTTACTCCATACACTTCAAAACATTCTAATAGAATCTTGAATTTTACGATTGCATTTATTTAGACTTTACACTTAAAAAATAAAAGTTTCTAATAGACTAAATTATAGAAAGCACCTCTGAACTTTGAGTTTCATTTCAATAATACCCCCGACCTTTAAAAGAATGTTAAAAAATTACCCTCATCGTTAACAGACTACATGGAAAAATGACGTGGAATGTTGAAAATTAAAAGGAAGCTTACCCTCTCGCTCTCGCTTTCCTATCCCTCTCGCTCGTGCTTTGCCATTTTTTCTTCTTTCCACCCTCCCAACGTGGACACCTCTACTTAGAAATTTTGGAAATTTCTAAGTAGAGGTGTTAGATCTAAGTAGAGGGTAGGGACGTCGGTGAGGGTAAGAGTCGACAAAGGTGGTAAATCTTATTGCCATCTCCATTGTATAAACGATAGAGAAGAAAGAGGGTGCGAAAGAGAGTGAGAGAGCGAGAAGGAACACGAAAAAAGAGAGAGCAAGAGCGATAAGCAAAGAGGGAAGAGAGGGAGCCAGAGCAAGAGAAAAGAGAGCAAGATAAGAGATGAAGTATTTCTCTCTAATTTACGTTAATCCCAACATTTAAGAAAATTTTATACATGTGTAAAAGTTATGCATTCTCTGTTTTAAAAAGAAATTCTTCTGGAGGATTTAAATTGATTCACTTATGAAAGTTTAGGGTTTTAATTGATATATTTATTAGTTTTGGGGTTTAAGTGATACAACCCTCAAAGTTTAGGGATATAAATTAATTTCTTCCCAAAAAATAACCTTAAAAGTTTAGGGACAAAAATGAAATTTAAACCTAATTTTTTCGGTTTCCAAATTTGGACTATGATTTCAAAAATGATTTTTAAAAGTGAATTAAAAAAAATTAATAAATAAAAAATATTTTGGAAAAAAAACAAAACAAAAATAAAAAGGCAAAAGCATTCTACAACATGATAGTTTTTTAGACAGCATCTTTACTCTTCATCCCCTCTATCAATTCCAATCTTGGCCAAACTTTTTTTTCCCCATTTCACAACATTTTTCTTTTCTGAAAATAAGAAAAATATTCACAACAATGTGAATACATGAAGAAATGCATTGCATCATATGGGGAAATTTTGATAAAATTGTGAAGATTTACGAAAATGCCAGCACTTGCACCGAGTAGTAATCTCGAACATTCCATTAATTCTGGCATTCTCTGTCTCTCAAACATATTCTAAGCTACCAAAAAGAACAAAGACAAAAGGATTGTACAACATGGTTTTGGTAGGTGGTGATTCAAAACTTTACATTGATGGATGATTTGCTTTAATTTCTTCTAAACACAAGGATTTTTATGAAATGGACGACTTCATTCATGGCTTTCCAGTCACATCGAAACGTCGCCGAAGTGTTTGCATCTAAAGGACAAGGGAGTAGCAGAAGATCAACCTCCCTTTGTGTGATATTTCTCTTTTGAAGTACGTTTTGCATCATCACTTGTTCGCCCAATCCGGCATGGTGATATTTGAAGTTGCACCATTTTCTTCAATGATCTATACTGACTGAATGGTCGGGTTGTTGAAGCCCTCCAAAATATAAAATACTGATTCTTATCACGATAATTGATATTCCCCTTGGTAGAGGAATCTCAAAGACGATGTTACTGATTTCGTTTCTCATTGATGCCCCAATGCGTCGCCACCAAAGACCGTCGCGTAGTGTTGTTCTAAGATGGAGAAACTTCGAAAATGGTACCAGGTTGAGC
Source organism: Trichosanthes truncata (assembly GCA_033996785.1). Taxonomy (NCBI): domain Eukaryota; kingdom Viridiplantae; phylum Streptophyta; class Magnoliopsida; order Cucurbitales; family Cucurbitaceae; genus Trichosanthes; species Trichosanthes truncata. The sequence goes on from JAWPNB010000004.1 coordinate 8,835,218, forward strand.
TTCAACAGACTCGGTTGTATGCCTCTTGAGTTACAATCTATTGACTGGGTCGATGCAGTTTTTTTTTTTTTTTTTCATTTGATTGTAGTTCATTTTTGCCCTTTTTAATAGCTATAGTTTTATTTCTTGTGCTTTCTAGTAAATGACTATAAATAAGTTTTTTGTACAGTCCAAAGAGAAAGATACAAAGGATGATAAGAGAATAGCTTGCACAAGAAATAGCCATTGGCTAAAGATGGCTAAGGAAGGAAAGAATAACACAGTAAAGATAAAATTGTTAGTTAATGGAGAAAACCGTCAAATGAAGGTAATTGCCAATTTCGTGGCATGACATTAGAAAGAAAGACATCTAGCTGCAACCACCTGTAATTGGAGAGATATGTGGCGGACGATGGCCAAGGAACAGGTTTGAGTAGATTTTGGTGAATATTTCTATAATGTCAAGCTGTCGGTTTGTGATATTGTTGCTTTCTATCATGTGGTGCCTGTGGTGTTACTTTCCGTCATCTGATGTGGTGGTGAAGTTGTGTTTGTAATTTGGCCAAATTAGAAGATTTGTATTACAGATTGCAACCCTGGGGAATGATATTGATGTTGTAGCAATTAATGATCTATTTGTTGATGCTAAGTACATGGTATGCATAGTTTAGTCAATCGTCCATTTAGATGCTAAATTTATAGTATGCATAAATTTGGTGAATAAATTTTGTTTTATTTGTATATATATATATATATATAGGGTTATGGGGAGTAAATTGAAATTAGTTTCTTGTGCTTGTTTTCCCCCTGTTTTTTCAAATCGAAAGCAAAGGAACTTTCATTAGATAAGTTAAATACAAAAAGGTGACGAGAAATCAACTCAAAGCCAAAGGGATACGAAAAAATAATAAAAAAATTGTAATTACAAAACTACAAATATTGTGAATAACATTGAAGGGAAACTTTAGGAGTTGGATGCTCTTTTTTCTTGTTGCTTGGGAGCATCTCCGAGTAGAATCGTGAAATTACTGGATTCCACAGCTACCACATATTCACCTAAGAGTGAGTTTGATGATACTGATATTATGGTAGTAAGTAGAGTTTCCTTTCTTTTCGTTCGTTTTAATTTTATCAAAGTTTCCACTTGTAGTTTATAGTATATGTTCTAATTGTAGCTTAATAGGGAGCGCCTTTCACCAGTTTTGTTGCCATGCCTTTCACCACTCCTCCACTTCAATTGGTTGGTCTTAAAGTTCAAGTTGAAAGACTTTAGAGTCTTATATTTATTTTTTTTAGCAATTTTGCTTATCTTTATAAGGTAGATGTAGTTTGTAGATGGACGAAGAGTCATACTTGTATTATGTGTGTACATGTAGAGAAATTGTACGTTCTTTTTTTTTTTTTTTTTTTTGAGGTCAATATAAGAAGTGTATTACATATTTTCTATTTTATTAATTAAAGTTAAGTTTGTGAAATTACTAGTTGTGTAACTATGTAATACTATTGAGATTTTATTTTGTACATAGGTTGAGAAAGAGGAATATTGTTGGTTAGCCACGTTTGCAACTAATTTTTTTAATTAAATTATTGACAAAACAGTGACAGCCATTGCCTGTCACAGAAAAATCACTATTTTTGACATTTAATAACGAACTTTTAATGACAGAAAAATGATAGACATTTAATGACAGATAGACTTTTAATAATAGATATTTAATGATGGATAGACTTTTAATGACAGACATTGACCGACATTAAAAGTTGTGTGTCATTGTAGGGTACGATGATGGACGACTTTTAATGACGAGTGTTGCCCATCATTAAAAATCGCCCGTCATCGTACCCTACAATGACATGCTAAAAGATGTTGGGCATTTGTCCGACATTGTTTTCCTACAATGAAGGGCAATGCCCGTCATTAAACCCCAAATTTGTACTAGTTACCAAATTTTCAATTCAAAGGTGTAATTCTCATCCAATTGTAATTTCGATCGCAGGTTTACAAAGAATAATTAACTTCTCAATTCAAGAACTCAATCTACTTGATCAGAAAAGCTGCAACAAGTGTAAATTCTCCTAATTTAATTGATTCTAACCAAGCATCACTGTTAAAGACAATAACCCTCCACATATCTCCACATTGGTATGATATTGTCAACTTTGGGCATAAGCTCTCATAGTTTTGTTTTTTGTTTCACCCAAAAGGCTTCATACCAATGGAGATGTTGTCTCTCACTTATATACCCATGATCTTCCCCTTATCTAGCCAATGTGGCCTCCCCTGCTCTCAAATAGTCATCTATCCATCTAGTTCTTACCTCAACCAACTTCTCTACTAGAGTACACTGCCAATCCAGGCCAACTACTTTATCGGAGCACACTGCCAATCCGATAGAGCTCTCTTTTTTTTTTTTGCACTCGAGGATTATTCTGCCTGCCACAGCTCAAAGGGCATGACTCTGATATCACTTGTTAAAGACAATGCTCCACATATCTCTACATTGGTATGATATTATCCACTTTGGGCATAAGCCCTCATGGTTTTATTTTTTGTCTCACCCAAAAGGCCTCACACCGATAGGAGATGTTGTCATTTACTTATATAGCCATGATATTCCCCTTACCTAGGGCAATGTGGAACTTTGGTCTCACTCCCAACAATCACAATCAAATTTTATCATCTAATTAATTGAGCGTGATAGTGTTCCATATCAATTCAATGACAACATTAAGAACTTATGGGAATGACTAAACCAAAATCAAATAATTAAGATAGCTACAACTAGTCAATTGTTTCCCTAGAGTCTATCATGCAAGTTATATATGTAACATGGAAAAAGCCATAATCACACACGCATGAGCCGACTCTTCACTACTAAGGTCAATGATTCATGACAATTACGGATCAGAAAATCATGGATAGCAAATAAAAAATCAATACTAAATTAAATCTTCAATTTAATCAATATCAATTGTTTATAAATTAACAACAATAAACAAAGAATACTAGAATTAAAGAAATTACAGTTGAGCATGAAGCCTCACAGTCTTACAATTGGAATCGAACCGCCCTTGAATAAAAAATGTAGAGTTTAGCTACTCATAGTGATGGGTTTGATTGTACTAATAGTTGAATGAAAAGACAAAAGACTAAAGATCCTAAGTCTCTAAAATAGCCTACAAAACTATGCTCTAAAATTAACACCCATCTGCCCTAAAGATTAAGACGAATTTATAGAAATCATCGACGACGTCAAGACGCTAAGGACAGCCTCACGTTGCTCTTCAAATAAGGAAATTTGCATAAAAGGAATAATAGTGTTGAGACGCTCCTAGCAGTGTTGAGATGCTTCAAATGGAAAGCTGAAGGTGCGTGTTTTGAGCGTTGAACATCAGCATCGAGACACTTGCAAGTGTCGAGCATAGCGTTGAGGGGCGTTTTGCAGCATCGAGTGAGGCGTGATTCCTCAAATCTATAGCATCGAGACGCTACTCGTTCAAGATGAATGGCTTGAAAGGCTGTAGCTTAAGCGTTGAGACGTTATCCCCTAGGAAATTTTGGCTTGATTTGCTCTTCCTCTTTACTTGGTTACTTCAAATTATGTCCAAATAGCTCATTTTTCACCACAATTCTTCTAGAAGTTTTCGATTTACTCCAAATGCTCTATCTCTACAAAATAAACGAATATAATTGTGAAAGTAACAAAACTAGCAATAAATAAGGCCCACAGATGACACATTTTGTGTACTATCATTGAAGGATAATATCTTGCTCCATAGAGAAAATTTCTTCTTTACCCTACATAAATACAATTTTGAAGTAAGTAAATGTAAAGTTTGAAGGGACTGAAGGGAATAATCGAATTAAACCCACAATGAAAGCGTTGGAATCGACTTTAATTTTATTTAGAATTAAACAATAAAAATTAAGGTTAAGCAAAACATACCTTGAAAATAATATGGAGAATATTCTGGAGAGTCTTTTTTTCTTTGTGCTCCAACTCTAATGAGGTTGAATTCCAAGACTTCCACAAAGCATTCCTTGTTATAACTAGAACAAATGACCAAAGAGATTTGTGGGAACCTTCAAGAAAATAGAATGAGAGAATGGGGGGAGAATTCTCTACAGTCTCTTTCTCTTATTTGGAATGCACATAAATGGCTCACCCTTAGGGTTCTATTTATAGTGGCTTAGAGAAAATAATTAAATAATATATTTTAATATCTAATATATTAAAATATATTTATCTAACCAATTTGAATCATATTCAAACCTTTTCAAATTCTCCTATGACATCTATTTCCTTATTTGAATCTAATTCAAATTTAATAAATATCTTTTTTTAATGTATCTTAATACATTAATAATTTCTTTAATATTTAATGCATCATATACAATAAATATGTTTTTTCTCATTTAATATATCAAATATATTAAATTTTAATTAGAACATTTCAAAATTTCTCTCAACGAAATTGATCCCTATTTGTTTATATGAGCTAGCAAGAGGACCTTGCGGATCTACAGATTATAAGCTCTAATGATACAAAATCAATTAATTAAACTCTTCAATTAATTAATTTTCATTAATTAACTGTAGGTCACTTCACGATAGACCTAGAGTTCCACTCTTATATACTGTAGGACAAGTTGTGTCTATGGATATAATCACCACATGCAAGTCGATCTTTCACAAGTTGTTCGTAATTACACTTGGATCAAAAGTTCGTTTTACCCCTATAATTACATCTTGCACCTTAAGTACCACTAATCCTCTAATGAACAATTTATTTATGATATAACCATAAACTAAGTTCCTCTCGAGCCAGTGAGAGAGTGGAGCCCCATTGTTCAAGTCCTGAAATCAGCACTTAAGGGAACTGATGGGCGTACAAATAAGTTTCCGCAAGCGCACGGGTCAAGTAATATAAAACGGTATTCCTACCGAGTATCAAATCCACAGAGATCGGCTTTTAATTCAATTAATTACCACGAATACTCTCACTTAACTTTATTTAGATAACCGAAATCAAGAGAAGATAAACTAACTAACAAAAAATAAATAAATAAAAACAAAAAAAATAAATGGGAGACACAAACACGAGGGATAATTTGGGCAAGGATCAATTACTAAGTTAACAGACAATTATAACCCAATGGATAGTGAACTCATAAGTCTAGAAGCTCTAAAGACGTGGAATCTCCTCTCGGTCTCCTCCACTCTCAATGTACCAATTAATTAACCTAGGTCTCCTTAGCGCTAGCTAACTCATACAAGGCGTTAAGACTCTTCAAGGTGCGAACTTCTAATGTTTATTTATTAATTCCGACTGTCACTCTGGTAAATAAACACTAGTTATGCAATTGGGTTATTGTCTAAGTTTCTCTCCTTCGAGTTTCCACTTAGAAAACTAATCGATTAACCAATGCCCAACTAATTAATCTTCATCACCAACTACAACTAATTAGCTATTAATCTCGCTGTCACTCGAGTAGTTAATTAATTGCGCATTAAGCTAACTAAGTATCCTCTCTCGAGCTCAACTTAGATAAACCTCAATTAATTAGAGAAACAATGGTTAAAGGCATTAAGAAACAATTGCATAAATGATTCAAAGCCCTAAAAGCAATAAACATCTATTAACTTAAGAAATCAATCCAAAGTTTTCAACAATCAAGCATAAAACAGTGTTTAACAATAAACCCAAGTAAGTAGAGATTAAACCATACAAAATCATTCAACAAACCCAGAAATCTCTACTTTACAGCCACAAAAGTAACTAAAATGAAAGGAAAAGGGAAGAAATTGCAAACAAAATGGAGATCTCGAGTTTATGAGGTGTTATCCCAAGAATCCAAGCTCCAAATCTTCAATATTGGTTCAATCCGCTCACAAATGCTCCCAAATCTTCTCAAAATAGCTTGGAGTTGAGTTTAGGGCATAAACCCTCGGTTTGGCCTCCCAAAATCGAAGAGAAAAAGATGTATTTATACCAAAAATCGAGCAGATATGAAAAAACAGCGTTTTTGTTGTTTTCTGCTTCTGTTTCGGGCGCCTGGGCGCCTAGGCGCCGAGTTTTTTTTTTTTTTTTTTTTTTTTTTTTTTTTTTTTTTTTTTTTTTTTTTTTTGCTTTCAGCTTGAAAGTCTTAAACTTGGAATTTCAAAATAAAAACTTTCTTGCCTAACATTTTATTAATTTTCTCTTCTCTTCTTGAATCTTCAATAAAGCTCTAAAAGACTCCAATATCCATCAAAGTAATCTCGAATACTTGATTTTGCTCCATTAACTTGGTTTCTACAAAATCAAGAGAAATACACATCAAAGTTCACTAATTCAATACAAAACTAGCCAATAATTGGGCATAACTATAGCACTAAATTAATGCTATCAGGAACTACTCATTTACTTACCCTATAAGGAAATGAGTGAATTTCATCTTGTGAGATTATGTTCCCAGCTCCCTATTTGGTCAAGTCCCCAAAATAGTAGGCATATTGAATCGGCTACAAAAGTCACTCTCACCCATGCAAATCAAAGGACAAGCCCTCATAGGCAGGAGTTCATAACTCACTCAGGATTAAGATCGAGTCACATTTGATCATCCTGATAAAATATTAATCTTCTCAATTAACAGATTTATAAAGAGAGATTAAATATTTCGTGGTCTAGTCTTACACAAACTCATCGTATAAGATATCCCCACTCACATGTCTCCACATGAACGATTTGGATAAAATCATTTGTAACTATTACAAAGTGAGTCGTATTAATAGTGTTACCAGGATAAGACACTTAACCTTATCCATATACTATGACCCTTTAAGTTATTTCTTGAACATAATCCTCTCGTATGTCAACCACATATTGTTCAAGATTACACTAATAACCTTGGATTTTTCATATAATGGATAATATTATATTACAAATAAAATAATCAAAATTATTATTAATTATTAAATAAATCATTAATTACGAGGTTTTATGACATAAATCCCAATAGGGACACCACATTGAGGAGCTACGACATGACCATAAGCCATTAACAGGTAAGATGTCTATTGAAAATATCAGACTTACCATTTTTTAAGGTTGCATAATCAATTGTCAATTCTACATATGTACTTTCAATTTGAGAGAGAAAACAATAAAGAGCCTCCTTACCCAAGAACACTTTAGGGTGAGACCTAAGCATACTCTTAATATTATATGATATCTGAAAAACCATACTAAGTTATCAACTTGCAAATAAATTTTCTTAGTGATTGCACGCCACTGTGCCTTCGACTTATTTTTATAATTACCTATAAATTTATCATCTCATTTTTAACTGAAACTTTAGAGTAACCACACCGTCAAAAAATAAATTAAACAACTATCTTAATCCAAAAACTCCATCACAGTCCTCAACATAACTGCATGGGAAACAGGTTGAAGCATATGGGACACAAATGAGCAAATCCCTTAGGGGTATAATCAATCTGAGAGATTCATGCAAAAATATTGGACACTATGACTCCATTTGATAACCATTTGGTTTTTTGTTTTTGGTTTTTGAAAATTAAGGCTAGAAATACTCTTATACCTATGAGTTTCCATGTTTTTTTATCTACTTTTTACATATGTTTTCAAAAACCAAGCCAAGTTTTGAAAACTAAAAAAAAAAAAGTTTTCAAAAACCTGTTTTTGTTTTTGAAATTTATCTAGAAACTCAAATGTTTCCTTAAGAAAGATGAAAGCCATTGTAGATAAGATGAAAACCATTATAAAAAAATTGTGAGAAAACAAGTACAATTTTCAAAAATAAAATACCAAATGGTTATCAACTGGGGCCTACACAACTGATAATTCTCATTCTTGAAGCTTATTTATCCCCATTAGACTCAAGTTATGCTTAAAATTCCATGAAATTATGTGTCTGATCTTAGGAGATCTGAGCAATATGTAGTGAAAGTTAGTAAGATGTTAGGGATGAACCAAATGAAGAAAAGAAGTGGAAAGAAGGAAAATGTGGCTAAACACTTTGTTTTGATGCATGAAATTGATGCTGTGAAGAATTGCAGTTGCAATCACATTTGACAAAACATGAGACTGACAATTATGGAAAGAATAATAAAATCTGTAACATCTTTTAAATAAGGAAACCCACGAATTTATCTTGATTTTAGTACAATCCATGGAGATTCTTTGGCCAATGGAAGAAGAAAAAAATCCTAGCCGCCATGGTCTATAAAAAGGAAGAGAAACACACCAAAAAGTGACATTCGGATTGACGTTCAGCCACAAAATTCCAGTGTTCAATTGCTGTTTTTTTTTCTACACTTTTTTTCTTTGTTGTCCATTCTTCTTCTTCTCATCCTCTCTGCCCCCTTGTGCTCAATCCAACTAGGGTGAAAACCTTAAGTTGTAAAGATTCAATTCTCCTTGGAAAAGGCTAGAGAGATTCAATTTAAGAAAAAGGAAGGGGAGGTTGTTGAATAAGCTTTTTATTGTAATTTGATTTTAGTTCCAGCTTTGTATTCTCATTTGAATTCGATTTTAGCTACTTTTTTTTTCCATTAATTTAGTTCCTACTTAGCATTTGGTTAGTGTCATTAGTTACATCTTCTCTCTAATTCAGTTTTGTATTTCATTTTTGAAACAACCCTTGCCATTAGAGATGTCCACGGGGCGGGGCGGGGCCGGGGATGGCTTCACTGTCCTCGTCCCCGCCCCCTATTTCATTCCCCGTCCCAGCGAAATTCTCCATTTAATTTTGCAGGGATCGAGGCGAGGATTCCCCATGAAGAATTCGCGGGGATCGGGTTCCCAGCGGGAAATTATTCTCCGTTTATATTTTTTTTTTAATTTTGATTAAATAAAATATTTTTTTAGAAAATTTCTATTTAAATTATTAATTCCTAATGGTAAATTTCTATTTAAAGAGATTTTTTTTAATTTTCTTTAGAAAAATAAAATAATACATTATAAAACATTAAATTTAGTATTTATTATATATATAAATATACATATTAAAAATAAATAAATTAATCGAGGCGGGGGTGGGGAACAGGGAGGGGACGGGGTCGGGGAATCGTTTAGCTAACGGGGAAAATTTTCTTCTTGTCCCTCCTCCATTCCCCGTCTAAACGGGGATTCCCCACGGGAAAAATGAACATCTCTACTTGCCATAAGGTCTTTAATAAAGTCAAGTTTAATTTTCTAACATTTGTACTTTTTGTTTTTAATTTTATTTTAGTATCTTTAGTCTTGCAAGTTCATCTCCTTCAAGTTATGAATTTTCTTTTAATTAAAGCTTGTGTATTCTTCCATTTTAGCTTGAGCTAATTTTCTCTTAGGGATTCAAGTAAGGTGAGAATTAAAGCTTAATTGCAAAAGTGACCTAGCTTAATATATTAGCTTGTTTGCTTTTGTTGATTAAATTAGAATTTTGTAAACCTAGATTGATCAATTAGTGTTGCTTATAAAACTTGAATCTAACACCAAAAGGGTTAGATGAAGGTGGTTTTCACAAAAGCAATAGAGGAAAAAAACTTAGACATAAGTTCTTAACTTTGACCCTAGACATAGGGCAAGACTCCAAAACCACTAGAATTGTGTTCTAAATTTATCTAAGTACGATTGGCCATAGACATATAGGTCCAATCACTTAGCCTCCTAAAGATTTTGGAATCAAGATTGAATAGGAATTGAATTCGGTTTACAACATTTTTGTGTCAAGTTAGGATTGCAATTACAATTAAGTTACAATTCTCACCAAAAGGGTATAAGCATGTTTGAGGCTCTTTTCTTTTGTCATTGTTATAGTTTGTTTATCCACATAAACCACCACAAACTTTGTTTCACTTTGGTTACCTTAGTTGCAATTTTTGAACATCTTTATGCTAGTCTTAATTTTTGTTAAAATCTATTCCTTGTGGGATTGATACTCTGTAGAACTTCCAATTTTATATTACTTTCATTGACAGTGTGCACTTGCACTGGACTGAATTCTTTATTTTATTTTTAACCCATAAGTTCACTCGATCAACAACATATGCCAAACAAATTCCTGCACAAATTCAAGAATCAAACATAGAAGATGGGAGATACCAAATCACCACTTGAGTCATGCCTATTGACCATCCCCAAGTCCACAAAATTGATTGTTCGATTTTTCTCCTCATGCAAGTTAGAAAAGATTGTTTTACTCAAAAGTTATAGAGATATCTATAATGGATAATTAACTTAATTTAGAAATCCACTTGAAAAATGTCAAAATTAGTAAAAGGAAAAGAAATCATTCTCCCCTTCTTCAAGAGGATTTGTCATCGAATCTTTTTGTGAAGGATTTCTGCAAAACAAGTTGAGAAAATACAAAGAACCTCACAACACTATTTCACGTGTTTTCACTCAAGGAAATTTAGGTCACTCGTGTTTGCACTATCATTTTCACAACTCACTCTATATAAGCTCGCATTCTCACCCCTTCAAACTTTTGAAATAGTAGCACACTTTAAATGCAAACTAGGCTTATGAAAAAAAAAACAAAAACAAAAATCAAACAAGATGTTCAAGCATTGCGGATTAAAAAAGGCAGTAAGCTTATTGAATAGAAAAATTAAGAACAAGCTCTGATTGAACAAGAAGAATTTATCCAGTCGCTGGACTTTTAACATAGGAGTTACAATTTAAAACAATGGTTGAAAAATTCAATGTGCACAAATGTAACGCTATCCATATTTAATGCATAACAACCAACTTTTTGCAAAACTTTCAAAGTGTAACATCTAAGATTGAATGCCAAATGGTTAAATTAAACACAAAGATCAGATCAAATGGGAAAATTTTAAATTTAGCATGCTTTGGAGGCAAAAACAAGACGAACACAAAAAATGTCATGCTCTCAAGTTGTGTAGATTTTCTATAACAGATTATCAAAACACATATATTGCACCCTCAAGCAATCTTATTTAGAAGACCTCGAAGAAAACACAGTTGTAGCTTAGATTTGGATCTACAATATCATAGAAGACAATAAGACAAATGACCTACAGAAGCATGAAGTTTTTTGTGCTTTTCGACATATTACAAAACTGAACAGGTTGGAAGAACAACAACAAATTCAAAAATAAATTGAAGAGAAATGCAAAGGAAACATGTATCCGATTTTGAGTGTAACGACCCTAAAACTTAAAGTAGATTACCTAGAAAGTGCAACGAGGTTACTCCACTTATGCCCGAAATTTTGGCAGCATAACTGTGTAACTACAAGAAATCCAAAATTTTCAAGAACCTGGAAGAAGACATAGAACACTTCTTATAACAATGAAATGCTCAGCTCCCACCAACTACCAGAATAAGGGCTGAGCTCACACACAATAGACTAAACAGTTGCAAAATTCTCAAAAACTAAAGTTCAAGAAACATAAGACTCCTACCAACAGAATTCATAACCTAGTACAATGTGAGACAGCGGAATAACAAACACAGAAAGAGATGAGCCTAAGTAAGTAAACAAGAATGCCTCCATAGCCTCATCAGGTCGTCACCATCATCACTGACCTCGTCGTTTCGTGCCATATGCAAGGATACAAGCAAGGTAGCAAGGTGAGTATAAACATACTCAATAAGTAGCCCACTTAAAGGTCCAAAACTCATAATCATATCACAAAAGCTTCCCTGGCACGCAAGGGCTCCTACTTAACCTCAACTCACCTTTCAGCTAGCTAAAGCTCGCACACCCTACCCTAAGTCTACCCTTGTATGGTATTGTCTCAAGCTCTACCTGTGAGTCATGTAACTTAGGTTGACTAAGACAGTGAAAGAAATCAACTCTCATGCCTACACTCTTGGGGAAATCACCCCCTCTAGCTAGCATAGAGCAATGAAAGAAAGCAACCCTCATGCTTGAACGGTGGGGAATCGCCCCTAAGCTAGCACACTGGATGAAGGAAAGCAACCATCAACATGGGGAATCGCCCCCTAAGCTAGTATGCCGAAGAAGGAATCTGGCGTGGTGGAGGAATCGCCCCCTAAACTAGCACAAGCAAAAAGGGAAAACAACCCTCATGCCCACTCACATCACATCAACCTAGAGTTGCAGACTCGTCGAGGGGAGACATAAGGGCAGGTGGCACTAGTCTAATGGACTTTTGTACATTTGCAATGCTTTTGGAACCTCTAGGGTAATCCACCATACCAAATCCATCCATCATGTCAGATCCACATCCACAACCTAGCCCGAGGTTCACAAAAACAGCCAAAGATACAAATTCAACGTCAAACAAGTTTAGGTAGACTCGGCTCAAGTATACGTTCAAACAAATCCACATCACCCAAGCCTCATACCTATTCAAGCAAAACACAAATCACTGACATTCCAACAAGCTTGTCTCTTATATAACTATCTCAACATGCCTCATACTTCTTAACAAGCCAATCCGAACGGCTACTTACCTCTTAAGCCAGCACGAAGGCACCCAACTTCTCTCTTTTCCAGGAAGTTGCTAGCAACTTATAGCCCTAAGCAGTTTTTTTCAGTGCTAACTCCCTAAACACTCTAGGAATCATAACTGTCCTTATTCTCCCATCCATATTCAAACCCAACAAAAACATGTTAAACATGCCCAGTCATCTGTACCATTTTGAATACACGAAACATGGATAATGACCCTGAGCATTGCATATCTTTAAGGTGTGTTCTAAATAGGCCACTAGCCCAATCCAACAACTCCAGCGTCCTACACACAGTCAACTCATCCAACATCCCAAGAGAACTAACCTCATCCAACCATTCAAGTGTTTCAGGCATTCCGTGCTCAGTTAAACACCCCAACACCTCAAGTAGACCTTACTTAACCATTCATTCTAATAACTCAAGTATTCTGCATTCTACCGCTAACCAAATCTCTCAAACAACCCAAACATCCAAGATCATTCGGTATAAACCAACTATCCTTATATTCACGCGTAGTTCTCAACAATATTCTATAACAAGAAATTCACTCGACCATGTCCCCTACACATGCTAGTAGTCGCTAGTCCTAAGTGCTCCAAAAATTAAATCCCTTAATACTAATACAATACATGCTTAGAAAACTTAAACTCAAGAAAGATTTCAGAATAGTTCAGCCAACAACCACGTGCTCCACATATACAATTTTAAGCATGCTTACACATTCACAAACTTCAAACATCAACCAGATTAAATAATAACTTAAAGGAGCTTAAATCCAAATGACTACTTACCTTTTTAAGTAATAATAATAGACACTTCCAAAGCGTCCCAAATCGCCAAACAAAGTCCTAACAATAATTAACAAACCATTCTAAGATCCAACCATGAGTTCAAACAAGTTGAGACAAAAATCACCGAAGAAAACTTACCCAAACAACACCTTCACTTGCTGAAATTGATGTCAAATTACCTCCAAATGCAATGGGTAACCTTGAACAAAGTCTAACGCGTTATGGATAAGTCTTAAAACATCAAAACTGTAACGTCTGGTTTATTTAAAAGCATTAATTTTGAAATCTTGGAAATCAAGTTGGATTAATTCACAAATAAGTATTTTGATTTTTGGATTAATTTGAAATTTTGGTAGTTATAAGGGCATTTTAGTAATTAAAAAAAATAATAATATTTCCTCATCATTATCTATTCTTCTCTCCTTCTTCCTCCTCACCTTTCCCCTCTCCTTCCCGAATCTCTCTCTCCCAAAATTTCTGGCCTCACCAAACTCCCCATCTCTCTCTCTCTGTCCAGTCTCTTCTTCTCTCCCTACCATTTCCTTCCAGCCACCGTGCAGAGCTGCACTGAGCCGCCCCCATCTGCGTCTCACGACAAACGCCGCCCAGACACCGATCAACCGCGCGTTGCTACAGCTCCGGATGCCAACCCATCTGTGTCTCACGCCAAACGCCGCCGATCAGACTGATTTGCCAGAACTAGGGTCGCCGTTCACTAGATTTGCAGCAAACTCGTCACACCGTCGGTTTACTCGTGTCCTCGGGCGCACGCACAGTCTCGCCGCCGTTTGTTCGAGCTCCATCGCTGTCTCTCTCACTCGTGCGTAAATTGTACAACGACAAGGATGAGCTGTTTTGAAGCTAATTTTCGGCAAGACTAGCTTTCATACAACCAATTTTGGTTTCGATTTGGAGTGGGTAAGTGTTTCAATAATGATTCAAAGTGATTTATGGGTTGTAAGATTGAATTAAAGAGTTAATTTAGTGATTTGGAACTAACCCATAGTATTTTGGATTTATTATAGATTGTGCAATTCGATTGAAGGCCGATTAGGACGAAATTGAAACTTTCGTACTGTTGTCCAGCACTGTTTTAAGGTAATTTTTATGTGGTTATCGAATTTTCCCACTTAATTAAGGTTAAGCGTGAGTTGGGTTCTAGTTGGCCATATTTTAGGACATTTTTCTTGGAGTTTATGGGTTGTTGTGGTATTTTAAAATTTAACCATAATGTGTTGGATTTTGTTGGCAATTCAAGATTGAGCATTCGAGTTTAGGCTACCTTGAATCTTGAAGTTATTTAGGTAAGTAGTCATTTGGATTTAAGCCCCTTTAAGTTTCTATTTAATTTTGATAAATGTTTGATAATTTGGGAATTGTGAAAGTATGCTTGAAAACCATATTTATGAAGCATGTAGCGACTGGTGGATTGATGTATGTGTTGATTGAGTTGTAAATGGCCTTTTATGTGGCTATAATTGAAATTAGGGGCTTAAGGTTTTGAATGGTATATGTTTTAGCATGAGTAGCACTTAAGAGAGTGGTTGTTTGAGTTGGTGTATGTTAAGTGGTTTTGGGAATGAAGTATATGTGTGACCATGTTAGTCGTTGGATGTTTCGCCCAGTAAATATTTCAAAAAATGAGTTTTGCCTTATTGTACCTAAACCCAAGAATTTAAAGAAAGTTGTCAACTTAGTTGAGTGGCTTTGTATAGGTCATGATTCTTAGTAGGGTGTTCCTAAGGACTTGGCCTTGTGAATTAGTAAGGGATTTGGTTATAGATTAACCCTCTAGAATGCATAGTTGACTGTGATCATGGTTCCTTATAAAGTAATGACGTATGGGAAGTTAGTTTAGATTGTATAAACACGCATATTTGGATTATTTGTGATCTGTGGCTTGAGATGGAATCCAGAGAGGCTATAAAACCTCGAACGTTGAGATAAAGGACTAAATAGTCTAGTAATCCTTGTGTTTGGAGTATTTGGAATGACGAGTTGTGTTTAACTTGTTTGAGACGGGTTAGGGCCGATTTCTGAGTTAAATGGTTGAGGGCTTTATGCCACTAGCACACATATGGGTTTTGATTAAGTAAAGTTTTGTTTAGAAGTGCCATTGAACTAGGATATAAGTTCTTACTTGAGATTCGTGCTTGTGATCTATGGCGAAAAGTCACTATGATGAGATTGTGGTTGTTTGTTGAGGGTGGACTTGGGTCATATGTCACTAATAATCTCTTAAAAGAAAGAGAAGTGGGCTGCCTTGGTGCTGCCCTAGAAAGTAAGTAGCCTTTCGGATTGGTCCGTTAAGATTTGTGTTCGCCTATATATATATATATGAGGCGTAAGACGTAGTAAATGTTGGATAGGCTTGAGGGTTGCGTTCCCTCTTAGCTTATGTGAATTAGGGGACGAATTTCCCCATTGTATGTGCTTGCGAATTTTGGGTCAGTTTGTGATTGTGATTCAGACTTGATGGATGAATTTGGTATGATAGATGACCCGAAAGGTTCCAAAATCGTTGTGAAAGTACAAAGGCTCGGTAGATTGGTGCTACCTACCCTGTCTCTGTCGTTTCGTGCGAGTTTGTAAGCCTAGAACGTATGTGATGTGGTGAGCATAAGGGATGCGTTCCCTTATTGCCGATGTGCTAGCTTAGGGGTGATTTCCCCATTATGATGAGCATAGGGGATGCGTTCCCTATTGCCTGTGTGCTAGCTTAGAGGTGATTTCCCATTATGTTGAGCGTAGAGGATGCGTTCCCTAGCGCCTGTGTGCTAGCTTAGGGGTGTTTTTCCTATTATGTTGAGCGTAGGGAATGCGTTCCCTATCACCTGTGTGCTAGCCTAGGGGTGATTTCTCTATTGTGATGAGTGTGAGGGTTATAGCCTTCACAGGTTTAGGTTCTAGGTTACAGGACTCGCAGGTATGACACGAAGTTAGTGAAGGAATGAACTTTTCATCCCGCAGCGGAAGCATTGGATCGTCTTTGATTTATTTAGAATTAAACACAAAATATATAAGGTTAAGCAAAAACTTACATTGAAATAAACATGGAGATTCTTCTGGCGGGTCTTTATCTCCTCCACAAAGTCTTCCTGGCTATGACTCTAACAAAAGATCAAGGCTTGTGGGAGCCTCTTGAAAGAAAATTTTCAAAGGATTAAAGAGGAAGAGGTTTAGAGATAATTCTCTAATTCTCTCTTTGAGGAGATGTGTGTTGTTTTGAATGCTTCAACTCAGGGTTCTATTTATAGAGACCAAGGGAAGATCTTTGCCATTATTAAAATATTATATTTTAATATCTAATATATTAAAATATATCTTTTATTTATTTGAATCTCATTCAAATCTCCTACGATATTTATTTATTTGAATCTTATTCAAATTCTATAAATATCTTTTATTTAATATATCAAATATATATTAATTATTTTAATATTTAATGTATCAAATACAATAAATATATTTTCCTCTTTTATATTTAATATATCTAATATATTAAATATTAATTTGAACACTTCAAATTAAATATTAAATTTGAACATTTCAAATTTTAATATTTAATGTATCAAATACAATAAATATATTTTCCTCTTTTATATTTAATATATCTAATATATTAAATATTAATTTGAACACTTCAAATTAAATATGAATTTGAACATTTCAAATTTTTCTTTCAACTAAATTGATCTTTTAGTGTTACTATGAGCTAGCAAGGGGACCTTATGGACCTACAGATTATAAGCTCCAATGATACAAAATTAATTAATTAAACTCTTTAATTAATTAATTTTCATTCATTAACTATATGTCACTCCACTATAGACCTAGAGTTGCACTCTTATGCACTGTAGGACAAGTTGTGTCCATAGATATAATCATTACATGCAAGTCGATCCTTCACGAGTTGTTCGTAATTACAGTTGGGTCAAAAGTCCGTTTTACCCCTATAATTACATCTTGCACCTTAAGTACCACTGATTCTCTAATGAACAATATGTTTATAATCTAATTATAAACTAAGTCCCTCTTGGGCCAATGAGAGGGTGGGGCCCCATTGTTCAAGTCCTGAAATGAGCATTTAAGGGAACTACTCATCTACTTACCCTATATGGGAAGGAGTGAATCCATCTTGTGAGATTATGTTCCCAGCTCCCTATTTGGTCAAGTCCCCAAAATGGTAGGCATATTGAATCGGCTACAAAAGCCACTCTCACCCATGCAAATCAAAGGACAAGCCCTCACAGACAGGAGTTCATAACTCACTCAGGATTAAGATCGAGTCGCATATGATCATCCTGATGAAATATTAATCTTCTCAATTAACGGATTTATAAAGAGAGATTAAATATTTCGTGGTCCAGTCTTATACAAACTCATTGTATAAGATACCCCCACTCACATGTCTCCACATGAATGATTTGGATCAAATCATTTGTAACTATTACAAAGTGGGCCATATCAATAGTGTTACCAGGATAAGGCACCCAACCTTATCCATATACTATGACCCTTTAGGTTATTTCTTGAACATGATCCTCCCGTATGTCAACCACATACTGTTCAAGATTACAATAATAACCTTGGATTTTTCATATAATGGATAATATTATATTGCAAATAAAATAATTAAAATTATTATTAATTATTAAATAAATTATTAATTACGAGGCTTTAGGGCATAAATCCCAACAGTTAGGGTCAGGGAGTGGTGAATGTTGAGGATGGTTAAATGGACTTTTAGAATAACTGGAGTAAGTATTTGAAATCTAAGCACGAGTGTGGGTAAGGGCAATTTCCTTCTTGGTATGGTTTATTTAAACATTGGACCTTTTAAGTGGACTACTTACTGAGTATGTTTATACTCATCCTTGCTACTTTGCTTGTTTTGGAGATGGTGCATATCCATGAGGCGGGAGATGAGGGCGATGACTTGTCGAGACTATGGAGATTGCACCTAGTTTCCTTTCTTTGTTGTTTACCCTTAGTTTTGTAGCTTGTTCTTTGATGTAGTGTGTTGGTTTGTAAAATTTAAATATTCTTTAGTTATCGTGTATTTGGCTAGAGTTTCTTAGAATCCTGTGTTTGATGTTGAAGCTCAACATATTTGTCATAGTTTGTTGGATGCTGAGCGTTTTATCTGAGTTATAGAAGTGTTTTCATTCTTATCAGGTTGTTGTAAATTTTGGGTTTATTATAGTTACGCCGTCATGCTGCCGAAATTTTGGGCATAAGCGGGGTAACTATGTCGTGCTTCCGTATTAGAGAGTCGTATGAGTTAGGGTCGTTTCAAAAACAACCCATAAACTACTTCGATTCATTTTCGAAACACTTACCCACGACAAAAGGAGCGTTACCCACTTCGAAACCAATCGGAAGCTTGCTGGTTTGACTCCAAATAAGCTCGATTTTGCAAATCTAAGACCCAAAAGTTATGAGTATTTTGAAATTAAGTATGACGAACAAAAGGTTAGCCTTCGAACACCACAACAACACCATAAGTCACCTTTAAAAATAAAAAACCACCTTGAATCATCGTCGGAAGACTTACTTGAATCCAAATCACAGTTTGTGACTATACCAAATCGAGCTCCGACGTGCAATAGTGGAGACAACGACACGAACGGTTGGGAGGAGTGGTGCAGCTGGATCTGCGTGACAAGGTGTGGGTTGGCGGCATATCGAGACATGATCAATGACGAGGCTAGAGGATCGGGCTTCTACAAGGCTTGGCGGTATGTGGCTCCAACGAACAGACATGGGCGCTTGCAAATCGAACTGCCAGTGGACGAGCTGCAACGATTCAGGCAAACGACGGGGTGTGTGCGGCAGCCCATTCCTGGTGGACGGAGGCAGTGGCGTTGGTGGGGAAAGGTGAAGGGAGGTGGACGGCAGAGAAAGAGAGGGAGAAGAAGAAGAAGAAGAAAAAAAAAATGAGCTTCATGATTTTGTTGTTTTTCTTTTTCTTTTTCTTTTTTTTTAAGCAAAAATCAATATTGCCCTGAAACCAACTTCTTAATTCCAAATTTCCCTTTCAAACTCACTAAATTTCAATTTAGCCCAACAACCAAATAACCAAATTTTAACTCCAAAATTTCAAAATGAACGCCCCTGAATAAGCTGGACATTACAATTATATCTAACTCTACGCTCCAAACAGCCCTTAAGGGTTTGTATAATAGGTCTCTAAACTTTAAAAAGTGGCTAATGAGTCTCTAAATTTTTAATTTCGTGTCTAATAGATCTCTAAACTTTACAAGTTCCTAATAGGTCATTAAACTGTTTATTTCGTGTTTAATAGGTCCTTACACTTTAAAATATTTAATAAATTAATAAATTATAAAAAAAATGTTGAATATGTTAGAGACAAAGTTATACTGACATATAATTGAAAGTTTAGGGCCCGTTTGATAACAATTTGGTTTTTTGTTTTTGTTCTTGAAAATTAAACTACCTATGAGATTCTTTGTTTTGTTATCACTTTCTACTAATGCTTTCAAAAAATAAGCCAAGTTTTAAAAACTAAAAAAAAAAATAGTTTTTAAAAGCTTGTTTTTTATTTTTGGAATTTGACTAAGAATACAAACATTTCTTAAAGAAAAATGAAAACCATGATAAAGAAATTGTAGGAAAACAAGCATAAATTTCAAAGACTAAAATCCAAAAACCAAATACTTATCAAACGGGGCTTTAATAATCTACTAAACACTTTAAAGTTTTAGAACCTCTTAGACATAAAAGTGAAAGTTGAGAGTCCTATTTGACACTTTTTATAGTTTATGGACCTATTAGACACAGACAATGATTCAACGTGCAACCTTAGTATTTCCCTGCATTCCTTACCCCTACGACTTGACCATATCCTCTTACTTGTCTTGAGCAACTTGTGAAAGTGAACACACATACCAACATACCAACACCAAGCTAAGCATGGTTAACTTTGGAGCTCCTGCGATTGAGCCACCAAAAAGGAAGGTACACCTTATTGATATAAGTAGTAACTATCAATTCTTTTAAGTTTTTCTCAACCATACTTGTATATGTTAAGGATCCCTCTCATTTAGATGTGGACTCGATTCATTCATTTTCATGTGTCTATTTATGCTGACATTTGAAATTTTGTTGGACAGTGTGATAAGTGGGATTTCATTGTTCTTGCTACAAGTAAGGGTATTGATCAATGCTTTATATGATATGAAAGATCTTCTTTGTAATCTAGCTATGCTTTTTCCCACTTTTTTCATATAAAATATAAAATGCCAGTCTTCATACCCACACCCCTCATTTAACTAACAATCATTTAACAAAACTTAAAAAAGGCTATAAATTGAGACAAGGTCAAAGTTTTACTTGATAATTATTAGTTTAGTGTTTTAATTAACTCAATTTGCAAAGTTGATGATTTTAATTAATGAAATTCTTAGTTTGATGTTTTAATTGACTAATCAAGTTACCAAGTTCAAAGGTGTAAACTAGTTTTCTCCTTTTTTTTTTAATTGGTTCCTAATCTTTTAAAGTTTCACTTTCATTCTTTATTTATGTATTGATTTTTTTTTCAATTAAGTGTTATTTGTTGCAAAATGTAGAAATTAACCGAAAAAATGATAATATAAATCAAAATACACTATTGATTAATTGAGTTGATAAAATAGATAGACCACTCTCAAATACAAATAACTTACTGTTAACTTGAGTATAGCTCAACTGGTTAATCATATACCCTTGACTAATAGGTCAGATGTTCAAATCTCCCACCTCAAATGTTGTGAACTCAATATTATCATTTAAAATATATGTATACTAATAATTAACAAACTCATAAAATTAACATTTTTAGTTTCACATATCGACGATCTATTAACATTGAGTGATTATAAGACCTTGATTCTTCTAAAAGAATAGGGATGGCATTATTAAGAAATAAAGTATAATGAGGTTTTGTGTTTAAATTGAAGACTTTTTACTTTTGAGCCTATGGTTGTTGTAATATTTAAGTTGAAGACCATGTTATTGTAATATTGAAATTTAAACTTTTAGAAATTATGATGGTTGAACATTTTTATTATATTTTTGTACCTGGAATATTATTTTTTTATTAGGATATTTTATAATTATTTTTCTTTAAATAGAAATTGTATTGGAAATTATCGATTTAAATATAGAATTTTTGAAAGAATTTCTATTTGGTTGAGAATAAATTTAAAAAAAAAAACAAATGAGAATAATTTTCCACATGACCCCGATCCCTCCAAAATTAAATGGAAATTGAAATAGGAGGCGGGCAGGAGGACGGGAAGCCTGACCCACCCCGTGGGCATCTCTATTCTTAAAATGAAAAAAATGGGCAAAATACCTTTTTGGTATCTCAATTTGCGTTTGGTTCCCTTTTGGTCATTGAGTTTTCAAACTCAACAAATTTACCCTCGAGGTTTGCATTTGGTAGCGCTCTTGGTCCCTTCGTTAGCTTTTTTGTTAATTTCTAATAAAAAGCTGATGTGACTTTTATTTTTTTTTATTAAAAAATATTTTTCTAATTTTTTTATTATTAAACTAATTTTTTTCCCACCTCTTTCTCCCTCCTCCCACTTTTCTCTCCCTTCTCCCTCAATCTTCTTCTTCCTCCAATACATGGCTATCGATCACCAGACGTCGGCCGTCATCGACATTTGTTTTTTTTCCCTCCCATTTTTTCTTCTTCTTCTCTCTCTAATCTTTTTTCTTCTCCTCTTTTCCCTTCCTCTCCAAAACAAAGTGGGCATTTGAAGTCGAACTCTGTCGAAAACGTGGGTGCTATGATTCTACCAGAAAAGAAATTGCTGGTGTTGTCACTGCTATTCAAATCACGCAGTCAGAAGGGGACGTGCCGAAAACAGCTCCACGCCCGTTGGTCTCCCCTCCTTTGTGCCTGAGGTTGTGGGAAGCCACTGTTAAACACTCATCTTACCAGAAACAGAAGGGAGAGTAGAAGAGAGATAAAGACGATGGAATGGGTGGCTATTTGCGTGTGGAAAAGAAGCCTCCAATGGGTTGCCATAAACGAAATAGGTCGCCAAACACCGAACGCCGGAAATGGGCCGGCGTCCTTATCTTCTTCTTCCTATTCATCTTCTCCCTTTGAAAATGCAGAAATTCTAAAGCCATTGAACCCTATAGTTGTTGAAGCAAGCTCTTCCATACACTTTCCAAATCACTACCAACTTCAATGTCTCCATAAAAACGAGAGATTGGAAAACCATCGTCTTCATCTAAATCTTCCCCGCTTCTCCTCATCCTTCATCTTTTGGGCACCAAATTCACCTTTGTGACATCCCCATTTTCAACCCTTATCCATGGAATCCATAAATTTGCGTGTCTACCCAATGCCCTATCACAATCCCCAACCACCACAATCCCCAAAAATTTGAGTGAAAGGGTTTGAAGAAGAGAAAGGAAGAAGAAGATAATGATGCCGACACCATCGCTAGTGTTGAAACTTAGTGAATGGAAAAAGGGAAGGGGGGGCAGCAAGGTGGGTGGAGGGAAAGGAGAGAGAGGAGAGAAAGAGAGAGTGAAAGGAAAAAGAAAAAAAAAAGGAAGAAACGATGGCAGTGGTCAGCGACGGTGGACGGTGGCTATTGGTGGCGGTAACCATGATCGATAAAGGAGAAGGATGGGAGGAGGGAAAAAGAAGAGGGGAAGAGGAGGGAGAAGTGATAAAAAAGAAAAAGAAATTAATTTTTTTATTATAAAAAAATTAAGAAAATATTTTTTTTAAATAAAAAACAAATGTCACGCTAGTATTCCGCTAGAGGGACTAAATTGCAACTAAATTCAAAATTTGGAGGCTAAAATTATTGAGTTTGAAAATGCAAAATTAAGAAACCAACAAAGTATTTTGAAAAAAAAATAATAATAAAAGAAGCGGGAAAATAACGGTACCTAATTTGACAGTTGGAAAGAGAAGAAGCAGAACGAAAGGTATGGGGCATTTTGCGAAAGCCAAGAACCAAGAGAGCAAATAGCCGAAAATGGAGGCGAATGCAAGATGGGGGTATAAAATGGTTTTGATGTCCACCATTTTTTTTTCGGTGGAGGTCTCGGAGATCCGGTGCTCTCGCGCTCACATACCGGAACCGGACGCCAATCCCTTTTCTCTACTTTTCGAGGGCAAGGGCAATTCAATCCCATCTCGATCGGGTCCTCCGCCCGGAGCTTGCAGCGTTCTTCGAAATTCCCATCGATTTCGGATTCCGTCCTTGCCGAAGCAACCTCCCCAACGAATGTATTTGGTTGTTTAAGGGGAAAATTGGGATTTCCTTCTCCTGCGAATGGCAATGGTTTCACGCCAAGTGTTGCCTGTGTGTGGAACTTTGTGTTTCTTTTGCCCTGCTTTGAGTACCAGGTCCAGGCAGCCCATCAAGCGCTACAAGAAGCTGCTTGCTGATATCTTTCCTCGCTCTCAGGTTCTTTCTTTATCTGAAATTACAACAGATTTTTCAATCGTCATGTTTGTTGGTCAAGGGATTGTGGCTGATTGGTTGAGTGGACCTGCTATTTTTTTTGTTAAGATGGCTGCATATTTTATGTTATCATCACTCATTTTCAAGGGGAATGTTGGGCTGGGCTTATTCTATTCTCGTACTATATTCATCTTATTCAGTCATCCATATTGGATTTGACGTAATAACATATCTGTGTTGATGATTAATAATGTTACATCGCTCTTAGATTTCTACATTAAGGGCTAAACTTGAAGTTCAATGGAAGTTACGTTCTAAAATTGAGGGCCAGAATTGAAAGGAATAAAAGGTCCAAGAATCAAATAAAAGTTTTACACTTTTAAGGGCCAAAATAGAAAATGAATGAAAGTTGAGGGACCAAAGCTGTATTTTAACCTTTTATATTAATTTGTAATTACTTTTAGAAAAATACATGTTTCCAAATATTTCGTTGTCATCATCACCTTTAGTAATTGCATAAAGAATTTCACAAAATGTTAAAATGCCTGAGATCTATATTCAAAGCTTCTTCAGGAAGCTCATCTCTCGTATCTACCCTGCCTTGAAATTCATACGTTTTTCATATGCTATGTGCTGAAAATATTCTTACACTAACAAACATCTTTGAGTGAGAGTTCCAAAATTGCTTACTTGAAACATATATGACTACGATCTAACTTGAATATATATATATATATATCCTTTTGAACAAGAAACAAAACTTTTCATTGAAAAAATGAAAAGAGACTAATGCTCAGAAGATACAAACTCCAAGAGGGAGTGAAACAAGAAAACATTACAAAGGAAAAATAAAAGCAAATCAAATAAGCATAAAATTTGAAGAGAAAACCCAACACAAACGGCTTTGAAAAAGAACACCCAGATGAAGCTTTTAAATGAGTGGACTCGAAGTGAACAAGCCAATGAAAGATCCGATGAAACCTTTCCAACCAAAAATCTGAAAAAAAAAATACAACCTCAAACAAAAACCTCCTTTTGCAATGTGCAAGAGACCGCCCAAAAGCCAAGATAATGATCTCACTACTGCACATGACTCCTCAAACAAAAAAACTCTCCAGCTTTGCAAGATCTTATAATCCTTTAAAAGAAGCTTCAGAAGAACCATCACCAACAAAGGAATAAAAATCTCCTCATTCAAGACAGCCCAATTACCTAATTTGACTGAAAATGAAAGCTCCCCATGCACAACCACCGAACTTAACTCATTTTGCTCACCGACCAATTTTGGACTGGAAATGGAAGCTCCCCATGCAACCACCGAAATGAATGCCTTTTGCTCACCAACCAAAGAGATAAATCGAACCCCTTGCATAGCAACTGGAGCAACTTCCTCATGCAAGTGTATGATGGAAATAATACTACAAAGGCGCAAAATATTTCTCGTTGGTTTACTCCATGATTCATGAATACCAAAATATTTCAATTTTATCTATATCATTCTCTCCCTTATGTAGCGGTCAGCCATTTGAAGCTCACAAAGCTTTGCCTCTCTCTCCTCTTCCCTTTTTCAACGAAGTGGGAAGTCTGCCAGTCTTCTTGATTATGCCTTTTGTTGTGATACTTTGATTAGGCAGATTACCTTTACCATTAGCCACTTTAGCTTCTATAGCAGTCCTTCTGCGTTGTTCGTACTTGGTGCGAATGTTGTTCGTACTGGTGCGAATGAACATACAAAACAAGGACAAATATCATTGCAGAAGAGAATATGAGACATGGAACAATAAGAGTGGACAAGATAAATCCTTTTCTTATCCCTTGCCTCAATCTTTCAAGTCACTATTCCTGCAAGGTCTCAGAACTAGTACTGTATGCCTAAAAGACTAATAACTAAGTTATTTTTAACAGCATATACTAATGTACATGCTATAGAAATTTACATAGCCATCTTTACTTTAAATCTCAGGTTATGCTGCGTTGTACTCTTTGTTCTGGGTCTAACTTTTGTCATTGCCCAAGTAGCTAGTAGCATGTGTTAGTGTTTCTTTGTGCCTGAAAGAACTATATGTTCAAAAATCTATTTGAGCTTCTGAGAATTCAGTTCTGATATTGAACCTTCTCTTCATGTTATGGCAGGAAGAAGAACCTAATGACAGGAAGATTGGTAAATTATGTGAATATGCATCAAAAAATCCTTTTCGGGTTCCCAAGGTGCCGCTTACCTGAATTTTATTTTCACCAATATCTTGAAACCCTGTTCTTGGATTATTCTGACATCTTATTTACCATATAAGGAATTTTGTTACCCTTCATCTCACATATCTAGAGCCAAAGATAATGTGTAGCAATTGCTATGTAGATTGAACTGCTATTGACAAGGAGGTTATGGAATCGTTTAATATGGAGGACGGTGCAGAACTATATTGATATAAATAAAGCATGGCAGATTTCTCTGTCCTCTTATGTTTTTTTTCCTCGAGAAATCATATGATAGAAGAGTTGATAGTTTGAAGGTCTGTAGGAAACTTAATTGTGGAAACTCAGACTTTTTTTGTCTTTACATGATGATGCCCTGCAGCAATTTGGATACTCTAGTTTTGCCTTTTTCCCCATTAAACTTTAATTCCCAATATGCCCTGTAGCAATTTTGATAACTCTACTGTTTATTTGGCCTTGTTAAACGTTTGATTTGGATACTCTAGTTTTGCCTTTTTCCCCATTAAAATTCAATTCCCAATATCAGAGGTTAAGCATTTTTTTGGTGCAAGTTAATTTTAATTTTTTTGGCATGCTTCAGCTGTTTGTCATTATGATATAATTCATTGCTTGGTCCCTTGGGCATGGAGGCCATCGTACTTTCATGATTTGAATTAATTCTTCCTCTTAATCATTGATTCTTTCACGAGTTTTTAATATTCTTTTTTTTGCAGATCACAACTTATCTTGAGCAGAGATTTTATAGGGAATTGAGAAATGAGCAATTGCACTCTGTTAAAGTCATCATATGTATCTACAGAAAGCTGTTATTTTCTTGTAAAGAGCAAATGTGAGTTCCTTATTTAATTTTGTAATGGCAGTGAAATCTTAGAACATCAATATCATTTTCCTGGATCTTTGTGAGATGCCTATAAACATGCACCACGAAAGCTAGATTTGGTTGAGTGGTATAAGTTGTTAATACATGCTTGCATCTCAGTCATATCATTGACTTTTTGAAGCAAGTAGAACCCATTCATGACATTGACACGAAATCAGCATTTGCACAAGTTTTCAGGAATTTGTCCTTTTGTATATGCCTAGGAACATGCCCCAGTAACTTGTCTTTTTCGGAAGACTTGTTAACCAGAGACTTCTAGATTACCTCGAGCACAAGTCTTTAGGAATTACTTTGCTCTATAAACAAATGGTTGTACTTTGGTTACTCTTGAGTTTTGCTTTTTACATGACTTAGTGTCCAATGCTACTTTTTACACTTGGATTAGGACCAATTAGCCTTGTTATAGAATTGAGGCAGCCATATCTTTGGGTTACAAGGGTACTATCAATATTGATAAGCAGGACAAGAGAACAATATTTATCTTGAATGATCACAAGGCAATTTAATTGTATTCCATTTTCCACTATTATAGTCACTTTTATTTTTAGTCTTCCAGGGTCTACCATATTCCATCACCAATTCCTATTTTCAAATTTGTTAAAGGTAGTATAAATGGTATTCTTTTTTTTTTTTTTAATGAAGAAACCAATATTCATCGAGAAGAAATGAAACAAGTTTCCAAATAGTATAGGAAATATTTTTTTTCAACGATTAATTTTGATTGAATTATTTTGACACTTGGGCTCCCCTTTTTGTAATATAGATAGATAGTGGTGAAGTTATGTATTATGTGTAAATCTTTTGCATTTCTTAATGACCTCAAGTGTCTGTTTCTTGCACAGGTCTTTTCCTTGTCATTGGATTTCATATCAATCGTTTTGTGTAATTTCACTTCTTTATTAAAATGTTGTGACTCATATGTTAAATAAAATTATATAGTTAAAGTTTTATAAATCATTATAACTTTTTAGCCATATGAGACTGTAAATTAAGTTATTTTTCTTCAGAATAAACTTTCTGGAAATCTTTTGCAATATATGGAGATTTGCCTGGTGGATAATAAGCAGGCTTATTGATTTGTGATGTGTCCTAACCTGAAAATGTACTACTTATACATGCATATGAAAGTTGTAATCGGCATAAATAACTATTGCAGGCCTCTATTTGCAAGTAGTTTGCTTGGCATCATCCACATTCTACTGGATCAAGCACGTCATGATGAAATGCGAATTTTAGGATGCCAAGCTCTCTTTGATTTTGTTAATAACCAGGTAAGGGTTACCAGTATGGTATGCTTACTTTTTAGAATGTTGTTTGGTCTATTTTTGGAAGGTTGTGATGAATTAACTTACACTTATATTTATGTACGTTTATTAACTATGCAGAGGGATAGTACCTATATGTTTAACTTAGATGGAATGATTCCCAAACTTTGCCTTCTAGCTCAAGAATTAGGGGAGGAAGGGAGAGAAAAACAGATGCGTTCTGCTAGCCTTCAAGCCCTCTCAGCTATGGTAATCTGCACTATATTTATTTGGATATATTACTATGTATTTTATCTTTATGCACGTACTTTATGTGTTAGCCTTTCAATGTGTTAGTGTTAAATCACCAATCAACCCAAAAGCTTAAGCTGATGGGTTATGGTAAATTTAATTATATCAACACTCTAACACTCTCCCTCACTTGTGGGCTTGAAAATTTGTAAGAGGCCCAACAAGTGGAAATCAATATTAATTGGGGTGAAAATGACATTATTGGGGTTTGAACTCAGGACTTCTGCTCTGATACCATGTTAAATCACCAATCTACCCAAAAGCTTAAGCTGATGGGTTATGGTAAATTTAATTATATCAACACTCTAACAGTTAGTAAACCAAAAGATTAAGTTAACAGACTTCTATCAACAACACTTTTGTTGATAATTTCCTATCATATCAATGAAATGTTTATGTTTCCTATTAAAAAAAAAAGATAATTTCATTTTTAATGAAGCATGTGGTACGAACCTATGCTAAAAGGAAACATTCAGTTTCTGGATTTGATTCAATTGAAAAAGCTTCAAGATATATTTAATGGAATACTCTATTTTAGATTCAGTTGAATGGGTGCTTCTTCAGTACTTCTTAAATTTTTTTTTAACGAGAAATGAAATTTTTCATTGAAAAAAATGAAAAGAGACTAATGCTCAAAATATACAAACTCCACAAGGTAGTGAATACAAAAGACAATAAATTAAAGAAAACACAAAGGAAATAGGAAACATCCCAAAGAAGACATAAATCAAATTAGGAAAAATCAGCAAAGGCTTGGAAAGAGAACACCAAGATGTGACTTGAAACTTAAGGAATCAAACCGAACAAACCAAAGAAGATACTGTTCTTCGAAGACTCTTTAAAACCTAACCAACTACAAAACTTTCCAACATGAGATGCAACCTTCACTACCTTCACTTTCTTCAAAGAAAAATAATCCTCTTATAAAAGAAACTCTATCTGAATTTTTTTTTGATAAAAGAAACGATTTCATTGATGAATGAAATAAGAAAACTCCAGTCACCTTAAGGTGGATTACAAGAAAGCTCTCCAATTGGAGATGAAGAAAAATAAACTACAAAGACTAAAAGGTTGTAAAGATTTGCACCAAAAGAAAGCATTAGATAAAACAGTGTCCAAAAACCATTCAAAAGTATGAGAGACTCCCTTGAAGCTTTGACCATCCCTCTCCAACCAAATGCTCCAAAGAAAAACTCGAACAAAAGCAAGCCAAAGAATCTTCCCGGTACCTTTGAACGGTTGTCCCACCAAAATCGAAGAAAGAAAATAAAAAATACTATTGGAAAGAGGCAATGACCATCCAAACACTTCTAAAATGTATATCCAAGCATAATGGAAATGCACAAATAAATGAGCAGCGTGAGCTTGATTCACACATAAAACACCAAGAAGGAGCCATATATGGCATTCTTCTTTGAAGACGGTCATTTGTGTTAACTGCACCAAAATTGAGTTCCCAAAGGAAGATTTTAATTTTCTTTGGATAAGCATCGACCCAAATCACAAAATAAAAGTCCTTTAAAATAGGATCATCAACACCCAATAAGCTATCTGCGAGCGATTTAACAGAGAATCTCCTAAAAGTATCAGGAGAAGTCCGTAAATTAATTTGTGACAAAAGATGCAAGAGGGTAGCCCATTCAACCACTTCCATATCATTCAGATTGCGATGAAGCCTTAAATTCCAAGCCAAAGTTTCTGTATTCCACATGTCTACTACAGTGAAATCAGGGCACAAAGTAAGACAATAGAGTCTTGGGAACACCATAGCAATAGGACCAAAATTTAACCAAGAGTCTGTCTAAAACAAAGTAGATCTTCCATCACCAATAAACTTGCGAGTACGAGAAGAGACCAAATCTCTAACATTATTAATAAATCGCCAAGGAGATTTATGTGAAGCATTTGTTATAGACTGAGGCCAACTGTTCTTAGGTTGATTATCATAATACTTAGCAACAACAAGATTTCTCCAAAGGGATCAAGTATCATGGACAAAGCGCCAAATCCATTTAGCCATTAAAGCCGAGTTCCGATGATGAAAGTTACTAATACCCAAACTGCCCATAAGTTTAGGAAGCTGCGTTGTTTCCCATCTCACATTGTGAACACACCACCATCACCTCTAGCGCCTTCCTAGGAAAAATCATGAATGAGCTTGTCTATAGTCTTTATCACTCTAGAAGACATTTTAAATAGAGACATATAATAAGTAGGCAAGCTAGAAATAGTGGCTTGAATAAGAGTGTGTCTTCTGCCCTTAGAAATAAAAGCGTATTTCCAATTGTGAAGTTTATGTTGAATTTGCTCTATAACTGGTTGCCAAAAAGAAGAAGATTTAGAGTTCCCTCCCAAAGGCAAGCCCAAATAAGTAGTAGGCCAAACACCTCTTTTACACCCAAAGGTTGATAACATCCAATCAATATGTATGCCCAATAATTCACTCTCGCTCAAATTTATCTTTAGACCAGAGGCTCTTTTGAAAAAATTAAATGCCTCAAAAAGTTTTGTTAAAGCCAATTTGTCAGCAGTAGAGAAAAGAAGAGTGTCATCAGCAAATTGCAAGTGATTAAGGCAGAAAGATGAAGAAACAATCGAATGTGTTACAATGCTTCCCAAATTAGCATAGTGATTCAATGTACGACTAAGACAATCAGACACCAAGATAAAGAGAAAAGGAGATAGAGGGTCACCTTGTTTGATTCCACGAGATGGAATGATCTTTCCACGAGGTCGACCATTAATAATAATTGAGTAATTTGCACTAGAAATGCAACCTCTAATCCATTTTCTCCACAATTGGCCTAAACCCTTTAACATACAAAACAGCATCCAAAAAATCTCAATCAACTGTGTCAAAAGCTTTCTCAATATCCAATTTCAAACTACACCTTGGCAATTACGCAGATTCCAATCATCAATAAGCTCATTAGCCATTAAAGAGGCATCAAGAATCTGTCTATTCTCAACAAAAGCAAGTTGATTCTCAACAATAGTATATGGCAAAATAGATTTTAATCTATTGGACAACACCCTTGCAATAATCTTATAAGCACAAGAGATAAAGCTGATGGGGTGGAATTCAGTTACTGTTTTGGGGGCAAACTTCTTTGGTATTAAGCAAATATAAGTTTCGTTCAATGATGCATTAATAATACCAGAGGAAAAAACTCCTGAATCACAGTCATTATATCATGCTTAATAGTCCTCCAGAAAAATTTATAAAATTCAGCTGTGAAACCATCAAGGCCTGGAGACTTACTGGATCCCAATGAAGAGACAGCCTGGAAAACCTCTTCTTCAGTGACAACACATTCAAGCCCAGTAGCATGTTCTAAGCTGATGGGGCTCCAATCAACATTCGTAGGAAGAAAACTCATACCTAGTGAACAAAGTTGAATAGAAATCAATAAATTCATATTCAATGTCTTGAGTTGTTACAAGGCTAACACCTTCCCTAGAAAGGATTTCGGTAATTGAATTCTTCCTTTTCCTAGTTGCCACAATTTGATGAAAGAATTTGGTATTTTCATCCCCCTCTTTAAGCCATTTCAATTTACAACGTGTCGCCAGTATATATGGTCTTGAGCTATCAAAGCATCAATTTGTTCACGAAGCAAGGAACGTGAATCAATTTGTTGGGGAGTTAAAAGTACATTGTCCTCAAGATTATCCAAGATTTGTTTTTGAGAAATAAAAGAATGCATTTGAGTGGCCTCTAAGTGATGTGTTTTATACCAATCTTGTAAAACAATTTTAAGCCCCTTAAACTTCATCATTAGACCATGTTTAGGCCAACCCACTAAGAGATTTTTGTTCCACCAGCCGTCAACAACTTCCTTTAATGAAGGGATCTGCAACCAAGAATTTTCAAAGTGAAAAGGACAAGGACCCCATTTAATGCAACCAAAATTAAGAGCCAAAGGAAAATGATCCGATGTAATTCGATCTAGGCGCTTTAGGGTAGCCTAACCAAACTTATTGATACAACCCTCTGTTAGGATACCACCTAACAGGAATCAAGAACTGAAATATATTGGGATATAAAAGATCAATAACTACAAGATAAACCAAGTATAAGGCACTTGGAACCTCCCCTTTCTTGAGTGTGCTAACTCAAGCCCAAAATCACTCAACAATTGCCTGCCTTCCCTCAATCCCCCTCCCTCTATTTATAACCTAAATACACTAACTAACTCCCTAACTAATTACCCTTATGCCCTTACCAATACCATACTCCTCCTGCCCATAAACCCCCTATTAGTTCCCTTACATTACCCCGCCCTTCAACGACACCTTGTCCTCAAGGTGTGTTTATCAAGACACAATTCAAAATTGGGTAATGATCAACAACAATTTTTTTTTTTTTTTTTTAATAGAAAACCCCTCTGGGCAGCGCTCCGATGACCATGTGTGGTGGCTGTGATGAGCGGCAGTGGTAGGAGCCAGCGGATGGAAAGGTGCAGTGGCGGCCAATTGTTGGCAAGGAATGGCAGAGAATGAGGAATGTAAGAAATTGGGCCTCCACCTGTTCATTTAAATCCAGCCCATTTAAGGATGATTGGCCCACATGGTTAGGACTGCTCCTCGCAGGAGGATAGGATGCCAAACTTAGTTGAGTTCTGGGTTTTAAATATAAAACAACCCAGCCCAAAACCCCAACTGGTATAACAGCCGCATCTTCTGCCTTTAAAAACAAATGGGCCTTACCCAATTTACTCAAATCCAGCCCATTAAGCAGTTTGTAGCCCCACTTTCTTCTGGATTCTTCTGTCTTCTGACAATTAACGTGCCCACTCCCGACTTCATCTTCACGAAACTTGCAGCGGTGCCTCTCCCATGACTTCATCGTCGACCATGCTTGCACCCGCCGCCAGCGCTGGCCTCCTTCAGGCATGAATCGTCTTTTACTTTCCTTTTCTTCATGACCGGCTTCCTTCAATCTTTCTGCCGTTTTTTTTCTACTCTTGCGCCGGCGACGATGCCACCTTCTCATCTCCAACCATAAAAGCAGCAACCGGCGGCGATTTATACATCCATTTCTGATTATTTTTCCTTGCCGGCGACCCTCCCTTGGACATTTCGCCTTCGTCGCCTTGAATTCATTTCGTGCACTTTCGTGCCATGTTTTCGAATATCGATAGATTATCGATCGACCTCCCCATTCCTCCTTCATTTTCCAGCCACCATGTTTTCCGGCTCCTTCTACATCTCTTTTTCGCGTTCGTCTCCATAAGGAATTGTTCCGACTCTTACTTTTTTTCTTATGCTTCTTGTTCTCTCTACTTTTGTTCCTCTTTTGAGAATTGATCTTCTCATACGCGTTCAGCGATTCCTTGCACGAAAACACTTTTGGAATTCCTCGAACGGTTTTCTTCGTTTTTGGAGGTGCCTTCGCGTAAGATCGACGCCTTCCCGCCACTCTTCGGCTAAGCTTACAACTGCTCGTCGTTGATCTAATCAAATTTTCCTTGCTCTCTCTTTCCTTCACCGCTTCTTCATCTTTCTTCTTTCGCTTATGTTCTCTCTCTATCTTTCGCCGATCAATATCCTCAAACTGTTTTTGCATTCTTTCAAATGTTTGTTGCATTTCCTCGATGATTTC
Organism: Trichosanthes truncata; assembly: GCA_033996785.1. NCBI lineage: Eukaryota > Viridiplantae > Streptophyta > Magnoliopsida > Cucurbitales > Cucurbitaceae > Trichosanthes > Trichosanthes truncata. Next base: position 8,869,127 of record JAWPNB010000004.1, read on the forward strand.
CTGTACCTTCAACATGGTCTCTAGCAAACGATCTTGATGCATTACTAGAAACGATGCCCAAGATGAACGCGCTCTGATACCAATTGTTAGGATACCACCTAACAGGAATCAAGAACTGAAATATATTGGGATATAAAAGATCAATAACTACAAGATAAACCAAGTTTGGCACTTGGAACCTCCCCTCTCTTGAGTGTGCTAACTCAAGCCCAAAATCACTCAACAATTGCCTGCCTTCCCTCAATCCCCCTCCCTCTATTTATAACCTAAATACACTAACTAACTCCCTAACTAATTACCCTTATGCCCTTACCAATACCATACTCCTCCTGCCCATAAACCCCCTATTAGTTCCCTTACACCCTCAGTAACCAAGAATCTATCCAAAAGAGATAGATATTGAATTGTGCCAAAGCTAGACCAAGTAAAACAACCATTCTGCAATAGATTGTCCAACAAATGGTAGTTAGAAATTCATTGATTAAAAGCAGTCATACTTCTGCTAATAGAATGATCATGAGATTTTTCCCTAGTTCAATGTGTAACATTGAAATCACCACCAATGATCCATCTATCACCCCCTAAACCAGCCAAATCATCCAGTTCTCTCCAGTAATCCTCATAGAAACCAGTCCCAGATGGACCATAGACTGCTGTGAGCCAAAAGGAAAAACCATCAGCCAATAAAACATGAATGGAAAGAGTGTACAAACCCTGGATAACTTCTTTAACTGTAAAATCAGGTTCACTCCAAAGAATAAGGATTCCCCCAATAGAGTCAATCGCATCAAGTGTTGTCCAACCAATATGTGATGAACTCCAAATAGTCTTGATAAGGTGGTGATCAACATATGAAAGTTTAGTCTTTTGAAGAAGGACAATTCCTAAATTTTGTTGTAGGATGATTTTTTTAATCAAGGCCTGTTTTCGCCAAGAGCCTAGACCTCTCACATTCCAAGTTATAATTTTCATTGAGTTTCAGTAACACTTTCCAAAATAGACAAGGCACTTGAACTGAAGATTGTAAGTTCTTTAATTCTCGATTGATCTGATTTTTCTTCCCATTGGTGGAATAGGTCTTAATAGGTTTGTAGGTGCGGGTAAAGGAGGAATGGCCATAATGCATAGCCTCTGCTCACTAAAAAAACCAGCAATGTCCTTTAATCCAATTGGTTGGGATGGTGGTGGAGGCTGTTCGGTCAATGAGGGAAGATGAAAATCTGTTGGTGTGTTGGTTTGTGATGGAATCGGTTTAATGGAAGTAGTTTGCGATTGAGGAGTAAGGTCTGTTGGTATTGGAGGAAGTATTTCTAGTGGTTTAGTGAAGTCAACGAAAGGCTCATTCCTAAAAATTGCTAGGTCGACAGGCTGTGTCTGGAAATATATTTCTTGGGCCGAATGTTTAGAAGTTGGGTTGGAGGGATAAGCTTATGTAACTGAGGCTTGGAAGGGTAAATTGGGCTTATCTGTGGAGGTAAAGTGCATAGTTCCAAACTGGAGAGAAAGGGGAAAATATGGGCCTTCTTGAAAGGATATGAAGGATAATGTCAGTTGGATTAGGGCAGGGGATAAAGGATTGGTGGGGCCATCAATTAATTTAGAGAGAGATGATGAGGCTTTTAAAGAATCCATAATAATCGGGAGATTTGGTTGTAGGATTAATTTAGGTGGGGGGAGAGATAAATCAAGAGGGGAATCAATAGGAATTAATTGTTGTTTACCTTTCAAATTCACCAAATCTCAGGAGGAAAAATCGTTGACCTTCTCATTGATTGTGAGATCCTCATTTGGCGTTGTGGAGTTATGAATTCCCATATTTGCACCAGTCGTGAAGTTATGACTTTCCAAATTTGAACCAGCCGAGAGTCCTCTGATTTGAACGGAGATGGATTCTCCGACAATGGATTCCGACAACTGGATGATTGCTGGTATGAATCCAGAATTATTTGATTTAACCTTCACCCGAGCAACAAAAAGATTCAGATGTCTTTTAAATTGATTCGAGGTGTGGATAAAGCCACCACAACAGTCTCCTACAAATCTAAATATAGTCTCTGACCACAGGTGGGGAGGAAGGTCAAAAATTTCAATCCATCTACCAAAAAAGGCCACCATCCTATCTTGGGAGAAGCAGGTATTAGAGAACCGGTAGAATTTAAGCTTAAAAGCCTTTACCAAAACCCAATCAAGATTATTGCAAAGAGAATGAGCCACCTGCTCATCATGAACATGAATCAAGGCCTTGTTATCCTGAAAAGGGTTGATCGAGCATCGGATTGAGTACAAATTTTGTATTGCTTCTCTAATAATTGGCCATGAATCTTGTTGACAAGAACGTTGAACCACTATAATCTCGTTCCAACCATCTGAATGCTCAAGCCAAGGTGAAAGATTTTCTGGTGAGGTTGGTTTCTTCCGTTCTTGAAAGGTTTGTTTTGGGTGCGGGATTGTCTCTTTGTAGGTAGTTGGCTTAGGAGTGGCTGTCTTGTGTACGTCAGTTGAATATTTGAAAATAAGTGAAAAAAAGAACCATCCTTGTTTTTTGTCTTCAAAGGGATAAGTAACTTCTTTCGTTCACCAGAAAGGGTTAGTTGAGAGATTTCTACATAATAACCAAATTTGTTGCTCAATTTCTCAATCCAAAAGGTGCCATTGGCAGTCTGGAACTTCTTCAAGAACTTGTATGAGCATGGATCTCTACAAAGGGTGTCAAAGGATAAGGCCAGCCACTCTAGAGAATTCCAAGGAAAAGAGATCGAATGAGAGGTGTGTTTTCCATGCTTGGTAATCAAGGCCTTACTTCCTCTAGACAAGACGCAAATGCAACAGAGAAAGTTTTCCAATCGATAAGGACAGATCGTGTGGAGTAGTTCTGAGGTGAGGACTGTTTTTGGTTTTCGGAAACCATGGTGACCAAGGGGGAAGGTCAGGACTACGAAAACGGAGGGAGGAGGGAGGAGAGAGGAGAGCATTTTTTTTTATGAAAAAGGAAAATAACTGAAACTCTCCATGTCCAACTATTCTCCTACTCTCTTACATTTGCAAGACCAAACCAATCAAAAACACCACAAACTTCTAACATGTTGGTACTTCTTAAATAAACACTTAACTTTTTATTTCATTTCGTCCATTCAATCTATTTTGAAGAAAGTCCTAATAATACACAAGCACCTAACTAATAGAATAATGAAGTACTTTATTATCCAAAGCTAAAATATATACTAACAAAACATATAATCTGGGTTAGCAATATAGCGTATATGTTTGGATAAATTATCTCAAATTAAATTCAACCATAATTAAAACACACTATGGAAACACTGGAAATTCCAAGCTAGGTACTCCTGAATTAAATTTAAGCCCAAGTAAAGGTTGTGAGGTCTGTCAAAGAGGCAAGTACATGACAATGTATCTGGCAGGCTTGCTCCAGCCTTTACTCCTTCCAACTATGGTGTAAGAAGACCTAAATCTATTATACTGAAGGATTACTATGCTCAGAAGGTATGTGCTCTTGGTGGTTGATCATCTAAGTACACCCACTTCCTAAATCTAAAAAGCCTATCACTTCATTGGCAGTAGCTCACTTTTTAACAGAGGTATAATAAGGCTCTATAAAATACCAAATTCAATCATTTTGAAGCAGTGTGTTTATGTGCTTGTTTGGATGAAGCTCTTTGCACTTCATGGCACATCGCACAAACAAGGCCTTGTATACCACCCACAATCTGATGGGTAGACAATGGTGGTTAACTATTTCCTTGAGACCTATTTGGGATATTCGCTTTAGGAAAATCCCTTTGGCAATATGGGTGAATTGGAAAGAATACTGTTATAACACCTCATTTCATTCCTCCACCAAACATTCTAATTTCTAACTTCTGTATGGGCAAATACCACCATCCTTTTTGGGGTACGATAGTACTCCTCTGCCAATCCAACTGTAGTGAGCCCAACAAAGGATGAAAGCCCAGGTTGATAGTAAAAGAAGATATGTTCAGTTTGTCATTAAGACCCAGCATACTGGAAGTTGAGGGCTTATTGGCAACAGTTCTTATTGACGCAGAGAGTGGTATAAGTATTGGGACCTTTTTTGGTACTGCAAGAAGTGGGACGGGTTCTTATGGACTAGAACTCTCTTTGACATCCCAAATACACCAAGTTATCAATGTTTTGCAATTGTGCATGGTATTTGGGGCTAATCTGAGTTCTTTTCAACCTCTCACCCCAACTCACAGAGAATATAGAACTTCTATTGGAGCCAATGGTCAGGCATTATAACCACAGCTTATATTTTTAGATGGAGAATTAAATATCCCAATCCAAGGACAGGGGCAAGAACCACAAGAAACAACATGAGAATTTTTCTCCAGCATCCTACAACAGTCTTTACTTTTCAGCTTGAGGAAAAGGTGCAAGTTTGGGATGCAAGTGCCACCTAACCAATTTACTTATTCAAGAAGGGGGAGGAATACCAAGACAAGCAGCCACCCAATTAGCCAAAGGATAGTGGGCCATGGGTTAGGGAAAGAGTTCGAATAAAAGGGGTGGAACAGGGAAGGGTAGAACTGAACTTGAGGGTGTGGTTGTAACAACTCCTATAGTTTAGGAGTGGTTTTTGCAATTTTCTCTTTTAAAAAAAGAAACGAGCACCTTTCAAGTAAGAGCTAGAAGAGTACAAGAGGACCAAGAAGTTACATAAAGGCTTCCAATTGTTTTGAGTATCAAAGTAAGAATAATTACAAAATAATTTCGATTTAAGGACCTACAAAGCCATAAACTAAATCTAAATGATAATATCCTACCGTTGGTCAAGGGTGCTCTTGGTGCTGAAGAAGATGCGTTTGTTTGTTTCCAGCCAAAGGATAACTATTTAGGAAGGGAAAGAGCTAAGAGGAGCATCAAAGGATGTGCTATGTCTTCATGAATTTATCTTTTGAAAATCTAGCAAGGTGTATAAATGTCTTGTGAACTGAGTAGAGCCTTAATGGATAAAACTTGGGGAATATAATGATATAAGGTAGAAAGGTGCATTAACCCCATAAGTTCCCTACTATGCAGCTCTGAAAGAAGAAAGAAAAAGAATATCCAATTGAGGAAAGGGTTTCCACCATTCTATTTCTTAAGTTAGAATAGTGGCTAATTTAGGAGAAGGGTGTGTGGGGGGCTGGTTTTTTTTGCTGTTTTATGGGGCATCTAGATTGAGACAAATAACATGATCTGTGCTTATGCATGCACAGAATTACTCAGTGCTTCTTCTGATTTGATTTTATTACCTACCAACCCATATGGTGTGGTTCACAAGGCATGCATAAGTTGACAAGACTCAATATGTATGTTCTTGAAAGTCAAATTCATTTATTGAAAGAGCAAAAAAAATGGTAAGCCTTGGTGAAACATGGTTCAAGCCCCCCTTCTATTTTTTACTCAAAGAAGAAACCACGCTTTAAGTTCAATTGGTAATTTCTTCAATAAAGAGAAATGCAGTAGAGAAGTTAGAGACTGATTTTGCAACTCCACTTCTTTGGTATATTGGAAGATAGAGTAGAAAAATGATCTTCAAAATGAAGCCCACAAACATTTCTTTTGTAAGGTCCTAGTTCTTGACTGCCTTAAGCCATGAAAAGGACATTTTGGATTAGAAAAGGTGTCTTGGACTCGTCTTTGGGTTTGATTAAAGAAAGTAGTTGGGAGGAGCAATTGTGCATCAACAAAAACACAGTTACAGAGAAATTCTTTAAGGAAATCTAGTAGCATACACAGGCAGGAGCATTTCCAGCTTCCCTCCCGACATGCCTATGCATTGAAGAAGAATGGAAAAATACTTTCCAAAATCAAGCCCAAAACCAATCCTTTTGAAATGTGTCCTATTTTGATTGACTGAAGCCATGAAAGTGAAATTTTGGGTTGCAAAAATAGCCTTTGAGGCCACCTCTCTGCAGTTGATCAAATAAGTTGGCCAGACCAGAAGAGAACAATTGAATATCAGCACAAATACACCTACATCTTGAAAGAAAATTACATTTTTTTTAAATTGCTAAAAGAATTGGATTGTTGGTCTGTTCAAATGGCAACAAATCCATCACCTTCAATAGGGGGAGGGAAGGGCATTGAACCAGAATGCCCACCGTAAGAACATATTGTTGAGACACCTGAGAACATATTTTTTTGATGAGCACCGTGAGAACATATTGTTGAGAATACCCAAAAACAAATTGTTGTCCAACTAAATTTTCCTTTCCAATGTCTGCTCTTATCATGTGTCTTTTAACTTTTAAATCGCATTTCATATATATCTCATTAATGCAACTGTTTCTGTTGTAGAACCTTATTTTCTTTCTTTTTAGTCTGCAAGTAATTTTCTTATCCGAATGTTTCATCTGCAGGTTTGGTTTATGGGTGAATTTTCCAATATATCAGCAGAATTTGACAATGTAAGTTGCTTTGCTTCTATCACATAATTATCGTTTTCTCCCTCTAGTTCCTGGAAGTACTGCAGCCCTTTTACCGTTGGTTACTTAAATCTTCCTCCATATTTATTCTCTGCTAGGTCTTCCTTTGCAATTTTAAGACTAATATTAGCCATCAAATTGAATAACCATGAGGAAGTATATGAATACTTTAGTGGTTATAGATTACATGTAACCCCCTGACTTTTTATGAAGATTGATGCTGTAGATAATTTCCTTATGGTTGTGGGTTGTGAGAAATATGTTGATCTCTTTTCTTGTTTATCCAGATACTTAACTTGTTTCATTATTATTTCTTTCTTATGTTGGTGGTATAAACTTTCGTCTAAAATTTTAGGTTATTTCTGTCGTGTTGGATAATTATGGAGACCTTAAAAGCACTTCCAGTTCTTCCAATGATGGGCAAGATACTCAGGATGCAACTGCTGAAGTAGTTCCCCATTCACACGAACACATGACAAGGGTGTCTTCGTGGAGGATGATAGTAACTGAAAAGGGGGAAATGATTGTATCTCCGTAAGTTCATGTCTTGGAATTACGTAACTCTATTTGTATCAACTTTTCAAGTCTTATCATTCTTATATCTAACAGAGAGGATGCAAAGAATCCAGAATTTTGGTCAAGGGTTTGCCTACATAACATTGCTAAGTTGGCTAAGGAAGCTACAACCATACGGCGTGTCTTGGAATCTTTCTTCCGTTATTTTGATAATGGCAATCTTTGGTCTCCAAAACTTGGGCTTGGTCTTTCTGTCTTGTTGGATATGCAATTAATAATGGAGAATTTGGGTATTATTTCCCTTTAAGATTTTTTAAAAGTTGGAGCCTTTGAGATCTAAAATACTTCTTCCCACTTCCTCCTATATTTCTATAATTGTACAAGTGATTTTCATAAAGTTCATTTATTTCTTATAGGGCACAACTCACACTTCATGCTTGCAATTTTGATCAAGCACCTCGATCACAAGAATGTTCTAAAAAATCCTACCATGCAGATTGACATTGTTAATATTGCCACCTCCCTTGCTCAGAAAACAAATGCCCAATCATCAGTGGCCATAATTGGTGCACTAGGTGATATGATGAGACATCTTCGAAAAAGTATACATTGCTCCCTTGATGATTCTAACTTGGGAGCGGAAGTTGTTGAGTGGAACCGAAAACACCAAGCATCAGTTGATGCATGCCTTGTGGAGTTGTCACTAAAGGTAATTTTTCTTTCATTTGTGCTTCTCAGGATGCTCTTAATCATTTTGATGTGCAATTTATGTACACGGATGTGACTAATTTCTTGGTATTACATAGCTTGCAGTTTATGCATAAAAGAGCAGGTAGGCCGTAGTTACCCATCAAACCGGTAACTACAAAATCTTTACTGGTTTTGTAGGTTATACCTGGAAATGCCTATTTAAAGGCAAGGTCCTTCCATTGTAACATTTACATGTAATACTACAATTATAAAAATCACAAGTCGTCTTTTTTGACTTCTGCATGCACACAATAAATGCCTATGGTTGAAATCTTCTTGATCTAACTTAATTTCTTATAATCTTTCTAACTTCTTAACATTGTCGTGATGGATTTACTGTTGATTTTCGTGCAATGTTGTTTAGGTTGGAGATGCTGGTCTTATTCTAGACATGATGGCTGCAATGCTAGAAAACTTGTCGAATATTCCTGTAATGTCCAGAACATTAATTTCTACTGTCTACCGTACAGCTCAGATTGTGGCATCAATACCAAATCTTGTGTATCAAGATAAGGCAAGAGCACCTGATATTTATCTTATCCCCTAAATTCTTTGAGATTGTGGTTCAATCTAAGTCTCCCCCTTTTTCCTTTACCCCTCTGTACCCCAGCCGTTTGACTTAAAATCTTTTGCAGGCCTTTCCTGAGGCATTATTCCATCAATTACTACTGGCAATGGTCTGCTCAGACCATGAAACTAGAGTTGGTGCTCACCGGATATTTTCTGTTGTTCTCGTTCCATCATCTGTCTGCCCACGTCCTCATGCTTCTGTTCCCCAATCCGCAAAGCCTACTTATCTTCAAAGGACACTCTCAAGAACTGTGTCAGTGTTCTCCTCTTCAGCAGCACTTTTCCAGAAAGTGAAAGTTGAGCCTCATTCTGCACAAGAGAACATCTTTCAAAAGGTGGACGAAAAACCTATAATTCAACAGATTACAAAAGTTGAAGGTGACTCCATTTTAAACAGACTAAAGTCAAGTTACAGTCGGGTTCATACGGTAAGAAAGGATCCATCAATTTCAGCTATGGGTTCAATTATAGAAGAAGAAGATCCAAAGATCAACAATAATGCTATGATGAACAGACTGAAGTCTAGTTACAGCCGAGCTTATAGTATGAAAAAGTCTACACCTAGTACAGTTGCTGATGAGAAACCTTTGAGAAGTTCAGAAAAGGAACCAGTATGTATTTTGTTTTTTATTATTGTTACATTAAAGATTCCTCTAGTATTGTTTTATCATGGTCTAATATTATCATTTTGTTGAATTAAAACCTCAGACAACGTTCCTTAGGCTTAGCAGTCGCCAGATTACCAACCTTCTCTCATCAATATGGGCACAATCTATCTCTCCTCTCAATAAACCTGAAAACTTTGAAGCAATTGCTCATACTTATTGCCTTGTGTTGCTATTTGCACGGACTAAGGTAAATTCATTATTGTTTGTTCAGTCATTATATTGAGTTAGTATATGTCTCACCTCATTTACCATGGAATTGGATTCACATAAAAACTTGGAATATTATACACTGTACATTAGTAACTTATCTGTTCCACTTCAGTCAATGGAGGCAATGGAATATGTCCGATTTGGGCATTCACCCTTAGGCATCCTTTATGACCCAACCATATGTACAATTAATGGATATTTTGGGAGTATTTAGCATCTTGAAAGTTATGATGAAATGCTATCTTATAGTAAGAATAAATGATTATATTAATTTTAAGAGTTAAGCTCTAGACAAGTAAAGCTGCAGAGGATTATATATTTTGGTTCACCATTTGCCTTTTGTTTTAGACAATTAAAAGTACATCTTAAGGAGTAATAATAGATGTTGCCCACAGATTTAGACATATGGATTGCAATCTGGTTGCAAAGGGCTCTAAGAGGCTCTTGGACTCGTTCTAGTGGTGGACTGGGTTTGTGGAACTCATGGATTATTGGAGTATTAAACTCCTCACGAGTTCTTTAACTACCTAGTATTATAAAAAGCTCTTAAATTTAGCTGATATAAAAAGTCAGAAAGAAAGGAGGATTTCTATGTAACAAAAGAATTCGGTTAAACAATTTCTTTACAGTCCCTTGAGCTCCAATGATACCACGGAAATATTTTTATAGTTTCTATAAAAGTTATAAAAGAAAGGTAGATAATATTTTCTGTATATTATTATGAGAAGTTAGGGTTTCTTAAATAGAAGAAACACCTATATACAAATAAGGAAATAAATTTCCAGCAATATAATACATTAAATACAAATATACTAATTAACCAAAAAAGGAGAATAATCAGAAATAACCAACACTCCCCCTCAAGCTGGTTTGAAGATATCTTCCATTGCCAGCTTGTTAATCATCTTGTCAAACTGTAATTTAGGGAGCCCCTTTGTTAATACATCAGCAATTTGCTCTGTTGTAGGAAGGTAGGGAATGCAGATTACTCCTGCATCAATCTTCTCCTTTATAAAATGTTTATCAACTTCGATATGTTTTGTCCTATCATGAAGGACTGGATTATGAGCAATGGAAATCGCCGCCTTGTTGTCACAATAAATACGTATAGGTGTCTTCTCAGAGGTCTTCAATTCTTCCAACAATCTTTTTATCCATATGCCTTCACAAATACCATGGGCCAAGGCCCTAAATTCAGCTTCAGCACTACTTCTGGCTACTACACTCTGTTTTTTGCTTCGCCAGGTAACTAGGTTTCCTCCAACAAAGGAACAGTAACCAGAAGTAGATCTTCTATCAGTGGCACTGCCTGCCCAGTCAGCATCAGTGTAAACTTCAACATGCAGATGATCATGTTTCTTGAACAATATCCCTTTTTCTGGAGTACCTTTTAGGTATCTTAGAATTCTATAGACTGCTTCAAAGTGAGTCGGTCCAGGGGCATGCATAAACTGACTTACCATACTGACTGCAAAAGCAATGTCATGGCGTGTGTGTGACAAGTAAATAAGTCTTCCCACAAGTCTCTGATATTTTTCTTTGTCTTTTACCTCTTTTCCTGTCGCAATTTGCAGTTTTAAATTAGGCTCAATGGGGGTTTCTGCTGCCCTGCAACCCAGTAATCCTATCTCTTCAAGTAAGTCAATAATATACTTCCTTTGATTGACAAGGATACCATTTTTTGACCTAGCAAATTCCATTCCTAGAAAATATTTCAAGACACCCAGGTCTTTGATTTGAAATTCATTAGCTAGTTTTTCCTTCAAGGTAGTCAATCCTGCCTCGTCATTTCCTGTAAGGACAATGTCATCAACATAAACTATTAGAACGACAATCTTGCCATTTCCTGTATGTCTATAGAAAATAGTATGATCTGCTTGACTTTGGAGAAATCCATAGCTTGTGACTGCTTTGCCAAATCTTTCAAACCACGCTCTAGGAGATTGTTTAAGGCCGTATAAAGATTTCTTTAGTCTGCATACTTTATTAATCCCAAAATCTTCCTCAAAACCAGGAGGTAAGTTCATAAATACCTCTTCTTCAAGTTCCCCATTGAGAAAAGCATTCTTGACATCAAGTTGATAAAGAGGCCAATCTACATTGACAGCAATAGATAATAGAACTCTAATGGAGTTTATTTTACCAACAGGAGCAAACGTTTCTTGATAATCAATTCCATAGGTCTGAGTGAAGCCTTTAGCAACTAGTCTGGCTTTGTATCTTTCAACACTACCATCGACTTTGCACTTTATAGTAAACACCCATTTGCATCCTACCGTTTTCTTATCCTTTGGCAGTTCTACTATGTCCCATGTTTGATTTTGTTCAAGAGCATTCATCTCTTCTAAAACTGCTAACTTCCAATTCAAATCATTTAGAGCCTCCTGTATATTCCTTGGAACAAACAAATTAGTTATCCTAGAGGTAAATGCTCTATGATTATCAGATAGCCTATGGTAAGAAAGATAGTAGGCAATAGGGAATTTGGTGCAGTTTTGGGTACCTTTCCTATGGGCTATTGGAATATCAAGATCAGGTATATTAGATAAACTGTTATGAATAGATGAAGAAATGGGAATAGAGGATATGTTACCTGGATCTTCAGAATCATTTGTCGGAGCATTAGATTGGTTTCGTGTTAAGTCCACTATCTGGTTCTGGTTCTTTTGATTTAATGCCCTTCTAGTATAAACCTGAAGTTCAGGATTTCGATCAATTTGATCAATTTGATCACTTTGTAGTGTTTCTCCCCCTGAAGAAGAATTTTCCATGCTTGGCATTGAGGAACTAGAACTGGTAACCTCAGGACAGATGATATTAGGAAGGGGTGAAATGTCCCAGAAATTATCTTCTAAGTTAGAGATCTCCCCCTGAAGAGAATTTGGGCTGAAAAAGGATTGATTTTCCAAAAAGGACACATCCATACTTTCAAAGTATTTTTTAGTCACGGGATCAAAACATTTATAAGCTTTCTTTTGGGAGACATATCCTAAAAAAACGCATTTGACAGCCCGAGGATCAAGTTTAGATCGAGAAAGATCTGAAATGTTAACATATGCAGTACAACCAAAAACTTTGATTGGTAAATCAGAGAATAAGCGGACAGTGGGAAAAAAGGTTTTAAAATGATCCAGAGGAGTTCTAAAATCCAGAATTTTTGTAGGCATCCTATTAATGAGATATGTAGCGGTGAGGATAGCGTCTCCCCATAAATAATGAGGCACGTGCATAGAGAACATAAGAGCACGAGCAACATCAAGTAAATGTCTATTTTTCCTTTCAGCAATACCATTTTGTTGAGGAGTATCCCGACAAGTAGAATAATGCACAATCCCTTTAACTTGTAAAAAATCGGTTAAGTAAGTATTGAAGTATTCAATGCCATTATCCGAATGCAAGATGCTGATTTTAGTTTGAAATTGAGTTTCAATCATGTTGTAAAAACGAATAAAAACCTCTTTTACTTCTGACTTTTTTGTTAACAGATAAACCCAAGTTAAGCGAGTGTGATCATCAATAAAGGTAACAACCACCGTTTTCCACTATGTGTCAAAATTTTAGAAGGTCCCCAAACGTCACTATGAATTAAATAGAAAGGTGCAGAAGCCTTGTAAGGTTTGGGCAAATAAGTAGAACGATGATGTTTCGCAAAGATACAATTTTCACATTGGAAAGTAGAACAATCAATATTTTTAAATAGATTTGGAAACAAATACTTTAAGTAAAAAAAACTGGGATGTCCTAGTCTACGATGCCAAAGTATTATAGTTTCTCTAACAGAAGGACAACTAACACTACTCAAGCCCTGAGCTTTTTTATGACTAGTAGGAGATTCATCAAAGTAATAGAGGCCATCAAGCATCCTAGCACGTCCAATCATCTCCCCCAATTCCTGATCCTGAAAGATACAGTGGGATTCAAAAAATGTAACACGACAGTTAGCATCCTTAGAGATTTTACTAACTGATAACAAATTACATGCTAGCTTTGGAACATGAAGAACAGAGTGTAAAGTGATGTGTGAGGTCAATGTAATAGTTCCTTTTCCTGCAATAGAAGAGAAACTACCATCGGCAATTCTAATTTTTTCATTACAATAGAGTGGAGAATATGCTTCGAAAAGTTTGGAGGAACTAGTCATATGATCGGAAGCTCCGGAATCTATAATCCACGGAGATGAATTGAGACTAGATAGAGCTTGAGGATAATTACCTGTTTGTGCCAAGGAAACACTAGGATTACCAGATGATGAATTAGTCTTTAGCAGTTTCAGGAGTTTATCAACTTGCTCCTTACTGAATGGACTGGAATCAACAACATTAGCACTGGAGGAATGTTGATTTGTGCTTTTCTCAACTTGCCTAGTGCTTTTCCAATTCGCAGGTTTTCCATGAAGTTTCCAACACGTGTCACGAGTATGCCGAGGTTTGTTGCAATAGTCACACCAGATACGAGGCTTTTCATGAGCCTTGTTTGATTGATCAAAAGCCTTATGTGCTGTAGTTTCAACCACCAAGGCAGAACTTTCAACTAAATCAGTATGTTTTTTTCCAATCATAACATTCCGACGGCTCTCTTCCCTGCGCACTTCAGAAAAAACGTCATTAATAGTCGGGAGGTTAGTTTTACCAAGTATTCTACCTCTAACCTCGTCAAATTCAACATTGAGGCCAGCAAGGAATTTGTAAATACGGCCATCCTCAACTATTTTCCTGTAGTGTTTTTGATCCTCTGTAGACTTCCATTCATATGTATCAAAGAGGTCCAGATCCTGCCAAATCCTTTTTAGAGAGTGAAAATACTGTGTAATAGAGTTACCTCCCTGTCGTATGTCACTCAATTTGAGATTTAACTCAAACACTTGTGACTAGTTGCCCAAATCTGAATACATCTCAGTCACGCTATCCCAAAGTTCCTTTGCAGTAGTGTAACACACATAGTTACAACTTATGTCTTCTACCATAGAATTGACTAGCCAAGTCATAACCATAGAGTTTTCAGCATCCCACCCGGCAAACGAAGGATCATCTTTGGCAGGTGCTATTTTATCGCCAGTGAGGTAACCAATCTTTCCTTGTCCACGAATATACATTCGGACACTTTGAGACCAACGAAGAAAGTTTTCCCCATTAAGTCGAATGGTGGTGATTTGGACAATAGGACTGTTGGAATGACTGCGATTATCAGAAATTTTAGCAACTGAAGACTTATTTTCTGACATTATGCTGAAAAACAACTACTTTCAAAGCTGGACAGAACAACAAAAAAGTCTCTAAAAAATATAGCCGAAAAAACAGAACCAAATTAGGGCAAAAAATTGGGCGGCGACATTGGCGGCTCGACTTCCCGGTGGTGCAGATGGCGGCGCTCGACAACGCCGGTGGTGTAGACGGCGGTTGTGGTGGTCGGTCGACGGCGATGCAGCAACGAGTGAAGAGAAAGGGACGCGCGGAAGAGAAAGGGCGCACGACTTCGAGGCCCTCGCGCGGAAGAAAAGGACGCCCAAAAAACCGTGCAGACGCAGTCGGCGGTGCTGGGTAGACACGAACGGTCGGTCGGCGGCAGCAAGGACGATCGGCGGTGACGGCGTCGTGGTTGGCGGGGGCTAGGGTTAGGGTTTCTAAAAAATCTGCTCTGATACCATGTAAAAGTTATAAAAGAAAGGGAGATAATATTTTCTGTATATTATTATGAGAAGTTAGGGTTTCTTAAATAGAAGAAACACCTATATACAAATAAGGAAATAAATTTCCAGCAATATAATACATTAAATACAAATATACTAATTAACCAAAAAAGGAGAATAATCAGAAATAACCAACAGTTTCTCATATTCTAAATTCATATAAGATCTCAGCTCAGCTTATGATTATGATGGAGAGAATTGAAATCCTTAGTTTATAGTTCTCTTAGTTCTTGTGAACTGTAAGTTCTGACGGGAACATTTTATATTAGGAACTCAGCTTAGCTTATGGTTATTGGTCATTGTGAGTTATTGTCAATTTGATACTTAATTATCTGTCCAGTACTGACATATGAATATCCTTTTATAATTGTCCTTATGATATGCTGTGTTGATAGAACTCCAGTAATGAGACGCTCATTCGAAGTTTCCAGCTAGCATTTTCCTTGCGGAGCATTTCGCTGGCTGGAGGTAGAGAACATTCTAAGCTTACTAAAATTCTATTTCATTTCTACAGTTTCTGAAATCTTGCGACATTTATAACTCCAGTCAAACATGAGCAAGCATGAGAAGCTCATCGTGATGTCAAAACTTTGTGATATCAGACCGGTTTTGTTTTTACCTAGAAATTTTGTGGTAAACACTTGGGGCATAAGTTGTAAGATTTGTCATCGTATATTCTTTTAGTTTTTACTTTAAGATCCTATAATTGTTAATCATCTTGATTGGAATCCAGAAAACTGACTCCATAAAAACCTAATGCAAATTAGATGTGGCATCCTTGTAGAAATAAGGGTCATTTCTTTGTCTTTGTAACAAAAAGACTTTCTTTTTCCTTTGATTGATCAAATAAATTATCTGGTTTATTTACTCAATATATGAGTGGGAAGGGTAACCTAGTGGGTAACACCTCAGATATTAAAAGTGTATGAAGTTGACATTCCAAATATATTATGATGGAAAGACATTTTTCATCACTAGACATATGACCACTTTGAGTGGGCCCTCATTAGGCCACTAAAACTAAAAGGGACTTTTACAAATTGCAGGGCAATTGCAACCATCACATCGGAGGTCCCTTTTTACTTTGGCAACATCGATGATCATCTTCACTGCAAAAGCCTACAACATCGTGCCTCTTGCCCCTCGTGCTAAAGTTGCTCTTACTAGTGAAGTAGTACGTGCAAAAATTTTGTTGCTACTCTAATTCATGCGTAGTACTAATGTGTCTACTGTCTCACCTTCTAGTTTGATATCTCTCTTTACTGGGTATATAAGTGGGTTTTCCTCGATCGTACTTTGGAAATTTTCTTAATCCTACTGCGAGGAACGTGGATTTCAAATAAAGTTGAGATTTTAGCTTTCATGAGTAAAGTTCTTCTACTGACTTTTTAATTTTACCAGGTTGACCCATTTCTACAGTTGGTTGAAGATTGCAAGTTACAAGTTACTAATTTAGGACAAGACCATCCCAGACCAGTTTATGGATCTAAGGAAGACAATGAAGATGCTGTGAAGTCACTTTCAGCAGTCGATACAAGTGACAGCCAATCTAAAGAGTCATTTGCTAAGCTAATTTTGCAGACATTGCAAAATATGTCAGAAGTAAGTTTTATTTATTTATTTATTGTTTTGTTTAGTATCCCACAAAAGTAATTGTTATATTTTCCATTTCTAGTTAATGTAACGATTTGTTGTGTTCTTTAAAGCAGAATGAGCTATCTACTATTAGAGAGCAGTTACTTCAAGATTTTTTGCCAGATGACACTTGCCCATTAGGAGCTCAGTTTTTTGTCACACCAAGAGAAATTTATCAATGTGGACCTAAGAATGACGAAACTTCAAACACGGTTTTGCACTTTATTCATCTCACGTGTCTAAGATTTCGAACTATTTTAAAGTTGTGGACTCTCTTTTACATTTTGGTGTATTTTGTAGGTTGATCCCTTATTTCCAATTGATAATGACAATCTATTCGACGAACCTCAAAGTCAAAATGATATTGAGACAGAGAAGACCCCAGAAGGTCCAAGTCTCATGAGTGCTGACGAACTTTTGAATATTGTAAGTTGCTAAGCTTTGCACATGAGCTCGTATACATATGTAGGGAACATACGTGATGAATGTTCACAAAGACAACAAAATTTTGGTTTCTATATCGTCTCAAAATGTATTTAAAATTTAAGCAGATGCAAACTACAAAATTAAGATATCCAAGTTAGAGGAAAAAGGAAACATGAATGTATTTTTACTAATCAAGAAAATTGATGAAAATTTTCTCGAAATATAATAAATAATCAACAAACCGGATTCAGTATGTAGGATATAATGAAAAGATAGACTCATTTTTACATGCAATTTGTGACACCACCATTATAGTAGGTACTTAACCCTATTTGAATCAAGGAAATGTTGATAAAAGGCTTGATTTTATCAAATAAAATAATAAAAAATAAAAGGCTCGATTTTAGTTTTCCTACCTTTATTCCATGAAAGCTTTTGAGATCTGCTATGGTGATTAAAGTTAATTCTTCGATCTGATATATATTTTAGTTGCTTCCAACATTTTTCCAAAGTGATTGATGTTTGCAGAAGTATAGGCAATGAGTGGGAAGATATTTTTTTCCCTAACCTATTTTTTCTACATTGCTTCATCTTGAAAAATGTCAATGGAAATGCTTGCTATTAGTTATCACCGTTGTTCTATCAATGTATCTTTCCTATTAACAATCTATGATACAGATTTCCGACATAACAAATCAAGTTGGAAGGGCATCAGGCTCCTTACCGACAAATATGCCTTACAAGGAAATGGCTGGGAATTGCGAGGCTCTTTCTGAAGAAAATCAGCAAAAGATATCCAATTTCATTACCTCTCCACCAACTAAAGAAGGCTCGGTTGGAAATTTCACTCATGATGATGACAATCCAGGAAAGGAAGAGCCTTCGCAACGCCATGTTCACTTCACAGTAAATAAGGTACGTTTTCTATCATATACTCGGCTTCTGATCAAATTTAATGCTTGATATGGAGAAAAGTTAAATTGGAATAATTCTTAATTAAAATTGAGATCTTATTATTCTCTTGGTGAGTATTTTGGAATGCACATCTGCCTGCTTTCATTGCCTGACATCAGCTCATGTATGCATAAGTATGTCCACGTGCTATTATGGCTATCCCTTTCTTGTAAATCTGACTTTGAAATTCATTGAAATGCAGAGCGGAAACCCATTTGTTGACTCAGATACTCCTGTATACTGGAATTCGTCCATTGGCACTTATCCAGCACTTTGTGCAACTGAGTACCAATATTATCCCTACCTCATTCAATTACCATCCTCGAGCCCATATGATAACTTCCTAAAGGCAGCTGGTTGTTAAGCCACGGAATTGACACGAAAATACTTCGAGGCTTCTTGGTGACAGTGATGATTGGCTAAAAAATTTCAAGGTGAGCAAGCAAAACTACTGAGGTCTGCCTTCTGCACCGGGCATCTGCTTGCTGCTCCAGCCATTTTCTCACTGAGTCAAACATTAGGTCAAGTTCTTGCCATCGTTTTTGTATATCTTGATTTGATTCATTTGTGCCATTTTCTTGATGGGGGGTAATTCTTTTTCCTTTCTCCAGCTTCATGTATGGATTGGTGAAAGCATTCATTGGTGGTGCCCTTGGATATGTATGATAGATAGGTTGTTAGATGAGTTTGGGCGTCATTTCTGTCTAGACTTTGGATTCCATGGTCATCTGTCCAGAAGGTGCAATCATAGGTGGCATACCCGTTGGACTGATATAGGCTAATGAGTGATAAAAGGGTGATTATTGGAGATTTGGCTAGCTGTATATTGTAACAATTATCTTGTATTTACGGCTGTAATTATCTCCTTTTGTAACGGTTGACAGCTATTCATTCTAGGCTATATTAGTGGGCTTATCTTTTGAAACTTGCACTCATTGCTTATGTTCTGTAACAGTGTACTGATTCAATACCATTCTTTTTTTTTTTCTGTAAATTCTACTAACCCTTTTTTTTTTTGGCATCGGAGCCTCTCTATCCCTGAAAAAAGAATAAACAATACTACAGTTTCAGATTTTTCCTTCACCAACTGCTGCAGATTTTTCTTTTTACCTATTGTTGCAGCTGGATCTTCTTCTTAGGTGGCTGAAATTTTTGTTTCTTTCAATGACTCTTCATAAATTCCATCCCAAACTAGCAAACAATCAGCTAGGCCTTTTGGAAGTCTCAAATGACCAATCTTCTCTTTGGTTACAGTCTTTTGGGATGTGTCAGTGGATCTCATCCATGTGCACCTCCAATCCACCGTGGTAATGTACTCTAAACTTGTCAAGGTCCGGTAGGGGGCATTTGGTGTGCAAGTCCGACATCCAAAGCTTGGCATTGTGTCGCCTGGGATAGATTTGAGGGAGTTATGTAGCCTGTGCTTAGAGTACTGGATTGTGTAGCCTCTAAGTTTTTGTACCCTATGTTTGGGATTTTTTTTCCTTTGTTCAGTGAACCATTCAAACCTTGATATAATCTAGTTATATTTTTAGACAATTTTCTAGAAACCAATTGGTCCATCCATCTTGAAATTGATATTTCAATACCTATATTTTTTGTAATTTTAATTTTTCTTTTCTTTTTTAAATGGACTGACATACAAATTTTAAATTCAAAATAACCGTTCACAGTAATGACAATAATGATTAATACTGATGTAGATATCATATTTAATTCGATATATTTTTTATATTTCAATTTGAATTCATTTTAGTTTATGGTTTCTGTTTAGTTCATTGGCGGTTTATTTTCTTTTTTTCCACAGTTTGTTTAAAGCTTTTGTGTTTTTAATTTTGTTATGGGTTTTATTTGTTTTAATTTAATTTGATTTGATTTGATTTATTTTCTTAGTTGTTGTTTTTATCTTATTTAATTTGATTTGATTTTGATTTTTGCTATTTTCACGTTTTTCCTCTCCCTTCACCCACGTCAACAATCATCTTCTTCTTCCCCACGAACCGCACACATTCACGCTTTCTCCCTCAAGAACAGGACCTCCTGAAAAATTGTTGGTCTTTTTTTTAGTAAACTTCATTGGTACAAGTAGGAGATCGAAGTTAGAGGAATAGGAGGAGAATCTCGGACAAGAGTTCAAGAAAAAGAGTGGAGAGAAACAAGATTTGAAGAGAGAAAATTGAAGGAGAACTCATCAAGAGTTAGAAGTTTAGAAGAATTTAGAGAGATTTAGGTGAAATTCCGGCGACCCAACACACGTATCCGGCCGGCACCCGCGACCTGCGGCGAACACGTGAGCCCTCCGGCGTACACACAGCAGCACCAGCCCCGAACGAATCGAGTGATTGCGAAATACCCACGACCCACGGCAGAACACCCACAACTCTTCGGCGAGCCTCGCGAGTTTCGGACGACTTCGGTGCATTCAGGGGAACCAACGGCAGCATTCCGACGAATCCGACGCCCCAACGAACGGATCATCACCTACGGCGAATACGCGAGTTTCCGGCGACCCAACACTTCAACTTCTTCTTCCTCTTTCGTAATCGTAAGTGTGATTCGGTTGAAGGGAGAGAATTTTTTCTTTCTTTAATTTCTATTTGGACCTTATCTTCATGTGCTAAATTCCTAGTTTGCCCTCAACTTGTGCTTAAATTTCAATATGACCATAACTTTATGTGTAGCTCCTAGTTTGCCCATAGTTTTGTGTTTAATTCCTAGCTTGACTATGACATGCTTGTTTAGATCTCTTTAAATTAATTATTGAAATATTTTCAAATTACATGTAATATTTAAAAGGGTTAACTACAAATAGCTCATTTGAGACTTTAAATTACACAAATGTCAAGATTTAAAATAAATTTTAGCTTTGTTTTAAGCCAAGCCATTTGAAATTAATAAAGAGTTAAATTGACACATATGCCCATTATATTTTATTGTAATTGATATAAATTCGTGAGATAAAAAAGGAGAAAAATAAAGTGGAATATTTTCCATAACGATTTTGGAATAGATTTGAAAAAATCCCCAAAATCTCTCATATATCTCATAACTTCCCTTCATATCATTAATGTTTATTCAACTAGTCTCTTGAACTTCGTCTCTTCCGTTTCAACAGCCAAAAGAATTGAGGGTTTGAGAGGGTTTACGTTCTGTTTCTCCTCCGGTGAAAAGTCGGCGATTTTGAAGTCTTTAGTTTCAGCATTCTCCTCCGGAAATCTATAGTGTTGCTAGTTCCCAACATGAAAGATATGAAGCCCAGAACTTCAATGTTGGTGGTTATAAATGGTGGGATATGTTAAATAACTTCCATTAAACTTTTTACATTGCAATTGAAAGAATGGGCAATAACTCCAATTTCTTGATTAATTTTCCTACTGGATGATGTTGGTTGTTTTTGGGGCCATTTTGTTTGTTATGGCAGAAAATTAAATCTCTATCCCAATCCAGATGAGAGCATAAATAAGTCTTAGCCTTTTTTCCATTTATATATTTACCAATTTATATTTGAAAGTGTGTTACATGAACAAAGAGTTAGTGTGTGTCTATATATATATTATACAATGCAATGAAGAGAGTAGTTATATATCTATTACGATGTAGGTCTAATTTGAGGCTAATTTCAATTGAGAACTAGTAATGTAGGGCTCGTTTGATAACGTTCTTGTTTCCTGTTTCTTGTTCCTGTTTCTCATTTTTCAAGAAACATACCTGTTTGATAACCCATCCTGTTTCTTGTTTCTAAATTTTTTAGAAACATTTCTAAAAAAAGGCAGATTTTGAGAAACTTCAAAAAGTAGTTTCTCAAATTCTATTTTTGTTTTTTTTTCCAGGTTTCATGCATATTCTTATTTCTCTTCTTACCCATCTCTCATCTCTCTCTTCTTTCTCTCTCTTCCATTCTATTTTTTTTCTTTTAATACTTTTTAATCTTTTTGGTTTTTTATTCTTTTTTTTTTTAATTTTTTGATTTATTTCTTTCTATTCGTTTTCTCTCTTTCATCATAATCTTTTTTCTTTTAATAGTTCATTATCTCTTTTTTTTCCTTTTTGCTTTTCTCTTTTCGTTTATGTTTTTATTTTCTCTTATTTTCTTATTTTCTTTTACTTTACATTAACGAGCTTATAGTTATTATTTTCTATTTAATTCTCTATTATTTAATAATAATGTATTTCATGTTTACCATTAAATGTAAAAAAATATACACATTCTCTCTCTTTTTCTGATTTTACTTGCATGTATTATTGGCTAATGCATTTTTAAAGAAAAAATAAAAATAAAGTTTATTATTAAATTAAAGAAATGTGGGTATGTTCGATTGTCTGACCTTAGACAATTTACAAATTCGTCTAATTTAACTAAGTCTTGTAAGTCAAAATCGTTCAAGGTGAATTGATTGAAGTAAGAAATAACATTGCAAATCAAATTTGAACAATATTTGAAGGGATAAAATTTATTATTATTATTATTATTAATTAGGTGGTAGGCCTTAATAAAATATTATAACATCTTTATAATTGTTTATATTTATTTTAATGCATGTTATATGTTTTATTATAGTATATGTACTAAATTTTATTTTTACCAAAAAACAAGAAACAAGAAACAGAAATAGTTATCAAACATGTTTATGTTTTTAGTTTTTAAGAAACAGAAACAAGAAACGAGAAACAGAAACAGGAAACAAGAAACGAGAAACGAGAACATTATCAAACGGGGCCGTAATGTATATATTTAACATGCTATGTACATATTAATGAACAAATTAGTAGGTATATATCTATTATTATATGCAAATCAACATATTTTTGTTACTGTGTTGGTCTAGTTAGGTATCATATATATGCTATGTATATATTAATGAACAAATCAATATATATATATATATATATATATATATATATATATATATATATATATATATATTATGCCATAAACCATGTGTAGGTGAATGAACTTTTTACCTATAGAAAATATAGGATGATTATATATAGACGTGTATATATATGATACATAAGAGTCAATATATACTATTAACATTATATGAGAATATAGTCCATAGTATATATCATTTTCTAATGTAAGTTAATCTTGAACTATACAATTGTTTCATACACGATTATATATATATGATTATATATTATATATCTTCTTCTTCAGTATGAAAAATATAAATGATTGTATATATCAAAACATAGAGACAAACTTCTTCCATTCATTCATACTTGATTTACCTTTATTACATAGAAAAAAATTAATTGTTTCAAAAAAAAAGAAAAATAAATTAACCTTATAAAGCTTTAAAATATAGTGAAAAGAAAAACCAAACGAAAGATACAAAAGCAAACAAAAAAATATGTGAAAACAAATGAAGGAGAATTGACAGCAAAAACAATAAAATTGAAGGAAGTGACAAGGAAATTTAAAAAAAAAAAAAAAAACAATGTGTAGACAAACTTTAAAAAAAAGAAAAAGGTTATGTCAATACATCTAATTAATAGTAAAGTGATTTACCTAAATTTAATGATTTCATTAGGAAAATAATAAATGACAATAATAATATTATTATAAAAAAGTGCAAAAATTGTAAGGTTATAAATGAAATAAAATAATTTCATAAATATGAGTCATGCTAGAACTAATATTTTTTATAAAATGAGTCATTTGTGAAATATATGTTTGAAAACGTGCTCTTTGGCATAATTTCCCTATTTAAAACATCATTGTAGGGCTTTCTTTTATTTGAAAACTATCAAAGACAAATGAATAATTAATGTGAGAGATATTGAAAAAATAATATGAGGTATTTTGATCGAATTTTTTTTTTAAAGAAATTTGTAAAATATACATAAATTAATCGAAACAAAAATTTTCAATCTTAGAAAATTCTTAATAATGAAATTTTGAAAAATGGTAAAGGTTTAATAACTCCTACTCTTTACCCCAAACAACCCTTTTAGCAATACCAAAAATAACTTTTTCACTAGGATAATTCATATATCTTTAGAGCAACCGAGCAGCAGACATTCCATCCAGCATAGACGCCATCAAATATAGGAGACTTCCTACCAAATTCCTATAATTTGTAAGGTTAGAAAGCTTCTCATCTTCATTTTTTTAGACTTTCAAAATTAATGTCAAAGGAGTAGAAGAAAGCTTCTTATCCGTATTTGCTTTAGTGGGTCTAGAAGAGAGATTTTGGAAGGCCGACTTGCTAGACCAAAGGATACGATCAACTCCATCCCCCAACTACACCAAGTTAGGCTTCTCTACTAGGGCCACCCAATTATGAAGCTCTCTATCAAAAAGACCTCTTCTGAACCCCAAATTCTAAGCTTGATAGATTAAGTTTATTTCTTATTTGCTATTAAGTCTATCATCAATTTATTATATCAAAAGATTGTCTGCATGCTTAGCTACTATTAGGTCTATCATTGATATACTATATCAATGGAAACAAAAATTGCATGTAAGTGATATTCAATTGTGTTTTCTATCAATAATTGTTTGTTTGCCTATGTAGACATTTTTATGTCTACCATTAATTTACGCTTATGAGTCTATCAATAATAGATATATAAAATGACCTATTGTGATATGCGTTTATTAATGTTATTACTAATAAATGTCTATCAATGCTATTATTGGTAGATGAAAAATGATCTACCAATGCTATCATTGATACATATCTATCAATGATATACAATAAAAATGGTATATCAATTATTTATGGAATAAAAAGAAAATAACATAAAAATGTCTAAATAAGAGACTGAAAAAGTTTTTAAAAAGTCCCATATTTGCAAAATCATAATCTTGTTACTATATTTGAAAAATATGAGAATGTGAATTGCCACCCATTTAATTTCCCTAGTTTCTGTCCACTATTTTGGTGTTTCTTTTGTAATTTTAGATCCTAAAAATACTTTTTAAACAAATGTCAACTATTCAAAGTCAAACAATAAATTGTACTACAAAAAGTCAAACAAAAAACTGATTTAATATACAAAAAAACTGTTATAACAAAACTGTTATTCTTAAAATCGCTGTTTTAAATGCACTAGTAAAACACCCCTGAATTTTGTGAAGAAAATTATGAAGGAAAAAAAAAAGAGGGAAATAGAGTGGGTCTTTAATGTACAAGAAATTTTAATGCCGTATTTTAAGATAGAGAAAATATATGCAAACGGTTAATAACGACATTAGCACATTTGTAAAGCTCCCTACGATGGTGTTAAACCAATCAATTCAAGAGGGTGAAAATGCACTTTCAATATATATATATATTAGTACAACAAATGTGAGGTTTAAGGATTTGAACTTCCGACTTCGATGAAAGAAGTACATGTAAATTACCGCTGAGCTATGCTCAATTTGACTGTACTTTCTATTTGATTGTATGATAAGGCCAATGACCCAAATCATTTATGATGAAGAGAATGAGCTTCAATAAAATGATTTGAAGTTCTTGTTGACAAATTACACGTAGTACCAGACACGAGATAGTTATTCTTCTTCTAAAGAATAAGACATTTTTCAGATTAGCACAAGTTCTCCGATAATAGTTGAAATCAACATTGAAAGATCATCATGAAGTTGAAGTGTTAAGGCATCAGTTGTAATAAAAAGATGCAATTTATTCACTTTCATAGTCCAGCAATTTATTCAGGTTTACTCAACATTACATGATTGGGCCTAGACTAGTTTATTCTTCTCTTCTACAGCCAGAATCAGAATGAAACTAGAAACCAGATCTCAGATTTTAGCTCTTACTTTCTCAATGAGTTCTCTCCTGAGGATTTTCCCAGAAACAGACTTGGGGACACTGCTGATGAATGTCACTCTTCTTAACCTTTTGTAAGGAGAAACCTGTTGCAGGAGAAAAACAAGTTTGATTCCTGATGCATATTTCAGCAACCTATCTGTTCCGCTGAAATTAACCGACTCGAAACAGTAAACTTTCTTCTTAAGTGGCTTACCTGATCGGCAACGAATTTGAGGATGTCATTTTCAGTCAAAGAACTATTGGTAGATCGAACAACATATGCAATTGGAACTTCTCCAGCTTCAGCATCGGGGTAGCTGTTGATTCAGTTTCGATAAAATCGGTTACTAAGGAATGAATGTAGAAAGTTCAAATACGAGTAATGAGTGTCTGTAGAGCTTACGGGATGACAACAGCATCTAGAATCTCAGGGTGAGAAACCAACAGTGCTTCAAGCTCAGCTGGTGCAACCTGGAGATACAGTAACAAAAATTGAGAGAGGGGGAGAGGTTCAGAATATGATTTGAACTCCAAACAATAAGAAGTTACTGGATGTGAATGTTTCGACAAAGTTTCAAAAACTAAAAGTTGGATGCAGTGTCATCTCAGCAACAAAGTTGGGACAAGTTGGAGTGACAAAAATCCAGAGATTGCAACTAAATATTTTAAGACAAACAGATATCTACCTGAAAACCTTTGTACTTAATGAGTTCCTTGATTCGGTCGACAACATAAAGCTGCCCGTTTTCATCGAAGTATCCGAGGTCTCCAGTATGCACCCAGCCATATTTATCAATAGTTTGCTTGGTGGCCTGTGGATTGTTGAAGTAACCTGCAAATGAGGTGTTTCAAAATTGAATTCCAAAACCGACTTGAATTGTAGGTACTAATAATAACTCCTAACACACTAAAGATCACATCTGCTCATGATAATATTTCCTTTCACTGAAAGAAAAGCAGGAACCATGCTTACAACACACTCTTTACAAAGTATTGTATGAAAACCATAAAATCAATGGAAAGATAATCACATCCATACCGAGCATCATATTTGGTCCCCGAACCAGTATCTCTCCATATTGATTAGGAGGAAGAGGCTTCAAAGTATCTACGCTGACTATTTGAGCCTCAACACCAGAGGCAAGTGTTCCAGCTGAACCGGAATTTCGTTTGCCAACTGCTGGATTCTCCATAGCAACAACTCCACAAGTCTCAGTCATACCATAACCCTGAGAACAACAATGAATTCAACAGTCATTGCATTAGTATCTTATTGTCCACTTCTACTGGGTTATAAATCATAGTCAAATGAAGTGAAAACAATTAGAAGTTCCATTCAGAATTTGGAGTAGCCGATAATTAGAGTGATTGTATATGAGTTTTAGAACAGAAAATGTTTTTAACCAAATAAAAGAACTTCTAAAAAATTTCATGGTTTTTATTGCATAGCCTTCGATTTTGAAAATTCTAGAAACACCTAGGGTGAGTATGATTTTTGTAACGATGAAAGCTAATTTTAGCCAATTAAAAACACTTCTTAAAAACTTTTAGTGTTTGGTAACCTAATTAAACCTTTTGATAACCTAATTAAACCTTCTTTCGAAATTTCTAAGATTACTTTAAAATAGTGTTTTGCTAACCTGAAAAGTCACAAATCATCTCTAACACATTCTTAAAAGTACTTTTTGGAGTTACTTAAAAGAAAAAGTGTTTTCCTACTGTTCTTAAACAGCATACAAACCATTTCTAAGTTTTAATTGTCCCAACTCCTCTGCACTCCAACTCTGTTCATTCTAAGTGAATGATGTCCTTGGTGGAAGAATGAAAAAGCATCCAATAGATTCTAGTAAATGTTATTATAGAACTCATACTCATACAGCCTACTACAGGGTACCTGGAGAACCACAGCACTGGGAATGTTGTTAGCACATTCCTCCATTAATTCCTTCCCGAGAGGTGCAGCCCCTGAACCGACATGCTTCACGGATGAAAGGTTGTATTTCTTCACCACACTCTGCTTTGCCAAAGCAAGCACAACAGGCGGCACAACCCACAGATCTGTCACCTTGTACTTCTCCACTGCCCACAAGGCCTTCTCCAGGTTAAACTTTGGCATAGAGACAATGGTGTTTCCTTTCTGCAGCTGCGCATATGTTATACAAGCCAATCCAAACACATGAAACATTGGCAAAAAGTTCAGAAATATGCAATTTTCGTCTCCCCTAAACGTCTGATCCATTGTTATCATCAGTGAAGATGTTATGAAGTTTCTGTGAGTCATAATTACACCCTTACTGGTTCCTGTTGTTCCTGATGAATACAGAAGTGCAGCTATTTCATTCTGTTTCACTCCAACAGTTGGGAATTCAGAGCCAGATTTATCACCAGCCATGTTCATCAAATCATTGAAACTGAAAATTTTCGAAGAGTGGATTGCTGAAGGAATTTGCTGGTCTAGTAACACTGTTGGGATGTTTAGATCCTGCACTTTGTCCCACAATTCAGCAACAGATATCACAAGTTTGGGCTTAGCATCTCTAGCTTGCTTGGTTAACTCAGAGACCGTGTAGACAGGATTACAAGTTGTTACAATAGCCCCAATGGCAACAATTCCAATGAAACAAATGGAGAATTGAACAGAATTTGGGGCAAAAATAAAAACCACGTCATTTTTCTCGATACCCAATTGGAGCAAGCCATTGGAGACCCTAATTGCAGAGGCTTTAAGCTGTGAATACGACACAGAATCAGAGGATTCCGCATCAACAATGGCGAGTCTGTTTGAATAAGAGGCTGAGTTTCGGAAGAGGAACGAGACCATCGAGAGATTAGGGTCTTTGGGAAAGACGATCGGAGGCCGCAAGGACCTGAAAATTCCATCGCGACCATATCCAGATTTCTCCATTGAATGAATCAAAATCACAAACGTACTTCCAGAGAGGTTTTAGATAAAAAGTTGCACACAAATCGAAGCGAATTTGGAGGGCAAATTTATATCGGTAATTAAATGGTTGAATGGGTTACGATAAAACAAATTCAATTGCATTGTAATGGAAGAAACATAAGAAGACTTCTGTTAGAGTGATGAGACTACCTTAGTGTGTGGTAGTTGGCAGCAGAACGTAGGAAGAAAAAATGGCCGCCATTAATGGCAGGAAGTGGGAAGACTTTGAATCTTCGTCTTCAACCTTGACTGGGAAAGCGAAGGAGATTGAAAATTTTAGGATTCTGCAATCGCCATATGGAAATTTCCATCTGGAAGTTCTTCACTTTAGATAGCAAACAATTAATATGAATTGAGTCAATAGTTGGAAAACTGGCTTCCTCGTAAAATAAATTTATTTTTTGGTAAAAGAATTATTGGTTGAATAGTAAAAGCTCTTGACATTGATGGTTTAAGATTCAATTGCGTTGAATTTTGGTACTCCAAAGATTGATCAAAAGCACTTATAAAAAGTCCTTGACTTTAATGGCTGACGTTTCAGTTAAACTGAATTTTGGTACTACCAACATTGATTAAAGGCGTTAAGTTAGTTGAAAAAGGTATAATTGACTAACAAGATAAATAGTAATAAAGGATTTTGGAAATTTTAGCCCCTTTATAATTTGTGAATAAGACACATATTACCATCATAAAAATAAATGGTTGGATTCTTCACTCCACAATTATTGAATTAAAAAATTTTGAAAAAGTTCAAAATTAGTGTTTTGGAAGCTAATTTGACCAAGAATCACTTGACCAAATAATTTATTTTAAGTTCGAAAAATTATTATAAAAATATAATCAAAATTATTAGTAATAGAAATGTGAACAAAGTATCTAACTAAACTTTATAATTTGTTTAACCATATATGTGTAGGTATCATATTTGTATATAATAACACTACTTTATCGCCAATATGAGCATAGTTCAACTGGTTGAGTATATTCTCGATCAAAAGGTCGGAGGTTCAAATCCTTACTCCAAGACATTGTTGAACTCAAAAAAAAAAAAAAAAAAACTTTATCATATAGACTCTAAAAGGCTAGGAGTAATGACAAATTTAGAAAATTTTAGATAAAATATATACTATCTAGATAAAATAGATCCTTGGAGTTTCCAGAATCTCTTCCACCTTTTAGACGACACATACGCATTAGAAGAGGAAGGATCATTAGATAGGGTGTTCTTGAGGGCAAGATGGTATGACACTTTTGACTATGAAAGTCCCCCTAGCTTCCAAATTCCAAATAATCTCATCTTTGGAAAGTGGGCCTCCCGTAGGTTGATTACGAATTTGGTCAGCATCTTGATCCTGGAAGATGCTTCTAACAACCTCCTGGTTCCACAACCTCTACCATCCATGAGAGTACTGACAGACTTTCCTTTCCACTCCTCTTTGACCCAGTTTATTGCCAGCCCTGCTTAACTAAGGATCTTCATCAATCTTAATATATTTATCGCTTCCTACCTCCCATCTGTAACCTTTGGCAAAAATCTCTCTCCCCCAAAGGATACTCGTCCAAATCATGGAAGGGTTGTTTCCTATGGAGGCATTAAGATAGTCGCCATCCCTGAAGTATCTACCTTTAAGGACCTTGTAGAGGAGACTATTTTGGTTGCACAAGAGTCTCCAGCCTTGTTTAGTAAGCAAAGCTTGATTAAAAGCTTTGAGCTCTCTAAAGCCTAGGCCCCCTCTATCTTTGCTCTTACATAAGTGTTGCCATCTGGCCCAATGAGCTTTCCTCTTTTCTTTAGAAGATTCCCACCAAAAATGGGCTCAAATTCTATTCACTTCTTCGCATATTGTATTGAGAATGCGAAAACAACTCATGGTATAAGTGGAGATTGCTTGAACTATTGCCTTTATCATAACTTCCTTGCCTCCTTGGGAGAACATTTTACCTTTCCAACCTTAGAGGACCTTCCAAATATGCTTCTTTAGTCTATTGAACACCCTGCATTTGTTCTTTCCCACTTGAGATGGCATGCCTAAGTACTATCCAAGGGAGTTCGTATGCTTTATACCTAGGGTCCTACTTAACTCATCTGTCAAGTTTCTCCCCACGTTCTCACTAGACATGAACAAGGACTTGGCAAGATTGATAGTTTGGCATGATACATCCTCATACACCTGCAAGACCTCCTTAAGATATCCACATTCCTTTCTATCAGCTCTGAGGAGAATCAAACTGTCATCTGCAAAAAAAAAAAAAAAAAAAAAAAAAAAAAAAAAAAAAGTTACAACAGGACAATAGTTATTAATATGGAAACCACTAATTGACCATAAGATTCTTCCCTATTTAGGAGTGAAGTTAAGCCTTCTGCACATATGAGGAAAAGGTAGGGCGATAAGGGATCTCCCTGACGAAGTCCTCTGGTTAGGCTGAAGTCTTCCTATGGGACTCCATTGATGAGCACCGACGACTCCACACACTTCATTACCATATTAATCCAGGCTGCCTCGAACCACAGCTTTTCTATGGCAAGCCTAAGGAAGTGTCATTCCACTCTATCGTAGGCTTTACTCATGTCCAGCTTTAAAATGATGTTACCTTTTTTTCCTCTTTTCTTTTTGTTTAGCTCATGGATGCATTCAAATCCCACAAGCACATTGTCAATAATGAGTCAACATAGTACAAAGGTTGCTTAGGTGTGAGAGATTACACTATCAAGCACCTTTTTAAGCCTATTTGCAAGTACTTTTGCCATCAGTTTGTAGATGACACTGCATAGGCTAATCGAGCTGAAATCGCTCATCGAGTTAGGCTCTAATACTTTGGGAATTAAAGTATCCAAGTCTTGTTTAGGGGTCTGATATCATCCTCTCCATTTAAGATTTTGATGCAAATTTTAGAGACTTCCTCTCCCACTACATCCCAATATTTTAGGAAGAAGAGAACATGTAAGCCATCAGGTCCTGGCACTTTAGTAAGATTCATCTCTTTTAGGGCTCATTCGAATTCTACTTTAGTAAAATGGAGTAAGAGATCTCTGTTTTGCTCACAGGAAACTGAAAGAGTTAATATTAAGAAAGCGGAAGCAATTTTGGATCTTAAGTACTCTAATTACATCAATTTGATCAAATAAATAGCATGCTCAAAAACGGAAAAACAGAGAATAAGAACACTATCTTTGATGCTCAAAATTCTCCTAATCCTTGGCCAATTTCTGATCACGAACACTTCGTGGACCTCCCTTAGGATCTTCCCTACTATCCTCAGGCCTTGGAATGGATTGTGGGATCCTTAATTGAGAGAATTTTTGAGAGAGAGAGCAAAGGTCTAAAAACCGAAAATTCTCCAATTTTCTGCAAAATTCTTCTCACCCATGGTGTTTCTTCTTATTTAAAACAAATCATAAGCTTCCTTAAGCTTTGTGAAGATGACAACACATGAGTGATGTGGATTAAACAAGAAGGAGGTGGCCAATTTTGGTTAATTTGAAAAAGCAAGAAGCTTATTCATGGAAAAATGGATTTGGTCCTAAATTCATTCTAAAACGAATTTGATTTTTCTTTTAATTTTAATTCAAAATTAATATAAAATTAATTTTAAATTAAAATCAAATTTTAATTAATTAAATAATTTAATTAATTTTAAATAATTATTTAATTTAATATCAAATATCAAATTAAATAATTGGACCAATCCTGATTTCTCAAATCGAATGTTCGAACATGAATCCCTATTCATGTTTTAAACCGAACCAATATTTAAATCAAATTTAAATATGTCCACCTCTTCTTTATCATAGTTTAATTCATAATTAAGCTATGAAACGTTAAGTATATCGAATATAATTAACGTTTTCTCCCAAAACCGAATTTGAACAATTCAAATTCTTTTCTCTCAAATTGTTACAAGGCTTAGTCCGAGCTAGTAAGGGGAACCTAATGGACCTACAGATCATGAGCTCCAACGATACGAGATTAACCGGCCAAACTCTTTAGTCTAGCTAATCAACATTCGTTAACCACCGGGACACTCCACTAAAGTCCAGTGGCTGCACTCTCCTCACTGTAGATATATTTATGTCCACTCGATATAACCATGGTTAGTAAGTCGATCCTTCACAGGTCGTTCGTAATTACAGCTGGGTCAAATAAACCGTTTTACCCCTGTAATTACTTCTTGTTCCTTAAGTCCCACTGATCCTCTAATGAACAATTGGTTTGTGGTCCAACCAACAAACTGAATCCCTCTCGGGGCAATGAGAGGGTGGGCCCATTGTTCAAGACCCGGAGTCAGCACTTAAGGGAACAACCTCTCTACTAAACCCTAAAGCGGGTAGAAGTGAATTCCATCTCGCATGACTATGTTCCCAACTATCTACTCGGTCTTATCCCCAAAATGGGAGGCTTATTGAGTCGGCGATCTCGGGCCACTCTCACCCATGCAAATCTAAGGATAATCCCGAATAAACAGGAGTTCATAGCACACTCAGGATTAAGATCGAGTTACCTAGGTCATCGTATGAAAATAGTCAGTTAAAACAGTAAACGGAGTTAAAAAGTCTAAGTGACTATTTCGCGGTCTAGTCTTATGCAAACTCATTGCATAGGACGCCCCCACTTTCATGTCTCCACATGAACGATTCAGGATCACATCGTTAGTACTATACAAAGTGGGTCGCGTCCATAGTGTCCCCAGGATAAGGTACCCAGCCCTATCCCTATACTATAGATCGTTCTGACTATTACTCGAACTTGATCCACTTTTATGTCATACATAAAGTTCAAGTTTACATCTTATAGTCAAGGGTTCTTAGTTCATTGGATTTGAGTTAAAAGGACGCAATTCACTTTATCCAATAACACCTGTACTGAATAAACCTCAATAACATCTTTATTGCAAAATGGAATATACATTGAGTTTACAAAACCACGAGTTTTAGGACACAAAACCCAACAGAAACTTACTTCTCAATAATGATCAACATCTTAGCTAAGGAATCTTCTTTAGGCCTTGTGGTATTGAAGAGATCTTTGAAGTAGTTCGTTGCTATCTTTTCAACTTCTTCCACGTTATCCACCCAGCTCCCTCTGTTGTTCAAAATTTCCAAGATTCTATTCTTTTTTTTTTTTTACGTTGACTGGCTTTAAAATGGAACCACTTTGTATTTTTGTCTCCCCAAGCGAGCCAATCCTCCCTTGACCTTACTCTCCAATATTGTTCTTCTTCTTCAAGTAATGCTTCAAGACCACATTCCACTCTCAAGAGATCCTAATTATCCATATCATCTGTCAAGAGCTCTATCTCTCTGATCTCCCTTTCTTTTCGCTTCATGGCTTCCTTGAGGGTACCATTCAATCTATCCTTATTCCACTTCACCAGATTCTCCAAGCATCTTTCAAGATTTGCATCAAATTTTAGTGTTAGCACCCTCTCGGTATGACCACTCTCTTTTGACAATTTTTTTGCACCCTTTGATATTAATCCAATGATGTTCGAATTTTTTCTGGTGGCTATATCTCACTTAAGTTGGTTTCTCATTTATAAAGTTTGCTTAAATCGACATGTGATTAGAGTTATGGTAATTTCTGTGCTCCACTATAACCTTACTGATATTTGTTTGGAGTTCTTTATTAATTAAAAACCTATCCAGCCATTCCCGAATCACTCTGTTGCCCCTGCCTCTGAACCAGGTAAACTTGCCTCCTTTGAAACCCGAGTCAATTAAATTGCAGTCTTGAATGACTTTCCTGAACTTATCCATCTGACTTTGGCTCCTTTTTGCCCCCCCCCCCCCCCCCCCCCCCCAAGAATTATTTGAATCAAATAAGAGTTCATTGAAGTCTCCACCTATCACCCAAGGTAAGTTATTGCTCGCACTTAGTCTTTCTAGCAGTATCCACATGTCAACCCTATTTTCAGTTTCTGGGTTCCCATAGAAGCCAATAAATCACCACCAGCCTGAATTGGTTTTGAAAGTAGCATCGATGTGACCCCTTGAGAAAAATTGAATATTCAGAGAGATATCATCATTCCATAATAATGTAAGCTCGCCTCCTTTTCCAACACAAGGAACAACCAGACAGTTATTAAAGCTCAAATCTCTTTTTAACACAAGGAACAACCAGACAGTTATTAACCAGACAGTTATATCTTGTCGTTGTAAGTTAATTTAGAATGAATATGAAATGTGTTGCACATAGTTTAAAATCTTTGAAACATGATTTTATAAGATGGGATTTAAATTTTGAATAAATATACTTTTGTTTGAGTTAAAATAGTAAATATTTGACATGAAATTAAAAAGTAAAGAAAGAGATAAAAATGATAAAGAACACAATGAATGATTAAATTAAAATACATATAATGCAATTAAAATAAAAGTTATAAATTTAAATCAATAAAGAAGTGACATAATAAGATAGTTTATTACCTCATGGATAATTCTTTGGTGTTTTTTGAAGAGGTTGAATATCTGGAAGAAAAAAAAGAAAAAAAAGAGGTATTTAATAAACTGGACCTTAATTATAGGGAAATCTCTTTATAAACAACGTTTAGACGCATGTTGCATCTTGTTAGCAAAGTTTGAAGGGCAAAATATGAGTTTATTAAAATTGTAAGGGCAAAAGAAGGAAGCAAAGATTCTTATCCATAGCCCCATGAAATTAAAAATGAAAGCGTTGCACACTACATGAAAAAAGATCTATGATAGCTTCAAAAAAACGGTATTATACGCCTTTTATAGCTTTTATGCAAAGTCGTGACAGCCCATGAGTGTTTTATAAAAACTATAAAAAGTCTACTTTTTTTTATAGCATTTTATATAGGTTATATAAATGCTATAATAAAAGTCTTTCAACAATAAAATTTTCTCTTCATAAAAAGTATAATAGCATTTTATGAAAGCTACAAAAAACTCTCTATAACAAAAATAAGAAGCTATTGTTTGTCAATAATAACATTTATTTACGGCTATAAATATTTATTTATACCTTTAAACAAAAGCTATAATAAGCCTTTTAATGTTTTTTTTTTCTATTTATAGCATTTGATGAATGTTGTTATCAAATCTTTTATAACTTCTCTAATATGTTTATAATGTTATTGTTCATGTTTCATATCTTACATAATAAAAGTCAAATAATAAATACATGAATCATAAAAATAGATACAATCAAAATATATCTTTATTTAAATAATCATTTATACAAGATTCACATTTTCCCACAAAAATATATAGTAATGAACATCATCAATTTGGAGATTATACAAAATGTAAACTTTATCAATCTATCATACATTAATTACAAAAAACTGTTCTTATAAAAAATTCAAATAACTCTAGATAGTTGTGTTGTGGCCAAAACATTCCATTGTTGTGAAGTAATTCTTTCATCATCCTACAAAAAAATTATCAAAAAATAAATATATGAATATAAATATTCAAATAAAAAATTTAATTGAACAATAAATATGATCGAAACCAAGAACTTTACTTAATCATCAGCCACATTAGTTCAAATATTTGCCCCTTCTAGCATTATATAAGTTTAACAATATAAAAGTGGTTAAGTATTTTCAAAATTGATAACTACCACCTCTCCCATATTTAAATTTAAAGTCTTTTAGTTTTAGAATTTTCAACTTCAAGAACCTCAACAACACAATTAAGAGCCTCCGAATAAAGCTTACACATATCAACAACTAGTTAAAGATGATGTATTCCTTCCAAAGATGCATTTACAAAGAAAAATGAACAAAAACTAGCACAACAACCATGAGAATTCAAGTATATCTTTAATTTGATAACTACAACTACTTCAATTTAGACCTTTGAGTTTGAAATTCCTAAACTTCAAAAATCTCAACAATACAATTAAAACCCTCCAAATCAAACTTACGCATATCAATGGTTAGATGTATGAGTTTAATATGTATTGATACCTAGATACATAAGTCAATCGAATAAATTTTCACAAAGAAAATTGATGACAATAGACCAAATAGAGCTAGATGGACTAGGTAACTTCACATGGTAAAATTATCCTATGAATTTAATATGTATGCATATCTTTTTGCAAGTCCACAATTACAAATGCAAGGGTGATTGGTGAAAATCTAATACTTAAGAAACCTACACTTTGATGAACTAGGTAGATTCAATAACCCCACAATGCCCTTTAGCGAATCAATAACTAAGGTAGAGTAATACTTTTCTTTATTGTTGTCTTGCACACTTCTAAAACTAAAAACTCCATTTTTCTGGCTTTTTAGTTGTTCAGGTTATTATGTTGCAATTTAGACACACACCTGCAATTAAATGTACATATTTAGTTGAATAACCAAGTAAGGAATTAATCTATCATATCCACACACAAAAAAAAAAAAAAAAATCTAAAACTTAATGAAGTTATTAAGCACATAAGAAAGAAGAACAACAAAATTGACCATGGTGAAAGTCAATAATCAGCCATCAAAATAGTCATGTTCCTTATTGAAAGTGAAAAGCACCAAATTTTCAATAAAAATCTCCATTAGGAATCCAATTAATATTCACCTATAATAAAAGAGAAACGTTGAAAGAGCAGCAGGAGACTTTTCTATATTTCCTTATGATTTTGTCAATCCGTAATTGAAGGAAGATGGTTGCTTGTAATGCAAAGAGATAGATTTAATCTTCAATTCAGTTTTACCTTGATTCCCTTTGAAGAGCAGTTCACGGGTTGAAAATTGGAGTGATTTTAGACTGTCATAATGTTATGACAGAAGTCTATTTTTCCTGATATTTGGACTGTCAAGTGAAAACTTTCAACCAATTGATAACAGTCATTTGGTGCTATCTATTTCCTATTAATTTAGCTAGTTTTGCTATGATTTTGTGAGTTTTTATGTGGATTTTTTTTGTATTTTAGGAAACCGAGCAATTGAGAGCAGATGATGTGATTTTGGACATACATATCAAATTTGGAGCTTAAAGTGTTGCAATTTGAGGCTAAAGATGGAGATGGACTCAATTTGGGCAAGCAATCCCGAGGGAATGGCATCTAGACTCTTAAAATGGAGTCTAGACGCTAAGCATTTGGTGTCCAATCTGAGAGCTAGAGTTGAGACGTTTTCATGTGGCGTCTCGATGCTACAAAAACACAAAAGGAGTTGATTTTCGTCTATAGCGTCTCGATGCTACATGTGTGCGCACAAGTAGAACGAAGGTGTTTTGAGGCAGCGTCGAGACACTGTCCCTAGCGTCTCGACGCTGTGTCGGTTTGCAGACTTAAATTAAGATGATTCATTATGAAAAAAGGAGAGTCAATTTAGGGGTTTTACACCCTAATCCACGAAATTAGAGAGAATTAGGAGGATCAAGGATGGATTAGAGCGGGTTGATTGAAAATCTGACGCTTGAGGTTCGCAAAATTCATAGTGGGAGCAATGGATCGTCACATAACGGATTTTCCCTTTTTTTTCTCCTTGAATTCGCTGTTGTTTTTTATTAGTTTAGGATGGATTATGGTTGTACTGAATTGAATTATATATTTCATTGATTAGATTGAAGAATTTAAGGCTTAATCAAGTTATTGGACCATGTAATTGAGATTGTTTGGATACTTGTAATTGATTTTGCATTCTTACTTTTATGCAATATGTAATTAAAGCTTTGAATCTCTTGATCAATGATTGAATGATCTGCTGGTTTATGTTATTTCTTGATAAAAAAAAATGCATGAATTTGAGCTTAGATCACATAATAGTTGGTGTTTGGACACGAAAGTGATAAGAACATCAATTAGGGTTGTTGATAGGGTTCATAAATGTCGAGTTTAATTAATTAATGAGACAAACATGTGATTTAATTAGCATATTTTAGAAGTAATTAGACTCAGTTATTCATTATAGTTCTAATTTGAAAAATTAGAATTTCGAGTTTAGCCCCTTAAGTTCGATAAATTAAATTTAGTCCTTATTCTCCTAGCTCCAAAGAGACCAAAATCCCTTTTAATTAGATTTTGTCTCAAATCTTTGGATGCTTTATTTGGAGCTTTGAGAAGTGAGATTTGGAAACAAATAAATCAATAATGTGCATTTATGAGTTTAATTTGGAGAAGAATTAGAAGAAGAAAAAGGAACTAAAAAGCCATAGATCCCATCTTTTTTTTTTTTCCTTTTCTTCACATGAACAAGCCGCCAATAGCAACCTTTATTCTTTTTCTTCTTTGACCACATGTCGGCGACCCAAGAAAAAGTCCTTTCCTCCAGTATCACTTTGACAACACCACAAGCACCACATGTCGGCTTTCCTTCGCATTTTCAGTAGCAGATCACGAGACCCACGCGTTTCCAACTAGACACGCAACAAACGACGATAGTTCTCCTTCTTTGACAAGACCAATAGCGCCAAAGAAGCTCTGACAACTTCACTATCACGTTTTTGGTGGCCGCTCGCGAAACCCATGCGTAAATCGACTGTTCTTCCTTCGAATGGTCAGCTCGAGCTCCCTCTGTGCTTTAGGCATCCTCTCCCTTGTCTCACCTGCGATTTGTGACTACTAACAACCATGGCCAACTTGACCAGGGGTGTATCTTCTGCTCCTCGGGTTTCAGTGGGCTGTCAGTGACGATTTCTTCGATTCAACAAAGTTTGACACTTACCCACGCTTTTTCACCCTTAGATTTGTGTTACCCACTGTCTAACAGGTTCAAAATTCATAGGTTTAGGTCTTTGGAACTTCATCGAACAATTTTCAGCCTACATTCGAGTCAGTTTGACGAAATTCAGTGAGTTCCAACACGTTCTAACTTCTACTCCTTTCGCAAATCAATTTAAGTGTTGTAGCTTAGGTTCTAACACGTGGGAGCCTTCTATTTGCAGTTTCAAACTAATTCAATCCTATTCAAACACTCCTAGCACGTATTCAAGCTCATTTGGTGAAGTTCGATAAGCTTTAGTGCCTTTTAATTTATTTTGAATAATTTTTAAGTGCTATGAGTTAGTTTCCAACCAACAGGATCCTTCTGCTTGTAGCTTTGAACCAATTCGAATGAATTTCTAGCAACAACCCAAATCTGTTTCAGTGAGTTTAAGGTAGTAAAGTTCGATTAAGACCTTTGCAAACTCAAATAAAGTACCTTAAAATTTTATGTAACACTTGGAAACTCTTGTTTGTAGATTCAAACTAGCTTTGGAATCCTCCGAACACTTTCAAGCAAGATTCAAATCAGTTTTGGGTGTTCGAAGTAGCATTTAAAGCTGAAATCTAAGAACTCTTGGGATAAATTTAGGAGCGTTTTAGGTAAGTAGAATTCTACCTATGGGGTCTGGTTAAGTATGAACATCAAAATGCCTAGGTACAAAGGTCGGGAATCGATATTCGTGTTGGTTTACAACAAACATCGAGGTGCTTGGGTACAAAAGTCAAGGATCGATGTATGTTGTAGGTATATGAGAGATATTGGAGTGCTTGGGTACAAAGGTCAAGGGCCAATATTGACCATATGCAAGTACTAAGATACCTGGGTACAAGGGTCAGGTGTCGATACGTTAGTATGTAGAGCAAGTGAGGCCCGTTGAATGCTATGTTGGATAATGGAGTGCCTGAGTGCAAAAGGTCAGGGTTCAATATCCTTCATAAGAGGTTAGTGTCAGAGTCTTGAGTACAAAGGTCAAGAGCTTACTAGTTAAGTTATGTGGTCATTGGGTTGTTGATAGTTGAGTTTGACTTGGAGTCATTGAAATTAACGAGTTATATGGTTATGATCCTTGAAATGAGTATAATATTGTTGTGTAATGCCCCCAAATTTTAACCTAACCTAGGGACATTACTAAGCTTACAACCATTATGCTCCGAAAATTTCAGCAGCAGAACGGAGTAACTACAAGATAACCAAAATTTTCGCTAGCACATGTTGGTCAAAAAGGTAACACTTCTATTCCAGGGTAACCAAACCACGACCTCCAACTCCAAACTCAAGAAGTTATTGATGATTCACAAACGAACCAACATACTAAATATGTAAAGTACTAGACCAGTTCATCAGTTTCAAGCAAACACGATCCACAAAGATAAAGTAACCTAAATGTCTATTACTAAACTTTAAACATAAATAATACACCTTGTTGGGTTTTATGTCCTAAAACTCGTGGTTTTGTAAACTGAATGTATATTCTATTTTGCAATAAAAATGTTATTGAGGTTTATTCAGTAAAAGTGTTATTGGATAAAGTGAATTGCGTCCTTATAACCCAAATCCAATGAACGAAGAACCCTTGACTATAAGATGTATACTTGAACTTTATGTGTGACATCAAAGTGAATCAAGTTCAAGTAATAGTCAGAACGGTCTATAGTATAGGGATAGGGCTGGGTACCTTATCCTGGGGACACTATGGACGCGACCCACTTTGTATAGTACTAACGATGTGATCCTGAATCGTTCATGTGGAGACATGAAAGTGGGGGCGTCCTATGCAATGAGTTTGCATAAGACTGGACCGCGAAATAGTCACTTAGACTTTTTAACTCCGTTTGCTGTTTTAACTGACTATTTTCATACGATGACCTAGGTAACTCGATCTTAATCCTGAGTGTGCTATGAACTCCTGTTTATTCGGGGATTATCCTTAGATTTGCATGGGTGAGAGTGGCCTGAGATCGCCGACTCAATAAGCCTCCCATTTTGGGGATAAAACCGAGTAGATAGTTGGGAACATAGTCATGCGAGATGGAATTCACTCCTACCCGTTTTAGGGTTTAGTAGAGAGGTTGTTCCCTTAAGTGCTGACTCCGGGTCTTGAACAATGGGCCCACCCTCTCATTGGCCTGAGAGGGATTCGGTTTGTTAGTCGGACTACAAACCAATTGTTCATTAGAGGATCAGTGGGACTTAAGGAACAAGAAGTAATTACAGGGGTAAAACGGTTTATTTGACCCAGCTGTAATTACGAACAACCTGTGAAAGATCGACTTACTAACCATGGTTATATCGAGTGGACATAAATATATCTACAGTGAGGAGAGTGCAGCCACTGGGCTTTAGTGGAGTGTCCCGGTAGTTAACGAATGTTGATTAGCTAGGCTAAAGAGTTTGGCCGGTTAATCACGTATCGTTGGAGCTCATGATCTGTAGGTCCATTAGGTTCCCCTTACTAGCTCGGACTAAGCCTTTTAACAATTTGAAAGAAAAGAATTTGAATTGTTCAAATTCGTTTTGGGAGAAAACGTTAATTATATGCGATATACTTAACGTTTCATAGCTTAATTATGAATTAAACTATGATAAAGAAGAGGTGAACATATTTAAATTTGATTTAAATATTGGTTCGGTTTAAAACATGAATAGGGATTCATGTTCGAACGTTCGATTTGAGAAATCGGGATTGGTCCAATTATTTAATTTGATATTTGATATTAAATTAAATAATTATTTAAAATTAATTAAATTGTTTAATTAATTCAAAATTGATTTTATATTAATTTTGAATTAAAATCAAATTCATTTAAGATTGATTTTTGGACCAAATTCATCAATTGATGAATAACCTACTAGCTTTTTCAAATTCACCAAAATTCTCCACCTCCTTCTTGATTTATCCTCATCATTCATGTGTTGTCTTCTTCACAAAGCTTAATGAAGCATTTGGTTTGCTTTAATTAGAGAAGAAACACAAGAATTTTATGAATTTTGCAGAAAATTGAAGAATTTTCGGTTTTAGACCTTTGCTCTCTCTCTCAAAAAATTCTCTCAATTAAGGATCCCACAATTCGTTTCAAGGCCTGAGGATAGTAGGGAAGATCCTAAGGGAGATCCACGAAGTGTTCGTGATAAGAAATTGGCCAAGGATTAGGAGAATTTTGAGCATCAAAGGTAGTGTTCTTATTCTCTGTTTTTCCGTTTTTGAGCATGCTATTTATTTGATCAAATTGATGTAATTAGAGTGCTTAAGATCCAAAATTGCTTCCGCTTTCTTAATATTAACTCTTTCACACCTAAGATAAACCAAACTCAAACTTAAACTTTTAAGAAGGAAACGACGCTCCAATAACTAGCTTGCAATTCAACAAAATCAACTATAAAGGTAATTTAACTAAACAGGTTCAACAATGACAACTACTAAAGTAATCAAGGAGCTAGCTATGGTCTCTCCCTTCTCGTGTCTCCTCTTCAGCATCACCAGTTCCGTAGAGCTCCTCATCACCTACAAAATCTTTTGGTTAGAGGGGAGTCAGTACAAAAGTATTCAGTAAGTAGCTCACACACGGTGAGCCGCCAAACATCAAACAGCAAACAACATGTTATACACACACACCCAAACATGCTTATTCAAAGTAAATTCACCAACATCATACCATACATACATGAACAAGTAAACTATGCATAAGATTCACTTAACACATGAATTCTCCCATCATGCTATGCAACTAACACATGAATTCTCGCACCATGGCATGCAACTAACACATGAATTCTCACATCATGCTATGCTCGCTCGGTTCTTCTCAACACTCATGTTTAGCCTTCACCAAAGCTCTTCAAGACGACCCTTCGATAAGCATCGACCCTGACCACTATTACCAGAGTCTCAATACTTCTCTACGGAGCTCGGTGTTCGACCCTTGACCAATGTTACCAAGGCCTCGAACTGTGCATCACCTCTTGACCATTTGTACTCAAGGTGCACCAATGACTTAGCAATGCATTGGCCCTATCCTAGGCGCCCTGCGCTTGCTTTTTAAACTCATCACACCGACCCTTGACCATTTGTACCTAAGGTCTCGATGTTCATCTTATTCCAATGGTGACAATACCACCCCTCGATCATTTGTACTCGAGGTGCACTGGTACTCATCCTATAATCCTTAGTAAACTCACAAGGTGAGCTAACTTCCTCACAACCTCACCACATGCATGTTTCCTAAGCATGCTACTTTACCAAGTCCCATGCCAAACAAACATGCTCATACATACCTTCAAGCTCAATTAATCAACATGCTAACATCATGTAAACTTCACAAATCCACATATAAACATGCTCATCAAAGGTAAACAAAGCACATAATATATATAACGCACACAAATCAAATAAGAAACATAGAACATGTTGCACACAATCAAATAGACTCACCAAGTATAAACTACTTACCTAAAGCACTCCTAAAAATAATCCAAAAAGGCTCTTAAACAAATAGACAAACTTTTAAGGGCCAAGCTTAGTTTGAAAACATTTGAGCAAACTAAAATATGATTAAACGGGATATACTTAGATTTTAGCCTTAAGTGGTAAAACAAACGCTCCGGAACCCAATCGAACTACAAGCAAAAATTTCAAGATTAAACAACAACCTTACAACACCTCAAACTCAATTAAAAGGGTCTAGGTAAAGCCTTACCACCTAATCCTTACCCAGAATAGCGTGGGCAATTATTTGGAGTGTTCAAACTACATTTAAGAGCTTTTCAATGATTAGGTACTATTTTATAGCACTTAATAAATGATTTTGAAAGGCTAAAATACTCTAAACTTACCAGAACAAGCCTTGCACCTTGCTGGTTGATTTCGAAAGTGTTCGAACTGTTTTGAAACTACAAGAACGAGGGTTTCAATGGTTAGAAAATAACTTACAACACTCAAGTTGAATTCCAAATGATTTAAAAGGCACTAAAGCTTACCGAACTACACCAATTGAGCTCAAATACGTGCTGGGAGTGTTCGAATGAGATCGAATTGGGTTGAAAATGCAAACAAAAGGCTCTCACACATTAGAACCTAAGCTATAACACCTAAGTGATTTGTGAAAGGCTTAAAACGCATTAAAACGTACCGAAAGAGCCTTTATGCTTGTTGTTTGTTGTTCAAATCGATCCCAACTGCAAACTAAAGGTTCCTAGAACTAATGCTATGATACTTAAATGGATTTGTGAAAGGTCTAAAACATGGCGAAACGTACCGAACAACCTCAAAGAGACCAGAACGCTTGCTGGAAAACTGGTGTTTAGCACCAAAAGGTCTCAA
This sequence comes from Trichosanthes truncata, assembly GCA_033996785.1. Classification (NCBI taxonomy): domain Eukaryota; kingdom Viridiplantae; phylum Streptophyta; class Magnoliopsida; order Cucurbitales; family Cucurbitaceae; genus Trichosanthes; species Trichosanthes truncata. The sequence goes on from JAWPNB010000004.1 coordinate 8,913,695, forward strand.
ACTCGGTCTAGGGGTCTAAACTGTAAATCAATGTCATTTAGGGGATGCGTAATCCAAATCTAAAGTCAATTAGACATGGGTATGTATCAAACCTCGTCAAACAAGAAGGAATTCGCATGGGTCTGCTAGAAATCTCGTTTTTGGCAGTAAATGACTTCGAATGTGGGCTATTCGGAGTCCAAACAAGCTAAAACTACAAATCAAAGGTGTTTAAGGTTGGGTAATCCAAAACTAAAGTCGATTAGGCATGGGTAAGGGACAAACCTTGTCGAATGGAGAGAAATAGCGTGGGTCTCGATGTTGGCTAATCGACAGCGTTCGCGGAGAGAGGGAGAAAGGACGGCGTGCAACTACTGGGTGTCGGGTGGGGTTGTCACTGGCGACTGCTGGTGTGAAGAAGAAGAAAACAAAAGAGATGAGGGGGAGAAGGCCAGCACCTTCCTTGCATGAGAGAGGAGAAGGAGAAGAAGAAGATAAGAGGCTAGGGCTTTTCTTTGTCTCTCACTTTTGTTTTTCTTTTCTTTAACTCATCCCAAATGAAAAAGCCACCAAGTAAAAGGGAACATTCTAAAGCTCTATAAGTTTCTAATTTTAAACTCAAAAGATTTAAAAAATCCTAAAGGATTGAAAATTTGGGTTTCTTTTGAATTTTGGAGATATAATCTAAAACTAAACTTCCAAACTTTAGGAATAAAAGATTTAACTAAAAATCTTTTTTCTCTAAAATTATTAGAAATTTAATTTACCAACTTAAAGGCTAAACTCAAAAATCTATTTTTTTTTTCCCCAAATTAGAACTGTAACGAATAATTGAGCCTAATTATTCCAAAATAGGCTAATTTTATAACGCAGGGCTTACATGTTGTTACTTGATTTCCATGAATGTTGAGCATGTTTAACTTATATTTTGATTGTGAAGCATGTTGTTTGTTGTTTGGTGGCTCATCAGGTGTGAACTACTGTAACGCCCCCAAAATTCAACCAAATCTCGGAAACGCTACTAAACTTTTAACCATTATGCTCCAAAAATTTCGATAACATAACGACGTAACTACAAGTTACCAAATTTTTTCCTAGCACCTGTTAGACAAAAATATCACTTCTAAAACCAAATTAACCAAACAACTCCCACAACTTTAAAAAACAGCAAAGACATCCAAACTCCCAGTATAAACAACTTCACAAGTCTCTAAACAAACAATAACTTTTTAAGATGCCAAAACTAAGAACCAAATTTCCAACAGCAAGTAAAGTTTAGTCCAGTAGCTAAGCTTGAACAAAAGAACTGATAATTCTCATTTATGAGAATTATTTGGCCTTTATACTTAGTTATTCTTGTTATTTTATGTGTGTTATTAGATAAAAAGGCTAGCAAATAGTTGGTTTAAATTGAATTATTGTTGGAAGCCTTTTAAATTAAGTAAATGGAGAAAATAAAGCAAAAGAAAATAAAAACACACTTACTTGATGTTTTTGTGCAGGAATTTGAAGAATGCAATAGAAATGCAATTGCATTGCAATTGCAATTTCGAGAGATCTGGAAATTAAAGAAAAATCTGCAAATCTCCTAAAATCTAGGAATTTTGTGCCATATTGTCTCAACGATTTTAGCTAGGATTGTAGCCATATTTATGCATCATTCAAGAAGAAAACCCTAGCCCAAATTCCTCTATAAATATTGGAGAAGAAGCCTCAAGAATCAGAGCAGTTTTCTGCCATTTTCGGCCACAGTTGCTGCTGTCCACGAATTTCAGCTGTTTTTATTTCTGTTTGCTGCTGTTTTTCTTCTGTTTTCCAGCCCCTTTCAACTTCGAAATTCAATCCTTCCTCAATGAAAATTGAAGGAAGTGAAGGCTCAATTCCCTTTGAAAAAAATGGAGTTGAGTCAATTGAATAAGAAGTGGAAAAGGGGCTGTGTTCTTCCCGTTCTTAGAATTTATTTTCTGTTTTATTTAAGTTATTTTCTTCTATTTTCGGAACTTAATTGTTGCTGTAATTTTGAGGTTTTAGCTACCGTTTTCTTCTTCCCTTTTGTTGAAATTAATTAGTTGCTGAATTTATTTTGATTAATAGAATTTAGTTGTTCTTTCATTATTGTTGAATTGTTATTCAAGTATTTATTAATTCTCTTTTAGTTATGCACTTTGATTCTTTTAAGTCATTATTTTTCTTTTGTTTAATTATGAGCTAAGTCTTTCTTTGGGATTCAAACATGTGAATGCCCTAGAGAAAGAAATAAAGGCCTAATATGTAAGAGCAACCTTGCTTAATCTTATAGCATTGTTTGCTTTTATTGATTGAAATTTTCATTACTAGTTTAGATTGATCACCTAGATTAGTATACAACAATTTGAGTCTAATTCCAAAAAGGTTAGATAAAAATTGGGTTTTCATAAAAGCAATAAAGGAAAATAGCCTAGACATAGGAATTTGTTTTTTACCCTAGACATAGGGCAAAACCTTTAAAACCAAAAGAATTGTGTTTCAAAATTAACTAAGTTCGTATTAGCCATAAAAATATCGGTTTAATCGCTTAACCTCCTAAAGATACTTCATAGAAGGTCGAATAGGTGTTGAATTCGGTTTACAAAAATTAAATGTTGAGTCAAAGGATTGCAATTGCAATTAGGCCACAATTTCTTTCGATAGAGCAAAAACATATTTGAATCCCTCTTTTATCATTTTTATTTATTCTTTTCAAAAACCAAAAAATCATCTCACCTATTGTTTTACACTTGTTACCCACAATTGCAATTTGAAAACGTCTTTGCTTATTCTCTTGAATTTTGTTGTATCAGTTCCCTGTGGGATCGATACTCTGAAATACTTCCAGTTTTATATTACTTGCATCGACAGTGTGCATTTGCACTGAACTGGAGCTTTGTTTTAATTTACAAATATTTTCTTTAAGCCCCAAGTTTCAGTTCGATCAAGAACCTATCTACACGTCTAATTCGGATAAAGACTTAACAAATAAAGAATGGACAGAATAAGCATACACATAACATGTGTTCAAATTCAACTAAGGATCTATCTACTCAATTCAAAGAAACTTCTATCAAAAAGCTAAATTTTCGCTAATGGCCTCTTCCAACATCTCCTAATCGCCGCCAAGCTCATGAAAACCCTAGTCATCTGCAAAACTATCAGTGAGTCAGTACATAACGCGTACTCAGTAAGTAGCTCACACTTGGTGAGCTACCAAGCATCAAACAAGACAAACAACATGCTTTTCACACGCATCCAACATGCTCTTAAAAATGAATAACGCAGGTAACATATTCAATGCACATAAACAAGTAAAACATGAGAATTGCCCAACACATGAAATCATGCATCATGTCATGCACACTAACTCCACTCAAGCTCCACAAGCTCACTCAACACTCATAGTGAGCCGTTATAAAAACTCTCCAAGACTGATCCTTCGAGTTGCATTGACCCCTGACCATTTATACCCAGGGCCTCAATGCTTCTCTACGAAGCTCGACATTCGACCCTTGACCATTTTTACCCAAGGCCTCAAACTGTGCATTGACCCTTGACCATTTGTACCCAAGGCCTCGATGGCTAACAATGTATTGACCCTTGATCATTTATACCCAAGACCTCAATACTTGCTTCAAGACTCATCACACTGACCCTTGACCATTTATACCCAAGGCCTCGATCTTCCTCTTTATCCAATATTGACATGTCGACCTCCGACCATTTATACCTGAGGCCTCGGCACCTAATAGTGGAGACCATTTGTACTTGAAGCCTTGATATTCACTTAAATTCCTTAAACAATACCAGCCCTCAACCATTTACACCTGAAACCATGATATCCATCTCATATCCTTTCATCACAATAATCCTCGACCATTTATACTCAAGACCCTAGCATCCTCTTTTATCGTAAACTCAAGGTCCTCTGACCTTACTAATTAGGCTCACAACAACCTAGAATGCAATCCTAAACATGCTTTCTAGACCATGCTTACAACCCACTATCCACAAGATCATGTTTTCAATATAAACATCAAAGCATCACACAATCTCAAGCAGTCTCAACATTCAGCATGCTCCAAACCATAAGGGTAAATAACTTAACATCACAACAACTCACACATATCAGAACATATAACTCATAACAGCTCATGGAGAGATACATAGATCGCATAATAACATCACAAGAAAACATACAACATGCTTCACACATTCAAACAAACTCATCAGGTAGAATTCTACTTACCTAAAGCGTTCTTAAAAATATTCCAAGGGTTCCTAAACCAAGAGAATAAGTTTTAGAGGCCATACTTAGTTCGAAAATCCTTTAAACAACTACCACAAGTTCAAAAAGGGTATACCTACTTAGATACGACCTTAAAACGCTAGCTAACTCTTTAGAACCAATCCAAACTTCAGTCAAAGTTATCCAAGGGTTAGAAAAAATTTACAGCACCTTAAACAAGATTCAAAAGGGAATGAAACGTGCTGCTACTTACCAAAATAGCTCGAAACCTCATTGGTCGATGTCCGAATTAGCTTTTTTTTGCTAAATCGACTTCAATGGCTTATGGGTAAACCAAAACAAATCTATTCGGGTTATGGGTCACGGTTGAAAGTATTCAAAACTACAATTAAAAAGTATCCAAGCATTTGAAACTAATCTAAGATACTCTAATTCAATCCGAATGAGTTTAAAGGGTGCTAACCTTGCAAAAACAGGCCCAATGCCTTGCTGAATCATGTTCGAATCAACCCCAAACTGCAAACCGAAGGTTACACATTAAAACTTAAGCCATAACACTTAAAGTGATTTGCGAAAGGTCCAAAACTCATTGAAACCTACCGAAAAAGTCCTTACACATGATGTTTGCTATTTGAAGGTGTTTGAATTGATTTTGTACTACAAACTGAAGGTCTCTATGAGTAGAACCTAAAGCACAACACTTGAAAGGAGTTCGAAAGAGTCTAAAACATGTTGAAACTTACCAAAAAACGCCAAACAGACCGAAGGCTTGCTGGAAAACTTGATTTTAACACCAAACTTCTTCGAATGCGGTTGGTCAATGTCCAAAGAAGCCTAAAATCATAAAACAAAGATGTTTAAGGCATGGGTAATCCAGAATTAAGGTCGATTGGGTATGGGTATTGAAGATCTAAAACTAAAGAGGAGTAGGTCAACCAAACCTTGTCGAAACAGCAGGGAAAGCGTGCGGGATCTAGCGCCACAAGCCACACCACTGCTCACCGTCGCACAAAGAGGAATGAGTGTCGGGTCTCGCGAATCCAGTAGGTGCAGACGCCAACACGAGGTGAAAAATTCCTGACGTCACCGACCGAACACCCAAAGAACCACGTTGGAGGTGAAGTCGCCGCTGTCTGGAGGAGGAAACGCATTGGAGACTTAGCTATAGTTAGATTTCGCTGCTCATCACGCATCGACGTCGTGAAGGAGGTACAACACATAGAGATGGTTATTGCTCGCGCTACTGATCGGGGTACTTGCGCCATCGGGGTCACTAGAGAACAAACCTTGCTTGTGCCGCCGATTCAAGGCCACTGTCATCAGATGTGACTAGAGAAGAAGAATAATATAAAGGGAGAAGGCCGACGGTGTGTGAGGGAGGAAAGAAGAAGAAGAATCGTGCGTGGAAGGGGTTTGGGTTGTGCAAAAACAAGGTGAAGGAGAGTGAGAAAGGAAGTGGAGGCTAGGGCTTTTCTTTGCTTGGTTTAATTTCTTCTTTTTCTCAATTTCCAAACACAAATGCCAAGTAAAAAGGGGAAAGACACTAGGGATATTTTAATTCCAAGATTAAAACTCCAATTAAAGGCCTAAATTCTCTACAAGATTTAGGACAAATCTTTGGGTAATTTGAGTTTCCAAAGTTAAGAAATTTGGCCTAACTTGAAATCCTTCAACTACAATTCTAATTTCCTAAATTAGGACCCCAAGAACGATGGAGTCCAATTATTTAAAAAAAAAAAAAGACTTGGAGACTTCAAGTCATAACTTAATTTCTAAATTAGCCTAGTTTATAACTGTTGGGATTGTTGGGAGTGCAACCAAAGTCCCACATTGGTTAGACAATGAAAGATCATGGGTATATAAGTGAAGGACACTATCTCCATTGGTATAAGGCCTTTTGGGTGAAACAAAAACAAAGTCATGAGGGCTTTATGCTCAAAGTGGACAATATCATACCAATGTGAAGATCTGTAACAATAACATGGGGCATATAGCTACTTACTGAATACGCGTTATGTACTGACTCACCACCAGGTTTTGTAAGTGACGAGCAATACTATGAGCTTGGTGATGCAAAGGAGGATGAAGGGAATAATCGAATTAAACCCATAGCGGAAGCATAGGAATCGTCTTTGATTTATTTAGAATTAAACTAAAATACAAGGGTTAAGCAATAAATACCTTCTAAATATGGAGAATCTTCTGGTGGATCTTTATTTCTTCCACAAAGTCTTCCTGGCTATGACTCAAACACAGGACCAAGGCTTGTGGGAGCCTCTTGAAAGAAAATCCCCAAGGGATTGAAGAGGAAGAGATCTAAAGAGAATTATCTAATTCTCTCTATTGAGGAATGTGTGTTGTGAAGAATGACTCAACCCAAGGGTCCTATTTATAGTGACCAAAGGAAAATCTTTGCCATAATTAAAATATTATATTTTAATATCTAATATATTAAAATATATCTTGTATTTATTTGAATCTCATTCAAATCTCCTACGATATTTATTTATTTGAATCTTATTCAAATTCTATAAATATCTTTTATTTAATATATCAAATATACATTAATTATTTTAATATTTAATGTATCAAATACAATAAATATATTTTTCTCTTTTATATTTAATATATCTAATATATTAAATATTAATTTGAACACTTCAAATTAAATATTAAATTTGAACATTTCAAATTTTAATATTTAATGTATCAAATACAATAAATATATTTTCCTCTTTTATATTAAATATTAATTTGAACACTTCAAATTAATATTAATTTGAACATTTCAAAATTTTCTTTCAACTAAATTGATCTTTTAGTGTTACTATGAGCTAGCAAGGGGACATTATGGACCTACAGATTATAAGCTCCAATGATACAAAATTAATTAATTAAACTCTTTAATTAATTAATTTTCATTCATTAACTATAGGTCACTCAACTATAGACTTAGAGGTGCACTCTTATGCACTGTAGGACAAGTTATGTCCATAGATATAATCATTACATGCAAGTCGATCATTCACAAGTTGTTCGTAATTACAGCTGGGTCAAAAGTCCGTTTTACCCCTACAATTACATATTGCACCTTAAGTACCACTGATCCTCTAATGAACAATATGTTTATAATCTAATTATAAACTAAGTCCCTCTCGGGCCAATGAGAGGGTGAGGCCCCATTGTTCAAGTCCCGAAATCAGCACTTAAGAGAACTACTCATCTACTTACCCTATATGGGAAGGAGTGAATTCTATCTTATGAGATTATATTCAATGGTAGGCATATTGAATCGGCTATAAAAGCCACTCTCACCCATGAAAATCAAAGGACAAGCCCTCACAGGCAGGAGTTCATAACTTACTCAGGATTAAGATCGAGTCGCATATGATCATCCTGATGAAATATTAATCTTCTTAATTAACGGATTTATAAAGAGAGATTAAATATTTCGTGGTCCAGTCTTATACAAACTCATTGTATAAGATACTTCCACTCACATGTCTCCACATGAATGATTTGGATCAAATCATTTGTAACTATTACAAAGTGGGCCGTATCAATAGTGTTACCAGGATAAGACACCCAACCTTATCCATATACTATGACTTTTTAGGTTATTTCTTGAACATGATCTTCCTATATGTCAACCACATACTGTTCAAAATTACACTAATAACCTTGGATTTTTCATATAATGGATAATATTATATTGCAAATAAAATAATCAAAATTATTATTAATTATTAAATAAATAATTAATTACGAGGCTTTAGAGCATAAATCCCAATAGAGGAGACTTAAGAAGAGAGACCATTAGGCATATTCATCATTTATTTATCATTTAATTTTAGATTAGTCGGTTGAGGATTTAGTTATTCTTTTAAGAATAGATCTTGACTAAAGTTTCAAAGTTTTTTTTTTATTTTTTATTATTGTTGCCCCTTTTAGGTTGGTTGTTCTGTAAAAGACCTTCAATTGCTTTACTATTATGGACTGAGTTGTTTTGAATTTATCGAAGTTAGATTTGTTTACCTTATTTAGAATGTTGGTTTGTTTTGGTTTTAATAGTTTCTTAAGTTGAACTTAGAAGTTATTGTCTAGTGAATCTGGTTGTAGAAGTGGTGAATCTGGTTGTAGAAGTGTTTCTTTTGTCTAATAGGCATTAGGAAACTTTTTGAGTAGCTTGTAGTTACGCCGTTATGCTGCCGAATTTTTCGTGCATATTGGTCGTAAGTTTAGTAATGTTCTCTAAGTTAGGTTAAAATTTGGGAGCATTATAATTGGATGAGCTCGATGGAGGATTCCATGATAAGTTTACCTTTAGACTCAAGTGAATTGCCTAATTAATTGCAAGAATCCATTAATTTCAATGATCGGTCCAATTGGCGAGATTAACTTCCTAAGTTCAGCCCCGTTTAATTGTACTCCCATTCATGACATTCTTCTATTGCTTTAATTTCATTATTTTGTTGCATGACTTGTTCTAGCGGTTTTTTTTTTCTAAATAAAATTAGATGCAAGTATAGTAATTAATTGAATGAACTTACCCAATTCCCTAAGGATTCGATACTCGATAGTATTTACCGTTGTTGGGTTTTATGTCCTAAAACTCGTGATTTTGTAAACTGAATGTATATTCTATTTTACTATAAAGATGTTATTGAGGTTTATTCAGTAAATGTGTTATTGAATAAAGTGAATTGTGTATTCTATAACCCAAATCCAATGAATTAAGAACCCTTGACTATAAGATGTATACTTGAACTTTATGTGTGACATAAAAGTGGATCAAGTTCGAGTAATAGCCAAAACGGTCTATAGTATAGGGATAGGGCTGGGTACCTTATCCTGGGGACACTATGGACGTGGCCCACTTTGTATAGTACTAACGATGTGATCCTAAATCGTTCATGTGGAGACATGCGAGTGGGGGCGTCCTATGCAATGAGTTTGCATAAGACTGGACCGCGAAATAGTCACTTAGACTTTTTAACTCCGTTTACTGTTTTAACTGACTATATTCATACGATGACCTAGGTAACTCGATCTTAATCCTGAGCGTGCTATGAACTCCTGTTTATTCGAGATTATCCTTAGATTTGCATGGGTGAGAGTGGCCCGAGATCGCCGACTCAATAAGCCTCCCATTTTGGGGATAAGACCGGATAGATAGTTGGGAACATAGTCATGCGAGATGGAATTCACTCCTACCCGCTTTAGGGTTTAGTAGAGAGGTTGTTCCCTTAAGTACTGACTCCAGGTCTTGAACAATGGGCCCACCCTCTCGTTGGCCCGAGAGGGATACGGTTTGTTGGTTGGACCACAAACCAAATTGTTCATTAGAGGATCAGTGGGACTTAAGGAACAAGAAGTAATTACAGGGGTAAAACGGTTTATTTGACCCAGCTGTAATTACGAACAACCTGTGAAGGATCGACTTACTAATCATGGTTATATCGAGTGGACAGAAATATATCTACAGTGAGGAGAGTGCAGCCACTGGGCTTTAGTGGAGTGTCCCGATGGTTAACGAATGTTGATTAGCTAGGCTAAAGAGTTTGGCCGGTTAATCTCGTATCGTTGGAGCTCATGATCTGTAGGTCCATTAGGTCCCCTTACTAGCTCAGACTAAGCCTTGGAATAATTTGAGAGAAAAGAATTTGAATTGTTCAAATTCGAATTTGGGAGAAAAAGTTAATTATATGCAATATACTTAACGTATCATAGCTTAATTATGAATTAAACTATGATAAAGAAGAGGTGGAAATATTTAAATATGATTTAAATATTCGTTCGGTTTAAAACATGAATAGGGATTCATGTTCGAACGTTCGTTTTGAGAAATTTGGATTGGTCCAATTATTTAATTTGATATTTGATATTAAATTAAATATTTATTTAAAATTAATTAAATTGTTTAATTAATTAAAAATTGATTTTAATTTAAAATTAATTTTATATTAATTTTGAATTAAAATTAAAAAAGAATTCAAATTCATTTGGAAATGAAATATGGACCAAGTTCATAACTTCTTCATCAAGCTTATTGTTTGAAGCATATCTTCTTTCAATTGGCTTCTTCACAAAGCTTCTTGTTTGAAGTTTATCTTCATTCAATTGGCTTCTTCACTAAGCTTGTGGCTTTCTATAAATAGAGAAGAAACACAATAGGTGAAAAGATTAGAAAAACAAGAGATTTTTGTAGAAAACTCTCTAGCTTTTTTATTTAGATCTTTACTCATTCTTCTCCCAATTTCTCTCAATCAAAGATCCCACAATCCATTCCAAGGGCTGAGAATAGTAGGGAAGACTCTAGTGGTGGTCCAAGTAGTGTTGGTGATCCAAGATTTGCAAAGGATTAAGAGAATATTGAGCTACAAAGGTTTGTGTTCTTATTATCTGTTTTTCCAGTTTTGAGCATGTTTTTTGTTTGATAAAATTGATCAAATTAGAGTGCTCAAGATCCAAAATTGCTTCCGCTTTCTTAATATTCACCCCTTCAACCGTTTTATTATTACTTCGATCGCATGCGCTTGCGTGCTAGTGTGAACACCAACTCAAATAGGAAGTATTATTATATTGAGATAATAATATGATGTGAAACCAAACAATATAACCTATATTATAGAAGTTCAGCGAACTAAGTAAGAAGGTTAGAACCTTTTTCTTTTAGTTGGAACTTGAAATGTCAAAAGAGTCTATACCAAAAGACAATCACCAATTTGCTAAAAATTGGGTGACTAATGTTTTTGTTTTTACATCCTAGCATGTTACATGATGAAAAGTTATAGCAGTGCACCACATTCAAGATTAGAAGTTAGACTTGGTCCTTCAAGGCTGGGGAATAAAAAAAAGGACAAAAATGAAACTGATTCACTCTTGTGTAATTGAAAAAATGACTCAATATGCACTAATAAAATATTAAGATGCGTATAATCAAAAAAAGAAGGTCATTTACAAGCCTCTGGACTCTAATTGGTTCCAAAGCCTAAGGTTAGAGGATGAGAAAAATAGATTTATCCAATAATATACTATAGGTTACCATAAACAAGCCAATAAAAATAATTTTGATCGTATAGAAGCAAGAAGTGTGAAAATATAGAAAACCTCTAATTTTAAGGATGATTGATTCATAACTTCAATAAGAAGAATTTATCACCTTGCAAAATTATTGATTCACGACTTTCAATATGAAGAATTTACCAATTTGTTTGTGGATGCTCTGTTTTTGTCCAAGAAACATGTTAGAATAGTACAAAACAATCCTAACAATTTGTTACTTGATTATTATAGTGAAATAACAAAATGTCAAACAATTAATTACCAAACATTCCCACGAACACATGTTGCAACTGACAAAGCAAAGAATCAATAATCAATCCATTAACATACTTAAAAAACTAAATTTACTTGAAACTTTGACAATAGCAAACTAATATGCATGTTAAACTCAACAATCAAGTTCCATAAATAGCATGAAGTTAGTTATGGAAAATTTCCCAAAAACATTTATTGGTTTACTATTTACTGTTTTATTCCATCCTTTAAAAATTTCCAACCTTTTCAAGCTTCTTCTTCTATTAATTCCAAACAGCAAAATTTTTGGATTTTAGTGGTTTTTGGGCTAATGTTCTTCAAATTATCAAAGATTTATGCTATTATACCTATTTATTCACTTTTTATTTTTATGTTAGGATTCTTTGATTCACAATTGTCAAATTTTCTTTATTTTTATGATTGATTCAAATTTGTGGCGAATTTTCAAGCTAGGCTCTATGGACAAGTTGCTTAGTAGATATAAAACTGAACCTTTTCTAATAATTAAAAAACAGAGGCCAAAACAATGGACTCACAATTTCAGTATCATCGTATGAGAATTAATTTAATTTACAAACTAAAAGACATAGAGTACGCTTGCAAAATAGATGTTGCTTTCCACAATGAAGACAATTTGCAGCTATTCATTGAAATGCTACTTTAAACTCTCAAATTTAAATAAATGTGTAAACTGCATTAGGATCAAGATCTTTAAATTATTTTGAATTTAATAGAAATAAAAATAAAGAAAATTTATATTTGGTATTCATTATATAATGCTAACTAAATGTAATATATAAGAAACCAATTAGGTTTAAAACATCCATTTTATCCATTTGGGGTTTAGATTTTAAACCCACAACCTTAAAGATCAATTGATTTTTGAATAACAGAGAAGGGTCATCAAATGTTAGAATCTTGGAATAATGTTGCCTTTTTACAACCATCACTAATAAGGTCGTCGAATGGCATATGTAGTGGCTTTCACCTTCAAAGAGATTGATCTCTAGGGAAAGAAAAAAAGAAGTATTTAATAATATGGTCATTGATTATATGACAATCTCTTTATAAACAACATTTTGAGCATATCTCTCCACCATTAGGTCATGATATTTTTACGTTTATAGTTTGGATTGCACCCATATGTGAATAGATGCACAAATTCAATGTGTAACCACCTATACTTGAATAGTTGTATCCCGTTGGCATCAATTGCACCTATTGGACTAAACAGACACCTATACTTGAACAACCATGTCTCATCAGCAAGAGACAAAATAAGAATGTACTAAAAATGTAGGGGCACGAGAGAAAACAAAAGATTCTCCTCTATAACTCAATTTATATATGGGGATTTTGTACGGATGACCCGTTTTCCAATGTTTTAATGACTGATGACCTGAGTTCTGAAAATAATGAAATATGACCCATTCTGACATGTCATAGCGCGCAAAATTACACATAAGGGTAGTATGAGACGGTTTTGCTTGTTCACGCTCTCGTAGGCGGAAATGCTATCGCTCTAGCTCTCTCGCTCAAATGAATGGTTGAAAATCTGGAGAAAAAAAAAGAAAAGAAAAAATTACGTTAGAGAAGAGCTAGAGCAGCAGAGCTTGAGTGAGAACGAGAACGAGCGAGAGCGAGAACAAGCGAGAGCGAGAACGAGCTAGAGCGAGAGCGAGAACAAGCTAGAACAAGAGAGAAAACGAGCTAGAGCGAGAGCGAGAGTGAGAACGAGAACGAGTGAGAGCGAGAGCGAGAACGAGCTAGAATGAGAGTGAGAATGAGCTAGAGCTAGAACGAGAGTGAGAATGAGCTAGAGCAAGAGAGAAAACGAGCTAGAGCGAGAGCGAGAACGAACTAGAGCGAGAGTGAGAATGAACTAGAGCGAGAACCAGCTAGAGCGAGAACAAGCTAGAGCAAGAGAGAAAATGAACTAGAGCGAGAGCGAGAACGAGCTAGAGCGAGAGCGAAAACTAGAGAGCTAGAGTTAGAACAAGAATGAGAGTACGATGCCCTCATGATAATTTGGACGGGATGCATAGTACCGAAAAGGTCATATGTCATTAATTTTAAAACACGGGTCAAATGACATCGATGCGCGTGAAAATGAGTCTTCTGTGTAAATTTCCCTTTATATATAGATTATAGATTTAATCTTTTGCAAAAAAATATATAAATAATAAATAATAGGTTAAAATACTATTTTAGTCCATGTAATTTGAGTTTCATTCCATTTTAGTTTATGTACTTTCAAATTTTCAATTTTAGTCATTGGACTTTCAATAAATCTTAAAATTAGTTTCTACCTTAGTTTGAAGTTAATTTTGATCAAAATTGGTTAAACAATAATAATAATTTTCATGCAAGAAAAGACACAATGTGAATATATTTTCAAAATTGATAGAAAGAGAGTTAATAAATATTAATTTTTTTTTAGAAAAATTAATAATAAACTAATAATATGGATTAATTTTAAGCTTTATTAAAAATAGAGAGACTAAAATTAAATATTTGAAAGTATAGACACTAAAATATGATGAAAATCAAAATGTTATTTTAACCTAAATTAAAAAAGAGGCAAAAAAAAAACCCAAATTACGATTCTAATTTCTAATTCCGCTCTCCGCCATATCCACACGCTTCGTGTCACGGGCATGCTTGTCCAGGGCGTGTTGCCCGTGGCCGCATGCCCATTCCAACCTCTTTTTATCATGCTTTCATTGTATATATTTAGTTTTGCTTAGTAGTTACTTTTCCTTGTAATTTTGTTGGCGTATGACTCCTCGCCATTTTCATGTACATGCCTGCCAAAGGCTAAAATCCTAGAATGTACTATAGGGGGATGCGACTAGTTGTCAAATCTTCCTACCCGGGTTATATGCTATCAAGCTGTGGTTGTCCCTTTCTCTTGCTTGCTGGTGTATGACATTCATGCTTTCAAATGTTTTCCAAAGTGTTTTCCAAAACTTACTCTAACCCCGTTTTCTAAAAACGTTTTCCAAGAACGGGGGTGGAGGTTGCGAGATAGGCCCTTTGTGCCGCCGGCGATCCAAATTTGAGTTGGCTGACTTACTCGTGGGCGAGAGTAAGTGCCGCATAATCGTCTTACGAGTCCTAACGAAGTGCGATTGTGACAGTTGGTATCAGAGCTTTGTTAGCTCCTAAAGAAATTGACCCGTGACCATGTCAGCGACTAAGCAGATGGGCAAGTCGCACGTTGACCGAATGGTAGAGATTGAAGAACAACTATGTTCTTGAGGGAAGTCCCTGACTCTGTTCGACATCTGGAACGTCGGATAAATGAGATGACCGAGAAGGTCTGTGTAATTGACGTGGTAAACTTCCGCCTTGATGCGTTGCCCGTCAAAGAATTGTCGTTGAGGGTTGAAACCCTAGAAGACAGAGTAACGAGAACAAGTAACTTCGAGCGTGGTGGTAGCTCGACGGGCTCAACAGCCCACTTAGAGGAGCGTGTCGAAGAGTTAGACAGCTCCCAGAAAGAGATAGTTCAGATGGTGAAAGACCTGACTGAAGATTTTAGAGCCACCCTCGAGGTGGTGAGAGCAGAAGTAACAGATTTGGGTGCTCGAGTGAATCTCACTATGCGAGCAGTGGGAAACCAAGCCCCAGCAGGGGGCGCGATCCAGTTTAATAAGATAAAGGTGCCAGAACCTAAGCCCTTTTGTGGGGCTCGTGATGCTAAAGCCCTGGAGAATTTCATTTTTGATATAGAACAGTACTTCAGGGCCACGAATACAGTGACGGAGGAGTCGAAAATTACCTTAGCAACCATGCACTTAGCAGACGATGCCAAGCTATGGTGGAGGTCCCGATACACAGATGTGCAAGAAGGCCGATGTACCATCGATACATGGGACAGACTGAAACAAGAACTACGTTCTCAGTTCTTCCCAGAAAATGTTGAAATTTTGGCTAGGCGTAAACTCCGAGAGTTGAGACATACTGGAACAATACGGGAATATGTTAAACAGTTCGCGGGCTTGATGTTGGATATTCGGGATATGTCAGAGAAAGATAAGGTCTTTTGCTTCATAGAAGGGTTGAAAAATTGGGCCAAGGCCAAACTTTACGAACAAAGAGTGCAAAGCTTGTCAGAAGCCTACGCTGTGGCAGAACGATTATTTGACTTGAACAATGACCAACCCCAGGAACAGAGAAGGAATCAAGCCTCTTTCAGTGGGGCAAACAGACCTGCAAGACCGACCTCCCCCAAAAATGGAGGAGGAGAAAGACCCACAGGAGGGGATCGTAAACCTTTCCCCCCGAAAGGCGGGAATAACTGGCGTGGCCCATATCAGCCGAATACTAGTAGGTGGGGACCCCCCTCGTGCTTCCTATGTAAGGGGCCCCATCGAGTCTATGAATGCCCAAACCGAGCAGCCCTCAAGGCTTTCCAAGCCTCGTTGGCGACTAATCAAGAAAGTGAAGTTGAAACTGCCACAACGGAAACGCCAGTTGAAGTGAATGAAGAAAATCCCCGCATGGGAGCATTGAAGTTTCTGTCTGCACTTCAAAAGAACGCTCCAGATACTAAGGAGACGTTAGAGCGTGGCCTCATGTACGTGGAAACATGGGTTAATCAGAGATTGGCTAAGAGCACCATGGTTAACTCTGGTGCAACCCACAATTTCATGACCGAAACAGAAGCCCGCCGCTTGAACCTACGCTGGGAGAGGGATGCGGGCAAGATGAAAGCTGTCAACTCTGCCGCCTTACCCATCTTGGTAATTGCAAAAAGAACTACGCTCAAGCTGGGAACTTGGAGTGGGCAGACTGATTTTGTGATTGTAAAAATGGACGATTTCGATGTGGTGTTGGGAATGGAGTTTCTCCTCGAACATAAAGTCATCCCCATGCCCTTGGCAAAATGTTTAGTCATCACAGGGTCTACCCCCACGGTCGTCCAGACGAGTATTAAACAACCAGACGGGGTGAAAATGATATCAGCCCTCCAGCTAAAAAGGGGGCTCACCCGCGACGAACCCACCTTCATGGCCATTCCCGTGATTGAAGATGAAAGCTCAAAGGAACCAGTTCCAAAAGAGATCCAATATGTGTTAGAAAGATATCGTGATGTAATGCCTGACAGCCTGCCAAAGGCCTTACCCCCACGCAGGGGGATAGACCATGAGATTGAATTGTTACCAGGGTCAAGGCCACCCGCCAAGAACGCGTATCGTATGGCCCCACCTGAACTAGCCGAACTCAGAAAACAGTTGGATGAGTTGTTGAGCGCTGGGTTTATTAGACCCGCAAAAGCTCCTTATGGAGCCCCTATTTTGTTTCAGAAGAAGAACGATGGAAGCCTCCGTTTATGTATAGACTACCGTGCTTTAAACAAACTCACTGTCCGTAACAAGTATCCGTTACCCATCATCACTGACTTGTTCGATAGACTTCACGGAGCAAAGTACTTCTCAAAACTTGATCTCAGATCGGGATATTATCAAGTATGGATTGCAGAAGGGGACGAACCAAAAACAACGTGTGTTACGAGGTACGGGGCTTTTGAATTCTTGGTTATGCCCTTCGGCCTCACAAACGCCTCTGCCACCTTCTGCACGTTGATGAATCAGGTGTTCCATGAGTATCTCGACAAGTTCGTTGTGGTGTACTTAGATGATATTGTAGTTTACAGCCCAACTATGGAAGAACACCAAATCCATTTACGCTTGGTCTTTGAGAAACTAAGGAGGAATCAATTGTACGTGAAGAGAGAAAAGTGCTCGTTTGCACAAGAGCGCATCAACTTCCTTGGGCATGTGATTGAGTGTGGACAGATCGGTATGGAAGACGGGAAGGTCAATGCCATTCGAGATTGGAAAGTGCCATCTACTGTGACTGAGTTGTGTTCCTTCCTCGGACTAGCTAACTACTATCGGCGGTTCGTGGAAGGATTCTCAAAAAAGGCGGGACCCCTGACAGAATTACTAAAGAAAGACAACAATTGGAGTTGGACTCCAGAATTTCAAGCTTCCTTCGAGAGCTTGAATAGAGCCATGATGGAAGGGCCAGTACTCGGGATTGCCGATGTGACTAAACCCTTTGAAGTCGAGACTGATGCGTCCGACTATGCCTTAGGCGGTGTCCTCCTTCAAGATGGGCATCCTATTGCATATGAAAGCAGGAAGTTGAATGACGCCGAGAGGAGGTATGCAGCCTCCGAGAAAGAGATGTTAGCCGTGGTCCATTGTCTGAGGGCCTGGAGACAGTACCTTTTGGGGTCCAAGTTCGTAGTCAAGACGAACAACAGTTCGATATGTCACTTCTTCAACCAGCTAAAGTTGTCTTCTAAACAGGCTCGTTGGCAGGAGTGTCTTGCAGAGTTTGATTTTCAGTTCGAACACAAGCCCGGTCTGGCCAATCAGGCAGCGAATGCCCTTAGCCGAAAAAGCGAACATGAGGCCCTGTGCATGTTAGCCCACTTACAAGCTAGCAAGTTGAACGGAACGATGCGTGATGCCATCAAGGAACACTTATCTGAAGATTCGGCCGCCCAGGCAATTATCCAGTTAGCAAAAGAAGGGAAAACCCTTCAGTTTTGGGTTGAAGATGACTTGCTCCTCACTAGAGGCAATCGCTTATACGTACCCCGTGCGGGAAACTTGAGGAGAATTTTGATGGGGGAGTGCCACAATACGTTGTGGGCAGGCCACATGGGTTGGCAGCGAACTTATGCCCTCATCAAGAAAGGCTACTATTTTCCAAACCTCCGAGACGACGTCATGTAGTTTACTAAGACTTGCTTAGTCTGTCAGCAAGATAAGGTTGAAAGAACAAAAATCGCGGGGTTGTTGGAGCCCCTTCCTATCCCATCAAGGGCGTGGGAGAGTGTTTCCCTCGATTTTATAACTCACCTCCCCAAAGTTGGAGAGTTCGAGGCGATTTTGGTGATTGTAGACAGGTTTCAAAGTATGCCACGTTTATCCCGACCCCCAGGTCGTGTTCGGCCGAGATGACGGCCCAACTGTTCTTCAAGAATGTTGTTAAATTGTGGGGCGTCCCAGAGAGCATCATTAGCGATAGAGATGGAAGATTTACAGGGACCTTCTGGACCGAATTATTCAGATTGCTGGGGTCAAGCTTAAATATTTCCTCTAGTTACCACCCGCAGACAGATGGCCAAACCGAGCGGTTTAACAGTATGCTCGAGGAATATTTACACCACTTCATCGATGCTCGACAAAAGAATTGGGTACAGATGCTCAATATTGCCCAATTTAGCTTTAACTGCCAACAGAGTTCCTCGACAGGAAAGACGCCTTTTGAAATCGTGTGTGGGAGACAACCACTCATGCCCCATGTCGTGGATCACCCATATGCTGGGAAGAGCCCCCAAGCGTACAACTTCACCAAGGAGTGGAAACAAACCTCCGAGATAGCTCGTGCTTACTTAGAAAAAGCAGCAAGACGAATGAAGAAATGGGCCGATATGAAACGTAGGCCATTAGAGTTCCAAACAGGGGACAAAGTGTTGATAAAGCTAAGACCAGAACAATGTCGCTTTCGAGGCAATCGAGACCAGCGCCTAGTACGAAAATATGACGGGCCGGTCGAAGTCATTAAAAAGGTAGGGAAGACCTCTTACAGAGTGCAACTACCCTCGTGGATGAAGATTCACCCAGTCATCCATGTGAGCAATCTGAAATCTTATCACCCTGACCAAGACGACTTGGAACGAAACGAGGTGACTCGACCTCCAGTCACGATGAAAAACGCAACTGAGAAAGAAGTCGAAGAGATTCTGGCCGAAAGGAAGCGACGAACAGGTAAGCCACGACGAGACGTCCAAGAATATCTAGTGAAGTGGAAAGGGCTCCCAGATGCTGAGATTAGTTGGGAGCGAGTGGAGGACCTGAAGTCTGCTGCACTTCAGATAGCCGAGTTCGAGCAGCGTCGGTTGACAGGGACGTCAACCATTTAAGTGGGGGAGAATGTCACGGGCATGCTTGTCCAGGGCGTGTTGCCCGTGGCCGCATGCCCATTTCAACCTCTTTTTATCATGCTTTCATTGTATATATTTAGTTTTGCTTAGTAGTTACTTTTCCTTGTAATTTTGTTGGCGTATGACTCCTCGCCATTTTCATGTACATGCCTGCCAAAGGCTAAAATCCTAGAATGTACTATAGGGGGATGCGACTAGTTGTCAAATCTTCCTACCCGGGTTATATGCTATCAAGCTGTGGTTGTCCCATTCTCTTGCTTGCTGGTGTATGACATTCATGCTTTCAAATGTTTTCCAAAATGTTTTCCAAAACTTACTCTAACCCCGTTTTCTAAAAACGTTTTCCAAGAACGGGGGTGGAGGTTGCGAGATAGGCCCTTTGTGCCACCGGCGATCCGAATTTGAATTGGCTGACTTACTCGTGGGCGAGAGTAAGTGCCGCACAATCGTCTTACGAGTCCTAACGAAGTGCGATTGTGACACTTCGCATATCCCAGAGTGAGCGCACGGAGAGCCAGAGTGAGCTCTGAAAAGGTAAAGAAAACCAAGCAAAATCCATGGCTTCCTTGTCAATGGCTACCGCTTTATCCCGTCTCTCTCTTTTGGGGTTTGCATCGAAATGTTCTTTAAACCCATTATTTATCCCCCCTAAAAGTAGTAGAATCGAGGTTCAGATCAGCTGTTTTTTTTGTTGCTGTTTTCTTGGCCAATTGACCTACCCTTTCACTACCCTCCTTTTTGAGTTCTTAGGATTGGTTTTTCTTGTAGAGATTGAATCGATTGAGACCCTTCTCGATGGCTTCGGCTCCTAAAGAATCTCCGGCCAACAATCCGGGACTTCACGCTACCCCCGACGATGCCACTAAAGGTTACATCATGCAACAGACTGTAAGATTGCTTCCGATTTTCTATAATACCCATTTCTTTGTTTATTCATCCGGTCAACTTTGAATTTAGGTCATCCATAAATACTCATACTTGATTCCCCTTTATAAAATGCTCTGTAGATGTTTCGGATTAAGGATCCTAAAGCCAGTCTTGACTTCTATTCTCGAGTTCTGGGCATGTCGTAAGTTTTTAAATCTATTTCTTGTTTTAAGCTGATTGAAAAATGAAACTGAGGTAGCTACACTTTTGTTGGTTTCGGTTCTGATTCTTCTGTCGAAAAGTTTAAGAGTATAAGTGAGCGTTTTGGTCTTCAGAGTACTTGAAGTTCAATTAAATTTTGAGTATAAAATGATTTCAATTGAACCTGTGCAATTACGGTCAAATAAATTTGACCCCAGAAATTAATGACACTCTTTTTAAATGTGCAGATTACTCAAGAGGTTGGATTTTCCTGAAATGAAGTTTAGCCTGTACTTTTTGGGTTATGAGGTAACCTCCATTAGATCTAATGAATTAGGTGCATTTATAACAACTTTTTGATGTTGCTGTACTTTGTTTTGTGTATATGGTCAGATTGTTAAATTCTGTATTCTTGCACCAAATTTGGGGTCTTCAGATAAGCCTCTGAAATCTAGATTTCATATTTTTATAACATAACATCTCAGTCTCATGTCTAGAACTTTTTGATATGGTGCTTTAGGATCCTGCTTCTGCGCCAGGCAGCTCAGTTGATAGGACAGTCTGGACTTTTGGTCGAAAGGCTACAATTGAGTTAACACAGTGAGACTATGCTTTCTATGTGCAGCCTTTCATTTTGAGGTCTTTCAAAGTGTATCTTTTTCAATTAAAATTTGACAGTCACAATCTTCTTTCAGCAACTGGGGTACTGAAAGTGACCCTGAATTTAAAGGATATCATAATGGAAACTCAGATCCTCGTGGCTTTGGTATGTAACTTCCTACCAACGCTTCTTTTCTTTGCTAGCTTTGTAGTTTGTTTGTTGCTATTATAAAATGAATTAGACCTACTGATGCGAGAGGTGACACTAAAAGTGCATCTTTTTCTATTAAAATAGGGGAAGAAGGAAGAGATTCAGGTTTTCTCTTTAAATCTTGTTAGAGGTATTTATACTACTTACAACTACTGTCCGGATGAAGAATTTGGTCTTTTTGGGACTAAGGCCTTCCCAACTCAGGCAAAGAAAGACTCAGGTCTAGGATAGTGTCCTATATGTAAGATTTTGAAAGGCAGAGCTTAGAAAATAAATAGATTTCACTTGATAAAACTTAATTTAGTATGGGAAGATGTAAAAGTGATGTTTAATTTGCAAGTTCTTTCTCTCCCTGTCTTCTGCTTGATACTGTTGTTGACTCGGCGAACTTATTATTCACCTAGGATTCCTGAAGTCTATTTCGTTTTGGGATCCTGGTGTGGGGAAGGTTCGTAAGAGGCTTTCATCTCGAAAGAGAAATTTCTTTTTGAAAGGGGGTAGACTTACTCTTATTCAGTCAGTCTTGAGTGGGATCCCCACCTATTTCCTTTCTCTCTTCAAAGTCCCTATGTCAGTGAGTAAGGGTTTGGAGAAGCTTATGAGAGATTTCCTTTGGGAGGGTGTTGAGGAGGGGAAAGGGGTTCACCTTGTTAATTGGGAGGAGGTGACTAAACCTGTGGATCTTTGGGGGTTAGGCATAGGTAACTTGAGATCCTGTAACAAGGCCCTCTTGACAAAGTGGTTATGGTATTTTCATCTTGATTCTTCTTCTCTATGGCATAAGGTTATTGTGAGTAAGTATGGGCTGTCCCGTTTCGAGTGGACTACGCGTGGAGGTTGAGGCACGTCTAGGAACCCTTGGAAAGGCATTTCTGAGGAATATCCCTTCTTTTCTAGCTTTGTCCATTGTTCCATGGGGGATGGGAGTGATACTTTTTTCTAGGAAGATAAGTGGTTGGGGGATAGACCGCTATGCTTCGTGTTTCCTCACCTTTATCATTTATCTTTAATGAAGAGTCATTCGGTGTTTGATGTTTTGTCTCATTCTAGGCCTTGTCCCTCGCCTTCGTTGGGTTTCTATCGTCATTTGTTCGATAGGGAAACAGTGGATGTCGTCGACCTCCTTTCTTTGTTGGGAGAGTTTCGTTGTGTTTCAGGGAGGAGGGATTTTCGCTGTTGGAGCCCTAGTCCATATACTGGTTTTTCGTGTAGGTCCTTTTTTCTTTGCCTTGTTAGTCCCTTTCCTTCCCTAGGGGATTTTATCTTTGCCTCATTGTGGAGGTTGTCCCAAAGAAGGTTAAGTTTTTTGTTTGGAAGGTTTTGCACGAAAGAATAACCTTAGATAGGGTGGTGAGAAAAGTGCCTTCCTTAGTGGGGCTGTGGTGTTGCATTCTTTGTAGGAGGGCTGCCGAGGATATCGATCATGTGCTTTGGAGCTGTGAGGTGGCTTATGATGGGTGGAGTCATTTGTTGGCGGAGTTTGGCTTTGTTATTGCTAGACAAAGGGATTGTCGAGAGATGATCGAGGAGTTCATCCGTTATCCTCCTTTTTGAGAGAGAGGAAAGTTTTTGTGGCAGGTTGGGGTGTGTGCTATCTTGTGGGGGCTTTGGGGTGAGAAACAACAAAATCTTTCGTGGGCTTGAGAGATCTCCTTGTGATGTGTGGTCCCTGATTAGGTTCTATGTTTCTCTTTGGGCTTTGTTGGCAAAGCCTTTTTGTAATTATACTCTTTGTCTTATTTTGCTTGACTGAAGGCCTTTCTTGTAGGTCGCCTCCCTTTTTTTGGTGGGCTCTCCTTTTTTGTATGCTCTTGTATTCTTTCATTTTTTCTCAATGAAAGCTCGGTTTATTCTAAAAAAAAAAAAAGGATTCCTGAATTTCTATGGGTTGGGTTGTATATAATTTATAGAATAATTGATTTTATTTCATTGGTAGAAAATGTTCAACAATATTTGAATTTGCTAAAATTTTTAGATGAGAATACAAACTTGTCTCCTTAATTCTTTACATCACATAAGCCATTATATTTGAAGATATGTAAAAATATATAAAACTATTTTTTGAAAATATATTTTAACTAACTTCTTGTTGTGTTCATGCCATAATTTTTCAGAAAATAATAGGTTGCAATGTCATTGTTGTATCAAGTTGTGTTTGTGTTTCTTGTTGTATCAATGTCATTGTTTGTGTTTGTTGTATGATGCACTTTACACACAAAGTCCATGGTTACAAGCTACATGTTACGATCTCATATACCTGGATTTTGTTTTTAGATTTGTACCTTCTGATTTATCCTCTATTTTTGCTCAGGACACATTGGTATAACTGTTGATGACACATTTAAGGCGTGTGAGAGATTTGAACGCCTAGGAGTGGAATTTGTTAAAAAACCAGATGACGGTAAGGCACCTCGTATTAGAACACTGTCAAAATATCTGGTTAGAATCCTATTGAATGTGCTTCAATGGTTCTCTGCTTGCATCAGTTGTGATTTCAAAAAGGAGTTATTGGCAAGAAGAAATACTTGTTATTGATGTAGTGAAGAGTACATCAAAGTGACCTGAAAAGTTGTCCTTCAGCCAAACAAAGAGCCCCAAAGAAAATCCCTTAGGTTAAAGCTAGACTAATCACCAACCTTCACAAAAAATAACCCCACCCAATTTGAGTCTAAAGTAATTCAGAAGTTCATCGGGGAGAAGTAGTTTGTGTGTCCTAAAGCATCTTTTGTTTCTTTTACGTGTCTTAAGTAACAAATAATGAACCTTTTAATGTTTAAATAGTTAAGTCCTGAATATTTGTGAACTATTCCGTTTTTGAAATAAACGTCTACTGATCCGATTAACTTGGGACTAAAGAAACTTCTTTTGATCATATTATAAATGCATTGATGAATTCACTTTTCAACGTATTAGATGCTTTGGTGGGACAAACCTTTTTAATATTTTATATTTACACCCCAAATGAAATGCAGTAACTTTTACATGTTATAAATTTTAATTTTTGGCGCAAATTGTATACTAACACTCTAAATGATAACCTGAAAAAGAGTTTGTTAACTTTTAACATATCTTTGGGATTGCTTCCATAATATTGCATGGTTAATATTATTTCTATTGAAAGGGAAAAATTGTGAAAATTGCATGTGTTTTTTCTTTTCCAATTTGATAAGGCAAGATGAAAGGAATTGCATTTATAAAGGATCCTGATGGCTACTGGATTGAAATCTTTGACCTCAAAACTATTGGAAAAATTACTACTGATGCTGCTTGAGATCATATGAACCAATTTCTGGTAAGTTAAGGGCACTTCTTCTTGTTTAAAACCCGTGCATTTCGCTTTGTTACAAACTTGTCGGTCCAAGCATGCCTAGACCAAATAGATTTTTGCTACTATGATGTTGGTTTTGTAATTAGAAGCATGCAAATGGATGTGCAAGTAAATAAAATTAACCTACAGGAGTTTGCTAGAGTGATTTGCCAGTGTTGACTGTTGTGATACCATCTCAAATGAAATAGGCTTCTATTAATCTAAATTTGGTCAGTATAGTTCTTGATTTTAATTCTCTCTTCTGTTCCATCTTCAAGTTGGGTTTTGGTCTTCAGTGGGTGTGACATGAGGTTCTAGAGACAAATTGACTCAGTAAAACTTCCTAAAACTCAAATGGAGTTGTTTTGTTTATAACTAGCCAACACTTATAATAGGCTCAGTGAATTTTTTTAACACAGTTGGATACATTTAAGTGATTGATTCTTAATTCTTTTGGACATCCTGATGCTTAAATTCATCTTCCCAGGGATGATTTTTATGGATCAAAACCTTGAAGTAGTTTTGTGCAATGTATGAAGAATTTGTATTTCATGAATGCATCTCAATTTTATGCTTATTATTGGGCTGTCAATACTTGAAACATGAATGGAAATATAGCCCACTAACAAATTAACAATATGCATTTTCTCTTTCATGGAAATGTACTTAACTTTGATGTATGGTATAGAATAAAGATAAAGGTGGTTGCTTAAATTGGTATATTGTTTATTTAAAGCATCAGTGGACCTTGCCATCTTGGTTCTTTCTGTTTTTTAGGGCAGTTTGTTAATATGAACAGTTCTTTCTGTTTTTGGTATCCTTATGCTGAAGTTATCAACTTATTATTGTTTTTTTTTTCCTTTTGAAGGGACCATTTTCTTCCTTATAATAAGATCTATTGTCGAAGTGTTTGGTTTCTGGCTTCTCGCTCGAGCAAATGTTCGTCACACTTTTTCCCTGTTGGAAAGAATGAGTATTTTGGGAGACCTTTGCTCTATATTTTCCATGAATTGGTGGTATTTGTTATAAAGAAAATTCTCAGCCTTTTGGTTCCATATAGATTTTGAATAAAGTGATGAATTGTATCATTGTCCATTTACTCTCAGTTTGGCCCTTTTCTTTCAAGGCCAGCAAATCCAAAAAGTTGAATCTTCAATCTATTGAAAAGTTTTTAGCATTATGAAATATTGGGGAATGAAATTACAACCCCTTGAAATGGCTACATGATCTTTTTTCATTAACCAATCCCATTTTAATGTTTATATTTCATAAAGTTTAGGATTCATTAATCTTGAATATATGGTGTATGATAAATTGGATGAAAGTAAGGACGATGAGAACCAGTCCTAAAATATTATTTCCTAGTCCCATTTTTTTATCTCCCAAACTGAATTTTATTATTTTATAATTAATAGTTTTTATATTACATGATAATTTATGTTTACGTGGTCTAATGTAAATTTATGTATATAAGTTTATTCAAAAAAAAAAATATCATTATTGTCTAAATTAATTCTTATTTTGAATTGCTTCATATTTTCGTCTACAACATTTTTGTAAAGGTTTTTGTGTTAAGGTAAAAGTAAAACAACATCCCTGTCTTTGGGAAAGTAGTTATTCATTTTATTTCGCAAGGCTTGTTCCATAATATATTTTTTCTTTTTTTCTGAAAGTAGTTATTTATAGTTACCATTTATTTATTTATTGCATTTTCTATTGTCTAAATGCAGTTTTGACCTCTCATTTTAATTTTAAAAAACAGAAATATATATATATATTACAACTTATTTTTGTTTAAATGTAACTAATTACATGGGCTATCTTTTAAATATAAAACAGAAAAAATAAATGGCAACATTCTGCCGTTTGTTGTCTGTTTTTATAAATCAATCCTATCTACTCTTCCTCTATTTGTTTTGTAATTTTTTAAAAAGTTATAGTCAAAATTTTAAAACTCAAAGATACTTTAAAAAATCTGATTTTGTTTTAAAAATCTAACGAGAAATTCAGAAGTATTTTTAAAAAGTTAAAAGACAAAACAAATACGTTCTGAATAAGGAATTCTAACTTTCTCTTTTTTAGAAAGAGATAAAATTGTAATTAAACGACCTAAATAATAATAAAGAATTAATCAATAAATTCTACAGGGTCAGAGTTTTTAACAATTTTATATAAAATTGTACCATGGAGATTTTTCTTCGCTCTTTAATAATGCAAAGCCAAATTAATAATGAAGGTGGAATATGCATGCAAAATGACAGAAGTCAATGTGGAATAAAAATCCAATAATTGGACTGGCTTTAGGATTGACAAAGAGGGTTTATTTTCCTTTTTTTTTTTTTATAATTATTTTTTCCCTTTCTATTTTTTAAATATAAAGAATAAAGCGTTTTGACATTTTCAAGTAGCAAAATCATATCCGGACACAGCCATACACGGATATTTCTTGGGGTTTGATCATAATTTATTTTATTTTTTTTAGTACAACAAACGTGGGATATGGAGATTTGAACACTTCAAGAGAAGTAAATGTCAATTCCTGTTACCTTAAGTTCGTGTTGGCTATGAGAATTACTTCATTTATTTATTTTTATTAGTTTTATGTCTCCAACTTAAACTTTTAGAGTTGGTGTTTAGTTTAGTTTCTAAACTTTAATAAGTTTTAAACTTTTAGACTTGTACATTTAGTCCCATAATGAGTTTGTAAAATTTTAGTTTCAGTTGTTAATTCTGTTAGTTTAATGCTTATGCCACTAAACACTCGAAACTACCCTAAATTAGTTTGTCACGTAAATTTTAAATAACATAATTATTATGTCATGTAAGCATTAAATTGACAACTTTAAAGTAAAAATCTATTAGATACGAAATTGAAAGTTTATTGACATACTAGAAACTAAAACTAGATAAACACAAAATTTGAAAGTTTTAAGTTCAGACACTTATTGTAAACTTTTTAAAGTATATTGACAAATCCTAAAAGTTTAGAGACCAATTTTATAGTTTAACATAAATTTTCACATTATAAATTTAAAAAAAAGGATTATTTTAAATTAAATTTTGATTTTTTTTAAATAAGAAATTAGTAGGTATTATTTTAAAAAATAAAAACGTTACCATAAGATTTTTAAGTTTTTTGAATTAAATAAAAGGCTAATTAAATTACTTAAATGTCAGATTGTCAGTAGGTTACACACCTTTTGACCTTTTATACCGAAGAAAATCTCCCAATTGCTTAATAAAAAAATTATTAAAGTTGGAACATTTGGCTATCATAATTATTGACTTTGATTTTCACGTATATATTATTTTTCTGCAAAGGTAAAGGTGGAGGAAATTTAAACTAAAATTAAAATACAGAGGGATAAAAATGCAATTAAATGTTTAAATTATAAGAGAGATTTTTATATTCAATATTCAATGAAAACAAAGGTCAAATGTCTTATTCACGTGGGAAGCATATCCAAGCATATCAAATTCTTTCTTATCGTATTCATGAATTAGGTAACTTTTTCATTTATCTCCAAAAAAAGGGGTGACTTTTTCATTAAGATTTCAACACCAAAACATCAAACAATAATAGGTTAAGTTATCAAAAATACCCTTGAACTATGAGGTTGGTTTCAATTATACCTCTGAACTTTGAAAATTTTCATTTTAACTTTTGAACTTTGAAGTTTGTTTCAAGGCTTTTTTTTCATTAAATTCATGGACAAAAAATGATATTTTTGCATTTATATTGTTACTTATGTGAACATATTTTAACATATATGTTGAAAAAAAAACTCAAAATATATGTAAATACATCATTTTTTGTCCATAAATTTAATAGAAAAAACCTTCAAGGACTGTTTTGAAACAAACTTCAAGTTCAAAGGTTAAAATGAAACTTTTCAAAGTTCAAAGGTATAATTGAAACCAACTTCATAGTTCAGGAGTATTTTTGATAATTTAACCAAAATAATATACATATTTTGCATTTTAGCCAGTTAATTTAATCAATCACATCACTCATCAATAAATTAAATATATTTTTTTAAACTTATAAGTTTTTAGTTAAATTATAGTTTTAATTCATGAAATTGGATAGATTTGGATTTTCACATTTTGATTCCAATACGTTCGTTACAATAGTATTACGTAAATGTTGACGTCACTAGTTAATTAGATTAGTATGTAATAATTTTGACATAAAGTGGTAATTAGTGGTACACAGGTACTAGATATAATTTGATATGGGTGGACAACTAATACAATTTAATATATATATATATTGCTTGGTTGCCCATATTTTGTCTTATTGGCGTACGGATACTATATCCATTAAATTGAAATAGTAGTTGTAACAAAGGGACTTATAAGATTAATGAGCAAAAGTTAGAAAGGAAATAAATTTTTTTTAAAGTTTTGAGACTAAATTTATAATTTAATCCAAAAAATTTTAAATTGAGATAAAAGAAAAGACACATGATTTATTATAAAGGTTAAAAAAAAAAAATTGGTCCTTAAAACTTTGATGAAAATAACAATTAGTCTCTAAACTTTATTTTGTAAAAATTAGTCTATGTACTTTTAAATTTGTAACAATTTAGTCTCTAAATTTTAGTATATAATAATTTAGTCCATGTACTCTCAAATTATTTTAAAATTTTAAACTTGATAGCATATAAACATATTAGATCTTTAATTAGTTAATAGTTCTACATACGTAAGAAATTCTATTAAACCTTAACAATAATTTTCACAATATATATTAAATTGTATATAAATTAAATTATTACATACTAAAATTTAAAAACTAAATTATTATAAAATTAAAAGTAAAGTAACTAAATTATTACAAATCAAAATTCTTGAACTAAATTATTACTACGGTGAAAGTTAAGGGACTACAAGTAATTTGTAACTTTTATAAGGGCGTGGGAATGGGAAGGGAACTTAGTAGTGGTACTTAGTAGTCTGACAGAGATCTCAAAGGCATCATGTAATTTGGGAGTTCTTTTGGGAGTGCTTCCCAATGGGGATTTACCTGTCACCTCTATAAAATAGATGGCTAATTTCGTCTTTTTCCATCTCTCTTTTTTCTTTTTCTTTGCTCTTTTGCATTAAAAAAAAAAAGAAAAAAGAAAAAAACTTTTGGGTTATTTCTCTCGGTGTTTCTCAGCTCAATTTCAAGACTCTCTCTTCCTTTATTCTTTCTCTCTCTCTTGGCTCTCAAAAAAATTGTTTCTACTCACATTTTTATAAATCACCCACCATATTAATAGGAAAATAAAAATCAATTTCAAATTTTGCTCAAAAAGTTGTTTTTCCTTTTCTTTCTATATTTCGTCTCTAAATTTTAAAAATGTTTGGACGGTGTTTCAAAGTATGATTTTGGATTTAGAAATTGGAACTCACGTTTGGGGCAAAGAGTTGGATACTCCAGGTTTAAAGATTTGACTCCTCAAGTCCATGAAATACACATTTCAAATCAAGGACATATTCACGTTGGAGTCTCGGAGCACATGCTCCCTAAAATTATATATGTTATATATACGAACATCATTTTTCAGCCAAATTAACATAAAAACTCATTGATTCGTTAGTCTGAGGGGCACAAAAGTCCCTAGAGTGCGAGCGGCTATTGAATTTAATTTTCTTTTCTTTTTTTTTTTTATTTTCTAATATGTATATGTTATTTTAATTATCAATTTTTAAATTTCGTAATACATATATTTATATGTTATTTGTTTTTCAGTAAATTAAAAAGAGATAGAATTACAAATATACAAATAATAATAATAATAATAATAATGTTTCGTAAATTACTTTAGAAAAATCAATGGCATAAAAAAACTTATATCTAATAGGTCCTTAAACTTTCAATTTTGTGTGTACGTGTTTAAACTTCAAAAATGTCAAATACATTCGTGAACTTTCAATTTTGTATCTAATAATGTTTTTGACATATTCAAATTTTTTTTTTAAATTTAACTATGATATTAGACATAAAATTTAATTTTGTATCTAATTGAAATTTAAACTTCCAGTTTTGAAACTAATAAATATATTAATTTTAAAAAAATGTTGAATAGGTTAAGGACTTATTGGACACAAAATTAAATTTCATGTCTGATAGAACAATTAATTTTTACAAATTTTGAATATGTTAGAGACCTATTGGATACAAAACTGAAACTTGAAGAATCTATTAGACATGAAATTGAAAATTCAAGAACCTATTAGACAAAGTTAAGGGACTATATAGACACAAATCTAAAAGTTCAAAGACTAAACTTGTACTTTATTCTAATATGAACTTGTGCCCTCTGGCATATAAAGTTTCGGATCCGCCACTGCTCCAAACCCACTCCAAACTCATAGTTTTTCTTTCCTCCATAAAGTTGGTGTTTGCTCGACTTTTAAGTGCATGCAAAACTGCAAGTGTACGATGTCAAGTTGTAGTATAGTAAATTGAGTGAAAGTATCATCCTTAGGATTAGATTTCCAGTTTAATTGATTATTACCATAGTTACTAACATTTAATTTATCTAGAGAACCATAAAGTAAGAATGAAGTAATTAAAACTAAATCTAAATATTTACATATTGGAGACAACTAGAGGGAATATTCTTAATTAGAACATAATATTGCGTTTATTAAACTCTAGCTTAATCAATTGTACAATCTAACTTTAACATGCAACAAATTATAAGCTAAGAAGATGATTAATAATAATTGACTTTTCCAAAATCAATTAATTCTTCTACTTAATTAGAAAACTAACATGTCTGTCTAAATTTCCAAATCAAGCAAAAGATTAACAAACTTTTTTTAATGGCTACCAAGAAAATTCTTCATTGTCATGCAAGAATTTACAAGTGTTCATGCATTCAGATCTAGATTTAAATCTTACTTTTTCAAGCTAAAACTTAAATCATCCAAACTACACCTTAACCAGAAGCATAGAATTATGCACAAGAATAAATGAATAACCTTGTTGCAATATAAAAGAAAACTACTCATCAAATTAAACATTCAAGAGTTCATAAATAACAACAAATCCTAAAAACAGAGTTTAGTCACTCAACATTCACAAAATAAAACTTAAACTCATCTAAAAAGTCCATAAAAGAAACTAAAAAGATAAAAGATAAAAACTCTCTGACGGGTGTCAATCCTTGTTCCCGTCATAATGTGCCGCGATCTCGAGCCTTAAATTCCTTCCTTGGCTCTCAAAAGTGTCTTTTAGGTCCCAAAAACTGAGTAGAAATCGAAATCTGACTTTTCCCCTCCAATTGGTCTCCCCAAATCGGTAGGAAAAACATTCTTTTTATACTATCAGGGGCAGCTATATTCTAATTCCTTTTTGAATATGGAAAAATCGAGTAGTGTCGAAAAGCAGGCGAGCACGTTTCTTTGTGACAAGAGACTTGCAACATGAGAATTCAAAGCATCTCGACGCTGCAAGGTAGCTTCTCGATGCTATGCTTGTGGGTTGAAAGGCTTGGAATGTTACTTTCAGAGCGTCTAGACGCTCTAGATGGCGTCTAGCGCTGTCCTCTCGAGAATCTTGGCTGCAACTCTTCATGTCTCAACTTGAATGCACCAAATTGTGTCTTTTAGCTCAAAACACTCTCATTTTTCTTCCAAATTATCGATTTTTCTTTAATTGCTTGAATCCTATAAAATAACCATATAAATATGTGAAAGCCCTGAAATACAACACAAACTAGCAATAAAAAAAGTCCTAAGGATAACACTTTTTGTGTGCTATCAATTGGTGGGACCCACCATTTCTCTCTCAATTGTTATCATAACTTTGGTGGGTCTCACCATTTCTCTATCTATTTTTCTCATAATTTTGGTGGGTTCCACAATTTCTCTCCAATTTTTTCACAATTCTTTTCATTTATCTATATTTAATTAACAATAGTTCAATATATTATAATTTTATAATTTTAAGATAAGAAAAATATATTTTAGACAACTTACACACATAAAAATTTTAAAAAATATTTAATTTTAAATTAAAAAATTAAAATTTAAAAATATATATTTTATTTTCAAGTTAACAATATTCAAAGTAACAAAAATAAATGGTATTTTGTTTTCAAATTATTAAAATAAAATAAATAATATTTAATTTTAAACTAACTATAGAAAAGAAAGTATTTAATTTTCAAATTACCTACACCTACAAAAACAAATGTGTGTATATATATATATATATTAAAATAACATAAATATATATTGTTTTATTTTTAATTTAGTCATTTTAAAATAACTTATAGAATGTATTTTATTTTTAATTTAATCAAATTAAAATTACAAAAACTATGCAAATTTTACTCTCTATGTAATTCTATGCTCCAAAATTTCCTTTTTCCATGAACCATGTATTTTTTTTTCTCATTAACTATGTTAACTTATAACATCAGGATTAATGTCATTATTGTGAACGACTATTTTGAATTTAAAATTTGCATGTTGATCCATGGAAAAAATGATAAAACTTAACGTTACATGTTATATTTTTTATTTTGTTAATGGTAATCAATGTTTTGATTGTTGGAAACAAATTTCTTAAATTCTTAGATTATAAGATAAATTAAATGCTTCATTCAAAATCCTCCTAAAAATTAATCCATGTTACATAAGAGATTTTACAATTCATAAAACATCCACTCAAAGAAAAAAGAAAGAAAAAAGAAAGAAGAAGAAGAAGAAAATAGCAAAAGAAAAAACATTGATTAATCCCATAGTTCAGAATCCTGCACCCCAAGCACAAGTCTCTGATTCCCAAGCTTTCCAACTCTACACTCCAAACAAAAGTTTCTGATTCCCAAACTTTCCAACCATGCACCCTAAACACAGATTTTTGATTCCCAAGTTTCAGAACTCTTAACACAAACCCTCAAGCTTTTGATTCCAAACCTGCATGCCAAATGTCCTTTTATGTTTTTTATAATTTGGATTATGAATTCAATTTAGTGCGATAACAAATGTTGATGTAACACTAGATAAAATTTAAGTGATTTTACATGAAATTATAGACATTTGATTAGACTAATTCGACATCTCGTGTCACTATTCTAATTATTATGCTAACAATAGAGACTAAAGGTGAATAATGCTCAAAGTTTCTCTTTTTAAGTTTAATGCTTAAATAAACACAATACTAATAATAAGTCCAAATTTATAGTTTAGTTTTTTCTTTTTTTTTTTTCTTTTTTTGTGTATTTATAACCAAATTTAAGGAAAAGAAATCGATCTCTATTTTGTTGTACAGTCCTCTCTTGAGGCGGCCTTCTATTTTATTTTTCTAATAGAGAAAAAAACATCTCTAAATTATTTGATGACTACTAATAATATTTTGACATATATATATAGATTAAGTCCATAATATATCTTCAAATTATATGGACATAATTTATAAGTTTCATTTATTTATATTTTTATAAGTGTTATGGGTAAGATTTTAAAATTAAAAATGATTTAATTGATCTTGTACAACATGTTGTAAATAGGTTCGAAAAAATTATACCTAGCGTAACCTTTAATTTATTAGCAACTTGCAATTACCCTTTATTCTTTATACACATGGAAGATGAAGAGGAGAAATAGAAGTGCACTCTGATCTATATATTGAAATTTTATGTCAAGCATCTGAGTTTTGTATTTGACAAATACCATATTGATGGCCAACATTTTTTTTTTTAATATTCTTTGCATGTAATCTTTGATTGTGCTTTCCATCACTACCAACTTTAATGTTGCCACCCACTCTCAAAAAACTCAAAGAAAAATAAACTCTTCATACAAAAACTAAATATCAACCATATCCATAACACTCATATTTTAATTTGTTTTTGCATGACTTTGGTTCAAAACTAATCACATGCCTCTACTTAATCATATCCAATTTAGGCCACTCGACACTCAACACACTCAACATATGGTATCAAACCATAGCGTCTCGTTGAGTCACTTGGCATATAATAAATAGGTTAAAAAACACTTTTAGTCTCTAAACTTTCATAGAAGTAACAATCTAGTCTCTAAACTTTAATTTTTAACAAATTTGTGTACTTTCAATTTTGTAGCAATTTAGTCCATGAACTTTAATATGTAACAATTTAGTCTCTGTACTAATTTGTAATGATTTAGTCCCTATCGTGAAAAATATTATTAAAATTTAATGTAATTTCTTACATATTTAGATCGATAAATTGATTAGGGACCAAATGTATTTATAAACTACAAATATTCAAGTTGTTACATAATAAAAATTGACACTTAATTTTGATGAAATTTCTCATGGTAGGAATTAAATAGTTACAGTTTTGAAAGTATAGAAACTAAATTATTACAACTTAAAGTTTAGGGATTAAATTATTACTTTCACTAAAGTTTAGAGACATAAATTAGTATATTTGTTAAAGTGTTGATATAATTAAATTTATCATAACCCATCAACAAGCTTTGGGGTTGATTGATGGTTTAACATGGTATCAGAGTAAGAAGTCCTATGTTCTAACCTCTACAAAGTCATTTTCTTCCTAATTAATATTAATTTTCACTTGTTGGGTGTTCTTCAAACAAATTTAACAGTTTTTAACCTAATTTATCACATAGTATTTTGCCTGTATCATGACATAAAGTCTTCATGATCCACTATAAGAGATCTTTAATCCTGCCTATTGTCACATCATAATAAATATAAACCTTCATGATTATTTGAGCTATGCTTACATGCGTGCATATTAGAGCTTTCCTAACTTCTTGCTATAACTTCGGTTATCATACAAATGATTTGATTATCGGAGTTGCTTTGACAAACATTTCATTCGTGTGGGAAAATCTTGCTCCTTTTCATTGCATGACAACTCATGTGGTCAAACCAACTCTTCAGACATTGCTGAATAATAATCACAAACTTATGTTAGCTTGACAAGACTTAGTTTAAAACCTAATTACAAGACACGCCCTCTCTACTTTAACCATGTCTAGTACTTTAGGGGATCCTTGAGCTCGACATATGGTAACACACACCTTTACATCTCTAGTAAAATCTCAACTTTATCGTATAGTAACTTGCTTATCACTAACGAGATCTTATATTCTTAATATTTTATCATCACACTCCTCACTTGATTACAAGAGTCATTTTGACAAAAACTACACTAGTATCCATAGAATTGTTCATACAATCTTCTCTATTTACAGATCACCGAACATTGACAATATAGACATTTATTAACATTTTAAAAAAACGAAACCATGACATCAAACAAAAGTAGAACTATCATATATTAGAAAAAAATTACCAAGATGACTCACCCAAATTCTTTCACCCAATCTATGATCGTTCAAAGAGTAAATGATACTATATTAGGAGACAGAGATTATCAAAGAGTAATAAAATCAAACAATAGAAAACCAAAAGGATGCAAAAGGCCAAAAGTTGGAGTTATAATAAGCTTTTATTTCTTTTCCATTTTGCGTGGACAAACTTGCCATCTTTAAGTCCAACCTAGGCTAGCCTAGTTTTTTGTCAAACCCAAAAAAAAAAAAACACACACACACAAACCCTAATGTGGCGCTCAATATTCCAGGGTGCAGGTAGAAGTAGTAGAAGAGCCACATGAATTCAAAAGGTCAAAACCATCCCATCAATTTCTTCAAAGTGTAGTGATTTTGCAGGGCTTGAAATGTC
The DNA here is from genome assembly GCA_033996785.1 of Trichosanthes truncata. Classification (NCBI taxonomy): domain Eukaryota; kingdom Viridiplantae; phylum Streptophyta; class Magnoliopsida; order Cucurbitales; family Cucurbitaceae; genus Trichosanthes; species Trichosanthes truncata. The sequence goes on from JAWPNB010000004.1 coordinate 8,950,108, forward strand.
TTTTCAATAGCTCCATAGCTCCACCAGTCACCTATAACAACAGCATGGCCTTGACATACATAAAGTTTTTTTTTGCTCTCTCTCTCTCTCTAAAGAAAATAGATGAAAACCATAGACTCAAATCTTATCCAAAAAAATTTAAAGTAATTTTGAGACAAAAATACAATAATTAAATACTATAGTCTTTTAGAAGGGCCCTTATTATTATTATTATTTTTTATACTTTATGAAATATTTTATTTCATCTGTTTTTGCCCTGGTTTTAGGGATTTGACTTGGTATTCATTTCTCCAGCTTCAGTTTGGCTTTTAGTTGAAAACATATTGTACACCAACTTTGACAACAAAAAATTTATTGGACTTTTAATTTAGAATGATTAATCATCAAAATTTGATTTTAAAAGATGTGCTAATTAAATTAATTTGAAAGCACTGATTTTGTTTCTTCCAGCCATTGGATCATCATTCTTTATGCCAAAACCTTCTAGTTTTCATAAAACACTAGCTTTGAAATTTGGAGCAACTGCAGTGAAAAGACCGTACACAACAATTTCACATCATTAATTTCCTTCATTAACAAAGTGCACAAAATTAAAGAAGCTTTACCCAAGTGCTGTCAAAACATAAGAAATTTAATCTCACTTCATTTCAAACCCCAAAAACAAGAAAACGATCCCCATATAAAAAGTTAATTTATCCAACCTTTTTTTCCCCTTCATCAGTAAAAGTACATAAAATTTTCTAATGTCTTGCTTTCATCCATGTACTGGAAGAAGCTGTTAGACTCAAGATTATTATCAGAGCTAAAATGAACATGGTGATCTTCTTCAACATCACAGTTCAAAAGTGGATTATGATGATGATGACGATCAACTTCTCCATTAAAGCAGAACTGAGTTTTATGATTCATAACATCATAATTATAATTATGGTTATAATTATAATTCTGAGTTTGATTGTGAAACCCCATCATTCTTGATGTGCTGATTTGAGTGTAGCTTCCATCAGAACTAGAGCTGCAACTGGCTTCACTTCCAAACCCTAATAAGCTTTCTTTCACCTGTGGATTTTGATGATGATGATGATGGTGATGGTGATACATCAAGGAACGCAATAAGCTGTTGCTGTTGGATTCTTGTGTTTGGACAAGACAAGAGCTAATGTTGTTGTTTGTTTGGATGTTTGACCAATTTGATGGGATTGAAATGAGAGTTTCAAAGCCTGAAAAGGGCTTGATTGTTGTTGTTGTTGTTGATGAAGGAGGAGGAGAGAGGTTGTAATTAATGTTATTGCAGTCTTTGAAGATTGATGAGAGTGGTTGAGATGGAAATGATGAAACTTGATGAACATGATGAGAAGATGGCATGGTGGTGAATTGGGGTTTTTTCTCCATTCCTATAAGCTTCTTCTTTAGCTTGCTGTTCCAATGGTTTTTTATGTCGTTGTCTGTTCTTCCTGGTAACTGAGTCGCGATTATTGACCATCTGCAAATTTTTGAACTAAGATCCATGAGAGAAGAAAACGAAAAAATCCAAAAAATGTTTGTAAATCACCACTAGACCAAAAAACTTAATAAGGTGATAAGTTGGGTTAGGTTTTAAATCTTTTATTCAAATGATTTAGCCTCGTTTCAGCGTGGGCTTGTAAATTAGCACAAGGTCTAGTTAAGTAATTATCAACATTAAAGGAGGAAATCTCATTACAAAATATTCAAATTATAGAGACCCTTTTGCTCTGATATCTTGTCAAGTTGTCATTAGATCTAAATATGATTGTTTATTGACATATTCTTCACACAAGGATGAAGAAATGCATGCAAAGAAGAATAAATTAAATCCTAAAAAAAATGGGCAAGTGCTTTTCAAAGGTGTCAAAAAGGCCATGTGAGTTGATTAATAAAATATTAAGAAAGTACCTGCTTCCAATGGTGGAAAAGAGAGTACAAATTATTCTATCTTCCTCCTCAGTGAATCCTCCATGTTTAATGTTGGGCCTCAAATAGTTGAGCCATCTCAACCTGCAACTCTTCCCACATCTCTTCAAACCTTCCAATACCCACAAAAAAAAAAAAAGAAAAAAAAAGAAAAAGAAAAAAAGAAAAAAAAAAAAGAAGAGAAAACCCCCATTTAGAAAGACAGGAAAGAACAACACTCAAAAACCCCACTTAGAAAGAGAGATTGAAAACCCTAAAAACCCTAGAAACCCCTAAAAAACCCTAGAAACCCCTAAAAAGACATGGAAAAAACTCAGTATTACCAGCTTTCTGAGGGAGAGAGATCCAATTCCCACCAGTGCCATGCTTGTCAATATAATCCTTGAGCTTAGCATCTTCTTCAGGAGACCAAGGCCCCTTCTTCACATTAGCCTTATCACAACAAGGAGATCTTCCCATCTCTAATATTCTCTAAGTTCTTCAAAAGCTTCACCAATAATAAGAGAAGGAGATTTGTTTTTAAGGGGTTGGAATATATGGAAGTATTATTTATAAACAACTCAAAAGTGGAACAGTAAGTCAAAATGATAGACAAATGTTGAAACAGTTTTCTAACTCTTATGGGAACAAGCTACCTAGTCTGTCCAACTTTCCAATCCCTTCTTTTGTATATAAATAAAATATATTAGTGGAAATATATATGTAATTTGGCAGCCTTAAGTACAGAAAACCCTTACTCCCTATTCAGTCCTTTTTTTCCCCCTCTTCTATCTCAAAAGCATCCAAAGTCTCTGATAGGCTTTAAAAAACTAATAATAATATGGAAAAGGACAGACATGGAAACTAATGTATAAGCAATGTAGAGAGAATTTGACCACCATAAATATTTGTATTCATAAGTACACATGCATTAAATAAACAAAAAAAGTTCTTTTTTATTCCTGTATTTGACAAGCTTTTTAGATAGTTTAGAAATAACTAAGAGTGTTTTTTAGAATAATTGGTGCTAAAAGTTTATAGTGTGCTTGACATAATTTTTAAGTGATTTTGGATTGCTAATTTTTTTTTTCAAAATCTGCAATGATTGATTTTAAAATAATTTTTAAAGGAACATTTGAAAATTGATTCTCCAAAATAAATGATTGGTTTAGAATCACTTTAAAATCATTTTATGGTAACTTGATTTATGTAGAATCACTTTTAATAGAACAACCAAATAGACTTGTGATTAAAATCACTTTTAAGAAAATGTAATCAAACACATTGTTTTAATCGAAAACATATTTATTAGGTTAAATTAAAAATTTATTTTCTAAACTTTCAAGTTTGCGTCTATTTTGTTTTTGAACTTTTAAAAGTGTCCAATAAATCCTTGAACTTTCAATTTTTTGTTTAATAGGTCTTTGACATATTTGATTTTTCAAAAACTAATTGATCTATTAGTTATAAAATTGAATTTTATGTCTAATACGATCCTAAACTTTCAATTTTGTGTCTAATAGGTCCACAAATTTTAAAAAATAAAGTCAAATAGGTCAATGACCTATTGGACACAAAATTGAAAGTTTAAGAATTTATTGGACACTAAATTTAAAGTTTAAGGACCTATTAGATACTTTTTAAAGTTCAGAGACAAAATATACACAAAATCTAAAAGTTTAGAGACCTATTAAATACTTTTTAAAATTCAGAAATCAAATATACACAAACCTGAAAGTTCATGGACTAAACTTGTAATTTAATCATATTATTAAAAGTGTTTTAAGATAAAATACTTTTTTAAAATGCTTAAACTAAAAGGTAAGCCAAATTCATCCCAAAGAAAGTGTGAAAAGTGCTTTAATTTTTTTTTTTTTTTTTTTAGTCAAAACTGGTTTGAGAAATTCTAAGAATAGATTAAAGTGCCTTAAGAGGAAACATTTAACTTATTTTTTTCAAAAAGGAAAAAAAGGAGCTTATATAATAAGTGTTTCACACTTAAAAATATTTCTATCAAAACACGACATACCAAACACATACTTAGTTTCAAAAAAAAAAAAAAAAACAACACATACTTGGTTAATTAATTTCAATCTAAAATTTGAATAACTAAGACCTGTTTAATAACTATTTTTAATTAAAATATTAATGGTCTCCCTTGAAGTTTTTAGTTAAAATAACGATTGACATTAGATGTTCTCCTCAGCGATCTTCAGCACACCCCTCTACACGCAACTAGGCACATTTGGAGGCTTTTAATTCCAAAAAAATGTAAGTTTTTTCTGTGGACTTTGATGCATCGCGGTCTTAACACAACAGAGATTCTTCAGAGGCGCCTTCTCAATTTTACTATGCGTCCCAACTGCTGTGTTTTATGTCATTGCAATGAGGAAACCATCGACCACCTATTTCTCCAATGCACATATACTCGGTGCCTATGGTCCTATCTCAGTGTCGGCTCAAGGATCACTCTGGCCCCCCATGACAGAGTTGAAGTATTCATCGAAGAGATTATTACTAGCCATCTTTCATCGGCCAAACAGGTCCTTTTCACCAATCTGATGGGAGCAATTCTGTGGTGTATTTGGCTGCAAAGGAATGAGAGGATTTTTCAAGACAAATGCAAATCTGCTAACACTCTTTGGGAAGATATATTGAGCTTTGCTGCTTCTTGGAGCACAAAGTCATCACATTTTGGAAGCTACGATCCTTCTTTGATTGCTCTAAATTGGGGAGCTTTCTTTTGATTCTCCCTTTTGTATGTTTCTCACATACTTTCTTATCAATGAAGTATCTTTTTCAAAAAAAAAAAAAAAAATGGTCTCCCTTGAAGTTAGAGTAAAATTTATGTCGTAGGATGGGGGCTGCATGTAAGTTTTGTAGTCCAACCACGTGGCACAATCTCATTGTGCCATGTGACATTTTTTTTTCTAATTTCTTTAAATTTTTTCCCTTTTTCTCTAATTTTTTTTCCTGCATTTAGGTTTTTTTTTCTTATTTTATCTTTTTCAATTTTTTAATTTGGGTATGAGATTAGTCTAAAATTATTTTTTCAATCAATTGTACACCTAATTACATATATTTTTACTATTATTATCAAAAGTCAAATCTAGCAACAATTATTCAAAATCTAATGTCAATCGGCCCACATACTCTAAACTTTCATAATTAATCAATTGAAAATTGAAGGCTTAAAATAACAATAACAATATTTTTCTAATTGAAAAAAAATAATCATTTGAATAACTAAATATATTTACTTTGGAATTCATAAATATAGATATAGTTCCTAATTTCAATTAACTAGTTATGAAATGTCTTGTAATTTAGGGTGTGTAATTCAAACCTCTTATTTTTTGTAGAGTGGATTGATTGATGAACATTTGATTTTAATAATTGTTGCTAAATTTGACTTTTGATGATAATAGTAAAAATATATAAATATATGTAATTAGATGTACAATTGATAAAATTCATGAAGAAAATAATTGCACCAAATATATAATTATATGCAATTGGGTGTACAATTGATTGAAAAAATAATTCTAGATTGATATCATGCACAAATTAAAAATATGAAAAAAGTAAAATAGTAAAAAAAAAACCCAAAAAATAGAAAAAAAAAGTAAAGGAAAAAACATTAAAAAAAAGGTTGAAGAAATTAAAAATATATATGCCACGTGCACAATGAGATTGTGCTACGTAACTGGGTTGCAAAACTTATGTACAGCCCAACTTGTAGGTAAGTTTTGCTCTTGAAGTTATAGATTCAAATCAACACTTTTTATATTTGAACTCTAAAAAAAACACTCATTGTATTTAATTAACAAACACTCAAAATCAAGTGATAGAAATATTCAAAACCAATCACATTAATGCTCCAAACCTAACCACTAAATCAACCACCAAGCATTGGAACTCAGCAACGAAACGCGACACTTCTAGAAAACTATTAATAACTTCTTTCATTTTTTTTTACATCCAGAAGAATGTTTATAGCTAACTAAAAATCTTTAGGAAAATGGGAAAGCAATTAATGAAGTTATTTTAGTTGAGAATTCAATTTGATGAAATTAAATTTCTAAGTGGTATTAAAAAAAAGGTTAAATAAAATTTAACTTAAAATATTATTAATTATTTTCTTTGTAAGATAAAAAATGATGAAAAATTGTATTAATTGACTTGTCTCATTTTCTAAAATATTAATAAATCTGTATTTTTGTAGAAGTCATTATATATATATATATATATATATATATTATAAAAGTCATTGCAAATTAAATACAATTAATCTTTATTTAAAAACTCAGTCATCATGGTTAATAATAAACCATCCATTTTAACATTTGTTTTTGTGTACTAATCGTTTATTTACTTGATGATTAATCTATATCATTGAGATGGTTTTAACCAATGTTATATTCTTGGTCTATATATATAATCATATGAGTAACCTTAGGGAAATGACATAGGCAACTCTAGTAAAGACTAGCACCTCCAAAATACATATACAAATGTTCTCTCACACACCCAAAGGAAAGTAAAGAAAGATTACCTTTGAAGTCAAATACCTTGAAAGAGTACGTAGACCAAGCTTCTAATCCAAAAGTCGAAACACTCCACAAGTTTGGTGACCAACAAAAACTTGAATGATTCTAGAAATTTAACATGCAAGACCCCGAGCTTACATACTCAATTAGGAGGCTCTTAGCACTCAACTTAGAGGAGACAAAACTCAGCTCTATTTCATTCACAACTTCTCAAAAACTTCTTTACAAAGTAATAATAAAAGGTGGTTTATACATGGCCAACCATGACAACCTAAAATGCTTAAAATAAAGCCTAACAAAATTAACCTTATGAAATATAGTTGGAAACTAACTAAAATAACTTGAACTAAAATTTAGAGCTAAGGGAGGAGAGTGGACTTAAGCCCATACAAAATAAAGTCCAACAACTAAAGCCAAAGTTCAACAAGTGCAAGTCAAACATAAAAAGTCAATAAATATAATCCATATATAACTATTACAAAGAAAAATATTAAATTATGTCTTAAAAAATAACAGTTTGGGCCCTTTAGTAGTTATTTGGGGCCCCAATGGCCAAGGGCAAGTGGCAAAAGATGACGGGGTGTGGCTTGTGGCATGAGCTCGTCTCTTGCTTGTCTACGTAGGTTTGGGACTTGGGCGGTTCATATCATATATAAATATTGGTTTACAGTTACACACTATTTAATTATTATTATATAATATTTTTAGTCAGCTTAAATATTAAGTATATATGTGTAAAATACATCACGTGGAGAGACCAAGAAATTAGGACCCGAGAGTATGTGTATATATGTATGTGTATGTATGAAATTAAATGTAAAAAAAATGCAAAAATGTCAAGAGAATATATCTTCAACGTGAGAATCTTAAAATTCATGAGGAAAATATCAAAATTAAAGCTTCTTAAATATCTCATAAAACAAACGAAGTAATTTAGATGTCCATCATTTAAGAATTTTAGATTCCCACAAGATAAATGACCCTTTTTAAAGGGAAATTTTAAGGAAGCTTTTTGATGTCTTATATTTATTAGCATTTGTTCTATGACCTACCTTTTAATTTTTTGCCCCCTTTAAAACAGCGCCACATTTTCAAAATTAAAAGTTAATAAAAAAAAACGTAAAAATGCAAGGGGAGCCGATATGTATGAGATACAATTATTTTATTTTATTTTTAGAACAGTTTTTATGAGTTGTTTTAGATAGTTTTGTAAAGGTTCAGAATTATATTTGATTATTAACAAATGTTGTGAAGCCCGACTTAATCAAGCACGTTAATTTAGAAATTTTGGAGTTTCTAAGGTTTTGGATTTGCTTATTAATCATTTAGATTAATTTTGAGAACGTTGGGTTGGCTGGACAAGAGTTTGAATTTAAGAGTTTGTGTGGCAAGAGTGCATTTTTTTTTTGTTTTGTTTTGGGGAGCTGTGAGAAAAAGAACCTTAATTGGGTCTATTTAATTTGGACTGTATGCAATTTTACAGAGTACGCGTTTCTAACTTCCCCTCTTCTTCCTCCTCTCGTAACGTGTAGCAAGCTAGGTGTTGAGATTTCGATTGGCGATCTGGTGAGTGGCCTTCCCTTCCTCGTTTCATCTCCTCAACTTTCTTTTTCCTTTTTCCTTCCTCGTTCCCTTCTTTCCGTTCCATCCCTCTCTTGTAATTCCCCTCCCTGTCGGTTCCCCTCCCCCGTCCCCTCTCTCCTGCCCTTTGCCTCTCCCTTGCCATGACCCCAACCTGAAAACCCCCCACTCCCCTCCCTCGTTTCCTTGTTGTGGCCCCACTCGAAAACCCTCCCGTCTAGGAAAAGAGGAGCTATTCAACTGTGATTTTGGCTTAAAGGTAAGTAGCCAGTTGGATTGTGAATACGACTTTGTGTGTAAAGAATGTGTATGCATGTTGGCGTGATTAACTGAGAAGCAAGGTTGCATGTGCGATATTGATCTATTGTGATGTTCTTCGTTTGGACTGTTGTTTGTGTTGTATTGTTCTAAGTCTGTTGTTGGATGTTGTTTTTGGCTGAACTTGTGACTTTGGGTTAGGTTGTGGTTGAGGTCATGTTAGGACAGGGCAGTTTGGGCGGGGTGAGTTACCTTAAAGATTTCAAAGTGTTACGAATGAGCATAAGCCGTCAGATTAGTACCACCTACTCCCTCGTGTCATCCTTGGGCGAGTTTGAAACTCTAGGTTGACGAGATGTGAGTTAGCATGAGGGTTGCTTTTCCCTTTTGCTTGTGGTAGTTTAGGGAAAATTCCCCCGCCACATTCAGATTAAGAGTTGCTTTCCTTCTTCGGCGTACTAGCTTAGGCGGCGGTTCCCTACTAATTATAGGTTGAGGGTTGTTTTCCTTCATTCGATGTGCTAGCTTAGAGACGATTCTCCACCATTTAGAGCATGAGGGTTGCTTTCCTTCATCACTCTGTGCTAGCTAGAGGGGCGATTCTCCCAAGAGTGTGGGCATATGAGAGTTGCTTTTCTTTCACTGCTATTGTCAACCTAAGTTACATGACTCACAGGTAGAACTCGAGACATTACTAGACAGGGGTGGACTTGGGGTGAAGGTGTGCGAACTTTTAGATAGCTAAGTGATCGAATTGAAACGTGGGGGCTTTAAGAAAAGATTTTTAATTTAAATCCAGTCCAGTGCAAGTGCACATTGTCGATGCAAGTAATATAAAATTGGAAGTATTCCAGAGTATTGATCTCATATAGAACAAATACAACAAAATTCAAAAGTTAGCAAAAATTGTTCTCAAATTGCAAGTTCGGTAACCAAGGTTATAAATGGTTTGTTAGATGTTTTGGCTCAAAGAAAAATTGATTGAAAAAAATGGAAATGAGGAAGGGATTCAAGATGTTGATGCCCCTTTGGAAAGAAATGCAACAAGAAGGCAATTGCAATCGTAGCCAACTTAAGAAACTAAACAAACCGAATTCAACTCCTATTCGACCTTTATGAAGTATCTTTAGGAGGCTGAGTGATTAAACCTATATTTCTATGGCTAATCTACCTTAGATATATCCGCGCACAACTCTAGTGATTTTGGAGCCTCACCCTATATGTCTAGGGTCGATGTTTTAGGAATTATGTCTAAGCCTTTTCCTCCATTGCTTTTGCAACATCCTCTTCCCTTAACCTTTTTGGTATTAAGTTATAGCTTGGCAAGCAACACTAGATGGTCAACTAGGGTTTACCCAACATTGAACTCACCAAAAGCAAACAATAGTTCAAGTGTTAGCTAGATTGTTTTTGCTATCGAGCCTTACGTCTTTCCTCTAGGGTATTCACAAACTTAAGTCCCTAAGGAAATTTAGCTTTCATAATGTAACTAACAAGAAACAGTAAGTTTGAATTGATAAAATTCATTGATACCACAAAGAAAGATGTGCAACAACTCTCAAATACAATTTGATGTCAAAACAAATAAAACTCAATTTCTAAAGTATTGTTGTATCATTCAGTAAAGGAAATTTCACGGTAACTTGAAAACTTCAAGAAAATTATAAAAAAACATGAAATACAATAGCTAATAGAAGGTCAAATAACATAAATGAATTACAACTTGCAGAAATTGAAAAGACAAAACCACCCAAACCCCTTGCTCTTTATTCAATCGAACAAGGATTTGTTCATAACCACCACCAACTCTCGTTGTGATGGGATTGAGGAAGAGTTTAGGGGCTGAGATGTAGAAGGAGGGTACAATGACGTGAGCTTGTCGAGGGCTGAACAAATTACAATTTATAAACCGATCCTAAGCTACTTGTAGCATTGGGTGGACCGGGTCGATCTCAGAAAACCGAATATTAATTTCTCAAATTAAATTTGTAAAGGAGAAAACAATTAAAAAGGGGGATTTTTGGTTTTTATAAATAAAATAAAACATAAGCAAATAAAAATAAAGATAGATCAAATCTTACCAAGTTCCAATTCAAAGGTGCGGTTGTACTCAATTGCAAAAATTGATCACAGACATTCAAAATATTTAAACTTAACAATGAAAGCACTTGGTCAACTTATTAGGAAACCCCAAAAAGTAGCAACTTCCCTAAGGTCATTAACTCTAACAAACATCAAGTTAACGCTAATTACCTAAACAATTTTTGACGAAACCACTCCAAATTATTTAGATAAAGGCATTACGTGCTTTGGAAGGACCAAGACAACTAATTAGATGAAATAACTTTAATCTAATTAAGATGCTCCTTTAATTCCTAGAATTAAACATGTAAGCCAAGTAATATGGAAACCCACAAAACATACACATGTAATAATCCTAACGCTACTGGTTCAATCAACATGACAATTACGGATCATACATCAAGATTAGCAATCAAACATGTAAAGCGATTGAGGTGTCAATTCAATCAAAAATACATGCTTATAAAATTAACACAGGAATCAAAGAATACTTGCAATTGAAAGAAAACTACATTAAGGTCCAAGCCTCATAACATTGCAATTGATTACGACTGACCTCTGAATCGGAAATGCGGAGTTTAGCCAAGCATCGTGATAGTATATCTCCCGTTACACATCGTTCGATTTGATACAATAAAAGTGTAAAAATAGAAGGAGAAAAGCTCTCAAAAGCTCTCTCTAAAAATCTAAGCAAATGAGGCAAAAATCCCAACCCTAGAGTGAAAAAGTGCTATAAATAGGGTTGGGGCAGCGTTGAGACGCCGTAGGTGGCGTTGAGACGCTGCTCTAGCAAAAAAGGAAAGAATAATTTCTCATCTGTGTGGCGTCGAGCGACGTCGAGCATGGCGTCGAGACGCTATTGGCGTTGAGCAAGCCAAACTGCAGCGTCGAGTAGCGTTGAGCAAAGACAGAATCTTAGGGTTGAGCGGCGTCGATCATAGCGTTGAGACGCTACTGGCGTTGAGCAAGCCAAACCGCTGCGTCGAGCAACGTTGAGCAAAGACAAAATCTTAGCGTCGAGCGGCGTCGAGCATGGCGTTGAGACGCTACGAGCGTTGAACATAGCGTTGAGCGGCGTTGAGACGATGCTCCATGGACAGATTTGGTAATTTTGCTCTAACTTTTCACTCAAGTGTCCGAAAAACCTCTAGTTTGGCTCGTTTGAATCGTTATTCGACATAGAGTCTCCAAATACGTCTTTTGCTCGAATTCCTATAAGATAAACATGAAAACACATAAAAACTATCCAACTAACAAGAGTTAAGTGTGATTAAATAAAACTTTATACGTCCTATCATACAACAAAATAGTAACTAAAAATTGAAAATGAAAACTGTAGATGGTAATAAAACCCAAAAAACAGAGACAAAATTCTTCATCAAAATCGAGCTCTCCTTCACAGCTTTCTTCTCCAAAATATATAGGGACTTCATGTTAGGGTTTCCCTATTGGTTGATGGACAATTACAGCTTAGAATCTAGCTGAAATCGTGGGCATTTTTCTTCCCAAAATCCCTTAATTTGCATTTTTTCCTTAATCTCTAGTTCTGTCGAAATGGCAATTGCCATGCAATTGCATTGTTGTTGCATTTTGAAAAAAAACTTGCATCAAAACATTAAGTAAGTGTGAATTTTTTTCTTCTTTTGTTCTTTTTTTTCAACTTACTTAATTTAAAGGTCTTCCAACAATAATGTCATTAAATTCAATCATTTTCCTTATTTTTATCTAATAACACACATAAAATAACAATAATAACTAAGTATAAAAGCCAAATAATTCTCATAAATGAGAATTATCACTAAGCGGTGTGTTGGGTTTAATCAGGAGCTTGTCCGTTGCCAAGGCAATCTTTTGTGTTGTGGTTAGGAGTTTTGGACCCTTAAATGGGCTACTTACTGAGTATGTTTATACTCACCCTGCTACCTTGTTTGTATCTTTTCATATGGCGAGAAACCAAGAGGCGGGTGACAATGGCGACAACCGAACGAGGCTATGGAGGCTTTCCCTTTTATGTACATAGGCCCATCTTTTCCTATCGTTTGGTTTCCGCTGTCTTCCGTTGTGTTAGGTTGTGAACTCTGTTAGTGGATGTGAATATGTTTCTTGAACGTTAGTTTCTGAGAAGTATGCAACTGTTTAGTTTGATGTGTGTGAGCTCAGCCCTTGTTCTTGTAGTTTGGTGGGCGCTGAACGAAGTGTTCTTTGTCTTCTTCCAAGTTCTTGAAATTTTTGGATTTCTTGTAGTTACGCCATTATGTTGCCGAAATTTTGTGCATAAGCAGAGTAACCCCGTTGCACTTTTTAGGTAATCTACTCTAAGTTTTAGGGTCGTTACAATTTTCTTCGTTTTTTCACTCAATTTTTTTTTTTAAATCATAGCTATTTTTAAAAAATAGTTTTCAAAAAATCATATTCTTACTATTTTTAAAATATATCCAAGATTTCAAAAGTGATTCTAGACATTGAAAACCTAGAGGAAGAAAATGGCTAGTAAACAAGCTCAAAATTTATATATACAAAAAAAAATAAAAAAAATAAAACTAATATCAAATGGAGCCTACACTTTCCTTTTAATCTTTTTGGATCCAAATCTATGAACTTTCATACCTATTTCATTTTATCTCTAAACTTTGAAATGTTTAACTTTTTTCTTTACATCTCCCATCCCACATATTGTTTAAAAAAAAAAGAAAAACCTTTTTTCTTTACTTTTTAATATCATATTTTAATCTCTAAATTTTCATTAATAATTATCTTAACTTTTCTATTAATTTTTCTTTAGTTATTTATCATAAATTTAAATTTGATTCGTAATTGAAACTTGACCTATTCTATATGTGACTTTAAACACTTGTCTACCATAAATATATCTTGATCAAGTAAAATAACTAAAAGTTGTATTCATGTTGGTTTGTATTAAAAATTAACAACAAACAGATTAAAATAACTCTATGCACAAAATCTTAAAGACAAAATAGGATAAGAAAAGTTCAAGGATTATAATATTTAAAATCTAAACCCAAATTTCCATTCTAAAAAACATCTCTTGAAACACAACCTTCCAAAGCAACCAACCATGTAGTTTTTTTAATTTTATTTTTTAAGTTCACAAACTTTTACTTACAAAAAAAAAAAAAAAAAACAAACTTCTAGCCAAAATTTCAAAACTACTTCTAAAACGTAATGCATTTTTTTTATAAAAAAATCCACTAGTAAATAAAAGGCTAAATTATAAAAAATACTCATGAACAACTGTGTTTCAAAAATACTCATAATCTTCCCAAAGTTGCAACATTACATGTGACATTTCATAAATGTTTCAAAAATACTCTTGAAGTAGAAATCTATTAGAATTTTGGATGGAAAGTCGACATAGTGGTGACCTGAAGCGACGTGGCGGTAATTGGAATGCTTGCTTGGATTAAGTCTGAAAAGAACGATGTTTTGCCATGTTGAATTTTCGTCCAAAATTCTGACGAATTTCTACTTCAATGGTAGTTGTGAAACATTTATGAAAGGTCAAGAGTAATATTACAACTTTTTTTTTTAGTTCAATATTGCAACTTTTAAAATATTAAGAGTGTATTTTTGAAACAAACGATAAAGTTGAAGAGTATTAATTTTTTATAACTTAGACTAAATAAAACAACCCTATTTTTCAAAAACAAAATTGTCATCAATCAAACATGTACATGGTTTTTGCTATGGATGTAATGCATATGTCATGCTCTTTTTTTTAAAAGAAAAAAAAATCAGAATAGAGAGAAATGAAACTCTGAAAACCCATAAGATAAAAAAATGGCTACTATCTTCTCAAGGAAGAATATATTTTAAATTAATATCATCAGGTACTAGAGTATTCTCTCTAGCCCATTGACAAATAAAAAAATAATATTATTAATAATAAAAGCTACACTAATTTGCTATTGAAGCCATATGACGCATGAAACTATAGGGAATTTTGTCACCCACAGTCACACATCCAAATGCAACAACAGTGCCCTAAAATGCAACCCCAAAATCCAATTACCATTAAAAAAAAAAAAAAAAAAAAAACAAAAACCCTAATTTCATAGAGAAAACAACACAAATATATAGCATATAGTGCTAGATGCTATCTATATTTGCACATAAATTCCAATTTGATTTCTACCTTATTCAGTCACTGCCCTAAAGAAAAGAACCATACAATTTTGGTTTTTTTTTTTTTTTTTTGGTATATATCTTAATCATTTAATTGATATTTATGGTGATGAATATTCTTTGGGGAAGTTTTGTGATTATGGCAGTTTCTATTAATGCAAATGCCTATTTGTAGGATGGAAAATAGTTGAAAAATTACTTCACTGTTTTTGGTTTGCCCTTTACTATTTACTATTTACTATTTACTATTACATACACTACCTAGATCCTTTCTCCATCATTGACCTACATCATTTTTTTTTATACAAGAATTAGTTGCAAGGTGATTATTATGATTTTTACCAGCTAGCTATTTTGTTTTAACTTTTAAACCTCAATGAATATGTCATCCTATTTACCTAATTTTTTCTTTTAGGTTTAGATAATATCCATAGGGTAACCTACTCTTTAATCTTTTGGTTGGTTTTCTCTCCTGTTTGAAACTAATTTTGTACATGCCATGTGGTATTTTTTTTTCTTTATATTTTGTCTTATATTTAGGAAAACCGTTCATTTTGAGTCCTTGTATATTTGGTTTGATGAAATATAAGTTTTTAACTTTTATATTTAAAAAAAATAATAATAATAACTTTTAGTTTGATTAAATTTTAATTCTAAATTTGATTAAATATAGTGAAATTATTAGCTTAATTAGTTAGGTTTCCATCGTTTTGACAATTTGCGTAGCGTGTGTTCTTGTAATTAGATGAGATTATTTTTGTAATTATGTACAAGTTTTTCTAACTACGTTGGTTTTATGAGTTGAGATTCAGTATTTTATTTTTGAGTTTAAGCATTTTTTATTAACTTTTTTTTTTTGGCAAGATTCAAATATTAATGGGTTTTGATATTTATGTGGCTTGATTTTGAGCATTTTGTTAATTGAACTTTTTGTATTTTATTCAATTGGTTTTTTCGCTACTAAATGTTATAAGTTCGAGTAGTTGACATATATATATATATATATATATATATATATATATATATATATATATATAATTTCTTATTTGTTAGTCTCAAAGTGAGTAGAATTTGATAGTTGACTTTGGATACACACCTATATGTTATTTGCATATTTTGTTGAAGAAAACACTTCCTACTACTTCGTCTTATTTTCGTACTTCTAAGTCTCTAGTTTATCTCACATTTTTTTTCTTGAGCATATTACATCACAAACAAGGAAGATCTTTAAAGAGAGGTACACATATCTTAACAATCAAACTATATTCAAGTTGCCTATTTTATCTCACATTTATATTTGTTCATGTCTAGTAATTTAGGGCAAAATACTATTCTCATATATTAATTTGTACTGTTCAAGACCCAAATTAATAATATCCTCTTTTGACTAGAATAATAAATATATGAGAATAGTATAAGAAATATTCAATACAATAAATTTTAGTTTAATTAAAGGATTTATAATTTTAGTTTATACAAAGTTTGAGCCGAAGTGGGATATGGAGGACTCCTAAGATATGATATAATAATAATATAATTTATATGTAACGCAGCAGTGGTTGGCGTTATATATATATATATATATAATTCAATGATCTAAGAGTCAAGAAAACAGCTGCAAATTCGTAGCTTTTTGCCAGCTTCCCTCACCAACCCTAACAGCTTTTCAAGCACTTAAATTCTATCAAACGGATTTTTAAGTATAATTTTTAAAGAATTTGGCTCAAGAACAAAGAGGTTTGTGTGATTCAAGATTAGGAATTTGGATCAATATTTGATAATTGATATGTGGGTTGGTTTCATCTTAAACTATGAGTTTATAAATCTGCCAACATAAGCATAGTTCAATTGATATAAAACAAACGTTCTCGACCAAGAGGTCAGATGTTCAAATTTCTCACCCCACAAATTGTTAGAACTAAAAAAAAAAATCTTTGAATATGATGAGTTACATAAATTCAAATTTATGAAATGTAATTTTAATATTATATACTAATTTATAACTCAAATAAAAAAGTTAGATGCATTTTACCTATTAAGTTTTTATAATATTCTTTTTTAAAAATAAGTTTTTTATAAACTATTGTTGTGTCGAATCAACACATAAATTACACAAGTCAAACATGATTCAGTAGATTAATTAAGTACATATTATCTTCTCTAAAATTGAAGGTTTGATTCTTCACCTATATATTTGTTGAAATAGAAAGCAAAGATTACATAAACCTAGACTTTATAAACCTAGACTTATTAAAATCATGAATCAAACATATAAGTTTTTTTTTTTTTAAATTTCCATTTTGTAAGTAATCAAATTTCAACTTTAAAAAAACCAGAAACATTTTTATTAGAAAAATGATTCCTAGTGAGGTTTTCATTGAGCTTTTAGCAAAAGGATTGAATATAAATTTTAAAAGGAAAATAAATCAAGAAAAGTTAAATTACCATTCTAGTTCTCACCCTTTGAGATCGGTTTCAATTTGGTCTCTAGAGTTTTAAAACTTTCCTTTTTTTTAGTTCAACAATGTGCGGGTGGAGAGAGGTTAGAGATTCGAACTTTTCTGACCTCTTAGGTCGAGGTTACATGCTTCAAAATTTTCATTATAACCTATATGTTTTGGTTAAATATACCCAAACATCTTTATCATTATTTACTAGATATTAATAGTTTTCTTACCTAGCATATTATTATATTATAAAAATTTAATATAATAAATAATAAATAATTGAATAGTTTATTGTGAATTTATTAAAAAACAATTCACTAAACTATACATATTCAAACCAAAATAAATAGTTTTCTTACCTAGCATATTTACTATATATTTCCGTATTTTCTTTTGATAAAATTTGACTTAAAAACAACCCTCTTTGTCAACTAAAAAACAACCTAGTAGAAGTTTGTTTATAGTTATTATTATTTAAATGATAATTTTCTATATTATAAAAATTTAATAGAATAAATAACAAGCTGGTGTGTTTAATATAAGATATGAGTGAAGGTGAAAGATTAAAGTTTCGAGAGAGGAAAGTGTTTTGACCTACACGACTTGGGTTTGTTTTTACTTTTACTTCTAATTTGATTAGTAGGTTAAAAAACAAAGACCAAAACTTCCATCAGAAAGTCCCATAAAAATGTCAGAGAAAGTGAGGTGTGTCTGCTGTAGTTTTATTAACATTTTCCCCAGCATCCTTAATAACAAGGACAGAATATAAAACAATATTAAATTTTAAGAACATCAAATCAAAGTAATAATAATATTTGACACAATACACACTTATAAAGACAGAATGTAAGTGATCAGTGTGTGTGAAACCAGGCTTTTGAAACAAAGGAAGAAATTGAGTTGAGAGATGCAATCATTTTGGAGCAACTCTTTCATGTGTTTCATCTAATGTAAGCTTGCCCTGCATCCAACTCTGCAGCATTTGAAGTGAAGCCTTTGGCTGATCCATTGGCACCATATGACCAGCATTATGAACCTGTACAACCCCACATCACACATTCTCAAATGATACTAAAAACTCCTCTACTCCAAGCTTTAAAATGTTTGGTATTTTGAGAAGTGACAATGTTCAAATGTTTGCTATTTTATAGTTGGGAGAGAGAGAGACCTTTAGGAAAGCAAGAGGACCATGGCTTTTGAGAAGCCCAGCTTCCTTGCCATCTACTAAGAATGGAACAATTTTGGATGTTGCAAATGCTTTTTGACCAGACCAATTCATTTCATGAACCCACCTCGAATTCCCTTCAAATGTCACAACAAAAGTAAAAATTCTTTGAGAAACATTTTCTCAGGAATTAATGGGACTTCAAAAGGAGCAGGATTTTGACATACGAACATCGAAAACTTACCGAGCCAATTGCAAATCAGATCGTATTCGCCAGCGTACACCAGCACCTTTATTCCATCCTCAATGAGAGCTGGAATGCCAACCTCAAGATTTCTCATCCAATCCATAAGCATGGCACTGTACACCTTACTACTGCACGACACAAAGTCCATATCCCCGACTCCAAGTGCGTTTCTTACTGATTTTTCGTTAAGGAATTTCTCCATGTTTGAGAAGTCATAACAAAGATTTCCAATGCATTCCTTTCTAACATCATAGTACTGCATAACAAAGACATGATAGCATGTTCACCAGAGGCAAAATGGTAATACTTTCCTTCAAGTTCTTAACATTAATGGCATGATATCAGAGTTGTAAGAACTAAATACAATATGGTACTTCAATTATAAGGTTTGATCATTTAGTTTGTCCGTCCTTACGTTTTTGTCTCCTACGATGCCCATGATTCTACTGAATATCTGGTTGCAGATGATGTAAGAAGATACACAAGCACTTCCCCCATCAGTACCTGATGGATTCATTACAGAGTAAAGCAAAGCAAAGAGAAGTTACTTGGTCGTATCTTATGACATCACGTATTTGAAACAAACTTGATGGATATTTAGAAAGTTACCACAAGTTTTGATTGCTTTCTCACAGCTTGGGACCAACTTGTTTATGCTGTCAAAGTCAGATTTTCCAATCAATCCCATTTCCAAGGCATAATCAGTGTATGCTTTATACTGAATTTCAGGATTGGTAAGGCCGTTGCCGATCGCAAAACCCTGATAAAACATTCGGTTTATAAGATCGAAAAAAAGAATTGAAGAAAGAAAACATGTTTAATCACGGAAACACATGTTCTAATAGGTACCTTAAGATTTATATGGGTTCCCTGCTTTTCTTTATTTCCTTGGTGAACTCTGGCTGCAAATGCAGGAATGTAGTGTCCGGCATACGATTCGCCAGTGATGTAAAAGTCGTTTGCAGCAAATTCTTTATGCTCGCTAAAAAATGCCTGAGAATATGAGTACAGCCAAAAGAAAGGGGAAGCGATTTGTTAATGTTGTAGGATTTCTTGCCATTACACAATGTATCAAAATGCTGTTATATTAGATGAAACTGAAGGGAAACTGTCGTTACCTGCAAGAAGTCATACAAGTCATTGCTGACTCCTTCCTCATCGTGACGAATGTCATCGTCGTCAGAAGTGTAACTGAAGCCAGTTCCGGTGGGCTGGTCGACATAAATAAGATTTGATGCCTGCATACAAAGATCCAAATGACCAAAATCAGACAAAGAAGTAAAAGAGAATGATTTCGAATAGGGATGGGGTGAGGCTGAATATGACCTTATCCCAGCCATAGTCATTCCAAGCAAGAGACAAGTTGTTTGCAATTTGGAAAGGACCATTTTCATAGAACATAGCAAGCTCACTGCTGCACCCTGGCCCTCCTGTTAACCATATCACAACTGGGTCCTTCTTGCTGTTTCTTGATTCAAAGAATAAGTAAAACATCCTGTAATATGAGTTACATGAATAAACACAATAAATCAGTCCTGTGAAAGTTCCCGAAAACCGAAATTTGGAGGAAAATGGGAAATACAGACAGGGATCACGGATTCAAATGTTGGCCAACAAATGAAAAGATTCCTTGATGTTTTTTTATTCAACAAGCTGTATATCCTCCACATGAATATAAAAATTTCCCAATAACCTACTTCAACTAAGCATTATAGGCCAATGCAAAGTCTCTTAAGTTGGAGATAATTAGAATGAAGAGTAATTCATTCACAACAAGAGTTATAAAATGCTAGAGAGATTAATCAAACTAATCTTGTCCCCATAGGCTGAATAATTTGTTTGTATCTATAGAAAAAGCAGTTTTTTTCCTTACTTTTAGCATCCCATTATCAGATTTATAATGAAGAATCAAAGACAAAGTACCAATGACATCTTATAATATGTATAACCTCTGATTGAAAATGCGCTTAATTACCTTGCTGATTTAGTATGAGGAAGGGGATAATACCCAGCATGGTGGCCAAGTTCTTGAACTGATGGACCTTGACTTTTTCTTCCAATGAAAGGGAACTGAAAGCTTTTCTCGACGATTCCTGAAGACGAAAATGAAGGGTTTTCCGCGGCAATGTTAATAGATTCCTTGGGGAACAAGTTGAGGTTTCTAATGAGCTTCTCTGCTTGAAGAATTGGATAGTTGGTTGTTGAAGATATGGTTGGCTGCTCTTGGTTTGGAGAAGTTGCAGATGCCAATGGAAAAGCAACGAGCAGAAGGAAAGAAAGACAACTGTGAGAAAAAAAAGTTGCCATTTTTTTGTGTGTATAAGAAGGATATCTCTTCCAACTATGGTTGAGGGTATATATAAGATTCTGAATCAGATGAACTACCTATTTTACTTGGCTGATAAGGCTAATACAAACTTGGAGTAAAGAATGTCCAAAGCTAGAGAGAGAAGAAAGAGCCTAGAGTGGGTGGGTGGAGATTTGAGGGAGGGAGTTGTAGAAAGAAAAAGCAAAGTAATGTTCAAAAGAAGTTCTAGTCAATAAGCAAATACTAAAAAAAAGAAAGAGAGAAAGCTAGAAAAGAAGAAAAGAAAAGTGAGTTCTGCCATTTCTCTTTTATTACCTTTCAAATAACCAGAGTTGATGTATTATGTATGAGATGAAATCATTATAAAATTACTGTTCATATCATCACGGGATGAATAAGCACAGCTGCTGAGCCAAAGGGAATCAAACAGGACAAGAAGTCTATTATTATTTTGAAATTATCAAAAGGTTAACAATAGACATTAGAATTAGTGGCTTTTTCCAACTATCATAATCTAGAGCAAAAAGAATGTGACAAGCTAAACTTGACGTGCCTTAAAGGCTTGGCCAACGTGCGTCTTCATGTCTCTCTCCACCTTTTCTTTTGCAAAAGAATAGAATCAAATACGTCTAAGATAAGGAACTCCATTTGCTACTTGATTGGTACAACATTCACCTATTACCACCATCGCCCTTTTAAAGATCCAATGATGCTCTATTTCATTGGTTCACTTCAATAATTAAAGCTTAAAACTTACTTTATTCAACTTTTAACTGCCTGCAGGATCTGAATATGGACAATTTTATCTGATATACAGAACCGTGCCCACCTATTCCAGTTACTTTATGGCAGACTCTATTGTACTTTTTAAAGGAAAAGATCGATCACAATGTAGATATAGAAAGAAACATAATGCATTTACAAAGACATAAGATGATAGAACAATGCATCATTTGCATTCTGTTTAAGCAGATTAGATACAATATACATCAAACGGTTAATCTTCGTCCCCACCTCCATCTCCTCCCTCTCCCTATCTATTTGAGAAATATACTCTCGGTTTATGAATCTTGATCAAACAAACATGCACAAGAGAAAGTTCGATATGTGGCTCATTTTCTCTCTCATAAAATACCAGGACAAGTAATGTTGAGGCTCAAATCGAGTTATGGTTGTTTTGGCATTCTTATGTGAAATATCGAATTTATGATCTAACTTTTGCGAGCCGAGCCCTTATTTCTTCTAGTTCTTCTTCATCATCAACACCCTCAGCTATTGCTTCTTCCTGCAAAGGAATAAATATGTCAGGATGTTTTTTCTTTCACATTTCCATGTCCAGAACTAGAACAGGATCAAGTTCCATAAGTACTAAAAACTATGCAATATATACCTCTTCCCGGACTTCCTGAGCACGAGCCGGTTGCTTCATCTTTTCCTTCCTGACCGCTTCTGGAAGCTGTGCAGCAGTCTCGCCAGCAATGGCTGTCAAAACTTTGTCGACTTCTTCTTCAATCTCCTCTTCTATATCCTCAGAATCTAGTGCTGAATCCACCGCATCATTCACAATTTCCTCGATCACCCCGGCCTGTAGATATCAGATATCAATAACAACTATATTAATGAGGGCATTGTAGTACCATATAAATTCAGTAGTTTTTGGTAAGTTAAGCAGAGAACAAAGACTTGACAGAAAGACTACAAGCAAGTATCCTTTCAATAAATCTCCGCCACAAACAGAAGACGAGCATAAGGATTTAAAGAAGGTAGTATACAGCGTCGTCGTTGTGTTCAAACCACAAAAATTTCTTTTGTAATTATAGCTTCCTTATAATTTTGTATGATTGGAAGGCTCTCTAATAGTTTCTTCGGGAGGGGATTTTCTCTACCTTGGCCCTTAGGTTGTTTCCTTTTTGTGTTAATCCAAAATTATTGATGTTTCTCATCAAAAAAAAAGGGGGGGGGGGGGGGGGGGGGGGGGGGGAGTATAATAGTAAGAATTTTTTCATCATTCTACCAAGTGAAAAGAAAAGAAAAAACCGGTTATGAGGAACCAAGATGAAGCAATCATAACCTGATTATAAAAAGGATTCTTATTTACATTTACATGTAAAAAAGGAGCTAACTAATAATAATGTTCAACCAAGTGTACGTCAGCTCTAAATTCATAACTTTGAAAAAAGAGAAAGAAATTGTTTCTATTCTTCAAAAGATACCTTGGTCATCTCCTTGCTAAACTCTTGCATTGTAGTTGCCATTTCTGGGGCCTTCATCAGATTGTTAACAAGCTTCATAACTTCAGCACTCTTGGAAAGATGCCCCACTGTTCTTGCAATGGCTGCAAAATTGGCAGGCTTTCAAACAAAGGTATCCAGAATCCAAGCTCTTAGAGAAATACAAATTTCGCACTTCAACATACTTGAGAAAAATATAAATAACAATGGTGATTGATCAATGATCATATTATGTTGCACTTCCATATAAAAAGTTATGTCATAAATTGTGCGCTAAATAGGAATCACTTTCCCTTCACCTTCCCTCCCTATACTTTTAAATTTCATACCACATCAAGCTTTGCTATTCGTATTAAACAATTGATAACATAAGCATAAAAAACTTCAGCAACTATTGTTTACCAAAAACTTTAGCTACACTATAGAGCTTGCCATAACCATCAAATCATCTCTCCCTGACTCCTCAAAGTAAGAAAATCTCTACACTTAACTACGTTGTTGGAGCAGATAAGACAGCAAAGAAACCAAAAAGTTTCTTCAAGTTTTAGAATATGCAAAACATCATACCAACACTTTCGCCAAGGTGCATGGATATGGAATTAAGCTGCGCCTTATTTTCGTGAAGACGGTTCACAGTCTTTTTAGACCTCACAATTTCTTTGGCAAGTGCCTGAAAGACAGATAATACGGGGCAATGTTAAACAGCAGGAGATAGGGGCATAATTCCATACAGAAACAATAAGGGAATAGACCCAGTGTACTAAATTATGGATCATATCAGACGATTACATTCCTGTCCATATCCATGATGAACCCTAATGGCTAGCAAGAAAATATGAACCCTCAAGATCAAATTGAAACCAGCCATCCTAGGCAAAATTCTCAGTGGAACAAAAAGAAGTTCAGCACCCTAAATGCAAATGATCGATTGTTGCAATCAAGCAACTATTAATAGAATCTCTCTCCCCCTCACCCTCAAAGTGGATCAAAGTGGATTAGGGAAAATTTCTCCTGATTATAACTTTTTTCTTTTTGATGAAAAAACCCCTGATCAGAGAATTAAACAGAGATAATCTCAAGTTCTTAACATACCTTTGCAGAGACCATATCATTCCTCTTAGCAGCATCCTTAATAGCTTTCTGCACATTTTTCTCTTCCCTCTGTATATCTGGCCCAAACCCATCCAGAAAAAATAAACCAAATCAAATCAAGGAACATTAAGAATTAAGGAATACTTAAAGGTACAAGATGAAGCCATCGCATGATCAGAATTTCAACCCAGTAATGCAAAGATACATAAAAGAAAGCACGAACCAGATTGAAATTGAAAATACGAAAACACGATCTGTTACCTCGAATTTGGCGTTCGACGTTGCGGCACTCTTGTCGGAGCTTTCGCTGCCAATCCCTCAGCTGCTGCTGCGGATTTGGTTTGGGCTTCAACATGGTCATCATTTTCTCCATCTCTCCTTTTGACTACCAGAAAATTTTGAAAATCAAAGAATTCGGTGCTTCCTCAAGATCAATGGAATCGAAGTGAATTGAGCAATCTCAAGAAGCTTAGGATCAAAGTCTGGAAAATGGAAATTATTCCGTCAGGATATAGTCAGGGCTTATGATTCCAAGTTTTTCTTTCGATGGGCGATTATCTGACAATATGAAAGAATCTGAAGGTAGACGACATGTCGGTCAATGAGAGAGAAATCTAAAAAAATTCAGGTAAATTACAAGTTATATTCCTGAATTTTTAAAGGGTTGTTTGGGGCAAGGAGTTGCAGGGAGTAGGAGTTAATATGTCTGGGGAGTTAGGAAGTCTGTGTTTGGGGTGCAGAGTTGTTTAGTCTGGAGTTAGGAAATCTGTGTTTGGGGCAAGGGGTTGCAGGGAGTAGGAGTTCTGAAATCTGTGTTTGGAGTGCATATTTATTAAACATGGAGTTATGAAGTCTGAGTTGATTTTAGCTCTTTTTTTTGTACAAATTTTTTCTAAAATTTCTAAAATTTTCATTATTAAGAATTTGTTCCCATAAATTCTAAGATTGAGATTTTTTGTTTTTATTAATTTATATATTCTTTACAAATTTCTTTAAAGAATTTTTTTTTAACAAAATACCTCATATTCTTTTTTCAATATCTCTCACATTAATTATTCATTTGCCTTGGATAGTTTCAAATAAAAGAAATTCTTACAAATTTTTTAAATATTACATGTGAGTCGGAAAGATTTCAATTTATTAATTTTACGGGATTCAAATAAACTTGAAGATTTTTATGTTTTTATTCTCTCAATTCTAGAAATAATATAGATTTATTTCCGTCAATCCTAAAATTGAGATTTTAAATTATATTATTTTATGAATATTTTATAATTTTATTAAAGACTTGTTTTCGTCAATTTTAAATTTTAATTTAAGATTTGTTTTTCAAGCTTAATAAAATAATTTGTTTTATATAATTTAAGAATTTATTTTGCTAACTAATCAATGTAATGGATTATTTAAAGTTTGATTAATTTGTAAATAATATATTCTTTGAAGTAAATATCAAATATTTATGCTATTTTAAAATAATTAAGTTCAAAATAAATATATATTTTTTAACACCATTCAAAATGAATATTATATATAGTACTTTTGTTCATATTACTATATATTTATGTTATTTATTGTAATTATTTTATTTTATTAAGTTTGGAAGGAGAAATCGTTTATCTTTTTACTTTGAATATGATTAATTTGAAAACCAATTTTTTTTAATACGTTAACATTTTTAAACACTAATTTCTTAAATAGTAATACCGGTTAGTTTAAAATATGTTTTTCTTATCTTCAAATCATAAAATTATATATGTTTTTTAGCTATTAATAAAAAAATAAGCCAAAAAAAGATAAGATTGTTATTTGTTATAAGTAATTTTTGTTTAAACTTACGAAAAAATTGTAGATGACATGTGGAAGAAGTGAGATAGGGATGTTTTTATCAATTAAAAAAATGGTTATGTAGTACTCTAATTTACACTAAGAATTTCAATTTAAATAATAGTATCATATCTAAAACATTCTTATATAATTTATATTTAAAAAAGAAAATTATAGAATAAAAAGAAAAATATTTTTGTTAAAATTTTATTAAAATTATAGGATAAAAATAAAATTATTTTTTAATAATTAGTTATATTTAATTATTAATTAGTAATAATGACGAGAAATTTATATAAAAAAATAAAGATTTTTTTTTAAATTAAGAAATTAAAAAAAATTATGTAAAAAATAGAGAGAGAAATGAAAGGAGAGAAGAGAGAGGGGTAGGAGTGAGGTGAGGTAAAAAAAGGAGATAGTAAAGTTGTGGGGAGTTGTGGGGAGTTGGAAAATGAGTTTATAAGTTTGTGGGACCCACATTAAGGAGTTAGAGGGGGAGTTAATAAATCTGTGGGGCCCACAATAGGAGTTAAAATACCCTTGGGCCAAACAAGGAGTTGGGAACTCCTCCCAACTCCACTCCCCCCAACTCCTCAATCCAAACACCCCCTAAAATGTTAAATATGTCTAAAAACTTTTAAATTTGTATTTAATATATCTTTGTCATATTACACATTTCTTAAAATTAACGATTCTACTAGATATAAAATTGAATTTTGTATCTAATAGAATATTAAATTTTCAATTTTGTCTTCAATAGGTTTGTGAATTTTAAAAAATGTCAAATAGATCAAAGATTCATTAGACACAAAATTGAACATTCAAGGACTTATTAGATATAAAATCAAAAATTTAGGGACGTATTATATACTTTTTAAAGTTTAGGAACCTATTTGATACAAAATTAAAAGTTTATTAACTAAATTTGACATTTTTAAAAGTTCAAGGACCTATTTAACATAAACTTAAAAGTTTGGGGACTAAACTTGTAATTTAACCAAAAAATCAAATTTTATCTCTAAACTTTTTTTTTTAATGGACATCTCTAAACTTTGTTAAGGAGTATAATTTTTATCCTAAAGTTTTATTTTGATTAAATGACACCTTAAAACATTAAAAAAAAAAAAAAAAAAAAATACCAGATTGAATTAATGTTTTACATCCACGAAATGATTTGAAATCCTCCCAAATTTAGAGGCTCCAAACAGGTGGTAAGCTTATATAATTGTTGCAATTCTCTATGTCTAATAAATTTTCATCTGAAAAATCATAAAATAATTTCTAGAAAATTCAAAAGTATTTCTATTGATATCCATTTACATCTAATATCGAGATATTAAATAATTAAGGCTAAATTACAAATTTAATTTAGTTTCAATAGTTTGGACTTAGCTTCAATTCAAATCTTATGGTTTAAAAAGGTTTCAATTTAAGTTCTTAGAGCATAGTTTCTTGGGAGAAAAAATAATATAATAATAATATCGAGCGGAAGCGATAAAACTAAGATATTAATTCTCCATTTCCACTACATAAGTCAACCAAACAAGAGTTACAAATACCAAATATAAAAGATAAGAAAAAGAGAGACAAGACCGGAAGTTATATTAGTTCGCCCCAAAATCGGGACTACGTCCAGTTTTCTGCAACTACAGGTTCTACTAAATGGGATATTACAAGAAGCCTCAAAATCTACGCTACAAACCAACCCTGATAAGGCAATCCTAAATCTCATCCCAAAGATCCAAGCTTTTAAAGCAGAAACCTTAGAATCAAAGAGTTTAACACCGCCTTATACAAATTTTAGATCAACCAAGAGCCAAGGCTAGAAATAAATTACCTCTTATGATCAAAGATCTAGAAGCAAGATTTGGAAATCTTGTTCTAGATTGAGTCACTGCACAATCAAACTTGATCAACACTTAATTGAATGACTCACATTCATTCTACCACAAGAATTGCAAGAAAATGGTCTCAAATTTGAGAGTTCATCTCATTCAATCATCATCATCATCTCTTTACAAGACAAATCTCGTAGGTATCTATAACCTCCTCACAAAAGTAACCCAAAACCCTTCACATGCCCATAAAATAGTTACAAAAGTAGTGGTCATGATTAACTTGTTTAGTAACTCCCTTTCTTAACTATCTAAACTTGAAACTGAAATTTAAAAGCTCAAAAATTAGACTCAAGAGTTTATGAAACTAAAATGACAAATGAAGTCTTCAAAATGATTGCTAAACTCAAATGCAATTCATGGCAACTCTACTGAACTTCAACCTTGCAAATGTTGACCTCCGAAGTTCCAAATGGTCCATCCTCACTTGAATCAGCTTGTAACACATGAAATTGAGGTTGAGCCAAGCCTATCCCAATTTTGTAGATGAAAAATGAATGCTTGTTGAAGCTTCTTAGCCTTGGATCTTGTAATAGGTTCGATTAGAACTTGTGGAACACCATGATTCTTATCAAATCTATTGGGATTTATGCCATAAAGCCTCGTAATTAATAATTTATTTAATAATAAATAATAATTTTGATTATTTTATTTGCAATATAATATTATCCATTATATGAAAAATCCAATGTTATTAGTGTAATCTTGAACAGTATGTGGTTGACATACGAGAGGAACATGTTCAAGAAATAACCTAAAAGGTCATAGTATATGGATAAGGTTGGGTGCCTTATCCTGGTAACACTATTGATACGGCCCACTTTGTAATAGTTACAAATGATTTGATCCAAATCATTCATGTGGAGACATGTGAGTGGGGGTATCTTATACAATGAGTTTGTATAAGACTGGACCACAAAATATTTAATCTCTCTCTATATATCCGTTAATTGAGAAGATTAATATTTCATCAGGATGATCATATGCGACTGGATCTTAATCCTGAGTGAGTTATGAACTCCTGCCTGTGAGAGCTTGTCCTTTGATTTGCATGGGTGAGAGTGGCTTTTGTAGCCGATTCAATATGCCTACCATTTTGGGGACTTGACCAAATAGGGAGCTAGGAACATAATCTCACAAGATGGAATTCACTCATTCCCATATAGGGTAAGTAGATGAGTAGTTCCCTTAAGTGCTGATTTCGGGACTTGAACAATGGGGCCCCACCCTCTCACTGGCCCGAGAGGGACTTAGTTTATAATTAGATTATATACAAATTGTTCATTAGAGGATCAGTGGTAATTAAGGTGCAAGATGTAATTATAGGGTTAAAACGGACTTTTGACCCAGCTATAATTACGAACAACTCGTGAAGGATCGACTTGCATGTAGTGATTATATCAATGGACACAACTTGTCCTACAGTGCATAAGAGTGCAACTTTAGGTCTATAGTGGAGTGACCCTAGAGTTAATGAATGAAAATTGATTAATTAAAGAGTTTAATTAATTAATTTTGTATCATTGGAGCTTATAATCTGTAGGTCCATAAGGTCCTCTTGCTAGCTCATAGTAATACTAAAAGATCAATATAGTTGAAAGAAAATTTTGAAATGTTCAAATTAATATTAATTTGAAGTGTTTAAATTAATATTTAATATAAAATAGGAAAATACATTTATTGTATTTGATACATTAAATATTAAAAATTGAAATGTTCAAATTTAATATTTAATTTGAAGTGTTCAAATTAATATTTAATATATTAGATATATTAAATATAAAAGAGAAAAATATATTTATTGTATTTGATACATTAAATATTAAAATAATTAATGTATATTTGATATATTAAATAAAAGATATTTATAGAATTTGAATAAGATTCAAATAAATAAATATCGTAGGAGATTTGAATGAGATTCAAATAAATACAAGATATATTTTAATATATTAGATATTAAAATATAATATTTTAATTATGGCAAAGATTTTTCCTTGGTCACTATAAATAGGACCCTTGGGTTGAGCTATTCTTCACAATACACATCTCCTCAATAGAGAGAATTAGAGAATTCTCTCTAGACCTCTTCCTCTCCAATCCCTTGTGGATTTTCTTTCAAGAGGCTCCCACAAGCCTTGGTCCTGTGTTCGAGTCATAGTCAGGAAGACTTTGTGGAAGAGATAAAGATCCACCAGAAGATTCTCCATATTTTGAAGGTATTTATTACTTAACCCTTGTATTTTAGTTTAATTCTAAATAAATCAAAGACGATTCCTATTCTTCCGCTGCGGGATAAAGAGTTCATTCGTATCAATTGGTATCAGAGCGATTTTTGAATTTTATTTAGAATTAAGGTTTTGTATGGTGGGTATTTTAATTTTTATATATGTGATATGTGATGGTTTGTAAAATTGATTATTTAGGCATATTTGACATTAAGTTTTCATTTGATAGATCATAATTTTTTTTTTTAAAAAAAATGCCCCAAAGATTTGTTGCAATGGTAATTCACTCATAGGAGAATTGTTCTCCATGCTTAGTTTGAAATACATACAAGTGGGGGCATGGTGACTTAAAAAGTCAAGCTACAAATGTGAGAAATTTCTACTTGGAATTGTTCCAAAATCCAAGCGATGCAGTCACAATCAAGGAAGCTATCTTTAATGGTAGTGAAATAATAACATGATATACATACTGTGCATTTGGAAGTTTTTTTTTTTTTTTTTTTAAATAAAATAAAAACTCATGTTCTGGTATTTAAGTTTTCAAGATATATAATATAAAAGCTTACTTGAAACTCAAAGGCGTGATTTTCTTGCAAGCTGTGAATGAGATTAACGGCAGATAAAATCCAACGCTTGGATTTATGAAGGATATGCGGCGATTTTTATTTTTATTATTTTTAAAATTGGTGTTGGTGCATATCTAGAAGAAAACGATAAGTTTTTGGGTTTATGAAACCTAAATTTGGATGGTCCAAAAAAAAGAAAGGATTTTGAAAACTAAGATATATCTTGGATTTAAATTATTGGAATTTAAATTATTTTTGATTTTTTAGGATATGTCAAATATGCCGATCAATTTTGCTAGTTTTAATTTAATTATGCATGAGATGTGTGTTTTAAATTATTTGATTGTTGCATAAAGTATGTCATTTAAATTTAAAATCCCACCATAGATTAAGCATGATCATGGATCTTATCTTATTTTTTAATATAATTGTTATATTTGAAAATTTTGATTAGATTGTTTCCTAATAGAATTAAGATTAATTTTTTAATGTAATTGTTATATTGAAAAATTTGATTAGGATGATTCCTAATAGAATTGAGATATTTTCTTAATATGCTTATATTTTCCATATCTTTAAATATAATTGCTATATTTGGAAAATTAAATTAGGATATTTTCTTTCATAAATGAAATTCATGTTTTTCTAATAGGATTAGGATATATCCTAATGAGATTAGGATTTTCTTAAAATAAAGATATTTTGAATTCATGCTTTACATAGTTTAAATTTTGAATTTAATATATCTTTATTTGTTAGAATTTAGGATAATCTTTTAATTTAGTTTTAAATGGTTTAAAATGGTAGAATTTCAAGATTATCCATAGTTTAAGTTTTGAATTTAATTTATCTTCTATTTTTCTAATAGAATTAGAATAAAATATCAAGGATTATCTTTTAATTTAAAGAGTTTAAAATGATGGATTTTTAAGACTATCCAAGTGAATTATTTTTTAATAAGATTAAAAATATTTATGTTCATTAATCTAATAATTAATAGTTAATTAAAGATTAATGAATTTGAAAATAAAAATTGACTATAAGGGAACTCTGTCTATGGAAGGATCTGTCTAGACTGGGGTATTTAAGCTGACCGAAAGGGAACACTTCTAACTGGGAACCGACCTGGGAGTTGAATTAGTCAAATTTTATTTTTTGTCACTAAGCATGCTCATAATGTTATTATTATTTTTTAAATAGTTTAAAAACGTAGTAATTCACATTAAATCAATCTAACAACATAAGGGTTATGAAAGGTAGATTGAGGAACTTAAATAAATGAGATTAGCCTAATTTTTCTAAGCAATAGAAAACCCTATTTCAAAATACTTAGTGGGAGAAGGACACATGTAAAAAATCCAACGGTCTCTATTATTGATTCACAACGTGAGATTCATATGGGGCCTCGTGGCGGCTTTTGGACCATCCTCCCTACGAAAGGTGTTTGCATGGATCAATATCAGGGTGAAATTTTTTGAGAAAGTATTATACTAAGTGGGAGAAGGAAATGTGTCAATATATTCTACGGTCTCCATCATTAGTTTACATCGTGAGATTCATGCGGGGCCTCGTGGTGGCTTTTGGACCGTCCCCCTACGGAAGGTGTTTGCATGAATCAATATCAGGGTGAACTCCTGAGAAGGATAGGATTGTAGTTTTGTTTCCAATACTTGACCTACCCTACGACGACACTTGTTGGGATAAAACTACGGGATCTAAAATTATGGGTCACACTTACAAATGGCTCATTAAAATTGTTAATGATGTCATTGACCAAATTAATGGTAACTAAATATTATAGGAATAAGAGTTATTATGGTATAATACTTGGTTGAGATTGTCTCAGTTTAGTGAAGGAATACTTGACCTACCCTACGGCGGCACTTGTTCTAACTCACTAAAGTACCATAGCATTAGAAATGATTTATAGGGTTTATTTTTCAAATTGTTTGATTTCTATGCTAAAATTGAATGGATAATTGTTTGCATGATGTCAAATTATATATTTTATATATTTCAATATTATGTCAGTTTCTCTCATAATTTTAATTTTATTATTGATAAGTCAAAATTGAGAAATTTTATTACTTGGAAAAGTAACATTAACACTATAATGGTAGTGTAAAATTTTGAATTTGTCTTTATTGAGAAATATTCTCAAAACCTGTTGCTAAATTAATGAATCAAAAGTAAACGAGATAGCTTGTACGTATTCTCCTAGTTGACATTTTAGATGTCAAATTTAGAAGATAAAGAAAATGACAACAACATATGAGATCTTGAAGTCAACATAAGCTAAATTTAGAAAGTTGTCTAAATAATCTCAAAACTAAGTATTACAAAAATCCAAGTAAAGAAACTAAATGATTGAAGCTATATAAAAGGAAATAGTTCCTAAATTAGCTAGGACAGTCATAATAAGAGGAATTTTTGAAATACCTCTAAGAAGAAAAATATAAATGAAAGTAAATTTGATTTACTAGATGTTTGGTGGAATATAAATAATGCCACCTAGATAGTTGATATAAGATCTAATAACAAGATTTATTCTTCATTACATTTAATATGTAATTCTTGGAAAATACTTAACATGTAGAATCGTTTCTACAAGTTAGCACCAAGAAGCCTATCTTAGTTAGTATAGTGGGAGACATTAAGATATCATTAAGTAAAATTGTTACATAATGCTGAATATGGTGTTTTTAGTAACCATAAGAGAAATTCAATTTCTTGAACTTTATTACAAAAATGTTCATTACTTTAAAGTGTGAAAGTTTATATTTTCAAAATTGTTTGAAAATACATTCAGCTGAAAATAAGAACAATTTGTATATGTTAAAAATGTTGACATATACTATACTACAAAATACTGAGATATTCATGATTATAGAATCCAAAATAGAAAGACATTGTTTTCTCCTAAAAGATGATACTTGATTTTGGCTGTTAAGGTTGATTAACATCAACTTGAATAGAATGAAAAGACTAGTAAGAGGTAATTCTCTAAAAGTTAGTTAATTACTTTACATGTCTGTAGATCTTGCCTTTCATGCAAGATAATCATTGGGCCTTTATTAGATAGGGCTAGAACGCCAAAGAATACTTTGGGCTTACACATTCTGACCCAAGTAGTCTGGTGAATGTAAAAGTCAAATAAAGTCATGAATATTTCATCACTCTAGTTGATGATTATTCAAGGTATAAGTATCTTTACCTAATACAACATAAGTCTAAATTTTTGAAAAGTTCAAGAAAATTAAGACTAAAGTTTAAAAAAAAAATCGATTAAGTAATTAAATCTATCAAGATATTATGATCAGCTCATAATAGAAAGTACATGAATCTTACGTACTAAAACTAATTGATAGAAAATGAATTTTTATCCCAATTATCTTAATACCAAGTACAATTTTGTGAAATTGTGCTACAAGAGGAGAAACTGGACCTTGTTAGATATGGTCACATCAGTAATGAGTTACACACCATTACCATACTCTAGTTAGAAAATGTAATAGAGATTGCATGGTGAACATGATTCCCTCTAAAAGTGTCTACGAGACAATTTTAAAGATTGTAGAAGAGTAGTAAAGCTGGTTTACAACACTTCACTATTAGGGAATGTTAAGCTCACGTGTTGAAACAAGCCTAAAAAGCTTGTATATGTTCAAAGATAAGCCTAAGTGTAGGCCACCCTTAA
Organism: Trichosanthes truncata; assembly: GCA_033996785.1. NCBI lineage: Eukaryota > Viridiplantae > Streptophyta > Magnoliopsida > Cucurbitales > Cucurbitaceae > Trichosanthes > Trichosanthes truncata. The sequence goes on from JAWPNB010000004.1 coordinate 8,984,333, forward strand.
GGAGTATAAAGTAGTCTTTTATGTAGTCCTAAAACGAATAAGGTATTTGTATGACAAATATCATTTTTATAAGAAATGTCAAATAAAAGACTACAAACCTTTAATAAGGTGAGATAGTGTTAATAAATTGGTTCCAAGTGAAGCCACTAAATAGTTAACAAAAGTTGTTAACAAAAGTTGTTAACAATTTAATTACATTTGAAAGTCAAGTGGATCCTAGTCATGAATTGGATAAGCCTCATCGTAGTGGGAGAGTTATGAGATGACTCAACGTTTACAAGAACTTAATTGAAGCCCAAATTGTCATGTTAGATGACAAAATTGAAGGCCTATTGGCCTCAAAGTGAGACTAATGGTAAAGGGTTAAACCTAATAGGAGAAAGTAGATTGTGAGTAAACTTTCTCACTTGTTGCCATATTGAAGTCTGTAACCATTATTTAATTCATTGTTGCTTATGAGATATGAAAAATGAATGTTTAGAATTCTTTTATGAAAAGAAATCTTAGATAATGAATTTGCACAAATCAATCAGAGAAGTTTATTTTCAAAGATCAAAAGCAAAAAGTTTGCGAAATAGTAAATGTTCATTTATGAAATGAATTTTACCATTAGATCTGTGAATATAAGGTTTGATAAAAGTATCAAAATCTATGACTTTGGATAAATATTAATGAAGCTTGTATAGACAAGAAAATTATTAATTGCTTAGTGGATTTTTCTTATGTTTTATGTTGGTGATATTTTTACCCATTATGAATGATGCTATGTCTAACATAAAACGTTGATTAAGTAACCAATTTAAAATAAGTGATTTGAATGACTCAGTATATTTTACATGTCCAAAATGAAGATTTTAAGGACAAAATGTTAACTTTGTCTCAAACATCTTATATTGACAAAATTGTTGTCAAATATTTGATATTTATGTCTAAGGAAGTGTATCCTAAGACACCTCAAATGTTGAGAGTATATGATATGCATAAATGAGACTAAACATTTAATATACAATTGGTTAGCATATATCAGTTACACGAATGGTATGACCATTGAGTAGAAAATTAAAAACTTTATCAAATTATCTATGGTTGATGAGAAATTTTTGTGTATAGAGTTAAAGATTTGATCTTTACAAGATACACTGGTTCTTACAAAGATTTAGGACATCAATATAAGGATAAATTTTACCCTAAGTGGTGGAGTATGGTATACAAGTTAAATTGTTTTACTTGTGAAGCAACAAAAAGACTTGTCTGACTCAAATAGTTCCTTGAAGATCTGAAAGGTGTTTTAGATATGATTTAGTCTATCATCTTTATTATGATAATAGCAGTGCAAAGACTAATATTAAGGAAATTACAAAACACCAATGTATAGGGAATCAGATCGAGAGAGAGAAAGCATCATGGTAGTGACTAAGATGACTTTTTAATGGCAGTCATTTGGATCTATATAAAGAGACTCTCCATGCTAAAGTGTTTGAGGGTTACCTAGAATGTCTAGGATTACGAGACATGTCTCATCTTTGCTAGGGCAAGTGGGAGAACATGTTGGGTATAGAGTATGCCCTAGGATACATGTCTCGCCGGCTTTAGTGTAAGTGGGAGATTGTTGGGATTTATGCCCTAAAGCCTCGTAACTAATAATTTATTTAATAATGAATAATAATTTTGATTATTTTATTTGCAATATAACATTATCCATTATATGAAAAATCCGAGGTTATTAGTGTAATCTTGAACAGTATGTGGTTGACATACGAGATGATCATGTTCAAGAAATAACCTAAAAGGTCATAGTATGTGGATAAGGTTGGGTGTCTTATCCTGGTAACACTATTGATACGGCCCACTTTGTAATAGTTACAAATGATTTGATCCAAATCATTCATGTGGAGACATGTGAGTGGAGGTATCTTATACAATGAGTTTGTATAAGACTGGACCACGAAATATTTAATCTCTCTTTATAAATCCGTTAATTGAAAAGATTAATATTTCATCAGGATGATCATATGCGACTCGATCTTAATCTTGAGTGAGTTATGAACTCCTGCCTGTGAGGGCTTGTCCTTTGATTTGCATGGGTGAGAGTGGCTTTTGTAGCCGATTCAATATGTCTACCATTTTGGGGACTTGACCAAATAGGGAGCTGGGAACATAATCTCACAAGATGGAATTCACTCATTCTCATATAGGGTAAGTAGATGAGTAGTTCCCTTAAGTGCTGATTTCGGGACTTGAACAATGGGGCCCCACCCTCTCACTGGCCCGAGAGGGACTTAGTTTATAATTATATTATAAACAAATTGTTCATTAGATGATCAGTGGTAATTAAGGTGCAAGATGTAATTATAGGGGTAAAACGGACTTTTGACCCAGCTATAATTACGAACAACTCGTGAAGGATCGACTTGCATGTAGTGATTATATCAATGAACACAACTTATCCTACAGTGCATAAGAGTGCAACTTTAGGTCTATAGTGGAGTGACCCTAGAGTTAATGAATGAAAATTGATTAATTAAAGAGTTTAATTAATTAATTTTATATCATTGGAGCTTATAATCTGTAGGTCCATAAGGTCCTCTTGCTAGCTCATAGTAACACTAAAAGATCAATATAGTTGAAAGAAATTTTTGAAATGTTCAAATTAATATTAATTTGAATTGTTCAAATTAATATTTAATATAAAATAGGAAAATACATTTATTGTATTTGATACATTAAATATTAAAAATTGAAATGTTCAAATTTAATATTTAATTTGAAGTGTTCAAATTAATATTTAATATATTAGATATATTAAATATAAAAGAGAAAAATATATTTATTGTATTTGATACATTAAATATTAAAATAATTAATGTATATTTGATATATTAAATAAAAGATATTTATAGAATTTGAATAAGATTCAAATAAATAAATATCGTAGGAGATTTGAATGAGATTCAAATAAATACAAGATATATTTTAATATATTAGATATTAAAATATAATATTTTAATTATGGCAAAGATTTTTCCTTGGTCACTATAAATAGGACCCTTGGGTTGAGCTATTCTTCACAATACACATCTCCTCAATAGAGAGAATTAGAGAATTCTCTCTAGATCTCTTCCTCTCCAATCCCTTATGGATTTTCTTTCAAGAGGCTCCCACAAGCCTTGGTCCTGTGTTCGAGTCATAGTCAGGAAGACTTTGTGGAAGAGATAAAGATCCACCAGAAGATTCTCCATATTTTGAAGGTATTTATTACTTAACCCTTGTATTTTAGTTTAATTCTAAATAAATCAAAGACGATTCCTATTCTTCCGCTGCGGGATGAAGAGTTCATTCCTATCAAAATCCTCAATAGCCCAACAATAACTATTGACTTCCAAGTATCACAATTCGATAGCTTGGGATTAACAACATAAAATATCCTTAAACTTAGAAGAGAAAACTCTATTTTCTCTCTATTCTCTCTAAAAACAACACACTGCCACTGAACACACAAATCCCACTTGTACACACTGTATAAGCTTTTTTGAAAAAACGAAAGGCCACACACAATTCTATCCTTAAAAAAAATTGTTGCAAGCAAACATATATATATATGTTCACAAAATTAACCTAACCCATATATTGGTCTTGGCCCATTTTCCTTCACGTCTTTCTGCACGCGTGTTAGATGATGGAGGTTGATTTGACTCCACAAAAAACCCAACATAGTTTCTGTAATGACCCGAATTCCTACTACGACTCTCTATGCGGAAACACAACCTAGTTACCTCGCTCATGCCCGAAATTCCGGCAGCATGACGACGTAACTAGGAGAAAACCAAAATTTACAACCACCTGATAAGAAGGAAAAACACTTCTAAGATTTCAAACAAAGACTCAGCGCCCATCAACACTACACAAAAGAGGCTGAGATCACAATCAGAGATGTAGACACGAAAGATCTCCTATAGTCAGAATTTACAAGATAACACAAGTGCAATTTAAAACTGATCCTATAACCCAATATACAAGTAGTTTAACAGAGATTACACAACAAAGGAAAACTAGATGAGGTCTACTAGTATCTCCATAGCTCCGTCAGGTCTTCGACTCGTCATCCACCTCGTTGATGTACGTTACCTGTAGAAAGACAAACAATGTAGCATGGGTGAGTATAATTATACTCAGTAAGCAGCCCTCTTAGTAAACCAAAGCTTAAAGGAAACATACCAAGAAAGATATTGCCCTTACTCACACTTGTGCTCAATATCGAGTACTTACACCAAATGACCATGAACTCATTTTCCCTACCACGACTTAAGCCATTCTCAGACCCTAACTTCATGTCATACCCGCGAGTTCTGTAATCTAGAACCCAAACCTGTGAAGGCATATAACCCTCACACTCATCACAATAGAGAAATCACCCCTGAGCTAGCAAACAGGCGATAGGGAACGCATCCCATACGCTCAACATAACGGGAAAAACACCCCTAAGCTAGCACACAGGCGCTAGGGAACGCATTCCCTACGCTCAACATAATGGGGAATTACCTCTAAGCTAGCACACAGGCAACAGGGAACGCATCCCTTATGCTCACCACATTTCACAAGTTTTAGGCTTACAAACTCGCACGAAACGACAGAAACAGGGTTGATAACGCTAATCCAATGTCTTTTAACCAGATTTAATGCTTCGAAAATCCCTAGATAAAATACCCTTCTCAGGGCCACGCCCTCCTCCTGATCCGGAGTTAACAATTACAACCAACATCTCATAGTCAAGCTCCATGCACTTAAGCAACTATGGCTCAAATTAGATTTAGGTTACTCTCACTTAACCAACATCTCATTCAATATCAAGCAATACTCAATCATCAATAATCCAATAATTTTGCCATATTGATAAAATAAGCTTGTCACATACATTTATTACATCAAGGGCTTTATAAATAAATCCAATGGCTACTTACCTCTCATTCGGCTCAAGGTTGAAAACTTCTCTTCCTATGACGGCACTAATTTTTAATCCAAGCAAAAAGGGAAACGCCCAAGTACCACAACCTCCAAATGTTGGCTTCTAACATATACAAAAGTTCCAATTACATAATAGTAACTCAATAATTCACAATCAACTCCCTAAAACTTATTTGGCCCGAAAGACTTCTTATAAAAATTACTAACTTTAAAAAACTTACCAATCTCCGTAGCTAAAAGTTGCTGTAACAGTGCTCGATACTACCCAAATTGAATAAATTAGCCTCCAATCATATTGGTAAATCCTAAAGTAAGTTCCATAACCAAAAGTCAATCCAACCTACTCAAATAATGCTTAAATAAGCAAACAATTCCTTAAATTTCTAAATTTCATATTCAAATCGCTTACCCACTGCCCAACGAGCCAAGATCGCATTGGAACGAATTCTAAAATGCCCAGAAATGACTTCAAGACCGCTGTTCATGCACAAAATTGCCAGAAAAGCTTTCATCACCCATTATTGGTGAAAAAGAGAGAGAGAGAGAGAGAGAGAGAAGTCGGGAAGAGGGGGCCAAAAAGGAGAGGGATTGAGAGGGAGGGAGACGAAAAGGGGGGGGAAGGGATCGGAAGGGAGAGGGAGACCGAGAGAGACAGAGGGGAGGGAAACCGAGAGGGAGGGAACGAGGGGGAGAGGGAGACCGAGAGAAAGACAGAGGGGAGGGAAACTGAGAGGGGGGAAAAAAGGAGTTCGGGAGAGGGAGGTTGAGAAAGGTCCCTCACCTTTTTGGCCCCCCTCTTCCCGACTTCTCTCTCTCTCTCTCTCTCTTTTTCACCAATAATGGGTGATGAAAGCTTTTCTGGCAATTTTGTCCATAAGGTTATGAAAATTCTAATTTAGTCCTTTGGTGAAACCTTACAAAATTGTCTCTTGTTTTTTACACTCTCGAAAATCTACCAATTTTCTTCTATTTTATACTCAAATTTAAATCTTGCGTAATTAACACAATCAAACCAAGTTAAGAAAATACAAACTCATTACCATGTAAATAGAAAATGTGTCACATATTTGATACATGAACAAGATGATTCATAAGACTAAATTTAAACTTTTTAAACCACAGAGATCACAAATTTGAAATTAATCTCAAACTATAAAGACTTAATTGAAATTAAGCCCAAACTACCAAGATCAAATTGAAGTTAATTCCAAATCATGAATACTAAATTGAAAAACAATCCCAACCATAAAGATCAAATACATATATTTCCTTATTATTCCATTTAAAAAATACTTTATGCATAGATATTTCAACACATGAAAGGACTGTCAAAAAGGAAATACATGAAAGGAAAAAAAGTTCACAATTTAAATTTATAATAAAAGACAAAGAATCTAGATTATTTATAGTTTGAATGGAAAAAAAAAGTTATAATATATATGTTTTTTCAAAAGGAAACATGAAGTACGAAGAAAATTATAAATTTTTTTTTAATAATTGTATCAATGGAAACCCTAAACTTTCATAAATAATTTAGACCCTTCCATTAGTGATTTATAGCTTTTTTCAATTAATTCATTTAAAATTAGCTCAAAATCATCTAAATAAATTTATTATTTTCCTAAAAGTTCTACCAAAGAAGCAAGAAAGATCCTTGCATAATTATTCCTAAAAAAATAGAGAAAAATAGAGGAAGACGAAAGATGAAATACCGCTCATATTAATAAAAAAAACTGCTACTATCTATTTGATTTCAACATTTCTCCCTAATTTAGTTAATCCCTGATTCCCTGCAGTTTATTCACCTCTTATTCACGTGTGAAAGTTATACATTAATAGTTTTATAATGAAATTCTAACGGATGGTCTAAATCAATTCACTTATGAAAGTTTAGGGTTTTAATGTAGATACAATTATTATTTTAGGGTTTTAAGTGATACAATCTTCAAAGTTTAGAGATGTAAATTGCTTTTTTTCTAAAAAAGACAAAAAGAAAAAAGAAAAAAGAGGTGGGTTAAGTTGTGTTCAAATAAATGAAAATTTTCATAGGTGGGTTGGTTCACTTCTTGGAGTTCACTTAAAATTATAGTTTTGATTGAAGCAAGCAAACTTATAATTAATTTTAAAAAGTATTTCTTTTACTTATGATAAAACACATATATTTATTTTCATTTTATTTCATAAAATACTTTTTTTTTATAAAATGGATTATTTTTTAACAACTTCTAAAATTGACATTTTCGTATGTCTTAGGTTATATTCTTTTTATGTTAAAGTGAATATAGCTCAACAATAATTGGCATGTACTCTCGATCAAGAGGTCAGAGGTTCGAATCCCCCTATTCCCAAATGTTGTTGAACTAAAAAAAAGGTTATATTCTTTTTACCATATAAATTGAAATTGAGTTATTAATCTTTAATTCAACTAGTTTTCACCATGTGAATATTTTTTTTTAAATTTTATTTTATAATAATAGTAATAAAGGTTGTCTTCACAAAAATACCAAGAAAGATGTTGGGAAAAAACCTCTCATTACTACCGCAATAATAAGCAGAAAAATAACTGAGAAATTAAAAGAAAGTAACAAAATAAGAAACACAAGCATAGTGGCCAAGGTCATCCAAAACTCTAACAAGGGTTATAATAACCTGTGGAGTACTCTGCACCCCAAACGCAGACTATTATAACCCCAGACTAAACAACTCTACATTTTAAACAATATTATATTATTTCACAGATTATTATAACCCACAGACTATTATAACCCATGTTATTATAACCCACTCAGTGTCCCAAACAACCCCTAAATATTTTGCAATAATAGTGGCCAGATTAATTTATAAACCAAACCTCTAAATATTTTGCAATAATAGTGGCCAAGGTCATCCACATGGATTGGAGTTCTTAGATTTAATTAAGTACCATAGTTACTCGCACCTAATTTTATTTAGAGAACCTAAACTTGGATTGAAACAAGAATATAAAACTATGCTAAATATTTACAAGGTTGGAGTCCATTTAGAGAAACATTGGAGATTAAATTAACATGAAACACAAACTTAATTTGACTAAGAAAAGTTATAGCATGCAACATTATAAGCCAATAATTTCTAATTTATCTAATTGACTTTTTCAAGCTCAATTGAACTCATCCATAAGTAATAAAACACCCTTTCAGTTTATTTTTACTACTTATGCATGGCATTAACGGGTTTCTATAACGACATCTAATAACAAAATATTCATTATCATGCAATACTCCATTATTAGTTATGCAACCACATCTCAATTCAAGTTCTACTCTTTCAAGCTAAAACACAAATTCTAAAAACTAACTTTGGCCAAAAGTTACGAGCATAAACACAAGGATGCATAAATAATATTATGATATATAACAATTCAAAATCAAATGTAAGTTCTACAATCATAACCATCCAAGAGTCTGAAATACTCAAATTAATATAAGATGTTCAGCTCAAAAGAATCTTAAAATTGAAGGAAACAAAGTAAGGAGAAAAGAAAAAAACTGGACGATGCATGCCACACTCGTTCCCGTCGTGATGTCCCGCGATATCGAGCATTAAGTCTCTTTCGTAGTTCTCCAAAGTGCTCTCTAGGTCCCAAAACAGTGTTTCTTATTGAAATTATGGTTCTAGGCTCTCAAAACGGCTCACTTTGCTCGAATGAAAAAGTTCCTTAAATAGAGTCGAGACAGCGTTGCAACGCTAAGGGTAGCAGCGTTGCAACGTTGTCCTTAGCATTTTACAAAGAAGGAAAAATTCTTCTTCGGCTAGCGTTGCAACGCTGTGCCTTCGAGATTTCAAGGTTGACAGGTTTCTCAAATGGCATTTCAATGCTATAAGGAGTGTTGCAACGCTATACCCTTAGGTCCACTAGCCTTGTTCTTCTTCTTCAACACTTGAATCCTCACATATGGCCTTAAGTTGCTCCAATTTGTCCAAATATCTCACAATTTTCTGATTTTGCTCCAAATGCTCGGTTTCTGAGAAATATACATAAAAACACATGAAAGCACACATAGTCATAGCAAAACTAGCATAAAACTAAGCCAAGAAATAGCACTATTTTGCATGCTATCAATGATCAACTTGAATCCCTACTTTAATTCCATTGATTTTATTTTGATCTTCCTCGGCTATTGTTTGTCTTAGAAGTTTTTTGGTTTTTCTTCCCTTTACAACGAAAGCTTCATTCTCCTTTTCTTTAGATTTCTTTATTTCTAAGTCTCTAGATCTTAAGGTGTTAAGTACAATTTTCGTAGATAGACTATCTCTTCCATACTTGATAGCCATCTTGACTTCATTATAAGACTCTGGCAGAGAATTCAATAGAATTATAGCCTTGTTTTCATCTAAGATTAGCTCATCAATATTATTCAAATTAAGAGTAATCCTATTGTATTCATCTAGGTTCTGTTTTAAGTCTTTTGTAGCATCTATTTTATAACCAAAGAATTTTTCCTTCAAAGTACAACTTATTCATAAGGGACTTAGTCAAATATAGTGCATCAAGCTTGGACCATACCTCGATAGCAGTTTTAGCATCATGTACCTATCTTAAAACATTATCAGTAGGGTTGAGGATGATTGTGTTGTATGCAATCTCCAACATCTCTTCCATTTCAGCAATAGTCATTGTGGAAGGGTGTGTTTCAAGATCATCTAAAGCCTTCGATACTTTCTGTTGAACAAGCAGATTCGCATTTTCTTCTTCCAAAGGAGAAGTCACCTTTCCCATCAAAACGCTCCACCTCAAACTTTGCATCCATCAGGAATGCTTCATAAAGATTCAATTCTCTCAACAATTCCATCAGCTTTTCAAAAACACAACTCCGATACCAATTGTTATCGTAATCAAAATTCACATAATCGACTCAATCAAAAACTTATAAACCCAGAGATAAACCGGAAATTACAATCAATCAATTCAAGAAAGAAATAAAACAGAGATAAAAAAAGATGAGAAGGTACACCGAATTTATAGTGGTTCGACCATTAACAAGGTCTACATCCACTTTTAGTCCCTCTTATTCAACCAGCTTATACATAAAAGAATAATCACTTTCTCTAGCCTTTGAGGCTGCAAGAAGGAACACTCCAGATGCCTTGCTGCTCTCATTCAACTCTCTTTAATTAGAATACTCACAATCACACACTGCCCCCTCGATAGGGAATTAAAAACCCTATTTACAATGCACACATGATCAGTGGCTGCTATGCAATGCCAAAAGAAGCGCAAGTGCACACTGTCACAAACAAGTAATATATGGAGTATTCCAAATATCAAACCCAAGAGAACAGATTTAGCTTATGTGATCTTTAGTTTACAACACAATTAGTCACAAGTTTCAATCAAAGGTAACCAAGATAAACAAAGGTGATTTTGGGGTTTTGTGCAAGAAAATATAAAAACAAATAAAACAGTAATGGGAAAAACAAAGATGAGAATCAGAGGATTTAATTCTAGTTCAACCCTGGGAAATGTGCCCACTATGCGCCCGCAAACTGCCCAACTAAGTCTAGCTAATTCAGAGATGCTGCCTCTTGCACCTGCATACTAACTCTTCGAGTTATGTACGGTTCAGACAGAATGCTACCGAATTGCGTTCACAACTTACCCTAATTGACACTTTGTAAAGTAAATCAAGTTCAACACCTATTCGGCTCCTTTTCCAAGAACCTTTAGAAGAATAAGAAATTTAAAACTCATATGTCTATAGCTAAATTAGGTTAGATGATGAAAAACACCAACTTCATGATTTTAAAGGTTTTTTCCTATGTCTATGTACAAAAAGCAAAGTTCTATGTCTAGACTATTTTCCTAGATTACTTTTAGGAAAACACATGTTGACTCCAACTCTTTCAATATTGAAATCTTTACAAACTATGCTAACTCAAATGACCATTTTACGCTAACAATGAAACTTAAACTCACTAGAAGTAAACTTAGCTAAGTGTTGAGCAAATTTACAAGGAACGCATGGTGGTGCTTATCTCCTTTTTAGAGTATCCACATGATTGAATCCCCTCCAAGGAGTTTAGCTACTCATCGAAGAGATAAACAAAGTGCAGAAAATAAAAGGAAAACAAGTAGAAGAAATAACACAATTCATTGTGTCGCTGCCAAATTGCAACACGGAGCGACCGACGTCCATCTAAAAGGAGATGTCTTTTAGAAGAAAAAAAATTTGGACTCGCCACCAATCATTATTAAGGTGTGATTGGTCACCAATTTAAAAAGAAAAGGTCTACAAAAACAGAGTTTAGGTTCGGGGTCTTTTGTGCGTAAGGAAGATATTAGCACCCTACAACACCCGTAAAAACGGTTACCAAATCTTGGTTATCGCATGTTATCTTGATTTATTTGAATTAAAAAAAAAACAAAGTCCTTTGACATTAAAAGAAAATTTGTTTTGCTGATTTTATTTTTAAGTGTCTCAATTAGTCATATCCTAAACTTCAAAAGTGAAGCAAGTATTTGACCAACTTGAGTGGGGTTATTAGACATCAATTGATGCAATATTGGAATTACAATCAATAAGAAGATTCCTCACCTCAAGAGTTTAAGAAATTTGACATTCCTCAAATCCATCATAGGATTGCAAATTACTTTTTCTAAAAAACATGGATTGCCTTTTTTTTTTTTTTAAAGGATTTTTCATGTATGTTGAGAATAATATGATATGTCTCAACCACACTACTCACTTTTTTTTTTAGGAAAATGCATGACTTTGATAAAAACATATATATATATATATATATATATATATATATAAGAAAACATTTTAAAGGGCACTTATTTTAGTTGTTAAAACTTAATTTTTTTTAAAGTTTTTTTTTTAATAAAGAAAGCCAATATGGGAACTCAAAAAGTTCAATTTGTTTTGGTAAAATTAGTGACCAATTTAAAAGGTCCTTTGGGTTGTTTAAAAAAAGTGACAGTGTGTTTGTTTGCTTGGAAGAGAAATATATGTGAGTAAAAAATTGCATCTTCGCCGAAGGAAGATCTTTAGAGAAGGGAGCAAACTGTTTTTGTTTTTCTTTCATGTACCCAAGAATAATAACATATTATCTCCAAGGCATACTACTTCCCCTCTTAGAGAGCTGCTTTTACTTGAAAAAAAAAACTTTAAACCAAAATGGTCTTTTATTACTTTTTTTTTTACAAAAAAAAAAATTTTATTCGAGATTTATAAAAAAAGAAAGACAGATTTTTTTTATCCAAACAGAGAAGAAAAAAAAATGTCTGTAAAATAAAAAAAATATTTTCCATCTTGAGGACTTTCATACCATTTATAAGTTTAAACTTTGTGGATGGTATTACTCGAACCCGTACATTTTATGAAAATAAGTCACCAAGAAACAATGTTGGCATTGTCGCAATGTCATCACGACGCGGAGCGACCGACTTCCTCTCCTAGGAGTCTCTTTCGAGGTAAAAGGTTTGGAGTCGCCACCAATCATTATAGGGTGTGATTGGTCACCTATTTTAGAGGAAAATGGTAGTCTATGAAACCAGAAATTAGGCTCGGGAGTCGATTGAGTGTAGGGAAGGTGTTAGCACCCCTACAACACCCGTTTTAGAAAAAACGGTTACCACATTTTATTTCAAAATTATCCTTTTATTTAATAGTCCAAAGAAAAATATTTTTATGTTTTATTTTGAATGTCCCAAAATTTATTAATTCATATTTTAAAATAAAATATGAACTAATAACTATGAGTGGCTCAAGACCATTAGAAAAACTTGGAATTTATTTTGATATTTCAAAACAAATTCCTTATTTTGATATTTCAAAACAAATTCCTTATTTTATAAAAACAAATTACTTACGGAAAGAATTTAAAACAAATGGTTCTTATTTCAAAAAGTCCAATTTTAAAGGAGGCAATTTATTTTATTTCAAACTTTGTTGCCAAATTTAATTTTGAAAAATTCGAAGGTTCTTATTTTAGAAATCTAATTTTAAAAGGGCAAACTTGTTTTATTTCAAACTTTGTTGCCAAAATTTAATTTTGAAAAATTCGAATGTTCTTATTTCAGAAATCTAATTTTAAAAGGGTAAACTTGTTTTATTTCAAACTTTGTTGCCAAAATTTAATTTTGAAAAATTGGAAGGTTGTTATTTCAGAAATCCAATTTTAAAAGGGCAAACTTGTTTTATTTCAAACTCTGTTGCCAAAATTTAATTTTGAAAAATTGGACGGTTGTTATTTCAGAAATCCAATTTTAAAATGGCAAACTTGTTTTATTTCAAACTTTGTTGCCAAAATTTAATTTTGAAAAAGTTTCAATGAGATTAAATAAAATTTGACTAATTGGGTAGTTCCCAGGTGGAGGTGTTCCCTTTAGTCAGCTTAAATACCTCAGCCTAGACAGAACGTTGAGTCCCGTATAATCAAATTTTATTCCAAACTCATTAATTAGTTATAACTTGAGAGCTCATCTAGAAAATCTAAATTAGAACCAAATTATAACTTTATTTTAGTTGGAATCAAATTCAGAATAAATCAATTGAAATCGAAATTGTATTTAGAAATTTCCAAATCAAATTCAAATGAAATCATCAAATAGCAAAAATTAAGCAATGTGCAATTTAAGCAATTTGCAATTTAAACGAATTAAGCAATTTTGCAAATTAATCAAAATGAGATAATCAAATAGCAAAATTTAAGCAATTTGCAAATTAAGCAAATTAAGTAATTTGTAATTTAATTCAAATCAAAATGAAACAATCAATTTACTATTCAAATCAAATAGCAAATTAAGCGACATGTCATAAATCAATTTGCAAATTAAACCACAAACCATGAACCAATTTACAAATTAAACAACATGCTAATTGGTCAATTGGAATTTAATCAACAAGTCATGGGTTGAATTGCAATTTAACAACATGCTATTGGTCAATTCAAAGATAATCCATCAAATAATTATGATTAATTGAAAATACACAACAATTCAATGGCTAATTGAAACGACACCAACAAATCAAGGTGTTAATTGAAATCTTAAATAGCAATTTAAGACTAATTGAAATTTAAACAACAATTATGGTTAATTGAAATTCAAATAACCATTAAGATTAATTGAAAATCAAACTAACAATGGAAATATTAAAGTGAAATCAATAATGGTCCAATTGAAATTTACTCACAAGTTAGGGGCAAATAAGGGATTTAGCACCAAAAAGAGAGGGTCAAAATGGAAGTTAAAGAGAAAAAGCTTCTCTCCCTTCACCCACACCTTTTCCTTCTCTTACCTTCTTCTTCTTTTATGTGGGTGTTCAACTTTCTCGCCGAAAATGCACACCGGAGGGCGTCGGATTTGTCAAGCTCGTGTCCACGTCGTGGGTGTCGCTGGAAGTCGTGGTTATTGCATCGGGGTTGGTGAAATTCGTAGATCTAACGATTCTTCAATTTCTCCAAGCTCTACTTTGATTCCTCCAACTAAGATCTACTTTTTCTTCTTCCTCTTTCCTCTATGATCTCTTCAACTCTCTCCTCTGTGATTGCTTCAACTTTCTCTCCTCCTCTCCTCTCCATCTTTGCTCTCTTTAATTCCTCCTTTTAAAGCCATCCCATTTACTAAAAAAGGATCAAATTTTTTGTCACAACCACTGCAAATCCTCCTTTTGAGGAGGAGGAACGTGGATGTGAAGTACCTATTCTTGTGGGGAGAAGGAGACTAAGTTCACGAGAGAAAAAAAAAAGAAGCTAAACGTAAAAACAAAAATAATACTAAATAATAAAAATAATAAAAACGAAAATGAATAAATAAATGAACAAAAATCAAATCAAATCAAAACAAATAAAATTGAAATACAATCTAATCTAATCTTAAAAGATAAAGATAAAATAAAGCACAAAAGCTTTAAATAAAGCTTAATATATATATATAAACAAAGTAAACACAAACCAAAATTAAAATCAAATCAAATTATAAAAATTACCGGACCAAAATACGGTATCTACAGGCATGATAAAGGAAATCTTATGCATAACTAAGATAAAATCTAAAAAAAACTAAAAAAATATGCAACCTTTAGGTCGGGCCAGGACTTAACTGTATGCATTGGCCTTACTCCAATAAAGCATCAAAGTATAGTATAATAACAGTAAAATAAGCAACAAAGAAAAAAAAATTGAAAAAAAACAAAAAAAAAACGACAATTGAACCTTGGACAACAGTACTCCCATGCCAATCAACCAACAATCAAACGTATGCTATTAACAAACAGTCAAATATACTCTGTAAAAAAAAAAAAAAAAAAAAAAAAAAACTTCAAATGTGGGAAGCAGAAATCAAGATGACCTTTGTTGCTAAATCAAAGATTTTTTTTTCAAGACAAAATGTATTCTTCTTTGTTTTTTTTTATATTTATTTTTGATTTATTACCCCTATTTACCCTATCTTTCTCAAGAGATCTATCCCACTTTTGAACCGTACAGAGTGAAAATATTTTCCATGCATGTGTTTATATATATATATATATAATTAATTAATTAATTGATAAACAAACAAAATATAGATGTAAAACGGATTCTACAAAAGAGAAAAAAAAAGGTAAAAATCCATACTTTCCATAAGAAAAAAAATCAAGGAAGATCGAAGTATGCCATTTGATAAAACATTAAACCTAATGGCCTTTTTAAAAAAAAAGTAACAACTAAATCTTTAAAAAAAAACTCAATCAAAGGCAGACAATGGAACTCGCCATAAAAACAAACCTGAAGAGAAAGGTTTAAAGGGATGAATGGCCCTTCCAAATCTTTCTGCCTTTCCTTCAAAAAAGTTTTTTTCTTTTTTTTTTCCTTCCTCTCTACAAGGATGTCATTTATAATCAAAGCCAGGGTAAACCAAAAAAAATAAACTTGCAAAGTTCTTCACATCTGCATGCAACGCCCTCTTCCCCAGACTTCAAGAAATGAAGCGTCTTCTGCCATGCAACCAAATCGATTGAAGATCTTCTCCAAATCTACACATCACTCCACCTTTCTCTCTCTTAAACTAATGATTACGGCTGAAAAAAAATCTTTAAACCATATCCCAACACTTTGGGTAAATCATCCTAAATCTCTTTTTTTCCCTTTTTTGTGTTTTGTTTTTTAAATACTCCCTTTTTCAAAATAATAATAATAATAAATTAAAATAACAAGGACAAATAAATAAAAGATTGAACCAAAAATTGTGTCTACAATTTGCCCCCCTTTGTTCACCTTCAAAGAAAAAGGAAGTGGACAAAGGTAAGACAACATTTAGGGGACCTAACCAAAATGAATAAATACAGACTTTGACATCTACGGGAATGAAACTACAAGCGTAGAGATCGAGCTTAGAGAAGGAAAAATAGCCTAGTGAAATACAGGTTTTAACCTTTACCAGGATGGAACCGCATGCATAAGGAACTTAAATAAGAAAAGGAAACCGATTTAGGTACAGATTTTTACCTCTACTGGGACGGAACTGCAAGCATATGGATAAAAACTTAACAAGAGAAATGAATCTGGTTAGATATAAATTTTCACCTCTACTGGGATGGAACCGCATGCGTAGGGGGCAAGAAAAGGAAACCTGGTTAGACACAGGTTTTCAACTTTATTGGGATGAAACTGCAAGCATAGGGAAATCGAGCAAAAAAAGAAAAAGAAAAAGCCCATGCCCCCCCCCCCCCCCCCCCTCTTTTTTTTTGTTTTTGAAAGGTGAAGTGACAAACATCATTCAATGTGGCCCATCTCCCTTTACTCATTCCTCCTTTGATCACAAGAAGCTTGTACAAAAAACCATGAAATACCCTACCGTCGTATTTTGAGCTTTTACTTTCTTAGTGAAAAGAGGGATTTCCTTTTAAGCTTTGCTAAATAGAATAAAATAATAACACAATGTTGTATTACAAATTGAAATTCATATAAAAGGGTTTACAAAGAACAGGTCACAAGATCCAAAAGGCCCATATAACACAATCCGATGGACTTTGTCAAGCATAATATTTCTTCACCATGTCTGCATTAATTGGCTTGGGGAGGTCTTCTCCATCCATACTGGTCAAAAGAAGGGCTCCTCCTGAGAATGCTCTCTTTACTACATATGGCCCTTCAAAATTTGGTGTCCATTTTCCCCGATAGTCTTTTTGAAAAGGGAGAATTCTTTTTAAAACCAAGTCTCCTTCTCGGAACCTTCGAGGGTGCATCTTCTTATCATAATCTCGCATCACCTTTCTCTGATAAAGTTTCCCTCTACATAATGCGCTTAAACGTTTTTCCTCTATAAAGTTTAGTTGCTCAAACCGCATTTGCAACCATTCGGCTTCCTCCAACTTTGTTTCCTTGAGCACTCGAAGAGAGGGTATCTCCACCTCTATAGGAAGGACTGCCTCCATGCCATAAACCAATGAAAATGGCATTGCCCCAGTCGAAGTACGGACTGATGTCCTGTAACCGTGTAGAGCAAAGGGTAACATCTCATGCCAGTCTTTATATGTTACCACCATTTTTTCAATGATTCTCTTAATATTTTTATTTGCTGCTTCCACTACTCTGTTCATCTTAGGTCGATATGTTGTTGAGTTTAAGTGCTTTATTCCAAAATGCTCACATAGTTCATCCATCATTTTGTTGTTCAAATTCTTAGCATTGTCTGTTATCAATTTTTCTGGAAAGCCGTACCGACAAATTATATCTCTTTTGATGAACCTAACCACAACTCCCCTCGTTATACTAGAATAGGATGTTGCTTCTACCCACTTAGTGAAATAGTCTATTGCTACTAGTATAAAACGATAGCTGTTGGAGACTTTAGGCTCTATAGGACCAATAACATCCATTCCCCACTGATGCGAGCTTGTCGAGGGCTCGTCAAATTAAAATTTATAAACCGATCCTAAGCTACTTGTAGCATTGAGTGGACCGGGTCGATCTCAGGGAACCGAATATTAATTTCTCAAGTTAAATTTGCAAAGGAGAAAGCAATTAAAAATGGGGGTTTTGTGTTTTTATAAATAAAATAAAACATAAACAATAAAGATAGGGATAGATAAAATCTTACCAAAATCCAATCCAAAGGTACGGTTATACTCAATTGCAAATATTGATCATAGGTATTCAAAATATTTAAACTTAACCATGCAAGTACTTGGTCAACTTATTAGGAAATCCCAAAAAATGCAAATTCCCTAAATTCATTAACTCTAACGAACGTCAAGTTAACGCTAATTACCTAAACAATTTTGACGAAACCGCTCCAAATTATTTAGATAAAGGCATTACGAACCTTGGAACGACCAAGACAACTAATCAGGTAAAACAACTTTCACCTAATTAAGAAGCTTCTTTAATTCCTAGAATTAAACATGCAAGCCATGCAATATGGAAACCCACAAAACATACACATGTGATAATCCTAATGCTACATGTTCATTCAACATGACAATTACGGATCATGATCATGATTAGCAATAAAATATGTAGAGTGATTAAGGCGTCAATTTAATCAAAATTCATACTTATAAAATTAACACGGGAATTAAAGAATACTTGCAATTGAAAGAAAACTAAGTTAAGGTTCAAGCCTCACAATGTTGCAACTGATTACAACCGACCTCTGAACTGGAATTGCAGAGTTTAGCCGAGCATCGTGATAAAATTTGATACCATTATTGTCTAAGGAGAAAAGAGAAAATGAGTCTAAAAGCTCTCTAAAAACGTCTAGGCCAAGAGGCCAAAAAGAGATCCCCCTTGCTGTCCATAAGAAAGCTTAAATAGCCTTCAAGTAGACAACTTACACAAGTAAGAAACCCTAAATTCTAGAAAGATGTTTTCCCAAAACAATTAGGGAATAATATTTAAAATAAAATAAAATAAAGTAAATAATGTTCTCTCTTGTAAAATGCTGGAAAATACATCTAAAACTCGAAAATCCTTCCCTAAATTCTTAAAACAAACATAGAATGTTGCAAATAAGAAAAGTTTCTGGATTGCGCAGTCTTCATTATTTTGCCCATAACTTCTTTTCCAAACCTTGGATCAACGTGATATTTATATGGTTGGAAAGATCATTCCGAGATATTTAAAATGATATCTAATTTGAATATATTCCAAAACGTGAGCAGCAGGATAATGGGAACGGAAGTTGGCACAAAATATTCTCGGGTACAGCAGTTTTCCAGCAGGAGCAGTAATCACTCAAAATGCCATAACTTTCATAATACTTATTGGAATGCAATGAGTCTTATACCGTTAGAAACATGATTCAATAATCTTCGATTTGATACCAAATTTGAATATATTTTCATCTCGAAATACCATGATATGACCGGTCAAATTTGGTATAGAAATTCAGTTGCTCGAATCACGTCCAATTTGGTCCGAATTAATTCCGAAATGGTGCAAACTCTTCAAAACATGTGAATTTCTTGAATCCCTAAAAAATAATAATAAAACACATAAAATCCTTCTAATTAACAAGAAATAAATGTAATTAAATAGGACTTTATAGGTCCTATCACCCACATTAAAAAAGGCCAAGGGGCAACAAGAACGTGTAAAGGTGATGCGGGAGCATGGATCTTATCTGCGTAGATTTGACATTTGTGGCATTTTCTTGCATATCTAATGCAATCTGATTCCATGGTTGTCTAATAATAAACAATTCTAAGAATTTGTCTGGCCATCATATGTCCACTTGTGTGAGTTCCACAAATTCCCTCATGGACATCCTCCATGATCCTCCTTGCCTCTTCTACGTCGACACATCTTAGGAGTACCATATCATGGTTTCTTTTGTACAGCACATCACCATTTAAAAAAAAAAGTTCATGACTAATCTTGTGATAGTTCGCTTGTCATTATCTGAGGCCTTGGGAGGATAATTTCTGCCATTTATATACTCCTTGATGTAGTGGTACCAAGGTTTTCCATCGGTCTCGACATCAATACTCATGCAGTGTGCAGGAGTTTCTCGCCTTTCAATCTTAATGGGTTGAACTTCTTCATTGAAATCTATTTTAAACATAGTTGCTAAAGTTGCTAAAGCATTTGCAACCCGATTGTTCTCTTGAGGTATATGATCAAACTTAATTGTTTCGAAAACTTGCAATGACTCAAATATATATTGGTGATATGGAATCAACTTGAAATCTCTAGTTTCCCATTCATCATTTAGTTGGCGAATTACTAACAACGAATCTCCATATACTTGTAGTTTCTTCACTTTCATGTCACGCACGGCTTGAATACCCAAAGAACAGGCTTCATATTGTACAACATTATGCGTGCAATTGAAACACAACTTTACTATGAGCGGGTAAAACTTTCCATCTGGAGATATTAATATTGCTCCTATACCATGACCCAATTCATTGGATGCGCCATCAAATAACATTGTCCATTTATCCGGGTCAATCACGCTCTCTTTTTAGTCAAAAATGGTGAAAATATTTTCATATGGAAAATCAAATCTCATTGGTTCATAATCTGGAATTGACTGTTCAGCTACATAGTCTGCCAATGCACTTCCTTTTATAGCCTTCTTAGTGACATAAATGATGTCATACTCGGATAATAGTACTTGCCACCTGGCCACCCTTCCTGATAAAGATGGCTTTTCAAAAATGTAATTTATTGGATCCATCTTTGAGATCAACCATGTTGTGTAGTACAACATATATTGCCTTAAGCGATGAGTGATCTAGGCCAACACACAAAATGTTTTTTCTAAAAGCGAATAATTAGCCTCGCAGGTGATAAACTTTTTACTCAAGTAATAAATCGCTTGCTCCTTCCTCCTACCACTATCGTGTTGACCTAGTACACATCCCAGGGAGGTTTCCAACACCGTAAGGTATAAGATTAGTGGTCATCCTGGCATTAGAGGCACTAGAATCGGAGGGCTTTGTAAATACTGTTTGATTTTTTGGAAAGCCTTTTGGCAATCCTCACTCCAATCTCCATCACTATTCTTTTTTAGAAGCTTGAAGATAGGTTCACAAGTTGAGGTGAGATGCGAGATAAATCTTGCAATATAGTTTAATTGTCCAAGGAAACTTCGTACTTCATTTTGGGTTTGTGGTGGTGGCATCTCGACAATAGCCTTGACTTTATCTGGGTCAACATTTATTTCTTCTTTACTAACAATAAAACCTAATAGCTTCCCGGAGGATGCCCCAAATATACATTTGGTGGGTTAAGCTTCAATTGGAATTTCCTTAACCGCTCGAATAACTTCCGCAGGGTAGCAGTATGATCTTCTTCATTTCGAGATTTGGCAATTATATCATCAACATAGACTTCAATCTCTTTGTGCATTAAATCATGAAACAATGTGACCATTGCTCGTTGGTAAGTTGTCCCAGCATTCTTTAATCCAAATGGCATGACTCTATAATAGAAAGTTCCCCATAAGGTGATAAAGGTAGTTTTTTCTCGATCTTCTGGAGCCATTCTTATTTGATTATATCCTAAAAACCCATCCATGAATGAGAAAGTGGAGTACCCAGCTGTATTGTCCACTAGGACATCAATATGAGGGAGTGGAAAGTTATCCTTTGGACTTGCTCGATTCAAGTCTCTATAGTCGACACACATTATAACTTTTCCATCTTTTTGAGGGACTGGTACTATATTTGCCACCCATTTTAGATACCTTGAGACAACAAGGAAACCTGCATCAATTTGCTTTTTCACCTCCTCTTTAACTTTGATCAACATGTCCGACCTCATCTTTCTTAATTTTTGCTTTACTGGCTTGCAATCGGGCTTCAAAGGTAATCGATGAACTACAATATCTGTTTCCAACCCTGACATGTCTTGATAAGTCCAAGCAAAAATATCTTGATATTCAGATAGTAAGGAAACTAAATCTTTACGACTTTGTCCTCTGACTGATGTGCCTATTTTAACTTCTTTCACTTCCTCCTTAGTTCCTAAATTGATAACCTCTACTGCTTCCTAATGCGGTTCTATAACATTTTCCTCTTCATTCATCATTCTTAAAAATTCAGACGATAACTCCATTTCCTCCTATTCCTCTCCAGATTGGATATTGAAAATTGGTATATCAAAGTCACAACTTGAGGTGCTACTATTTTCACTTTTAGATTCAATAAATCTGTCCCTGCATTTTTTCGAGTAATAGGACAAAACAAAAGATAGACATAAATATGTTTAAAAGGACTATAGACAAAAGGAGCTAAAAAGTTTAAATAAAAAATGAACTTTCATTAAAGGAGATAATTAAGACAAGACAACAAAAACAAAAGGAAATCCTCTATTACACACAAAAGAAAACTCCATTGGCATCAGGTAGGGCCAAAAGGACAAAATAACAGTTTTGATTACTCCTGCAAATCCTCTACACCGTTGGAAGATCAAAGACTCTTCAATTATTTAATTCAAAGTTTGGTGGGCATAGATAAACGACTGTCTCTAAGTCCATGGACTCATTTGTAACTGTTGCAATTGACAAATTAGACATATGAATTAGTAGATCATCTTCCTTCACGTCGCTTGTGATCTGGCTATTCGAATAGATTACCCCTCCACTTCTAAATGTCTCATATAGGTGCGGTATCTTCAATCTTTGCTGATCTGGCTCCCTTCCCTCTAGGTGAGCCATCCTCTTTTCTCTCTGTTCATCTTGAATTCTTCTCTAATCTGCCTGGGTTGGCTTGTATCCCAAATCGAACCTCCATTCATTCTTGGGTAGACAAACTGGCTCTTTTCCTCCACTTTGGTCTTTTCCCAATCCTTGGCCAGGCTGGAAACCTTTCTTCATCATAACCTTTGCAACCATTAAAGATGCCTTTGACATGCGAGGCCGTGAGCTGGCTCGTGATGAGGTAGTACTTGCCACTTCAAATGCTCAAAACAAGCATTCTAGAGCTTCTTCCGCTGCTTCCACATATGGCATAGATAATGGCTTAGTGATCAGTATATCTTCCTCTCCGTCGACACAAACTAATTTACTTTCAACCATGAACTTAAGCTTTTTGTGTAAACTTGATGGGACTACTCCAGCTGAATGTATCCACGAGTGCCCAAGCAAACAACTATATGCTGGGGTTATGTCCATCACTTGAAACGTGACATTGAACTCATATGGGCCCACTCAAATTAGAATCTCTATATCGCCTACCACTTCCTTCCTAGATCCATCAAAAGCCCTGACTATCATGCTACTAGGCTTTATATGGGACGGATCTACTGGCAACTTCAATAAAGTAGACCTTGGTATGACATTTAGTGATGATCCATTATCAACAAGTACTCTTGTCACTGCAAAGTCATTGCTTTTGATTGTGATATGCAAAGCCTTAGTATGTCCCCTACCTTATGGTGGGAGCTCATCATCTGTGAATGTGACAAAATTGTGAGCCATGATATTTCCAACCACATCGCCTAAACCTTCCACTGAAATGTCGTGGCCTACATGAGCCCGATTTAACACATCTAACAGAGCCTTATGATGGGCTTCCGAGTTCAGAAAAAGCAACAGAATTGATATGCGCGCTGGTGTTCGATGGAGCTGACCTAATACTTTATATTCACTTTGCTTAACTAACCTTAAAAATTCATAAGCTTCTTCTTCAGATAGAGCTTTATCTTCCCTTGAGACTTTACTTGCCACTGGCACTTTGTTATCCGCCATCATGTACTCATCATGACCCTTTGATGTATTTAATGCTTATAATCTCTTGATCACAAATTATTTGTTTTATTGGTCTGAATTTGTGCTTGAAAAAGTCTTGTTTAGACTAAAACTTAATTGCATGACTATTTGTAAATTCTTGCATGAAAGTGGAGAATTCTTTTAGAAGCCCTTAAAAGAAGTTGCTTAATGCCTTGCATGCTATTAAAATCTAGATAGAGATGTTAGATTTATAACATTGCATAAGAGTTAATTGTGCTTGAAAGAGTCAGTTAATACCCTCGCTTCTTGGCTTGTACAATATTTACATGACAAACTTTGGTAGCTTTGGCTGTAAGTCTAATGGGTGAAATTGATTCCCTAGGATATTTCTCTCTTATTGTGTCTCCATTTATCTTTTGCTTTCTAGGTTAGCTCTTTAGTTTAGCTTGTTTTCATTTGATTTCTTTCTCTAAATAAAGTTAAATGAGAGTAATTGCGATACTTAAATAAACTAAGAAATCCAATCCCTGTGATTGACCCTGGCCACCATTTTTGCAAATTTTAGAGGTTTAGGTTTATAAATATATTTGATAGAACCTTCGACAAACTCTTTATCAACGAACTTATTACTTAAGGGAACGAACCATGAACACGAATCGTGATGGGGGTAGGTAAGAACTGTGCTGATGTCTCTCCTTGATTTTCTTTGTAGCATATGGTCAACTGTGCCGAAACGAAGGGAGATATTGATGAAGAGAATAATCTAATTAAACTCAAGCAAAAGCATAGGAATCGGTTTGAGTTTATTTAGAATTAAATAATAATATTCTATTAAGCATAACATACCTTGAAAATATGGAGATTCTTCTGGCGGATCTTTATCTCTTCCACAAAGTCTTCATCGCTATGACTCGAACACAGAACCAAGGCTTGTGGGAGCCTCTTGAAAGAAAATTTACAAGGAATTAAAGAGGAAGAGGTCTAGAGAGAATTCTCTAATTCTCTCTATTTAGGAGATGTGTGTTGTGAAGAATGGCTCAACCCAAGGGTTCTATTTATAGTGACCAAGGGAAAATCTTTGCCATAATTAAAATATTATATTTTAATATCTAATATATTAAAATATATCTTCTATTTATTTGAATCTCATTTAAATCTCCTACGATATTTATTTATTTGAATATTATTCAAATTCTATAAATATCTTTTATTTAATATATCAAATATACATTAATTATTTTAATATTTAATGTATCAAATACAATAAATATATTTTCCTCTTTTATATTTAATATTAATTTGAACACTTCAAATTAATATTAATTTGAACATTTCAAAATTTTTCTTTCAACTAAATTGATCTTTTAGTGTTACTATGAGCTAGCAAGGGGACCTTATGGACCTACAGATTATAAGCTCCAATGATACAAAATTAATTAATTAAACTCTTTAATTAATTAATTTTCATTCATTAACTATAGGTCACTCCACTATAGACCTAAAGTTGCACTATTATGCACTGTAGGACAAGTTGTGTCCATTGATATAATCACTACATGCAAGTCGATCCTTCACGAGTTGTTCGTAATTACTGCTGAGTCAAAAGTCCGTTTTACCCCTATAATTACATCTTGCATCTTAAGTACCACTGATTCTCTAATGAACAATCTGTTTATAATATAATTATAAACTAAGTCCCTCTCGAGCCAATAAGAGGGTGAGGCCCCATTGTTCAAGTCCCAAAACCAGCACTTAAGGGAACTACTCATCTACTTACCCTATATGGGAAAGAGTGAATTCCATCTTGTGAGATTATGTTCCCAGCTCCCTATTTGGTCAAGTCCCCAAAATGGTAGGCATATTGAATCGGCTATAAAAGCCACTTTCACCCATGCAAATCAAAGGACAAGCCCTCACAGGCAGGAGTTCATAACTCACTTAAGATTAAGATCGAGTCGCATATGATCATCCTGATGAAATATTAATCTTCTCAATTAACGGATTTATAAAGAGAGATTAAATATTTCGTGGTCCAGTCTTATACAAACTCATTGTATAAGATACCCCCACTCACATGTCTCCACATGAATGATTTGGATCAAATCATTTGTAACTATTACAAAGTGGGTCGTATCAATAGTGTTTCTAAGATAAGGCACCCAACCTTATCCATATATTATGACCCTTTAGGTTATTTCTAGAACACGATCCTCTTGTATGTCAACCACATACTGTTCAAGATTACACTAATAACCTTGGATTTTTCATATAATGGATAATATTATATTGCGAATAAAATAATTATTAATTATTAAATAATTAATTAATTACGAGGCTTTAGGGCATAAATCCCAACAATTGATTGTATCCCTTTTGGATCACTCGATGGATCATCCTCCACTAGGTTCAGGAAATGACCCTTGTTCTCAAAGCCGTGATCAGGTCGCCCTCTTCCAAGAGTCAAAAAATTGCATTCCATTAGTCTTCTTACTTCTTCCTTGAAATGACGACAATTCTGTATGGAATGCCCCACTAGCCCAGCATGGAATATACAAGTTTCACTAGAGTTTCCTATCAAACAATTTTTTGACCCATCGGGAAATGTTGGGTGAATATATCCAGCATTTCTTAGAATCTCGCATAACTCTTCCATTGTCATAGTGATATCATCTAAGCTCAAAACTTCATACTCTGTTGAGTCTTCAATAGCATTTACATTGAGTTTGCCATGATCCGGTAAAGGATTATTATTAACATTTGGTCCTTCTCCATCTTTTTTGAAGTTTAACCAACCTGCCTTGATTAATGATTGCAACTTATTCTTTAAGGACACAGTTTTCTGTAGAATGTCCAATTACCCCAGCATGGTAATCACAACGAGCGTTAGGATCGTACCATTTAGGGTATGGTGGTTGTAGAGGTTCTGATGGTACGGGAGCTAGCTGATGACTCTTTATGAGTTGTGGGAGAATATATGTATATGACATAGGTATTGGGTCGTAATGAACTTGCTTTTGGTTATTTCTAAGTGTCCTTTGATTTTGAAATTGATGAGGCTCGAAAGTGGTTCCTTGAGTATTTTGAAGGTGCGCTTGATTTCCGAGCCCTGCTTTAGTGTTGTAAGGAAAGACAGACTGTGGAGAGTATGGGGACCCATAAGCATTACTCACATAAGGGTATTCATATTGCGCTGATTGTGACTTCTTGTCGTTGGAAATTTTAGATCTTACACCTGACCCCTTTTAGCACTAGAGATTTTAGCTTCACTAATTCGTCCAAATCTGACCCCAAATTCTATCCTCTCACCAATTTTGATGATATCAGAGCAGTTTGTAGAAGCATTGCCAATCATGCAATCATAATATGGAGATTGTAAGGTATTGATGAATGTAGTTGTTATCTCCTTATCGGTCAAAGGTGGTTGGACCTGCGCTGCAACCTCCCTCCATCGTTGTGCGTATTCTTTAAAACTCTCCGTGCTTTTCTTTTCCATTCTTTGCAAGTCAAGATGGTCATGAGCCATGTCAATGTTGTGCTTGTATTGTTTTAGGAAAGCATCAGCCAAATCCTTCCATTTTTGTATACGTCCTCCATCCAACTTTACATACCAATGCAATGCAGGATCAACGAGACTGTCCTGAAAGCAATGTATGAGCAATTTATCATCTTGTGAGTAGGCAGCTGAGATGTGCTTTTGGACAAGATGTCCCGTCAAACTTTTCAAAGTCAGGCACTTTGAACTTTGGTGGTATGACCACGTTAACGATTAAACATAGCTCAGTTGCATCTATGTTACTGTAAACATCGGTCCCTTCTATTGCCTGCAACCTTTCTTCAAGAAAATCCAATTTCTTCCTTTCTGACGAACCTTCCACAACTTCAAGTATCTTTTTGGGATCCTCCAAATTTGTCACAAATATAGGATACTGCTATTGGCCTCCTAGATGGGCTCCTGATATATCCATGTGAGGGATATTATGGATAGCTATCGAAGGATGCGTCATAGAAGGATTATACTTTTATGCATGGTGACTTGGAGGTGTGAATCCTAATGGATACAAAGGAGACTCAACTGATTGAGGCCCTAATGGATCTTGCGCAAGCTGTGGCGAATCAACGATTGTTTTTCCCTTGTTAGTTGACAACAACTCGATTAGCTTAGTTACTTGTTCCTTCAGTAACTAAACATCATGCTTTAAACCTTGAACCTGCTCGCTATTTTGCTCTTCCATGATTTTACTCCTCGCTCTTGTGAAGTAAGGGTGTTGAGTTTCTAGTTGACGGGCTATTTTGAAAAATGTCCTTTTAATTAACAAAGAGACTAATTATAAAAAAGAAAGGGATAACATAAAATGAGAGAGGAAAAAAAGAAAAAAAACATGCAAAACAAAAATAAAAATACAAGACAAACAAACTTCATTTATAAATGATGTTTTACTAGAAGGGATTACATATGTGAAAGTACAATCACTCCCTTACAAAAGTACAAAAGATTTCCGTGAACTCAATAAAAACATCTTAAGCAGCCTAATTCTTTGCATAACTCTTCAAGGAACTTGTTAAGTTGTTCTGCATTTGGCTGCGTTGGGATGATTCCTTCTTTCAAGTCTCGAGCCTCTTCAAAAAACGTCTCTGCCTTTGTTGCAATGATCCTGAATCTTCTCACGACCTCTGCTATGCGACTCCGAGTAGCCTCATAATTTTGCACCAGGAGGTCATACTCCTGCCTCAACCATTCAGCCTCCTCCACCTGATTAGTTAGCCGATTACATTTTTCCTCTAAAGCTCGATGTTATGCCATTACCTGCTGGATAGTCCTTTGGTGTGCAGTAATTTGTTGTTCAAAATTCTGAATAGTTTCTTGTAATCTTTCTACTTCTCTGTCCATCTGACCTTGTTGACCTTCCTGCTTATGTATGATGGCTCGTTATGCTTGTGCAATTTTTTGTATATCACATTTCTCCTTCCTGAGCTCGTAGAACTTTCTTTCTAGTTGGCTTATTGCTTGTTGCAGTGTTATAACATTTGCTTTCAAATCAATGTTTTGAGAAGTTTCAGAGTTTAAGGCTTCCTATATCATTTCTTTTTCTTGCTTCAAGTGTTGGACCCTTTTTTCCATTCTCTGCATTTCCTTGGATAACTCTTCAATTTCTCTATTTAGGCTTTCTTGGTGCTTGATAATGTCTTGCTTTTTCTCAAGCTCTTCCTCTGCCTTCCAGGCACACTGACTCCACTCTTGTACTTTTTTGAACAACTTCTCATTTTCTTTTATGACTACAAAATGTCGTTCCTTCCACTCACTTTCGACTTTTTCTTGCCATTGTTGGATCTCCCCCATGCTTATCTTCTGACCCCTACTCTTAGTTTGATTATGAGAGCTCTCTATACCATTTCTTTGATTCTCGCGCCATCGCCTGTATTCTTTTGTGACAGAATCTTTATAATGACCGCTTTGTATCTTTCTTGCTGCAAGCCAAGACTGAGCCATGTCTTGAACCCTCTTTCCATTTTCCTCTGCATCGTATGAAAAATCCAAATCTCGTAGACCAATTGTTGCTAGAGTGAATTGTCTAATCCACAATTGATGAATCGCCAATAGTGGGACATACCCAACACATCCCCATAGACCTAACGGAGGGACACATCGGTATTCCCCACATCGGTAGGTCACTAGAGTCGACAACATCCAACTCGCCTTCCATACTACATCCTCAGGCTTTAAATTTGAGAAGAAGTGATGCCACATATCCTTCGTGGAGAAGTCAGTTTGCCACTGTGCCTCATGAAACTCTCTAATTGGGTTGCGTAGTTGGTTCCAAGGACTACAAAATTTTATCTCCGGATATCTAAATTCTGGTGGTAATCTTAGATGACCATTCATCCAAACAAATAATAAACTCTGGCACCCAATGAACCTTCCTGTCCCCTTGCTTTTGCAAAAGTCTAATGATCGTATTGTTTCAGCAAGAATAAGAATGATGGGATTGGCCCCTTGCTCAACTTGACAAAACAGCTTTACAACACTTTCCTCGACACATCCTTGAACTTTGGGAATAATACCGCCCCATAAATGCACAGAGCTAATAACATCATCTTTTTTTCTTCATCTACAAATTGTTGCCTGAGTTTGAAGATATATTCTAATGGTAGACATTTACTATCACCCTTCTTTACTATGTGCTTTTCAATCTCAGATGCCCGGATCCCTCCCAAGGTGTGTGATAGTGCTCTTTTTGCAGTGGCTTGCTTGTTATGAATGTAAACGGAAGTCTCTAATCAAAGTGGGATATGAAGGAGTGCATGGTACTCTTCAAGTAAAGGATTCAGGTCGAATGACTCAAACACAAAAAATTTAAGTGTTGGATCCCATTTATGGAGTGATGCCCTAGCATGCTTCGGTTGATTGGAACGTACATTAATTCTGCTATATGACCATATTTTTCTAAAAACCTACTTTGCTGTAACGAAGACAAACCCTCCCAAAGCTGCTTAAGACTCTCAAGTCTACCTTCAGGGAAATTGATGTTCCCTAGAGCTTGAACAACGACATCCTTTTCAAATTTCACATGATCCCCAAAAACTATTTGAGTTTGCTCTGACCATTGGCGCACTACCTCTTGACTGTCTATGACTGATTCTACTAAAGACGACATATTGAGTTTTCACCAGAATTCCTGTGTAACTTTGTAGGTGTTATTACTTTCATTAATCCCCCTTTTTTAAGAAAAGAAGACAAGGGAAAAGCAAAAGGGAAAAAAGGTAAAAGGTAGGCATGTGAGCAATCAAAGCTAATATAGCAAAACCTCCCGGGGTTAGACCTAAGTAAACTGGCCGACTAAAGGTGGGCCCCCCTCCCCTTTTAGAGAGTGAGGTTTAGTTTTAGACTAGTAGATCAAAGGTTCTCGGGACATTCTCTGAAAAAGAGAAATAACCCAAGCGAGGCATTTCACGGACCTATGCGGGAGCTGTGACTCCACAAAGGCCTCGCTACTCAAACCTCAATTCTAAACCTATAGGTAAAGCCTGGGTAGGGGGCTTGTGAAAGTGTGTGAATCAAGCGCATAGAATGTGTGAATGTAAATAATATAAGTGTAAAAACAACATTACAAAAAAAAATCCAAAGAAATAAGAATAATATGCAAGATAAAGATAACTAATAAATGAATAAGGAAGCATATACCAAAAAAAAAAAAAAAAAACAAAGACCAAAGTTAACAAAATATAACATGAGATAAGAAAATTTTGGCTTGACCCTCTAGGCTATAAAAACCTATCCAGCGTCCCCAATGGAGTCGCCAAGCTGTCGCTGCCAAATTGCGACGCGGAGCGGCCGACGTCCATCTAAAAGGAGATGTCTTTTAGAAGAAATTTTTTTTGGAGTCGCCACCAATCATTATTAGGGTGTGATTAGTCACCGGTTTAAAAAGAAAAGGTCTACGAAAACAGAGTTTAGGTTCGGGTTCTTTTGTGCGTAAGGAAGGTATTAGCTCCCTACAACGCCCGTAAAAACGGTTACTAAATCTTGGTTATCTCATGTTATCTTGATTAATTTTAATTAAAAAAAAAACACAAAGTCTTTTGACATTAAAAGAAAATTTGTTTTGCTGATTTTATTTTTAAAGTGTCTCAATTAGTCATATCCTAAACTTCAAAAGTGAAGCAAGTATTTGACCAACTTGAGTGGGGTTATTAGCCATCAATTGATGCAATATTGGAATTACAATCAATAAGAAGATTCCTCACCTCAAGAGTTTAAGAAATTTGACATTCCTCAAATCCATCATAGGATTGCAAATTACTTTTTCTAAAAAACATGCTTTGCCTATTGTTTTTTTTTTTTTAAAGGATTTTTCATGTATGTTGAGAATAATATGATATGTCTCAACCACACTACTCATTTTTTTTAGGAAAATGCATGACTTTGATAAAAAAAAATATATATATATATATATATAAGAAAACATTTTAAAGGGCCCTTATTTTAGTTGTTAAAACTTAATTTTTTTAAAGTTTTTTTTTAATAGAGAAAGTCAATATTGGAACTCAAAAAGTTCAATTTGTTTTGGTAAAATTAGTGACCAATTTAAAAGGTCCTTTAGGTTGTTTAAAAAAAGTGACAGTGTGTTTGTTTGCTTGGAAGAGAAATATATGTGAGTAAAAAGAAATTATTTAAGAGTTTTTTTGCTGCATTTTTTTTTTGTTTTTTTTTTAAAAAAAAAAAGCTTTATTTTTGTAAGGTGTGGTTGTCAACCAGTAATTAGAAAAACAATTTTTTTCTGAAAAAGAACTTAACTCAACCACCATAGAATTGCATCTTCGCCGAAGGAAGATCTTTAGAGAAGGGAGCAAACTATTTTTGTTTTTGTTTTTGTTTTTCTTTCATGTACCCAAGAATAATAACATATTATCTCCAAGGCATACTACTTCCCCTCTTAGAGAGCTGCTTTTACTTGAAAAAGAAACTTTAAACCAAAATGGTCTTTTATTACCTTTTTTTTTTACAAAAAAAAACCTTTATTCGAGATTTATAAAAAAAGAAAGACAGAATTTTTTTTATCCAAACAGGGAAAGAAAAAAAATGTCTTTAAAATAAAAAAAAAATATTTTCCATCTTGAGGACTTTCATACCATTTATAAGTTTAAACTTTGTGGATGATATTACTCGAACCCCTACATTCTATGAAAATAAGTCACCAAGAAACAATGTTGGCATGATAAGGGAAAGCTTGTGCATAACTAAGATAAAATCTAAACAAAACTAAAAAAATATGCAACCTTCAGGTCGGGCCGGGACTTAATTGTATGCATTGGCCTTACTCCAATAAAGCATCAAAGTACAGTATAATAACAGTAAAATAAGCAACAAAGTAAAAAAATTTGAAAAAAAAACAAAAAAACGGCAATTGAACCTTGGACAACAGTACTCTCATGCCAATCAGCCAATAATCAAACGTATGCTATTAACAAACAGTCAAATATACTTTGCAAAAAAAAAAAAAAAATCAAATGTGGGAAGCAGAAATCAAGATGACCTTTGTTGCTAAATCAAAGATTTTTTTCAAGACAAAATGTATTCTTCCTGGATTTTTTTTATTTTTGATTTATTACCCCTTTTTACCCTATCTTTCGCAAGAGATCTATCCCACTTTTGAACCATACATAGTGGAAACATTTTCCATGCATGTATATATATATAAAAAATTAATTGATAAACAAACAAAATATAGATGTAAAACGGATTCTACAAAAGAGAAAAAAAAAAAGGTAAAAATCCATACTTTCTAGAAGAACAAAAAAATCAAGGAAGATCAAAGTATGCCATTTGACAAAACATTCAACCTAATGGCTTTTTAAAAAAAAGGTAACAACTCAATCTTTAAAAAAACTCAATCAAAGACAGACAATGAAACTTGCCATAAAAACAAACCTGAGGAAAAAGGTTTAAAGGGATGAAGGGCCCTTCCAAATCTTTCTGCCTTTTCTTCAAAAACGTTTTTTTCTTCTTTGTTTTTTTCTTCCTCTCTACAAGGGTGTCATTTATAATTAAAGCCAAGGTAAACCAAAAAAAATAAACTTGCAGAGTTCTTCACATCTGCATGCAATGCCCTCTTCCCTAGGCTTCAAGAAACGAAGCGTCTTCTGCCATGCAACCAAATCGATTGAAGATCTTCTCCAAATCGACACATTACTCCACCCTTCTCTCTCTTAAACTAATGATTACGGCTGAAAAAAAAATCTTTAAACCATATCCCAACACTTGGATAAATCACCCTAAATATCTCTTTTTCCCTTTTTTTTGTTTTGTTTTTTAAATACTCATTTTTTCAAAATAATAATAAAAAATTAAAATAACAAGGACAAATAAATAAAAGATTGGACCAAAAATGGTGTCTACACATTGAAATAAATAAACTTGAATACACTTTGAAGTATGAATCCAAGATAGAACTAAATAGAATTAAAAAAAAAACTTACAACTTGAATTAAAAAAAAATAGAAACTTACAAACTGAAAATGAAATAAAACAACAAGTACAACTCCTAAGAACATACACAACTTGAGTGAAAAATACTAAGAATAAAAAGAACTCTAAGATGTTCTTCCTTTCTAACTTGTTCAACCTTTTTCAGGGAGAATCAAGTACTTACTTCTTCTTCTTTCAAAGTTGGAGTCTGAATGGAATATGAACAGAGCTTAAGGGAGACTAGGAGTGGCAGCTAAAACTAAAGAGAAAAACGACAGAATTTTGGGATGAAGAAGAATTCCCAACTTCGAGCTCTCTTTCAAATGGAGGTATGAGTCGCCTTTTATAGACTTCACGTCTATGCCGAGATCAGTGTGAAGAAGTTTGGTCGATCATATCCCTTAATTTGAGGAGATTTGGTTGAGAATCTTCCATCAAATCTGTAAATCTTGCAAATCTTGGAGAATCTGTTTAAAAGGTCCATATGCGAGCGCATTTGTGGTCGCATTTGTATTGTTGTTGAAATGGCCTAAATGTGGGCGCATTTTGGCTCTTTTCTGCAACACTTTGATTTTGGCTTCTGCTCTCAAATGCTGGCGCATCCTAGTCGCATATCTCATGGATCATTCTTCTTTGCTTCAATTACAACTGGGATGAGGGTGCATTTGGTTCCTTTTTCAACCTCTACACAAAACCAACAAAAATTAACAATTTTCTTTACAAAAATGACTCTAAATAACCTAAAAACTCTTTTTTTTTTTCCAAATAAAAAATTTAAACACATGCAAAGCTTGTTTTTATTTAAAATTACCCTAAATGACATGAAATATAACATTACCCTAAATGACATGAAATATAACATTAAACACACACTTTCTAAGAAAATAGCTTAGTTTTTAGAGCTAAATAACACTCATAAATGAGTGTTATCAACACATTTCACTCGATTCACACATATCAGGACCCACACACATGTGTTGACGAAAACCAAATAGTAGAGTGCAAATGCAGTTGTACAAAATTTGTTAAGAGAGAATCGTTACACTCTAGCATACAGGATTGTCAAAATACCAACTCACTGACTCCCTTAGCTATATTCCAACTCAGCTCCATGTGGCATGCTCTGTAATAATTTGTCAATACCACAACATATAATTGAATTTTCTGTCTAATAGGATTATGAAGTTTCAATTTTGTGTCAATATAGATTTGAGAATTTTAAAAAATGTCGAATAAATTAAGGATCTATTAGACACAAAATTAAAGTTCATGAATTTATTATATGCAAAATTGAAAGTTTAGAGATCTAATAGATACTTTTTAAAGTTCAGAGATTTATTAGACACAAAATTAAAAGTTTAGAGATTTATTAGACATTTTTTAAAGTTCAAAAATCTATTAGTGGCAATATTTTACTTGTAATTTAATCTAATAAGAAAAGAAAAAAAAATACAAAAACTACCCCTAAATGATAAGGTTTGTTACAATATTACACACTCAAATTTTGAACTTGATCAACCAACCCCCTAAACTTACAAAATCGCTGTAATTGAACCCTTAAAATTGTCAATTGCACAAACCACCCATGAATAGAGGTGTTGTTCTTCCTTATAGGGACAGGGCGAGAGAACATGAGTAGTGGGGGAAAATGTTCCCATCCCTACCCCTTTTGTTTTTTTAATATATATATATGACATTGTTATGGTTTTTTTTTTTTTTGTAGTTTAGTAATGTGTGAGGTGTGAGGATTCAAACCTCTGACCTTTTGATCAAGGATATATGTCTTACCTAGTTGAACAATGCTAGGGTTAGCATACTGAAGAGAGCTTGTCGAGGGCTCGTCAAATTAAAATTTATAAACCGATCCTAAGCTACTTGTAGCATTGAGTGGATCGAGTCGATCTTAGGGAACCGAATATTAATTTCTTAAGTTAAATTTGCAAATGAGAAAGCAATTAAAAAGGGGGGTTTTGAAAATTTTCTTACTTAATGAAATAAAAATAACAAAACAAAACAAACACTAAAAGGGAAAAATCAACTCTTACCAAGTTCCAGTTCAGATGTGCGGTTATATTCAATTGCAAACATTGATCATAGGCATTCAAAATATTTAATCTTAACCATGCAAGTACTTGGTCAACTTATTAGGAAACCCTAAAAAGTAGCAAATTCCCTAAGGTCATTAACTCTAACGAACGCCAAGTTAACGCTAATTACCTAAACAAATCTTTACGAAACCGCTTCAATTTATTTAGGTAAAGGCATTACGAACTTTGGAACGACCAAGACAATCGATCAGGTAAAACAACTTTCACCTAATTAACATGCTTCTTTAATTCCTAGAATTAAACATGCAAGCCATGTATCATGGAAACCCATAAACATACACATGTGATAATTCTAATGCTACCGGTTCATTCAACATGACAATTACGGATCATGATCGTGATTAGCAATAAAGCATGTAAAGAGATTAAGGCGTCAATTTAATCAAAATACATACTTATAAAATTAACACGGGAATTAAAGAACACTTGCAATTGAAAGAAAACTAAGTTAAGGTTCAAGCCTCACAATGTCGCAACTGATTACAACCGACATCTAAATCGAAATTGCAGAATCTAGCCGAGCATCTCCATAGAAAACTTCGAGTGCAAACGAGCTCGATTCGACACCATGGTTTGATGAAAAACTCCTAATCTATCCTAAACTACTGAAAAACAGAGAGGAGAAAACTTAAATTGGTCTCATAATGACTGAAAATCGGAGACAAATGACCTAGAGGACGAAAAATTCTATATATAGGAATCGACGGAGCGTCTAGACGCTCTGGACAGCGCCTAGACGCTCCCAGCGTCACAGGGGCTCTCCGCATAGTCGAGGGAGGCTTCAGGGAACTGCCGATAGCGTCTAGACGCTCTGGACAGCGTCTAGACGCTACCCAGCGCGCAGCACTGCTTATTTTTGCTCTAACTTTTTGCTCAGGTGTCCGAATAACCTCCGGTTTGATGCGTTGGAATCGTGATTCAACGTAGAATCTCTCGAAACATGCCTTATGCTCAAATCCCTACAAAATGATCAATTAATTACATTAAAACCTCCAAACTAACATGATTTAAGTATGAAAATATAGAACTATGTTAGTCCTATCACACACATTATTGATTATGAATTGTAGTGTTTAAATTTAAGGTTTAATTGATTAATGATTTATGAAATATTGTATAGATAATTTCATATGGTATGGTTGGAACTATTTTGAATAATTAGATAATTAGATAAGAAATACTAGTTTTGTTTCTATTTGGAGGTTTAAGAATTTTCTCTTTAAAAGGAAATTCCTCATGGAAAATTAACTATATAATTAAAAAATTTCTTAAAAAGATTATTTAATTGAAATTAAAAAAAAACTAAATGAAAAATAAGTTCTTGCGGAGAACTCGACCCTGCAAATTCCCTGTGAGGAATCTAACTCCGATCCCTACAAAATTCAACAGGTCATTCCCATCCTCGCCTCGCCTTCGTGAGCATCCCTACCCAAAATTATAAATATTTTTCCAATCAAACCCTAAAACTATAAGATTGTTATAACCAAACCCAAATTCTTTACATCAATTTTTTTTCTTAAATCAAGATAGCAACTCAATATCAATTTGGAAAAAAAAAAATTTTTAATGGTTAATATTATAGTTTTCAAATTTTATAGAGTTTTAAAAAATAAGGTTAAATTGCAACAATTCTATAATTTAAGAATTTGATTGTAGCAATTATAATCATTATAATTCACGAGTGGTTTGTGCATTTTGTTATATTATTTAAGGGCTTAATGGTAACATGTCGTAACTTCAAGAGAGCGATTGATCAAATTATTAAAAGTTTGAGGGTGTGATTGTAACAACTCCTATATTTAGGAGTCGTTTTTACAATTATCTCTCAAAAAATTACAATAGTGTAAGTGGGAATTCGAATTCTTCAAAGAATATGCTTCCTCATGTATTATTGATGCAAAAGGTGAGTTCCACACGACAAACCCACAGCACATGGGTATAAATTTCACACATTAGAATTTAATCCCAAACCAAAAGTTCAACTTACCCTAGCATCAAAATGCAATCTTTATTCATTGCATGTTATAAATTTGACACATTTTCAAATCCTTCTATGAGCCGCCTCTCTTCTCTCCAACAATGACTTCCCAAGTTTCACCACCTTGATGGGGAAACAAAAGTGAAAAATGGATAGAATTAATTTCCCTTTCGCAACTGCAGGCCGCCATGAATGAACACATGGCGAAGATTAAGGGTAGAAAAAACACAGAGATATGTGCCATGTGCTTGCGCTAGTTGTGGACCATGCCCTGGACTTAGCCACCAGATAACCCGACAATATTACTGATCATTCACAGGCATATTATATTCTTAGCCCAAAAAAAGAAAAAAAGAAAAATCAAAACTTCATTCTTAACTTTAATGTGTGAAAGCTGGAAAGTGGAAGCCTAAAGCTGAGAATTTGTTAGCAAATTAGGAGATAGGCTAATTAGTCAAGAAGCAGGTGCCACTAGCCTTTGAATAGACTTTTGACATTTGAATTCCATAAATTTATGGTTAAATTACAAGTTTAGTCTATGAACTTTTTAGTTTGTATTTATTTGGTTTAAGAACTTTCAATTTTGTGTCTAATTAGTCCCTGAACTTTAAAAATTTCTAACAAATCTTTGAACTTTCAATTTTTGTATATAATAAGTTTCTGACATATTCAAAAATTTTAATGATGAATTTGATCTATTAGATATAAAATTAAATTTTATGTATAATAGTACCCTAAACTTTCAATTTTTCGTCTAGTAAGTTCATGAATTTTAAAAAATGTCAAATAGGTTAAGGACCTATTAGACACAAAACTGAAAATTTAGGGACCTATTTGACACAAAATTAAAAATTTAAGGGTTTATTAGACATTTTTTAAAGTTTAAAGATCAAATAATAGACACAAATCTAAAAGTTTAGGGATCTATTAGACACTTTTTAAAGCTCATAGACCAAATAGATACAAACCTAAAAGTTCGTGGACTAAACTTGTTATTTAACTTAAATTTATTATGTGGGTAGCAACATTAATAGGATAATTATTTTTTAATTACATAGAAATTGCTAATAAAATTTTCATTTTAACGTTTGATTCGTTAAATAGATCGTGGATTGTTGATCCTGAGACATTATGAGAAACTCTAATATTAAAATACTTTTTGTAGTTCAACCATTTGGAGTGGAGAAATTGAATATCTAATGCTTTAACTCAGTTAGAGTAATGTTCAAATTGGTTAGTATTAACACAATTTAATTAGGGTACGTTAAGTTTCTTACTACATTACAACTATCTAGTTTTCGATTCTTCATTAGACAGGGGACGAGTTCATGCCAAGACTTAGTTGCATAGTTGAGAGAGGTCTCAAACCTACTTAATTTTCTCGGTTCGAAGTAATTTTGTTTTTAGTTTTCTTCGATTCACATCGACAAGTTTAGGCGTGACGGGCAAGGAAGGGAAGAAGTATAGGACATTGTGGTCCTGTTTTTAGTTCACGAGTGAACCAAGTGAGTTGCATTGCACCATAAGCCAAAGACAATTTAGGCTCACGAGTGTACTCTGTTTTTGGCTTGCTAACATAAAAACAAGCCTTTAATCCACCAACTCCCTTAGCTTCTCTCAACCAATCACAAATTCTAGTACACTTTCTTCTCTAAACAATTATAAAATGGTGCCGGGTACCAAAATACAAGAATTTGGAATAATTTTTTTATTTTTAGTTTATCAATTGTTGGGAATTGAGAATCCCTTGAGAAGAAAAAAAGGTAATAAAAGAGTGGCTTCTAGTAGTTGTAAAAAAAAAATAGTAGACTCTAATAAACAAGGAAAGATGGATTACCAATGAGGACAATAAACACATGCCTCCAGGCTCTCTTTCTTGAATATATGATTGTTCGGCTCGGAAAAAGTTTTAGATACCTACAAGAGTATGGATATTTTTTTCATTCACTTCAGTATCCTTTTAAAAATGATGTGAGATCCACTAATTTTAAAAAATATTTATAAAAATTAATGTGAACAAATGGAGTATGATACCTCATAATATTATTAGAAATTTTATCAATTGGGGGTATGTTTCTGTATATAGTAATTAGGGACTGAGCTACTATGCTTCAACCTCATAAGAGAAAAGGAGTTTTTTCACCAACAAACAATTAGATAAGAAACTAGAGTACATTATGGTGATCAAGAGTAGACTTTTTGACAACAAACTCTTTTTCATCTTTGTCACTACAACAACACGAATTCGATATTCTTCCGTACGGGATTCATTAAGTATCAATAAAAATTATGGTCTTCATTGTACTATACCATTATCTTTTAGGTTCCTATAGGTAAAAGAGAGGATAGAGACTTCTCATAAAAAGCTCTATTATTCCATTATAGCCAATTTGTGAAGATGATCTGTGTTTTTTTGTTTTTAAAAGACTACGATACACTCGCATATAAATACATGTATTTTTTTTGAAGTGCTTATTGTTGGTGTCCATACCAAATATGCCCAAAACAACAAAAAAATATATATATATTAAAAATTGACATAAGAGGATTCAGAAGCAAAAAGAAGAATATCATTAGACCTAAAGTTATCCATATGATATATATGGCTTCTTTCTATGAAAACTGTAAAACAAAATGATTAATACTGAATATAATAGACCTAAAGTTACTTTAAATGTTTCTTTTCTCATTCAAGTTACCCAAAAAAAAAAAACAAAATTGTGGGCAAAATCACTTTATATTATGTCAAGAAGATAGTGACACCAAAAATGTTTCGTAGAAATGGCATCTTCACAGAATCCATGGGACCCAAGAGATGATTTCATTTATTCCACTGATAGTAATATGAAAACAAAACAAACAATCATAGAAAACCAAAATACAAAAGCAAAAGCAAAAGCAAAATGGGCCAATACAAATACAATCCTTGGAAGGACTTGGAGGGCCTAACACAACTTTCTGTTTCTTGACCTCTCTCAAATCCCCCAACTATTTTTTTCTGTTTAATCTAACAACAAACACCCAAGTATTATATTCAGTTTTTCAAACCAAAAAATAAAAGTGAGCTTTTTTTTGGATCAACATTCAGGAGTTAAGGTGTGATCTCTCCTTGGATCATGGCAGTAGTTGTACACCAAGTAATTGCTCTGCACCCACTCCATGGCCTTCTCCTGCTGCTGGCTCAGCCTGCCGCTGCCCCCGCCCGGTCCGCTGCTGAGCGGACGACACGACGCTGCCCCGTCCGCCGTGCACCCGCCGAGCTTGAAGTTGTTGTACCTTCCAATAAACGGCTGGTATTTGTAGTCGGCCTTGTATTTTCCATCCCCTGTTGCCCATGATGATGCATCCCATATCGACCCGTACACGCACATTGGCCTCACTGGAAACGTCGCGTCGCTCTTCCTCTCATACCTCCTGATTGGTATGTCGTCCACCAAGAATCTACACATCACGTCATATGAATAAAATTAATAGACCGTTTGAAAGTATGAGACCAAATATGTAATTTGAATAGTTTAGGCCATGTTTGATAACTATTTAATTTTTGGTTTTTGAAATTAAATTTATAAATATACTTCCACTTATGAATTTCTTTGTTTTGTTATTACTTTTTACCTATGTTTTCAAAAACCTAGTCAAGTTTTAAAAATTAAAAAAAGTAGTTTTTAAAAACTTGATTTTGTATTTGGTGGAATTTAACTAAAAATTCAAATATTTTGTTAAGAAAGATAAAACTTGTTTGTAGAGAATTGATGAGAAAATAAACACAATTTCCAAAAATCAAATGGTTATCAAACGGTGCTTGGTTTTGAACTTACATGATTTCTTCTGAAGTCCATAAAATGGCGTAGCTGTGGAAATCTTGAGTTGGGTCAAACCAGAGATGGAACCTCATTTCTCTTCCTATGATATTTCCATCTCCACTCCCTCTCATGAACACATTTGTCTGCAGAACATATGGCTTATCCGATGTGGTCCCAAGGAACTCAATGTCGATTTCGTCGTGGTTTCCTGGGTAATCTTCATTGTTCGAAAGCTAGAAAATCCAAAAGAAGAATCAAGAAAAAATAAATGAATTACCACTAAACTCAAAAGTTTAAGTTGACATAAGTTACAATAAAGTTAATTATTATTCATATGTTTTACACTCTTCCCCTTCACTCGTGAAATTGTAAATTAGCTCAAATCCCAATAAGTTAAATTAGAAAGAAAATGACATTACAAAGTTCTGAACA
The DNA here is from genome assembly GCA_033996785.1 of Trichosanthes truncata. Classification (NCBI taxonomy): domain Eukaryota; kingdom Viridiplantae; phylum Streptophyta; class Magnoliopsida; order Cucurbitales; family Cucurbitaceae; genus Trichosanthes; species Trichosanthes truncata. The sequence goes on from JAWPNB010000004.1 coordinate 9,026,226, forward strand.
CGAGATCTCGTACTCTAATACCATGTTAAATTTCTCTAATAACCATCCTTACATAAAAAGAAGTGATGACTCCCGCAGTGTAGCCCGGATGAAGCTTAATGGCAGCTCCAAAGTAGCCAGATTGGTATCGATGAAGAGACTTGAATCCACTACCTGTTTAAGAGAAACAACAAAAAAAAAATTATAACTAAATTACCACTCAAATAAGTTATTTTATATTTTATCATTTTTATACATCGTCTAACAATCAATATTAATTAGAAAGAAAATTACATTACTTGAGTTCAAACACACAACCTCCTATTCAAAGCTTAAATTGATAAGTTAGAGTATGTACCAGATAAACTATCAAGCCAAATAGTTAAGGATCCTTGGTCGACTTTTTGGTGTTGAGAGCCCCATCGATTTCTAAAACCCTGATCAAAGCCAATGGATTGAACTTGGTTGCTTGGAAAATAGCCAGGGGAGGGGGGATTCTGGCCAGAGCTGAAAGAGAAGAACAGAAAGAGAGAGAGAAGAACCAAGAAATGTGCCATTTTTTAAGAGAGGGAGTTGAGAATATGTGAAGAGAGAAAAATGTTGTTATTTTGTGGAATTGATTGGAAAGTGAAGGAATGGATTTGGTATAAATAGGAAAAATTAGAGGACCCACAAGAGAGAAGATTAAAAGATGATAAACTTTGGTTGATGGGGAAGTTGGAAAATGGACTGGGAGAGACAATTATTATGCAATTGGGGGGGCATAAAATAAAAAAAAATATGTAGGAAAAATTAACAAATAAAAAGTCCAAAAACTTTATGGTGGTTTGTTTTTTTTATGTGAGGGAAATTTGGTTTTCTGTTTATCAACCGAAAACTTGTTCGGTTGGAAAAGGTAATAGAAGAGAGAGAAAGACAGAAACAGAGAAGACATTTAGAGGACAGTGGGTTAACTCAAAGATATGGAACACCTTTGCTGCTGCATGTTGTTTTGCAGAAATTTTCAGACCCTTTCTTTTTTAAAATTAACTAAAGTTTACTTTTGTTTACTTATTTAACCACTATCACTTTCGTAACTTTTGGATGCATGTTTGAAATTATGTCGGTAGCTATGTCATGAAATTTGAAATTATACTTCTAATTTTTCTTTTACTTTTTCACTTGCCTGATCAGTAACTTCTGAGCTAACTTTGGGATGTAAATTTTGTGAAAATTGTCGGTCAAATTGTTAGTAGAATCTTTTTAACTGGACCACAACTCACCCAAAAGTCAAATAGTAGTTTCTAATTGAAAACGAAGCAAGAGCCATTGAAAAGGATCATTCAACCATGTTAACCTAGCTAGCTAGGATGCAATCATATATATATTTTACAATTTAATTTGCTTTAACAAATATTCTTTAACATAGTATGTCGTAACTAGAAACTTTATGACCACTCAGGTTTAAAAGTTCAACGTAGTTAAATCATCCACGACACCAACTAATATGTTGACATTTGACATCATTTGGATGATACTACACTTATTGATCAACTCTAAACCAACATGGTTGACATTCAAAGATACATTAGAAGATCACTTTTACACACCCTTAATTGACATGTCAGAATGACGGTTTCCACCTTGTTTTGGTGTATTCTATCTAGACATTTATTGGATTTTTTTTCTTTAGAAAAAACCCATCTCACCTAATTAAACAACCTCTTTGATCTCGGGACAAAATCTCGATATAACACAAACAGAATCCGAATCCAAACACAAGTAATCTTTTCATTGAACAGTTTCAAGTAGTAATTTGATTGAAAAACGTTGATAGGATACCAACACTAGACATATACCAATCGATCATATTTTGAAAACAGTGTTTCAAAGCTTTCATATAGATTCTTAAATTTTATTAGACAATATTATCAAGTCTTAGAATCATCTGGAAAAGTACTTTGAATGAGAGAAAAAAGGGGTCAAAATTGCTGCTGGAAATCAACAAACAAACAGTGTTTCAAGATCTAAAGAGCTTTGATGAGACACATTTTTCATATATTTCATGAAGAAGAAGAGCCATTTTTGTAGACCTTAGAAAAAAAAAAATTTATGTGCTGAAGTTTGGGCGGCTGGGGTTGGGCCTCTTTGGCCGACAAGTCGGGTAGCTTTGGATCACATGGTGACGTTGGTATGAAAAAAGTCGATTGATCGACTTCCAGCCAAAGAAGTAAATGATTATAGAGATCCTCCAAGTGGAATGAATATGTCTTCAAGGACCCATCTCACTTTAATGTTTATACGACTTAGACTCGTTTTCTATTAAAAAAAGTTTTAGTATTCACGAATCACGTAGTATTTACTCCATCTTTTCATATTATGATTTTTTTTTTAACTAATTTTTTTAATACTTTATTTAATCATACTATCATTTCTTAAATGATGTTGATGTGACAGATAATAAATATGAGTAGTACTCAAATTGTCATAGGAAAAGTTTCATTTTTCTTTTTGCATACATTTTTCAATTTAACGATGTGGATGGAGGTTGGCAAAGGAAAAGTTTCATTTTTCTTTTTGCATACATTTTCTAATTTAGCGATGTGGATGGAAGTTCGCAATTATGCGATGATTGTTTGTGGAGGAAAATAGGATTTTGATTTTTCTTTTTTGTTGGAATGATGTATTGAGAATTGAGAGGGCTTGTACTTGTAAACATAATAAAATACTCTATCGACGTTTTGCTACTTAGGATGATGAGCTCTCTATATTTTTACAATGGTATGATATTGTCTATTTTGTAGCTTAATTTTGCATGGTTTTGGTTTTTATTTTATTGAAAATGTCTTATATCAATTTGTTGTTCTTAGTTATATACAATAGATCTTTCTTATTTCTATCTAATATGGGACTATGTTTGCAACTCCAATATTACTAATCTTTTGAGAAAGGATTAGTAATATAGATTAGTAAGGGTGTTTTCGGTTGGAGATCCAAAAACAAAAATTTGGAACACGAAGAATTTAATGAAAAGGAGAGTTGTATTCCAATTGCTTTTTTAATATGTGTTTCACAACCAAGGATGAAATATCAATGTCAACACCAATATCGGCATTTTAATTTTACGGATATATCGATATCGACAAATATTTCTGTAAATAAAAAAAAATAAAAATTATTTAAATTAATAATTAAGTTGTTTTTAACTTCCAAACTAAGTTATTCATCTTGTTATTGTTGGAGTGTTGATATAATTAAATTTACCATAACCTATAAACTTAAGCTTTTGGGTTGATTGGTGATTTAACATGTATCAGAGCAGGAGGTCATGAGTTTGAACCCCTATAATGTCATTTCCTCTCCAATTAATATTGATTTTCACTTGTTGGACTTTTCTTCAAATTTCTAAGCCCACAAGTGAGGGTAAATATTGGAATGTTGATATAATTAAATTTACCATAACCTTAAGCGTTTGGGTTGATTGGTGATTTAATAGTTATTACTATTTACATTTATATTGGGATTAATAGATGATATCTTTTTATGTTTTATGGGTATTTATAAAAAATATTGGATATATCGACTGATCCTCAATATCCATGTGAATATGCATTTGGTAAATGTGTTTTCGAAAATTATTTTCGGATTCTATGATCCAGATAGTAGCAATTCTGAAAACATCATTTTTATGTTTTCATTGTATCCAGATTTTGAATTTGAAATTTTTAAATGCAGAAATATAGTAAAAAAGATAAAAACTTTAATAAATATAGTATTTCATGTTATAAACTCAATTTATTTTTGTTAAATTAAAATATGTATAATATAATATATTATAAATTATATGATATTGTAAAATAATAACTATACAAAATTTATAACAAAAAACATATTCATAAATTAATTAATAATGGTTTATATTCAACTTAATATTTAGTTTTACAACTACAACTAGTTTCATGGTCTATAAATATATTATAGAATACATTTTGAAAGATTGTTTAAATTGGAATCCAATTTTTAAATCTACTACCAAACACATATATGAAAACATGACATACAACTTTGTTTTCATGGTAATTCCTTACTGTCAAAATTCTGTTTTCATATTGCTTACTAAACATGCCCTTACTTTCTCTGGTAAATTTTTAACTGAGTTACCAATTTTTATGAACACGATTACTCTGCTCACTACTATATTATTAAACAAGCTCTGTGTGCAAATAAACTATTGCCCAATACAATCAAATGGATCATGTTTTTAATATGATTCAATGCATTTTTTAGTCCTATTAAGATATTGAATTTATATTAATTCTAGATATGACTCTACAACAAACTTAGTCTAGGTTACCTCCATCAACTATGACAGTACAAAACTCTATAGAAGAAAAATATAGAACACCAACCAACCGTTAGTTTTAAAGTATTTCACTATTGTCTAATGTTAGAGTGTTGATATAATTAAATTTATCATAATATATTAGTTTAAGCTTTTGGATGGATTGATTATTTGACATGGTATTAGAGTAGGAAGTCCTGAGTTCGAACCCCTATAATTTCATTTCCTCTCCAATTAATATTATTTTTTACTTGTTGGGCAAATTTTCAAGTCACAAGCGAGGGAGAGTGCTAGAGTGTTGATGTATATAAATAAATTTACCATAATTCATTAGTTTAAGCTTTGGGTTAAACTTCTCGAGTATCATCGAGATTGTTACTAAAATGTCACATCAATTAGATTGGAAGAAGATCATGGATATAGAAGTAATGACAATTACTTCTATCGATATGATGTCTTTTGTGTGAACCCACAATATCATATTACTATTGTAATTTTTTTCAGTACACCCTTTAAAATAATTTGGTTTGGTAAATATATCTTGTCTTAAAAATTACTATAGGTTTATGAATAACTTACTTTGAATATGGAGTTTTTATTGAGTTGTTAGGGAAATTTCATTGTCTAATGAGGTTTTTTATATCGAAACATTAGATAAGTTAATCAATTCGTATATTTTAGTGAGATGATTAATAAAGTAAAGAAACAACCGAATAATCAAATAAATTGTACAAATGATCTAATGTACGTATGAGATTATTTATATTAAGCTAATTAATTGTTTAAGTATTTAATCATTAAGATTATTTCACCAACTCATTAAATTATTTGGTTCATTAATTATTAACTGTTCAATTTAAATAAGTGGATCGTCTATTTGACATTTGTTTAATTGGTTCATAAATTTTTTTCGTACAGTTATTGTATTATTTAAATTTGAATGGATTATCAAACAGCATCAATTCATCCTGCAAACTATTTGATTTATTCATCAAATTAATGAAATAAATATATTCATAACATCATTTATTCTCGTTGAAATATTGTGTTCATTGCGAAATTTCATCAACTCATGGAAACCTCATCTCAAACATGACATGTTTAGTGACATCTTTCGTTTGAAAATTGAAATAAAAAAATTGCAATCTAAAGTTGCCTTTATTTATTTATTTTATGGCACAGTATCTAAAGTAGCCTCTGAAGGACAATTTCAGTTGACTATATTCCAAAAGATGAAACATCATCAAGTCATATTAAGAAATAATTTTCAGTCTGAAGTTTTGAAACTTGCAAATAGTTTTTATTAAAATGTGTTAAACTATCTTGGTTAAAATATCATTTTGGTCCCTATACTTTAAGATTTATATTATATTAGTTTTTATATTTTCATATGTTTAAATTTAGCCTGAATTTAAATTAGTTCTTACTATTAATTTATTGTAAACTTTTTAAAGAAAACAAAATAATTTTTATTAGTCTTCTCTCTATAAATTTTGAAAATATATTTACATTGTGTCTTTTTTTTTTTTAATGAAAATTATTATTATTATTTTACTAATCTAGATAAAAATTAACTTCAAACTAATAATAAAGACTAATTTTAAGATTTATTGGAAGTAAATACATGGACTAAATTTTAACATTTTAAAGTACAAATATTAAAAATGAAATGAGACCTAAAATACAGAGACTAAAATAGTATTTTAACTTACTATATTTTAGTATATAATTTTGCCAATACCTTCCGTTTCAACTTATTTTATTTTTAATTAAATTATAAATTTAATCATTATACTTTTAGAGGGTGACTGATGTAATAAGTTCTTGAACTTTAAAAAATACTTAATAATTTTATCTTTAATAGATTCCTGAATTGAATTTGTGTCCATTACATCTTTGGTTTATGAGACTAATTTTTAAATTTTAAAAAACTATTAGGTACAAAAATTGAGAATTTATATATATTTTTTTTGGTTGAACAATTTCGGATAAAGAACTGAGTCATCAACCTTCAAGATGGTATAGATGTTTTTCTCCATTAAGCTATGCTTGAAATGGTTGAGAATTTAGAGATTTATTAGATACTTTTAAGATTTAGGGACTTATTATGGACACACTATTAAAAAAATTAGAGATCTATTAGACTTTTTTTTTTAAGTTGAATTTATTAGACATCAAGTTCTTCTTCTTCTTTTTTGAGTTCAATCAACAACATTTGAGGTGGGGGATTCAAACCTCTGAACAACATTTGGGAGTAATGAGATTCGAACCTCTGACCTCTTGATTGAGAGTCCATGCCAATTACCACTGAGCTAGGCTCAAATTTTATGCCAAACTTTAGGGATCAAACTTTGTAACTTATATATATATATATAGCATGAAAAGGAAAATTATACTATTTTCATCTTTCTTATTTATAAAATAAAAAAAAGAGTTTAATATTTTTTCAGTTAATTTTTTTTAATATATCGTATCAACTTTTAGCTTTTTAAATTTATTAATTATATACATAGTATTAGAGTAAAAGACCATGTCTTCATCATTTCCTCTTCAATTAAGATTGATTTAAAAAGCCAAAATGAGTATAGCTCAGCGGTAATTGACATGCATTCTCAACCAAAAGGTCAAAGGTTCGAATCTCCCCACCCCAAGCGTTGTTGAACTTTAAAAAAAAAATTGATTTAAAAAAATCAAATAAAGAGGTTGAAGATCTTTTTTTTAGTTCAATAACATGTGGGTTGGAAGGAATTCAAACCTTCTGTTTCTTGAACCTACAATTTTTAGGAAAGTTATATATTAATGTATTGACTACTGCTTTGATGAATGAAAGTACTTCCTGTTCTGCTTATATCGTTGAATCTATTGATATGTGGCATGTTAGATTAGGACATGTAAATATTGCATCGATTAAGAGGCTTAAACCTTTAAACCTTATTAATGCATCGAAATCGCATGAAATTGGTAAATGCTCTGTATGTGTAAAAGCTAAATTTGCCAAGAATCCTTTTAAGCCTGTCGCAACTAGAAATACAGAATTACTTGAACTAATTCATTATGATTTGGTTGATTTTAAAATTACTACAAGCAGATGTGGTAAAAAATATTACATATCTTTTGTTGATGATTTTTCTAAATATAAAAAAAATTATCTCTTAAAATTAAAAGATGAAACAAGTAGTATGTTTTTGAAATACAAAGCTGAAGTAGAAAATCACTTGAATAAAAAGATTAAAAAAAAAAAAAAAAGGTTAAGATCCGACATAGGTGGTGAATATAGTGATAAATCTCTTAAGGAGTTTTGTGAATTAAATGAAATTATCCATGAAACTACTGCACCATATTCTCCTCAACAAAATGGCATAGTTGAACGTAAGAATAGAACATTAAAAAAAATGGCGAATGCTATGTTATTAAGTTTTGGGTTATCTAACAGTATATGGGGGGAACTTGTGCTTTCTGCATGTTTCATTCTTAACAGGGTTCCTCACAAAAGGCTGGATAATACATCATACGAACTGTGGAAAGGTTATTCACCTAACCTAAGTTATTTGAGAGTGTGGGGGCACTTAGCTAAAGTAGCGTATTCAGCATTCAAGAAACCTACGGTTGGATCTAAAACCTTTGACTGTGTTTTTATTGGTTATGCTCAAAATAGTGCTGCATATAGATTTATTTGCTTAAATGATAAATCAATTTGTGAATATAGAGATGCTGTATTTTTTTAGCATATCTTTCCCATGATTAAGGTAGCTAGTGAGTCAGCTAGTAATAAGAAAGTTGATATCTCAAACCATGACTAGGTATATACAATTACCATCTACTTCTAATAGTTTGCATGAGTTTGAACCTAGAAGATGTAAGAGGCAAAGTTTTGATAAAAGTTTTGGATATAACTTTTTAACTATTTTTCTAGTAGAAAATTCAGATAAGATAGACAATCAATTTGCTTGCATGTTCTTAATAAATGAGGATCCTAAAACCTACCAAGAGGCTTTAAGTTCTATAGACTCTATATTTTTTTGGAAAGAAGCAATTAAGAGTGAATTAAATTCTTTGCTTATGAATCAAACACGAAACTTGGTAGATTTGCTAAAAGTAATAAACCTATTAGGTGCAAATGGATTTTTTTAAAAAAAAAAAATTAGATCAGATATATGGTTCAATTGAAAAATTCAAAACTAGATTAGTGGTTGTTGGATATACGCAAAAATAAGGTATAGATTATTTTGATACTTATTTTCTTGTGACTAAAATAGCTACTATTAGAGCTTTGATTACCTTTGCAGCTATTCATAGTCTATTAATACATCAAATAGATGTAAAAACGACATTCTTTAATGGTGATTTAGAGGAAGAAATATATATGATATAACCTGAAGGCTTTGTAGTTACTGGTCAAGAGAACAAGGTATGCAAGCTTAAAAAATCTCTTTATGAGCTTAAACAAGCTCCCAAACAACGGTATGAGAAATTTAACAAAACTTTAGTAAACGATGGTTTTAAAGTAAATTCGTCTGATACGTGTGTTTACTCAAAATTGTTTGTTGCTGATTGTGTGATTATATGTTTGTATGTTGATGATATGCTAATTTTCGATGCAAACTTAGATGTGATTAATAATACCAAGTCTTTTTTATCTTCACAATTTGAAATGAAAGATTTAGGTGAGGTTGATGTGATACTTGGTGTTAAAATAAGAAAAACTAAAAATGGATTCTCTTTATGTCAATCACACTATATTGAATTTTTTTTTAAAAGAGATTTGACTGTTTCAATGATACTTCTGTAAGAACACCTTATGATGCTAGTATGAGTCTTAAGAAAAATAAGGATGATAGTGTTTCTCAATCTGAATATGCAAAAATTATAGGCAACGTTATGTTTTTGATGAATTATACTAGGCTTGATATTGCATGTGTTGTTAGTAGATTGAGTAGATATACACATAATCCTGGTAATGATCATTGGGCTATTAAGTTTATTCTCATTTCTTTGCTCAGGAAACTTTTTTTTTTTTTTTAATTTTCTTTTATTTTGCAAGTCATGCGTGGGAGATTGTTGGGAATGACTTGGGCCTTAGGTCCAACAACTCACATAGGAAATGGAAAAGCTTTTGTCCCACATTGGAAAGTTTAAAGATGTGGAGGTAGTTTATATAGTAAAGCCTATATGTGGGATGATAAAATATAATTATGTGGTATTAAAATCTCTCCCCACATGCGCACTGCCGCCACCGTCTGATCGGACAGGCGGGTTTGGGTAACCGTGCTTGTGCAAAAAAAGAAAATAATTTTTATTTTTTTTCTTAAAAACCAAAACGTTTTCTTTCTAAAACCATTTACTTTTAATTTTCTTACCGTTTTGCCTTAATTGAAATGCAAAAATTGTGGATCCGAGATCTGGAAAAGGAGTCTTTTGTTTTTCTTTTTATTGGCTTGTTTCGAACCATAGCGTGCATCTTCTTCATCTTCTTGCGTTCTGCTTTCTTGAGCATTGTTTTTTTCTTGATTTCAATCCTTTATTGATGAGTGCACATCCATGAAGGTTGTTGTGTTAACGTTGGGGAGCAACCGACATAAAACAATTCAGCACCGAGGTCGTGCCAAAATTTCTTTCAAAGCAGTGGTACTCTACGACACAACAACGATCTGTTTAACATCTATTACATCACAGTTTATCGAACACACACTTCTTTTTCCTTCATTTTATATATAAAGTTACACATAACATAGGAAAGTTTATTCATTAATAGATACTTTAAATCAACTAATTTGCTAATTGAATTATCACTAACTATCATACACAATTGTCAATTCTTTTAAAAATAAAAATTGGACTTTAAACCATATTTCTTTTCCCCTCTCTTTTCTCTGTTTCTTCAATTTTTAAAAACAAAGTAGTTATCAAATAAATTTTAAATATCCTTAAAAAAAAGGTAAAGCAAGATGCTGAAAGGCAGAATGGATAATACATTTCTTACAAAATGTGTATGTCCAAAAGACTTGATAAGCTGATATCAATCAGTTTAAATAATTAAATAAGTATATTTCTTATAAATTATAAATTTAGTTTTTGAATTTTGATGATGGTGTATATTTACTTCATAAGCTTTTAAAAGTTTTAATTACGTATATGAGCTTTTGGTTTTGATTTTAGTAAGTTTTTAACATCATTAGCGAAGGAATGAACGTTTCCCTCCGCACCAGGCTTGAATTTTGATGATGGTGTATATTTCTAGCGAGTTTTTATCTCATCTACAAAGACTTCCAGGCTATGACTCGAACACAGGACCAAGACTTGTGGGAGCCTCTTAAAAGAAAATCCACAAGGGATTGGAGAGGAAGAGGTCTAGAGAGAATTCTCTAATTCTCTCTATTGAGAAGATGTGTGTTATGTCTAATGGCTCAACCCAAGGGTCCTATTTATAGAGACTAAGGGAAAATCTTTGCCATAATTAAAATATTATATTTTAATATTTAATATATTAAAATTATCTTATACTTATTTGAATCTCATTTAAATCTCCTACGATATTTATTTATTTGAATCTTATTCAAATTTTATAAATATCTTTTATTTAATGTATCTAATATACATTAATTATTTTAATATTTAATTTATCAAATACAATAAATATATTTTCCTCTTTTATATTTAATATATCTAATATATTAAATATTAATTTGAACACTTCAAATTAAATATTAATTTGAACATTTCAAATTTTTCTTTCTACTAGATTGATCTTTTAGTGTTACTATGAGCTAACAAAGGGACCTTATTATGACGACCCCAATTCCTACGACTCTCTAAAGCGGAAGCACGACCTAGTTACCTCGCTCATGCCCGAAATTTCGGCAGCATGACGGCGTAACTAGGAGAAACCAAAATTTTACAACAACCTGATAAGAATGAAAAACACTTCTATAACTCAGATAAAACGCTCAGCATCCAACAAACTACAACAAATATGCTGAGCTTAAACTTCAAACTCAGGATTCTAAGAAACTCTAGCCAAGTACACGATAACTAAAGAATATTTAGATTTTACAAACCAAACACCCATCAAGGAACAAGGTAATAAAACTAAAATCTAAATAGGGAAAAGAGTTTTGGTGGAGTCTCCATAATCTCGTCAAGTCGTCGCCTGCGTCATCCACCCTGCGAATGTGCACAATCTGCAAAACAAACGAAGTAGCAAGGATGAGTATAAACATATTCAGTAAGTAGCCCACTTAAGGGTCCAATGTTTAAAGAAATCATACCAAGAAGAAAACTGCTCTTACTCACACTCGTGCTTAGATTTTAAGTACTTCCTTTTGTTATTCTAAAAGTCCAATTGTCCTTCCACAACATTTACCACTTCCTGACCCTATCTTCATGTCATAACTGCGAGTACTGTAACCTAGAATCCAATCTCGTGAAGATAGCAATCCTCACGCTCATCTCAAAGGAGAATTACCTCGAAACTAGCATACAGGCAATAGGAAAACACATTCCCTATGCTCAACACAGTGGGGAATCACCCCTAAGCTAGCTCACAGGAAATAGGGAGACGCATCACCTATGCTCAACACAATAGGTAATTATCCTAAGCTAGCACACGGCAATAGGGAACGCATCCCTATGCTCATCATACTGGGGAATCACCCCTAAGCTAGCACACGGCAATAGGGAACGCATCCCTATGCTCATCATACTGGGGAATCACCCCTAAGCTAACACACGGCAATAGGGAACGCATCCCTATGCTCATCATACTGGGGAATCACCCCTAAGCTAGCACACGGCAATAGGGAACGCATCCCTATGCTCATCACATCACATGCTTTCTAGGCTTACAAACTAGTACGAAACAACAGAATTAGGGTAGGTAGCACCAATCTAACGGGCTTTCGTACTTTCACAACCCGTTTGGAACCTTTTGGGTCAATCCACCTTACCACATTCATCCATCATGCCCAAATCACGAACACAAGCTGGCCCAAAGGTTTCAAACACTGTTAATGGAGAACCACCCCCTAATTCATATAAACAAAGAGAGGAAATAACCCTCAAGCCCTTTCAACAATTACAACGTCTTACACCTCATATACATATAGGCGAGACACACTTCCTCACGGACCAATCCGAAAGGCTACCTACTTTCTAGGCCAGCACTAAAACGACCCACTTCTCATTCTTTTAAGAAGTTATTCGTAGCATATGACCCAGGCCCACCTTCCACAAACAACCACAATCGCATCGTTGTGACCTTTCACTATAGATCACAACCACAAATCTCACGTGAGAACTTATACTCTAGTTCAATGGTACTCTCAAACAAGAACTACACGTAGCCATAGCCCATACATATGCTAGTGGCATATAACCCTTCATTCACTTAATCCATAATTCAATCCCCTGAACATTTTAGAAATCTGGTCGACCAACTACCCTTTACTCACAATCGGACCCATCCAAAACTCGTTAAATCAGCCCAAACATAAGACCATTTTGAAAACATAAGATACGGTCCTCGACCCTGAGTATTGCATAACTTTAGGGTGCTCTACTTCAGCCTCTAACCTAACCTGAACCCCAAAAGCATTGAACCCAATCAACCAATCAATCTAAAATTCAAGTTTTCTGCACTCCACAGCTAACCAAACATCTCAGAAGTCCAAACGATTACAACTGTTTAGTTTAACACAACTATCCACACATTTATACTTACAAGGGTAAGCTATAATCAAATTCATTTATAACCCCAGACACATTTTCATCCATTCACTTGTAACTTTGAATCCCTTAACTAGAGTAGCAACAAGTTTCAGGCAATCTTAAGCCCAGCACGATAATTCTTATATTGATTTAACCAACTAAGACATCGCGCACATACTCATAATTTAGGCAAGAATGACTATTCACAAATCATCACATTCATGTCCAAACTTGTCCAATTACAACCTCGAACAAATTCTTAAACAGGTTCATATGCTAACATACTAAACTTGAAACTTTAAGCCACTAATTCCTTTATGACCACAACTTAGGCCGTTTTAGCTCAAGATTACTTCTAAACATAACCACTAACCTTTTCATATCTCATAACCACCGCTTTCAAGCATGCTTTCAAAATTAACAAACTATCAAACATACATTTCAATCAAAAAGGAATTTAAATGGCTTAAATCCAAATGACTACTTACCAATTTAAATAATAATAATTTGCACTTCTAAAGCATTCCAAATCACCAAATGAAGTCCCGAACAACTCCTTTGCTTGTTGAAATGTTGTCAAATTGATTTGAACTCGACAACCCGGCCTCCTAACATAATTGGTAACCTTGAATAAGGTCTCACGCGTTATGGGTAAATTATAAAACACTAAAACAGTCCCAAACTTCCACAAAAAGCCCTTAAAATTTAGTTTAACACTCTTAATCAATTCGAATCATTGTTGGAACACTTAACCATGAACCAAAAGCTTGTTGATTTACTTCCAAAGGGTCTAAATTCATATACTTAAAATCCAAAGGCTATGGGTAATCTAAAATAAATTCCAAACTTTATGGATAACTCAAATTCACAAGCATAATCAACCAATAGATTAAATTCAAACTCGGAATACTTACCCATTCCAATTCGAACCTATACACGGCTTGATCGAACACTGAACTCGCTGGAAAATGACCCCGAAACAGCTTTTTTTTCCTTGCTGTATGTGCAGAAAACCGAGAGGGAGAGAGAGAAATGTGGCCGGCGGCGAAGTTGGGCGGCGCTGGGTGTCACAATCGGACTCTTTGGCAACGGGTCAACGATTGTGCGGCACTTGCTTTAGCTCGACAAGCAAGTCAGCCGTACGAAAAACGGAAGTTGCGAACGGCTTCCGTATATGGTCTAGCCTCCCCTCGGGTCTCGGGAGAAAATGTTTTAGAAAACGGGAGAGAGAAAGTGTTTTTGAAAGCTTTTTGAGAAAGTATTTTGTTATACGCAAGCAAGCAAATAAGGGACAAACAACGGCTTGATTATCATATAGCTCCGGGTAGGAAGGTTGGACAACTAGTCATACCCCCCTATAGTACATTCTAGGATTTATGCCTATGACAGGCTTGCACATGAAAATGGCGAGGAGTCATACGGCCACAAAATTACAAGTAAAGCTAACTAGAAAGCAATAAGACATACATACAATGAAAGCATGATAAAAAGGGGTTGAGATGGGCATGCGGCCACGGGCAACACGCCCTGGACAAGCATGACCGTGACATTCTCCCCCACTTAAATGGTTGACGTCCTCGTCAACCGTCCCCGCTCGAACTCAGCAGTCGCGCGAGCGTATTCTCTTCAGGTTTTGTTAAGGTGGTCCCAGCGGACTTCTGTGTTCTGGCCTCTTTTCCAGTCTTCGAGGAACTTCTTCATACTTTCGCTTTGGTTCGCTCCTTGAGGTGCCCTCTCGACCAAAGCCTCAAAAGAGTTCTTCAAGGTGATTGGTGGGATCGACGATTCTTGTACTCTCGACGAACTGTACCATTTTCGTTCGACCTATTCTCTTGTACTCATTGGTTCTTCTTTTGTATTCTTCCGAGCAACTTCTGGCTTCGGTTTAAACTCCACAGAGGAGTTATAATTGTGCTGATTCTTTCTTCTCCAAGGCTGATCAATGTCACGGGCCTTGGTGTTGCAATGTCCCTCCTGGCCCTTATTCAACTGAAGGGCTGATAACAATTTCGCCTCATTTGGCTGCCTTAACTCGGCTTGGACCACGGTGGCTTTGGACCCCGTGATCACTAAACTCTTTGCCAGCGGCATCAGTATTACTTTGTGTTCGAGGAGAAACTCCATCCCCAACACAACATCAAAGTCGTCCATCTTGACGACCACAAAGTCTGCTTGACCACTCCAAGCATTTAACTTTACTGGCACTCTTCGTGCAACACCCAAAATAGGTAAGGCTGCTGAATTTATAGCTTTGATTCTTCCCACGTCCCTAACCCAACGTAGGTTCGATCGACGTGCCTCTACTTCTGTTATAAAATTGTGGGTTGAGCCTGAGTCGACCATGGTATTTCTCGCTGGCTTATGATTTATCCATGCGTCGACGTACATGAGCCCACGTGGAGTGGATCCTTTTCCTCCCTCCACCTTCTTCTGTAAGGCTGACAGATATTTCAGCGCTCCAATGCGAGTGTCGCCCCCATTTTCTTCATAGGCTTCATCCTTGGCCCCTGAAGTACTTGCCAATGAGGCTTGAAAAGCATTGAAGGATGCTCGATTTGGGCATTCATACGCCCGATGGGCCCCTTTACATATGTAGCAGAATGGGGGCTTTTGGTTGCAGTTATTCTGATAATGTGGCCTTTGCCATGAATTTCCCCCATTCTGTTGGATCGGTCGTCGATTTCTCTCCTCATTTGTAATTTGGCCCCCTCCCCCACTCTTTGGAGAGTTAGGCCGAGAATTTCTATTCCTTCTACTTGGAGAAGTTTGGCTTTGTCTCACACCTTGAGATTGCTCGCTGTATGTTTCGGTGGTGAGATCGAACAAACGTTCTGCAGCTGCATAGGCTTCTGACAAGCATTGAACCTTTTGTTCATATAGTTTCGACCTTGCCCATGGTTGCAGTCCTTCAACGAAGCAGAAAACCTTGTCTTTCTCGGACATGTCACGTATGTCCAACATTAATCCAGCAAACTGCTTCACATACTCTCGAATGGTCCCCGTATGTTTCAACTCGCGCAACTTGCGCCTCGCCAATATTTCAACATTTTCGGGGAAGAATTGGGAACGCAACTCTTGTTTCAATGTTTCCCATGTATCGATGGTACATCGTCCTTCTTGGATGTCCATATACCGGGATCTCCACCATAGCTTGGCGTCATCCACTAGATGCATCGTCGCCAAGGTAACTTTCGACTCTTCAGATGTCGTACTCGTGGCCTTGAAGTATTGCTCCATGTCATGAAGTTCTCCAAGGCTTTTGCATCACGAGCCCCACAGAAGGGCTTCGGTTCGGGTACTTTCACCTTGTTTACTTGGACTACGCCCCCAGCTGGGGCTTGGTTTCCCACCGCTCTCATGGTGAGATTCACTCGGGCGCTTAGGTCCGCCACTTCTGCCCTCACCACATCGATGGCAGCTTTTACATCCTCAGATAGTTCAGACACCATCTGAAATATTGTTCTTTGCGCGCCGTCTAGATTCTCGACGCGTTCTTCTAACTGGGCAACAGAGCCCGACGAGCTATCCCCACGCTCGAAGCCAACAGGTCTTGTGGCTCTATCTTCCAAGGCCTCAACCCTCACCATCAACTCTCTGACGGGCATCCCATCTAGGCGGCCAGCTACCGCATCGATCGTGTCGGCCTTAGCGGCAATCTCATCCAGGCGAGATTCCAAGAACCGAACATTATCAGGCACATCTATTAAGAAGAGCATTTTCTCTTCAATCTCCGACAATCGGTCTACGTGGGCCTTGCCCAACTCTTCCATCACGGACATGATCGCTTACTTTTCAATCAGAGGAGCCAACTAGGCTCTGATACCACTTGTCACAATCGGACTCTTTGGCAACAGGTCAACGATTGTGCGGCACTTGCTTTAGCTCGACAAGCAAGTCAGCCGTACGAAAAATGGAAGTTGCAGACGGCTTCCGTATATGGTCTAGCCTCCCCTCGGGTCTCGGGAGAAAATATTTTAGAAAACGGGAGAGAGAAAGTGTTTTTGAAAGCTTTTTGAGAAAGTATTTTGTTATACGCAAGCAAGCAAATAAGGGACAAACAACGACTTGATTATCATATAACTCCGGGTAGGAAGGTTGGACAACTAGTCATACCCCCCTATAGTACACTCTAGGATTTATACCTATGACAGGCTTGCACATGAAAATGGCGAGGAGTCATACGGCCACAAAATTACAAGTAAAGCTAACTAGAAAGCAATAAGACATACATACAATGAAAGCATGATAAAAAGGGGTTGAGATGGGCATGCGGCCACGGGCAACGCGCCCTGGACAAGCATGACCGTGACACTGGGCGTGCAGACGGGCTGAGCTTTTGGTTCACGGCTGACGTGGGCTGCGCGAGCGAAATTACAGCAAGGCGGCGGGTGGACGAGAGAAGGGTTGGGAGGCACGGCGGCGGTTCAGCCTCTGCGCGGCCGGCGTTCACTCGAGAGAGAAAGAGAGAGAGAGAGAGAGAGAGAGAGAATTCGGTGAGGGAGAGAGGGGCTGTCGGGAGAGGAAATAAAAAAGAAAGAAAAAAAAATCTGGGGAAGAAGGAGAAAGAAGAAGATAAGGATGATATATTATTTTTTTTTTTTTAAATTACTAAAATGCCCTTTGACTAACTTATCATTCCCAAATTGCCCTTCTAACTTTCCAAACCTTCAAATTAGCCCAAGTTAAAATTGCAAAATTGAGAATTATTTCAAATTAAATTCTAAAATTTCAAAATTAACACTCTTGAAAAAGCCGGGCGTTACACTTATGGACCTACATATTATAATCTCCAATGATATAAACTCTTTAATTAATCAATTTTCATTCAATAACTCTTGGGTCCCTCCACTATAGACCTAGAGTTGTACTCTTATGCACTGTAGGACAAGTTGTGTCCATAGATATAATCACTACGTGCAAGTCGATCTTTCACGAGTTGTTCGTATAATTACAGTTGGGTCAAAAGTCTATTTTGCCCATGTAATTACATCTTGAACCTTAAGTACCATTGATCCTCTAATGAATAATTTGTTTATGATTCAACCATAAATTAAGTCCCTCTCGGGCCAATGAGAGGGTGGGGCCCCATTGTTCAAGTCCCAAAATCAGGACTTAAATGAACTACTCATCTACTTACCCTATATAGGAATGAGTGAATTTCATCTTGTGAGATTATGTTCCCAGCTCCCTATTTGGTCAATCTTCAAAATGGTAGACATATTGAATCAGCTACAAAAGCCACTCTAATGACAAACTCTCACGGACAGAAGCTCATAACTCACTCATGATTAAGATCGAGTCGCATATGATCATCCTGATGAAATATTAATATTCTTAATTAACGAATTTATAAAAAGAGATTAAATATTTCGTGGTCCATTCTTACACAAACTCATTGTATAAGATACCCCCACTCAAATATCTCCGCATGAACGATTTGGATCAAATCATTTGTAACTATTACAAAGTGGGTCGTATCAATAGTATTGTCAGGATAAGACACTCAACCTTATCCATATATTATGACCCTTTAGGTTATTTCTTGAACATGATCCTCCCATAGTATGTCAACCACATACTGTTCAAGATTACACAAATAACCTTAGATTTTTCATATAATGGATAATATTATATTGCAAATAAAATAATCAAAATTATTATTAATTATTAAATAAATTATTAATTACGAGGTTTTAGGGCATAAATCCCAACAATTAGTTAGATATTATACATGATATACTGATTGAACTAACTAGTAATAATCTGACACGATGTGACAACAAATGAAAAAAGAGAGTAGACAAACTAGATAAGATAAGGATATATAGATGAGCCAAAATATAAAATTGATCAGCTTAAAATATATTTTCCCCACCAAGTTTATCAAATTTATTTGTGCACACACTTGCCCTTAATTTTATCATATTTGGTCTATTCTCTTATGTCATATCGTACCAAATTATCACTTGTTGATCTAATCAACATATATACTACATCAAAATTTAAGTAAAATGTTAATACGACATAGGCTCATTAAAAAAAAAAAAAAAAAAGAAGAGAAGTTAAGGCCTCATTTGATAACCATTTAGTTTTTGGTTTTTGAAAATTGTGCTTGTTTTTTCATCATTTCTCTACCATGAATTTCATCATTTTTAAGAAAACATTTGAATTTTTTGCCAAATTTCAAAAAACAAAAACAAGTTTTTGAAAACTATTTTTTTTTAGTTTTAAAAACTTGGTTTGGTTTTTGAAAACATATGTAAAAATAGATAACAAAGCAAGAAAAGCCATAGGTGAAAGTAGTATTTATAGGCTTAATTTTCAAAAACCAAAAACCAAAATCCAAATGAATAAACATAATTAAAACATTTTAGAGTTCAAGGATGACTCTTTGAATAAATACATATATTAAAGTTCGGGAACTAAATATGTAATTTATCCTTCACCAACCTCATGATTTGAGGTGTATTATTCTTTAGATAATTCGAAGATGCCAAGATTTATGTGATTGAGACAAAATCTATTCAAGAACAATGTATATAATAAGTTCACAAAGATGCAAAAAAGTTGTTACTTGTTACACACAATATTGCTTCTTTTTCATAAGTGATTTTAGATTTGTAGCCCAAGTCACAGCAATATATGGTTGGGGAGAAGTCAAGGTCCTATAATAATGTAATATCATTAAAATAATATTCTTTGGAATATTTCATCATCTCCTTGGTTTTACAAATATGAAAACTAACTATTGAGAATTGAATATTATACAACTTTCATTTCAATACATATCTTTCCTAAGAAATATCCATAAAATATTTGTTATATCTAAAAAATATTTCTATTTTTTAATGGATTAGATAAAGACTAAACAACATCCATACAATTAGTGAGAGAAAGTGTACATATGTTTATAGAGAGATTCATTTGAAAGAAAAAGTGAGTTAAAGAGGTAATATGTGTTGTAGGGAATTAATTAGTGAAACCTAATTTGTTTAAAAGAAAAAAGTGGGTTTAAGGGAAGATATGCAACCAATATGTGTATTGAAAAAAAAAAAGGTGTACATGAAATTAGTTAGAAAGAAGTTATTGATAAAACCAACATGTAGATAAAGATTAGTGAAAGAAATGTGTAAAAGGAATTTTTGAAAGAGAAAAGTGTGCATTTGAAGAGAAATTAGGAAAAAATATGCTAATAGATGCTTTAGGTGTGAATTTTGGAAAAATTAGAAAGAGAAAGTTGTGAGAAAGCATGTATGTAACCATTAGAATAATTTTAGTGAGAGTAGAGATAAGTATTAGTCCATATTATAATATATGATTAATTTTTGTTAATTTGCTTGGTATTATTTTAGAAGATGGAAGTTGAAAAAGAAATAAAAAGGTACTTTACCTTTTAACTAGAATGTTATTACATGATGTAAAAACTAAGAATAACTTTATCCATAATGAAAAAAGATTGATACAATATTTTGTTGAATCAAATAAATATAACAACATAATTTTTCTTTACTGTCACAATTTTTTTGGAATAAGCCTAAAGATTAGTGGAAGAATGGGATAGCTGCTTTGTGGGGTACTTGTTTGTTTTCTTTTTTCTAGACAAAAAAAAAAAAAAAAAAAAAAAAAAAAAAAAAAGGGTAAAAAAAAAAGGAGTACTTGTAATTTTGTTTATTAATTAATTGCAAGATTAATTGTCAAATCATTAATCACAAAGCTTTGAGTTTTGAGAGATTCCAAAGTTGGAATTAGAAACAATACACTTTTTCTCTCACAGGATAATGACATCTCCCTGTTTCAAATAAACCAAAGTGAGCAGTATTTAACTACCCAATATTAATTGAGAATGATGTGTGCCAATTTTAATTTTTTTTTATCTAAAAAAGAAAAAGAAAAAGAAAAAGAAAAAAAGACAATGATATGTGTCTTGTAACATCAATTGTAGAATTTTGTGACTTCTCTCCCAACCCCACACGTTTCTCCTATTCTTTTCCCATACAGATTATTCTAGTACGGTAAAAAGATACAGAGTTTTAAATTTTAATGACTTAATGGTACCACGAGACTCAATAGTAGATTATCAATGGTTAATTTAAGTATAATTTAATTCGTCAAAATATTAGTAATCTCTCTAAAGGTTGTAGATTCAAACTTCCACCCCTTATTATTGAAACTCAAAAAAAAAAAAATATATTGATCTTAATTAAAGAGGAAATAACAATGCTCTAAGGTAGGATAATAATATTGAGCAAATACTGTAGTTGGTACCACTACCATTAATATTCAACCACAAATCAATAAAAATATTATGTGGGATCCATCTTTTCATTTATTTTATAGTTGAAAAGAGTACCTATATTACGGAACTATCAGAAGCATTTTTTTCTAATACTATGTTAAATCATTAACTTGAACATAATTTCGATGTGACAGGCTTAAAAGGATTTTTGGCAAATTTAGCTTTTACACATACAGAACATTTACCAATTTCATGCGATTTCGATGCATTAATAAAGTTTAAAGGTTTAAGCCTCTTAATCGATGCAACATTTACATGTCCTAATCAAGCATGCCACATATCAATAGATTCAACGATATAAGCAGAACAGGAAGTACTTTCATTCATCAAAGCAGTAGTAGCAACAATATTCAGAACAAATAAACCATCAGCTAAATATCCCTCACCAACAAAGTCACTATTTTTTGTGATGATAACATTGTCAGCCTCAAACACAATTCTAAGTCCATCCATGTTCAACAGACTTCCAGACACCAAGTTCCTATGTAGTGAAGGTACATACAACACATCACTTAAGGATAAAGTTTTTCCAAAGGTAAGTTTTAGACGAACCTTCCCTTTTCCAAGTACTCCAGCAGTGGCAGAGTTTCCCATGAACACACACTCACTGTCAGCAGAATCCTAGTAGTCGTGAAAGAGCTCTCAATTCGAGCAAATGTGTCTCGAAACTCTAGTGTCGAGAATCCAATCAGACTTGTTTTCCACTAAGTTGACTTCCACGATCACACCAGCAATGATGTCATCTTGCTCTACAAGGTTGGTTTGTGGAACAGGTCTCTGATCTGGCTTTCCTTTCCTCTGGTTGCACTGATAGGATTTGTATCTTGATTTACTGCAGACATAACAAATCAGCTTGGACTTCTCAATTTTTCCATTGGGAACCTTAAATTGATGTCCCTTCTGTAGGAATTTATGCCCTAAAGCCTCGTAATTAATGATTTATTTAATAATTAATAATTATTTTATTTATTTTATTTGCAATATAATATTATTCATTATATAAAAATTTCAAGGTTATTAGTGTAATCTTGAACAATATATAGTTGACATACGGGAGGATCATGTTCAATAAATAACCTAAAGGGTCATAGAATATGGATAAGGTTGGGTGCCTTATCTTGGTAATACTATTGATACAGCTCACTTTGTAATAGTTACAAATGATTTGATCCAAATCGTTCATGTGGAGACATGTGAGTGGGAGTATCTTATACAATGAGTTTGTATAAGATTGGACAACAAAATATTTAATCTCTCTTTATAAATCCATTAATTGAGAAGATTAATATTTCATCACGATGATCATATGCGACTCGATCTTGATCCTGAGTGAGTTATGAACTATTGCCTGTGAGGGCTTGTCCTTTGATTTGCATGGGTGAGAGTGGATTTTGTAGCCGATTCAATATGTCTACCATTTTGGGGATTTGACCAAATAGGAAGCTGGGAACATAATCTTACAAGATGAAATTCACTCTTTCCCACATAAGGAAAGTAGATGAGTAGTTACCTTAAGTGCTGATTTTGGGACTGGAACAATGGGCCCCCACCCTCTCACTAGCCCGAGAGGGACTTAGTTTATGGTTGGATCATAAACAAATTGTTCATTAAAGGATCAGTGATACTTAAGATGTAAGATGTAATTACAGGAGTAAAATGGACTTTTGACCAAGCTGTAATTACAAACAACTCGTGAAGGATCAACTTGCATGTAATGGTTATATCCATGGACACAACTTGTCCTACAGTGCATAAGAGTGCAACTCTAGGTCTATAGTTGAGTGATCTAAAGTTAATGAACGAAAATTGATTAATTAAAGAGTTTAATTAATTATTTTTGTATCATTGGAGCTTATAATATGTAAGTCCTTAAGGTTCCCTTGTTAGCTCATAGTAACACTAAAAGATCAATTTAGCTAAAATAAAATTTTGAAATGTTCAATTTAATATTTAATTTGAAGTTTTCAAATTAATACTTAATATATTAGTTATATTAATAAAAAAGAAGAAAATATATTTATTGTATTTGATACATTAAATATTAAAATAATTAATATTAAAGAAAATATATTTATAAAATTTGAATAAGATTCAAATAAATAAATACCATTGGAGAATTTAAAAGATTTGAATAAGATTCAAATAGATTAAATATATGTATTTTAATATATTATATATATTATTTAATTATGGCAAAGATTTGCTCTTAGTCTTTATAAATAGAACTTTTGGGTTGAGCCATTATAGCATACATCTCCTCAATAGAGAATTAGAGAATTCTCTATAGACTTTTTTCTTTGCAATCCATTGTGGATTCTCTTTCAAGAGGCTTCCACAAGCCTTGGTCCTGTGTTCGAGTCATAGTAAGGAAGACTTTGTGGAAGTTTTAGAATACAAGAAGTAAAAAATTGTCAGAACTTTCTCCATATTTATGTCAAGATATGTTTTTCTTAGCCTAAACTTATTTTTCGTTTAATTCTAAAATAAAATCAAAGTCGATTCCAACACTTCCGCTATGGGTTTAATTCGACTATTCCCTTCACCTTCTTTTGTTGTGTTCTATCTTTAATGACCTATTTTTCTTTATTTTTGAACCTGCCTTTTATTGCAACAGATTACTCAATAAGGTTAGCATTAACAGAATTTAAGGATTGCGAGTTTAGCTTATCTTTCTGCCTGTTGGCTTCTTCAGTGCGCATATGACTTGTTTGTCATCCGTCATCTGAAATTGCAGCCATTTCCCGACGACGTATTTTCTTCTACATGCATCATCTCTACCATGTTTGGATTCCAGAATATCCCAAATTACATTTGCAGACTTCTGGACGACAAAGAGATCGAGCAAAGAGTCGGTCATGTGGTTGAGGAGATGGTCGCAAACCGTCTTGTTGTCCTTCTCGAAATTATTAGAATTGTTGTCAGTGGGCTATTTCGATTGGACAGAATTAACATTGGCAGGCACCGAATCAACATCGACAGCAACAATGGACTTCTCTGGATCTGCAAAGCTATATTTGTATTTACTTTTTATTATCTAAAAAATTATATATTTGTGATTAATTTAGAGAAGAACATACATATTTACAAATATTATAGAATATGAAGGCCAAGCACAGCGCAGCCAAGAGGGTCCAAGATTGCTTCGTCGAATGGGCTGACCTTTTAGAGAGCAGTAAAGCTGCTGAACAGAGTGTCGAAGGAACACAGCCTTGATGCATTCATATTGAGAAGGAAGAAGAAGAGATATCATCTTTTGAACAGGAAAATTTGGTCACGTAGATCTTCGATTTTGCCGGAATTCGTTGATAGCTTCGTACGAATTTACAATGGAAAAACTTCAGTTCGTTGTAAGATCACTGAAGGAAGGGTTGGTCATAAATTTGGAGAGTTTGCTTCGACACGGAAATAAAGACTTTCGAGAACAAATATTGGACCGGAAAAAAAGGGCACCCGATAAAATCTTTAAAATTAAGTACTGGTTATCAAAATCGGCGATTATAATTTCAAAGTTCATTAATTAGTGAAAACAACCAAACTTGTTTTTAAAGCCACAAAATAAACTTTTTAATTAATTTAAAAAATAGGAAACATCAATAAAACTCAAAATCTCATATGTACCTCTAATTCTTCTCCATTTGAAATTAGTGTACGAGCTCCTAAGTTCCCAATATTTTATTCCAATATGATATATCATTTTCAAACAAACCATATCCAAAAAATGCACAATCATTTAAATGAAAAATGAAAAATATAAATATTATTTATATATTAATGTACAATGACGTATTAAAGATTTGGTACGATCAGGCTCTTCAAAGTTCCACTCGTCTTTATTAGGATCATATAAACCAAAGAGGATAAGAAAACCCAACTACTAAGATGGAAGCTGTCGGGAAACCAACCTTCTTCTTTCCTTTTTGTCTATTTTCATTTTTATTTTCTTCAACTAATCAAAAACAACCTAACATTTTTCAATCTTAATTTTGGAATACTATACTTTTTTATATGAATTATAAGTTTCACATATGAATTTTTGGGATTGTGTCTAATAAGCTTATAAAGTTTTGGTTATACAAAAAAGTTTATATGAAATTGTAAGAGATGTTTGATGAGTACTTGTTGTGTCTAATAGATGTTTAATGGGTCGTTGACATTACTTCTTAAAGTCTAAAGATTTTTTAGGCACAAAATTGAAAGTTTAACTGACTTAATAGACATTTTTAAAAGTTTAAGGATTGATTAAATATAAAATTAAAAGTTTATGAAATTTATTGGATTGGATACTTTTTAAAGTTTAGAGAAGTATTAACATAACCCTAAAAAATTCAATAGTACACTCGTTATTTAACTTGAACTAGATTATATTTTTAGTTTGATTTTAATTTAATTAGTCTTTATACTTTCAAAAGTTTCATTATTTTGTTCTTCATTAAAATTTACTAGATGTTTCTATCCAAATTTCTGAGAAAGTAACAAACAAAAAAATCTAATGTAACAAGTTATTTGGTAATTATACATTCTAAAAGGAATCATAAAAACTCCATGAATAGCAAAAATCTAAAAATAGGATTAATTGTTCCAGTTTTTTTTAACTTTATAATCAAAATTAACTCTAAAGTAACAAAAATCCAATATCAATTTTCATAATTATAGTATTACAAGTTGTTGTACTACTTAAGATTATCTTGACCTTTTTACATCCAAAAAAAAAAAAAAACAAAGAATATGTCTTGAATTCTTACATTTTGATCGATTGATTGATTATTATTATTATATATATATATATATATATATATGTTATGATTACTTCGATTCTATTTTGGACGAATATAATATATCCAGAGAAGGTCTCTCTCGTGTGAGAACTTCACGGAGTTGGTAATATATATATTTTTTAGTTCCGCAACATCTCGGGTAGGAATTATATTCGGTTAAAAAAAATATATTTTAACTATATTGGTAAGAGAAATTTTCTACTACTATATAATAAAAAATAGCAATAGCATCAATGCAATTTATAATTTATTTAATAAAATAATAACTTAAATAGTCAAGTCAAAAAATAGTCACTCCAAATATAGCTCATTGGATAAGATATCAATTACTGTTAAATTACCAATCAACCCAAAAACTTATGTTGATGGGCTATGGTAAATTTAATTATATCAAACACTTTAACATTCCCTATCACTTGTGGGTTTGGAAATTTATACGAGGCCCAACAAGTGAAAATCAATATTAATTGGAGAGGAAATGATATTACAGGGGTTTGAACTCATGACCTACTGCTCTGATACCATGTTAAATCACCAACATCTCAAAAGTCGATGGTTCAATCTCCTACCCTTGCAATTATTGAACTAAAAATAATAAATAAATAAATAATTGAGTCCAAATATGAATATAAAAAAAAATCAGAACAATTAGATAATGTTTTGAGTTTTTTTTTTTCTTTTCTTTATTATTGTACTATTATTGAAGCTTAAGAGAAGTATAATAAAAAACTTGTTTGATAAATCTCATTGAATATACCTGGAACAGGAGTTTTTTGGATTGAAAAGCAATTGACATAAAGAAATAGCTTGATAAAAATTTGTAGTGCTATGATATGAGTATGATATTTGGTGTGTGTGTTACAAGAGTTTTTTTTTTGCTTGAAATACTAATACTTTGTAATATGCTATGAGTACGATATCTAGTTTATAATATGAAATGTAAGATATATTTTCAATCCTTTTTTCTTATAAACCTTTAAATTTGTAGTAGAACATGAAAAATCTATGAAAGATTGTCCCTTTGGGAAATAAAATTTAGGATCTAATACCTTTCAAAATTTTCCAACATAATTATTATTATTATATTTTTCTTTGTTGCTTTATATATATATATATATATATATATATATATATATATATATATATATATATAAAAGATAGATAGATAGACACGCAAAGAAAGAAGAGGTTTTCTTGAATGAATATTTTTTCTTTGGCGTGGCATGTCTCTCTTGCTCTTATTTTTATATATGGGATGCAATATTTAATGCATCCATTCATTTTTATATAAAAATAAAATGGAGTTCGAATATATATAAAAACAAAATCAAATTATTGAAAATAAAAATATGATTAAATCATTATCTGTTTTTTAATAATTAAATTGAACAAAAATTTGTCACTTAATATGACGATGAGAAGACGTGAATTGTGTTCACATTCTGAAATATTTTTAAAAAAAATGATTATGTTATGCTTTTAAAATATGATATTCATTAAATTAGTTCTAAAAGAATTTTTTAGAACTAAATTTTATTTATGATGTTTAAAAAATAAATCAAGTTTCACAGACATGATACCAATTTTAAGCAAATGTGTATGACAAAATTTACATATTTATAATTGTTCTATAATGAGTAACTTTTTTTTTTTTTTTAGTTCTATAAGTAACTCTTTTTTTTTTTCTTTTGAGTTCTAATAAGTAACTCTTTTGTTTAAATAATATAGAACTATTATTAAATGACACAATAAAATGATATATTTTTAAATATATCAATACTTTTATATTTTACAAAAATAATATACCATGTAATATTTTAAGGTAAAATGCTGGGGGCTTATCTATTATTTTTGTTTTTTTTTTCATTTTATTAATTAAAAAATAAATTGTTATAAATATAATATTTTATTTTTTAATATGCGACTTTTCTTATTTTCTCTAATAAATATTTGACCTATTATTTGGGATTCACGACAAAAATGTTTGGATTTGATTTGGTGATTTTTAAGGAACTGCATGTGATTGCTTGTACGTGATTTTTTTTTCTTCTTAAAAAAATAAAATCAAAATATATCTCATTTTTATTGGGTCAAACTAAATCTTAAAATTTGAGAAAATTTCAAAATTTACCTATTAATGAACTTGACTTGCAAGATGTATCGATTTTTGCCCTAAACTTTTAATTTCATTGAATATAGCCTTAAGACTTAGGATAAATGTTGTAACCTTTATCTTAAACTTATAAGAAGTGTTGTAATTTTTATTTTTGTTGAACTTTTTTTTTTGAAAGAAATTACTTCATTAAGCAAAGGAGGAGCAACCATCCTCACAAAAAATACACCTAAGCCAAGAGGGAAAGTCCGAGAACTAAACCACAAGGTCGTCCTCCGAAATAGAGGAAGACGACCTATCCACTGTCTCCAAAAGCGCAGACCTCGCAAGAGAGTGGGCGGCGACGTTAGAAGACCTAGGACAATACAAACAACAGAAATCAACCCAAAAGCCAAAAAGAGTCCCAATCTCATCTAAAACAGATTTTGTCTCAGAAATGTAGGAGCCCGGACAACATAACGCTAAAGCAATATCCGAAGAGTCCATCTCATCTATAATCGACTGAAATGGGTTGCTTTCCAACTCAATGATCGAGCACAAATCCGCAAGGATGGCAGCAGCTTCTAGCGCTTTGATCAGCCACTTCCTCTTCCAATGTTGATAACCTGCATAGATGGGAGATTCCCGGGAGTCATGAACAAGCCATCCAACACCACCTCTTCCAGTTGCTTTGCACCACGAGGCGTCGGCGTTCAGCTTTAAGGCACTAGGCGAAGGGGGGTCCAAACGTTTTGACTCACATAGCTCCCAAACCTTGACTGATGAGGGGAGGGCCTTCTCGAAACAACATACTCATCCAAACTCTTCTCAATCCCAACATAGAGTCTTCTAAAATCTGGCAAAAACAAACCAGAAGAGGTTTTAAAAGATTGAAAAAAAGTGTTCTTGAAGTTCCAAACATTCCACATGATAATAATGGCCCAAGCGTCTCATCCTCATCTAACTTCTTTGTCAACTATCCCTAGAAATCCTCAGGAGTCCAAAAGTCCTTGCACGCAGAAAATAAATCTCATAAGTTTGGTAAATAGAGTAGCCACACATCTAAAATGCCTTTGCAAGTCCAAATTATATGGGTTGTCGACTTCACTTTCTTCCTGCAAAACAAAAAACACAAGTTAGAATTAATGCATCTCTTTTAGATATTTTGGAAAGTTGGTATAGCATCATTAATGATTTTTCAAGCACAAGTCTTCGCTCTAGGAATCACTTTAGCCTTCCACACTTTTTTCTAAAAAACTTTTCCTTCGCAGTTTTTCAAAGAAGATCCCTCGTTGTTTGACAGAAGGTTGGAGGCTAAATGCTAAGCGCTCTTCACAGTGAAAAAGCCTTTTGGATTGAGGCTCCAAATTATTTCATCTCTGGCATTTATGTTCCCCAAAGGTATATTCAGTATATCCTCAACATTAAGTGTTGTGAAGTTTTTTCTAATAACAGACACTTTCCACCTGTTTTGGTCATTCAAGAGGCATTTGACTCTTTTATTCTTGAACTCCTCCCTCACCCAAACTGGGATTCTACTTCCTTTCCTATCAAGCTAGGGATCTTTGTCAAGCATGATGTGATTGCCATTACCCACTCTCCAACGGTAGCCTTTTACAAAGAGCTCTTTTTCCCACATGATACTCCTCCTAGTCGGGGACAGGTTTTGGCCTAGTTTAGCTC
This sequence comes from Trichosanthes truncata, assembly GCA_033996785.1. Classification (NCBI taxonomy): domain Eukaryota; kingdom Viridiplantae; phylum Streptophyta; class Magnoliopsida; order Cucurbitales; family Cucurbitaceae; genus Trichosanthes; species Trichosanthes truncata. Next base: position 9,056,075 of record JAWPNB010000004.1, read on the forward strand.
CAAGGAAGTCCCCATCTTTAAAATATTTCCCTCTCAAGATAGAGGCTAAGAGGCTCCTCAGGTTCTTTAAAATACGCCAACTATGCTTTACAAGCATGGCTTGGTTGAACAAAGACAGATCTCTGAACCCTAAGCCCCCCATATCCTTACTTTTATACATCTTCTTCCAACTCGCCCAATGAGCCTTTTTTTTCTCCAAAGAAGAGTCCCACTAGAATCTGGCGCAACATCTAGTGATATCATCGCAGATCGACTGGGGGAGGCGGAAGTAACTCATAGTATATAAAGATATGCTTGTACAATGGCTTTGATAAGAACCTCATTCCCCCCCCCCCCCCCCCACGAGAGAAAAGCTTTTCTTTCCACATCTGGAGAGCCTTCCAGACTCTACCCTTGACTTTGAAGAAGATCTTTCTTTTGTTCCACCCAAATTGGTAAGGCATCCCTAAATAATTGCCTGAGACTCCGCATAATTAACTTCCAATATCCTTCCCAGCTCCCCCACTTTAACATTTTTCACATTTTTACTGGTCATGAAAGAAGACTTATTCATATTTATCGTTTTCCCTGAAGTCCTTTCGTAAGTGGCCAGGATCTCTTTAATCTTCCTGCAATCATTTTCCTCAGCTCTAAAGAACAGAGGGTTGTCATCTGCAAAAAAGAGATGAGTGAGAAAAGGACAATAATTATTTAAACGAAAGCCTTTAAAGTTGGTGAGAGATTTTTGTTGAACTTTTGTTTGAAAAATTGTTAAAAGAAATATTCTTATGTGCATTCAATGAATTATAGAACATAAAATTGATATGAAATTCATGGGCTTAAAAAAAAGTGGGGACATTGAAGTTAGTTTTTTTTAATGAAATTTGTGAGTTTTGAGATTTTTATTCAATTGTCAATCTTATGCATTGACTAGACTTAATTTAGTACAAAGTTTTATTTTCATTCAAATTAGGTGAGTTTTAATTTATTTTTTTTTGTTAAAATTAGTGAGTGAATCTCTAGCAAACATCGAGCAAAAGATAGAGATTTGTAACATTTAAATAAGTCTAAGGTTCAATTTGATAAATTGAGAGTTCATGGTGAAAATTAATTCATAGCACAGGGGGGCGTTTGATAACCATTTCATTTTTTTTTTCTTTTTTTAAAAACTGAGTTGTTTGTTAATTAATTATATTTTTTAAAAACATTTTTTAAATTACTGATAAATTTAAAAAACCAATTTTTTTTTTAAAACATATTAATGTTTTTCAAAAACTCATTTTCCTTTAATTCTTTTTTTGAAAAACAAATTCCTTTGTTGACGTTTATCTCTAAATTAAATTCTTTCCTCTCTAAATTTCTCTCTAAAAAATTTATTTTTCTCTCTATAAAATTTTAATCTCTATATAATTTTTATATCTCTTTCTCCACCGAAAACTTTCATCTCCTCTATATGACTTTTTTTAGGTCTCTAAAATATTTATCTTTATTTAACTTTCATTTTTCTTTCTCTTCTCATACCCCTCCAACTTCTCTCTCTAAAAATTAAATATTTTCTCCAAAATTTTCTCTCTAACTTATATAGTTTTAAAATTTATCCCTAACTTTTCTTTCTCTCTAATAAATATATCTCGAACTTCTCTCTTAAAATTTTTTCTCCTTAAATTCTCTCACTTTAACTTTTCTTTATTTTTTTTTCTCATTTATCTTTATTTCTCTAACACATATCTTTTATTTTTAACTTTACTCTCTCTCAAATTTCTCATTTTCTTTTACTTTTTTCTCTCTAAAATTTTCTCTTTCCCTCTAGCCTTTTTTTTCCCTTTCTCTCTAACTAATATTTTTTATGAAGTCTAACTAACATTTATTATCTAAAAAATTATCTCTCTAATTTTCTCTCACTAAATATTTTTCTTCCATGTATGTATATTTACTATGTTTAATTTTTTACTCTAAAACATATATATATATGTCTCTAAATTTTTATTTCCATGTCTCCACACATTTTTTCTCTCTAAATTGTCTCTTCATCTCTCTAATTTTTTTAAAAACTGAAGACCAAAACAATTATCAAACAAGTTTGGTATTCTATTTTTTAAAAATAGAAAACAGAAAAACCAAAAACCAAAAATTGAATGATTATCAAACGGAGTCTTAGTTTTTTTTTTTCTTGAATTGAACCACATATGGAGGTAGTATATGCCTTAACCCATTGAACTATGCTTAGATTGATTGGCTATAACACACTCTAGTGTTGTCTTTCTTTAAAACCTCATGAAATTTGTATTTTAAACATGAGAATATAAATTGTACCATGCAACTATTTGTAATCTCAAGTTTAAATTCCAATTTAATGCAATTGGAAGTTTAGGTTAGGGAGATTTATGGCTTCCTAACCCAAATTCAAGTTTGAGAGAAGAGTTGCCATATCCAAATTTTATTAGAGAAACTCAATTTGCTTGAACAATAACTCATTATTTAAGTGCTCTACACACAAAAATATTAAAATTCAGGCTTTCTAACCTTACAACCTCAAATACCGTTTTACTAAATCCAAACCTCCTAAATCTTTTGCTTAAAATTCTTAGATTTACTAAACTCGTGATTAAAAATGGTAAAAACTGGAGGAAAAAAAAATTCTCGAAGATAGATTTCTTTTTTTTCAAAACATAATTTTATCAAAATTGAAAAGACAGCTTCCATCTGAAGACTTTGAACTTCCTACAAAGAGAAAAAAAATCAACAACAACAACAGTTGAGAATTTTCTGAAAAAAATTGGAAAAGAGAGGCAAAATAGCAGAATGGAACAGACAGCCAGCGATAATCTTGAATGCATTTATTAAGGAGCGACAGAATTTCAGCAGCTGAGAAAAATAAATAATAAGTCGGCCTATTCCTTTGATTTGATTTTTTTTTTTTAAAAAAAACCCCAAAATAAAACGAAAATTCCATGGTTGACAGTGGAAAATGAAAATGGACGGTGTATTACAAAACTTGGTCTTAATTATATACAAAATTGTCACACAAAAAAAAAAAAAAAAAAGGAAAAAAAAGAACACCAAAATTCAAATATGTTGCCTTCAATTGAATTTTGGTTAAGTTTTTTTCCAATAATATTATTTGTTATAATAACATGCATGAAAACCGGCTTTTGAAGACTGAAAGACTAGTAGGGTTGCCCACTATGCACTGCCGACACCTTTTTTTTTTTTTTTTTCTCTTTTCTTTTCTTTTGGAGCTATTTGTCAACGGTAAAATTATAAATTAGTATAGTTATGTGAAGTAATACGTCAAATTTTCATTTACTTGGAATTGTTTTATATGCTATTTTGTCTCAATTAGTCATTTGGATTTTCATGTGGCTGCTAGAATTTGCTATTGTTGGTTGAATTTGTGCTCTACAAAATTGACAGGTATAAGTTATAATATGGTTCATATATAGGTGGGTTCTTTTGCAATTTTGAAATATACATATATACATACTTTTTTTAAAAAAATCCAAAACTACGGTAATAAACCATGAGTATCATGTAGGGTTTTGGGTAATATATTAGAAGAGCAATTGTGTCCAACATGGAAAATGTACAAGAAAGTTATGGGCTTCAAGTACTATAAAAGGAGTCTATGACTTCGTTTTCAAATCATCCCAATTTGAAATACTTTAATTTAACCCTGATATACTAATTAATACTCTAGTTAAGTGAGTGGTATAAAGCTTTGAGAGAGTGTACGTTTCTTTGTAGTTAGGGTCGGGGAGAGAACTTTGTGTGATTATAATAATTTTTCACATAGTAGAGTATTTCTTTCTCTCCATGGTTTTTTCTCTAGTTTTGGAGTTTCCACGTTAATTCTTGTGTTTCTTATTTTGTTGTTTTCTTTTAATTTCTCAGTTATTTTTCTGCTTATTCCTGCGGTAGCAGTGAGAGGTTTTTTTTTCTTCCAACAAGTGGTATCAAAGCTTTAGGTTCGTAGTTTCTTGAGTTTCTGAGTATGCTCTATAGTTGCAGCATTGTCTGAACTTCCATATCAGAAAATATTTCTTGAAACGAGCTACAGCTGGTATTGTGAATAGTGTGAGTTGTTCACTATTTGCAGACTCGCTAGGAGTTAAGTAGATATGTCAAGCTTTATGAGTCCAGTAAAGATTGACGTGGAGAAATTTGATGGAAGAATGAACTTCGACTTATGGCAAGTGCAAGTCAAAGGTGTGCTGATACAATCTGGGTTACACAAGGCTTTGAAAGGAAGACCGAGTTGTGGTACTTCAGAAAAGTTAAGCGGTGATGGTTGTCCAATGGAGTCTAGTGGTGGTTCTAGCAGAGGTTCTAAGAAGTCCAGCATGAGTGATGAAAAATATGATGAATTGGATTTGAGAGCTGCAAGTGCAATCATACTAAATTTTGCTAAGAATATTCTTGCAAATATGCATAGAATTTTGACATCCAAAGAGCTTTGGGAGAAGCTTGAAGCGATGTATCAGACAAAGAGCATCTCAAATAGATTGTACCTAAAGGAGCAGTTTCAGACGCTATGAATGGAGGAATGCAGGAAATCTCAGATCATCTGAGTGTTCTCAATAGCATCCTCTCTGAGCTGGAGGTGATCAAAGTGTAGATAGAGGATAAGGATAAGGCACTCAGGCTTATCTTAACACTTTTTCCTTCTTATGAACACGTGAAGCCAATCTTTATGTACGAGAAGGAGACTCTAAATTTTGCTGAGGCTACTAGTAAACTTCTATCAGAGGGAAGAAGGCTGAAGAGTGATGAGCGTATTTCACTGGAGAATTCAACACTGGTAGCTAGCAATTGGAAGAAGAAGGAAGACTTCGTGCAAAATAAAGGTTGTTAGGAATGCGGACAATTTGGACATATGAAAAAGAATTGTCCTAACAAAGCAAGTTCGTTAAATGGCTCTGGATCAGATGCTGACGTGGTCTCTCTTGTTAAGGGAGATGGTGATTTCCTCTAAAGAAAGATAAAATTCATCCTCAATGTATGTCCGCTTTACCATGATAAAGGATGTGATGTTAGAAATTCCACAGGTTTGCACACAAGCATTGGCTTGGCGGTTATGGAAGTGTGTGTGGTGGAAGTTATGTCGATGGCTGCCAGGTGAGCCAAGTAGGTGGAAGTTGCACCATATATTTTAGCAAGGTTTATCGACATGTGACGAAGAAGAAAAGTCTTGGAAGATGACATTCCAAGCAGTCTACTTTTATGGTGGAGTAGGTTATAGTTCTCTTAGCTGAGAATTATGATTGTCAGTAAAGACAATGTTACAGCAAGAGTTGTGGATTCTTCAAATATCTTGCAAATGTGGAATTTGTAGGATTTTTGGCAATATATTGAAGAGCAATTGTCCCACATTGAAAATGTACGAGAAAGTCATGGGCTCTAAGTACTATAAAAGGAGTCTATGACTTTGGTTTCGTCAAATCATCCCAATTCGAAATACTTTAAGCTTAATATACTAACTCTAGTTAAGTAAGTAGTATAAAGCTTTGAGAGAGTGTTTCTTTATAATTGGGACCGGTGAGAGAATTTTGTGTGATTGTAATAATTTTTCAAATAGTGGAGTACTTCTTTTTATCTATGGTTTGTTCTCCGATTTTGGAGTTTTTCACGTTAATTCTTATGTTTCTTATTTTACTGTTTTCTTTTAATTTTTCAGTTATTTTTCTACTTATTCATGCGATTAGTGAGAGGTTTTTTCCTAACATATCAAACATGATGTATAATATATAAATCACCATTCAAAATTATGATTCAACACGAAGTTGCATTAATTCTTGAATTGCAGTTACACTAATATCATGCCTTACAAATGTGATTATTTTGTTGGCAAGGACTTACTTGGCTAGCCATCAAGTAGAGACCATGCAATAACTGTGACTTCAAGTAGTCATGATTATTAACATATATATATATATATCCCAACAAAAATCATGATCCCTAACAAAAATCATATATAGAAATGATTATGATCCATAATCGTGACTTAACGATTATTCATGAAAGATTTTATCGAGTTCCTTCGGCCTTCAACTTTCCATTTGCAATTGCCCTAGATCTTAATATTTCATTTGGATGATCTATCTTGTATCACGTAGTGCATGGTTCCACTTTGCAAGAACTTCCTTTTCAAGGCAGCAAGAAAGTAGGTAACCTTAATCTTATTGTCTAGAACTCAAATTAGCATTAAATAATTTGAGTAATTTATGATAAGTTTCACATATGCAAAGATTAATGTATTAATTTGCAATTAATTAAATTCAAATCATGTCAAAATTTTCATTTCTTTTTTATTATTACTATTATTATTCAACGAATGTGAGTACTGCTCGAATAGGTGAAACTTTTTATGTTTGGTTGAAATGACAAGTGTAAGACAAGTTACACCTCATTTATGGAGTGCATTTTGATGTAGCTATGTCAATAATTAATAATAAAATAAGTGTTGCTAACATGAGCATAATTCAGCTTGGCATAAACACATGTACTCTCGACCAAAAAGTTAGATGTTCGAATCTACATCCCCACATATTATAAAAAAAAAATCAAATAAGTGTCGTCCCTCTAAAAATAAATGAGTGGTGGTTATATATGGAACCTTCTTAAAAACTGGTAAAATCAAATCCCACGTTTGTTAAAAAAAAAACCAAAAAAAAAAAAGAAAAGAAAAGAAAAAAAACCCTAGATGGACTACAAATTTGAGTCTCGAACATGGGTAGCCTCCTTGAGGCTCCAATTCAATAGTTGGGCTTTTATGTTGAACCTTTAAAGGCCAAAATTTAGGCTTTAAACCCAAATTCTTCAAATTTTTGGGCTAGATTTTAACTTTCTCAAAAATACTTGTCCCCACAAATCAATCAAGAGTATTGTGATAGAATATTGAAATGTTAAGAAATGGGCCTTAAAACTATTTGAAAATATTTGTAAAAACAACCATGGTTTTTGAAAGTGTTTGGCAAAAGTTTTGTAGTTCTCCTCCAATTAGCAATGTCTCTTGGCTTCCATCTCCTTTCTTCTTCTTCCTTGTGCAACCACCTCGCCCAGCCCCTCTTCTCTCTTTTTGACATGGCTATTCTCTCTAGGCAATGTTGCTTTAACCATTTTACAATGAGTTCATTCGTTCAATCTCGATTTAGTTGGTCGTCATGGTGGGCGATGATGCTCCATCATCGGTGCCCGAAAATCACTTTCTTCATTTTCTCTCTCTTCTCCTTCACTTTTGCGTCATATCCAAGAATTAAAATACATGTTGATATGTTGATATATCTGTAAATTAGAGAGAGTTGGATATTGATATTAAGGATCGTTCGATATATTCAATTCTCTGATATCTCGTATGCTCATAAAACATAAAAAGAATATCATTACTTAGCCATCAATATGAATAAAAATACTAAAAATAAGATTTCTAACTTATTTAGAAAGTGAAAAAACTTAATTATTAATTTAGATAGTTCTTTTACTTACTAGAGTTTCTGTCAATAACAATATTTTATCGATATATCCATTGATATATTTATAAAATTGAAATTTCAACATCAATGTCGACATCAATATTTTAATCCTTGGTCATACATACCTCGTGGTGTTGACACTGACAATCAACAAAGCCATGGATTAATTAAGACATTTTTTTCTCACATCCCATAGGTGGCAGTCAAATTATCACCCCTCTCCCCTTTCCCCTTCCCTCACTCGTGTTCGACAAGCCATTCCTTCACATTCTACGGAGTTTGTGACTAATTAAGGGAGCGTTTGGCACGCATAGTTGAGTTAAGTTGGGCATAGTTGAGTTGAGTTGAGCATAATTGGTTTGTCAGTGAGTTCATGAAGTCTGTGTTTGGGATGCAAAGTTGGGTTGAATGATGTATGTAATTACTAAAATAGTTATTGTCAAATGTGCTCTTAGAATAATTTATAGTAGGAAGTGAATTAGAATTTGATAAATTTTAATTTTAAACTCTTGAAAAATCAAGTTATAATGTTTGGTTATTTGATATTAAATTGTTGTGATCTAGTTATAATGAACCAAATATATGCATAATATTTCAATTATGTATAACGTTGCATTGATATTTAATTTCAATTTTTTTTTGTTAGATAATTACTTGAATTTTGTGTAGTTTAAATTAAAAGTTATTTTATGTTTATTTTTTTTTATTTTTTTTTTATTTTTTTTTTATTTTTTTTTTGCCAAGGAAAAACTTCACCATAAATGAATTGTACTTGTGCACAGATATTTTTTTTTTCCACAGTGATAACAGATTAAGAGAAAAATTGTATACAAACTTTAAATTAAAAAAAATAATAAGAAAAAGAAATTATATTAAATTAAATAAGACGGTAGAAGCAACAAATTTGAGATTAATGTTAGGTTTTTTCTTTCAATTAAGTAATATTCGTTTTTTTTGGTACTCAAAAAAAAAAAAAAGTAATATTCGTTTTTTTTTTTAGTTCAGTAATATTCAATTAATTGAGCACAAATCCAATTTATTTTTTTTATTTCATATTAAAATTTCTTACACTGAACTCAAAAAAATAAAAAATAAAAAATAAAAATTCTTACACTAACATTTTTAATTTCAGATAATGAGATAGTCAAATGTCCTCATATTCTTCAAAAGGTCAAAATTTTCATGTGGAGGGCTTGTTTAAATATTTTATCCACGTTTCATAACCTAGCAAGGAGAATGGTAGATGTTGGAGGATATTGCCCTAGCTGTGAGAAGGAAGCAGAAACAGTGATACACGCTCTTTGGAGTTGCAAAAAAGCCCAAAATGCTTAGGCGAAGTGGCAACCACGAGGTAAGTTAAATCTTAATGAATACACTGACGTATTTCATCTTTCTTGCAGGGCTGGAGGAGCTGAGGAACTTCACAATGATTCTTTGGACCCATTGGAATGAAAGAAACCACAGAATTCACAATCCGAATAAAACGCTTGATCAAGAACCCATTTTCAAAGCTATCACTTATTTGGAAGAGTTCGATGGAATGAATAATCAAAGCACACACAAGATGGAGGAACCAGGAGAGACAGAATTCATCAAATCAATCTCATAATCCAGAAGAATTTAACACTCCAAATCACAGAGAAAATCAGATAGCACGATGGAAAGCACCGGAACCCAATACTTACAAGGTCAATACAGACGCCTCTGTTCAAGATAGAGTTCTCGGCAACTGGTTCAAGGAACCGAAACATATGAGAATGAAATCCAAGCTGTAATTGACGAAACTCGACAATGCAATCAAGATGGAGATTTCAAGGGCCTCTTACATACCTCAAGAATGGAGAACTATGTAGCAAATGCACTTGCCACACACGCTCGCAACAACTGGAGAGACAAAATCTGGATTGAAGAAGCCCTTCCCTGGGTTTTCTTCCAGCTTCAGCAGGATGGACATTGTGGAAATCGATGGGCCACTTCTATTTAGTTTCTTGTTTTCTTTTTCCTTTTCCCGCTGTATGCAAAAAAAAAAAAAAGATCACAAATAATCGAAATCGTTTAAAGCAAGGTTTAAAATGTCGATGTCGATGGAAATGTCGAAATTTCATTTTTATATGGAAATGTGATGGAAATATCGATAAGATGTTGATGTCGATAGATATTTTTTTAAAAAAAATTCAAAAAAATATTTAAATTAATAAATAAACATTTTTATACTTTTTAAATGAGTTAAAATACTTGTTGCAATATTATTTTCACATTAAGTTACATTTTCTTGTTATTTTTTAAATATTTTATCAATTTTATATGGTATAGTGGAAATGTCGATTCACTTTTATGTCGATGTCAAACCCATGAACATGTGGACATATCGATGGAAGTGTCGACATGTCGACGGAAATTTAATACCATGATTTAAAGTCATATTTATTCTTCACCATGATTAAATTCCCTTAGAAAGTCATTAATCTAATTGTTGTTGGATATTGTCAATGATTAATCCAGTCTAACCATACCATCTAACTAGTAAATATTAGCTAAAATGAGCTAGTTCAGTGGTAATTGACATATACCTCAACTAAGAGATCAAAGATTTGAATCTCTCACCCTCAAATATTGTTGAATTAAAAATAAATAAATAAATATCAAATTAAGGGTAAATAAAAAATATGTTTTAGTCCCAAATTTTTTACATTTTGCATTGGTGAATACTATTTCCAACCCTTTGACCTCTTGGTCCATAATATATACTTATATATCTTAACTAGTTGATATATGCTAACTAAAATTGGTTGAAAGCAAACTTTTTTTTAGTATATGTTGATAGTAAACTTCCATGACAATTTAATTTTAACTTTTGAGTTTTATTTTAGTACATCAATGTTTTAAATCCCTAATGTTATACATTTCAAATTTAGTCACTATTATTTAAAAAAATTTATAATGTTAAAATTCCTATATAGCAAAGTCATTTTAAATATCAATATTGACGAAATGTCGAGATCTCAATTTTTTGAAAATGTTGATTAAAATATCAATAAATGTTAATGTCAATGAATATTTTTGAAAAAAATTATCAAAATAAAAAATTCATAAGAAATATTTAAATTAACAAATAATATTTCATCCTTTTAAATATGATAAATTTTTTTTTCATTTTTTGAGTTCATCAATATGTGAGGTGAGGGATTCGAACCTCTGACCTCTTGATCAAGGTCACATACTTTTTGTCAGTTTTTTTTTTATTTTTTTATTTTTATTTTTTATTTTTTATTTTTTTATGAAATGCATATTTTATGTCAGTTGAGATGTGCTTATGTTAGCTAAACTTTCATATTATTAATATCATGTCCACATGCATTAGTATTAATTTTGTTAATATTTTTGTTATATGTTATGACTTTTCTATGATATAAAGAAAATGTCAATTCACCTCTTATTTGATATCAAGTCCATGGAAGAGATTTAGTGAATTGATCTAACTTACATGACATAATACTAGTAAATTGGTAAAAATGTATATATTTTCCTTTCTTAGATGACCTAATTCTTCCTCTAAATTTGTGTTAGCTAATCAAGTGTGTTTAACATGCTTTTGAAGTGGTTATGTACGACTAAAATTATTTTTTTTAATTGTTATAATAGTGTTTGGTTAATTAAATTTTTAAAAAGTGTTTTTAGCCAATTAAAAATATTTTTTTTAATATTTTCAATAATTAAAGGTAGTTTGAAAAGTTCTATATAAAAACACTTATAAGTTCTTTTAGATGAAATATTTAATCAGTTTTCTTCCAAAAGTATTTACAAAATAAATGTTTCACTGAAAAACACTTTTTTTAAATAGGCATCTCAAACACACCCTAAGTATCATGTCATGTACACTAATTACAAGATAATTTTGATATTCACCAATGAAAAACATATAATTGAAAAATATTTGAACAATAGGGATTAACTAAAACGTTTTAGATATTAAGGACAAAAATAAAAAAGCATCTAAACATTAAGGATTCCAACATATATTTTAACCTAAAAAAAAACAATTTTCATCTTAAATTTTAAATCATTTCATTTCTCTCTCTTCAACTTTGAATAATATTATGATTCTACATAATCTCTCTTATATCTATTCTACATAACATCTCTTGTATCTTTGGTAACTAAATGATGATGTGACATGCTTATTTAAAAAAATATTGGCTAGTTTTATAACATTAGAAACAAATACCAAAATTGAACAATTAGATAAAATAGAGCTAACATATGGTTCAAGAGATATTTCATACATTGCTTCAAAAGGAGGGCATGTTTCACATGCTCCTCTATTTAATCCAATAAGCCACTTCCTTTTACCACATCTATGACTACATCATCCCACACAATCAATATATGTCCAATAAACATCACATTATCATTTAATCAGCAATATTAAGAGCAGAAATTACACAAAATTGTCATTCAAAATTTAGAACTTGACGTTGAAACATTTAGAAAGTTCTACATAGACAAAATGATATGAATAAATGTAAAAAAAGGACAAATCTTATAGAAAATATAGAAAGAATCTCAATATAAAGTAGTAAAAAGGATGTAAAAACATTTCTAAATAAAAACACAAAAAAAAAAAAAAAGGTGTGTTAGGTGGATTGAAGAAAGAGATAATAAGTTAGAGCAAATGTACAACTCAACTATATATATATATATATATATATATATATATATATATATAAGTGAGGCATAGGACAAGATGAGATGTTTACAATCACCAAAAACCAACATGACAAGACATGGGAATCTTAGCTAAGGACATCTTGTATCGTACGGATCAAAAACACAAAAACCGTCTAACACTAACCTCTGCCGTGTAGTGCATTTCTTACGCCATTTTCCATCATTCATTTTTTGTCCCCTTCCCTATGTTTTTTCCTATCATCAAATCCTAAATTTTGTTGATGGCGGTTTGCTTTTAGAGAATCAGGATGTCCGTCATCTTTAAATGCCTAGAATTTTAGATGCTCGATATTATAGATGTTCAACATCTTTAAATTATCGTGTTTGTTTTGCAGAAAAATTTATAAGGATGTTCATAAATATTTAGATAGTCATGTTTGTTTTGTAAGATTTTTATATGAATTTTTTTTTAAATGATGTATTGTTTCAAAAATACTCTTACCTATTTTTAGATAATTTATATATTAATTTAATATAATTTGAGTGTATATAACATTTGTTAATTCATTTAATCTTTAATTTTATCAATTCAATTTATATTAATTTTATATGTTATTTTGTAACAAAAGTTAATTTGTATTGATTTAAGATTTTTATAAAAAATTTAGAATGAAATATTAATTTCGATTTTAATGTGAAATACTTGAACTTATTTTGAGAAGATAATTATATAATTAATAGTATTTTTTTTAGTGAATTATATCTATACATTATCAAAATAGAGAAATAATATCAATTTGTGATATATATTTTTTTTAAAAAAACATGGGATGACCATCATTGGAAAAATAAAATAAATGAATAATTTCACTTTAGATTCCAATTGAAAATAAATTGAAATATATATTATACAATTTAAATAGAGTTTATTTTATATGTAAATGAAACATATAAATATAGTTAATTTCATAGAGTTGTTTACCAGTGAACAAATTTACAAATTTATTTTAATTATAAATCTTCTCGGATACCTGGTCATTTTACATTACTGCAAAACAAACAGGGTAATCAAAATGTCATCCCATAGGAATCCTGAATTCCCACAAAACAAATGAACCCTAAGTGTATAAACTCTTCTCGCCAAAGTGAGCATAGCTCAGTGGTAATTAGCATGTACTCTCGACCAAGAGGTCAGAAGTTCGAATTCCCCACCCCCAAATATTGTTGAACTCCAAAAAGAAATAGTTTAAATTTTTGAGTGGTTTTATATCAACTTTAAGACTATGTTATGTGGTTAATTTGAACATAGTTCAATTGGTTAAGACATACACTTACAATCAAGAGGTTTGAAGTTCAAATCTCTACTCCACATGTTATTGGAAAAAAAACGGTGGTTTGTTGTTAGCTTCTTTATTCAAGGAGAGGCTATTTTTTCTCTCCTAAAATTCAAACTCAAAAGCTACCATTGTCTAGTTAATTATGATATAGGTCAATTTAGTTTCTAAATTTTTAAAAGTTAGGGTTTAAATTTTGGATTATGATTCTATTTCGTCCTCGGAGTTAACATTATATCAATAGTATACTATGATATTTTATGCTTATTGGTTTATCCAACATCACGCTAACTCAACTAAATTCAATTTTTGAAATGACTCAACTAAATTTAACTTAATGTGCATCTCGTGAACAACATAAACTAAATAAAATCATAATACACATTTTAGGGATTCCAAAGTTAATTCAATTAATTGATTCAAAGATTAAATTAATTGTGTACTTCAAAAAATATTAAAAGTAGTCGATGTTTGTCAGGTGGTTTTACTTATTCCATACTGTCAGATTCTAATCTCCCAAGTTTTTTTATAAACCCTATCTACTAACTTCAGTACAGACTACACATAAATCTGGACACCGCAAATCTACATATATCAAAGATTTAAAAACACGAACAAAAGTCAACCTCAAAATAGCTCAACGGATTAAGACATTTACACCCCACAACAAAAAAAAAAAAAAGAAAAGAATTCTAGCACATGTCATAATTGTGCAAAGGTATGACAAAATGACAGCAAATATAGGAATCAAAACAAACCAACAAAACAAAATTATGATTCAGATTTTAAAAAACAAATTAAACAACAATACAATCTCTAAAAAAAAAATAAGTGGAACATGAACAGCTAAAACTCACAGATATTTTTGTTTAACTATTCAAATACCCCATATGGGGAAAAAGAAAATGGGGTTTGGTTCAACACATTACTAAAAACAAAAAATAATATGATGGAAATTTTTTAGCTAGGTTACCTTAGCATAGAATGGTGAGGGGTCCCTTTTTTGTTATATGTGAACAAAAGGCTTAGATAGTGATTCAGCTTCACAAATCCACAGAAATCCTTGAGTGACTGATTTTTTCTTTTTGGCTTTCAGCTGATAAAGAAAGTTTCTTGGCTAAGTTTTGTATGCCATTAATGGCCACTGATTAAACAAAAGAAAATAAAAAGAAAAAAATCAAATTGCAGCAAGTTGATTATGTGTGATGGTCCACAAAGAAGATGGACTTGTGATGGAAAAGCAAAGGCTGTATGACAAACAATTGCAGTGAGATTGAAAATGACAAATTTCCAACCCTCATGGATTTTTTTTTTTTTTTTCCCAATATCCAAGTTTCCAATTTTTTCAATCATCACTTTTCTCACAAGTCACAACCCCTCAACTTGGGTCAAGAATGTCCATTAAAATAATAATCATACAAATTACCAAAACATCAACCTAAAAAAAATACCCACAAAAAGAGTTTACAAAATTTACCTTCAAAATGGGTTTCATCTGCTCCTCCATCTTAATTTGTCATAATTCAAATGATATGTAGAGCCTGTTTTGAATGACTTTTTATTTTAGGTGTTAAAACGTTAGAAAAGTCATTCCAAATAGGTCTATATAAAATGCCTAAAATTTTACCTTTTCTTAAGAAAATTTCTGATTCCGCCCCTGCATCGAAGCAACAACCGATGTGGCATAAACGTACTTAAGTTAATAATGATAAAACTGAAAATTTACAAGTCAGATATAGGTGTTGTAGGCCTGTCAAAGAGCTTCCATATAATACACAGACAAAGCAAATCCAAATCCAAATCCAAATCCATGGATGGATTATTGCTTTGTATAAACAAATATATATAAATATAAGAAAGAGAGAAATCAAACAAACCAACCTGAAAGGAACATAAAAAATGGTCAAGATAAAAAAAGCAAACTTCATATTGTGGGTTTTGGAGAGGTACATAGTCGTTTTATTGCTGATGCAGCATCATCAAGATTCTCAAGTTTTGTTCTCAAAGAAGTGATGGATTTTGATATTCTTTGATTTTTGGGTATTTGCATGTGAATCTTGAAGATGCTACACCCGCAAACAACGCCTGCCATTCTTGATCTTCTCCATTCAAAAATTCACAATTCTGCTCTTTTCTCTCCTCTCCTTCTGCATTTTCCTTGAGATCACAAATTCATTATATAATACATCAAAACACAAACCCCACAAGGCTCTTGCTAAATCCAACACTATTTCATTCCAAAATGGAAAAAAAAAAAATCCCTTTGAAACAAAAAATATCTCATTAAAGAAAAAAAAAACTCAAATTTTCTACCATTTGTGTGTAAACTCTAATTTTTTGGGTTGGATTTTGTGGAGACTAATTATCCAGATGGCATGTTTGAGAATCAGCAATAGAGCTAAATTTTTTTCACTCCAAAAAACACAACACAACAAAAACAAACCCCACAATTCCTCGCTAAATCCAACACTATTTCATTCCCCCCCACCCCCAAAAAAAAAAAAAAAGATCTCATAAAAAACCCAACTTAAAAAATTAAAAAAAAGAAAAGAAAAAAACTTTAAAAAAATTCAGATTTTCCATTAGTAAACTCTAATTTTTCACTCCCAAAAACACACAAATAATTCAAACGCCATTTTCAATTCATCTGATAGAAAAAAATCAAACTTTCCACAAAAAAAAAAAAAAAAAAGAAAAGAAAAGAAAAGAAAAGAGTAAAAGGTGAAGGATAAACCCAAATAGAAAACCCAAAAAATTCAGATTTAATAAATAAATAAAAATTTACCAGAAGAACAAGAGGTTGAAGAAACCTTTTTAGGCATCAAAGTCCTTTGGCTATGAAGGCAATAGAACAGAAGAAGAAGAAAAAAAAACCCAAAAAAGAAAAACGAAAGAATCTCTCTCTAAAAACGCATATAGAAGAAAGAGAGAGAAAAAGGGATTGACAGAGAGAGGAAGAGGGAATAGTGTAAGATGAGGATGACCCAAGACTGAGTCAAAATATATACGCGTTTTAATATGCTGACGTGGCACCTACGCCCATTTTTATTGGTTGTTTAATTCTTTTTTACGTTTTTTTTTCTTTTTTAAATGCGACTGGTCAGAACTTTGCTTAGCTGTATCTTGCTCGTATTCCTTAAAAACCCTAATCTTTTTTTTTTTAAATATTTATTTATTTATTCTTTTAGTGGCGCAATCCTCGTATTGACCATTA
The DNA here is from genome assembly GCA_033996785.1 of Trichosanthes truncata. Taxonomy (NCBI): domain Eukaryota; kingdom Viridiplantae; phylum Streptophyta; class Magnoliopsida; order Cucurbitales; family Cucurbitaceae; genus Trichosanthes; species Trichosanthes truncata. Next base: position 9,072,739 of record JAWPNB010000004.1, read on the forward strand.
TTATTATTATTATTTTATTTATTTAATATTTGGTTTTTTCCAATTGCCCTTTTTAAAACATTTCAATGTATGCCGCCACTTCTATACTTTGTTTTCTTTTTTCTTTTCCCTTCTCGAAATACCAACAATGCCCTTGTCTTGTTTTAAGGTTTAGATTCTCTTTTTGGTTTCTAAATTATTTTATTTTATTTTATCCATAAATTTTGAAAATGTTTATTATAGTATCTTTCTTTTCCAACCTTTAAAGAGGTAAATAATGTCTTAAATAATTGAATTTAGATCTTCCTAGTGGTTTCTAAATTTTTTAATTTATTTTATTTTAGTATCTAAAATTTAAAAAAGTAACCATCTTTTTGTCCGTACATTTAGAAAATGTTTATTATAGTATATTTATTTCCAACTTTTAGAGAGGTAAATAATGTCTTGAACAATTGAGCTATGCACATGTCAATTATTATAGACATTCAAGTTTTAAAAAAGTAACTAATCTGAGCATAGTTTAGTAGATAAAACACTAATTATCATTTCAAAGATGGATAGTTCAATCCCCTACCCTTGTAATTGTTGAGCTAATTTTTTTTTCAAAAAAAAAAAAATTTATTTTACTCATTTCAATCAACCTTGATTCTAGCACATATATGTGGTAGCATATTAGTGATATATTGATAATCATGATCAAAATAATGGTAAGAACAAAAATAATTATTTTTTTATACAGTTCAAGCACTAAAAGAGAAATTTAAAAGTTTGGAAACTAGAATGAAATTTAAGAATTTAAGGACTTTTTTTTTAGTTCAATAGCATGTTGGGTGGAAGATTCAAACCTCTAACTTTTTAATCGATAGTATATGTCTTAACTTGTTATGCTCAACAAAAATTTAAGGACTAAAATTGACATTTTAAAATTTCATACACCAAAATGAAATAAATGTAAAAAGTAAAGTCAGAGATAGAATCTTGAAAGTTTATATAGACTAATTAAATTAGAAAAATACTAAAAGTCCATTGAACAAAATATAAATTGAAATTCTAACATTTTAAATGTTTTATAACAAAAAGAGGTTTTTTTTTTTTTTGAGTAAACAAAAAGAGGTTGTGTGGCATGTGATACTCCCAACTTTTTCGTTATATTATAATAATTAATGAAAACTCTTGTTTAAAATGATTAAACTATAGCAACGGACCATTTGAAAAACACATAGAAAATGTTGTATTGTTGAGATTTTTTAAATCCCATGTTTCGAAATTTATAATATCAATATCACTATTACACATAGTGTACGTTCTAAAATGTGGTACAAAACCAAGAATTTCTATTAGATACTGTATTTTTTCCTTTCTTTTCTACAAGATTTTAGATATCGTGTCGTGTGAATGTGATTGCATTGCTATCTGAAATTAATAATATATTTTTAAAGCACAAAAGTATCTATTTTTAATAACACGTTGGTCCAACTAAGTATTCATTGCAAATCTTGACAGCATATGAAAGAAGCGATATTTCTGGTCGATGCTGGTCCCACAATTCTAACGTCTCTTGTGAAAGAAGATGTGACCTTTAAGGTTTATGTGATGCGACTTGGACCAATAGCAAAAAAAGTTTAGAAGTAGACATTATCGTTTGGAATGATTTTGATTAGCTTCAGTATATACTGTATTCTTAGGAGAAGATGATAGAGTGTCACTACCACTAAGCTTCAAGCCAATTCAGAAAGGGATTGTTCGTTCTGTGCTAACTTAGGCTTAAAGAAGATCCCATTAGAAAAAAAAAATTGTTTGGTATAGCTACATGCTTGCTTAAGGAGAGGAAAGTCTATCTAAACATGGACTTATGACTTTAGATATTTCTTTGAAGTTTCACCACATGAACTTTAATTAGGAGATATTCTAATGTTATCCCTTGATATTATTGATATAAGATATTAATTTTATTGACAAATAATCAATATCAAAGTTCTCAGTTTTATAAAGACATTAATGAAAATATCAATAAAACATTGATAAATATTGATGTGGAGATATTTTTAGAGAAAACTACCATGAATGAAATGATAAAATTTTATTGACTTAATAAATAAAAATTTTATTTTACTTAACAAGCAATAAATACTTATAATTGATATTTATATTTATATTGGTTATACTTATAATTGATATTTATATTCATATTGGTTTTTTTTTTTTTGACATTTCTTATATTTCTCAATGTTCTTTTTAAAGCTTTTCATTGACTCGTTTGATATGTCTTGAAAACATCAATCAGCCTAGTATTAGACCCTTCAACTTATTGAAAGCTCTATCGAAGTTCTATTCCACGCTTTTCATATACTTTTGTCCCTACAATGACCAAATTTCCTAATTTCTCTAAATTTCTTAGAAATTTTGGCTTTTCGTCTCTTGGATAATTTGATTTTTCTTCAAAATTTTTATGAACTCACTAAGTATCATGCAGGGATGGATATCAAACCACCAACCTTTAGGATGATAATTGGTTGTTTATCCTATACGTTACGCTCAAATTGACATAATTGAAAAATGTTAAAAAGTAAGGAATTAGATTATTATTTTTTTAAAGAACAATGTAAGAAATTAAAAATTAAACTTTTTAAGGTCTCATTTGATAACTATTTAGTTTTTGAAAATTAAGCTTATAAGCACTACTTTCACCTCTATGAGGATCTACTTTTTACATATGTTTTCAAAATCCAAGTCAGGTTTTGAAAATTAAAAAAAAAAAAGTTTTTAAAGACTTGTTTTTGTTTTTAGAATTTGGTTGTATAAATGTTTTCTTAGAAAGATAAAACCATTGTAGAGAAATGGTGAAAAAAACAAGCACAATTTTCAAAAACTAAAAACCAAAAATCAAATGGTTATCAAGCTAGGCTTAAACAACACATAAATTAAATTAAAAAAATACCAAAACAATTAGGACTCACCCTCATCATTGGATTGGCTTTGCCCTAAAAAGTGTAGGACCAAGTCTAACAGGCCTTATATATCGTTTGGGCATGGGTCGGGCCGACCCAACCTTCAATAGTCAAGCGCATGACCTAGCCCTTGGACTTGGCTCATTGAATCAAAGTTGGACTGAATTTGGACTGGCCCATTAGATTAGCTCATTAAATATTAATTATTTAATTATTTTTAAAAATATATATATATATGTTTAATTTCCTTAACTAAATTTTATTAAAATTTATTGAAATTATATTTCTTACAAAATGTTATTTTAAAATTTTGGTGTTTTTTATTACTTTTCTTAATAAAATTATTGATATTATAAGGTTTCTCTTAGCATTTTATTTTTTAATTTTTTAATTAATTTTTAACACTTTTAAAATTTTTTATTAACTAAAAATTATGATATCTAAAATATAAAAATATATTTTAAGAAGAAAGATGTTAAAAATTTTACTCATTTAAATATATAATGAATTATATATACACATACATATTTGGTTGATCCAATGATAAGTTCATTGGACTGACTCGAAGGGCCAATTCATGTGTCGGCCCGTTCTTCAAAATAGTGATACATATCCAATCCAACGAATGAATATGCTGGGTCGATCAAACTAACTTTGGGCCGAGCTTGGATCGGGCTAAGACTAAGCTTGAGCTAGCCTTTGAGCCATGAGCTCGTTGATGAGGCTAAATTAGGACCAAACATATATTTTTTTTTCTTTTTGTCCAAAAGATTTTTCTTGTGGGTGCTGCCTTAGTAACCCCTTGCATGGAAATCACAAACTTTGCCATAAAAGTCAATAAACAAGTGTAGAACCCTTTTTTTTTTAAAAAATAAAAATAAATACATTGTGACGCCCTCAATCAGGTAGGTTAATTTTGTGAATTTTGGAGTTTCTAAAGCTTTGGTCTGTTTGATTAATCATTTGGGCTATTATTTTTAGAACGTTTGGTTGGTTGGGCAAGATTTAGATTTTTAAGAGTTGGGGGGCGGGGGTGGGGGGGAACTTGCAAATTCTAACCGGGGGAAATTGTGAGAAAACCCTAATTGGGTTTATTTAACTTGGACTGTATGCAGCTTTGTAGAATACGCTTTTGCAACTCTCCCTCTTCCTCCTCTTTTTTGAGTGTAGCAGGCCAAGGTAGGGCAAGTTTCGTTCAGCGATCTGATGAGTGGCCTCCTCATTCTCTTCCCGCTTTCTTTTCTTCTTCCCCATTTTTCTCTTCTTTCTCTCTCTTTCTTTTTGCCTCCTTCCTAAAACCCTCTCCCTCCCCTTTCCCTCTTTCCCTCAGCAACACCCCCCCATGAACCCTTTTTCCCTTTTCCAATACCCCTTCCCGTTCCCTCTTTCCCTTGGTAAAACCCCCCCACCGAACACCCATCTCCCTCCCTGATACCCTCATTTCCCATTCTCTCCCCTCCCTGTGCCCCTCCTACCAGACTCCCTTCCCCGTGCCCATCACCGCTAACCCCCTCCTGATCCCACTTCCCTCTTCCCTATCCCTTCTGCCACCCATCCTCGTTTCCCCCTCCCATCGAACACCCCCCCTTCGCCCCTCTTTCTCTCACACACACACAATCACTCACTCTCTCTCACTGTACTCTTGTGGTTTTGGTTAATCAGTGCATTGAACAACGTGGCCATATCGTGAGCAACAACAAAGACCTATTTTGGAAGACTTTGGCAAGTACTGACTGGGCAATAGCCTATAAAGTGACCTTTGAGGAAACCTAAAACTCAGTTCGGTGTGGTTGGCACTTATTGGTTGTGGGTAAGCTTCTCAACCTTAGATTTGTGGCATTTTGTATTTTCAGGTTTGAGGTAATTGCTATGAAAATGGACTGGAGGTGACCTTTGGGTGCAAGGTCCTAATCGTTTAGGTTTTGGTTATTACTATGTTTTTGTTTGGGTCGTTGAAAGTCGGTTTAGGTTGGCATTAAGGGCCTAGCAATTTATGTGGTCTATTTTCGTAGGTGAAATTGTCATCGGTCTAAGAAAGAGGAGCTATTCAACTGTGATTTTGGCTTTAAGGTAAGTAGTCATTTGGATTTGTGGATAAGACCTTGTATGCAAATAACTCATAAGCATGCTAGGTGTGGTTAACTGAGGAGTGAGATTGCATGTGTAATTGTGATCTGTGTATGCATGGATGTGTATGAAGCATAGACAATGTGTTTTTTTTTCTTTTGGATTGTTCTCTGTATTGTGTTGTTCTATGTCTGTTTGTTGGATGCTTGAATTTGGCTAGACTTGTGAGCTTTGGGTCAGGCTATGGTTGAGGTTTCGTTAGGACAGTGGTGGGGTGAGTTACCATAAAGTTTTCAAAGTGTTGCAAACGAGCAAAAGCTCGTTAGACTAGTGCCACCTGCCCTTGTGTCTTCCCTGGGCTAGTTTGTAACTCCAGGTTGATGTGATATGAGTGGGCATTGAGGGTTGCTTTCCCTTCTTGTGCTAGTTTAGGGGGCGATTCCCCCACTGTGTGTAGGTTGAGGGTTGCTTTCCTTCATCCGGTGTACTAGCTTAGAGGCGATTCCCCATCGTTCGAGCATGAAGGTTACTTTCCTTCATTGTTCTATGTTAGCTAAAGGGGGCGATTCCCCCAAGAGTGTAGGCATGGGAGTTGCTTTCTTTCACTATCTTAGTTAACCTAAGTTACATGACTCCTAGGTAGAACTTGAGACAATACCATACATGGGTGGACTTGGGTTAGGGTGTACGAGCTTTAGCTAACTAGAAGGTGAGTTGAGGTTAAGTAGGAGCCCGTGCATTCTAGGGCAACTTTTGTGATGCGATTATGAGTTTTAGACCCTTAAGTGGGTTACTTACTGAGTATGTTTATACTTACCCGGCTACCTTACTTGTATCCTTGCATATGGCGCGAAACCACGAGGCAGGTGATGATGGCGATGACCTGACGAGGCTATGGAAGCATTCTTATTTATTTACCTAGGCTCATCTCTTTCTGTCTTTGTTATTCCGCTGTCTCACGTTTTACTAGGTTATGAATTCTGTTGGCAGGAGTTCTTATGTTTCCTGAACTTTAGTTTCTAAGAAGCTTGCAATTGTTTAGTCTGTTGAATGTGAGCTTAGCCCTTGTTCTGGTAGTTGGTGGGCGCTGAGCATTTCATTGTTATAAGAAGTATTCTATGTCTTCTTTCAGGTTCTTGAAATTTTTGGATTTCTTGTAGTTACACCGTTATGCTGCCGAAATTTCAGGCATAAGCGGAGTAACCACGTTGCACTTTCTAGGTAATCTACTCTAAGTTTTAGGGTCATTTCATACATTCCCAAATAAATATATACACAATAATTTCATATTTAAGAATTTTCTATATTCCTATCAACATTAATCATACCCATAGCATATTCATATGTATACTAAAGATCTAAATGTATCTTTTAAAATCATTTTTTTAGCATAGCTCAGCGTGATAGTTGATATGTACTATTTTTCTTGAAGTCGAAGGTTCAAGTCCCCATACCCTACATTTATTGTATTAAAAATAATCCTTCTTTTTTTGTTTTCGTTAAACTTCAATGAATAAATTTTATTGATCATGCTTCTGAATTTTATATTTTAACCTTTAAAGTTGTATCTTATTGGTCTTCAAAGTTTAAAAAGTTTCTAACAAGTCTCTAAGGGTGTTTTTTTTTTTTTTTTTAATTTCAACAATTGCAGGGTGGGGAATCAAACCATTGCATTTGAGATGGTAATTGGTATCTTATTCACTGAGTTATGCACGAATTAGCCTCTAAGGGTGCATTTAGTTAGTGATATAAAAACATATACATGAAAACAATGGATTCAATGAAAAACATAGTTGCATTTCATGTTTTTTGTATTTCCAAGTATGTGTTTGACAACAAATGTAGAAAATGGATTTCAATTTAACAAGTTGTTCATAATGTGCTTGGTAATATATTTATAAACAACAAAAAGATTTGTAGTTATTAACTAAATATTTAATTGAATCTTTTGAGTTCAACAACATTTAGGGGTGGGGAGATTATTTAATTGAATCTCAACTATTATTAATTAATTTATGAACATGTGTTTATATTACGAAGGTTGTTAATTTTCTTACACTACAATATTATATCATTTATAATATATTATATTTTGCCTTAACGTGAGCATAATTCAATTGGTTAAGATATTATATACTCGCCAATCTGACATAACTTAGTGAATGAGACACCAATTACCATCTCAAACATCGATGATTTGATTCCTCACCTTTGCAATTGTTGAACTAAATAATAATAATAATAATAATAATAATAATAATAATAATAATAATAATAATAATAATACATTATATCCTCGACTACAAAGTTAGAAGCTCGAATTCCCACTCCCACATGTTGTTGAACAGAAAAAAAAAAAAAAAACTATTCACACGAGATTTCAATAAAGAAATTTAATTCATGGAATGAACTTGATTTTATTGATTATGTATAAGTGTTACAATCTCTAATATTTATCATCTGATTCTTTCTCTCAAGTATGTAAGCTTTGGGCTCTAACTTGTTGATTTTCTTGGATCGACTTGTCGGCATGTTGATCTTCTTGGATCGGCCTACTGGCTTGTTAATCTTCTTGGATTGGTCTACTGGCTTATTGATCTTATTGGATCAGCCTATTGGCTTGTTGATCTTGGATCGACCTATGGGCTTGTCGATCTTCTTGAAATCTTCTGAGTCTTGAATTCTTTGGATTCTGACTCTTTGATCTTTCTGAATTCTCTAGATTCTAACTCTTGGAGCTTTTGAATTCTTTGGATTCTGACTTTTGGAGCTTCTATATTCTCTGGATTTTGACTTTTGGAGCTTCTAAATTCTCTGGATTCTGATTGCTCTGAATCTGAGTCTAAATCTGAAATTTGATTCTTGGAGCTTTTGAATTCTCTGACTGAATGCTCTAGTTTTTTTTGTCTCCTTTGAATGCCTTCAAATGAAGGGTAAACTTCTCTATTTATAGAGTTTGGTGGACCTTGTATAGGCTTGAACTTGGTTGACTTTGGGCCCAACTTTTGGACTTGGGCTTATTTGAGTTTAATCTAATATTTTTTAATAGACTTGAATTATTTAAATTTGGTCCAATCCATTTTTAGTGATCTTGGGCTAAATTAGCTTCAGGTCCAAATGCCATATGGCATAATTTGATTCGACTAGTTTAAGTCGTCCAATGGATCAATATTGGATAGGTGGCATTATTTGATTTGCCAATTTTTCATGTCTTTTAATTTAATTTGAGGACACGCGTAAATTTATAATTAGTTTCAAATTTATCAATATATATTTTTATCATTAATTTAAATTAATGACGTGACAATTTGTGATTGCCTGAAATTTCTCATTCAACAAATGCCCCTTTTCGAGATTTATGCACGTGTATGCGGTGGATGAATCTCGAAAAAGATAATTTGGAATCAAAATATAGGATGATTTTGACTTCTTTGGATGAAATTTAGGATGTCCTTGAGGCTTGAGTTTGGAATGAAATTTGAATTTGAATCTTATTCAAATTTTGATTTGAGAGAAAATTTGGAGTATGCCCAAATTTTGATTTAAGAAATTGTGCCAAAATTTTAACTTTGAATAGAATTTAGATTCTATCTAGATCTTGGTTTGAATTTGAAATGTAATTTGAATTTGAGATTCACTCAAATTTTGACTTGGAGAAAATTGGAATATGCTCAAATTTTTATTTGAGAAATTTTGCCAAAATTATATGGATTTTAGCTTGAATTTGGAATGAAATTTGAATTTGAGACTTAATCAAATTTTGATTTGGGAGAAAATTTGGAGTATGCTTAAATTTTGATTTGAGAAATTTGGAAAAAATTATATGGATCTTGGCTTCAATTTGGAATGGAATTTAGATTTGAGACTTATTCAGATTTTTATTTGGGAGAAAATTTGAAGAATAACCAAATTTTGATTTGAGAGAAAAAAAAAAGCCAAAATTTTGACATCCAACATTTTTGTCAAATAATCGAAATGTTTGATTTTGGCCAAAATTTTGATTCTTGTATTTGTCTAAAATTTTCCTCCAATTTGGAAGTAAATATTCATCCAAATCGTAGAGACATTTTGATTAGGTCAAAATTTCCCTCGCATAAATTTGGAGGTAGATTTTTTTTTCCTTAATAACAATTGTAGGACATTCCTAATTTTGGCTTGCCAATTTTGTTTGATTAGGCTAGGATTTTTGCCAAAATCAAAACTTTCCTTATACATGGTGCCCTAATCTCCTCTTTTTTATAAGTTGTAGAGATTGCATGGATCAAAACATAAGAGTATTCCATCAACAAGCTTTTGGTATTTGTCAAACGATTTCTTTCTTCAATCTTCCTTTTTTTTTTTACTTCAAATGGTCATACATCTTTTTCTTTGTGTAGGTCTTGAGTTCTTTGTTTGTAGCAATAATCTTCCTCATACCCTCAATTTGTGATGTCGGTAAGAAAGAAGATTTTTTTTATTGTTGCCGTAAACTCAAACCCGTTTTCCTTTAATGTACAATGCCATCGCCAATATACATATGCTTGTTGCCCCCCCCTTTTTTTTGACGTGTTATGCTTGTTGCCTTGCCGCTTCGGATTTCATCTTATATATATATATATATATATATCAGAAATCTGCCACCCCATATATATAGTTTTTGCTTCTTCTTCTTTTTTTTTTTTTTTTTTTCGTAATTTCTGTCACGTCGCTTCAAAACTAGAGCCTTTTTCCTTAATGCTTGTATCATTTTCATGAACACATACATATACATATTTGTTTGATAGTTCACACACATATATATACACTTTGGGGGCGTTTGGAGCACCGTTTCGGAATCAGAACCCTTGGAATCAGAACCCTAGGGGGTTTGTTCTGGGGGGTTTGAAAGCCTGGGAATAAGAAAACAGTGTTTGGGGTACAGTGTTCTAAACCCTGGGAATTAGAAAACAGTGTTTGGGGTGCAGTGTTCTGAACCCTGGGAATCAAGAAACAGTGTTTGGAGTGCCGTGTTCTGAACCCTAGGGTTGTACAGTTTTTGTTTTTCCTTTTTTCCTTTGCTACTTTGGTCTCTTTTTTTTCATTTCTTTATATTCTAGTGGCAATCTTTGGTTAGTTGTAGAATCCTTTGTGTAAGTTGGGTAATTTTTTTTAGTACTTTTGAACGGACCTTTTAATTAGTATAAGAATGAGAAATTTGTTACTGGAAATGCAAATAATTACTTCGTAAAATACGAAATTTGGTTAGGTTTATGACATGTATAAAAAAAATAGTTGTAATAATTTATTATTTTTTACAAAAAAAAAATGTGAGTTTCCAATGAAAGATAATTACTTTGTCAAATATCAAATTTGGTTAGGTTTATGACAAGTATTAAAAAAAAATATTTGTAATATTTTATTATTTTTTACCAAAAAAAATGTGAGTTTCCAATGAAAAATCAACATACTTTGTCAAATATCAAATTTGGTTAGGTTTATGACAAGTATAAAAAAAAATATTTGTAATAATTTATTGTTTTTTACAAAAAAAAATGTGAGTTTCCAATGAAAAATCAACATACTTTGTCAAATATCAAATTTGGTTAGGTTTATGACAAGTATAGAAAAAAACATTTATAATAGTTTATTGTTTTTTACAAAAAAAAAAAATGTGAGTTTCCAATGAAAAATAATTACTTTGTCAAATATCAAATTTGGTTAGGTTTATGACAAGTATAAACAAAATATTTGTAATAATTTATTATTTTTGACAAAAAGAAAATGTGAGTTTCCAATGAAAAATAATTACTTTGTCAAATATCAAATTTGGTTAGGTTTATGACAAGTATAAAAAAAATATTTGTAATAATTTATTGTTTTTTACAAAAAAAAAAAATTGTGAGTTTCCAATGAAAAATAATTACTTTGTCAAATATCAAATTTGGTTAGGTTTATGACAAGTATAAAAAATAAAACATTTGTAATAATTTATTATTTTTCAAAAAAAAAATGTGAGTTTCCAATGAAAAATAATTACTTTGTCAAATACGAAATTTGGTTATGTTATGACATGTATAAAACAAACATTTGTAATAATTTATTGTTTGTTACAAAAAAGATGTGAGATACCAATTAAAAAAAAACAATGGAAGAGACGGGAGAGAGATAAGAAAACGTGATAATAAAACATGCGTCAAATGATGAGCAAACCGGTGTGTTGGAAATCAAACCCCCCCTATTTCACTATGCAAAACCATGGGGTTGTGTTTCAAAACCATTGGGTTTTGAACACAGTGGCCCAAACAAGGGTTTGGGTTTGGATTCCAAAACAACCCAACCCAACCCATTGCTCCAAACACCCCCTTTGTACTGAGTTGCTGTCTTTATATACATGTATTTGCCCTTTCTATTTGCCACCTTTTCTATGTCATATATATATACACACACATAAGCTTTTGCATTTAATTTGTTGCCGTCAAGTTGAAGTTGTCAAGTTATATATATATATATATATATATATATATATATATATATATATATATATATATATATATATATATATATATATAACATACATTCACTCCTATTAGACCGAGCACTTAATTTATTAGGTGCCTTAAGTAGCCTGCAGCGGTGATCACCTTCACTTACAGTGATGTTACTCATGCCAGACTTTGGACCTTGAAGATGAAGCGACAACAACCTTGACTTTGAAGATGAAGCTACAACCTAAACTTTGAAGATAAAGTAACAACCTTGACTTTGAAGCAACACCTCGACTTTGAAGATGAAGTGACAACCTCGACTTTGAAGAGAGAACGAAAACCTCGACTTTGGAGAGAGAGTGACGACCTCGACTTTGAGATGAAGTGATAAAGAGCTTGTCGAAGGCTCTATCAAATATATTTATAAACCTAAACCTCTAAAATTTGCAATAATAGTGGCCAGGGTCAATCACAGGGATTGGATTTCTTAATTCATTTAAGTACCGTAATTACTCTCATTTGACTTTATTTAGAGAAAGAAATCAAATGCAAACAAGCTAAACTAAAGAGTTAACCTAGAAAGCAAAAGATAAATGGAGACACAATAGGAGAGAGATATCCTAGGGAATCAATTTCACCAATTAGACTTACAGCGAAAACTACCAAGTTTGTCATGCAAATATTCCATAAGCCAAGAAGTGATGGTGTTAACTGACTCTTTCAAGCACAATTAACTCTCATGCAATGTTATAAACCTAATATCTCTATCTAGATTTTAATAACATGCAAGGTTTTAAGCAACTTCTTTTAAGAGCTTCTAAGAGAATTCTCCACTTTCATGCAAGAATTTACAAATAGTCATGCAATTAAGTTCTAGCCTAAACCATACTTTTTCAAGCACAAATTCAGACCAATAAAGCAAATAATCTTTGATCAAAAAATTATAAGCATTAAATACATAAAAGCATGAATGAAACAAAAAGCATTCAATCACGGTATTTAATCAATTAAAAAACTCAAGTCTAATGGCTACATCAAAACTCCAAGTATTAGGAACAAAGATACTAATAATATTCATACAATTAAATCTCTAAGTTCCTAATTTACAGCCACAAAATAGAAACTAAAACTAAAGGAAAAGGAAGAAATTAGCAAACAATGGTCGATCCCACGTTCCCGTCGTGATCTCCATGTCCCTCGAGTTTTGGGTCTTAAAAAATGCTCCACAAACGCTCCCAATTGCTCCCTAAACCTTCAATTTTAGCTTGGAATCGAGATTAGGGCTCCAACTCTTGGATTGGCCTCTCAAAACGGCGCAAAAAATGATGCTTATATAAAAAATCTCGAGGTAACGTTGAGACGAAAAACAACATTTTTTTCGGTTTTTGTAGCGTCGAGACGCTCCCTGCAGACAGCACTGGTCATTTTCACTATATCTCTTCGTTCGAGTGTCCGAATGACCTCCGGTTTGATGCGTTGGAACCGTGATTCGATGTAGAATCTCCCAGAATGTGCCTTATGCTCAAATAACATATTTAATCTTCTTGAATTTTCAATTAAGCTTCAAGACGCTCCAATATCCACTAAAATATTCTCAAATACTTGGTTTTGCTCCTCAATCTCGGTTTCTACAAAATTAAGAGAAATAAGCATAAAAGCTCACAAAATAATCACAAAACTAGCATAAATAATAGGAAATAAGATAGCATAAATACATACTATCATGAAGCAACAACGTCGACTTTTGAGATGAAGCGATAACTTCGACTTTGGAGATGAAGCAACAACCTTGACTTTAGAGATGAAGCGACAACCTCGACCTTGCAGATGAAGTGACAACCTCGACTTTAGAGATGATGTGGAAACCTCGATTTTGGAGATAGTGAGTCAACCTCGACTTTGAGATGAAGTGACAACCTATACTTTAGAGCGAGCGACAACCTCTAATTTGTAGGGAGCATCAACCTCGACTTTTGGAGAATACGGCAACCTCGACTTGGAAGAGAGAGCGGCAAACTCAACTTTGAAGATGAAGCAACAACCTCGACTTTAAAGATGAAACGACAACCTTGACTCTGAAGATGAAACGACAACCTTGACTCTAGAGATGAAGTGACAACCTTGACTTTGGAGAGAGAAAGAGCTACAACCTCAACTTTTGGAGAGAGAGCAGCAACTTCGACTTCTGGAGAGAGAGTAGCAACCTCAACTTTGGAAAGAGAGCAACAATCTCAACTTTGAAGAGAGAGCAGCAACCTCGACTTTTGGAGAGAGTGACAACCTCGACTTTTGGAGAGAGCAGCAACCTCGAATTTGGAGAGAGAGTTGCCACCTCGACTTAGGAGAGATAGAGGCAAACTTGACTTTGGAGAGAGAGCTGCCACCTCAGCTTTTGGAGAGAGAGTCGACTTTTGGAGAGAAAGCGTCAACCTTAACTTTTGGAGAGAGAGTGATAACCTCGACTTGGTAGAGAGAGTGGCAACCCCAACTTAAGAGAGAGAGATAGGCAACCTCTACTTTGAAGAGAGAGTGACCACCTCGAACTTGAAGAGAGCGCAACGACGAAGCATCCGAACTTGAAGAGAGAGCAGCAACCTCAACTTGGGAGAGAGAGCAGTGACGAAGCCTCAAAACTTGAAGAGAGAGCAGCGACAAAGCCTTCAAACTTGAAGAGAGAGCAGCGACGACACCTCAAAACTTGAAGAGAGAGTGATGGCAACGCATTCGAGCTTGAAGAAGATGACGAATCCTCTAGACTTAAAAGTGGAGTGACGACCAAAGGAAGCCCTTTTGTATGTATTCAATTTGTAGCATTATGTTGACTTGTTTTGTCGCCACCTTTAATTGGGTTAAGCATCTTCAATTTGTTGTGTTGCCCCCAGTAGGGATGGACACCTTCAATTTGCAGTGTCATGCTTCTATAGTTGTGACACATTTTATTTAATATTTGGAGAGACTGAACTTAAGATTTTCTTTAAGCTACCTATGTACCCTTGAAGAAAAGGGATCAAGTCATAACATAGTTTAGATTTTTTTTCTCTCTTTTTGTTTTTGTATTTTTTACCATTCACCTTTTAAACTCATGTGGGCAAGGAGTATCATGCAGTTTAGGCTCTTCCGATAAAGAGCATTTTCATTCTAAGCATTTTTTTTCACTGATTGAGCTACTTCATTGAGATCCAACTCAATCTTCCCTTCCTGAACCAACTTTAAAATTTTAAGACAAAACACTTTTCCATCAGATTATTGATGACTCGATGATACTTACAATAGTTAGGATTGTCAACTTTTTTTAATATCTTCTGGTTGTTTACATTCTGGAAGTTCAATCATTTGCATCTTTAAAAGTTGTTCTAACATATCAGGAACATCATAATCAGAAAAGGGATAGACTTTTTCTTGTCTTTCCCTCAAAGTTAAGCGACGCCTTCTATTTTCTTATTGCTTTTCAATCTTCTTGTCTTTTGAAGACAACTTGAGAGGGTGTTGGCAACCATAGATTCTTCTAAAGTTTCCTCAATGTTATTTCCCTATTTTCTTACGTTAGGGGCTAGAAGGTCTTTATCTCCTCGACTAGCGATACTTAGTTCCACGTCGTGGGCACGAGTTACTAGTTCTTCGAAGTTGCGAGGCTTTATACCATAGAGGATGTAAAGAAGTCCTAGTACATGCCTTGAATGCACATCTCCACAGCTGACAGTTCAGTGAGACGATCTTTGCAATCGAGACTCATGACTCTCCAACGATTTATGTAGTCAACAACGGGTTCACCTTCTCGTTGTCTAGAGTTGGTGAGCTCGAACATGCTAACGGTTCGTCTTAGAAGCGATTGAGAAACTCCTTTTTGAACTGTTCCCAACTGTCTATTGAGTTAGGCTCTAGATCAGTGTACCAGGCGAAAACGTTCCCTTTAAGTGTTCGAACGAATTTCTTAACCAGTAGATCTCCTCGTGTACTAGCATTTTCGCATGTCTCGATGAAATGAGCAAAGTGTTGCTTAGGATTGCCTTTTCCATCAAATTGCTGGAACTTTGGTGGTTGATATCTAGTTGACATTCTCAAAATATCGATTCTCTTAGTATATGGTTTAGAATACAAGAGATAACTTTGAGAAGCCCCACCATATTGAGCTCTAATGGAGTTTGTTATCATGTCCTGAAGTTACTGGATAGATAGTGAAGCAATTGAAGTGGAGTACTGTGGTTGTTCTTTCTGTACAACGATCTTTTCCTTGTTGCAATCTTTGACAACATAAGTTTGACTTGATTCAGTGACATTTTGACTCTCAATTTGACTCTTTAAGTATGCAATTTGAGAATTCCTTTCTTCGAAAGCCTTCATCAAGGTGTAGATTTTCTCATGCATCTTTGCCATTTTGATAGAAGACTTGTCGAATGTCCTATCAAGATTAAATTTATAAAAATCAGACCTCTAAGTATTTTGCAATAATAGTGGCCAGGGTCATTCACAGGGATTGAGGTTCTTAGATTTAATGAAGTACTGATAAGCCTTAGAATTAAGGCTTATTTAATTCCCAATTGCTTAAAATATTTTTGTTTGTCCTAAGATTAATTGAAAATAGTGGAAGATTGCTTGAATTTAAGGAAGAATTGAATGTGATAGCATTTGGAATAGAATTCTAAATAAATTGATTCTTTTTGCAGAAATTATGGAAATTGCTAAATCAGATTGCAAAATCTGATTTTGCAATTGTTTCTGGAGCAGGGAATGTGAAAATTGCTAAATCAGATTGCAAAATCCGATTTTTCAATCTTGGGCAGAGAATTTATGGAAACTTCATATTCGCATGGACGAAGAAACCCATATATGGGAAGATCAATTTTCGCCTGATTTGGTGGAATTGGAGCACGAAATTTGGTCAATCTTCAACCTTAATGGAGGCCTATAAATGGGGAAGAAGAATTGGAGCTAAGCATCGGATTTTTGGGAGCAATTTTAGACATCAATTTCGTGGGTTTTGTGCGAAGAAACCCATATATGGGAAAATCCATTTCCGCACGAATTGAGGGATTGGAGCGCGATTTTTGGCAAATTTCAACCCTAGAAAGATCTATAAAAGAGGAGGGAAGAAGCAAGAAGAATCAATTCAGATTGGGAGGCGAATTTAGATTGAATTTCGTGGGTTTTACGTTTTTTTCCGAAACCTCTATTTTTTTTCATTCTTTTTCAGTTTTAGCTAAGATTTTCAATTTTAATTTTGATTTTTCTTCAGTTTTGTATTATGAAGAGTTGCTTAAACAATCTCTAGTCTTCAATTGGTGTATTTTTGAATTAAGCTTAAGTTAATTTCAAGTTAAGTTTGTGGGTTTATTTTCAAAAATAATGCTCTGTTTTTTTTTTCTGCAACTTTTTGGTTTCTATTTTTGATTTCATCCTCTGTTTTTTTTAGTCCAGTATGTGAAAGTGTGTTGTTATTCAAATTAAGTTTGTGGGAAGGATAAAGTTTTTATGGCAGAAGGAAGGAAACAAAAAGTTTACTTAATTGCCCTTGAACTTTTCTTTAAGTTTCATTAAGAATCCCTTCCCTGAATTCCTAGTAGAATAATATTATAAGTCATTGTTTTAATCATTTAATTTTCATAACTTCTAACATGAATTTTCTTTCAAAAATTATTTGTAATAATTTCGGTTTTAATATGAGCTAAAGCTTCTTAGGGGGTTCAAGGATGTGAATTCCCTAAGAAGTAATTGTAGCCTAAATTTCAATGAAAACCAAGCCTACATCTCTATTGTTTGCTTGTGTTGAATAAATTTCCGTTGAGATCCTAGATTGATCAACTAGGGTAGCAACTTAAGCTTAGATCTAATACCGACGGGGTTAGTGATAAGCGAATTTCACACAAGTGATGGAGAAAAAGAGCTTAGACATAAGTCATTCCTTACCCTAGACATAAGGATTAAGGACTCCAAGACCCATAAAATTGTTGAGCCAATTGATCTAAGATAGAGGGACTATAGACATATAAGTCTCTCACTTAGCCTCCTAAACCCTAATTTCAAGGTGAATAGGATATGCAATTTTGGTTTACAATTGAGTGTGGAGTAGGTTGGAATTGCAATTTTGGCTTGCAATTACGACTTAGGGCAATGACATTCTTGAGCCCCATCTTCATCTAGAATTCCCTTTGCAATTTCATTTTATAAGTTTTTTTAGTTGTTATTCCAATATTGCCAATTTTAGATTCTGCAATTTTCAGTTATTTCGCTGATTGCCATTTTAGATTCTGCAATTTAATTCTGCAATTTTTAGTTAATTCGCTGATTGCCATTTTAGATTCTGCAATTAGATTCTGCAATTTTTCACCAACACACCAACCCAACTTTATTTTTGCAATTTTAGTTTTCTAATTGCAATTTTCCTTACACTTTTGCTTAACAATATTTTTGTTACTCCGTTCCCTGTGGGATTCGATACTTGGTACTCAAAGACCATTTTATATTACTTCGATCGCGTGCGCTTGCGTGTAACAGCCGATCAAGTACCACAGTTAATTATGCCTAATTTTATTTAGAGAAAACTAACTCTGATTTGGTTCTTTTGACAAAAACATAAAACCTAACCTATTATGTACAAAGTTGGAGTCCAATTTTAGAGAGATATTGGTTAATTGCAATTCATGAAGCTCAACTATGAAATTGACTAAAGAATTATTAAACATACAACAATCCTAAGCCAAGAATTACTAGAATATCCAATTGACTCTCTCGAGCTCAATTAAACTCATGCAAGATGTAAATCAACCTCTCGGTCTATTTCTACAACTAGACATGACATTATGAAATTCTCTTAATAACTTCTAGTCTTAACCTATTCATTCTCATGCAATCGATTAATCCTCGTTATGCATCTAAGTTCTTAGTTAAATTTACTTTCTCAAGCTAAATTTAACATAACATACAAAGCTATGACTGAGAGCTTAGAAGATTAATTCAAGATGCATAAAAGACGTTACAAACACATTCAATAAATCAAACATAGTTTTGTAACAATAATGCAATCAACAAAGAGTCTATAATACTTGAATACATTCAAATACAGTCCGTTAAATCCTAGAATTTAAAGACACAAAGAAAAGGGAAAAGAGAAAAACTGACGACGTGTGCCAACACTCGTTTCTGACGTGATGTCCCACGATCCTGAGTCTTGAGTCTCCTCCTTAGCTCTCCAAGTTGCTCTCTAAACCTCCCAACAGTGCTCCTATCGAAATTAGAGTTTTGGTCTTTCCAAAATTGCTCTCCTTGCTTGAAATATAAACTTCCCTTTTATAGTGTCGAGACAACGTTGCAACGCTAAGGGCAGCGTTGCAACGTTGTCCCTTCGAATTTTATAAAAAAGGGAAAAATAATTTTGGCTGGCGTTGCAACGTTATGTTTGTTGGTCTCCAAGGCTGAAAGGCTGCTGAAGTGGCGTTGCAACACTACAGATGGCATTGCAACGCTATACTCTCGGGTTTTACAAGCTTATTTCCTTCTCTTCAACACTTGGATCTTCAATTATAGCTCCAATTTGCTCCAAATTCAACCAAATACTTCTCAAAAACTTTGGTTTTGCTCCAATTGCTCGGTTTCTGTAAATTATACATAAAAATACATGAAAGTACACACAATCATAGCAAAACTAGCATAAAAATAAGCCTAGAAATAGCACACTTATGCATGCTATCACATTCTTTCTTCTATAATGCTTGTTTCAGTTATCATGACAGACACTTTGTCAGAATCGAAATCAAACAAAGAGTTACACTTAACCAGGAACCTGTCATTAGTAGATGCTCCCAGCAGTGTCATTACTTCATCTTCTTGCAGCCTTAGTTCATTGGAGCAACTATGGGTAACAGAACACATATACAAGTTGCTCATGATAGCGGTCTTCGAAGAAGTCTTTTTGGATGACATTACTTCACTTGTGTGTTGTGATGAACGAAAGAGATGAGAGGTATAGATGGTCCCACAGAGCGTGCCAATTTATTCACACGAGATTTCATCAAATAATTTTAAGTTGTGGAATGAACTTGATTTTAATGATTTTGTATAAGTGTTACAATCTCTAATGTTTATGCTTTAATTCTTTCTCTCAAGCATGTAAGCTTTGGGCTCTGACTTGTTGACTTTCTTGGATCGGCCTATTGTCTTGTTGATCTTAGATCGACTTGCTGGCTTGTTGATCTTGGATCGGCTTGTCGGCCTGTTGATCTTCTTGGATTCAGCCTACTGGTTTGTTGATCTTCTTGGATCGGCCTACTAGCTTGTTGATCTTCTTGGATCAGCCTATTGGCTTGTTGATCTTCTTGAAATCTTCTGAATTCTGAATCTTGGATCTTTCTAAATCTAGATTTTGACTCTTGGAGCTTTTGAATTCTCTAGATTCTGACTCTTGGAGCTTTTGAATTCTTTGGATTCTAAATGCTCTGAATTCTGACTTCTCTGAATCTAAGTCTGAATCTAAATTTTGATTCTTAGAGCTTCTGACTTTTAGAGCTTTTGAATTTTCTAACTAAATGCTATGGATTTTTTGTCTCATCTGAATGCCTTCAAATGAAGGGTGACCTTCTCTATTTATAGAGTTTGGTGGACCTTGTATGAGCTTGGGCTTGGTTGACTTTGGGCCCAACTTTTGGACTTGGGCTTATTTGAGTTTAATCCAATATTTTTTTAATAGACTTGGATTATTTAAATTTGACCCAATCCATTTTTAGTGATCTGAGGCTAAATTAGTTTTAGATCCAAATGCCACATGGCATAATTTGATTCGACTAGTTTAAGTCGCCCAATGGATCAATATTGGATAGATGTCATTATTTGGTTTGCCAATTTTCCATGTCTTTTAATTTAATTTGAGGAAATGCATAAATTTGTAATTTGTCTCAAATTTATCAATATATATTTTTATCATTAATTTAAATTAATGACGTGGCAATTTGTGATTGGCTGAAATTTCTCATTTAACAAAAAAAAAAAAACAAACAAACACAAATGAAATTAGTTTATAACATGAGATAATATATTTATCAAAGTTTAATATGCCAATTAGATATTCACTAAATACCAAACAAACCCTAAACTTTTAGTAATATATCTAATGAGTTTCTTGATCTATTGAAAACTTTTCAAACTTCAAAGATTTATTAGACATATTGAAGGTTAAAAGAACTTAACTAGACATTTTTAAAATTTCAAAAAACTATTAGACACAATATTGTAAGTTTAGGGATCTATTAAGCATTTAAATGTTTGTGGAACTAAGACTCAATATTTGTTCACACGAGATTTCACCAAAGAAATTTAATTTGTGGAATGAACTTGATTTTATTGATTTTTGTGAAGTGTTACAATCTCTAATATTTATCCTCTATTTTTTTTTCTCTCAAATATGTAAGCTTTGAGCTCTGATTGGTTGATTTTCTCGGATCGGCATGTTGGCTTGTTGATCCTCTTAGATTGACTTACTGGCTTATTGATCTAGGATCGGATTGTCATCTTATTGATCTTAGATCAGCCTGTCGATTTGATAATCTTGGATCGACCAGTCAGCTTGTTGATCTTAGATTGACCTGTCGGTTTGTTGATCTGGGATCGACTTGTCGGCTTGTTGATCTTAGATTGGTTTGTCAGTTTGTTGATCTTCTTAAAGTCTTCCAGTCAATGAATCTTTTGAATTCTGAATCTTGGGTCTTGCGTCTTGGGCCTTCTGAATTCTCTAGATTCTCTGATTGAATTTGAAGCTTCTGAATTCTGAATCTTGGAGACTTTTAACTCTCTGGATTCTTTGGTTAAACTTGAAGCTTCTAAATCTCTGGCTGAATGCTTTAGATTATGGCCCCTTTGAATGCCTTCAAATGGAGGGTGGTCTCCTCTATTTATAAAGTTTGATGAACCTTGTATGAGTTTGGGGTTGGTGGACTTTGAGCCCAATTTTTAGACTTAGACTTATTTGGGCTTAATTCAATCCTTTTCAATGAGCTTGAATTATTTAAATTTGGCCCAATTCTTTTTTTAATGATCTTGGACTAAATTAGCTTCGGGTCCAATTGCCATGTGGCATAATTTGATTGGACTGGATTAAGTTGTCCAAATGGATCAATACTAGACATGTGGCATTATTTGATTTGCCAATTTTTCATGCCTTTTAATTTAATTTTAGTTCACGTGTAAATTTGTAATTGGTCCCAAATTTATTTTATCATTAATTTAAATTAATGATGAGGCAATTTGTAATTGACCGAAATTTCTCATTCAACAAATTCCCCATTTTCGAGATTTATGCACAAGATGCGGTGGATAGATCTCGAAAAAGATAATTTGGAATCAAAATATAGGATGATTTTGACTTCCTTTGACGTGCCAATTTAATCAAAATATAAATTTTAGTCAAATTTTTATTATCTTGTTTGACAACAAAATTTCATTTGAATTGTAGTAGAATTTATACCCTACCTTAATTCCAAACTGCATTTCAAGTAGTATTCAAATTCTACTCAATTTGGAGTAGAATTTAGAGTCTACCCAATTTTTTTTTTTATGAATTTGAAGTAGAATTTGAATTTTACTCAAATTTTGATTTGGAATTAATTTAAGATCATACTCAAATCTTAATTTGAGGTAAAGTTTACATTCTACCAAAGAATTTGACCTTGAATAAAATTTGGATTCTATCCAAAATTTGGCTTAAATTTGAAATGAAATTTGAATTCGAGACTTCATCAAATTTTGATTTGGGAGAAAATTTGGAGAAATTTTGTCAAAATTATCCGGATTTTGGCTTGAATTTGGAATAAAATTTGAATTTGAATCTTACTCAAATTTTGATTTGGGAGAAAATTTGGAGTATGTCCAAATTTTGATTTGAGAAATTTTGCTAAAATTATCTAGATGTTGGCTTGAATTTGGAATGAAATTTAAATTTGAATCTTATCCAATTTTAATTTGGGATAAAATTTGGATTGCCAAATTTTGATTTGAGTAATTTGAATTTGGATTTTAATCAAATTTTGATTTGGGAGAAAAATTTGAAGTATGCCCAAATATTGATTTGAGAAGAATTTAAATTCTACCAAGATTTGACTTTAAATAGAATTTAGATTCTATGTGGATCTTGACTTGAATTTAGAATGAAATTTATTTGAGATGAAATATGGATTATGCCCAATATCAAAGTTGGGGCTTGGGTGGAATTTTGATTCAAAATTCACTCAAATCTCGAGATGAAATTTGGAATATGCACAAGATTTTGATTTGAGATAAATTTATCAAGATTTTTAATTGAAATAGAAATTGGAGAATTTTGTCTGAACTTTTACCGAAATTTAAGCCTATGATTTATCAAAAGTCAAGCCTAAATTTGGTTTTGCCTTAATAAAAGAAATTTTTTATTAGAAATTCTTGCCATTTGGAGATCAAATCTTATTCAAAACTAAAATTCTGATTTTATTTAGAATTTCTACCGATCTATTTTTTAATTATATATATACCCAACATATGACTCTTCATCACCCAAGGTGGATGGGTCTTCATCAAGCAAGGTCTATGGGTATTCTCGTTGGAGAGTTGAAGCATATTCACAGGGGGCTGGCGTAGAAGGCTACTCCATTAAGGATTTAGAAGGTTCCATCGCTCCTTTGTTGCTGATTTACCTTGTTAGTGGGTTTAGTTCACATTTGTGGGTGTTGTGTCGCTGTTTGAACGTCGGAGAGAGGGTCTTTCGCTGATCTTCACACGTTTGACCCAGCTGTAATTACGAACAACTCGTGAATGATCAACTTGCATGTAATGATTATATCTATGGACACGACTTGTCCTACAGTGCATAAGAGTGCAATTCTAGGTCTATGGTGGAGTGACCTATAGTTAATGAATGAAAATTAATTAATTAAAGAGTTTAGGCCTCGTCTGATAACCATTTGGTTTTTGGTTTTTGGTTTTTGAAAATTAAGCCTATAAATGCTACTCCCACCTATGGATTTACTTGTTTTGTTATCTCCTTTTTACCTATGTTTTCAAAAACCAAGCCATGTTTTGAAAACTAAAAAAAGTAGTTTCCAAAAACTTGTTTTTGTTTTTAAAATTTGGCTAAGAATTCAAATGCTTCCTTAAGGGAGATGAAAACCATTGTAGAGAAATTGAGAGAAAACAAGCTTAATTTTTAAAAAATAAAAATAAAAACTCAAATGGTTATCAAACGGGGCCTTAATTAATTGATTTTGTATCATTGGAGCTTATAATCTGTAGGTCCATAAGGTCCCCTTACTAGCTCATAGTACACTACTACAAATTTGACCTATATTGACGCGTAACTGATTCGAATTGTTGACGTTTGAGACAAGTCAATAAAAGGTTAATTTCCACTTTAAAATTAATTATTAATTAAGAAATACATATATTGATGGCTATTGAACGTCACAAAAGGTATATATTTAAGTTGACACAATAAACCGTCAACATTGATAGATTTATTGACAGTATTTCTGAAAAATCCCGTCAAAATTGGATGAACTCTGTGTTTTGTATTAGTTGACGGTTATTACGCGTCAACTATTGATTCTTTTGTTGACGCACAGATTGAGGCCTTTGTTGACGGTCTATAACAGTCAACATATATGGCATTTGTCGACGGGCATTGACCGTCAACATAGGGCATTTGTTAATAAAATCATTTTAATCAAAACGACGTCGTTTGGTTTATTTATTATTTAAAAAAATAAAAGATAAAACCAAAAATCCTACCCGATTTCACACCTTCTTCTCCTTCAATTTTTGCCGCCGAACCCTCACACCTTCGATACCCACCTTCTTCTTCTTACTCTAGCCATTATCGCCGACTTCTTTCTTCTTCCTTTGAGCAGTGGCCGGCGACTTCCTTCTATTTTCATACAAACACCCAAAAAACTTCGCCGAAGACTTCCTTTGAATAGCCCTTTGCTTCACGCCGTCGACTATCAAGCCCTTGCCGTCGCCGACGAGGTGCTCTGCTCTGGTATTTATATTTTTTCGATTTTGCTCTGCTCTGTGAATGAAATTTGTTTCGATTTTGGTCTACTATATTCTTCAAGTTGAAATCTGAATTTTAGGATTTTTTGTTGTGTTGAGAAATTTTTCATCCTTTATGTGATTGTGGTTCTATTGCCTTTCCCCAATCCGATTCTAAAAAAAAAAAATCAAACCACATTTTGAGTGATTGAACCATAATCAAAACTTAGCAGTCTGTTTTAGACAACTATAATTGAGGGAGATGGTTGCTTGTGTTGCAAAAATTGAGAACAATTTTTTCAAAATTAGTTAGTTCTCATGTCTTGATTCATTTGCAATAGATTTTCAATAGTGCTTAGATAAACTATAGTGCTTAGATAAACTTGGTATCCAATCTTTGCTAGTTTCTTAATTAGCAAAAGAGTATTAACTGGACTTCTAAAAAATAAAGAAAGGGAAATAAAAAGCTCAAGAGAGGTAGTTGAGATTAATGTGCTTTTTAACCTATAAATTTGAGATTATTGAATCATAAATTTAGTGTGTAAAGATAACACCCTAATGTGTTTTCTCCATTGGTATTTTCCTTACCATTTGCGATAGATTAGTTAGTTCTTATGTTTTAATTCATTTTTTTAAAATAAAATTAAGCATTAACTATAGTGCTTAAATAAGATTGAAGGACATCTCTTGACTCGTTATTATGTCAAAAAAATGACATGACACTTACAATTAGAAATTTTAACTTATTATATATATCGGTGCATACACGTTAATTGACAAAATTAATAGGGACCAATCAAGCACAAATTGAAAGTGTCATGTCATTTTTTTTTGATAAATAGGTGATGGTTGGTTGTTTGTTGAAGCAATTGAAATTGAAAAGTATTGAAACTATCTCTTGTTTGTTTTGGAGATTTGATTAATTGGTTTATTGTGTGATATTATGTTACTGAAGTGTTGTTGATGCATCAAAACTAATATGTTGTTGATTCATCAAAGCTAATATGTTGAGAATGGTGCTAGTATACGAATGTCGAGAAATTAAATGTTTGTTCGATTTGAAGGATGATTGTTGTGGTTGACATAGGAATAGAACACCCTAATGATTGTTGAGTTAAATTCTCGATGTTGGATAACTTGTAAAATATATGTGTTAGGTGATCATTTCTCATAAGTAAATGTGTTTTGTGATTTGTGTTTATATTAATTTTCTTGTATCTTTTTGTTTATATTCTAACTTTATTGGCTAATTATTGTGTATTTAGAAACCATGGATGTTGGTGGTTATATCATTGAAGAGTTCTACAGTTTGGTCGATCGACTCCATCGGACATGGCATTCGCGATTATGTGAAAACTATAGTTAATACGTAAGTATATTATTATTTTAGCATATGTATGTTTCTTATTAAAATAATTATTAACTTCTTTTTATTCTTATTTGTACGTAGGGCTATAAGGATGTTTTATGCTCAAACCAATTTTAAAAGTCCAATTTTTAATTGGGTAGTTGTTCAGGTAATCATTTTAATTTATTTTTTTACTATCAATATGTATACAAGTATATATTCTTATTACACGTTTTAAACTATTTATATAGTGTGCTAAGCAATTGGGTAATACGAAGTGTGGGTACTACACTATGAAGTTCATACGAGATATAATAACTCATAGAAGCAGACTGATTACAGATGTGGTACAAATTTGATCTTATTTTTATTTTTTAAAATTTTTTTAATTTGTTAAACTTTTTTAATGTATTATGTACACTTATTTGTTTGCAGTTGACAAGAGAAGGTAAATTTAACCAATCAGAGTTCGACAAGATTAGAGTTGAGTTGTGTGATTTTGTAGCCCAATACATGTGATGAATCTTTGGTAACATACTTGTCTCAGATGTTAGCATTTTTGAACAACTTGCTTGGAATGATGCGTTTAGCATATTAGTTAGTTAATGGAAATTTATTGGTTCATTTGTGATTCTGATTTTTGATGAAATATGTAGCTAGCTGTGTAATTGTTGAGTTGCAATTGAATTGTTACCTTGTTTTGTGTGAAATGCAAGTTGATAATTGTTAGTTAGTTCTGAAAATGCGAATTTGATAGATGTCTACATATAAATACAGGTTGTAGAGGAGGGGTAAAAAATATCCAGATTTTTTTTTATTTTTTTTTAAATACGTATAGTTGACGGCTCAGAAACGTCAATAACAATACCCTACGTTGACGGCTAAGAAACGTCAATAACGTTGGTATTGTTGACGGGTTTAGGTTATAGTTGACAGCTAATACATGTCAACGATACCCTACGTTGACGGCTCAGAAACGTCAATAACGATGTTAATGTTGACGGTTGTAGGTTATAGTTGATGGCTAATACATGTCAACATTACTATTATTGATGGTCAAAACACGTCAATAAAACCATAATAGTTGATGTGGATTAGCCGTCAACGAATATAGCAATGTTGACGTTTGATATATGTTTTCACCGCCATTATTGACAGCCAAAAAGCGTCAACAGAAGTGGTAGTTGACATTTTTTAGCTGTCAATAAAGACCAAATTTGTTGTAGTGGTAACACTAAAAGATCAATTTAGTTGAAAGAAAATTTTGAAATGTTTAAATTAATATTTAATATATTAGATATATTAAATATATAAGAGGAAAATATATTTATTGTAATTAGTATATTAAATATTAAAATAATTAATTTTTATTAGATACATTAAGTAAAAGATATTTATAAAATTTGAATAAGATTTAAATAAATAAATATTGTAGGAGATTTGAATGAGATTCAAATAAATATAAGATATATTTTAATATATTCGATATTAAAATATAATATTTTAATTATGAGAAAGATTTTCCCTTGGTCTCTATAAATAGGACTTTTGGATTGGACTATAAGACACAACACATATTTCATCAATAGAGAATTAGAGAATTCTCTCTAGACCTCTTCCTCTCCAATCCTTTGTAGATTTTCTTTCAAGAGGCTCCCACAAGACGATCCAATGCTTCCGATGCTGAGTGAAACGTTCATTCCTTCATCATCGTCGGGTCTTTGTCGAAGTTGCTGGTCCATGTTACCGTCGGTAGATTTGCTTGAAGGAAGAAGAGAATGGTGTGTGTGTGTGTATATATATATATATATATATATATATATATATATATATATATATATATATATATATATATATATATATATATAAGGGAGACAAGGAAGATTTTGGAGAGAGAAATTTTATCTTTCCTCTTCTTTCAACTTTATTGCATGTAGGTGCATTAATGTCATGATTTTTTTTAATTACTTCAAGTTCTATTTTTTTTTTCTTCTAATCTTCTTTTTTCTCACGTCTAGACTTTTAGTGCCTTTTTTTTTACACATTTCTTTCTTTACTTTTATTTTATCTCCCTCTTTCACACATTTTTCTTTTTTTTTATTTATCTTCTTCTTCTTTTTTTTTTCCTTTTTATTTAACTCTCCTTTTATTTTATTATTTCCATATTGCCACCTTTTTCTTTCTTGTTGGATTTTTTTAGCAACTTTGTTTTGCAGCTTTGTTGCAACTTAGAATGACACTTATGATGCAAGGCCAAATTTGGTAATGGTGTCTCTTAATAATCACCCTAACTTTAAAGTGAATCACCAACTTTAAAGACTTGAAATGAAGCTATCAAACTTTGAAGATGAAGCAAAGTGATAAATCCAAACTTTGAAGATGAAGCGAAGTCTCTAGAAGCCAAACTTTAAAGACGAAGAAAAGTGATGACCTTGACTTTGAAGATGAAGCGATGACTTTGACTTTGGAGATGAAGCTATAACCTCAACTTTAGAGATGAAGCGACGAACCTCGACTTTGAAGATGAAACGACAACCTCAACTTTGAAGATAAAGCAACTAACCTCGACTTTGAAGATGAAGTGACAACCTCAGCTTTGAAGATGAAGCAACAAACCTCGACTTTGGAGATGAAGCAACGAACTTCGACTTTGGAGATGAAGTGACAACCTCAGCTTTGAAGATGAAGTCATGACCTCAGCTTTGAAGATGAAGCGACAACCTCGATTTTGAAGATGAAGCAATGAACCTCGACTTTGGAGATGAAGCAACGAACCTCGACTTTGAAGTTGCACCTCGACTTTGGAGATAAAACGACAACCTCGGCTTTGAACATGAAGCAATAACCTCAGCTTTGAAGATGAAGTGACGACGAAGCCTCCAGACTTGAAAAGAGAGCGATGACGAAGCCTTCGATCTTGAAGAGAGAGTGATGATGAAGCCTTTAGAATTATAGGGAGCGACGATAAAGATTCCAGACTTAGATGGAGCAAAGACGAAGCCTCCATACTTAGATAGAGCGACGACGAAGCCTCCAAACTTGAAGAGAGGGCGATAATGAAGCCTCTAGACTTAGATGGAGCAACAATAAAGACTCCGGACTTAGATGAGGCGACGATGAAGCCTCCAAACTTGAAGATAGAGCGACGATGAAGTTTCCAAACTTGAAGATGAAGCGACAACGAAACCTTTGAATTTTAAGAGAGAGCAACAAAGAAGCCTCCAAACTTACATGGAGGTGAGCAAAGATCGAAGGAAGCCCTTTTGTATGCATTCAACTTGTAACATCACGTTGACTTGTTGTGTCACTACCTTTAATTAGGTTAATCATCATCTTCAATTTGTTGTGTTGCCCCTAGTAGGGATGTTCCTTCAATTTGCAGTATCATGCTTCAATAGTTGTGACACACATTTTTTTTTATTTGAAGGGACTAAACTTAAAGTTTTCTTTAAGTTGTCTACGTACCCTTGAAGAAAATGGATCAAGTCCTAACGTAGTTCAGATTTTTTTTCTTTTGTTGTTGTTTTTGTTTTTTGTACCATTCACTTTTTAAACTCATGTGAGCAAGGAGTATCATGCAGTATAGACTCTTACGATAAGGAGCATTTTCATTCTAAGCGCTCTTTTCACTTGATTGAGCTACTTCATTGAGATCCAACTCAATCTTCCCTTCTTGAGCCAACTTCAAAACCAGTTATTTTAAGACAAAATATTTTTCCACCCAAATGACTGATGACTCGGTGATACTTGCAATAGTTGGGATTGTCAACTTTTTCCATATCTTCGTATTGTTTACACTCTGGTAGTTCAATCAATTACATCTTTAAAAATTGTTCCAACATATCAGGAACGTCGGAATCATGAAAAGGATAGAATTTTTCTTGGCTTTCCCTTAAAGTTATTTGATGTTTCTCATTTCCTTGTTGCTTCTCAATCTGCTTGCCTTTTCCTTTTGAAGATGATTTGAAAAGAACTGTATTGACAACCATAGACTCTTCTGAAGTCAGCTCGATGTTATTTCTTTCTTCCCTTAAGTTAGGGACTAGAAGATCTTTGTCTCCTCGACTAGTAATACATAGCTCCATGTCGTGGGAGCGAGTTGCTAGTTTTTCAAAAGTGCGAGGCTTTATACATTGGAGAATGTAAAGAAGTCCCCAGTACATGCCTTGAATGCACATTTCGATAGCAGATAGTTCAGTGAGACGATTTTTGCAATCGAGACTCATGGCTCTTCAACAATTTATGTAGTCGGCAACAGGTTCATTTTTTCGTTGCTTTGCGTTGGTGAGCTCGAACATGTTGACAATTCGTCTTATGTTGTAGAAGCGATTTAGAAATTCCTTTTCAAACTGCTCCCAATTGTTGATAGTCTTAGGCTCGAGGTCGGTGTACCAATCAAAAGCATTTTCCTTAAGTGTTTGAAAAAACTGCTTGACTAGTAGGTATTCTCTAGTACCTGCATTTTCATATGTCTCGACGAAGTGAGCAATGTGTTGCTTGGAATTGTCCTTCCCGTTCAATTGTTGAAACTTCAATGGATGGTATCTACTAGGCATCCTCAGGTTGTCAATCCTCTTAGTATACAGCTTAGAATATAGGAGGGCGTTTTGAGTAGGTCCACTATATTGTGCTCGGATAGAGTTCATGATCATATCTTTGAGCTGTTGGACAAACAATGAAACAATTAAAGTGGAATGTTGTGGTTGATCTTCTTATACAATCTTTCCCTTGTTTTTTATTGCAGAGGTCTGACTTGATTCGGCAACATCCCGACTTTCAATTTGGTTCTTGAGAGAAGCGATTTCGTAGTCTCTTTCTTCAACTGCCTTCAATAACATATTGATCTTCTTTTCAACTTCAGTCATCCTTTCCTCACTAGTGCCCGCATCAGTCATCATAATGGACATCACGTCAGGATTTGATGTTTCGCTTGGTTGAAAAGAAGAAAAAGTGATTTTGCCAAACACAAGATTTTCTGCAATGGCGGCATCAACTTGAGCAGATTCTGCCATGCATCTCAACATTTTATTTGCAGATAGGTGTTTGACTTTCTTCATGTTGGATTTCTATGGAGCGACTGCGTGTGATTGGCCCCATGTAGGAGTTACTTAAAGCGGCAGGCTTTGAAGAAGCTTCTTTGTATGTCATGACTTCTTAGAGAGAGAGATATATGAGATGTAGAGATGGCCACCTTGAGCGTGCCAATTTGTTCACACGAGATTTGATAGCACACAAAAGTGAGCTATTTCTAAGCTTATATTCTTGCTAGTTTATGGTTTTAAAGTGTACTTTTCATTCACTTAATCTATTCATTTTGTAGGATTCGAGCAAACATGGTGAAATTGAGCATGTGAGGAAGATATGGGAGTAATTGGAGCTCAAAGGCGTGCTTTGGAACAATGGAGTTAAGACGAACACATGCTGCAGCTAGCGTTGAGATGCTATCTATAGCGTCTCAACACTATAACTATATACATCCAAGCTCAAATTCCCGCATAAGTGGGCATCTCAATTCCCAAAAACACGCGCGCCAGGCTTTTTTCGTTTGTAGCGTTGAGATGTTGTGTAGCGTCTCAACGCTACCCCGATATACCTTCTTTACTGTGCAAATTAGGTCACAGCGTCGAGACACTGTCTCCATTTTTATAAATAGAACTTTTTGGCTGCGGATTGGGAGATGCCATTTGGAGAGGAATCGGTCTGAATTCGATTTATACCTCATAGTCAGGATTAAGGGAGCACTTTTGAGAGCCAAGGAAGACATTCAAGGCTTGAGATTGATGCGTTTCACGCCGGGAATGAGTGTGGCACGCATCAGAGAGTTTTCCCTTCTTTCCTATTTATTTCGTATTTTTTGTTTTCCTATTTCTGTATGAGTTTAGATATGTAATTGTGGATTTGGAAGATTGAACTCATGTATTTAAATTTGATTGGGATAGATAGTTAGTTTTATATCGAGATTTATATATTTCAACTTTCATTTATGCATTCTAATTGTCTTGATTAATACTTTGGCAAGAGTAAATTGTGTACGATTTCAGTTATAGATTGGAAGAGTAAAACTTGAATCTAGATTGGTGTGCATAACTATTAGTAAGCTTGAACATGGGAATGAATTGTTTGCTAATAGGAGCTGTTAAAGATATGTGCACAATACCATGTTCAATTATAAAATTTATACTGAAAATTTGATTTAATAATTGAGTATGCATTTTAGTTGGGCTTGAGAGAGTCAACTGAATATATGTGTGATTTCTTGGCTTAGAAGAGTTGAAAATAGAAATAATCTCTTTATTTGGCTAACTTGGATTTACTTGGGTAAAATCAATGTTTAAAAAGGGTTCCCTCTAAGGGGGCGTTTGGGCGGATGTTTAGGGTTGGACCGGGTTTGGGTTCATGCTTGGCCCACTAGTTTGCTAAAACGGGGGTTTGAGAAAATCAAACCCCCCGTTTTGCTTATTTCAACCCCACCGTTTTCTCTCTTTTATTCCAATCTTGTCTTCTGCCATCTCCTCTCCCCGAAACCCTATCCACCGTTTCCTCTCTCTTATTCCAATCTTGTCTTCCGTCGTCTCCTCTCCCCGAAACCCTATCCACCGCTTCCTCTCTCTTATTCTAGTCTTCTCCCTCACGATTCGAACTCCTCGCTTTGCTTCGTCTCTAGAATCTCTCGTTTCCTTCATTATTCTCTTGCACCTTCTCCTCTCCCCGAAACCCTATCCCTGTTCTCCCTCACGATTCGAACGATTAGAACGATTTCCTCCTTCATTCTTCATTCTTCTCTTGAAGCTTTGCTTCGTCTCTGTTGTCTCTTGCATGGAACCGAATGACAGTTGGCTTCGAATGGGGGATTCGTCTCCCTCGCTGGTGTTGAATCATCTTCTCTCTTTGATCCATCTCTCGAAACAAACTCTCCTTCTCAGTTTCGACCGAACCCCTCACCGCTCAACGAAGCCCCTCCCTTGTCGCCTCTTTGTCCCTGGCTATTCTTCTCTTCTTCTTCAGATCTGGTTCCTAAGTTGAAGAGGCTTTGTAGGGGATGGTCGGCTTCGTTGGAAATTGGTGTGGGTCGACTTGCATGTCTTTCTTCCTCAGCCAATGATGTTTCCTGAGGCCTATCGGTTTGTGCATATTCTCTATTTTTTTTTTTTTCATATCAATCGAATGGATCTCATTTGGGCGCATGTTCTGTTTCTTAATGGCCAATGTTGTTTCCCTATTCTGTTCCTTAGGCCCATGTTTTACTACACTTGATTTGGTATGTATGTGATTAGATGCCTGTGAGATTGGTATACATATGTGTTGTTTTGGTTTTGTGAATGGCCGATGATGATTCTCTATTTGTTTACCGATAATTTGAACTAATTATTACACTTGTGATTGAGTTCCTGAGGCCATGGTTTACTACACTGATCTAGTATGTGCTTAGGTGCCTGTGATTGGTATGCATATGTGCTGTTTTGGTTTCGATAATGGCCGATGATGATTATCTATTTTGTTTATTGATAATTTGAACTAATTACTACACTTGTGATTAATTTCCTGAGACCCTGGTTTACTACACTTATCTGGTCTGTGATTGGTATGCATATCTGCTGTTTTGGTTTTGTTAATGGCGAATGATGATTCCCTAATCTGTTTTGGTTCTGTTTATGTTGTTTTCCTTTTTTTTTGTTCACACGTTCCTACACTTGGTTCTGATTATGTTATACATATGTTGTTTGCTATTTGAAATAAGACATATTTGGTTGTTAATGGTATGAATCTCGTTGTGAAGTAACCAGATTGTCACATCATAGTCCATTTCAACTGTCTGGTTGGATTTTACTTTGTTTAAATTTTGATATTGACTGATCTGAGGCCACATTAATTCCCACTGAGCATAGCTAATACTTCTATATTATTTTATTTATTTTCTTTTGTTTGACAACTTATTCTATCTTTTCTTATAATAACCCTTGTACTTTATGGGTACTTGGGTGGTTGAGAATTAATTAACCTCCTCTCTCTCAAATTTCTATTTAAACGAGGGTCTCTATCTTTTCAAACCAACACTTCTCCTTGGGGCAATAGGTATGCTTCCGAAAATCCTTCTCCATAAACCTATTTTCTCATTTCATTTTATGTTTTTCAATATAGCATTATTATTTACATACTAATCTTAGTTTTTTTGTTTTTTTTCTTGGGTTTTGGCAATGGAGGTTACAAGGCTTACGAGTTGTGTCATCTTGATTAGATAAGTCATTCACGAACAGCCGACAATATGAAAGGTGAGTTCATAATTCTTTTTTTTTCTAACTTTTTATCCCATTCCACCCGTACCCTTATACATTTTTAAATTTTTTTTTCAGGAGTAAAGTTGCTCTTTTTTGCGCCGGAAATATTTATAAGTAATGTTTCTTTCGTATTTATGTATTTTATTGTTTTTTAAAACATTGTGTAAGACGTATTTTGTGATGTTTGTGTTTTTTTTTCGTACATATTTTTTTTTTATAGAAGGAATGTTTGTGTATATTTCATTACGCTCTTGTATTCACTACTTTGTTAACACGGGCTAATTATGTATATTGTTTGTTATAATTAATAAAATAAATTTTAAAGTAGAAAATGAAAATATAGATTAAATATTAATATCATATAATATCATACAATTTATAAATTTAATAATAATTAAAATTAATTTATGTAATTTTCGTTTCACATGATTGTTAAGTTTTTTATATAAACATAACTCTTATTCTGTTATTAAAAAAATCATAGTCATATTTTAGAGTTGAGAATACAATTTTAAAATTTTCATTACAACTTTTTATATTGGAAGTTATAAATTTATGGTGGTTTCTTACAAATTCTCATGAACTCACAATGAAAAAGATTTTATTTGATGCTAAAATATTTGAGTTTAATGTTTACCTCAAATGTCATGTTATTTTTAAAAAATGAATAATTAAGACAATGCATTTAAATTAACTCTTATTTAAAAAAAACAAAGATAAATTAATTTAATAAGTATGCTAAATTTTTTATAAAATTTAAACCTAGGAGACTATGTATCAAATTCAAACTAACACGTGCACAAACATTTTACCAAATGACACAACAAACTATAGTAATTGTAAAAAAACAGTATTTATAAGAACAAAACACAATAATATAGCAATTATAAAATAACAAAAAAAAATGTATGGTATGAAAAAAAAAATCAAACATCAATCTATATACACATTCTTGAAAATAGATTTTCTTTGAACAAACACCATTATTCAACTTCAACAAACTATTCTCGTAAATTTTCAAACTTACAAATTAAATATCATTTTTTAGCTTACTTAAAATT
Organism: Trichosanthes truncata; assembly: GCA_033996785.1. Taxonomy (NCBI): domain Eukaryota; kingdom Viridiplantae; phylum Streptophyta; class Magnoliopsida; order Cucurbitales; family Cucurbitaceae; genus Trichosanthes; species Trichosanthes truncata. Next base: position 9,107,845 of record JAWPNB010000004.1, read on the forward strand.
ATATTCTAACTTCCGTATATGATTGATGAATGCCAAATTCTAATATTATATTATTAGAATATAACATTACATTAGAATAATTTTTATTATTTTCATTTTTTAGCTTACTTCAAATTCTATTCTAACTTCCGTATATTATTATTTTATTATTGATAATTAATGATTAGTGGTAGAATATGTAAATTTAGAAATTTAATACGGGTAAAATTTTAATAAAGTAGCTTCACAAAAAAAACAAGGTTCAAATACTGTTTAATACAATATAGCTTAAAAAAATGTAGCAACTATTTTTTTATTTCGAAAAAAAATACAATCTCACTTAGAAACTTATGAAGAAACATCCATACTTGATAAAAAAAAAAAATGGAAAACTAAATTTAGAAAAAAAAAAATTGAAATCAGATTTTTTTTGTTATTTTTTTATTAAACAACTTTAAACAAAAAAAAAATGATCAATTAAACATAATAAAAAGAAAAAAAATGATCACTTAGACTAACATTGACTGATTTTATTTTTCTTTTTGTAAACAATTTGTAAGATGTTTCTCATTATTACATGTGTGTTACGTTAGAGTTGTGGGAGGGAAGAAGTTTTATGTCGCTAAACCCAGATATCTATATGACATTGTATGAATGTCATGCAGAAATACATGACATTAGTACACAAGTCTTATAGCATATACCTGAAATTATTTGTCAGGACAATATAACTAAAGTAATAAATGGACGGATTAGATATTGACCCACATGAGTTGATAGCAATACTTACAGTTGTCTACGCCACACAATTCCAATTTGCAGCAACATTCGCTGCAATAATGCAAGGGCAAAGGAGACTTCACAACCAATCCCCTTATGTAACACACCAAATTAGGCAGCTAAATTTCTTTCATCTTATACACGAAACAATCTCGCTTGTCGTGAGAATACACGGATGGATAGGCGAACATTTTCTATCCTATGCGAGATGCTTAAGGTAAGAGGGGGCTGACATCCACTCAATACGTGGATGTGGAGGAAATGGTCGCGATATTCCTCCACATCATCGCGCACAATGTGAAGAATCGAGTAATACGAAGACATTTCGCCAGATCTGATGAGACTGTGTCCAGACACTTCAACGCCGTCCTGAATGCGATACTAAGACTTCACTCAGTGTTATTGAAGTCACCTGAACCAGTTACAAATACCTGTCAGAACGAGAGGTGGCGATGGTTCGAGGTACTTAACCTTTGAACTGGAGATATGATTTTGTTACTCCACCATTGAAACCAAGTCTCCTGTTTTATCGCAGAATTGTTTAGGTGCTTTGAAAGGGACACATATCAAAGTGAACGTAAGTGCAGCTGATTGCCCATGATATAGGACGAGGAAGGGTGAGATCACCACAAATGTTCTTGTTGTGTGTTCTCAAAACGGTGAATTCATATTTGTTCTTCCTTGATGGGAATGATCTGCAGCAGACTCTAGCGTTTTTCGTGATGTAGTTCCCGACCAACAGGATTGAAGGCCCCAAGGGGTAAAGCACTGATTCCCGCTTCCTCCTTATATTTATATGAACATATACATAGGCACCTATGGCATGTAGTAATCTTGGCATGGTCGTAGAGTATTACTACTTGTGTGATGCCGGATATCCCAATGCAGAAGGATTTCTAGCCCGTACAGAGGACAACGCTACCACCTAACTGACTGGCGAGGAGGGAATCCACCAACCAGCCCCAAAGAGTTGTTCAATATGAGACATTCATCCACTCGAAACGTCATTGAGAGGGCGTTCGGTATGCTAAAGGGTCGATGGGCGATCCTTCGAGGAAAGTCCTTTTATCCCGTTGAAGTCCAGTGTAGGACGATAACTCCATCTGTTGCACAACTTAATTATTCGGGAGATGGGCCCGGATCCCACATTCGAGGAGTCATACCCAGGTGACCCCGGTTCAAATGGGATGAGCGCAGACAACATTGGCTTTGTAGAGACAACAAATGCCTGGATTGAATGGAGGGAAAATCTCGCAAACCATATGTGGATGGGCTGGAATGCAAATTAACTATTAAATAACACTGGCTTCATAGAGACAACATATGTCTTCTTTTTTGTTGTTATGTATATGTAAAATATGTTTTTTTTTTCTGTGGATATGATTTTTTGTGTGTAAATAACATTCATATAATATGAGTAAATGAATTACATAATTATCAAGGTTACTTTACACTTGTTAACTATTATTTATGATTGAACACGTTGTTTAAACACAAGTGTTGTTTCAGATGGTAAAATCATCGTCCAGAGCTAAATGCCCCAAGCATATATGGACTCCCGAAGAAGATGCTGTATTGGTTGAGTGTTTATTGAACCTTGTTCATGCAGGTGGATGGCGTGCCGATAATGGCACTTTCAGGCCTGGTTTTTTGGTACAGGTTCAGAAGATGATGAAAGAAAAGAGCACCGGGTGCAACATACAAGTCAACCCTAATCTAGAGTCTAGAGTGAGAATTCTGAAGAAGCAGTACCAAGCAATCGTTGAAATGTTGGGACTTGCGTGAAGTGGATTCGGATGGAACGAAGAGCGTAAGCGAGTGGAGGCTGAGAAGGACATATTTGATGAGTGGGTGAAGGTAAGAGGAATGTTATTATAATTATTAATTTTATCTTTTTATCGTTAACATATTATGATGCAGGGTCACCCAACTGCCAGAGGTCTTCGAAACAAGCCCTTCCCCTGGTTTAATGATCTCACGATCATATTTGGAAAAGATAGAGCAACGGGGGCAGGCGCACAGACCCCATATGATATGGCATCAGACGCTGCAACTGACCTAGATGATGACTTCAACCTTGAGTTTGACGATTCATTCCTCCGCGATCCACCTCCAATCGATGCATCAATGGATGAGGACACATCAGCCACGCCCACGAGTCGAACAGGAGACATCGGAACATCCAGACCGAGTAGGAGGAGACGTATGTCCTCGGGCTCCAATATGTAAGACATCCTGAATAATGGTTTTCAATTGACAGCCGAACAGATTGGGAGGATTGCATCGTGGTCGTCTGAGAATGAGAGGATTGAAAGAGTCCACATGAACGAGCTATTTGCTGAACTAAAGGCAATCTTAGAGATGACAAGGCAAGACTGCATGGCTGTTGCAAAGACTCTTCTCTTAGATAGTATGATGTTGAACTCATTCTTTGCATTCACCCAAAATTGGAAATATGATTACTGCATGGAAATTTTGGGGAAAGCACCTAGAACCTGACTCTCTTGTCATCACTTTCATCTACCACTCATATGACTTATATTTATGTTTGCACAACAACTTCTAATTTCTTGTCATTTCATCCGAACTATGTGTTATGATATTTTTAGAACTAGATCTTAGTTCTAATTTTTTGTTTTACTTTACCATTGGCAACATCATTCTTACATTGCACCTATTAATTATTTGTTGTTACGCATAATCTTCAATTTTATGTCATCATGACTGGAGTGAATGATATAGCATATAGTTATACAAACTACACATAGTATAAATCAAATTGAATTATAGTTCTGACAATTGCTCCACATAATTGTTTAAATAGTTGATATGTAACACACCAAAAAAAATTATAAAGTTAAGCAAATGGAGTGGGATAAAAAATAGTGTAATTTTTTTTTCAAATAATAAACAGTTTGAAAAATTAAAAAAAAAAAAAAAAAAAAAAAACATACTAAACAAACCCAGCTCAACCCAACCCTGCACCCCAAACATAGGTTTCAGCAAACCAGCTCAACACAACCTTGCACCCCAAACACAGGAATCAGAAATCCAGGGTTTCTGATTCCAGCCAAAAAACCCCAGGGTTTCTGATTCCAAACCAGCGAGCCAAACAACCCTTAAGGGGCCGTTTGGCCCATGGGTTTGGGTTGGGATGGGTTTGGGTTCCAAACCCAAAACCATGTTTGGCACAAGGTGTTTCAAAACCCTTGGTTTTGAAACACAACCCCATGGGTTACAACAGTGCAACCCCATGGGGTTTGTGCCATGTTTTCCTCTTCCATTTGCCGTTTTTCATTTCCGGCGACCACTCCGACAACAAACTCCGGCGACCACTCCGATGACAACTCCGACGACCACTCCGACAACAACTCCGGCGACCACTTCGACAACAACTCCGGCGACCACTCCGATGACAACTCCGGTGACCACTCTGACAACAACTCCGGCGACCACTCCGATGACAACTCCGGCGACCACATCGGCGACCCAACCACCACTAACGATTACCTCCGACGACCACTGCGATGAGAACTCTAGAGACCAGTTCCATTTACCATTCTCCATTTCTAGCGACTACTTCGACAACAACTCTGATGACAACTCCGGCGACCACCCAACAACCACCGATAACAACAACTCTGACGACTACAACGGTGACCCGACCACCGCTGACGATTACCTCAGACAACCACTGCGATGAGAACTCGAGAGACCAGTCTGACGATTACCCCTGCGACTTGACTACCCCAACAACTAGACACCCCGATAACCCAACCACTCAAACAACCCGACTTGCCCGAACCACCGACAACAACTACTTCAATGACCCGATCACCCGACAACCATAGTTGACGATCACCTCGAAAACCTGACCACCTAGCAACCACCGTAGACAACCACCTAGTGACCACTCCGATGACCTGACCACCCTGATGACTACTTCGGCGATTACCCCGACGACCTGATAACCCAACCACCCAAAACCACTGTTGACGACCACCTAGTGACCACCCTGACGACTCCAACAACCCAACCACTGCCACAACCACCCAGCGACCACTCCGGCGACATGACCACCCTGATGACCACTCCAGCGACCCGACAACTACTGCTGAAAACCACCCAACGACCATTCCGGCGACCTGACCACCGTGCAATCACCACCGGCGACCACCTCGGCATACCCAAACACCTCATCAATCCAACCACCCCAACGACCACTCCAACAATCACCCTAGCGACCCAACCACCTAGTCAATATTTTAAAAGGGCCAGCGTGGACGAGCTATATGCAAAACTAAAGGCGATCCCAGGGATGACAAGGCAAGACTGAATGGCTGTTGTAAAGACTATTCTCTCGGATAGTATGATGTTGAACTCCTTCTTTACATTCACCCCAGATTGGAAGTATGATTACTACGTGAAAATTTTGGGAAAAGCACCTAGAACCTGACTCTCTTTTCATCACTTTCATCTACCACTCTTATGACTTACATTTGTGTTTGGACAACTACTTCTACTTTCTTGTCATTTCATCTGGAATGTGTGTTATGATATTTTTAGAACTAGATCTTAGTTCTAATTTTTGGTTTTACTTTACCATTGGCAACACCATTCTTACATTGCACCTATTAATTATCTGTTGCTACGCATAATCTTCAATTTTATGTCATCATGAGTGGAGTGAATGAGATAGCATATAGTTATACAAACTACACATAGTATAATTCAAATTGAACTATAGTTGTAACAATTGCTCTACATAATTGGTTAAATAGTTGGTATGTAACACACCAAAAAAATTATGAAGTTAAAAAAATGGAGTAGGAAAAAAAAACAGTGTAAGATTTTTTTTTAAAATAATAAACAGTTTGAAAAATTATAAAAAAAAAAAAAACAAACTAAACAAACCCCAGCCCAACCCAATCCTGCACCCCAAATACAGGTTTCAGCAAACCAGCCCAACACAACCCTGCACCCCAAACACAGGAATCAGAAACCCCAGGGTTTCTGATTCCAGCCAAGAAACCCCAGGGTTCCAGAACCCCAGGGTTTCTGATTCCAAACCAGCGCGCCAAACAGCCCCTAAGTGTCTCCAATACTGTAAATACATAGCTTAGTTTATTTTTATCTACCTCTTATGTTTGAGTTCTCTAGATAAAATTCAGTGTGAGTAACTATGATATTTAATTAAAACTAAGAAATCCAATCCTTGTGATCAACCCTAGCCACTGTTATTGCAAATTGTAGAGGTCCGATAATTAATTATATTTGATGGAGCCTTCGACAAGCTCATTATCAAGATTTCAACAAAGAAATTTAATTCGTGGAATGAACTTGATTTTATTGATTTTTGTGAAGTGTTACAATCTCTAATATTTAACCTCTGATTTTTTTCTCTCGAATATGTAAACTTTGAGCTCTAACTGGTTGATTTTCTTGGATCGGCCTGTTGGCTTGTTGATCATCTTGGATTGACTTGCTAGCTTGTTGATCTAGGATCAGACTATTGTTTTGTTGATCTTAGATCGGCCTATCGGTTTGATGATCTTGGATCGACCTGCCAACTTGTTGATCTTGGATCGGCCTGTTCATTTGTTGATCTTGAATCGACCTGTCGGCTTGTCGATCTTGAATCAGCCTGTCAATTTGTTGATCTTCTTAATGTCTTCCAGTCGTTGAACCTTCTGAGTTCTAAATCTTGGATCTTCTAAATTCTCTAGATTCTCTTCTTGAACTTGAAGCTTCTGAATTCTGAATCTTGGAGACTCTTAACTTTCCAAATTCTCTAATTGAACTTGAAGCTTCTAAATCTCTAGCTGAATGCTCTGGATTCTGGCTTCTCTGAATGCCTTTAAATGGAGGGTGGTCTCCTTTATTTATAGAGTTTGATGGACCTTGTATGAGTTTGGACTTGATTGACTTTGAGCCCAATTTTTGGATTTAGACTTATTTAGGCTTACTTCAGTCCTTTTCAATAAGCTTGAATTATTTAAATTTGGCCCAATTCCTTTTTTAATGATCTCCGATTAAACTAGCTTCGGGTCCAATTACCATGTGGCATAATTTGATTGGACTGACTTAAGTCGTCCAAATGGATCAATATTAGACATGTGACATTATTTGATTTGTAAATTTTTCATGCCTTTTAATTTAATTTTAGTACACGTGTAAATTTGTAATTGGTCCCAAATTTATTTTATCATTAATTTAAATTAATGACGTGGCAATTTGTAATTAATCGAAATTTCTCATTCAACAATATTACTAGAAGTTTAGGAGTCTGTTAAACACTTGTAATTTAGTCTTAATTTTCTTTTTGAAAATGTAGCTTTATAAATATGAGAATAGAAATAGGACTCTTGAACCTATAAAAAAGGTTACTAAGAACTAATTGTTCGCATTTATTTCTTATTGTTCTCCTTCATTTCCAATTATTATTTTTATTTTTTAATGATGAAGCTCTAGTATGCTGGAAAATTCATTATAAATAATACTAAAGTAGTTTAACTATGCTATAACATTTATCACCAAAAATTGTAGAATATTTCAACATTCTCTCTCTGTAAAAGAAAGGAAAGCAATTCAAATTATGTACATGCTTCAAAACAAATAATAAATTTACCTTCAAGTAATACTGCTAATACATTAACAAATTGAGCTATTGCTATTTACATTAACAAATTGAACTATTGCTATTTGTATGTTTTAAAGGCCAAATGTTTGAATTCCACTCCCACATTATTGAACTAAAAAAGAAGACACCACGTGCATGTTATGCTTGATCAAAACAAGCCTTAATATTAATAATATTTAAATTCATTAAAAAATGAGCACATATTAATTGTTGGATCAGAACATGAAAATAAATAAATAAAATGCACATGCTAGAGCACGTGAAAATGTCGACCGGAATTCCTCAGCTACATTTCAGCAACAAAAAGTTTTTCCAAAAGTTAAAATTAAAGTTCAATAATAAAGTATAAACTGAAATTTTCTTTGGAATTGAGCATTTTCCTTGATGTTGGTGCCCTTTGAATTTGGAATTACCTTGTCCTTTTGTCTCTTTACTTTTTGATTCTTTCAATTCAATTCATATTTGGATCCTTAATTAATGTAATTAATGTGAATGCCTTTGTCCTGTATGCCTCTCTAAATTCCTCCTCAAATTGATTGCTCTTGAATTTATTTCTTTCAATTTTTGATTTCCATAACTTTATCCTATCTTCCACTTTGTCATCAACATCATTACTCAATCTAAACTTTATTCCAACAGTGAGATTGAAAAGATAACTAAGATTTTAAAAACAAAAGTTGTCTGATATTTTACTTGATAATATTGTAATTGTAAATGTTGAAATCTTAATATCATCATTCGATATTGACTTGAAAAAAGAAAGACTGTAATACAATTATAGCATAAATTCTACCACAATATATTAGACGTGTGGTAGAAAAACATCGACAACTAGACAAAACAAAATAATGACACAAAATCTAGGTTCTTTTGGAAGCAACTAAAAGCATATTTGAAAGGCAATACCTCTCTATTAGTCTATTTTGTTTAAGTATTCACTTCCTTTAGTCTATCATATTGTATCAAATCAACCATCATATCATCATTTAGTGTTAACTATAGAGATTATATAGAATCATAATCTAAACTTCAAAAATATAGTTTAATTTTTCAAAGTTTAAGAACTAAATAAATACAAATAGAAAAATTAATCAACTATAAAAAAAAAAAAAAACCATAATTTAAAGTTTAAATATGTAATTGAAACTTTTTAAATTTTCAGAATTCAATGGACAAAACCATCAAATTTCAGGAACCAAGTTTGTAAACAAAATTTGTAAATTAACTTATTTATTTATCTAATATAATTTATCTGGATTAAATCATGTCATTTATTTTGTTTTTATTCTACTCTGGATGTTATAGAAGTTTGTTGTGTTGATATTACTGTAGGGAAGTCTCATACGAAACATAGTAGTACAGGTTAGGCTTTTAGTTCACCTATGAAAAAAATGATCTCTCTTTATTGGGGTTCATTCATTTCAAAGACTTCTTTTTCTTTTTTCTTTTTTTAGAATATATCACAATCCCAAACACAAACACGGATTTGAACCTCTAATTTTTTAGAGGAAGTATCTGAGTTATAAGACAAAGACCAACGAGTTAGAGTGTGTTTGAAATTGCTTTTACAAGAGTCAAAAGCAATTATAGGAAAATTTTACTCGTTTTACTTGTTTGGTAAAACTGATTATTCATTAGTTTATCTAAAATCACTTTTCGATTTCCTCTTACGTGCAAAATCACCTACCTAGTAACTTTTAAAAGCAACTTTCCTAAAAATCTGGCATATTCTCTAACTAAAATTTTAAAATTCCAATCCTATCATTTTATATATCAATTTTTTTCTTCCATATCTATTTCATCTTATATCGATAAGATTTTGATTGATTCAATTTTTTATAACCTCAACTTTTATCAAATAACTTAAACAAAATAACTTGCAATTTAAATCATATAAATTTTAAATAATTAATGTATAATAAAATAGATGTTAAGTATCAATATAAAAATAATTAAAATAAAATGTCTACTTTAGTCATTATATCTAAATCACAACAATTTTGTATTATTTTACCAAACACTATAATATGCTTTTTCAAGTTTAAAATTAAAATTTACCAAAAACTGATTTACTTCATGCTACAACTGATTTTTCTAAAAGTAAAGTTGCCAACAATCAGTGGCAGATCCAGAATTTTATGTCGGGGGGGCTATATAGAAATAATTTTGAACACATTAATATATTGATATATATTGATATCAGTTCGTATATTTTGGTGTTAAATTGACTAAATTAAAAATTTGGTCCGTAAATTTTCAAAATTTTGTTTAAGAAGTTCTTGACATTAAAAAGTTTTTACTAAGTCACTAAGCTCTCAATTTCTGTCTAATAGGTTCATGAATTTTCAATTTTATATTTATCCTTGAACTTAAAAAAAAAAATCTATTAAATACAAAATTGAAATTTTAAAGACCAATTGGTAATTCAAAAGCCTATTAAAATAGATCAAATTTATAAGTGTAAAAAAATGAAACTTGAAATAACAATTAATAATTAGATTATTTTTTCTCTTTCATAGAATTACTAAAATTCAAAAATATTTTTATTGTTCTTATCTCTATTTCACTAAAAGAATTCAAATTTAAAAATGAAATTAAAAAAAGAATTATAATATCATGTATTTGTTATTAGAAAGAAATTTTGAACTAAAAAAAAAAAAAGAGAAAGAAAGAAGTTTAAATTATTTTAAATAAATGAAAAATAAATATTACATTGCAAAGAAAAAACCCCAAAAACAATTAAAAAAACGAGGAAAAAAAACGAAGAAAGAAACTGGAAAAACAAACGAAAAAAAAAAAAAGAAAACGAAAAGAAGGAAAAAAAATCCAATGAAAAAAAAAAGAAAAATGAAAAAGAAAACGAAAAAAAAAAAAGAAAAACGAAAATAAGCTAAAAGCTAAAAGAATGTGCACGAGAAAAAAAAAAGAAAACAAAAAGAAAAAAAACACAAAAATTAAAAAATGAAATTAAAAAAATGAAAAAGAAAAAAAAAACGAAAATAAGCTAAAAGAACACATTGGGACTTGAACTAGGAAATTGAGAATATCGGGGGGCTTCATCCATCATGCCAACAAGAAAACTTGTGAAAAAACTGTAGTTTTCAATACAAATAGATAATAGTTAAAAAGTTGAGGAGGGCTCGAGCCCCCATGGGCCCAACATACATTTGCTCTTGCCAGCAATTATTTTAAAAACTACAACAATTCCAAATTAAGTCTTAATAAAGTTAATAGCTTATCTTTTAACCATCACAAATCTCTAATCTCAACTATTTTTCTAGTCGAGGTTTCTTTATATATATATATATTTTTTATTTATTTATTTATTTATTTATTTATCTATCTTTCATAGCTTGGATATACTTCTCCCCTTTATTTTCTAGCCCCTGCCATTTCCTTTTTTTTTCCTACCCAAATATCTAGAATATGGAGATATATATAAATGTGGCAATACTTTTGGAAACAAAAGAATACTCATAAGGATCTTAAAGGGTTCGACGTAATCAAAAGATTAGAAGCCAAACTAGATAGGAAGATGTGGCCATACAGCAAACCTAATTTATACATGCAACTCTCTCTAAAATTTGGATGTTCCTAATGTGAATCTTAGGAGTGATAGTTGGATCGATTTTCTCGATTTTGAGCCCAACCAAGAATCGAACCGAGTAGGTTGATTTTGCTAAAATGGGAACCAAACCAATGTCCAATAAAGGACAAAGCCGATGGTTTGGTTCCAAGATGTCCAATTTTGTGCTAAAAACCCGAACCAAACCACTGAATCGGTTCGAGTCGATTCATCGGTTTTTTGGTTTTCTATTGCACCCCTGTTAATGTATGAGGCCAAGATCGTCGAAGACTATTGTTCTTAAGCTTCCCCTCCAGGTCCTCTTCTACTTTGCCATTTTCTAGATATAATACATGGCTTCTAACCCTAAGATTGAGAAAAGCTAACACTATCTCATGCATCAATCTTGTTTGAACTTTATGACAAAAGATATAAAGAGAGGAAATAAGAAGAGACCCACCATGTCATAATGTTCTAAATTATTTATGCATTGTCTAAATATCTACCATGAGCAAGATGATATACATAGAAGATAAAGATACATCCATCATTTTGTGACGTTCAAATTATTTAATTAAATTTCTGAAATATTACTAATTCTAAGAGAATTTTACTATGCATGCACAATGCTTAAATTTTGTATAAACAACTTTGTACGTTTTATATTTGTTTATGCAAATAACAATCCTAAAAGAGAGTTCGAAAACTTCATTGGTAAGATTTAAAAAAAAAAACTGTCATGTAGAAAGATTCTAGCCAGACAAACTAGGGCATTGAAATTCACATATTGAAATTATCAACAAAATTTTTCATATTGAAATGCCACAATTCAAGAAAACATTATTTACACATTGAAAAAATTGGAATTACTTAATAGATCAAACAAAGAAAAAAAAAGGAAAACAGAGAGAAAGATATAAGCTACCTGGAGCTCCAAAATGTATTTGAGATCATCAGCAGTTAACCAATTGTTGCACAAGACCGGAATGGATTGGGAGCATTTTGCATTTTTTAGATTTTCACAAGTTAGCAAACTGCTTCATTCTTCTCTGTATGCATAGATGAGTAAGAGTGGAGGGGCTCATATGTCCCTTTCTTACTCTGTTGGAATGGTTCCAGGTTTTGGTTATACTTAAATCCTTTTCTCAGTCTAAATTGATCCATAAAATCATGTTCAAAATTTTTTTTAACCTCCACATCATCTTCATCTGATTGGTAGCCACTATCTAGGATGTCCTGCAATGCCAGATCATCATACTCTTCATCTGATTTTGTAGATTCCTCATCAACTGATCCTATCTGCATCATTAAAAAAAATAATACTAATAAGACAAAGAAGAAACTCTTGTACTGCCTCAGCTGTATTAAAAAAAATTGTTGACTTAAAAGAAGAGGATTGGACAATTTACTTCTATTCTAAGGCTAAATTATACTCTATAGCATATTCTATATCTTGCACCAAATGATAAGAAAATGACACTAATTAATGTAGAGTAACTCAATCGCTAAATAGCAATTAGGACATAATTATTGTTTCACATGAGACTGTATGATTCTTAAAAGAGAACTCGAGCTGATTCTAGTATTCGGATATGCAAAAAGTTAGCTATATGACAATACATATTACCATCATTACCTCTTCATGGAAGATCTTGTCACCGTCATCACTGAAATCTTCATCACTGCCAGACTCAGGTGGATCATCAACCTCTTCATCACTACCATGAACTGAATTATCCTCCTTGAGCTATAGAAAAATATCAATTTATGCATCAAAATATTATCAACGTACCATTAAGGACAAAAAAATAGTAATTGAATGTTGCTAAGAAAATTGACATGGTAAATTTACCTCCTTCGAAGGTCCATCTAAAATCCTTGGAGAACTGCAGCAAGATGAAAAATATCTACTACCAGTATCAGTCCCTTCAGCCCTCGACTCGTCAACACTACCAGCATGACTAGGGCCACCACTACTTGGCCAAGCACTGATGCCATAAAGACCAAATTGAAGATTAACTGGTTCAACCTTACCAATCTGAAGTGATCCAAACATCAAATTCCCTACACTATCATTTGCCTTGAGACCCAGTAGAGGTTTCCCATTGCTATCAACTGAATCTACGGGCCATGCCTTTGCCACTGATCCGTCAGTATTAACAAGAGCCATCAAATTCTTAGAACCTTTCCTTTGGATCATCTGAAACATACCCTTGGAACTCAATGAATATGCTACACACTGATTTCTGTACTCCTCATCGACTACACTAACAGTATTTCTGGAGGAATCGTAAAGCTGCTCCCCAGCTTCACGCCTTCGAAGGCAGCTGAACAATGTTGCTTGAATGGCAGCAACACTCTTATCAACATTGGTGTTATTTATTTTTGGGACAAGATGCTTGTCAGCCCGCTTGCAGAGATAGTCCTGAATTGTTCTGATATTTCGAATATACTTCACATACTTGTTTTTCGCTGGGTCTAGTGTCATATACTTGGCACGTACTGCAAATCGTTCCAAGTGTTTGTCCTCATTCACTATATAGATCATGAATGGTATAATTGAAGGGTGCTTTTTCATTAGTCCCATCTGCAGATCAGGATTGTGATTATTTTTTGGGAAAGAAAGTGGATGTAAATAATTTAATTATGATACAGAAGAGATAAACCAGTCATATTTACCATACCACAAAACTCAAGCTCAAGTGAACTCCCTCAACAATTACTGACTCTTTCCGCTCTTCCCATGCAGTAATAAGACGATCGAGACTATCTATCACCATCTCACTCTGCGCTTTAAATCCTTCAATAGCCATCTGCTTTGGACTGATTAATTCCAAATTGTTCATTACTTTTGCTGATTCTATTAATAGGTTGTCTGAGTTTCTGGTAACTAAACCATCAGCGGTTTCATCCTTCAGGTGCTTGTGTGAAATTCCAGCCAATTTTTTTGCTTTCTTCCTAGCCTTAGATTCAGCAACAGCCACAAGATCCAAAAATTCCCCAGCATGGTAGGTTGATGACCAGAGCAGAGGATTTTGTTTCTCATCCACAAAGCTCCTCATCATGTGTCGAATAGAGTCGGTCGAAATGACTGTTGTAATTCCCAACCTACTACCCTATAATGGGAAATGCAGAATGCTCAAATTCTAGAAGTTTTAGCAAGCAAATAAATGTCACAAACTTGAAATGACTACATTTGCTATATATGACATTAACCAAGGACCCCATTTAATAAGTTCAACAATTCTGGGGTATAAAGAGAGATGTCAGGAAAACAAAACGTTACCAGCAGCGCTGACAAAGTGGATTTGCCACAGCCACTAGTACCACATAACAGCACAGTTACAGACTCCTTCCTTTCTCGGATTCTGCAGTGAGAAAATTTAAAATAAAGGATATATGTAATGCAATATGCACCACACAGAAAGAGGATGAAATAATTGACCAATTTTAGATATATCATTAGAAGCTTATGATCATGCTTTAAAAACATGGCCATCAGATGATGTTAAGTTAGAACTTGTCTTGCAATTCTGAGTGTTCTCAACATTCATTCTGTTATCAACTAATATTGTCAGAAAGCAAATATCGCTTTGATGACTGGAAAGTGGAGCAAATGATAAAGCTACAAGAATCTAATTGAAAAGGGAAGAAATAACCAGGTCCATATATATGTTGGCAGCTGGGGCATTTCTGATTGTGAAGGCACATTGCAGAAAACTTAATCACCCCTCACATACTCTTAGACCATTTATTGGAGAAGATTCACCCTAATTAGATTCAGTTAGAGATACAATTCTATCAAACAAGCTGAAGTACATGCTGCAATATCGTCCATGAAGATGTTCAAACATACGACGAATAAATATGAAAAATGTTATCTCTACATCTCACAAGAGAATATGCACAAATATCCAAAATTTGTATAGCTATAACCACTTTCTAACCAAATTAATATGCTTACTGCAATACATAAATATAATTCACGTAATAAATTCCATTTCTTTGAATCATTTGCTAAAAAGTGAGACGTTTTAAGTACCTGCATGCCAAGATCAAGTCTGCCCTCTGGTTGGGACCAACGTACTTGTACTTGGCCAGAGAATCACAAATAACATCTAGGAAAGTTTCTCTTCTAACAACAGCAGTCCTGCTTCTTTTATATAACTCGAATGGAATATTCTTGTTATTATCACCTTCTTTTGAACCCAAATGGTCGAAAATCTCCTTTCCAGCAAAGCAATTATGGTAATGATCAGTATCTTTTTCAGTTTGTCCTTGTCCAACCAAAGAAACTAATCCCAATATGTCCCTCTCTTCAGGGAGAAAAACATCAGTTAAAGCTTCCTTTCTTATCAATTCAAATACCCATTTGCTTATCTGAACACAGAAGAACACATTCAGCAAAAACGAAACTCTTTCAGCAGAAGTTTCATTCAATTTGTGTCATGGATGTATGGCTTTCTTTGAAATGGAAACCACAAAAAGTATTGACCGTACAAAACAGAAAACACATAACAAAAAAGGAAATTAAGGAAACGCCAATTGCCAACCTACCCAACATCTTGACCACAAAAAATGAAAGATTTGCTCAATGACTGAAACAAAGGTAGAGAAAATCAGAAGAAAAGAACTGACAAAAGTATAATGGGTTGGGCATTCTCAATCTTAATCTCTCAGCTGTGAAACTGATAGGAACCAGACATATTTCAATCTTAAGTTCAGGTTCGTATCAGAAACATTCTTGTTATCAGACGATCTCAATGATTAAACAAGAATATTAGATTGGGGTGACCATCAGTTTAAATTTCTCATCCATTTCCTTCCAGACCATAGTTAAAAATTTATTCCCATTACCTAATCTATACAACAATGTAATGCAGGGCTAAAATTATTTTTTTTTTAAATGTTGTATTGTATCTTTATGTTATAATTCTTGGGTTCTATTTTTTTTTTTTTTTTTTAATGCCCGGTTACTCTCTTAGGATTATCATGGGTAACAACTGGACTCCAAGTTCACGCGAAATCCTTCACAGGTAATGCTGCAATCATACGGCTGAACGAGGCCATTGAACACTGTTCTTCATAAAACTCAAACATCTAAAATGAGAAAATATGGAAAATTGAACTGCTCAATAACAAAAATTTCGTTAGAAAATCTTCGAGAAGATTTCGCATGGAATCCGGAAGTATAATCCAAAACCACCTTCAAAACCATTGACGCAACAGGGAAAACGTTAAATCAGCATAAAAACAGGCCTTCCAATCCTACTTTAGAATAAGACCACGGCACGCTATTTTAAAAGCCATGTCCCACTTGAAAATATCAAAATCAATACAATACAACCAATCAAACACAGCTGGAAAAAGGTAATTGCATTCGAACACAGCGAAAATAAAGGAACAAACTAAGAACAGATCGAATTGGACAAAAAAAGAAAACAAGTATACCTTGAAAGCATGTCGCGGTTTGCATCCCATAAGCTGTAGAGTGCTCTGTAGAACGTGGCGAGTGTACCTGAAAGAGCCTTTCTCCTTCTCTGGGTTTTCTCCCTCATCCACCACAACTATGTACAGCAATTTCGTAACCTCCGCCATTCCTGTCCGCAGTAAACCAATTTCCATGATTCCATCCATATTTATTTAAAGAAAGATAAAACCTCACTCAGATGTATAATAATGTATAAAAAAAAAATGGTAGAGCGGCTATCACGATCAAACAATAAACAAACGAAGAAAGCGATTGACGGAACGTCATTGCATCAAATCAACACAACACAATGTGGATATACAAAGAAGAGAAAGGAAAAGAAGAACAGCAAGTCAAACCTGGAAAAATTCAAAATCGGTAGAGAATCAAAAGGCTGTAAGACGTCGCAGGCACGAAGAAGCAGGTATGAAATCAACCTCAAATATGGATTGAAGAAGAGGTCTAGGGCAATGAAAACGACGTAACGATCACGCATTGGAAAGAAACGAATCCGTATTCACACCATTAAAGACAGAAAGTGAGAGCTCTGGCTGTGGCTCTGGCATTCCCATGGGATTACTTCAACTCAGTCTTACAAGAAGGATCAGTTGCAGAAGAAGCAAAACCTCCATGGATTTTGATTTTGGAGTTTTCTTCTTGTTTTTTTTTTTTTCTCCATCTCTTTCTGTACGTGTGAAAATGGATTTGAATTACGAATTTGGCCTTGGTTCGGCGCGAGAATTTCAACTGCCAGAAACAACCGCACGTTTTCGGCGTTTTTTTCAACAGAGATGGGAAGCTATATAATTTTGGGATGGACTGTGGTGGCACGATTTGTAATTTTGGTGTAATTTTGGGGGTAATTGTGTTAATGGTGGGGTTTTGAATTGGTCAAATAATAAGCAAAGGAAGGGTTGATTTCTCAATTGGGCGTGGTGGTTGGCAACGTTCAAAAGGAAATATGAGAAAGCTAAGGTTAATAATTCAGCTTTAATATCCCTTTCGTTTTTTGTTTTTTTTTAAAAGATTGGGCTCGCTTTCTTATCATTTTTTTACAATAGTTTTTATATTTTTTAAGAAAATATTTAAATTATTAACTAAGTTAAAAAAAATTTAAAAACTATATTTTTAATTTTTAAAATTTGACTTAGATTTTAAAAATATATGTAAATAGTAGATAATAAAACAAAGAAACTCATAAGAAGAAGTAGTATTTATATACTTAATTTTGAAAAACCAAATAGTTATGGTCTTAGTCTGTCCACTTTGATTTGTAACGACTTAGTCCCTATACTTTTATTTTTGTAACAATTTAGTCTTTGAACTTTAGTATAAACAATTTAGTCCCTATACTTTAACATTTGTAACGATTTAGTCCCTATCATGAAAATTATTGTTAAGATTTCATGAGATTTTTTTTATTAAAATATTGGTTAAATTACAAATTTGGTCTCTATAGTTTGTAGAAAGAATTTAGTTCCTATAATTTTAAAAGTTAGAATTTCGTCCTCATAGTTTGATAAAACTTCATAAATAGTCCATATCACGGACTATTTATGAGGATTTTATCAAAGCATGAGGAGAAATTCTAACTTTTAAGATCATAGGGACTAAATTCTAACTTTTTTCAAATCATAGATACCAAAATTCTAATTCAACCTAAAATATTTAATAAGATTTTTTATATAGGTAGATCAACAAACTAATTAGGGACCCAATATGTTTATAAGAAGTCTAAATTTTAAATGATAAAAATCAACATTTAATTTTGATGTTTTTTTTTATTATTATAGAGATTAAATTGTTATAAATCTGAAAGTATATGGACTAAATTATTACAAATTTGAAAATACATAGACTAAATTGTTACAAAATAAAGTTAAATTGTTACTTTTATGAAAGTTTAAGGACCAAAAGTATTTTTTAACCTAAATCTAAACTCAAAATTGTAAATGTGATAGTTTGACATGGTTAAAGCATATACTCTCTGTTAAGAGAGTTTGAGTCCAAACCTCCACATATTGTTAAACTAAAAATGAATAAATAAACTAAGTCTCTCTCGAGTCCATAAGGTCCCCTTGCTAGCTCATATGAACAAATAGAGATCGATTTCGTTGAGAGAAAAATTTTGAAATATTCAAATTAAAATTTAATATATTTGATATATTAAATGAGGGAAAACATATTTAATGTATATGATACACTAAACATCAAAGAAATTATTAATGTATTAAGATACATTAAACAAAAGATATTTTTTAAATTTGAATTAGATTCAAATTAGGAAATAGATGTTGTAGGAGAATTCAAAAATGTTTGAATAAGATTTAAATTTGTCAGATAAATATATTTTAATATATTAAATATTAAAATATATTATTTAATTATGTTTCTTAGGCCGCTATAAATAGGACCCTAGGGGTGAGTCATTGTGTGCATTCTATATAAGAGAAAAAAACTCTAGAAAATTCTCCTCACTTCCTCTTGCTATTTTCAAGAAGGTTCCCACAAACCTCTTTGGTGTTCGAGTCATAGCAATGAAGACTTTGTGGTAGTATTGGAATTCAACCTCATTGGAGTTGGAGTATAAGGAGAAAAAGATCCGCCAAAATATTCTCCATATTATTTTCAAGGTATGCTTTGCTTAGCCTAATGTTTTTGTTTAATTCTAAAATAAAATCAAAGTCGATTCCAACGTTTTTGATGTGGGTTTAATTCGATTATTCCCTTTAGTTTTGACGTATCTCGCTATATAACGTGATCAAATCAGCCTTCCATGGTGAACTTTTTGCCTCTGCTTCAGCTAAAGCTTTTTCCTGTCTCTTTTTCTCGATCACGCTTCGCAAATCTAAGCCCCCAGTGTGCTAGCTTATTACTAGGGTTTTTTCATTGCCTCGGCCATAATGGAGTCTGCCTCAGCCTCGATCTTGGTTCTAACTCCCATGGCCGTGGCTCTAAACCACTCTGTGGGCGATCGATTTTGATTTGATGGTCTGGCTGCTTCTGCTTAGCTTATTGTGTCGCTTCTTTCGCTCGTTCCTGCCTAAGTTAAGCCTTTCAGTCACTTTCAGGTTTAGGGTTTGGGTGTTTGTATCACCCATCTCCTCATCCATTTATGCTTTTCCTTTGGCAGGGTCACGAATGAAGCCTAACTCCTCCATCTCTTCCTGTTTACGAAGAGTTTCAGTGTCAAGTTGATCTATGATCTACAGAATTCGCATCAAGTTCTGATCCATCCTATCGACCTTCTTTTTCAGTGCTTCAAATTCTTCGAGTTGGCTTCCCACAATTCAAGGCTGAGGTGGGCTCTTTTTCGGCGGCTGTGTTGCCCTTGTCTGAAAAATCCATTCTCTCGTTCTCCTTGGGTGATGTTCTTGATCGAAATTTTTGTCCTCTGATAATTCTCATATATGAGGATTATTTGGAATTTATACTTAATTATTCTTACTATTTTATGTGTGTTATTAGATAAAAATGCTAGCAAAAAGTTGGTTTTAATTGAATTATTGTTGGAAACCTTTTAAATTAAGTGGAGAAAAGAAAGCAAAAGAAAATGAAAACCACACTTACTTGATATTTTTGTGCAGGAATTTGAAGAATGCAACATAATGCAATTGCAATTCTGGCAGATCTGGAAAACAATGCAACAAAAATGCAATTGCATTGCAATTGCTTTTCCACAAAAATCTAGAAAATGCACCAAACATAGGATTAGAGTAATTTTGGAGATTTTATGCCATTCTTCTCCACGAATTTAGCAAGACAAGTTGACTCAAGCTACACATGAGCAAATATGGAAACCCTAGCCCATAAAGATTATCAAAGAAGGAAGAAACGGAGGCAATGAGATATGGATTTTTCAAGCAAGAAAGAGTCCTTATTCTATTGTTTTATTTTTATTTTGTTGTTATTTTCTTTTTGTTCATTCCAGACCCGTGAAGCTCCAAATCTTAATCCTACCTCAACAAAAGTTAGAGGTGGTGAAGACCCAATCATCTTTGAAGAAAGAGTGGTTGCGTCGATTAAGCAAGGAGTGAAACAGGTCTCTTTATTCGTTATTCACGTTAGATTCAGTTTTTTTTTTCATTTCAATTCATAGGAACTTAGTTGCTGTCTTTTCTTTTTCTCCTTGTAATTTCCTTTTAAGTTTAGATAGTTACTGGAGTTTTTGTTAGACATTGAATTCAGTAGTTTCTTAATAAGGTCAATTGGTTATTTGATTTCTTTATGCTGGAATTCTTACTTATTTTATTTCATGAATTACCAACACTTCAACTTTCTGTTTTTCCATCTTGCGATGAGAAGCTAAATTTCTTTTAGGGATTCAAGTTGGTGAATGCCCTAGAGGAAAGATGTAAAGCTTAAAAGCACAACCAATCTAGCTAGTACTTAAAACTTTGTTTGCTTTTGTTGAGTTTAATATTGGGTAAACCTAGTCAACCAACTAGTGTTGCTTGTCAAGCTTAAACTTAATACCGAAAGGGTTAAGAGAAGGCGGATTTCACAAAAGCAATGGAGGAAAAGGCTTAGAAATAAGTTATGAACATCAACCTTAGACATAGGGTGAGACTCCAAACCACTAGAATTGTGCGCGGAATTATCTAAGTTAGATTAGCCATAGAAATATAGGTTTAATCACTTAGTGATAATTCTCAATTATGAGAATTATTCAACTCTAAAACCAAGTTGTTCTTGCTAATTTTGAGGATTTTGTTGATTACCGAGCAAGCTAAAAGTAACATTTTGTATAAATTCATGAAAGCTTGTTAAAACTTGATGAATAAAAGAATTTTAGAAAAGATAAAGAAAGTAGCTTAAGTTGTTGTCTTTTGTGCAGAATTGGAGACTTTGCAAAAGGAATGCAATTGCATTCCATTTGCAATGTAACCAGATGAACAGAGGAAGGGAGATTGCGATTGCAAACCAATTGCATTCTAAGGCACGACAAGGAAAGCTCGAAATTCACGAAAATCTCCATGATTCTCGCGATTCACATCAATTATGGAGAAATTCCAGCAAGATTATCTTGTCCAGATTTTACCCACAAATCAGGGATCCAATTTTGGAAGGAGATGAACTCAAATTCGACTTTAAAAAGGAGGAGAAGCCGATGAGGAAGCCAAGTCTGTTTTAGGGTTTTTAGATTCTGTTCTTTTTCTTTTCTTTTCTCCCGAGCACAAGCGTCTGGGTGTTGTTTTTTTTTCTTTTCGAAGACAGTAGCCTCTGACTTCAATTTGTTATTCGTTCAATCCATTTTACTTCTTCGTTATTTTCGAATTTCTTCTCTACATTGTAGCTCAAGCAGTTTCGATTTAATTTCAATCAGCAATTAACCAGTTTCTGCAAATTCATTTACTGCTGTCCATTATTTTCCAGATCAGTTTTCAGCATTCTGCAATTTTATGATTCTGTTCTTGATATCTTCTTTTCTTTTGGGTATTGTTTTGCCACTCTTCGAATTTCTAGCAGGTTTCCATTGAAATAGAAATTTAATTCTAGTTTGTTTCTTCTTTGTACTCCTGTGGGTTTTCATTTTTCTTTTAAAACATAAGTTTGCTTCCAGTATTTCTTTTTCCCTTCCCGTGGGTATTCTTTTTCTTTTTAAAACTGAATTTTTTTATTTACAGTAGCTCTTTATTTTTCTTCGTGGGTTTCCTTTTCTTTTAAATTAGAAATTGAAGTATGGTATTTCTATTATTCACCTATAGGGTTTCCTTATTCCTTTTAAAAAAAAACACACAAATTGATTTCAGTAGCTAAATTAGGAGAAATTGGTTTTTAGAATATATTTTTATTGTTGGAAATTTAATTAGGTTTTCTTTAGAGTTATTTTTCTCATCTTTTAAAACTATGAATTTTTCAATAAATTATTTTGGGATTTTTACTTTTTCTACAATGAGCTAAATTTCCTCTAGGGGTTCAAGTTGGTGAATGCCCTAAGGAAAAATGTAGAGCTCTAAAGCATAAACAATCTAGTTAGCATGTGTACTTTGTTTGTTTTTGTTGAATTTAATTTCGGGTAAACCTAGCCGGCCAACTAGTGCTTGCTCATCAAGCTCGAACTTAATATCGAAAGAGTTAAGGGAAAGCCGATGTCACAAAAGCAATGGAGGAAAAGGCTTAGAAATAAGTCCTGAACATCGACCCTAGACATAGGGCGAGACTCCAAGACCACTAGGGTTGTGTGCGAGTTATCTAAGTTAGATTAGCCATAGACGTATAGGTTTAATCACTTAGTCTCCTAAAGGTTTTGAATCAAAATCGAATAGGAGTTGAACCCGGTTTACTTAGTCTCACATGTTAACTATGATTGCAATTGCAAAGTGAGTCGCATTCTTCCAAAGGTGCCTGCACCACTTGAATCCCTATTTTATTCTTTGAATTTTCACTCTCTTGTTAAATAAAACCAAACTCTCGCATTTTGAACTTTCGGTTACCCCCATTGTGATTTGCAAACATATTTGGTGTCATTCAAAATAGATTTTGTTAAAACCGTTCCCTTGGGTTCGATACTCTGGAATACTTCCAGTTTCTTTATTACTTCGATCACGTGCACTTGCGTGTTAGCGGATCAAGTTTTTGCCTCCTAAAGATTTTGAAGCAAAATTGAATAGGAGTCGAATTTGGTTTACTTAGTTTTCTTGAGTTAGTTCGATTGCAATTGCATTTTAGTTGCATTTCTTTCCAAAGGGGCATGAACAACTTGAATTTTCCTTTTTGATATTTATTATTATTTCTTTCTTTCTTTCTTTAGCAACAACACCTCTCCACATTTTATAGCCTTGGTTACCGAATTTGCAATTTGAAAATAATTTTTGCTATCTTTTAAATTTTGTTGTATCCGTTTCCTGTGGGATTGATACTCTGGAATACTTCCAGTTTTATATTACTTACATCGACAATGTGCACTTGCACTAGATTGGAGCTTTGTTTTTAAACTAAAAAACTTTTCTTAAAGCCCTTATGTTCCAGTTCGATCATCCTCCATGGCATGATTCAGATCCATGGACTTCTTGTTTATCCTCCATGTTGGTATGCAAGTTTCTTTGGTAAAAATCCTCTCGGTCCCCACAGACGGTGCCAACTGTTGATGCATAAATCCGAGCAAGGGGAACGCACCTAATTTGCATGTGAAGCTTGTTGAGATTTATGCCCTAAAGCTTCGTAATTAATGATTTATTTAATAATTAATAATAATTTTGATTATTTTATTTGCAATATAATATTATCTATTATATGAAAAATTCAAGGTTATTAGTGTAATCTTGAACAATATGTAATTGACATACGGGAGGATCATGTTCAAGAAATAACCTAAAGGGTCATAGTATATGAATAAAGTTTGGTGTCTTATCCTGGTAACACTATTGATACGGCCCATTTTGTAATAGTTACAAATGATTTGATCCAAATGGTTCATGTGGAGACATGTGAGTAGATGTATCTTATACAATGAATTTGTGTAAGACTTGACCACGAAATATATAATCTCTCTTTATAAATCCGTTAATTGAGAAGATTTATATTTCATTAGGATGATCATATGCGACTAGATCTTAATCCTAAGTGAGTTATGAACTCCTGCCTGTGAGGGCTTGTCCTTTGATTTGCATGGGTGAGAGTGGCTTTTATAGTCGATTCAATATGTCTACCATTTTGGGGACTTGACCAAATAGGGAGCTGGGAACATAATATCACAAGATGGAATTCACCCATTCCCATATAGGATAAGTAGATGAGTAGTTCCCTTAAGTGCTGATTTCGAGACTTGAACAATGGGGCTCCACCCTTTCATTGGCCCGAGAGGAACTTAGTTTATAATTAGATTATAAACAGATTGTTCATTATAGGATCAGTGGTACTTAAGGTACAAGATGTAATTATAGGGGTAAAACGGACTTTTGACCCAACTGTAATTACGAACAACTCGTGAAGGATCGGCTTGCATGTAATGATTATATCTATGGACACAACTTGTCCTACAGTGCATAAGAGTGCAACTCTAGGTTTATAGTGGATTGACCTATAATTAATGAATGAAAATTAATTAATTAAAGAGTTTAATTAATTGATTTTGTATCATTAGAGCTTATAATCTATAGGTCCATAAGGTTACATTGCTAGCTCATAGTAATACTAAAAGATCAATTTAGTTGAAAGAAAATTTTGAATTGTTCAAATTAATATTTATTATATTAGATATATTAGATATATAAAAAGAAAACATATTTATTGTATTTGATACATTAAATATTAAAATAATTAATGTATATTAGATACATTAAATAAAAGATATTTATTGAATTTGAATAAAGATTCAAATAAATAAATATCGTAGGAGATTTGAATGAGATTCAAATAAATATAAGATATATTTTAATATATTATATATTAAAATATAATATTTTAATTATGGCAAAGATTTTCTCTTGGTTTTTATAAATAGGACGCTTGGGTCGAGCCATTAGAGATAACACATATCTCTTCAATAGAGAATTAGAGAATTCTCTCTAGACCTCTTCCTCTCCAATCCCTTGTGGATTTTCTTTCAAGAGACTCCTACAAGCCTTGGTCCTGTGTTCGAGTCATAGCCAGGAAGATTTTATGGAAAATATAAAGATCCGTCAGAAATATCTCCATACTTACTCCAAGTAAGTTTGCTTAATATTTATTTTTAGTTTAATTTTAAATAAAATCAAAGACGATCCTATGCTTCCACTGTGGAGTGAAACATTTATTCCTTTCAAAGTCAACAGTGAATTTGTATTTTTAAGGGAACAAGGTGGCCTACAAAACAAAGAAAACATTGCACACCGGTGTGGTGCTTGCCACAACCACTCAGATGCTTAAGTCAGAGAGGAAAGAAGTGTAGCAAACTATATTTTGAGAGTGAATACTGAGAATGAGTGACCTCTATTGGAGTTGTAATTGGGAATTTATATGATTGGCCTTTTCCTAAACCTAATTAGATTAGGTTTTAGGAGGGAGATGGACTTGTGGGGAGTCTAATGTGCGAAGCATGCGGGAGTGAGCGGAGAGGGACCAAACTGGTTGAACCGATTCAGCTTGACCTGGTCGGCTTGGCTCGGTTTGGGCTAAGCCAAACATTTGGGCCCTCTTGCTGGTCTCTTTCTTTTCTCCAATCGATTCTACTCCGAATCTCGAATCTTACCTGTATTTGGCCCAATAGTCTTCTATTTCTTGGGTTTAACCCCGATTGTCCAAATTTATCCATAACATAATCTATATATTTTTTAAAAAATAATAATTTAAAAATTACTCATCAGCTCATTAATTATACAAAATTCAACTAAAAAATACTTAAGATTATGTTAAATAAATTCCATAAAATCAAGTAGATAAAAAACATTCAAACTTTGCAACAAAAATGTCCAAATCTAATTAACTAACTATAAAAATAGTTTAATCTAACTATATGAACGATCATAACTAGTTACAAAATCTTTAAATACATGAAAAAGAAAAATAAACTAATTGAGTATTAATTGCAGAATTTATTTAATTTTAAGATTTAAATTGCACTACTTATTGAATAGTAGAATTTAGATGGATAAAATGGAAAGTTTGATATTAAAATTAACTCGCCTGAGTAAAAAATTTAATGTTTTCATAAGTTTTAATCATCATTAGTTCCAAAAAAAATTAAATTAAGAATTTTGTCATTCTAGTTTATGCTAGTTTCAATACAATTTCTATAATTTGAACTTAATTTTATTTTCATTCTTATAGTTTAAATCAATTTTGCTCTTATAATTTAGCCAAATCTCCACAAATCATCTATGTTTTTTTTTTTTTGGAAAAAATCAAATTTGACTCTAAACTTACAAGGTTATATCAATTTGGACCCTAAATTTTCAATTTCATCACATTGGAACTCTAAATTTAAATAAATGTTGCAATTTTCACCCTTGGTTCAAATTCCGCTAATTCGCCTACTAATTTTAACCAAAAACAATGTAAAAATCTTCATAAACTCATTAATTTCAATAATTAATTTCAATAAAATAAAGTGTTGGTGCAAGATTTGGTTCGCATATCAATGGAGGGTAGGTTGTCCTTCCGAGGTACCACTCTAGTCCGAGCCGACCTGTAAAATGAAATCTCGCACTAGTGTGGTGCTCAGTCAAACACCCTCCTGTGCTTAAGTCAGCGATTTGCTTGAAGTTATTGTGGTTTGACTAAGAGTCAAATAGGTTTTTCGTCGTACCTTTCAAGAAGATAAATTTATCCTATTTATACTGTCTGAGGGGGTCTGACCACGATGTCTTCCCTTCTAGACTGTTTGTGTGCGGTCACAGGTCGGTGCCCATACCTTGGAGGGCACACATTGCCTGTTTCAGGTAATTTGGGACTTTTGGTCTCTTTGGGGGTCGTGTCCATGGGCTAACAAGGTCTTTTCACCCACAACATAAAATTTTGCACAAAAATAAGTTTGACCAATACAAAAATTAACTAGTAAATAACTTTGCAAAATTCATAAATTTCAACAAAAAAAAATTAGCTCTAATGTCGTTTTTCTCTAAAATTTTATCAATTTCATATCGTACATATGTTTTATAATTCATTGAATACATAAGAGAAAACTTCTTTTAACAATATTTGGAGTGAGAACTTATTAGAGGGTTAAAATTGCAACACCTTTTCAAGTTTGAGGTTAAGATTGCAACACTTATCTAAGTTTGAGGTGCAATTTGATGAAATTAAAGTTTAGAGTTAAAATTGATACAACTCGACAAGTTTATGGGTCAAAATTGAATTTTTTTATTTTTATTTTTTAAGTTCAACATCCATTGGCACAAATCATCCATGTTGCTATCATATTAAATTCATTACACGTTAATATTTTCTATTTAACTAATTGTATTACTCGATCGTATTAGGATTTAGAGTTGAGTTAAGGAAATAAGAGTGAATTTTTAGGTGGGTAAAAAATGATTTAACAATGATTTTTAACGTTTAACCAAATTACCGGAATCAAGTTAACACTTTTAAAATTATAGACATCAAATTAAAATAAATATCAAATTCTTGGAGGCCAAATTGAAACTTCTGAAACCACCTGAATTAAATTGATAATTGAACGTTTTTTCAACTACCTTAAAACTTTTATTAAATCAGTGGCGATCGTAGACTTTGTTAGATTGGAATTTTCTTTGGGTGGGCGCCATTGTGGTTAATACGTGTGAATATTTTAAATGTTAATTATTTAAGTTGGCAATAGATAGCCTTCAAAATAAAAAATAAATAAATAAAAGGCTAGTGGCTTTTTCTTTTAATTATTTTTACCAATTCTTTTAGGTTATTTTAGTTGATTTGCATATAAAAAGACAGTCTTCTACAATTTTCTTTTGATTCAATCACATGTGGATGGAGAGATTTGAAACTATAACCTTTAAATCGAGAATATAATGTCTTAACCAGTTGAATTGGATGACAAAAACAAAAAAAAAAAAAATTAATGTCATTTTTAAGTGTTTCATATTTATTGACCAATACATAAATAAAACATGAGTAATAATTATGCGCATTTTTTAGAATATAAATTTATTAATAATAAGTTTAGTCCTTGAACTTTTAGTTTTGTATTTATTTGGTTTTTGAATTTTGTGATTGTCATTAGTACTTCATCCATTGAACTATGTGTGGATTGATATAATTTATTTGTTTTTATTTTATATATTTTAAGGAAAATTGCGTAATTTACTCTTAAATTATAGAATTCTGCCACTCACACAATGAATTTTTAATTTAATCCATCACCCCGTACTTATAAAAATTTGATGTCAAAATAAAATTTCTAAAGTTTGAATTGACACCAAGTCAATTATTTAATTATGAAAAATTTAAATAATAAAATTGATTTGGTTTTAAGAAAATTAATTTAGAATTTTGATATCAACCTTTCGCTTTCTTCAATATGTAGGTTCATCATTCATTTTGGCCAAAAATTGGTATGAGTCGACTCACTTTACACTCTTAATTATCTCAAAGATTTTGGGTGAGAGATTCGAACTACTAATCTATTGATCGAGAGTACAAGTTTTATGTTAGTTGAGCTATACTCATGTTGAGTTTATTTAAGTTTATGTTCTAATTAATATTGTAGTTATTAAATTTAAAATAATTTTTAAAAGCTAATATTATAGTTTTCAAAATTGGTAGAATTAACAATTTTTAGGTTAAATTGTAACAATTGTACCATTCAAAGATTGATAGTAACAATCCTATAATTTGGAGGTTATTTTTGTACCATTTTTCATTTAATATATAATTAACAAAATAACTAATAAAACAAATATGAGTATAGCAAAATAGTTAATACCTCTTTACTTTCCCTAAGATGTCGTGTGTTTGAAATTGTATATCGTTTGTGATTTGTCTTCAAAACGTGATTTGAACCACTTAAGTTTTTTTTCCTTTTTTTTTTTACACAATTTCAGAATATTCTAGCAAAATCGTGCCCTTATGAAATGATTTCAATATTCTTAATATAAGTTTCAAATTTAATATATTTTAAAATTAAGCTAAGAGAATAATAGTATTAAAAAAGGAGTCCCAAAAATTAATTATAGGTAGCATAAAGTCATTACAAAATTATTGGAGTTTATCTCACTCATCTACATTCTTCACCTCAAGAATATTGTAGAACCAACCTTTTGATATTTTTGTTGTTGCCAAATTTTGAACAAGAAAAATCTCACCTGACCTCCACGTGACAACGACGGTAAATTTGTATTCTTGGGAGAAGAACGCGGCCTGCAAAACAAGAAAAACCTGGACACCGGTGTGGTGTAGGCCACACAGACTCCGATGCTTAAGTCAGATGGAGTTTTTAGAGAGAATTTGGTAGTTCTATGAGAGTGTTGTAGGCTGGAATGAACTTACTCTGCTCTCCCTTCAAGAGAGAGCTTAAATACCTTCATGCCTAGGGTTTTTTGTGAGTCTCCGTCTTTAAAAGAGGAAAGGAAAAATCGAATTGGGCTGGACCGAGGGCACATGGGCCATGAGGGACCAAGGCAAGGCCCAAAATTGGGCCTTGCCAAACTGGTCGGCCTCGGTCGAGCTGACCACAGGCTTGGGCCGAAGCCCAAGCCCGTTTCTTCTCCCTCTCATTTTGGGCTGGTTCTTTGTTGGTTTCGGTCCGTTTTGACTTTGTATTGGACTTTTTTCCTCGTTTGGCTCTTCGTTGCAGCCCTTTAGCCAGCATGTTCTTGTTGGTCCAATTTTACTCATAACACTTTTTAAAAACATTTTACAAAAATATTAATATTTTAAGCTCCGATTGATAACCATTTGGTTTTTGAAAATTAAGCATATAAATACTAGGGTAAAAATCAACTTATATCCCTTAACTTTGGAAGTTTTATCAATTAAAACTCTAAACTAATAATTGTATTAATTAAAACTCTGAACTTTTATAACCATACCAATTTACACCCTCCGTTAGATTTAGTCCAATAATACATCAATTTTTTGTTAATAAATGATCTAATTGAATTTTTTTAATACATGAAAAATAAAATTGAAAATTAAAAGATGAATAACTATCGGGGGGGAATTACAAATAAATAGAGGAAATGGAGTAAATATTAAAAACCAAACACGTAAATAATTAGGTTGGGGTGCAGTTATTTCGCTCTCTTTAAGGAGATTCAAGCCCTATGCAGTGTATATTTCTATATCAACCACTAGTACAATAGATCTTCGCTTGTCTGTTCCCTTCTGGATACAACAACCCAACTAAAACGCTGTGTAGCTCAAAACCACTATCCACTAAGAAGTTGAGTTCAAAGCTCCACAACAAAGAACACCCATCTTTTGGCTTTTTTTTTAGTCCAACAACATTTGAGGGTGGGTGAGTTTCGAACCTCTACCCTCATAATCGAGAGTACATGTCAATTACAATTAATGTAACGACCCACCTTAGATCGCTACTTGAAGCTTGCATAGTCATGTAAATGAGAGTTTTAAAACAAAAACAAAACTTCATGCTAATACGACCAGAAAACAAATCTCAACCTAGGATCCTGTTTCAATAAATAAAAACTTAAAACCACAACTCCAAAATACTTTTATTGCAAGACCAGAGTTTCACATCAGAAATAAACTAGATGCAAAAATAAAATTAAATAAATAAATAAAACCCTTCAAAGAATCCAAACAACCAGAACAACTCTACGATCCTAGGAACAGGAAGACGGTTCTCCATAGTCTAGCCAAGCCAATGCCTCGTGCCACACATCTCCAGAGTCTACTGGCTACCTGAAAGAAAAACAAAGTAACATCGAATGAGTATAAAAATACTCAGTAAGTAGCCCACTTAAATCCAAGGTTCACTGACCACTTCATAGACGTTCAACTTCTGATCTTACTTCAGGTCTACACTCTCTCAGCTAAGTGACCACCTAGCTAGAGATGTCCATTTAACCTGCGGGGCCGGGGCCCTGCGGGGACCCACTCCGAACGGGGTAGGGAATCCCCAATTACATGGGGAATGGGGGAAGGAGCGAGGAGATTTTTCTCCCCGTTGGCTAAACGGGGATGGGGACTGGGAATATATTCTTCGTCCCTGTCCCCGACCCTGACCCCACCTCGATTCCCCACCCCGCCCCAATTAGTAATATATATATCTATAAATAGAATTTTTTTTAAAAAAAAAAAACTATTGTAGGAATTGGTTTAAGACTATTTCGTTATAAAAAAAAATTAAAGACTATGTTGTAATATTGAAATTTGAATTTTTAGAAATTAAATTGTTTCGACATTATAGTATTTTTACTTATGGTATATTATTATTTTTATTAGGAAATTTTATAACATTTTCTTTAAATAGAATTATATTGAAAATTTTTCATTTAGAAATAATTTCTATTATGGTTGAGAATAAATTTAAAAAAAAATAAAAAAGATTAAAAAAACAAAAAAAAAAAAAAAGAACGAGAAAAAATTCCCCACGGGGAATCCTCACCCCAATTCCAGCAAAATTAAATGAGGAATTTCGCGGGGACGAGGAATAAAATGGGGGGCTAGGACGGGGACGAGGAATCCATTCCCCGGCCCTGCCCCGTCCCGTAGACATCTCTACACCTAACCTCCTTCACCTACAGTATAGTTTCACTACTAAAACCCTAGAGCCATACTTCTGATTCGTGGGCTTCATCCCCACTACTAGCATACAGCAGGAGAGTCCACGACCCTCAAGCCACACTGGCCAGCACCTATCACTTAGTGGGCTTCATCCCCACAACTAGCATACAACAAGAGAGTCCACGACCCTCGAGCCACACTGGCCAGCACCTGCAATGAAGGACCCTCCCTTCATTCCATAACAAAACAGGGTACGCAACCCCTCATCTATCATATCACATAATCATCAAAGCAAGCATGCTCCATGTGGGGTGGTAGGTGTCACTAGCCTAACGGTCCTAAGTTATTCCCTAACCCTACCAAGGTTCTCAAGACTTTACAACAACACAACCACATCAACCCAAAGGTCAGGGTAGTTAGGGTCTCAGGATTAACT
Organism: Trichosanthes truncata; assembly: GCA_033996785.1. NCBI lineage: Eukaryota > Viridiplantae > Streptophyta > Magnoliopsida > Cucurbitales > Cucurbitaceae > Trichosanthes > Trichosanthes truncata. Next base: position 9,139,823 of record JAWPNB010000004.1, read on the forward strand.
TTCCACCCACATAAATCAGAGCTAATCACGAATTCAAGCACAACATAGGAGTTTCAAACATAATGCCAGTCAAGGTTATACACATGCTAAACCATTTATCTCATAAATTTAAACCCCTAAATTCAACTACCACATTCTCAGGTAACTATCAACTCAAGATGCAATTCATAACTAACCACCTAGTAATACATGTTCAATAACAAAAAGATTCTAGACATTTTACATATATTTGCATTCATCTCCAACTTGGTCTATGCTTAAAATAATAATCACAAAGGGGCTTAATACAAAAGCTACTTACCTCAAGGCAGAAACAAATTATAATAGCACAAGCCCCAAAAATCACTTGCTGAAAAATATAAGCACCCCTGGCAATAACGCAACAACCCAACAAACAAACTAATTAAATTTAAATAAACTTAATCAAGGACTCCATACTTGACTTTTGGGGTTTTATTTAAAATGTGGTGAAAATCTCACCTTTCAAATTTCTGGTCAATAACACAGTTCCTTGAAATCTGTGACAAATCCTCCAATCCCAACTTGGCCTCCTATTAACCTTCAATAACCCATATAAGAAAAGAGTTATAACTTTAGACCAGTTTCCTTGTACTTTCTTAATTATGCCTCCCAAATAATCCAATTTTTTTAACCTTTATTGTGCCAGCACTTTGTTTTAATTTTATGAGCCTTAAGTTCACAATCCTGTTCGATAGTCTAAAAAGTCTCAAAAAGTCCCATAATTGTCCCCAAATGTAATGGGTGTCATGTAAAATTTGTCCAATGGCTTGAGGTTATTTTTAAAAGGTAAATCAGTCCCTTTTATTTCCTCAGACCAATTTTAATTTAGTACAGAACGCTCACCCAAACGAAATGAAATCGAGAGGTGGCTGTACAGTACCGGATATGGGTTGGAATTTTATCGAATTAACTCCAATTCGACCATTTGTCCTCCAATAGCAATGGGTATCCTGAAATTTAATTTGCCCAACCAAAAATTAGCTCATCGATCAAATAAATCTCAAAATTCTTAATCCAAAAATCATATCAGTGACCCAAAGTTACCAAAAATCAGAACACAATCGGGAGGTTCGCTGTTCGGGTTTCGAAATGCCGATCAAGAGGAGACGACACTTGAGCGCGTGGACGGCGACGCATGAAGGAGCGTGAAGACGGGTCTGGGCAGATTCGGGCTTTGACGAGAGTCTGGTTGGCGTGTAGGTGACAGATCCGGCGAGTTGGTGTGCACGGCTCGGCTAAAATGGCGTCTGCAGGCAAGCAGTTCTCCGAGAAAGAAGAAAGAGGCGGCAACGCTTGCTGGTCGGACATGCAGGTGGCAATGATGCTCGCTAGTCGGATGGCGTGCGAAGAAGAAGACAAAGGGGGGTTTCTGTGATTTGTAAAAACGGGGAGAGAGAGAGAGATAAGTGGGAATGGGGGTTTGAATTAGGGGATTGAAAAAATAATAATAAAAAGAGGGGAAAAATCGAGAGTGAGGGGGAGAGAATAAAGGGATTTGATCTGACCCTTTCCTTTTTCCTTTCTTTCCTTTTTTCCTTTCTTTTCTATTTCTTTTTTTAAAAACAAAAGAAAAATAATAAAAACACAACCACCACAACAGTCAATACCCTTTTTGCCCTTTTTTTTTCCACCTTCAACTCCAAACCAAGTTATTCAAATTCAACTTAAACAGTCTTATACAACCTTTAATTCTACTAATGACCAAAAATAAAAATAAAAAAATACTAGGTATTACAATTAAGCTATGCTCTCGCTTTGGACTCTTTTGGCCAGTTGCTCTTAAAAGAGTAAATAAGAGAAGATTGAAAATGGCGTGTGTATGAGAGTGTGGTAAGAGAGGTATTCATATATGAATTTTAGATCTAGAAATATAATATATAATTAATAAGTTTTTTAACCTCTCTTCAAATTAAAAATCAAGTACAACAAGTACATTCTTTTCTTTAATTTATAAAAAACCTCTCTTTACTCCCGCATTTAAACATTAAAACCCGTAGTAAATAATAAATATTAAAATGTTATAACAATAACTAAATCGAGAATGAAATAAAAGATTAGTCCATCCAAATTTGATTTCTCTTTGCTTTAAAATTATTAAAGTGAGTTGTAGATGGAGAGTGAAACAGCAAAAAAGAAATACTATCTGATAGACTTTTGGAAATAATTCAATTTTACTTTTTTTTTATACTTTTTTTTTTTTGAGTTTAACAGTATGCGGAGTGGCGATTTAAACCTCTAACCTCTTGATCGAGAGGGTATATTTTATATCAGTTGAACTATGCTCATGTTGACCTCTTGGTTAAGCTATTCTGATGTTGGTTGATAGACTTTTGGAAATAATTCAATTTTACTTTTATTTTTTTAGTTTAATTTTACTTTTGAATTTGACTGGGAGTACTTTACTTTTTATTTCATTAAGCAACAAATTTTACGGGCATCATTTTCTCAATAATTAATTTAAAGGTGATTATAAAAAAAAAAATCTAGAGTGTTTGGTAAAAAAATAAAAAATCACTTTTAAAAAAATTAGATTGGTTAAAAAATCATTTTATTAATAATTACTTTATAGGGGATTATAAAAGAAAATTATGGAAAGTGATTGCGAGTCAATTACTTTTTAATGACTTAAAAAAAACTCTCAAATTACAAAATTCCAAAGCTGAAAAACTTCAAAAAAAAAAAAAAAAACAAATGTTAGAATTACAAAATTACCCCCAAATCGAACGCTTCTCCTCTCCTCTTATGTCAATTTGATTTATGCATTTGTCTCTTCTTTTTATACACTTTCTAATATATATATATATATATATATATATATATATATATATATATATATATATATAATAATTATTGGTTTGCACTTATCATAGTGTTAATTATAAATTTTATTAATAATAAATAAAATACAAAGATAGATCATTTATGGTAATCAAGGTTCGAAATGTCGATGTCGATGAAAATGTCGAGGTCCAAAACTTATGGAAATGTCGATGGAAATTTCGAAAAAATTTACAGAAATCGTGGAAATTGATGTAAATTGTTTGAATTAACATGAAACTTTGATTTTGACTTAATTAGACTATAATGGACTATTTTTAAGCATCACATCTAAAAATTAAGACAATATTTAAACATAAATGTCAATTAAAATTTTGATATGTCGATGCGAATAAGAATTTGCAAAAAAAAAAAAAAAAAATTAAAAATTGATTAAAATTATTTGAATTATTTCATGAAATCTTAATTGTGACTTAATTATAGTATAATTGATTACTCTTCTTAACATCATATATCTAAAATATATGTAATTTTTTTATATTCAATGAGACAATTATGAAGGAAAATTGAGAGAATTGAAATGAATTTAAGAGAATTAAAGGGAAAATGAGAGAATTAGAGGGAAATTAAGAGAATTGGAATTGGAGTGTAGAAATGCCTTGAACCTGTTATCTAGCGCTTCGAATGACCAAGTACTTAGCGAGTCGGGGTCCAGGGGCAAAGCGCCTTAGTGGGGGTTTGGGAGCAACGCCCCCGAAACCTAAGTTATGTGTAAATCAATTTATTGATTGGGCCTATTCTGTATTAGAGTTTAAGAAAGTGTCATATATACACATTCTAAACTCTTATCTAATTGCTCTCTATATTTTGTACTTATTTCTCCTCAAGATAATAAAATTCTCTCTCCCTCTGCCCATGGACGTAGGCTATTAGTTATTATTTATTGACAAATAAAAAATTAAATTTGAATATATATATATACTGACTGAATTAAAAAAAAAAACCTCGATATTGGACGACATGTTGTTGACACCTCGACATTTCGAGGTGTCGACAACATGTCGTCAAAAGGGGGGGAAAACGAAACTCCCCCCAACAACATGCCCTCGACATGTCAAAATGTCGCTCGAATAGCCTAGGAAATTCCCTTTTTAGTAAACTGTCCTACCAATAGCCTAGGAAGTCCTTACCTCTACCTGGAAAAAAAAAAACATTTTTGAAAAGGATACCCAATAAGTGACCCCACTATCGGGGTGGGGATATGCAAACACATACAGTATGATTTAAAAATTTTTCCTCTAGTGGGACCTAAAACTTTTTCATAGTGAAAATGTTTCTTTTTAACTTTCATCTTTAGCTTCATGTGGACAATTAACGCAACATAACCATACTTTTTCATTGAAAATTTTCAAGTGATGCAACTTGAAGTGACGTTCTCACATAATTCATCATAAATCATAATTCATGCATCACTTTTGTAAAACATTTGGCAATCATACATGTAAAAAAAAATTTCATATAAAACATAGTATTTATAAAATTCAGTTCTTGACTTGCTTTGAGCAGTTTGACGTAAAATCACCTATATTATCAATGAATTCAAGAAAGAGAAAGAAGCTATTAACTCCTAACTCAAGACCGCCTTCGAATCTAAATTTACCCAATTCAAAACTACAAGCAAGAGATAATCAAGAGTTAGGAATTCAGCCCGCAAACTCTAATGGAACTTGAAATAACTTAAGGATGAACATTACTCGCAATAACCTTACCACGAAAGCTTGATTTCTTGCTAGACAGTGTTCTAACTAAATACTCTATCTTGTAAATCCAATTCCAAACCTAAAACTAAGTCAATCCATCAAAATCTACACACATAAACATTCTAAAGATCAAAGTCTAAATCACATCATCTAGCAATAAGTTCAAAAGAATTTCAATAGATCGTTACCCATTAATCCTTACTGAAAAAAATAAATTAAACTCTTGCTGGTTTGACCCCGAACAACCTAAATTTTGCAGATCTAAGGTCTAAATGTTATGGGTATTCTTATTTGGGATTGTTCGGACACGTCGCAACGCGTGGGTAGCCAGATCTGGAAAAAGCACGACTGAAATTGCAGTCTAGATACCATCGTCGCACGCAAATGCCGCTGGAAGGGAGAAGCTTCGCTTGAACTGTCGCAAATCATACACGACATACGCTGAAGACTTACAAGAAACGTTCCACCATACCTGTTGTTATGGGAACGTCGACACAATGAAGGGAGATGTTGCGCGCGAAGGGAAAATCGCTAGAGATGCGTGTGGGTCTTGATTCGGTTGTTGAACGCTTGGGTTGCGTGTGTCGGAGGCCTTCGCTCGTGAGGGTTGTTGCTGCGTGGTCGCCGACGTTGTAGGAGGTGTTGCCGAGATGAAGAGGATGAAGAAGAAAGACTAGTGGCTGGCGGCTGATTCACGAAGAAGATGAAGGAGAAGAGAGAGAGAGATTGATTTAGGGCTCTCCAATTATTTTCTTTTCCTTTCTCCTTTTTTTCCCCTCTTTTCTCTTTTTTACCCTTTTACCTCAAAGCTCTATTTAAACAACACAACAAGCTTTCAATTTAAGAAAAATATTGAAAGATAATATTTGGGCGTTTTAAGTTTGAAAACGCCCAAATATTATCTTTCAATATTTTTCTCAGAATTATGAATTTGAGATTTAATAAAAAAATCTCTCATCCAAAATTCAAAAAAATCTCTCATCCACTATACAAAATCAATACACATAAAGTTCATTTACACATGTCAAATTTCTCTTTTTGAAATCTCATGTGAACACACACCAACACCTCGTAGTCAAGCCAACTCTATATACGAATCGAAATGTTAACTATGATTATCCATATACTCTTGACATAGCTCAATTTTTTAGTGAACTAAATGTAGGGGTCGTGAAAGATCAAACTTTTAACTTCAAAGAATGTAATATGTACCTTATTTACTAATTTATACTCGATTGACAACATAATTCAACTTGACACCAAAGTAAAACAAAATATTTGGAAACTAAGAAGCTATAATAGATAAACTAAATCATATCTTAACATTTTCAAATAACATTTCATCAAATAAAACTGTACGAGCAACTCCTGTCAAACTACTTTGTATCACAATTCACGATGAAGCCAACTCTATATAAGATGCTAAACGATAGCGAATGCTGACGTGGGCCTATGAAAGAAAATTAAACAGGTATCAATATCTAGTAAAGTTGCAATTGAAAAGGAAGGGAATTAGAAGGAGAGGAGAGGAATAAATAAGATTGTGCTTGCAATTAATGAAGAATTGAAATGTGGAATGGGGAAATGGAAGGTATATATGTGTGTGGCCAAGGGGTGTTTATGGACCATGAAAGTGCTTTTCAGAATGGCCAGAAGCACGTGGTACTGCTTTGTTAGACAGCGATTTAAAATCAAGGCACGAGTGCAGTGCAATAAATATCACATACCAACCCCACTGCCCACTGAATGTCCTAGCCCCAGCCTCTAGTTTCCATTCAAATTGAAGCCCTTTTCATACATATTTTTTCAGGTCATTATAAGGTTTAGTTTAAAATTATCGTAGCTTTTAAAATAATTGCTATCAACTATATTTTTACAAAAATCAGCTGTAAAATAAAGTAAAATAGCGTTTGATAAATTTCAATTTTAAGTTAGAAAAAACTAATTACGATGTTTGGTATTTTTTTTTTTTGAGTTCAACAACATTTGGAGGTGTGAGATTAAAACTTCTGACCTTTTAGTCAATTACCACTGAGCTATGTTCACTTTGGCGGTATTTGGTAAATTAATACTAAATTGTTGTGATTTAGTTATAATAACTAAAGTAGGCATATTATTTCAATTATTTTTATTGATTTTAATTTATAATTTATTATAAGATAATTATTTAAAAATTTATATGATTTAAATTGCAACTAATTTTGTTTAATCTAAATTATTTGATAAAAGTTCAAGAAAAATAATTGTTATAAAAAATTATGAGAGAATAGATGTGAAAAAATATATAAATATGAAATGAAAAATTTGAGATCTGTAAACGGTTAGAAAATGTTAGAAAATGTGATAGATTTTTAAGAAAGCTAAATCTAAAAGCAATCTATGAGCTTTTGCATGTTAGAGTAAATTGAAAAGTTATTCTTGATATATTAATAAATGATTTGTTTTACCAAACAACTTAGGTAGTTAAAATTCTCTCATAATTAATTACTTTTTATGCTTGCAAACACAATTCCAAATGGGGCCTAAGTTTAGTTGTTTCGAATTTAAGATTGTATGTAATAAATCTCTAAACCTTAAAAGCTAATATATAATAGATTTCTAAACTTTCAATTTTATATTTAATAGATTTATAACTTATAAATTAAATTATGTGTATTGTTGTTGCCAAATTTTGAACAGCTCGTTTCTTCGTCCCTTCTCGTCCTTGGTCGGTTTCGGTCTGTATTGACTTCGTATTAGGCTTATTTTCTTGTTTGGCCCTTCATTGCAGCCTTTTAGCCAGCTCATTCCTGTTGGTCCAATTTCACCCATAACATGTATAAAAATACTTGTGACATTTCAATTTTGCATCTAATATGTCTGTCAATTTAAAAATAGAAATTCTCAATTTGTTTCTTTTTATACACTTTAAAAACTGTCGATTTTATCTTCTAATGAATTGAATTTTCTCAAAGCTCAAGTATGTTTTTCAGTTTAAAAAAACTCTCAAGATTTGTTAAAAGAAAAGTAAGGCATCATTTAAGGCTTTGTTTGACAATTATTTAGTTTTTGCAAATTAAACTTATAAATACTATTTATACCTATAGACTTATTTGTTTTGTTATCTATTTTTTCATATGTTTTCAAAAACTAATTCAAGTTTTGAAAACTAAAAAATAATAATTTTTCAAAAACTTGTTTTTGTTTTTTGAACTTGGCTAAGAACTCAAATGTTTTCTTAAGAAATATAAAATTGTTGTAGAGAAATGATGAGAAAACAAATACAATTTCAAAAACCAACCACTAAAATCTAAATGGTTATCAAACGGGACCTGAATTATTGAAATTTGGACGTGAAACTTGATTTGTTCATCAATAAAATCTAACTTGTCTATTTGCAAAACTTTTTTAATTCAACAACTTGATCTCTATTTTGTCTGTGTTTTTCAAGTGTAAAGTGAGTCTGGTAAGTTGAGGTGAAGTCAAAGAGTTGATAAAGGTCAGTTTAGTTTAACTTTTGAAGTCTTTAATTTTGAAAAAGAAATCATTTTAATAAAAATTGTAGACCACTCAAAATGACTTTTTAAAAAATGAGTTTAAAAAATAAGCTATTTTGAGTGAAACACTCGAAATTAACTTCAAAAAAAAGGAGTTTTAAGTGTTTAATTTAGAATCGCTCCCAAATTTTCATGATATATAATAATGACCAACATACCCTCACACTGTTGCCGTCCATTGCCGGAGACCACCTTTGACAACCTCTGATGAGCATCTCCGGCGACTGGCAGCAACCACCGTGCGACCATCTCCGACAACCGATGGTCACCATGTAATGCCCAACATTTTTGAACTAAATTAACCTTTGATTTTAAGTAATTTTAGAGTTAAATTTTGGTTTAATTGGTTGTTGGGTTAAATGGAAATTTAGGGGCGTTTGGCCCCCTGAGTTAAGTTGAGTTGAGTTGGGTTTTAAATCCAACTCACCGTTTGGCCCATGGAGAAATTAACTCCTCGTAAAAAAACTCAACTATACTGACTTGCTATAGTGACAGACTGCCACTGCTGACGACCTTCTCCAGCAACGGGCGGCCACCTCCGGTGACCTTCTTCGACAAACTTCTCTAGTGACCACCATCAGCGACCTTCTCTGATGACTGACGACCATATGCGGCAATTGACGGCCACTGCTGACTACCTTCTCCGACAATCAACATCAATCGTCAGCGACCATATTCGGCAACCGGCAGTGCTGTTTCCGGCGGCTATTGCCGACAAGAATTCTCAGCGACTGACGACACTCCCATGGTTCAAAATAATATAAAATGCACATGTACTTAGTTGGTCTGACTCTTTGCTCTAACAATCTTTCTTCGGACTTACAAACTCGACCCATTGTTGGCCATTACTTATATTTTGTGAACCATAATTATGTTTTGTGAATCATGTAAATAGGTCCTTGATGACCTATTAATATTTTGTGAATATTCCACTCCTACATGACACTAATGTTGATATATTGTCGTTTTCTTATCATCTTGAAAAAGTAAAATACTAGCATTCTCTTTTCCAAAGATGTTCAATTTAGTACATGTATTTAAACAAATGTAAACAAACAATGCTCCTTAGAAAGAAAAAAAAAACATAATGGTCAATGTGTTTTTTTTTTTTTTAAATTCCTCATAATGAAGACCCTATTAGTAATTGAGAAAAGTCATAATAAGGTCCTCATTTGTAAGTTTCAAAGAAGTTCAATGTGTGTTTAGAAAATGAAACCTTAGATTTTTATATTTTGATAGAAGTTCAATTTGTGTTTAAAGAAAAAAAAAATACAGGTACATTGCCCTTTTTCCATTCATCAATTACCTATTTGTTGTTATAAAGAATGGAACATTTGATTTCTATAAATTGAAAGAAGTTCAACGTGTAATGAAAATATTTGATTTCTATAAATTGAAAAAAGTTTAATGTGTAGCAGAAAGAGAAAACAATGATACATTGCCTATAGTTTGGAAGAAGTCAATTTCTAAAAAAAGAAAGATAACGAATGATATTTTTTTTTAAAAAATATTAATGTTGAAATATATTATTTTTTTTAAGTGGACATCTAAATTTAGTGTTGGAAAGTTGAGAAAATATGTTTCTAGATAAATGATTGGAAAAAATAAAAATAAAGGAAACAAAAACAGTCAGCTAAAAATAAGTCTACTTCGAGTTACAAAAAACTGCACTAGATACTTCTGACAACTCAACTCAACTCTGCACCCCAAACACAGATTTTCTGATTCAACTTAACCCAACTTTACACCCCAAACACAGACTTGTGAACTCACAATTTTGGAAGGAAATGATTGGTGTGGGGTAATTTTGGAAGTTGGAAAAAGGAAATAAAAAAAAAAATCACTTTCTCTCTCTCCCCACTCTTGTCGGGGTCCCCGACAGCCACCCTCCCTTATATTTTTCTTCTTTCTTTCTTTCTTTCTTCTTCTTCTTCTCCTCTCTCTCTCTCTCTCTCTCTCTCCCCACTCTTATCTCATCCTCCACCATAACCGATCTCTTCTTCTTCTCCCCCCTCTCTCTCTCCCCACTCTTCTCTCCTCCTCATCCATAACTAACAGCTTCTCCTTGTCGTGGACAGCGTCTGCTCTGCCCTCGACAGCACGAGCTGAAAAAACCAGGTCTGCCAGCTCCTTCTTCGACTACTAGAGTCGTTCACATCTTGTCATCGCATGCAGCTTCACGCGCCATCAAATCTGCAGACGAACACTGCCGCATCGCCCGCTCTGTGAACCACGCACACTCCTTCTCCTCATATCATGTAGGATTTGAGCACTAGTCACTCTGCTGTTCGCCAATCGGAGTCGGATCTACTTCTAGCCTAGAGCCCAATCGCCTCATGTTCTCCTTCCAGTCCACCGTTGTGAAGCCTCGTCCGCAACACATTCTAGATGCCGTAGCTCTCCTCCGTTCGCCTCCCCGCCGCACAACCATGCCGGATCCTTGCCGCAGTTCTTTCCTTCTCTCTTGGTTCGAACGTTCAGCAAAAGTGGAGCGTTTTCCGGCGAATCCAGCACTGTACAACAATGAATGGTCCGTGTTTTGGCATGGGTAAGTTTTCCTGCAATGATCCAAGTTGACTTTTGAATTTTAGAGTAGGTTTAGATACTGATTTGGTGATTGGAAGCTGACTCATCAATTTTTAAGTATGATTTTAGATTACCCATTGGTTGTGGAAGCCGGATTGTCGAAAGCGAATCAATTCCTCACCATACCAGCAAGCTTTGGAATCTAAGTTTGGATAAGATTAAGTGCGTGAGTTATTTTGAATCAATTAGACTCGTAGCATAAAAGCTATATGTTGGTTTTGGATTTTTGGAGTTTAATGTGAGTTTCAAGTGTGATTTGGGAATTTGATAGTTAACCCATAATGTTTTGGAATATTAGTGAGGTTTTGAATCATTTATTCAAGATTTGAGTTTGACTTTAATTTTTGGATCACTTGGGTAATTTTTCTAACTTTTTCTAAGAACTAAGTGGTGGAATTTTGGGTTATGTTATTTTTGAATGCCCATAAGCTTTCAAGTGAATTTATGAGTTTTGGACTTAATTCTAGATTACCCATAACAATTGGGCCTTGGAATTTCGAAAATCAACCTAATTGGAGTTGAATCGTTTTGACACAATTTTTAGCAAGTTAATTTAATGAAGGGCAAATTTGAAAGGTGAGACTTTTCACCACCTTATCAAGTCAAACTCCAATTTAATTATTGAAAATTTTTGGGAGATTTTAGGTTGATGTCATGGATTAATTATTGCGTTGCTTTAAATTTTGTTAGGTGATGCTAAGCGTTCAAGAAGAAATTTTTGTTCTTGATTGAAGTAATAATTATTATTTTCCCTTTATGGTAAGTAGTTATTTGGATTAAGCCCCTTTAAGTTATTAATTGGTTTGGTTATATTTGGAAATTTTGAATTGTGAAAGCATGTCTGAATTCGTGTTTATGAAGTATGTTATGCATAGAGAATTTGTGTTGAAGTTGTTTGGGTTAAAAGTGGCCTAAGTTGTGGCTATAATAGAAATAGGGGCTTAAAGATTTGAGTTCATTGTGGATAGCATGAGTAGTACCTTAAGAAATTACCTAAGTTTGCGATTGGATGAATTTAGTTTATATTTGTGAATATACATGTGTGCCTAAAAAATGTGTATGTGGGATATGAAGTGATTGGCTGAATTAGTATGAGAATTATTGTAATGGGCCTAAGGTTGCCTAAACACGTAGCTATTCTTGTTTAAGAATTGAATGTTGTAAACTCATGGTGGGTTCATGTGATCAGTGTATAGTACCTTGTATGAGTTTGTGCTCGAGGTTTGTGACTGGTGTTTGTGATTCATGTGTAGAACCTTGGATGAGCTATGCCCAAGGTTTATGAATCGTATTCGTAATTCATATGTAGAACCCTGGATGAGTCTGTGCCCAAGGTTTATGAATGGTATTTGAGATTCATGTGTAAACCTCGGTTGAGTATATGCCTGAGGTTTGTAAATGGTGTTTAGGATATAAGGACATGACTGAGTAGTTGTTGATGTAGTAGTGAGTCATGTCAATCTTGATCTTATATGGTTGGTTGTTAGGGTGATATGGTCTTGAGAACGTCGTTAGAGTTAGGGAATGACTTAACACCTTTAGGCTAGTGAGACCTACTACCCCACCTGGAGCATGTTTGCTTATGATGATTATGTGATGTGATATGCTATGCTAACGAGGGTGGCTTGAGGGTTGTGTACCTCCTTACCGTATGCTAGTTGTGGGGATGAAGCCCAGTGATTTGTGGATGCTAGCCAGTGTGGTTTGAGGGTTGTGTACCTCCTTGTCATATGCTAGTTGTGGGACGAAGCCCCCAGTGATTTGTGGATGCTAGCCAATGTGGCTTAGGGGTTGTGTATCTCCTTATCGTATGCTAGTTGTGGGGGTGAATCCCCATTGATTTGTAGATGCTAGCCAGTGTGGCTTGGGGGTTGTGTACCTCATTGGCATATGTTAGTTGTGCGGATGAAGCCCCACTGAGTTGCGAGTGCTAGCAAGTGTGGCTCAAGGATTGTGGATCTTCTTGTCATATGCTAGCTATGGGGATGAAGTCCCACGGATAGGGAGCATGGCTATAAGGTATAGTAATGAGGCAATACCGTAGGTGGGGGTCAATTAGGTGATCATTTAGCCAAGATAGTGTAGAACTTGAATAAGATCTGAAGGTTGAGTGGTTTGTGGTAAGTTGACTAATTGATGTGTTGAACTCTAAACCTTTGGATTAAGTGGACTACTTATTGAGTATTTTTATACTCACATGTGCTACACTGTTTTCCTTTTCAGGTGATCATGGACTCAGGAGGTGTGTAGTAGAGACATTGATTTGGCAAGGCTATGGAGATATAATGGTCTTCCTATTTTCTTAGGATAGAAAAGTTGTCTATGTTTTCGTGTAATATTGGAAAATTGTCATTTACTTCAAATATATTTGCAAGTTGTTTTATTTTGAATCGGAATCCCGATATAAAGTGAATTTTGTGAAATGATTTCGCTATTTTTGTTTGAAAGGTATTTTAAAACTTCGTTGTTATTAAGTATGTGTTGAGTGAGCTTTACATAGCGATCCAGATCGAATCGTTACTGTTGGGATTTATGCCCTAAAGCCTCGTAATTAATAATAATTTTAATTATTTTATTTGCAATATAATATTATCCATTATATGAAAAATCCAAGGTTATTAGTATAATCTTGAACAGTATGTGGTTGACATAAGGGAGGATCGTGTTCAAGAAATAACTTAAAGGATCATAGTATATGGATAAGGTTGGGTGCCTTATCCTGGTAACACTATTGATACGACCCACTTTGTAATAGTTACAAATGATTTGTTCCAAATCATTCATGTGGAGACATGTGAGTAATGGTATCTTATACAATGAGTTTGTGTAAGACTGGACCACGAAATATGTAATCTCTTTTTATAAATCCGTTAATTGAGAAGATTAATATTTAATCAGGATGATCATATGCGACTCGATCTTAATCCTGAGTGAGTTATGAACTTCTGCCTGTGAGGGCTTGTCATTTGATTTGCATGGGCGAGAGTGGCTTTTGTAGCCGATTCAATATGAATACCATTTTGGGGACTTGACCAAATAGGGAGCTGAGAACACAATCTCACAAGATGGAATTCACTCATTCCCATATAGGGTAAGTAGATGAGTAGTTCCCTTAAGTGCTGATTTCGGGACTTGAGCAATGGGGCCCCACTCTCTCATTGGCCCAAGAGGGACTTAGTTCATAATTAGATTATAAACATATTGTTCATTAGATGATCAGTGGTACTTAAGGTGCAAGATGTAATTATATGGGTAAAACAGACTTTTGACCCAGCTGTAATTATGAATAACTTGTGAAGGATCGACTTGCATGTAATGATTATATCTATGGACACAACTTGTACTACAGTGCATAAGGGTGCAACTCTAAGTCTATAGTGGAGTGACCTATAGTTAATGAATGAAAGTTAATTAATTAAAAAGTTTAATTAATTAATTTTGTATCATTGAAGCTTATAATATGTAGGTCCATAAGGTCTCCTTGCTAGCTCATAGTAACACTAAAAGATCAATTTAGTTGAAAGAAAAATTTGAAATGTTCAAATTAGTATTTAATTTGAAATGTTCAAATTAATATTTAATTTGAAGTGTTCAAATTAATATTTAATATATTAGATATATTAAATATAAAAGAGGAAAATATATGTATTGTATTTGATACATTAAATATTAAAATAATTAATGTATATTAGATACATTGAAGAAAATATATTTATTAAATTTGAATTGGATTCAAATTAGGAAATATGTGTCGTAAGATAATTTTAAAAGGTTTGAATAAGATTCAAATTGGTTAGATAAATATATTTTAATATATTAGATATTAAAATATATTATTTAATTATCTTCCCTAGACTACTATAAATAGGATCCTAGGGGTGAGCCATTCGACATTCTTCATAGAACACACATCTTCTCAATAGAGAATTAGAGAATTCTCTCTAGACTTTTTCTTCTCCAATCCCTTGAGGTTTTTCTTTCAAAAGGCTCCCACAAGCCTTGATCTTGCATTAGAGTCATAGTCAGGAAGACTTTGTGAAGGAGATAAAGAACTGCCAAAATATTCTTCATATTTATCTCAAAAGTAAGTTTTCTTAATTAAAATTATTTTTAGTTTAATTTTAAATAAAATCAAAGACGATCCAATGCTTTCGCTGCGAGATGAAGAGTTCATTCCTTCAGTTATAATTGACGACCATCTCCGATGACCGACGACCCCTCTGGTTATTGTTGGCCAGTTATAGTATTTTAAATACAAATTTGAACTTATTAATTCATAGTGTTTAATAGTCGCTCTTTATGGTAATTTGACATTAGTAAAAACATTTTAAGGGTTGAAAAACCAAACAAACTTGTGAATAAAAATACTTTTCAGAAAATGTAACCAAACATATATGAGTGTTTAATTCTAAACTATTTTTATAAAAAAAATATATATTTTAAAAAATGTATTTTTGAAAAATACTTTTTTTTCACATGCAATTTAAACAGGCCCAAACTTGGTTGCAGCTTGTCTAAGATGGGGCTTGTAGCTTTTGAGTGCTTTCAATATAACATCCTTTTTCACTTTCTTGTGGAATTGGCAATTCAAAGAGAGGGCAATAAAACGTATAGATTTTCTAGCCAAAGATTAGTAAGACTTAAATTGAATATGTTTAGTTGTTTTTGACATCAAATGGTAGCTTATCTGCAAGTACTATGACAAAGATATATTTATGGTTAAAATACAATTTTGTTCACTGTACTTTAAGGCTCATTCTATTTTAGTCAATGTACTTTCAAATGTCTAAATTTAGTCTTTGTCTTTCAATAAATCTTAAAATCCATCATCATTATTAGTTTGAAGTTAATCTTATCTAACTTGCTAAATAATAATAATAATTTAGGAAAAATACATTTTTGGTCTTTGAGTTTTCAGGAATAGGTGCATTTGGTCCCTGCGGTTTCAAAATGTACTTTTTAGTCCATGAATTTTGAGAAATAAGTTTAAAAGATCCCTCATCTTATTTTTTCAATTATTATTATTTTTTTCAATTTTTTATATAAAATTAATATTTTTTAATTAATTTTTAATGTTGAATGGTTTTTTAAATTAAAAAAAATATATTTTTTTAAAATCAAAAACTAATTTTTAATGGCCGCTCATGGGTTTAGGGAGGAGGGGAGAGGAAGAAGAAGAAGTTGTCGAAGAGGGGAGGAGGGGAAAAGAAGAAGAGGGAAGGAGGGTGGAGGGTGGAGGGTGGAAGGTGGAGGGAGGAGAGAGGAGAGAGAAAAAAAATATATTTTTAATTTAAAAAATCATTCAACATTAAAATTAAAAAATATATATTAATTTTATATTAAAAAAAATGAAAAAAAAAACATGAGGGACATTTTAAATCTATTTCTCAAAACTCAGAGACTAAAAGAGTACATTTTGAAACCTCAGGAACCAAATGCACCTATTCATGAAAATTAAGGGCTAAAAAAGTATCTTTTCCTAATAATTTTCATTCAAAGACACCATGCGAATATGTTTCTAAAATCTATAAATGGAAGATTGATAGAAACTATTTCTTTTTCTTTTTCTGGAATAATTAACCATAAACTAAGGTTATGGACCAATTTAAAGATTTATTGAAAGTATGAGAATTAAATTTATGTACATTTGAAAGTATAAGGACTAAAATAGAACAGGTTTCAAAACATAGAGTATTTTAACCTATATTTATTTTGTATTGATGGTCGAATAAGGTTTATGTAACATGTCCACATGTTTGAATCTATTATTATTATTTTTCTTTTAGTACAGACATGTCTAAATCTATTAATACGATTATAACTTTGACAACTCATTTTTCTATTAACAAAATTTAATAGTTTCTTTATAGGAGAATTTAGTTTAAGGAAAAATTAATTCAATCAAGGCAAAGTTGGAAATTTTAAAAGATTAAGGATTTAATTAAGAAAAAAATCAATACACATGTAAAACTAACTGTTGAATGAGAAATTTTGGTCAATTCCAAATTTCCACGTCATTATTCTAAATTAATGAAAAATTACAAATAATTAAATATGGGACCAATTATAAATTGACATGAGTCTCAAGTTTAATTTGAAGATAAAAAAAAGAGCAAATCCTTGGGTCATATAGAATTGGGGCAACAAGAAAAATGACTATTTTAAAATAGGCCAAATTGAAAAATGGCTAAACATGTTTTATTTTGTAATTATGTCTAAAAGCAGTTTTTACCAAAGTATTGAGATTGCTTTTAGACAAAAATACCCTCGATAGAGATTTAAGCTAACCACCTAAAAGAATACCTACAAAAAAGTATTGCATTAAGGAAGTAAATATGTTGCATTAATTCAAATAATCATTCTATTAAATTTCTCCCAATAATTAGTTTGTGGGATGAATTTGAATATGTTACCAATTTCATGAGTTGCCAGATGAACACAAAAAAAAAAAAAAAGGTCAATTAGATCAATTGAAATTACAACCATTGAAGTAACTGAGAGTTAAATTCGACAATAGTGATTACAGATAAACACACGAATGAGACCCATGGCCTAGATAGGTTGAAACATGCATATATAATTGTAATTATCCCTAATGCACAAGGTAGTAAAGCCATCCAAAAATTAATGAAAGGATACTAGTTCATTCAGAACTAGCAATTACAAATAAACACCTCATCCACCAATTTTAGAACTCAATCAATCAAGTCAAAAATGCATTAGACGAAGAGACAAATATATATAAAAAAAAAAGAAAAAAAAAAGAGATTATTTACCTGGTAACCATAAATTCACCTAATGAAAACCTCCTTGCCTTCAACCTAACCCCACACCGTTTAAACTTTGAAGATTCTTTACCCCACGCCATTCCTTTGTATTTATACCTATTGAAGCTTTCGATGAATTTTGAATTATAGAAATTGAGGCTTGAAGACGGAGTTTTGTTTTTCGTTTAACTACAATTTTAAAAAGAAATGTTGGGAGTTAGATTTTCATTCAGTAGCCCCCTCTCTAACCTCATTGCTTGAAAGGCAGTCAGAGAGAGAACATCAACTGAACTTCTCCCGTTTATGAGGACTCTGTGAACCTTCACATTGGCTATAGTTAAGGTAACAACCAAAGCATCATTATGTGGCTGATGGATGACTCTAGCTTTAGACTCAGTGAATTCTAGGGTTTGGTTCACAATTTCAGCATGGACTGAATACATACTTGGATAATCTGGTTATGTTTGGCCTCACGAGCGATTGACTTCCTTTTCCTGCTGGATTCTCCTCCTGTTGGTCCTCCAAGTATGGTTCTGATCTCACGTGGGGGTTCTTTATCTGGTCGGCCTCGGCCATTATCTAGTCGACTCGGCCATCTTTGGTCGGCCTCAGCTCGTCCTTGATGTATTCTTTCAGATACCTTTCTTTTATCAGGGTTTCGATTTCGTCTTGTAGCTAATAGCAATCGTGAGTTGCATGACCATGATCTCGATGAAAGAAACAATATTTGTCCTTGTCTTTTTTTCTAGCTAGAGTTCGCATCTTGTCTGAACACTTCACCAAATTCAAATGACGAATTTCCATCAAGATTTGTTTGGGAGGGAGAGTTGTGGAAGTATACGTCTTGAACCGTTGACTGAGGACGACCTTAGGGTTTGGTCGGCTTCGGCCTCTTTCTTTGGCTCTCATCCTCTTCAAACTAAAAAAATTGTTGCCCCGAGCTCCATCTTGTTCTGAGTGTCTGTTGCTTCTTTCACGATCAAATGTAGCTTCTTTCGATCATATCAGCTCCTCAACATTCATATACTTTTGAGCTCTGGTTATGAACTCAACATACAAAGTTGGTTCTTTCTTGCCAATCGATCTAAGCAAGCCTTTATCTTGCAAGCCTGCAACAATGGAAATTAGGGCAGTAGTGTCTGTAAATCCTTCAACTTGCAACGCTTCCTTGTTGAAGCACAAGACATAATCGCTAAGCTTTCCTTTGGCCCTTGCTTTATGGTGAGCAAGTGTATTTGGGGCTTGCGTTGGTCTCGTCCTCCGAAGAATTGCATTACAAATGCTTTGGCTAGCTCTTTGAAAGAGCCAATGGACTTTTGATAATTCTTATTTATGAGGATTATTTAACCCTAAACTAAGTTATTTTTGTCATTTTTGTATGCTTTATTGATTACCGAGCAAGCTAAAATAGCGTTTATGAGATAAATTCGTGAAAGCTTGTCAGAGTATGGAAAAAGAAGAATTAGGTTGAAAAGATACAAGAAAATTGGCTAAAATTGTTGTTTTGTGCATATTTGAAGAAATGAAGAAAATGCAAATGAAATGCAATTGCATTTCTTTGAGAGAGCAAAGGTGGTGAACAAAGAGGGAAAATGCAATTGCAATGCAATTGCATTTTCTTCACCTATCAAGCATTACGGAAATCATGGGAAAATTGCAAAATTTACGAAGATTGCTCGATTTATGGAGAATTTCCAAACTCATGTCATGCCCCAAAGTCTACCCAATAATTAAGGAGCCTCAAGATGGAAAGAAAATGCCTCGGAATATCTATAAAAGGGAGGAAAAAACGAAGAAGAAGAGATATCAATTTCGTACTCTGTTTTCTGTTTTATTTTTCTGCTATTTTCGGACAGCAGTTTTGTTCTTCGTTTTCTGTCATTTACAGCAGTTTTCTCTTCATCTTTTTCTCTGTAACTTCCGAGGTTGGTCCCTCCTCAACAAAAGTTAGAGGAGGTGAAGATCCATTTGCCCTTAAATGAGTATTTGGATCGATCAAAGCAAGGAACTCTCATTAGTATCGATACTCTGTTTTTGTCAATTTTATTTCTGCAAGTAGGTTATGTTTTAATTCTTTAATTTTTGTTCAGTTTTGAGTCATAGAATTAGTCTTGGTTTCATTCCATTTTTCTATTTGTTGCACAATTGATTGAATGATTGAATTTTAGATTACAATTTCCTTCTAAAAGCTTATTCAAGTTCTGGATATATTTTTTTATCTCCACTAAAGTTCAATTTTCCAGTAACTTCATGAATGAGAATTCTGATTTTAAGTTAGCATGATTATTAACCTCTTTTCGGGCAAGTTAAGATTTTAGATTAATTGTGTATTCAGGTTTCCTTAAGAAAATTCAAATCGGTTACTTTAAAAGTTATTTCCCTCATTTAGCTTTATTAATTATGAATCTTATGGCAAGTAAATTTTGGTTTTTCATTTCTTCCATAATGAGCTAAATTTTCTATAGGGGTTCAAGTTGGTGAAGGCCCTAAGGAAAAATGTAAAAGCTCAAAAGCATAATCAATCTAGCTAGCATGTGAACTTTGTTTGCTTTTGTTGAATTTAGAATTGGGTATACCTAGTCGGCCAACTAGTGAGTGCTTGTTCAGCTTGAACTTAATATCGAAAGAGTTAAGGGAAAACCGATGTCACAAAAACAATGGAGGAAAAGGCTTAGAAATAAGTTCTGAACTTCGACCCTAGACATAGGGCGAGACTCCAAAAACACTAGAGTTGTGTGCGAAAGTATCTAAGTTAGATTAGCCATAGACATATAGGTTTAATCACTTAGTCTCCTAAAGATTTTGAATCAAAATTGAATAGGAGTTGAACTCGGTTTACTTAGTTTTCACATGTTTAGTCAAGATTGCAATTGCATTTTGAATAGCATTTTTCCAAAGGTGCTTGAACCACTTGAAATCCCTTATTTTTACTCATTAATTTTTCACCCATTCTTGGTTAACAAACTAACCTCTTATATTTTTATATCTTCGGTTACCACAATTGCATTTTGCGAACAAATTCGTGTCGTCTCAGTAGATTTTGTTAAAACTCGTTCCCTTGGGTACGATACTCTGGAATACTCCAGTTTTTATTTCTTCGATCACGTGCACTTGCGCGTTGTAGCGAAGAGCATAGCGATCAACTTTCTCTTCAACTTTCTGTACCATTCTCGTGCGGGTTCTGTTAGTGTAGAAGAGAAGGCTCTATACTTGATTTCCTCTGAAACTCCATGGAGTTCCATCTGGGACCGATAAGTGTCTAAGTGTTCTATGGGATATGAATTGCCATCATATGGATTGATAGTTGGCACTTTGAACTTATTAGGAACCTTTTGTCTCATGATCTCATCAGTGAAAGGGGGGTCGACTTGCTCGATGAGAGCTTTGAGATCCCACCTCTCGATTGCATGAGTTTTGAGAACGTTCCCTTGAAGGTCTCCAAACTCCTTTTATATTTTTAGAATGTCTACTTTCCACAGAGGACTTTCGGTTTGTGCATCATACCTTAATTTCATCTCCTCGGCCTCAACCTGTTTTTGGTCGGCCTGGGCCTGGGCCTGCAGCTTCCGCTTCAAGTTGATCAAACTTTGCAAGTCTGATGTCATTTCAGTATTCCTCGAGATAGTTGCTTCATTTTTACCTGGCTGGCCTCGGCCATCAGCCTGCAAGACGACTTGCACAACATATTTTAACTTACCTGTTTTGATCGCCTTGCTTTTGACCGAGGGCTGACGTGGCTTATCGTTTCCTCCAAGGATCAACTTCTCAGTTGGCTTTAGGGTATGAGATTTTGACTCTTCTATCCCTCCAACCACCTTCGTTTTTCCTTTTCTTGCATCTCGTATGGTTTCTCCACGTATTTTTCTTCATTCTGAAGGTCTTGCTTGTTGAGCT
This sequence comes from Trichosanthes truncata, assembly GCA_033996785.1. Lineage (NCBI taxonomy): Eukaryota > Viridiplantae > Streptophyta > Magnoliopsida > Cucurbitales > Cucurbitaceae > Trichosanthes > Trichosanthes truncata. The sequence continues at coordinate 9,161,165 of JAWPNB010000004.1, forward strand.
TTTCTAGAATATTCAACAGGTATTTGTCCATGTTGTTGACCTTCTTCTTTAGCTCAGCCATCTCCTCCTCTGGTCGGCTTGTGTCTGTACGAGGGCGAGGAGGAGAAACTTCTCTCGTGCGTCTCGAGTGACGATCCTGATAGAAATCGTCTCCGGTTTCATTCTAGTTCTTGTTTCCCAGCATTATGTTTATCTTTTTGGAGGATTGAACTCAAGCAAAAAGGTTTTCCAAGCATGCATTGTCGTTCCCCACAAACGGGGGCAACTGTTATTGCCAAATTATCGACAGTAGAAATCTCACCTGACCACGTGACAACGAAGGTGAATTTTTATTCTTGGGGGAAGAACGTGGCCTGCAAGACAAGAAAAACCTAGACACTAGTGTGGTGTAGGGCACAGGCTCCGATGCGTAAGTCAAAGAGGGTTATTTAGAGAGAATTAGGAGTTCTAGGAGAGTGTTGTAGGCTGGAATGAACTTATCTTGCTCTCCCCTCAAGAGAGAGCTTAAATACCTTCATTCTTAGGGTTTTCGTGGGTTTCTATCTTCGAATAGGGAACGAAAGGACTAAACGGAGCTGGATTGGGGGTCTACGGGCCATGAGAGACCAAGGAAAGGCCCAAAAATGGGCCTTGCCATGTGGTCGGCCTCGACCTCGACCGAGGCAGACCACGAGCTTGGACTTTGGCTCAAGCCCGGTTCATCATCTCTTTGCTTCCTGGGCTGATTCTCTTTCGGTTTGAATCAGTTTTGACTTCGTATTGGGCTTTTTTTTCTCATTTGGCCCTTTATCGTAGCATTTCAGTTAGCCCATTCTTGTTGGTCCAATTTCACCCATAACATTTATAAAGTTATATTTGTTGGAAGAAAAATAATATAATAATAATAAAACTACTATAATTATATTCTCTCATTCTAAAGGATAAGCCAAAAAAGCCCTCAACTCTGCTACAAACTAACCCTTAATAGCCCAACAATGGCTATTGACTTCCAAGTATCACAACTCGATAGCTCGAGATCAACAACAAAGAAATACCCTTAACCACAAGAGAAAATACTCACTTTCTCTCTCAACAAAATACTGTCACGCACATACTGTACTAGAAAAATTACATTGTATTTTTCTCACATGAAAGGCACATCCACGGTACACATTCCAGCCGCAAATAAACATATATATATGTTATGCTTTGGACCTAATTTAATAACGAGATGTGTAAATGGGCCCAAGCCCAATGGGTTTCAATAAATAAGTTTGGCGCGTGAATGTTTAGATATTTCTGTCAAATGATTATTATTATTTTGGCTCCACCAAAAAACTTAACAATATTTTTATAGGTTAATTAAGGTCAATGTTTGATAACCATTTGGATTTTTGTTTTCAGATTTTTGTTTTCTAATATTAAGCTTATAAACACTACTTCCACCTATGAGTTTCTTTGTTTTGTGATCTACTTTTTACAAATGTTTTCAAAATCTAAGTCAAGTTTTAAAACTAAAAAAAAAAAAATTTAAAGCCTTGTTTGATAATTATTTAGGCACCATTTGATAACCATTTGGTTTTTGGTTTTTGATAATTGTGCTTATTTTTTCACAATTTCTCTACAATGAGTTGCATCTTCTCTACAATGGTTTTCATCTTTCTTAAGAAAACACTAGGGATGTGTTTGGTTCCCAGGTTTCAAGGGGGAAGTTTGGGTTTAATTACCCTAACCCATGTTTGGTTCCCAGTTTTACAAACCCATAGACCCAAGTAATTAACCCCCCATTTTCTCTTCTCATTTTGTTAAACCCCCTTATCTTTTACCCACTTTCTCTTCTCCCAAATTTTCTTCCCTCTTTCTCTCTCCTCTCTCTTATGCACATTACCCATGTTACCCACTTTTTCCTCTCCCAATTTTCCTTCCCTCTTTCTCTCTCCTCTCTCTTCCATTCTCATGATTTCTCTTCCTTTCACTCATTACAATTTACTTTCTCTCTCCTCTCAAGATTTGTTCTCTCTCTTCTCCATTTACATTGACCCCAAGATGTTCTTCACCTTCACAATCGACGATATGACTTCATATCATACAGTATTGTTGTTAAATTTTTGGAGTGATTGGAGAAATTGGTGCTCTGTTTTTCCATATTTGAAGAGAAAGATATGGTGTACGAGATATTCATCATAAAGAAACTTATTATTATATTTTAAAATTTTTATTAACGTATAAATTATAATAAAAATTATTTTATTATAAATTCCAAACCATACACGTTATATAAACCTAAATTTAATACGTCAATTTCCATTTCATAAAATAAAATCCATTTTTCTAAATCCACAACTTTCCTAAACTTATTTTCTTATGAAAAATGTAAAAATCATGTTGTCATAGTCAACTAAAAACATAATATTTGTAAAATTAATTAATTAAACTATTTTGGTTAGTGTATCTTGAAGTTAATAGCTTTTAAAATAATATTATTTAAAATATTTTAACTTTATAACCTTATGTATTAGTTAAATATAGAAAGTTAAGTTCAATAGTAATTTTGATGATAAGTAATAAATAACTTTTGTTAGTACAACAAGTTATAAATCATTAAATAAACAATTGATAACATTTTCTTTATAGTTAATTTTATGTTGGATACATTTACATAAAAAAAAATTGTTTATATTTATTCACGCTTTGGTACATAGTCTGAAAATATTTTTATGAACAATTAAATATTTATTCTATAAAATAATTATTGGAAGAAAATTGAGTTGACAAATGTATTAAAAATATTTTATTTATTATTAAAATAATACTCTCTAATTTCATAATAAAGTTACATTTTAAATATAATTTAATATATAGTTTTTATTACTTTAATTAAATATTTATATTATTTATTACAAATTTTAAATTTACCAATCAAATACACTTTTAATAAACTTAGGTTTAACAAATTAGAATTCAAACACAGACTTAACAAACCCAGACTTGTCACCATCCAAACACTGGTTTAACAAACCCAGACTTAACAAACCTATTTTCTGTACCATCCAAACACAGACTTAACAAACCCAGACTTAACAACCCCAGACTTAATAAACCCAGACTTAACAAACCACCCAAACCTGCGAACCAAATGCCCCCTAGAATTCTTAGCCAAATTCCAAAAATAAAAACAAGTTTTTGAAAACTGTTTTTTTTTAGTTTTCAAAACTTGGCTTAGTTTTTGAAAACACATCTAAAAAGTAGATAAGAAAACATGGAAAGTCATAAGTGGAAGTAGTATTTATAGGCTTAATTTTCAAAAATCAAAAACAAAAAACCAAATGGTTATCAAACGGGGTTTAGTTTTTGGTTTTTAGTTTTTAAAATTAAGCCTACAAATATGTACTACTTCCACCTATGAGTTTTTATGTTTTCTTATCTACTTTTTACCTATGTTTTCAAAAACCAAGCCAAGTTTTGAAAACTAAAAAAAGTAGTTTTCAAAAACTTGTTTTTGTTTTTAGAATTTGGCTAGAAACTCAAATGTTTCCTTAAGAAAGATGGAAACCATTGTAGAGAAGATGAAATCCATGTAGAGAAATTATGAAAAAACAAGCACAATTTTCAAAAACCAAATGGTTATCAAACGAGGCCTAAAAAACTTGTTTTTGTTTTTAGAATATGGCTAAGAATTCAAATGTTTCCTTAAGAAAGATGCATGAAAACGATTGGAAAGAAATTGTGAGAAAACAAGCACAATTTTCAAAAATAAAAAACAAAAAAACCAAACTGTTATCAAACAGGACCTAAATTGTCTTTGAAATTTCAAGATTGTATCTAATAAGTCCTTAAAATTTAAAAAGTGTTTCATAGATTTATGAACTTTTAATGTTGTGTCTAATAAGTCTTTAAACTTTCAATTTTGTATATATAAATAGGTCCTTAACTTATTAGACTTTTATTTTATTTTAATTTTAATTCACATTCACAAATCTATTAAACACCAAAATTGTAAGGGTTTGGTTCTGTTGGACACAAAATTATTTTGTGTATAATAGATCCATGATATTTTAAGAATGCCTAATAGGTTAAGGATCTAGAAACAAAATTAAACGTTTAGAGACCAATTAAATATTTTTAAAGTAATTTAATGACCTATTAGACACATAAATGAAAGTTTAAGAACCTATTAGATATATTTTATTTTTTTAATTTAAAGAACTATTATACACAACCCAAAGCATCTCAGGACTAAATTTGTAATTTAACAATTAGAAATATAGTTTTTTTTAAAAAAAAAAAATTATGAATTAGTGATCAATTTTGACAATAGTATTTTGTTCTATGAGATGATAGTTTTGTTTTTTTTAGTACAACAAATGTGGGGTATGGATTTGAACCTCAAATTTCAACGGAAAGAGTACATGCATGTTAATTATTGTTGAGTTATCCTCATTTTAGCTTCTATATATGAGATGATCGTTGATTGGTATAAACATAACAATGGTTTAATCAAGATATTGATTCATATATATTATGATTATTGTAATCACTACTTGACATATGTTTAACTTTTTATTATATTTTTAATGTTTAAATCTCATTTTAATATATATGCCAACTTAAGCCTAGCTTAACAGGTTAATTAAGACACATATACTCTCAAGTAAGGTCAAAAATTCAAATCTTCACAAGATTTATTATATTTTGCTCTCTAAACTTTCAAAATACTTATTTTAGTCCATAAACTTTTTAAAAAATAAATAACAATTTTTATCTCTAAACTTTCAAATTTTTACTTTAGTCTCTTTTAAAAAATAATTATTCTAGTCTTTGTTATATTATTTTGTAACCTAATATCCATCCATCCAATAACCATCTCAACCAACGTATGTCATGCATATAAGTATATTAATACACATATTTGAAACAACGTTATCTATCTATTAAACAATTAATAAGCATAAAAAAACTTTTTTGAAAGTTCAAAAACTAAAATAGATATGATAAAAATTTAGAACTAGAATGAAATAATTCTAAAAACTCAAGTACCAACACGAGATTTAAATTTATTTATGATTTTTTTCAACTCCTATTTTTGTAATATTTCACAAAGCCTAAAAGGATCTATGTTTTTGGAAGAACATACAACCTATGCGATCAAATTTCATAACCAACAATAATTAAAGTTCTATTGTTTACAAAATATTGAAGATGAATAATTTTTTTGTAGGTGTTGATGCTTCAAAAATTGCTAAATCAAGAAGAAAAGGTGCATGAGATTTTAGAAGGTGTAAATAAACAGCAAAATGGTTCAGCACTTGGCATCTTCTTCTCCACCGTCCTCATCCTCCGCCAAATTTTCCTCCTCGCCATTTCTATTTTCTTCCTCCCCCCCCAAAAAAAACAATAACCAAAAAAAGAAAACAAAAAAAAAAATCAAACACATCCTCCATTTTCCAACCATTTTCCACCATTTTCCTCCCTTTCCCCCAATTTGTCTCTCTCTCTGTTTTTCTGTCTCATCAATTCGTCGGCGGCCAAGCCCTAATTTCCGTTCCATGTCCGTTCTGAATCTTGGAATCCACGGAATCTGAAGCATTCTCAGGCGTCGACATGAGCAAGAAGAAGAAATTTGAGAGCGGCATCTTCTCCATCTGGTTTTTGTTGTTGTTGTTGATTTGTTTGCAATGTGTTGAGGGTCAGGATTATTCGGATGAACAGGAGAATGACTATGAAGAACAAGGCGGCATTCAATCGGCGACTGGGGATATATTGGGCGGCCTTGTTAATGATCGGATTAAGAATTTCACCTCCATTTTCAAGGATGATATTCAGAAGAATTTCGGTTTCTGCATTTCCGACGCGTCTGTTCTTTCTTCTTCGTTTTTTTTTCCACCTTCCTTCTGTTTTTGCAATTTGGTTCGGACTTCAATTTTTTTTTTTATTTTTTTAAATTTTATTTTCAGGGATGCTGAATGGGATGCAGCCTTCAATTTCACCCATAATTCCGCCTTCATTTCTAATTGTGCTAAAAAGAGCAAAGGTACCTAAACTTTATGTCAGCCTTTTTTTTTTTTAAACAATTTTTAAAGCTGTGGGTGTGACCCACAAATCATTTTTAAATAATAATTGAAAACATTTGGCGGGTTTTTTTAAAAAAAAACCTGAATTTTTCTCCTTATTTCAAAAATATTCATTTTTTTAAAAGTTTCATAACTATTTTAAAACTAGAAAAATTATTAGAATGTTAGACGAAAAATCGATGTGCTTGTCTAAATAACGTTTTTTTAGACTTAATCTAAGCAAGCATTCTCGTCCACATCGTTCTAGGTCATCACTATCAAAACCAATAACAATGAGAGGAGTAACCCATGTATCTTATTAAGAATGTGAGGTCTCCCCATGTATCTTATTAAGAATGTGAGGTCTCTCCATCTTTCTAATGTGGGATCCTCAATATGCTCCCTCAATATGGTGTCTCTTTGGGTTCACTATTCTTGGGTCGGATCCTAATTTTATTTTTGGACCGAATCCCGTTTGAGTTTTATGGGCTCTGATACCATATTAAATTACATTATGATGTTCCAAAAATTGGGATTCAATCTAAGAATGGTGAACCTCAAGAGGCATCATCTTGAGGGACATGTTGAGGATCCCACATTGGAAAAATAAAGATACATGAGCTACTCCTCTCATTGCCAATTGGTTTTGAGATAGAACCTCATATAATCTAATAATCACTAGGTCGATTTTCCATCCAACATTCTAATAGATTTATATTAAAAAGAATTAAATTAGAGATATTTTACATTAAAAAATAAAATTGAAGTAAAATGTTAATTTGATATTAGTTGTGAAAATGAAATCTATATTTGGTTGTTATCCTATACAAAAGAAGATAGGAAAGTAGCAACATGACTCGTATTACTTGGACAAAAAAGTGAAAACTGTGTTGTCTAATGGTTGGGGAAATGTTTTGATGAATATATTTCAGATCTTCTAATGAGAATGTGCACAGCGGCAGAAGTGAAATTCTACTTGGACAGTTACTTCGGGAGCAGGGCATCGTCAAAGAGAACCAATTACTTGAAGCCAAACAAGAACTGCAATTTGTCATCATGGGTTTCAGGATGCGAGCCAGGTTGGGCTTGTAGCGCTGAAAAGGGTCACAAAGTTGACTATAAGAATGCTAAAATAATGCCTTCAAGAACCATTAACTGCCGCCCTTGTTGTGAAGGCTTCTTCTGCCCCCATGGCATTACTTGCATGATTCGTACGTATAATTCACCAACCCTTCTTTTTTATAATTAATAACAATTAAATTCTTTTTAATCTATATTTTTATGTTTTAGGACTTCATTTGATAAATATTATATATTTTTAGTTTAGAAGTTATTTGAGTTAGGTTTGAAATGTCACCATTATATAAATGAGAAGAAGGAAAAAAGAAACTAGTCTCTAATCTCTCGAACTATAGTACCTTTTAATTAATATGGTAAAAATTTGGTATTAACAAATTTCTTGTTGTCAATGAAGCTTGTCCATTGGGTGCTTACTGCCCACTTGCAAAACTCAACAAAACCACAGGTGTTTGTGAACCGTAAGTGTTATTATTATTATTTTTTTCACTTCGGAAATGTATGTATGTATGTATGTATGTATTTTAGAATGAGAAATGAAATAATAATAATAATGTTGTGGCAGTTACCATTATCAGCTGCCACCTGGAAAGCTAAATCACACGTGCGGAGGAGCAGATGTGTGGGCAGATATATTGAGTGGCAGTGAGGTTTTCTGCTCTGCAGGATCCTATTGTCCCTCCACTGTCCAAAAAAATCCTTGCAGTAGTGGGTATTGATAATCATCCTACAACTACTTCTCATTTTCGTCTTCATTTCTTTTAGCTTAAGTACTTATTATATATAAACGCTTTTGAAAGAAATTTAAGCTTCGTTTGATAATCATTTAGTTTTTTATTTTTAAAAATTAAGCTTATAAATATTACTTCTATTTATGAGTTTCTTTGTTTTGTTGTCTACTTTCTAAAAATGTTTTCAAAATCCAAGTTAAGTTTTGAAAACTAAAAAAATAGTTTTTTAAAATTTGTTTTTGTTTTTAAAATTTCGCTAGGAATTCAAATATGTTTGCAAGAATAGTGAAAAACTTATAATAGAAATGGAGAGAAACAAGACAGAATTTTTTAAATACTACTTTTCTTGTATGCATATTTGCAATAACGTGGTTTATTGCTTTTGATGCCATTTCTTTTTACTACCTTTTGTGGAATTTCATATGATGTTGTTGCTTTCGATCTCCTTTTCCTTTTCTTTTTTTTTTTTTTCTTTTTGTAGGTATTATTGCAGGACTGGTTCAACTTCTCAACAAAGTAAGTTTTTGTTTTTTTAATTTCCTCTCAAAATTTGATTTGTTTCTGTTTGGGATATCAAATATCTATTTCTATTTCTATAGTGTAAATAAAATGAGTTATAGGAGAGAAATTTTCTTCCCCATTCGGCACTTTTTTTTAGTTTTTCTTTCATTTCTTGTTTTGGTTTTCTTTCTCCATTTTTCCCTTTTTCTTGTATTTAATTCATTTATTATAATTATTTATTAGTTATTTTAGTTTCTTTGAATTAAATAAATATCAATTTTTGGAAAAAAATTATAAAAAATTGGTGTTGTGGAACAAAAGTTAGAATATGACGGTTTTATCAAACCATAGAAACTAATTCTAACATTTAAAATCATAGAGACTAAATTCTAACTTTTCAAAATCATTGAGACCAAATTTGTAATTTAACCTATCCTTTATTATTTAAAATCAAAGCATCATGATCCTTTTGTAGATTAAAAAATATTCAGGGTATTTGCAATTGTAACATAATTTACACAAAATATTGCAAATTTATCACCTAAAAATAATTACAAATATAGGAAAACAAATACACACAAACCAATGATTGACGCGATAATTAATTAATAATTTACTAAGATAATAGTTAATGATCAGTTTATAGGTCAACTAGTAATATATTGAGATTATAGTATATCAATGCATAGGTTAATTGGTGATACATTAAGCTTATATTGTTAATCAAAAACTAGGTTAATCACTAATTATTATTATTAAGTTAATTATTCATTTAATAGTTTCAAAAATTGCCTTATTTGTAATTCTTTTTTTTTTTAAAGTTACACATTTACATTTACTTAATTTAGAAAGGCATACCCATTAAAAGTTTTGAAAATATTATTTTAATGGATGCAATTATACATTTCATTTTTTTTTAAAATTTTTCAATCGTTTCATTTACAAGTTTGGATTAACATTTTAGTTCAACAGATTTATATTTTCTAATTTTTTTTTTTAAATGTGATATTATGTATGGTTTATCCCTTAAAAATATAAAAGTCCTTTGATCTTTCAATCTAAAAAAAAAACTCGAAAATTTTCTTTTTACCCCTCATTTAATATTTAATTCAAAATTTAACTATCTAATTAATGGTTTGGCTATTTAAAACTTAATTATATATCTTAATTTAATTTATTCTATATTAGTAAACTTAATATGCTTTAATTGTTTACTTCTAAAATTATGAAATTAAATTTAATTGATAATTTATATTGACATTAGTTATTTGAATTTTCCAATACATTCATAATATTTCATATTGCTATGTCATTTTATTGTTTTAGTGTTTTATTTATAATACTGCAATGCATTTGAGTGCTCGCGGGTAGATGAAAATGATTAAAAATATTTTATAATTTTTCATGAAACAAGAAAATTTTTGCAATTGGACGAAAAGAAACTTTAATTTTGATAAAGAAAAAAAAATCCATAAATATTTCCAATTTCAAACTAAACTCTCTTTTTGAACAAATTAATATCATACTATAGAGTCATATTTTTTACTCAACAAACTTACAACAAACATAATTGTTCGTCAAGGTTTGTAGATCAATATTACTTAATCTAATGTTATATATTAAAACTTTTGCATTCCATGCCTTTATGTGTTTACTCTATTCTTTATGACAAATGCAGGATGTTTTCGGATGGCAACATGTACACCAAGATCAGCTAATCAAAATATCACTGCATATGGTGTCATGCTTTTTGTAAGTAGTTTCAAATCTCCCGCGTTTATGCATAAACTTGTTCACTTTGTCAACACCATGGAGAGGATTTGGGATCTAAGAAGCACGGACACTTTATTTGAGTCGCGTTTAAGTCTAACACATATTGATACTTGGTAGCACAATAGATGTGTGTCAAACACTAGTTATACAAAATGAATATAGGTCCGACACTTGTTAGACATGTATCCAATACTTGTTATGCATAATAAATACACAGAATAGTATAGGACAAAAATAATAAATTTTAAGAGTAAAATAAGTCAAACTCATTTTTTAAACATATAAAAGCATAAACTTTGTTCACTTTGAATTTCCTTCTGGTATAAAAATGGTGTGTTTTTTAAAAACTTGTATATTTTAATGAACATGCTTTTGACATGTCCTTTCTGTGTTCAGATTCTAGATTTTAAAAAGATAACATGTCACCATGTCCATGTCATGTTGTATCCGTGTCTCCAATATCTTTGCTTATGCTTCTTAGATTGGGATTGATGAAAATACTCTCCAAGAAACATCTTTAGATGTTGTTCATAACTATAAATTCAAATCACCACTAAACTCAAAAGTTTAAGCAGATAGTTTACAATATTCTTAACACCCCTTGTGAACCTAAAATTAGCAATGGCTGGTGTAGGCGTCGACAATTCAAAAAATCCAACAAGTGAAAGAAATGACATTGATGTCGTTCAAATAGAAGACCTCCTACTCTGATCTCATGTTAATCTTTTATTCATATTCTTAACAATATGCCCGACTTTGATTGGTCACTTGTGAATGCAGGCTGGACTAAGTTTTCTTCTAATCATTTTCTACAACTGCTCCGACCAAGTTCTCTCAACTCGAGAGAGACGACAAGCTGAATCTAGAGAGAAGGCTGTCCAAAGTGTAAGAGAAACAGCACAAGCACGTGAGAAATGGAAATCTGCAAAAGACATTGCCAAGAAACATGCAGTGGAGCTACAAACACAGTTCTCACGCACATTCTCTCGCAGAAAATCCACAAAACACCCAGAACTTAAGGGCTCTGTCCAACCTAAGCCTGGAACAAATGCTGCCTTAGCACCTATGCCACCACTGGGTAATATCGTAACGTTTATTAAATTGGTTAAATTAAAAATTTAGTCCTTGAACTTTCAGGGTTGTGTCTAACAAGTCTCCGAATTGTAAAAAGTGTCTAGTAGGTCTCTAAACTTTCAATTTTGTATCTAATAGGTTCATGAATTTAAAAGTGTCTAATAGATCCTGAACTTTCAATTTTGCATCTAGCAGGAATCTAAAAAAGTATCAAGTAGGCCATAATCTATTTGACGCTTTTAAAGCTTAGGGATCTATTAGACATAAAATTGAAAGTTTAAGAACCTATTATACATTTTTTGAACTTTAGAGACTTATTTAGATGCAACCTTGAGAGTTCATAGACTAAACTTATAATTTAACCTATTAAATTTGAGAGGTATCTATGTCTCAACTGGATTGTTTACGTATTTGTTTCTCAATATTTTGCACCAATTTTCTCTTGAGTAGGTGGTACTTCATCATCTGCAACGTCGAAAGGGAAGAAGGAGAAGAGCAACCTAACAAAGATGATGCATGCAATTGAGAATGACCCAGATAACCAAGAAGGCTTCAATTTAGAGATAGGTGATAAAAACATTAAGAAGCAAGCACCAAAGGGCAAGCAATTGCACACACAAAGCCAGATATTCAAGTATGCATATGGCCAAATTGAGAAGGAGAAAGCCCTGCAAGAGCAGAATAAGAATTTGACTTTTTCTGGTGTGATCTCAATGGCAAATGATATTGATATTGAGATTAGGAAAAGGCCAATGATTGAGGTTGCTTTTAAGGATTTGACTCTGACTTTGAAAGGAAAAAATAGGCATTTGATGAGGTGTGTTACTGGGAAAATTATGCCTGGTAAAGTTTCTGCTGTGATGGGTCCATCAGGGGCTGGAAAAACAACCTTTCTTTCTGCTTTGGCTGGAAAAGTGACTGGTTGTACCATGTCTGGCATGATTCTTATTAATGGCCAAATGGAATCAATTCATTCATATAAGAAAATCATTGGCTTTGTGCCACAAGATGATATTGTGCATGGGAACTTGACAGTGGAGGAGAATCTCTGGTTCAGTGCACGATGCAGGCACGTCTTCTTTTCTATAATCACCGAGTAAGGGCAAGTTTGGAATGACTTTTCGCAAAAAGTGCTTTGAGTGAAAGCACTTCTTCTATCAGCACTTTTGGAAGAAAAACTAATTAAGTGTTTCTTTTAAAGTCATTCCAAACTCACTCTAAAGTAGTTTAGATGAATTGAAATACTTAGGAGTGGTTTGGGGCGATGAGTGGGTTATAATAACATGAGTTATTTAATATTGTTTAAAATGCAGAGTTATTTAGTCTGTGAAATTATATAATATTGTTTAAAATGCAGAGTTATTTAGTCTGGGGTTATAATAGTATGTGTTTGGAGTGCAGAGTACTCCACATGTTATTATAACACAAGTTATTATAACCCATGTCCCAAACAGCCCCTTAGTGTTCTTTCTTTAATTCAAAGTGCTTTTGTTGTTTGTTGTAGACTTTCTGCTGATTTGCTCAAACCAGAAAAGGTGCTTGTGGTTGAAAGAGTCATTGAATCTTTAGGGCTACAGGCAGTGAGGGATTCTCTTGTTGGGACAGTGGAAAAGAGAGGAATCTCTGGAGGTCAAAGAAAAAGAGTAAATGTTGGCTTGGAAATGGTCATGGAACCTTCACTTCTGATCTTGGATGAACCCACTTCTGGTCTTGACAGTTCTTCTTCACAGTTACTCCTCAAAGCACTTAGACGTGAGGCTCTTGAAGGAGTAAACATTTGCATGGTTGTTCATCAGCCAAGGTAAGCAACTCAAACGAAAAAAAAGAAAAAAAGAAACACAAGTATCTTTGTATATTTCAAAAAGGTTTGAATCATATTTTGATCCCGTACTTTCACCTTTTGTTCTTGGGCTTTTGGCTTTTGTCCATTTTGGTCACTCTTCTTTTGGCTTTTTGTTTTTTTTGGTCCCTATACTTTTAAATTTTAACTATTTTAGTTCCTATTTATCAAATCTTATACTTTTAAAATCTAACTGTTTTAGTTCCTATTTATCGATTCCTAACACAAATTATTGAAAGTAGTGCTGTGCTGAAATTACGATTGAAAGAATGAGATAAAAAAGTGAATCATAGGGACCCAAGCGTACATTTTTTTAAAGTATACTAACAAAAGTGGACGTTTTGAACCAACAGTGACCAAAATGGACAAAACAGAATCGAAATAGGATTTAAACCTTTGAAAATACATATCCTAAAAGCTCATCTTAGTCTCTATCATCTGTACACTACACATTCTTATGAGCTGAAAATAACACCATCATTTTCCCCTGTCTTAAACTGCTTCAGCTACACACTGTTCAGTATGTTTGATGAGTTGATTCTTCTAGCCAAAGGAGGGTTAACAGTGTACCATGGACCAGTAAAGAAACTGGAGGAGTACTTTGCTACCCTTGGGATTACAGTCCCTGAAAGAGTTAACCCACCTGACTATTTCATTGACATTTTAGAAGGAATTGTGAAACCAAACACAACTACAGGTATAACTTACAAGCAGCTTCCTGTGAGATGGATGCTCCACAATGGGTACCCAGTCCCCTTGGACATGCTGCAGAGCATTGAGGGCATGGCAGCTTCGGCAGCAGGCGAAAATTCGAGCCATGGAGGAACAGGTGGCCCTGATTCTGGTGACTTTGTGTCATTTGCAGGGGAGTTTTGGCAGGATGTTAAGCACACTGTTGAGATGAAGAGAGACCATATTCAACTTAATTTCTTGAAGTCAAGTGATTTGTCTAACCGCAAAACCCCTGGTGTAGCCAAACAGTATAAGTACTTTCTTGGAAGGTATGTTCCTAATCCTATAGCCTCCTTTCAAACACATTTTTATCAGCAGAATACAGTTGCAATCTTTGAAAACCAATCAACTGTTATAATCTCACTCAGTTGTTGGAATATCATTATTTCGTTTTCGTGGGTCATGGTAGATCACTGCTATACTCGAGTGGTTAGGCTGATGGGTTATGGTAAATTTATTTATTTTTTATTTGTATCTTAACATTCCTTCTCACCTGTGGGTTTGGAAATTAGTACGAGGCTCAGCAAGTGATTATCAATATTAACTAGTAAGGAAATGATGTTACAAGGGTTCAAATATAGAACTTTCTGCTCTAATACCATGTTAAAATACTACTAGATCCAAAGGCCTGCAAGAGTTCAAACACAAACTAGCTTAAGCGGTGTCTGAACAAACTTAAATTTTTTATACCCATCAACTTAAGTTTTTTAGTTTAACGGTAATTTTGACGTATGACGTATTGAGTTTTTTCGAATTTGTATCATAAATTGGCAAAAGTTTTCCATTTTTGGTCTGTAGTTTTGAAAAGGTATGGCCTTGATTATTTGCAGAGTTGGAAAGCAGAGACTAAGGGAAGCTAGGACACAGGCTGTAGATTATTTGATTTTATTGCTTGCTGGAATATGCTTAGGAACATTAGCTAAAGTGAGTGATGAATCATTTGGCTCACTTGGTTATACATACACTGTCATAGCTGTCTGTGAGTTAAAACTTCTTTCTCTAAACTCTTCAATTCATCAATTGAGAATTAGTTGACATTGTATTCATCAATTGGCAATTTTTCTATTTTGGGCCTTGTTAAATCTCAGCTCTGCTGTGCAAGATTGCAGCTTTGAGATCATTTTCATTAGATAAACTGCATTATTGGAGAGAGAGTTCCTCTGGAATGAGCAGCCTAGCTTATTTTCTTGCAAAGGATACAATTGATCTCTTCAACACAGTCATAAAGCCAATGGTGTACCTATCCATGTTCTATTTCTTCAACAATCCAAGATCTTCTATCACAGACAATTACATTGTGTTGTTTTGCTTGGTTTATTGTGTCACTGGAATTGCCTATGCTTTAGCCATCTTCCTCCAACCTGGCCCTGCCCAACTTGTGAGTACAACACACACATATTCACCTTGAACTTATTTTTCTCTATACTTAGTTTCATTTTCTATATGGGTTTATCTCGCATATGCTTACTATTTGCTCGTTTTTATTAGGTTAAATTACAAGTCTGTTCTTTGAACTTTTGAGGCTTAATTTGTCTAATAAGTTCATGTACTTTCATTTAAAAAGTTTTTAATAGGTCACTTAATGTTGGGTCCATTTTAAAAAGTTTTTACCTGGTCTCTAAATTTCCAATTTCGTGTTTGATAGGTTTCTAGGTCAACTTCTTCACTTCATGCTTACATAGTACATTTTTTTTGTGGCAAGTTGATTTCAAACAAATTTAGGCATTTAGTGGAGTAGGCGTTAAATTAAAAATAGGAACTTATTAAACAAAAAATTAAAAGCTTGAGAACCTATTTAAAAAAAAAATTCAAGTCCAGAAACTAGATAGACACAACATTGGAAGTTGAAAGACATATTAAGAACCTTTTAAAGTACAGAGACTTGTTAAATAAAAACACAACAAACAAGTGTTAAACAGTTCAAACGTCAATAACTTGTCATAGTAAATAAGTTTGACTATATGATATTTTGGTTTAATAATGTAGAGGTGGGACAAGACATATAGATTGAAACACATGAATCCTAGTATAGATTTTAAGCATTACTTTCATTGGAAAAAAAAGGAAGAAAAAGAGGTTTTGAAGTATAACATCAAATGGATTTTCCCAACTCCTTTTCGAGTGCTTGATAATTAGTAAGCTTTAATCAAAAGATAGCAACAATAATAACCATACATTTAAAAATATAATTAAAGACTAAAGTCAATTCAGAGTTTAATCCAATTGTGGTATCAATTGTAGTGGTCAGTGCTCCTTCCTGTCGTTCTAATGCTCATTGCAACCCACAACGACGACAACGAACTCGTAGATTCAATAAGTAAGCTTTGCTACACAAAGTGGGCTTTGGAAGCTTTTGTTATAGCCAATGCTAAAAGGTAATTAATTAACAACAATACACAAACACATTTGTTCTTTCTCTATATATTTTCATTATCATAGGCATTTTTTGGTTTCCATTTTGCAGGTACTCTGGAGTATGGTTAATTACACGATGTGGTTCTCTAATGCAAAATCGCTATGATCTCAAAAATTGGTACAAATGTTTAATCTGTCTCATTGTTACTGGAGTAATTACCCGTGGAACTGCATTCTTCTGTATGGTAACTTTCCAAAAGAAGTAAGCTGTTGAAACTAACATTAATGTTCCTGTACATAGAGATGGGAAACAACATAACAAACATATTTTTTTAGCTTTTGAAAGAGTGTCCATGAAGAGAAATTTGTTGTAGATAGATATGTGTTTTAGAGTTTGTGAAGGTAGTCATGAGATGATTTAGGTTTGTGATGTTTAAACTATTACTAAACATGAGATCTAACATGTGAACTATCGATAATATCTTGGAAGATCAAATTTGATGTTACAGGAGTTTCAACGTGTGATCTCCTTTCTAATAGCATTATCAGAAATTACCACTAAATCTAAAAATGTCTAGTTTTCTTTTAATATGTTCTTTAATATTAGTGTTAGATCCTTGTACGTTTCGTGTTAGTGGGAACGTTGAAAAACTATATACTTCTCTATCGATTATAATAGAAATGTGAATTTGGGATAGATCCTCTTTTGAAGGTTTTCTTAGTGGTTTTATCATATTTTCAACCTTATTTTTTTCAAAGGAGAAAGTGCCTCTAAGGGTTAGGAATGTTGGCAATAATTTCTTAATATGTAGATGAGGATTTGAACCTCCAACCTTTTGGTTGAGGTTATAATATCTTTAACCAATTGAGGATTGTACTCAAGTTGGCAATGCTTGCAATAAATTGAATGTTGAAATAAACATGCATGAGTTATATGTCAATCTCATTTTCTAGAAGTTTTGTTAGAAGGAGGTTTCAAACTCTCAATCAGTAATATTAGATTAATTAATGAGAATACACGTAATAACGAATGTGCACCTCAACAAATCTTTCATAATTTCAAATCTCAACTACTAATAGATTTTAGATTAAATAATTGATGGTTCAATTAAAAACAAGCTCAAATCAAACGAGAAATGGAATTGTCAACCTGAACATATATATCTCAATTGATTAAGGCATATGTCTTCGACCAAAAAGATAGAGGTGCGAATTTTTACCCCCACATATTATTGAACTAAAAATAGAAATACACGTCTAATTTAAATAATTTCAAAGTTATCATTTTAACTTTCGATTCAGACAAAATGAAAAATATTATACTTACAATTTTAATCTAACAATCACAATACTTCAATTCTCAACAATATTTATTATCATCAAAATATTAATTAATTAAAATGAGTTAACTGGAATTAAGATTTAACACCTCTAAGTACAATGATATGACACTCCTTGCTAGGCAAATGCCCAAGTCAAGCAAGGAGTGAGGATAATTATTAAGTACATTGGGTGGCTAGTTTTAGCCTCACCTCTTTGTCTCAAAACCTCTATGGAACTCTCTCTTCTAAGTTGATTGTTGAGGTCGCTTCAATTATAAGCACCATTCTGTTGCAAGTTGAACACTCACAAGCTTTTCTTTTCTTTTTTCTTTTTTTTAAGTTCAACCACAACATTTGGAGGTGGGGGACATTCACAAGCTTTTCTCCCTTGCAAATAGCTAGAAGCTTGACACGAGCTTGTCGATGCCTCGTCAAATTACAATTTATAAACCAATCCTAAGCTACTTGTAGCATTTAGTAGACCGGGTCGATCTCAAGGAACCAAATATCAATTTCTCAAATTAAATTTGCAAAGGAGAAAAAATTAAAAAGGGGAGTTATGTGTTTTTATAAATAAAATAAGCATATGCAAATAAAAATAAAGATAGATCCAATCTTACCAAAATCCACTTCACATGTACGGTTTTGTCCAATTGCAAAATCGATCATAGGCATACAAAACGTTTTAACTTAATCATGCAAGCACTTGGTCAACTTCTTAGGAAATTCCAAAAAGCAACAAATCCCCTAAAATCATCAACTCTAACAAACGTCAAAGTTAATGCTAATTACCTAAACAATTTGGCACGAAATCGTTCCAAAGTATTTAGATAAAAGCATTAAGTACTTTGGAAAGACCAAAGCAAACCAGTTAGATAAAATAACTTCAACCTAACTAAGATTCTCCTTTAATTCCTAGAATTAAACATGCAAGTTATGCAATTATGGAAACCCATAAACACACACATGTAATAATCTTAACGCTACAAGATTCAATCAACACGGCAATTACTGTAAACCCGGAGTTCCTCCTTGAAACTTCTTAAAAATTAAAAGGAAAGAAGAAAAGGAGGTTGGTATATTGTTTTGGGAAGGAAAAAAAAAAAAAAAAGAAAAAAAAGAAAAGAAAAATGAAAATGAGAGGAAAAGGGCCCCACCATCAAACTCTTTCTCTTTAATTATTGTCCATCCATTTTGCTACCCATTTTGGTGAAATAATTAGGGTTTTTCGTGGTAGAGGCTGAGAGGAAGAAGAAAAGGGGTTTTGCTGAAGTTGAGGTTGAAGAAGAAAGGGAAAAGCCCAATTCAAGATGCATGACAAAGTTTGTGATCAATCCTGACTACATCTGATGTTTGGATCATTCTGAGCTCCACGAGAAGTATTAAGAGGTGAGGTTTGATTTTCTTGAAAGTTAACTCATTTTAGAACAATTTTCGTGAAGGAAGCTCGAGCAAAATCTGAAGTTATGTTATGGGTTTTTGAAGGGGAAGTCAGAGGAGTGTTTTTACTGTCAAATCCGGGGAACCTCTGGTTTTTGAGATGTGCTGATCTGTAGACTTCGAATTAGAAGCTGTATTAGGTATGGATGGAAATCTGATTTAAATTCCTATAACTTTCATGAATAAGTCGTGGTTATAAATTGAATGGAAGTTGCCTTAAAATTCATGTTAAGTTCAGGGTGCAGCAGGAAAACGAGTCTGGAAAGTGCAGAAACCGATTTTGTAGGAAGTGGCTTTCGAGGTATTTACGGACATATCCTTTAGGAATTTCAATTTCATTCCTTCAGACAAGTTTTAGAGGGTTCAAAAAGGAAGAGTTTGGTATAAAGTACATCATTTTTGAGCAAGTAATGGAAAAGTTATAGGTGTGTGAGTTTAAGGTATAAAATCTGTAAAGTGCAGGAAATTGATGGGGTGGTTTTTGCAACCCTAGGCCTTAAGTTCGTGAGGTCAAGATTCTAATGCTTGGTTTTGTTTTGTTTGACAGGCCAAGAAGAAATAGGACAAATTTACGGACCAAGAATCTATTATTAACGCTGTGAGTGACAAAACGAATTTCGGAAGTGTATTCTATGCTTGAACTTATGCTTACGAAAATAAAAGACTTTCTAAGAGTAATTTTACTTAAAGACTTTATGTCTCTTGAACACGTATTTATGAGCATATATGGTTTCCTAGAAATGATTTAATTGTTCGTTGTGAGCATATGTTTACTATTTTACCCGAACTAGTGAAAATACCATAATTTCGGGCCAACATGTGTTAGCAAGTAGTGTCAAAGGTTTTCATGTGTTTCTATGAGACCCGAATGAGTAAATGTTTGAGATTCTGAGCCCGAGGCTGTATAGTACCGTGTGCACACAGGTCATTTTCTGTTGTCGACGCTGAGTGTACTCCGTGACAACAATGCTGTCGTGAGTGCTGGGCGAGCCCCACTACGACAAAGACGATGGGAGTGCTGGGCGGGCCCCACTACATCGTAGAATGAGCGTTGATTGTACTGGGCGAGGCTTACACAAACTAGTTTGTCATATGTTTAAAATGGTTAATATTTTTGACACACTTGCTGGACTTCTGTAAAAGCTATTGATGTTATATGTTATGATTTACGAGTTAATAGTTTTAAACTCAGTCATTCACTGAGCTTTCCAGCTCATTCTTTCAATGTTTTCCAACTTTCCAGGTAGAGATCGAGTTCCCGGTGCCTGAGATCCTGCCACAGCCTGCTGAACGCTCTACGAGTCTGATATTTTTGTACGTGGTTGGCGTAGTATAGCAAGTCTGCTCGTATTGTACATAACTTAATAGGGATGTGTAGTTATGTTGTATATGGAACTAGTGGTCTTGGGTGTATAAAGCACGTCTGGTCGTGTCTGGCTTGTTCAAGTTAGGTTTAACCAGAACCGCTCCGTATGTATGTGTAATAAGATTCCTAATTTCCTGCTGTGTGGTATGTATAGTATCTCGTATACAGGTATGAATTGTTTATCAGGAATTAAAAGGGTCATAGGTATCGTTAAGAAGTGAAACGATGCCTGTTGGCTTCACGCCTTCCTCCGGGCTAAGATAACAGGTGTTTCGGGAGGGGGTGTGACAATTACAGATCATGCATCATAAATAGAAATCAAGCATATAAAGCGATCGAGGCGTTAATTCAATAAAAATACATGCTCATAAAATAAATATAGGAATCAAAGAACACTTGCAATTATAAGAAAACTACATTAAAATTCGAGCCTCACAACATTGCAATTGGCTAAACCGACCTATGAATTGGAACACTAACCTTAGCTGCTCATCGTGATGATGTAGCCAAGGTTCTTCATTGGTTCGATATAGTGCCAAAAGAAAAGTAAAGGAAAATGGAGAAGAACTCTAAAAACTATTGTCTAGAAATATTATGTTAGGAGTGCAAACAAATGTCTCATATTGGCTAGGGAAGAGAGTGATCGTGGGTATATAAGTGAGGACAATTATCTCCATTGGTATGAGGCCTTTTGGGGAACCAAAAGCAAAGCCATGAGAGTTTATGCTCAAAGTGAACAATATCATACCATTGTAGAGATATGTTAAGGGTTGTTGTCCTTATCAATTGGTATCAGAGCCATAGTCTTAAACCTAGCTGTGTGTCGAAGAAATTCTCAAAGTGGAACAAAGATTAGAGTGAGCCTTATAGTTATACGACATTGTGGATGAATCTCCAAATCGAACAAAAAAGAGCTTGCAGCGACAAGCAAATATAACTCTATCATACGTTTGCCTGATAGAGGAAGTAGATCTTTGTTTGAGGGGAGAAGTTGGTAGATGGTGTGATCGCCACCATCAAGGAATTTCCCACAATGTGATTTGTGCCTTGTGCTCCATTTGGATGTTGCCTCGAGATGAAGAGTATGCTCTCAGTTGAGAGTTGGACGGATTTGCTCGAGGGGAGGCTCAAGTGTGGTACTTTGTTAGAGGAGAAGATTGTTAGGAGTGCAAACAAATGTCCCACATTGGCTAGGAAAGAGAATGATCATGGGTATATAAGTGAGGACAATTATCTCCATTGGTATGAGACCTTTTGGGGGAACCAAAAGCAAAGACATAAGGGTTTATGCCCAAAGTGGACAATATTATACCATTGTGGAGATATGCACTAGGAAAGCCCTTTTTCTAGAAATATATTTTCCCAAACAATTAGGGAATAATATTTAAAATAAAATAAAGTAAATAATTTTCTATCTTGCAAAATGCTGAAAAATACATCCAAAAATCGAAAATCCTTTCCTAAATTCTTCTCCAAAACTTGGATCGACGTAATCTTTATATGGTTGGAAAGATCTTTTAGAGAGATTTACAATGGTATCTAATTTTTCTATATTCCCAAACGTGATTAACAAGATAATGGGAACGAAATTTGGCACAAAGCATTCTTGGGTAAGACAATTTTCCAGTAGGAGCAGTAATCACTCAAAATGTCATAACATTCATAATACATAGTGGAATGCAATGAGTCTTATACCGTTGGAAAGATAATTCAATAAGCTTTGATTTGACACCAAATTTGAATATATTTTCATCTCAAAATTTCATGATAAGACCGGTCAAAATTGGTATAGAAATTATGTTCCTCGAATCACCTCCGATGTGGTCCGAATTAACTCCAAAATGTTGCAAACTCTCCAAAACACGCGAATTGCTTGAATCCCTAAATAATAATAATAAAACACATAAAATCCTTCTAATAACAAGAAATAAGTGTGATTAAATAGGACTTTATAGGTCTTATCATAACCCCCAACCTAAATCTTGCTAGTCCTTGAGCAAGATGGAACTAAACAATCCTATGACTAATCAGTTGCATATCAATGACTCTAATCTCAATGCTTTAGACAACAAAATATTTGCAATGGAAGAAAACAATCAAACACATTCAACCAATGAGAATTTTAAAACTAATCCCTTCATCCCTTATATGTGTGTGCGTATAGCTCCCCTTATCTAAGTCTTTATAAGCCCGAGAAGGTTTTATTCGATCCTCAACTTGTTTTCCCCCTATTTATGAATTTAAGACCAATTCTCAAGCTTCCCTACACTTAAAAGGATAACAGGAAACAAAGGTGCCCCAGGGTAGGCCTATCCCCAAACTTAGAGTTTTGCTTATTTTGATGAGCGCTAGCTTTCACACATCCACTATAGGGACCCTTATCCAGAGCACTTGCTCGATGGGAACTATATGTGGAGCAATTAGACTTTTAAAAACATGCAATCATTATTTTTTCTTTACTCGAGTTTTCATTTTATCATAGTAATAAAGGAAAATAAAACATGCAATTACTCCTAAATTTCACGTTACTCAACATCACGCAAGTAGACTCTTAAACTAGTTCCTAAAATTTTTCGAGGTGACAACAAGAATCTAGACCAAATAACCCAATCTTAAGCCTTCAAAACCATAAACAAGAGGGCTAAGTGCTCAAAAAGTATAAAAGAATCATAAGAAAATTTTTAAAATAGGCTTAAATCAAGCATGGAATTTTTAAAATAGGCTTAAATCAAGCATGCATATTCAATTTTCAACCATTTCAAATAGAATTACCTAAAGCACCTCCTAGATTGTCATAATCACCTAATATGCAACTAACTCATCATGCAATTTAAGCTAAAAAATTTTAAAATTAACGCTCACTGCTCAACATGCTCATGAATAACCCTAAACATGCAAATCTAACGTTCTCCATCCCCAACCTTAATTGATACATTGTTCACAATGTATCGCTAAACAGAGTTGCACAAACAAAAAGCAAGAGGAACATAAAAACTTTCCTAGTTTTGGATGACATGTGGGTGGTGGTGCATCTTTATCCTCAATTTCTCCTCCCAAGTGCAACACCTGCAAAAGAAAAATAACAAAACAAACTAAGAAAATGAAATAAATAACTGAAAGGAAAACAAATAAAATAATTAAAGCACTTGGGTTGCCTCCCAAGAAGCGCAAATTTTTAACGTCGTTATGCTTGACAAGGTTCGTAAGTGTCAGGGCACGTAAAATTCTTTTACTTTCTTCGATCCCTCTTTGCTTGAATCAATGTAACCTTCCAAGTTTATAAGGCTTTCCTATTTCTCCAGGGTACCAGACAGATCATTATTTTTGCTATTTTTTACATAAGAAATGAAAGGCAAAAAGTAAGACTCAACAGACTCAACAGACTCAAAAGAAATAAAAGACTTTGAGGACTCATGAGGATAAAGAAAAGACAATTCAACATTAACAAAAATGCAAGGGAATAGAACAGGTGAAGGCTTTTCAACCTTTAACTCTATCACTTGAATCTCCTCTTTGGGTGTAAGCTCGACTCCTCCTTAACCTCACAAATTACCTGTTCTTGGCATGGTGCGAAATTCACAACCTCTTCGTCACTATCTATGTCGATCTCCTCATAAATTCTTGCCTCAGTGGTGTCAAAAGAATGTTGCTCTTGTAGACTCTCCAGTCTTCTCACTAAATCAGCCAACTGGGTAATTTGGTCACCCAAGCTTCGCATTCCAGCTCGAGTCTCCTTTTGAAATTGGAGATTTTCTTTTGAAATTGGAGATTTTCCTGTTGAAACTAAAGAGTATTATTAGTAAGTTTGTAAACTATAGCCTAAAGACGTACCTGAGTCTAAAGTTTGAAAGTACTGGTTCGATTGCTCCTCCTGGTATCCATAGCCAAAGCTAGATTGATCTCATTCAAGATAGGGACTGTAAGGCTCGTAGTTCATTTAATGACTAGGAAATCCTCCCATAGTGTAGGCGTTATGCGTAAAATCCCGCTGCAACTAAGGACATGCTTCAGTGGGGTGTCCATGAAGCAAATAAATTCTACATGTTGCTTGTAGTCTCCCTACAGCCATTTGAAGAACTAAGGAGGTTAAATCAGAAATTTGAGATTTAAGTTTACTAACCTCATCAACATATGACGTAGCTCCACTAAACCAATACTGATAAGATTCCTTTGCCATTAAAGAACAGGTGAAAACACAGAAAACTCAAACAGAAAGTTTTTTATTTTTTATTTTTTTATTTAAATCAAATTTAACATAGAGAAACTAATAATGGTTCCCCGGCAACGGTGCCAAATTTTTGTGAGAAATCCCAAACTAGGTGGTTTGTGGGTGAGTATGTGATTAGGTTAGTGAAAAAATTGAGGAAAATGAGAGAAAAAATGGAGGAGGTGGAAGGGGAAAAGGGGGAGAAGTCGGAAAAAAAAATGGGGTTAGGGCTAAAAAAAAGTTTTTGCGCTATGTTTTCGCGAAGAACTGTGTTTAAAAAAATGATGCAACGTCGAGACTCTGTGCTTGCGAATTCTGCATGCTTGACGCATAGCGTCTAGACACTAATCAGGGCATGTAGACGCTGCTCCCTAGATTCTTCTTTTTTTTTTTTTTCAGGGAAAGAGTTTATTTAAATCAAATTTAAAGAAAAATGAATTAATTTATTTATAAAAAAAAACGCAATGAAAGTAAAATTAAATAACCTATGAGAAAACAAACTAAAAAAAATGAGAGAAAGAGATAGAAAATTGGGTTGTCTCCCAATAAGCACTCGGTTTAACGTCTCTAGCCCGACAGATCTGGAACGATGATTACGAGTCCAAGTAGTTAGGTGACTTTAGTGAGAAACTAGAGAGGCGCGGAGCTGCATCGCCCTCGTGGAATATTTTCAGTCTCTGTCCATTTACCTTAAAGATTTTGTCCGTCTCCAATTTCTTGATCTCTACTGCACCATAAGGAAAAACATTAGTAACAACAAATGGGCCACTCCACCTGGAACGGAACTTACCTGACATGAGCTTTAGACGAGAATTATAGAGGAGAACTTCCTAACCAATCTCAAATTGCTTCCTAATGAGCATGTTATCATGAAGCAATTTGAATTTTTCTTTTGTAAATCCTCGAGTTCTCGTAGGCATTTAGTCTCATTTCCTTTAGTTCCTGCAGCTGTAGTAGTCTTGACTCTCCTTCTTTATCAGTGTCAAAGTTGCATCGCCTCACTGCCCATAAAGCTTGGTGCTCGATTTCTACTGGCAAGTGACAGAGACATTCCTATGGGGGTTTTGTAGGTCGTGCGGTACGCCCACAAAGCATAGTTCAAGCGAAGGCTCTAATCTTTCCTTCCTGGATTCACAGTATTTTCCAGGATAGACTTGACTTCTCTGTTGGAGACTTCAGCTGACCATTAGTTTGAGGATGGTAGGAGGTGGCTACACGATGGTTTACTCCGTATTTTTTCATTAGAGCTTCCATGGATCTATTGCAAAAGTGTGTTCCCTGATCACTTATGATGGCTCGTGGAATCCCAAACATGCTAAAAATGTTAGTCTTTATAAAACCTACAACAGTTTGAGCATCTTCAGTTTTGGTAGCTTTTGCTTCCACCCATTTAGAAACATAATCCACAACCAACATAATATAAGAAAAATACAGGAAGAAGGAAAATGACCCATAAAATCAATGCCCCATAAATCAAATATTTCACAAACTAGAATAGGTACTTGAGGCATTTCATTCCTACGAGAAATTGTTCTTATCCTTTGGCATTTCTCACATGATTTGCAGAATTGGTTGGCGTCCTTAAATAAAGATTCCCAATATAACCCACTGTCTAGAACTTTTCTAGCAGTTCTTTTAGGCCCAAAATGTCCCCCACATGCATAGTCATGACAGAAAGCTAGAATAGACTCAAACTCATTTTCAGGCACTGATGGGCATACTTATACATTTCTGCAAGCGCACATGTCAAGTAATATAAAACGGTATTCCTATTGAGTATCGAATCTATAGAGATTGGCTTTTAATTCAATTAATTACCACGAATACTCTCACTTAACTTTATTTAGAAAACCGAAGTCAAAAGAAGATAAACTAACTAACAAAAGAAAATAAATGACGGAAAATAAATGGGAGACACAAACATGAGGGATAACTTGGGAGAGGATCAATAACTAAGCTAACAGATAATTATAAACCAATGGACTGTGAACTCATAAGTCTAGAAGCTCTAAAGACATGGAATCTCCTCTCGCTCTCCTCCACTCTCAAGTACTAATTAACTAACCAGGTCTCCCTAGCGCTAGCTAACTCATACAAGGCGTTAAGACTCTTCATTACGAATTTCTAATGTCTATTTATTAACCCCGATTGTCACACAGGTAAATAAACACTAGTTATGCAATTGGGTTATTGGCTAAGCTTCTCTCCTTCGAGTTTCCACTTAGAAAACTAGTCAATTAACCAATGCCCAACTAATTAACCTTCATCACCAAATACAATTAATTAGCTATTAATCTCACTGTCATTCGAGTCATTAATTAATTGTACATTAAGCTAAACTAAGTATCCTCTCTCGAGCTCAACTTAGAAATACCTCAATTAATTAAAGGAACAATGATTAAAGGCCTTAAGAAACAATTGCATAAATGATTCAAAGCCCTACTAATCATGAACATCCATAAACTAAGCAATTGGTCCAACAATTCCAACAATTAAGCATCCAAACAATCAAATGCAACAAATCCAAGTAATTAGGGACAAGGATATACAAATTCAGTTCAAACAACCCATAAATCCCTAATTATACAGCCACTAAATTAACTATAAATGAAAGGAAAAGAGAAGAAATTGCAAACAAAGGAGATTTTCGCATTTCTAAGGTGTTATCCCAAGAATTCGAGCTCCAAATCTTCAATACCACTCCAATCTGCTCACAAATGCTGCCGAAACCTCTCAAAATAGCATGGAGTTATGTTTAGGGCAAAACCCCTCAATTTGGCCTCCTAAAATCGAAGAGAAAATGTTGATTTTATAGCAGGGATCGAGTAGATCTGAAAAAAAAATGTGTTTTGCTGATATCGTAACACTTAGGCGCTATCACTCTGCCTTCCCTCTTTGTCTGTGGTGCCTGGGCACCGTTTTTTTTTTTTTTTTTTTTAAGCTTTCAACTTGAAAGTCTTCAAACTTGGACTTTCAAAATGAAATCTTTCTTGCTCAACATTTTATTAATTATCTCTTCTCATCTTGAATCTTCAACAAAGCTTTAAAAGGCTCCAATATCCATCAAAGTAATCTCGAACATTTGATTTTGCTTCGTTAGCTTGGTTTCTACAAAATCAAGAGAAATACACATCAAAGTTTGCTAATTCAATACAAAACTGGCCAATAAATAGGCATAAATATAGCACTAAATTAGTGATATTAGGCACACATCTCCCAACTACTTGATCAACACAAAATTTTCATAGGTAAGGGTCTTCCCAAACATAATATTTAGAATCACTTTTTACGTTGGCTCTTCTAGATGTAGAGAGATGGTGAGGGAAAGTAACTGTGACAAGGTAATTTACCATATCTGCGTACCAAGGAATTATGTTTTGAGTTTGAAACAAGTGCTCGTCAGGGAAGTCATCATTGAATGGCAGTTTGTCTCTGCTCCTTTTCTGTCTTTGATTTTTAGATTGAATTCTTGAAGGAGAAAAATCCATCTGAGTAGTCTTGGTTCGGATTCCTTCTTTGAAATGAGATATCTCAAAACTGCATGGTCAAAGAAAACAACTACTTTAGAATCAAGAATATAAGAGCGAAATTTATCTAAAGAAAAAACAATGGACAAAAGCTTTTTTTTTTTTTTTTTGTTGTAGAATAGTTGCACTAAGCGGGGTTCAAAGTCCTGGAGGCATAATAGATGACATGGCTTTTCTTATCCATTCTCTGGCCGAGCACTGCTCCCACTGCATAGTTGCTTGCGTTGCACATAATCTCGAAAGGTAGGTCCCATTGAGGTGGGTGAATTATAGGTGCACTGGTCAATCGTTCTATAGCAGGTCAAATGACTCTTTGCATTCCTTCCCAAATTCAAAGGGAACATCTTTCTGCAACAAATTGATCATTGGCAAGGCAACCTTAGAGAACTCTTTGATAAACCTGCGATAAAAACCTGCATGGCCAAGAAAAATCGCACCTCCCTAACATTGGTAAGGTAGGGCAAGTTAGCAATAACATCTATTTTTTCCTTATCAACATCTATGCCCCTGGAAGAAACCACATGACCTAAAACAATGCCCTGGTTAGCCATAAAATGACACTTTTCATAATTCAGCACAATATTAGTTTCAATACAGCGCTTCATGACTCTAGCTAAATTATCTAATCATTCATCAAATGAATCTCCATACATAGTAAAATCATCCATAAACACTTCAATGCAATTCTCAATATAATCAGAAAATCTGCTCATCATGTATCGTTGGAATGTACCTAGAGCATTACATAAACCAAAAGGCATCCGTCTATAGGCATAGGTCCCAAAAGGACAAGTGAAAGTAGTTTTATCCTGGTCCTCTTGTGCAATAGGAATTTGATAAAAACTAGAAAAGCCATCAAGAAAATAGAAAAATGGTTTGCCAGCTAGTCTTTCAACCATCTAATCTATAAAGGGGATAGAGAAGTGGTCTTTCCTTGTTACCTAATTCAGCTTCCTATAGTCTATACACACCCTCCAACCATTCTGAACACGCATGGGTACTAACTCATTATTATTGCTCCTAACTATAGTTATGCCAGTTTCTTAGGAACTACATGGATAAGACTTACCCACCTACTGTCAGAAATTGGATAGATTATACCTGCATCTAGAAGCTTGAAGATTTCTTTCATTACCACTTCCTTAATGGTTGGGTTCAATCGCCTTTGTGGTTCTCTTGTTGGTTTAGCATCGTTGATCGGATTTGCTACACGCAAGTGCACGTGATCGAAGTAATAAAGAAAACTAAAAATACTCTAGAGTATCGTACCCAAGGGAACGAGTTTTAACAAAATCTACTAAGATGACACAAAATTTGTTTGCAAAATGCAATTGCGGTAACCGATGGTGTAAAAAAATTGTTGAGAGGTTGATTTTGCTAAAGGAAATAAACGAAAATCAATAATTAAGAGAAATGGGATCCAAGTTGCTTATGCCCTTTGGAAAGAAATGCCACTAAAAATGCAATTGCAATCATAATCAACACAAGAGAACTAAGTAAGCCGAATTCGACTCCTATTCAATTTTGCTTCAAAATCTATAGGAGGCTAAGTGATTAAACCTATATTTCTATGGTTAATCTAACTTAGATAATTTAGCGCACAAATCTAGCGTTTTGGAGTCTCGCCCTATGTCTAGGGTCGATGTTCAGGACTTATATCTAAGCCTTTTCCTCCATTTCTTTTGTGACATCCGCTTTCTTTTAATCCTTTCGGTATTAATTTCAAGCTTGACAAGCAATCACTAGTTGGCCAGTTAGGTTTACCCACATTATTTCAACAAAAACAAACAAAGTCTCGAGTGTTAACTAGATTGAATATGATTTTAAGCTTTACATCTCTCCTCTAGGGCATTCACTAACTTGAATCCCTAAGGATGAATTAGCTCATTATGGAAGAAATGAAAACCCACAATTTAAATGCTATAAAACTCATATTAGATAAATCAAATAAAGGAAAATAACTTTGCAGAATTATAAAGCAGCCAATCTAAATTATTTAAGAATACTTTGTTATTAAACTAATCCCACAACTTAAAACATTCAATAAGGAAATATAAAACAGAGCATCCAAGATAATGCTTTTAAAACTTAACCCAGAAATTCGAAACTACCTACTGGAAATGAAAAACTCTTGTGGAGATGCAATTCCACTTAATTTCCTGACATTTTATACTAAGAATAACGAAAATCAAAAGGGTCCAAAGTTAGAAACAACTTACAAAATTTAGAATAAACAGAACCTAGCTGCTGAAATAAAATTGAACAAAAACAGAGGAACAACGCTAAAGAAAGTTTCCTTGCTTTGATCGAACCACACACATCTTTTCCTAAACTTCAGCAAATATTGAGGATTCGTCGATGGTACAGTCAAAATTAAGATCTTCTCTTAGCGCTCACTCCCTTTCTTTCGCCTCTCTTTTAAATATGCGCTCCTCCTTCCCAAGTTCAAAAAAATACTGAAATTCAATATACTAAGAAGAACATGTCATATACAAAGAGAAAAAAAGTAAGTGAAATCTAACAATGAGAAATTAAATATGGCTCCCTGACAACGGCCAAATTTGACGAGAGCTTGTCAAGGGCTTATCAAATTACAATTTATAAACCGATCCTAAGCTACTTGTAGTATTTCGTAGACCGGGTCGATCTCAGGGAACCGAATATCAATTTCTCAAATTAATTTTGTAAAGGAGAAAACAATTAAAAATGAGGGTTTTGTGTTTTTATAAATAAAATAAAACATAAGCAAAAAAAATAAAGATAGATCAAACCTTGCCAAAATCCAATTCATATGTACAGTTTTGTCCAATTGCAAAATAGATCATAGGCATACAGAACGTTTTAACTTAATCATGCAAGTACTCAGTCAACTTATTAGGAAACCCCAAAAAGCAACAAATCTCCTAAAATCATCAACTCTAACAAACATCAAAGTTAATGCTAATTACCTAAACAGTTTGGCACGAAACCGTTCCAAATTATTTAGATAAAAGCATTAAGTACTTTGGAAAGACCAAGACAAACCGGTTAGATAAAATAACTTCAACCTAACCAAGATTCTCCTTTAATTCCTAGAATTAAACATGCAAGCTATGCAATTATGGAAACCCATAAAATAGACACATGTAATTATCCTAACGCTACAAGGTTCAATCAACACGAAAATTACAGATCATGCATCATGAATAGAAATCAAGCATATATAGCGATCGAGGTATCAATTCAATAAAAAAAACACATGCTCATAAAATAAATATAGGAATCAAAGAACACTTGCAATTATAATAAAACTGTATTAAAGTTCGAGCCTCACAACATTGCAATTGGCTACACCGACCTATGAATTGGAACACTTACCTTAGCCGCTCATCGTGATGATGTAGCCAAAGTTAGTCATTGGTTCAATATAGCACCAAAAGAAAAGTAAAGGAAAAGGGATAAAAACTCTAAAAACTATTGTCTAGAAATATTACACTAGGAGAGTCCCTACAGTTGTCCAAAAGAAGGCTTAAATAGCCTTGAAGTAGACAACTTGCACAAGTAAGAAATTCTAAATTCTAGAAAGATATTTTTCCAAAACAATTAGGGAATAATATTCAAAATAAAATAAAATAAAGTAAATAGTTTTCTATCTTGAAAAATGCTAGACAATATATCCAAAAATCGAAAATCCTTTCCTAAATTCTCAAAACAAACATAGAGGTTGCAAATAAGGAAAGTTTCTAGATTGCACAGTCTTCAATATTTTACCAATAACTTCTTCTCCAAAACTTGGATCGACATGATCTTTATATGGTTGGAAAGATCTTTCAGAGAGTTTTACAATGGTATCTAATTTAGCTATATTCCCAAAAGTGAACAGTAAGATAATGAGAACGGAAGTTGGCACAACGCATTTTCAGATACGACAGTTTTTCAGCACGAGCAGTAATCACTCAAAATGTCATAACTTTCATAATACTTAGTAGAATACAATGATTCTTATACCGTTAGAAAGATAATTCAATAAGCTTCGATTTGACACCAAATTTGAATATATTTTCGTCTCAAAATATTATGATATGATCGGTCAAAGTTGGTATGAAAATTCTGTTGCTCGAATCACCTCCAATTTTGTCCAAATTAACTCTGAAATGTTACAAACTCTCCAAAATACGCGAATTGCTTGAATCCCTAAAGAATAATAATAAAACACATAAAACCCTTCTAATAACAAGAAATAAGTGTGATTAAATAGGACTTTACAGGTCTTATCAAAGCTACATTAGATTTTGAGTATATGATAGAGATGGAACACTTGTGAAAGAGTATAAGATAAGATCAGACTCTTAATATTGAGTTGCATGAGTTAGAAGACGTTGTATAGCTGATTTGTGTTAATGGAGCCTATCATCAAACATTATCATGCATATTTCAAATTAAGTTGCATGGTTGATTAAAGTGTTGGGAGAAAAATAATATAATAATATAAAACTAAAATATTATATTCACACTTCTTCCATGAGATAAGCCAAACAAGTTAGAATCACAAATAAAATATCAAAGAGATAGGAAAAAAAGAAAGAACACTGGAAGCTATACTGGTTCGCTCCAAACTCAGGACTACGTCTAGTCTTCTGCAACTGCAGGTTCTACTATAATGGGAGATTACAAGAAGCCTTCAACTCTACACTACAAAAACACTTGATAGCCCAATAATAGCTATTGACTTCCAAGTATCACAACTCGATAGATAGGAAAAAAAGAAAGAACACTGGAAACTATACTGGTTCGCTCCAAACTCTGGACTACATCCAGTCTTCTGTAACTGCAGGTTCTACTATAATGGGAGATTACAAGAAGCCGTCAACTCTATGCTACAAACTAACACTCAATAGCCCAACAATAGCTATTGACTTCTAAGTATCACAACCCGATAGCTTGGGATCAACAACAATAATAATAATAATAAAACCGCTGAAACTATAAGAAAAAATACTCTATTATCTCTCACAAAAACACTGTCACGCACACAAATCCCAAAAATACTTACTGTATTTTCTCTCTAACAAAGGTCTTTTTTTTCTCTTGGTTGCAAAACAATTGCTGCAAACTCACACACACATATGTGTATAACAAACCAAAAACAAAAAAGGTTTAGGAAAAAGAACCCAAAACCTAAAAGGTTTAGGAGAAGCATGAATGGGCCAAAGCCCAAATTCTTCAAATCTAGCGCGCCCATCTTCGAGTATTTTTGGTAGCATCGATTTGGCTCCACCAAAATTCCTAACATAAGGTAGGTGTATACTACCATGACATTCAAGCTGTAAGGTTCCAAATTGGACCTAACATATAATATAAGCATTATTGAATATGTCATCTATGCAAAGCTTAGTCAAACGTATATGTACCATAATGTGTAAAACTCAAAAAGTGAGTTTTTAATCGAAATTTTCTATGTCAAGTAGGTAAGCCTGATTTGCATATATACAAAAATGAAATCAAAATGAAGAAACAAAATCAATAGTAAAAACAAAATAGAAAAAAGATCAAAATAAAAAGTAGAATGGAACGACAAACCAAACAAACGAAAAGACAATAAATCATAAAATTAAGATCAGAATGGCAAAAAAAGTGAACAAAATCAATAACAAAAAACAATCTACACTTAAGTGTAACAAAATCGAAAATATGAAATAAAAATATGAATGGAGAAGAAGAAAAAGCTCAATGCTGGCAACTATGCATATGTACAAATATCATTTTTTGCAAATATATTTTTATATAAAAACATATACTTGTATTTGCTATTCGCTTATTTTATTTCATTTTTATTCATATATTAGTAGACATTTTGATGTGCTAAACATGCTCTTTCTGACAGACTTTTTTTTTTCTCCATGCCCCTTAAATAGGAAAATTTGTTCAATAAGGCTCTTACAATGTGGTTGCCTCTTAATAACCTTTGGGTGTGAATTCAAAAATCTACATGACTCCTAATAAGTAATAATATTTAGATACAAATTCGAAGTACTTCTACAATTTCTCTCTCATAGATCTTAATAGTGTAAAACTGTCCGTCATATTATGACGGCCTCCTTGAATAATTTTTCCTTAAATAGAGGATTTTTGTAGGGCAACTATTGTTTTTTCTTAGGTTAATGTAATTTTGTTTCTAAAAAAAAAAAACTCATATGTTATAGTAAAACTAGGGCTAACCATACCAAATGGACCCTAATTTATTAGTAAATTTTTATTTTGTTCCTTAATTTTTTAAGTTGACAATTATACTCTTAATGTATTAAAAATTCTCAATTAAATCATTCCATAAAAAAAATTATTAAAATTAGTAAATAAAAAGTTATCGCATTATTAAAATTTTACTTTATCTACATATATGTGTCATGTGTACTTGTTATTTAAAGTCTACTTAATACAAAATCTATCCCACACAACATCAAAATTCAAACCATCTATAAACAAAATTTACTTTTTCCAATGACATGCCCACATATCTAAATATGTTAATAAAATTTTACTTTAAAATATCAATAAAATAATAATTTAATAAAACATAAGAATTCTATTAACAAAATTCAATAGATATTTTTTTTCGTGAAAGGATTTGATTGAAAATTTTTAATACATCAAAAAAATTATTGAGAATTGCTTAAAAGATTAAAAACCAATTTTATGTTTCAAAATGGAACACTTCTTAAACAAAGAAAGAAAGAAAGAAAAATCAACCCATTTAAGATGGGAGGTTAACATTGAGCCTAAACTATTTGAATTTTATATTCCCAAGAAACTAACGTTAGAAAGGGCCAACAAATTTCAGCTTTTGGGGCATTGAGTAAATAAGAGCTGTTTGTATAAAAATGGACACTGTTTTTAAAGGTACAACTGATCAGAAGCCAATATATGTCAAAACTACCTTTATGAATTATGAAGATGCCCCATAGGCCATACCATACCCTCTTTAATCTGTACATGTTTTCAAGCCTAGGCCA
Source organism: Trichosanthes truncata (assembly GCA_033996785.1). Classification (NCBI taxonomy): domain Eukaryota; kingdom Viridiplantae; phylum Streptophyta; class Magnoliopsida; order Cucurbitales; family Cucurbitaceae; genus Trichosanthes; species Trichosanthes truncata. Next base: position 9,196,128 of record JAWPNB010000004.1, read on the forward strand.
TGCACCCTAAGTTCATATCCCATCTCTCTTTGTCTAAATCATTTATCAAACAAACAAAATTGCATTGTTTTGGCTTGATTGTGTTAAGATTATGAAAATGCAATAAGCTAGGTAATTAATTATTTCATTTAATATCATTGAAAGTCAATTAGTGTGTTGGTATCTACCGTATGTATTTAGACAATGGACAAAATAAATGACATCTCTAATTGGTTTGATTCATATTGACGTGATGTTTGTCAAAGTAACTTATTGACCGGCAAGTTAATAGAGAGTTGGAATTTTTTAAAAAGTAGTGACAAGTACGGTAAAGGGAGAAAATGTACTCTCTAGAGAAGATTGTGATTTATAGGATTGAGATTATCGTTAACCACGATGGGTCAAGTTAGAATGTAGTTTGGATGTTTGAAATTTCTTCCTAATTAAGTTGTTAATGATCATGGAGAATTGGCTTTAATTAGATTGTTGCTAATTGATAATTATCCTACTAAAGCAAAAAGTGTGTAATGCACCATTGAATTTTTTTTTCGAGTTCAACAATATGTGAGAGTGTAAAGGATTTGAACCTTTGACCTCTTGGTCGAAGGTATATGTCTTAACCAATTGTGCTATGTTTATGTTGGTATGCACAATCAATTTTTACTCTTATTCGAACTTAGAAATTAGGAGTTTGCAAGACTTTAGGACACGATGGTAGTGCTAACTGAGTTAACTTTGCTTAAATGAAGCATTCTATAAATTGAGCCTTCCTATTGTTTGAACAACATGTATCATTTGTTATGATATAAAAATCTTGATTTTTTTCAAAAAAAACAAACGAACAATCTTCAAGTTCATATTTCAATTTCAGCCATAAATAGAAATTGGAAATAAATACTACCAACTTTTTTTGAAAGCCGAGTTCTAATTTTTGAAAATAGACTAAAGTTATCAAACATAAATAGACATCACAACTAACTCCTATCAAATCAAAACTTAAAGGAAAAAAGAAAAAAAAAACTGCAGAGATAATTAGCTTATAATTAAATCTACCAAAAACTAAAACTAAAATATACATTAGAAAAATCTTTTATCAATTGGCCATCATGTATTTGCCTGTCAATTTAACGGCGTCTGTAGAGGGCCCAGGTAGTTGAGAAGAAGCTTAGCTTATTTCCAAACGGCCGTTAGCTGTACCTTCCATTTTTTTAAAATATTTTTTTTAGGGATTCTTCCTTTAATTTTTTTTATCATACATCCTTAAAAGAACAGCAAAATACTCCTTTAAGCATTCTTATCATTATTAATCACTTCAATAATTATTTGTTTATTTATATTATTTAGAGCTTCATTTTTGTTTAGGTTTATATCAAAACCAAGTAAATTTAGTTTTTAAATAATTATGAAAATGTTTGAATTTGATAATGCTATGTAAATTTTTAAAAATTTTATTTTATGAGTAGTCATTGTACTAATTTTGTACTTTATATAGAGTAAAATCAATATTTAATAAATATAGTTAAAAAATGAAAACAAGAATTATTGGGGGAATGATTAAAATTATTATAGTTTTAAAAAATAATTGTAAAAATATTGTAGTTTTGAAACTATTTGTAATGAAATTGCTAATTTTGAAACTATTTATAAAACGTGGTGGTGGTTGTCAAATGTCACATTCAAAAGACGATTTCAACTAAAAAAAAGATTTGAAACCTTTTTTTTTTTATGTTTTAAAGCAAGGCGAATTCAATTTCTACTCTACATTATGCAAATTGTCACATCACCAAACTATACATAAACTTCCAAATACTTTCATAAAGTACCCATTTTTTTAATTTGTTAAAAAAGTATAGTATTTTTAAATAAATTAAATTACAAATTTGATCTCTATAGTTTGGAGGAAGTTAGAATTTAGTCCATTTGATTTTAAAAGTTAGAATTTTGTTTGATAAAATCTAATAAATAGTCCCTATTGGTTTGATAAAACCCTTCTAAATAATTCTCAAATTCTAATTTTCTCAAGACCACATAGACTAAAATTGTAATTTAACATTTTTAATAAATATTATTAAAACATACGATATTAATAATAAAAAACTCAAATCATTGGTTCTTTATCTAGTTTAATTAAGTACCATTGAAATAAAACTTTTTTTAGGGAATATTAAATACAAATTTGTGCAATTTTTCCTAATAATACACTATGAAGTACCCATTTAAAAATATTGGATATTAATATTTTAAATAATTCATTAGAAAGTTAGAGAAAAAAGTGTGTAGCATCGTTGAATATACCCACTTAATTATTTGGAGCTGTCTAAGAATAGACAGCTTCAAAATAAACTAGAAGTTTTTTTTTTCTCTTAAATTTCTTTTAGATACAAATTAAAATTTGACCATTCACTAGTACAAGAAACTCATGAAAAAGAATAAGAAATTCATATTTATTATTGGTGAGGAAACGAAGAAGTTGTTTGGTAATTTGCTCTAAAAAATTATGTTTTGTTTATGTGTTGAATATAACAATTTTTAGACAACTTATAAAAGTAGAGGTTATAGCACACTTAAAATCACTGTTTATAATATAATCTTACATTTTGAACGGTCAATTTAAATTATTTTAATAGATATGTCACTCGTAAAAACTTAAGAAAACAACTTAAAAAAAAAAAAAAAAAAAAAAAGAAGATGAAGAAGAAGAAGAAGAAGAAGAAGAAGCCCATCTAAACATATTTTCGCTCATAGAAAATCTATCATCACCATCATGTGTGTTTCCTCTATTTACATAGGCAAAGAAAGAAAATGGTAAAATTGGGTTAGTCGAGTTAAGAGTATGCTATTTGAAGTGCAATAAGCTCTAGAATATAAATGAACCACAAGAGTAAGAAGTTTATGTACTCTTTTCATTATGTCACGTTGACAAAATGAACTCCACTCCTTATTGAGGTATGCTAGCTAGAATGCCCTAGCTAGGGGTAGTAGCCATGAAAAACTAAGTTCATTGGCTCTCTTTACACGAGTGTTGAACTACGCAAGTATGGACCATATATATAAGATGCCAAACCTTCGATAGCCCTTAGTTGGGTGAAGGACACTAGAGAAAAAAACTTATTAAATATAGTTGTATCTCACCAATAAACATTATTTGATACGAGTTCAAAATGAATTTTTCAATAATCAATACACATATCTCAAAAAATAAAAAAAAAACCCATCACACTACAAAAGTCAACAAAACCGAACTATATAGTGCCTAAAACATGTCAACCTAAGTATAGTTCAAGTCGTTAAAACATTATATTCTCAACCAAAAAGTCAAAAATTGTTAAAAGCATTATATATTCGACCAAAAGATCAAATGTTTCAACCCCCATTTATAAACTAGCTATGATGGTAAACTGAGCAAAAAAAAAAAAAAAAAAACCAAGAATTGTAAGGTAGGCCAAAATTAAAGCCAAACTTAGTTGAAGCCATAAATTAAATTAAAAATGTGTTGCCCCATTTTTTATATGGTATGTTTCTTTTACATTTATGCACAATATGCCCAACTCCAACTTCCACTATACCATATTATTTCAGAACCAAAACCCATCATCAGCATTATTCTCCTGAAACTGAAAGCTCCTCTCCATCTTCCACCAAAAATAAAGCTCCATATTTTCAAATAAAACGTCGCCGTATCACCATCAACCACAACCATTTCCCTTCACCTCCAAGCCACCCTTTTTATTCCATCTTCTTCTTTGTTTTTAACCTTAATATTCTCATCTCCTCCAATTTTCATCAACTAGCCCCTCCCTCATGGCTCACCATCCTCATTCTCCTTCCCAATTTGTAAGCTAATTCTCTCTTTTCTCTTCTCTTTAATATAGTTTCTAATTCTTTTTATTCTCTTTTCACTTTTGTTTTCTGTCTCTTCTTTATACCCTTCAAAACTATTACATTACATTACATCGATCATCGTAAGTTTGATGATTTTTGTTTTCATTTCTGTGTACAAAACTATTCTTTACTATATATCTCTCTCGTCTCAACTTCTTTAGAGTGTTGTAAGTTTGAATATTCACTCTGTATTTTATGATATAGCCTTCCCGAAACGAAAATTTTTAACTCCCATGCATATATAGTTTAATGCTGAAATGAAATTAAAAAAAAAAAAATGGAGGTAGTATTTGTATTATCCTTTCTGAAAACGTCACTTCAAAGGCTTGTTAGTTAATGTGATATATTCAATCAGAAAAGTTGGTGGAAAGATTTTATTTCATTTAAAATTGTTTGTATAGTTGAGTGTCTAATATTAATTCAATGATTTAATTTACTTTTTTTTCTTCTTCTTTTTTGATGTTATGGAATGCAGATGAAGAAGAAGCTTAGTGGGCAAAGAAAGAAGGAGGAGCTTGAAAGAGAGGTTTGTTTGTATTCTGAATATTAAAACTTTTCTTTATGCTGATTTTATTTTTGTGAATATTGGGAAATTATTTAGTGGTATATTCATGAGAGAAACACTAGGCATAGGCCCATAGGGGATGGGATTAATTAGTACTTTTCTGATCCTATGCTGTTCAATTAATTCATGAGAGAGGAAAACCCATGGGGATGGCAACCTCAAAACTTAGTTTAATAATTATTGGGTGGGAATCCAATTTTCGATTTTTGGATAAGTAATAAATATCTTAGGTTAAAATATTATTTTAGTCTATGTACTTTAGATTTTGTTTCATTTTTTGTCCTTGTACTTTCAAATATTCAATTTTAATCTCTATACTTTCAATAAAGTTTGTAATTGGTCCCTATAATAAGTTTGAGGTTAATTTTTATCAAAATTGGTTAAATAATAATAACAATTTTGATACAATAAAAGACACAATGTGAACATACTTCCAAAATTTATAGATGAAAAGCTAATAGAGTAATTTCTTTTAAGAAAAATTAACAATAAACTAATAGTATGGACTAATTTCAAGCTTTATTGAAAGTACAATAACTAAAATTAGACATTTGAAAGTACAGATACCACAATGGAACAAAGTCCTAAGTATAGGGACGAAAATAGTATTTTAACCAATATCTTATCTACTCAAATATGCTTGGATTTGGCTCCATTGATTGTTATTAAGGGATTGTTTTGGTGTCCTTTTTTTTATATTCATAAAATTATTTTGCAAATTAGTCTCATAAAATTGATTTAATTATTTTATTTTTAATTTTAAAAGCTATTTAGAAAGATATTTGTTGGTTGTTATGTTTTTATTTATTTTTTTCCTATATATTAATTTGACAATATAAGACATTTTAATGATTATTGAGAAACACTTGATTCAGATAACATCAAAGCAAACGTGTGAGAGCAATTTTTTAAAAAAATTATTTATATTTTCTGGTTTCTTTTATTCTGAGAATTGATTGGAAAATTTCTGCGAAATGGTATAATTGGGAGGGAGGGAAATGAAGAACTTTGATAAATAGTTTGTTTCTAGGCCATTTGATATCACTTTTTCTTTTTAAAAAATATAATAAAGAAAAATAAGCTTGTAAATTATTTATTTATTTTCTTTTATATTCTTAAAATACACTTTTGAAATTTTAGTAAATTTTTGAAAAACAAAGATTTTCGGAATGAGATGTCTCTCATTTTCTTTTTCTTGTAAACAAAACTATTAATAGTCAATCCTTTTCATAATTGTTGGATTGGACAAATAGGGTGGCATTATCTCTTCAATAGCCATTTACAAGGCTTTGGCAATTGGAATTTTTGAATAATTGTTACCTTTGCTTCAAAGGAAGAGCTACTTCTGTTGTTTTTAAACAAAGTAAACCAAGCTCTTCTCTTTCTTTCTTTTTTCTCTTCCCTTTTTTTTTAATCTGTAAATAAAATAACACTACGGAACTTGTTACTTTCAATAATGGGAAATTTGGGCAGGTTATTTATTTTCTAAAATATTTATAAAGTTATATTTGTTGGGAGAAAAAATAATATAATATTAATAAAACTACTATATTATATTATCTCATTCCACAAGATAAGTAAACAAATTAAAGTCACAACAAATAATAAATATAAAATGGATAGGGAAAAGAAAAACGTCAGAATCTATACTGGTTCGTCCCAAACTCAGGACTACGTCCAGTTTTTTACAACCGTAGGTTCTACTATAATGGGAGATTACAAGAAGTCTTCAACTCTGCTACAAACTAACCCTCAATAGTCCAACATGACTATTGACTTCCAAGTATCACAACTTGATAGCTTGGGATCAACGACAAAGAAATACCCTCAACCACAAGCGAAAATACTCACTTTCTCTCTTAACAAAACACTGTCACGCACACACTGTACCAGAAAAATTACATTGTATTTTTCTCTCAAATGAAAGGCACATTCACGGTACACATTCTAGTCGCAAATCAACATATATATATTTTATGCTTTTGACCTAATTTAATAAAGAGATTTGTAAATGGGCCCAAGCCCAATGGCTTAGTTTGGCGCGTGAATGTGCGGGTATTTCCGTCAAATGATTAGTATTATTTTGGCTCCGTCAAAAAACTTAACAATATTTTTATAGCTTAATTAAGGCCAACTTTTGATAACTATTTGGGTTTTTATTTTCGGTTTTTTTGTTTTTGAATATTATGCTTATAAACACTACTACCACCTATGAGTTTCTTTGTTTTGTTATCTACTTTTTACAAATGTTTTCAAAATTTAAGTCAAGTTTTGAAAACTAAAAAAAATAGTCTTTAAGGCCCCGTTTAATAATCATTTAGGCCCCGTTTGATAACCATTTGATTTTTAGTTTTTGGTTTTTGAAAATTAAGCCTATAAATACTACTCCCACCTTGGTTTTACTTGTTTTGTCATCTACTTTTTACCTATGTTTTCAAAAACTAAGCCATATTTTAAAAACTAAAAAAAATAGTTTTCAAAAACTTGTTTTTGTTTTTAGAATTTTGCTAATAATTCAAATACTTCCTTAAGGGAGATGAAAACTATTGTAGAGAAATTAGGAGAAAACAAACTTAATTTTCAAAAACCAAAAACCAAAAACCAAATGGTTATCAAACGGGGCCTTAATTTTTGGTTTTTAGTTTTTGAAAATTAAGCCTATAAATACGTACTACTTTCACCTATGAGTTTCTATGTTGTCTTATCTACTTTTTACCTATGTTTTCAAAAACCAAGCCAAGTTTTGAAAACTAAAAAAATTAGTTTTCAAAAACTTGTTTTTGTTTTTAGAATTTGGCTAGAAACTCAAATATTTCCCTAAGAAAGATGTAAACTATTGTAGAGAAGATAAAAACCATGTAAAGAAATTGTGAAAAAAAAACAAGCACAATTTCCAAAAATCAAAAACCAAAAACCAAACGGTTATCAAACAGGACCTAAATTGTCTTTGAAATTTCAAAATTGTGTCTAATAGGTCCTTAAAATTTAAAAAGTGTTTCATAGAGTTATGAACTTTTAATGTTGTGTGTAATAAGTCTTTAAACTTTCAATTTTGTGTATAATAGGTCCTTAACTTATTAGACTTTTATTTTATTGTATTTTTAATTCACATTCACGAATTTACTAACACACAAAATTGTAAGGGTTGGGTTCGGTTGGACACAAAATTATTTTGTGTTAGATCCATGATATTTTAAGAATGCCTAATAAGTTAAGGATCTAGAAACAAAATTAAAAGTTTAGAGACCAATTTAACATTTTAAAGTTTAATGACCTATTAGACACATAAATGAAAGTTTAAGAACCTATTAGATATATTTTGTTTTTTTTTTAAATTTAAAGAACTATTAGACACAACCCAAAGCATCTCGGACTAAATTAATAATTTAACAATTAGAAATATAGTTTTTTTAAAAAAAATTATGAATTAGTGATCAATTTTGACAAGAGTATTTTGTTCTATGAGATGATAGTTTTGTTTTTTTTTAGTACAACAAATGTGGGGTATGAAAATTTGAACCTCAGATTTCAAGGAATATAGTACATGCATGTTAATTATTGTTGAGTTATCCTCACTTTAGCTTCTATATATGAGATGATTGTTGATTGGTGTAAACATAACAATGATTTAATCAAGATATTGATTCATATATATTATGATTATTGTAATCACTACTTGACATATGTTTAACTTTTTATTATATTTTTAATGTTTAAATCTCATTTTAATATATATGCCAACTTAAGCCTAGCTTAACAGGTTAATTAAGACACATATATACTCTTAATTAAGATGTCAGAAATTCAAATCTTCACAAGATTTATTATATTTTGCTCTCTAAACTTTCAAAATACTTATTTTAGTCCATAAACTTTTTAAAAAATAAATAACAATTTTTATCTCTAAACTTTCAAATTTTTATTTTAGTCTCTTTTAAAAAATAATTATTCTAGTCTTTGTTATATTATTTTGTAACCTAATATCCATCCATCCAATAACTATCTCAACCAACCTATGTCATGCATATAAGTATATTAATACACATATTTGAAACAACGTTATCTATCTATTAAACAATTAATAAGCATAAAAAAACTTTTTGAAAGTTCAAAAACTAAAATAGATATGATAAAAATTTAGAACTAGAATGAAATAATTCTAAAAACTCAAGTACCAACACGAGATTTAAATTTATTTATGATTTTTTTCAACTCCTATTTTTGTAATATTTCACAAAGCCTAAAAGGATCTCTGTTTTTGAAAGAACATACAACCTATGCGATCAAATTTCATAACCAACAATAATTAAAGTTCTATTGTTTACAAAATATTGAGGATGAATAATTTTTTTGTAGGTGTTGATGCTTCAAAAATTGCTAAATCAAGAAGAAAAGGTGCATGAGATTTTAGAAGGTGTAAATAAACAGCAAAATGGTTCAGCACTTGGCATGTCAACGAACTTGCTTCCTCCCAAGGTATGTTTATAATTATATGCAACAAAAAACAAAAGAACCCTATAGTATATAGTTTTTTTTTTTTATTCGACAATATGTGGGGTGGGATTCAAACCACTTTTTGGTCAAAAGTATAATGTCTTGATTAGTTGAGCTATGTTTAGATTGACTATATAGTAGAGTTTTGTATTGACATATTTATACTATGCATTTTTTAATTTATATAAAAAAAAAACTATACAATATAGTAACAAGTATAAATATCAATCTTTCAAGCTATAACAAACAAAAGTTGCAATTATGCATCACTAATTGTCGGAAACATTTGAAATGGTAACTTGAGTTTCTAAAAAATTTGTGAAATGTGTATTTTTAAAATAATAATAAGGTTATAATATTAACAGCCAGCCAAAATGAGCATACCTTAGCGGTAATTGACATGTATTATCGACCGAGAGGTTAGAGGTTCAAATCCCACCATCCTCAAATGCTTTAAACTCAAAATAAATAAATAAATAAATAAATAAAATACTAACAAGTTGGTCAGGCTTAGGTTAACTAATTAATATGGCTTTGACATTTGATTTCCAGTTTTGTCAATATTTTCAAGTAGTTTTCCTTGGTTTCTATTTTTCTAAAAAGATTAAAAATGATGAAGAATATATTTTTTTTCAATTCTTAAATTTGAGGATTATTTGTACTCTATTTGATAACATTATTGTATTTAGTTTTTTTTTTAAATGTTATTTACCAATTATTCCTTCATTTGTTGATTTTTTAGATTTTAAAATTATTCAAATATTATCCGAATTTTAAAAAGCAAACACATTTTTTAAAAGTAGATTAGTTTTCAAAAACTTAGATTTTTAAAATATTTTAAAATGTGTGACGTAGAACATATAAATTGTAGGTGTATAGAATAAAATTTATTTAAAAAGATATAACATTAAAAATATTAGAAATTAACCCTTAGTGAAAATTTGTTTTTTATGTATACACACATATTTACATAATACATACATACATATAAATATTTATATTTATATTTATATATATAAACACATACGCATACATCTCATATACAAGGCAGGTGACATTCTCAATTTTATTTTATCCGGTAGAAAAATAAAATTTAATAAATTCAATTAAATATCACGAATAAATTATCTAATTAAAATTCCTGATTTTATTTGATATTGAAACTTTAATGTATTAAATAAATATGGATTAAATGGTATTATCTCTTTCATTATTCAACATAATATTGTATAAATCTAATTTAGTTCAACTTTAGATCACTACATTTATAAATGATTTCAATTGAAAAACCAAAAGACTTTTCTATTTGAATGACGTTTCTTGGATGACCAAATGGCTTATCCAATTTTTTAAAATTGTAAAAATTAAAAAATTAGAATATATAAAATATAAATTACATCTACTCAAACAAATTATTTTCTAAAGCGATATTTTGATTTTAAAATAATAAATGGTAATATGGAACAATACATAAAATTAAAGGATAAAATGAGAATATATAATTTTTCTTCCAAAGCATTATTTCAGTTTTTTTTTAATAAAAAAAGAAGTTTATTTAATCGAAGGAAATAAAAACAATAAATGAAAAAAAAAAGTTTATAATGTTTAAGAAAAAAAAATTAAAAATAATGAATAAAAATGGGGAAAAGAAAGAAAAATAATCCTAAAAAAAAGCTAAAATAAGTGTTTAAGAAAACCAATTAAAAATAAATAAATAGAAAAAAAAAAAAAAAAAAAGACAAAATGGTAGAGAAAGTTTCTTGTTCACGCATACATCATTATTTTAATATATTGGGGAAAAAAAATCAATTTTTACTCTTAAACTTGTTGAGTTGTATCAATTTTTACTCTAAACTTTTAATTTCATCAAATTGCACCTCAAACTTAGATAATTGTTGCAACATGTTGTTACCAAATTTTGGATAGAAGAAATCTCACTTGACTTCCACGTGACATCGACGATGAATTTGTATTCTTAGGGGAAGAATGCGGCCTGCAAGACAAGAAAAACCTGGACACCGGTGTGGTGTAGGCCACACAGGCTCCGATGTTTAAGTCAGAAAGAGTTTTGAGAGAATTTAGGAGTTCTAGAAGAGTGTTGTAGGCTGGAATGAACTTACATTGCTCTCCCCTCAAGAGAGAGCTTAAATAGGTTCCTTCCTAAGATTTTTCGTGGGTTTCCGTCTTCGAATGGGGAAAGGAAAGATCGAATTGGATTGGACCAAGGGCACACGGGCCATGAGGGACCGAGGCAAGGCCCAAAATTGGGCCTTGCCAAACTGGTCTGCCACGGGCTTGGGCCGAAGCCCAAGCTTGTTTCTTCTCCCTCTTATCTTGGGCTAGTCCTCTGTCGGTTTTGATCCGTTTTGACTTTGTATTGGGCTTTTTTCCTTTCATGACTCTTCGTTGGCCACATAGTCCTTCATGGATTTCTTTCATCACATATTCCGCCTCAGTAGGTATGAGACACCTTAGTAGCGACATTGAATAACCTCTTTTATAGAGTTTACCTTCTCTTAGTAGGTAATGAGCTGATCGCGCTCTGTACCCGTTTGGCTTCTACTCTTTCTAAGGGTAATTTTCCTCTTTCAAGTATTCTAATATGAGATCTATCCAGGAAAGGTCTTTCTCAGCCTCGGCCTTTGCCGAATTTGTCTGCGACATGAGTTGGCTCATCCCCAGTTTTGGCCTCTTCGTCTCTGGAAATCGTTACATCAGTTTCCATTATCTTTTCTCTGCTGATGGTTGGCTCAAATAGGATTTCAACTAGAACTGTTCTACTAAGTTCAATTTCATAGCCGGCTAATCGAGCTAAAGAATCAACATTGGCGTTTTGTAATCTTGGAATTTGCCTAAACTCATGTTTGGGGAATGAGGTAAGCAGTTCCTTGACCTTTGACAAATAATTTGTCATTCTATGCTCTTTTGCTTGATATTCTTCAGTTACTTGCTTCACTATCAATTGAGAACCACTCAGGACTAAGAGATTGGAGATCCCTATTCCCCTAGCGACCTTTAATCCTGCTACGAGTGCTTCGTATTCTGCCTCATTTTTTAAGGTTCTAAAGTTGAATCTGAGAGCATATTCATACATTTCTCCTTCGGGAGATTCAAGTAGAATTCATGCTCCGCATCCTTTGACGTTGGACGATCCGTCAACAAAGAGTTTCCAGGGCATTGGATGAGATGCCTCCACCTCCATTAGGCATTGAAGGTGGTCGACCTCGGCTCTTCTATGGTCGGCCTCGGCCTCATCGTGGTCGGCCTTGGCCTGTAGTGGAGTGAGCTCAGCAATGAAATCTGCCACTGTTTGTCCTTTGATCGATATCCTCGATTTGTAGTGAATATCGTATTCACTAAGTTCTACTGCCTACTTCATGAGACATCCTAAAGCTTCTGGCTTTTGCAGCACTTGCTTGAGAGGGAAGTTTGTGAGAACAGTGACCTTGTGTACTTGGAAGTAAGGACGCAATCTTCTAGCTGAGGTAACTAAGTCAAATGCAAGCTTTTCTACTTGAGGGTATCTAATTTCAGCCCCCACCATTGCTCTGCTTGTGTAGTAAACTTGTCTTTGGTGACCATTCTCTTCTTTGATTTGTGCAGAACTTATAGCAGTGTTAGAAGCTGTTACATAAAGTAATAATTCATCTCCCTTAATTGGTTTGGCCAGGAGGGGAGCTGAACTTAGATAAACCTTCAATTCTTGAAAAGTTTGTTCACATTCTTTAGACCATTCAAATTAAAGACCTTTTTTCAAAATTTTAAAGAAAGGTTGACATCTGTTAGTAGCTCTACTAACGAACCTGTTCAGTGCTGCAGTTCTCCCATTGAGATTCTAAAGTGGATTGAGATTGGCTGGAGAGGACATCTCTAAGATGGCCTTTATCTTGTCAGGATTTGCCTCGATTCCTCTTTGGTGTACTATGAATCCAAGGAACTTTCCTGATGTTACTCCAAAAGCACATTTGCTTGGATTCAATTTCATCTTGTACTTTCAAAGTATTTGGAATGCTTTATGGAGGTCAGTTTCATGTTGATGTGCTTTAATACTTTTTACTAGCATATCATCCACATACACCTCCATATTCTTTCCCAACAATGGGGAAAACATTCTATTTACCATTCTTTGGTAGGTTGCTCCTGCATTCTTGAGGCCAAATGACATGACTTTGTAACAGTAAAGCCCCCTGTCAATAATGAAAGAGGTCTTTTCTTGATCAGGTCCATACATCTTGATTTGATTGTATCCAGTAGGCATCCATGAAGCTTAATAGCTCATGGTCTGCTATTGCATCTACTAACTAATTGTAAGACCCACATTTGGTCTTCTAACCCACATTTGGTCTTCTAACTTTTGGTTATATATGTGATAGTGATTATTTGATTTTGGATTATTTGGAAAGAAAGTTTAAAATAAAATAGAAAAGTAAAAGAGAATTGGTTTTGATATATATATATATATATATTGGAAGAATTTAAAAAAAAAAATAAAAAAATAAAAAACAATAGGAAAGCTTCGTTTGAAGCTTTGGATTAAAAATATATAAATATAATAATAATATTAAGAAGAAGAAAATGTGTGATTTTGGGGATGCCACGTAGAGAAGAAGACAAAAATGAAAAGAAAATGGATAATCTCATGTTGGAGAAAGAAAGAGATAACAAAATAAAAAAAAAATGGAGACAAAAAAAATGGATGGTTTTCGGGTCAAAGAAGAACCAAAAAGAAGAATAAAACAGAAAACAAAGAGAGAAGAAACAATGAGAGAGTTAGATTTGGAGAGATGACACCTGGTCTAATTAATTTCAGTGTTGAGGAACTTGCTAATCAAAGACTAGAGCTGGATCTGGTGAGTTTTTCAAGTAAATTCTTGCAAAGAAATGGGTTTTAAAAGAGGATTGTGTGGGTTTTCTTGCCATGGTGTGTAAATCTGTTATGAGTGTAAAAAAAAAAAACAGAAAAGAGTGGGTCTAAGATTTGATTATGGTGCTAATTGGTTAATTATGGAGAATGTAATTTGGGTTTTTTTTTAATTTCTGTATTGATTTTAAAGGAGTCTTCCTTTGTTTTTTTAAGGAAGATGCTAGGACATTTTTTTAAGAGGAAGCTTGAAGTTTATTGAGTTCTAAGAGAAAACAGAGATTATACTACATTTGTACCATATGAGAGAGATGGGAGTTTGAAGAAAGAAGTTTGGTTTGGAAGTTTTAGCTCCAATTACTTGAAATTGGGAGTTGATAGTGGTTTTTGAGTAAAGTTTACATGTTTGGTAAGTTTTTATTAAGAAATTCATGGAAAAATTTTAGATTTATGTGTGGGTTTTTCTTCTTTGCTTATCATTCATGTTTGCAATTTGGTGATGTTTAAATAAGAAAAGAAGAAAGAAGACATTAAAACAAAGAAGAGGAGATGGAAGCTTTTCGTGGGTTTGAAGGAGAAGAAGAAAGAATAGAGGAAAAGAGAAGAAGATGTAATTGGGAAATAAGTTAATTAATTATTATTGGGATATGGAAAAAGAAAAGACATGACACAAGAGTAGTACAAAGGAGTTAATGAGGAGAGAGATGTGCATTGGAGGTATATCACGTGGGATTGAAAAATGGATATTTGGGAGATTAAATATTATTTTATTATGGGAAAAGGAAGTGATGTGTGAGGGAAGAGAAAGAAATATTAATAAATGAAGGAAAAGAACAAAAAATGTGCCTTGAAAATGTGTAAATTGAATATTTGATTAATTGGTGATATTAAAGGATGAAGAAATGATTTTAATGGTTAAAATCAAAAGTTTGTTTTTATTTCCTTTTTGGAAATAATTCATAAGTTATGGTATGGTTATTGGAAATTTCAGATTAGACAGAAATTGGACTAGCTTATGATCTGAAGAGCCGACGTTGATATTTCTGTGAGTGGTTTATGTTACGAATTGTTTTCATTATTTGATTATTATTATAGATTTTTAAGAATTCTATAATTATGTGTGAATTTAGAGAAACTACAAAGAGATTCTTAGAGAATTGTTATGAATTTCCAAAAATGGTATTGAAATTCCAATATTTTATGCTTTTAGCATAAATTATTATTTGAGAAATATTTGAGATATTTTATGATTATTGAAATGTTTGAAGAGTTTAAATGTTTGTTGAGAAATGCATGAATTTCATGAGATGTAGTTTAAGAGAAAATATGACTTTGAAAATGCTTTATATTATTGAGAGATTTGATGATTATTCGAGGAAGTATAAATGTTTAATGTTATTTCAGAAATCTCTCAAGTTTACGAACAATTATCTAGAGAAATATATAATTTTCAGAAAGAGTTTGAGATCTTGAAAAGTTAGGAATTTTTATGATTTAAAGTGATTTGTGATTTAAGAGGTTTATGTTGGAAGTGGTTTTCAAACCACTAGATCTTTGTACCCATGGTGATTACCCGATATGCTATGAGAATGTGTTTCCATAGTATGCTAGCGTGCTCAGGCCGCAGGGGATGCAGGGGAATGCCGGGGCCATTAGATGCCAAATCCGGATTCCAAATCCTGGTCCAAATCCTGGACCTGATGCATTACAGATGTTAGAGTTTGCTCTACGTGCACGTATGACAGAGATATGTTCTACTATGTATCTGGAGGTTACTCGGTACATAGTATGATAGAGAGTTGGGTACAGATTTGGTGATAAATTTCACTAGTTATGTTTATGCTTTCCAAAGCTATAATTACGGATTTCCCTATCTATGTTTTTACGAACTTGTGCTTATGTTTTCAAGAATTGTTGACTTAAGAGTTGTTGTTTCAAGAAATGTTTATTTACAGACTTTAATGTCTTAAAATCATCTCGAAGGTTTCTAAACTATTCATGATTTGCATTATTTCACATAGTTATGAACTTATGTTTAGTAAGAGAATAATTTCCTTAAAAATGTATTTTCTTATGAATCACCACTCATTGGGCTTTTTAGCTCATTCTTTTGCTTTTAATTTTTCCACCAGGTTGCTCTTGAGTTTCAACCAGAGTTAGCTAATCAAAGTCTGCCACCAGTCTTGTCAAGTCATTGCATATCATTTATTGTAAGTAAAGAGAGAAATTCCAACGCGTTGTTTATGAGATATTCATAGTTAAAGATAGTTAATGAGAAAAGAGACAAAGATTTGGCAATAGATTCCATTGTACTTTTGGGGTCTACTGCCATCATAGCTCATCCTAGGTTTGGTAGTGTTAATCTGGGGCGGGTTGTGACACTAATCTATCATAGGCAAAGGGTAACTATCCTTAGGACGGGCTTTATTTAGATCAATGAAGTCGATACACATTCGCCATTTTCCATTAGACTTTTTTCCTAAAACCATAGTGGATAGCCATTGAGGATAATGGACTTCCCTAATGAAATTGGCTTTTAGTAAATCATCTACTTTGCTGACTATGATCTCATTTCGCTCCTAACTAAATGCACGTCGCTTTTGTTTTATGGGCATGAAATCTCTGTCCACATTCAGTCGATATACCATAACGTTAGGATCTATCCCTGACATGTCCTCATGAGACCAGGCAAATAAATCTACCTTGTTCCTAAGGAAACTGATCATTTTTTCTTTCTGTTCTGCCCCTAGGTTTGTTCCAATGTTTATTTGCTTGTCCTCTGATGTGAGCGGAACAGATTCTAGTTCCTCGACTGGTTGCCCTCTCTGGTCGGCCTCAGTCTCCTCTGGGACGAGGAGCTGGTCAGCCACCTTCTTTGTAGCTTCTTCTTGTAATCCTTCTGGCTCGTGCTGCCATATAGCTTGAACAATCTGGTCGGCCTCGGCCTTCTTCTAGTTGGCCCAACCTTTTTCTAGTCGGCTTCGACCTTCAGATGCTGATTGGCCTTGGCCTTTTTATGGTTGGCCTCGGCCAACAAGCACAGGTAAGCTTCTTCATGCGATTCTTCTGGTTCGTGCTACCATGTAGCTTGAATGATTTGGTCGGCCTCGACCTCGGTGTGAGGTCGAGGAGACCTATTCATTTGCGTTCGTTACAGGCAACAGTCCTGATCGGAATCGTATTCTTTCTCGTTCCAGCGCTTTCTTTCCAGCATTCGGCTCATCTTTTTGGAGGATTGAACTCAAACAAAAAGGTTTTCCAAGCAAGTGTTGTCGTTCCCCACAGACGGCGCCAATTATTGTTGTCAAATTTTGGACTAGAGAAATCTCACCTGACCTCCATATGACAACGACGGTGAATTTATATTCTTAGGGGAAAAACGTGGCCTATAAGACAAGAAAAACTTGGGCACCGGTGTGGTGTAGGCCACACAGGCTCCGATGCTTAAGTCAGAGAGAGTTTTGAGAGAATTTAGGAGTTCTAGAAGAGTGTTGTAGGCTAGAATGAACTAACCTTGCTCAACCCTCAAGAGAGAGCTTAAATAGCTTCCTTCCTAAGGTTTTTCGTGGGTTTCTGTCTTTGAATGGGGAAAGAAAAGATCGAATTAGGCTAGACCGAGGACACATGGGCCATGAGGGACAGAGGCAAGGCCCAAAATTGGGCCTTGCCGGTCTAGTCGGCCTCAACCGGGCCGAAGCCTAAGCTCGTTTCTTCTCCCCCTCATCTTGGGCTAGTCCTCTGTTAGTTTCGGTCCGTTTTGACTTTGTATTGGGCTTCTTTCCTTATTTGGCCCTTCGTTGTAGCATTTTAGTCAGCTCATTCTTGTTGGTCTAATTTCACCCATAACACAACCTTAACCTTAAACTTGAAAAAGTGCTACGATTTTTACTCTTTGATAGGTTTTTGTTTGAAAATTCGTTAAAAAAATATTCTCATATGCTTTTAATGAATTATAAAACATATGTATGGTACAAATTTGATAAGATTTCAAAGAAAAATGTCATTAAAGCTAATTTTTTTGTTAAATTCAGTGAGTTTTGACAAAGTTATTCAATGATTAATTTGTATAAAACTCGATATTATTGAAATTAGTAAGTCTACATAGATTTTTATATTACTTTTTGTTAAAATTAGGGGATAAATTAGTGAAAATTAAATAGAAGGCAGAAATCATAATATTTAGCTAAGTATATATAGGGTCCAATTTGATGAAATTAAAAGTTTAAGGTGAAAATTAATGCAATGTAATAAGTTTAGGGGTGGTAAAAATTAATTTTTTTCCTAATATATCCTATTTTAGTTGTATCAAAATTTTATTAAATGATTAGTAAAAATAATGCAACAACTAGAATAATTTTTTATGCAAAATTAAATGACAACAATTTTAAATGAGCAAGACTTGAGTGTATCCTGGATTGCACCCATCTTTTTGCAATCCCACCCAACCACACAACAAAAAAAATTAAAAAAATAAGAAAAAAAATTGTCATGTGACAAATTGTAGATGGACAACTAAGTGGGCTGCAAAAAGATGAGTGCAACCTAAGATGCACCTAAGTTTTCTCCATTTTAAATTTAAAAATCAGAGGAATGAAAATAGAATATTTTACTAACAAAAACCGAAGAAGGATAAAATAAATAATAAATAAAACATGAAAATGGAAGGTTTTTTTTTTTTTTTTTTTTTGACAATGAAAATGGAAGTTAAAAACTTAAACTTAAACCCTTTGAAAAAATAATTGTACTGAAAATGATCTTGTGAGAAATTTGTGAGGTCAGATCACAGATGATAAATGATGTGGGGTTTTCTGAGACTTCTGACATGCTGTTCTTTTTTAAAAAAACAAAATTAATTTGAAATTAAATGAGCATTAATGATTTAAAATTTTGAGAAAACAAAACTGGTAGTTGATAGGACATGTTTCATAGTTCTGTTACAACCTCTACTTTGTCTCCCTCTCCAAGGACCACATGATGTGATGCCAACCTTGCTCTTCTTTTTTCTCCCCAAATTACACATCTATTGCATTTTTTTTTTAAATTTTTATAGAACATGAAATCTAATGGGTTTTTTTATTTTTTTTTGCTAAATTATAAAAAATATTCTTGAACTTTGCTTCTTATTTCAAAAATATTTTTATTCTTTCAAAAATTACAATATTACATTTGGATCTTCATAAATCTTTCAAAACTACCATTATAGTAGAAATCCATTAAAATGTTGAATGAAAAATTGACATAATGATGACTTGAAACGATGTGGTGGTGACTAGAATGTTTGTCTGGATTAAGTCTAAAAAATGACATTCAGACACGTCAACTTTTCGTTCAACATTCTAACCATTTTTTTTATTCTAAGAGTAGTTTTGAAACGTTTATAAAAAGTCAAGGGTAATATTGCAACTTTTAAAATAATAGAGGTCTTTTTTAGACAAGTGGCAAAGTTTATAGGTATTTTTTATAATTTAGTCTTCTTTTTTCATTGGAAATTAATTTACAACCCTTAAAAAAAATCTTCAAAATTTATGCAAAACTAAGTGGTGAAAAAAGAAAGAAGAAAGAATAAGATCTCGAGTCATGGGTCTGGAAATTAATTTTTTTGTTGCATTATTTCAATCATGGTATGATGGTAGTCGAGCAAGTATGCCCCTATCGTCTAATGGTTTAGGACATCTCTCTTTCAAGGAAGAAGCAGGGATTCAGAGGGATAGGGTACTACGAAAGGAAGTTGATCATAGATTATCAATAAGCTTGAAATTGATTCTGTCCTAGTCGATGTCCAAGCGGTTTATAGGGATGGGCTGTAAATTTGCTGGCAATATGTCTTATTTGGATGTTTATTTGGAATGGTAGTATAAAGCCTCAAACTCTTGGACGAACCTTTTTTAGGTGAGAAAGTTGTTGGATATCAATAAATGGTATTAGAACTCCTAAGAGTAAGACTTGATTTATCAAAGAAAGACGGTTCAATGTTAGTTGCAGTATTCAAAGCCAACAACTCTACCAATTAATTCATAGGAAATTGATTGTCTCAAAAAAAAAAAAAAAAAAAATCATAGGGAATTGAGGTGGTGGGTAAAATTCAACTCATGGCTCTATGATTGTTGGGTTATCTCATGTTGGTTATGGGAGGGATATTAAAGATGTTTGTTTGTCTTTAGTGTGAGGGAAAACTTGGGGATTAGAATAATTTGTAAAAGTTAATGTTACTTTGCATATTAAACCTATCTACTATATTCTTACATAAGTTTCTCGCTCTTCAACGACTAGCTTTGGAATGAAAATACTAAAATGACAGAAACACTTTTCTCCTTTCACGAACGCTTAGAAAATATTTTCGTTTAAATCTCATTATGGTCTCTGAACTTTGAAATTCTTTTGACCTTTTAATTGTCTATTTTAATCTTTAAATTTTTTAGTTTCTTTTTAAATATTTAAAAAGAAAAATATTTTAGCCCTTACTAGTATTTTTCTTTATAACAAGTGATTACCATAACTTCAAGTATATAAATTTGTGTGCTAATGTGAGTATATATTTGAACCATAAGGGTTAAACGACAATTATTTGACAGATGGATATATAAGTAGTAAAATAATAACAAAGACCCATATGGTTAACTTTTTAAAGTTCATAGATTGAAATAGACTTCTTGAAAATTCAAGAACCAAAACGTTTAATTTTTAAAGTTTAAAATCAAGATAGAATTAAACTCAAATATTAGAGGAAAAAAAACACATTCACACACACATTTTATTAGAAAGAAAAAGGTTGGAAAAAAGGTGAGTACTCACACATTGTGTTAATAATGCAATGCAGGTGAAGGAGCTGTTAGCAGAGCTAGCAATGGTGGAAAGTGAAATAGCAAGGCTTGAGATCCAAATAACCCAACTCCAAAAGGACTTGAAAACTGAGCAACAACAAACCACAAAGTCCAAACAATGGAGCTCTGAACAACCAGCTCAAACCAATAACACACACAACAAACCACCATTGAATTGGACTAACCCAATCAGCAAAGCAACTTTTGACACCAAGGCTCTCCACTTCATTAGCAAAGCCATCAAGGGAGATTATGCTCTCAATCACTTTAGGTTGGATGCCAAAAATGAAGATCCTAGAGATAGGAAAGAGACTCCTCTTTTTTTTGATGAGGTTAAAGTCCAAGAAAGAGTTCCCAGAAAGAGTGGGCTTCTCGTCGCTTTGTCCCCGTTGCGAGACCCCCGACATCCTTCTCCAAAGGTACACTATATTTCATTTTGAGTCTTGGTTTTTGAAGTTTGTGTATAAATTAATTTTTTTGGTCTTTTATCTATTAGGTCTTCATATTTCATTATTTGTGATGAAAATCTTACCTTGTTCCAAATTAGATGATAGTTCTGTAACACATAACTCGAAAAGACAAATCAAAGCATTTGGATCATTACAAAAGTTTGAATGCAAATTATTTTTTTGTTGATTTAATAGTTTAAGTCGATAGATTAGAGTATATTTAATCTTTTATATATATTCTTAACTGTCTGCAAATTAACTTCTTTTCAGCAACGAGAGCGGAATCTGTTAGAGATGCCGCCGCCAAAATCTATGCCAATACCAATTCAGCCAGAAGAAAACATCCAAAATTGGCACCCCAACAAGCTATCAGAGAGCATCATGAAGTGCTTGAACTTCATATATGTGAGATTGCTAAGAACCTCAAGAACAATGGAGCTAGAGAAGTCAGGTCCCATTTCAAGGTCTTTGCATTCCTCTTTAAGCTCGAGAAGCTTCCGAGTCGAGAACGGCTTAAACTCGAGTCTTCCACTACACAAGGAATTGAGGCAACAAGATCCTTATGGCATCTTCGAAAACGAAGAGTCGATTCCAAGGGATATTGGCCCTTACAAGAACTTGGTCATATTCACGTCGAGTTCCATGGATCCGAAATCCATATCGAGTGCCAGTTTCATCCCTCTCATAAGAAAGTTAAGGTATTTTTAAGCCATCTTTACGCTCCATGAATCAAATTAATATTCGAGCCTCTAGCCGAGGAAGCAACAAAGATTGAGGATTCTTTTTTGTTCTGATTTTTGCCATTGTGGGCTCTTGGTGAATGCAGGGTCCTCATGAGCAATTTGCAAAGAGTGGATCTAAGGCCATTGAGTTACCAACAAAAATTGGCATTTTGGATCAACATGTACAATGCTTGTATCATGAATGTAAGTTGTGGATAAAAACACCATTTTCTTTTATCCTTTTTTTTTTTTTACCATTTCAACTTCAACTTCCTTTAAGGCTTTCTAACAAAATTTTGTTCTTTTCAGGGGTTCCTCCAATATGGAGTGCCTTCTTCTCCAGAAAAACTAGCTGCTTTGTTGAATAAGGCAAGTAAATCCTATAAATTGAGACCTTTTTTTTAATTGTAATATATACGTGTGTATTGTCCATTTTGGATATAAGTTCTTATAAATCATAGTTTTTATAGTCCTTTTTAGTATTTTTACAAAGTGGAGTGGTTCTTTGTTGCATCACGTGTCTAACAATCTATTCTTTGGTTACACCATTTTAAGCAAGCAAATTCTAAAAATAAATGTCAAAATGTTTGGTTAAACCATATTCTATCCAAAACCTTAAGTGGATAGGTTTGAATATTTTTAATATTTTCATAAAATTACAAGTTTGGTCCCTCTATTTTCAAAATTATGATTATTTCATTCTTGTATTTAAAAAAATAATAATAAGTCCCTAGATTTTCAAGATAGTGTCTATTTAGTCTCCAATACTTTAGAAAAGATTAGTATAAGCCATGTTTGGATAGAATATGGTATTATATATATATATATATATATATAAATTTTTTTACGATATAATGGAAATGTCGATTCACTCATCGTGTTGATGTCGAACCCATGGACATGTGAAAATGTCGATGGAAATATCGACATGTCGATGGAAATTTAATACATTGAGTATAAGCTATTAAATTTTCAATTATATGTCGAGTAGTTCTTGTCATTAATTTTGAAGGTTTTTAATTCTTACACTACCAAACACTTGATCGAACTTAGCTTGAAATTAACTTGTCATATAATTCTTAAATAATATAGTTAGTGTGCTACGTATGATACAAACTGGTAGAGTTAATTGTCGATATTTGTTTGATAGAAAATTAAATGCATGCTTAGATATCTTTTTTTTTTTTTGAAGTAAATGAACCAAATAGACATGATTTTAAAATGTTCAAGGACATTAAAACTTTTTAAAGTAAATTAAATAAACTCAACCGTGAAAGCTTAGGGGACCAAACTTTTATTTTAACACACATAATTAAATATAACAGAGAAATTGGTTAAAAAAAAACTCAACAATGTTTTTTTAAAAAAAAAAATTCAACAATATGTGGAATAGAGATTCAAATCTTTAACTTTTTCATCGATGATGTATGTCTAAATGTAAGTTATTCATATCAAATAGTATGATTTTCTTCTCTAATACCGCTTTAAATTAATATTATACTAAAAAACTTAAACTTATAGCTAATCATGAATGATTATTTATTGTGTAACATGTTGAAAGTGAATTTGTTTTTTTGGATATTCAGTCAATGGTTAACATCGGAGGCAACACCATAAACGCACAAGCCATAGAGCATTACATTCTCAGGAAACCAATGTCTACGAACAGAGAGGTAATTACACAGCCTATGTCCCAAAAATCTTCTCCACACTACAATTTAGGCAAAATATCAAATATTACTCCGGGTTCGGCTAGATAATTCTCAATTTGGTCTTTAATTTTTAAATTTTTTTGTATTCTACCTTTAACGTATTCAAAATTTTTAATTAAACCGTTTTGCAAAAAATTATAAGCAAAAAAGTTGATAGAATATTATTAAGATGTTGTTTGGTAATCATTTTGGTCTTTTATTTTTACTTTTTAAAAAATAGTGGTTGGATAACCAATTCAAATCTTCCGTCTTTTAAAAATGTTTTCGAAATTATAAGCAAGGATTAAAATATCGATGTCAATATCAATATCATCATGATTTCAATTTTATGGATATATCGATGTATGTGTTTGTAAATTAAAAAAAATATATTATAAAAAATATTGATTAATAATTAAGTTGTCTTTCCAAACTAAGTTATAACTGTTATTAGTATTATATTTATATTGGAGTTAATAGATGATATTTTTTATGTTTTATGAATATTTATAAAAGATATTAGAGATATAGATTAATTCTCAATATTGATGTTGAACCTTCCAATTTATGTATATATTGACATATTGAGAGATATTTTAATCCTTGATTATAAGTAAATTTTTTTAAAAAATAGTCTTTAAAAACATTTTTATGTTTTTCAAACACTCTTCTTTTTCTAATGTTTTTTTCTTTTTCCCTTTAACATATCTCTTTCGAACAAGTTTTTTTCTCTAAAATTTTTCCCTTTAAATTTCTCTCTAAAAAATTTCTCTCTCTCAAATTTTCATCTTTATATTACTTTTTTTTCTCTTTCTAAGACTCTCACCTTTATATAACTTGTTTCTCTTTCTCTTCTAACATATATATCTCTTACTTTTCTCTCTCCTAAATTTAATGTTTTCCCAAAATTTTCTCATTCTAAACTTATTTTTCTCATTGAAGTATGATCAATCTCCTCCGCTTTTATTTCTCCCTCTCTCATTCATTTTTCTCTCTAATAAATATATATATCTAACTTTCCTATGTCTAAATTTTTTTTCTAACTACACTTTTTTTTTTCTAATTTATTGCTCTATTTCTCTAACTAATTATATATATATATATATATATATATATATATATATATATATATATATATATTTATATATATATATATATATATATTTATATATTTTAAGAACTCTAACTAATATTCTCTCTAACATACCTCTCTCTAAATATTTTTCTTTCATCCCTCTAAACTTACTATCTCTAACATTTTAATAAAAAAAAATTATCTCTGTCTCTAAACTCTTATTTCCATGTCTCCATATATTTTTCTGTCTCTAACATATTTTCCTATCTCTTTAAATTTTTTAAAAATAGAATATCAAAAATAGTTATCAAACATGTTAGTTTGGAAAAAAAACAAAAATAGTATTGAACATATATATGGTTTTTTTTTTAATGAAAAACGGATAACTAAAAACATAAAAATCAAAAACCAAATGCAAAAATAGTTATCAAACGAGGCCTATTGTTTGATTAACATCTTTAGAGACAAAAAGAAACCATAAATATGTTAATTAACACATAAAATCCAACTTGCCTAGGTACAAAATTTGATCTGCTCATCAACAAAGTCCATTTCTTCTAAGTGGTACACATTAGTTTTTTGTCAATAACTTTTAACTCTCAAGAACATCAAATTGAAAATTACGTATAAAATTAAATGATTAAGCTCAGTTTGCTATATTTAGTATAGGTTAAATTATAAATTCAGTCTATGAAATTTCAAAGTTGTGTTTAATAGGTTTATACAACCTTAAGAGATGTTTAATGCATCCCTATAATTCTAATTTTGCATCGAACGAATATATCCCTAAACTTTCAATTTTTTTTTGTCTAATATAGATCACTAATTTATTTGACATTTTTAAAAATTCACAAAGCTAATAATAAACACAAAATTGAAGGTCAAAAGATTTATTAGACACCTCTTAAAGTTATCTCTTCGATACAAAATCAAAAGTTCAAAACCTATTAATAATCTTTTATTAAAATGACCTATTATACATTCAAAGTTTAAAATGTCGATGTCTTGTGGAAATGTCGATGGAAAGATCGATAAAATGTAGATGTCAATGGATGTTTCTGAAAAAAATTTCAAAAACAAAAAATTCTAAAAGGATATTTAAGTTAATAAATAAACATTTTGTATTTTTAAATGAGTTAAAATACTTGTTATAAATATTATTTTCATATCATGTTACATTTTGTTGCTATTTTTTAAAATATTTTATTGATTTCGTACAACATAATGAAAAGAGCACAACTTGGGTGCACAAGTATTTTCCTAATGGAAATGTCAATTCACTCCTCATGTCGATGTCGAACTCACGGATATATGAAAATGTCGACATGTCGATGGAAATTTGGTATACATTAACGATAAATATTTCCTAATTAGTTTTTTTTTTTTTTTTGAGTTCCAACTAAATTATTAATTTAATATTAGTAAAAATTAAATTTTAACCTAAAAAGTTTCAATGTGTTTTTTTGTAACCAGGACAACAACAAAGAAGCCGTCGTCCGGAAGCTGTACGGACTGGAATCATCAGAGCCGAACGTGACATTCGCACTTTGCTGCGGGACCCGGTCTTCGCCGGCGGTGAGAATATACAGCGGTGAGGCGGTGGCGGCGGAGCTTGAGAGATCAAAGCAAGAGTATCTGCAGGCGTCGGTGGTGGTCACCAGCTCCAGAAGGGTCGCCGTGCCGGAACTTCTGGTTCGAAGCTTGCCGGAATTTGCAACGGCGGCGGCGGTGGACATGAAGGCGGTGGTGGAATGGGTGTGCCACCAGCTGCCGACTTCGGGCAGTTTGAGGAAATCTATGGTGGAGTGCTTCAGAGGACACCCCAAAACGCCGCCCACCGTCGAGACGATGCCTTATGATTTCGAGTTTCAGTATCTTTTGCCTTTGTGAATTCAATTCTTAAAATTAAACCTTTTGCTTTTTCTCTTTCTACTTTCTCTGTTTTGATTGATTTTCTTTTTTTCTTTTCTTTGATGTCTTGTTGGTTTGTAAAAATTGTAGGTAATGAGGGAATAATCATTATTTGGAGAGGCACCTTTCATAATTTTTTTTTTATAAAATTTGATGGGTTGATTTGTATATGGGATCATTTTTAAATAACAAATTCGATTTAGGTCTTGAACTTTAACGTGTAATAATTTAGTTATCTTTGTAGTTTAAAAATTTTCATGATTTAATCTTTGTAATTTGTAATGATTTAGTCTCAATATCGAAGTGAACAATTCTTAGTATGAATTAACACTTGCACAGATCATGACTTTGGCTTTTGTTAATGATATTGGACGAAGGCTTTTATTGGCTAGGATGGAATTCTACAATGTTTCAAATAAGAACATATAAGATATTAATGACTAAATTGTGCATAGACCTAGAAGGAATATAGTATTGTTAAAATACTACTGAATAATTCTTTTTTCTTTTTAAGAATATAACATCACCATCGAAATTCAAACTTGGGATCTCTTAAAATATTTTATATGTGATTTTTTTATGTTGAAGAACTAATTTAGAGAGCTTCACCAATTTTCATAAAAAACGCTTTAATGTGTTGGCCGAGTAGATAAGTTGTTGGCTTCCATAATGTCTTGGTTGGTGAAGTTGGTATTATGCAAGTTTGCACCTTTTTTTTTTTAGTACAATGGTTAGGTTGGTATTATGCAAGTTTAAACCTTTTTTATTTTTTTTTAATACGAGGCGATAAAAGCAAAAACAAAAACAAAAGCATTAAGGCCCCGTTTGATAACTTTTTTTGGTTTTTAGTTTTTAAAAAATTAGAGAGATGAAGATATGTTTTAGGGAGAGAAAAATGTATGGAGATATTGAAAAAAAAAACTTAGAGACATAGATATAAATGTTTCCAAGAGAAAAGTTAAACACAGTAAATTTAGAGACATAAAAAAAAATATTTAGAGTGAGAAAATTTAGAGAAAAATATGTTAGATTGAGAATATTAGTTAGACTTCATAAAAAAATATTAGTGAGAGTAATGAATAGCTTATCGAAGGCTCTATCAAATATACTTATAAACCTAAACCTCTAAAATTTGTAGTAATAGCGGTCAGGATCGATCACAGGGACTGGATTTCTTAATTTAATTAAATACCATTGTTACTACTACTCAATTTTATCTAGAGAATCGAAACTTGAGATAGAGTCAAATTAAAACCTAAAAATAACTATTTACAAGGTTGGAAACAATTTTAGAGAGAAAACTTGCGAGCAACATTTTAGCTATGAAGCACCACTTGGTTTGATTAAGAGAAATAGAGATATGCAACAATTATAAGCCAAGAGAATCACTTAGTTAGTTAGTTGGCTTTTTCAAGCCCAAGTAAATTCATGCCAAATTGAGTTCTTAACCTTCCAATCTAATTCTTCAATTAAACATGCCAACAAGGTAATTCTTTTACAACTTCTAATAATAAATTATTCATTCCCATGCAATAATGAACTATTAGTCATGCATCCACTAAGATTTAAGTTCAACTTTTTCAAGCTCAAACTCAAATTCAAAAGCATTTAAACTTTAGCCACACACTCAGATTAGAAGCAAGAATAACGTTGTAAAGTATTATAATTCAAGACAAAAAAAATCAAGCCTCAACAATTGCAAGCTACAAGAGTTCAACTATTTAAAATTCACTGTAATAACATTTAAACTCTAAGAAAAATTTCAGAAACAACAACACATCATAAAAGAACGAGAGATAAACTCTTAGACACATGCCAATCCTCGTCCCCGTCGTGATGATCCGCGATCTCGAGCTTCAAATTCCTTCCTGGCTCTCTAAAGTGCTCTCTAAGTCCCAAATACGTGTTGTAAATCGAAATTAGGGTGAATTCTCTAGAAATGGCCTCCCTCAATCCGCAGCTAGAAAGATCTTTTTATAATAATCGGGACATCGTCTCGACGCTGTACCCTGATTCGCATAGTAAAGAAGGAAAATCGAGGTAGCGTTGAGATGCTACACGCAACGTCTCAATACTACGAACGGAAAAAGCCTGGCGTGCGTATTTACAGCGTCTCAACGCCATAAAGTAGTGTCTCGACTCTATGCGTGTGGAAATTCTAACTTGTGAGGCTGCACATATGGCATCTCAACATTCTCCAGAGCATCTCGACGCTCTTGTCTCAGGTTCTCTGCCTCAATTCTATTCTCTTCTTCACTTGCTAGCTCCAATTGAAGTCAAATTACTTTCTTTTTCATCCTAACGCCTTTTTTTTTGCTCGGTTTTGCTTTGTTAGCTTAAAATCTACAAAATACACACAAAAAAAATATCAATAACATATTTTAAAACCATAAACTAGCATTAATCTAAATCCAAGAAATAGCACACTTTCGTGCATTATCAAATACCCCCAAACTTAGACTTTTGCTAGTCCCAAGCAAAATACAATCATTAGATAATTCAAAAACATACAAGTGGGTGACTCCAGTCTCAATAATTCCAAATGCTAAAAGTATCACACTGAAAGAAAATGCATTTAAACAGTGGCTTTAATTGGGAAAAATTAAACTTAAACCTATCATCCCTCACATGTGTGCTAGTCTAACTTATTTTAGTCTTTATAAGCCCGGACGAGGTTTATACAACTTATAACTATTTATCACCCTATTATATCCCCAGTTCTAATCATCAGGTCTACCTCAGTTTAAGAAAATAATAAGGCAATAGGATGCCTAAATAATATTAGAATTCTCTCAGACTTGTTTATTTATTTATTTCTTTTTAAGGAAGATCTTTGTTGTCACTTTTGCCTTCGTTCTAGCTTACTAACACTTTGTTGTGAAAGTATCTAGCTACGAGCAGAAATCACTTACCTTACTTATACTCATTTCCTAGCCTTTCATGCAGTGGAAAACATGGGTGTCATGAACGCCCTGATTACTCAACTAATTAGGAAAGAGAAGCATCTCCTATTGCAAATTTTATTATTATTAATTTTTTTTTCACCATCTAATCAGTTCCTAAGAGTTTTCAAGATCAAAACAAGCCTAAGCATATAAACCACTTTTAAGCCTTCAAGACCCTAAATAGGAAGACTACGTGCTCTAGGTGCAAGGGAATCAAGATAAAAGCTTAAAATCTACTCAAATTCAGAGAATGTTAAACAATTCCGAAAAAAAAATGTGAAGCACAAACTTTCAGAGTACGTCATCAACACATCATAGTCACTCATTACATATTAGAGAATTATCTAAATCATGCATTAAAATTTTAAATTTTATTTAAAAATCAGGACTTGCCAAGTGCTGCTACCCCCAAGCTTAAAACTAACATTGTCCTCAATGTAATAAAACTAAGGCATGCAGAGAACAATGGAGAAAAGAATGAGTGAACAATATTGCCCTGATAACTGGGAGGAACGTTCCATGAGGGGTCAGTAGATAGGACAAAGAGAGTACCTAACTGATCGTGGTCCTGCATAAATGGGGACGAGATTAATGACACTCTAACAACATAAACTAGAAAGGGAAAAATAACAAAAACAAAATTGAAAAGAAAAGGATAGAAAACTCAGGTTGCCTCCCAAGAAGCGTTTTCTTTAACATCTTTAGCTAGACGAGGCTCATGTGAATATATCAATTGTTGTTCGAGCCCAAGTTGCTTTCAACATTAAGAGCTAACTCCAGGGGATCCTTATTTATCACAGACTTTTGAAATTCACAAGTTAGATTATCAAGAATATCCATCGACATGCAAGAACTTACCTCCTCAGGATGCTTCATTGAATTTCTAATGTCAAAAGTTACATCCTCACTATTAATGTGAAGAGATAACTTACCTTGATGCACATCTATTAAAGCTCATCTTGTTGAAGGAAAGGTCGCCTTAGAATTATAGGGATCTCGTCATCCTCATCCATGTCTAGTACCACGAAATTTGCAGGAAAAACAAAACGATCAACTCTAACTAACACATCCTCTACTATACCCCTGGGATAAGTAATAGAACGGTCTACAAGCTACAAGGATATAGTAATAGGCTGCACCTCCTTGAGTCCTAATTTTTCATACACAGAATATGGCATTAGATTAATGGAAGCTCCTAAATCACACAAAGCTTTACAAAAATGTGAACTACCAATGGTACAAGGAATAGTAAAACTGCATGGGTCCTTTAATTTCTGGAGTAGTTTCTTTTGGAGCATGACACTACACTCCTCAGTCATCTGGATTGTCTCATTTGCTCCAAATTTTCTCTTATTTGCTAAGATGCCCTTCATGAATTTTGTATAGCTTAGTATCTTCTCTAGGGCATCTGCAAATTGAATAGTAATGTGAAGATTTTTTAACAAATCTAAAAATTTAACAAATTTCTCATCTAAATTTTTCTTCCTGAAACGTTGAGGATAAGGAATAGTGTTAAGGATAGAAGGGAGAGTAGATTGAGTAAGCTTTTCAGCCTTAGGTGCCAAAGTAGATGCAACTCCATTGTCTTCTTCCTCAACAGTATCGTCATCTTCAATCATTTGACGTCTCACCGATTCTCCCATTTGCTTCCCACTCCTCAGAGTGATGGCCTTTCATTGCTCCCTAGGATTGACCTCTGTGTCACTAGAAAATTTTCCTTTCTGCAGTGCATTCAGGGAAGAAGCTATCTGACTCATCTGAACTTCTAGGCTTTTTATAGCATTCCCATGGCCAAACATAATGTCGTCAATCTTCTCCTCTAGCTGAGCAAACCTCTTGGTTGATTCTGCAATAAATGTTCCCAACATAATCTCCAAAGAGGGTCTAGTATCATCTGACTAAGATGTAAAGGGAAAACATGCAAGGGGCTGCATGACATTCTTATTGTTAGCGTATGAAAAATTTTCGTGATATCGCAAACCTGGGTGGTAGTGGGTAAGTATGAAATTCTGCATGTGACTGCGGCCATGATGATATCCCCGATTATTCACATAATTTGTTTGATCTATGCTAACTTCCCCTCCAAATTGTGGCCACTGCGCAGCTGCTATGGATGCAAAGGACTGTTCCCTAAACTTGAAACTAGATAAAGCATGAGTTAAAAAAGCCATATGTGCTTTCAGAGCACTTACCTCATCAACTTCATAAATTTTTGCTACTGGTTTTGTCATTGAACGTTCTTTGGGCCACTGGTAACTGGTGGCTGCCATTTCTTCCAGTAGTGTTCTTGCCTCAGGAACTGTCTTGGACAAGATGGTCCCTCCAGCTGCAGCATCTAGAATAGTTTTGGTCCCACCATTCAGCCCATTATAAAATAGTTGAATTTGGAGCCAATCAGGATATCCATGCTGTGGGCATCGTCTTAACAGATCCTTAAACCTTTCCAATCCCTCGAACATTTGCTCACCTTCAATCTACCTGAATGTTCCAATCTCAATCCTGAGTCTGGAAGTCTTTGTTGGTGGAAAGAAGTTTGTGAGAAAGGCTTGGGCAAGTTCCTCCCAAGTGGTAATGCTCTAAACTCTCCAACCAATCTTGAGCTTTATACTGCAATGTAAAAGGGAACAAACTTAAGTGAATGGCACATTCAGAAACACCATTAATTTTGACAGTTCCACAGAGGGCAAGAAAAGTTTTCAAATGGGAATTTAGGTCCTCTATAGGGTGTCCTCAAAAGACGATGTCCCTCACCATTTGGATCATACCAGTTTTTAGCTTAAAGTTGTTGGCAGCTATAGGTGCATGAACAATTCCAGAGCTCTCATCAAGGAAGACAAGCTTAAAGTAGTCCCTGATAGCCTTTTGTTCTTCAGCTTGTTCGCCCACCATTTGTTGATTTTGAATTTCTTTTCGAACTTGACGGTTTCGTCTGTAGGTACGCTCGACTCCAAATCAAAAGGCTCTAAATTTGTTGCTCTAACTCTGAGCATTGATAGCACTGTAAAAGTGCTACTTTATAAACTTATTTCATGCTAGTTTAGTTGCTTTCATGCGTTTATTTGTCTATATTGTAGGGATTTAGCAATTTAGAGCCGTTTGGAAGACTTTGGATGAATCGGGCTTTAAAGGAAGCTAATTAGGTCTATTTTGAGCATTCGAACTGAGAAGAGATGCCATCCAAGTTAAAGGAGTCGAGTATAAAGCATCTAGACGCACTTTTGGGCGTCAAGACGCCACTGCACAACCAAATTAAGCTTGAAGATCTGCAGGAATAGCGTCTATACGCTATTCCAAGCATCTAGACTCTGGAAATTTGAAGAAGCAAGGCTCGCTCGACGCTGCAGAGAGGCTACCCTCTACCCTGGCAGCGTTAAGACGCTATTTCAAGCATTTAGACGCTACCCAGATTTCGCCATATTCGTTCCTTATTTGCGAAGGCAGCGTCTCGACGCTATCACAAGCGTCTAGACGTCTCCCTGCCTTATTTAAACAATTTGTCACTTTAAGGTTAGCATCCATCTTTTTGGCCTCTTGGCCTGCACATTTTTTAGAGAGTTTTTAAAACACCTTTTCCCTTTTCTCCTTAGACAATTATCGTATTGAATCGAACCAATGACAAACCTTGGCTACATCATCATGAGCAGCTAAGGTAAGTGTTCCAATTCAGAGGTCGGTTGCAACCAGTTGCAATGTTGTGAGGCTTAGACCTTAATATAGTTTTCTTATAATTGCAAGTATTCTTTGATTCCTATGTTTATTCCATGAGCATGTACTTTTGATTGAATTGACGCCTCAATCACTTAATATGCTTGATTGCTAGTCATGATGCATGATCCGTAATTGTCGTGTTGATTGAACCTTGTAGCGATAGGATTATTACATGTGTGTGTTTTATGGGTTTCCATAATTGCATAGCTTGCATGTTTAATTCTAGGAATTAAAGAAGCATTTTGATTAGATTAAAGTTATTTTATCTAATTGGTTGTCTTAGTCCTTCCAAAACACTTAATGTCGCTACCCAAGTAATTTGGAACGGTTTCGTCAAAGTTGTTTAGGTAATTAGAGTTAACCTTGACGTTTGTTAGAGTTAATGACTTTAGGGAATTTGTTACTTTTGAGGTTTCCTAAAAAGTTGACTAAGTACTTGCATAATTAAGTTACGCGTTTTGTATGCCTATGGTCTATTTTGCAATTGGACAAAACCGTACCCGTGAATTGAATTTTGGTAAGATTTGATATGTCTTTTATTTTTATTTGTTTATGTTTTATTTTATTTATAAAAACAAAGAACCCCCCCCCCCCCCCCTTTTATTTATTTTCTCCTTTGCAAATTTAACATGAGAAATTAATATTCAGTTCTCTGAGATTGACCCGGTCTACTCAATGCTACAAGTAGCTTAAGATCAGTTTATAAATTGTAATTTGACGAGCCCTCGACAAGCTCGCGTCAGGCATACACCAAATGAGCCTGAAATCAAAGAAAAAGAAGATTAAACACAAAAGAAAGTCGGAAAAGAAATTATAAGAAAAGACAAAAAGAACTATCAAACAAGAAGAAAATAACTTAAATATAAAAATACATTATTTACACTCAAAATTAAAATCATGCATTTTCACCACAATAAAGCTCATTACCCTTTGGCCCATTTTCATTTAGAATTAACCTAGTTCAATTCTATGTGGTTGCACTGTGTGTTTTATCGGACAGAAAAAAGGGAAGGCTGCAGGTGGGTTTTTTACAGAAACAGAAGAAGAAAAAATTCCAGAGCTTGTGTGAGAAATTTTTCTTTGAGAAATTTTTCTTTGGGTTGTTTTCCAAGAGCGTTTTTCTTACATAGAAGAGTTTTGTGAGCTATTTGTTAGAGTGATTCGTGAGCCTTTTCTTTGAGATAAAAGTGAGAGAAATCATTCTTGAGCGTTGTAGACTCTTGTAATTTTCTCCCAGACGTTTTAGTGGAACATGCATTGGTAGCAAAGAACTAGACGTAGCCTACATTTGGTGAACTTGTATAAATTCGGTGTCAATTTCTCTTCCCTTATCTTTTATTATCGTTCTTGTTGCGTAGAAGTTTAGGTTGGTCGATCTACTCTTTTACGCTTGTCGTTTCCAAATTATTTATTCCGCCGTATTTGGAACCAGAACTTCATCTGGAATTTAGATAGAATATATATTGTCTGAATCTGTTGAGTGAATTTAGATTGATTATATTTTATCGCACTCCTAACAATTGGTATCAGATCATTCAGGTTGTAGAACGATGTCAGGAAGAGATGAGAAATTGGTTACTTTTAATGGATCAGACTTTCGTTTTGGAAGTGTCAGATATTGGATTATTTGCATTTCAAAGAATTGGATTTGCCAATGGAAGGAAAGCCTGAAGATATGGGAGAAGCTAAATGGAAAAAGTTGGACAGAAAGGTGTTGGAGACTGTTCATCTAACTTTGACAAAGAATGTGCAAAGCAGTGTGGCGAAGGCAAAGACCACAATAGAGCTAATGGAAGTTTTGTCTAATATGTATGAAAAACCCTTTATAAACAACAAGGTATATCTCACAGCTAAATTCTTTATTTTGAAAATGGCTGAAGGAGCATCTGTTACTACCCATATAAATGAGTTTTATTTGTTAATGAACAAATTGGTTGCTGTTGAATTAGAATTTACTAATGAAGTAAATGCGATTTTGTTGTTGTGATCTTTGCCTGATAGTTGGGAAACCAAGAAGGCTACACTTTCTAATTCACGTGGAAAATAGAAATTGCAGTTTTCACAGGTTAGAGATTCGGCTATTGCAGAAGAGATTCATAGAAAGGACTCAGGTGTTGCTTCTACTTTTGGTTCAGCATTGAATGTGGATAGAGGGAGGAGTAATAACATAAGTCATGGTAATCAAGGTAAATCAAAAAACAACATAAGCAAGTTTAGGAACGACAGATTATAGTGTTGGAATTGTGGTAAGACTGGCACTTGAAAAGGAACTACAAGGCCCCAAAGCGAACTGAGGGGAATGAACCCAGTGCAAATGTTTCTACTGATGAGTTACATGATGTTCTTATTCTGGCAGTGGAAAGTGCTCATGACCCATGGGTGATAGATTCAGGTGCATCATTTCATACTAGAGGACAACATGATATTCTTGAAAATTATGTTGCAGGAAATCATGGAAAGATGTATCTAGCTGATGGAGAGCCTTTGGACATCATTGGAATTGGTGACATGAAATTGAAAATGGCGAATGGTTCAGTCTAGAAAATTCGTAAGATACGTCATGTTCAAAATATGATGAAGAATTTGATTTCTGTAGGGCAGTTAGACAGTGAAGGTTGTGAGGTTTACTTTGGCCAATGAAACATGAAGGTTACAAAAGGTGTCATGGTAGTTGCTCGAAGAAGCAAATCAGGGACTTTGTATGTCAACAATAATGACAAAGACATGGTAGCTGTTGTGGATCTTTCGAGTCAAACTGATTTGTGGCACAACAGGTTGGGACATATGAGTGTAAATGTATGAAAATTCTTCACTATGCAGGGACTTTATGGGGACTAAAGGAAGTTGAACACA
Organism: Trichosanthes truncata; assembly: GCA_033996785.1. Lineage (NCBI taxonomy): Eukaryota > Viridiplantae > Streptophyta > Magnoliopsida > Cucurbitales > Cucurbitaceae > Trichosanthes > Trichosanthes truncata. The sequence goes on from JAWPNB010000004.1 coordinate 9,232,084, forward strand.
AGTTGTGTAAGAGTTGTGTATTTGGGAAGTAGAAGCGTGTCAGTTTCTCAAAGACAGAAGCGAAGCTAAAACCTGTGATGTGTGGCCTTCTAAAGCATCTTCTCTTGGTGGTTCCAGATACTATGTGACCTTCATAGATGACTCAAGCAGGAAGGTATGGACTTTTTTTCTCAAACATAAATTTGATGTATTTTCTATTTTTAAAACTTGGAAGGCTATGGTTGAGAATGAGACAGGTCTGAAAGTTAAAAGCTTGAGGTCAGACAACGGTGGTGAATATGTTGATGGAGAGTTCAAAAGATATTGTGCAGACAATGGGATTGTGATGGCAAATACTATTCCAAGGACACCGCAACAAAATGGTGTGGTAAGAGCATGAGATTACATGCAGGATTGCCTAAAATGTTCTGAGCAGAGGCAATCAACACGGCGACCTATTGATCGGTGTTTTTCGCTACAACACACAAGTGCACGTGATCGAAGTAATAAAAACTGGAGTATTCTAGAGTATCGTACCCAAGGGAACTGGTTTTAACAAAATCTATTGAGACGACACAAAATATGTTTGCAAATTGCAATTGTGGTAACCAATGGTGTGAAAATGATTGAGTGGTTGTTTTTGCTAAAGAAAATAAATAAAAATGATAAAAGAGGGATTCAAACGTGTTTTTTCTCCATTGAAAGAAATTGCGGCCTAATTGCAATTGCATTCCTTTGACTTCAACACTTAAGCTTTGTAAACCGAATTCAACACCTATTCAACCTTCTATGAAGCATCTTTAGAAGGCTAAGTGATTAAACCGATATTTCTATGGCTAATACGAACTTAGTTAATTTTGAAACACAATTCTTTTGGTTTTAAAGGTTTTGCCCTATGTCTAGGGTCAAAAACAAATTCCTATGTCTAGGCTATTTTCCTTTATTGCTTTTATGAAATCTAAATTTTTATTTAACATTTTCAGAATTATACTCAATTTTTGTATACTAATCTAGGTGATCAATTTAGACTAATAATAAGCATTAAAATCAATAAAAGCAAACAAGCTACGGATGAAGCAAGGTTGCTCTCACAATTAGGCCTTTATTCCTATCTTTAGGGCATCCACATGCTTGAATCCCAAAGAAGAAATTAGCTCATTATGGAAAGGTTGAAAATCAAAAACTTACCTTGTGTAAAATTCATAATTAATACACTAAAATAAAGAAATTAATCTTAAGGCAAACCAAATTGAATTATCAATTAAAAATACCCACTGAGAAGTAACAACACTGAAGCTACTAATTTAAAACCAAAATTTCGTAAGTCATGGTACTGAAAATTGCATCCTTTGTAGAAAATAAAAACCCAAAATAAATTAGCTTTTGTATGGGAAAAACAAAAGGAAATTGGAATCCAGAATTCAACTTTTCAATTTAACCTTGCCACATACATGAAATTGGAAACTATCCAAGGCTAATTCAATAACTGGAAATTAAGCAAAAACTTGAAGCATTAAACAGAATCTAACTTGCAGAAATGAATTTGAACAAAACAGAGTATCGCGCCAATGTATATTTCCTTGTGTTGATCAATCCATAAACACCATTAAAGGTTGTTGGATCTTCACCTCCTCGAACTCTCGTTGAGGAGGGATCAACCTCGAAATTTACAGAGCAAAACAGACATAAACTACTGAAGCAAAGAAAGAAAATGAAGAACAGAAGCTGCTGTCTAAAACCAAAAAGAAACAAAAAAACAGAGTATGAAAATTTCCGAAAACAGAGTCTGAAAAAATTGGTATCTCTCTTCTTCGTTTTTCCTCCCTTTTATAGAGATTTCGAGGCTTCTTCTTCCATCTTGGGCTCCTTAATTCGTGGGTAAATGATTGAGCACGAGATTTGGCTGTAAATTCTCCATAAATCAAGCAATTCCCGTGGGTTTTGGTGATTTTCCGAAAATTCTGCACTTGATTTATAAGTCCAGAGAATGCAATTGCATTCTTCTTCTTTGTTCTTCACCTTGCCTTCCCAAGGAAATGCAATTGCATTTCATTTGCAATTTCTTCACTTCTTCAAATCTACACAAAAACTTAACTTAAGCCAACTTTCTTGCATCTTTTCACTTAATTCCTTCTTTTATCATATTTCAACAAGCTTTCATGAATTTATCTTATAAACACTATCTTTAGCTTGCTCGGTAATCAATAAAGCATGCAAAAATGGCAAGAACAACTTAGTTTTAGGGTTAAATAATCCTCATAAATGAGAATTATCACCTATCTGATCAATAGGAGCCTGACCACATCACTAGACTTCAAGTTGCCTGAAGAAGTCTGGAGTGGTAAACAGGTAAACCTTTCTCACCTAAAGGCTTTTGATTTTGTGTCTTACATTCACATTGATGCTGCAAACAGGAGTATACTAGATGTTAAATCCAATAAGTGTTATTTTCTTGGGCATGGTGGAGCTAAGATTGGCTACAAGTTTTGGGATGACCAAAACAGGAAAATACTCAGAAGCAAGAACGTGATCTTCAATGAGGAAGTTCCATACAAAAATAGAATAACAGTTGATTCATAGTCAAATGAAAGTACAAAAGACTTAATATAAAAGTCTTCCTCAGGTTGAGACTAGGACATCAAGAATTGAAGATTAGAATGCAGTTACTCCCGAGGAAACAGTTGTGGAAACTGAAGAACCAGTTGTGGAACCTAATGAGCAAACTGTGGAGCCTGATGACGTTCAGAGAACATCACCTACAGCAGTTAGGAGGTCTACCAGAACTATCAGACCACCACAGAGGTATTCCCTTACTTTAAATTACATATTATTGACTGATAGAGGTGAACCTGAATGTTATGATGAGGCAGTTCAACTGAAAGATTATGTTAAGTGGGAGTTGGCGATGGAGGATGAGATTGATTCTCTTATGACGAATCAGACATGGCAACTGGCTGAGTTACCAAAAGGTAAGAAAGCTTTGCAGAACAAATGGGTTTATAGAATCAAGCAAGAGCCCGATGGTAGCAAGAGGTACAAAGCAAGGTTTATAGTTAAAGACTTTCAACAGAAGGAATGTATTGACTTTAATGAAATATTTTCTCCTGTAGCCAAACTTACTACTATTAGAAATATTATCGATAGTGACAGAAAATGATCTGTTCCTGGAACAAATGGATGTAAAGATAGTTTTTCTTCATGGTGATTTAGAAGAAGAAATTGACATGGTACAACCACAGGGTTTTATAGTACAGGGGCAGGATAATTGCAAACTTCAGAGAAGCCTGTATGGTCTCAAACAGGCTCCCAGACAGTTGTATAAGAAGTTTGATAGTTTTATGTGCAACAGTGGATTTCAAGGGAGTCAAGCAAATCACTGTTGCTACATAAGGTCTCAAGGTAACTCATATATTATTTTACTGATATATGTTGATGATATGTTGATAGCAGGTGCGAACAAACAGGAAATTCTGAAGATAAAGGCTGAATTATCTAAAGAATTTGATATGAAAGATTTAGGAGCTGCCAAACAAATTTTAGGAATGAGGATTGAAAGGAAAGATGGTATCTTGACATTGTCGCAGGAAGAGTATGTGAAAAATGTATTGAACAAATTTTACAGGAAGATGCAAAACCTGTGAGTACTCTTTTAGCTTGTCAATTTAGATTATCTAAAAAGCACTCACCCATTACCAAGCAGGAAAGAGATCATATGGCTAATGTACCATATGCTTCAGCTATAGGTAGCCTGATGTATGCCATGGTTTCCACAAAATCGGACATTGCACATGCAGTGGGAGTTGTTAGTAGGTATATGAGTAATCTAGGGAAGCAGCACTAGGAGGCTGTGAAATGGATTTCATATATTTGAGAGGGACAATTGATCATGCTCTGCATTTCAAGAAGTCATATTTTTAACTGCAAGGTTATGTGGATGTAGATATGACAGGTGATACGAATGGCAAGAAAAGTACTAATGGGTATGTTTTTACTTTGGGTGATACTGCAATTAGCTGGCTATAATGCAAAAGATAGTAGCTCTTTCTACTACAGAGGCTAAGTATGTTGCAGTTACTGAGGCAAGTAAGGAGATGATATGGCTTCAGTCTTTTCTAGAAGAACTTAGTTTGAAATTGGGAAAGGGGACTTTGCATTGTGACAGTTAGAGTGCTATTCATTTAGCAAAGAATCGAGTGTTTCATTCGAGAACGAAATACATACAGGTGAGGTACCATTTTTTCATATTAGTTTTGGAAGATGTAGTGCTGGTGCTTGAAAAGATTCCAGGAAGTCAGAATCCAGCCGATATGCTTACCAAGGTTGTTCTTGTTGACAAACTGAAGTTGTGTAGAACTTTAGTTGGACTTCTCCATGAGTAGAAAGGAGTCGCTACTGTTGCAAGGGAGACGCGTTGCTTGTTTTTGTCTCCAAGTGGGAGATTGTTAAGAATGGAGCCCAAAACAAACAATAAATCTCACTACCCTTTGGCCCATTTTTATTTACAATTAACCTAGTTCAATTGTATATGGCTGCACCGTGTGTTTTATCGAATAGAAAAAAAAGGGAAGGCTGCGGGTGGGTTTCTTTAATAATTTATTTAATAATGAATAATAATTTTGATTATTTTATTTGCAATAGAATATTATCCATTATATGAAAAATCCAAGGTTATTAGTGTAATCTTGAACAGTATGTGGTTGACATACAAGAGGATCATGTTCAAGAAATAACCTAAAGGGTCATAGTATATGGATAAGGTTGGGTGTCTTATCCTGGTAACACTATTGATACGGCCCACTTTGTAATAGTTACAAATGATTTGATCCAAATCATTCATGTGGAGACATGTGAGTGAGAGTATCTTATACAATGAGTTTGTATAAGACTGGACCACGAAATATTTAATCTCTCTTTATAAATCCGTTAATTGAGAAGATTAATATTTCATCAGGATGATCATATGCGACTCGATATTAATCCTGAGTGAGTTATGAACTCCTGCCTGTGAGGGCTTGTCCTTTGATTTGCATGGGTGAGAGTGGCTTTTGTAGCCGATTCAAAATGCCTACCATTTTGGGGACTTGACCAAATAGGGAGCTAGGAACATAATCTCACAAGATGGAATTCACTCCTTCCCATATAGGGTAAGTAGATGAGTAGTTCCCTTAAGTGCTGATTTCGAGACTTGAACAATGGGGCCCCACCCTCTCATTGGCCCGAGAGAGACTCAGTTTATAATTAGATTATAAACATATTGTTCATTAGAGGATCAGTGGTACTTAAGATGCAAGATGTAATTATAGGGGTAAAACGGATTTTTGACCCAGCTGTAATTATAAACAACTCGTGAAGGATCGACTTGCATGTAGTGATTATGTCAATGGACACAACTTGTCCTACAGTGCATAAGAGTGCAACTTTAGGTCTATAGTAGAGTGACCTTAGAGTTAATGAATGAAAATTGATTAATTAAAGAGTTTAATTAATTAATTTTGTATCATTTGAGCTTATAATCTGTAGGTCCATAAGGTCCCCTTGCTAGCTCATAGTAACACTAAAAAGATCAATTTAGTTGAAAGAAAAATTTGAAATGTCCAAATTAATATTAAATATTAAAGAGGAAAATATATTTATTGTATTTGATACATTAAATATTAAAATTTGAAATGTTCAAATTAATATTTAATTTGAAGTGTTCAAATTAATATTTAATATATCATATATATTAAATATAAAAGAGGAAAATATATTTATTGTATTTGATACATTAAATATTAAAATAATTAATGTATATTAGATACATTAAATAAAATATATTTATTAAATTTGAATTGGATTCAAATTAGGAAATAAATGTCGTAGGAGAATTTTAAACGGTTTGAATAAGATTCAAATTGATTAGATAAATGTATTTTAATATATTAGATATTAAAATATATTATTTAATTATTTTCACTAGACTACTATAAATAGGACCCTAGGGATAAGTCATTGTGCATTCTTAGAGAATTGAGAATTCTCTCTAGACCTCTTCCTCTCCAATCCCTTGTGGATTTTCTTTCAAAAGGCTCCCACAAGCCTTGGTCCTGTGTTCGAGTCATAGCTAGGAAGACTTTGTGGAAGAGATAAAGATCCACCAGAAGAATCTCCATATTTGGAAGGTATTTATTGCTTAACCCTTGTATTTTAGTTTAATTCTAAATAAATCAAAGACGATTCCTATGCTTCCGCTGTGGGTTTAATTCGATTATTCCCTTCATATAAATCCAGTGTCAATTTCTCTTCCCTTATCTTTTATTAACGTTCTTGTTGCATAGAAGTTTAGGTTGGTTTATCTAATTTTTTACGCTTTCGTTTTTAAATTTTTTATTCTGCGGTATTTGGAACCAGAACCTGTCTGGGATTTAGATAGAATATATATTGTCTGGATCTGTTGAGTGAATTTAGATTGATTATATTTTATCGCGCTCCTAACAACTTTGGAGTGCTATTGTTATTGAGCATAAATCGCAAGTTGATTGGATGCTTCATTATGTTCTCTTCCAATAAAGGTCACACCCTCTATTGAACCAAAACTGCTCTGCCTAGTTCTTTAAATTCATCAATGATTAATTGAACCTTATTTATTCATACTCGTCTTCACCCCTAATCAAATTCCATACCACTTTTGAGTCAATTTTAACCCATCATGATAGAATCCCCAACTTCCAATGCTATCTTGATTCCTTAAATTAGAGCCATTATGCTTTCGCAAGTTCGACCGAGCCTTGAAACAATATATATATTGTTAACGACCAACATTACAGCTCTGTCAACATGGCAGACAATTACCCCAAATCCTACTCTATCGTTGAAAATTATTACTTCAATGTTCAACTTATAAGTCCTTTGTGTTGGAGGTACCCATTTCTTGATATCTTGTGTTGGTCTCATTCATAATCTTTGCCTACCGTTGTATTGATGTAACTCTCTATTGGTAAACTTGTTGGGTTTGCTTGATTATGAGTTGGAGTTTCACGTCTACCATCATGCTCCTTCCATTCTTCTACGTAGATAAGGGCTTGTCCATAGGGTCGTCGGGCATTCCCTCTTGTGCATTGAAAATTATGGCATCTCTATTATTTCAATGTCCATAGAATAATACCAAATACCTTGAGTTCGCCTTTGTTGAGATTCTGAATAGCTGTAAAAAATTTAGAAGAGTAAAATCGATGTTAATATAGTTGGTATAAAAAAATCGACTACTAAACTTCATTGATCTCAGCTCATTTTCACTTTTTTACAAGCCCATAAACCTTGGATTTCATTCTTTGCTTCTCTATTACTGATGAGCACTCCCCAAAAAAGGGTGAACTCTAGTGCATGTGCACACTGTCTTAATAAGTAGTAAATAAAAACATTCCAATTATCGATTCCACAGAGACCTTATATGTATACATGGGTTGTTTTAGTAAAACCTTTATAAAATTGCAAGAAATGGTTACCAAGGAAAATACATTGAGTATGGTGAATGAATGAATAAAACAAGAGTATCTAGCTAGAATGCAAAGATGGCAATGTTAATGGGGGACATTCAACTATGTTTCAGCCCAAAGTAGAAAATGATATTAATATGCGTCTGCAAGTCTGTCACATTACTATGTGTTGTGAATTGGGTTCACCTGCTATTCGGCCTTTGTTTCAAAGTACACTTAGGGGTTTAAGCAAATGAGTTTACTATACAGTCAATTCTTACTTAGTTAGATAGCCACACAACCCTTTCATCCTGTAAGGAATCGTCGTCTTAATTAATGAAGTTCTATGTCTAGACTCTTCTCCTATATTGATTTTATGAGATCCATTATTTTCGAATTCTTTTAGCATTGAGTCCTAACTATTATGCAAATCTAAATGGTCAGTTTAGACTAACAATTAGCGTGAAAATCAATAAAACCAAATTGCACATAGGAAAATTGACAAAGAAGCAAGTTTATATTTCAAGACAACACATCATTTAGGACATCCACATAATTGAATCCCAAATAATTTAGCTCATAATGGAAATTGAAATGGAAATATACTTTATTGAAATCATAAAGGAGAGTCAACATAATTATAGAAAATGATGAAATAATGAAAACCTAAATCTAAACTAAAGACAATCTAAGAGAGAAAAATGAAAACAAGATGAGTCGGTGTCACAAATCTCTCCAAAACCGATCATCTCCGACCAACTAAAACTTACATGTCGGTGGTCGGTGCTGATTTGAGTGCAAAACCGACATCGACCAACTGATGACCACCCTACCTAATTGCATGATTAAGGGTAGTTCTAACTTGTCAATAATTAGAGCTCTTGGAGAGGTTGTTAAAAGAAGTGTTCTTAATGTCTTTGCTTGTTATTAAAAGCTCAACATTGATGTCGGTTTTATAATCTTGCAAAGAGAGTTAATTGCCCTTGTAAGAGTCAATTATTACTTATGCCTTATTGACTTATGGAATATTTGCATAATAAATCTTGGATGTTTGATTAGTTGAATCATTGGTCTAATAGGTGAAACCAACTCCCTAGGATATTTTTCTCTTGATATTTCTCAATCTTTATTTTCAGTTATTATTTTAATTTAGTTTTAGATTTCATCATTCGATTATTTTCTCTAAATAAAATTAAATAATTGTATTTGTGGTAATTAAGTGAATTAGAACACCAATCCTAAGGACGTTACTCTTACACATTAATACTTGACCGCACACTTACAGTAAGCAGTAAAATTACACACATCAATTGCTCTAATACCAAATTGGTGTAGCCTAAGAGAATAAAATAAGAATTTTCTTTGAGAATCAATCGAACCTTTATTATGAATGAAAAGTTATGGACACAAGTGAGTGATTCTCTATTTATAGAGAATTAAAAACAAACTAAAATTGGAATTAACCAAGATTAATATGAATTTCCCTCATTTTTCCCTAATCCTACTACATCAGTTTGACTTTAAGATGTCAGAGTAAAATCAGAAGGTAGTTCGCAGAATTATGATATCAATCTGTTTTAACCTGTTGAAAACTCACTAATCTGGTCAAGGTCTCACAAGTTCTTGGTGGTAGTGGTTGGACCTTGTCCAACTATCAGTGCTTGCATCTCCCTTGTATGGCGGCAAAAAAAGTTTGACCCATTCTTCCTCTACCCCCTCGTCGTGCACTTCCTCCTTGTCTTCCACTAGAATTTCTACACGTGAAGGTATTATTTTTTGTTGATAGCTGTGAACATAAATTATGCTATAATTTAGGATATTAGCACAATTTAGGATATTAAAATCTTTCCTTACTTGTATTATTCATTCCTTACTTGTATTATTCATTTGATGTATTTATCTCTAGAAAATGGTCTTGTATTATACGAATTATTCAATACAAAGATTATTGACATCAACATGGTATCAGAGCTCCTTTGAAGATACCCGATCTTCTTCCTCTCCGACGAGACTCTCCGGCATACGCGAATCTCTACTTCTCCTTCGAAACATCGCTGCTCGCCTTCACAGATTTGCTCGCCCACCAAATCCACCCATATTTGCAACGCCCCGAGGGGCACCTTTGAGGATCCAGCATCCCAGTGCTCCGATCACAGTCGCCATACGAGAAATCCACCATCGAAGCACCTCCAGATCTGCAGTGTGAACCTCATATTGAACCGTTCAGTTTGCGCCTCCATCGAACTCCTTTCAGATCTCAGCCTGCCCTAAGCATTCCGACTTTCAGATCTATCGATTGGTTGCATCAATCCACCTGCTCTGTCGAACGCCCTTCAGATCTTAGCCTGCCTTACGCGTTCCGATTTTCAGATCTACTGATCGCTTGCTCCGCCTGTCTTACGTGTTGCCACTGCGCGAACGCCTGCTCCGATCTGTTTTATCAATCTGCTCCACCTATCCCGATCTGATTTGCACAGTTTCAGATCTACTGTGCAGTTTCTCCAATTTGAGTATTTGGTTCAATCTTGTGTGGTTTGGTTCAAGAGTTGGTTTGGTTCAGTTTTGTGTGGTTTGGTTTGGGTCTAAATTTGGTTCAATTCTAGTTAAAATATGGAAAAAGACCATATATTTCGTCCAATCAGCACTATTCTTGATGGTACCAATTATCTGACATGGGCAAATCAAATGAGAAGCTTTTTAATTGGCCGTAAACTATGGCGCATAGTTATTGGCGATATTTCCAAACCAGTCAAGAGTATTACCACAAAAACAACTGACAAAGAAGATATCACAGTTGAAACTGAGGATAACATTAAATTTGTTGAACAACTTGAAGATTGGGACAGTAAAAATCATCAAATTATCACTTGGTTGGGTAACACTTCTATCCCTGCTATACATGTTCAATTTGATGCTTTTGATAATGCTAAAGATCTTTGGGATTTCTTGTCTACTCGATTTCAATCTATTGGATTGGCTCATTATTATCAACTGCATAGTAGTCTTGTCAGCCTAAATCAAGACACTGGTCAATCTGTTAATGAATATCTTGCTATGCTTCAACCAATTTGGACTCAGCTCGATCAAGCTAAAATTAGTCAGGATCACCTTCGTCTCATTAAGGTTCTTATGGGACTTCGCCCAGAATATGAGTCAGTTCGTGCTGCCTTGCTACATCGAAATCCTTTACCTACGTTAGATGCAGCGATTCAAGAAATTATGTTCGAAGAAAAACGACTTGGCATAATCCCATCACCACAGTCTGAAGTTGTTCTTGCAACCACTCATCCACACAACACATTTGGGTCTCTCTTTTGCAAAAACTGTAAATCTCATGGTCACAAATTTGCTGATTGTCCTAAAATTGAGTGCAGGTATTGTCACAAACGTGGTCATATCCTGGACAATTGTCCCACTCGACCACCTCGTCCTTTGGGTCATCTTACAAAATCCAAGAATTTTTCTAAAGCTGGTTCTTCATCCGTTGCTGCTGCCACTTCATCTAATGATTCCACCTCTCCCAGCTTTCAGCTCAGTGACCTTTAAGACTTATTAAAACAGGTGATCTCATCCAATTCATCTGCTCTTGCTGTCTCATCAGGTAATTCATGGCTCCTTGACTCAGCTTGTTGCAATCATATGACCTTCGATTTTTCTCTTATGTCTTCGTCCACCCCTGCAAAATCCTTTCCTCCCATTCATGCTGCTGATGGTAATTGTATGACTATTTCACATGTTGGCAAAGTAGACACACCCACTTTAAGTCTTCCCAATACCTACTGTGTTCCAAATCTTACCTTTAATCTTGTCTCTGTGGGACAATTATGTGATCTTGGCCTAACTGTTTGTTTCTCTCCTACTGGTTGTCAGGTTCAGGATCCGCAAACGAGACAGACGATTGGTACGGGGTACCAAAGTGGGAAGATTGTTTGAGCTCACATCTCTTCAGCTCCCTATCTGTTCATCAATTTCTGCCCCTGTTACTAACTCTGCAACATATCAGTGGCACCTTCGCCTTGGTCATGCTTCCTCTGACAAACTTCGTCATTTAATTTCTGTTAGCAATTTAAATAATGTTTCCAAATTCATTCCTTTTGATTGTTTGAATTGCAAACTTGCTAAACAACCTGCTTTATCTTTCTCTATGTTATCCTCTATATGTGATACTCCATTTGGTTTAATTCACTCTGATATTTGGGGTCCTGCCCCTAACAGTATTGTCAATGGTTATCGTTATTTTGTGTTATTTATTGATGACTACTCCCGTTTTACTTGGATATATTTTCTTAAGAATCGGTCTGCCTTATCTCAGATTTACATTGCTTTTGCTAATATGGTTCAAACTCAGTTTTCTCGAACCATTAAAATTCTTCGCACAGATAATGCAATGGAGTATAAGGATTCCAATCTTCTTTCATTCCTTACCCAACAGGGTACTCTCATTCAACGATCTTGTCCCCATACCTCCCAACAAAATGGACGAGCAGAACGTAAACATCGTCACATTTTGGATTCTGTCCGTGCTCAACTTCTCTCTTCCTCTTGTCCTGAGAAGTTTTGGGGCGAGACTGTTCTTACCTCTGTTTACACCATTAATCGGCTTCCTTCTTCAGTTCTTCAGAATATCTCCCCGTTTGAACAATTATATGGTACCCCTCCTTCCTACTCTCATCTTAAAATATTTGGATGTGCATGCTTTGTTCTTCTTCATCCTCATGAACATACTAAACTAGAACCGCGTGCACGTCTTTGTTGTTTTCTTGGCTATGGAACTGAACATAAAGGTTTTTGTTGTTGGGATCCGATTTCTAACCGACTACGCATATCTCGTCATGTTACATTTTGGGAACATACTATGTTTTCTAGTCTATCATCTTTTCATACCTCTCTCGCAAGTCATCAACCATTTTTTACTGATCTCTCTAATGATCTGTTCCCATCCCCTGAGGCTCCTCCTGTACTTGAGCTTGATCAATCCGCTCCCGTTTTTGCTATCCCGAATCCGCCATCTGTCACAATTGCAGAACCTGAATCTGATCCGGTCCCATCTATTCGACGCTCTACTCGGGTAAGAGAAACTTCTCACCATCTTCAAGATTATCATTGTTTTTCCACTATTGTTTCCTTAGTTGAACCTACTTCGTATAAAGAGGCCAGCACTAACCCTCTCTGGCAGCAAGCAATGAATGAGGAACTCCAGGCTTTAGAAAAGACTCAAACATGGGACTATGTTGATCTACCTCCTGGCAAAAGACCTATTGGCTGTAAGTGGATCTATAAAATTAAAACACATTCAGATGGATCTATCGAACGATATAAAGCACGACTTGTTGCGAAGGGCTATTTTCAGGAGTATGGCATTGATTATGAAGAGACATTCGCTCCTGTTGCTCGAATGACTTCAGTCCACAGTCTCTTAGCTGTTGCAGCTGCCAAACAGTGGCCCCTTCTTCAGATGGATGTCAAGAACGCTTTCCTAAATGGCACTTTGTCTGAGGAAGTTTACATGACACCTCCACCTGGTACATCTCCTCCACCTCAGAAAGTGTGTCTTCTTCGTCGTGCATTATATGGTTTAAAACAAGCTCCACGAGCCTGGTTTGCAACATTCAGTTCTACCATAACCCAACTTGGGTTCACTTCTAGTCCTCATAATACAGCATTATTTACGTGACAGACTCCTCATGGTATCGCTCTTCTCCTCTTATATGTTGATGACATGATTATTACAGGTGATGATCCCCAGGCTATATCTGACCTTCAAAATTATCTTGGAAAACACTTTGAGATGAAAGATTTGAGATCCCTCAATTATTTTCTCGGTCTTGAAGTTTCGTCCCGCTCTGATGGATACTATTTATCTCAAGCCAAATATGCCTCTGATCTCATCTCGCGATCTGGTATTTCTGACTCGATCACAATACCAACACCACTGTATCCGAATGTTCGTTTGACTCCTTTTGATGGTGTTCCACTTGAAGATGCTACTCTGTATCGACAACTTGTTGGCAGTCTCATTTATATGACTGTAACTCGCCCAGATATTGCCTATGCTGTCCATATTGTTAGTCAGTTCATGGCTACTCCTCGAACTATACATTTCACTGTTGTAATTCGTATTCTTCGCTATGTTAAGGGCACTCTTGGCCATGGACTTCAGTTTTCTTCCCAGTCAACATTAGTGTTATCTGGATATTTCGATGTTGATTGGGCTGGTGACCCCACGGATCGACGTTCTACTACAGGTTACTGTTTTTACTTGGGTGACTCTCTTATCTCTTGGAGAAGTAAGAAACAAACTGTTGTCTCACGATCTAGCACAGAATCCAAATATCGTGCACTTGCTGATGCCACCTCTGAGTTACTCTAGCTTCTATGTCTTCTTGCTGATATGGGAGTTCCTCAACTATCTGCTACTATACTTCACTGTGACAATCGCAGTGCAATCCAGATTGCTCACAATAATGTATTCCATGAACGTACTAAGCACATTGAAAATGACTGTCACTTTATTCGACATCATCTCTTGAGCAACACCCTCCTCCTACAATCCATCTCTACTACCGAGCAACCGGCTGATATATTCACAAAAGCACTGTCTCCTGGTCGATTCACTCAATTACAACACAAACTCAAGTTGGTTACTACTTTACCACCTTGAGTTTGAGGGTGGGTGTGAACATAAATTATGCTATAGTTTAGGATATTAGCACAATTTATGATATTAAAATCTTTCCTTACTTGTATTATTCATTCCTTACTTATATTATTCATTTGATGTATTTATCTCTAGAAAATTGTCTTCTATTATACGAATTATTCAATACAAAGATTATTGATATCAACAATAGCCATGGACCAAATTGCTTCTTCTCTGCATCTAATAGGCATTTCTCTTTCACAATCTCCATCTGAGTGTCCGATAATGTCGCACCCACCACAAAAATCTGGAAGCCGCTCGTATTATATCTCACACCACAAGACATCCTCACTTTCCCTTTAACTACAACTCATCGGCATAAATGTTCATTTGTATTATTTGGATTTGACCTCTTGGGAACCAACCTCAACACTTATCATCATAATTTTTCTCCACATGCATGTAGGACTTTTTCCACCCTACTACTGAGAGCTCGAGCCATATGTTCATTTTGTAATCCAAGTGGTACTTTCTGTAATTGTATCCAAACTAAAGCATGCCCAAAACTCCTTATTTTATGGGAGATCAAATGTGTATTTGGGGACTCCAACAACACGTTTTTGTCAAAACATCACAAGCTTGGTTGGAATTTATGCCTTTATTATTTAATAACTATTTGATTATTTTTTATTTGCAATTTACATCATCCATTATATGAATATCTTAGGTTATTAGTGTAATTTCAACAGTACGTAGTTGACATATGAAAGGATCATGTTTCAAGAAATAACTTAAAGAGTCTATAGTACATGGATAAGGTTTAGTGTCTTATCCTAATAACATTATTGATATGACTTGCTTTATTGACAGTTACTGATTTGATCCAAATCCTTTATGTGGAGATATGTGAATAGGGGTATCATATACAATAAGTTTTTATAAGATTGGACCACAAAATATTTAATCTTTCTTTATAACTTCGTTGATTGAGAAAAAAAAAATTGTTGATCATATGTGACTCGATCTCAATCCTAACTAAATTATGAACTCCTGTTTGTGAGGACATGTCCTTTGATTTGCATGTTTGAGAATGATTTTTGTAGCCAGTTCAATAAGTCTACCATTTTGAAGACTTAATTAAACAAATAGGTGAGCTAAGAACATAAAGTTCACAAGATGGAATTCACTTTTTCTCATATAAGGAAAGTATATGAGTATATTGAATAATAAATTTTGGCCAATCACAAATTATAACGTCATTAGTTTAAATTCATGATAAATCTTTTTTTTTTTGTAAGACCCACTTTTGGTCCTCTAGCAATTAAACATATATATGATATATGGATTATTTGAATTTAAAATTTTTGTTGGAAGAGGAAACTTGAAGTAAGATAGAAATAAAAGGTAATTGAAAAAAAAAAGAAAAAAGAAAATAGATTTTGTATATTTTGAAATTGGAAATGAAGTAATCCTTCTTTTAAAGGAAAAAAAAAAAAAGGAGAATGTAAAGATTAAAAATTAAAAAAGAAAAAAGAAAAAAAAAATGTGTGGAAGAAAAGATTCCACGCTTTTTTTCTTAAAAAAAAAAAGGAAAACGAAAGATGAAGCTTGTCAAAAAGAAAGGAATGGTGCCTTTGGGAGAAGCCACCCATGGAATTATATAAATAAATAAACGTTGAGAGAAAGGAAAGAAATGAAAGAAGGAGAAAGGAGAGGAGAGAAGAGAAAGAAAGAAGTGAAAAGGAGAATGGGTAGTCACCAGATTGTTGCCGGAAAACGTCAAGAAGTTATGGATATCGTCGAAAAACGGATTGAGGAACCTTATAGGCAAAATTTTCAAGCTCGATAAGCAAATTTCAACTTCTGTAATTTAATATTTTAAGAAAAATAGATATGAGTTTTCTTCCTTTTTGCTCAATAATTTCTATGAGTCTTTTAACTTTTATGTTTTCTCGCTTGGTATGAAGATATAAAAGAGAAGAAGAAGAGAAGACTAGCTTCCAATAGTGAACATTTGGTGTTCTTTGTAGAAGAATAAAATTTGTTTCAACCAAGAAATGGTTCGAACGGTGGATTTTAGTACATGTAGTCTTGGTGGATTGAAAGAAGAAAAAGAATGGGAAACTTTTTGGAAATAAGAGAGAGTTTTGAGGTAAAAGTTAGTCATTCACAAATAAAGTTTAAATGAGGAGAATAGAAGGTAATATTTTTCTACAAGATTAAGATTGAGACTACGGTCAACCAAAGCGTTATAAGAGAAAGTAAGGTTTGATGTAAATTAAATGTTATTTTGTTCCAATTAGTGATTGAAGGGTTATTTATACTAGTATTAAATTAATTTTAGGTCAAGGTAAGTTCGGGATGACTAATTACGACTTGGAATTCTCGCATCAATAATTTTGTGAATCTAATATTTTTCCTAATTTAGCAAATTCATGAAATTTGTGATGCTTGAAATCAATTTTAATTTGTGTATCTACTCATGAGTTGCTTTTGAGAATCATAGAGATTTCACGAAACTTATACTTATTTTGTAAATGGATTTACTATTGAAAGTGATGAATTTTGATAGTGAAGAAAGTGATTTGGAGTTGTTCAATTAGCTTTATCATTTAGTATTATGGAATTTCAATGGATTTATATATTTATATATGATTTTAGCTACAATAACTTATCTTATTATTATTATGTGAGTTTATGAAGCATCGGACTGTGGAAAATTTAAGATTTTAGACTATTGGCAAAAGCTCAAATTATTTATGACACTTTCAAGTATTTGTGAGTTTTAAAAATTATTTGGATTTATGTAAGCCAAATTTTGATTTTGTTGGTTTCATTTACAAAAATTGACTATTGAGTTGCCTTTAAGTTATGAGACCTCGATTTGAGAATGCGTGTAGTTTGAAAACTTACGATGATTGTTGTATGGAAATTATTCAAACCATTAGATGTTGTACCCATAGTGATTTTTCGATACACTTATGTGAATGTGTTTCCGTAGTGTATAGATGATTTATATGAGGTCTTTGGGACGACTCACTTTGACACACACATAAGCTTTAAGTCGTGTGTCAGGGTGCTTTGCCCCTTGGAGATTGCTCTGCGCACATATGACTAGTTGTTATGCCATGTACCTTGAGATTACTCAATGCATAGTAAGACTAGATTCGCTCTACTATATACCTTGAGATTACTCGGTATATAGTATGACTAGCTTCTCTGATGTGTATCTTGAGATTACTCAATGCACAGTATTACTAGATTTGCTCTGCTGTGTATTTGAAATCTTCCCTATATATAGTATGACTAATTTGCCCTACTATGCGTATTGAGATTACTTTACGCTAGTATGACTAGTTTTAGATACAAGTTTAGTGACAAGTTTTTTTAGCAATATGACCACGTTTAAAAGTTTATATTTTGGATATTTTGTTTTTAAAAAGACTATGCTTCAAGAATTATATTTTAAAGATTGTGCAGTCTTCAAAATATTTTGAGTTGCTTAATTGCAATGGAATTTTCAAATATTTCAAGGGTTTTACAGAGTTTTTATAGTGTTTATGAATGACCATTTATGAATGTTTGTGTTAATAATTTCCTTAAAATTGTTTTCTTATAAACTCTCACCACTTACTGGACTTTTTAGCTCATTCTTTTCCTAAATTTTTCTACCAAATAGCATTGGAGTATCCAATGGACCTATCGAGGTTGATATCATTTTGCATGTAAATGTAATATTGATGCTTTGTTTTTATAACTAGGGGTGGCTAGCATCATTTTGAAGGTTGTACCATTTAAGTTTATGTTAGCTTGTAAATTGAAATTTTATGTTTTTTTTTCTATAAGTAGTTTTGGTTTGTGGTTGTGCTCTGGTTGTTTGTTTTTGAATTGATTACTGATTATGACACATTTTGGTGGTAGTGTTAGAATTTGAATAAATTATTTGGGAGTGTATTTTCAATTTCAAGTGTGTCTATCTAATTTTCAGGTGAACTTTGCCAAAAATTTTATAAATGTTGTTCAATAAAGTTTTTGCTAGTCACTTATTATTTTTAAAATGTATTTTGTTTTTATAAGTTTGACAATGGTTCCAATCCATCTTCAACTAGAAAGAATGAGATTTGTGTAAGAGATGACTGAAGTCGAAAAAATAATATTATGGTGGTACCATTGACTAATATCCAAGAAAGAGTGGTGCCTTTAAACAAGAAGACAAATAATTTAGGACCTTTAATTCATGCAATAAGATCTTCCTTAATGGATGATTTCAATAACTTAAATGAAAAATTGTCAGTGAATGAACTAGAAGCTCTATTTGCATATTGTATGTAAGACTTACTCTGATTCATTGAATATTAGATGCTCAAATGGTGATTTAGTTTTGGATAAAATAGGAGAAGTGAATGATAATTATCAATGATTAGACTATGCACTAAGAGATGATGAAGATGTGACTGAGTATAATTGGTTATGTGTACCCAATCACTCGAGTCTAAGAAATGAGATACTTGAAGAAGCTCATAATTCGATTTATTATATGCACCCAAGAAGTACAAAATGTACCAAAAGTTGAAGAAACATTATTGGTAGCAAAGTATGGAAAAGTAAAATAGCAAATATGTTTCTAAATGTTAGATTTGTCATCAAGACTTTTAGTTTCTCTACCAAGTTCTTAATGGAAATGGAAGTATATTAAGATAGAATTATTATTTAGTCTTTTCCGTACTCAAAGCAATTACGATTGTGTTTGGTTGATGGATGATATGTTGGTCAAGACTGCTAATCATTGTTGATCAAGATTGCGAGTTCCTTGGATAAATTGACAAAAGTTGTATGTGGAAGAGATAGTCGATTTATATGGACTTCTAGAGTTAAAAAGTATCGGACAAAGCTTCGAGAATACCTCTCAATTATGGCCTAGTGTATAACAAGCGTTGGGTACTAAGTAGATGGATAATTGGAAAGAACTATATAGACTTTGGAAGTTATGTCACGGGACTATTTGTAATTCAAGGAACTATGAGACACTCATTAGTCCCTTGTGGAGTTCGCTTATGATAATGGTTATAAGTATAGAGATAGTGTTAGCTAAAGCATTGTATGGGAAGAGGTACAAAAACTCCACTTATTGTATTTAAGTGGTGAGAAAGAATTGATAGGCGGTGAATATGTTCAAATTATTTGGAGAGAAAAAGCAATATTGATTAGCAAAAAGTTGAAATATGCACAAGATTGACAAATGGAGATAAGTAAATATTTGCCAAAGAAGTATAGAATTTAAAATTGGTGACAGGACTAATCTCAAACTTATCATTGGAAAATGGTATTTAGAGTTGATAGGAAGGGAAAAGTTGAGCTATCGACATAAAGATCATTAAGGGACAAGCATATTGGATCAATAGCATATCGTTTGCTTTTATCGATGGAACTTTCCAGCATTCATGAATATACATCATGTTTCTACTTTGCACAAGCTTGTACCAAATCCATGTTGGGATTTATGCCCTAAAGCCTCGTAATTAATAATTTATTTAATAATAAATAATAATTTTGATTATTTTATTTGCAATATAATATTATCCATTATATGAAAAATCCAAGGTTATTAGTGTAATCTTGAACAGTATGTGGTTGACATACGAGAGGATCATGTTCAAGAAATAACCTAAAGGGTCATAGTATATAGATAATGTTGGGTGCCTTATCCTGGTAACACTATTGATACGGCCCACTTTGTAATAGTTACAAATGATTTGATCCAAATCATTCATGTGGAGACATGTGAGTGGGGGTATCTTATACAATGAGTTTGTATAAGACTGGACCGCGAAATATTTAATCTCTCTTTATAAATCCGTTAATTGAGAAGATTAATATTTCATCAGGATGATCATATGCGACTCGATCTTAATCTTGAGTGAGTTATGAACTCATGCCTGTGAGGGCTTGTCCTTTGTTTTGCATGGGTGAGAGTGGCTTTTGTAGCCGATTCAATATGCCTACCATTTTGGGGACTTGACCAAATAGGGAGCTGGGAACATAATCTCACAAGATGGAATTCACTCATTCCCATATAGGGTAAGTAGATGAGTAGTTCCCTTAAGTGCTGATTTCGGGACTTGAGCAATGGGGCCCCACCCTCTCATTGGCCCGAGAGGGACTTAGTTTATAGTTAGATTATAAACATATTGTTCATAGAGGATCAGTGGTACTTAAGGTGCAAGATGTAATTATAGGGGTAAAACGGACTTTTGACCCAGCTGTAATTACGAACAACTCGTGAATGATCGACTTGCATGTAGTGATTATATCAATGGACACAACTTGTCCTACAGTGCATAAGAGTGCAACTTTAGGTCTATAGTGGAGTGACCCTAGAGTTAATGAATGAAAATTGATTAATTAAAGAGTTTAATTAATTAATTTTGTATCATTGGAGCTTATAATCTGTAGGTCCATAAGGTCCCCTTGCTAGCTCATAGTGACACTAAAAGATCAATTTAGTTGAAAGAAAATTTTGAAATGTTCAAATTAATATTAATTTGAAGTGTTCAAATTAATATAAAAGAGGAAAATATATTTATTGTATTTGATACATTAAATATTAAAAGTTGAAATGTTCAAATTAATATTTAATATATTAGATATATTAAATATAAAAGAGGAAAATATATTTATTGTATTTGATACATTAAATATTAAAATAATTAATGTATATTTGATATATTAAATAAAAGATATTTATATAATTTGAATAAGATTCAAATAAATAAATATCGTAGGAGATTTGAATGAGATTCAAATAAATACAAGATATATTTTAATATATTAGATATTAAAATATAATATTTTAATTATGGCAAAGATTTTCCCTTGGTCACTATAAATAGGACACTTGAGTTGAGCCATTCTGTACTACAGACATCTCCTCAATAGAGAGAATTAGAGAATTCTCTCTAAACCTCTTCCTCTTTAATCCCTTGAGGATTTTCTTTCAAGAGGCTCCCACAAGCCTTGATCTTTTGTTAGAGTCATAACAAGGAAGATTTTGTGGAGGAGATAAAGACCCGCCAGAAGAATCTCCATGTTTATTTCAATGTAAGTTTTTGCTTAACCTTGTATATTTTGTGTTTAATTCTAAATAAATCAAAGACGATCCAATGCTTCCGCTGCGGGATGAAAAGTTCATTCCTTCAAGTGGTATCAGAGCCATGCCCCTGACTTAGCCGTGGTCAGTAGAATCCTCAGGTGCCTAACAAAGGAGTGGTGAGTCTCAAAGACATAGTCATGTAGAATTGTGGATGAGTCCTCAAATATCGAACAAGTGTGGTTCGAGGGGGAGGATTGCTAAGGGTGAGATAGGGAGTGGTCGCACCATGTAACCCACAATGTGATCTGCGGTGGAGCTCTATCGGATAAGCGGTGCACTCCGGAGAAGAGGAGTTGTCCTAGATAAGAGCAAACTCTTGGTGAAGCCAGAGAGTTGGGCGGATGGAATGACTATTTGAGGGGAGGCTCGGTGGTACTTTGTTCGAGGGGAGGATTGTTGGGAGTGCGACCAAAGTCCCACATCGGCTAGATAAGGGGAAGATCATGGGTTTATAAGTGAGGGACACTATCTCCATTGGTATGAGGCCTTTTGGGTAAAACCAAAAACAAAGCCATGAGGGCTTATGCCCAAAGTGGACAATATCATACCAATGTGGAGATCTGTCGAGGGTCGTTGTCCCTAACTAAGTCCCTCTCGTGCCAATGAGAGGGTGGGGCCCCATTGTTCAAGTCCCGAAATCAGCACTTAAGGGAACTACTCATCTACTTACCCTATATGGGAATGAGTGAATTCCATCTTGTGAGATTATGTTCCCAGCTCCCTATTTGGTCAAGTCCCCAAAATGGTAGGCATATTGAATCGGCTACAAAAGCCACTCTCACCCATGCAAAACAAAGGACAAACCCTCACAGGCAGGAGTTCATAACTCACTCAAGATTAAGATCGAGTCGCATATGATCATCCTGATGAAATATTAATCTTCTCAATTAACGGATTTATAAAGAGAGATTAAATATTTCGCGGTCCAGTCTTATACAAACTCATTGTATAAGATACCTCCACTCACATGTCTCCACATGAATGATTTGGATCAAATCATTTGTAACTATTACAAAGTGGGCCGTATCAATAGTGTTACCAGGATAAGGCACCCAACCTTATCTATATACTATGACCCTTTAGATTATTTCTTGAACATGATCCTCTCGTATGTCAACCACATACTGTTCAAGATTACACTAATAACCTTAGATTTTTCATATAATGGATAATATTATATTGCAAATAAAATAATCAAAATTATTATTTATTATTAAATAAATTATTAATTACGAGGCTTTAGGGCATAAATCCCAACAATCTCCCACTTGCACTAAAGCCGGCGAGACATGTATCCTAGGGCATACTCTATACCCAACATGTTCTCCCACTTGCCCTAGCAAAGATGAGATATGTCTCGTAATCCTAGACATTCTAGATGACCCTCAAACACTTTAGCCTGGAGAATCTTTTTATATAGATCCAAAGAACTGCCGTTAAAAGCCATCTTGGTCACTACCATGATGCTTTCTCTCTCTCGATATGATTCCCTATACATTGGTGTTTTCTAATTTCCTTAATATTAGTCTTTGCACCACTATTATCATAATAAAGAGGATAGACTAAATCATATATGAAACACCTTTCAAATCTTCAAGGAACTATTTGAGTCCTACAAGTCTTTTTGTTGCTTCACAAGCAAAACAACTTAACTTGTATATCATACTCCACCACCTAGGGTAAAATTTATCTTTACATAGATTTCTTAAATCTTTGTAAGAACCAGTGTATCTTGTGAAGATCAAATCTTTAACTCCATACACAAAAATTTCTCATCACCCATAGATAATTTGAGAAAGTTTTTAATTTTCTACTCAATGGTCATACCATTGGTATAACTGATATATGCTAACCAATTGTATATTAAATGTTCAGTCTCATTTATGCATATCATATACTCTCAACATTTGAGGTATCTTAGGATATACTTTCTTAGACATAAATATCAAATATTTGACAACAATTTTGTCAATATAAAATGTTTGAGACAAAGTTAACATTTTGTCCTTAAAATCTTATTTTGGACATGTAAAATATACTGAGTCATTCCAAATCACTTATTTGGAATTGGTTACTTAATCAACGCTTTATGTCAGACATCTTACATCATTCATAATGGGTAAAAATATCACCAACATAAAACATGAGAAAAATCCACTAAGCAATTAATGATTTTCTTGTCTATACAAGCTTCATTAATATTTATCCAAAGTCATAGATTATGATATTTTTATCAAACTTTATATTCACAGATCTAATGGTAAAATTCATTTCATAAATGAACCTTTACTATTTCGCAAACTTTTTGCTTTTGATCTTTGAATATAAACATATCTGATTGATTTGTGTAGATGCATTATCTAAGATTTCTTTTCATAAAAGAATTCTAAACATTCATTTTTTTTTTTTATATCACATATGCAACAATGAATTAAATAATGCTTATAGACTTCAGTATGGCAACAAGTGAGAAAATCTATTCGCAGTCTACTTTCTCCTATTAGGTATAACCCTTTGCCATTAGTCTCATTTTGCAAGTAATAAGCCTTTAACTTTGTCATCTAACATGACAATTTGGACTTCAATTAAGTCCTTGTAAAGGTTGAGTCATCTCATAACTCTCCCACTACGATGAGACTTATCCAATTCATGACTGGGATCCTTTTGACTTTCAAATATAATTAAATTGTTAACAACTTTTGTTAACTATTTAGTGGCTTCACTTGGAACTAATTTATTAATACTATCTCACCTTATTAAAGGTTTGTAGTCTTTTATTTGACATTTCTTATAAAATTGATATTTGTCATACAAATACCTTATTCATTTTAGGACTACATAAAATACCACTTTATACTCCTTAGGGGTGACCTACACTTAAGCTTATCTTTGAACATATACAAGCTTTTTAGGCATGTGTTCAGCATGTGAGCTTAACATTCCCAAATAGTGAAGTGTTGTAAACTAACTTTACTACTCTTTTATAATCTTTAAAATTGTCTCGTAGACACTTTTAGAGGGAATCATGTTCACCATGCAATCTCTATTGCATTTCCTAACCGGAGTATGGTAATGGTGTGTAACTCATTACTGGTGTGACCATGTCTAACAAGGTCTCGTTTCTCCTCTTGCAACACAATTTCACAAAATTGCACTTGGTATTAAGATAATTTGGGATAAAAACTCATTTTCTATCAATTAGTTTTAGTACGTAAGGTTCCTGTCCTTTCTATTATGATCTTATCATAATATCTTGATAGATTTAATTACCTAATCAATTTTTAAACTTTAGTCTTAATTTTCTTGAACATTTCAAAAATTTAGACTTATGTTGTATTAGGTAAAGATACTTGTACCTTGAATGATCATCAACTAGAGTGATGAAATATTAATGACTTTATTTGACCTTTACATTCACCAGACCACTTGGGTCAGAATGTGTAAGCCCAAAGTATTCTTTGGCGTTCTAGCCCTATCTAATAAAGGCCCAATGATTATCTTGCATGAAAGGCAAGATCTACAGACATGTAAAGTAATTAACTAACTTTTAGAGAACTACTTCTTACTAGTCTTTTCATTCTATTCAAGTTGATGTTAATCAACCTTAACAGCCAAAATCAAATATCATCTTTTAGGAGAAAACAATGTCTTTCTATTTTGGATTCTATAATCCTGAATATCTCAGTATTTTGTAGTATAGTATATGTCAACATTTTTAACATATACAAAGTGTTCTTATTTTCAGCTGAATGTATTTTCAAACAATTTTGAAAATATAAACTTTCATACTTTAAAGTAATTCATACTATATGAACATTTTTGTAATAAAGTTCGAGAAATTGAATTTCTCTTATGGTTACTAAAAACACCATATTCAGCATTATGTAACAATTTTACTTAATGACATATTAATGTCTCCCACTACACTAATTGAGATAGGCTTCCTGGTGCTAACTTTTAGAAACTATTCTACATGTTAAGTATTTTCCAAGAATTACATATTAAATGTAATGAAGAATAAATCTTGATAGTAGATCTTATATCGACTATCTAGGTGGCATTATTTATATTCCACCAAAAATCTAGTAAATCAAATTTACTTTCATTTAAATTTTTTTTTTTTAGAGGTATTTCAAAAATTCCTCTTATTATGATTGTCCCAGCTAATTTAGGAACTATTTCCTTTTATATAGCTTCAATCATTTGGTTTCTTTTCTTGGAATTTTTGTAATACTTAAATTCAAGATCATTTAGACAATTTTCCAAATTTAGCTTATGTTAACTTCAACATCTCATATGTTGTTGTCATTTTCTTTATCTTCTAAACTTGACATCTAACATGTCAACTAGGAGAGTACATACAAGCTATCTCGTTTACTTTTGATTCATTAATCATGTGCTTCACGAACAATTCGAATAGCATTAGCAACAGGTTTTGAGAACATTTCTCAATAAAGACAAAAAAAAATATTTTACACTACCATTATAGTGTTAATGTTACTTTTCCAAGTAATAAAATTTCTCAATTTTGATTATCAGTAATAAAATTAAAAATTATGAAAGAAACTGACATAATATTGAAATATATATATATAATTTAACATCATGCAAACAATTATCCATTCAATTTTAGCATAGAAATCAAATATTTTGTAAAAATGAACCCTATAAATCATTTCTAATGCTATGGTACTTTAGTGAGTTAGAACAAGTGCCGCCGTAGGGTAGGTCAAGTATTCCTTCACTAAACTGAGACAATCTCAACCAAGTATTATACCAGAATAACTCTTATTCTATAATATTTAGTTACCATTAGTTTGGTCAAGGACATCATTAACAACCTTAATAAGCCCTTTGTAAGTGTGACCCATCATTTTAGATCCTGTAGTTTTATCCCAACAAGTGCTGCCGTAGGGTAGGTCAAGTATTGGAAACAAAACTACAATCCTATCCTTCTCAGGAGTTCACCCTGATATTGACTCATGCAAACACCTTCCGTAGGGGGACGGTCCAAAAGCCGCCACGAGGCTCCACATGAATCTCACGATGTAAACTAATGATGGAGACCGTAGGATATGTTGACACATTTCCTTCTCCCACTTACTATAATACTTTCTCAAAAGATTCACCCTGATATTGATCCATGCAAACACCTTCCGTAGGGAGGACGGTCCAAAAGCCGCCACGAGGCCCCACATGAATCTCACGTTGTGAATCAATAATAGAGACCGTTGGATTTTGACATGTGTCCTTCTCCCACTAAGTATTTTGAAATAGGGTTTCCTCTTACTCAGACAAATTAGGCTAATCTCATTTATCTAAGTTCCTCAATCAACCTTTCATAACCCTTATGTTGTTAGATTGATTTTAATGTGAATTACTAAGTTTTTAAACTATTTAAAAATAATAATAACATTATGAGCATGCTTAGTGAAAATAAATAAAATTTGACTAATTCAACTCCCAGGTCGGTTCCCAGTTAGAGGTGTTCCCTTTCGGTCAGCTTAAATACCCCAGTCTAGACAGAACCTTCCATAGACAGAGTTCCCTTATAGTCAATTTTTATTTTCAAATTCATTAATCTTTAATTAACTATTAATTATTAGATTAATAAACATAAATATTTTTAATCTTATTAAAATAATTCACTTGGATAGTCTTAAAAATCCATCATTTTAAACTCTTTAATTTAAAAGATAATCCTTGATATTTTATTCTAATTCTATTTAGAAAAATAGAAGATAAATTAAATTCAAAACTTAAACTATGGATAATCTTGAAATTCTACCATTTTAAACAATTTAAAACTAAATTAAAAGATTATCCTACATTCTAACAAATAAAGATATATTAAATTCAAAATTTAAACTATTTAAAGCATGAATTCGAAATATCTTTATTTTAAGAAAATCCTAATCTCATTAGGATATATCCTAATCCTATTAGGAAAACATGGATTTCATTTATGAAAGAAAATATCATAATTTAATTTTCAAATATAACAATTATATTCAAAGATATGGAAAATATAAGCATATTAAGAAAATATCTCAATTCTATTAGGAATCATCCTAATCAAATTTTCCAATATAACAATTATATTAAAAAAAATTAATCTTAATTCTATTAGGAAACAACCTAATCATAACTTTTAAATATAACAATTATATTCAAAATTAAGATAAGATGCACGATCATGCTTAACCTATGGTGGGATTTTAAATTTAAATAGCATACTTTATGCAACAATCAAATAATTTAAAACATACATCTTATGCATAATTAAATTAAAAAAATAGAACAATTGACCGGCATATTTGGCATATCCTAAGAAATTGAAAATAATTTAAATTACAATAATTTAAATCCAAGACATATCTTGGTCTTCAATATCTTCCTTGTTCGGCCATCCAAATTTAGAGTTTAAAAACCTAAATCTTGTCTTCCAATTATGATACCAGCAGCCACAAAAATTAAAAAGAAAAAACTGCATTACCCAAGTGTTGAACCCAAGACCTTAAGTATAACAAGAAGCCTCCTTCACCACTAAACCAAACACTGTTTTCTGACACTGGAATGTTTAATAATAATATGAAGCTTCAGCCGAATATGATTGACTTCGATTTTTCCGGGTTTTTTTTTTTTTCGTGCACCTCTTCGTCGTCGGCTTCTTCATCACAGGTGATCGAAATTGCAGCAATGGTAATCTTTCAAGTAAAATACATGAAATCCTAACCCTTATGGGTTTTACAATGATCTAATCAAAGCAATAAATCTAATGCCAAATAGCCTAAACAATCAATTTGCAAACCACAAATATATCAAATATATGATAAATTAAAATACCCACCATCACAAAAATTTAATTCTAAATAAAACTCAAAGAGGCTCTGATACCAATTGATAGGGACAACGACCCTCGACAGATCTCCACATTGGTATGATATTGTCCACTTTGGGCATAAGCCCTCATGGCTTTGTTTTTTATTTTACCCAAAAGGCCTCATACCAATGGAGATAGTGTCCCTCACTTATAAACCCATGATCTTCCCTTTATCTAGCCGATGTGGGACTTTGGTCGCACTCCCAACAATCCATCATGCAATTTGAGTTTAAACTAAGGAAAAATAATTGTGATGACTCAAAATGAAGTTCAACAGATACCATGTGTTGATTGGGATATCTTATGGACATGTTATTTATTCTTGACAAGAATGCTCATGATTTTAGGTGAATTTTGGTTTTGTATACTCTAAATCTCTTTTGCAATTTTGATTAGACATTGGAAAGATGTTGAAGTTACTACCTAACAAGTTAAAGATAACTATTTTAGTTGGAAACGGGTCATAACATACAATATTTGATGAACTTATAAGATCATATGGTGATCTAGAGTTTATTTAAGTTTTATACATTTTGCAACATATGAGCTTGGTTAGATTCTGGATTGGAAAGAAAAGATGTTATGAAATATGTACGATTTGTCGAAGTTTTGGTGAAAATCATGTTTGGTAAGAAGAAAATTGGAAATGAAGAACAATGCATACTTGGTATACTTAGTTATTTTCTTGTTAGCGTGATTGAAATTTCAAGGACGAAATTCTTAAAAGAGGATTATATTTTGTAACACCCTTTACTGTTTTTAAGCACTTGGAAAAAAAAATTAGTGAAAGGCAACAAAGAAAAATGAAGTTAAATGCACTTATTATCTGGATTTCGAGGATGAAATTCTCAAAAAAAAGGAGGTAATATAATTTGTAAGACCCATTTTTTGTCCTCGGGCAATTGAACATATACATAATATATGGGTTATTTGAATTTGAAATTTTTGTTGGAGCAAAAAGCTTGAAGTAAGATAGAAATAAAAGTAATTAAAAAGAAGAAAAAATTGGAATTGGAAAAAAAGTAATTCTTCTTTTAAAGAAAAGAAAAAGGAGAAGGTAAAAAGAAAAAAGAAAAAAAAAAATGTATGGAAGAAAAGCTTTCACACTTTTCTTCAAAAAAAAAAAAAAGATAAATGAAAGACACAAATGCTCAAGAGAAAGGATAGAAAGGAACACAAAAGAAAAATCGAGAGAAAGGAAAGAAGGGAAAGAAGGAGAAAGGAGGATGGGTAGTCACCAGATTGTTCTTGAAAAACATCAAAAAGTTATGGATGTCGCCAAAAAACAGATTGAGGAGGCTTATAGGCAAACTTTTCAAGCTCAGTAAGCCAATTTCAACTTCCGTAAGCTATTTTCAAGAAAAATAAACATGAGTTTTCTTCCTTTTTGCTCTATAATTTCTATGGGTCTTTTCATTTTTATGCTTTCTTGCTTAGTATGGAGATTTAAAAGGGAAGAAGAAGAAGAAGAGAAGACTAGCTTCCAATAGTAAACACTTGGTGTTCTTTGTAGAAGAAGAAAATTTGTTTGGACAAACATGGTTCAAACGGTGGATTTTAGTAAGGTGTAGTCTTGGTAGATTGAAAGAAGAAAAAGAATGGAAAAAATTTTAGAAAGAAGAGATAGTTTTGAGGTAAAAGTAAGTCATTCACAAATAAAGTTTTAAATGAAGAGAATAGAAGGGAGTATTTTACTACGAGATTAATATGGAGGCTACGGTCAATCAAAGAGTTATAAGAGAGAATAGGACTTGGTGTAAATTAAATGTTATGTTGTTCCAATTAATGATTGAATGGTTATTTATACTAGTATTAAATTAATTTCAGGTCGAGCGGAGTTCGAAAAGACTAACTACGACTTGGAATTCTCGCGTCAATAATTTTGTGAGTGGTTATTTTACGAATATTTTTACTAATTTAGCAAATTGATGAAATTTGTGGAGCTTGAAATCAATTTTGATTTGTGTATCTACTTATGAGTTGCTTTCGAGAATCATAGAGATTTCACGAAATTTATGCTTATTTTGTAAATTGATTTACTATTATCAAAATGGGCACAATTCAATGATACTTGGTATGTACACTCAATCAAGAAATCAGAGGTTCGAATCCCTTCACCCCCAAATGTTGTTGAATGAAAAAAAAATTGTTTGTTATTGAAAGCGATGGATTTTTGAATTGTGAAGAAAGTGATTTGGAGTTGTTCAATTGGCTTTATGATTTAGTATTATATATTTATATATGATTTTACCTACACTAACTTATCTTGTTATTACGTGGGTTTATGAAGCATCAAAGCTCAAATTATTTATGACACTTTCAAGTATTTGTGAGTTTTAGAAATTACTTGGATTTATGTAAGCCAAATTTTGATTTTGGTGGTTTCAATTACAAAAATTGATTATTGAATTGACTTTGAGTTATGAGACCTCGATTTGAGAATGTGTGCAATTTGAAAACTTACAATGATTGTTATATGGAAATTGTTTTCAAACCACTAGATATTCTACCTACAGTGATTTCTCGATACACTTACATGAATGTGTTTCCATAGTGTATAGATGATTTATATGAGGTCCTTGGAACGACCCATTTCGACACACACATAGGCTTTGGGTCGTGTGTCGCGGTGCTTTGTCCTTTGGGGATTGCTTTGTGCACGTATGACCAGTTGCTCTGCTGTGTACCTTGAGATTACTTGATGCATAGTATGACTAGATTCACTCTACTAAGTGCTATATACCTTGAGATTACTCGGTATATAGTATGACTAGCTTTTCTACTGTGTATCTTGAAATTACTTGATACATAGTATGACTAGATTTGCTCTGCTGTGTATTTGGGGTCTTTCCGATACATAGTATGATTAGTTCGCTCTGCTGTGTGTATTAAGATTACTCTACTCCAGTATGACTAGTTTCGAGAACAAATTTAGTGACAAATTGATCGGTGTTTACACGCAAGCGCACGCAATCGAAGTAATATAAAATGGTATCTGAGTACCAAGTATCGAATCCCACAGGGAACAGAGTAACAAAAATGTTGTAAAGCAAAGTGTAAGGAAAATTGCAACTTTGAAAACTAAAAATGCAAAAATAATGTTGGGATGGTGTGTTGATAAAAAGAAAAATTGTAGAATCTAATTGCAGAATCAAGAAATGGCAATAATGGAAATAAAGAAAAATTACAGAATTGAATTGCAGAATCTAAAAATGGCAAACTAAATAGACTTAGTAGTTGAAATTTCAAAGAGAATTAGATAAAGATGGGGCTCAAGAATGTCATTGCCCTAAGTTGTAATTGCAAGCCAAAATTGCAATTCCAACCTATTCCACACTCAATTGTAAACCAAAATTGCATCTCCTATTCACCTTGAATTTAGGGTTTTAGGAGGCTAAGTGAGTGACCTATATGTCTATAGTCCCTCTATCTTAGATTATTTAGTTCAACAATTTTATGGGTTTTGGAGTCCTTAATCCCTATGTCTAGGGTAAGGAATGGCTTATGTCTAAGCTCTTTTTCTCCATTACTTGTGTGAAATCCGCTTATCACTAACCCCGTCAGTATTAGATCTAAGCTTGAGTTGATACCCTAGTTGATCAATCTAGGATCTCAACGGAAATTTGATCAACACAAGCAAACAATTGAAATGTAGGCTTGGTTTTCATTGGAATTTAGGCTACAATTACTTCTTAGGGAATTCACATCCTTGAACACCCTAAGAAAATTTAGCTCAAATTAAATATAAAAATCTTACAACTAATTTTAGAAGGAAACATCCTATTAAAGAAAATTTGAGTAAAATTACTACTAATAATTAAAACTAAATAAATTGATAAAATACTTGGGAAAAAACAGTAGCTAAATAAGCCTCCAAAATCTCTCACTATGAATAGAAAGTAAAAGGCAAATTGATATCAATTTCCAATCAAGACTTTAACTTTATGAAGAAATCAAATTGTGAATGACAATACCCAAATGACATAACAACAAAATGAATCTAAATACAGCAACTTACTGTGTAAAACAGAAAAAGAAAATAAAAAAAAAATAGAGGAAGAAAAACGATGAAAAACATCCAAAAACGTCTCCCAATCGAATTCGAATGATGAACAAAATGATACTACCAACACTCTTGGTAATACAAGAAGAAAGTTCAAAAAAAAAAAAAAAACAAAGACAGAAGCTGAAATTCGTGCAAAACAGAGAGAAAAAACAAAAAAAAACAGAGAAAAAAAAGTTGCAAAAAAACAGAGGAAAAACCCACGAAATAAGCTCCCAAAACACCTCCCAATCGAATTGTGTTGCTCCTCCTCTTCTTCCCCTTTTATAGGCCTTCATTAGGGTTGAAGAATGCCCAAATTGAAGGAGTTAATATTAAGAATGCGGAAGCAATTTTGGATCTTAAGCACTCTAATTTGATCAATTTTATCATACAAAAAACATGCTCATAACTGGAAAAACAGAGAATAAGAACACATACCTTTGTAGCTCAAAATTCTCTTAATCCTGTGGGCTTTCTTTGAACACAAACCAGTTGTGGACCTCCTCTAGAGTATTCCCTACTAACCTCAGGCCTTGGAACAGATTGTGGGATCTTTGATTGAGAGAATTGGGGAGAAGAATGAGTAAAGGTTTAATAACAAAGGGCTAGAGAATTTTCTTCAAAAAATCTCTTCTCTATCTCTTCTTTTTTTATTGTGTTTCTTCTCTATATATAGAAAAACCACAAGCTTCTATTTTTACTTAGTGAAGAAGCCAACACATAGAAGATAAGCTTCAAACAAGAAGTTTGTTCATTAAGTAATGAATTTGGTCCATATTTCATTTCTAAATGAATTTGAATTATCTTTTAATTTTAATTCAAAATTAATATAAAATTAATTTTTAATTAAAATCAATTTTTAATTAATTAAACAATTTAATTAATTTTAAATAAATATTTAATTTAATATCAAATATCAAATTAAATAATTGGACCAATCCCAATTTCTCAAAATGAACATTCGAACATGAATCCCTATTCATGTTTTAAACCGAACCATTATTTAAATCATATTTAAATATTTCCACCTCTTCTTTATCATAGTTTA
The DNA here is from genome assembly GCA_033996785.1 of Trichosanthes truncata. Taxonomy (NCBI): domain Eukaryota; kingdom Viridiplantae; phylum Streptophyta; class Magnoliopsida; order Cucurbitales; family Cucurbitaceae; genus Trichosanthes; species Trichosanthes truncata. Next base: position 9,265,283 of record JAWPNB010000004.1, read on the forward strand.
ATTCATAATTAAGCTATGAAACGTTAAGTATATCGCATATAATTAACTTTTTCTCCCAAATACGAATTTGAACAATTCAAATTCTTCTCTCAAATTGTTACAAGGCTTTGTCCGAGCTAGTAAGGAGAACCTAATGGAACTACAGATCATGAGCTCCAACGATACGAGATTAACCGGCCAAACTCTTTAGCCTAGCTAATCAACATTTGTTAACCACCGGGACACTCCACTAAAGCCCAGTGGCTGCACTCTCCTCACTGTAGATATATTTCTGTCCACTCGATATAACCATGATTAGTAAGTCGATCCTTCACAGGTCGTTCGTAATTACAGCTGGGTCAAATAAACCGTTTTACCCCTGTAATTACTTCTTGTTCCTTAAGTCCCACTGATCCTCTAATGAACAATTTGGTTTGTGGTCCAACCAACAAACCGTATCCCTCTCGGGCCAACGAGAGGGTGGGCCCATTGTTCAAGACCCGGAGTCAGTACTTAAGGGAACAACCTCTCTACTAAACCCTAAAGCGGGTAGGAGTGAATTCCATCTCGCATGACTATGTTCCCAACTATCTACCTGGTCTTATCCCCAAAATGGGAGGCTTATTGAGTCGGCGTTCTCGGGCCACTCTCACCCATGCAAATCTAAGGATAATCCCGAATAAACAGGAGTTCATAGCACGCTCAGGATTAAGATCGAGTTACCTAGTTCATCGTATGAATATAGTCAGTTAAGACAGTAAATGGAGTTATAAAGTCTAAGGGGCTGTTTGGGGCAAGGGCTATAATAACCCGTGTTAAAATAACCTGTGGAGTACTCTTCACCCCAAACACTGACTATTATAACCCCAGACTAAACAACTCTGCATTTTAAATAATATTATATTATTTCACAGACTATTATAACCCACAGACTATTATACCCATGTTATTATAACCCACTCAGTGCCCCAAACAGCCCCTAAGTGACTATTTCGCGGTCCAGTCTTATGCAAACTCATTGCATAGGACGCCCCCACTTTCATGTCTCCACATGAACGATTCAGGATCACATCGTTAGTATTATACAAAGTGGGCCGCGTCCATAGTGTCTCCAGGATAAGGTACCCAGCCCTATCCCTATACTATAGACCGTTCTGGCTATAACTCAAACTTGATCCACTTTGATGTCATACATAAAGTTCAAGTATACATACTATAGCCAAGGGTTCTTAGTTCATTGCATTTGGGTTATAGAATACACAATTCACTTTATTCAATAACACATTTACTGAATAAACCTCAATAACATCTTTATAGTAAAATAGAATATACATTCAGTTTACAAAACCACGAGTTTTAGGACACAAAACCCAACACAAATTTCGTGCTTAAATTCCTCCAAATCGGGCTGTAATTGAAGATTTTTGGAATGGGTTTAATGCAGATTTTTTTCCTTTTTTGAACTTTTCTACTGCTCCAGATTGCAGAATCCGATTTTGCAATTTGATTTTGCAATTTTTACATTCCCTACTCCATAAACAATTGCAGAATCATGAATTTGCAATTTGATTTTGCAATTTCCACAATTTCTGCAAACAATATCAATTTACTTAGAATTCTATTCCAAATGCCATCACATTCATTTCTTCCTTAAATTCAAGCAATCTTCCACTATTTTCAAATGATCTTAAGTCAAAACAAGAATATTTTAAGCAATTGAGAGTTAAATAAGCCTTAATTCTAAGGCTTATCACAAATCTTTCTAGCAATGTGACCAGGTTAAAAGTTTATGTTTTGGGTATTATATTTTAAAAGACTATACTTCAAGGATTATATTTTAAAGATTGTGGAGTCTTTAAAATATTTTGAGTTGCTTAATTGCAATAGAATTTATGAGTATTTCAAGGTTTTACGTGCAAGAGTTTTTATAGTGTTTATGAACGATCATTAATGAATGTTTATGTTAATAGTTTTCTTTAAAAAAATTTCTTATAAACTCTCACCACTCATTGGGCTTTTTAGCTAATTTTTTTCCTGAATTTTTCTACCAAGTAGCACTAGAGTATCCAGTGGACCTATCGAGGTTGAGATCTGCCACTAATTTTATATAAATTACATTTCATTTTACATGTAAATGTAATATTGATGCTTTATTTTTATGAATGGGGTGACTAATGACACGGTCGCACGTTTCTAAGGGTCACAAAGCGAACGTGTGGCACTTGTTCTCGCCCTTGAACAAGTAAGCCAATTCGAAAAAGGGTCGCAGATGGCCCAACGGCCATATTACCGAACCTCTACCCCCGTTTGTAGAGAAAATGTTTTTAAAAAAAAGGTTAGAGAAAGCTTTTGGAAAACGTTTAGAAATCGTTTGTGCATACAAATGTTATAGGCTAGTAAGCAAGAGAAATGTCAACAACAACTTAGATAGCATATAACTCCAGGTAGGAAGGATGGACAACTAGTCATACTCCCCTATAGTACATTCTAGGATTTTACATTGTGACATGCTTAAACATGAAAATGGCAAGGAGTCATACGTCTCCAAAAATACAAGGAAAACTAACTATTAAGCAACATGAAATATATACAATGAAAGCATGGTAAAAAAAAGGGTTGGAATGGGTATGCGGCCACAGGCAACACGCCCTAGACAAGCATGACCGTGACAACTAGCATCATTTTGAAGATTGTCTCATTTGAGTTTATGTTGGTTTGTAAATTGAAAAGTTATGTTTTTTTTTCCATAAATGGTTTTGGTTTGTGGTTGTGCTCTAGTTGTTGGTTTTTGAACTAATTACTGGTTATGACACACTTGGTGGTAGTGCTGGGTTTGAATAAATTACTTGGGAGTGTATTTTCAATTTCAGGTGTGTCTTTCTAATTTTCAGGTGAAACTCTGTCAAAATTTTTATAAATGTTGTTCAATAAAGTTTTTGCTTGCCACCTATCATTTTCAAAATGTGTTTAGTTTTTATAAGTCTGGCAATGGATTCTATAGTTTAGTTGGGATCTATTATCGACACATCACGTCTTGGGTTCGTTAAGGTAATCTGGGGCAAGGTGTGACAATTTTAATTTGGGACCAATTACAAATTTACATGTGCCCTCAAATGTAAATTGAAAGACATGAAAAATAAGAAATCAAATAATTCCATTTGTCTATCATTGATCCATCGGACGACGTAAGCTAGTCCAATCAAATTATGTCATATGGTTGTTAGACCCCAAAGCTAATTTAGCACAAGCTCACTAAAAAGCAATTGGGAAAAACTTAAATAATCCAAGCATATTAAAAAGGGATTTGGTTAAGTCCAAATAAGCCCAAGCTCAAAAGTCGAGCCCATAGTCAACAAGCCCAAGGTCATACAAGGTCCATCAAAACTCTATAAATAGATAAGGTCACCTTTTATTTTGGGCATTTAGTTGGAATTCAGAGAAAGAAGTCAGAGAATTCAGAAGACTCCCAGAAGATTGAGATTTCTCTGAAGACCAAAGATTCTCTGAAGATTTTGAAGGTTAAAAGACTTTAAAGACTGAAATCTCTTTGAAAATCTAAAGATTTTGAAGACGCTTGAAGCATACAAGACGCCAAGACTTCGATTTTCTTCAAGAAGATCAACAAGCCAATAGGTTGATCCGAGAAGATCAACAAGCTAGAGACCAAAGATTACATAGTCGAGAGAAAGAATTAGATGATAAATATTAGATATTGTAATACTTATACAAAATCAAGTTCCTTTTCACGAATTTAAATTTCTTTTTGGAAATCTCGTGTGAACAAAGTAGTTCCATTAACTACTAGTTTCAAAACTTGAACAATGAACCACTCACTAGCTTGAGAGGAACTTGCTTTATAGTCGAATCATAAACAAATTGTGCATTAGAGGGTCAGTGGTACTTAAGGTATAAAATGTAATTATAGAGGATTGACTTGCGTGTAATGATTATATTCGTGGACACAACTTGTCCTACAATGCATAGAAGTGCAGCTCTAGGTCTATAGTGGAGTGACCTTGAGTTAATGAATGAAAAATAATTGATTAATGAGTTTAATTAATAATTTTTTAAAAATATTGTATCATTTGAGCTTATAGTCTGTAGGTCCATAAGGTCTCATTGCTAGCTCGTAAGAACATTAAGGGTTGTTTGGGGCGTGAGTTATAATAACATATGGAGTACTTTGTACCCCAAACACGGACTATTATAACCCTAGACTAAGCAACTCTGCATTTTAAACAATATTATATAATTTTACAGACTATTATAACCCATTCAGTGCCCCAACAGCCCCTAAGGGATCAATTTTGTTGAAAGAAACATAAAATAAAATTTGAAATGTTCAAATTAATATTCAATATATTAGATATATTGAATAGAAGAGAGAAATATATGTATATATTTATTATATTTGATATATTAAATATTAAATGAAATAATATATTAATGTATTTAGATATATTAAAGAAAAATATATATATGAAATTTTGAATGAGATTCAAATAAGTTAATTTATGAAGTTTTATGAGATCTCAATGTGATTTAAATAAGTTAAATATATATATTTTTAATATTATAAGATATTAAAATATATTATTTGATTTTAACAAAAATTCTATCTCAATTCTTCTATAAATAAGATCATTGGGTTGAGCTAAAAAGTGTGTCCCCTTAAGAGGAAAATAGAGAAAAGTAAAAATTCTCTCTAAATTTTTCTTCTCAAATCTCTGTTCAATTTCTTTCATGAAGTGCCAACAAATTTTAATCCTATGTTTGAGTCATAGCAAAGAAGATCTTGTGAAAAATCAATTTGCTTGAACACGAGAAGATTGATATTCTTCATAAATGGTAAATTATCATTATCTTTTCTTTTTGTTTAATTTTAAATAATTTTAAAGTCAATCCCAAATTGATTTCTAAATCGTTTAGAAATGATGGATTTAAGCTGCAGGATGAACAAAATTCATTCCTATCAGAGCTCTCCTCCTGAATTCTCTTCTACATTCCAACAATCAGTGGTTAGGTTCAATCCTGAGTTCTTTTGTGTCTATTGTCCTTTATCTTTTTCTAAGAGATTCAATATATGTAACCTTTCCCCTACCCCCATCGAAGAGATTTTGGAAAAACTTATACACAAGGAGAAGGATTCACTGGCTAAGGACAAACTCTCATCCCAGATAGATCGCTAGTCTCATCCCATAGACTATATGACATATTATGCAAGTTTTAAATTGGCTCTTAAAGAAACTCCACAAGAACCATATATATTTTTTAGTACAACAATGCGAGGTGAGAGATTGAACCTTCGACTTCAAGGAAGACAATAGGTGCTTTTATCCATTGAGCTATGCTCGGGTTGGTCACAATAATTTTGCTTCTTTACTTGGAGGTTGTAGAATAAAGTTGGCAAGGGTATCAACAAATCTATTCTTTACTCGCTCTTGGTACATTATGTACTTTTTTTTTAGATAGACATTATTTCTTATTATTATTTTTTAGTACAACAAATGTAGGGTATCGAGATTTGAACCTCTAACTTTAAGGGAAAGAGTACATGTCAAATACCGCTAGCTAAGCTCATGTTGGCTTTTAGTTGCATTGTTAAAGTCACAAAGAAGTTAAATTAATTTTACTTACAAACACATTTAGATCGCAAGTTTTGTTTCATTGGTACGAATATTAAATATCTAAGAGTTAAGTGTCTAGGATTAAAATGTGTAAGATATTAAATATCTAGAATATGCAATATCTATGTATGGACATATGGGATAATAAATGTTGGAGAATTAAGACCCCATTTGATTACTATTTGATTTTTAGTTTTTTGTTTTTGCAAATTAAGTCTATGAATACTACTTCTATCAATGAGTTTCTATATTTTCTTATCTACTTTTTACATTGTTTTCAAAAACCAAGCCAAGTTTTGAAAACTAAAAAAAGTAGTTTTCAAAAACTTGTTTTTATTTTTGAAATTTGGCTAAGAAGTCAAATGTTTCCTTACGAAAGATAAAAACTATTGTAGAGAAGATGAAAATTATTGTAGAGAAATTATGAGAAAACAAGTACAATTTTCGAACCTCTGACCTTTTGGTCAAAGATACATGTCAATTACCATTGAAATAAACTCACTTTGGCATTAATGTTTGTGTTTGTTTTTGTAGGTTTATGGAAATTTTATTTATGTAATAAATTAAGTAGATGTAAGAGAATAGATTAAAATAAATACTATTCAACATACTGTTAACTAATTGATCAATCAATTAAAATAAAAATAAATAAATATTTTTTACATTAAAACATTAATTTTTAAAAGTATTAAATATTAATTAAAAGTAATAGTTAATAATAAAATATAATTAGTAAGAAATAATAAAATAATTAATAAATAGTTAAAAATATTATTAATAAATAATTAAATTAATAAAAAAAATAATACAGATAGCTAAGATAATATAAATATTCATGAAGTAATTAAAATTATTAGGTTTTTTTTTATAACAAAATTATTAGGTCTAAATAATTTATTGATGTTATTTAGACTTAAAATTATTAGGTCTAAATAATATATTGATGTTAATATCTAATTAATTTTTAATTAAAAATAATATGTAATAATTAATTAATCTTAAATGATCTTTATATAAAAAATAATAGTAATGAATTATTTAATATCAATTATTAATTACAATAAATTATGTTTATTAATTAATTAATTAATGAGATATGAATTAACAAAATAGTGCTAGTTAGTTTCAGTATTAAAACAATATATTATGAAGTTATTAATTAATTAATATCAATATAAAATAATAAACATATTAATTTAAAGTAATATAAAATGCTTATGATTGAATTATTTATAACAAGGAGTATAGCTAACGATAAATGACATATACCCTTGATCAATGGATCATCAAATCCTTCACCTCAAATGTTGTTGAATTGAAAAAAAAAAAAAAAAAAACCTGTCTATAACAACAACTCCTTGACCACATCCTTATTATTAGGAATAATGCTCATAAGCTACTTTTAGTAATTATGAAAAATTGGTTTGGAGGTTTTTTTAAAATATTACTAAAATAAAAAATAATTAAACAATCATAATATAGTTTTGAAAATAGAGAGGAAAAATGGAATGGTTATACCCTTTGGTTTTTTTAGTCTTGTCTGAAAATTTAGCTCATTTATTAACAACCTATTTATTTATTAATCTTTTAATTAGAATATTTTTTTAAAGGAAGATTAATGGCAAGCATAAGTTGACCATAGGAATATCGAGCACTTCATTGCCATTTGGATTTTGTAATATAAGGTAACTGACAAAGATAAATTTAAGTTTTTAACTAAAAGGAATCTAAAATAGGACTAAGAATAATTTTTCCCTCTTTATTCTTTTGTTCTTTTCCATTTTAATAGGCCAACTACAGCCCACTAAAGCAAAATAATGCCTTGATTTAAGAGTTTAGTACTACAAAATTTTCTTTCTTCTTTATGTGATTTTGTCATTACAGGCTTGATTACTTTTTAAAAATCAAACACTAATGTTAAGATATTTTTAAAAAATGGGCACCTTTCTTTCAGAATTTTTCTTTTTGAAGGATACCATATTTGTCATGAGCTTTCATGCTTATGTTGTATTAGTTCTTAAATATTTAAAATTTGAAAAAAAAAACTTTTGTTCTTAAAAGTTTGACTTAGGAACTGTTTGGGACAATGAATTGCAAAAAGTAAAAGTTAGTAAATCTAGGGAGTTAGGAAGTATGTGTTTGGGGTGCAGAGTTGTTTAGTTTGAAATTCTAAAGTTCGTGTTTGGGGTGCAGATTTGTTAAATTTGAAATTCTAAAATCTGAGTTGATTTTAGCTTTTTTTTTTATTTACAGTTTTTTCTACAATTTTTCAAATTTTCATTATTAAGAATTTATTCTCATGAATTCTAAGATTGAGATTTTTTTTTTATTAATTTATGTATATTTTACAAATTTCTTTAAAGAAAAAAAAAAGAATTTTGAACAAAATACCCCATATTCTTTTTTCAATATCTCTCACATTAATTATTCATTTGCATTGAATAGTTTTCAAATGGCTAAATTATAGAAAATACTCCTAAACTTTATACTTTGTTTCAAAAATACTCTTGAACTTTTAAAAGTTTCATTAATACCCTTAAACTATCAAAAAAATTCAAAAATACCCTTATTGTTAGTTTAGGATGGAAACCATTAGTACTTTGTTTCAAAAATACCTAAACTTTCAAAAGTTTCATTAATACCCTTAAGCTTTCAAAAAAAAGTTCAAAAATACCCTTACCATTAATATATGGACAGAAATCGATAGTACCTCGTTTTAAAAATACTTCTAAATTTTTAAAACTTGCATGAATACCCTTAACCTTAAAAAAAAGGTTAAAAAATACTATTACCATTAGTATATGGACGAAAACCATTTATCTACACCTCATTACCTCCCTCTTCTATTTTATCTCTCTCCTGATTTGCTTCAATCTATGGCCTAGCACTTCTCTATTTTTCCCCTTTTCTTTTTCAATGCCCTTTTACTTTCTTCTTCTATTTTTCAATCTCTAAAACTTCTTCCATTTTTCTCATCTTCTTAACTATTAGAACTTTAAATAAATAGGAGGAGCTTTCTCTCATTTCTAAGTATGTCCAAATATAAATATAAAAAATTTCAACACCCAAATAGTCAATGTCTTTGAAGTTATCTTGAGTTGGAAAAGAATCAATTTGAAAACAACTTATATTATTTTTTTCATACAGACACTCTCATTTTTCCTCCATTTGTCCAATTCTCAATCATGGAGAACCTTCTTAACTAACCATAACAAATAAACTAATTTGAACTGCAAAAATGATTAATAAAATCTTCATCCGCTACAAATTTGGTAATGCATATGTTTTCTTTCTTTTCCCTCCCACTAGATGTCCTCAACATCATGACCCAAATTCTCAACATGTTTCTCTCTTTGTGTATTAAACCCAAACGTACAAACTCAAATTACAACGTACAACCTTGTTAAAGCATTTAAGTCCCAAGGTCCCTTTGGTGGTTCCATTATTCTCCTTTCTTCTTGCTATAGGCAAAGAGAGTAAAGAGGGTATTGAAAAAGAAATTGAAAAAAAAGAGAAAAATAGATAAGTGTTAGATAATATATGGAAGTAAATCAAGAGAGAGAAGAAATGGAAGATGAAGGTAATGAGGTGTAGATAAATGTTTTTCGTCCAATATACTAACGGTAAGGGCATTTTTTATTATTTATTTTTAAAGGTTAAGGGTATTAATATAATTTTTGAAATTTCAAGGGTATTTTAAAACGAGATACTAACGATTTCTGTCCATATACTAACGGTAAAGGTATTTTTGAATTTTTTTATGAAAGTTTAAGAGTATTAATGAAACTTTTGAAAGTTAAGATGTATTTTTGAAACAAAGTACTGATGGTTTCCACCCAAAACTAACTATAAAGGTATTTTTGAACTTTTTTTTTTTGAAAGTTTAAGGATATTAATAAAACTTTTGAAAGTTCATGGATATTTTTGAAACAAAGTACAAAGTTTAGGGGTATTTTCTATAATTTAGTCATTTTCAAATAAAAGAAAGTCTTACAATAATGTTTTAAATATTACATGTGATTTGGAAAGATTTCAATCCATTAATTTAAAGGAATTCAAATAAATTTTCAAATTTTTATGTTTTTATTCTCTCAATTCTAGAAATAATATAGATTTGTTCTCATCAATCCTAAAATTGAGATTTTAAATTATATTATTTTATTAATATTTTACAATTGTGTTAAAGACTTGTTTACGTCAATTTTAAATTTTAATTTTAAATTTGTTTTTCAAGCTTAATAAAAGTTATAATTTTTTTTTTTTTTGCATAATTTAAGATTTTATTTTTGTAACTAATCAATGTAATGAATTATCTCAAGTTTGATTAATTTGAAAATAATATATATTCTTTGAAGTTTTAAAATAACTAAGTTAAAAGTAAAATATCAAATATTTATGCTATTTTAAAATAATTAAGTTCAAAATGAATATATATTTTTAACACCATTCAAAATAAATATCATACATACTTTTGTTCAAAATACTATATATTTATGTTATTTATTGTAATAATTTTATTTTATTAACTTTGGAAGGAGAAATAATCTATCATTTTACTTTGAATATGATTAATTTGAAAATCAATTTTTTTTTCTAATACGTTAATCTTTTTAAATACTAATTTCTTAAATTGTAATACGGGTTAGTTTAAAATATGTTTTTCCTATCTTCAAATCATAAAATTATTTATATTTTTGAGCTATTAATAAAAAAAATAAGCTTAAAAACGATAAGATGGTTGTTTGTTACAATTAATTTTAGTTTAAACTTTAAAAAAATTGTAGATGACATATGAAGAAAGTGAGATATGGAGATTTTTATCAATTAAAAAAAATTGTTATATAGTACTCTAATTTACATTAGAATTTCAATTTAAATAATAGAATCATATCTAAAACATTTTTATATAATTTATATTTTTTTAAAAAATAAAATTATATAATAAAAATAATAATAAATTTTAATCATTATTTATATTTAATTAGTAATTAGTAATAATGATAAGAAAATTTATATAAAAAAATAAAGAAAATTTTGTAAATTAAGAAATTAAAAAAATTATAAAAAAAATGGAGAGAGAGAGGAGAGAAGAGAGAGGGAGGTAGAAGTGTTGTGAGGTGAAGAAAAAATGAAATAAGAAAGTTGTGGGGCCACTAAAAAAAGTTGGAGTTGGAGTTGGAGTTAATAAATTGTGCAATCACAATGGAGAAGTTAGAGTATGAGTTAATAAATTTATAGGACCCACAATATAAAATTAAATAAGTTTGTGAGACTTACAATTGGAGTTAAAATACCTTGGGCCAAACAAGTAGTCGGAGGAGTTATTAACTCCTACTCCTCCAAACTCTTAAATCCAAACACTTCAATCCAAACACTATTTTCAATGTCGCTTTTTTCCTTTGATGGAATTAGTTTTCACATGACATTTTTGAATAAAAGTAATCTATGAAAATGAATTTGAAGTTATGTTAAATTTGAAGAAGTATAATCTCTATTATTGTATTCCTCTAATTCTCTCTCAATTCAATTGACTTGACAAGTTAAGAAAGTTTATTCCCAAGTTTGAATCTTCAACTTCTCAATGGTTGAAGAATCAATCCAAATTTGAAGTCTTTAGTTTAAAAGCAATTTCATAAAGAGTTAAGTAGCAGTAACAATTAAATTATGCTATTAGTTTTTGTAATATTATAGAAGCTATAGAAAATTAACTCTATTATATATATATATATTTTTTTTTTTGAGTTCAACAATTGTGGGGTTGGGAGATCGAACAATCAACCTTCGAACCTTCGAAATGGTAATTGGCATTTTATCCATTAAATTATGTTTAGATTGATTTTTATTAATTTTAAACTGACATGACATTATTTTGTTAATTTTATATTTTTCATGTCATGAACATATCATTTAACTAGACATTTTTTAATTATTTAATAAAATTAGTATTCAACAAAATATATTAAATCTACCTTTTTGAAAACGTTTTAAATTTTGTTTTTAAAATTGGTTTGCAAATTAATTTTTAAAATATTACTTTACGTTAAAATATATACATATATACATATATATCTTGAAAAAGTATTTTTTAATTATTTTTTAGTATATTTATTTAAAAATATAAGATATTTTAATTATTTTTTGCTCGTAAGGACAATAAAGATAGTAAATCAAAACAACAAAATACATTTTATGTTTCATACTATATATATATATATTGTTTTGAAACTTGACAGAAATGTTTAAAAATGATTTTACCAAAAACTTTCAATCCCAAAAGACAATTATTTTGCCAAACAAAATTTCTACCTTAAAAGACTGTTTTCATTGTTTTAAAAAAGAAACTATTTTTAATGGAGTTCTCTTGAGCACAACAAAGGCATCTTAGAGCCTTACATTAAAGTATTGAAAATAATTTCTTAGTTTCCTATTTTTTTTTTCAATTAAAAATATAGTAATACATCTAAATGCATTTGATAACCATTTAATATTTTATATTTTCTCAAATTTAAATTCAAATTTTTCAAAAAGAATTCCTAAAAGTATGTTCAATAATAAAGCATTTAAAATTACTATGTTATATCTAATTTCTTTAAATATATATTATGCATTTTAAGTCTAAGTAGATTGAATAGTGCTTTTATATTTCTTAAAAACTAAAAACATAAGACAAGAAACAATCTTCTTTTCAAGATTTATACACAATTTTGAGAATATTTTTAAAGGTAAGAAACTAGAAATAGGAAGCGTTACTAAATACATATATTTTTTTTAAGGATTAAAAAATTAAAAATAAGAAACAAACATGTTATGAAATATTTTTCAGGTTGGTTTTCTAAATAAATTATTATAAAATATTTTGCTCCATGTAATTACAACCCTTCAAACAAAAAAAATAATTGTTAGTAAGTTTTGTTTTTCTTAAGTTTCCAGGTTTGTCTTTCTCCATCTCCCTTAAATTCAAGCCTAAAGAGGACAATTATTTTTGGGAGAAATAATTTGTTATTGTTTTCCCTATAAAGAGCTCAAAGAACAAAAGTTTAGGATTTGATGGATTCAAAATAGAAAAGTTAAAAAAGATAAAAATTGAGGATATGGCAGTTGACAGGTATATAATTGTTTGTTATGTGAATGTCTGATGTCTCTTTCTTTTATGTTATATATATATATATCTCACCATTTTTTTAAGGATATTAATGACGTTTTTATAAGAAATAATTTCAAAATGAAATTAAATTACACAGGTCTAGAAGGGAAAAGAGATGATTTCCAACCAACTTTGATTGACTTTGTGTGAATGTATGAAAGCACATGAGTGCTATTGTCGTTTGTTAACGAGGTCATTTCCCTTAGAATAAATAAATGTACTTTTTTTTTAGTTAAAAATTATAAAATTGGCTATTATGATTTGAGTATAGTTTCAGTTTGGTCTTCATAGTTTGGAGAATTTATTGGAGCATGTCGCTATAATGTGACTAACAGTTTTGCACTATTGTCTGTTGAGAGATAAACCATAAAAGTACTTTGAACCTGTATTCAGTAGTTATTAGAGCACATTGCAGATTTTCGAATCCATATCCAACGATTATTATGACGTAGCCGCATTGTGGAGACTTTATTCAATAATAAGTTTCAATAGTCTCTATGATTTTGGCTTAATCTGGTTCCTATAATTTTAAAGGTCTCAATTTAGTCTCTATAGTTTAGTTCACTCATAAAATGGTTTGTTATCCACTTAAAACCCCACTTATTTCCTTTCATCTTTGGGCTGACTACGCAAATGGCCTTTTTTTATTTCACGTTTTGAAAAATGGCCGAGTCATCTTAATTTTTTAAAAATGGCCAAATCATTATTCATAATTTTAATTAGTAATTATTAAATGACCAGATTACCCCTAACTACTACCATGACTAAGATTCCCTAATTATCGGGTAATTAAAATCTAAATTTGAATAGATAAATTTGGTAATCTAAACAACAAAAGTTGTTAGGATTCATAAACCAAACAAAAATTCAAAATTCAAACAGATTATCTACAATTCAAACAAAAATACACAGCAATTAAAAATTGATTGCATAACAAAAAGATTAAAAAAATAGTTAAAATAATAGATTAACAAACCAATAAAATGACATGCAATATGAAATACTAAACTAAAAAATAAAAGTAACCCAAAAACAATGAAGATTAACGTATTTACACATTTTTTAAAATATAATCTGATATTTTGAGAAGATACAAGGTACAAATATAATAAAATATAAATAGATTCAGTTTATTTATTATAGAGTTTAAATTAGATAGTTTGTTATACCTAAACCTACCATTGTCATCTATCTCTTGAGATGTGTATGTGCCTGAAAAAATATAGAGTAAAATCAACTGAACAAAATACCTAATTCAAACAGATTATCTACAATTCAAACAAAAATACATAGCAATTAAAAATTGATTCCATAACAAAAAGATTAAAAAATTAGTTAAAACAATAGATTAACAAACCAATAAAATGACATGCAATATGAAATACTAAAAATAAAAGTAACCCAAAAATAACAAAGATTAACGTATTTACACATTTTTTTAAAATATAATCCGATATTTTGAGAAGATACAAGGTAGAAATATAATAAAATATAAATAGATTCAGTTTCTTTATTCTAGAGTTTAAATTAGGTAGTTTGTTATACCTAAACCTACCATTGTTATCTATCTCTTGAGTTGTGTATGTGTCTGAAATAAATATAGAGTAAAAATCAACGGAACAAAATACCTACAGAGAAATACACTGTACATAAAAAAAAAATAAAAAGTTCGAACACTACCACGAATTCATCTACCTCTTGAGCTATGTATGTGTCTTAAATAAATATAGAGTAAAAATCAACGGAACAAAATACCTACAGAGAAATACACCGTACATAAAAAAAATAAAAAGTTCGAACACTACCATGAACTCATCTACCTCTTGAGATGTGTATGTGTTTGAAATAAATATAGAGTAAAAATCAACATAACAAAATACCTACAGAGAAATGCATTATAAAAAAAATAATAAAAAGTACGAACATTACCACGAACCTGGATTTTTATCAATAAGAGCAACATAACAGACATGAATAATAAGTGAATAGAAAGCTGCAGGTGGACCATGAATAGAATCCAAGGCAAGTTTGCGACCCCTTCTATGCCTTCCCCATCAATGGAACCAACAACCACCTTATCCCCTACTAACACTTTGCTCTTCATCTTCTTCAGCATTGCCTTCACCACGCATAGCAACTCAACTCCAAGCCTCGGAGATTCCTACGAATCACCTTCTAAGCTTCCAAAAAGCTCTGAATCGTTGTTCGAACTGTCAGAAAGTTGAGAAGTAAGCGACTGAACAATTACTGAAATTGGCTTGTCCAGTAGCGTCGGTGCCGATGGCTTGAGATTTGAGATTCGGAGAGAGGAGGATTGTCTTGGGGAGAGAAAATCGGAAAAATACCAATGGCTTAAGATTTAGAGAGAGGAGAGAGGAAGATTGTCTTAGGGAGAGAGAATTTCGGAGAATGGATAAGGAAACAACTGAACAATTACGCGCATGAAATTAACTTCTGCAGCAGTGATGGTTACCGAAAAAATACCAATGGCTTAAGATTCGAAGAGATGAGGATTGTCTTGGGGAGAGAGAATCGAAAAAATAAGTATAAAGATACTAACTGTAATGTAAATCTTTCAAAATACAAATTAGATATAGTTTAAATAAAATAGGAGAGAGATATTTAGATTTGAAGAGAAAATGATTGTCTTGGGGAGAGAGAATTTCTGAGAGAATAAGATTTTCTTGGAGAGAGAGAATCGGAAAAATAAATATAAAGATAATAACTGCAATGTAAATATTTCAAAATACAAATTAGATACAGTTTAAATAAAATAAGAGAGAGGGAGATTTAGTGTACGAGGACAAAATGGGGATTTGAAAAAAGAAACGCCACATGTGCACCTCACGTGTGGCCATAATTAAAAAGAAAAATTGGATGGCCATTAACTAAAACAACCCATTCTTTTTAGCCATTCTTAGAATTTTCCCTTCATCTTTTTACTCAACCTTAAATCCTAATATAGTTAACAAAATAAAAACCATAAGCTCACTAGACAACCGTTTGACCCTACTACATTTGATGTCGAGAAACACGTAGGATATTAAATCCTAGGTAGATGGCCCCCATGGATTGAACTCATTCCCTCTAAACTCTTTATTTTCCTTATGACCCTTTATTTGACCACTAGGACGACTTATGATGGTTGCCCTGTTTGATAACCATTTGGTTTTTTGTTTTTAATTTTTGAAAATTTTCCTTCTTTTTTCATCATTTCTCTACAATGAGTTTTATTTTTCTTAATAAAATATTTGAATTCTTAGCCAAATTCCAAAAACAAAAACAAGTTTTTGAAAAGCTACTTTTTTTTAGGGCTCATTTGATAACCATTTGATTTTTTAAAATTGTGCTTGTTTTCTTATTCTTTCTCTACAATGAGTTTCATCTTTCTTAAGAAAACATTTGAATTCTTACCCAAATTCCAAAAACAAAAATAAGTTTTTGAAAACTACTTTTTTTTTAGCTTTCAAAATTTGACTTGGTTTTTGAAAACACACGTAAGAAGTAGATAACAAAATAAAGAAACTCATAGGTGGAAGTAGTATTCATAGGCTTAATTTTCAAAAACAAAAAACCAAATGGTATCAAATGGGGCCTTAGTTCAAAATTTGGTTTGGTTTTTGAAAAATATGTAAAAAGTAGATAATCAAACATGAAAACTCATCGGTGAAAGTAATATTTATAGGTTTAATTTTCAAAAATCAAATGGTTATTAAACGAGACTCTAGTAACTAAACTAAAATTTTTAAAATCATATGAGCTAAATTTACCAAATTTATAATTTATCCATTGAAATTGTATGTAATGATTTTATATATCTTTTTAAGAAATTTTTATATTTGTGCATGAGAATACCCCTATTCTAAAAAATATAATGGGTAAACATTGCGTTTGTCATGTGTGTCAAGGCATGGACTTCAAAAAATTAATTTTTTTTTCTAATTAATTAATGTTGAGAATATCTTATAAAGTTATTGGTTAAGTTACGAGGTTAGTAAATTCTAATGTTTATGTCTAATAAGTTCATGAACTTTAAAAAGTATCTTATAAGTTCTTGAACTTTTATTTTTATGTGTAATAAAGTCCTTAAACGTTAAAAATGTCAAATAGGTCCTTAAACTTTAAATTTTGTATCTAACAAATCTCTAGCAATTCAACATTTCTTAAAATTAACAAATCTATTAGACACAAAATTGAATTTTTATGTCTAATAGAACATTAAACTTTCAATTTTAATTTATGTTTCATAGATGTGTGAATTTTAAAAAATATTGAATAGAAACACAAAATTGAAACTTGAATACTTATTAGACACAAAATTAAAAGTTCAGGACTTACTAGATACAAAATTAAAAGTTCAAAGATCTATTAGACACTTTTTAACGTTAAATGACCTATTAGACCCAAACCTCAAAGTTTAGAGACCGAACTTGTAATTTAACCAACGTTATTTTAAGAAAATAATATTTTATAAAGTGAAAGGTTCTTCCATATGTAACGAAGTTATTAACATCTTAAATGTTTATAGCACAATAAATTTTGGGTGAAGATTTGAACCTTTAGCCTAAAAGAAATAAGTAGATGTCTTGATTTCTAAACTATGTTTGTTGATGCACAATTTGAGTAAAGGAAAATCGCACCTGGTTGTTTCAACGGTGAATTTTTAAATTTGGAAATGATAAAAGGGGTGTAGCAAGCTTAGGTTTAGAGTAAGAGGATTAGTTGGGACCTACCTCCATTAAAGTCATAATTATCTATTTTATATTGAGTTGCATGGGGTTTTGGATTTCTATTTGGATTGGAATTGAAAGAGGGCTTACAGATCGAGTGTGATTATTTAGGCTCTAGGGCGATCGGCGTTGGGCTCAATTGGGCCTGGACTCGACTTTTACTCCAGTCTTCTTTATTTTGATTCTCCTTTAATCTTAGGATATTTGGTTGAGTCCAATTTTATTTATAACAATGCTCATGTTTTTTTAGTTCAAACTATGCTCATGTTAGCTTAATATAAGGGTTAAATTATATTCAAGTAATTAGTTCACGCAAATAATAAAAAGTTAAGTAGCATGTGAATAATTAAGTACGTTAGATCTTAGATCACTTTCTTAATAAAATAAAACAAATAATCTTTTCACAATAAATATTCAACACAAAATAAAAGTTGATAAAAGTTAGACGAACAATGAAGCCAATATTTTAAAAATAATTAAAGAAGCAAGCAAGATAGAAAATAATATAAAATTAACAAGAGACAAACAAAATCGAAATTCAAAAAAAAAGTCAGGAGAAAAAAAAATCCAAACAAAATTTTTACAGAGAAGCAAAAAAGCTAAAATTAGATTGAGAATCCGCGCCGCGCGTGAGAACACAAGGCGCGTGAGAAATCTGAACTTTCACGCATTACGAGTCAAAATGACTCGTGAAGACCGTATCGTTAAGGCGGCAAAATGACGATGATTTGTCGCTTACATCTCTTTCTCCGGACTCCACTCTCCACATTTCAATCCAACTTTTTTCAAACCCATTTCAAATCCGTCACCTAAAAGTTCACCGCTCTGTTCACTTGTTTTGCTCCTCACTCGTATTTCCCTCCTCTTCTTCTTCTTCTTCTTCTTCACCTTTCGTCACCTTTTTCTCTTCCCCTCGTATTTCTTTCCATTTTTCTTTCTGGGTCTTTCCAATTTTCTCTCTCAGGCATTGCAATGTGATGGATTTGTACCTCTGTTCTGTGAATTTTTGAGCTTTTTTGCTCTGGACGTGGATTTCTTGCTTTGGGGTGTTTCAGAAATTGAGCTTTGGTACTTCCCTTTTGAGCTTCCTCGATTTCTCCTTTTTTCCCTTTTGTGAGGTTTGTAAATTTTTGTGGTTTTTGTTGTTCTTGGTGCTTGTTTTCTGTCTTTTGCATTTTTTGGTCGTTGGGTGCTTGTCTTCATTACTGAACTCTTGATGATTTTGTAGTGGTCGTTTACTTGGTCTGGTGGGTCAGTGCTGGTTTGAGCTTTGGCTGCATGGAGTTTTTTGATTGGTTTTGTGTCTTGCTCTGACTGTTGGTGTGGCTGAGGTTCACCTGGGATTGGTTTTGATGAGGATCGGAGTGAATATTTTTTGGTTCTTAATTCAGTTGCATACACTCATTTCTGTTTTGTTTTGTGCAAATTGGGTGTTTTATTAGATAGGGAGTTGCAATTCTTTCTCTATTTCTCTGTCTGTCTCTTTTTGATGGCTTTCCAATTACATTGTAAGCTTGAAACATGTTTTTTGTTCTTTATTTACAGGCATAGCATTGGTTTGAAGGAGAGGCTTGGCTTGTATTCACTACGCTATGAATGCAGCGTCCAAGGACACTATGATGACTTCCAATCAGGCTACGAAAATGTTTACTTATGAGTTTCCTGATGTATGCATGATTTCCAATCCAGTAAAAAGTTCATTAGTTCATAATTGTTGAGCATTATGTATTGATTGGTTAGGGATTTCTTGTCTTCACCATTCAAGTTTTTTGTTTGTTTGTTTGTTTTTGTTATGTTTTTTTTTTAATATATCATACGAAATATTGTGAACTTAGTAATACCTCTAACTTGCAAAAAAATGCTATGAAACTGAGTGGCGTTTGATGTTATTTTAGGTCCTTACAATTCTGTTTGTTATCTTTCCGGTTTTGTATCTACTTGATTATATCTTCAAGTGGGATCATTATCGAAGGGGGCAATATGTTTAGAATGATGTTCTCCTTTGGTCTTTGGAACTATTTTGGAAAGTGTATACTCCATTGTTCCCCTTTCCCCTGAGAGATACTGCAATGTGGCACCAATCTAGTTTAGGTTGAACTCATGAATCATCACTTGGATTTAGCGTTTTCTTGTCCTTCAATGCTTCTCGTAAAGTTGAAGAAAGAAAGGGGGATGCTTCGTGCATGATAAAATTATGGAGAAAATATTATTCAGAAGTAATTTGTTTTAACTGACAGAGTGATCATAATTAGCTATCCTGTTACAGTTGAACTCTATAATTTGATAGGAAAGTATTATGAATTTAATGGTAATTGAAGGGGCTTTCTCGATATTGACATAAATTTACTTTTCAATCTTTTGTCTTTTTGTAATTTTGTTTTCCCCCCGGGAAGTTGATGGTTCTGATTCCTGTTATTCTGTTGACAACCTCTTTTTTTCCCTCTAGGTTGACTCGGATTTATCTATTTTCCCTGTTCCAGAAGATGATGTCTTAGGGGTGGAACATTTCTTGCAACCTGACTTTAACAAATGCTTTACTGGCAGTGTCCTAGATTTCAACACGTTCCACTCTCATAAGTGCTTAAGCATTGAAAATTTTTCATTTGCTGTTGAATTTGATCAGATAAAGATTGATAGTGGTAATTATCTCATTGATTTATTAGTACTTATCTTCTTATTGCAATTGCTGTTGATTGGTGAAGTGAATTACTGTGTTTACTCTAACCATTTGACTGTAAATGGTCTTCAAATATTATCTTGCCCGTTGATAGTGTTTGGAATAACTTGTGAAAAAAATGCTTTTTGAACAAAATCAATTTTTCTATAAGCACTTTTGGAAAAATTAATAATTTAAAGTGTGTTTAGTATAGCTTATTGAGTGATTTTAGGGGATCAAAAGTGGTTTTTTTTTAAAATCATAATAAATAAAAAGTGCTTAAAAAAATTGGATTAATTATTATTTTTTTTTTTAAGAAACACTCACTAGATGGATTATCCAAAAATGACTTTAAAATGATTAACAGAAAATCTTCAAAATATGTAATTTAAAATAAAAACAAATTTATAATTAATAGAATCACTTTGGAATATAGTGCAACCAAACAAATTTGTTATTTAAAATACTTTTGAAAAAATGTAAGATATAATAACGTTTTTATTGAAAATAATTTTTCAAAAAGTGTTTAAACTAGATGGTATTCCAAATGGATCTAATTTTCAATCCAAACAACACTTAGGGTTGATGGGTGTTGAAGTTTTTTTTTTTTTTTTTTTTTTTGTGAAATATTTTCCTTTATCCTTTAGGTGGGCTTTAAAAGATTCTCTGGATGGGGAAAGCATTGTGTTAGTTAACTGTTTTGTTTACTATGAACTATGTGTGTTGTTTGTTCCATTCCGTTTTCAATACTGGCACTTTACTTCCTTTTCTTCTATCTATAGAAGGCTTGTGTTTACTTTTGGAAAATCTAATCACCTTCGACTGTCTCTTGTACTTGTGTACAAATCTGGATTCACTTTGAATACTAACTGACATTTGCATTGATAGTGTGTTTTATCATTTGGTAGTGATTTCAACTTGCTATTCATTCAAATTGGAATAATTGCGTTTGTTTCGGTAGGGAAATTTTGGTTCTTTTCTCTACCGCTCACAATATTTTTCCTTTTAGCCTCTTGGGTCAACTGGTTCAAACCCATGGTAGCCACCTACGTAGGAGATTAAATCTTATGATTGCCTTCAACCAAATGTTGTAGGGTTGTGTGGATTATCCATGGTTCTTACTATCTGCCATCTTTTCAGAATAAACCATAAATTACTATTTTCCCTTCCGTTTGTACTTCATGCCTTTGTTTGTTTAAATACACACACACACATCATGCTTTCACTTATTTCCTACTAATGAATTTCAATTCTCTGTTGCAGAATCATTGCATTCTAGCCTTACACTAGAAGGAGAGAGAACGAAGCAAGAGGTACGATCTTACTGTCAAGTATTTTAACACAGTTGTTTTCTTGATTTCTCTCGAGGTATTCCTCTATTGAATCAACATGTGAAATCTGTACTATCTCTATCACTTTGATGCAAGTGTCATTGTGTATTGGAAAATGTATTGCCTCCTTGCTGCCACTCACATTAACTGTAGTAAAAACCTTGATTTTAAAATTTTTCGTTAAGTGCATGTTGTGTATTCTTGATGTTCTTCAATAATTGGTGACTTTTCTGATTTGACAGGATTAGGTTTCCTGCTGTAGTTTGAAAATTTGGGTCATTATTTATAGGATCAATTTTTCTGTCTCTTGTACGCACTTTTTTCTTAATATAAATTTTCTTTTGTAGAAAATATAACTTCTGGTGGTAGATAGTCTTCTTGTAGTTTTCTGCATGAGTATTAATTGGGTAGTGGGCATACGTAACTTGGTAGTTATGAATTATACTTAGTTTAGGAATGCTGCAAAGATAAAGTTTAGAAATATTTTTAGGTTATCAGAATCAGAGGCATATTTGTTATAAGTTAAAGAGTTTGTTACAGCAGTGGTTATATGGGTTTAAAGACAAACAAATTTTGGTCCTTGGAATGAGTCTTGGGAGAGATCCAAGGCGCTCTCAGATGCTTACTAAGTACTAACCACTGTAATTCTCATTGATAGTTTTTTCTTACTTTCAAATCTCAAGATTGGGTTCTCGTATTAAATTGGTACCGAAGCGAGAAGTGGATCCAAATTGAAGGAAGATAATTGTTGGGAATGTATGAAAGAAATTGAAGGGGAAGGGGTGGTGTCAATAAAAATGAAGCCATTTATGGTGATGAAATCTGAAACAAATGGTCCTGTAGATCAACAAAATCAAGAGAAGAATTAAAATTAGTATTAGTAACCTTCTAAGCAAACAATGGAAGAAAAGCATTATACAAACATTGGGGAAATTGGATTGGATTAGAGAGGATTAGGAAGATTCATGGTCACAAGAAATTTATTGCAAACTTGCATGAGGCTTCTCCATAGACGACAATGGAAGGGAATTGCACAAAGGAGGAATGAACAGAATACATGGGCTGAAGCCAAGAAATTCGTATCAGTGTATTTACAACACAGTTTATGAATTATCAATTGTGTTAGAAGAAAGCCATATATTACTAGAACTACATTGGCTAAGGAAGGAAAAGATCTATGGTATATAAGTGAGAACAATTATTTCCATTAGTATGGGGCATTTTGGGGGAACCAAAAACAAAGTCATGAGGGTTTATGTTCAAAGTAGACAATATCATACCATTGTGGAAATATGTCGAGAGTCGTTGTCCTTATCAATTAGTATTAGCGCCATGGTCGTAAACCTAGCTGTATGTTGGAGAAATCCTCAAAGTGGAACAAAGATTAGTGAGCCTCATACGACATTGTGGATGAATCTCCAAATCGAACAAAAAGAGCTTGCGGCAACAAGCAAGTATAACTCTATCATACGTCTGCTTGATAGAGGTAGATCTTTGTTCAAGGGGAGAAGAGTTGGTAGATGGTGTGGTAGGTGATCGCCACCATCAAAGAATATCCCACAATGTGGGTGATCCGTTGGAGTAGACGGATTTGTTCGAGGGGAGGCTCAAGTGGTACTTTGTTCGAGGGGAGGATTGTTAGGAGTGCTAACAGAAGAAAATTATCAAGGGGAATACACAAACGTTTAAGCTTGTAGGATTAAAAATGTGAGTAGAAATCTTATTGATTTGTGAAGGAAGGGTGCAAGCAGAGAGGTGAGCGTGCTAACTAAGAAGGAAAAAGAGAACGGTAATAAATGGAGATTGGAGAAGATGATGGTCAGAGTTTCCCGAGGAGTGACATAAATAAGTGATAAAAAAACTGAGAGAGAAAAAAAGAAAAGGAAAAACAAAGGAGAAAAAGCCGAATTCTTATTTTGAATTTGGACCTTGTCTACAATTTTTGAGTTTACTTCAGAGAGCCAATTGATCAACCAAACATTGAGGACAAACGAGTTTCAAGAGTATCAAGAATAGGGGCGGAGTAAGACTTGGAATAGAGGAATACTATTTGGATAAATGTTGGAAATACTATTGAGATGTTAAAGGCATATTAGTCATCAGGTAAGGAGTTTGTTAGAGAAATAAGTTTTAAATACAAATGTTGGAGGGGTTTAAAGGCAAGCAAATTTTGGAATGAGTCTTGGGAGAGAACCAAGTTTTTGGAATGCTGCATAGTAACTACTGTAATGTGTTTGGTATTGCATTTGGTTTTTATTACTTTCAAATCTTAAGATCAGATTCCTATCAACTTATTATTCCAATTATAATTCACATAACTTAAGCAGCTTCCTTATTCTTTTATAGAATACATCTTTCTATCATCGGGTTGGTGGTAATCCAGTGGTATTTTTGAACGAGATTCTGGGAAAAATAGAAGTTTCAGTAATAGGATGAAGCAGACTTAGCAGGTCTTATTTGAATAAATAGATAATATGATTTTATTATATTGTTAAGGCTCTTTGAGTTTTTTACATGACTTGTGTGCTATTTGGGAATGGTTTAATGAAATTATTCTTGATCTCTTAAAACATTTTTTAAATACAGAAACTTGTTTAATCTTTAGATAATGGTTTTTTTTTAAGCTGCCTTCAGTAGTTAAGTTCTTGAAAAAAACCTTCAACTTGAGAACGCTTAAATGTTCTCAAGAACAACAAAAGACAAGTAATGCACAGCAAGTAATATGGTGAACGGTCTGGTGGTTTCCCTTTTGTATTCTTTCATTTTTCTCAACAAAGCTTGGTTTCTCGTCTAGAAGGGGAAAAAAAACTCTGGCGGTTGCTTTTTAAACAGTTTTATAAAACAATTCTAGAAAACTGTTCCATGGACAACACACCCAGCACCCTTTCTTTTATTAAAAAAATGTATGGGATATGGACGTCTTCTAAACTGTGACTTTTTTTGTAACCCTTTTCAATTTTTGACCTCACACGCCCACACTTCTTTGATATGCCTCTCACTTTCGGTTCCCCCTCTTCTGAATCACAGCATTTCTTTTGATATGCATCGCATTTCCTTTTCTCTGAACTTTTTAACCAATAGTAGAGATCAAGAGGCAATAGAAATGTTGCCAACGATCATAGGTTGGCCTAGTGGTCAAAAGGGCCTTGGAGAAATAAGAGGGAATGGGTTCAATTCATGATGGCTGTTACCTACCTAGGATATAATATCCTACGTGTTTTTCTGTCAACCAAATGTAGTCGGGTCAGGCGATTGTCTGATGAGATTAGTTGAGGTGCGTGCAAGTTGGCTCGAACACCCATCAATATAAAAAAAGAGAAGAAATGCTGCCAAGGGATGGTTAAAAAATATCATATAAAAAGATGTCTTCTTTAAGAAAATAAGGTACCTGCACAAGTAGGGATGTCCATTTAACCCGCGGGTCCCCGCGGGCGGGGACCCGCCCCGAACGGGGCAGGGAATCCTCAATTACACGGGGAATGGGGGAGGGAGCGGGAAGTTTTTTTCCCCGTTGGCTAAACGGGGACGGGGACGGGGACGATATTCCCCGCCCCGCCCCGCCCCGATTCCCCGATTAATAATATATATATATATATATTACCTATAAATAGAATTTTTTAAAAAAAAAAAAACTATAGTAGGAATTAGTTTAAGACTATTTCGTTATAAAAAAAAAAAATTAAAGTCTACGTTGTAATATTGAAATTTGAATTTTTAGAAATTAAGTTGTTTCGACATTATAGTATTTTTACTTATGGTATATTATTGTTTTTATTAGGAAATTTTATAACATTTACTTTAAATAGAATTATATTGAAAATTATTCATTTAGAAATAATTTTTATTATGGTTGAGAATAAATTTAAAAAAAAAAAAAAAAAAAAAAAAAAAAAAAAAAAAAAAAAAAAGAACGGGGAAAAATTCCCCCGGGGAACCCGATCCCCGCGAAATTAAACGGGGAATTTCGCAGGGACGGGGAATGAAATGGGGGGCGGGGACGGGGACGGGGAATCCATTCCCCGGCCCCGCCCCGCCCCGTGGACATCTCTATGCACAAGTTAAGTGAATTGCAATTGTGAGATTCCCTTTTTCTCTCTGGCAATTAGTTTCTCAGATAAAAAACAAATATATTAATAACTAAAAGATTTAACACTTCAGTCACAATATCTAGCAACTATCCAATGAATGGCATAGTGTTATTGAGTCTGTTGCATGTTTGGCAAATTTCTTACAGAAAAAAAAAAAAAGGACTTTTGCATGTTCAACAAGTTGTTTCACGTGTCAGACAAGTGATGGATTGTGTATGTGTTCAACACGAGTATTTTATCCAAACTAATGTTTCTACAGTTCATAGTGTTCTATGCAGACATGTTCTAAGACATGGCTAGAACCAAAAAAAGACAACTAATGGATATTTAAGTTAGAAGCATTTGACTTTCCTTGTTTTACACTTTATTGATAAAAAGTAGATGCAAAAGACTTGAAAAGAGTACATGCATTCTCTAATTGGTGAAAGTTCTGCTCTAAAAAGAAGAAAAATAAAAGAGAATGAGGCATTCTCATCCTGTACTTGTAAATGTCTCTTTTTGTATGGACATTTAGTTTTGGAATTCTTTGTTGTGAAACCTTTTTTTTTTTTTTATGACGGTCGGAAGTTATGAAAAATTAGGTATGCATATTTGGTTTTTGATAACATTTTATCATTTACGAATATGTAATTAGCACCAAGTATGTCCATATATGTACAAATGTGTCTTTTGCACTAGCACAACCGATGCAATTGAAATTTTAATGGAATTGGAACGTATGGCATATCATTTTTATCTTTCATGTCCTAAATGTACCAATGTCTTTTGATGATTTGAAACAATTCTGTTGTATCAGGTATTTTGAACATTGTAATTGGACGGTTAATGGGTGGATGGGGGTGCCCCCGGGTATAGGGGAGCAAAGCTCTGACTCCCGGTCATTAAAAAAAAAAAAATTGAACAGTTAACCTAGTTCCATGTAATTGAGCTAATGTTCATTAGGCTTGTTCTATGAGAATCAGAAAGTATGACATTATATGAGTATTGTTAAAATACCATTGATTGCACATAACAGTCTGTTCTGGATCGTTGACATTTTGCTGCAAATGGCAAGTCCAACTAGGGGATTGCCTTTTGCTTCACTAGTTTCCTTATTGTTTTGACATCATTTTGGCCATTCATGTGGCCAGCCAATAGTTGACAATACCGGAGATCGAACCTGTCTTTGGTATTTACATGATAATCATTTTCTTCTTTTTTATTTAAGAAGGTTTTGAATAGCTATTAGCTAGGACGGCTTCTTAACATCATTTGAAAACAATTCTATACTTCTAGGACCATGATGAAAAATCGCAAGGAACCGATGATGTTGTGTGTTCTGGGCTTAACAAACTTCCGGGAACTGGTGAGACCTTCTTCCCTAACTTGGCTTGCAACTGATTTATTCTGGAATTGTATATGGTATTTTGTTTGATCAGACTCGCTCTCCTCTTCCCATTGTTCAGTGAACAATCAAACCACAGATGATATCTTCAATTTGGCTTCTGGTTCATGCAATGCTTCTTTTCTAGGCAATGTGGATTTTGGTAGCTACCCACAAGGTTTTTGTACAACAGACATTGGTGTCGATTTGTCTTTTGCGGGAGGTCTGGTGTCAAAACCTATATATGACTGGAATTCGCCTTTCCTAAGTGACATTCAGCTTAAAAATAGTTTGTCAGTTGCAGGGCATAATGTGGCTTTTGATCATAAGGAAGGCAAACTTATGATCTCATCGAGCACTGGGTCATCGGGCTGTTCAGGTAGCTCTACTGCATGCTTGGATGATGAGAATATGTCAGACGACAGGCCCGTGAAAAGGAAGAGACTTTCAAGTTGCGACTCCTCAAAAACAAATTTTGAGCATAACGAGTCTAAAATCATTCCCTTCAATGAAGGAAATAAAGGAGATTCACTTGTTACAGAAAAGAGATTGAGAAAGCCTCCTAGGAGATACAGTGAAGAGTCAATTGAACAAAAATCAAGATCTAATATCAAGAAAAGCGCTCCTAAAGCTTCCAAGGATAAATCTCTCCCCTCTGAGTCTCACAAGCATCAATGGCAAAAGAAACTTAAAGCAGCACCAATTGTTCACAAGGATAAATCATTCAATGGAGGCTGTATTCAGGTTCCGTTCGGTCTTCCAATAGAAGAAGGTCACTCGGCGAAAAAGAGAACATGTTTGGTAAGAACAGTGCCGTTTTGTAAGTTCATTTTATTTACAATGTATTTCTCTTATTAGTGTGATCAAAGGCATTCTAAGTCTTTACTTCAGGAATATGGTGAACTGTACAGTTCCAATTTCAGCAGCTATTCATAATCTTGGTTGTACTTTCTATTTAACTCACTACCGTCCTAATCAGGAGCTGGAGGAGATCAAGGACAATAGAATATTATGCATAAAAGATAAAAACGACGTGGAGTCTTTCTCGGCCGAGTCCGAAGATGAGAATACTGAAGATGAGTGCGCCACGAAAGGTAATAATACTCAAAAAGGTAACAGTCGCCGTAAGCATCACATATCATGGACTCTCTCTGAGGTTATGAAGTTGGTAGAAGGTGTTTCGGAGTATGGAGTTGGAAGGTGGACAGAAATAAAGAGGTTACAGTTTTCATCATCTTCACATAGAACATCTGTGGATCTCAAGGTAAAACAAATTGCTGTTTGCTTTTCAACTAGTTTATCTTTTAGATTAAGAACTGGTAATTGACGAGTCTCAAACTGCTGGTTTTTGCCATCATTGGTTAGTGGAATTTTAACTTATTTTCTATCAATTTCAGGATAAATGGAGAAATCTATTGAAGGCAAGTGACACACAGTTACAAAACAGAAGAAAGGTTGGATTATGTTCTTTTTTTTTACTTCAGTACAAAATATGATGTTTTTGTGAACTTCATCAATGCTAAGCCTGGAATTTGATGCAAATTGGCAACTGGGTTCTCAAATATATTTTGCTTATGCTGAAATCTTTGATCATCTGGGATTTACATTGTTTGCTTCACTAAAGCTTGTGTTTTGGCTGGGGATTTGTATAACTAACACTTGGTGGTTCACTTTGAGTGGAGCAGGTTGTCCTTGGTCGAAAGCAAGTGTCGCAGCAAGTACCAGAATCTGTTCTTTGTCGTGTTCGGGAATTGGCTGCCATTTATCCATATCCTAGGGAAAACAAGTCCAAGGAATCATGCTCAGCCCCCTCAACTTCATCCTTCAAATCTACTACCAGCAACATGTTTGTATCTTTGCCCACAGTTATGTGAAGTTGAATAGAGCATCAGATTGGTTTTCTTTTTTCTTTCTCTTTTCTTTTCTTTTCATTTTTTTTTTAAATTTTTAGTTATTAGGAAGTTAGGAATGTGAAATCTTCTTTACCCACTGACTTATTTGGCAAACAGATGCAAAACCTCCATTCTGCTTTGCTATTGAACCCAAACATTTCCTTTTCATGTATTGTTCAATCTCTTTTCATCTTTGCAACCAAAAAGGAAAAAAAAAATGGAGACTATAGCCTAGCTATGGTGGTTTAATGAGATATGCATTAGGTGTGTGGGTATGCAAATATAATTCACTTATTTTTATATTATGAATGTGTGTATTATACTATGTAATTAACCATAATAAAAAGGGAAAGGATAATACTTACCTACTGTAAAACAAGGTATTAAGAAATCCTTCTTATGGGCAGATCCAATTTATTGGTCCTCAAAAAGAATTTCATGTTATTCCTTTTTGCTTTTGGGAGGGAGGATTAAGAAAAATCTTACTAATTGCAGCTTTCTACACATCAGAAAAAAAAAAAGGGCGAGGGGCAAATGGTATGATTGCTTGTCACCTTAGATTGAAAGGGGCAATCTCGTAGTTCTTGAAATGTGAAGATATGTTATTAGGTGCTTAGTTTTATGTTTCTATTGAGGCCAAATCTGAACTTGTGCTTGAGAGATAGCTTTTCATGTACTAATAAAGGATCTATCGATTCTCGAGAAGAGAGGAGTTGTGGTCCTTTGGACTGCATGGATTCCACGATTGAATAGAAAGTTGAATCCCACATAATTTTTTCCATCTATCCTCTTAAGGAGAAATTTGGTTCCTAGTCCTGGTTTGAGCAGGAGAAGTACATCATATTAATGTGTCTTGGATGATCCACATCTCAGGACCAAACGTTGATCATCACATTCAACTATGTGGTTGTGAGCTTTCACAGTCTTTGCACAACAATGCAATTATTATGGACAAAATCTACCATTGAGCTAATTAGTCCGTGTGGGACTCTAGAAGCAATAGAAACCTCATCCCTCTATTTCCTTTTTATGCTCTCATGTCGATCCTAGTTAGTAGGAATCTCCTATTGACCACTATCAACTTTTTGACAAGTAAGAAAGAGAAATGTAAAAAGGAAAAGATAGGAGATTTTTGCCTTTTTTGAGGGGGAGGGAGATTGCAAAAACCACCCATAAAGTATAGTCGTTGTTACAATTCTACTCATAAACTTTTAATTGTAAAAATTAAACTCTTAGGGGCCGTTTGTTTTTTGAGAATCTAGATAACCGGAATCTTCAGATGCCTGAAATTATAGATAACCGGAATAATAGATGTCCGACATCTTTAGATAGCCATGTTTGTTTTGTAGGGAAGTTTTTAAGGATGTATGGGAATATTTGGATAACTGTGTTTGTTTCGCAGGATTTGTACTTGAGAATCTCTTAAATTTACATAATGTTCCAAGAATGCCCTCACGACAATTCATGTAATTTATACATTAATTTAATACAATTTGAATTTATATAACATAATTTTTTTTATTAAATTTAAATTTTATTTTTAAATCAATTTAGTTTCTATTATTTTTACATGTTATTTTGCTCAACAAATTAATTTATATTAATTTAAGATTTTTTTATAAAATAATTATAAGTTTCAATTTAAATTGGAATATCTTTACAAGAAGAAGATAATTCATGCATATCAATTTCATTTGCATATATTCAATGAAAACAACTACAATATAATTCACATAAAAGTGATGCAAAAATCATCCTTATTCACTTCATAAAATAATGTTTCTTCTTATTTCTTGTTCACATATAAACAAGAGACATATAAATGTTGAAACATTTTTATTCCTCTAGTTCTTCAAACAACTAAGACCAGTGGAGACAAATTAATTGAATCTTGAGTCTCAATAGTTCGTTGTACAAATAAAACACAAAAAACTAAATTTCTTCTACCACAAAGTGAATCATGTCTATTTGTTGCCTAACTTTGCCCCGCCAATAATTGTAATATAAATTCCCTTCGGTAAGAATGTGGCAGCGTAAAGAAATAATGAGTTTGATCATGATCCTTTGCTAGAAGTGCACATGCTCGAACTCTTTGAGCATTTGTTAGCCCTTCAACATCTACAAGCTCAGTAAATATATGAGTTCTCCTTTTAGAAACAACAGTTTGAGTTTCAAAATACTTAGCTATCTTACCAATGTTCTCAGTTGTTTTCTCATACATCACGCCCATGTTATCCAAAGACGTAGTCACAATTTCAACTAATTTATCTCCATTTTTTACCTTTTTCTTTGAAATTTTACGAGAATTATTAGATTGAGTTGGAAGCCTTGAATCAAGTTCATCCATGGACATAGAATCTACCTCATCAACTCCTATTTGAGATCTATTCATCTCCTCAGGTGGGTGCGGCACATAACAATCATTGAAGTCATCCCACATACCATGGTTTGTCTCCATGTCTACTTTCTCAGCCATATCTCCTGTCGCTTCAGCTCCTAGGCCATTAGCTCGATCTTTGCCAAATATTATTGCCATCTCATCCAAGTATGGGAATGACTTGTTCTGCAACCCTTTTGCAGTGGGGTGACTCTGCAACAAAATTTATGTAATGTTATATTAATAACTAAATGTAATGAAAAAAAATAGAATATCATATTTATTTACATACCTTAACCCAATCATCAAAGACATCTTTCGAACAATCAATACACTTCTCTCTTTCATTCCAGCCAAAACCACTACAATTTGGTCCTAACATTTCTGCAATTGCATTATATTGCTTCTTCCAAAGTTTCACCCTTGATTCTATGTGAGGTTGAGCCTTCACCTCACATCCAGGTAGCTTTAACTTCATCATCTTCTCCACTTGTTGTAGATAGCCTGCTCTAAATGTTCCATTATCGCAACGCCATTGGCTTAGATTTGCTAACTCCAATAGACATTCAACTAACTTGACATCCTCTTCTTTAGTCGATACATGTTTTTTGTTAGAATTCCATCTCGATTGATCACTGTCTTCCATATCTCTATAAGTTTTGAATTCATAATTAACAATTAGATAAAACACTAAATTGATTACAAGATATAGAATACAACTAATGATATGTTAAAGTTTATATAAAACAAATTAGATAAAGAACAAAAAAAAGTAGAACAATAACATTTTAATAAGCTTAGTTATAAAAGATAACAATGAACAATAAACAATAAACGTAACTCATAAAATAACCTTAGTTAATGAATTACAAGAAATAAAATACATGTCTAAAAATTTAAACAATAGGGCATCCATTGTAAAATATTCACTAATTCATATTATATCTCCATTCATCATACATCTCTCGTGCTAAGTTATCTCGCCAAGTATTCCACTGATTCGATGTCTCCACATAAGTGATAGGGTCTAATTCAGTTTCACTCAAAGTGTTATGAACCAACTCATCTTCTAGTGGATCAATGGGCATTTCCCGTCTAATTAAGTTGTGGAGCAAACAACAAGCATTTATTATTCTACATTGAATTTTAACAGGATAATATGACTTTGATCTGAGAATAGCCCATCTTCCTTTAAGAAGACCAAATGCCCTCTCAATTACATTCCTTGCAGAAGAATGCTTCATGTTGAAAAATTCCTCTGGTGATGTTGGTGTATGGCCTTGTCGCCATTCATTTAAATGGTAACGTTGCCCTCTATATGGTGTTAAAAATCCCTCCCCATTTGTATACCCAACATCACATAAGTAATAAAATCCTACAAATTCAAGGGATCAATAATTAGAAAGAAAAAATCAACATGTACATTCATTGTGAGAAAATTTAAATTATTCATGTAGTTACTACCTTTTGGGACTTTCAACCCATTCCTCCTTGATATAGCATCTCTTAGAACTCTAGAATCTAAAGCTGATCCTTCCCACCCAGGTAAGACATAAATAAATTCCATATTTTGGCTACAAACACCCAACACATTTGTGGCTATTTCATTTTTCCTTGTTCTATATCTAGGTCTATCAATGACATTGACATTAACTTTAATATGTGTTCCATCTAGTGCTCCCAAGCAATTTTGAAAAGATAAAAAAGAATTGTTTTACCTCATTCAAATAAGTATATCACTAATGACAAATATTAAGCTCAGTACTTCAAGTCATACCTCAAACCATCTCCACCTTCCATCCATTGAATTTGTAGGTACAAGATCAGGTTTTTTTAGTAGGCACTCATGTAGGCGCAATATCGAATTAAGAACTTCATTAAAACATCTACTAACTGTTTCACCTGACCGCACAAAATGTCTACGCATCACTCTATTTTTTACATCATGTGCAATGATGTGCAAAAATATTGCCACCATTTCTTTTATCTCTATATGTTTACTTCTAATTAACTTGCCTATAGTTTTGAGCATATGACAAAGTATACTGAATGTCCTCCTATTCATTCGAGTATTCTCAAAACACACTAAATCACTCTCATGTATCAACCTATGGATATTAAGTTGCCTAACTTGTAACCTAAGGAATGTACTTTCACCTCTTACATGTCTACAAGAATCCTTCTTATCTATACTAATTGATAATAATAATAATAAACTCAAAAAATACATTTGGTTCAACATGTCTATATAACAAATTAACATTGTCACAATATCATCCATCAATTCCAAAGAAAGATGATCCATATCTGCAAAGAATATAAATGTATTTTTCATACATGAGTTTTAGAACATTATCAATATGAATACTAAATTTACCAAGTAAATGTCTCATAAGATAAGAACAAGTAATTAAAAAACTTTCTTATTGGCAACCTTTCAATAATAAAATATTAAAAAAGACATAAAATTTGTTAAATTAAATTTTAGAAAATTAAAGTGAAAAGAAATTCAGAAAAATTATTTACAAAAAAATTAAAATGCAGAAAATCCCAAAAAATTAATTTACATAAAATATTGAGAACATAGAAAATTAATTTGCAGAAAATGAAAGATCAGAAAATGCAAAAAAAAAATCTAGAATATTTCAGAATATTATTTTGCAGTAATAAAAGAGCAGAAAATGCATAATATTAGTTTATTGACAAAATGAAAAATATAAAATAGAAGAAAATAAAAATGCTGAAAATGCAGAAAATAAAAATGAAAAATGCAAAAATTTATTTTTTAGAAAAATACAGAAAATAGAACTCCATAAAATGTTGAGAATTCATATTTAAAAAAAAAAACAGAATTTAATTTGTTGAAAATGAAAATGTTGAGAATTCAAAAATCTAATTAACAGAAAATGCAGAAAACTAATTTAGTTTGAAAAAAATACAGAAAACTCATTTACAGAAAATTATAATACATAAAACTAATTTGTAGAAAATAAGAAAATTTAAAAATGCATAAAATGAAGAAAATGAATATGCAGAAAATGAAGAAAATGAATATGCAGAAAATGCAGAAAATGAAGAAAATGAAAATGCAGAAATGCAGAAGTGCAGAAAATGAAGAAAATAAATATGCAGAAAATGCAGAAAATGTAGAAAATGAATGTGCAGAAAATGAAAATGTAGAAGATATTGAAATTGAAAAAAAATAAAAAATGGATAAAATTTGAAATGTAAAAAATGTAGAAAACAAAAATGGAAAAAAAAAACCAATGTTTAGATGATCTATAAAATGAAGAGACATTGAGACCTTCAATTTTAAGGTCAATGTCTCGACATACATCTCATATGAAAAAAAAAAGGTGATCAAAATTGAATAGACAACATAATAAAAAAAATGTGAATGGTAGTGAAAGGAAAAAAAAATGAGGAAGAAAGTAAGAAAGGAAACATGAAAAATACCTGGAAGATGAGTAAAGCAAAGTAGAGCAGAGTGTTTTTGAAAAGAAAAAAATTCTAATGAAAAGTGACGACTGATGAGACGACTTGGAGAGAAAGAAAGCGATTAGTGGCAAATAATTAGGGTTAAGGGTAAATAATGTAATTTGATAGATGCCTGAAAGAAGGGAATCTTAAAAACCCATCTTTTCAACGGTATTCAAGATAGCTTAAAATAGGGGATTTTAAAATACCCGGTATCTTTGGATGCCTGGCTATTTTAGGATTACCACAATCCAAACACGGTAATCTAGATGGCTATAAGGTGGGAATCTTGGATTACCACCAAACAAACGGCCCCTTAAAGTTACAAAACCGTAACAATTAG
Source organism: Trichosanthes truncata (assembly GCA_033996785.1). Taxonomy (NCBI): domain Eukaryota; kingdom Viridiplantae; phylum Streptophyta; class Magnoliopsida; order Cucurbitales; family Cucurbitaceae; genus Trichosanthes; species Trichosanthes truncata. The sequence goes on from JAWPNB010000004.1 coordinate 9,300,290, forward strand.
ACCCTTTTGATAAATTGGTTAACTATTCTATTAATTTTTGCTGCTCCTTTCTCTTTCCATCTTCATCACTTTGCTTCTTTTGTTGGTGCATTGGGAAGGAGAAGCAGAATAAGTAGTTGTTTGCATGACACTAATTGTGGCATACTTACCCTCCATATAACATATAACAAATAGGAAAGTTTAGGCTAAAAAACTTATTTTAGTACGTAAACCTACATATATATATTTTAGTTTCTAAGGCCCGGTTTGATAACCATTTGGTTTTTGGTTTTTGATTAAGCCTGTAAATACTACTTCCACCTAGGAAATTCCATGTTTTCTTATGTACTTTTAACTTATGTTTTCAAAAACCAAACCAAGTTTTAAAAATTGAAAAAAGTAATTTTAAAACTTGTTTTTGTTTTTGAAATTTGGCTAGAAACTCAAATGTTTTCTTAAGAAAGATGGAAACCATTGTAGAGAAATTGTGAGAAAACAAACACAATTTTCAAAAACTAAAAACTAAAAATCAAGGCCCCGTTTGATAGCCCATTTGGTTTTTGGTTTTTAGTTTTTGAAAATTGTGCTTGTTTTCTCACCATTTCTCTACAATAGCTTTCATCTTCTCTACAATGGTTTCCATCTTTCTTAAGAAAACACTTGAATTCTTAGCCAAATTCAAAAAACAAAAACAAGTTTTTGAAAACTACTTTTTTTAGTTTTCAAAACTTAGCTTGGTTTTTGAAAACACATCTAAAAAGTAGATAAGAAAACATGAAAAACCATAGGTGGAAGTAGTATTTATAGGCTTAATTTTCAAAAACCAAAAATCAAAAACCAAATGGTTATCAAACGGGGCCCAAATGATTATCAAACGGAGCTTAAACTATTAAAAGTAGTTTTTTTTGTCCTTATTCTTCTTTTGTCACTAACTTATGCTATAATCCAACACTCATGTTTGAATACATTAGCAATTCAATTGAATGACTAAACATTTTGAAAGTTCAAATTTGAAATAGGGTAAACATGAAACTGCCTTTAGAAATCTACAAGTAGAGGCAATATTGTCATACTTAAGAAATTGATAAGAAAAACTAATATATATGTGTATCAGATGTCATACTTCATTTTGCAATTATAATTTTAATTCAGTCCAACTTGTATTACTTATTACAATTTTCTTTTTCAAAAAAAAAAAAACATATATATATATATATATATATATATATATATATATAGAGGAATGAACATTAGATATTAATACAATCTTGGGTAAAAAAAGAACAAAAGAGAGAACAAATCTCACAATCTTGGGAAAAAAAAAAGATAGAGAAAAAAAATCTATTTATATTATTAAATTATAGACGACTTTAACACAAAGATTAGAAAAAACTGAAATATATAATTATAACTAATAAATGATCTTTTTTAATTTAAAAAAAAATAATATTTTCTAACTGTTGACAAAACAAATGAAGGGTAAAATAGAAAATATATAAGAAATGAAGGGTAGAGAGGAATAAAAAGTTTATTCCCCATAGCTCTATTTATTTTTTTCTAAAATTTGACAAAAATGTATACTTTTTACAATAGAGAAGTAAAAGTTGAAAAAGACTTTTTACTTTAGAAACTTGTGGGCCGACCCACATGTCCTTCATAAGGCCCTTTAAAGTCCACTTGTCCTAAATTAGTGGCTACTTTTTAATAAATGGGTCTCTTTTATGAGTATATATGTTAATAGCCCTTTTCATTTAGGCTAACTGCATAAATAATCATATTTTATTATGTGTTTTGAAAAATGGCCACACATTTTAATTTTTTTTAAAAATAATTACACGATTTTTTATAATTTTAAATGATAGATGACTAGAATACCCCCTAACAACTCTCATATCTAAGATATTGTAATTATCCTGTAATTCTAAAAAACATAAAATCTAAATCTAAATATTGGAATCCTAAAACAAATCTAAAATAAAAAAGATAAAACCAAAAAAGATAATGTGATAAGTGATTTTAAATTAAAAGCAACCTAAACAACTTAACATTAAGATGATACATAAAAAAAAAAAGGAAAAAAACTATATCCAAGCAAGACCAAATACCTAGAAATCAAGAACAACAAAGCAATCCATAAATTATTCATGAAATTAACAAATGAATGCAACTCACAAAGATAAACAAAAAATGTCAAATCATATATTGCTTATCCACTAAAATTGCATGCAAAGATGAATAAATTTATAGAAAATCAAACAATCTACTTCCAATTTGCACACTACCTCGTACAAAAACAACCATAATTCGCAAAAATAAATCAATTAGAAGAGATTTACCTTGAAAGCAAACTCTGCATTCTACTCTGTATTCTCAACCAAAAACATTCTAGGGTTCCTCCTTCAAAGAACGCTCTGCATTCTCAATCAAAGGACTGCTCCCCTCCCCTCCTTGTTCGCCAAACAGATAAAAAATACTCTATCATTCCTTCTTCATATTTGCTAGTTCAGCTCCATTGTCGATTATTTTGATGATCTGGTACCTACAACTACATTTTCCACATCTAGTCTGATATTCCGGCTACCAACGAAGCAACACAAAACGAAAGTTAAAGGTACACAGTTACAAAAAGAGAAAATGACATAGTGTACATTAAAGACCGAGTACAAAGGTATTATAAGTTATTTATTTACATATTCTAAACAATTTTTAGGAAAGATAAGAACTCGGCAAAAAATTTTAAAAATACCCATATCCCGTAAGTTTAAAAACGGGTTTCCAAGTTACCTCCGTTATTATACTTTAACCTACTCCAATTTAAATGAGTTCCCAAAAATCCCTGAAGGTATAGTAAAAGCAACCTCAACGTCAAGAACAAGATCAAGCGATCGTTTACGTGGTGCAGGGATAACAAGTGGAAAAAGGAAAAAGGAATCAAGACCAATCACACTGAATAGTGAAGATGAGAGAGTTTCAAATACTATAATTAAAACATTCTAAACACAATTACCAACTATGCCTAATAATTCCTACAGGACACAATTGAGACAATAACAGAGGGCGCTACAAAAGAACAAGAATGACAAAAAAAGAATAAGAGAAGAGACCACAATCGAATTAAAGAGAAGCAAGAAACAAAAGAGTAAAGTTAGCGAGAAGGTACAAAATTAGATTTCAATTCGTGATTTAAAAAAGTTATATGAATGCTAAATTTGCAATCATTAACAATGATACTGGAATCGAGAAAATCAAAGGAGACCAAGAAAAAGAAGAAAGTCGTTGACGAAAAGGAAGTAGAAAAGTCAGAAGAACATGACGTATGTGATAGGGACTAACATAGTTATATATTTTCATACTTAAATCATGTTAGTTTAGAGGTTTTAATGTAATTAATTGATCATTTTGTAGGGATTTGAGCATAAGGCATGTTCTGAGAGATTCTACGTTGAATCACGATTCCAACGCATCAAACCGGAGGTCATTCGGACACCTGAGCAAAAAGTTAGAGCAAAAATAAGCAGTGCTGCGCGCTGGGTAGCGTCTAGACGCTGTCCAGAGCGTCTAGACGCTATCGGCAGTTCCCTGAAGCCTCCCTCGACGCTGCGGAGAGCCCCTGTGACGCTGGGAGCGTCTAGACGCTGTCCAGAGCGTCTAGACGCTCCGTCGATTCCTATATATAGATTTTTTCGTCCTCTAGGTCATTCGTCTCCAATTTTCAGCCGTCATGAGACCAATTTAGGCTTTCTCTTCTCTGTTTTTCAGTAGTTTAGGATAGATTAGGAGTTTTTTTTTCATCAAACCTTGATGTCGAATCGAGCTTGTTTGAACTCGATGTTTTCTATGGAGATGCTCAGCTAGATTCTACGTTTCCAGTTCAAAGGTTGGTTGTAATCAATTGCAATATTGTGAGGCTTGAACCTTAACTTAGTTTTCTTTCAATTGCAAGTGTTCTTTAATTCCCGTGTTAATTTTATAAGTATGTATTTTGATTAAATTGACGCCTTAATCCCTTTACATGCTTTATTGCTAATCACGATCATGATCCGTAATTGTCATGTTGAATGAACCGGTAGCATTAGGATTATCACATGTGTATGTTTTGTGGGTTTCCATATTACATGGCTTGCATGTTTAATTCTAGGAATTAAAGAAGCTTCTTAATTAGGTGAAAGTTGTTTTACCTGATTGGTTGTCTTGGTCGTTCCAAAGTTCGTAATGCCTTTATCTAAATAAATTGAAGCGGTTTCGTAAAGATTTGTTTAGGTAATTAGTGTTAACTTGACGTTCGTTAGAGTTAATGATTTTAGGGAATTTGCACTTTTTGGGGTTTCCTAATAAGTTGACCGAGTACTTGCATGGTTAAGATTAAATATTTTGAATGCCTATGATCAATGTTTGCAATTGAATATAACTGCACCTCTGAATTGGAACTTGGTAAGAGTTGATTTTTATCCTTTTCAGCAATTGTTTTATTTTTGTCAATTTTTATTTCCATTTAGTTTGAAAATATTTTCCAAAACCCCCCATTTTTAATTGCTTTCTCATTTGCAAATTTAACTTAAGAAATTAATATTCGGTTCCCTGAGATCGACCCGGTCCACTCAATGCTACAAGTAGCTTAGGATCGGTTTATAAATTTTAATTTGACGAGCCCTCGACAAGCTCGCTTCAGTATGACAATCTATATAGTTATCTTAGCTACTAAAAATACATGGTATATCTGAAAACCCAACCTTGCACCAAATAAAATAGGATGAGGACCCTTTAATGACAAAGACAACAAATGAAGAAAAGGAAGAATTCGAAGATAATACATCGTCCAAGAACGATAACATATCTAAGGATGAATCTGAATCAAGAATAGAATCAACATCAAACATCAAGGAGTAGAAAGCTGTGAAAAGGAAACAAACAAAGAAAAAGAGTATAACCAAAAAGGTAGTATCTGAATACCTATTGACAAACATTTAATGAACTAAGCATACATAGATACTTATACTTAATTCCAATTTCATAGGTGATTGTTAAGTCTGAAGTAGACAAGGGAAAAAAAAGTGGAAATCAAATTCAGTCCTGACAACACAAAAGCATATGTTGGCGAATTTCAGGAGGTCTGAAATAATTTACACTGCATTTATTTTTTTCTAATGCTACCAGATTATAGATATACTTAGTATTTCCTTTCATAACTTATGGGATGGATTATACCTCATGGCTAAATCAAAGATAACCCAGCCACTAAAAATCAACTTGGAGACAAAGATAGATGTCATTGACAATATAAGAGGGAATCTGTCAGAAAGAGTGCATGAGAGATTCTGGCAAAATTGTTTCAGCCACTTTTTGGACTTTGCTATCACAAATCAATCCCCCCCAACTATTGTTGCATGTCATCCAAAGGCAGTGCAAACCAAAGAATTCTTCGGAGATCAATTTCTTAATAGGAGGAAAGGTTCTTAAGTTTGGACTTAGAGAATTCGCCCTAATAACAAGTCTAAACAGTGAACCCCTACCAATACTAGACATAGATACAATAAAAAGAAAATAGCACATCCGAAGACTTTATTTTGAGGGAGAAAAACAGTGAGCAAAAAACTACTGAACATGAGATTCAACATAAGTAGGTTTGGAACTAAGTAAGATCAATTAAAAATGTCGCTCCTGCATTTCTTGGAAAGCTTTTTGCTACCAAGACAAGGCGCAATACATGTTGACATGTGATAATTCTCATTTATGAGGATTATTTAATCCTAAACTAGGTTGTTCTTGTCATTTTTGTGTGTTTTGTGATATGACAAGCAAGCTAAAAATGGTGTTTATTAGATAAATTCATAAAAGCTTGTTGGAGTAATGAAAAAGATGAAAATAGTTGAAAATAGTTTGAAAATTGTACTAATTTGTTGTTTTTGTGTAGGTTTGGAGCAAGTACAAAAAAATGCAATTGCATTTCTTCGGGAAAATAAGTTTGTGAACAAGCACAAAATGCAATTGCATTCCATTTTGGAAATGCAATTGCATTCCTTCGGAAAACAAGTTTGTAAAACAAGCCAAAAAAATGCAATTGCATTCCAGAATGGAAATGCAAGAAAATTTTGGTAGATTTGAAAAATAATGCAACAGAAATGCAATTGCATTTCTGGAAAATCTGGAAAACGCGAGATTGACGAAAATCACGAGATTCATGGAGATTTGGGAGATTTTTTAGCCCGATTTCATGCCTACACGTTGACCCATGATTAAAGGAGCACAAAGATGGAAACCCTAGCCCTCAATGCCTATAAAAATGGGGAAAACGAAGCAAAACGTGGCTAGGTTTTTTCTTCTCATGCCCATTTAGTTTGTGTTATTTTGCTCAAGATTTTACTGCTGTTCTTTTCTTCTTCATTTTTAGAACCTTAACGTTCAAAATCTCAATCCTTCCGCACGAAAGTGAAGGTTGTTATGAGCTAAATCCTCTTGAAAGAGAAGGAATTGAGTTCGATTAAGACATGAGCCGAAAAAGGTTTAGTTTAGTTTGGGTATTTTGTTTTCAAGTCATCAATTGCAGTTTTTGTTCTTCTCAGGTTTAGTTGCTGTCAATTTTATTGTTAAAGTTTGTTGCTTAATTTTTGTAGTATTCTAAGTTGTTGAATGTTATTGAGTATTGAATTGATTCAGTAAAAGTTTCTTTCATTCAAATCCTTATTTTAGTTTTAGTTGTTATTCTCTTCCCTTTACTGACTTTGTTATGAATTTTCAATATTCTAATTCACTATTTTCTTGTTCTAAACATAATATGAGCTAATTCCTTCTTTGTGATTCAAGCATGTGAATTCCCTAAAGATAGGAATAAATGCCTAATTGTGAGAGCAACCTTGCTTCCTCTATAACTTGTTTGCTTTTATTGATTTTAATGCTTATTATTAGTCTAGATTGATCACCTAGATTAATATACAAAAATTGAGTCTAATTCTGAAAAGGTTAGATGAAAATTTGGTTTTCATAAAAGTCATAAAGGAAAATAGCCTAGACATAGGAATTTGTCTTTGACCCTAGACATAGGGCAAAACCTTTAAAACCAAAAGAATTGTGTTTCAAAATTAACTAAGTTCGTATTAGCCATAGAAATATCAGCTTAGTCTCTTAGCCTTCTAAAGATACTTCATAGAAGGTTGAATAGGTGTTGAATTCGGTTTACAAAGCTTAAGTGTTGAGTCAAAGGATTGCAATTGCAATTAGACTGCAATTTCTTTTAATGGAGCAAAAACACGTTTGAATCATTCTTTTATCATTTTTATTTCTTCTTTTAAAAAAAAAAAAAATCTCACTTATTGTTTTACATTGGTTACCCACAATTGCAATTTGAAAACGTCTTTGTTTATTCTCTTGAAATTTGTTGTATCCGTTCCCTGTGGGATCGATACTCTGGAATACTTCCAGTTTTATATTACTTGCATCGACAGTGTGCACTTGCACTGAACTGGAGCCTTGTTTTAATTTACAAATATTTTCTTTAAGCCCCACGTTTCAGTTCAATCAACATGGAACACATCATCATGGCAGATGATGAAGACCTCTTCAACAACTATCCATAGGGAAGACTTGCATTCGATCTGCTTCTAGACTTCATGCATAAGGCCCTAAAAAGTAAAGGTGCAATGGGAATATCGATGGGACGGTCTATATTCCCTATACTAGCGTGGGCATATGAAGTAACCCCATCACTAAGTTCTGCAGAAAACTTCTTTGCAAGGAAAATGACAGAAAGGGTCCTGTTTACACAAGATTTCAACAAAGAAAGGGAAATGAGACACGTGTAAATGAATTTAATTTGTATTAATTTCAATTTAGTGGAGTACAATCACTAATATTTATCCTCTGATTCTTTCTCTCAAATGTACATCTGTCTCGAGGGCTTTGCAGCTTGTTCTCGAATGTAGATTTGTCTCGAGGGCTTTACAGTTTGTTCTCGAACGTGGATTTGTTTCGAGGGCTTTACAGCTTGTTCTCGAATGTGAATTTGTCTCGAGGACTTTTGCAGCTTGTTCTCGAATGTAGATTTATTTCGAGGGCTTCGCAGCTTGTTCTCGATCTTCAAAGTCTTCCTAGTCTTCAAGGCTCTGGTTCAGAGAGTGTTTGATCTTCAAAGGTTTAGGGAGTTTTCTGGTCTTTGTTTCTGAATTCTCTCTAAGTTCTCTGGAGAGTTTCAACTTCTGAACCTCCAAAATGGAAGAGGGAGCTCTCTATTTATAGAGTTCCCTAGGGCCTCCAGATGGGCTTGGGCTTGACTACTGGATTGGGCCTGGTGGACTTTGTGCCTGGTCCTTAGACTGAGCCTGATTAACCTTAGGCCTGTTAGGATTTGTGCCCTAAAGCTCGTTTTTTGTAATTAAACATTTTCTCATTTATTAATAAAATAATCCATTATTTTACATTGTGTATAACATTATCCAATATTATGTAAAATCCAAGGTTATTATTGTAATCTTGAACAGTATGTAGTTGACATACAAGAGGATCATGTTCAAGAAATAACCTAAAGAGTCTATAGTATATGGATAAGATTGGGTGTCTTATCCTGGTAACACTATCGATACGGCCCACTTTGTAATTGTTACAAATGATTTGATCCAAATCATTCATGTAGAGACATGTGAGTGGGGGTATCCTATACAATGAGTTTGTATAAGACTGGACCACGAAATATTTAATCTCTCTTTATAAATCCGTTAATTGAGAAGAATAATATTTCACAGGATGATCATATGCGACTCGATCTTAATCCTGAGTGAGTTATGAACTCCTGCCTGTGAGGGCTTGTCCTTTGATTTGCATGGGTGAGAGTGGCTTTTGTAGCCGATTTAATATACCTACCATTTTGGGGACTTGACCAAATAGGGAGCTGGGAACATAATCTCACAAGATGGAATTCACTCCTTCCCATATAGGGTAAGTAGATGAGTAGTTCCCTTAAGTGCTGATTTCGGGACTTGAACAATGGGGCCCCCACCTCTCACTGACCCGAGAGGGACTTAGTTTATGATTGGATCATAAACAAATTGTTCATTAGAGGATCAGTGGTACTTAAGGTATAAGATGTAATTATAGGGGTAAAACGGACTTTTGACCCAGCTATAATTACGAACAACTTGTGAAGGATCGACTTGCATGTAATGATTAGATCAATGGACACAACTTGTCCTACAGTGCATAAGAGTGCAACTCTAGGTCTATAGTGGAATGACCTATAGTTAATGAATGAAAATTAATTAATTAAAGAGTTTAATTAATTGATTTTATATCATTGGAGCTTATAATCTGTAGGTCCATAAGGTCCCCTTGCTAGCTCATATGAATAAATAGGGATCAATTTTGTTGAGAGAAAATTTTGAAATGTTCAAATTAAAATTTAATATATGTGATATATTAAATGAGGAAAAATATATTTATTGTATATGATACATTAAATATCAAATAAATTATTAATGTATTAAGATACATTAAAGAAAATATATTTATTAAATTTGAATTAGATTCAAATAAATAGATGTCGTAGGAGAATTTGGAAAAGTTTGAATTTGATTCAAATCAGTTAGATAAATATATTTTAATATATTAGATATTAAATTATATTATTTAATTTTTTGCCCTGGGCCACTATAAATAGGACCCTAGTGGTGAGCCATAATATTCATTCCAAATAAGCGAAAAGACTCTAGAAAAATTCTCCCCTCATTCTCTCATTATATTTTCAAGAAGATTCCCACAAACCCTTGATCTTTTATTCGAGACATAGCAAGGAAGGCTTTTGTGGAGGATATCAAGTATACAAGAAGAACTTCTTTTATTCAAGGTATGTTTATGCTTAAAACCTAACTTTATTATTTTGTTCTAAATAAACTCAAATCGATTCCTACGCTTCCGCTAGGGTTTAATTTGATTATTCTCCTATCAATTGGTATCAGAGCCTATTTTGAGTTTTATTTAGATTCAAAATTATCCATGGTGGGTATTTTAAGTTATCATATATGTGTTATGTGATGGTTTGCAAATTGACTGTTTAGACATATTTGTGGCATTAGATTTATTGCTTTGAATAGATCAATTGTAAAATCCTTATGGATTTAGGTTTTTGTGTAATTAAGAGTGATCACTAGCCGCAATAACACATCAGGTCTCAATTATGAATTGAAAATTGAATTTATTCAAAAAAATTCAATCCTGAATTGAGTTCCTTCAGCATATATCAATTTTGAATTGAGATTTCAATTCAAGTGCTGGTTATGCAATCAGAGATTGAATTTGTCCTCAATTCTATTGTCGACGGCTGAATCAAATTCCAATAACATGAGTTGTTCAATCGGTGGCTATGCATGTGGGTCCAAGCGTGAGGTGTTCAGCCGGCGTGATATTCAATCCAGTGATCATCCTTTCGTTACCGATGTTATATTATGTGAGTATTGGCGGTGGCTGAAGCTTGGAACGAAGAAGATGTAATTTAGGGTTTAAACCCTAAATTTGATGATTCAACAAAGGAAAGAGATTTTGAAGACCAAGATATGTCTTGGATTTAAATTATTGTAATTTAAATCGTTTTCAATTTCTTAGGATATGCCAAATATGTCGGTCAATTTTGCTAGTTTTAATTTAATTATGCATGTGATGTATGTTTTAAATTATTTAATTGTTGCATAAAGTATGCCATTTAGATTAAAATCCCACCATAGGTTAAGCATTATCATGCATCTTAATTAATTTTGAATATAATTGTTATATTTAAAAATTTTGATTAGGTTGTTTCCTAATAGCATTAAGATATTTTCCTAATTAGTTTATATTTTCTATATCTTTGAATATAATTGTTATATTTAGAAATTGATTGGAAAATTAAATTAGGATATTTGTTTTCTTAAATAGAATGCATGTTTTCCTAATGAGATTAGGGTTTCCGTTTAATAAAGATATTTTTGATTCTTGTTTAAAATAGTTTAAATTTTGAATTTAGTTTATCTTTATTTATTTCTAATACGATTAGAATTTAGGGTAATCTTTTAATTTTGTTTTTAAAGTGTTTAAAATGGCAGTTTTTTTTTATTATCCAAGTGAGTTTTTTTTTAATAGGATTAAAAAAAAAAAAAAACATTTATTTATAAATTCACTTATGTTCATTAATCTAATAATTAATAAGTTAATTAAAGATTAATGTTTTTGAAATAAAAATTGACTATAAGGGAACTCTGACTAAGGAAGGTTCTGTCTAGACTGGGGTACTTAAGTTGAACGAAAGGGAACACCTCTAACTGGGAACCGACCTGGGAGTTGAATTAGTCAAATTTTATTTAAATATGTTCATAATGTGATTAGTTTGTTTTAAAGTTTAATAAACTTGGTAATTCACATTAAAATCAATCCAACCAACATAAAAGTTATGGATGATAGATTGGGAACTTAGATAAATGAGATTAGTCTAATTTGTCTAAGTAAGAGAGAACCCTATTTCAAAATAGTAAGTGGGAGAAGGATATGTGACAACATATCCTACGGTCTCCATCATTGATTTACAACGTGAGATCCATGTGGGGCCTCGTGACGGCTTTTGGACCGTCCCCCTACGGAAGGTGTTTGCATGGGTCAATATCAGGGTAAATCTCCTGAGAAGGATAGAATTGTAATTTTGTACCAATACTTGACCTACCCTACGGCGGCACTTGTTGGGATAAAATTATAGGATTTGAAATGATGGGTCACACTTACAAAGGGCTAATTAAGGTTGTTAATAATGTCCTTGACCAAATCAATGGTAACTGAATCTTATAGGAATAAGAGTTATTCTGGTATAATATTTGGTTGAGATTGTCTCAATTTAGTGAAGGAATACTTGACCTACCCTACGGCGGCACTTGTTCTAAATCACTAAATTACCATAGCATTAGAAATATTTTTTAAGGGTTTAATAAAATGTTTGATTTCTATGCTAAAATTGATTGGATAATGTTTGCATGTTTCCTGATTATTATTATTATTTTTTCAGCAAAATGTCTAGCTCTTTAATCTCTATTCTGGCTGCCGAAAAATTGACTGGTGAAAATTATACAACTTGGAAAAATAATATCAACACTATACTGGTTGTGGATGATATGAAATTCGTTCTGACTGAGGAATGTCCTCAAGAACCCGATGCTAATGCTGCACGAAATGTTCGTGAAGCATATGATCGCTGGATCAAGGCCAATGAAAAGGCAAGAGTTTATATTTTGGCTAGCATAACTGATGTTTTGGCCAAAAAGCTGGAGAGCATGACGACAGCATATGAGATGATGGAGTCATTGCATGGAATGTTTGGACAACCTTCCAATCAAATTAAGCATGATGCTCTCAAGTTCATTCATAACGCGCGCATGAAAGAAGGGTCGTCTGTGCGGGAACATGTTCTCGACATGATGGTTCACTTTAATGTTGCTGAAATGAATGGAGCTATTATTGATGAATCCAGCCAGGTCAGTTTTATTCTGGAAACTCTTCCCAAGAGTTTTCTTCAATTCCAAAGTAATGCTGTTATGAACAAAATTACTTACAATCTCACAACTCTTCTAAATGAATTGCAAACTTTTGAGTCCTTAATGAAAAACAAAGGAAAAAGTGGAGAGGCAAATGTTGCCACTTCTAGCAAATTCAAATTTAGAGGTTCGACCTCTGGAACTAAGTCCGAAGCTTCAACTTCTGGAACTAAGAATTGGAAGAGAAAACCTAGTGAGAAGATGAATAAAACAAAAGCTGCTTCAAAAGGAAAAAGAGTCAAGGTAAACAAACCTGCAAAAGGAAAATGTTTCCACTGCAATGAAGATGGGCACTGGAAGAGAAACTGCCCTAAATACCTAGACGAAAAGAAGAAGTCAAAAGAAGGTAAATATGATTTACTCGTCCTTGAATCCTGCTTAGTGGAAGATGCTAAATCTACCTGGATAATTGATTCAGGAGCCACTAATCATGTTTGTTCTTCTTTTCAGGAAAGTGACTCGTGGGAGCAGTTAGAGGATGGAGAAATGATCATGAGAGTAGGCACTGGGGAGGTCGTGTCAGCAATAGCCGTTGGAAGCGTTAAATTATTTTTTAATAGTTTTTATTTACTTTTAGAAAATGTGTATTTGGTTCCTAAGATAAAGAGGAATCTCATTTCAGTTTCTTGTCTTGTCGAACAATTTCATTCTTTAAATTTTTACAATAATAAAGTTTCTATTTCGAAAAATGGACTTGAAATTTGTTCTGCCTTTATTGAAAATAACCTATATGTGCTAAGACCGTTAGCATGTAAAACGCTTCTAAACACTGAATTATTTAAGACGGCTAAATCCAGAACGAAAAGACAAAAAGTTTCTCCAAAAGACGATACCTATCTTTGGCATCTAAGATTGGGTCACATCAATTTAGATAGAATTGAAAGATTAGTAAAGAGTGGTCCTCTAAGCAAGTTAGAGTTAGACACTTTACCAGTCTGTGAATCCTGCTTAGAAGGAAAAATGACTAAAAGACCTTTTACTGGAAAAGGATATAGAGCCAATGAACCCTTAGAACTTATACATTCAGACCTATGTGGTCCGATGAATGTTAAAGCTAGAGGAGGGTATGAATACTTCATCTCATTTGTAGATGATTATTCTAGATATGGGTATCTTTACCTAATGCAATATAAGTCTGAATCCCTTGAAAAGTTTAAGGAATATAAGACTGAAGTTGAAAAATTATTAGGTAAATCTATCAAAACACTTCGATCAGATCGTGGTGGAGAGTACATGGATTTAAGATTTCAAGACTATTTGATAGAAAATGGAATAACATCCCAACTCTCAGCCCCTGGAACACCTCAACAAAATGGTGTTTCAGAAAGGAGAAACAGAACCCTGTTAGACATGGTTCGATCTATGATGAGCTATGCTCCACTACCAGATTCTTTTTGGGGATATGCAGTAGAGACTGCATTATACATACTGAATGTAGTTCCATCCAAAAGTGTTTCCAAGACACCGTTAGAACTATGGAAGGGTCGTAAAGCTAGTTTACAACACTTCAGGATTTGGGGATGTCCAGCACATGTACTGAAAACAAATCCAAAGAAATTGGAATCTCGTTCTAAAGTATGCCTATTTGTAGGTTATCCCAAAGAGACTAGAGGTGGTTACTTCTACAGTCCTGAAGAAAATAAAGTATTTGTATCGACAAATGCTATTTTTTTAGAAGAAAACCATATGAGAGATCATAAACCTCGCAGTAAAATAGTGTTAAACGAATTAATTTCCAATGAAGCTACTAACACATCAACAAGAGTTGTTGATAATTCCATTACATCTGAAAGTCAGATACATCCATGTCAAGAATTGGGAACGCCTCGTCGTAGTGGGAGGGTTTTGAAACAACCTAACCGGTACATGGGCTTAACTGAAGCTCAAAATGTCATAACTAATGATGACATCGAGGATCCATTGACTTTTAAAGGAGCAATGAATGATGTTGACAAGGACGAATGGATTAAAGCCATGAACCTCGAAATGGAGTCAATGTACTCAAATTCAGTTTGGGAACTTGTAGATCCTCCTGATGGGATAAAACCTATAGGTTGCAAATGGATCTACAAGAGGAAACGAGGAGTAGATGGAAAGGTACAGACCTTTAAAGCAAGACTGGTGGCAAAAGGGTATACTCAAAGGGAGGGAGTGGACTATGAGGACACTTTCTCTCCTGTTGCCATGTTGAAGTCTATTCGCATTCTCTTATCTATTGCCACATATTTTGACTATGAGATATGGCAAATGGATGTTAAGACTGCTTTTCTGAATGGCAATCTTGAAGAGAGCATCTACATGAATCAACCAGAGGGGTTTGTAAACCAAGGTCAAGAGCAAAAGGTTTGCAAGCTTAAAAGATCCATTTATGGATTAAAACAAGCATCAAGATCTTGGAATATTATATTTGACAATGCAATCAAATCATATGGTTTTGAGCAAAATGTTGATGAACCTTGTGTATACAAGAAAATCATTAAGAAAACAGTAGCTTTTCTCGTCCTATATGTGGATGATATCCTACTCATTGGGAATGAAGTAGGTTTTCTTACTGACATTAAAAGTTGGTTAGCTAACCAATTCCAAATGAAAGATTTGGGAGAAGCACAGTTTGTTCTAGGAATCCAAATTATAAGGGATCGTAAGAACAAAATGCTAGCCTTGTCTCAGGCATCTTATATTGACAAGATTCTTGTCAAGTATTCAATGCAAAATTCCAAGAAGGGCAATTTGCCTTTTAGGCATGGAATTACATTGTCTAAGGAACAGTGTCCTAAGACACCTCAAGAAGTTGAGGATATGAGACGGATTCCCTATGCCTCAGCTGTAGGCAGTCTAATGTATGCCATGTTGTGTACAAGACCTGATATATGTTATGCAGTAGGGATTGTCAGTAGATATCAGTCAAATCCAGGACATGATCACTGGATTGCAGTCAAAACAATCCTTAAGTATCTACGAAGAACGAGGAATTATATGCTTGTGTATGGAGCTAAGGATTTGATCCTTACAGGATACACTGACTCTGATTTCCAAACTGATAAGGATTCAAGGAAATCCACATCAGGATCAGTGTTCACCCTATGTGGAGGAGCAATAGTGTGGAGAAGCATCAAACAAGGATGTGTTGCAGACTCTACCATGGAAGCTGAGTACGTAGCTGCTTGTGAAGCAGCAAAAGAAGCTGTATGGTTAAAAAAGTTCTTAACTGATTTGGAAGTAGTTCCGAACATGGATAAGCCCATCACACTTTATTGTGATAATAGTGGTGCTGTGGCAAATTCCAAAGAACCCAGAAGCCACAAAAGAGGGAAGCATATAGAAAGAAAATATCATCTTATTAGAGAGATTGTGCAAAGAGGGGATGTGATTGTCACGAAGATAGCTTCTGCAGACAACTGTGCTGATCCCTTTACGAAGGCTCTCCAGGCTAAAGTGTTTGAGGGTCATCTAGAGAGTCTAGGTTTACGAGATATGTTTCACCTTCTCTAGGGCAAGTGGGAGAAAATGTTAGTTTAAAATGTTAGGTATATGGTATGCCCTAGATCATATATTGTAAGTCCCACTAGCTTTAGTGCAAGTGGGAGATTGTTAGGATTTGTGCCCTAAAGCTCGTTTTTTGTAATTAAACATTTTCTCATTTATTAATAAAATAATCCATTATTTTACATTGTGTATAACATTATCCAATATTATGTAAAATCCAAGGTTATTATTGTAATCTTGAACAGTATGTAGTTGACATACAAGAGGATCATGTTCAAGAAATAACCTAAAGAGTCTATAGTATATGGATAAGATTGGGTGTCTTATCTTGGTAACACTATCGATACGGCCCA
The DNA here is from genome assembly GCA_033996785.1 of Trichosanthes truncata. Lineage (NCBI taxonomy): Eukaryota > Viridiplantae > Streptophyta > Magnoliopsida > Cucurbitales > Cucurbitaceae > Trichosanthes > Trichosanthes truncata. Next base: position 9,316,641 of record JAWPNB010000004.1, read on the forward strand.
CTTTGTAATTGTTACAAATGATTTGATCCAAATCATTCATGTAGAGACATGTGAGTGGGGGTATCCTATACAATGAGTTTGTATAAGACTGGACCACGAAATATTTAATCTCTCTTTATAAATCCGTTAATTGAGAAGAATAATATTTCACAGGATGATCATATGCGACTCGATCTTAATCCTGAGTGAGTTATGAACTCCTGCCTGTGAGGGCTTGTCCTTTGATTTGCATGGGTGAGAGTGGCTTTTGTAGCCGATTTAATATACCTACCATTTTGGGGACTTGACCAAATAGGGAGCTGGGAACATAATCTCACAAGATGGAATTCACTCCTTCCCATATAGGGTAAGTAGATGAGTAGTTCCCTTAAGTGCTGATTTCGGGACTTGAACAATGGGGCCCCCACCTCTCACTGACCCGAGAGGGACTTAGTTTATGATTGGATCATAAACAAATTGTTCATTAGAGGATCAGTGGTACTTAAGGTATAAGATGTAATTATAGGGGTAAAACGGACTTTTGACCCAGCTATAATTACGAACAACTTGTGAAGGATCGACTTGCATGTAATGATTAGATCAATGGACACAACTTGTCCTACAGTGCATAAGAGTGCAACTCTAGGTCTATAGTGGAATGACCTATAGTTAATGAATGAAAATTAATTAATTAAAGAGTTTAATTAATTGATTTTATATCATTGGAGCTTATAATCTGTAGGTCCATAAGGTCCCCTTGCTAGCTCATATGAATAAATAGGGATCAATTTTGTTGAGAGAAAATTTTGAAATGTTCAAATTAAAATTTAATATATGTGATATATTAAATGAGGAAAAATATATTTATTGTATATGATACATTAAATATCAAATAAATTATTAATGTATTAAGATACATTAAAGAAAATATATTTATTAAATTTGAATTAGATTCAAATAAATAGATGTCGTAGGAGAATTTGGAAAAGTTTGAATTTGATTCAAATCAGTTAGATAAATATATTTTAATATATTAGATATTAAATTATATTATTTAATTTTTTGCCCTGGGCCACTATAAATAGGACCCTAGTGGTGAGCCATAATATTCATTCCAAATAAGCGAAAAGACTCTAGAAAAATTCTCCCCTCATTCTCTCATTATATTTTCAAGAAGATTCCCACAAACCCTTGATCTTTTATTCGAGACATAGCAAGGAAGGCTTTTGTGGAGGATATCAAGTATACAAGAAGAACTTCTTTTATTCAAGGTATGTTTATGCTTAAAACCTAACTTTATTATTTTGTTCTAAATAAACTCAAATCGATTCCTACGCTTCCGCTAGGGTTTAATTTGATTATTCTCCTATCAAGGCCTAGCCTTGTGGGCTGGGACTTATTGACTTTGGGCCTAGACTTTGCTGGATTAGGGCCTCCTATTTGGGCTTAGTCTAAAATTGGCCCAAATTTCATATAACCCAATTGCATATTGGGATTTACTTTAATTTAATTTAGGGATACTTGCAAATTTAAATAATCCTTAATTAAATAAATAATTTTGCCACTAATTTTAATTAATGACATGGTAATTTCTGATTGGCCAAAATTTCTATTCCAACAGGTCCTAAGAATCATAAATTGGGTTGCTAACACCCAGCCAAAATGGAAGAACCTACAAAGAAAGATTTTTGAATCACCCCATGTAAGAGTGAATACAATGTCTTTATATGCTTTCTTTAAACAAAGTATATTACATATTACTTTCTAACTCATTTCATGGAAATTGTAGATTCAAATTTTCCCCATGATAGCTATTGAAGAAGAGATGAAAATGAAGTACTTTGAGCCATTCATTGAGGAAGATATTAGCAATTTGGAAAGTGCTAAAAACTACAATCCAACCAAACCAAGATATTAGCAACCTTAAAATTGTGGTAGCGATTACCTTGATACCAAATCCCCTCATACAATATGCTTATCGATTGAAGATACATCCCACCCTAAAAAAACAAGTATCAAAGATACAAATAAACTGGAAACTAAAGAAAAGAACACATTGAAGCTGTTGAAATAGGAAACTAACGACAAAATAAATTGAATACCCGAGAATGGAAAGAAACCAAGCGAAAATAGGAGATGATGAATAAAAAAATTTGGGACTGATAAAAAATGGAATGAAACTACGATGTATAAAACAAAAAATCCAATTACAAATGAATATGCAGATAAGAGTTTAAAAAATAAAATAAGGTGTTTTAAAAAATCATAAAGAGATATGAAATATTGAAATACAAATCTTTATTATTCTGTTTAGATACACCTAAACTATAAAGGGGATAGAATTTAAACAAGGGGCAGAACTGGCATTAAAAAAAATCCCCCCACGTGTGCCACACAGATGATGACCACAATTGAAAATTTTTACCAGATGGCCAATTAATCAACACAGCCTATTTTTTTGGCCATCCATAAAAATATCCCTTTCATTTATTGGGGAAGGTCTATGTCTTTCCTAAACAAAGTCAAATACAAAATATGTATATTTAGGGAAACAAATATATATATATATAAATATATATTTTTGATCACTTAAATTTACCACCATTTTTTTTTTTGGTCTTGAAGTCTAAAGGTAATGTTTTTAAGTATCCTCAAATTTTAATAAGCTCCAAATTCATTCATGGCTAAAACTTTGGGAGGAAAAAAGTGACATAGAATTGTTTTATTCTCCTTTGTGACTTTGAGTCCTTATTTTATTATTATTGTTGTTTAACAAGAACTTTCATTGCTAATCTAAGTATAGCTCAACTAGTTAATGCGTGTATCATCGACCAAAATGTTAGATGTTCTAATTTCCACATTCACATGTTGTTGAGCTAAAAAAAAAGAACTCTTTTTAAGGCATGTGCACAAGAAACAATAAAACAAAATGACGATGAGAAAGATATTTGAGTTCCTTTTTCAAAGAAGGCTCCCTCCTAGATGTATAATATGTTTAGACTTTCATCTTCATGATATGAATTATTAATTATGTGAGGATGTTATTCGACTATAGAAAAAGTCATATAGTTTTTTTCAATAATATTAACTCAAATTAACATTTTTAGTCATGAGTATTGAATTTGAAATTTATTTAAATCGAATAATAAAATAGAGCAAAAGTAAAGAAAAAACAATATAGATTTTTAAAATTTTAGAAACTAAATTAGAAATGGAATAATGATGCGACATGCCTATTAGTCCATCTAACCTTTTATTGCATCATCACAACTTAGTCTAAATTCATTTAATGGACATGTTATGTCAATACAAAATTGATAAAGAAAAAAAAAAAATCAAAATTCAACCAATAAAATACCTAAAATCTAGTTAGGAAAAAAGGCATAAATTCTTCCCTAAATATCTAAACCTAGCTACAAAATCAAATCTAACTTGAAAAAGCTTAGATCTAGCACAAATATCAAAATCTAGGAACAATGACTGCTTCGCACTGTTACAAAAACTATCGCCTACAAGAATAAAATTACCTTTGTTCACGTTAAAGGTTCAATTGGATGAAACTAAAAGATTTAAGATTAAATTGGATTTTTTAAAGCTAAATGGAGGGGAAAAAATCTTTACATGTTTGGAATAAATAGACAACTGATCAGTAACAAATTATATGATAATTATATTTGGCCTTTTAATGAATATATTGTTAAATTTTTGCCTCATATTTATTTAAAGGAGGTAGTAGCTCGTTGATTATGGAAAATTAAAGGAAGTTCTCTAGGATCAACACCATTTAATTAAGATTATAGTTTGTAATATACCATGCCTCTTTAATTTCATGTTTCTCGCTAAACAAAGAGACTCATCAATTTGAAATTTGAGCTGCATATAGTTTAGGAAAATCTAAAATAACAATACTTGGCTACACACTAGTGTGTAGCTAAGTAATGTTCAATCTAAAACCTATTCAATTCTCTCTTCTTTTTGCAAGTTTAATATAAAAGTTATACTATGGATCCATGTATTTCTATTCTATATTTATGATTTTTGTTTTCTTTCATTGAATAGATTCATTGAGATCTCATTTTATAAATATATAGATGGAATATATTGATAAAAGATATATATCGATCATTATTCTTGTAAACTATGAAACTATAAAATTTAAGGGTCGTTTGGCCTGTTGGGTTGGGTTGGGCTTTTAAGCACACCCAACGGGCCTGTTGACATTTTTTTTTTATCTCGGTTTAATTTTCCAACTCGGTAGAGTTAAGAAAATAACCCCATCGTTTTTGTTCCCTCATCACCCGTTTTCGTTCCCTCTCTCATGCTTCTTACTCTGTCATAATGTTACTCTCTTACGCTCACTTCTCTCAAACCCTCTCATTCTCAGACTCTCTCGTTCCTTCAAGGTATGCTCATTCTCCTCTCTGCTTCATCTTCTCCGACTCCAACTCTTTCCACTCGGTCATTTTCTCCATAGATCGTCATGATCTTGTTTTTTTTCCCTTCAAAATTGAAACTCTAATCCTCCATGGAAGGTCTTTTTTTTCCCAAATTTGTAACCGAAAGGGCCCTAGTTATTAATTTTAACCCTTGATTCGTTCAATTTCTCATGTTTTTTGTTGAATAACCATAACTCTATGGCCTTTAGTTCTCAATTTTAACCCTCGGATAGTTCAATTTTTCATTTTTTTCTTTAAGGAACCGTAACCCTAGAGCCCTTACTTCTCGACTTTTACCCTCCATGGACCACGATCTCCTCTCTTCTTACCAAATCCATAACTCAAGGCCCCTACTTCTTCTTTTTTACCCTCGAATCAACCTCTTCTTCTCTGTATTTTTGTTTCTAGAATCGTAAACCTAAGGCTCATTTTTCTTCTTACTAAACTGTAACCCTAACCACCCCATGCAAGTCCCTTACCGATTTTCTTTCTTTCCCCTCAATCCCATCTGCTTTAACTCCCTATGCCAGTTTTTTTACCGATTTTCTAGTTTTTTCCCTCATGTATATGACCTTCCCCCTATTTACTGGTAACCCGTTCTTTGTTTGGGTTTATGTAGTTGAATGCATGTTTGATCTGAGTGAAAAAGTGGGAGAAATACGTGATAGGGGACTTGGTGTGCAATTTGGAGCTTGGTGGGAGGGAGCGAAATACTATTGACAGGTTTGTTCTCTAAACCCACTGGCCGATGATTAATATCATTCCATTTTCACATCTATTTCATGACTAATTTTGAACTACATGCTATTCTTTTCATGATGAATATCTTCTCAGTATTTTTCTTTCCATAAACGTAAACCTAGGGTTCTTTTACCATGGTTTATGTCTTTTTTTTTCTTGCATACTGATTTGTATTTTCTTTGTATGATGGTTGTGTTGTTTGGCCCGTTGAGTTGAGTTGAGTTGGGTTTCTTTTTTGTTTTGATTAATTGTATCCATTTTTTTCATGTCGCATTCTTCTATTTGGACAGCCAATTCGTTCAAATTTTTGTTTGACATGAATGACTCCCATGTATCTCTGAGATCGGTTTTCATATTGTTTGTATATTTGTTGCTATGATCAATTTCAATCCTCTGGTTTTTAGAGACTGTTGGTACAATTACCGTACTCTATGCTTTGTTAGATGAATGAATTTGGCATGCATTCTTATTTGTGGACAGCCAATTCGTGCAAATTTTTTTGACATGAATGACTCCCATGTATTTCTGAGGTCAGTTTTCATATTGGACCTAATATTTGTTGTTGTGATCAATTTGAATCCTCTATTTCTTTGAGACTGTTAGTACAATTACCTTACTCCATACTTTGTTAGATGAATGAGTCACTCACATGCCGTCTTTTCTGTGTTTATTATTATTACCTTATTAATTGCACTTGTTTATATAAAATATACATTCCATCTACCTTCATTTATTGTATTTCTTGTCAAGCTCAACACCTGTTTTATTAATGCTCAACCACTATTTTTTTATTAATGCTCAACCACTCTTTTTCGATTTGTGTGTGCTCTATGATGGTCATTACTCCCCACTGTCATTTAATTAAAGGTAGGTGGGAATAACCACCCCACTTTTCCTATATATAACTTCTATCCTACATTGTATACTTTTGAGAACACTCCACTACCTATTCTCTCTATTGCAGTCTGGTGAGTTGTTTAAACCACAACTTTCTTACCTTATTCCATTTATTTTTCACTCACACTTTTCTAACTCTCTTTTTTATGGGTTTAAGGTAGTCCCTCTATAACTAAAATATCATGGTGAAAAGGTATGTTACACTCCAAGAACCTTCTTTATGTCATTTTTTATATACTAATGTGGCTTACTTTTACTTTGCAGTTGGATAACCTTCCAATTTTCACCTTCTAGGATCGAACGACTCATTCTAAACCATTCCGATCTACTCAAGGTAATTTATTTTAGTTTTAATGTACCTTTACTTATCTTTCATTGGTTGTACTTGCTTTGGTATCTAACTACGTTCATTTGTATTATGTGTAGGACCCAAATTAATATAACACATTATTTTGAGGTTCGTGAGTTTATAAAAGTCCGGAATGTATTTTTTTTCCTTGTATTTATGTCACATTCGATATTTTATACACTTTGGTTATTCACATTCGAAATGTTTTAAGATTTGGGCATATACTACAATTTAGGAAAATTTTTGTTGGACATTTTTCTATCTATATTAATTTGAAATTTTTGTAGTATTTTTTATAGTATGGTTTATATTAATTTTTTCCTTTGTGTAAATTTTTTATAAGCGTTGGGTATGTTGATGTATTATGAACTAGTATGCTATGAATAATGTTGTTTCCATTTTAAATATGTATTCAAATGTTTTCACAGATGTTTTATGTTTTTAGTATTCAAAATTTGTATTACAAAAGTTTATAGTTAACACATCGGATAAGTTTATTTAAAACATGTATTACAAAATGATAGGACTCGAAAAGTCCTATTTTTCTATGCCTAAATCTTGTGGCATTAATTGATTTAACGTGTTTAACTCCCTATTTTGTAGGTAAATTAGTCCGATGAGCAATTCAGAGTTTATTGGACATTTTTGGAGCTTTTTGAAGTGTTCGGAATTGATTCAAGATTACCCAGAGGTCATGCAAACCCTAATTGGACAATTAGAGAAGAAATGACCAAGATGCCCCAGGGAGTAGCATCAAGACGCTCCACGGAGCCCCTGTTTGACGCTGAAAGACAAAATGTCAAGGTGATGGGCAATCGTCGAGATGCTGTCGCAAGTCTAGAGCGTGAGGAAGCAAGTTAGCATTGAGACGTTGTCCCAAGTGTCTCAACACTTGAACAGTAAGTACAAGTCGACGCTGCGGCGAGCCCCAAAGACATTGGTCTTCAACAAGGTAGCGTCAAGATGCTGCCTGTAGCGTCTCGATGCTACTGCGAGAACTATAAATATTTATTTTTCGCATTTAGGTTAAGGGGAATGGAATTCCAGCCACCCAACTTGAAATTCTCTATAGTTTTACCCTCATTTTAGCCCATTCTACTTAGTTTTCTTATTATGGCTTGTATTATGGTCATTTTATCTTCCAATTCCATGCTCAGCTAGACAATTAAGCGGGTTCGGGAGCTATTTCAGAACCCCAACATGTATGTTTTGAGATTTTTCTATTAATTCCATATTGTACTATGTTTTTAATGCGTTTTTCTGCTTGATTTATGGTTATCATTGAATGAGTGCTTTAGATTGACAACCTAGAAGCATTTATTTCTTTGTATGGCTAGCTTAGAACATTTGCAGCTTTCATGTATGTGACTTAAGCACCTAGTAGCAATAAGCCATTTCTTTGCATATAAGTGGAATTCTTGATTTCTGGGTTAAGATTTAGGCCTTAGTAGAGAACCAACACCTAGATTAATTAAGCTATCTAGTTAATCAAAGTGTCCTTAACTAGTATTGCGCTTAATGCTATTAACTCAAATGCTGGAACCCTATCATGCCTAGCTCCAAGGATTAATTTATGATTAAATGAGTGCTAGGCTAAATTAATCTCGTAAGGGACCTTGTGTAGGCGGCTTTTCTGCTTAATTGGTTTAAGCATTAGAATAGAGTACGTGTTTGTAGAGTTAATCAGTGATAAACAAACATGTTGGATCTCGAATGATGCTCTGAGCCCATTTTCTTTGTAAGTGATTTAATTTTCTTTTGTTTAAGCCTTCGTTCTTTAATTTTCCTTGCATCTTACTTTATTTGTATCCAAAACCCCTCCTCTTTATGGTCTTTAAATCCAATTCAAGCACGAGAGGAATATCGAACGTTCCAAACAACTCCAACTAGCCTCCCTGTGGATCGACCTAGCCACTATATTTCAAATATTAGTTGGTCTAGTTTATAAATATTATTTGACGGGTCTGACAAGCTCTGATCAAATTGACGCCTTTGCCGGAGATTTCATTTATTTGCTTTCTCTAGCTCACACCAATTTAGAATCTGTCACAAAACTTGTATTCAAAACTTATCCTCAAAAGTTTTTGTTTTTAAGAAATTACAAATTCCCCAAATTTGAAAGTGGTAAAAGAACAAAAAAAAAAAAAAAAAAAGCAGAAATCAAACTTTCGGTGTTTTCAAAGAACTCCAACTTTGGGTTTTTTTCAAAGAACATGATCCCCAAATTTGAAAGTAGTGCCAAATATACATGTGCAAATTTTTTTTTACCAAAATGACCCAAAAAACATGTTTTCATATTACTAAACAAAATAATAGCAAATACCATGAGTAGAAGGAAAAAAAAAAAAACAATGAAGTTCTATTTTAAAAAAAGATCCATTCATTTTCCATTTGACATTACTTAAAAAAAGAATTTCTCCCACCTTCAACTAGATTAATGGATGCATAATTCAAAATTATTGAAATACATGTGTCCTTAAAAAAAAAACAATGACATTCCCTATTTAAAAATAATAATAATAATAATAAGACCCATAATACATGTGCATTTAAAAAAACCATGCATTTTTTCTAATATAACTTTTTCCTATGTCAACATGCACCATAAAAAGCCCTAAACCAACCACATAAAAAACCCTAAACTAACCCTAAGAACAATTTGATATCAGATAGAGAACTTGGATGAGGATGACCGAATTTTGCACATAGACCTGCTTGTCACGGATATCCAAAAGACTAACTGCTTCTTAGTCATCTCACCCCCAGTCGAAGAGGAGGTATTGCATGTGTTTACTAGGTAGGAACAACTAACTTACCTTTCTGCATCGACCATTTTTTTGGAAATCTGAATTCTGCCTATTGTTAGTCATTGGATATTGTATATGGCCCTTTGTTGGGCATTACTGTAATGACCGACACTTTCATGTATTAATTAAGGCTTTAAATTTTTGGATTTAAATTAATTGAAAGGCCAATTTTATGTTTAAGGTGTATTGATGTTTAATTTTGAAGTTTTGCATTTTTGAAGTTAGAGAATTTGAGGGTAAAATGGGAAGAAAGAAGGAAAAAGGGAATTAATTGATGTTTGGGGCATTCTTGTAATTCAATAGTCATTAAGCCAAGCCCAAGCCCATAGTAAGCCAAGCCCCAAATATCTCTCTCTCATATTTTAAAAGGCACGTAGCCCTAGGTTCAAGCCAAGCTTTCAAGCCAGCCAAGCCTCCATCTTCTTCATCTCCTTCTTCTTCCTCCTTGTTCGACAGCCTCCATTAACAAGAAGAAATTTTTTTTTTCTGTTGTGTTCCAGCAGCCTCCTCCGCCATGCACACGCCCAGACCGCCGCACCTCAAACCGGACCTCCGCTGCCGCCGCCTTGCAAAACCGCTCACCGCCGCACGAATCGCCGTCGCACGAACGCTGCCGCCAGATCTGTCGAACCTCACCCTACCGCCTCACGCACAAACCAAACCGCCGAACGTTGCAGCTTCGAACGCTGGCGTTTTGCTGCAGTTCGTTTTCCGACGAGATTGCTCTATTTTTGGGTCATTTTTTCGGCGATTTTCGGTACTGTACAGCCCCGTTTCAGCTTAGTTTCCGCGTGGGTAAGCTTACTCGTGTTGTTTACTCATGGTTTTTCATAATGGAATTTGATTTTGGGCATTGTTTTAGTAAATTAGAGGTTGACCCATTGATTTTCGGGATCAATTCTAGAATACCCATCGTACGTAGAGGTCAGTTCGGCGAAATTGAATCAAATCGTCATCTATTTGGCAAAGTTAGATTCTGTGTTTGGGGTTGGAATTGAGGTAAAATTCTCACTTTAAAATCAAGCAAATCCTTGGAAGTTTTGGATTTTTGATAGATTAAATTTGAGAGTTCAATTTAATCAAGAACCTTGTGTTTTGAATTTAGTTTAACCACCAATTTGAGATTAAGTTAAATGTTAAGGAATTTATTCTAAATTTTGGAACTTTAGTTGGTGGAAGGAATTTTGGGATTTAATTATGGATTTTAGGAATTGTTTCTAACCTTAGGGATGGTTTGATTTAGGCTCCAAATTGTTTGACTGAGGTTCAAGGCGAAGGGATTTTGGTGAGCAATTGGGTGAATTGGACTCTTGAGCTTAGCCAAGGTAAGGGACTTTATGCCGGTATGCTTAAATGCGAGTCAGGAATTGAATTGAAAAAAAAAATTAATTTGAAATAAAAAGCTTTTATAAATATTTTATTATGGATTTTTGATAAATTTTTAAAATGCTTGTTATATATATAAAAATGGATTTTAACTTGTGGTTTTCCCAATTTTCTCATGAATGTTATGCATGGTTTATGGTTTTGATTTATGATAAATGATGTGAGAATGTTGCTTGTGCTGCATCATGGAATGAAATGTTTAAATTGCTTTGGGACCTCATGCATACATTATGTTTTCATGATAAAAATTGATTTCGAAGGCTGTGGCAATGACCCTCCTCAATTTATTGATGTACATCTATATGAAAAGGAGCCTTACGAGGCTATATGAAAAGGAACCTGAAAAGGTTAAATGAAAAGGAATCTGAAAATGTTAAATGAAAAGGAAAGGTTAGGTTGGGTTAATTGTCCACATTAAGCCGAAGAGAAAAGTTGAAAGAGAAACGTTTCCGCTATGAAAGGAATTTAGGTCCCATCAAAGGAAAGAAAGAAAATGTTTTCGAAAACTCATTATGTGTGTGTATGCATATCCTGACCCGGTAGTGAGGTCACTTACTGAGTATTGTAAAATACTCACCATTTTCAAAAATATTTTTCTTTTCAGGTAAAGGCAAGGGCATCATGGGCGAATGACTTGGTAGTTGTTGCAGAGGCCATGGGTGACGTAGAAAAGTTTTACTTCCGCAAACTCTTATAGGCTATCATTTTATTTATTTATTTATTTTATGACCTTTTAACTGTCGTGTTCTACAAATTATTTTTGGATTTTAAATGTTTTGGTTTATTCTTATGTTTTGAAATAAAGGGATCCCGAGTTAAAATTTTTGATTGTTTAATAAATGATTGGATCTTTTTGTGTCTTTATTAAAGATTCTGAATTTATAATAGAATGTATGTGGTAGCGTCCCTAGGAAGTCTAATTTGATAAGTAGGGTCGTTATAATTACATATTTTTTTGTGAACCATGTACGTAGGCCCTTGTTGGGCCTATTTATATTTTGTGTATATTCCACTCATAGAAAGTATATTGTAATTTTTTTGTTTGTATGAATGCAAATTATTTTGTCTACCTCAATTACAATTATTACATACTCAAAATTGTAAAATACTTATAAAGTTTTTTAAGTTAACATCTCAATTAGCTGTTCAAATTTTGGAAAAATTTAATTGAATGGTTGAAAAAAAGTTAAGAAAAAAAATAGCTAGTTGAAAACCAGACTTCAGAACTGAAAGGAAGAGTCGAATTAAACCCACAGTGGAAGCATAGGAATCATCTTTGATTTATTTAGAATTAAACTAAAAAACAATGGTTAAGCAATAAATACCTTGAAAATAATATTATGGAGATTCTTATGGCGGATCTTTATCTTTTTCATAAAATCTTCCTGGCTATGACTCGAACACAGGACCAAGGCTTGTGGGAGCCTCTTGAAAGAAAATCCCCAAGGGATTGGAGAGGAATAGGTCTAGAGAGAATTCTCTAATTCTCTCTATTGAGGAGATGTGTGTTGTGAAGAATTCACAATGGCTCACCCCAATGGTCTTATTTATAGTGACCAAGGGAAAATCTTTGCAATAATTAAAATATTATATTTTAATATATAATATATTAAAATATATCTTGTATTTATTTGAATCTCATTCAAATCTCCTACGATATTTATTTATTTGAATCTTATTCAAATTCTATAAATATCTTTTATTTAATATATCAAATATACATTAATTATTTTAATATTTTATGTATCAAATACAATAAATATATTTTCCTCTTTTATATTTAATATATCTAATATATTAAATATTAATTTGAACACTTCAAATTAAATATTAAATTTGAACATTTCAAATTTTAATATTTAATGTATCAAATACAATAAATATATTTTTCTCTTTTATATTAAATATTAATTTGAACACTTCAAATTAATATTAATTTGAACACTTCAAATTAATATTAATTTGAACATTTCAAAATTTTCTTTCAACTAAATTGATCTTTTAGTGTTACTATGAGCTAGCAATGGGACCTTATGGACCTACAGATTATAAGCTCCAATGATACAAAATTAATTAATTAAGCTCTTTAATTAATCAATTTTCATTCATTAACTATAGGTCACTCCATTATAGACCTAGAGTTGCACTCTTATGCACTGTAGGACAAGTTGTGTCCATAGATATAATCATTACATGCAAGTCGATCCTTCACGAGTTGTTCGTAATTACAGCTGGGTCAAAAGTCCATTTTACCCCTATAATTACATCTTGCACCTTAAGTACCACCGATTCTCTAATGAACAATATGTTTATAATCTAATTATAAACTAAGTCCCTCTTGGGCCAATGAGAGGGTGGAGCCCCATTGTTCAAGTTTCAAAATCAGCACTTAAGGGAACTACTCATCTACTTACCCTATATGGGAAGGAGTGAATTCCATCTTGTGAGATTATGTTCACAGCTCCTTATTTGGTCAAGTCCCCAAAATGGTAGGCATATTGAATCGGCTACAAAAGTCACTCTCACCCATGCAAATCAAAAGCCAAGCCCTCACAGGCAGGAGTTCATAACTCACTCAGGATTAAGATCGAGTCGCATATGATCATCCTGATGAAATATTAATCTTCTCAATTAACGGATTTATAAAGATAGATTAAATATTTCGTGGTCCAGTCTTCTACAAACTCATTGTATAAGATACCCCCACTCACATGTCTCCACATGAATGATTTGGATCAAATCATTGTAACTATTACAAAGTGGGCCATATCAATAGTGATACCAGTATAAGGCACCCAACCTTATCCATATACTATGACCCTTTAGGTTATTTCTTGAACATGATCCTCTTGTATGTACCACATACTGTTCAAGATTACATTAATAACCTTGGATTTTTCATATAATGGATAATATTATATTGCAAATAAAATAATCAAAATTATTATTCATTATTAAATAAATTATTAATTACGAGGCTTCAGGGCATAAATCCCAACAAGAACTGCAAATTAAAAAAATATGCATTAGCAAACTCAAATTTAATAACTCTAGGTTAAATAACTCTACACCCCAAACACAAACTTCCTAACTCCAGACTTCAACTTTACACCCCAAACACAGATTTATTAACTCCACAAACATATAAACTCCTGACTTTATAACTCAACTCTACGCCCAAAAAGACCCTAGGGGAAAAAAATCAATTTTTATCTCTAAACTTGTCAAAGTTGTATCAAGTTTTACCCTAACTTGCAATTTTGTTAAATTATACCTTAAAACTGAGATACATGTTGCAATCTTAACTTTTTTTTTTTAGTTCAACAATGTACATGTGAGAATGGGGGATTTGAACCTCTGACCTCGTAATCAAGGGTATATATTTTAGCCAATTGAGCTATGCTCAGGTTGCAATCTTAACTTGAACTGGAGAAAGTGTTGCGATTTTGACTCTCTCACAAGTTTTCAATTGAAAAATCGTTAAAAGGGTATTATCATATCCATTCAATAAATTATAAAACATATATATGGTACAGAATTGATAGGATTAAAAAAAAGACATTAACTAAATTTTTGTTGAAATTTGTGAGTTTTGACAAAGTTATTAAATAACTAATTTGTGCATTAATCAAACTTATTTTTGTACAGTGCTTGATTTTATTGAAATTAGTGAGTTTAGATTTTTATATTATTTTTTATTAAATTAGTGGGTTAATTAGTGAAAATTATAGAGGCATAAAAATTGCAATACTTATCTAAGTTTAGGGTCTAATTTGATAAAATTGAAAGCTTTGGTGAAAATTGATAGGTTAAAATATTATTTTGGTCCTTGTACTTTGGATTTCATTCCATTTTAGTCTATAAACTTTCAAATGTCTCATTCCATTTTAGTCTATAAACTTTCAAATGTCTCATTCCATTTTAGTCTATAAACTTTCAAATGTCCCATTTTAGTCTTCGTACTTTCAATAAAACTTAAAATTCCTCCTTATCGTTAGCTTGAAGTTATTTTTTTTTCAAAACTAGTTAAATAATAATAATAATAATTTTCATGCAAGGAAATACACAATATGAACATATTTGCAAATTTTATAAAAAGAAGACTAATAAAGAGTAATTTTTTTTTTTAGAAAGTTAACAATAAGCCTTAGGGACCGATTTTAAGCTTTATTGAAAGTACATAGACTAAAATAGAATAAAACCCAAAGTACATGGACCAAAATGATATTCTAACCAAATTGATAAAACTTGATAAGTTTAGGGGTAGAAATTGATTTTCCCCCCCTAAAAATTAATTTCAATTAATAAATAAGCTCTTTTTACTTCTTAAAAAAATTATAAATTCGATCATTAATATTTATATTCATTTTAAGTGACTAATTGCTAATATTTTTAAGGTTTCACTTATAATTACACAATATATGAGAAAAATATTGGTTGATGGTTTTAATCTCGACGTGAAACCCTCCCATATCGAAGGATATATCGACATATCAATGAATAATATAATCTTCACCTACAACAATTGAGTTCTCTTGAAATATAAGGCTCGTTATTTTTGAATGATGCTGAAGTACGTAGGACCTGATGATAATTTTTCTCACATCACAAACCTTTTTTTTTATCATGTCCTACCCAAGTGCCCCACGAATGAAGGGCAATGCAGTTCAAAAGGAGCTAGGTCCCTACTTCCAAGTTTGCCATTTTTATTTTCTTTATTTGGTTTCCTGAAACATATGAAGGGTCAAATGATTGAGTTATACTGTTTATGTTATTTTTCCAATCAACAAGCCCTTTCAAGTTTCTCTATGCCCATCTTTGGCTGTAGCCTTTGCCTATTCCTATTTGGGTATCTATCTATGCTAACCTACACTAACTGTTACGCCTATCCCATCACTTTCACTTACGTGTCACTTTCTCATTTGTCTTTCTCCATTTCCCATGAACGAACGTTTCTCCACCTTGCATCTAATTTTTCATCAATTTTAAGATTTTTCTTTCTTTCTTTTGAGAAAGTAAAAACCAAAGCAAGAAAAATCGCATCCATATATATATATATATACTACTTGTCTCAAATTTTGGATAAATTATGTGCCATATTCTATTATTTTTTCCTACTAAATTTGTACATTGATGGAAAATGTTACCTGAAAGAATGCAACCTTTTAGGATGAAAACAAAATACGATAGTTCGTTGTACTAAAAGAAAGTAGAACAATTTAGACTACTTTCAAAAAATGCATCTTTAAAAATAATATATGCACAACTTGACTAGTAGAAAAAGTTAACATCCACTATAAAAAATTACTATAATCAACATTGAAAAAGTGAGAAAGAAATGCACAAAAGTCGGGAGGGGAGGAAGAAAGAGAAGGTGAAAATTAGAAGGTTGTTGTCTCTAATAGATAAGCTCAACTTTTACAAGTTGCATTCGTTTATTTCTATTAGAGACGCACACTTAAAAAAATGTAACTCTTAAAAATGCATATCACTAAAAATGGTATACTTCAATTTTACTACATTCTTTCAAACATTCAAATTCACCCTATATAAAAACCACTCTAAACTATTATCAACCCTATGTAATGGTAGTACTAAAAAAAAGAAATGTATGTAACGGTCATATTTTTTTATTTTATTTTTTTTTGGTCCTTCAGATTTGACTTATGGATCTGCCACTTTGGTTCATGAGTTTTAAAGCTCTTTTTTTTTTTTTTTTTACTTTTATAATTATTTTAGTCTTTTTCTTATTGTAGTTAGTTATACAAAAGAATTTATTGCAAAAATTTATTAAACTTTTTTCTTTAATTATTTTTTAAAGTTGATAAGGTATTAATCTATTTATTTTATATTTCCTAATTTACTTACCTGACTAAAAAGTTTTTATTCCCATATTTAATTAGTAACAAAGCCAAATAGCTTTTAAAATTAAAAAATAAAAATAAACATAACCTTAAAAGATTAATCTAAAAGTAAAAACTATATTTCAAACTCATAAAAATGGTAAACAAGGTGATCAAATTTATTGCAAAATGATTATTAATATGAGCATAGATTAGTGTATCGTTAAAATTTATTAACAACATGTCAAACATGTTTAATTTTGGAGTATCTATGAATTCTTTTAAAGCATTTTATAATCATGTTTGCACAATTGATAGCTTTAGGATCCTTGTCGCTCTTATGCAGTGTTAGTTCATTCATTTACCTCTCATTTACACGAACATCACTATTCCTACTTCTTTTAAAGGGTTATAGATTTGAATCTCTATTCCAATATTGATAAGATAATTAATATTTTTATAAAATGTGTGAACAAGAACAACTTAAGAAATACAAGAACGCAATGGAGAAAAGAGAGCAAAATAGATAGATTTCTTATTGCGAAGTGAATTATTTTTTTTCCTGGGTATATCTCTTTAAAAGCTTCATATTACACATATTTATAATGATCCAAGTGAGTAGGACTCCTAAGAGATAACAAAGCTTTCTGGAGTCTCTCATTTTCTCTCTCTAGCTTGAAGAAAAGGAAGTAGATGAAGAGGGCAACTCTGTGCTGGTTGTTGGGATCCTTGTGGTCGTAAAGGGTCTTCAAGTTGAAGGCTTTTCTACTTTAGTGGGGTACTATGGATGAGGAAAGGTTCAACAGATTCATATCCAAGCTGAAGTTGGCTGCAGAGGAAGCGGTTTAGCTGACATTCCATATGATGACATTGACGAAGCTGATAGAAAACTCCGAAGCGCAGCCGCATGCAAAATTATCACTACAAAATCAATAAAGGCAAATGCTTTTACACAACTAATACCTAAGATCTGGAACCTACAGAATCAGGTGGAAGTGGAAAACATTGGGCGCAACCTCTTTATGTGTTATTTTCGTAGTGAAAAAGAAAAGAGAAGAATGATGGCAAATGGCCCATGGTTCTTTGACAAGGGCCTGATTGTGTTCGAGGAACGACGAGGAAATAGCTATTTATCTTCTTTAGATTCAGGTACGAATGTTTCTAGCTTCATTTCCATAATCTTCCTGTTGCACGACATATAATGAGGATGGCGAAATTCCTGGGAAATTTGATGGGTTCGTTTGAAAGAGCGGACTTAGCAGAGGGGGGAAGACGCTGGAATCAAGCACTAACGGTGAGAGTTCAAATTGGCCTGCATAAACCATTGAAGAGAGGAGTAAAAGTTAAGAATGGGTCTATGGCTGAAGAAAAATGGATAATGGTGACTTATGAAAAACTGGGAGATTTTTGTTATGGGTGTGGATTAATTAGACACTCGTTGAAGGACTGTGAAACCCATCGTATTGAAAGAATTGCTATTCGAAGCTTGGATGAGACAAGGACCTTTGGGCAAGATGGGGAACGACAGACCGAAAAAGAAGAAGGAACAAAACAAAAAGCCAGTTAACATAACAACCGAACTATAAAGAAAGCCACAATCAAAATTCGAAAGCCTTGCGACACACACAGAAATCAAAGGGAAGGTCGTTCTGCAGTCCGATGAGCATGAGATAGAGAAAGGAGAAACCTGCAGGTTATTGAACACAGATTTTGAAGGCTCGGTGAATGGATCATCGGCGAACCGGCCAGATCAAACAGGGAAATGAGTGGGATTTTGGGGGTGGCTTCAGTATCTGATAGGTGGCCGAAAAATAGATCAGAGAAAGGGGCAGGAATAGCCTTCGAGTAGACTGACACAATGAGAGAGACAAGAATTATGACACCTATACAGACTAGGTTGAACATTCCAATCAAATAAAGGACAGAGGGACAGAGGGTAGCTCACGCAGGAAAAAATGGGGGAAGCTGTGGGCAACGTGGGATGGGCTTTGGGCCTAAGTGTGTAGAAATGGGCTGAGTAAGGAAGGATTTAAGGTGGGTCAACAGGGACCACTAATGAGTCGGTTGGAAAAGAAAGTGGAAAGGGACTTGGGCACTATTAAGGAGTCAAATAGAAGTGCAGTTATCAGTTCGAACTAGGCAACAAAGAATGTCTGATTCAAAGTAGTGGGAGTCCTAAATCCTGGTAAGATGGTGGAGAGGCCAACGATGCAAATAACCTAGGCTGAGACGAGATCGTTAAAAAAATGGAAGAGAGTTGCTAGAGCCCAAAACATTATAGAGGAGGGAAGCCAAATCGTGGGTTATGTCTGGAAAGAACATGCTACAAGTCCGTCTGAGTTTCTTCTTGAGAACAAGAGGATGTGCACAGAGGGGAGGCATCACATATATCGGCGAAGGTTACTAAGTAACCCCACCGTCGCCATGAAATATGTTGGAACGTCCGGGGTTTGGGAAATGCCCGGGCGCTCCGCCATTGATAATTCTCATTTATGAGGATTATTTAACCCTAAAACTAAGTTGTTCTTGCCATTTTTGCATGCTTTATTGATTACCGAGCAAGCTAAAGATAGTGTTTATAAGATAAATTCATGCAAGCTTGTTGGAATATGATAAAAGAAGGAATTAAGTGAAAAGATGCAAGAAAGTTGGCTTAGGTTGAGTTTTTGTGCAAATTTGAAGAAGTGAAGAAATTGCAAATGAAATGCAATTGCATTTCCTTGGGAAGGCAAGGTGAAGAACAAAGAAGAAGAATGCAATTGTAATGCAATTGCATTCTCTGGACTTATAAATCAAGTGCAGAATTTTCGAAAAATCACCAAAACCCACGAGAATTGCTTGATTTATGGAGAATTTACAGCCAAATCTCGTGCTCAATCATTTACCCACTAATTAAGGAGCCCAAGATGGAAGAAGAAGCCTCGGAATCTCTATAAAAGGGAGGAAAAACGAAGAAGAGGGAGACCAATTTTTTTCAGACTCTGTTTTTTTCGGATTGCACTCTGTTTTTCTGTTTTCTTCTATTTTACAGCAAGTTGACGAGTTCATTTCTATTTTTTCATTCTTGTAGTTTCGCTCGATTAAATTTGGAGTTCGATCTATCCTCAACAATTTTCAGTTTCTGCATTGTCTTTGCGGGTTTTTCTGTTTCTTTTTTAGTTTCGGACAGCAGTTGTTTCAATTTCTCCCCTCTGTTTTTCTTCCATTAGTTATGCTTTGTTTTGTTCCTAACTTTCTGGATTGATCCCTCCTCGACGAAAGTGAAGGAAGTTAAGATTCAATTTAGTTTGAGTCGATCACCGTAAGGATTTTTGTCTATATTGTTATGTTTTTTTTCTCTATAACTCTGTTTTAACTTTCAGATTCTGCTGCAATGTTAGTTAGAGAATTGACATTTGTTTAATTTCATTCTTTGCATGTTGTGGAATTGAATAAATTAATAAGTTATGGGCTTAAATTTCTTTCATCTTTTATACAAGTTATTTAAGTTATACAAGTTATTTATGTTGTGAAGTTGCACTTTGTTTTCATTTAAGTTAGTTAAAATTCTGGAGAATATCAAGGTGTTTTAAAAAGAAAATTCAATCAAGTTCCTTTAAAGTTATTTACCTTATTTCATTTAAATTAATTATGAAATTTTTAACAAATAAATTTTGGTTTTTCATTTCTTCCACAATGAGCTAAATTTTCTTTAGGGGTTCAAGTTGGTGAAAGCCCTAAGGAAAAATGTAAAAGCTCTAAAGCATAACCAATCTAGCTAGCATGTGAACTTTGTTTGCTTTTGTTGAGTTTAGATTTGGGTAAACCTAGTCGGCCAACTAGTGATTGCTTGTCAAGCTTGAACTTAATATCGAAAGAGTTAAGGGAAAGCCGATGTCACAAAAGCAATGGAGGAAAAGGCTTAGAAATAAGTTCTGAACATCGACCCTAGACATTGGGCGAGACTCTAAAACCACTAGAGTTGTGTGTGAAAGTATCTAAGTTAGATTAGCCATAGACATATAGGTTTAATCACTTAGTCTCCTAAAGATTTTGAATCAAAATTGAATAGGAGTTGAACTCGGTTTACTTAGTTTTCACATGTTAGCTATGATTGCAATTGCATTTGAATAGCATTTTTCCAAAGGTGCTTGAATCACTTGAATCTCTATTTCAACTCATTGATTTTTCACCCATTCTTTGTCAACAAACCAACCTCTTAAATTTTTATATCTTCGGTTACCCCAACTGCATTTTGTAAGCAAATTTGTGTCGTCTTCATAAGATTTTGTTAAAATCCGTTCCCTTGGGTATGATACTCTGAAATACTTCCAGTTTCTTTATTACTTTGATCACGTGCACTTGCGTGTTGTAGCAAAGCATATCGATCAAGTTTTTGGCGCCGTTGCTGGGGAACGACATTTCTAATAACATTTATTTTGGACTGACAAATTGTGAGCAAATTGCAATTAAATTGCAATTGCATTGCAATTGCAATCCTTCTATTGCAGGAAGTCCGAACTTGATTTGCAGGTACTTGCAGGTTGGGTTTAGTGCATGCAAAAAGAGCCTTGTCTCTTGGAGCTTGATCCTGAAATAGAGAGAACCTTCCACCGACGTCATAGACAGCGGAGGAGGAAGAAGAAGGAATTGCAGGAGTTAATCGCACAAGAAGTTCGTGAGAAAACGACCCTACAGGAAGTACAAATGGATCCACCTGTAGCTGATCCTCAAGCAAATCTAGAAAATGGAGGAAATCCACAAAATGCAAATAATATGCAACAGCAAAGGGGAATTCCTCCAGCAAATCCCATCTTCATTGCAGAAGAGAGGGATAGAGCGATAAGAGACTATGCAGCTGCCACTTTTCAAAATTTGAATATAGGAATTGCATAACCAATATCGAGGCCAATCACTTCGAGCTAAAACCAGTGATGTTCCAGATACTTAATGCAATGGGCCAATTTGCAGGACTACCCAATGAAGATCCCTACAAACACATCAAGACGTTTCTCAGAATTTGTAATTCATTTAAAATGAATGGGATCTCCAGTGAGACGTTGCGCCTGAAATTATTTCCTTTTTCTCTGCAGGGAAATGCAGAAGCATGGTTAGACTCATTCCCTCATGATTCCATAAGAACATGGGACGAGCTAGTTTGAGAAGTTCCTTCTGAAATACTTTCCCCCCACAAAGAACGCACAGATTAGAGGAGTAATAATCACATTCAAACAAAGAGTAAATGAAGGAGTAGACACCGCATGGGAACGTTTCAAGAAGTTGGTGAGGAGATGCCCACATCATGGCCTGCCAGCTTACCTTCTGATAGAACATTTCTACAATGGATTAACACAGGCATCAAAGACTCTAGTAAACGCATCAGCCAATGGCTCATTGTTGACTAAGACGGTGAATGAAGCCAATGAAATTCTGGATGCTATGGTCTCAAACAACAGCCAATGGGGAGAGGATGAGTCTCACAATACCAGAAACGTCGCAGGAATGCATGAAGTAGACTCAATAGCAGCATTAAGCGCATAAATATCTGCAATGAACAACACATTGAAGAACCTTGCATTAGGAAATCAGGCTCCAATTGCAGCCATAAATCATATTTCTAACCCTACTTGTGTTTATTGTAATGACAATCACATCTTTGACAATTGTCCTTACAATCATGCTTCTGTGTATTATGTAGGACAAAACAGATCGAACCCATATTCGAATACATACAATCCGGGATGGCGGCAGCACCCTAACTTTTCCTGGAGTGGACAAAATGCAGGAAACTCAAGTCAGAATCAATATGTGAAACATGGAGTGCCACCGGGGTTCAACAATCAGCCACAACAACAATACACACAGAAGATTGCAAATCCAATGCAACAGCAATCAACAGTGCAGGGTCCATCCTTGGAGAATATGATGAAGGAATTCATAAGCAAAAATGATTCCATCATGCAGAGCCAAGCGACCATCATTCAGAGTCAAGCTGCATCTCTGCGCAATCTTGAAATACAGGTTAGACAACTGGCAAATGAGATGAAGCATAGGCCACAAGGGATGCTACCAAGTACCACAGAGAATCCACAACGAGAAGGCAAGGAGCATTGCAAGGCAATCACCTTAAGGAGTGGATTAAATTATGAGGGCCCACAGATGCCAACGGAACAAGAAATATCCAAGAAGACCAAGAGTTCTGAAGAAGAAAAGAATGAATGCAAAGAAGAGAAAGTTCAAGAACCAATTGAAGAAAAATGAGGTGAAGCGACAGAGGAAATAATCGTTAAGCACCCTGAAGAGGAAAAGAAAATTTCAACAGCAAAGGAGTCTACTTCAACCAATTAGGAGTACAGACCACCACTCCCTTTCCCCCAAAGATTCAAGAAAAAGAATCAGGATGTTCAATTTAACAAATTTTTAGACATCCTTAAGCAACTCCACATTAACATCCCGATAGTGGAGGCGCTTGAGCAGATGCCTAATTATGTTAAATTTCTGAAAGATATCTTAACAAACAAGCGCAGGTTGGGAGAATTTGAAACTGTGGCTCTTACAGAAAATTGCAGCGCTTTAATCACAAGTAAATTGCCACCAAAGCTACGAGATCCAGGGAGTTTCACAATCCCTTGCGTGATTGGAAGCATAGATGTAGGAAGGGCGCTATGCGATCTAGGAGCAAGCATCAACCTAATGCCATTGTCAGTTTTCAGGAAACTGGGAATTGGCGAGGCCAGACCAACAACAGTAACATTACAACTTGCAGACATATCAATAGCTCGACCAACAGGGAAGATAGAGGACGTGTTGGTCAAAGTAGACAAATTCGTCTTCCCTGTCGATTTCATCATCCTTGATTGCGAAGCAGATAAAGAAGTCCCAATTATTCTGGGGAGGCCTTTCTTAGCAACAGGAAGAACATTGATCGATGTGCAAAAAGGAGAACTCACAATGAGAGTTAACGACCAACAAATCACCTTCAATGTTCTTAATGCATTGAGATATCCAGGAGATTTAGAAGAATGTTCAAGGATTGAGGTTGTAGATTCTTTGCAATTGCATGGGTTTCAGAACCAATTAGAAGAAAAAGAAAGTGACGATGAAGAGAGTGATGAAGAAAGAATAGCAAGTCAAGATGAACAAGAAGACGTTGTTTATATCAGCCCTTTGAGAACATCAGAAGAAAAGGCAGTTCAGATCAAGTCATCTATAGTGGAACCACCCGCTCTCGAGCTTAAACCTTTGCCATCCCACCTAAAATACATATTCCTTGGGAAGGATGAAACACTGCCCGTGATCATCTCATCCACTCTCAATGACCAAGATGAATTTTCCCTATTACAGGTTCTTGCACGACATAAAAGGGCGATCGACTGGACAATTGCATATATTAGAGGCATTAGTCCTTCATTCTGCATGCATAAGATCAACTTAGAAGAAGGAGCAAAAAATTCAATTGAGAGTCAAAGAAGGTTGAACTCGGTAATGAAAGAAGTGGTCCGAAAGGAAATCATAAAATGGATCGATGCAGGGATAATTTACCCTATTGCAGATAGCAGCTGGGTGAGTCCGGTACAATGCGTACCTAAGAAGGGCGAAATGACAATTGTTCAGAATGAGAAGAATGAACTTATCCCAACAAGGACAGTTACTAGATGGAGAATCTGCATGGATTACCGTCGACTGAACAAGGCAACAAGAAAAGATTATTTCCCTCTCCCATTTATCGATCAAATGCTTGATTGTTTGGCAGGAAAAGAATACTATTGCTTCCTAGACGGATACTCAGGGTATAACCAGATAACGATTGCACCAGAGGATCAGGACAAGACAACCTTTACCTGCCCATATGGAACTTTTGCGTTTCGAAGAATGCCGTTTGGATTATGCAATGCACCAGCAACATTCCAAAGATGTATGATGGCAATCTTCTCAGACATGGTGGAGAGGACGGTAGAAATATTCATGGATGACTTCTCGGTGTTCGGAGAAACATACCAAAATTGCCTTGAAACTCTTGAACATGTTTTGCGTAGATGTGAAGAGACCAATTTGGTCCTCAATTGGGAGAAGTGCCATGTCATGGTACAAGAGGGAATAGTGCAGGGACATCGGATTTCCAAGAAGGGCATAGAAGTTGACAGGGCAAAGGTGGAGTTAATTTCTAAGTTACCACCACCTAAATCAGTCAAGGAAATTCGAAGTTTCCTAGGACATGCAGGATTCTATCGCCGGTTCATTAGAAACTTCTCTCAGATTTCCAAGCCCCTATGCAGATTATTGGAGAAAGATCAACCATTCGTGTTCGACTAAGAATGTTCAATTGCACTGGAGAGACTGAAAGAAGCACTAAGCTCTGCACCTATCATGATAGAGCCAGATTGGACAAAACCATTTGAGCTTATGTGTGACGCCAACGATTTTGCAGTAGGAGCTGTACTGGCACAAAGACGGGATAAAATCATCCATCCCATCTATTATGCCAGTAGAACGATGAACGAAGCACAAGTCAACTACACCACAACTGAAAAAGAACTTCTTGCAATTGTCTTTGCATTCGACAAGTTCATATCCTACTTGGTCGGAACTAAAGTTGTGGTGCACACTGACCATTCAGCCCTAAAATACCTGCTGTCAAAGAAGGATGCAAAACCAAGGTTGATCAGATGGATCTTATTACTTCAGGAATTCGACTTAGAGATCCAAGATAGAAAAGAGACTGAAAACCAAGTAACGGATCACATGTCCAGATTAGGACAAGAGGCCAGGAAAGCAGAAGGGGAAAATATTCAGGATGAGTTCGCATATGAGATACTATTGGCAGTAGAGACAGACTCAACCCCATGGTATGCAGACATAGCAAATTACTTAGTGAGCGGATTAGCACCACCATATGCAAATCCACAGCAACTAAAAAGATTTTTTCATGACATGCGCCATTACTATTGGGATGAACCGTACCTTTACAAGCTTGGACCAGACCAAATTTGGAGAAGATGTGTAGCAGAGGAGGATATGCTGAAAGTGCTGGAGGTTTGTCACGCAACTCCATATGGAGGACACTTCGCAGGTACCAAAACGGCAGCAAAGGTGCTCCAAAGTGGTTACTTTTGGCCCACCTTATTTAGGGATGCTCAGGAATTTGTAAAACGCTGTGATTGTTGTCAAAGAACAGGAAATCTATTTGCTAGAAATGAAATGCCAATGAATTTCATACTTGAAGTAGAAATTTTCGATGTATGGGGGATTGATTTCATGGGACCATTTCCCCCATCATATGGAAATATCTATATTTTGTTGGCAGTAGATTATGTATCCAAGTGGATAGAGGCAGTGGCAACCACAACAAATGATGCAAAGGTGGTGAAGAAATTTCTGCTAAAAAATATTTTCACCAGATACGGGACCAAAAGAGTGTTGATAAGTGACGAAGGAACACATTTTGTAAATAGAGCCATGGCTGGCCTGCTAGCTAAATACAATGTCAAGCACAGGATTGCAACTGCGTATCACCCACAGACAAATGGGCAGGCAGAAGTATCCAACAGAGAAATAAAGACAATTTTAGAGAAAACAGTCGATCCCTCAAGGAAAGACTGGTCTCTAAGATTGGATGAAGCATTATGGGCCCACAGGACTGCATTTAAAACACCATTGGGAATGTCCCCGTACAGGATAATATTTGGGAAAGCATGTCATCTACCGTTAGAGCTGGAACATGAAGCTTACTAGGCAATAAAAAGATTGAATTTGGATCTAAACCAGGCAGGAATTAGGCGGAAACTACAATTGAACGAGCTTGAAGAGTTGAGACTTTCATCTTATGAAAATGCAAAGCTATACAAAGAAAAGATGAAAAAATGGCACGATCAAAGAATCAAAGATAAAGACCTGCAAACAGGACAACAGGTACTACTATTCAACTCAAGACTGAAGTTGTTCCCAGGTAAGTTAAAATCCAGGTGGTCAGGACCGTTTCTCATTGAAAAAGTATACCAACACGGGGCTGTGGATCTTAAGGACGAGAAAGGAAACATCTTTAAAGTAAATGGTCAGAGGATTAAACCCTACTGGGGAGAAGGTATGAGTAGAGATAAAGTTTCTATTTCTTTAATAGAAATCGAGTAAAAAAAAAAAAATCAGGTATTGCTACTTTGTAAATAGCTAAAAAAAAAATCAGTTGGCGAGACCTTTTTAACAATTTACTTGCGAGTTCAGGTGAAAGGGAAAAATGAAAGCATGTAATAAGATTGCATTTGCAAAGCAATTACATTCTGTCAGCAAAAAGTGAAACAAGGACTGAATTAGCCAAGTTGAAAGAAAAGAAAAGAGTGATCTAAAACGGGATGCGGCAATTCGCCAAACGCCTCAAAGGACCCGACACCCCGGAGTTTCCCCGACATCAGGGGAGTTGTTCTTTGCACCCTAAATTTTACTCATTAAATCTATGATAGTTTGGATTGTGATGTTGTTATCTTAAACTTGCTTATCTTTGTTCCTTGAATTTTGTCATGTTGTTTAATTAACTCTCAAGTTGTTTGAAGTTCTGTGTCAGTTAAGTTTGATCTTTTGTTTTTAAAATCGTGTGCCTCTAAAAAAAAAAAAAACTTATTAATGTGAATCAAGAAGTTGATTAAGTAAATTCTGTCTAAGGGAGAATCCTATCTAGGCTGAGGTATTTAAGTTGACCGTTTAGGGAATACCTCTACCTGGGAAATTACTTAATAACTTTGAAATTCAAAAGAAATCATGATTAATATATATATATATATATATATATATATATATATATATATATCCTCAATGATGATATTTGGAATAGACTCGGCTCATTAAACACTCCTCAGTTATTCACCCAACTTTATGACTTCTTTACTTCCCTTAGCACCCCACCACCCATTTACCTTAGCTTGTGTTTCTACAATTCTAAGGTTATTAAGTTTGTTAATATATATGGTCATCTCAACCACCCAAAAGCAAACTAGTCAATGAGGACATTGCCACATCTTAAGTTTGGGGGGATAGACATCTTCCATTACTTTTGTTGACCCCACATTGTTGTATATTCATTTTTTGCAATTCATGAAATGTTAACATGTTGTGAGTTGTTGTGTGAAGGCTGCCAAGTTTTGTTTAAAAAATTAAAAAAAAAAAAAGGATACTCCTATTTCCATGAATTAACCAAGTAACCAGGGAAAGTCATGACACCCATGATTGCCTCTGCATGAAATGTTGATTCAGGAAATGAGTAGGTTAAAACGGTTTCAAATAGTGATGTGTGCTCGTAGTCAACTACCTTCACCACAAAGTGTCGGTAAGTTGGAACGAATGTACAATTGACTAAGGAACCCCCTTCAAAAGAAAAAAAAAACTTGAATAGCTTGGCAGTAAAAATAAGTTTGGGGGAGTTTTTCTTTTGTGTAGTCAAGTTGTTTCTCAAAAGATGACCTATGTATGAAGCAAGTAAGATGAAACTAGAAGAATAGGGATACAATTTTAGGGAAGTATGGGTGAAAAGTGCTAAGGTCAAGACTAAGGTGGGATTAAAGTTGGTTGTGTTAAACATGTGTTATGAGCTTGAGATGTCTCCTGAGAGGATATTTGTTTTGTCAAGAATTTGGGTTAGTTGTTGAATTTCATACCTGAATAACTGTAATTTTGATAATTGCTTGAGGACAAGCAATAACTCAAGTTTGGGGGTGTGATAATTCTCATTTATGAGGATTATTTAACCCTAAAACTAAGTTGTTCTTGCCATTTTTGCATGCTTTATTGATTACCGAGCAAGCTAAAGATAGTGTTTATAAGATAAATTCATGCAAGCTTGTTGGAATATGATAAAAGAAGGAATTAAGTGAAAAGATGCAAGAAAGTTGGCTTAAGTTGAGTTTTTGTGCAAATTTGAAGAAGTGAAGAAATTGCAAATGAAATGCAATTGCATTTCCTTGGGAAGGCAAGGTGAAGAACAAAGAAGAAGAATGCAATTGTATTGCAATTGCATTCTCTGGACTTATAAATCAAGTGCAGAATTTTCGGAAAATCACCAAAACCCACGGGAATTGCTTGATTTATGGAGAATTTACAGCCAAATCTCGTGCTCAATCATTTACCCACTAATCAAGGAGCCCAAGATGGAAGAAGAAGCCTCGGAATCTCTATAAAAGGGAGGAAAAACGAAGAAGAGAGGGACCAATTTTTTTCAGACTCTGTTTTTTTTCGTATTGTGCTCTGTTTTTCTGTTTTCTTCTATTTTACAGCAAGTTGACGAGTTCATTTCTATTTTTTCATTCTTGTAGTTTCGCTTGATTAAATTTGGAGTTCGATCTATCCTCAACAATTTTCAGTTTCTGCATTGTCTTTGCGGGTTTTTCTGTTTCTTTTTTAGTTTCGGACAACAGTTGTTTCAATTTCTCCCCTCTGTTTTTCTTCCATTAGTTATGCTTTGTTTTGTTCCTAACTTTCTGGATTGATCCCTCCTCGACGAAAGTGAAGGAAGTTAAGATTCAATTTAGTTTGAGTCGATCACCGTAAGGATTTTTGTCTATATTGTTATGTTTTTTTTTTCTCTATAACTCTGTTTTAACTTTCAGATTCTGCTGCAATGTTAGTTAGAGAATTGACATTTGTTTAATTTCATTCTTTGCATGTTGTGGAATTGAATAAATTAATAAGTTATGGGCTTAAATTTCTTTCATCTTTTATACAAGTTATTTAAGTTATACAAGTTATTTATGTTGTGAAGTTGCACTTTGTTTTCATTTAAGTTAGTTAAAATTCTGGAGAATATCAAGGTGTTTTAAAAAGAAAATTCAATCAAGTTCCTTTAAAGTTATTTACCTTATTTCATTTAAATTAATTATGAAATTTTTAACAAATAAATTTTGGTTTTTCATTTCTTCCACAATGAGCTAAATTTTCTTTAGGGGTTCAAGTTGGTGAAAGCCCTAAGGAAAAATGTAAAAGCTCTAAAGCATAACCAATCTAGCTAGCATGTGAACTTTGTTTGCTTTTGTTGAGTTTAGATTTGGGTAAACCTAGTCGGCCAACTAGTGATTGCTTGTCAAGCTTGAACTTAATATCGAAAGAGTTAAGGGAAAGTCGATGTCACAAAAGCAATGGAGGAAAAGGCTTAGAAATAAGTTTTGAACATCGACCCTAGACATAGGGCGAGACTCCAAAACCACTAGAGTTGTGTGCGAAAGTATCTAAGTTAGATTAGCCATAGACATATAGGTTTAATCACTTAGTCTCCTAAAGATTTTGAATCAAAATTGAATAGGAGTTGAACTCGGTTTACTTAGTTTTCACATGTTAGCTATGATTGCAATTGCATTTGAATAGCATTTTTCCAAAGGTGCTTGAATCACTTGAATCTCTATTTCAACTCATTGATTTTTCACCCATTATTTGTCAACAAACCAACCTCTTAAATTTTTACATCTTCGGTTACCCCAATTGCATTTTGTAAGCAAATTTGTGTCGTATTCATAAGATTTTGTTAAAATCCGTTCCCTTGGGTACGATACTCTGGAATACTTCCAGTCTCTTTATTACTTCGATCACGTGCACTTGCGTGTTGTAGCAGTCATCTTCAACATCTGGTTGAAAAAGAAGATCCCCATGTTATTTTTCTGTCTGAAACTAGGATTAAGCATGGTCAAGAATGAAATCTGAAGGTAGAATTAAGTATGGACGGCTGTTTTGTGGTAGGAAGTAAAGGTAGGAGTGGGGGGCTTATGCTCATTTGGCATCACTCGGTAAAGGTTGATGTTAGATCGTTTACGATCGGGCATATTGATGCTTTTGTTACAGATGACGAGAGTTGCTGGCGGTTTACAGGATTATACGAAAATCCTAGAACTGAAAATAGATTGGATTCATGGGAGCTCCTAAGTCGGCTGAGTAAGATGGGGAATATGCCTTGGCTTGTGGGGGGAAATTTCAACGAAATTTTGTGTCATTCGGAAAAGGAAGGAGGTCAGACCATGAGAGAAAGCCATATGAGGATTTTCAAGGAGACAATTGACTAGTGCAATCTTTTAGACATTGGTTGTGATGGGGATGCTTTCACATGGACCAATCGTAATAGCAAAGGCATGAAAATTTAGGAAATGTTGGATAGATTTTTGGTAAACACCAAATTAATTCAACACCATCCGGCTATCAAGGTTGAGAACCTAAATTTTAGAAGATCTTATCATCGACCCATCTTAGCTACCTAGGACTCTAAAAATGTCCAAGAACACCAGACAAGGAAAAGAACGAAGAGGCCCCACACGTTTGAAGAGCATTGGAGAAGCTTTCAAGAATGTAAGTCCATTATTGAGAGAGTTTGGAGGGACCACAAACCGATCAGCTGTGTTGATTTTCAGAAAAAGTTAAGCTCATGCATCCGAGATCTGATTGGTTGGGATAACGAGGCTTGAGGGCTCCATTAAAGGGGCTATCAGTAGAAAAGAAGCTGAAATTAAGCATATAGTTAACAGGAATCAGGGTGAGTGGAGAGGTGAGTTGATTAGACTAGAAGGGGATCTTGAGAAACTCCTTGAGGAAGAAGAAAGGTACTGGAAAATTAGATCGAGGGAAGACTGGCTGAAGTGGGGAGATAGGAACACTTAATGAATCCATCACAAAGCCTCCTATCGAAAGAAAGTCAACTTGATTCAGGGCCTGTTAGATGAGACAGGCGTGTGGCAGGAAGATGAAGGGGAGCTGGAGAAACTGAGTACTAATTATTTTAAAAAGCTTTTCTCTTCGTCCAACCCCAGTCTGGAAGCTATTCAAAAGATAACAGGGTATATTGAGAGCAAGGTGACGGACTCTCAAAACTCAGACCTCATCAGGGAGTTCACTAGAGCTGAGGTTGAGAGGGCTCTCAAAGATATGCATCTAACAAAGGCCCCAGGTCCTGATGGAATGCAGGCTTTGTTTTATCAGAGATATTGGGAGATTGTGGGAAATGATACTGTGGATATATGCCTGAATGTCCTAAATAAGGATATGGACTTTGAGGTGCTCAACAAAACTTTTATATCTCTTATTCCAAAATGCAAAAAACCAATGGAGATGAGGGAGTTTAGACCCATTAGCTGATGTAATGTGGTGTACAAGATAATAGCTAAAGTTCTTGCTAACAGATTGAAAAAGGTGCTTGATATAGTGATCTCCCCAAATCAATCAACTTTTGTTCCAGGTTGCCATATCACTGATAACACCCTCATTGGGTTTGAGTACTTTCATGCTATCAAAAATAGAAGACAAAGTAAAATTGGTTGGGTAGCCTTGAAAATGGATATCAACAAAGCCTATGACAGAGTGGAGTGGATATACCTTTAGGAAGTGATGAAGAAGCTGGTGTTTGATCCAAAATGGATCTCCCTCACTATGAAATGTGTCAGGTCTGTCAGTTTTGTTGTGCTGATGAATGGAAAGCTCGATAAGTACTTCAAACCATGGAGAGGGTTGAGGCAAGGTGACCATCTTTCCCCCTACCTCTTCCTCCTTTGTGCGGAGGGATTGACCGCGCGGCTTGACAAGGAAGTCTCTCTCACTAAATTATCAGGTATCAAGATAAATAAATTTTGCCCTTCTCTTACTCACTTTTTTTTTTACAGATGATAGTCTCTTCTTTTTCAAGGATTCTATGCATGAATGTCAGACCATCAAGGATGTCTTTTTTGACTTTCAAAAAGCTTCAGGCCAGTCAATAAACAAGGATAAATCTTTGTTTATAGTTAGTCAAAATGCGAAGAAAGAGAATATCCATGCTTTGGAAGATAGTATTTGGGTGAATGATGGGGAGTCATTTGGGATGTACCATGGCCTCCCAGCTCATAATGCTCGTAATAAAGCACAACTT
Source organism: Trichosanthes truncata (assembly GCA_033996785.1). Lineage (NCBI taxonomy): Eukaryota > Viridiplantae > Streptophyta > Magnoliopsida > Cucurbitales > Cucurbitaceae > Trichosanthes > Trichosanthes truncata. The sequence goes on from JAWPNB010000004.1 coordinate 9,348,917, forward strand.
TTCAAAGAGGTCAAGAATAGAGTGTGGAAGGCTATCCAAGGTTGGAAAGGGAGACTTTTTTCAATGGGAGGGAAGGAGGTTCTAATAAAGGCCATCGCCCAAGCAGTCCCAAGGTACACAATGAGTTGCTTCCAGCTTTCTCACAGTTTGTGCAAAGAACTGAAGGCAATGTGCAATAGGTTCTGGTGGCGTTCCTCAAAGACTAGTAAGAAAATACATTGAAGGAGTTGGGACCGCCTGTCTTACAATAAGAAAGAGGGGGGGCCTTGGGTTCAAAGACTTCAAGACTTTTAATCAAGCTATGCTGGCAAAATATAGCTGGTACCTAATTAAAAACCCTAACAGTCTCCTGGCCAGAATCCTCAAGGGCAGATATTATAAGGATGGAGAGTTCCTTAAAGCAAAGCTCGGCATTAACCTTTCTCTTACTTGGAGGAGTATAATGTGGGAGCGGGATTTATTCAAGAAAGGTTACTGATGGAGGATCGGGAATGGCAGACAAGTGTACATTACTGAAGACCCTTGGATCCCTAATGTAGGAAGTTTCAAACCTACATTGGTGGAAGAGTCATTCATGAGTAAACGTGTTTTAGATCTAATTACTCTCGATGGGCAGTGGAAGGAATCTTGTGTAAAAGAAGTGTTCTTTCCCCATGATGTTGCCGATGTTCTAAACATTCCTCTCGAGAGCGGACGAAGAGAAGACGAGTTCATCTGGGGCACCGACAAAAAAGGTAAGTATTCGGTAAAAAGTGCTTATCATTTGGGGTTTTCTCTTTCTCATGCTTGTGTGGCTTCGCAATCTGAGGGGAAATATACCTCTGGTTTATGGAATACTTTTTGGGGCTTGGAAGTAATGCCGAACATTAAAATTACTTGTTGGAGAATACTAAATGATCTCATTGCTTCTGCAATTAACTTGTATAACAAAGGCATTGATATTGATGTGTGGTGCTCTTTTTGCAGGTTGTCTGTGGAAACAACTTCTCACCTTATGTGGGAGTGTAAGTTTGCCAAGAAAGTGTAGGACTTCTTTCTTCACTCTAATGTTGGTTTGTTTCCTTTGGGTAAGGGGTCGTGGACTCCTCTTGACTACTAGGACTGCAGTAGAAAGATCACTCCGAAAGCAGAGCTGGAGAAAGTGCTTATCATCCTGTGGAGCATTTGGAGACAGTGAAACACCATCAGATTCAATTCACTTCGTCTGTCGATCCAAGATCTAATCCACTAAATTAAATTGGCGTTGGAGTCGCTTTGTGGGTCGTTAGTGGGTTCCTTGGAGCTACCTCCCTTACCTTTCGCTCCTACCATTTCACACCGGGGTTGGCAAGCTCTAACCTCTGGAACCTGGAAACTCAACGCGGATGCTACTTGGTTAGCAAGTAGAGTTGTGGAGGCATCGGTTGGGTGGTCAGAGATTGGAACGGACAAGTGATCATAGTTGGCTATAAGTTTTTCCAGCGTAATTGGTCAGTGAAGGTCCTAGAGGTGGTGGTGATCTTGGAAGGCCTAAAGGAGCTGTTGGCTTGGAGTGGTGAGAGTCTTCCTCCGTTGATTGTCGAGTCGGATTCGAGAGAGGTTATTCATCCTCTTAATCATCTTGATTTTGACTTGTCGGAAGTCTCCTTATTTGTGGAAAATATTCTCTCTTTGTCTACCGGTGTTAATTCCATTATTTTTTTGTAATATTAGGGGAACAAAGCAGCCCATAACCTAGCTACATTGGCATCTTCTTCAAGGTGCTTTTTGGTCTAGAAAGATAGGTTTCCAGTGGATTTTCTCTCCTTGGTTGAAGAGGAGTTTCAGGTGTTGTAGTTTGGTTGGTTGGTGTCTTTATTGCAGTTTCAAAAAAAAAAGTGAGTAGGGTCCAAGTAATCCAAGTGAGTAGGCTCCAAGTAATCCAAGTGAGTAGGCCCCAAGTAATCCAAATAGGCTCCAAGTAATCCAATGGATATCTATCATATACAATAGTGTATTTATAACACTCCCCCTTAGATATGCATTGTATATAAATTATATGCCTCATTAAATCCTTACTAGGAAAAATCCAATGGGAAAAAACTAAGTTAAGGAAAAATAGTACATTATTTATATACTTCAACAATTGCCTCATTAAAAAACTTTGCTAGGAAAATTCAGTGGGAAAAAAGTCATAATCAAGAAAAAAGAGTACAGTACTTTTACTCCCCCTCATGGAAACATCACTTGAGATCTCTGAGTCGTCTTATTCCAATGTTATCATCAACTTCTCGAATGTTGCAGTAGGTAAGTTCTTCGTAAATAAGTCTGCCAGGTTGTCTTTTGAAGAAATTTGTTGAAATGTGATTTCACCATTTTCTTCAAGATCATGGGTGTAGAAGAGTTTTGGTGAGATATGCTTCGTTCTATCTCCTTTAATATATCCTCATTTCATTTGTGCTATACATGTTGTATTGTCTTTGTATAATATTGTTGGACAATCTTTGCCACAAGGCAAGCCACATGTTCCACGAATGTGTTGAGTCATTGATCTCAACCATATATATTCTCGACTAGCCTCATGAATTGCAAGAACTTCAACGTGATTTAAGGAGATGACTGTAATGGTCTGCTTTACAGACCGCCATGATATAGTAGTTCCTCCACATGTATTTAGATAACCAGCTTGAGATCTAACTTTATGTGGATCAGATAAATATCTAGCATCTGCATAACTAACTAGATCAAAGTTCGATTTGTTCGAATAAAATAAACCCATATCAATCATCCCTTGAAGATAATGGAGTACATGCTTAACTTTGTTCCAATGTCTTTTTGTGGGAGAAGAACTCTATCTAGCTAATAAATTTACTGAAAATGTTATATCAGGTCGTGTGTATTATTAACAAGATATATAAGGCATCTATCACACTAAGATATAGTACTTTAGGACCAAGTATTGCTTCATTATCTTCTCGAGGCCGAAATATGACTTTTTTCATTTCCAGTGATCTAACTATCAATGGAATATTCAATGGGTGTGTTTTGTCCATGTAAAACCTTTTTAAAATCTTTTCTACATAAGCTGACTGATGAATGAATATCCCATCTGCTAAATACGCAAGTTGCAGACCAAGGCAAAACTTTGCTTTTCCAAGACCTTTTATCTCAATTTTTTTCTTAAGATATTCTATTATCTTTGAAAACTCTTCAGGAGTTCCAATTATATTCAGATCATCAACATATACAGCAATAATTACAAATCCTGACTGTGATTTTTTTATAAAGACACATGGACAAATATGGCTATTTTTATACCATTTTTTCAGCAAATATTCACTAAGATGATTATACCACATTCATCCAGATTGTTTTAATCCATATAAGGATCTCTGTAATTTGATCGGATATAATTCTCTAGCATTTGAATTATATGATTCTGGTATATTTAATCCTTCAAGAATTTTCATATAAATATCATTATCTAGAGATCCATATAAATATGTTGTGACTACATCCATTAGATGCATGTCAAGCTTTTCATATACAACCATATTAATTAGATATCTCAATGTTATTGAATCCACCACATGATAATATGTCTCGTCATAATCAATACCAGATCTTTGCAAGAATTCTTGTGCAACAAGTCTCACTTTATATCTTATGACTTTATTCTTTTCATTTCTTTTTCTTACAAATACCCATTTGTATCTCATAGGCTTAACATCTTCTAGTTTTTGGACTATTGGTCCAAAAATCTCACGTTTTGAAAGTGAGTTTAATTCTACATGGATTGTTTTTTTTCCACTTAAGTCAATCATTTCTATGTTGACATTCTTCGATAGATGTTGGTTTAGAATCATCATTTTCATGAATAATATCATGGGCCACATTGTAAGCAAAAATGTTGTCAACAACTATATTATTTCAGTTCCGTCTTTTTCCTGTTATGACATAGTTTATGGAAATTTCATTATTATCCTCAAGTATCTGAATTTCCTCAATATTTTTATGAGTAGTTGCATTCAAGATTTCTTCTGGATTATCCACATCCTTAATTGGATCATTTTGATTTATTGACTACTTTTCTTTTTTGAGGATTTTTATCTTTGGAACTCATCGGTCGACCATGGTTCTAGCGTGCCATAGACTCATTAGTTGTAGCAACTTGTTGTGTTGAGATTTCAATTCTGGATTAAACATTTATAGATGGTATGTGTGACTTTGTCACTTTGTTAATTTCTATAAATGCATCTGACATTTGATTTGCAATATTTAACAAATGAATTATCTTCTTCTAGTTCACATTGATCTGTTTGGGGATCAAAATGAAACAATGACGATACATTCCATTTAATTTCATTTTCCAACTTCTTCATTCCTCCCCTTAATGTTGAAAATTTTGTCTCATTAAAATGACAATCAACAAATTGTGTAGTAAATACATCACCCGTCAGGGGTTCGAGATATCTAATAATTGATGGAAAATCAAATTCAACGTATATTCTTAACCTCCTTTGGGACCCATCTTAGTACGCTGAGGTGGAGCACTTGGAACATATACTGCACATCCAAATATGCGTAGATGAGAAATATTTTCCTCTTGCCCATAAACTAATTGCATTTGGGGAGTACTTATGATAGGCTGCTGGCCTAATGCATATAAGTGATGTTGCATGCAAAATTGCTTGACTTGGAAGCTTTGCTCTCATAAGCATTGGTCTAGCAATTAATTGCAGACGTTTTATAAGTTATTCCACTAAACCATTTTGAGTATGAACATGAACTACAGGGTGTTCAATATTTATCACAATTAACATACAATAATTATTGAATGCTTGAGATGTAAATTCACCAGCATTAATAAGACGAATACTTTAATTGTATAATCAAGAAATTGTGCTCTTAATTTGATTAATTGGGCAAGTAACCTTGCAAATGCAAGGTTTCAACTTGATAATAAACACACATGTGACCATTTGCTAGATGTGTCAATTAGAACCATAAAATATCTAAATGGTCCACTTGGTAGGTTAATAGGTCCACATATATCACCATGGATTCACTCAAAAAATGTAGGTGATTCAATTCCCACTTTAGCTGGTGATGATATAATAATAATTTTTTCTAGAGACAAGCAACACATGACAATTCATTAGTTTGAAAAATCTTTTGGTTCTTTAATGGATGTCCATGTGAATTTTCAATAATTTTTCTTATCATTATTGACCCAAGATGACCCAATCAAGCATGTCAAACAGTGAATACATCTAGATTCATAAACTTTCAGGTTCATACTTGCATAGGTTTCAATTACTCGTATATGAGTATAATATAATCCAGAAGAAAAAGCAGACAGTATTTCTAATGTATATTTTTCATGTGAAACAATAGATGTTATATAGATACACTCTATATTATTTTTACTATTAGTCTCAACACGATAACCATTGTCACGTATATCTTTGAAATTCAATAAGTTTCTTTTTGATTTGTTAGAGAACAAAGCATTATTAATTGTGAATTTTGTTCCTCTAGACAAGATAAGGTTTGCTTTTCCAAAAACCTTCAATTAAGTTTGCAGAACCTAATATAGTATTGACATTTGCTTCAAGCATTATGATCAATTGGAAAAGTATTTTCTACTTTTAAGTATGGTGTGCATAGTTGCACTATCTGTCAAGCATAAATCTTCATTGTATATCTTTAGATAAGCTAAAATATAAGAAGTGGTCATGATTCTTCATTAAAAAAAACGATTACAGTAAGTCTTAGAACTGAACTTGAAGAATAAAAAAAACAAACCTACACTAGAAATACATACAAGAAAGATACTGAAATTAAAAACAACACTAATATTAGACATTTTCATATGAAGTATTTCCTACTTCTTCAATTGCATCAATTCTCTCTTAAGGAGATTCAAAGAAGTTAGCAACATCTAAATGCGTCATGTTGGAAGGGTCAAATACATCATCTTCTTGAAATGCAAAGTTTGCTTCTACATTTTTTCCTTTCTCCTTTAATGATGTTTGATAGAGGCCTACTAAGTGCTTAGGCGTACGACAGGTACGAGACCAATGCCCTTTCATGCCACATTGAAAGCATTGGTTTTCGGCACTTTTAGAACTCTTTCCTTTAGGAGATTTTTCTTTATGATCATAATTATTTGTGGTCTTCTTAAAATTTGAATGACGACCACCCCGAAATGAATTATTATTTATTCCTCTACTGCCGTCATGACCTTAGCCTCGACCACGATTATTGGACACTACAACAATCGCTTCAAGGAATGGTGTTGCTCCAGTTAGTCGAGATTCATGATTTTTTATCAATAGCTCATTATTTTGTTCAGCCACAAGAAGACATGAAATAAGTTCATAATATTTTTTAAACCCGTTCTCTCGATATTGTTGTTGTAGGAGCATATTCGAGACATGGAAAGTAGAGAATGTCTTTAACATATCTTCATTAGTAATTTTCTCTCCACATAACTTCAATTTTGAACTAATTTTGAATAATGCAGAATTATATTCGCTTACTGATTTAAAATCTTGCAACCTCAGGTGCATCTAGTCATAACGAGCTTTTAGAAGAATAACAGTTTTTTAATGATCATACCTTTTTTTCAAACTTTGCCATAAGTTGTAGGAGTCTTTTACCATAAGGTATTCTATTTTCAATCCCTCATGAAGATGATGGCAAAGGAATATCTTGGATTTTGCCTTTTCTTGACTAAATGCATGATTTCTTTCTATAATTGTTTCTCCAATATTCATGACATCTAAATGAATCTTGGCATCGAGGACCCATGACAAGTAGTTATTTCCATTAATATCAAGGGCTGCGAACTCTAGTTTTGTAAAATTTTCCATTGTAAAACTATAAAAAAGAAGTATACTTACATTAGAATTTTAATAAGTACACCATAGATGCATACTAAAAAAAATTATAACATTGTTATATTGCATTCTGTTTAGAAAACATATATACAATATATATAATATTCTTTCTCTATGAAAAGATAACTAAACAACTCATTAAAATAAATCTAATTAACTACTACATCACCTAGAACACAAAATTGACTAATCTACAACTCTCAGGTTAGTTTCCAAGTAGGGGTGTTCCCTTTCGATCAGCTTAAATACCTCAACATAGACAAAAGTATCCATAGATAAAGTGTTTCTTATAGTCAATTTTTATTTTAAAATCATCAAATAATTAATAAGAATTAGAAAAAAAAAATGATAAGAGCATTTGAATTTGATGAATCGAACTACACATCAAGTTCAACATGTAAAATGAGATGAATCATAAACCATGAATTCAATTATAGAATTATGAAAATAAATAAATAAAAATTGACATTTTGACCATAACATATTAAAAACGACATGGCCAAGCACAAAATAATAGGTTGTCAATGTTCAATACACAATATAAATATGAGGTATATAAAAAAAATGCACTATATATATGAAACATTCATAACACAAATCATGAAAATAAATTTGAGAAACCTACATTTAGTAAAGAAAATGGTAAATCATACTCGTTTTGATAACGTGTTGTGAACAAAAACAACTTAAGAAACACAAGAACACAATAGAGAAAATAGAGGAAAGTAGATAGATTTCTTATTGTCAAGTAAATTTTTTTTTTTTTGGGATATATCTCTTTAAAAGCTTCATACTACACATATTTATAATATTCTAAGTGATTAGGCTCAAAGTAATTCAATCGATATCTACTCTATACCATATACAATAGTGTATTTATAACATAAAACAAATATATTTCTAAATTTGAACCACTTTTTTCAGGAGGGTATTTGGGTCAATTGGTGGAAAAGGGCAAAAACATAAATGATGGCAGTTATGTAATTAAAGGGAAAAGCGAGAGGTAAATAGAAAGTGAAAGGGACGTCCATAAATAAGGCTAAGAGAGAGAGATAAGTCAGAGTTAATATAGGGTGTGGATGTAGGTCGGGTTTCTGTAGTGACGTGATGTCATTACGTCATCTTCCTAGGGCTGACGTCATCCTTGATTGTTCTTTTTGCTCTTTGCCTTTTATTTTCATCATTACCAACTATTTTTCAATTATACCTCTCCTCCACTCTCTATAATGGTAAATAACTCTTTTTCACGTTTTACATTACTTTGATTAGTGGTTGAAAAAAAAAATACTTTGTTTAGGATTCTCATTTTATTTTTTTAAATTTTATAGCTAGATTTTTTTTTTTAAGAAAGAAAAGAAGAAAAAAAAAGAAAATTTACAATTTTATTTTGGACATGTTAAAGTATTTATACTGACTTGTAGATTTGAATTTCCACTTTATGCTTGTGATGTGATGTTATAAAGAAATCTTATTTTATAATAATATTTCAAAAGAAGCATACCCAAAAACACCAGAAAGAAGAAGTAATTAAACTTAGGCTATGTTCACGTACCCATAATAAAAATTGGCTCCAATCATACTAAAAATTAATTGCAATTGGAATGAGATTCTTTTGAAGTTTTTTATTTGAGGTTAACTGAATCTAATTAAAATTCATTAGTGTTTTTTAATTACATCTTGAGTTAGAATGAGATATGCATGATTACCAAAATGTTCTTTTATATTTCTAATTTAATTAAAATGAAATTAAAATTTATTTTTTCATTTTATTTACTTGTTCAAAATTTTATTTTTATTTTCTTACTCAAATTTTTATGCTTGCAAAAAATTTAATATCTAAATCAAAATTAAAAAATGTAGAATTTTAAAAAATAAAATAGTAATTATCTTAAATTTCACTCATCTAATTCAATTTTCAATTTGGATGTAGATTTTTTTTTCAAAACACATAGTTTTGATACAAATATTTTTAAAAGAAAAAAATTCAAAATTTTCAAAATAAAATCTACGGTTGTTTGATTTAATAAGATAATATTATTTTATTATTTTAAAATGATATTACCAAACCAAAAATCGAAAAAAAAAAGACCTAATCCTAGCTCTCGCTATCACAAATATGGCCAAAAATCACGGATAAAAACAAAAATGCTAACTCAATCTAGATCTCAATGTCGATTTAACTCTCATGCTCGTTATCGTTCTCACAAATATGGCCAACAATGGCAAAAAATGAGCTCTCGTTCTTGTTCTCAATATTGTTCTGGCAAATATGGCAAAAAAGCACAAATAAAAGATAAAAACACTAAGTCTTGAGAACGAGAGCGAGAATCAACTTCCAGTTCCAAATCCTCTTCTACCCTGACGCCACTTCATCCAACTTTGTTTCATTTATGAAAAGGAATCTGTGAGACCAGAAATTTACGGTGCTGCAAATATTGCTTTCTGTCATGACCAAAACAATGACAGAAAGTGTGACATTATTATTGCACACCTTTGATGAGAAGAATTACAAAAAGCGAATAAGAAGAAATTTTAATAAAATCATAAAAATAATTATGAGTTTTAATGTTTTTTTTATCAACATTAAGAAATTCTAAAAAAAAGAAAGGAGAAGAAGAAAGAAAAATAATCACGAGGGAGGTTAAACGACAGAGAAAGGGAAAAGGATGGAAAGTAAGCCAAAAAAATTGTGTGGGTCTCACGTAATAATCATTAGAAATGGAATTGAATACCCTTTTTGGGTGGAATGGGATAACGGGATAGGATTACAGATTTCAAGGTAGGGCCACTGTTGATTCTCATTACAAAGTATGGTAAACACAATCAATCATAATGATGTGGGACCTATAATTTTAGATTTTCATTGATTGATTAAGATTCTAAGGACGTAAACATGACCTTAGTTTTAGAAAATAAACTATAATGTATTTTTGGACAATTTTTGGCAATAATTGTTTCAATCTTAAGAGTATTATTATCTTGACATACGTGTAGGCTAATAGATCTTTAAAGTACTATACTTCATGATTCTTTTAAAATATAATATTAAGACAAATGGATTAACTATACCCATTTAAGGTTATTGGGTCTCAAATGTCTATTTAATTAACTCAATTCAACCCACCCACACGTATATTTCTAATAGTTAACATAAATGAATTTTTAAACGTGTATTTTTGTAAATGATTTAATTTTTTTTTTGAAAAAAGAAAGCTTAGGAGATAACGTGGAGATTTAAAAAATTAAGAGACCAAAGTATTTGAAAAACATATTAGAAAAAAAATTAGGGAGACAATTGAAGATGAAGATGGCGGGGTCGTCTCCTTCGTCAAATGCCCTTAGAGCTTGTAACAGAGTGGCCCATTCCCTTGCGAGGCTGGTGTGTTTTTGACTTCTACCTACTGCGAGTGGGTTTCCTCTACTCATAATGAAGATGGTTGTACCTATTTTGAGTAATTTAATGAATTTATGTTTAAAAAATATATATTAAAAGGGCTAAAACTATACTTAATTTAAACCTACAACCCTATCACTACTCATACAATATCAATTATGGGAAAGAAATCCATAAAAATAACATAGAAATTAATTAATTGTATCCCATTATTAATTTATTACATATAAGTTAGAGTGCACGAGGAGGCTTAGATTAAATGGCAAAGGAAAGTCATTATGTGATTGAGGGGTTTGGGAGTAGTTATATCTACTTCCTTATTTCACTTTGAAGAAATCAATTTCTACTTTAAAATTTTTAATTTCATCAAGTTTTATCTTAATTAAAAGCAATGTCACATTCAAAATTAAATTAAAAAATGATTCAAAATCAATTCATAAACCACCATAAATCCAAAAAACTAACTACCAACTAAGTTAATATAAGCATAACTCAACTAATTAAAATATTACATTTGTCTTAAAGATCAAATGTAATTTGAATCTCTACCTTCACATTGTTGAACTGGCAAAAAGACACAAAACTAATTAGTGGTATTAATTATTCAATCAATATATTTTTTTTTGGGGTGAGATTGATATCTCAATGAAAGAAGATTGTGCACCCAAAAAAGAAGAAGAAAAAGGAACAAATTGTGAATGTGGTAGAGTCTAAATTGAATAATTTTAGGTGGAGAGGAAGAAGACATTTGCAGGGGTTGGGGGGTTTGTCTAGTAGGTAGCTGCCTTGCATTTATATCAACAAAAATCAGACAACCAAATCCCATTTAGATTGACCTTTTGATTTATTATAAACTTTCTATATTTCCACCCCCACTTGATTTTATTCTACCCTTCCTCCCCCCTCTAGAGTGTGACATTTTTTTTGCTTATCAGATTTTTATGTTCCCCCAATCCCTTATGGCCTTTCCTTCTACCACATTCACATGTTCTTCTTCTTTCTTCTTCTTCTTCTTCTCTATTTTCATTCATTTCTCAAACATCTTGGATTGCTTGAGTTTCATATTTCATATCCAAATATTAAGCAATCTAATGGGACAGACTATTTAGTTTACTTAAAATTTAAAATAATGTTTCAACTATTAATGAATAAAAGATTTATGATTTAGTAGGTAGTGAGACTTGAATTGACGATAAAAGTGATTTTAATAGTCTTTATCATTAATTAAATGACGACTTTTGTGATATAGTTTTTGGATAGTTGAAGGGAAGTGGACAACTTGGATAAGTAAAATGACAGTTTATAAAAGAAATGTAATAGGTTGCTTCAAATGAAAAGAGAGGGTTCGTCCCACATGCCATTATATTGTGTTCAATTGTCCATTTTCTTCTATTATTTATCAGTCATATCATGCCAAATTAGTCCATATTTATTCAACAAACATGTCACATATTTACTTATACCTACAACATAAACTACATAAAATCACAATTACATGTTTGGATACGTAATTAATTGATTTATTTTTAACTTTAGAGACTAAATAGAGTACGCTAAAAAAAGACTACACAGGTTAATCATGACAGATTATGATTAAATTTAAAATTTAACCTTTAACTTTTTTAAAGTTAAACACATCCTCTCATAGTCATAAAAAGAAAACAACGTACGAATCTAAATATAATTCAACTAGTTAATATATTAAACTTTATTTGATAACCATTTGGTTTTAGAAATTATATTTATTTTTCCACAAAATTTTTGCCATGTTTTTCAACTTTCTTAAAGAAACATTTGAATTTTTAGCTAAATTCTAAAAATAAAAATGAGTTTTTTTTTTTTTTTTCAAAACTTGACTTGAATTTCAAATATATTTGTAAAAATTAGATAACAAAATAAAAAACATGCATAACAAAATAAAAAAAACATACATAAATGGTAGTAGTGTTTATAAACTTAATTTTCAAAAACCAAAACTAAAAAATCAGATTATCAAATACAACCCTCAGAACAAATAAACAACAACTTATATATAATAATAATAATCATAACGGTAACTAGAAAGGTTAGGCGATCTTATGCTTGTAGTCAACGAGGAATTAAAAAAATTTTGAGAAGCAAACTTCCATTTTGTCTTTGATGAGGTCGTTGGGTTGCATTTTCAGGCGCTACGCGAATGTGGGGGGACGATTAAAACTGCTGCATCAGATGCTCGACACGTGGTCTTCTGATTTACACGAAAAAAATAGTAAAAAAAAAACACTTTGCTTTTTTCTTTTTGGTTTTCTTTTTACTTTTTTTTTTGGTGGGCGTCTGGTGGAAGAAGAATCCCAAGACCACGTGGGTCACCCAGGTAGCACTGACAGAACTGTGACAGCCCCAAAATTGCATAGCGCCTCCCGACTCTGATTGGACTGTCACCCAGCATGGTTCAAATGTCTATGCCTGTTATTTTTCACTCTTCTCACCAGCCCTCTGATCTTAATCTGATGGTCTGTGATCAAGGTTGTTGTGGGACCACCTTCTTTTTTTTTTTTCTTTCACTTTTTTCTTTTTTTGGTTTTATCCCATTGGCATTTTTGTGAGCTGATAAATGTACACTGCGTCCTTGACCCTTGGATTGACCCTCGACTAGTTCTGTACTTTCTCCTACTATTTCATCTTGTTTTTCAGAAGGAATAAATAACATAAAAGTTATTTTCCATCTCAATACAACACATTTTTGTTTTGTTTTTGTTTTTGCTTTTTTTTAAAAAAAATTTCAAAGCATATATAGAGTGACTATTATGATAAAATTCTCACATGAATTCTAGTGCATTAGATCAATCAATTTGTAATCTTTCTCTCTAAAAGCTTATCTCTTTAAGGATTTTCATTTACATGATTTCTTAAAAAAAAAATTCTTAGTGAAACTATATCGACTGATCTAAAAATACTCCATGCCAAACATATTAGACAATGAAGTTAGCTATTAACTACTAAAAAGAAAGGACACTCTAATTAAAATATGTAGTGTCAGCTAATCAATTATTTCAAGCATTTTTTTAACTATAGAGTCCTATACCTACATAGTTCAAAATCTCTCTCATTTCAATGTGGGAATCAATTCATATATGTGTTTCTCTTCGTAGAAACTTGTCACTAGTTGTTGATCCTTGTTATTGCTATTGTCATATCATCGAGTGTGACATACTCACTAGCTTGTACTTGGTTTGTATCACATTGTTATAAGAGAGATTCCTACGTACTTTAATATCAATTATGACCAAAGCATAGTATTCAAATAAGAAATAAGGGTATGAAGCACTGAATGAGTTATAATAGTTTGTAGAGTTAAATAATTCTGCACCCCAACCACAGACTATTATAATTCAAACTAAACAACTCTACATCCTAAACACATATTGTATAACTCCATAGACTATTATAACCCACAGACTATTATAATCCACTCTGCACCTCAAACAGTCCTTAAGAAATCTAGATCTAATATCTATCGATCTTCATTCTTCTACTTCTCTTGCAATTCAAATATGCCTCATAATATCTTAAGTTGCTTTCAAGATAAAAAGTGGCTTCTAAAAACAAACACATAATCTATTTCTTCATGTTTTTTTCTTACATACTTCCTTAGAAAATTTATGGGTCAAGGTTACTAAACTTGCTAAACATGATTAATCATTGAATTTCGTGAATGAGTTGTTAAAAAAAATGTGCATGCACCTAAGTTAATACAATTTCTTTTTTAACTTTCTCTAACCATATAGTTTCCCACATGCTAAGTTTTCATTTCAATATGAATTTAGTTCATTCATATGTCCCTTCGCTTTGAAACTTGTGTCGAATCTTGTCTATATTTCTCTTGTGCTTGAAAATATGATGTGGTTGAAAATTTTAAAGTTTTAAAAAAGAAACAGTGCATTTCATAAATTGGACTACTCATCGAAATAACTGTCTGATTAGATATCTTATCAAGATTCAATTTTTTATTTTCAAAATCCATTGATTCAAATGAATTTAGTAAATTTCTCTTTTGTGGTTTTACTTAGCATTCACACATATTGTGTTTGGAATCCAGGACTAAAGTGATTTTTTTAAACAACATTTACGTATATTTGTTTCAGTGTTTTTAGATTTTAAATATGAATACATTATAAAAATAGTGAAAACCTAAGGTCCCGTTTGATAACCATTTGGTTTTTGGTTTTTGATTTTTTGTTTTTGAAAATTAAGCCTACAAATACTACTTTCACCTATGGAGTTCCTTGTTTTGTTATCTACTTTTTGCCTATGTTTTCAAAAACCAAGCCAAGTTTTGAAAACTAAAAAAAGTAGTTTTCAAAATCTTGTTTTTGTTTTTGGAATTTGGCTAAGAATTCAATTGTCTTGTTAAGAAAGATGAAACTAATTGTAGAGAATTCATGAGAAAACAAGCACAATTTCCAAAAACCAAAACTCAAAACTCAAATGGTTATCAAACGGGGTCTAAAATACAAGTTTTTCATTAAATCATTTGCTTTCAAAATTCTATTTTTGGATCACCAACCAAAAACATGTTAATTTTTTTGTTGTTCGAATTCGCAAGTGCCCAAATCGTTACAAGTAATATAGTAGTGTGAGTACTAGTATCGTTCTCCACATGGAATGAATGTTATCAATTACCAAATTCGTAAGCTTCAGTTTTATCTGAGGACCGATTAATTGATGATGGGTGAAATTGAAACTAACAGCAAAAGAATGAAATAAGGCTCTAAAATTAACAACGTAAGACAAAAGTTTAAATTCAATTGTGAAAGGTTCTAGAGCTATGACTTCACCGTTATCTCTTCCTACTCTTCAATTCATTAATAGTTGAAATAATTGCTATTTCTAGATTGTTGAAAAATTTTACCCTATAGACTTGATATTCTCTCTCAAGCAATAATGATATTCATTGAACAGTAAATTGTCTATATCTCTATGACAATTCCAACAATTCAACTATGACAACGTAGAACCTAAATTGCCACAAAACCCACAAGGATATCTCTATCTCAAGTGTAAATTAGGGAAAACTATTCAGATCTATCAATAATTCTTGTCTTTCAACCTCAAATTATAACATGAAATTGATGCAAAGAGTGACCAAATCTAAACATGCATTAAGCTTAAAAGAGTTTCACAATCACAAGAAAATAGAATCATCAACTATTAACTATGAAAGAGTAGGATTCGAAAACGATTACATCAAAGCTTTAGAAAGAGTAAATTAGTTCATACTAAAAATCTCACAAAATTCATAACTAAAACTATTGAAGTCATTATAACTAATAAAAGAGAAGGGAAAGAAAAAAGAAACAAATTCAGGCAATTCCATGAGTTTTCAATCGTTGCTCTCGCTCCGTTCAGTTGCTCGGATTCTCCAAAATAGTGTCAAGTCTTCTTCCTCTTGTTCTCCCCCTCTAATCTCCTTCAAATTTCACAAAAAGATGTATTTATAAGTTAAAAAACCTTGGGCGTGCGTCTCGGATTTGAAGGAATGAACGTTTCACTCCGCAGCGGAAGCATTGGATCGTCTTTGATTTTATTTAAATTTAAACAATAAAAATTAAGGTTAAGCAAAACATACCATGAAAATAATATTATGGAGAATATTCTAGCGGATCTCTATCTCTTCCACAAAGTCTTCCTAGCTATGACTCGAACACAAGACCAAGGCATGTGGGAGCCTCTTGAAAGAAAATCCACAAGGGATTGGAGAGGAAGAGGTCTAGAGAGCATTCTCTAATTCTCTCTATTGAGGAGACGTGTGTTGTGAAGAATGTCCAATGGCTCACCCCTAGGGTCCTATTTATAGTGGTTTAGGGAAGATAATTAAATAATATATTTTAATATCTAATATATTAAAATATATTTATCTAACCAATTTGAATCTTATTCAAACCTTTTAAAATTCTCCTACGACATCTATTTCCTAATTTGAATCCAATTCAAATTTAATAAATATCTTTTATTTAATGTATCTAATATACATTAATTATTTTAATATTTAATGTATCAAATACAATAAAATATATTTTCATCTTTTATATTTAATATATCTAATATATTAAATATTAATTTGAACACTTCAAATTAAATATTAATTTGAACATTTCAAATTTTTCTTTCAACTAAATTGATCTTTTAGTGTTACTATGAGCTAGCAAGGGGACCTTATGGACCTACAGATTATAAGCTCTAATGATACAAAATTAATTAATTAAACTCTTTAATTAATCAATTTTCATTCATTAACTCTAGGGTCACTCCACTATAGCCCTAAAGTTGCACTCTTATGCACTGTAGGACAAGTTGTGTCCATTGATATAATCACTACATGCAAGTCAATCATTCATGAGTTGTTCGTAATTACAACTGGGTCAAAAGTCCATTTTACCCATGTAATTACATCTTGCACCTTAAGTACCACTGATCCCTTAATGAACAATTTGTTTATGATCCAACTATAAACTAAGTCCCTCTCGGGCCAGTGAGAGAGTGGTGCCCCATTGTTCAAGTCCCAAAATCAGCACTTAAGGGAACTACTCATCTACTTACCCTATAAAGGAATGAGTGAATTCCATCTTGTAAGATTATATTCCCAGCTCCCTATTTGGTCAAGTCCCCAAAATGGTAGGCATTTTGAATCGGCTACAAAAGCCACTCTCACCCATGCAAATCAAAGGACAAGCCCTCATAGGCAGGAGTTCATAACTCACTCAGGATTAAGATCGAGTCGCACATGATCATCTTGATGAAATATTAACTTTCTCAATTAACGGATTTATAAAGAGATATTAAATATTTCGTGGTCCAGTCTTATACAAACTCATTGTATAAGATACCCCCACTCACATGTCTCCACATGAATGATTTGGATCAAATCATTTGTAACTATTACAAAGTGGGCCGTATTAATAGTGTTACTAGTATAAGGCACCCAACCTTATCCATATACTATGACTCTTTAGGTTATTTTTTGAACACGATCCTCCTATATGTCAACCACATACTGTTCAAGATTACACTAATAACCTTGAATTTTTCATATAATGGATAATATTATATTGCAAATAAAATAATCAAAATTATTATTAATTATTAAATAAATAAATAATTATTAGGCTTTAGGACATAAATCCCAACAGGATTCACACTTCAAAGTTCATAGCGACTAGGTGCCGAAAACAACGCCTAGGCTCTAGCATTCTGTCCTCCTGCACTGTCTGTGGTGCCTAAGTACTGCATTTTTATTTTTATTTATTATTATTTTATTATTATTATTATTATTTTTTTAGCTTTCAACTTGAACATCTTTGAATTTTAGCCTTCAAAATGAAATCATTGATCATCTACAAAAATAAAAGAGATGCATGAATTAAAATCCAAAGACTATGAAAACTAACTAAAAACAACCTAAACAAGATACAATAAATAAATATAAAATGAACTTCTAATTTTCCTTTTCAAGTTATCTCCAATGAAAAGTGATTCCATTTTTTTTTTCATTGGGTCAGAGTAGGACCAAAAGTATTAAATGACTGATCTAATTAAACAACTCAAAAGATGAAGAAGTATCGTTAATTTTCCAACTATCTTAGGCGAGAAGAAAGAGACAGAAAAAAAATCAATACTCAACCTCTTATTCATTCCTAATTTATCTTTCTTAGGATATCTCTTTCAAGTTTGATGTTGCATAACGACACCCAAGGCTAACCAAATAAGTTAGCAAGCTAAGCGATAATTATTAGATAAACATGAGATTTCATCTCAAAATCAAATAGCAATGAAAGAAGTAGTCTATGTATCTTATAAATTGCGAGGTCTCTCTTTATCTTTCCTCAACATGTCCTCTTAGGATGGTGCCTCTTTGGGTTCGTCATTTTTGGGTTAGATACCAATTTTTTTTAGATCGAATATCTGTTTGGACTTCATGGGCTCTGATACTATATTAGATAAATATGAGGTTCCATCTCAAAATTAATTGGCAATGAGAGAAATAGTCTACGTATCTTATAAATTGTGAGGTCTCTCTTCATTTTTCTGATGTAGGATCATCAACAATAACAATTGTGAATTGTGTTAATTGTTATGTGTGGCACGGTCATAATCTTTTTAACTATGTGAAGCGATAATTTTAATTTGATCATGACTGCATTAAGGGGAACTCTAGCCTCAATATTCTATTTGATACTTTTTATGGCCTCGTCAGACTTTAAGCAAGGTTTTTTCTTTCTCAACCAAACTTCATTACATGTGCAACTAGATGTCACTCAACAATGCACGTGCTCATACATGCATTTCAGTTCACTTGCGACTCTAGCCAACTTGTCTTTATTCTAGATCAAGACCCATGACTCAACCTTGCTTTTACACTAGGTTAAGGTCTTCTAAACTCTATGTTGCATCTCTCTTCCATTATCTTGATTATTAATAACGTGGCCATCATGCTTCTACATTAATCCAAAATCTTACCGAGATGAGTTCGGACCCTTTTTGGGTCAAACCAGGCTTATAACGCTCTACATCAATTTGAAAAAACTTTTCGATCGATTAAGTTTATAACTCACTAGATAATGTTCCAATAAGTATATACAGCCTAAAATCATGTTTTCCGTACATTTATTTTGTTGCTTTGTTAAAGTTTTGAATTCAATAAGATGAAATTAAATTTTAAGAATAAATTTAGTCTATTGAATATAAGAATAAAAAAGACAGGTTTTTAAGTATAAAGGTCAATATAAAAACGTAAAAGAAATTAAACACCAAAATGAAATTTGTCCTTCCTTTTTCTATATTTAACTGCTAAAATGAAAAGAAAAAAAAAATCTGGTGAGCATTTCATTTTGGACAACGAAAAATCTAGTTAGAATTAAAATAGCATTTTGATGTATATAGTGAGGTTGTGAAGGATGCATATTAAGACAGTTCGATAAGGTTTATGTCTCTTATTTCTTATTTCTCGATTTTTATTTCTTGTTTTATGTTTCTTTTTTTTTTTTTTTTACTAAAGAAAAACGGAACAACAGTTGCTAACTGTTTTTTATTTCTTGATTTTTCTTTTTATTGAAAAAAAAAAACATGTTTGGTTAACCATTTATTGTTTCTCGTTTTTTTTTTTAAATTTTAAACAAAAAATGTAAAAATTCTATATGAAAATTAGTTTTGAAAATTAAATATCCACTTTTTTTTATGGAGAAATATCCAAAATTTTAATTCTCACCTGATTTTTTTATTGTCCAAAATAACGAAATGTCTATTTGGGTTCATATGAGTGTAAAACATATTTCATTTTAATTTTTAAACTTTCAAACGGTATGTTGCCACTTTATATACGCTCACCCCAATACTCGCCTTAGTCACTCTATGCGACTCCAATACATGCATGCATAGCACACCTAGCACAAGATACTCATAGCACATTATAATTTTTAAAAAGTAAAATAAACAATGGATGAAAATGAAAGTTCATTGGCTAAAATAGAAAATTTCAAATTCATAAACGAAAAATGAAAGTTCAAAGACTAAGATAGAAAATTTCTAGAAAGTTAAAAAGATCGAAATGGGACTTAAACCGAGATACAATATCTAAAAGAAAAAAAATGAAAAATACGAAAGTAATTTTATATTGATTTGATCAATGTACTTTTAAATTTGTAACGATTTTAGTCTCTAAACTTTAGTATATAACGATTTAGAGTCTATAGTTTAAATTTGCAATGATTTAATCCCTGTTGTGAAAAATCTTACAAGTTAAAATATTAGTAAAGTATCAAATTTTCTTATGTAATGATTTAATTCTTATAGTTTATAAACAATTCGGTCCTTCATCAATCTACATATGTAAAAATGAACCATAAAACCTTAACAAAATTTTGCAAAACAATTAATAGAGACCAAATTATAACAAATATTAACAACTACAAAGTCTAAATTATTAGAGAATAAAGTTCATGAACAAATTGTTACTTCTATGAATAGTACGTTGATCAAAAATATTATTTGATCATTTTATAATTGAACTTTGAATATATGTGTATATATAAATAAACTATTTTTAGTTGGAAATATTATTGTGTTTGGAGCACATTTTAAATTTATGTTAACATGTCAGCATTTCCATATGTCCATAGGTTCGACACTGACATGAGGGGTGAATCGAAATTTCCATTATATCTTAGAAAAATCGACAAAATCTAACAAAAATATCAACAAATTATTATTAATGTAGACTTAATATTAATAGTAAAAAAATTAAACTTATTTAAAAAATATGAAACAAATTATCATTAATGTAGACTTAATATTAATAGTAATAAATTTAAACTTATTTAAAATAAATATGAAAGGCTTATTTGTTATTTAAGGCATCGTTTAATCATTTAGTTTTTGGTTTTGAAAATTGTGCTTGTTTTCTCACAATTTCTCTACAATGATTTTTATTTTTCTTAAGAAAATATTTGAGTTTTTAGCCAAAATTTCAAAAATAAAAACAAAATTTTGAAAACTATTTTTTTTAGTTTTCAAAACTTGGCTTGGTTTTTGAAAACACATGTAAAAAGTAGATAACAAAACAAGGAAACCCATAGATATAAATAGTATTTATAGACTTAATTTTTAAAAATAAAAAATAAAAAAATCAAATAGTTATCAAATAGGACTTAAATATTTTATAATTTTTTTTCAAAAAATATCTATCACATTAACTTTTTATTGATATTTTCATAACACTTCTATAAAATAAAGACCTCGACATTTTCATGGACAACGACGACCGGGAGTATGGAGGGGGTATAAATGTGGTGGTGGTGTTATTGGGCGTATGGGAAATAGGGAATATAGGGGTGTTTGGAAGCAAAAGATCTCTAATTCAAACTCTCTCTTTCTTTTGTGTTTCATTTCTTTGGTTTCCTGATCTGATGCAAAAGCGTACGAGGGGGGGTTTGCAGGTGACGTAATCTCCAGTTCCCCCCCTTTGATTTTTATTTTTTTATTTATTTTCCCTTTTCTTTTGCTTCTTCACGTAGGAATAGGAATGGCATCCCCCCCCCCTGAGATTATTATCCAATCACCATCACCATCACCATCACCATCACCATCCCACTTTCTCTTTCATTATTTTTTCATTATATTCTTTTTTTATACCCCCAACCCAAGCAAACTATATTTTGTTTTTAATTTTTCCTTTTTTTTTCTTAAGTTAAATGATTGTTCATTTATAATTATATATATTATGGGAGTTAAGTTAAATGATTGCTTTTAATTTTTATTGAAGATTTATGGTAAGTTAATTTGTATATAGGGCTATTCAACTCAAAAATATTTTCGAGATGGATTATATTCCTTCTTAGAGAGGTCTTAGGTTGAAAGTCTCATTATCAATGTCATATGCCCACCTAATGCTCAGAGGTGTTAAGTTGGTGTGGTGGGGAATGATTCTCAACCTTTTTACTCTGCAAAGTTGGTTCTAAACCTCTTTACTCCGCAAAGTTCTCCCATGGTGGTGAGTTGAGATGACAAGATCTTATGTGCCAAAGTAATGGATCGATATATAGAGTGTCCTTCAATAAGGTAAGAGAGAAGATATGTCCTTGAATGATCAATAAAGAAAGTCTTGACCTAGGTGGGGCTTATCCTTAGAGGAAGTCCAAGGGTCCATGACTAAAAAAGCCTAAAGTGAATTTTATTCCATACAATAATATTGTTTAAATTAAAAAAACATATAAACCATTAATTAACTTACATAAAACTAATCAATACATTCTATTTCATATGATAGTTATTTATTAACACAAATCAAATAATAACTATAATAATAATAGTCACTAATTGACTTACGTATAACTTTTTTTTTTAATACAACCATTTATAGGTTTAAAGATTTGAACCTTCAATCTTTAGAGAAAGATTAAGTGTTGCCATAGTTGTTCGAGTGAACAATTAACCTAATTACTTATTACTTACCTATTTTGACTTTTTTTATCATTATAAGTTATAACATGACATATATAGCTAGCTACCCCAATTATTAACCATATTCTTCAATAAAAATCTGATTTAAAATGAACATGTCCCAGAAAAGAAAAAGATCTTTTACACAAATAGTTTGTCGCTACGAGATTCTTGAGAAAAAAAGAATAATCCCAAACTTCACATCGATGGGTGGTATTTTGGTAAATACTCCAACGTAGCAGTGGCATTTATTGTAACCGGCAGGCGACTATGCTGTGGACCGGCCCTGCAAATTTTTGGGCGGACGTATACGTATACTCATCGTCACATATATTTTAATCTCGCCGTTAAATCTAACGGTCGATTCCACACTTTTTGAAACGCCCCTCGAAAAACCGTTACCCGCGCTCTTACCGTTAAAAGCTTGACGGCGAGATTTCTGCTTTTTCGCAATCATTGTTCTTCAAAACCTCCCTCCACCAGTCCCTATTTGTCCCCCTAAATCCCCGCCGGAATTCCTCGCCGGATTCTTCCCGCCACCGTCAACTCCGACTCCAGATCGCCATACCTCCTCTCTTAAACGAACTTTTGTAACTCTCTTTCCTTAGCAGTCGTTTTTCACCAGCAACAAGAACAAGAAGAAGAGCTAAAAGTAGTAGAAGAAGAAGAAGAAGAAGAAGAAGATCTGCTTTTCGTTAGGTTTTGTTTTCTTCTTTTCGTATAGTGTAATGACGATATGATTTGTAGTTTAGCTTCTTTTTTTTTTGCTCCTGTAGCGAAACGAGAAAGTAGTTGTGATTTGTTTTTCTGTTTTGCGTCTGAATTGTTGAAGCGAAGATGAATATCTTTTTTTCGATTTTATTTTATTTTATTTTTTGTTTTGCTTTTTAGCTTATTCGGTTTGTTGACGGATATGCGATTTTGATTCTCTCTGTGAATGAGCTTCCTCCACTGGTTCGGCACGTGGAGGAGGAGGAGGTATTTTCTTTCTGCATGTTCGGTTGGAATTTTTTAGGGTTTCAGAGAAGACTTGGAGAAGAAGGTTGAGTGAGGATAGTGATGCGGACGAGTAGAGCCTGCTAGGAGAGTTTAGGTTGAAGGTAGAGTTTTACGTGTGAGCTTCAATAGGCTTTTATTATTTTTAATTTAATAAAGAAAAAGTTAAGAGTGGGGGTTTTTTCATAGGTGAAGGTTTTACCGACACTGTGTGGGATTTTGCACTGTTCATCTGTGTTGTGGATAATTATTGGCTAGTTAATAGTTATCACGGCTTTAGAAGTAGAGGGGTAGATTTTACCAGACTAAATATGAGAGAGAGAGAGAGAGAGAGAGCGCAACATGAGAGCTATCATATTGAATTCAGATTTGAGACCAGTTTTACGTACGCTTCTCTCTCTCTTTTTAATTTGAGCTATAGTCTTTCTAAAATTTGATGCGTTCTTTACTCGTGTTGTGATTTAGTTTCTCCTTGGGTTTCTCGCTTTTAATGAGCTCTATTTTTTCATGTTGTGTTTTGAACTTTTTTCATGATTTTGAATTTTTGAGTAGATTTGATGGATGGTATATGGGTATGTAGCAATTATTGCATTTCAATCCCTTGCAGGTCTAGAGGTTTTCAACTTCAACTTGGTTGCAGGCTCTGATGGTGACTACGATATTGCTTTTTTGGGTTTCTCGTTATTTGGTATATTAACGTTGGGAAATTTGGGGGACTGAAAGCAAATTTATATGGTGTTATTGGAAGTGAGGGTATTGAAAAAATTAGGTGGATGGAACATAGTTATGAGTTTGAACAACATGTTGCTCAACAAAGCCGGCGTGATAAGCTAAGAGTTCCGCAGAATTATTTGCGAGTAGTGGGGGAATTATCCAGAAACTCTGATGAACAATTGAGTTTTCACAACTCGGAGCATTCGGGGCTTGATCTGGATCTTGTTCGAATTCAAAGTTTTAATAAGAGTGCGATTTCGCCTCATGACTTGTCTTCATTAACGGCAGAAATGATCAATTTCTCGAGAGATGCCAACGTTTTATCAGACCAAAGGGACATAATGTTGCGTCAAGAACTAGAAGACCCAGCTCAATGCAGTAGGCAAATTGTGGCAGATGCTTCGTTGGGTTCTTTTTCCAATTCTTTGTTGAAAGCCTCTGGTGAAATTGTAAATAATGGTGGTGACTATTGGAAAAACTCTCAACAAAGCTGTGATTGGGTGGTGAACTGTGGAAGTAATTCTTTGGGAGGTGAAATGTTGAATGAGGAAGTAACTGATTCTACAGTATATTCACTGAAGCCAACTTGCATTGGATTCCAAACTTCGACCTCTTTTAACAATAATTCATCCAACGAAACATTCAATCAGGACGGACAAAAGCGTATAGGAGGAGAATTGCATCTGCCTCCAATTTACCAAAATACCCTTCAGGATGTTGTTACATCAGCCTCTATTGGAACTCAGGACCTTGAAATGACATCCATTGTGCAGCATAATTTCACTGAAATTAACCAAACTGCTGCTTGTGAAGGCAGTGGAAATGAACTTGCTCTTCTTCCGGTGTACAGGGATCAGCCAAATGTGTTGCCTTATGACAGTACTGGTTCTTGGACAGATCGATCTTTCTATAACTGCCGCAGCTGGATTGGTGAATTGGGTTCTATTGCAAGAAAAACTGATGAAGAATTGAGGACTTTTATGAGTGATTCCAATCCACAAGGCCTATCTCTGTCGCTTTCTTCGAATCCGCCATCTAAATTGACCACCACACAGTTTGAAGAACCAGAGGAATTACAGGAAAATATCACTGTGTTGAAAAATCCCCAAGAATCCAAAACAGTCAAATCTGAGAGTTTGTGTAGATTACCAAAGCCAACATCTATCGGTAATAAAAATTATGGAAAATCTCTTCAAGACGTGATGGGGGCTCCTGTGAACACATATAGAAACACAGGTCCTCTTGGTCCCTTTACTGGTTATGCGACCATTTTAAAGAGTTCAAAATTCTTGAAGCCAGCCCAACTGTTGTTGGATGAATTTTGTGGCTCGAATGGTCAAAAGTTCGTCCAACCGTGTGACATATTTGAGAAGACATCTGGGGAAGTTGGTGCCTCAGCGGCCCTTAGTGCATTTAGAAATGAGGTTGTTGTTAAGGAAAATAGTTCATCTGCTGAAGCCTCTATGTTCTGCAGTTCGAATGAAACAAATGTTAGTGGAGTTGGGAGCATCTCTTCCGAATCTCATCAACCGGAATATCAGCAAAAGAAAGCGAAACTTCTATATATGCTAGAGGAGGTTCGTTGCATTAGAACACTTGATTATAACTTGATCTATTTGTTCAGTTTTAGTTTTGATCTCATTGTATTATTGCTAAAATGGCGAATTGCTGAAGTTGTTTTGCTATTGTTGGGGCTGTCCCAACAGGCTCAAAGTCCAAAATCTGTACAACGCCAATTAAGTTTTAGCTTTTGGCAATTTTCATGGCTATTTTGTTCTAGCTATTATTAGAAACCCAAACATTAAATTTCTAAAGGAGTCATAAGTCATTTTCCACGGAATTATTTTCTGAATTCGAGTTGATACTTTTTAATATTAAATTTGCATGATTTTTCATGCTCTCATCATTAGTCAAGTTCTTGGATTCATGTATCTACATAAATAAATGCATATTTTTCTCAGGTCCAAACAAGGATGAATTTCAATATCTTCCTGTAGCTGTAGGACAAAAGAAGTTAGACAAGCCTGTGTCAATTCTTTTCTGCTTTATTAAAGTAAGGCGCAGTCTGATTAATTTATGTCATAACAGGAGAGTCCTCTATCCTTGCAAGAGTTGAGAGTTGAATGTATTGGCCGACATCTCCCTGTTATTTTCCACCCTTATATTGGTTCCATAACTTTGCTAGAGCAATAGAAATTATTCCACTTTTTGTGTTCTAAACTGTAATGAAATTTTGTATCACTGCAACTTGCAAGTCATGATGGAATTTTATAGATTGCTTTTGCAATTTGATGTCTCTAATTTTTTTTTGCCTTTTTCACTGCTAGTAACATCTACAATGTCTTTTCCATCGTATCAAAAGGTTTGCAGAAGATACAAACAATATCATCAGCAGATGCAAATGGTAGTATCATCCTTTGAATCAGTAGCTGGTCTTAGTTCTGCCACACCCTACATTTCCTTGGCGCTCAAGACAGTCTCAAGACACTTCCGGTGTCTAAAGAACGCCATCTCAGAACAATTAAAGTATCTGAGGAAGGTATTACGTGAGGATTTGTCATCCCCCTCTGCTGGGACAAGCGGAAGCAAAGGTGATGCGAATTCGGCTAGGTTGAAGTACATGGAACAGAGCTTCCAAAAGCAAAAATCTGGCGTTGTCAATATGGGGTTCCTCGAATCCCAACATGTGTGGAGGCCGCAGAGAGGTTTGCCAGAACGTGCTGTGGCAATTCTTAGAGCCTGGCTTTTTGAGCATTTTCTTCACCCGTAAGATTTCTCTCAGTCTACTACTTCAGGGCTGACTTGAGAAGTTTCGGACTTCCAAGTAATTTGATTACTCTTCTGTATCCACTTTATTTTCCAGGTACCCCACAGACACAGATAAACACATGTTAGCCACTCAAACAGGCCTATCTCGTAACCAGGTAGGGTCAACTCTTGGTTATCATTTGTTAGTACTTTTTCAATTAACTAATGATAAAGGATTGTAATCGGTATCATACTGTACCGATTTCTTATCTAATCAATAATCTACTCGTGGGCCTAACTCTTTATTATCATTATGAGACTTCTTTTTGGTGGAAAGTGGTGTTTAATTTGGTTGTTAGTACATTTTGTTTTGCTATTTTGTTTCCTTCTGCTTGCTCTGTGGCATAAAAGTAGGATGCCGTTTCCCTTCCTCCTTAAATTATTGGTATATGAGATTAGAACTTGCAGCTTATAACACCATGCAATTATTATATAAATATAAGTATTGCTTGATTTATCACATATATATATTTTTGTCATGGTGTCGATTGGATGATGATTACAATGTGACCACATAATTCAGGTGTCGAATTGGTTCATAAATGCGCGAGTGCGGGTGTGGAAGCCAATGGTTGAAGAGATACACATGCTAGAAACCAAGGGCATGGCAGAACTGAACAACAAAAGCCATGGTAGGAAAGAAGGAAGTTCTACAATAGAAAACACAGCCGGTTGGACCAGTAGTGAACAACAGCCTCTTAAAAACCATGGTGTTGTAAATGAAATTGCCAGTCATCATTTGCAGTGCTTGGGGGTGGATTCCTCGAGTGGCGATAGAAATGGACTAGGCAGGAGCGACCAACAGTGGGATCAAGACAAACAATCCAAATTGAACAACGGGATTCAGTCCAACATGGAAGGGGAATTGATGGGGTTCATGCCATATCGGGCCAGCACGGTTGAGGTTGGAGGACTTGGATCTGTCTCTCTAACATTAGGCCTTCGCCACCGAGTCGAGAGTGCCCACCATCAACAGCAACGACACCAATTGCAGCAACAAGAAGACCAACTCATACGCCACTATGGAGGCGAAATGATCCATGATTTTGTGGGGTAACTTAGCTCACCAACTTTTTTTAATGATAAAAAAAAAAGAAAGGAGAAAGACTAAGCATTGGCAAGGAATTGGTTGATGATGCCATCGTTTAACATTCCATACTAACAATCAGCCCAAAAAATCCATTGGTTTCAAAAATGGAAATTTGGGTTAGACATTATCTATCACTGTGGAGAGAGAAGAGAGAGAGAGAGTGATAGAGATTATGATATTTGATGGGGGGACAACGTGTATGAAATCTAGATTTGTCAGCAAGTTGTTTAAATACCGTTGGGTATTTGGTTGAATGCTGGAAAAGTGTAACTGTAGAAAAGTTGGATTCTTAAATGAAAGTTCTCTTTGTTGAGAATATAGTATTGTAATTATAGGGGCCAAGATTCAAACTTTCTGCCTCTGGGAAAGGTTATTACTATTAGTGCCTTATCTTCTAAGTTGTTTTGACGATTTTTAAATGAAATCGAAACGAGAATCATGAGCAGATGTTTGTTGATGGTTCAGAAAGTTGGGACAGTCCATAGCCAATCTCTCCATATTTCAGGTATCCATTTCACAATCTTTGCCACTATACTATTGTTGATGATTTTATGTTTGTGTGAAACCCAACAGATGAAACCTATGGCAGAAGTTGATTTTGAAAGAACATTGCAGCACCGTTTTCAAAGGGGCATTCTACAATCAGCGCAGCTCTAATTGAATATATTCTCTTCAGCTTTCTGTAAGTCTCTGCTTTGTACTTTCCATCTTTTCCAATGCTACTGCCTGTGCCTGCCTGTCTCTTCGCTGCATGACTGATGCAGAAAACTGATGGATTGAGCAACCCTATGTGTCTAAGAATAATTTTTGTACTTTCAACTGTTACTGGATTTTACTGGCCATTATAACTACTGTTTCTTGTCATTTATGTTTTCAAATTTTATTTACTTTCTTTTGGATTTTATTGTTTGTTTTAGCCATGGTGATTCGATGACTGTTAAGTTCAAGTACAACTTCTGCATTTTTTTCAAGCTAGTTTTTTTATTATGACTTTATTCTGTTGGGTTTTAATTTATTCAAACCGATTATGTAGCTCCATAATTTCTAAATTAAGAGAAAATTTGGGCTTTTGTTTTATTTTGTTTATTTAGAGTCCGTTTGATAATTATTTTATTTTTTAAAATTAAGCTTATAAACACTACTTTTACTAATGAGATTCTTGATTTTGTTATCATTTTCTAGCAATGTTTTTAAAACCAAGCCAAGTTTAAAAAACTAAAAAAAAAAAGTAGTTTTTAAAAAGTCGTTTTTGTTTTTAGAATTTGATTAAGAATTCAAACCTTTATTTTAAGATGAAAATCATGATATGAATAAATGGTAGGAAAACAAGCATAAATTTCAATAACTAAGGTCTCTAACCAGTTGGTTTTTGAAGATTGAACTTGGTTTCTTATGATTTCTTTACAATGGTTTTCATCTTTCTTAAGTAGACATTTAATTTTTAGTCATATTCCAAAAAGAAAAACAAATTTTAAAAAACTACTTTTTTAAGTTTTCAAAATTTGGCTTAGTTTTTGAAATCATGGATGGAAAGTAGATAACAAAACAAAGAAATTTATAGGTAGAAGTAGTGTTTATAAGCTTCATTTTCAAAAACAAAAAATGAAAAATCAAATGGTTATCAAATGGGTGGTTATCAAATGGGGTCTTATTGATCAAACAAGGCACTTAGAACTTTTGGCTTAGAGTTCTTGATGTCTTAAATACTTGAGTTACACATAGATTGACAAAGTAAATTTAGTTTGAATATTTAATAACTTAGACACATTTCTAGATATTTACTTTACTCTTCTTTGATGTCTTGATGGGTAGTTTATGAGGGGTCATTTCCCTCCTTTTATAATCAAAGAACCATATCTACGATATATTAAAAAGTGAGGATGTTGAAAAAATATTTTTAGCCACTTTTGTCCCTTTAATTTACTAATTTACAAAATATGCCATTAAGAATTAATTATAAATATTAAATTAGTTAATTAATTAAATATCAATAATAAATGTGTAGAATTCTTAAAGTTGGGTGGTAAGTATTAATTAATCTCATTTATTGTATCTAATTTTCTTACATTTTGATTGAATATTGTGCTTGATTGTTGAAATTGTGTTTTATTTTATTTAGGTGGTGGAATATAAGAAGTAGTAGAATTTTAACTTAAAGACCTTATTTTTAAAACAGAAAAAAAAAAAAGAAAATTGGAAATGAAATAAAATTGAAAAAGAAAAATAAATGAAACAAAAGTTTGCATACAGAAGTTGAAAAGAAAATGAGAAAAGAAAAATAATAAATAAAGTGAAACGGAATTGGGCCCATTAAGCCATTTTAGCCTAGTAACCAATTTCAATTTGTATTGCAGCTTGCATGTTATTCTCTTCAAATTTAGACTTCTTCCTATTCTTCAACCAATGAGAGAAACGCATGGAGAATAATGCTTATTCTTCTTCATTCAGTTTTTAGCATGAGTTTAGGAGGGAGATAACACAACTATTTTTAGTTGAAAGCTAGTTTTAGTTGAAGCTTCTCCCTATAAAAGGAGGGCAGTGCAATGAGTAGGAGACAATAAATTGTGTTTTAGTTTCTTTGTAGTGTAGTATTTTTTTTTTCTTCTTTGAGTTTTCTTCTTTCTTTTTATGTTGCTTCCCTTCTACAATTTTTATTGCTTTTTCCACCATGTGGCTAAGTTTTAATTTTTGGTTCAATGGTGATTTAATTTCCAGTTGTAATTTTGTGAGGTTTTAGGCCAAATTGAAATTTTATTTTTAATTCAACAATTCTTTGTTTCTTGTCCTTATTTTATGATTGATTGTTACTAATTAAATTGACGCCTTAATTTAGTTTCGATTAGTTTATTGCTATCCATGCTTTTGTGATCCGTAATTGTAACAAATGATTGAACAATGTTGCAAGAAGTTGGCTTATGTGTGTGTAATTATGACTTTTCCATTGTACATAGTTTGCATAATAGACTCTAGGGAAACAAAGAAATAAAATTAATTAATTTGTAGCTATGTCAATTAGTTAGTTTTGGTTTAGTCTTTCTCATTATTTTTAATGCTATTATTTAATCGATATGGAACGCTATTGTGCTCAATTGATTAAATGATAAGTTTTGATTTTGATGCTGGGTTAAAATCAGTTAAATTAGGAAAATTTACATTTATTGCGGTGTTTTCGAATAAATTGACTAAGTTCTTGAAATTAGAGAAATTGAAATTGATATTTTTTTCTTTTTAAGCAGGATCAAGATTACAATTGAATGAAATTTATATCATTGAATTGGAAGTTTCATACAATTTATTTTCTTTATTCGTTTTTTTCTTTATTGTTTAATTACAATTTTTGTTCAACAATTCAAACTCCTCTTTTAATTTTTTATATTTATTTTTTAACTTTGAGAAATTTATTTGATTTGTTCCCTCGGGATTCGACTTGGTCCACTATTTCTACAAGTTAGATCTAGAGAATCAATAAATATTTTGTAAGTCTTCGACAACCCAACCACTTGGAATGTAAATGGTTGTTCCTACAACTTCAAATATTTATTACTTTAATTATAATTCATAATAGACTTTAAAAAATGGTAGAATTCAAAAGGTTTTGTAACTTTCACCTTTTACTACTATAAAGATGAGTTTTCTTCACCATTTTTTCACTAACACTTAGAATTTCATTATTTCTTTATTTTTATTCTTTCAAAGTCTCTTCAATCTTTAAAGCATCTTCAAATGTTGGTGGCACATTCAAGTCGTAAGGGACGATGTCAATGCAGATGTCGAATCTATATGTCGAACCCAAGTATCTCTAAATGTTGGCAAGTTGTATTGCATGCATGTATCAAATCTATATCTAAAGTAGAATAATAGTGTTTGTCTATCAATTGTCAAGTGAGCAAATCTATTTTAAAAAATGATTGTATCACTAGGGTCTTGAATTATTTTCCTACTTTTTATTTATTTTATTGTTATTTTATATTTAGTGTATTGTTTTTTTTTAACTTAATAATTTTGTTGAAAAAAATAAAAACTTATTGATCAATTTTACAAGTCTATCTTCCTTTTGTTGGTGAAAAATCATGTAACTACTAATATATTCCTCATAAAGTATTAAACTAATTATAAATAGTTATAAAGTAATTAATTATCAATAATTAATTAAAAATAATTATCAACAATAATTTCTATGTAATATGAAAAGTTGGAATACAAAAAGTTTGGTTATTTCATTCTCCATGAAGTTAAATAAATTTTCTTACATTATAATTATAATTAATATGAAATCAAATTAGTGAACTAATTTTATTTTTATTAATGTTGAAGAGTTAAAAATATAACAAAAAGTTAGCCTTGGAATATATAGAATTTTTAATTAACTAAAAAAGTAATTAAAAACAATAATGGATTCAAATTAGGTAAAATAACCTTTTCAAAATTAAAAAAAAAAAAGAAAGTACCTATATATTTTTTAAATAGATATAATAAAAACAATAAAATGTAACCTTAATTTCATTAAAAATGTGGCATAAGGTATAGCAATTTAAATGCACCCATAAAATTAAATGCATGAAATGTGAAAAGCTAGAATATAAAAGGTTAGCATCAATGTAGCCAAATTAGTCTAACATTAATATTATTATCAAATTATAGTTAATTATAGAGCATAAAATTTTTGGAATGTAAAAAGGTCTATAATTATTTCATTCTCTTCGACTCTAAAATCATCTCTTCCTCACAAAGTTTTAAAATAATTAATTATCAAAAATAATTTCTATGAAATATGAAAAGTTAGAACACAACAAATTTTGTCATTTCATTCTCCAAGAAGTTAAACAATTTTTTTAAATTTATTTATAATGATAATTAATAAATTTAATTATAATATGAAATCAAATTAGTAAACTAATTTTATCTTTATTAAAGTTGAAAAGTTCAAGATAACAAACAGTTAGATTGAAAATATATAGAATTTTTAATAAACTAATGAAGTAATTACAAATAGTAAAAATAAAAATACCTAAATTAGGTAAAATATTTTTTTCAAAATAAGAAAAATTAAAATACCTTACATTTTTTAAAATTGATCTATTAAAAAAAATAAAATGTAACCTAAAATATATTAAGTATGTGGCGGAGATAGTGCAATTTAAATGCATCTATATAGATTAAATACATGGAATGTGAAAAGCTAGAAGATAAGAGATTGCACTAATGTAGATAAATTAATTCTAAAATTAATATTTTTATCAAATTATATTTAATTATAGAATATAAAATTTTCAGAATGTCAACAGTTTTATAATTGTTTCGTTCCCTCTAACTCTAATTTTGTCTATTCCACTCACTTCCACAACAATTCATAAGCTCTGTTTTAAGAAAATTAAGAAAATTAAAGTATATACTAATAACAATTAACAAAATAATTAAGATTTTGATGGAGTGTATGATCATTGACAAAATAAAAATACATAAGTTAGTTTAAATATCATCTATCCTTGTGTAAAAAAAACCATAAATGATTTTCACATACAATTCACATTAATTAAAATATAGCACTAAATTAAAATTTCAATATAAAGTATTTATCGAGATAATAATAATAAATCTAATAAAATAAGAATTTTTAACAAATGCATTCTTTTTAATCTTAATATTTTTTAGAATGATCTAAATAAAGTATTATAAATTACAAATTCTTTTTAGAGCATATTACAAATTACAAACTTATTTTAAATATTAAATTTCTAATCTTTTATGTTTAAATTTGAAGGATTATGTAATTTAATTAAAATTTTAAAAGTTTTATTATATTGAATTATTTAAAACAAATAAAAGAAAAATCAATTTAGCTGCACAAAACTAATTTATTACCTTTGTAAGTTTTAATATTGAAAATTATTAGTAAATGGATACAACTTTAGTTTTTAGAATTTATTACCCTTGTAAGTTTATCAACATTGATAATTATTAGCAAATAGTTACAAATTTAGTTTTTAAAATCAATCAATAATGAAATAAAACAATTACTTATTCATATTTCGGCTTATGAAATATATAAATGTAGTAAAAGTAGAGTTCTTTGTACACAAGGCAGCCTCTACAGTTGAGTTTTAGTGAGTTGCAGTTATATCATGTCAAAATACTAGAGAACACGACAACACATGTGTTGGCTATCGAAGCTGATAAGAGGAAAACAAAAGAAATGTGGAATGTCAATTTTTACTATGCATGGGTTCTTGCACTAGTGAACGTAGATGAAGTAGAAAGCTTTTTTGTTATTTAGTTTCTATTCTAATTTATTATAATCTACAATGTAAAGTATTTAACATTCTAATCACTTCGTCGTAGCTAATTGAAGTAGCACCACTTCAATGTCAGTTTCATGTGTGCAATTAGACTTCAACCATGATTCTACTACTTATTTAAGTTCTCTCATTTTTCTTAATTTTTTTCTTAAATTTCTTCTCCGAAGACTCTTGTTGTTATTTATTAATATGTTCTTTTAAACTTACATTACAAAATGTTTTTGAACCTTAACCAAAATATATTTTTAGAAGTATAGAAATGTAGTTGCTATTTTTCAAATTCAAATCTAACCCTTGGTTAGTTATCAAATTAATTTTAACTGAATAAATAAAAGGCATAATAACATAGTAAAATTAAATTTAATATCATGATAATTAATAACATTTTACCTGAATCATTTAAAAGTTAAATTGTTTCAAAATTAAAAATCATACACACGTTAGTTTGAAAAAAATACACACATTTAAAAAAAGATACACGCGCATTAGCACTTGGTAATACACTAGTTAAATTAAAAGACCAAATTATTGGGAACTACATAACGTTGGGATGGAGATTTCATTGTGCAATGGAAACGAATAAAGTTCTAAACATTTTACCAGAAAAGAAAAGAACATTTCTTTTCTACCATGTAGGTTGTAACAGGAGCAATTTTTCTTCAAATTTTAATCTTTGAATTTGCAAAAAGCAAGCCTAATCTTGATGGCACAATGCTATTTACATTGAAACTTCAGAAGAAAAATTATTATTTTTAATTCTCAAATAAATGTTTGGTCATGGTTCCAATTCATTTAATTTGAATAATTTAAACAACTTTTAAACTAAATAAATTCATTTCCTCATGAATTTGTAAGCTAACAAGGAGACCAAATAGACATACAATCAATAAATTTCAATGATATTAAACCAATTAATTAAACAGTAACTAATTAATACACGTTCATTAATTTCAATGTTCACTAAAATCAAAGATTGCACTCTCATCAATTGAAGAGTGTATTTATGTCCATAAATGCAATCGAAATATGCAAGTCAACTTTTCACATGTTAATAATTATAGCTAGACCCAAATACATGAAATTGGATTGAAAATATCATAATAAAATTTGGTTCAAAAAAGTTAAAAAAAAAAAAGATTATCCAATGGATTCCCAAGATTGATTTGAAGCTTAATACAATAAACTAATGTTTGGCCCAACCATATCCAAATAATATTTGTATACACTAATTTCAAAATAGAAAGAAATGAGACGTGTAAATAAATTTATATTTGTATTAATTTGAATGTAGTGGAGTAGAATTTCTAATTTGTTCATCTAATTCTTTCTCTCAAATATACATTTGTCTCGAGGGCTTTAATTTGCAGCTTGTTCTCGAATGTAGATTTGTCTCGAGGGCTTTCACTACAAGAATCTGCCCTTTTACCGACGGATGTTTTCCCGACGCTATTTAAAATGGTCGGGAAAAATAGGCTATACCGACGGTATCATGCACCGTCGGCCCATACAGTAAAACAGGCCGACGGTTTGATAAACCGTTGGCCATTTGTATATAACCGCCGACGGTTGTCTGACCCGTCGGCCATTACTATAAAAAATGCTGGTAATTAATGTCAAAATCACCGACGGTTAACTGAACCGTCGACCATTACTGTAACAAACGCCGACGGTTCATCGAACCGTCGACCATTGGTCTAAAATGCCCGATGGTTCAACGAACCGTTGGGAATATTTAACAAAAGGCCGACGGTTCACTGAACCGTCTGTTATTTCTGTCACAAAGGCTGACGATTCATCGAACCGTCGGCCATTGGTATAAAATGCCCGACGGTTCAGCGAACTGTAAGGAATTATTTAACAAAATGCCGACGGTTCAATGAACCGTCGGTTAATTCTGTCACAAAGGCCGACGGTTAATCGAACCGTTGGCAATTTACATAACAAAACCGCCGACGGTTCATTGAACCGTCTGCGAATAGGCAAAAAAAACCGACGGTTCGATGAACCGTCGGTTTTTAATAACGAATCGCCGGTGGTTCAACTTAAAAGGGGGGTCTGTTCGAAGACCCCCCATTTTCCCCCTTTTTTTTTTCCTTTTGCCCCCCTTTTCTCTGATCTTCTCTCACATTTTCTCTTTCCCTTCCCCCCTACCCACTTACCGCCCCCCGACCCCACCGCCACCCTCAGTCGCCGCCCTCCGCTGCCCCTTGCTTGCCGCCGCCTCCCAGCCATCGCCGGACCCACCCTCCTCTCCTCCATTTTCTCCCCTCATTTTTTTCCTTTTCTCCCCCTTTTCTCTCATCTTCTCTTTTCCTTCCCCCTACCCACTTACCTCCGCCCGACGCCACCGCCGACCGCCTCCCTCCGTCTCTACCGCCCGCCACCCTCCGTCGCCCGTTGCCCGTCACCGTCGCCGGACCCACCCCCTCTCCTCCATTTTCTCCCTTTTCCCTTTTCTCTCTTTTTTTCTCCTCCATTCTTTTTACCTCAAAATCCCAACTACCCATACTCCTCTTGCATCTTGGTAATTTCTTTTTCCCAATCTATTGAGTTATATGTAGTTAGATTGAAGATTATTTAGTAAATCTATTTAAGTTTATTGTATTTTGATTTGTGTAACCTTATATTTGCTAGAGAATATTTTCCAATACAAACAAATTGTCTAGCTTGGTTAAGAAATGTATATAGAAACCCATTTCGAACTTGAACAAAATGTGATAGATGATTCTCTAAGGTTTGAAAAGTCTTTTTTTTTTTTTTTTTTTTTTTTTTTTTTTTTTGTAGTTTGGAACTCATTCGAACACTTTCGAACTCTTGCGAATACTTTTCAGCAAAGATTAAGGATGTTTTAATTAATTTTAGGCAATAAATTTTTGTTTAGGAGTTTTTGAACTTAGTTAAAATAATTTAGATTGGTAACTAACCTTTGAACTATTTTGTTTTAGGATTTGGGTTCGTTTCAAGCTGTTCATACAAAATTTTAAGGTGGATTTGAGTTGATTTCGGCGGGGAAAGAAGAATTTAAGGTGAGTTTAACTCTTCTTTTCTCTATTTTGAGTTTGTAGTTTATAGTTTATTGTGAAGAAGTGTATATGTATGTATTTGATTTATTTGTACTTAAAATTTAGTTTGAGTTAATTTGTAATGTTGATTATTCTTATTCATGGGTATGGAGTGTTGAAAATATATATTGTTTATATGACCCATTTGGTAGTGTTGTCGTTTCTTGTTTATAACTTTTATAAAGAAAAACGGAACTACATTTAGTAATTAATATACTTACTAGTATTATTTGCATATTTGATGTTCATCTTCATTGTGAACTTGACCACGTGGATTGTAATGTTATATTGATATATTGCATATTTGATGTTTATCTTCACTATAAACTATGGACAAAAAATTTACAAATAAGTTTTGATTTTGATAATTAGAAATTCAAGAGATAATTTTAATAGGTAACTACTTGATAGGTGCATGTTGTATTTTTTTAATACATTATACAATAGTTCACATTTTAGCATAAATCAATATATGAGTTTGTTTGTTTTGGTATTTAGCTTATTAAGATTGAAATTTTAGATTAATAAGGACCCGTTTGTTAGTCATTTTGGTTTTTGAAAATTAAGTCTATAAATACTACTTCCACTAATGGGTTTCCATGTTTTCGTTTCTACTTTTTACATATGTTTTAAAAAACCAAGCCAAGTGTGAAAACTAAAAAAGTAGTTTTGAAAAAACTGGTTTTTGTTTTTGGAATTTGGGTATAAACTCAAATCTTTCCTTAGAATCTATTGTAGAGAATATGAAAACAAAAAATCAAATGGTTATCAAACGGAGCCTAAGATATTCAATTTAATTTAGTTTATTAATATAATGTAAAAACTTAAGAATCCAAATTTAACTTAGCTTAATTAGCTTATCAATGGTTAAGACATCTACTTCTTTCCTTGAGATTGAAGGTTCATATTCTCACTCCTAACATATTAATTATACTTAAACACATTTGAAAAGACACCTACTACCATGAATGATATGTTTATACTCAAACTACTTCAGCACAATTTTGAAATAATTGAATGCTTAGATCTTAATTTTAAAATAATTGAATGCTTAGAACTTACCTTTAACACAAAGTTGTTAAGAAATTGACTTGAAACGTAAACATTATTTGAAATAGTTATGAAACGAGGCCTAAAATATTCAATTTAATATGTAACTCAACTTTCTAGTAAAAAATTGTATATCTGAACTTCCTAGCTAACAAATTTATATACCTCACTGGATTGGGACAAAGTTAAATCTAACTTTTTGTCTAAATCAACAGGCTTTAACGTTTCTCACAAAGCAGGGGTGAATTTGAAAAGTGTATAATTAAGGATAAAGATGAACAAAGATTGGATTAAACTTAAATATAAGTTGTCAACTGAGTATATAGAAGGATTAAACTGTGTGGGACGTTCCAGAGGTAGAAGATCTTGGAAATGACCAAATTGAGTTGTTAGAAGTTGTTGGTAGAGTCAGAGTTGATGAATCAATTCAAGATAACACGTTATGTAGGGATGATGTTGATCCCACAATTGTGGAAGAACAATTGAGTAGAAGGATATCCTTAAACAATGATGATGATTTCATAAACGATGAAGATGAGGATATAGAAGCTTCTCATGAGAGTGCTTCCAATCTTGACGAGAATTCTGACCCATATCATGATAGCGATTAACGATTGGAGTAACGATGTGTTTCATTATTTATTTTAAAAACTTTAATCCTTATTACTTTATATGTATCACTCATACTTTTCATGTGCGCCTGTAGAGAGAATGGTGACTCATGCACAATTAGAGAACGAGGCGATTGATCTTTTTGTCGATAGCGACCCTATTGTCAACCTTAGTGCCGCTGCAGTGTCTTCTACGGGCGAGACTTCAAGTTAATTTGCTTATAAACTTTTGTACATAAATTCTTATTTACTTACTATCTTAATTATTTGTGTTTTAGATAATTCTACATGTAGAGGAAGAGGATATACTAGAGGCAAAGAGTTGGACAAATATGTTAACCGGCATGGGAGGATTCCAATACAGATAACCGATGAGTTGAGAAAGCCTATATGTGATTTTGCTGCTAGGTTTAGCGGCCAGATTGGCGCTATTGTGAGAGAGTGCTTTCCAGTACGTCTATCAAGCTGGAAACAAGTGACAACAGAACAAAAAGACCATGTTAAAAACAAACTCTTGGTAAGTTTTCTATTTAATTGTTCATGTTTATGATGTTTAATTTTATCTAAAAGTTATATTATATTTTTTTTGTATGCAGACCCATTTCGAGTTAGATTTGTCCAAATATGTTGTCCATGAATTTATTGAACATGAGATGCAGACTACGTTCAAGGAGTATAGGGCGGAGTTGGTCAAATATTATAGAAAATATTCTCCTGAGGAAGCACGTGCACACCCACATGAACGGGTGGTTGATATAGCTGATTGGCATTTCCTATGTGATAAATGGGAGAGTCCTAGTTGGAAGGTATGTTACTTACATTTCTTAATAAATATGTCGTCTCACACGCCTAATCTTATATTCATTTACTAATACTTTATTTTTGTTAGAAACTTACGGAAACAAATCAAAAAAATCGATCGAAGTTACTGTTCAACCATCGCGCTGGATGTAAGACATTCATGCACATACGGGAAGCAAAGGTAGTGTTGCGAAGGTCTTTCTTCTACCACTTTTTAGTTTTGTAATATTACTAATATATATATATATATATATATATATATATATATATATATATATATATATATATATATATATATATATATATTAAAAATTCTGAATTACAGAAAATAAAAGATGGTGTTGAAATAGGACCAATTGAGCTATTTGAAAAAACTAGATACAAAGAAGGAAAAGGGTGGGTGAATCCAGCAGCCGGTGAAGCTCATGTAAGTTTTCTATTCCTAAAGTTAGTTTCTAAACTTATTACTCGAATAATTCTCATTTTAATTTTTCTCTTAGAGTAAAATGATAGAGTTGCAAAAGGCATCCACTTTAGATGGCTCCCAATCACTTGCGCAAGATGAGATTGTTGAGACTGTTTTGGGAACTCGATCTGACCAAGTAAAAGGCATGGGTTGGGGACCGAAGCCAAAACAAAGAAAATTGAACGGGTCATCATCCAATGGAGAAACAAGACGAGAGCATGAGTTGAGCATTGAATTGGCACAATTGCGGACGGAAAATGCAACTCGATTGGAAGAGCTGAATCTGACAAAAGAAGAGTTGAGTCGTGCC
This sequence comes from Trichosanthes truncata, assembly GCA_033996785.1. Classification (NCBI taxonomy): domain Eukaryota; kingdom Viridiplantae; phylum Streptophyta; class Magnoliopsida; order Cucurbitales; family Cucurbitaceae; genus Trichosanthes; species Trichosanthes truncata. The sequence continues at coordinate 9,389,351 of JAWPNB010000004.1, forward strand.
AAAGTAGAAATTGAGCTTACGAGAGAAGAGCTGGAGCGAGTTAAGACAAGTGAAACTCAGACTAGAAATAGACTGGAAGAAGTCGAGACTCGAACTATAGCACAGGATACGAAGTTGGCTAACATGGAAGCAATGCTTACGCAACTCATGCATTCACAAGGAAGACCGTCGAAGTAGGTATGATCTCTCTACTAATGTTTTGTGTATGGCTATCCTGCAGTAAAGGTAGCCAATGTGTTAGGGGGTTAGTATGTTTTGAGATTGTGCTTTGAGATTGAATTGAGTTTAGGAGGTTGGGATCAAAACATGCTTATACATAGTGAGAAGTTATGTATGGCTATCCTGCAGTTATGGTAGCCAATGATTTGAAACTATTTGGTTTGTATAAGTTTCTTTGAGTTTATGTTCATGATCGTTGAGTTTTAATTAGAAGCTATCTATGTTTGCTTGTAGTTGATTTTGAACTTCTTGCTTATTGTTTTGTAATATCGATACTTGCTAATATGTTTGAAATTTATTGGATATGGTTGTGTGGCTATCATGTAGTTATGGTAGCCAATGAATTGGTTTGAGTGTAAGGTTATTCTTAGAGATTTATTTGAAGTTAAGGGGTGGGTGAGAAATTTTTAGGAGTGTGAAGGAGAACAAAATGGATTGATGCTTATAGATTGTCTATCGATCAATCATTTGGAGTTTAGTAATTTGGTTGAACATATTTAGCTATTTAGTTAAGTTTTGGTGGTTCATGCATTTGAAAAGTTAAACTATAATTCAATGGGTTTATTATTTGGTTTGTTTAAGTTGTATGTTTTTCGTTTTAGTGTAGGTTGATGCTTAGAAGTTGATTTGAAGTTAGAGGGTGGGTGAGAAAATCTTTGGAGTGTAAAGGGGGGTGGGTATGTGCTTATATGTTTGTATAAGTTTAGAGTTTACTTAATTTGGTTGAACATGTTCATTCTTTTTAGAAGTTTTATGTAAAACTATAATCCAATGGGTTTATTATTTGGTTTGCTTAAGTTGTATGTTCTTAGTTTTAGTGTAAGTTGATGCTTAGAGATTGCTTTGAAGTTAGGTAGTGGGTGAGAAATTGTTTGGAGTGTGAAGGGGGGTGGGTATTAGGGGTGTTCGTCGGTCGGTCGGCATCGGTTTTTGCCCAAAACCGACGCCGAAAACCGACCAGTCGGTTTTCATTAAATGAAAACCGACGGTTTTTGGTAGGGCTCTGTTGTCGACCGATCAACTGATCGGTTCGGTCGGTCGGTTTGGTCGGTTTCTAATACTTTTGGGTGGATTGATCTACGATCACGGCGGCGCTTCACAGAAAACTTTGAGAGAGAGAGTCGGAGAGGAGAAAGATTGAAAATGAAAAACAAACAAAGGAAGATGAAAAAGAAAAGAAAGTGAGAGGGAAAGAGAAACTGAGATGTTGAGAGATGAGAAAGAAGTGGAGGGAGGAGAGATTAGAGAGCCAGAGGAGAGAGAAAGTGAGAGGGAAAGAGACGAAAAAGAAAAGGAAGAAAAAAAGAAGGAAAGAAGAAGTGATGTGATGTGATAATTGTTTATTATTTTTTCCTTTTTTAAAAACCCCAAAACGTGGGTTGTCAGATATTAATGGATGGGATGTATTATTTAAAATAAAGACTTAGTTTTCTTGAAACTTGGAGTGGTTTTTCGTAAATTGAAGCCACGGTTTTACTTATAAAAGGAGGGATATAAATCAATTTTTTTTTTAATAAGTAAATCGGTCGGTCGGTCGAAAATTGCCTTTTCAGATCCACCGACCGACGACCAGTCGGTTTTGCATGTTGCAAAACCGACTCCGTCCGAAGCTTAGTCAAAACCGACCGCCCGACGTCAGTTCGGTCGGTTTCGGTCGGTCGTGTCGGTTTTTGGAAATTTTGTGAACACCCCTAGTGGGTATGTGCTTATATGTTTGTATAAGTTTAGAGTTTAGTTAATTTGGTTGAACATGTTCATTCCTTTGAGAAGTTTTATGTAAAATTATAATTCAATGGGTTTATTATTTGGTTTGTTTAAATTGTATGTTCTTGGTTTTAGTGTAGGTTGATGCTTAGAGATTGATTTGAAGTTAGGTAGTGGGTGATAAATTTTTTGGAGTGTGAAGGGGGTGGTTGGTGCTTAAGTTTAGTTAAATGTGTCCACAAATATTGAGAAGTTTAGGTAAAACTTGTTTTATGGTTTGTTTAAGTTTTAGGTAAATGTTTTGTAACTTTTGTTTAGTTTTGGTAAAGTTGGGTTGAAATTTTGATTCTTTTTGTTAAGTTTTGATGAGTTTATTTGTGTATATGATAGTTTTTAAATTCAAGATTATATTTGATCATTTTAGTTCGTTGTAAGTTAGGTGATTTCGTTCATATATATATAATTCAATAGTTTGGAAGAGTTTTAAGTAATTTTAGTTGTATTGTAAATTTGTGATTTTAATTAGTTAAGTATTGATATCATTGTTTCTTACTTTTGAAATGTTAATTTAATTATGTTGTTATATGTGTTTTTCTTATATAAGTTAGATTCAATTATGTTGTTCACAATGAGTAACTTATGTGTTTTTCTTATATAAGTTAGGTAACTTAATTACATTTTTTTCTTTGTTTTTTCAGGAAAGGAGTGCTAGCTTATGAGAACTTTTAAAGAACTTATGGGACAAATTTTTTTGTAATATGTACAAAGTGATAGGAACTTAAATTATTTTATGTTGTGTGTTGAAGTTTTTGTATTTTATCTCCTATGAATTTACTCATTATGAACAAAGTATATTCAAATTTGGTTTAATAGAAAGTTTTATTTGATTTATTTTGTATACGATTCCTTTTAGATCCAATAATTTGTGAATTAGAATGAAATTCTAGATAAAAAAATATTGAAATTTAAAAAATGTCCAATGCAAACATTTGCCGACGCTTTTTAGATTTGGTCGGCCTTTGTAAGAAACGGTGACCAACATAATACCGTCGGCATTTCATACATAGGCCGACGCTTTTAAATTTGGTCGGCCTTTGTAAGAAAGGTCGATGCTTTTAAATTTGGTTGGCCTTTGTAAGAAAGGCCGACCAAATTTAAACGCGTCGGCCTTTCTTACAAAGGCCGACCAAATTTAAAAGCGTTGGCCTTTGTAGGAAAGGCCGACCGAAATCATACTGTCGGCCTTTCTTACAAAGGCCGACCAAATTTAAAAGCGTCGGCCTTTGGACAAATGCCCGTCGCAATGTAAATAACAGTCGGCAAACGTTTCCCCGACGGTGTTATGCCGACCGAATGTCCGACGACGGTTTTGGCGTTCGAAATTAATTGGCAGACAGTTTATGGACTTTGGCCGACGTTTTTTTGCTTCGGCAAATCCCTAAATTCTTGTAGTGTTTGCAGCTTATTCTCGAATGTGGATTTGTTTTGAGGGCTTTGTAGCTTGTTCTCGAATGTGAATTTGTCTCAAAGGCTTTTGCAGCTTGTTATCGAATGTGGATTTATTTAGAGGGCTTTGCAACTTGTTCTCGATCTTCAAAGTCTTCTAGTCTTCAAGGCTCTGGTTCAGAGAGTGTTTGATCTTCAAGAGGTTAGGGAGTCTTTTGATCTTTGTTTCTAAATTCTCTCTAAGTTCTCTAGAGAGTTTCAACTTCTGAACCCTTGAAATGAAGGAGGGAGATCTCTATTTATAGAGTTCCTGAAGGCCTTCAGGTGGGTTTGGGCTTGTCAGTCGGACTAAGCTTGGTTGACTTTGGGCCTAGCTTTTGGATTAGGCTTGGTTAACTTTGAGCTTAACCTCTAGACTGGGCATGACTGACTTTAGGCCTAGCCCTTTGAATTTTCGTTTAAAATTAGCCCAAAATTTACATAACCCAATTGTATATTGGGATTCTTCATAATTTAATTTAGGGATCCTTGCCAATTTAATTAATCCCTAATTAAATATAATTTTGTCATCAATGTTGGGTAATGACGTGACAATTTCTGATTGGCCAAAATTTCTATTCCAACAATATCTTAAACCTTTTTTTTTTAGTTCAAAAACATTTGAGGGTCGAGATTTGAAACTCTGACCTCTTGGTCGATCAATTACCACTAAGCTATTCTCACTTTGACATAATATCTTAAACTCATGGAGCCTAGACATGCGCTGAGCTTGGACTTGTACCTTCTTTGAATGGGTTGGGGCCAACTTATTCCAAAGATGAAATTGATCTAAGTTAACTTTTAGGTATTAAATAATGTTTATTAATTTTTTTAATAGCTTATGTGAATTTTCTTTTCCTATATCCCTTCCTTTGCTTCTCCTTTCTTCCTAGGAGATGATTTTGATTGGTGTTGCTTCGACTATTATTGCTGAGACTAGATGCTCATTGCCACTCTAGATTGCATTGACGAACAAATAGAATAATACTATTTCTCCCCCCCTATCTTCCCTTCTCCTAATTCCTCTCTCTCTCCTTCATCTTTTTCCTCTTCCACCCCCCCCTCCAAATTTGAAACAAAGTGTTCTATATTTGAAATATTTAATTTCACATTTGGTTGTTCTAAATATAAAATAAAATGGATTCTAAATCTACAACATTTAATTTAGTTCATTTCATATTTGGAGGGCAATCATCAAGATTTGTAACAATATCGATCAACATGGTCTAGAACATCTAGTTGACAATGAGAAGAAGATAAATAAGAAAAATAATTTTCTATATTATATAAATTTTTTTACGATCATCTTTGATTAGTAACTAACTAACACTAAACTCAACTCAGGATTATTTAGAATTATTTCTTAAACTTCAAGCTTTTAAAACTTTAGGGACTAAATACAGATAATGTTCAAATTTTAGAGATTAAAAATATTATTTGTCAAGTACTCCGTTTTATCCTTACAATTATATATTTTGCTTAATACTTTCCATTAATTCTTTTTTAATGGGCATGCATTAACAGTTATACTAAACATTAAATCCTTCTTAGGTCAATAAGAGGTTGATCGGGCTTCATTTGCAAGTCTCGACCTAATGCTTAAGGAAATTACTGAAATAAGTCTCTTGCTCTAGGGTAAATAGAGTTCGGATCAAGGTTTTAAATTTTCATTGACATTTTTCTATATCCATGAGTTCGATTTCGACTTGACAGTGAATCAACATTTTCACTATGTCGTACAAAAATTGACGAAATAAAACAAAAATATCAACAAAATATCACTAATGTGAACTTAATATTAGTAATAAAAAATTTGTTTAAAAGAGTGGGTGAAATGCTTATTTGTTAATTTAAACATCTTTTTAATGAATTTTTTATATTTATAATTTTTTCAAAATTATCCATTGTTATCTACCTTTTATTTTCATCGACATTTCTATGAAATTGAGATCTTAACAATAGACATTCAAAACTTTGGTTAGAATGTGCTTTGGTTAGAGTGTGCTTTATACATATATACATATATGTATATGTATGATGTAAGTTGGTGGTAAACAAGTGGAATTTTATCCACTCTAGTGGGTCCCACACGCACATATGGTGCAAGCTAGCTAGGGGTGTTAAAAAACAAAAATCAAGAACTCAATAAAAATCCAAAAGATTTGAGCAACCTAATCTAGCCCTAGAGTTAGATGTAGGTTCAGTTTTTCTGAACACGATTGGGTTGGGTTGGGTTGGTCTTGCGGTCCACCTAGATGAATTGAACCCAATTCAATCCAATCCATGCTAATATATAAACACAAATTTTATAATTTATTATGAAGGTAAAATTTACTTCCACATCAAGCTTGTTTCTATTTCTATCCTAAATTTAATTTTAAACCCAAACCCAAAATGTAATGGTTGGGTTATTTTGAATTTTTTTTTTTGTTGTTGCGTCTATTTTGTACACTCTTAGTCTGTAACGCCCAAGGTTAGGAGGGGTACATGAATGAACCGAGACCATATCCGAATGAGAGAGATCCTGAGGCTATGCAAGGCATGGTTAAGAAAGGCTTAAAAGAATTGACAGTTACTACCTATACCAACAAAGTGCATCTTCCTTTTCGGTGGCTCAATCATAGGAACTCCAATGTTAAGTGTGCTTGGCTTGGAGCAATCCTATGATGGGTGACCTCCTAAGAATTTCTTAGGAAGCATGTGAGTGAGGACAAAACATGCTAAAATGACTCGTGTTGGTTTGTGGGAATAGTCTTCACTCTCGCAAGCAGCTCAAGACAAGTAGGTATCGTGGTAAGGCCATGGGGGATGCAGGGAAATGCCGGGGCCATTAGCTGCCGAATCCGAATTTTAAATCCTGGTCCGAATCCTGGGCCTGAGACGTTACAGAACTGTAACGACCCGACTTTTCCTATTAGACTTTCTAGGGACGTTACTACATGCATGCTGAAGAAATTTAAAAATCTTTGGTAAAAGACAGAAAGAATTAAACTTTTTGCTAAACAATCAAAAATCTTTATGCTCGGTATCCCTTTAAATATTATTTCAAAACATAATATGAATTATAACGTTCAATAAGTTGAAATAGTTTCACAACACATTGTTTACTAAACAAAATATGTTTTAACTAACACACTATCTAAATGCGGAAATCATGATCCTCAAAGTCGCCCATGACCCTTTCAACAAACTGCCTTGTCAATCGCCTAAGATATGTCTTTGTCTTTGCATGAAAAGAAAAACATTTTTGAAAAGGATGAGTATTTAAAATACTCAGTAAGTGACCTCACTACTGGGGTCAGGATATGCAAACACATACAAAGTGATTTTTAAAACTTTTTTTCTCTAGTGGGACCTAAAACATTTTCATAGTGGAAACGTTTCCCTTTAACTTTTCTCTTCGGCTTAATGTGGACAATTATCCCAACCTAACATTTCCTTTTTATTTAACCTTTTCAGGTTCCCTTTTTATTTAACCTTTTCAGGTTTCCTTTTCATTTAACCCTTTCAGGTTCCTTTTCATTTAACCTTTTCATGTTTCTTTTCATTTAACCTTTTCAGGTTCATTTTCATTTAGATGAACATCTATAATTTTAGGAGGGTAATTGCCACAGCCTTCGAAATCATTTCAGCATGAAAATACACATGTATGCATGAGGTCCCAAAGCATTTTAAAATTTCATTCAATGATGCAACACAAGGCAACATTCTCATATCATTCATCATAAATCATAAACCATAACTCATGCATCACATTCACAAGAATATTTGGCAATCAACAAGTGAAAATCCATTTTCATATATAATAAAGCATTTTAAAATTCATCAAAAATCATAATAAAACATTTATAAAAGCTTTTCATTTCAAATATAGTTTTTTAATTCAGTTCCTAACTCGCATTTAAGCATACCGACATAAAGTCCCCTACCTTGGCTCAAATAGCTTGCTTCCTCCTTTTATGGAGATATTTTCTCAGCCTATAATGATTTCAAAAGAACTTATTACTTGACCAACTCAACTTATGAATCTTAAGCAAACTTACTTAAATTACTGTATATTCACATGAACCCACCATGGGTTTACTACATTAAATTCTTCAACAAGAATATTCACCTGCTTAGGTAACTAAGTTTTACCCACAAATAGTTACCAGGATAACATAATTTCATCCATCTACTATTTTAAGTAAGTTCTTTTAATAAAACACATGTTCCTCATAATAACTCCAATCCTTAAGCCCTCTATTCCAACATAGCCACAAACTTAGTCCAAATTTAATTCCAAATTGCCCATGGTAAGATTTCCCTAAACATAGCATGCTTCATAATTATGAATTTCATGCTTACCTTCTAAAATTCATAATAATAACCAAGTCACAAGTAACTTAAAGGGCTTAATCCAAATAATTACTTACCTCAAACAGAATAATTATTTTTATTCTGGGCAGCAAAGTCTTCTCCAACTCTGGCTTCCTGCTTATCCCAAATCAGAACGCAATCGGGAGACGGTGGCCCAAACAGTGCCCCCCCCCCCCCCCCCGCGGGAGAAACAGTACTCCCGCGACGAAAACAGTATTGCGCGTGAACAGTAATCGCCGTGAACAGTCTCGCGCATGAGCAGTGTCGCGGCGTGAACAGTATCGCGGCGTGAAGGACAAATCCGCGCAATGGATGTTTGTTGAAGAAGAAGAAGCTTTCGAATGGATGAGTCTCTTGGTAGTGAAAGGGAAAGAGAGAGAGAGAGAGAGGGATTGATGGTGGAGGCTGTTTTTTCATGGAGGAAGAGGAGAAGGTTGGAGAAGATGACGGCTTGGCTTGACCTAGGGCTGCGTGCAGTATAAAAATAATAGAGAGAGATATTTGGGCTTGACTTTTCCTTGGGCTTGGGCTTGGCTCAAAGTTACCTAATTAACAAAATTGCCCCCAAACCAATTAATTCCCTTTTTCCCTTCTTTCTTCCCAATTCACCCTCCAATTTCTCAAATTTCAATTATGCAAATCTCTAAAATTAACTTTCAACACAACTTTAAACATGAAATTGGACTTACAATTAATTCAAATATCAAAATTAAAACTTTAATTAATACCTGAAAATGTCAGTCGTTACATAGTCGTTAAAAGACGTATTTAAAATTATGTAGTTCTACTTAACGACTATGAGGTATGAATTTTGATTGAAATCTTACATAACCAACTAACCCAGCCCAACCCAATTTTTATGAGTTGATTTGGGTTGGGTTCATAACTTAACAATATATAGTTAATTGGGTCACAAGAATTTATAACCTAAAAAATCGGGATGGATTCAAAATATAACAAAACCCAACTGAACCCAAGCGTGTGAATACCCTTTAGTCCAAGTATAGGTGTAAGATTGTATAGAAGGTTTCAATCTAGTCTATCACATTATTAAGAATAAGACTAAAAATATGTTTTAGTTCCTACTGTTTAGGTATTTTTTCAATTCAGTTCCTATTGTATAGAAGGTTTCAATCTAGTCTATCACATTATAGCATTATTCATTCCTACCATTTTTTTTGGTGAATATTAAAATGGTTTTACGATAAATCTACATGTTATAATACTTAGTGAGTTGACAGAAATTTGGAGGATAAATTAAACCACCTAAGAGAAGAAAGTTTCTAATTTCTCTCTTAAAATTTTAAGTTGACATAAAGTTTTACTTTTCTTTTATTTGATGGTTTGATTTCTCCTCTAAATTTCTATCAACTCCTTAAGTTGCTATGTAAATTTAATTATCATGAGCTAAATCTAAAATTCACAAACGAAAAGAATATATAATTGAAAATATTAAATTGCATGGGGAGTAATATATATCTTTCCTAAAATTAATTACAACATATGGCATGAAATAGTTGGACTAATTAACAAGAGGCCCAATTTAAATAGTAATGATCTAATATTACAAAAAACCCAACCATAGACTTTTACAACAATGTCATCCTTATGTTGTCCTCTCTCTCTATCTTTCACTCATGTGTTTCCATAACTAGGGTTTTAATTTAGCTTCAATTTAATATTATCTTAAAAGATAAAATTGGAATTCTCACTCAATTTGATGATCTTGAATACTAAATGTCATTTAGCTTGAGTAATGTCCCAAGCACTTTAATATTACCTTATGAACCATGTCATAAAGCCATTTATTTGCAAGACAGTTATGGTGTATTTTAATAATAATCTAATATCTAGAAGCACAAGGAAGGAACATTATTCTCACATTCTTCATGTTGTAAACTCATAACCTATATCTAGATCTATAAAAAATGTGAGTTGTGCACTACCAATAATTTGTTCTTAGGTTTATAAAAAATGTGAGTTGTGCACTACCAATAACTTGTTCTTAGGTTTATTGTGTGGGAGAAGATGGAATGTTAGTTGTTAAATCACCAATTAACCTAAAAGCTTAAACTGATGGGTTACGGTAAATTTTATTATATTAATATTTTAGCACTCTTCCTGACTTGTGGCTTAGAAATTTATACAGAATCTTCTGTTCTGATACCATGTTAAATCACCAATCAACCTAAAAGCTTAAGTTGATGGGTTATTGTAAATTTTATTATACCAATATTTTAATAGAGCATGTTACATCACCACTAACCCAAAAGTTTAAGCTGGGGTTATAGTAAATTTAATCTTTTATCAATACTTTAACATTAGCTACTATTTATCATCATTTATTTTACATAATCTAAGTGTTATTGTTGCTCTTATTATGAATACTCTAGAAAGGGGTGTAGTGGGTGAAATTTGAACTTAATCAAATATCCTGAATCAAAAGTCAAAGAGATAGTGGGTGAAATTTGAACTTAATCAAATATCCTGAATCAAAAGTCAAAGAGAGAGCTCAGAAGAGAAACAGGCCTAAGGGAACCCTATAGGCCCAACCTTTTGAAATCTAATTCTTAGATAGAATGAGAAATCTTTTTGAATCCTGATTTGGAAAGGGATCGATCCTATAAATACATCATTATGACTTAAAGAAGGGATGCAACTTCAACTTCATTTTCATTCTAAAAACTCTAGCTTGCTACACTTTTCTTCTTTCTAACTTAAGCTTCGGAGCTGATGTGGCAAGTGCCACACATCGGTGTGCAGTTTTTACTATTTTGCAGGCTACCTCTTTTTCAAATTACAAATTTTACTATTGAAGCAGGTGAAGGAGATTTTTTCTTGCCAGATTTTGGCATGGAAAATTAACTAGGAAGATAGAGAAAAAGAAAGATGTAAACTGATTCAAAATTTAACCTTGCTTCTACCCTAGCCCTTCCTAACTAAGGGTATGAACGACTTAGTTTGGTTCAATTTCTCTAATTAAAATCGTAAGTCGGATTAGAATTGGTCGATTTGGCATGTGTAAATTGACAATCTGAATTAATTAATTGAATTGATTTTAGTTTAATTTTTCTTTTGCTTGATTTCAATTTTTAATCCCAAGAGGAGAGATAATAGCAGCAGACAATGAATGGCAAAAAAAAAAAAAAAAAAAACTGCACATCTACTGTTGATCTTCCTACTTTTTTGCAAGCTATTATGAGAACATGTATTAAGAAAAGGTTCATCCAGAGAGGTTATATCAACTTGACATGATTTAAAATATCGTAACAGTTAATAAATAGTTAATACTCCGTTTGATTACTATTTAATTTTTATTTTTAATTTTTGAAAATCAGGCCAAGTCAAGTTTTGAAAATTAAAAAAGTATTTTTCAAAAATGAAATGGGCCTAAAAGTTTTTGCTTCATAAATTGAGAAAGATGACATTGAGATTTATTTTACTAATCTTTTTCTTGAAGCATTGAAGTGACATTAAGTAGGTTGTAATTGTGGCTTGACTCACAAAAGCAAAGCCGGCAAAAGTGGCCATAAGCAATCTTTGGTGACTTTTACTTTTGGTTTATACCAATTACCACCTATATTCCTAGCAATTAGCTGCTAATGTGGCATTTCCCTATTTACAGTGCAGATTGATATCACAACACATTATATTAATTTATTCACAAATAATGATTAAAGATCCCACTTGTTCTTCACCCTTTAATGCTAGATTATCACACCACTCATAGATCCTTTCAACCTTTTTTGGTCCAATTATATTAATTGCTTATGTTTGTGCTTTCTTAGGACAAATCTACAAAAGAGAAAATTAAATAATAGCCTAATTTAAAAAAATCTTTTTTTTTTAAAATTTTATCATTGTACTTAATTTTATGAGTCAATTTGAACTTTAAACTTTCTGTAGCTAGTTATGAATATTATTGTGACTAGACAAGGACTAATATTTTCTTATTAGATGTTTTTTAGTTGGTCTTAAGTATTTTATTGCTAGTCACTTTTTTCTTGATTTTGTGGTTAGGCTTAGTTATTTTTATGGTTGGATCGAATTTGAATATTTCAATGACTAGATTTCATTTTGTGCAATTTAGTGGTCAGTGAAAAGTTTCTAATTTTAGGTTTGAGGAGATATTAATATCATAATTTATTAAAATTTAAAACTCAATTTTATGAAATTAAGCTTAAGACGATTAAAATTGATTTATTAAGTTAAGTATAAAATAAAAATTGATTGAGGTAAAGTAAAGTGATATCCATGTAATTTTTATCAAATTGAACTCTAAATTTCTAAACTTAAATAATTAAATTTCTAAACTTAAATAAGTAGTGGAATTGATAATCAATACTTCCTAAAAAGTAAATTAGAAAATTTCCCATAAATCAATAAATATTGTACACAAAATCCAACAAAAAAGAAAACTCGACATTAAGGAAAAAAAAAAGAAAAAACTAAAATCCAATTATGGAAATGTTTGAACCAGCTAATACAAGATGAAGTTACTAAAAAAGCACCCAAAACTTAGTGGTAAAATTCCAAAATCTAACTTGAAAGCATTCATAAGGATAAAAGACCAAGTGTCCAAAAAATAGCTTGTACTTTAAAAGGGAATTAATGTACATGAGGCAGGGAAAAGAAGAAGAAAAAATCTTCACGAAATATGATTACAGAGGTAATTAGTGGCATGATATTAAATTTCTGTCAACATGTCGACATTTCCATCGACATTTTCACATGTCCATAGATTCGACATCGACATAAGGAGAATCAACATTTCCATTATACCGTATAAAATTGATTAAATATAAAAAAAAATAGCAAGAAAATGTAACTTAATGTGAATATAATGTTGTAACAAGTATTTTAACTTATTTAAAAAGTGTAAAATGTTTATTTATTAATTTTTTTTTTTTGAATTTTTTGTTTTTAAATTTTTTCTGAAATATCTAATATATTGACATTTTATTGATATTTCTATCAACATTTCCATAAAATTGAGACTTTGACATTTCCATCGACATCGACATTTTAAACCTTGATTAGTGGTGGTAATGGATGAAAACTTGACTTCTTTTTAATTTTGACAAAATTAAAATTCTTCTTGTGAACTGCCAAGTAATTTCAAATATGAACACAAGAATAGGAAAACTCTTTTATTATTGAAACTTAAAAAATAAACTTAAATAATTAACCAATTTGAAGCAAATTTACCTAGTTTAAGAGAATTTAGTAATTTCATTTTCCCACCTTCACATTTTTTAAAATTCACGGACTTACTAGATACAAAATTGAAAGTTTAGAGTTTTATTAGACATAAAATTCAATTTTGTATCTAATAGATCAATTAATTTTTAAAATTTTTGAATATATTAGTGACCTATTTGATACAAAGTTGAAAGTTAAGGGATCTATTAGTTATTTTTAAACTTCAGGAATCTATTAGACACAAAATTGAAAGTTCCGAGACCTATTAGAAACTTTTTAAAGTTCAGACACTAAATAGATACAAACTTAAAACTTTAAAAACTAAACTTGTAATTTAATCTTTAATATATTATTATTTTTAGATTACGAAGTAGGCATTCAATATATCTAGCCTAGCTTTAGAAAGTAGTTACCAAAGCTTGAGCGTGCTCTATTAAAGTTATAATGATTATTTACTTAATGGGAATAAAAAAAAATTAATATAGCCTTTTTTTCAGTCTTTTTTTTTTCAATTAAAAAAAAAACAAGTAACTGTACTTGTTTTTACAAGATTAAATCAAAATTTTAACTTTAGTTTTATATCCAAATGTATAAAATTGATAGCTACATTGTTCCAGCCCCTTCAAAACGGTATGATTTACTTTTAATTTGGTCCAATATTTGTAGTTAGCACAAAATCACAAAATTAATCTCATGACAAGGAATTTTTTTTTTGATTTGCAATCAAATTGAATCTTAGTAAACTTAGGTTTAGTTTGAGATTGTTGTAGTCGTTATAAGATAAAATTTACCGTAACCCAAAAGCTTTGAAAATTTGTAGAAGGCTTAACGGTTATGGTAAATTTACTCTTATATCAATACTTTAACACTTCCCTTTCACTTGTGTGGACTTGAAAATTTATAAAAGAACCAATAAATGGAAATCAATTTTAGTTGGGGAGAAAAATAACATTACATGAGTTCAAACAAAGGACCGTTGGAAATAATTCAAGGAATATAGTTTTTTGAAATAATCAATGTAAATGCATTAGTAAATTAAAAACAATAACAAAATGAGAGATAAGAAAAGCTTGTAATTTTCGGATTAAGTCACATTAATAAACGCTGTCCATTGTGAAGATGTGCCCCCACTGCACTGAGTTATTTGACACTCCATTTCGAAGATACAACAATCCTTCAAGAGACTTTGTGTGCAGCTAAACCCTCTTATGAATCCCTAATTGCTTGTATGCTCAAAATCAAAACCCAATACAAGAATTTTATTTCACCATAAAGTGAGATTGAAAGAACTTTTTTTTAGGAAAGGACTCTAAAAGTTCCCTTTATAATAAGAAACTTATTAGCCAAGTCGGTTAAACAACCAACTATTCCTCTTCCGGGAAAATGGATTGACTTGTTAAAAGAGTTAATAAAAACTAATAATAATTATAATGAAATCAAATATCTTAAAAATATCTAACATGACCTCTTGCTCTAATACCCATATTAAATCATCAATCATCCAAAAAAGCTTAAGCTGATGATTACCATTATACCATTTTATATTTATAATTAATTAAAATGCAGTAACTGTGCTACATAATTAAGATACTCTTCTTCAATTTTATTTACTTATTCAGATTTTCTAAAATAATTTTTTGTAACAAATCAAACAAAAAATAATCCAAAACTTCAAAATATGGCATGACTAAAACTGATGCGATATAATGAATATGGTATGGCCAAAACTCACGCAAATATTGATATTGACTTTACCGCAAAGTCTCGTAGATTGGCCAAAACTCACACATAAAAAAATATTTTATCGATCTAAAATATTAATTCAAATATGACAAAAAATTACAGACATTAACTTCGAGAACGAATCCCTTCTTCTAATGTGAGAGCATGGACAAAACTAAGTCCATAAAATGGATACGAATTTTTTAAATAAAGCCATAAAAATAATTATCAGTTTTAATGCTTCTTTATCGATCTGAAGAAATTCCATAAAAAGAAAGAACAAGGAAGAAGATGGAGGGGAGAAATTCCAGAAAAGAAAAAGAAGAAGAAGGAAGAAGAAGAGAGGAGGAAAGACAGAAAAAATAATTGATGTAAAGACTAAGATAGAATAACATGAGGACCACAATTAATTATCATTGCGAAATACGGTAAACACGGGATCCACAATATTAAATTAGTTTGATTCATTACGATTACAGGTAGGTAAACGTACCCTTATATCAATACTTTAACAGACCGGCGGATGAAAATATCCTAGGCCGTGAACGAAAAGAATGAAGAAAATCAGGCCAATTACCCTCAACGTCAAAATACAAGATTGCAAACGAAAGATTGAAACTCATGCCGATCAGCGTCAACAAAATACTAGGATGATTTTAATATTATCACTTATTTAAAATTTAGTTCAATAAAATTAAGACTTTAAGATTAAGATTATTCCAACCTAACTCAACTGATTAAGATATTATAATAATCTTAACTTATTAGCCAGATGTTTAAATTTCTACCCTCACATATTATTAAAAATAAAAAAAAGGAAAAAAAATAATTTTTTTTATATCAAGCATGTAGTTAATGAGGTAAAACTGATAAAAGTTACATAGACGTTCATTAAAGTGTCAAAAAGTTAAAGGCTAAATTATAGAAAATACCCCCGAACATTGTACACCTCGTTTCAATAATTCCCCTGATTTAACCTTCAAAGTTTCATTAATACCCTTAACTTTTCAAAAAAAATTTCAAAAATATCCGTAACCATACCGTTACGTTTTGGATGTCAAATGTTAAAGTTTCATTCATACCCTTGATCTTTTAAAAAAATTTAAAAATACCCTTACTGAAAAACAATTCTTTTTTTTTTCTTCCTCTCTCTACAAATTCTCCCTCCATAAAAATTAATACTAAATTTTGCATATAAATATTATGCGCAACGGAATACCAGATCAAAACAAAGTATGACATCGAGCTTTCTATGTTTAAAAGTATAAAGAAGATAAGTGGAAGAAAAAAACAGAAGTTTTTTTTTTCTCCTTTTTCCTCTCTGTTTGTGTATTAGTGATAAGTAGGAGATTAGTGTGGTTTTCAATTACGATGAGAAGAGAGGTGCAATTTTTTTTTTTTGGACGGTTACGAGGAAGGGTTACGGTTAATGGATTTTGGGTTTTAGGAGCTTATTTAGTCAAATTGTTGCTACGACCTTTCAAACACTAATAAACTTGAAGAAGGTGAGTTTGGTCCAAGGTTAATTAATCAAAAGTTTGATACGCGATTATTTTTTTAAATATTTAAGAAGTGTTATAACCATTGCATGATAATATTTTCATTTATTTTACTTAAACTTATGGTCTATGAATACATGGGAAATAAGCAAAGCTTCTCATTAATTTTCATGGAGGAAGAATTTGCAGAGAGAGAGAGAAAAAGAAACGTTTTCCAATAAGGGTACTTTTGAATTTTTTTGAAAGGTTAAGGATATTAATGAAACTTTAACATTTTCTATCCAAAACTTAATGTGGTAAGAGTATTTTTAAATGTTTTTGAAACGCCATGGATATTTTTGAAACTTTTTAAAATTTAGGAATATTATAATTTAATTTAGTCAAAGTTAAATTCAAAACGCAAAACAAAGAGGTGTTGTTTAATTAGGAAACACATTTGTAAAACAATTATTGAAAATTGTTTTATAAAAGAACTCCTATGGACGTTAAAGTAGTAGGGCTCTTTATTGATTTATTAAATACTTTTCCAAAGTTCTTCAACATTATTTTAAAAACCAACAATTATGTTAGAACTTAGAATAAGTAAAGAGAAAGCAAATTTTAATTAAACTATTTCAATTTTTTTTAATAAAAAAAAAGTAATAAATGAGAAACAAAAAATATAACCTCAAAAAACTAGAAATAGAAAACCATAAATATTGAAAACTTTAATTTACCAAAAATCATATAACAAGTAAATAAACACCAAAAGGGCTAAATTACACAAATATTACAAAATCTCTTATACATATATACATGCATATCACAATCAAACTCATATCCAACATAAAACATGCAAAAATTGACAAACACACACATATAAATACACTAATTAAAATAAGCTGTTTCAAACAAAACATTATTAAGTTGACAAAGCAAGACCAAACCTTTAGCATATATCCCATGAAGCCATTCTAGGCCAAGGATGTTGAGGTGCAAACACACAATAATATGAACAAACACATAATTAAAAAGTTAAAACACTGATTGTAGTGTTAAAATAAACAGCCATATAGGGTTTTAGCCACCACCATTATCACTGCCACCATAGTTGTTGAAAGCTTCTCTTGGGATAAAATGATGGTTCTTTGAACTACTTTCATCTGGATAGCGATCAACATGGTCCTTGCCATCTTCATTCAGCTGCCATTTTAGTTGCTTCTTCAGAGCTTCAAAGGTCACTAATCGCTTTGCATCTGCTGCAGGGAAGCAAGAGGAGCTCAAAAGCAAAACCCCAATTGCTAATCCAATTAGCAGTAGGTTTCTTCTCATTTTTTTCAAAAATTTCTTTGGCTTTGAGGCTCGTTTTCCTTCAAAAATGGACTTAGAAAGGAATTTGGTTAGGGTTATGGAGGGAGATGAATGGATGCTATATTGGAATTGTTTCGGCTAAGTTTTTGAAGAAGAGAATTATTGGGTTGTTAATTTAGAGAGAAATGAGAGAGATGGTGGCTAGGGTTTTGTGATTGACATATGGTTGTGTGTGAGTTGAAATTATGGAGATGGGGGTCATTCCACCAAGTGGGACAAAATTAAGTGCTTTGTCCATATTGCTTAAAAAAAGTTGTCTTTTGAAATCAATTTGAATGATGGAGATGATGGAAATTTATTTGCCCTTTGGAGGATAAATAGGAAAATTCCACTAAATAAATTTAATATATATTGATAATTATAAATAGGATAATTCCACTAATAAATTAAATATATATTAATAATTATAAATAGGATAATTCCACTAATAAATTAAATATATATTAATAATTATGAATATAATATAGGATAAATTAGGTTCGTTTGATAACCCTTATGTTTTTAATTTTCTGTTTTTAAAAATTATGCCTACTTACTCTCAATTTTTATAGTATGTTTTTCATCATTCTTGCAAACAAATTTGAATTCCTAGCTAAATTTCAAAAACAAAAACAAGTTTTTTAAAATTATTGTTTTTGTTAGTTTTCGAACGTGGCTTGAATTTTGAAAACACTTTTAGGAAGTAGATAACAAAATAAAGAAACTCATAGGTCTAAGTAATATTTATAAGGTTAATTTTCAAAAACTAAAAACCAAGGCCCCGTTTGATAACCATTTGATTTTTGGTTTTTGGTTTTTAAAAATTAAGCCTATAAATACTACTCCCACCTATGGTTTTACTTGTTTTATCATATACTTTTTGCCTATGTTTTCAAAAACCAAGCCATGTTTTGAAAACTAAAAAAAGTAGTTTTCAAAAACTTGTTTTTGTTTTTAGAATTTGGCTAAGAATTCAAATACTTCCTTAAGGGAGATGAAAACCATTGTAGATAAATTGGGAGAAAACAAGCTTAATTTTCAAAAACCAAAAACCAAAAACCAAATGGTTATAAAATGGGGCCCAAATGGTTATCAAATGAGGGCTTAGGTGTTAGTATTCAGAATCGTCTTGACAAAGTAGAGATTTGAACCTTGGACCCACTTAGAAGACATAGTTATGTTTGGGTTAGCTACATTTTTAAGTGTTGAAGGTTAATTTATTTGGTCCATAACTTATCTAAAGTTATAAAATTTGAAGTCTAAGTTTTGAAAAATATTTATTTAACTTATCTAAAGTTATAAAATTTGAAATCTAAGTTTTGAAAAATAGTTCAATGCACTGGTATTATTTCTTTATTAATTTTTTGTTCACTACAAAACAATGACCAACTAATTGTCAACTTGAGCATAACTCAACTGATTAAGACATTGTCCTTCGATCAAGAGGTCTTAAGTTTGACTTCCCTCACTCCATATGTTGTTGAATTAAAAAAAAAAGTCTACTAATTAGATTTTAATTTATTTTTATTATATTAATGATGATGTGATATAAAACAAATCTCATAACAAATACCTAACTGACCTGACACAAAAGGATCTACTATAAAATTAATAAAAGTCTGTATATAGTTTTTATTTGCTAAATATAATAAATGGTTCGCAAATCTTTTAGGCAATTTTCAATTTGGTTATTAAGACTCTGTTTGATAATTATTTGATTTTTGAGAAATTAAGCTTGTTTCTCTTGATTTTTTAACAATGAACTTTGTATCGTTTAAGTAAATATTTAAATTATTAGTCATATTCCAAAAACAAAAATAAGTTTTTAAAAATTATTTTTTTTAGTTTTTAAAATTTGGTTTTGTTTTTGAAAACATTTGTAGAAACTAGATAACAAAATAAAGAAACTTATATGTAAAAGTAGTGTTTATAAACTTAATTTTCAAAAACAAAAAACGATGAAAAACAAAAAACCAAAATGGTCATCAAATGTGACCTAATCGTTTAAAATTCTCAAATTTATCTCTGATGTATTAAAAATTCCCAATTGGGTTCCTGCAAATATTTTAATTAAACCAACATGAGCATAGCTCAACGGGTATAAAATATATACCCTCAACCAAGAGGTCAAATGTTCAAATCTCCTATCACACATATTGTTAAATTAAAAAAAAATTTAATTAAAATTTATTAACAAAAAACTTATCTCATTTAAATTATTATTTTATTAACATATATTTGAACACGTTTGGACAAACCACATAAACTTGCCACTTTGAACATTCATACTTTGTTTTTGTTGGGTGTGTCAGATATTGAAGATGAATGAGCTAGATCTCATGTGTCAAATAACATTGAGGTGACATGTCTATTTTTTTTTTTTTTTTTTGAAAAGTGGTGACATGTCTATTTGTTCATATGTTAATATAATAATAATATAGTGGTTAATCAACTTTTTCTTAACAACTCTTAATAAAAAGAACATAATAGAGAAAATTTAAAATATAAGAAAAAAGGTAGAGAGAATTTTTAAAGAGTAAACCATTAACCAAATTGAGAATAACCAACAAGATTAGGGACTGTTGTGTATGTTATGCTCCTTTTCTTTTGAGTTAAAAAATGTGAAGATGTGAGGATTCAAATACTTGACCTTTAAGGTGATGTATAATACTTTAACAAGTTGAATCATATTTAGATTGGTTATAGTTTTCTATCTATTTCTATAGTTAACACAAAACTAGAGGTATAGATTAAATGAAACTATTTTGCAAAATTTAAAGGTGTTTTGAAAACTCAAAAACCAAATTAGACGATAAATTCAGGGGCTTGTTAAAAGTGTAATTTATCCTATAATAAATTACGACAATTGTCTTTATTTCCAAAGAGGATATTTAGCCCTCAAATTGTCATCTCCTAGGTGAAATCTAGCCCTCCAGAATGATTTTTGTTTTAACAATTACGCCTCATTTGATAACAAATTTATTTTCAGACTTTTACTTTTTTAAATTAAGCATATAAACACTACTTCTAACTAGTCTTTAATTATTATCTACTTTATTTAAAAACATTTTCAAAAATTAAACCAAAATTTGAAAACTAAAAAATTCCGTTTTTAAAAACTTGACATTGTTTTTGAATTTTGACTTAGAATTCAAATGTGTTTTTAAGAAAAGTGAAAAACTTACCAAAAAATTGTGAAGAAATAAGTATAAATTTCAAAAACAGAAAACAAAAAATAAAATATTTATTAAATAGAGCCTAAACTGTTTAAATTCTAGAAAATGGAATAAATATATGTATGTATCATACTTACAAGAAAATTGTCAAGATACAATACCATAATGTTGTTTTCTATAATAAACATTATTGCAAATTTAGCCTTGGTTGACGGTAAAAAACTGTCAACTATCACTATAGTTGACGTTTTTTAACCAACTATAGTAGTGTCAACCTTTTTAAACTGTTAACTTTTCTATTTTAGTTGACATCTAAAAACATCAACTTATATCTCTTTGTTGACATTTCTTTTGCGGTCAACTAAATTAATATGGATGGTTTTTTAATGTCAATTTTATTCACAAATTAAAAATGTCAATTGTTCCCTTTTTAGGGATTGTTTTTAGCTGTCAACTTAGGTAAGTATTGACTTTTTAAGCTATCAAATATACCTGAGAAGTCTCAACATTTTCAATTTTATTGACATTTTTAGTTATTAACTTAAGTATTCAAGCATTCTTGTAGGAATAGGTACAAGCTCACACTAGTCCATAAGCATATTTGATTGAAAAAAGTACACAACGCAATTTATTAACAATGATAAGATCGTACATAAATCTACAAGATGAGGTCATGTTACTAGACGATATAATGACGGGTTAGATAGTCAACTAAAACGTATATGAACAATTTGTTAGTTGACGGTAATATAAATATATATTGACAGTTATTATCTATAAACTAAAACGTAGTGTGTAGTGTAGCTGACGGGTATTACCTATAAATATTCATTTTTATTGACAGGTTTTACCCTTCAATAAAAAAGAAACTATTAACGATTATTAGCTATCAACTAAAAGGGTATATAGTTGGCTACGCTAAACCGTCAACTAAGTGAAAAAGGTAGAGGAGTACGAAAAATGATAGAAATGTTGTCAATAAAAGTTGCATAATCGTTAACGATTAATTACATCAACTAAACTA
This sequence comes from Trichosanthes truncata, assembly GCA_033996785.1. Taxonomy (NCBI): domain Eukaryota; kingdom Viridiplantae; phylum Streptophyta; class Magnoliopsida; order Cucurbitales; family Cucurbitaceae; genus Trichosanthes; species Trichosanthes truncata. Next base: position 9,411,070 of record JAWPNB010000004.1, read on the forward strand.
TAAATATATATTGACGTTTTATAGCTATCAATATATAAGATATAATTTATTTTATGGTAATTACACTTTTGTTGATGTTTTTGTTGTTGTCAGTGTCAACTAAATAAAAAATTCCTAAGGCCAAAATTGTAGATAATTTTTCCCAAAATAGACAAAAATTATTCACGACTCTCCAAACAATAAAAGAACTACATAAATAGTGGCTAATAGTAGGTGTGGAGTCTAATCATCAAACAGTAAAAAAAAAGTCATATATATTGCTTAACACATTTTCTTTTTTTAATAAAGTGGAGACAATATAATTGAGAGGGATTGTGTGGAAACCAATACTTTGCTCCTGCAATCTATGTTTTGATTGAGTGGTAATTTAGTCTAAGTTGTTAAAAATCCATATCAAAGACGACTTGCACCAACAAGTAAAAGAGGTTGAACATGTAAATCAACACAAAGAAAACAAAGACAAATTAAAAAGTAAGGGGTCTTTGCACCTACCAACAAATGCATCAAACAAGTACAAATCAACATAGAGAAAAATTCAGCATGTGTATGAATACAAAATGCATAATCTCAAGAAAAACAGTGGCACACCTACCAATTGAAGAGTCATATATATGTGTGTGTGAATATATACAAAATTTACATAGATGTCTACCAATAAAGAGTCATGCATGTAAGAATATACAAAGTTTACATTCACATCTATAAACAAATATTTGCGTTTCGAATGTATTGTCTAATTTGAGTTTGAGGAAATGTGTAACTTATACAATCATAAATATTTAAGAATTTGATCAAACGTAGTTTACACATTAAAGGAGGATAGCGTTTCAATACATCCAATAATTATTTAATTGCCCTAAGTCTAGATCATTTCTATCTCTAAAGAGTAAAAGACATAATATCAATAAAAGTAGCCAAATGAGCATAGTTCAACGGTGATTATAATTGACATCTACTATTTTCTTCGAGGTCGAAGGTTCAAATCCTTATATCTTACATTTGTTGTATTAAAAAAAATCATAGTTAAAGTCATTGCTGTTCTTCTCATTCTACTTCCTCAAAGTAGTAAATTTTCAGAAAAGGACAAAGTTCACAAACTTCTTTGTATATGTGGTTCATACAAGATAGAGTTTTAAGTCACTATGAACGAACTATATATACTACAAAGTTGAGTAAATTAAAACCATAATTTCTAATAAAAATATAAATAAAAGAAAAAAAAATTAATTTAATTGTGCCAATTTCTAATCCAACTGTGGTAATTTAAAAATTTTCCATAGATCACAAATAAAATATATGGGTTAAAATCTCACTAGAGAGACTACATTAAAAGAAACCATGGTCTAAAACATGTCTATTATAGTTCTTCGAGGTTCATGCCCTATGGAAATGCTATTTGGGGTACAAACTTTACTATCATGCCCTCGAAGTCTTTGGTTGCTTGTAGAGGTATTCATAAAATCTGATCAACCAAACCCAAAATAATATAGGATTGAATTGGGTTGAAGTAATAAAAAGTTGAAACTTTATTGGTTGGAGTTTGTTCATGAGCTCATCTAAAATTAGTTTGGGTTGAAACAATCTAATTAGAATATATCATTAATTAAAAAAAAAAAATTCTTTTTGCTTATGATAAAATTATGATTAAAATATTATACAAAATACCTCTAAACTTTGGAGTACGCTTTAATTATACTTAGATTTTAATAAGTTTCATTTTAACCCTTAAAATTGTTCCAAAAAACTCTTAGAGAGAGATTTCCTGTTAAGATGATAATGGAAATTTTCGATATAAAATCGAAGGGCATATGTGACATCATTTAAAACATCATTCACATAAATTGACGTGATAGTTGATGTGTAAAAATTGATTGTGTGAATGATATTGTAAATGATGTCAACGATATCTTAAATAAATGGTAGCAACAATCTTAATCTTCTACACCAACTAAGCAGAGCTCAACTAGTTTAGATATATACTTTCGACCAAGAGGTCAAATGTTTGAATCTTCTCACTCCAGATGTAGTTGAACTTAAAAAAAAAAGTTCTTAATCTTCTGTATACTTAAAGTTGAGTTATAGCATTTTAAATTTTACAATACATTAGCCACCATATCAATTTTCATATGTTATTTTAGTGAAAAAACTCTCTAAGGATTTTTTTGGAACAATGTCAAAATTTGAGAGTTAAAATGAAAATTTTCAAAATTTAGAGACGAAACCTATTCCATAGTTCAAGATTATTTGCTATGATTTAGCCTAAATTGTATATGCATCTATTTATTTTAATTCTATTTCATTAAATAATTCTTATTGATTGTTTATTTCATTATATATGCATTTGTTTATTTTCAACAACTTTTAGAAAATGGTTGAATTCAATAAAAAAAAAAGAAAAAAAAAAAAAAGAAAATGGTCCTTGGTGTATTATTTTTCATAATAGAAATTGACAGTGGGTTACTTATTTTAATGTTCGAAAACAAGTAAATATATACATATGTGACCAATATTTTGATTTTTTTAAAACAATTTTGATAAAATGACTCGATAACTCGAACTAATTCAACCTAAATATTTCATAGTTGGGTTGGGTTGGATTAAATATCTAATAATATTTGTTTTCATCAACAAAATTTGCAATTAAAATAATTGAACACCTGCTTGTGTTTTTCCTATTTGAAACGTCTTGACAGCTTAAAAAACACTTTTGGTCCCTAAACTCTTATAAAAGTAACAATTTAGTCCATGAACTTTATTTTGTAATAATTTAGTCTCTGTACTTTCAAATTTGTAACAATTTAGTCTCTGGACTTTAGTATGTAACAATTTAGTCATTGTACTTTCAAATTTGTAACAACTGAATTCCTACCATAAACAATTTTATCAAAATTAAATGTAGATTTTTATTTTCAATAACTGTAGAAAATGGTTGAATTCAAAAAAAAAAAAAAAAAGAAGAAGAAGAAGAAAATGGTCCTTGGTGTATTATTTTTCATAATAGAAATTGACAATGGGTTACTTATTTTAATGTTCGAAAACAAGTAAATATATGCATATGTGACCAATATTTTTATGTTTTTAAAACAATTTTGATAAAATGACTCGGTAACTCGAACTAATTCATCCTAAATATTTCATAGTTGGGTTGAGTTGGATTAACTATCTAATAATATTTTTTTTTCATCAACAAAATTTTCAACTAAAATAATTGAACACCCACTTGTGTTTTCCTATTTGAGACGTCTTGACAACTTAAAAAAGACTTTTGGTCCCTAAACTTTTATAAAAGCTACAATTTAGTCCATGAACTTTATTTTGTAACAATTTAATCTCTGTACTTTCAAATTTGTAACAATTTAGTCTATAAACTTTAGTATGTAACAATTTAGTCCTTATACTTTCAAAATTGTAACAACTTAATTCCTACCATAATTTTTTTTTTATCAAAATTCAATGTAGATTTTTATTTTCAACAACCTTTAGAAAATGGTTGAATTGAAAAAAAAAAAAAAGAAGAAGAAAATGGTCCTTGGTGTATTATTTTTCATAATAGAAATTGACATTGGGTTACTTATTTTAATGTTCGAAAACAAGTAAACATATGCATATGTGACCAATTTTTTGATTTTTTAAAACAATTTTGATAAAATGACTCGCGAAATATTTCATAGTTGGGTTGAGTTGGATTAAACATCTAATAATATTTGTTTTCATCAACAAAATTTGCAATTACAATAATTGAACACTCGCTTGTGTTTTTCCTATTTGAGACGTTTGACTACTTAAAAAACACTTTTGGTCCCTAAACTCTTATAAAAGTAACAATTTAGTTCTTGAATTTTATTTTGTAATAATTTAATCTCTGTACTTTCAAATTTGTAACAATTTAGACTTTGGACTTTAGTATGTAATAGTTTAGTCCTTGTAATTTCAAATTTGTAACAATTTAATTCCTACCATAAACAATTTTATCAAAATTAAATGTAGATTTTTATTTTCGACAACCTGTAGAAAATGGTTGAATTCAAAAAAACAAAAAAAAAAAAAGAAGAAGAAGAAAATGGTCCTTGGTGTATTATATTTCATAATAGAAATTGACATTGAGTTACTTATTTTAATGTTCGAAAACAAGTAAATATATGCGTATGTGACCAATATTTTGATTTTTTAAAAACAATTTTGATAAAATGACTCGATAACTCGAACTAATTTAGCCTAAATATTTTATAGTTAGGTTGAGTTGGATTAAATATCTAATAATATTTTTTTTTCGTCAACAAAATTTGCAACTAAAATAATTGAACACCCGCTTGTGTTTTTCCTATATGAGACGTCTTGACAGCTTAAAAAACACTTTTTGTCCCTAAACTCTTATAAAAGTAATGTTGGAAATAATGATTTACTGTGTATAAGAACTGAGTAACACTAGCAAATTTGATTACAACTTAACTGGCAACAAACAATTACAGTGTAAACAATAATACAGACACTGTATGTAATAACAATTTCAAAACTCAAGAATAAAGATAATAAGTAGTCGAGGCACGCTGACAAAGCGCTGTCCTGAAGACAATTATTCGCTCTGCACAGGTTGCAAGCAGGCTACAACGATCGTCTCAGCAGGATACAACGACTAACTCCGATAGAACAGCAACCTTGAACTACTCGAATATGGCAGAACTCTTGGATACTTGCTCTCAACTTGTCTCAAGATTAAAGAAAAGAAAGAGAGGAGAGAAGAACCTTTCAATTGGAATGAGCTACTCCAAAATGGAATGAGATACTCCAAATGAAGAAACAAGTTGCTATTTATAGGCTAGCAACTTAGTAACTCTCCAAAAATAAAATTAATATAAATAAAATGAAACATACATAAAAAGTAACTCAATTGTGTAGTTACTTGTAAAGATTCAAATATAACTCACAAATTTAACTTTTAAGTTAAATTTGTAAAAGAAACATCAACACATTTTGATGTTTCAAACCATTTTGAAACCTTTGAATTTCAAGTCAAGTAACAACAACATAAATGAAACATCAATTCATTTTTGATGTTTCAAACCAACACTTTCTTTCACAATTTACTATAAAATCCAACAAGTAACAATGTAGTCCCTGAACTTTATTTTGTAATAATTTAATCTCTATAATTTCAAATTGTAACAATTTAGTCTAGACTTTAGTATGTAACAATTTAATCATTGTACTTTCAAATTTGTAACAACTTAACTCCTACCATAAATTTTTTTTATCAAAATTAAATGTAGATTTTTATTTTCAACAACCTGTAGAAAATGGTTGAATTAAATAAAAAAAAAAAAAAAAACAAAACAAAAAAAAAAAAACAAAGAAAAAGAAGAAGAAAATGGTCCTTGGTGTATTATTTTTCATAATAGAAATTGACATTGGGTTACTTATTTTAATGTTCGAAAACAAGTAAATATATGCATATGTGACCAATATTTTGATTTTTTAAAAACAATTTTGATAAAATGACTCGATAACTCGAACTAATTCAACGTAAATATTTCATAGTTGGGTTGAGTTGGATTAAATATCTAATCATATTTTTTTTTCGTCAACAAAATTTGCAACTAAAATAATTGAACACCCGCTTGTGTTTTTCCTATTTGAGACGTCTTGACAGCTTAAAAACTACTTTTGGTCCCTAAACTTTTATAAAAGTAACAATTTAGGCCCCGTTGGATAACCATTTGGTTTTTGGTTTTTGGTTTTTGAAAATTAAGCCTATAAATACTACTCTCACCTATGGATTTACTTGTTTTGTTATCTCTTTTTTACCTATGTTTTCAAAAACCAAGCCATGTTTTGAAAACTAAAAAAAGTAGTTTCCAAAAACTTGTTTTTGTTTTTAGAATCTGGCTAAGAATTCAAATTCTTCCTTAAGGGAGGTGAAAACCATTGTAGAGAAATTGAGAGAAAACAAGCTTAATTTTCAAAAACTAAAAACCAAAAATCAAATAGTTATCAAACGGGGCCTTAGTACTTGAATTTTATTTTGTAATTATTTAGTTCCTATACTTTCAAATTTGTAATAACTTAATCCCTACCATAATTTTTTTTATCAAAATTAAATGTAGATTTTTATAATTCAACAATTTAGACTTTAATAAACATATTGGGCCCCTAATGAGTTTATTGATCTACTTTTGTAAAAAATCCCATTAAATTTAGTCTCCATACTTTAAAATTTTAACAATTTAGTCTCTATAATGAATATTATTGTTAAGATTTAGACTTTGTAGCTTATAATAAATACATTGGGTCCCTAATTAGTTTATATATTGATCTACCTATATAAGAAATCCCATTAAATCTTAATAATAATTTTCATGATAGAGACTAAATCGTTAAAAATTTTAAAGTACATGGATTAAATTGTTACATACTAAAGTTCAAGGAATAAATTGTTACAAAATTAAAAGTACATAGATTAAATCATTTCAAATCAAAATTAAGGGACTAAAAGTGATTTTTAACTAATTTTTTTTTCCATTGCTCTCTCTACATATTTCCATAGTAGTATGATATTTTTTCACATTAGGCTTTATGTATAATTTTACTTTGGAATCTTACCTAAAAGGCCTCGTAACAAAGAAGATCTTAATGATCGTCATTACTTTTATATCATGAATATTTTTCATTTCTACTAATGTAAGACTATGTTCACATCTTTAACAATCCTCCCTTCAACACCATACCTCTTCTCAAAGCATCATCACTTCGTCCACTCTCGAACATATTAAGAGGTTGCTCTAATCAAGGGCAACTTCTCTTCTATGGTGTATACTTTTTCTTTTTTTTGAGTAAAAGAGTATACCACCTATTCAATTATAGTTCAACCATGGATCACACTGTGGGATCATCAATGTTGATCACCACTATTTTTCACACCCTTAACAATTAATCCTCCTCTCAAACAAAGATATTTCAAGTCTGTCTTCGTCAATCTTTCTATCAGAGCACATTGATCATTTGATAGAGCTTCTATCATACCACATTGCTGAGATAACTGGTCTAGCTCACCATAGTTTTGTTTGACATTTGAGGACAGGTCATTTATGAAAATAGATCGAAAGAAGACGAGAAAAAAAAAACTTCTAAAATATAGTTATTCAAACATAGTTTATAGAAAGAAAAAAGTATTTAAAAATTTTCTAAATAATTTTTTAATTCCTTAAAGACTCTTGAAAACTTGTCTTTAGTATATTTTTATAATATTACACTATATATTATCTATTTTGGATCTAAGCTTGCATACACATTTCCTTTTAGTTTCGCCACAAAAATCTTGTATCAACAAAAATCTTATCATTATTTATATCTTATATGAATCCTTCGTGCTCATAGCAAGCATGAGAGTATTGTTTGCATCCTCAACACGATAGTTAGGTTTAAACCTTTTTTCCTCTTCTTTTTTTTTTTTAAAAAGATCATTATGATAACATTAGTTTCTCATAAATAACTCTCTCCTACTTTATGCTCATAAACGTACACAACCTTTTAGAACAACCACTAAAAATGCTATTTGTTCAACAACAAGAGCAATTGAATAGTATTTGATTATAATGAATATAACACATCATATTTTAGAAGAAACCCATGACCAATTTTTTAAAAGCAACTCAATAAAAATACTTTAATATCCAAATTCCAAAACACATTATTTATTAAACCATAACGTAAATACACATGCTGCATGCATCCGTCATTATTAACCTACAAATATATTGCATACAAAATATCCTCATTAAACACCATCTTTCTAGCTCACCCTAGCTAGAAAAATGGATATTCAACTTCAACAAAACACAAAAAACACACATAAATACATATATGTATATATATATAGATATATATATGTATGTATGTATTTATGTATATATGTAGATAAGTATTTTGACAAGAACCACTATTCCCCTGTCTCCTTTCTGTTACTCCAACAATTATAGTCGCTTCTATAGCAGCCATGGTGATTGTATTCACTAGTTTGATATTGCTTTCTGCCTCTTATGTTTTGGTTCTCATCATCTTGATTCTGTTTCTGCCTTTCTTCTTGCGGCTTCAAATGCCTTCCATCAACAAGAAAGAAAGTGTTCATAATCATCAACACCAACACCATCACTAGGGCAACCGCTACACGTCTCATCTTCTCAGCTGCAAAAAAAAAAAAAAAAAAAAGGAAGCAAAAACGATTTTGTTATACAGATTTAGAACTTTATGGATTCTGCATGAATTGTAATAAAAATTAAGATGATAAAAAAGAAGGGAAAAAGAAGGAATAATTTACTATTTTGACGACTTCTTTTGAGAGTGAATGTTTGTATATGTGGTTGTGGCTCGATTATATGGAGGAGGAAGTGTCTGTATTGCTTTATATGAGTTGTTTTTAGTGGGATTTTTCATCTCCACCAAACAAGGCAAAGGTTAAGTGGGTCGGCCACAAATCATAGAAATTGGTTATTTAAAATCCATTTGAATGATTAAGTTGAGAAAAATTTGTGTATAAATAGGAGAACTTGCTTTCATGTACATGGAGAGACTGTGTTTTTCATCTATATTAATAGTTTAGTTTCCTGTGAAATTACCCATGGGGAAATTCTACATTGCCCTCTTGATCTTTGTTAAGATAATAGGTTCTTTGTATATTCACAATGGGGCTTAAGTTAGCAAAATTTATTTTAGTTTCAATTAAAAAGTTTTGTGGTTCTTACTTATACATCTCAGAGACTATGGTTTATGTCTCAAAAATAACAATCTTCCTTTTGAACAATTACTTCCTAAAAGCACTTTACGTGTTTCTTAATGCTTTTAGACTTTTCATAATCCTATTGGATTGTTTAACAAAAAACTATGAACATTTCAAATCGTGTTTTTTATTGACTAAAAACAAAATTCACCACCCCAAAGCTCATCCAAACACACTTTTAACTTTTCTCTTACAAAATGATAATCCATCTTAAAATGTTTAGATCTAGCATGGAAGCAGATATATTTAGAAATTGCTAAGACACTCATATTATCACACAATATTTGAGGGGGCTTGGGCATTGTGATTCCAATATCCCTTAGTAGGAAGATGATCCATAGTTACATTAATGGTTTTGGTTGTTGCTATATCATGATATTTTATGATCTTACTACGGTGGATTGTTTCTTTGAGCTTTGAGATATGCAATAATTTATTATCATAAGAAGATACATGACCCCAAGGTTATTTTAATGTAGAGTTGTTTTTATGAGAGATGAAAGGTTTAATCATTTGGCATTATTTTTGGTTTATCTTTTATTCTTTCTTTATTTTTAATCCATTGATATATTATTTTTGTTTCCTTTTAAAATGCTATAATTAATATCTTTCAAGTATGAGCATCATATTTATGGAAAAATCTTCTCATTGACTTTTGCATTTATTTTTTATTCTAATATTTTGAATATCTTCTCTTTTATGGCAGAATGACCAAATAGATGGTAAGATGATTTTATCATATATGGTTATTGGTATTTTTAAAGATGTGATTGAGTATATCTTTCCTTATATTAATAGTTGCCTTGTTATTTGATTGACTAATGGGATCTTTCCCATATTTGATTGAGTGATTTTTTGTTATAAATTTGAAATTTTCTGAAGTTGTTGATGGAGAAAAACCTTGTAACATTTCTAGTTAACTCTTGAAGAGTCATCTTTTTGTGGTTTTTGTGTTAAATATTGAATTCTTGAGAACGCGTTTCAATTGGAGATTGCAAGCTACTTGAACGGTCGTTGAATACAATACACATTTCACAAGGGGAGCTTATGAACGTGAATTGTCAAAGAGAGCAAGATTGCGGCACAAAATTCAAGAAGGGAGTTCTTTTAATTTTATGCATAAGACAATTTGTATTGTGTACTAATCCTTTGATAATCTAATATCTAGGTGTGGCCTCGTGGAGTAGGTTGGGAAACTGAACCTTGTTAAAAATGTTGTGTGTTTATTTATTTTTTATATTTTCGCATGTCTTTAACAACCATACATGTTTAGCTATTTTATGGATCGCTCATGCAATTAAAATAAATACGTATACAAAAGATATTATTGTTCCAACTAGACAAATTAAATAAATTGATGATTAGGTCCTTTCAAGAGATGACATCATCCTATACTTCAATGTGCCTCTTTGATTTATCTTATGCATTTTACAACCCTATAGTTCATAATTTTAGCCCCTATAAATGTTGGCACTCTTTATAATTTACAGTATAAAAGATGGCGCCTTTAGAGATTAGAAATTATTATAGTGATCCCATAATGCTCTTATAGCACTTGGTGGAATATGTATAAAATCGAGAGAGAAATGACTTGAGCAAAGGTTTCTGAAAATGCAAGGTTGTGAAGAAGCAGAAGAATTCACTGTATTTGTAATGGTCGAAACCTTCAGATTTAAAATAGTCGAAGGAGACAAGCCAAATAATGTACAAGGAAAGTAAATCAACTAAAATCATGGGGCTGATTTTCACAGTCTAAGAAAGGAAAATAATTACAAAGAAACGTTGACAAAACATGTTTACAAAGACAACTGTCAATGTGATCTAATCATAGCTCCTATTGGGTTGATTTAGTTGGGAAATTTGTACAGAAGACCCCATTTCCAGCGGTTTAATGTGATTTGACCTGTCATTCCAAAATAATGAAATATGACCCATTCTGACGTGGCAACGTGCGCAAAATTACCCAGAAGGGCAGTAAGAGGCCGACTCGCTTGTTCATGCTCTTGGATAGGGTAACGCTATCGCTGACCATTCTCGTTCTTGCTCTCGTTTGCCACGTCAGCAAAATATTTTGGAGCTTACAAGATTCTCGCCCCGGGAGAATCGCTTTCGCACACGTTGACTCGTTCTCGCTCTCGCACATGTTGACTCATTCTCACTTGTCACTCGAGCCAGCCTTTACCAATGTTTTGCTTACTCTCGTGCGCTCGTCCTCTCATACTCTCGCTCTTGCATTGAACATTATTTGCCGTCACTCAAATGTTGTACTCATTCTCGCTCTTGGATACGTTTCTCGTGCTCTTGTTGTTGTTCTTTTATGTCACTCGTTCTCATTCCGTACAGACACTATGTTAGACATTGCATTGTGGTTTATCCACCGAAAATACTGACAAAGAAAAGACCTCAATCAGTTCTACACCTACTTTCACCATCAACATTTCCCAATAAACTTTTTTAATAAATAAATTAAAGAAAATTACTATGGTTTATGTCTAACAAACATAATTTCTTGGCTTCCTTCATTTTCTCATTTGTTCAAACTTACTTTCAAACTTTTTCTCCTTTGAACTGTTCTTCACATATAACCAACGTCCAAGCATCAACCAATCCACATTCAAAAAATAGGTACGTTCAACTACGTGTTTTATATTTCTGGAAGACATCTTTCTACATTTCAAACATAGAACAAACGTCTTATGTTTTAGGGTTTTGAAACCCTTCTTCCTACTTTCATCTATGGTATAAACATGTTAGAACAAACTTCTTATATTTTAGGGTTTTGAAACCTTTCTTCCTACTTTCTTCTATGGTATAAACATGTTATGTTTTGAAAGTTTTTTAGTTTTAGAACGTTGGTTACTATGGCATTGGAGCGATACAGGTAGAACTGGAGCGAGAGTATTATAGCGAGAGCGAGAGCTATCATAAATGAGAGAGAGCGAGAGCGATCATAAATGAGTGAGAGCGAGAGCGAGACTTGTTTTTAATTATAGTTTTTTACTTCTACTTATTAGTTATTACGTTTTTTTAGGATGGCAAAGAAATCACTATTCATTCGATACGGTGGCAGTTGGGATGAGACTGATGACTGTTATATTGGAGGTTTAATAATAAGGGAAGTCGTGCCGAGCACTGTCAGATACGATGAGTTGAATGGTCTGATATATGAAGTTACAAACATTAGTCCAGTGATGTTTGACATTATAATGAGGGTGAAGGTGTAGTTGGAAGAGCAATCCCCTCCGATGTACATAAGAAATGATCGTGATCTTGAATTTAGCCTCTTTCAAGAAAATGTTTTGAAGTTGCAAGTATTTATAACAACCGTACAAAAGAATGGTGGGAACATGCGACTGGATGAGGATGTGCAGCAAGCTTATGATGACAATTTTCATGTGATAGTTGAGAACGAGGGTATAGACGTGAAAAATTTAGAATCATTGGGCGGGTATATAGAGGAGGCATATATACCATTGTATGGACGTGGGTGTTCATAGGAACAGACAACAATAACCCATGGGAGTCATATTATACTCACCATAGTTCTCAAGATCATCACATGGACCGAATTGAAGCATGGGACTTACATAGAGCAATGCATGCCAATCAAAACGAAGGAGTCCAAAGTCACTGTCTAGTTGTTGAGAATGAGATAAGGCACACTCCAACTCCAAGGACACATGATTGTGCCCATTCTCAAGTTAGAACGGTGAGCACTTCTTTGTCCGGTCCATCTTCGTCTGGCTCTGCTCCTGGTGTTGATATTGAGGTTGGTGAGTTGTTTGTTTGTAAGAAGGACTTGAAGAATAGACTATCGCTGCTGGCCATGAGCAAGAATTTTGAGTTTAGAGTAAAGAAGTCCACAAAGGATTTGTACACTGTGGGATGCATTGACAAGAATTGTACATGGAGGCTCCGGGGGGTGAAGATGGAGGGAACCGAAATGTTTAAGATAAACAAGTATGTGATCGCATACACATGCTCCAAGAACTGTTAAATCACAACCATTGGCAAGCGAGTGCTGAAGTGATCGGACACATAATTAAACATTAGTTTGAGGGAGTTGGTTATGTGTATAAGCCAAAGCACATCATTGAGGATGTTAGGCAAGAGTATGGAGTGAATATAAGTTATGACTAAGCATGGCGTGCTAGGAAAATGACACATGCATTTGCTAAAGGAACTCCAGAAGACTCATACACCATGATTCATGCGTATAGAGAAGCACTGAAAATTGCTAACTCAAGCACCATGTTTGAAGTAGAACTTGAAGACTCCCTCTATTTCAAATATGCATTCATGGCGTTGGGGCCTTGCATCAAAGGTTATGCGTGCATGAGAGATGTCATCATTGTTGATGGGTCCCATTTAAAAGGGAAGTACAAAGGATGCATGTTGGTTAGTGTAGGGAGGGATGAAAATAACCAACTTTATCCATTAGCATATGCGATCGTGGACAATGAGAACGATCGATCATGGACATGGTTCATGACGAAATTGAAGATAACCATTAGAGACTCCCCGAACTTGGTTATTGTTTCAGACTGTCACGCGAGTATTGCGCATAGTGTTCAAGCTGTATTCCCCACACTTTTCATGGAGTGTGCACCTACCATCTTGAGTCTAATGTATTGACCAATTTCAAGGACGAGGCAGCAACAAAATTGTTAAAAAATGCTGCTAGGGCGTTCCGTGAGTCAAAATTCAAGATATATTAGGATAAACTTCTGCACTTGCGTGGAGGTGCTGTAGCTCAATATTTGGAGAGCGTTGGTATTGAACGGTGGGCACGATGTTTTCAGAGAAATAAACGTTATGACAATATGACTTCGAACAATGCAGAATGCTTCAATTCGTTGACTGCAGAACCACGACTATTCCCCATCGTTTCGTTGCTCAATTTTATAAGAGTGCATCTACAGGGGTGGTTTTATGAAAGGCGAAACTATTAGTTTTCACGCACTACATTGATGTCGGACTATGCTGAGCAATGAATGGCCAAGGATTGCGAGAAAGGTAGACGATACCGAGTTGACCCAATTGATTGTTACACATGTCATGTAAGAGACAGTTGGTTGGTTGGTATTGTTAATCTTCAAACTCAACAATGTACGTGTAAAGAATTCGACTCATACGAAATACCATGTTCCCATGCTATTGTTGCTGGTAGAGAATGCAACAACACCCCATCTAGTCTGTGTAATAAGTGCTATACCGTTGAAGCTCTTTAGGCAGTATATGCAGAACCTATATTCCCAGTTGGGCATGTATTAGAATGGCCGCAACCGCTTGGATATGTGGAGATGCAAATACTTCCACCGAAGAGAGTTACTCGAGTTGAATGGAGAAGGATACAAAGAATCCCTTCTGCAGGCGAACACAGTCGAACACGAAAATGTGGTAGGTGTGGGAATGTCGGACACAATCGGCAGTCATGCAATCAACCTCTGTCAACCACCATATTCAACCAACCAGATTAGTAGATATGTTTCTATCTGTATACTATGTTTATGTATGTAATTGAACCAGTTGGTTTAATGTGTAATAGCACGTAAATGTTTTTATCTCTCTGTGAAATTGATTCTCGCTCTCGTAGTCTTTCTCTCGCTCTCGTTATCATTGTCATTGTCGTTGTCGTTCTTGTTTATGTCACTAAGAAATGTGCATACCAATTATATTATATTAAATATGGATCACGTTATCGTTCTTGCCAACGTGTTCTCGCTCTCATGCTTTATCGCTCTCGCTCTCTTGCTCACTCACTCTCGCTCTCGCTTTAGTCTTGCTCTCGCTCTCGTAGTTTGGCTCTCTCTCCTATTCTCGCGCTCGCCTTTTCACGGTAATTATGCATGCTCATGATTCGTGATTAAGGAGACGGAAGGGTGACCTGTAGTCATGTCAGTCCATTAATGGCGAACTTTGGCATGTCAATCCATTTTGCCTATTAATAAACCAACCCTAAAATGGAATAAGAGCGAGAGCGAGAGTCAACTACGAGAGCGAGAACGAGAACAAGAGTTAGCGATACTACAATACAATAGCAATACTTGTATGACCGACCTACATGCTATATCTAATATCGCTTTCACTTTCATTGTGCTCTCGCTCTCATAGTTGGGCTATCGTTCTCACTCTCGCCTTTTCATGGTAATCATGCATGCTCATGATTCGTGATTGGGGAGACGGAAGGGTGACTTGCAGTGATGTCAATCCATTAATGGCAACCTTTGGCATGTCAATCCGTTTTGCCTATTAATAAACCAACCCTAAAATGGTTTACTCACTAAACACACTCCCCCGCCTAAAATGGAATACTCATCCGACGACAGTTTTCTCGAATATCCGTCTGCTTCGTTGTCAGAGGAGTCAGACCCCGCAACCCTACCCACGCCGACCATGACAACCATGTTCTCCACTGAATCAAAGGAAGAGCGCGATTTGGAGGACTTCCTAGCTAATTGGATGAATAAAAAATAGTTTTGCCAGACACTACCACCACCACCACCACCTACTTTCCCTCTGCCTGCACCCCAACCGACCCCTTCAGCATGTTTTGTGAACATGCCTAAGGATAGCGACGACCGAAGAAACAAGAAAAACAAATCTCCTTCTACCGATGAAGAGTCCAGTCGCACGCCCACTAGGAAAAAAAAAGAGGAGGGGTGAGGACAAAAGGCTGCCACTGGTGATAATATCATCTGACTCCGAGTAGGTTCGGGTGGGGTGTCGGTCAACTTGTTTTTCTTTTTTCTTGTTTTGTTGTTTTTTTTTTAAATTTCTTTGTATGAACTCCCCAAAACTCGACAATGAAATTTTACATTTTGCAACGTTCTTAACGTCGTGTATGGATTCACATTAAACTAACAACAGAAGCAAACCTAGGAGCAATAATAAACAAAAAATGTTGTTAAAAGCGAGAACAAGAATGAGTGACATAAAAGAACGACAACGGGAGCATGAGAAACGTATCCGAGAGCGAGAACGAGTACAACATTCGAGTGACAAAAAATTAATGTTCAATACAAGAATGAGAACGAGAGGGAGAGTATGAGAAGACGAGGGCGAGAGAGTGAGCAAAACATTGGTAAAGGCCGGCTCGAGTGACGAGTGAGAACGAGTACTGTGAGAACGAGTCAACATGTGCGAGAGCGATTCTCCGTGGGCGAGAATCTTGTAAGCTCCAAAATATTTTGTTGACGTGGCAAACGAGAGCAAGAACGAGAATGGTTAGTTAGAACGTTACCATATCTGAGAGAGTGAACAAGCCAGCCGGCCTCATACTGTCATTTTGGGTAATTTTGCTCGCGTTGCCACGTCAGAATGAGTCATATTTCATTATTTTGGGATGACAGGTCAGATCGCATTAAACCGTTGGAAACGGGGTCTTCCATACAAATTTCCCGATTTAGTTGTTGTCAGGGCTTGACTTTTGCTGTCAATTTGTGTGATGGTGTTGTTGTTTGTTGGTATGATGAGTTGTGTGACTGAGGCCTTAATTCTGGCCATAATCCTTCCTTTTCTTTCATTGTTGACATCTGTTCTTACATTAGAGGTAAGGCTTGCCCAGATGCCAAGTTTGTTTGTCAATTCACAATGGAGAGCTTAAGGTATTGGTTTGGTGAGAATGTCTACAAGTTGCTTGGGTGACAGAACATAATGAGTTATCAAAGAACCAAGAGCCACCTTTTCTCGAACAAAGTGATAGTCGAGCTCAATTTGTTCGGTTCAAGCTTGGAAAATGAGATTGACGGTCATCTGAAGGGCGCTTAAATTGTCACAAAAAAGTTCTGGGGGTTTGTGGAGGGGAATGCCAATGTCTCGAAAGAGGAACACAATATCTAGAAGTGCTTCTGCTGTCGTGTTGGTCATAGCTCGATATTCAACTTCAGTACTAGAATCTGATACAGTTGGTTGCTTCTTCGAGGACCAAGGGATGATGTTGGACCCAAGGAACACACAATATCTAGAAGTGCTTCGACATGTGATTGGATAACCGCCCCAATCTGCATCACAATAAGCAATTAAATTTAGTGAGCTATTTTAAAAAAAGGTGATTCCATGATGGATTGTATGTTTAAGATAACGAAGAATGCGTTTGACTTCCTTGAAGTGTTGTTGGATTTTATAGTAAATTTTTTTGAAAGAAAGTGTTGGTTTGAAACATCAAAATGAATTGATGTTTCATTTATGTTGTTGTTACTTGACTTGAAATTCAAAAGTTTCAAAATGGTTTGAAACATCAAAATGTGTTGATGTTTCTTTTACAAATTTAACTTAAAAATTAAATTTGTGAGTTATGTTTGAAATTTTACAAGTAACTACATAATTGAGTTACTTTTGATGTATGTTTCATATTGTTTATATTAATTTTATTTTTGGAGAGATACTAAGTTGTTAGCCTTTAAATAGCAACTTGTTTCTTCATTTGGAGCATCTTATTCTATTTTGGATTATCTCATTCCAATTGAAGAGTTCTTCTCTCCTCTTCTTATTCTCTTTAATCTTGAGTCAAGTTGAGAGCAAGTATCCAAGAGTTCTGCTAGATCAGAGTAGTTCAAGGTTGCTGTTCTACCGGAGTTAGTCGTTGTATCTTACTGAGACGATCGTTGTAGTCTGCTTGCAACCCGTACATAGTGAGATTGTCTTCAAGACAGCGCTTGTAAGCATGCCTCAACTACGTATTATCTTTTGTTACATACAGTGTCTGTACTATTGTCTATACTGTAATTGTTTATTGCCAATTAAGTTATAATCAAGTTTGCTAGTGTTACTCAATTTTTATACACAACGAATTATTATTTCCAACAATATGAAGACAATTATTTGAACTAATGGCTGCAAACTCATCCACTAATAGTACTGTTTCTACCATGATGGGATCGACCATCCTTAAAACTCATGCTGAAAAAGTAGAGAAATTCAAGGGAGAAAACTTCAAAAGGATGATATTTTATCTCACTACGTTGGACCTTACTCACATCTTGAAGGAAAAATGCCGAATTACCCCACCAGAAGCTGTCACTCCTGAAACTGAATCTGCCAAGCAAGCATGGATGCATTCAGACTTCTTGTGCTGTAATTATATATCTAGTGGTCTTGAAGACACCTTGTATAATGTCTATCGTAATGCCTATAATACTTCAAGGCAATTGTGGGAGGCATTAGACAAGAAGGATAAGCTAGAAGATGCTGGTACTAAGAAATTCCTTGTAGGAAAATTCCTAGATTATAAGATGATTGATGCCAAATTAGTAGTCAATCAGATGGAAGAATTGTAAACTATCATTAGTGATTTGCAAAGTGAAGGATTGAATATCAGTGAACCATTGCAAGTTGCTGTTGTGATTGAGAAGTTGCCTCATTCCTGGAATGACTTCAAATGTTATCTCAAACACAAGCGAAAGGAATTGTCCAAGGAGAATCTTGCTGTTAAACTCCGCATAGAAGAGGATAATAGAAAAGGAGACAAAGTTCCACTAGAAGTTGAAGCCAAAGCTCATGTTGTTGAAGCTTCAAGGCGTGAACCCAAGAAGCAACAATCCAAGAAGAAAAATGTGAATCTTGTACCAAAGAATGGTGTCAACAAACGCATTCGTGGAAACTGTTGGGTTTGTGGTAAGAGTGGCCATACGATTGCAACTTGTCGACACAAAAACGGACAAAGCTCAAACCATCAAGCTAATGTTGTGGAAATGACGATCTAGTTGCTGTCATTTCTGAGGTAAATATGTCTTCTAACTTCAAAGGTTGGTGGATTGATACTAGTGCTACTAGGTACATTTGTAAGGACAAGTCATTGTTCACCTCATATGAGAAGCTAGATGGTAGTGATAAGCTATACATGGAAAATGCTTCAACTGCCTTTGTGAAAGGCAAATGGAAGATCCTGTTGAAATGAACTTCTGGAAAGATACTTACCCTCAATGATGTGTGGCATGTGCCAGAGATTCGAAAGAATCTAGTGTCAGGAACTCTACTTAATAAGAATGAGTTCAAGCTTATATTTGAATCAGATAAATTTATTCTGACAAATGGGGGTATGTATGTGGGAAGAGGCTATCTGAATGATGGTATGTTCAAGCTGAATGTATTGGTACAAATGCCCAAAAATAATAACTCTTCTACTTATATTGTTGAGTTGTGTGATGTATGACATTCTAGGCTGGGGCATGTCATTTATCATTATTTACATAGAATGGTAAGTTTAGGACTATTGCCTAATTTCAACATTGATAATAGACACAAATGCGAAGTTTGTGCTGAATCAAAGTTTGCTAGAAAGTCATTTTCATATGTGGAAAGAAGTAATGAGGTTCTTGATTTAATCCGCAATGATGTATGTGACATGAAAAGTACCCCTACAAGAAACGGTAAGAAGTATTTTGTCACATTTTGATAGGACCAACATAGTTCTATATTTTCATACTTAAATCATGTTAGTTTGGAGGTTTTAATGTAATTAATTGATAATTTTGTAGGGATTTGAGAATAAGGCACATTTTGAGAGATTCTACGTTGAATCACGATTCCAACGAATCAAACCAGAGGTCATTCGGACACCTGAGCGAAAAGTTAGAGCAAAAATAAGCAGTGCTGCGCGCTGGGTAGCGTCTAGACGCTGTCCAGAGCGTCTAGACTCTATCGGCAGTTCCCTGAAGCCTCCCTCGACGCTGCGGAGAGCCTCTAGACGCTTCGTCGATTCCTATATATAGATTTTTTCGTCATCTAGGTCATTTTGTCTCCGATTTTCAGCCGTCATGAGACCATTTTAAGTTTTCTCCTCTCTGTTTTTCAATACTTTAGGATAGATTAGGAGTTTTTCATCAAACTTTGGTGTCGGGCTACATCGTTTCGATGTTCAGCTAGACTTTCGACACCATTTCGGGGTTGTAAATACGGTATTGTGCATTTTATTGTGAGATTTGGTTGTTAATTTAATTTTCCAACACTGTTTTATGGCTTGCAAATTCTTGTGTTTATTCCTAGTTATTTCTACTTTGATTGAACGGACAAATCAATTAATTTAGAGATTTCTTAGCTATGCTAGATGTATTCGTAGGTGTCCTCGGTCTCTAGCTTAATTTGAGTAGTAAATAGGTCGGTTGCCACTTTGGTTAAATTAAGTAGAATTACTTAATTACGAGTACATGGTTGGCCTTAGAATTGTTAGCGCGGGCTTAGTTAATTTAGATTGACTATTCTTAATTAATTAACTCGTTTCGGCTTATCCCTTGGGTGTAATGCGTTTAATTAATTCTTTTGGTATTGGTCGTGCCAAATTAATTAATTAAATTAAAACCAATTAGGTGTTTGTAAATTGGTTTAATTAGGGGAGGCTCCTACGGTGTCCCGAGGAGTTCGGTTGGTCTTAAAACACTGGAAAATTGCCTGTTAGGTTAGTTTCAATGATAAATGAATTGCATAATTACTTGTTTACCCTCGATTCAGTGCGCAAGGTGAGATCTCTATCTTTACTGCTTTTTAGTCATTCTGTCTATCTTATGTTTTATGATTAACTCCCCCCCAGTCCGTGTCAGTCCATGTCATTAAGAAAATCAATTAATTGAAATCAATTTATTCGGTTCCCTGTGGTTCGACCTGGTCCACTATTAATTACTACAAGTAGTTAATTTTAGATCGGTATTATAAATTGTATTTAATTGAGCCTTCGTCAAGCTCGCCACAAATTTTCCGCAGTGATGTATGTGACATGAAAAGTACCCCTACAAGAGACGGTAAGAAGTATTTTGTCACATTCATTGATGATTGTAGTAAATATTGCTATGTATATTTATTACATAGTAAAGATGAAACCTTAGATGTTTTTAAAGCATATAGGGCAGAAGTTGAAAATCAACTTAAGAAGAAAGTAAAGGTGCTTAGATCAGATAGAGGTGGTGAATATGAATCATCATCACTTTATGAATTATGTGAAGTTAATGATATAATCCATCAAACTAAAGCACCTTATACACCACAGCAAAATGGTGTAGTTGAAAGAAAGAACCGAACTTTAAAGAACATGGTTAATTGCATGTTAAATAGTTTAGGTTTACCCCATAATTTGTGGGGAGAGGCTTTGCTTACAACAATTTTTATTCTAAATAGAATTCCACATAAGAAGACTGGTAAGTTGTCTTATGAAGTGTGGAATAGAATGTTACCTTCATATAAAATGTTGAAAGTGTGGGGGTGTTTGGCAAAGGTACAAGTTCCTTTACCAAAAAGGACCAAATTGGGACCTAAGACAATTGATTGTGTTTTTATAGGCTATGCAATGCATAGTGCTGCTTATAAATTCATGGTAATTAAATCAGAAATATCTTATATTAACAATAATACTGTTATGGAATCTATTGAAGCTAAATTCTTTGAGGATATATTTCCTTTGAAAGAGGAAAGACGCAAAAGTAGTGGTGTCAAAAGAAATTATGCGGCTAGCTCTTCGAAAGGTCAAGACGATCAGAAAACTGAGTCTGAACCTAGAAGAAGCAAAAGAACTAAGAACGCTAATTCCTTTGGACCTGATTTCATAACTTATATGATTGAAAGTGAGCCTCAAACTTTTCAAGAAGCTGTGTCATCTCCGGATGCACCTTATTGGAAGGAAGCTATCAATAATGAAATAGAATCCATTTTGCAAAACAATACATGGGTATTGGTTGATTTTCCTTTTGGAAGTAAACCAATTGGAAGCATATGGATTTTTAAAAGAAAGCTAAAGGTTGATGGCATTATTGATAAATACAAAGCCCGTTTAGTAGCTAAAGACTTTCGTAAAAAAGAAGTGCTAGATTTCTTTGATACCTATTCTCCAGTGACGAGGATTACATCTATAAGGATGTGAATCACAATAGCAATTTTACAAAATTAGAAATATGCCAAATGAATGTAAAAACTGCATTTTTAAATGGATATTTAGATGAAGAAATATATGTGGAACAACCTGAAGGGTTTGTTGTAAATGTACTTGAAGATAAAGTTTGTAAATTGGTTAAGTCTCTTTCTGGGTTGAAACAAGCACCCAAACAATGACATGAAAAGTTTGATCACACTATGTTATCGAATGGATTCAAGATAAATGAGTGTGATAAATGTGTCTATGTTAAAACCATAGATCAACATCGTGTCATTATTTGCTTGTATGTGGATGATATGTTGATAATGAGGACATATAGAAGTATCATTGATTCTACTAAAAAGTTGTTAAAATCCAACTTTGATATGAAAGATCTTAGTTTTGCTGATGTTATACTTGAAATTCGTATAACAAGAAATTCAAGTGGATACGTACATTCTCAATCTCACTATATAGAGAAAGTGTTGAGAAAATTTGATCAATTTGAGAGTATACCAGCTGTTACTCTATTTCATCCAAATTGTAAGTTAAAAAAGAATAATGATGAAAGTGTGTCTTCTCTAGAATACTCTAGAGTTGTTGGTAGCTTAATGTACACAATGAATTGTATAAGGCCTGATATTGCCTATTTAGTAGGAAGGTTATCAAGATACACCAGCAATCTTGGGCATGATCATTGGAATGCTTTAATTAGAGTTCTAAGGCATTTGAAGTACACTCTAGACTATGGATTGCATTATACGAGGGATCCACATGTAATGGAAGGATTTAGTGATGCTAATTGGATTTCTGATAGCATGGATACTAAATCAACCAGTGGGTATATATTTACCTTAGGTTGTATCATGAAAATCTTCAAAACATACGTGTATAGCACGTTCTAATATGGAATTAGAGTTTATAGCTCTTGATAAAAATGGAGAAGAAGCTGAATGACTTAGAAATTTTCTTGAAGATATTCCATTATGGTTAAAGCCAGTAAGCGCAATATGTATTTATTGTGATAGTTTTGCGGCCTCTATGAGGGCCAAGAATAATGTCTATAATGGGAAGTCGCGATATAAAAGACGTAGACACAATTCGATAAGAAAATTACTTTCTAATGGAATTATTTCCATTGATTATGTGAAATCAAAAGAGAATATTGCAGATCCTTTAATGAAAGGATTGTCAAGAGAGCAAGTAACATATACATCAAGGGAAATGGGGCTAAAGCCTATGAAATGAATTATCTAATGGTAACCTAACCTAGTTGATTGGAGATCCCAAGATCTAGGTTCAATAGGCAAACTGGTTGGATAATTTATAGTTGACATACTACGAAACTTATAGTTTTTTCCCATTTCTATGATGTTGTAGAGTGTGTGATCTTTGATGCTAAAGTCATGTTGATATCTTGTTTACAAGAAGAGTAATGACAAAGTACTCTTAATCAATATCTCATATGTGAAGTAGAAGTGGGGTCGCTTCTATGAGGACTTTTAAAATGGCTTATGTTCTCTAAAGCTCTCATGAATTCGAAATTTAGTCCAAGACCAAAATGGAGACAAACGTATAGAACTCAAAGATACAAGATGAGTTATGCGTGATGTCTGTTGTCTTAATTTACTAATGAGAAGGATAGTTCTAGAGCTGGTCTCTCTATTCTTCGGTAAGTTTGATGGATATTTACTAAGGAAGGTTCAAGTCTAGAGACACCTCTCCTGATGCATAACTTGTTTGTTTGCTCTCAATGATTTTGTTTTGATTTTCAAACTTTCTTTCATGTGGGGGATTGTTGGACTTTATAGTAAAATTTTGTGAAATAAAGTGTTGGTTTGAAACATCAAAAGGAATTGATGTTTCATTTATGTTGTTGTTACTTGACTTGAGATTCAAAAGTTTCAAAATGGTTTGAAACATCAAAATGTGTTGATGCTTCTTTTACATTTGTGAGTTATGTTTGAATTTTTACATGTAATTAGACAATTGAGTTACTTTTGATGTATGTTTCATATTGTTTATATTAATTTTATTTTTGGAGAGTTACTAAGTTGCTAGCCTATAAATAGCAACTTGTTTCTTCATTTCAAGCATCTCATTCCATTTGGGAGTATCTCATTCTAATTGAAGAGTTCTTCCCTCGTCTCTTTCTTCTCTTTAATCTTGAGTCAAATTGAGAGCAAGTATCCAAGAGTTCTGCCAGATTCGAGTAGTTCAAAGTTGTTGTTCTACTAAAGTTAGTCGTTGTATCATGCTGAGACGATCGTTGTAGTCTGCTTGCAACATGTGAAGAGTGAATAATTGTTTTCAGGACAATACTTTGTAAGCGTGTCTCGACTACTTATTATCTTTTGTTCTTGAGTTTTGAAATTGTTGTTACATACAGTGTCTGCACTATTGTTTACACTGTAATTGTTTGTTGTCAGGTAAGTTGTAATCAAATTTGCTAGTGTTACTCAGTTCTTATACACAACGAATTATTATTTCTAACAAGTGTTGCATCTGTGGATCTTGCATATGTTGATAGACTTTGTTGACTGAGTAAGCAATGTCTAGTCTTGTCATCTTGAAGTATTGAAGTGACCCAACAAGGCTTCGATAGTTTGTTGGATCCACTACTTCTTCATTGTTGATAGTCTTGTTTTGACTTGTTTCAATGGGACAGACAATAGATGAAGCTTCTAACATTTTGGCCTTCGTTAGGATGTCCCTAGTGTATTTTTTTAGTGCAATGTGATAGCCATGTGAGAGAGCGTGCACTTCAATACCTAAGAAGTAATGCAGGACGCCTAGGTCTTTCAAGGCAAATTTTGTACTCAAATTGTGCAACCAATTGTTCAATGAAGTCGTTATTATTGCCAGTGAGTATGAAGTCATCTACATAAACAAGCATTAATATTAAACAAGTTCTTTACTTATATATAAAGAAAGATGGATCATCTTTACTACAAATGAACCTTATGTGTAGAAAATGGAGAGAGAGTCGATCAAACTAAGCTCTTGGAGCTTGTTTGAGACATATAAAGATTTTTTTAGCTTACAGACATAGTTTGGGTTGGTGGGGTGGGGAAATCCCGAAGGTTGTGACATGTAAATGTCTTTTTTAAGTTGACCATGAAAAAATGCATTCTTGACATCTAATTACTTAAAGGTCCAATTATAGGAAACTGCTAAGGCAATGGCTAAACTAATGGTTGTTGGTTTGATAACTGGGCTAACAGTTTCATCATAGTCTATCCCTTCAACTTGTGAGTAACCTTGAGCAACTAACCTTGCTTTGTGCCTATCAATGGAACCTTCCTCTTTGTATTTGATCTTGAATATCCATTTGGATCCAACAATATTTGTATCAGGGGGTTGAGGTATGAGTTCCCATGATTCATTGTCCTTTAAAGCTTGAAGCTCATCTTCCATTGTTTTCTTCCATATTGGATTTTTGATGGTACTCTTAAAGGTTTTGGGTTCAGACTCATTGCATGTGCTGGTTACTAATTATGTGTCTAACCTATCAGACTGTGTGGTTAGCTATGGTTTGTTGCTTGGATTTGAGTCTTGTGAGTATGGGGTGAGATGATGTAGGTGCTGGGATGTTTGCTACGTACTCAGAAGGCATAACTTGGGTTGAAATTGGTTGAGGGAGCTGTTTGTCCGTTTTGGATTGTAAGTTGGCATCCAAGGGAAGATTTGGTGAAATTTGACTAACCTGACGTGGATTGGAGTTTGTGATATCCGTTCTTGAGCTAGTGGTTCCTGCATCTATGTCAATAGGTAAATCAACAAATAAGAAATCACTAATGTCAGTCATATTAGAGAGATTAGATAGAGATTTGGACGAGAAGGGGTCATTTGGAACTTCCTGATTTGAAGTAGCAGCTTGGTCCATGACATTTGAAACTTCCTGATTTGATGGAGCAACTTGATGGTTTTGAGTTGTAGTAGCATTGCCCCTTTGATCTTCATTAGCATATTGATTTATGTCAGCTTGATGATTGTGATTTGAAGTGATAGTGTCCTCAGCTATATTTTGGGTTGGATGTAAGTCACAGTCATTCAAAATTGTGGGATTATCAAATGTGTTGCATGCAAGTTGTGTTTTAAGAAAGGTTGAATTAATGTCATTGTCCTAGCAATGATCAATACAACATTGTTTTTCCCTTTGAGTAGTAGGTGCATGGACTTGCTTTGTAGACAAGGATTGTTCTTGATTTTGGTCTCACAAGTTTGGAGCTTCCCAATTGGCTACATCTGCAAAAGTGGAGATATCTAAACATTTTTTGATAGGTGCAGTGGGTGCAGTTGTATTGTTAGCAAATGGAATAACTTGCTCATCAAAGATTACATGCCTTGATATATATATACGATTTATGTTTGGGTCTAAGAATCTATAACTTTTGTGTGAAGTGTTGTATCCAACAAAAATGCATGGATAGGTTTTCTTAGCAAATTTATCTTTAGCTTGAGATTTTAAATAAGGATAGCATTGACAACCAAAGATTTTTAGACAAGAGTAGTTAGGTTTCTTAAGTTAAATTCTTTCAAATGGGGAATTCATGTTTAACAGTTTGGAGGATATTCTATTTATTAAGAAAGTGGCTGTTAGAAAGGCATCAACCCAATACTTGAGATGTATGTTTGATTTGATTCAAATAAGAGTGCTAAACTAGTCTAAACTATGTGCCTAAGTATCCTTTCAGCCACCCCATTTTGTTGTGGTGAATTATACCATTTTGTTCCATATAACTCTTTATTTGAGGAGAACTCGCCTCCTCCATTAGATTGAAAGCAAATTGCGTGTTTATGAGTTTATGGAACTTAATGAAACAATCACAAAACTCACATTTTCTTTTTAAAGGGAACATCCAAGTGAATCTTGAGTGATCATCTATAAAGCTAGCATAGTATTTGAATCCTTGACATGACAGAATAGGTGCCAAACCCCATAAATTGTAATGAACTTTATCAAAGGTATTCATACTTAAATTATTGTTCGAAATAAAAAAGGGAGGCTTTTACTCATTTGACATATGGAACAAATAGATTTTAATCTCTTCCAGTTGGACACATTAATTAAAAGTTTATCACTCAAAAGTTTAAGGGAACCTAAGTTTTAGTGGCCTGAACACTTGTCCCAAGTAGACATGGGCTATTTATTTTTAGAGGAATAAAAAATAGCAGATATTATAGCCATATCAGTAGAATTACAAAATAATAAACCTATATCAGTAGTAGATAACATATCAGAAGACATATCAGAAGCTATTGAAGTATCATACGGCATTAAGACATCAGGATTACGATAAACAACAGACAAAGCATTTTTAGATGTGGCAAAGGTTCTCGACATATCAATAGTTAGTAATACAACTTGTGATTCCAATGCATATAAGCCATTTCTCCTAGTTTCCATTGCCAGTACCTGCCCCTGAGATTTCTTTATAGTGAAATCATTAGCATCAAAGATAATGGAACAATCATTGTCATGAGTTAACTTACTTACTGATATGAGATTTTTTAATTAATGTTTGGAACCACAATTATATTGTTTAACTTTAATGTATCATGATTACGAGTGCTTAAATTACCTTGTCCTATATGAGATATATCTAAGCCTTCTCCATTTCCTACATAAAGTTTTTCTTTTCCTTTGCAAGTTCATAGGGTTGAGATATTACATGTGTCACTCACAATATGTGATGTTGCACCAGAATCGATATACAGTTTTGAATCCATTTCTTCATTTATATTCACTGTGGCCAATGCTTTGGGGATTTCCTCTATTTGGTATATCAAACATTTTCCAACATTCAAGTGCAACTTGGTTAGTTTTTTCACAAATTTGACAAAGTATTTGAGTACCTGAGAAATTTTGGGACTGATTTCCAACAGTTTTGTTGTTCCAATGATGGTGTTGAGAGGATAGGTTTCTTCTGTTGGGATTTATGCCATAAAG
Source organism: Trichosanthes truncata (assembly GCA_033996785.1). NCBI lineage: Eukaryota > Viridiplantae > Streptophyta > Magnoliopsida > Cucurbitales > Cucurbitaceae > Trichosanthes > Trichosanthes truncata. The sequence continues at coordinate 9,438,631 of JAWPNB010000004.1, forward strand.
TCTCGTAATTAATGATTTATTTAATAATTAATAATAATTTTGATTATTTTATTTACAATATAATATTATTCATTATATGAAAAATCTAAGGTTATTAGTGTAATCTTGAATAGTATGTGGTTGACATACACATGGATCATGTTCAAGAAATAACCTAAAGGGTCATAGTATATGGATAGGGTTGGGTGTCTTATCTTGGTAACACAATTGATACGGCCCACTTTGTAATAGTTACAAATGATTTGATCCAAATCGTTCATGTGGAGACATGTAAGTGGGGGTATCTTATACAATGAGTTTGTATAAGACTGGACCATGAAATATTTAATCTCTCTTTATAAATCCATTAATTGAGAAGATTAATATTTCATCAGGATAATTATATGCGACTCGATCTTAATCCTGAGTGAGTTATGAACTTCTGCCTATGAGGGCTTGTCCTTTGATTTGCATGGGTGAGAGTGGCTTTTCTAGCCAATTCAATAAGCCTACCATTTTGGAGACTTGACCAAATAGGGAGTTAGGAACATAATCTTACAAGATGGAATTCACTCATTTCCATATAGGGTAAGTAGATGAGTAGTTCTCGTAAGTGCTGATTTCGGGACTTGAATAATGGGGTTCCACCATCTCACTAGCGCAAGAGGGACTTAGTTTATGGTTGGATCATAAACAAATTGTTCATTAGAGGATCAGTGGTACTTAAGATGCAAGATGTAATTATATGAGTAAAATGGACTTTTGACCCAGCTGTAATTGCGAATATCTCATGAAAGAGTGACTTGCATGTAATGGTTATATCCATGGACACAACTTGTCCTATAGTGCATAAGAGTGCAACTCTAGGTCTACAGTGGAGTGGCAGAAAATTAATGAATGAAAATTGATTTAATTAAAAAGTTTAATTAATTATTTTTGTATCATTGGAGCTTATAATTTGTAGGTCCATAAAGTCCCATTGCTAGCTCATAGTAATACTAAAAGATCAATTTAGTTGAAAGAAAAATTTGAAATGTCAAAATTAATATTTAATTTGAAGTGTTCAAATTAATATTAAATATATTTGATATATTAAATATAAAAGAGGAAAATATATTTATTGTATTTGATTAATTAAATATTAAAATAATTAATGTATATTAGATACATTAAATAAAAGATATTTATAAAATTTGAATAAGATTCAAATAAAGAAATAAATATCATAGGAGAATTTAAGATTTGTATAAGATTCAAATGGATTAAATATATGTATTTTAATATATTAGATATTAATAAATATATTATTTCATTATGACAAAGATTTGCCTCAGGTCTCTATAAATATGACCTTTGGGTTAAGCCATTAGAGCTCATATCTCTTCAATAGAGAATTGGAGAATTCTCTTTAGACATTTTCGTCTTCAATCCCTGGTGGATTCTCTTTCAAGAGGCTCCCACAAGCCTTGGTCCTATGTTCGAGCCATAACCAGGAAAACTTTGTAGAGAAGATAAAGACCCGCTTGAAATATCTCTATATTTACTCCAAGTAAGTTTGCATAATTTTTTTTGGTTAAATTTTAAATAAAATCAAAGACAATCCAATGCTTCCGCTACAGAGTGAAACGTTCATTCCTTCATTTGGTATCAGAGACACTTTGATTTTTATTTAGAATTAAAAGTTTGTATGGTGGGCATTTTAATTTGGTTCATATATGTGATATGTGGTTTACAAATTGACTGTTTAGACTTTTTGGCATTAGAATTTTTTTGCTTTGATTAGATCAAGTGTAAAACCCATAAGGGTTAGCTAGGCTCTGTTGTAATTTTTATGTTAACGAAACAAAGATGTCGACAAAGAAGTAGATAGTGAGAGAATTGAAGCCTGCGGTCATTCCTTCACTTTGGACAATAGTTTTCAATTTGGCAGCTTGTGTTTAGAAGATAAGGGTTTCTAAACTCTAAAATTGGATGGTCCAACAAAGGAAAGAGATTTTGAAGACCAAGATATGTCTTGGATTTAAATTATTGTAATTTAAATGGTTTTTAATTTCTTAGGATATGCCAAATATACTAATCAATTTTGCTTTGCTTTAATTTAATTATGCATGAGATGTATGTTTTAAATTAATTATTGTAAAAAGTATGCCATTTAGATTAAAATCCCACCATAGGTTAAGCATGATCATTCATCTTAATTACTTTTGAATATAATTGTTATATTTGATAATTTTGATTAGAATATTTCCTAATAGAATTAAGAAGCTTTCCTAATATGTTTATATTTTCCACATCTTTGAATATAATTGTTATATTTAGAAAATTAAATTAGGATATTTCCTTTCATAAATGAAATCCATATTTTCTAATAAGATTAGAATATTTCCTAATGAGATAAGGGTTTCCTTAAAATAAAGATATTTTGATTCATGCTTTAAATAGTTTAGAATTTGAATTTAATTTATCTTTATTTGTTTCCTAATAAGATTAGATTCTTTCAAAATATGATTAGATCTTTTAATTTCCTTATAAGATTAGGTCTTCCATAAATAAAGATAATTTAATTAAAAAATAAAATAGTTTAAGTTTTGAATTTAATTTATCTTTTATTTTTTTTAATAGGATTAGATTAAAATATCTAGGATGATCTTTTAATGTGTTTAAAGGGTTTAAAATGATAGAATTTTAAAATTATCCAATAAGTGAATTAGTTTTTTAATAAGACTAAAAACAAAGCTTAATGATTCCCTTGGGTTTATTAATATAATAATTAATAGTTAATTAAAGATTAATAAATTTGAAATAAAAATTGACTATAAGAGAGCTCTGTTTATGGATGGTTCCGTCTAGACTGAGGTATTTAAGCTGACCAAAAGAGAACACCTCTAACTGGAAACTAACCTAGGAGTTGAATTAGTCAAATTTTATTGAATTTCACTAAGCATGCTCATATTGTGATTTTTTTTTTTGAAATAGTTTAAAAACTTGGTAATTCACATTAAAATCAATCTAACCAACATAAGGGTTATGAAGGGTAGATTGAAAAACTTAGATAAATGAGATTAGCCTAATTTGTCTAAGTAAGAGAAAATCCTATGTCAATATCATGGTGAATCTCTTGAGAAAGTATTATAGTAAGTGGGAGAAGGAAATGTATCAACATATCTACGGTCTCCATCATTGGTTCACATCGTCAAATTCATGCAGAGCCTTATGGCAGCTTTTAGATCGTCCCCCTACGGAAGTGTTTGCATAGGTCAATATTAGGGTGAACTCCTGAGAATGATAGGATTATAGTTTTGTTTTCAATACTTGACTTACCCTACGACGACACTTGTTGGGATAAAACTATAGGATCTAAAATGACGGGTCACACTTATGAAGGGCTTATTAAGGTTGTTAATAATATTCTTGATTAAATTAATGGTAACTACATATTATAGGAATAAGAGTTATTCTAGTATAATACTTGGTTGAGATTGTCTCAGTTTAGTGAAGGAACATTTAACCTATCCTACGGCGACACTTGTTCTAGCTCACTAAAGTACCATAACATTTAAAATGATTTATAGGGTTCATTTTTCAAATTGTTTGATTTCTATTCTAAAATTGAATGGATAATTGTTTGCATGATGTTAAATAATATGTTTTATATATTTCAATATTATTACTATTTCTCTCAATTTTAATTTTATTATTGATTAGTCAAAATAGAGAAAATTTTAATTCTTGGAAAAGTAATGTTAACACTATAATGGTAGTGTAAAATTTTGAATTTGTCTTTATTGAGAACTCAAAACCTATTGCCAATGCTAATCGAATTGTTCGTGAAGCACATGATTAATGAATCAAAAGTAAATGAGATAGCTTGTACGTATCTCTTAGTTGACATGTTAGATGTCAAACTTAGAAGATGAAGAAAATGACTACAACATACGAATGTTAAAGTCAACATAAGCTAAATTTAGAAAATTGTCTAAATGATCTCGAGATTAAGTATTACAAAAATCTAAGAAAAGAAAACAAATTACTGAAGCTATAAGAGAAAATAGTTTCCAAATTAGCCTAGACAGTCATAATGATAGGATATTTTCAAATACCTTTATATGAAGTAGAACATAAAATAAATTTGATTTACTAGATTTTTGGTGGACAATAAATATTGTCCCCTAGATGGTTTATTTTTGATTTGTTCTTCATTACGATTAGATAGTAATTCTTGAAAAATACTTAACATGTAGAATAATTTCTACAGGTTGGCACTAGGAAGCCCATTTCAGTTAGTGTAGTGGGAGACATTAAGATGTCATTAAGTAAAGACTGTCACTTAATACTGAATATGGTGTTCTTAGTAACCATAAGAGAAATTCAGTATGAATTACTTTGCAGTATTAAAGTTTATATTTTCAAAATTGTTTGAAAATACATTCAGCTAAAAATAAGAACAATTTGTATATGTTAAAATATTGAAATATACTATACTACAAGATACTGAGATATTCAGGATTATAGAATCTAGAATAGAAAGACTTTGTTTTCTCCTAAAAGATGATACTTGACTTTGGCAGTTAACGTTGATTAACATCAACTTGAATAGAATGAAAAGACTAGTAAGAGGTAATTCTCTAAAAGTCAATTAATTACTTTATCTGTTTATAGATCTTGCATTTCATGCAAGATAATCATTGAGCCTTTATTGGATAAGGCTACAAGACCAAATAATACTTTGAGCTTACACATTTTGACCCAAGTCGTCTGGTGAATGTAAATGCCAAATAAAGTCATGAATATTTCATCACTCTAGTTGATGATCATTCAAAGTACAAGTATCTTTACCTAATACAACATAAGTCCAATTTTTTTTTAAAAGTTCAAAAAAATTAAGGCTAAAGTTGAAAATCGATTAGGTAAGTCTATTAAGACATTATGATCGGATCATAATGGAAAGTACAGGAAACTTACGTACTAAGACTAATTGATGGAAAATGAGTTTTTATCCCAATTATTTTAAATACCAAGTAAATTTATGTGAAAATTGTACTGCAAGAGGAGAAATAAAACCATGTTAGACATGGTCTGTGAGTGACACGTTATTACAAGACTCTGGTTTGGATATGCAATAGAGATTGCATAGTGAACATTATTCCCTCTAAAAGTGTCTACAAGACAATTTTGAGATTATAGAAGAGTAGTAAAGCTAGTTTACAACAATTCACCATTTGGGAATGTTAAGCTTAAATGCTAAAACAAACTCAAAAAGACTGTATATGTTAAAAAAATATGCCTAAGTGTAGGCTACCCCTAAGGAGTAACAAAATGGTCTTTTATCTAGTCCTAAAAAGAATAAAGTGTTTATATGACAAATATTATTTTTCAATAAAGAATGTCAAATAAAAGACCACAAACCTTTAATAAGGTGATATAGTGTTAATAAATTGATCCCAAGTGAAGCCACTAAATAGTTAACAAAAGTTGTTAACAATTTAATTATATTTGAAAGTCAAATAATTGATCCTAGTCATGAATTGGATAAGCCTCATCGTAGTAGGAGAGTTATGAGATGACTCAACTTTTACAAGGACTTAATTGTAGCTCAGGTTTTCATGTTAGATGACAAAGTAGAAAGACTTATTGCCCTCAAAGTGAGACTAATGGCAAAAAGTTAAATCTAATAGGAGAAAGTAGACTGTAAGTAAATTTTCTCACTTGGTTCCATACTGGAGTCTATAAGCATCATTTAATTCATTGTTGCATATAGGATATGAAAAATGAATGTGTAGAATTCTTTTATGAAAAGAACTCTTAGATAATGCATCTATACAAATAAATCAGAGATGTTTACTTCCAAAGATCAAAAGCAAAAATGTTTGCAAAATAGTAAAAGTTCATTTATGAAATGAATTTTACCATTAGATCTTTGAATTTAAGGTTTGATAAATGATCAAAACCTATGACTTTGGATAAATATTAATGAAACTTGTATAGACAAGAAAATCATTAATTTCTTAGTGGATTTTTCTCATGTTTTATGTTGATAATATTTTACTCATTATGAATGATGTAATATTTCTATCTAACATAAAAGATAAGGTTGACTAAGTAACCAATTCTAAATGAGTGATTTGGAATGACTCGGTATATTTTATGTCTAAAATATTAACTTTGTATCAAACATCTTATATTGACAAAATTGTTGTCAAATATTTGATATTTATATCTAAGGAAGAGTATCCTAAGACACCTCAAATGTTGAGAGCATATGATCAATTATCTACTCTAAGTGGGAGACAATTAATGCATAAATGAGACTTAACATTTAATTACAGTTGGTTAGCATATATCAGTTAAATGAATGGTATGACCATTGAATAGAAAATTAAAAATTTCTCAAATTATCTATGGATAATGATAAATTTTTGGAATTAAAGATTTGATATTTACAAGATTCACTAGTTCTTACAAAGATTTAGGAAAATCTATGCTAAGATAAATTTTGCCCTAAGTGGTGGAGTAAGATATACAAGTTTTATGTTTTTGCTTCTAAAGTAACAAAAAAACTTGTATGACTATAATAGTTCCTTAAAGATCTAAAAGGTGTTTCAGATATGATTTAGTATATCCTTTTTATTATGAGAATAGTAGTGCAAATTGTTGCATATGAGGCACCACCCTCTTACGGGCTCAAGAGGGACTTAGTTTATGGTTGGATCATAAACAAATTGTTCATTAGAGGATCAGTAGTACTTAAGGTACAAGATTTAATTACATGAGTAAAATGGACTTTTGACCCAATTGTAATTATGAACAACTCGTGAAGGATCGACTTGCATGTAATGGTTATATCCATGGTCACAATTTGTCCTACAGTGCATAAGAGTGCAACTCTAGGTCTATAGTGGAGTGACCTAAAGTTAATGAATGAAAATTGATTAATTAAAGAGTTTAATTAATTTTTTTTGTATCATTGGAGCTTATAATCTCTAGGTCCATAAGGTCTCTTTGCTAGCTCATATTAACACTAAAAGATCAATTTAGTTGAAAGAAAAATTTGAAATATTCAAATTAACATTTAATATATTAGATATATTAAATATAAAAGACGAAAATATATTTATCGTATTTGATACATTAAATATTAAAATAATTAATGTATATTAGATACATTAAAGAAAATATATTTATAAAATTTAAATAAGATTCAAATAAAGAAATAAATATCGTAGGAGAATTTAAAAGATTTGAATAAGATTCAAATAGATTAATATATGTATTTTAATATATTAGATATTAAAATATATATTATTTAATTATGACAAAGATTTGTCCCAAGTCTCTATAAATAGAATATTTGAGTTAAGCCATTAGTGAACACATCTCCTCAATAGAGAATTCTCTCTAGACCTTTTCTTCTCCAATCCCTTGTGGATTTTCTTTCAAGAGGTTCCTACAAGCCTTGGTCCTGTGTTCGAGTCATATCCTGGAAGACTTTGTGGATGACATAAAGACCCGCCTAAAATATCTTCATCTTTACTCCAAGTAAGTTTATGAAGGAGCTTGTCGAAGGCTGAATCAAATACAATTTATAATACCGATCTAAAATTAACTACTTGTAGTCATTAATAGTGGACCAGGTCGAACCACAGGGAACCGAATAAATTGATTTTTCTTAATGACACAGACTGACATGGACTAGGGGGAAGTTAATCATAAAACATAAGATAGACAGAAGGACTAAAAAGCAGTAAAGATAGAGATCTCACTTCGCGCACTGAATCGAGGATAAACAGGTAATTATGCAATTCATTTATCATTGACACAAACCTAACATGCAATTTTTCAGTGTTTTAAGACCAACCGAACTCCTTGAGATACCGTAGGAGCCTCCCCTAATTAAACCAATTTACAAATGCTTAATTGGTTCTACTTTAATTAATTAATTTTGCACGATCAATACCAAAAGAATTAATTAAACACATTACACCCAAGGGATAAGCCAAAACGAGTTAATTAATTAAGACTAGTCAATCTAAATTAACTAAGCTCGCGCTAACAATTCTAGGGCCTACCACGTACTCGTAATTAAGCAATTCTACTTAATTTAACCAATGTGGCAACCGACCTATTTTCTACTCAAATTAAGCTAGAGACCGAGGACACCTACGAGTATATCTAACATAGCTAAGCAACATTCTAAATTAATACGAGTTGTCAATTCCATTAAAGAAGAGCAAGCTAGGATTAATCACAAGAATTGCAAGCCATAAAACATGCTGGAAAATAAAATTAATAACAAATCTCACAACAAAATGCATAATTACCAAGTTTACATTCCAAACAGGCGTCGAAAGCGTAGAAATCCATCAAAATGATGTTTCCTGACACCGAGATTTGATCTAACCTACCTAATCTATCCTAAACTACTGAAAAATAAAGAGGAAAAAGTTTAAAAAAGGTCTCATGACGGTTGCAAAGTGGAAACAAATGACCTAGAGGACGAAAAAATGTAGTTATAGGAATCGACAGAGCATCTAGACGCTCTGGACAGCGTCACAGGGGCTCTCTGCACGCCGAGGGAGGCTTCAGGGGATTGCCGATAGCGTCTAGATGCTCCTATCAAGCGCGCAACATTAGTTATTTTTTGCTTTAACTTTTTGCTCAGGTGTCCGAATGACCTTCTGGTTTGATGTGTTGGAACCGTGATTCAACGTCGAATCTCTTAGAACGTACCTTATTCTCAAATCCCTAAAAAATAATGAATTACTTACATTAAAAACCTCTAAACTAACATGATTTAAGCATGAAAATATAAAATTATGTTGGTCCTATCAAATAAGCCCCAACCTAAATCTTGCTAGTCCTCGAGCAAGACCCAAACAAAAATAATAAAAATATGAATGAATGCTTGCATACACGTGACTCTAATTTCAATGCTTAGGAATATTGCAATAACCACAAAAGAGAAGCAGACATACACTATCCATGTTTTGAGACACTTTTAAAAAGTCTTTTGATTCTTTCCCACGTGTGTGTGTGGCCTTGTAAAGTAGTCTCTACAAGCCCGGAGAAGGTCTATAAGGCTCTCAATCCATCTTCCCCCTACATTGGCACTAGGACTAGCTATGAAGCTTTTAAACCATCAAACAAGTAATAAGTTACTAGGTGCCTGAACTCAAACCCGCGGGATAAACTTGTATCACTTTAAAAACCCAAGGGTACTAGCTTTCACACACCTGTGGCAGGGACCCGTATCCAGAGCACTCGCTCAATAGTGGCCTAAATGATCACGACAAGGGTAGCTCTTTTTACCCCTTGATTCACTAAACCCATTACAAGTTTATTCTATTTTCTTCTTTTTCTTTCTTTTATTTTATGTTTTTTTTTCCAAGAATGATCTTCTTTTCAAGCACACTTTCTTTCTTTCTTTTTCTAGGCACATCACATTTTTACTTCTCCTAAGCAACGCATTACAAGCTATCAATCTTTCCACTCAACAACTAGCCCTAAGCCTATCGAGGTGAAAACAGACATACAAGCTCCATAATCCCACCCTATGCCTTAAAGACTACTAAAGGAAAGGCTAACGTGCTCAGATCGTGCAGGAAAGACCAGAAAATTTGGAAATTTAGGCACAAAAAGACTCAAAGCATGATAACATTCATATATTTCAGCTAATGCAATTAAAGTAACGTACCATGCATGTCATCAATTGTCCTCATCAATCAACAAGAAAACACATCATTTAGCATTCAAGTTCATAATTCACACAAAATTTTTGAAAACAAATTCACACAAGAATCATGTTTAGCATAATTGATCAACAGTCCAAGCTCAAGTGCTCAAGGACAACATATAAGCGCAATTATCAAACCTAAAAATAGGTTCGAGCTTAGATGCTCAAGGACTCAACCAATCATGTTAAACACATCATCAAAGAGCAATAATAACCTCACCCTCAACCTAAATTCTACATTGTCCTCAACGACAAAAATTCGTGAAAATGAAAGGACAAAAAGAAAGGGGAACAAGAAATCTCCAATGAAAACTCAGCACGTAGGTGGGTGGTGGTGCGGCGGAAACCTCCAAGTGTGATAATTCTTCTGCTCAAAGGTCAATTTGTTACCTACAAAATAAGCTAAGCTAGAAAAAACAAAAAAAGAAAGCAATAAAGGAAAGCAACTAAATTTTCAAGCCTGGCTGCCTCTAGGAAGTGCAAATTTTTATAGTCGATTGCTCGACTTGTTGTGTGGCACATGTCAGGGCACATAAAAGTTCTCCCATTTCTTCAGTCCTTTCTTCCTCGAATCTACAAAGCCTACTGCACTAAGCAAACTCTTCAACATTTGATGGGCTCCAGAAATGCAGGTCTTTTTGGGATTTTTCGACTCTGAAAAAGAAACATAAGAAAAATCAAAAGAAACTGACTCTGAATCGTGAGAACTAGAGGAACACACACAAAATAAGGGGGAATCAAGGTACATAACAGACGCAGGCCTTTCTGCCTCAAACTTTATCACCTAGACTTCCTTGCATTGAAGCTCGATCTCCTCAACCTCACAAACCTGTTCTTCATATGGCAAACAAACTTCATCGTTGAGCTTTAAGCCAACCAAATCAGATTTTCGTACCTCAGCGATGTCTATAGGCGGTTGCTCTTGAATGCTCTCCACTGAATCAACTAGTTGAATGAATGAGTCACCCTGTATTCTAGTCATCTCCTCTCGAAATTGGAGATTGCTGTGCTGAATTCGGAGATTGTTAGTAGCAATTTGATTAATTAAATCCTCTAAAGACATACCTGAAACTAAAGATTTGAGGCTTGGGTTTTGCTGATCCTTTTGGCATCCATATGATCGATCCCACTCAGGGCCGTGAGGATCGTGACTCGTGTAGTGCTGGTCTAGAACTCTTCCAAGACTAGAGGCATGAATAGGCTAATTTAGAAATTTTATAATTTAAATCACTAACCTCTTCATCGTGCAGAGCAGCTCCACTGAAATTCCAAAAATTATTAGCAATAAAAAGAAACAAGGTATAAATTTTTTTTTTTGTATATATATATATATATTTTTTTATAAATAAGAAAACGAAAATCAAGAAATCAATTTAATTGGTTGTTCCTCGGCAACATCGCCAATTTGAAGGAGCTCGTCGAAGGCTCAATCAAATACAATTTATAATACCGATATAAAATTAACTGCTTGTAGTCATTAATAGTGAACCAGGTCTAACCACAGGGAATCGAATAAATTGATTTCAATTAATTTATTTTTCTTAATGACACGGACTGATATGGAATGGGGGGAAGTTAATCATAAAACATAAGATAGACAGGACTAAAAAGTAGTAAAGATAGAGATCTCACCTCGCACACCAAATCGAGGGTAAATAGGTAATTATGCAATTCATTTATCTTTGAAACTAACCTAATAGGCAATTTTCCAGTGTTTTAAGACCAACCGAACTCCTCGGGACACCGTAGGAGCCTCACCTAATTAAACCAATTTACAAATGCCTAATTGGTTCTAATTTAATTAATTAATTTGACACGATCAATACCAAAAGAATTAATTAAATGCATTACACCCAAGGGATACGCCGAAACGAGTTAATTAATTAAGACTGGTCAATCTAAATTAACTAAGCCCATGCTAAAAATTCTAGGGCCTACCATGTACTCGTAATTAAGCAAATCTACTTAATTTAACCGACATGGCAACTGGCCTATTTACTACTCAAATTAAGCTAGAGATCGAGGACACCTACGGATATATCTAGCATAGCTAAACAACACTCTAAGTTAATACGAGTTGTCAGTTCCATTAAAGAAGAGCAAGCTAGGATTAATCACAAGAATTGCAAGCCATAAAACATGCTGGAAAATAAAATTAATAACAAAATCTCACAACAAAATGCAGAATTACCAAGTTTACATCCCAAACCGGCGTCGAAAGCCTAGCAATCCATCAAACTGATGTTGCCTAACACCGATAGTTGATCTAAACTACCTAATCTATCCTAAGCTACTGAGAAATAGAGAGGAAAAAGCTTAAAAAAGATCTCATGACGGCTGCAAATTGGAGACAAATGACCTAGAGGACGAAAAAATCTATTTATAAGAATTGACAGAGCGTCTAGATGCTCTAAACAGCGTCTAAACACTCCCAGTGTCACATGGGCTCTCCGCAGAGTCGAGGGAGGCTTCAGGGGACTATCGATAGCGTCTAGACGTTATGGACAACGTCTAGATGCTACCCAGCGCCAACACTACTTATTTTTGCTCTAACTTTTCGCTCAGGTGTCTGAATGACCTCTGGTTTGATGCATTGGAACCGTGATTCAATGTAGAATCTCTTAGAACATGCCTTATGCTCAAATCCCTACAAAATGATCAATTAATTACATTAAAATCTCCAAACTAACATGATTTAAGCATGAAAATATAGAACTATGATGGTCCTATCAATTTGCTTAATCTTATTTTTTTTGGTTTAATTTGAAATAAAATCAAAGACGATCCAATGCTTTCGTTGCAGAGTGAAACGTTCATTCCTTCATTTTAGTCCTTCTGTCCTTTTATTTTATGTTTAATTCTCTCTTTCTCCCCCCTTTTGTCGGTGTCAAATAAGAAATCTAGAATTAAGAAATCAATTAATTCAGTTCCCTGTGATCGACCCTGGCCACTTACATTGCAAATTATTTATGGTATGGTATTATAAATGTATTTGATGGAGCCCTCGACAAGCTCACCATCAAATTGAAGCTGTTGCCAGGGAACCACCAATTAAATTGATTTCTTTATCTTAGTTTTCTTATTTTAATAAAAAAAAGAGTATTTACTTTGTTCTTTCTATGACTAACGATTTCAAGATTGATGAAAAATTGATTGGCGAAATCCAGAAGTTAGTGAATTAGGTTCTGAATTTACCGATCTAACCTATATTCTTTCTCAAGTGGATACTAGGCGATGGAAGCGTATTTACATGCCACATATTTTCACCATTGAAGGACAATAGAGTGAATAGCCAACCCGCGATCAGACCTCACTCATAAGTATGCCCGTAGAGAATTTAGTTCATTTTATTGCTAACAGAATTCTTTAGTATCATCATTCCTCAGTTCGATGTGGCTACTTGAGCTAGGATGCAAAAGTTGTTTGACCATGTCAAAAGGTTGGTCGATGAAGTTGTGAGATTGGAGAGTCCTCAAGAGCAGCCTCCTATCGACATCACTGAGGTACGAGATTATTATCCGATTGGCTTAGAACCTAATGATAAAATTTGTTCGTCATGAGAAGAATAGGTATGTGAGCCAAAGGAAGAAGTTGAGCTTCAGTTCAAAGAGGAGGTCTAGGTGATAAAGTTAGAGGTCGAAAGACCTTCGTTTGTTCTATCCTTTAGTTCTTCCTTATTATGTGAATGTTCCTTTTTTTCTTACAAGTTCTAGTATGAGTCATTTTCTTTGATTTTTCTTGTTTTTGTTTTTAGAGGCAATAAAATACAAAAAGACGTACATTTCTGGAGCCCATCAGATATTAGTAATGGGCTTTGTTGATTCAAGGAAGAAAGGGTCGAAGAAATGAGAGAATTTTTATGTGCCCTGATGTATGCCACATGGCGAGTCGAGCAACTGAGTATAAATATTTGCACTTCTTAGAGGCAACCAGGCATTAAAATTTAAATGCTTTATTCTATTGCTTTTTGTTTTTGTTTTTCCTATCTCAGCTTGTTTGTTTTTCTGTTTTATAGTTAATAAAATTATCTTTTGAGAAGAATTCTATCATTCTTGGAGGCTGAGACGCACCACTGCCCATCTACATGCTGAAAATTAGGGGAGTATTTCTATTCCCTTTACTTTTGTCCTAGTTCTTTTTAGAATTTATACTTGAGGGACAATGTAGAATTTAGGTTGCGGGTGGATGTTGTGATTATAAAGCTTTGAATGTTGAAGTGTTTAACATGATTGGTAGAGTCCTTGAGCATCTGAGCTCGGGCTTATCTTTTTGTTGATTGTTATGCTTCGATGTTGAGTCTTTAAGCACTTGAACTCGGACTTTTGATTGATTGTGCTAAGCATGTATTTTTTGATTGATTGAGTGAAATTTGAGCTTTGTTGAAAATATTCTATATTTTGAAAATTATTGAATTTTTTTTTTAGCTTTATTGGTGGATGACGTGGTTGCTTTGTGCATGATCATGACATCCTAGGATTTGCTCATTTTGCTAATTGTATGCATCTTATGAGAAGTTGAGCATGTTGTTCTAATTTGAGCCTGTTTAAAAAATTTCTTGCATTTTCTTGCATGTTTTCGATGGCCTAGGATAGCTTTATAGGGTTAGATGTTTGTTGTCACCTCGATAGGCGTAGGGCTAGTGGTCAAACTGAAACGTGGGGCTTTAAAAAAATATTTTTAATTTAACAACGAAGCTCCAGTTCAGTACAAGTGCACACTGTCGATGCAAGTAATATAAAACTATAATTATTCTAGAGTATCGATCTCATAGGGAGCGGACACAACAAAATTCAAAAGATAGCAAGATTTTTTCTCAAATTGCAATTTCGGTAACTAAGGTTATAAAAATGTTGGGAGGTGTTTTTGGCAAAAGGAAATAATTAAAAAAAAAACAAGTATGAAAAAGGAAATTCAAGTTGTTCATGCCCCATTGGAAAGAAAAGCTACTAAAATTCAATTACAATTGTAGCTCACACAAGAAGACTAAGTAAACGAAATTTGACTCCTATTCAATTTTGCTTCAAAATCTTTAAGAGGCTAAGTGATTAGACCTATATTTCTAAGGCTAATCTAACTTAGATAATTTGATTTACAATTCTAGTGGTTTTGGAGTCTCACCCTATGTCTAGGGTCGATGTTTAGAACTTATTTCTAAGCCTTTTCCTCCATTGCTTTTGTGACATCCGCTTTCCCTTAGCCCTTTCGGTATTACGTTCAAGCTTGACAAGCAACACTAGTTGGCCGGCTAGGTTTACCTAACGTTAATTCAACAAAAACAAATAAAGTTTCAAGTGTTAACTAGATTGATTATGCTTTTAAGCTTTCCATCTTTTCCTTTAGGGCATTCACTAACTTGAATCCCTAAAGGGAAACTAGCTCATTATGGAAGAATTGAAAAGCAACAATTTAATTGCTATAAAACTCATACTTAATAGCCAAAATAAGAGAAATGAAATCCAGAATAAAACAAAGCAACTTGATCAGAAATGTTGTTAATAAAAGACTTCAGTAAAATCATTCCAACATCTCACACACTCTCAAAGAAAAATAAAAAACAGTAGCAACATTTAAAGGAAATTCACGATCTTATGAAAAAAATACTCTCCAAGAACCACTGTCTTTTTACTAAAGAAGAAAACGAAAATCAGAAGAACTCAACACCTAACTAAAATTCAAAGAAGTTACAAGACTGAATTATAAATAGCAACTAGCTAAAGAAATAAAACTAAACAAACAGAAGAACAATGGTGAACTAGTGTTTTCCTTGCTTTGATCTAACCAAAGACACCTTCAAAGGAAATTGGATCTTCACCCCCTCGAACCTTTGTTGAGGAGGGATCAAGCTCAGAAATTACAGAGCACAACGAAGAACAAACTTCTGAAAGACTGATAGAAAATGAGGACCTACGGACTGTGGGCGAGTAGAAAAACCCAACCACTTTTTTGATTCATTCTTCCTTCTTTTATAGGTGTCAGAGGCTAGGGATTCCATCTTTGCTCTTCTACAACCTTGGGTCTGTTGGGATCTATGCCCTAAAGCCTCGTAATTTATGATTTATTTAATAATTAATAATAATTTTGATTATTTTATTTACAATATAATATTATCCATTATATGAAAAACCCAAGGTTATTAGTGTAATCTTGAACAGTATGTGGTTGACATACGGGAGGATCATATTCAAGAATAACCTAAAGGGTCATAATATATGGATAAAGTTGGGTGCCATATCCTGGTAAGACTATTGATGCGACCCACTTTGTAATAGTTACAAATGATTTGATCCAAATCATTCATGTAGAGACATGTGAGTGGGTGTATCTTATACAATGAGTTTGTGTAAGATTGGACCACGAAATATTTAATCTCTCTTTATAAATACGTTAATTGAGAATATTAATATTTCATCAAGATGATCATATGCGACTCAATCTTAATCCTGAGTGAGTTATGAACAGGCATGTGAGGGCTTGTCCTTTGATTTGCATGGGTGATAGTGGCTTTTGTAGCCGATTCAATATGCCTATCATTTTGGAGACTTGACCAAATAGGGAGCTGGGAACATAATCTCGCAAGATGGAATTCACTCATTCCCATATAGGATAAGTAGATGAGTAGTTCCCTTAAGTGCTGATTTTGGGACTTGAACAATGGGGCCTCACCCTTTCATTCGCCCGAGAGGGACTTAGTTTATAATTAGATTATAAACAGATTGTTTATTAGAGGATCAATGGTACTTAAGGTTCAAGATGTAATTATAGGGGTAAAATGATCTTTTGACCCAACTGTAATTACAAACAACTCGTGAAGGATTGACTTGCATGTAATGATTATATCTATGGACACAACTTGTCCTACAGTGCCTAAGAATGCAACTCTAGCTCTATAGTGGAGTGACCTATAGTTAATGAACGAAAATTAATTAATTAAAGAGTTTAATTAATTGATTTTGTATCAGTGGAGCTTATAATCTATAGGTTCATAAGATCCCCTTGCTACCTCATAGTAACACTAAAAGATCAATTTAGTGGAAAGAAAAATTTGAAATGTTCAAATTAATATTAATATATTAGAAATATTAAATATATAAGAGGAAAATATATTTATTGTATTTGATACATTAAATATTAAAATAATTAATGTATATTAGATACATTATATGAAAGATATTTATAGAATTTGAATAAGCTTCAAGTAAATAAATATCGTAGGAGATTTGAATGATATTCAAATAAATATAAGATATATTTTAATATATTAGATATTAAAATATAATATTTTAATTATAGAAAAGGTTTTCCCATGGTCTCTATAAATAGGACCCTTGGGTTGAGCTATTAGACACAACAGATATCTCCTCAATAGAGAATTAGAGAATTCTCTCTAGATCTATTCCTCTCCAATCCCTTGTGGATTTTCTTTCAAGAGGCTCCCACAAGTCTTGGTCATGTGTTCGAGCCATAGCCAGGATGATTTTATGGAGGAGATAAAGATCTGCTAGAAATATCTCTATATTTACTCAAAGTAAGTTTGATGAATCTTAATTTTTAGTTTAATTTTAAATAAAACTAAAGACAATCCTGCTGCGGAGTGAAATGTTCATTCCTTAAATTGGTATCAGAGCGACATTTGAATTTTATATAGAATTAAGGTTTTGTATGGTGTGTATTTTAATTTCATATAAGTGATATATGTGATTTACAAATTGATTGTTTAGGCTATTTTACATTAGCTTTATTGCTTTGATTAGATCAATTGTAAAACCTAAAAGGGTTAGGATTTGTTGTAATTGTTGAAAAGAAAACCCAAAAGGGTTAGGATTTGTTGTAATTGTTGAAAAGAAAACCCAAAAGGGTTAGGATTTGTTGTAATTGTTAAAAAGATCATTCAATTCAAATGTGTTTCTTGAAGCCAGCTGCTGCAATTGAAAATTTAGGATTTCTAAATCCTAAATTTGGAATGGTTCAAATAAGGAAGATATTGAAGACCAAGATATGTCTTGGATTTAAATTATTGTAATTTAAATCATTTTCAATTTCTTAGGATATGCCAAATATGTCGGTCAATTTTGCTAATTTTAATTTAATTATGCATGTGATGTATGTTTTAAATTATTTGATTGTTGCATAAAGTATGTCATTTAGTTTAAAATCCCACCATAGGTTAAGCATTATCATGCATCTTAATTAGTTTTGAATATAATTGTTATATTTAAAAAATTGATTAGGTTATTTCCTAATAGAATTAGGATTAATTTTTTTTTAATATAATTGTTATATTGGAAATTTTGATTAGGATATTTTCTAATAGAATTGAGATATTTTTCTAATAAGTTTTTATTTTCCATATCTTTGAATATAATTGTTATATTTGGAAAATTAAATTAGGATATTTTATTTTATAAATGAAATTCATGTTTTCCTAATAGGATTAGGATATTTTCTAATGAGATTAGGATTTCCTTAAAATAAAGATATTTCTAATTAATGCTTTAAATGGTTTAACATTGGAATTTAATATATCTTTATTTGTTTCTAATGAGATTAGAATTTAGGATAATCTTTTAATTTAGTTTTAAAAGATTTAAAATGATAGAATTTTAAGATTATCCATAGCTTAAAATTTGAATTTAATTAATCTTTATTTTTTCTTAATAAGATTAGATTCTTTTAAAATAAGATTAAATCTTTTAATTTCAAAATAAGATGAGATCTTTTAATTTCCTAATAAGATTAGGTCTTCCATAAATAAAGATAATTTAATTCAAAGATAAAATAGTTTAAGTTTTGAATTTAATTTATCTTTTTTTTTTCGAATAGAATTAGAATAAAATATCTAGTATGATCTTTTAATTTGTTTTAAAGGGTTTAAAATTATAGAATTTTAAGATTATCCAATAAGTTAATTAGTTTTTTTTAATAGGACTAAAACATTACTTAAATTCATTTAGGTTCATTAATCTAGTACTTAATAGTTAATTAAAGATTAATGAATTTGAAATAAAAATCGACTATAAGGGAACTCTGTCTATGGAAGGTTCTGTCTAGACTGAGGTATTTAAGATTACCGAAAGGGAACACCTCTAATTGGGAACCGACCTGGGAGTTGAATTAGTCAAATTTTATTTAATTTCACTAAGCATGATTATAATGTGATTAGTTTTTTTGAAATGATTTACAAACTTGGTAATTCACATTAAAATCAATTTAACCAACATAAGGGTTGTGAAGGGTAGATTGAGGAACTTAGATAAATGAGATTAGCCTAATTTGTCTAAGTAAGAGAAAACCCTATTTCATAATAGTAAGTAAGAGAAGGAAATGTGTCAACATATCTCGCGGTCTCCATCATTAGTTCACAATGTGAGACCCATGTGGGGCCTCACGGCAGCTTTTGGACCGTCTTGGAAGGTGTTTGCATGGGTCAATATCAAGGTCAACTCCTGAGAATGATAAGATTGTAGTTTTGTTTCCAATACTTGACCTACCCTACGACGACACTTGTTGGGGTAAAACTATGAGATCTAAAATGATGAGTGACACTTACAAAGAGCTTATTAAGGTTGTTAATAATGTTCTTGACCAAACTAATGATAACTAAATATTATAGGAATAAGAGTTATTCTGGTATAATACTTGATTGAGATTGTCTCAGTTTAGTGAAGGAACATTTGACCTACCTTACGGCGGCACTTGTTCTAACTCACTAAAGTACCATAACATTATAAATGATTTATAGGGTTCATTTTTTAAATTGTTTGATTTCTATGATAAAATTGAATGGATAATTGTTTGCATGATGTTAAATTATATATTTTATATATTTCAATATTATGTCAAATTCTCTAATAATTTTTAATTTTATTATCGATAAGTCAAAATTGAGAAGTTTTATTACTTGAAAAAGTAACGTTAACACTATCATGACAGTGTAAAATTTTGAATTTGTCTTTGTTGTGAAATGTTCTAAAAAACCTGTTGCTAATGCAATTCGAATTATTCGTGAAGCACATGATTAATGAATCAAAAGTAAACGAGATAGCTTGTACGTATCTCCTAGTTGACATGTTAGATGTCAAGCTTAGAAGATAAAAAAAATGACGACAACATATGAGATGTGAAGGTCAATAGAAGCTAAATTTAGATAATTGTTTAAATGATTTCGAATTTAAGTATTAAAAAAATTCGAAGAAAACAAACAAAATGACTGAAACTATATAAAATAAAATAATTCCTAAGTTAGTCAAGATAATTATAGTGAGAGAAAATTTTGAAATACCTCTATAAGAAGAAAAATTTAAATGAAAGTAAATTTGAATTACTAGATTTTTGGTGAAGAATAAATAACGCTACATGGATAGTTGATACAAGATCCACTATCAAGATTTATTCTTGATTACATTTAATACATAATTCTTGGAAAATACTTGATGTGTAGAATCGTTTCTACAGGTTGGCATTAGGAAACCCATATCAGTTAGCGTATTGGGAGACATTAAGATGTCATTAAGTAATAATTGTTAATTAATGCTGAATGTGGTGTTTTATTACCACAAGAGAAATTCAATTTCTCAAAATTTATTACTAAAAGGTTCATATAGTATGAATTATGTTTTATATTTTCAAAATTGTTTGAAAATACATTTAGTTGAAAATAAGAACAATTGTATATGTTAAAATGTTGACATATATCATAGTATAAAATACTGAGATATTTAGGATTATAAAATTCAGAATAGAAAGACATATTGTTTTCTCTTAAAAAATGATACTTGACTTTGGCATTTAAAGTTGATTAACATTAACTTGAATCGAATGAAAAGACTAGTAAGATGTGATTCTCTAAAAGTTAGAGTTAATTACTTTACCTATCTGTAGACCTTGCCTTTCATGCAAGATAATCATTGGGCCTTTATTAGATAAGGTTAAAAGGCCAAAGAATACTTTAAGCTTACACATTCTAACCCAGGTGGTCTAG
Organism: Trichosanthes truncata; assembly: GCA_033996785.1. Classification (NCBI taxonomy): domain Eukaryota; kingdom Viridiplantae; phylum Streptophyta; class Magnoliopsida; order Cucurbitales; family Cucurbitaceae; genus Trichosanthes; species Trichosanthes truncata. The sequence continues at coordinate 9,459,318 of JAWPNB010000004.1, forward strand.
TGAATGTAAAAGGCCAAATAAAGTCATGAATATTTCATCACTCTAGTTGATGATCATTCAAGGTACAAGTATCTTTACCTAATATAACATAAGTCTATATTTTTTAAAAGTTCAAGAAAATTAAGATTAAAGTTAAAAATTAATTAGGTAAATCTATCAAGATATTATGATCAGATGATAATAGAAAGTACAAGAACCTTACGTACTAAGATTAATTGATAGAAAATGGGTTTTTATCCCAATTATCTTAATACCAAATACAATTGTGAAATTGTGATGCAAGGGGAGAAACAAGACTTTGTTAGACATGGTCACATCAGTAATGAGTTACACACCATTACCAAATTCTGGTTAAGAAATGTAAAAGAGATTGCATGTGAACATGATGTCCTCCAAAAGTGTCTATGAGACAATTTTAAGATTATAGAAGAGTAGTAAAGTTGGTTTACAACACTTCACCATTTTGGAATGTTAAGCTCACATACTGAAACAAGCCTAAAAAGCTTGTATATGTTCAAAGATAAGCCTAAGGAGTACAAAATGGTCTTTTATGTAGTCCTAAAACGAATAAGGTATTTGTATGACAAATATCATTTTTTATAAGAAATGTTGAATAAAAGACTACAAACCTTTAATAAGGTGAGATAGTGTTAATAAATTGGTTCCAAGTGAAGCCACTAAATGGTTAACAAAAGTTGTTAACAATTTAATTACATTTGGAAGTCAAATCGATCATAGTCATGAATTGGATAAGCCTCATCGTAGTGAGAGAGTTATGAGATTACTTAACCTTTACAAAGACTTAATTGAAGTCCAAATTGTTATGTTAGACGACAAAGTTAAGGCTTATTGTCCTCAAATCGAGACTAATGGCACTAGAATTCTTTTATGAAAAGAAATCTTAGATAATGTATCTACAAAAATTAATCAGAAAGATTTATTTTCAAAGATAAAAAAAAATAAAGGTTTGCAAAATAATAAAGGTTCATTTATGAAATGAATTTTACCATTAGATCTTTGAATATAAGGTTTGATAAAAGTATCAAAATCTATTACTTTGGATAAATATTAATGAAGCTTGTATAGACAAGAAAATCATTAATTGCTTAGTGAATTTTTCTCATGTTTTATGTTGATGATATTTTTACCCATTATGAATGATTTAAGATGTCTAACATAAAAAGTTGATTAAGTAACCAATTCCAAATAAGTGATTTGGAATGACTCAGTATATTTTACATGTCCAAAATGAAGATTTTAAGGACAAAATGTTAACTTTGTCTCAAATATCTTATATTGACAAAATTGTTGTCAAATATTTGATATTTATGTCTAAGGAAGAGTATCCTAAGACACCTCAAATGTTGAAACTATATGATATGCATGAATGAGACTGAACATTTAATATACAATTGGTTAGCATATATCAGTTAAACAAATGGTAAATACAGATATATCTCCATTAAAAGTTAGGATGAAATCTCTTACCCATACCCCAATCAGAATTTGAATAATTTCAATCAAAAAATAAAGGGGACATGGGTTTGTTAGTGCAGATCCAATTGAGTGGTTGAAATACTAAACTCCATTACACAAACCATTTTAACTTCTTTTCATTTCTTCTCTTCTTTTTTTTTTTTAAATAAAAAAGAAAGTAACTTTTTGTTATTTAGCTGCAGATCAAACTTTTACTAAGAAGAAACCTCTATTTCTATTACTCTGTTTCTTGTTCATAACAACCTAGTGATTAGCAAAATCATTATCAATGTCTTCCCCACAAATTTCCACCAAAACCCTTCAATTCCAAGCCCATAACAGCCCTTTAAGACAGCCAAATTCTAATTTCCATCATCAAAATTCGCCTTCGAGATGGATTTTTTGGTCAATTTCACCCTTCTTCTTCTTCCTCACATGGCTTCACTCCATATGGAGCATTGTTCATTTGTTTGCTATCACCATTCTAATGGGGTAACATAGATTTGGATTGTCCCTGGCCCCAAATCTCCTTCCCATTTTCCCATAAAACTTTTTGGAGATTTAAGGTCACTAGATAAATTGTTCCCAAACAAGTAAATTGCACTAACAAATGGCAGAGTTGCAAGTTTTAGCGAGGAGTTTCCTGTTAGATTGTTCTAGCTAATTCCCAAAAACCTTAGCTTCTTCAATTCAAACAATGAATCAAGAATGTCCCTTCCAAACTCATCTCTCAAAAGATTCATTCATTTACTTCATTCAATCAAAAATATCTCTCTCTTTATCTTTTTGGTCCGTACTGTGAGAAAGTAGGAATCCACTATGCTTAAACATAAAACCACATAGAGCACGCAAATATAAATACCCAATGAGAGAGAAATCAAGAGAGAGAGACTTGAAGAGTACGAGTGGAGAAATCGATGACAATGGTGGACTTTGACTTTCCAAAGCCGGAATCGGGGAAAGGAGGTTGGATTTTCTAATGTCGGAATCGCCGATTAGCAGAACTTTGAAGAGGTAATCATAATAGTCATTAGGTCTCTAAAGGCTTTCTATTGCTAGAAGGATAAGGCAACGAACCAGATAAGAGATCAAACCACGCACAAACGATTGAAGAAGAATAAGTTGAACCAGAGCGAAGGAGGCCGGCGATTGAAATAACAGGAAAGCGCAAATGTTAGGGTTTTGTTTTTGGCAGTCGACGCACGTGTTTTGAACTGACCCCTATCCCGATGCAAGATAGGTGTTATTATGCGTCGGTAAGGCTTAAAAATTTCCCGACGCAACTTGACTCATTGAGTTACGCAGGAGAAATGGCGTCGGTACAGCCCAAAATTCTTGTAGTATATGACCATTGAGTAGAAAATTAAGAACTTTCTCAAATTATCTATGGATAATGAGAAATTTTTGTGCATGGAGTTAAATATTTGATCTTTACAAGACACATTGGTTCTTACAAAGATTTAAGAAATCTATGTAAAGATAAATTTTAACCTAGGTGGTGGAGTATGGTATACAAGTTAAATTGTTTTGCTTTTGAAGCAACAAAATGACTTATATGACTAAAATAGTTCCTTAAAGATCTGAAATGTGTTTCATATATGATTTAGTTTATCCTATTTATTATGATAATAGTGGTGCAAAGACTAATATTAAGAAATTAGAAAACACCAACGTACAAGGCATCATATCGAGAGAGAGAAAGCATCATGGAATTAACCAAGATGGCTTTTAATGGCAGTTATTTGGATCTATATAAAAAGACTCTTTAGGCTAAAGTGTTTGAGGGCCACCTAGAATGTCTGAGATTACGAGACATGTCTCATATTTGCTAGGGCAAGTGGAAGAACATGTTGGGTATAAAGTATGCCCTAGGATACATGTCTTGCTGGCTTTAGTGCAAGTGGGAGATTGTTGCGATTTATGCCCTAAAACCTCATAATTCATGATTTATTTAATAATTAAAAATAATTTTGATTATTTTATTTGCAATATACTACTATCCATTATATGAAACACCCAAGGTTATTAGTGTAATCTTGAACAGTATGTGGTTGACATATGAGAGGATGATGTTCAAGAATAACCTAAAGGGTTATAATATATGGATAAAGTTGGGTGCCTTATCCTGGTAAGACTATTGATGCGACCCACTTTGTAATAGTTACAAATGATTTGATCCAAATCGTTCATGTGGAGACATGTGAGTGGGGGTATCTTATACAATGAGTTTGTGTAAGACTGGACCATGAAATATTTAATCTATCTTTATAAATTTGTTAATGTAGAAGATTAATATTTCATCAGGATGATCATATGTGACTCGATCTTAATCCTGAGTGAGTTATGAACAGGCCTGTGAGGGCTTGTCCTTTGATTTGCATGGGTGAGAGTGACTTTTGTAGCCAATTCAATATACCTACCATTTTGGGGACTTGACCAAATAGGGAGTTGGGAACATCATCTCACAAGATGAAATTCACTCATTCCCATATAGGATAAGTAGATGAGTAGTTCCCTTAAGTGCTGATTTCGGGACTTGAACAATGGGGCCCCACCCTCTCACTGGCCCGAAAGGGACTTAGTTTATAATTAGATTATAAACAGATTGTTCATAAGAGGATTAGTAGTACTTAAGGTGCAATATGTAATTATAGAGATAAAACGAACTTTTAACTCAGCTGTAATTACGAACAACTTGTGAAGGATCGACATGCATGTAATGATTATATCTATGGACACAACTTGTCCTACAGTACATAAGAGTGCAACTCTAGGTCTATGGTGAATTGACCTATAGTTAATGAACGGAAATTAATTAATTAAAGAGTTTAATTAATTGATTTTGTATTAGTGGAGCTTATAATCTGTAGGTCCATAAGGTCGCCTTGCTATCTCATAGTAATACTAAAAGATCAATTTAGTTGAAAGAAAATTTTGAAATGCTCAAATTAATATTTAATATATTAGATATATTAAATATAAAAGAGGAAAATATATTTATTGTATTGATACATTAAATATTAAAATAGTTATTGTATATTAGATACATTATATAAAAGATATTTATATAATTTAAATAAGATTCAAATAAATAAATATCATTGGAGATTTGAATGAGATTCAAATAAATATAGGATATATTTTAATATATTAGATATTAAAATATAATATTTTAATTATGGAAAAGGTTTTCCCATGGTCTCTATAAATAGGACCATTGAGTTGAGTCATTAGACACAACACATATCTCCTCCATAGAGAATTAGAGAATTCTCTCTAGACCTCTTCATTCCCAATACCTTGTGGATTTTCTTTCAAGAGGCTTGTTGTGCAAAAACTCACCATGCAAGCATACGCAATCGTAGGTAGTAAATGATAAACAAGGTCGATCCCCAAAGGACTAATGTAAGCGAATTTGTTGAAATAAAGCACAAACTTACTAATGAAAAACTAAGTTAAAGAACTTAATTAAACCTGCAAATTAACTAAAAACAAGCACAAAGGTGACTACTAAACTAAGAGAGACTTAGAAAGGCAAACTATAACTTTAAACAAAGATTAAAGGGGCTAAACAAGTACTAAAATGATGAAAACAGGGGGTTGGAATTTAAGAAGGCAGTATCAATTTTTTATTCAATTGAGGTCGTCAATGCTATAACATTATACACCACAATGTTATACAGTAGAGAAACAGCAGGGCATTTTCAATGAAAATCGACCCGAACACCACTCGAACTCTATTTTCTTGCCTCTAACACTGAGTAAAGCATATGTCTATGAAAACCGAATGCTAACAAAAACTCCCAAATTCCCCAAAATCACAAGTTTGGAATGTATGTCTACACCCTACAATTTCTACCCCTTAAGGAGAAATTACTTGCTCCATTTATGCTAATCCACCCATTCTTAACCCTTTAAGTATTAAGAACTAGCTTATGTCTTACCTAAGGTGATCAAATTCAAGTAAGAAGTTGCAATAAACACCACAAATGGAAGTATAACTTCATAGAAAAGCATTGAGTCAATAGAGTTCAACCAACCACATCATTCCTTAAAATCCAGCCCTAAAATACTTAGCCCATGACCTTAAAACAGAGAATAAACCAGTAGAATTCAGAAATCAACAATATCTTGTGATTAATCTAAGAGTTACAACCAAATGGTTACAAAAATATGATAAAGTAGATAAAAGCTTGAGAAAAACTTAGGGCAATGCAAAAATAAAAAACTAAAAGGTGGAAACTAGAAAGGAAATGAGAAAGAGAAGTAAAGGATGACGAATCTCCTTCTTCTGGAAAACAGCCCAAAACCGCAGCTTTCCTCATTTCTTCTTCTGTTTTTATGGGTATTTCTCCCTTTTGTCGGCCTCTCTTCTTCTCCCCTCGATGTCTCCTATTTTATTTTCTCTAAAAGGGCTGACTTAGCTCACCCCTTCCACGTGGCAGTAAGTTATTGGCCTGACTTTTAGTAAATGCTGACTCCTATGGTGATGTAAGCAGTAAAATTTTCGTAAAAAAACTGCATCCCAATGAGGCTTACGATGCTACAGCATTGGCGCCCACATTAGAAATGTGGTCTGCAATGTTGTAGCATTGGCACCCACAATTCAGCATCCAGCCCACAAAACTGGTTCACCAACTCGGGAAAACCTGTCCAAAAACAGAAAATACTCAACCAAAGAAGGGAATAAAAGAAGATTTTTCAACACTCATGCTTGCTTAAATCAGTACCCAAATAAGCGCTACAAAACTGACAGTGGACTGCAAACAACTCGAGTTTTAGCGAGGTCTAAGAGTGAAATTTGTGATAATTTACTCCCATTTCATGGGATTATCAAGGCTCCCACAAGTCGTGGTCCTGCTTTCGAGTCATAGCTAGGAAGATTTTATTGAGGAGATAAAGATCCGCTAGAAATATCTCCATATTTACTCTAAGTAATTTTGCTCAACCTTAATTTTTAGTTTAATTTTAAATAAAATCAAAGACGATCCAATACTTTCGTTGCAGAGTGAAACGTTCATTCCTTCAAGGTCTTATAGGCATGAAATGTAATTGCATTGCAAGTGCATTTTTGTTGCATTATTTTCCAGATCTGCAAAAAAATTCCAGAAATGTAATTGCATTTCCATTCTGGAATGCAATTGCATTTTGTGCTTGTTTTTCGAAGAAATGCAATTGCATTTTGATAGCATGCATAAGTGTGCTATTTTTAGGCTTAGTTTTTGGCTAGTTTTGTTATGATTTCGTATGCGTTATGTATTTCTATGTTTATTTCTCAGAAACCGAGCATTTGGAGCACAACCAAAGAACTGTGAGATAATTGGACAAATTTGAGTAACTTAAGGCTATATTTGAAGATTCAAGTGTTGAGAAGAAGGACAAGGCAATTGGACCCGAGAGTATAGCGTTGCAACGCCAAAGAAGAAGCCTTTCAACCTTGAAGACCCGAGGGCAGAGCATGCAATGCTGGCCGAAGAAGATTTTTCTCTTTTTTAAAAAATGCTATGGATGGCGTTGCAACTCTGTCTCGACTCTATATAAGGGAATGTTATATTTCGAGCAAAGAGAGCCATTTTGGAGAGACCTAAACCCTAATTTCGATAGAAGCAGTGTTTGAGAGGTCTAAAAAGCACATTGGAGAGCTAATGAGGAGACTCAAGCCTCGGGATCGCGGGACATCACGTCGGGAATGAGTGTTGGCACGCGTCATCCAGTTTTTCTCTTTTTCCTTTCTTTAGCTTTCTCAATTTTAGGATTTAGTAGACTGGAATTACATGTATTTGAGTGTTTAGACTTCTTAGTTAATTATTTCTCAAGCTAAATTTGACCTAACATGCAAAGCTATGGCCAAAATCTTAGAAAATTGATTCGAGATGCATAAAAGGCGTTACGATATAATCTAGTTCAATAACCAAACAAAGTTTAAAAGTACAATCATCCAAGGGTCTAAAATACTCAAAATTGCATTCAATATTCAATATAATAAATCCTAAAGTTCAAGAAACAAACTAAAGAGAAAAGAGAAAAAAACTGGACAAAGCGTGCCAACACTTGTTCCCGTCTTGATGTCCCGCGATCTTGAGTCTTGAGTCTCCTTCTTAGCTCTTCAAAGTGCTCTCTAGGTCCCAAAACAGTGCTCGTTGTCGAAATTAGGGTTCTAGGCTCTCAAAAAAAGCTTTCATTGCACGAATGAAAAGTTTCTTTTTATAAAGTCGAGACAGTGTTGCAACGCTAGGGGCAACGTTGCAACAATGTCCTTAGCATTTTGCAAGAAAGGAAAAAATCTTCTTTCGCAAGCGTTGCAACACTATAAGTAGTGTTGTAGCGTTGTGCCCTTGGGCCTTCAAGATTGATAAGCTTCTCAAATAGCGTTGCAGCACTATAAACAGTATTGCAACGCTATACCCTCTGGTCCAATTACCTTGTCCTTCCTCTTCAACACTTGAATCCTCAAATATAGCCTTAAGTTGCTCCAATTTATCTAAATATCTCACAAGTCTCCGATTTTACTCCAAATGCTAGGTTTATGAGAAATATAAATAAAAACACATGAAAGCACACATAATCATAGCAAAACTAGCATAAAAATAAGCCAAGAAATAGCACTATTTTGCCTACTATCACAGACTTGAAATCACTTTCAGTTCTTGACCTATACTCCGACCGACCTAGGATTGAACACCCATAACCTGTAAGTGGCCAGGATCGTCACACCCATCGAATGATATTTATAATTTCAAACCTACAAATGTTATAATATAAGAGGCCGGGTCGATCTCAGGGAGACAAACCGATTGTTTTCCAATTTAATTCGAACTATACCAAACTAAACCGAATGTGGGTGGGGGTTTTGCTTTTTAGAGTAAAATAAAACGGAAAAAATTAAAGGTAGAAAATAAATATGAAAATGACAAATGGGATTTACCTACTAAACACCAGATCGGGGGATTCATCAAATCTAATTTTGTACTTCGATCATTGGATTTCGAGGGATTGATGTGAACTTCTGAATTAAGCAATTAACTGGCCCATCTAGTGAAGTTGGGTGGGCCCTTAACGGTTGCCAAAGCTAGACTATGTCAACTTAGTATCTAATAGTCCCTAATTGACCTTCTAAGCTGGGAACGATAGTGTTCCCTGCCTAGAAAATCAATTGCATTACACACAAGAGTTGGTTAAACCTGGATAATTAATTTAGCAAGCCTAATTCAATGAAGGAGTTGCTTGGGTCCCAAAACCTATTATGTAAACTACACGAAGAGGTTAGGCCTCATTCTATGCAAGCACAAACTAGTTTGCGTGCTGCTTGATTAAGCAAATGTATGAAATGATGAATTCCAAACACGTGCATAGTGATAAGCGAAGCAAACATATAAGATTCATCAAGTCTAATATGCTAATTTCATTCAATGGAGTAAAACAGAGTCCCAAACATGCTTGAACACAAAAATTAACTAGAAATTATGAACTAATCGTCCCAAAGTATAAATTCGATCCGAATTAGCCCTGAAACAGAGTTACAAACTAACCGATAGCTTTGAAATCCGCTCCCGACGACATCAATTAGTACAAATTCAACCCAAAAATGGTAAAGGCCCAAAAATGGGTATGAAACACAAAGGGAAGGACTGCAAGTCACCTGGAAAAGGTTGAAGACCGCTTGCCCTAAAAGGAAAATTATTTTTATAATTCTTGAAGTAAATAACGTCTCAACACTACGCCCAATTGGACCAGCGTAGAACCAAAACACAAAAGAAGAAATATACAGTTTTTCAAATATAAATTATCTACACTAATTACACTATAAATTAAAACTAAGCATTTTCACCACAATATTCAAGAAACTAAAATGCGCCAATCCCCGGCAACGGCGCCAATTTGATAAAGAGCTTGTCGAAGGCTCTATCAAATAAAATTGTTAACCAGACCTTTACAATTTGCAGTAGTAATGGCCAGGGTCGATCTCAGGGATTGGATTTCTTAGCTTAATTAAGTACTATAATTACTAATGCTCAAATTTTATCTAGAGAATCAACAATAGAAGAAAAATTAGATTAAAACCTAAATAACTATTTACATGGTTGGAGACACTTAAGGGAACCTTCTTGAAACAATGATTTAATTTCATAAACCCAATTTGGCCATATAGAAGAGATAATTTACATAAATAAAACTTATAAGCCACAAGATTATCCAATTTATTAGTTGACTTTTCTAAGCCCAACTAACCCTCATAGTTAGTGATAAATCAACATTCCAGTCTATTTTTATAACTAAACATGGTATTGAACAAAATTCTATTGTGACTTCTATTAGCAAAACTTCCATTCCCATGCAAACATTCACTAATAGTTATACATTCAGATCTAAGTTCGAGTTCATCTTTTTCAAGCAAAAACCCAATTTTATCATAAATAAACGTTGGCCAAACGGTTAAGCAATAATTTCTAGAATGCATAAATAACTTGCTACAATATAAATGTCTCTAAAATTAAACTAAATAAGTGAAAATAAACCAAGTTCAAGACATTTGATCTCTACGAAAACTTAAGCAACATCCAAAAACAACGACTACAAAATAAATAAGGAAGAATGAAAGAACTCTCTGACGCGTGCCACACTCGTTCCCATCGTGAAACACCGCGATCTCAAGCCTTGAATGTCTTCCTCAGCTCTCCAAAGTGCTCCCTTGGTCCCAAATATAATGTAGAAATCGATTCTAGATTGGTCCCTCTCCAAATGGTCTCCCAAAAATCGAAGCCAAAATGTTATTTTTATAATCCTCGGGGTAGCGTCGAGACGCTAGGGACAGCATCTCGACGCTGTGACCTAATTCGCAGAATAAAGACAGCAAAATGGGGTAGCGTTGAGACGCTATATGCAGCGTCTCAACGCTACAAACAGTAATCTTCTGGCGCACGCGTTTCTAGCATCGAGACGCTATAAAGCAGCATCTCGACACTGCTTCTGCAGGAAATTGAAATTGGATAGCTGCAAGGATAGCGTTGAGACGCTAGGGATAGCGTCTCAACGCTATCCTCTCGGGTCATGAAGCTTTATCTTGTGTTTTTTTCGATTCCAAGCCTCCAAATCATGCCTTTAAGCTCCAAAAACACCCATTTTGTCCTCACAAGCTCTATTTCGCCATGTTTGCTCGAATCATACAAAATAAATAAATAAATGCATGAAAGCTCACTCAAAACATACAAAACCAACACAAATCTAAGCCTAGAAATATCACACTTTTGAGTGCTATCAGTTTTTTAAATATATATATATATATGGAGTTTTCCATCAATATACATACATGCATATATATGGAGTTTGAATAGGTATCAAGATTAATTTTAAGGTTAGATATATCTTCTTTGGGAATTGAGAATTATGTGTGAGTAAGAAGTTTTTTGTCAGAGTATCTCATATCATAACTCAAGATATATTGTCAATGCATAAGGATTTCTAAGCATCTATTTCTTTCTAAATAAATTTACTCTGCACATTTCTTTTATATTTTGATCATTCAGAAGCTGAAAAGCCATGGTTCAAACCATTCAAGGTACGCTAATGTTCCAAAAATTGAAACTCTAAACATTATTTTAGATAAGACTACAGACCCCTGAGTTCAAATTTATTTTTTTTGCTTTTGCAAGATGAATTATGTTCATAGTTTTTTTACCATTAGCTTCAACAGGTTTAGCTAACTGAACAATTTTTTTTGCACCATGACTCTATCAGTTATGTTACTCATTCTTGTTATTTTTGCGAGATGGGCAAGGTATTAACCTCACTAGCCTAAAGCAAAAGAAGCAAAAAGAGGACTTTGAAACAATTATCACTTTAGATCGTGCATGTTTTGAAAAGAGGACTTACATAATGATGGGTCAAAACAGAACATCTTTTGTTTGAAGCTTTGCATCAAAAGCTCTCAAGTATGTAAATCTGTTTATTTATTCAATCATGCAAATGTCTCTAGATGAGCCTAAGGAAAATTTATGCATGATATGAATCTATTTATTCATTACCTATTGAAGTCCAACTTATTTTGTCTCTGTGCATGTGTGCTCACTATGGATGTTTTCTTCTTAGATATATTACCTTAATTGTGCCCTATAAAGCACCGACACTTGTAAAATGGCTAAGTGTTGGCGTCGGACACGTGTCGGACACCGACACGCTCCGACACGCTGTTGACACGTGTCCGACACGCTAATTTGCATGTCCTTTTTTTTTTAATTTTTCGACACGTGAGGACACGACAAAACACAAGGGATTAAATTTACTAAAAAATTGAAGCCCATTAAGAAGGCCCAATATCAACCATTAAAAGAAACCTAGCCCACTGTACTATAGTTTAAGCATTTAAATTAGGTTTATTCTTCCTTCCTTCAGACTGCAGCCACGACAGATAAAAAAAAAAAAAAAAAAAGAAGAAGAAACCACTTCTCTTCACGATTCCATCCACGACAAAACGCAAAGGAACCAGCTGCTTAGGTTTTTGGCGATCACCGACGACCATTTTCCGAAGTAAAAATCAACGGGTCCTTCCATTTTTCAGCTACAATCAATTTTTTTGTACTTATTTTTCATCCTCCTCATATATTTATTCATCTTTCAGCAGGTAATTGTTGTTTTAATATTTTTTTTACTATCTATGTAGAATAATAGTTGAAGATAGCTTTTTAATTTAACTTAGGATGGAGTCTTCTTCTAGTCATACTGAAATAAGTTCAAAAGATTGCTCCAGAGTTGAAGATGAGACAAAACCATTATGGAATTATGTGACCAAAAATCAAAAGATTGAATGAAGGAGGTGGATGTTGGGATTTATGCCATAAAGCCTCGTAATTAATAATTTATTTAATAATTAATAATAATTTTGATTATTTTATTTGCAATATAATATTATCCATTATATGAAAAATCCAAGGTTATTATTGTAATCTTGAACAGTATGTGGTTGACATACGAGAGAATCATGTTCAAGAAATAACCTAAAGGGTCATAGTATATGGATAAGGTTGGGTGCCTTATCCTGGTAACACTATTGATACGGCCCACTTTGTAATAGTTACAAATGATTTGATCCAAATCATTCATGTGGAGACATGTGAGTGGGGGTATCTTATACAATGAGTTTGTATAAGACTGGACCACGAAATATTTAATCTCTCTTTATAAATCCGTTAATTGAGAAGATTAATATTTCATCAGGATGATCATATGCGACTCGATCTTAATCCTGAGTGAGTTATGAACTCCTGCCTGTGAGGGCTTGTCCTTTGATTTGCATGGGTGAGAGTGGCTTTTGTAGCCGATTCAATATGCCTACCATTTTGGGGACTTGACTAAATAGGGAGCTGGGAACATAATCTCACAAGATGGAATTCACTCCTTCCCATATAGGGTAAGTAGATGAGTAGTTCCTTTAAGTGCTGATTTCGGGACTTGAACAATGGGGCCCCACCCTCTCACTGGCCCGGGAGGGACTTAGTTTATAATTAGATTATAAACATATTGTTCATTAAAGGATCAGTGGTACTTAAGGTGCAAGATGTAATTATAGGGGTAAAACGGACTTTTGACCCAGCTGTAATTACGAACAACTCGTGAAGGATCGACTTGCATGTAGTGATTATATCAATGGACACAACTTGTCCTACAGTGCATAAGAGTGCAACTCTAGGTCTATAGTGGAGTGACCTATAGTTAATGAATGAAAATTAATTAATTAAAGAGTTTAATTAATTGATTTTGTATCATTGGAGTTTATAATCTGTAGGTCCATAAGGTCCCCTTGCTAGCTCACAGTAACACTAAAAGATCAATTTAGTTGAAAAAAATTTTTGAAATGTTCAAATTAATATTTAATATATTAGATATATTAAATATAAAAGAGGAAAATATATTTATTGTATTTGATACATTAAATATGAAAATAATTAATGTATATTAGATACATTAAAGAAAAGATATTTATTAAATTTGAATTGGATTCAAATTAGGAAATAAATGTCGTAGGAGAATTTTAAAAGGTTTGAATACGATTCAAATTGTTTAGATAAATATATTTTAATATATTAGATATTAAAATATATTATTTTATTATCTTCCCTAGACCACTATAAATAGGACCCTAGGGGTGAGCCATTGTGCATTCTTTATACAACACACATCTTCTCAATAGAGAGAATTAGAGAATTCTCTCTAGACCTCTTCCTCTCCAATCCCTTGTGGATTTTCTTTCAAGAGGCTCCCACAAGCCTTGGTCCTGTGTTCGAGTCATAGCTAGGAAGACTTTGTGGAAGAGATAAAGATCCGCCAGAAATATCTCCATATTTATCTCAGAAGTAAGTTTTCTTAATTAATCTTATTTTTTAGTTTAATTTTAAATAAAATCAAAGATGATCCAATGCTTCCGCTGCGGGATGAAGAGTTCATTCCTTCAGTGGAAATATTTCTTGGCAATGTAATTTTTGTTAAGAAAATAAGAAAAGTTCTTACACAAGAGTTAGGGCTCACTTGTTGAAATTAAGTGGTTATGGAATTGGGATATGTCGAAAGGTCACCCCTAAAGATGTTGCTAAAATGCAAAAATTGGAAGATGAAGCAAAACTTCGAAATCGAAAGAATGATCCTAAACAAGTTCCTTTACCTCCTTCAATCCATACCCAATCTCAATATTTTGGATGTATGAGTAACTATTCTTCCTCAACCATGGAACAAAAGAAAAGGAAAGGAAATATTAGTGCACTTGAGAAGTCATTTAACTTGGCAACCCGTTATCAATTGCATGGAGAAATTGCTAGAATGTTTTATTCCGCAAGATTGCCTTTTCATTTGGCTAGAAATCCACATTATGTGAATGCATTTACTTTGGCAGCAAATAATGCATTGTCAGGTTATATACCTCTTGGACATAATATGTTAAGAATAACTTTTCTTCAAAGGGAAAAAGCAAATGTTGAGAGATTGTTGCAATCTATTAAAAGCACATGGTGTTAGAAGGGGGTAAGTATTGTTAGTGATGGATGGAGTGATTCACAGAGGAGGCCTTTAATTAATTTTATGGCAATTATTGAAGGAGGACCAATGTTTCTTAAAGCAGTAGATTGCTCGGGTGAGGTTAAAGATAAATATTTCATAGCAAATCTCATGAAAGAAGTTGTAAATGAGGTGGGGCATCAGAATGTGGTCCAAATAATCATTGACAATGCTCCTAATTATAAAGGTACGGGACAAATTATTGAATCAAAATGTTCAAACATAGTATGGACACCATGTGTAGTTCATACTCTCAACCTTGCTTTGAAGAATATTTGTTTGGCCAAAAATATTGAAAGTAATCAACATGTATTTGAGTAGTGTGGTTGGATTTCTGATATTTCTAGTGATGTTATGGTGGTAAAGAATTTTATCATGAATCATTCTATGAGGCTTGCTATGTTCAATGAGTTTGTGTCGTTGAAGTTACTTTTAATAGCAGAAACTCGATTTGCATCTACCATCATTATGCTTAAAAGATTTAAACTCATTAAGAGTGGTTTGCAAGTTATGGTTATCAGTGATAAATGGTCATGCAATAGGGAAGATGATATGGAAAAAGCAGACATGTGAAGTAGTTGGTACTTGATGATGTTTGGTGGGATAAGATTGATTATATTCTTTCTTTTACATCACCTATGTATGACATGATCAGAGCTTGTGATACAGACAAACCTTGTCTTCATTTGGTATATGATATGTGGGACACCATGATTGAAAAAGTGAAAGTTGCAATCTATAGACATGAAGGAAAACATGTAGACGAATTTTCATCTTTTTATGACGTGGTGCATCAAATTCTAATTGATCGTTGGAACAAAAATAACACTCCACTCCATTGTTTGGCACATTCTCTAAATCCAAGGTACTCTAATAGTACTAGTCTTCAACTATTAGATGTTTACTTTCTTTCTTTTTTAAATGTTTTTCAATCACACTCTAAAGTTGATATATTTAAAATTTTATTTAGGTATTATAGTGAACCATGGCTTCAAGAAGACAAGACTCGAGTCCCACCACATAAAGATTTAGAAGTATCTCGAGAGAGAATGAAATGCATCAAAAAATATTTTAGTTCAAATGTGGAGCGCACAAAAGTGAACATAGAATTTGCTAATTTCTCTACAATGGCAGAAGAGTTTGCTGACCATGACTCATACGTGAAAGATATTCTATGGATCGTAAAAGTTGGTGGGTCATTTATGGTGCCTTTACTCCAACTCTACAGGCTCTAACTCTTAAACTACTTGTGCAACCTTCATCTTCCTCGTGCTGTGAGAGAAATTGGAGTACATATTCATTTGTAAACTCCATAAGGAGGAACAAGATGAGACCACAACGTGCAGAAGACTTTGTGTTCATCCATAGCAATCTTTGACTTTTATCAAGAAGAACTCCAGAATATTCCAAAGGTAAGACTAGATTGTGGGACATCATTGGGGATTCTTTTGATTCGTTTGAGGATGTAGGAATGCTTGAAGTAGCTAGCTTATCTTTGGATGAACCGGAATTGGAAGTTGTAGTTTTTACTGATGATGAGAATCAAACTCAAATTGGTGAATAGGACAAAGGTTTGGAAAATATGTAGTTTGTAGAAGGCTTGCTTTGTTTAATTCTACCTTGTATTTTTTGTGTAAGACTTGTTGGCTATTGGATATTGTTGATGTTGTTTGTTAATTATTATCTTATCGTTATCTTTTTAATGAATTTTATGGAAGTTCTTTTGTTGTTTATAGGTAGAAATTTACATTAAAGGTATTAAATATTCATAACATGTCAAAATATACACCTCATATATTTAAAAAAAATAAAAATAAATTAACGTGTCCCCAACGTGTCGTGTCCTACTTTTTTGGAAATCGTCGTGTCGCCGTGTTGGTGTCGTGTCGTGTTTGTGTCTCATGTCCATGTCTGTGCTTCTTAGGTTGTGTCAGTAGTGTTGTGAGTTGGAGTTAGTAAGTCTAGGTATTCAAATCCTTTTTCCATATTACATCAATTTTGAAGCTCAATTTTTTCAAATAAGAGATCATGAGAGTTTCAATTCTAAAGCTTAAGTATCAATGCACGTACTTCTTTTAAATAGAAAGTATGATGATGTTTTTGTTCATTCTCTTTTGTATTCTGTAATATATGGATGAATTTGCTAGTTTTATTTTAGCTTTCTAATAGGTTGATTGTAAAGAATCATAGTCATTAGATCTTGAATTGTATCTTCTTGAGGTTGTATCTTACACAAGCATTTCATATGTAGAAAGATGGGAATCCTTGGGCTTTATAGGTTAGCTCTCACCTCATTGACGAATAGTTTATGAATGATTAATTAAGTAATTTTTTACTTATGTAAATAGACTTTTTTAGTTCAACCTTTGGAACTTATGTTTGGTGTAAATATATGCACTTAAATTATGTTACATGTTCATGTGAAATATGGTATAGTATGACTAGTTGACAATGACATTTTAAAACAAGTTCATGTAAATGTATGCACTTAAAGTCTAATAATAACCCAAGGTGACTTCAGTGTTGATCATTGCAATCATTAGTAGTTTTGAGTTCAGAACTTACGAAAATTTGAATTTTGGAAGTACCAATTTTAAACTTCACTAGCTTTTAGATGGCTTTTATTTGATGATCTAATAGTTAATGTATAAAGAGTTAGTACTTGGTTGTTTGGTCTTGTATTCTGTTTGAGCTGAAATAGCTTTATTTTGCAATAAACTTTTGGTAACTGAGCACTTTGAGATCTAGATTACTGGTTTGTCATTGATTTAGAGACAATATGTGTCATTGTCTGAGATTTGATTTGGTTTATTAATTTTGAACATGCAATATTGTTAGATTGAATGTATTGACCAAGTTCACTACTTTGAAACTTGATGAGTTTGTTGAGTGCATGAATCACACCATTAGCCACTTGTAGTTTCTATTTTTCAAAATCCTCAGTTTACTTTTCACAATTTACAACTTGTTAATATGAATACTTTTGATTTTAACTAAATCAGGTGACAATGATTCACATTGCAACTAAACATGGATGTAGGAATGTGGTTTCATTGCTCTCTAACATTTCAATATCAAGCATATGCCATAAATTATGGATCCATGTTTTGACAAAGTTGTGCTTGTGAGAGATATTACTTAAAAGGTTTTTCTCATTTTCATTTCCTTCTTTCTCCTTTAGTTCTTAAGTGATGTTTTTTTTTCTTTTCTTCAATTAATTGGGATTTGTTTACTATGCGATTGCTTGGTCGGTTAACAATTTTATAGCACATATACCTCGATCTATTAAACCTATTCTAATTTAATGGTTATCAACTCTTGTAGGGACTTGTCTTTTAATAATCACAGTGGACTAGAATAGTAGTCACCCAATTTTTTGGCAAATTCCTAATTATCTTTTGGTATGGAAGCTTTTGACATTTTAACATTATGTTCTTCTTTCTTACGTGCTGAAGAACTTCATTGAGTTGTTTTAGAATATCTTTTTGTGGATATTATGCATGATTGATTATTTACTTGGTTATTCAACTAATATGTACATTTGATTGTAGGTGTGTCTAAAGTACAACATGATAACTTGAACAACTACAGAGCAAGGATAATGAAGTATTTCGTTCAAGAAAAGTACAAGAAAACAAGAAAGAAAGGTAATACTCTACCTAAGTTATTCCTCTAATACTAAATACTTGAATTCTCGTGTTTGTTAGTTTTTGTTGTTATTTTTTCTTGTAACTGCATCTTTGAAAGTGATATGTCTTCTTTAACTCATTGTTGATATGTGTAAATTTGATTTGGATGGTCTTAATTATATTGTTGAGGTTCTTGAAGTTGGAAATTCCAAAACTTAAGAGAGGCTTTAAATTTAAGTATTTGGAGGGTGATCGAGGAAGGGGATGGTAGTTATCAATTCTTAAGATACTTGACCACTTTTATTTTGTAAATTGATGTAATTAATACCTAGGATGGACAAATGCTTCTTCAACTAATGTGGCCAATGATGCAATTAGAAGTTCTTAGTCTTTGACTGTTTATTAGTCAATTGAATTTTTTTATTTGAGTATTTATATTCATTGATTTCTTTTTTGATAACTTTTTGTAGGTTGATGAAAGAATAACTTCACAATGGAATGTCTTGGCCACAACTCAATTAGCATAATTGAATTATTTGAATATTTGCTAATAACATAATTTTTAATTAATGAATGATAGAGTCGTAAAGTTTATGTTTTGTATTATCTCTACGTTGATAGATTGATATTATTATATATATATTTTGTGGGGGCAATGTGAATCTTGTATAAATGGTCTTTTAGATAAATTCACATTTTGATTGTATCTATTTTTATGGTTCATATATTTATTATTTGATTTTATTATGTAACAATGTATGAAACATGAAGAATAGCATTATGAACATATTAAAAAAGTTATAAAAGATTTTGATAACAACATTCATCAAGCACTATTTATAAATGTTATAAATAGAAAAAAATGACCATACAAGCCTATTATAGCTTTCATTATGAGCTATAAATAAAAATTTATAGCTATAAATAAATGTTATCATTGACAAATAATAGCCTTTAATTTTTGCTATACAAGTTTTTTTTATGGCTTTTATCAAACGCTATCATACATTTTATAAAGAGAAAATTATTCTATTGAAAGGTTTTTATTATAGTGTTTTTATAACTTTTATAAAACGCTATAAAAAGTCAGACTTTTTATAGCATGGGCTATCACGACTTTGCAAAAACGCTATAAAAGACCTATGATAGCGGTTTTTTGAAGCTATCGTAAATATTTTTTTCTGTAGTGATAACAAGTTATTTGGGCACCATAAACTGACTATTCTTGGCCTCAATGTGGTAAAAGAAAGCATAAATGGAAGAAAATAAAGTAAGAATTGCATAAGTATGTGCACTGGGCCCATTATGTCTAATGCAGTAAATTTATTGAAAAACCTTCAGATTTCTTATATTATTGTGCCATTCCTAACAAGTGTTTGTGCATGTGAATTCAAATCCAAGGTGCCGAAGTTTGAATGCATTGAATGGAGGTAAATTATGTAAAGAGCAGGCTTGACGCACTGAAAGTGACGCAGTTGAAAATGAGGTAACTGAATGTTGAGGTGCTTGAAAGTGACGCAACCAAAAATGAGGCAGCTGAATGTTAAGGTGCCTGAAATTGATGCAACTAAAAATGACACAATCGAAACTGAGGCACTCGAAATGAGGGGCAAAGAATTGTAGGGAACCACTTTCATACAACACTCTGATTCAAGGTTGACCAGAGGGGGACCACTGTACCTGCCTAACCTGCACCATTTGCATAAAGCATTTTTGTCCCCTACCTCAACCTGATTGGTTGGAGCATATTTTAAATAGACACTTCATCTCATTTTTAGGGTATTTGAGCTTCCATCCCCATGATCACTGCCTCTCTTCCACCATCCTTTCATCTTCATCTTCAACCTCCAGAAGCTCACATCGTGGAGTGACAGCACCATTGAAGAGTTGAAGGAGGCTGAGAGGCAGCTTCAGTTCATCCACCTTAGTTTTTCATTTGCCTTTGTTTTGCATATGCCTTAGTATTTTTGCTATTTTAGTTTATTTTCATCATCATATTTTCCTTTGTAGTTTTAGTTTCTCTACTTTCAAGCATGGGTTAGTTTTTCTTATAAGGCTTGGTTAAAACCCCTATTTTGTAATCTCTACTTTTTGAATTGAAATTTCTATGAAACTTCTTGGTATTCTTCTACTTGAGAGTTCATTTGTTGAAATTGCTCTTGTTCGCCTGATCAACCGACATAGAGTAGTAACATTTTTTAGGCATCGAAAGGGTCAAGACATGTTGAAATACTCATGTAGAGCAAGAGTGAACATAGTTTGCTAGGTTGTTTTAGGGATAACTCAACCACTTGTAGGCATGTAAAAGGGGGCGGTGGAAAATTAACATTAGTAGCACGTAGGAATATAACTACTTTTGTATGGGAATGCGATACCGAGAGGGAGCCATTTGAAGGTTCCCCTACCTAGAATGACCAAGTTGTGGAGTAGAAGTGGAGGTATAACAATTAGGAGGAGTTTCAACATAGGGCAGCCGAATAACCAAGCCTTGCATCATTTATTTCGTGTGCCTTGCATTCTTTATGTTCATCTGCCTTAGTTTATTTATTTCGTCTGTCTTGGATTCTGTATTTCGTCTGCCTTAGTTTATTAACTTCATCTGCCTTAGTTTTCTTTATGTTCTTCTGCCTTAGTTTACTTTATGTTCTTTACTTTCAAAGCGTTAACCATCCATCTTTTATTCTCGTGTCTTGTTACCGCGTAGCATGCATTCTACTTGTATAAATTTCTCGTGCACCTCAATTAAGAATTTGATCTATTCCCTAAGGATTCGACCCTGGAATACAAGTCAGGTATTACTTGCTGGCACGTCTGCATATACTTGGGTAGGTGCACTGGGTGACGAATGTCTGTATGTTGTTCATAATTTTCACCTCGTCTTTCACCGCATCACACACAAGACATATTTTTCATACAACCAAGTTTTTGGCATCATTGTCGAGGAATAGCTTCTGATTTTTAATTGAGTGTGAGATTTATTTTACAAGTTCTTGCACGTTACTTTGAATAAAAAATTTAATGGCTTACGCTAAAATGTTCAATGCTCTAGCAGAGTTACCAGCCGCTGTATCAACATTATCAAACTCATGGGGAAGAAACAGCTCGCAGCAGTTCAAAGCATTCAATTACCAAGAAGTATCATGTGCTTATTGTGGAGGAAGTCTTTCTTTGAGGACTACCCTACAAACTCAAACTCAACATATTATGAAGGACAGCAACACCAGAGTTATGACAACTTTTATTCATATGAGGATGCCCTTGAGTGGTGGCATCGTTTCAATGAAATGGAGGAAGATGTGCAAAACTTTCAACAAGGTGTACCAGCGCACTGCGTGCGCCAATGGCTTGAATTTGAGAAGTTTTCTTTTGAAATGCGTAGATAGGTCTCTAGTTGAATTTGAATAAATGTTATGTATAGGCATATACCTTCTATCCTTTATTGTTTATGTCTCCCTTTGTTTATGAAGCTATAGATAGGTTCTTTTGGTAGAACTTAGTTTATGGAATAAATGTCCTTATTGTTAGAAACTTACTTTTGTTCTTGATGGTTTATTTAAATTGAGTTTGTTTAGAGTTGATGTGATTCTATTCATACTGTGAGTTTGAGTGTGTTGGTTTGTTCCCAGGAGGTGTGGGGGTTGTTGTTTAGTTACTCTAGTTAGTAGAAGTGTGATTTCTTTGTCTAACAAGTGCTAGAAAACTTTTACGTGGCTTGTAGTTACATCATTATATATTTAGTTTTTTTTTTTTTTTTTTTTTTTTGAAACTGAATTATATATTTAGTTGTTTCTATATAGATATATTTATGTACACACTAACGTTTGTACACATGCACATATTTATAAATTTGTACGTAGATACAAACATAAATATAAGAGAGAGAAAATGCATGTAGGAAGACCTGCGAAGAAAGCAGAAAATTGAAGTTAAGTATCTTGCAGTTACCTTCTATTTCGTCTCATTACACTGAATCCTTTCATATTCGGGTACAAAATTTCAACATCAGCAAAACAAATGTTCCTGATCATCTTCGTTACAACAACTCGATGGAAGGAATTGACTCATTGCTTATAGTAGTTAACGCATTGTAATTTGGAAAATGGATAGATAGACAATTGGAAGAACGAGTTTTCACAAATTCTAAGTTGATATACTTAATATATAAATTTAGTCAATATTCTTTGAATTGATTATTTTTTTGGTGAAAAAAGATAAACTTAACAAGTGAATTGAAGATTTTG
This sequence comes from Trichosanthes truncata, assembly GCA_033996785.1. NCBI lineage: Eukaryota > Viridiplantae > Streptophyta > Magnoliopsida > Cucurbitales > Cucurbitaceae > Trichosanthes > Trichosanthes truncata. The sequence goes on from JAWPNB010000004.1 coordinate 9,481,705, forward strand.
GAGGAATAAAAATCGTATGATAAAGATAGAAAATTAAAAGGAAAAAAAAAAAGCACATCATGTTTACATAGAAAACCCTTAATTATTTTTTTGTAGGTATGTTATTGTTTTTAACCATAGGTACATGTATGTGCACACTAATGTTTGTGCACATGCATACATGTATAAATGTGTACATACATGCAAACTTTCATACATACATCTTAGCAATAATTATCTTAGCAGGATATAATGACTAACTTTGGTAGAATAGCAACTTTGAACTACATGGATTTAATAGGACTCTTAGATACTTGCCCTCAACAAAAACTAAAATCAAAAGAAGAAAAAAGAGAGGAGAAATCTTGAAATGAGATTAACTCAAATTTTTGTATGATTTGTGATAATAGCAAATGAGAACTCCAATTACTATTTAGAATCATACAAAATAGTAACACTAAAAACAAAAAGAGATAAATAATAAATACTCGATAAATAACACTAATTACAATGTGTTCACATGTAATTTCAACAAAGAAATAAGAACACGTGTAAATAAATTTAATTTGCATTTATTTGTGTAATGAAGTACAATCTCTAATGTTTATCTTCTCATTCTATCTCTCATGTACAAATGTTTCGAGGGCTTTGTAGCTTGTTCTTGAATGTAGATTTGTTTCGAGGGGTTTTGCAGCTTGTTCTCGAATGTGAATTTGTCTCAAGGGCTTTGCAGTTTGTTCTTGATCTTTAAAGTTTTCTAGTCTTTAAAACTCTGGTTCAGAGAGTGTTTGATCTTCAAGAGATTAGGGAGTTTCTAGTCTTTGTTTTATGAATTCTCGCTAAGTCTACTCTCTTAAATTTTCAACTTCTGAACCCTTCAAATGAATGACAGTTCTTCTATGTATAGAGTTTTTCCATGTGTGGGTTTGAGATTTTAATGACTTTTGGGCCCAACTTCTTGGACTTGGCCGGCTTTGTCCCACTTAGATTTGAGCTTTGTTTAACTTTGACCCAAATTTCATATGACCCAATTTGACCAAATTAAGTTTAATTATTTGGTCAAATGGTCATAATGAAGACATGTGACCTTATAATTTAAAAATTATCAACTTTTGCCTTCAAATTAAATTCATGACACATGTCAATTTATAGGTTGTAACTTTGTCATTAATTTAGAATAATTACGTGGCTAACTTGTTATTGGCCGAAATTTCTCATTCAACACAATATAAATGTAATTATTTACTGCGGTTTCAAAACTTAAAAAGTCAACCACATTTACAATGTATTTGTCAATAAATGCAGCAGTTGCAGAACATAAATAATCATAAACTATTCAAGTTCATAGTAGTTACAAATTTAATTTTTGGATATTAAATTATTAATTTAAACAACCATTTACAGATTTGAATCCTTTAAAACTCAAACTACTAATTTCATTCACACATTTACACCAAAATGCAACAAGGGAAGCAGTCAACTCTAAGAGGAAGGGTAGGACTATGAAACTAGATAATGCTATACGAGCTTAGGACAACTTTTAAAGCTCCAATATAGTTGTCTGTCTAAATCATTCGATGTTTGAGAAAGTGTGTCATTTGCCCGTTGAATTAAAAAATGTGTCACCAACCATCAATTTCTACCTAAGAATATCCTTGCTTGGCTTGCACTTTGCAGGCTCAACCACCATATCTTTCTGGTTGAAATTAAATGCAATTTTAGCTAAGTTTAAGTCACATCCTCTTATTTAACTTTAGGGAGGCTGTCACTTAAAAAAAGTCAAAATATCTACAGTAAAATCTGACATCTGTCTCCAAATTGGTGGAAGACTTTGTACCTTCATTTCAAAGTTCTTGATTGTCATTCAAAAGCATAGAGATCCATTATCTAATTAAATGCAATAAAGAAACAATCTAATTAAAAAATATTAGCTAAATCATGTTTTTCATCCCTAACAATAAATTTTGTTTTCAATATTATTGTTAAAGTTCTGAGGGGAAACTTAATAATAACTTAAAAAATGATCCATTGGCAAACATACCACGAAATCAATTTTATTTAGTAAATTAAATGAGAGATTAATTTGAGACTTTTTGCAGTTGAACAATATGTGGGGTAGAGATTTGTACCTCTAACCTTTTGATTGAAAATATAATTTTTTAACTTATTAAACTACATTCAAATTAACTAATTTGAAGCAATTTAGATGTTTAAAAAGTGACATCATATTTCTATTGTTATGTTATTTGTACAACACTATATCGCAAAATACAGGTATACAAGTGAAATATTTATATTGGAAATGTTTATAAAAACTGTATAAAAAGCCCAAATCTCTCAATGAACATGTGTATATATATATTATATATAATATGTAAGGCCATATATCAGTGTTAATATAAGTGGTCATATAAAAATATATTTATATTGGAAACTGTATTATAAACTTGCTGTAAAAAAGTCAAAATCTATTGGATCTCATTGTCAAGTATCTAGATTTTTCCTTTTTTGCACGTCAACCAAATATGACGTGTAATGCTATGAATCATTGTTTTTTTTTTTCTTTCTTTGTTTTCTTAGATATGTATCATTTGTTAATATAACATGTCATATCATATATCACGGCCATTGGAAGGATCTAAATAACATGCTAAAATATTAAAACTATGTTTGATACCCTCAATTAATGAAACTTAAATTATATTTATTAGTTGTAATGGTGAGTGAAAAAGGTAAAATCTATTAAGAGCACAAAATTGTAACGATAGTTGAAAAGAAGATATAGTAACGAGAGTACACAAAAACGTTTTTAACGTAGTTTGGTTTTCTACCTTATTTCGAAAGACTACACCCAAAAAATAAGATTTAATCAATTAATAGTTAATACAATTTACAATCAATATTGATTGATGCATACAAAGAACTCCTTTCAATGGTAAATGCATCTTCTCCAAAAAATTTATAGTACCATTGTTTGAACTCCCTTTACAGTGGATCCATATTCTCTCCCAAGACTCAATTGATTTCTCATAAGAAGAAAAAAACACCACTAGATTCGGTATTTCACAATTACATAAAAATTTGTCTGACGATCAAAATATTGAACAATTGAAGATAGTAATGATAACCTTTGACTCCACCGAAGATCTATCTTTTCTAAGCTCCTAAGGCCACCATAAAAAAATTTAAAAACAAAAGAAAAAAAAAGAAAAAGGAAAAGAAAAAAGAAAGATTGATTAAAGAAGGAAGGTCAAATCTACACAAGAAATTTCAATACACATACACAAGAAATAAAATCTAATTGTAGTCACCAAACACATACACAAGACGAAATAAAAATGTAATTGGAATGTCATTAAAATTCAAAATCAAATCTAATCTAATTAAACAAAATGAATAAAGGAAACTTTTACCCATATGGGACTTTTTTTTATTCATATTGTAAGTTTAAATACTTATTATAAAAATATTGTATGTTTCAAACTATTTAGAAAAATATTGTAGTTTTTATTAGCTGGATCGACAAGAGACGACGACCTTGAACACGCGGCTGAAGACCTTTTGTTTCATTTAAAAAAAAATGACACATGTATAGGTAGTCTCTCGCAATTTATAAAAAAAAAAAAAAAAATTGTCACGCGTACAAGTCGTCTCTTCAAGAGACCACCTGCATTGTTTTTTTTAAAAAAAAATTCACATTAGCATGTAAGAGACGACCTGTGCCAAATTATAGTTATAAAAGTATAGTAACAAAAGTGGTTGGGTGTCAAGTATTGTAACGACCGACATTTTCAGGTATTAATTAAAGTTTTAATTTTGAGATTTGAATTAATTGTAAGGCCAATTTCATGTTTAAAGTTGTGTTGAAAGTTAATTTTAGAAATTTGCATAATTGAAATTTGAGAAATTGGAGGGTGAATAGGGAAGAAAGAAGGGAAAAAGGGAATTAATTGGTTTGGGGGCAACTTTTGTTAATTATGTGACTTTGAGCCAAGCCCAAGCCCAAGGAGAAGTCAAGCCCAAATATCCCTCTTTATCATTTTTATAGAGCACGTAGCCCTAGGTCAAGCCAAGCCGTCATCTTCTTCAACCTTCTCCTCTTCCTCCATGAAAAACAACCTCCATCATCAATCTCTCTCTTCCTCTCTCTCACTTTCACTACCAAGAGACCCATCCATTCGAAAGTTTCTTCTTCAACAAACATCCATTGAGCAGTTACTGTTCACGACGAGGTACTGTTCATCGATGGCACTGTTCATACCGGGGGGGGGGGGGGGGGGGAGGGGTACTGTTCACACCGCGATACTGTTCACGACGCACTGTTCATACCACGATTACTGTTCATACCGCGGGGGTACTGTTCATGCGCAATTACTGTTCACGTCGCCGCCGTTCCGATCAGCCTCTTCCAGTCCGGCGAGCCTTCAATTGTGGGTAAGCAATTGGTTTCTAAATAGTTCTTTGATGATCTTGGTTGGGTAAGATTTAATTCATGAATCTTGACTTTGTTTCAAGGATACCCATTCCGTTCCGGCATCAAAATCACGAGTGTGTCGCTGTCCAGTAGGATTTGGACTGTTGGTGCGAAATTTTCGGTAAGTCACGAAGATCCTTGAGTTTTGGGCTGTATGGTAGATCAATTGAAAATAAGATTAATCCATGGATCTTATGACTTAAATTCAGTTTTACCCACCAATTTGCGATTAAGTTAAATGCTATAGAATTAATTCTAATTTTGGGAATTTAGTTGGTGGAAGAAACTTTGGGCTCAATTATGGATTTTAGGGATATTTACTAACCTTAAGGATGACTTTGATTAGGCCCCAAATCGTTTGACCGAGGTTCAAGGCAGTAGAACTTTTTTGTGAGCATTTGGGTGAATTGAATTCTTGAGCTTAGTCAAGGTAAGAGATCTTATGCCGGTATGCTTAAATGCAAGTTAGGAACTGAATTGAAAAAAAAAATTTAATTATTTCAAATGAAAAGTTTTATAAATGTTTTTAGTTGTGATTTCTGATGAATTTTAAAATACTTTATTTTATATGAAAATGGAGTTGCACATGTATGATTGTCATATGTTCTTATGAATGTGATGCATGTTATATGATTTATGATATGAAGAATGACATGAGAACTTTGTTTTATGTTGCATCATGAAATGAAAATTTTAAAATGCTTTGAGACCTCATGCATACATTATGTTTTCATGATAAAAATGATTTCGAAAGCTGTGGCAATTACCCCCTAAAATTATTGATGTACATCTATATGAAAAGGAGCCTTGTGAGGCTATATGAAAAGGAGTCTTACGAGGCTATATGAAAAGGAGTCTTACGAGGCTATATGAAAAGGAGCCTTACGAGGCTATATGAAAAGGAGCCTTACGAGGCTATATGAAAAGGAACCTGAAAAGGTTAGATAAAAAGAAACCTGAAAAGGTTAAATGAAAAGGAAAGATTAGGTTGGGTTAATTGTCCACATTAAGCTGAAGAGAAAAGTTGAAAGAGAAACGTTTCCGCTATGAAAGGAATTTAGGTCCCACCAAAGGAAAGAAAGAAAATGTTTTCGAAAACTCATTATGTATGTATATGCATATCCTGACCCGGTAGTGAGGTCACTTACTGAGTATTTTAAATACTCATCATTTTTCAAAATGTTTTTCTTTTCAGGTAAAGACAAAAACATATTTTAGATGAGTGGCAAGGTGGTTTGCTGAAAGGGTCATAGGTGTCATGAGGAGTATAGCTTCCGCATCTAGTTTATGTTTTAACTCAAATTATTTTGTTAAGTAAACTTAATTGAAGTGAACTATTTCATTTGATTTAACGTTTTGACTCACATTATGTTTTGCAATGGTTTTTAAAGGGATCCCGAACTAAAAGATTTTGATTGTTTAGCAAAAAAGTTTAATTCTTTTTGTCTTTTACTAAAGATTTCTAAATTCTACTAGCATGCATGTAGTAACGTCCCTAGAAAGTCTAACAGGAAAAGTCGGGTCGTTACAAGTATAAATCTTTGAGAACTTGAGTTCAAGTCAAGACATATGCAAGTTTTTCATTTTTATTTCATTTAGCCTTTTCCTTGAGTCGTTTTTTCCTCTTTTTTTTTAGGACAATTTGTTTTCTTCTTTTTTCTTTTAAAAATTAAAATTGAAATAGAAATATTTTCTCTTCTCTTATAAAATAAAATAATTACTAATATAAATAGCTATAATTAATTCACCAATTCAGTTATAATATATACTAAAAAAATTAATTTCATAATATTTATTTATGATGTATTATAACTTTTTTAGAAGTATTTAAAAAAAAAAAATCATTTAGCTTTTTCCATGAGTTTTTTTTTCTATTTTTTAGAACAATTTTTTTTCTTTTTTTTTTTTCTATTTTATTTTATAAGAGAAGAGAAAATATTTTAATTTTAATTTTAATTCTTTAAAGAAAAAAGAAGAAAAAAATTGTCCTAAAAAATAGAAAAAAAATACTCAAGGAAAAAGTTAAATGAAATTAGAAAAAAAAAATACTTCTAAAAAAATTATAATCAATCATAAATAAATATTATGAAATGATTTTTTTAGTTGATATTATAAACTGAATTGGTGCATTAATTATAGTTATTTATATTAGTAATTATTTTATTTTATAAGAGGAGAAAATATTTATATTTCAATTTTAATTTTTAAAAGAAAAAAGAAGAAAACAAATTGTCCTGGGGGGAGGACTCAAAGAAAAGGCCAAACAAATAAAATAAAAAATAAAAACTTGTGTTTACCTTGACTCGAGCTTAGGAGAGACGACCTATATGCGGGACAATTTTTTTTTATAAATCGCATATAAGAGACAACCTATACATGTGCTTTTTTAAATAAAAAAAAAATGTAGCAGAAGGTCGTCTCTTTGAAGAGACGACCTTCAGCCGCGTGTTCTTAAATAGTTTGAAACATACAATATTTTTATAATAAGTATGCAAACTTACAATATAAATAAAAAAAAAGTCCGTATATATGGTCATAACCTAACATTTAAAGGTATTTTTTCACAAACATTTTTTTTAGACCAATAATGTGGGATGAGAATTTGAACACTTAACCTTTAGAACAAATGCCTAATACATTAATTTGTTGAGCTAAGTGCAAGGTTCAAAAATATTTTTGATGTTTTATAAAAAAGGAAAAGTGGAAAAATGTTGCGTAATAATAATTTAATATTATTTTATTTTCTAAACTTTCATAATTAAGTGTTTTAAACCACTCTAAAATATTTTATTTTAGTTGTACAATTTTCATTGTTCTATCTTCATCTCTAAATTTTGCACTATTAAACCTAATATATAAACATCAAAATATGTACTATTAAACCTAATATATTCCTCTATGGTATGAAAAAGGTGGTGGTTTTCTTTATAGCAAATTGGTTTCATTTTTGCCCTTTACAACCAAATTAGCAGTCTTGAGAAAAAGGTGATTTGTGAAAAGGGTAAGCAAAAGTGGTTTTTCTTCTTCTTTTTTTTTTTTTTTTTTTTTTTTCTCTCTTTTCTATCTAGTTGTTGGATTTGGCACCAAAAGAGGGAAGCAAAATGGGGTGCTTAATCATTATTTGTGAGCCAATTATCACTAATGGGTTTGATATGAATGGCACTATATATGTTTTTCAGATCTAAAATAGTAAAAGTCAATCCCATAAGGTGACAACAGATTGCTTGCTGCCTTTGCTTTGTGATGCCAAATCCCTATTTATTTTTTGCTTGCTTTTTCATTAAAAAAGAATGGCCAAAGATTATGAAAAGTGGGACCTTTGGAGATTAATTATTTCATGGGAAATCATATTGCACCCTTCTTTAGTAAACTTTATCAAATGATGATTCTTTTTCTTTTCTTTTTTCTTTTAATTTGAACTTTTTTTTTCGGTGTAATGTGAACTATTTTAATTGTTTAACAACACATTACAAAAAGTTTGTTCGGTGATATTCGACTTCTTTTTCGTTTTCACAGGGTATCTGAGTGTTTTACTTGAGTATGTTATAATTTCAAATAGTTTTTAAAGGTTAAATTCTCTCTGAAACTTATTTATTCTATTTTTGTTCTGTTTTTTTTTTACTACTTCTAATTTTAAATAATAATTATTTTTCTCATCAAATTGTAACTCCCTAAGCTTATGATACCAACGAGGCATTTAAAATTTGGATTCAGCACTTGATGACTTCGGCATTTCACTTCAACTTGGACATGTCACTTATTTATCTTGAGTTACTTTCGAGAGTGAAGATTGCTCTTATAAACCAACATGGATTTTTTCAGCATGTTTTGTCTTCATTCACATGCTCCTTAGGAAATTCTCTAAGAAACTCCCTAATATAGAATTGGTCTGAGCCAAAACATGTTTAACTTTTAGAATTGGTTAAAATACCAATTTGGTCCCTGTACTTGGATTTTATTCCATTTTAGTTCCCGTACTTTCAAATGTCAAATCTTAGTTCATGTACTCTCAATAAAGCTTAAAATTGGTCTCTATAATAACTTTGAAGTTAATTTTATCAAAATTGGTTAAATAATAATAATAATTTTAATACAAGAAAAGACACAATGTAAACCTACTTTCAAAATTTATAGAGGGAAAGCTAACCAAGACTAATTTTTTTAAAAGAAAAAATAACAATAAACTAATAGTTGACCAACAATTACTTTTATCAAAATTGTTCTGTTTTCTTAACTACTTCTAATTTTAAAGAATAATTATTTTGTCTAATTGAATTGTAACTCCGAAAGCTTATGATACCAACGAGGGATTTAGAATTTGGATTCGGCACTTGATGACCTCGACATTTCACTTCAACTTAGACATGTCATTTATTTATCTTGAGTTACTTTCGAGAGTAAAGATTGTTACTATATACCAACATGAATTTTTTCAACATGCTTTGTATTCACTCGCATGCTTCCTAGAAAATTCTCTAAGACCTAATATAAAATTAATCCATGCCAAAGCATGTTTAACTTTTAGAATTCTTATAATTGAGCCAAAAAAAAAGGTGCACTTTATTGGTATGACTAGTAATTATTAATTCTTTTAAGTCTTTCTTAATCATGCTTACATAGTCTCACAATCCCTCTCATTCAGATGCAGTGTTAGTTTATTCTTGTACATCTTCTTTACTAGGATGTCACATATATCTTCTTCGTGTTTTCTACATTTGTTTTCTTTTAATATCTGAGCTTAATTACAAAATATACAAAAATTCAGGTTAAAATTTCAATATCTTGAACTTTTTTTTAAAACTATTGTTAGAATTTTTTTTTCTAAAACCAAGTAGGCCATAAACATAGGCCTAAATTAATAACCTTCAAAATAAAAAATATATTTATTTTTTGTACTTCTATATTCTTTTGCAACTATTATAATTTTATTCTCTCATTCGGCCTCTCAAAATAGGTCATAAACATATTTTTATATCGTTTTTTCAACTATTATATTTTGTGAGTGATAGTGTTTGTTAACAAACATTATCACTCACTAGATGGACCTACATCCAATTGTCTTATGAATAATAATTATGTGTTGAGTGAGCCACTACAATGAGAGTGAAACACAAAGGGACAAGAGGAATATCAAAAAGAGAAACTTGAAGAGGCAAATGCCAAAAAAGAGAGAATGAGGACCATATGGATAAATGTACAAACCCTTAGGCATTTACAAACAAATGATTTCTAACCTCAATTTGTTTAGTTCTTTTGTACTGTTGATTTTAGGTAGATGACATGCATTTAGGATATCAGCTCATATTATCAGGGGCTTGAAATCCTCCAACTAATTTTATGATCAATGTCATAGATATGAAAGAAAGATTCTATAATTCTAATATCTAGTTGGGAATTATTCTATATCTAACTTGATGCCATTCTCTGTGTTTAATTTATGCTTTAAGCTCTTGGTTTTTTCTTCTTCATTATGATAGAAAATAGGTTTCTCCCTTTCTCTTTCCCATTCCCAGAGAATTTACCCATAAGTTCAATTGTCAATAAATTCCTATCGTATTTAGTTGTAGCTTTGACATTCTTATAGCATTCAAGTAACAAGTTTAATAATTTTATACATTTATTTCATTCGATTAGCTTCTATCTATAATTAATCAATACGGAAGTTTTGTTGTCAAATCCATCTAAGATATCGTCAAAACTTATTAATTAATTTACATCTTAAACTTTATATTTTTGTTAGGATTGTAACAACTTAGAAGGTAGTCCTAACCATAAGGTCAGTCTCTCAAAAATTAGAAATGAACAATAAATAAACATACCCCAACAGATAGTAGACTGTAAAATCTTATGGTAACACTCTAACCACGGGTTACCCACAAAAATTAGAAAAGAAAAATAAACATAACCCCAACTCATGACTTAATACAGAGCCCCATATACTCAACTTTCTTACATATCACGACAATGCAAAGGCCTTTGATACTTTATTTATTGTCAGAGTATTCATTGAAGGAATTTTTGTAGTTTTGCGTGAAAAGGTAGAAAATAGCTAGGGTTTTAATATAGATGATAAAATATAATTAAAATACTTATTTATCTTGTAAGAGATTGTTATGAGTGCTAACAAAGTCCCACGTTGGCTAGAGAAGGAAGAGATTCATGGTATATAAGTGAGAACAATTATATTTTCATTGGTATGAGGTCTTTTAGGGGGAACCAAAAGCAAAGTCATGATGGACTTTGTCCAAAATGGACAATATCATACAATTGTGGAGATATGTCCGGGCCCTTGTTCTCATCAGAGATAAGGTCCAAATCATAATTTACGTATGAATCACTAACATCTCTTTACAATTGTGTTCTGATACCATGGTAAATTTAATTATATCAATCAACATTCCAACACTCTTTTTCAAACTCATGATACTAATAGATTTTTTTAAAAAAATAATCTACAAATGTGTGACATCATGCTAATCTTTGCATGATGCTACACTTATTTCAAACTGATGTCAATAATACATGCAATGCATAGGTGCCAATTGTAAATTGCATATGAAATTGTTGATGTCGAGGTTGATGTAGATTGCCAATTGTTGATTGCCAATTAGTACAGGTGTTGATTTTTCAAAATAATGTTAAAATATGTTTAGAAAATCATGTACTCCAAATGAATTTTATGCTCTCATTTTCATCCTCTTCTTTGTCCTCTCTCATATTGTTCTTCCTATCTTTTTGGTTATCTAATATAACTTAATTGCTCAGATGTCATGTGAAATTTAAGAGAGAAAAAATGGAGAATGCAGAAAGCGGCTAGCGTTTCATCAAATAAATTGTATAATATATACATGACTTAATAACTTAATTATAGTAATAAAATATAATTATAATATTAATTTACCTAACAAGAGAGATAAATCTAAATCATAATTTAATAGGGAACAAAATCTTATTAATGATGGTTAACAAGATAGATAAATGCTATTCATTATTTTCGTAATTTCGAACCTAAAATTTATAAGTAGAGGTTGGATGTCTAACCAATCACTTGAATTAATTGGCTTATTGAGAGATTTTATTTTACAATTAACTTTTCTAAAGGGATGGTTCTTTTTCCAAGTTGAAGACACGTCAATTAATTTGTTGTCTCAAGTTGAGACATTGGTTGACTTCACAAAGTCTTAAAGCACAACTTTGATCAATATATAATGTTTTCACAATGATATGTTCTAAGATATAATATGATAGCCTAGGATATTGAGATATTGTTTCATAAACAATTGTGTTTTTCTTAATTGTGTTTGTTTGTAAACCATTTTCTTTATTTAAGTTTTAGTTTAGAGAGAGAGAAAAATAGAAGTATGTAGAAAAGGTTCTATGATTGACATAATTGTAGGTTTAAATTGATGTGGTATTTTCCACTTAATGAGGCAAGATTAAGTGGGGTGTGTACACTTTCAAAAAGAAGTTGCTTTTGATATTATTAAGTTGAGATAAATTATTGTTACTTTTAGGTTTTTTTTTTTGTATTAATAACATTTCAGAATTACCTTAGGATAGAAAATAAAACTCTTCACATATTTATGTGACTAAATCAAGCATAGCGATAGTAATTGTATGATCATACTAATTATAGAAAAAATATCACAATTAGTTTTTTGTAGGTCATGATATTCAATTATGTCCTCTTCTATTTAAATTTATCATTATTGCCCTTTCAATATATTTCAAATTTCAAGTTTTTCTATTAATTTAAAAAATAACTCTCTAGTACTTTTTTTGTTTAAAAATAAAGAAAGATGACTAAACGACTCACATATTTATTTATGGATGTTTAATGTTGAAACTATCCATAGACTAGTGTGGGTGGTTAATGTGACTTAGGCTTAGTATAGGATTGTTGTAAATTTGAAATAATTGTTGTCAGTTTTGTTTTTAAGAAAATTTACTATCATATGAAGTTAAGTTAATGAGTGTTTGATAAATTTCATATTTAAACATGAAAAGTCAAGTTACAGTGTTTGATAAATTAATACTAAATTATTGCTAAATAGCTTGATCAAAATAAACATGTATTCCAATTAAACATGAACTTGTATCAATATTTAACTTCAAACCTTTTATAAGATAATTATGTAAAATTTTATATAATTTAAATTACAAATTATATTTTGTTTACTTTAAATAATTTGATCAAAATATCAAGAAAAACAATTGTTATAAAAAAAATATTTCATACAAAATCTAATTTTAGTTTAAATAGAAAAAGTAAGAAAAATAAATTAGAAGCAACAAATTAAATTTAAAAATAAAAATGATGAGATGAGATAAGATAAATTGTAAAGAATAAAAATTAAAAAACTTTTGTTGTAGATAAGATATAAAAGGATTAAAAAATAATTTAAAAATTTGTCAGTTACATCAGATTTTTATAAAAGCCAAATCTAGAAGCTACTCTTAACAACTCTTACAAATCAATGGATTCAAAAAGTAATTTTATCTAAATTGTTAAAAAATTAGTTTAACCAAACACAAAAAACGGCTAAGATTTCTCAACAATCACTTTTTTATGGTATTAAAAAACAATTCTAAACGGACCTTATTGTTTAAACCTTTGATGGATTTCTCGTTTAGATTTGATTCTTTTTTTTTTTAATTTTAACGACAAAAGCTTGTCTTTGTTTACTTTTGTAAAAGTGTTTTCCTTTTTTTTTTTTGTTGATATATATATAGATAGATATACACACATATATACATACATATTTTTGTCATTTATTATTTATAGTTTATCTATGATATCATTTTTTAAACAAATGTTTTATTTTGTTATCAACAGTAGATGTTTACTTTTATTATCAATGATATATATCTATTTTTATTGTTGCAAATTTTGGCATAGCTTAGTGAAAAAGACATCAACTTATCATCCTAAAGGTCAATGATTAAATGATCCCCTTCCCCATATTTTGCTATTATTCTAGATTTTTTTTTAATGAAAATCATGAATAATCATTGAAAGAAGAAGATGAAATAGAAATGCTTCTTCGTGAAAGTGAAGAGATAAGAAGAAAATGTTTATCTGAAATAAACGATACAATAAATTTTATATGGCGTGGGAACAAATGATACGATGGTTTATCTATGATATAATTTTTAAACAAATATTTTATTTTGTTATCAACAAAAAATGTTTAATTTTATTGTCAATGATAGATATTGTATTTTTATTATCAATGATATATATCTATATTTAATGTTGCAAATTTAGGCATAGCTCAGTGAAAAGGGCATCGACTTATCATCCTAAATTTGAGTATATTAAAAAAAAAAATTCAACCCTTATGCATATTTTGCTATTAGTCTTTTTTTTTTTTTTAACATGAATAATCAACATTGAAAGAAGAACATGAAATAGAAATGGTTCTTCGTGAAAATTAAGAGATAAGATGAAAATGTATATCTATAACAAACAATACAATAAATTTTATATGGCGTTGGAGCATGTAATTTGAAAGATCGTAACTGTAAAAAAATAGTGTGATTTGATTTCAAAACTAAGCGAATCTTAATTTTGAAATTTAAACATCGTTGTTTAAGTTGGAGAGTATATGTAACTTGAGTATATTAACTTTTTTGTTTTTTGTTATAGGGTACTTTTGAAAGAAGTTAAGATGGTAGAGACAATTTTGATAATTCTTACCATGAATATTGAATAGAGTATGTATGAAAATCTTCTTTAATTATATTAGGATAAGAATTTTACTAGAATTATTGAGGATGCAAACATATGGACCCATATTGTCTCTAAAAGTGGAGAAGATTCTTGTAATATACAAAGACAATATATCTATTAGTATATTAACTCTTTCAAGTTAAATAAAAAATAAAATCATGTGGGCTTACATAAAAAATGGACAATAGCATATATAACGGTGAAGATATAGATATAGATCATATATTATATTCTTAATTTTTTTTTTTTTTTTTTTGATATTGTAGTATTCTCATTGGATTGTAAAATATTTTTTTGTATTTGTCAACTCTAGGCCTTAAAATAATACCAAATAACAAAATCTATGGAAACTTCTTCTCCAATCTCTAAATACATGCACTTTTTTTTCACTATTTTTTTTCCATACTCTTTTCTCATACCTTTTCCTTCACCAATGTCTATTTATATGTACTTTCACTTGCTTTCTATTTACCTGCATTACTTTTCTTGCCAATCTTTAGTTTCTTCGTATATGCATAAAATCTCTCTTTAGAAAAAGAGAAGGTTAAAAAAAGAAAAGAAAAGAAAAGAAAGATCACTAAAAGAGAGATGGGTAAAAAAAGAAAAGAAAAGAAAAGAAAGATCACTAAAAGAGATGGGTAAAAAAAGAAAAGGAAAGAAAGATCACTAAAAGAGATGGATAAAAGAAAAACTTTTGATTGTTGAGAGATATTAAAGTTAGCAAGTATGTGCGTGGAAGGCATTAGTTAGAGAAAACACCAGCCAAATTTATATTTTCTTGAAAATGAAACTACAATCTCATATGGATTAGATGAAATGACATTACAGTAGTTCGAATATGATGTATCACATTAAATCACCAAAGCAAATTTAGTTATATCAATATTTTAACCATGGGTAAGGACGAAAGACCCTCCACATATCTCCACATGTATCATATTGTCTACTATGACCCTATCTGATCAATTTTTTTTTGTTTGTCCTTTGCTTTTATTCTTATTTTTTGTTTTAAGAAAGAAAGATAGAAATCGACATTAATAATAATATTGTCGTTTTCTCTGAAAAAAAATTATTTAATTATCATTTCTACTCATTATTCCTGATTCAACATAGAATAAAGATTTGAACTTCTAACTTTTAATGAAGTAAGTAATGATTTGGACATGTAAATTATTTTCTTGAAATAGAATAATATTGACAAACAATTTTAAATTTATGATACTTAATATCTCATTATGAGGGAATGAAAAAGGAAAAGTAACATAGCTGCTATATATCGACTTTCGAGAGACATCTAGTGAGATCAAGAAGATAAGGAAGGTTGACCAGAGAGCACAAATAATTGAGAACAAATGAGAGGATAATTGGTCGAGTTTGTTTAGGATTTGAAATATGCCAGTTGTGGATCCATAATTTTATGTTAGGGGGCACAAATTCATATAGATGTAATTTTAGATGCGTTGATGCAATATTCAAATTATGTAATATCGATTACTAAACTATAATAAACTATTGTGTATGATATAGATTTGTTTAATATAGAGACTAAAAATACGACTTTATATATATACATAATTTTATATTAAAAAGAAAATATAATTGAATTATCTAAATAAATATACTAGAGAAAAAATAAAACTTAAAATAGGTAGTAATTTTTTTTTTCTTAAATTGAGTTAATTTATTTATATGAAATTAATTTTCGAAAAATAATTTACTAAAAATGTAAAAATATTTTTAATTATGTCTATCTAGTAAGTAAGTAAGTAAGTATGTATATATATATATCAATAACTCATTTCATATTTTGTTTAGTTTATAATATCATTTTGGTCCTTGTATTTTGGATCTTATTCTATTTTAGTCTTTGTGCTTCCAAATATTCAAATACAATTTTTGTACTTTTAATAATCTTAAAATTAATCTCTATTGTTAGTCTATAGTTAAGTTTTTAAAAATAATTTTAGTCTTCATTACTGATAATTCTCAATTATGAGGATTATTTAACTTAAAAACTAAGTTGTTCTTGCCATTTTTGCATATTTTGTCGACTAACGAGCAAGCTAAAAATAGCGTTTATGAGATAAATTCATGAAAGCTTGTCGGAGTATTGAAAAAGAAGAAATAAGTTGAAAAGATAATGGAAAGTTGGCTAAAGTGTTGTTTTTTGTGCAAATTTGAAGAATGAAGAAAATGCAAACGAAATGCAATTGCATTTCCTTGAAAAAGCAAGGTGGTGAGCAAGAGGAAAAATGCAATTGCAATGCGATTGCATTTTCTGGACATATCAATTTATTGTGGAAATCACGAAAATGCTCCAAAACCCACGGTGTTTGGCTCGATTTCTAGGAGACTTTTCAACCCAAAAAATGCTGATGAAAATGCAATTGCATTTCTGGAAAATTTTGGTAGAGCTGAAAAATAATGCAACAGAAATGCAATTCCATTTCTGGAAAATCTGGAAAAACCGAGAATCACGAAAATACATAAAGATCTACTGGATTTGCTCAATTTCTGGAGAATTTTCAGTCTAATCTCATGCCCAAATATTGACCCATGATTGAAGGAGCACAAAGATGGAAACCCTAGCCCTCAATGCCTATAAAAATGGGGAAAACTATCCAAAACGTGGCTGGATTTTCTGCTACTTGCCCACAGTCTCTAATTCACATTTTTTCTGTCATTTATAGCAGTTTTCTCTTCATCTTTTTCTCTATAACTTCCGAGGTTGGTCCCTCCTCAACAAAAGTTAGAGGAGGTGAAGATCCATTTGCCTTTGAATGGGTATTTGGATCGATCAAAGCAAGGAACTCTCATTAGTATTGTTACTCTGTTTTTGGGTTTAGTTTCATTCTGTTTTATCTTTTTATTTTTCTTGCTACTGTATTGCATTTGAAGTTTTGGTAGAGATTTAGTTAAATGGTATGGAATGTGTTGTCGTTGAATTTCAATTTAAATTGCCTTTGTGAGTATTTTGGGTTATTTAATTAGATTTACATCTGTAAGGACCCGACTTTTCCTATTAGACTTTATAGGGACGTTACTACATGCATGCCGAAGAAATTTTAAAATCTTTGGTAAAAGACAGAAAG
This sequence comes from Trichosanthes truncata, assembly GCA_033996785.1. Taxonomy (NCBI): domain Eukaryota; kingdom Viridiplantae; phylum Streptophyta; class Magnoliopsida; order Cucurbitales; family Cucurbitaceae; genus Trichosanthes; species Trichosanthes truncata. The sequence continues at coordinate 9,498,983 of JAWPNB010000004.1, forward strand.
AATGAAACTTTTTGCTAAACAACCAAAAATCCTTATGCTCGGGATCCCTTTAAAAATCATTTCAAAACATAATATGAATTATAATGTTCAATCAGTTGAAATAGTTTCACAACACATTGTTTACTAAACAAAATATGTTTTAACTAACACACTATCTAAATGCGGAAGTCATGACCTTCAAAGTCACCCATGACCCTCTCAGCAAACTGCCTTGTCAATCGCCTATGATATGTCCTTGTATTTGCCTGAAAAGAAAAACATTTTTTGAAAAGGGTGAGTATTTTACAATACTCAGTAAGTGACCTCACTACCGGGTCAGGATATGCATACACACACATAATGAGTTTTCGAAAACATTTTCTTCCTTTCCTTTGGTGGGACCTAAATTCCTTTCATGGCAGAAACGTTTCTCTTTCAACTTTTCTCTTCGGCTTAATGTGGACAATTAACCCAACCTCACCTTTCCTTTTCATCTAACCTTTTCAGGTTCCTTTTCATTTAACATTTTCAGGTTCCTTTTCATATAGCCTCGTAAGGCTCCTTTTCATATAGATGTACATCAATAATGTTAGGGGGTAATTGCCACAGCCTTCGAAATCATTTTTATCATGAAAACATAATGTATGCATGAGGTCCCAAAGCATTTTCAATTTTTCATTTCATGATGCAACATAAAACAAAGTTCTTATGTCATTCATCATATCATAAATCATATAACATGCACCACACTCATAAGAACACACATGTGAGAATTATTTTTCATACATAGCATTTCAAAATTCATCAACAATCATAACTAAAACATTTATGAAAATCCTTTTATTTCAAAAGTAAATTCTTTTTTTTTCAATTCAGTTCCCGACTTGCATTTAAGCATACCGGCATAAAGTCCCTTACCTTGGCTAGCTCAAGAGTCCAAATTTTCCAAAGGCTCACCAAAATTCCTACGTCTTGAACCTTAATCAAACGATTTGGAGCCTAAATCAAACCATCCTAAGTTAGAAACAATTCCTAAAATTCATAATTCATCCCAAAGTTCCTTCCACCAAACTAAAGTTCCAAAATTTAGAATTAATTCCTTAACATTTAACTTAATCTCAAATGGATGGGTAAAAATTGAATTTAAGTCACAAGATCCATGGTTCCATCTTATTTTAAATTTTAATCTATCATACAACCTAAAACTTAAGGACCTTTGTGACTTACCAAAAAATTTCACTCTTAGTAGTCCCAAATACTCACTGGACAGCAGCTCGAGGGTGTCGCGCTCGTGATTTTGGTGCCGGAACGGAGGGGGTAACCTTGGAACACATCAAGATCTATGAGTCAGTCTTACCCATGACCAAAAACATCCAAGAAATTGCATAAAACTACTGCTTACCCACGTATGCAGGCTCGACGAACCGGAAGAGAGGGCTGAGTAGATCGGATTTGCGGATTAGCAGGGGTGGCGGCGCGGCGAACCAGAGGCGATGGTCGCGGGGTCGTGCAGTGGCTGGGCGACGGGCAGATCGGCGCAAGTTGCAGCGGATCTGGCGAGCGGGAAGCGCGGCGATCTGGCGGACGGTGAACTGCAGCGAACGGCGGAGCAGCGGCGGAAGGCCGGGCGAGCTGCAGCGTGCGTTCGGTCTGGGGTCGAACGGTTTAGAGGTGCGGCGGTCTGGGTTCGGGCGAGCGGTTTCGAGTGGGTCTGAGGGACGGTTTGATGCTCGCGGTTCGAGCGGTGCGCAGCGGTCCGTGCGGCGGCGGGTGGATCGTGCAGCGGTCGGAGGTGGTGGTGAGAGCTGCTGGAAAAAGCTTCTTCCTTGCTTCAATGGTGGTTTTTCGAAAATCAAAGGGGAAGGAGAAGAGATTTGGAGAAGATGGTGGCTTGGAGGCTTGGCTTCAAGGCTTAAGTCTGACCTAGGGCTGCGTGCCTTTTAAAATAATAGAGAGGGGAATTAGTGGGCTTGGCTTCTCTTGGGCTTGGCTTGGCTAAAAGTCATATAAATAACCAATATACCCCAAACATCAATTAAATCCCTTTTTCCTTCTTTCTTCCCATTTTGCCCTCAAATTCTCTAATTTCAAAAATGTAAATCTTAAGAATTAAACACCAATACACCTTAAACATAAAATTGGCCTTTCAATTAAATTAAATCAAAAATTTAGTGCCTTAATTAATACCTGCAAGTGCCGATCGTTACAACATCAATAATTTCCTATCAAATTTCTGTTTGTTTTGTTCCATTATACGAAATCTAATTTCTGAATTTTGGTTATTAATTATGAGATTTATAGCAATTGAATTTTGGTTTTTCATTTCTTTCATAATGAGCTAATTTCTCCTTAGGGATTCAAGTTAGTGAATGCCCTAGAGGAGAGATGTGAAGCTCAAAAGCATGTTCAATCTAGTTAATAATCGAGACTTTGTTTGCTTTTGTTGAATTAACGTGAGTAAACCTAGTCGGCCAACTAGTGATTGCATGTTGAGCTTAAACTTAATACCGAAAGGGTTAAGAGAAAGCGGATGTCACAAAAGCAATGGAGGAAAAAGCTTAGAAATAAGTCCTAAACATCGACCCTAGACATAGGGCGAGACTCCAAAACTGCTAGAATTGTGTGCGAATTTATCTAAGTTAGATTAGCCATAGAAATATAGGTTTAATCACTTAGTCTCCTAAAGATTTTGAAGCAAAATCGAATAGGAGTTGAATTCGGTTTACTTACTTTTCATGTATTAACTATGATTGCAATTGCATTTTAAGTGACATTTCTTTTTAAAGGGGCATAAGCAACTTGGATCCCATTTTTCTTAATTATTGACTTTTCATTTATTTTCTTTAGCAAAAACCACCTCCCAAGCATTTTTACACCATTGGTTACCGCAATTGTATTTTGCAAACAATTTTGTGTCATCTTAGTAGATTTTGTTAAAACTCGTTCCCTTGGTTACGATACTCTGGAATACTCTAGTTTTTTTATTACTTCGATCACGTGCACTTGCGTGTAGCGAAAAGCACCGATTAATTACCTTTTGTTATACAAAACATATTAATGTGGTGTCTTTTGAGTGAAGATGATGATTATTATTTTACCAAGTTCTATAAAAAGTAATTCCAAATTAATGAAGAAGACTAATTTGAAGATTTATTGAAAATGTTGGGTTAAATTTGAATATTTTTAAGCACATGAACTAAAATACAATGAGTCTCAAAGTATAGAGGCTAAGATAGTATTTTATTTTATTAAGGAAGTAAAAATTTTGTTTATTTTTTTTTATTATTATTTTTTTGAGAATTGAAAATGTTGTTTATTATTTATGCTAAAAGCTAATCAAAAGTTCAAATAAGAACATATATAAGAATAATTTTACTATAAAAAATCTCAATTATTTAGTTTGACAAATAGAGGTATATTTTCTATTTTAAAAATGAAAAACGTATTTTTATTCATTAATTTTGCAGCACGGAATTCGAAGTTTACTTATGAAGATAAAATATGATGACCATAAGACATCTAAAACTCATCATAATTTTCACTTAACATTCGAAGATTGCACATATATCACACTAATTTTATATTATATAGTACATCTTTCATATCATTTTTAAGGTAATGTATCCTCTTTATCATGGTAAATATTTTTGGTCCCTTTGAAGCAATTTTAATCTCAGTCTCATTACAAAAACCAATACTTCCAAAAATACTCTTACAAAACTCTTTATATATATTCATATAACTGATCAAACAGGAAATTCTTGCTACATGCCAACATCAGATTACAAAAACAGTACAAAACACATAAAGTATCATAGCTAGCTGGTCAAGTGGACAGATAATTTATTTATTTACATACACAAATCATCTAGCCAGCCAACTTAATTATATGATATCCATTTTAGTCCCTAATTTGTTCTCTGTTACTCCAGCAATCCACGTCTCTTCTAGGACACCCATGGTGATTGTATTCACCACTGTCATTAGGGCGCCTATTTTTGGCACTTTCGTTCTCATTCCCCTCGGCCAGTCGTCGGAGGCTCGTACGCGCTGTCCCTTCGGTTATTTCGGCCGAGCTGATCAGCACCAACAGGAGGATTGCACCAAGCATTAGTCTTCTCATTTTTCACACAAAGCTTTGTTCTATTGCGATAGTAGCTTTCTAAATCTGTACCAAAAAAAAGGGCTGATTAGATGGAAAGAGAGAAAATCAAGAGAGGAAAAAAAAAAGGCTAAGATATAGAAGTTACTTTTCTGTTGTTATTGAGACCTGAAATTGAAGTATTGGTGGAAATGGTTGGTTGAGTTGTGAGTTCTATTAGGTGGTGGACTGTTTATATAGCACATAACTGGCCATTTTTAATTGGGTTTTTTTCTTCTTCATCAAATGAGGCAAAGATTAAGTGGGTTGCCCATAAATTTTTAAAGAAATGTTTTAAAATCGATTGAAATGATGAATATGCAGAATAATTCTGGCCTATATAAACAGGAAAATTCCACCATGTTAGCTGGAATAGAAGCCTAAGCTCTAAAGTTGAGCACACCTGGTTTGCTTCGTAGTGTTGAACACACAGGTGTTTGCCTTGTAACGATCATGGTATATGACATTTGGAAAGTCTTGGTAGGGCTATCAAAATCTAACTATATGAGGAAGTGAAAAGTGCTTTTAGCAAAATGCAAAATGTTTTTAGAAATTTGAAAGAGTTGTAAGAACTACCTGCGATTATAGAGTTTGTTATAATCACATCATTAAACTTTCAATTGCATCTTTCACAATTATCTCCCAAATTTCTATAGTTGCAATTAAACTATGTTATTTGTTATGGGTGAAATTTGATCTAATTAAAACCTTGTGAGACGGAAGGAAAATCAAGATGAAGAAGCCAAAGTAAAAACTGGCCCGGGCTAAAAAGTGTTGAGGCCGACTAGGGCCCAAGCCCAAATAGGCCCCGAGGAAGCAATACCTTGGGCCAAAGCCCTAAGGTGTCGAGTCGGCCAGTGGCCAACTTGACCTTCATGTGCTAGAATGGTTCAAGAATGACCCTAATGGGGCAAGTTCAATCCCTTTTGGTCTAATCCAAAGGGAAAAACTACAAACACTAGGTCAATCCTCATATAAATTCATCACTTAGACTCTAATAGAGGTAAGTTCAGCTGAGTTTTCTTACTCTACAGCTTGCTACACTCTTTTTCCTTCTCTGACTTAAGCATCGGAATAGGTGTGGCGAGCACCATGCCTATGTGCAGTTCTTCATATTGTATGTCACCTCTTTCCTAACCAAACAAATTCACCATTGAAGCACATGCAAGTCAGGTGCGTACTCTTTGTCAAGATTTGTGCATCAATAGTTGGCACCATCTGTGGGAAAGAAAATAGTGTTCTATTGAAAAATTTGCACACTAGATTCACACTACAAGATTTATGGGATTTGCCGAAGCAAAAAAGCGTCGAGAAATCTAATAAAAGCGTCGGCAAAAACGCATGCCGACGAAAACAAAACGTCATCATCGGCGTAGGGCCGTCGGGAAAGGCTATGCCAACAAAAATAGTTCTGCGTCGGGAGAAATTCCCTTTTCCCGACGCAACGAAAGCGTAGGGAAAAAGTCTATCCCGACGTTTTGATGCATCGGGAGAAGTGTGGATTTGCGTCAGGAGAACTTATATATGCCGACACATTTTTTCTTTTTTCTTTTTTTCATTTGATCTATAATTACCTGGAATTTTATTATTGAAACATAAATAAAAACCAATGATACCATTATATAAAAACCAATATATTAAAATGTAATATTTTTACAAAAATATCATCCAATACATTCACTAAACTAGAGTTTCAAAAGAAAAAAAATACATTAAAAATATTAAAAAAAATCTAAAAGGCTTCTATTGTCTTGATAATCCATTTTTTCTTAAGCAGTCTTCAAGATTATACAACTATAGACTTGAAAAAAGAATAATATGAAATATTTTAAACATAAATCATAAAATAAAAGAAATGAAAGAAAAATGCACAAAAGTTTTTCAAAAGAACAAATGTTCGTAAGTATCATTTGACCTTAAATGTAAAGCCCGACTTTTTCAAAAGTGTTAATTTTGGAAATTTTAGACTTTAATTTGAAATAATTCTTAATTTGCAATTTAAATTGGGCTAATTTGAAATTTTGGTGGTTATAAGGGCAATTTTGGATGGAAAAGTTGGTCAAAGGACAATATGGGTATTTGGTTTAAAAAAAAAAATAAAAATAAAAATAAGAGATAAGTTTTTTTTTTTAAACCAAATAGTTACGACCTGAATTCCTACGACTCTCTAAAGCGGAAGCACGACTTAGTTACCTCGCTCATGCCTGAAATTTCGGCAGCATGACGACGTAACTAGAAGAAAACCAAATTTTTCAAAGACCTGGAAAAGACATGAACACTTCTATAATTCAGAATATAGACCCAGCACCCACCAAACTACGATATATAGTGCTGAGCTCAATCATCAGACAACCAAACCTAAGGACTTCTAACCAAGCACACGAAACTAAAGAATATTTAGGTTTTACAAACCAAACACCCATCAAGGAACAAGGTAAAAAATTAAAAACTAAAATAGGGAAAAGACATTTGGTGGAGTCTCCATAGTCTCGTCAAGTCGTTGCCTGCGTCATCCACCTCGAGAATGTGCACAGTCTGCACAACAAACAAAGTAGCAAGGATGAGTATAAACATACTCAGTAAGTAGCCCACTTAAGGGTCCAATGTTTAAAGAAACCATACCAAACTCTTACTCACACGCGTGCTTAGATTTCAAATACTTTCTTCAGTCATTTTAAAAGTCCATTTAACCTTCCACAACATTCACTACTACCTGACCCTAACTTTGTGTCATACCTGCGAGTCCTGTAACTTAGAACCCAAACTGTGAAGGTCTATAACCCTCACACTCATCTCAATAGATAAATCACCCCTAGGCTAGCACACAGGCGTTAGGGAACGCATTCCCTACGTTCAACATACTGGGGAATCATCTCTCCGCTAGCACACAGGCAATAGGAAACGGATCCCTATGCTCAACACAGTGGGGAATCACCCCTAAGCTAGCTCACAGGCACTAGGGAACGCATTCCCTACGCTCAACATAAATCTCTGGGGTCCTCGCCCCTATGCTAGCACACACGGCAATAAGGATCGCAACCCTTATGCTCGTCACAAATCTCTGGGGTCCTCGCCCCTATGCTAGCACACACGGCAATAAGGAACGCATCCCTTATGCTCATCACATAAAGTTCCAGGCTTACAAGCTAGCACGAAACGACAGAAATAGGGTAGGTAGCACAAATCTAACGGGCCTTTGCACTTTCCCAACGCTTTCAAGACCTCTCGGGTCATCCACCATACCAAAATCATTCATCATTTCCAAACCATATTCACAACCTGAACCGAAGTTCAAAAGCGCATACAAAGGGAATCATCCCCTAATCCGCATAAGCAAAGAGGGAAAGACGGCCCTCTAGCCCTTCTATACAATTTTAACATCTTATGCCTCATATTTATAAGTATATAACTCAGGCCCACATCTCAACAAACGACAATAATCATCTCCTCGTGACCTCTCACCGTAGATCACAAGCACGCGTCTCAAGTATGAACTTTACTCTAGTTCGAAAGTAGTCCTAAACAAGAACTTTACATAGCCATAGCCCATACATGTCCTAGCGGCATATAGCCCTCCAATCACTAATCTAGAAGTTCAGTTCCCTAAGCACGCTACAAATCAGGACAACCAAAACCTTCCACACACATTCGGACATATCTGAAACATCTTAAGTCTGTTCAGTCTTCTGCTCATTCTAAACACACGAAGCACTAACCATGACCCTGCCCACTGAAAATCCTTAAGGTGTTTCAAATCAGTCTCCAGTCCAAATCGACCACTCCAACATCCTGCGCTCAGTCAGCTCAACCATAACTCGAGAAAACCTAAACTTCAGCCAACCACTTAAGTGTTTCAAACCTCTATATTAAGTTAAACACCTCAACATCGCTTATGATCATATCGTTTAACCAAATATCCGGTACTTCCATACTTATAGTTAAATTACGACCATAGCCATTCGGGTATTCCAATGCTCACTTCTATAACCAAACTCTAACAAGTCGCGTACAGAACATATAGAACACGACTTGGGCCCCTTGGATATCTTATTAGCAATCGATAGTCATAAACGTTCCAAAATAATTTAAGCCCCTAATACCATTTTAACACTTGCTTAAGCAACTTAAGCTCAAGAACAACTCAGAATAGTTCAGCCAATCGTACCATGCCCCACATCCATGTTAAACATGTATGTTAATCACAAATCACCACAAACGTGAACCAAACTCATTGAATCGCAACCTTGGCAAACTCTTGAGGCTCTACACGTGCTAACTACAACAACTTGATATTTTTAACCTTTATTTCCATTATAACGACATACTTATGCCATTTTAGCTCTAACAACATCCACACCAAACCACAATTCACTACATACTTCATAAATATGGTTTTCAAGCATGCTTTCACAATTTCCAAATTATCAAACATATATCAATTTAAATGGAAACTTAAAAGGAGCTAATATCCAAATAACTACTTACTTGAATAACTTCAAGATTCAAGGTAGCCTAAACTCGAATGCTCAATCTTGAATTGCCAACAAAGTCCTACACAGTATGGTTAAAGTTTAAAATATCGCAACAGCCCCTAAATTCCAAGAAAAAGGTCCTAAATCATAACTATCTAAAACCCAACTCATGCTTAGTTTCAATTATGTTGGAAAATTCGATACCCACATAAAAATTACCTCAAAACAGTGCTGGACAGCAGTACGAAGGTTTCAATTTCGTCCAAATCGTCCTTCAATCGAATTGCACAATCTATAATAAATCCAATATACTATGGGTTAATTCCAAATCACTAAATTAGCTCTTTAATTCAATCTTACAACCCATAAATCACTTTGAATCATTATTGAAACACTTACCCATGAACCAAAAGCTTGTTAATTTACTTCCAAAGGGTCTAAATTCATATATTCAAAATCCAAAGGCTATGGGTAATCTAAAATAAATTCCAAACTTTATGGATAACTCAAATTCACAAACATAACCAACCAATAGATTAAATTCAAAACTCGGAATACTTACCCACAACGGATCGAAACCCAACGACGCTATTTGACACCAAGTTCGTCGGAAATTAGCTCTTATTTTTATTTTTATTATTATTTTTTTAAACCAAATACCCATATTGTCCTTTGACCAACTTTTCCATCCAAAATTGCCCTTATAACCACCAAAATTTCAAATTAGCCCAATTTAAATTGCAAATTAAGAATTATTTCAAATTAAAGTCTAAAATTTCCAAAATTAACACTTTTGAAAAAGTCGGGCGTTACATTAAAGCCTCAAAGAAACCAAAACCTAACTTGAAATGAGCTTAACTTGTCTACCCCGCCCCCAAAATATTTAAAGTGACCTAAAAGTGTCTAAGTATCCCATGGAGGCCAAAATGAACTTGAACGTGCCCTAGGCATGCCTAATGCACATAACCCAACCCCTAAGTGTCCTTTGAGACCAAAACCTAACTCAAAATGATATTAAAGCATCTAGTGCACCCCCCAAATCTACAAAGTAGCCAATAGTGGCTAAAAAGTGTCTAAGTATTGTATGGAGGCTAAAAATGAACGTGAAGGAGTCTAATGCACTTATAACCCACCCTTCGAAGCTATGCAAGTGTCTTAAAGGTGCTTATGTATCCTTGAAATGAAGTGTTTAATGCACCCCTAAAACCTACAAAATATCCAAAAAGTGACTAGAAAGTGGCCAAACTCACTCCAAATCCAACAAACTCACACAAACACACTCCCAAATCCACAAACTCACCTAAACACACTTCAAATCTTACAAACTAACTCAAACTACTTAAAAGCTAAAAAATTTGTATAACTCACCCAAACTTACTCCAAATGCCACAAACTCACCCAAACTACTTAAAATCTAACAAAATGTACCTAACTCACTACTCAAACTCACTCCACATCCCACAAACTCATCCAAACACATTTATCTCACAAACTCACCCAAACTAACCCTTATAAGCCAATAAAATGTGCCTAAGTCACTTAAACTCAGTCTACACCCCATAAACCACCCAAACACACTCCAAAACCCATAAACTCACCCAAACTAATCTTACAAGCCAAAAAAAAAAAAAAAAAAAGGCCCAACTCATTGAAATTCACTCCAAATATCACAAACTTACCCAAACTAACCTTAAACAAAAAAAAAAAAGTCTAATTCATCTAATCTTACTTCAAATTCCACTAACTCAATAAAACTAACTCCCTAAAGTATGACTACCATAACTGCAGGATAACCATACAACCAAGTAAACTATGACACTAAATAAAGAACCTTAACTCACCCAAATCGATTTTTAAACCTAATTATGACTACAATATAATATATAATAAAACACAAAAACACAATAATTAAGTTCCATAATGATTTTATAACATTAAAGAAATCATCCATACCTAGCTAGAAGGGACCCTCTTGTGTGCTTGCCATTGTAAGATCCAAATAGGTCTACTTCAAACAATGGACAAACTATTAGTAATTATAGATAGACAGTTATGAAACAAAAAATTTAATCTAAGAGTGTATTTTAAGTTCATAATCATTTTACTCGAATATATTAAATAGTAGGCAAGTTAAAAGAAGTTGAATACTCTAACACAAAAGTTTAACTATCATTTATTTAGTCTAAAAATATTAGTAGAACAAATCAACTTTGGAGATGGAAACCTACTATGGCTATTGAGAGCTTAGCACATTGATAAAAAGGAAAAAAAAAGGAAAAAAAGAAACATTTCTTTTTTCCACCTTTTTCACAAGGCATAAACTCACCAAAACATTTCTAACTCACTCCACATACCATTAACTCACCCAAACACACTCAAAATCTCATAAACTAACCAAAACACACTCCAAAACTCATAAACTCACCAAAATTAGTTAAAAGGGAAAAAAAGTATCTAACTCACTCCATTTGTGATAAACTCACCTAAGCTAACCATTCAAAGTCATAAAAACAAATGACCCTTAACTCACCCAAAATTCACTATACATATCACCAACTAACCAAACACACACTTCAAATCCTACAAACTCACCTAATTAAACACACTTCAAATATCATAAACTTAACTACCCAAACTACTTACAAGCTAAAAACTTGCATAACTCACTCCAATTCTATTTTAAATTAGCCATATGTCCATACTAAAATCAAAGAATTAATTACAAAAACCAGCTTAAGCATTATTGGGAAGAAAAAAAACCCAACTTCAAACCCCATTTGCTAGAAAAATTTTCAACTACTTCACATCCTCCTCCTACACATAACATACATTACAACAAAAAAACCCTAAAAAGAAATGGAAGAAGAAGAGAGAAAGAAACATACCCAATGGAAAAGAGCTTCGGATCGCGACCTCACATCATTGAAATCCACAACAAAAAAAAAAGAAACTAAAGAAAGAGAGCATTGGGGAAGGAAATGGAGATGAAATGGGGAGAAAAATGAGTAGATGGCGGAAGAAAGGGAAGAAGAAGAAAAGAGAAGAAGGAAAGGAGAAAAAGAATGAGGGGTTAGGTTTTTTTTTATCGGGACTTTTCCGACGCAACTCATGCGTCGGGAAAAATGTCCAAAGCGTTGGGATATATTAAACGCGCGTTCCAATTAAAAAAAACTTTTTCCGACGCATCAAATTGCGTCGGCATATCTTATAAAAAGCGCCGGCCTTTCTTTTCTGCCACATGGCGGGCTAATGAGCGAAGAGTTTTGGCCGACGCAACCATTTTCGTCTACATAAATGTACTTTTGCTGACGAACATGGCTTGCGTCGGGAGAAAAACCTAAATCTCCCGACGCAACTCAATTTCGTCGGCAAAAGTACATTTATGCAAACAAAAATGGTTGGTCGGCAAAAACTTCGTCGGCATAACTCTAATTTCTTGTAGTGTCAAGAATGAGTGAGAGGAAAAATAACATGAGTTAAATTCGGGATGGAAACAACTCCGGCCATAAACTAGGCCAAAAGAAAGTTGGAGCCAAAGCACAAACCTTTCAGGTCCCCATGGCTTGTTCACCTCCAACATCGTCACCTTGGCCTCTTTCAAGAGAAGAAAGACTTGAGGAGAGTATAGTAATATCCATGGAGGAAGAAGAAGAACTTGTTCGCGATCGCACCAAAGAAAAAACCCCAATGGAAGAAAAAATAGGCAAATCATATGCTCATTGTCAGAAGACAAAGGAAACATTAATTCTAGGTGGGAATGAACGAAAGAGATTGTGAGAAAGTCAGTATAGTCACACCATTCGAGGCCGAGGTTAAATCCTAGCATTGGATGGGAAGACCAAGGGCTGACTCTATAGTTTCCTTGCAGACCAACGCGAATTTGAATGAATATTCGATGTTGAAGAAAAGGAGAAGGCCAACAAGAACCTTGACCTATAGGAAGGGTTTAAGGCCGATCAGAGGGCCAGCCAACAAAAGTTCTAGAATATATCCTACTCACATCTAAGGGTAAGCGAGTAAACATTGGAACTAGATTAGGGGTTGAACAAAAAGAAAGCCTGCTCATTTTTCTCCGGGCCAATGCAGACATATTCGCCTTGGCACATGAACGCATGTCAGGAATTGATCCTAGTATAATGGTGCAAAGTTTGAATGTTGACAAAGACTTCAAACTTGTTAAATAGAAACGACAAGCATTCGACTAGGAGCGAAACGATGTCATAGCCAATCAAATCGAGGATTTGCTTAAAGCCAAATTCATTAAAGAAGTCCATTATCCTCAATGGCTATCTAATGTAGTGTAACGCCCTGATTCTGAATCTTGGGCCTGGGGTGTTACATGTAGCATTGGTAAAGAAGGATAATGGAAAATGGTGGATGCATATCGATTTCACTAATCTAAACAAACCTTGTCCTAAGGATAGTTTTCCTCTTTATATGATTGGTTAGTTGGTAGATGCAACTGTAGGACATGAGATGTTGAGTTTTATGGACGCTTATTTCGAGTACAATCAAATTAAGATACATTAAAAGGATATTTTCCAAATTAGGTCATGAGTCTTGAATTCCACTGGTCGTTTTGAGAGCATTTTGGCATTCCTTTACTGTTTTGAGTAGTTTTAGGTTAGATTTAGGTGTTTTGATCAAGCCATGGTGTCGAGCTTCGCTATTTCGGTGGCCAACTAGACTATCGACTCCAATTTGGAGGTTTTTCGGGCTTTATTTGTAATGTTTTGAAGATTTAATGTTAATTGTACTCAATTTCATAGTTAATTGTTTCTTGATTCTTGTTTCAATTATAAGCATGCGTGTAGATTAAATTGACGCCTTAATCACAGTATTGTATGTTCATTATGTAATGCATGTTGTTTGAGATTTATAATTGTTAAGACCACTTGTTAAATTTTAGTAGTAAATGGGTTGGCTCATGTTTGCATTTTAGGGACTACTCCTTAATTTCGTAGTTTGCATAGGCCTTAGAATTAAGAAAACGTGTTAATTAGATTCGGCTATCCAATTTAGTTCTCGGCCAATCCCTAGAGCTTAAAGCAATTAACCCGTTAGCTAGAACACTGTTGTGCCAACTAATTGGGTTAAGAATTAATTTAATGCTAGGTTGAACTAATTTAATTAGGGGACCTTAGGGGGCTTTTTCAGCTTTTTCGGTTAAGTCGGTTGAGTAATTAATTGCGAAATTGAATCTAACATTAGTTTTCAGTGATAAGCATTGTATTGTTAGCCCGACATACTCCAAATTGGTGCCCGTGGTAAGATCGTTTATTTTTTCTTGCTTTTATTTCCTTTATTTTTCCACATTTAACGCTTTATGCAAAATACCCCCCATTTAGGTTTTTAAAGAAATCCAATTAAGAGAAGTTGATAATCATTTTCATGTGATTGACTCAGTCCACTCAATGCTACAAGTTTAGCTAAGATCAATAAATATAAATATTAATTTTTCAGAGTCCGACAACTCTGTCAAATTTGCCGCCATTGTCAGGGAACCATTTAAGTAGTTTCTCTTACTTGGATTTCTAGTAAAAAAATTCCAAAAATAGAATAAATACTTGATTTTTCAATGATAGAGAATTATAGACCCTTTTGAACAAATGGTGGAGCTGCCCTGTACGTTGATGAGATATATGAGCTCAAAACTCAAATTTCTGAATTAATCACTTTGATGCTTCAAGTGGCTGTAGGGCAGCTGCAAGCAATGGAGGCATGTAGATTATGCTTGCTTCTGAAGGGAATAGTCTAATTAAACCCAAGCGGAAGCGTAGGAATCGGTTTGAGTTTATTTAAAATTAAATAATAATATTATGGTTAAGCATAACATACCTTGAAAATATGGAGATTCTTCTGGCAGATCTTTATCTCCTCCATAAAATCTTCCTGGCTATGACTCGAACACAGGACCAAGGCTTGTGGGAGCCTCTTGAAAGAAAATCCACAAGGGATTGGAGAGGAAGAGGTCTAGAGAGAATTATCTAATTCTCTCTATTGAGGAGATGTGTTTTGTGAAGAATGCACAATGGCTCACCCCTAGGGTCCTATTTATAGTGGTCTAGGGAAAATAATTAAATAATATATTTTAATATCTAATATATTAAAATATATTTATCTAACCAATTTAAATCTTATTCAAACCATTTAACATTCTCCTACGACATTTATTTCCTAATTTGAATCCAATTCAAATTTAATAAATATCTTTTATTTAATGTATCTAATATACATTAATTATTTTAATATTTAATGTATCAAATACAATAAATATATTTTCCTCTTTTATTTAATATATATGATATATTAAATATTAATTTGAACACTTCAAATTAAATATTAATTTGAACATTTCAAATTTTAATATTTAATGTATCAAATACAATAAAAATATTTTCCTCTTTTATATTTAATATATCTAATATATTAAATATTAATTTGAACACTTTAAATTAAATATTAATTTGAACATTTCAAATTTTTCTTTCAACTAAATTGATCTTTTAGTGTTACTATGAGCTAGCAAGGGGACCTTATGGACCTACAGATTATAAGCTCAAATGATACAAAATTAATTAATTAAACTCTTTAATTAATTAATTTTCATTCATTAACTATAGGTCACTCCACTATAGACCTAGAGTTGCACTTTTATGCACTGTAGGACAAGTTGTGTCCATAGATATAAATATTACATGAAAGTCGATCATTCACGAGTTGTTCGTAATTACAGCTGGGTCAAAAGTCCGTTTTACCCCTATAATTACATCTTGCACCTTAAGTACCACTGATCCTCTAATGAACAATCTGTTTATAATCTAATTATAAACTAAGTCCCTCTCGGGCCAGTAAGAGGGTGGGGCCCCATAGTTCAAATCCCGAAATCAACACTTAAGAGAACTACTCATCTACTTACCTTATATGGGAATGAGTGAATTCCATCTTGTGAGATTATGTTCCCAGCTCCCTATTTGGTCAAGTCCCCAAAATGGTAGGCATATTGAATCGGCTACAAAAGCCACTCTCACCCATGCAAATCAAAAGACAAGCCCTCACAGGCAGGAGTTCATAACTCACTCAGGATTAAGATCGAGTCACATATGATCATCCTGATGAAATATTAATCTTCTCAATTAACGGATTTATAAAGAGAGATTAAATATTTCGTTGTCCAGTCTTATACAAACTCATTGTATAATATACTCCCACTCACATGTCTCCACATGAATGATTTGGATCAAATCATTTGTAACTATTACAAAGTGAGTCGTATCAATAGTATTACCAGGATAAGGCACCCAACCTTATCCATATACTATGACCCTTTAGGTTATTTCTTGAACATGATCCTCTCGTATGTCAACCACATACTGTTCAAGATTATACTAATAACCTTGGATTTTTCATATAACGGATAATATTATATTGCAAATAAAATAATCAAAATTATTATTAATTATTAAATAAATTATTAATTACGAGGCTTTAGGGTATAAATCCCAACAGCTTCAAGGACATCCCACTGAAGCATGTCCTCAGTTGCAGCAGGGTTTCACGCCAACTGCCTACACCATGGGAGAATTTTATGGTCATCATGAGATGAACTAGGGGCCTTACTATCCTTGATGTAGGGACGATTCCAGCTATGGCTATGAATACCTAGAGGAGCAGCAAAGCCAGTATCATCAGACTTCAGACTCTAGTATGTCTTTAGAGGATTTAGTTCAAGAGCTTCTTAATAGTATTCTCCAGTTTCAGCTAGAAAATCTCCAATTTCAAGAAGAAACTCGAGCTTGGATGCAAAACCTGAATGCCCAAATTACCTAGTTGGATGATTCAGTGAGAACATCTGAGAGTCAACAAGAGCAGCAATTTATCGAGACTATTGAAGTTGAAGTGACGATGTACTTGAACAACAACGAGTTTGAGAATTTTGTACCAT
The DNA here is from genome assembly GCA_033996785.1 of Trichosanthes truncata. NCBI lineage: Eukaryota > Viridiplantae > Streptophyta > Magnoliopsida > Cucurbitales > Cucurbitaceae > Trichosanthes > Trichosanthes truncata. The sequence goes on from JAWPNB010000004.1 coordinate 9,515,520, forward strand.
GCGAGGTCCAAGTTTGTTAGGGAAGGAAAGAAAATGAGCCCAACTACGAAGATGAGACTCAAGTGATAGAGCTAGTTGGAAGCTGAAAAGTCTGCGTCTGTTCTATCTTTTGAGTCATCTTCTATTCATAACAATTCTTTTCTTTATTCTCACGAGTCCAAGTCTGAGTCCATTTCCAAGTCTTTATATTTTGATTTTTCGCCTTTTCTTTTATTCAATGAAAATACAAAAAATAATTCTAATTATGGTACCCACAAGATGTTAATGAGCTTACTTGTTTAGTAGGCTTTATAGATTAAAGGAAGAATGGCCAAAGAAATGTGACAATTTTTATGTGCCTTGACACGTGCCACATGACAAGTTGAGCAACTGACTATAAAAATTTACTCTTCCTGGAGGCAGCCATGCGACAAAATTTACTTGCTTTCTTTAGTGATTTTAATTTTGTTTTTCGTCGCTTAGCCTTGTTTTTACTTTTGTAGGTAATAATTGACCTAAAGGAAAAGAATATCATTCTTGGAGGGAGATGCACCACCACTTGTTGGATCGATATGGTAACCCTAGAGGGGAGGTGAATAGAGTTTAATAAAAAGAAATTCCTAAGTATGCACAAATAATCTAATTATCAAACTTTTTATAAACAAATAAAAAGGATAATTAATGCAATAAGTAAAGTACGAAAAATTAATTCAATCTAACACAATAAACAATTAAGAACAAATGAAAGCATGCAATAAATTACCACAATTAAATTGCAAAAGTAAATAAGAAAGAGTTAGAGAGGATGACACCGTAATTTTATAGTGGTTCGGTCAAACTCGACATACTCCACTCCTCAAGCGCCTCTTGGAAATTTGAATAAAAACTTTACCGACTCTTTTCACGGATTAGAACCCAACCGCTACACCGCTCTTTTTACGAGTTCAAGAGCAAACTCGATCTTTTCTACGGGTTAGGATCAAACTGTTATAAAGTTTTGAATTTTTAAAGAACACACTTACAACTCTCTCAATAGAGTGGATTTACAAATTTAACTCTCACACATCAATCCTCACTACACAATAAAACTCTCTCAAGAATAAGATGAAAAGAAAAAAAAAAAAAAAAAAGAGAACTTGGAGAGAGCAATGATGGAGACTTTTTGAGATTTTGAAGGATTGAAAATTGTAAAACTTATTGTAGAATTTTGGAGAAGAAGATAGTATAAAAAGAGAGGGAAATGAGGTAAAAATTAAAATTTAATTTGGGCTATTGGATTGTTGTAAAAGTAAAATGAATGGTGGAGATTAAAAGAAAATAAAAAGTAAAAAGTAAAAAATAAATAAAAGAAATAATAATAATAATATAAATTATATATATATATATATATATATATATATATATATATATATATATATATATATATATATGTATGTATGTATGTATGTATAGTTTTTTTTTAAACAACAACCCACGAGTTGCAGCATTAAATGCTGTCATTTTTTTTTTCAATTAAGTAAAACAATAACTTGTATATATATATATATATATATATATATATATAATTTTATTTTTCTTTTATTTTAAAACAAACAAAATCCCACAAAGTGTCACTTCCCCATAACTTCACGTGTAACTCTCTAAATAGTCCACAATGCTGACTCTGTCACGTCATTGCATAAGGAATTTTCAGTTCAAATTTGATTTGGTCATAACTTCTTCGTTTTAACTTTGATTTGAGTGATTCAAGAGGCATTGGAATCGTTATTCTAAGCTCTAAACTATGGACACTTCCAAACACTAAAATTGTTAGTAATTATTAGCAGGTTTGTTATCATCAAAATATTAATTAATTAATTAATTAAAATTAATTAATTTGAGATTAATGGCCAAAAAGCAAACAATCTCTCCCTTTTTTATGATGACAAACCAAGCAAGAAAAATAACTTGAAGTTCATAAAAAAAAAATCAATATAGTACATGTGTCCAAGTAATAATTTCAATATAAAGTCCAATATATCACCATAAATCTCATACTTGAAAATTCACTCAAAAAAATTAAATTAATTCTCCCCCTAAATTAATGCAATAGTAAAACATGATACAAAATTTAGAACATATTTTTCTTAAACTTCTCCTCCTTTGGAATCATCAAAAGACACAATTAAGAAATATTAAAAACTATATGAAAGCTCTCCCTAAGAACATGAATACATACTTTGCATAACTCCCCCTATCAATATGCTTTAAAAAGATAACAAGCAAAATTATAAATTCAAGAGGTATCACAATGAATAATACCAAGCTCAAGTCTATTTTTGCAAAAGCTTTCTTCATTCAAAGGCTTGGTGAAAATATCCGCTAATTGATTATTAGAAGTCACAAAATCAAGAATAATATGACCATTTTGCACATGCTCTCTAATAAAAAAATGTCTAATATCAATATGCTTAGTCCTAGAATGATGAATAGGATGTTTAGTCAAATTAATAGCACTAGTATTATCATAAAATATAGGCACATTATCAAACTTTAATCCAAAATCACAAAGAGTTTGTTTCATCCAAAGAATTTGAGCACAACAACTAATAACTGCAATATATTCTGCTTTGGTAGTGGATAAGGCAACCGAATTTTACTTTTTACTAAACCAAGATACTAAGGAGCTACCAAGAAATTGGCAAATCCCACTAGTACTCTTACGGTCAAGTAAACTTTCGGCAAAATCTGCATCAGAATATCCTGTTGGGATTTATGCTTCCCTTCATATCCTACCAAATTAAACTCAACATTTCTAGATACCACAAACCTAAATCAATAGTCCCAAGCAAATATTTAAAGATTCTCTTAAAGACACGCAAATGGGATTCCTTAGGACAAGATTGAAATCTAGCACAAAGACATACACAAAACATGATATTGGGTCTACTAGCAGTTAAATAAAGTAGAAATCCGATCATACCTCGATAAGCTTTTAGGTCCACACATTTACCTTTTTCATCATTGTCAAGCTTAGTGGATGTGCTCATAGGAGTTTTTGTAATTTTACCTTCATTGAACTTGAAGGTATTTATATAATTAATTAAATATATATTATTTAATTAATTATATATATTAATTTATTTTTATCAATTAAAAAAGAGAAGGCAGTTTCTATAACTGCCATCTCAAGAGAATCTCTGCAGTTTTTAAAACTACAGAGATATATCGCAAAACGGATGAGACCTCCCTTTTTTGGTTTTTGTTTATGAAATGGGTTCTATGAGAGAACAGTCACTGAACGATAAAGAAATCCTCTCCTCTCGATTTTTTTTCTCTTTTTCCCTTTCTTTTTCACTAAAAGATTTTGGGTTGTGAAGAAGTGAGAATTCTCCTCATGATTATTCTCCGGTCGTCATTGGATTTTCAACAATCCCGCTGCGCTACAAGAGGTTAGTATCTTGTTCTTGAAAATCCCAACATTGGTATTAAAGCCAGGTTAAAGGGCTTCTAGTATTATTTATGTTTTTCCTTTAATTTTGAAGCATAAATGCTTAGAACCCTTTAATGGCAATTTTTTATATGCACATCGAATTGTTATGAAATTTTTCTTGTATGTTAAGAATATGATTGAGGAAGTCTGTGCAAAGTTTCATGCATTTTGGTTGAGTAATTCTTGAATTACATTTTTTTTAAGGTTTCATGCCTCTACAAGTTTCGAAATTCAATTACTTTTTGTCCACTGATTTTCTGCATATGAACCTTATATGAGTGTAAAGTATGTTGGAAGAGCTTTCTAACGGTATATTATATGCTATATTTGGTCAAGTGTCGAAAAAGTTATGGCCATTCGAAATTCTGAAATGTGTTCTTTAAGGTTTAAGGTCTAATACAAAATTGCATATTTATGAGTTCTTTAAGGTTTGAGCCCTTGACCTTTAAGTTCTTATATAATGTCTCCACCACCTTTCTAGAAGCAAGTTTTGTTTGCTTAATATGTTTTATTTTCTTTAAGGATGGTCATGATTTTCCATTTTTTTTATTTCTTTATTAAATTTGTCATGAATTTTTTTTGTGTCATAATCATATGTTGATTATTTTTTTTCTGTATATGTTACAGAAAATATGCCATGGATGATAAAGATACCAAAAATAATTAGGCAAAGGCTCAAAGAACTAAAGTGGAAAAGATGATAGAAGATTTGCATGACATTAAATTTGAACTGGGTCATGAATTAGATTTGTTGCATATAGTCAAGCATGTCATATTAGTGAATTGTCAGTTACAAGAGATCATTTGGGAAGGAGGACTTTTGTCAAGTGATAAAAGACTGAGTGCCTTTAGATCACTTTTATCTGATGAAAGTTTGATGAACTTCTTAGATCACATTTCTAATAGACCTAGAAGAAATATTTCATATGATTGTGTGATCTTAACCTTTGTGCATGAGCTTATTTATCGAGCCATGAAAAGACATAGTTCTATTATGTTTCGAAATAGGACTCGTCCAACGTGGAACAACCCTAGGGTAATAGTATTCAATCATGAACTTCCTGATGACTTGTATATACGTTTCAAATCTTCATTCCCTATTACTTTGTTGTGTTTGAATTAACTTTCATGAATTCTGTAAATATTTCGTTGTTAATTATAGATGTTGAATGAAATATGTTCTCATTTTGAGATTTTGAATGTGGGTGATCAAGTTATGAGTATGTCTCATTTTATTTTACTTGATGAACGAATTTGATTATTTTACAATATGATAAATTTGTGAATAATAATTTTACATAACATAGACGATGATTTTGAAACTTAGTGATATTTCGACTCGATGTTATGTAAAATTATTATTATCAAATTTATTTGAAAATTATAAAATACTAGGGGTCGTGTGTTGTGCAAATGGATTAATTTTTGTGCACATATGTCTTGTAGACTCTGAAATTATGGCATCTGCTTCTAAGAATATAATAGCTGAACTAAACAAATGTGAGAAGCTGAATGGGGATAACTATGAAATTTGGACCATGAAAATACAGTATGTCCTAGAAGAGCAAGAGGCTCTTGAAGTTTTAAACCATGTGTTAAGTGAGCCTGAGGAAGGGAACTCGGCTCAACATAGAAGGAACCGTGAGGCTTATGATGCCTGGAAGAAGAAAAACTCATTGGCTCGCATTACTTTACTGAGCAGCATGGACAATGATGTCATGCATGAGTTTCATTCTTACAACCTTACTAAGGACATGTGGGACGCATTGAAATTGAAGTTTGGTGGAACTTCTATCACCAAACTTAAGCAACTCATTATTAAGTTTGACACTTATAAGAAACGTCCTAATCACTATATGAGACAACACATGAGGGAGATGTCTAATATGATTAGTGAGCTAAAAGAAGCTGACCATGTCCTGACTGATGAACAGCAAGTTCAAGCTGCTATCGATCTCTTCCCCATAATTAGGAGCACATGAAGGTGCACCTTACCCACAATGAGGGAATTAAAACTCTCACTGATGTTGCACGTCACCTCGAGTTAGAAGAAGATCGCATGGAGGTAGCAAGGCCTGACAATGTTGACGTGTATATGGGTGGACCTAGTTCTCATGGGAATAAAGGTCACAAACGTAAACATCAAGGAGATTTTAAGGGGAAGGGAGATCATAAGAATAAGAAACATAGGCAAGGTAAGAATGACAAAGGTAAGGGAAAGCGTCCCATGTCTCGTCCTAAAAAGAAGAAAGCAAATATCAAGTGTTACAATTGTCAGAAAAAGGGTCATTATGCTCGTGAGTGTACTGAACCCAAAAAGGTACAAACTTTCGAAAATTTTAAGATTCATCCTTTCATTTCTGAAAATTGTGTTTCCTGCTTGGTATTTTTGGCTGACTCTCATCATTTGTGGATTGTAGACTCAGGAGCCATAGACCACGTAGCTAGAGAACATGGAGTATATGTGGAATTTCGTCGAATTCCATCAGGAGCAAGGTGGCTTTATGTTGGAAACAATGCACGTGTACCAGTGAAGGGCATTGGTTCCTACAAGTTGAACATGCGAAATGGTCGTACTCTGTTTCTGCATGATGTGTTATATGCACCTGACATACGACGAAATTTGCTTTCTGCTTTTGTCCTTCTAAAACTTGGTTATACTTTTACATTGTCTGGTAGTTTGTTAACTCTTTCTTTGAACAACATACTTTATGGTTATGGTTTTCTGTTGAACGGCTTTATAGTAATGGATGTTATTGATATGATATCCAATAATTATGCTAGTTTTTCCCTGATAACATCATCTGTTGATGCAAATGTTGACGTGACTATGCGGCATGCTAGATTAGGTCATATAGGTCAACATAGAATGGCTAGATTAGCTAAAGAAGGCTTGTTAGGTCAAATTAACTTTGTTGACTTACCTATATGTGAAAGTTGTTTAGCGGAAAAAATGGCAAGAAAACCATTTGGTAAAGGAACTAGGGCTGAACTTCCATTGCAATTAATTCATTCTGACATTTGGGGACCTATGAGTGTGAAGGCAAGACATGAGGGTGAATATTTTATCACTTTCATAGATGATTTCACACGTTATGGTTATGTTTATCTAATTTCTCGTAAGTCTGAAGTATTAGAGTGTTTTAGAAAATTTATAAATTTGGTGGAGAATCAATTAGATAAAAAGGTTAAGACCTTGAGAACAGACCGAGGACGTGAATATCTGTCTAATCAGTTTAAACAGTTATGTGAGGAAAATGGTATAGTAAGACAGTTAACTACTCCAAGGACACCACAACAAAATGGAGTAGCTGAAAGAAGAAATAGAACTCTTCTAGAAATGGTTAGGTCAATGATGGCACAAGCGAAACTGCCAATCGCCTTTTGGGGTGATGCTCTATTGACTGCTGCTTATATCCTAAATCGTGTACCTTTAAAGTCTGTCACTTCCACACCTTATGAATAATAACCAGTAGAAAATCAGACCTTAGTGGTTTGAGACCATGGCGATGTGTTGCTTATGTACATGAATCATTACATCAACATGGAAAGTTAGGTCAAAGAGGTAAAAAGAGTATATTTATAAGTACTCAGAACATTCAAAAGGGTATGTGTTCATTGGTGAACAAGAAAGTGGGAGTGTGACTGAATTCGAATCACGATATGCTACTTTCTTGGAGAATGATTTTCCAAGAAAAGGTGAGATCAATACTGAGATATCCCTATTTGAAAATAATGATCAAAACGATTCGTTTTTACCACCATGGGAAACTATAAATGATCTACCAACAATATCTCATCCAAGTGGGAGAGATTTAGAAAAACCACAAACAGCGTGTGATTCGATTGAATAATTATCACGTGATTTAATGGAATCAATAAGTGAACGACAATTAAATGGACCGCAAATCAAACGTAGTAATCGTGGTAGAATACCAAAACGTCTCTTTGATTATGAGATATACATGATTACACCTGACGATGATGAAGAGCCGAAAAATGTTCAAGAGGCTCTTCAATGTCCTAATAAAGAATATTGGATGAAAGCAATGGAGAAGAAATGGAGTCAATGAAATCTAATAAAGTTTGGGAGCTAGTTGATCTCCTTAGAAGACGCAAAGCAATTGGTAACAAGTGGATTCTTAAAATTAAGCGTAAGGCTGATGGCTCAATTGAAAGGTATAAAGCCCGTCTTGTAGCCAAAGGATTCACACAACAGGAAGGAATAGATTATGAAGAAACTCTCACTTGTTGTGAGGTTTACCTCTATAAGACTCATCCTAGCTATAGTTGCCAATTTAGATTTAGAATTACATCAAATGGATGTGAAAATAACAATTCTAAACGGTGAATTGGAAGAAGAGATTTACATACAACAACTTATCGGTTTCGTTACTGAAGGACAAGAAGATAAAGTATGTCAATTAATGAGATCAATTTATGGCCTTAAACAATCTTCCAGACAGTGATACATTAGATTTCACCAAGTAATCATCTCATATGATTTTCATATGATCGATGAAGACCACTGTGTGTATGTCAAAACAAACAAAGATAAGTTTGTGATTCTTTCACTATATGTGGATGACATACTGTTGGCTGGAAAAGATAAGGAATACGTGTTAACCATTAAGGAATGTCTATCCATAAATTTTCAAATGAAGGATATGGGTGAAGCAGCTTATATACTTATAGTTAAGATTGAAAGAGATCGCTCCAAAAGGATTTTAGCCCTGTCACAAGGTCAATATATGAAGAAAATTCTTGAAAGATTTAAAATGCAAGATTGCAAACCCATTGATACTCCTATCGCAAAAGGCGAAAGTTTGAGTCAAAGAATGTGTCCAAAGACTCTTGAAGAAATAGAACAAATGAGAAAGGTTCCTTATTCGAGTGCTGTTGGAAGCCTCATGTATGCCATGATGTGTACGAGACCAGACATTTGCTTTGCTGTTGGTATGGTAAGCAGATATCAGTCAAACCCAGAACAACCCCATTGGAAGGCTGTTAAGAGAATACTTCGGTATCTCAAAGGAACTATGAATTATTCACTGTGCTATTAAGAAAACGATTTGAAATTAGAAGGCTACACAAATGTTGATTGGGGAGGAGATTTAGATGAAAGAAAATCTACCTCAGGATATGTATTCTTACTGAATAAAGGAGTAATTTCATGTAGTAAGAAACAAACTTGTATAGCCTTATCAACAATGGAAGCTAAATTTGTGGCACTTTCAGCGGCAGTACAAGAAACAGTGTGACTTAAAAGATTTTTAAGTCATTTGGGATTTAAAGAAAGCACACCTGACTCAGTATTAGTGAACTGTGATAGTCAGGCTGCCATAGCATTCACGAAGGATCCCAAATATCACTCTAAGACAAAGCACATAGACATTAAATACAATTTTGTTAGAGATATGGTTGCGCAAAAGGAAGTGAATGTGCAATATATATCAACGAGCAACATGGTTGCAGACTCCTTTACCAAGCCTATACCTAGAGATGTTTTTAATAGTCACATTAAATCTTTGGGATTGCGTAGGTTTTGACTTTGTACTTCTCAACAAATTGTATTACGCATATTATGATATATGAAATAAAGTTTTGTACTTTAGAATGCATACACACAAATGTTTAGTACATATAATCAAAAGTATGTCGGACAGTAGATTGGCTTTCTCGCACAAGCAATCGCTTCTATGACTTTTGTGTCAATTAGAAATGAGATATTTTTAAGCAATTTTATTGTTATAGTAGTACAATAGAAAGAAAGCATGTGCTTAAAAGAATATATCGCCTTGATAAGTAATCAAGATGAGATCATATTATGATCGAAGGTGATAATCCCACTGTTCATCTTAAACTGTCTATGAATGCCAGATAGAAGTCCAATAATCATTTGTTGATAGAATATTAAGGTAGAGTAGTGGACTCACGTTAGATACTGAGTGTATCTGAACTATCATCTGTATAGTATTACTTGAGACATACACTCTGATGCTAAAGAGTAAAATGTTGTAACATGTGTTTCATGCCACATGTGCTTAATATGACCACAAAGGGTAGCAGAAGATAATTGATCTCTACTTCTTTGTTGTGTGAGACCCTTGAGATTGAAAAAACTCTATAAGTACCCTTATGACCTTTTGGCTAAAATTGTTTGAAGTTTCATTTTGATGTTAGCTATCTTAGGGAGGTTACCAATGGTCATGAATGATTCGATCTAATGGGGCCTACCTAGTAAGCAATTGTTTTGAAATGGAAATAGTTTAGAAAAGAGAAGATCATTTCAAGTGTCACATTGTAATGTATTCACTGGTCGACCAATTATATTTTTGTAATATGATTGTGAATACATAAACATGAAAATATAATATTTCAAGAAGAGATCGTAAGTTATAATTTATGTGACTAAATGATTCTAGGCACTTCATACTTACTCTACTCAATTATTAGGTTACTTTATATACTTAACCGTTGTAAAGTGAGAAGCTCTCGAGATAAAAGTATGGTGGTCACACGGCCCATTTTCTTGTATGAAATTTTGATGCAAATGAAAATGAATGTGTTCCATGTTTTGAGAAATGAGGACAGGAGTTGCGTTTTATACGCTCATAATGAAAGTACATTATGTGCGAGTGGGAGATGAAGGTATTTATATAATTAATTAAATATATGTTATTTAATTAATTATATATATTAATTTATTTTTATAAATTAAAAAGAAGAAGGCAGTTTTTGTAACTGCCATCTCAAGAGAATCTCTGCAGTTTTTAAAACTGCAAAGATATATCACAAAACGGATGAGACCTCCCTTTTTTGGTTTTTGTTTATGACGTGGGTTCTATGAGAGAACAGTCACTGAATGATAAAGAAATCCTCTCCTCTCGATTTTTTTTTTCTCTTTTTCCCTTTCTTTTTCACTAAAAGATTTTGGGCTGTGAAGAAGTGAGAATTCTCCCCGTGATTATTCTCCGGTCGTCATTTGATTTTCAACAATCCCGCTGCGCTACAAGAGGTTGGTATCTTGTTCTTGAAAATTCCAACAGAACTTGAACCTTTTGAGCAAATCCTTTGTGTATTTCTCTTGACTTATGAAGAGACTATCCTTGAGTTGTTTGATTTGAAGTCCAAGGAAGAAGCTAAGTTCTCCCATCATACTCATCTTAAACTCACTATGCATACACTTAGAAAATTCTTCACACAAAGAAGGATTAGTAGAACCAAAGATAATATTATCCACATATATTTGCACTAAAAGCATATCATTTTCCTTAGTCTTAATCAAGAGAGTAGTATCAAGTTTGCCCATTTTAAAGTCATTCTCAAGTAGAAAATTACTATGCCTATCATACCAAGCTCTTGGAGCTTGTTTTAAGCCACAAAGAGCCTTCTTCAACTTATAGACATGATTAGGCAAATCAAAACTTTCAAAGCCCGGAAGTTGTTCTACATAAACTTCGTCCATAATATAACCATTTAAAAAGGCACTTTTCACATCCATTTGATACAAGATGAAATTCTTATAAGAAGCAAAAGCAAGTAACATTCTAATAGCTTCTAATCTAGCAACGGGTGCAAAAGTCTCTTCATAATCTATACCTTTGACACGCTTGCTACAGTGATATGAATGAGTCAGCAATATTAGATGTCGATGCGCAAGTGTACACATTCATTTGTAGCAAGTGGTAAGTAAATTATCGTATCCACAGAGACTAGTAATTAGCTAATTTACCACAAATTAATTCTCAATAAACTCAATTTGTAACCAGTTAAATTTATCATGGAAACGAAATAAAATAATTCGGAATTGCTGGAACTAAATGCTAAAACAAAGATAACAGAGTAAAAATGCAGAAAACAGAGAACGACTAAACTTGTACTTTAAGCTAATTGACAGGCTCGGATTAGGGGTAGTTTCATGCTTTAATCGATCCTACAACTTAAAGACATATTCATTCTCTCAATCCACTACAACTCACATGGTATTCTCCCGAATGACCAGAAATCTGCTGTTTCATTCCCATTACTCCAGCGTTAAATAACCTACTGTTCTTGATAATCTAACCTGTGAATTTCAAAAGTCTGTGTTAAATAAGGACCCCCTGGAGTTAGCTCTTAATCTTGAAAGTAGCATGGATTCCAACAGCAAATGACCATTTGAGCCTCGTCTAGCTAAAGACGTTAAAGAAAGCGCTTCTTGGGAGGCAACCCAAGTTTCTATCATTTTTCTTTAGTTTTTTTTAGTTGTTTTCCATTCTAATATAGGTAGTTGAGTGCCATTTAAATCTCGTTCCCATTTTGCAGGACCTCTATCGTTTTGGTACTCTCTTTGTCCCATCTCATGGACCTCGAATGGAATAATTTTCCCTTCTTATCATGCCAGTTTTGTTCACTCATTTTTGTCATTATTCTTGAATTCTTTATATTATTTTATTTTACATTGAGGACAATGTAGCTTCTAAGTTTGGGGGTGGGCAGTACTTAATAGTCGGCAGTACTTAATAGTCCTGATAATTTTGAGCATAATTTTTTCGATTCTTGAGCATGTTCTAGATGAATTCTATTGCATAATCATGACTAGGACAACTTAAGAAATGGTCTAGATGATAGTTTTTGCAATTTTTTCTTAATTCTGAAAGCATGCCCTGAATTGAGTATATTTAAATTTGTCTTAAATTTCCTTGCAACACATTGAGCACATAACCGACTGTCTATTATGTTCGAATGCTTGGGATGATATTATTGAGTCTAGAGGTTGTTGTCACCCTGATAGGCTTAAAAACTAATTAAAAGTCGACTTGCATGATGGTTTGTGATTGAAATCTTTGAATGAAAAATATATTTATCTTTATTGATTTTTTGCATGTTTTAAGAAAATTTTTGCATGTTTGATCAATAAGTTATGCTTAAAGTATGGGGATCAAAAGACCTACCTCCACTGTGATCAGTTAGGCCATCCATTGAGTAAAAGCTCTGGGTAAGGGTCCCTGCAGTGGAAGTGTGAAAGCTAGGATCCTTAAGAAAGAAAAAGACAAGTGTGGGAGTTAGTAACTCCTAGTTAAAATATGCTTAAGTAGATTGCTTACTTGACTGTGGGGATGCTAGAAATTGGGACTTAGAGCCAGTGTAGGGGGAAAACGAATTAAAGACTCTTTGAAATTTTCTAAAGCTAGTAGAAACTAATAGAAAGGAGGTTAGGCACACACACACACAAGGGATGAAATAGTTTAAATTTAAATTACTTGATGAAAGGGTGTGTTGATGTTTTCTTTCCTTATTTTCTATTGTTTAGACCATTCAGGCTAGAGTTGTGATTATGCAATAGAAATTCATTATGTGGTTTTGCTCTGATTATTAATTATTTAATAAATAATTGTTTTGCTCGAGGACTAGCAAAAATCTAAGTTTGGGGGTATTTGATAGCACTCAAAAGTGTGGTATTTCTAGGCTTAGATTTGTGTTGGTTTTATATGTTTACAATGAGCTTTCATGCATTTTTTTATTTATTTTGTAGATTTTGAGCAATTGAAGCTAACCGGGCTTTTTGAAGCATAATTAAAGCTTAAAGACACACTTTGGAGCACAGAAGATAAGTAGAAGAAGTGTTACAAGTGAGAAAGCTCAAAAGGACAGCGTTGAGACGCTGTCCATAGCGTCTCAACGCTATAAGTGAAGCCTTCCAATCTCAAATTCCCGCAGAAGCTGCGTCGAGACGCTGCTTTATAGCATCTCAACGCCAGAAACGTGGGCGTAAGAGAATTTCCGTCCGTAGCGTCTCAACGTTGTCTACAGCGTCTCAACGCTACCCCGACTCTCCGTGTTTTTCATGCGAATTAGGGTACAGCGTCGAGACGTTGTCCCTAGCGTCTCGACGCTGTCCCGAGGATATAAATACAATATTATGGCTTTGATTTTGGGGGGACCATTTGGAGAGGGACCAGTCTAAAATTGATTTCTACATCATATTTGGGACCAAGGGAGCACTTTTGAGAGCTGAGGAAGACATTCAAGGCTCGAGATATCGGTGTTTCACGACGGGAACGAGTGTGGCACGCTGTAATGACCGGCACTTTCAGGTATTAATTAAGGCTTTAAATTTTTGATTTAAATTAATTGAAAGGCCAATTTTATGTTTAAGGTGTATTGGTGTTTAATGTTTAAGATTTGCATTTTTGAAATTTGAGAATTTGAGGGTAAAATGGGAAGGAAGAAGGAAAATAAAGGAATTAATTGATTTAGGGGTATTTTTGTTATTTAAGGGACTTTCAGCCAAGCCAAGCCCAAGAGAAGCCAAGCCCACTGATTTCCCTCTCTATTATTTTAAAAGGCACGCAGCCCTAGGTCAGACTCAAGCCTTGAAGCCAAGCCTCCAAGCCTCTAAGCCACCATATTCTCCAAATCTCTTCTCCTTCCTCTTTGATTTTCGAATAGCACCCATTAAAGCAAGAAGATCTTGGTTTTTTTTCTGTTTTCCCAGTAGGTCCGACCGCCACGCATCGCCGCCCACACCTCAAACCGGACCGTCGCCGCGCGCCTTGCAGATCCAATCGCCGTCGCCCAGCCACCGTGCAAATCGGGTCGGGTTTCTTCAGATCCGCGAGTCGCAAGCCCCAATCGCTGGCGCATAACAGACCGTCGACTACACAGCCGCTCGAACCGAACCACACCCAGACCACCGTGCCGTCGACTGCACCGCTGCTGCAATTCTGCTCTGCCGTAGGCGCAACCGACTGCTGCAGCTCTGAACAGAAAAGCCGCCGCCCCTACAGTCCGTATACAGCAAGATCTTCCTGCGTTTTAGGCTATTTTCTAGCGAGTTTCGGCACTGTACAGCCGTGGGTAAGAGTTTCGTATTGCCTTCCTATAGTTTTCATATTGAAATTTGGTTTTGGGCATTGTTCTGATAATTTGGAGATTGATTCATTGATTTTGGGCTCTATTTTGGAATAGCCATTGTAGGAGGAGGTTGATTTGTCAAAAAAAAAAATCGAATCAAACCATCATCTATTCAACAAGGTTCGATTCTATTTGGGGTCGGAATTGAGGCTCCAAATTATTTAGTTGAGCTTCAAGGCCAAGGAATTTTTGGTGAGCAATTGGGTGATTGGAATCTTGAGCCTAGCCAAGGTAAGAGACTTTACGCCGGTATGCTTAAATGCAAGTTGGGAACTGAATTGAAAAAAAAAAGTTTTATAAATGTTTTATTTATGATTTTTGATGAACTTTAAAATGCTTTATTTCATATGAAAATGGATTTTGACATGAGTGATTGCCAAATATTTTATGAAAGTTATGCATGATTTATGATTATGATTTATGATGAGTAATATGAGAATGTTGTTTATGTTGCATCATGAAACGAAAAGTTTAAAATGCTTTGGGACCTCATGCATACATTATGTTTTCATGATAAAAATGATTTCGAAGGCTGTGGCAATTACCCTTAAAATTATTGATGTACATCTATATGAAAAGGACCCTTACGAGGCTATATGAAAAGAAGCCTTACGAGGCTATATGAAAAGGAACCTGAAAAGGTTAGATGAAAAGGAACCTGAAAAGGTTAAATGAAAAGGAAAGATTAGGTTGGGTTAATTGTCCACATTAAGCCGAAGAGAAAAGTTGAAAGAGAAACGTTTCCGCTATGAAAGGAATTTAGGTCCCACCAAAGGAAAGAAAGAAAATGTTTTCGAAAACTCATTATGTATGTGTATGCATATCCTGACCTGGTAGTGAGGTCACTTACTGAGTATTTTAAATACTCATCCTTTTTCAAAATGTTTTTCTTTTCAGGTAAAGGCAAGAACATATTTTAGGCGAGTGGCAAGGTGGTTTGCTGAAAGGGTCATGGGTGTCATGAGGAGTATAGCTTCCGCATCTAGTTTATGTTTTATTTAAAAATATTTTGTTAAGTAAACTTTATTGAAGTGAACTATTTCATTTGATTTAACGTTTTGATTCAAATTATGTTTTGCCATGGTTTTTAAAGGGATCCCAAACTAAAAGATTTCGATTGTTTAGCAAAAAAAAGTTTAATTTTTTTTGTCTTTTACCAAAGATTTCTAAATTCTACTAGCATGCATGTAGTAACGTCCCTAGAAAGTCTAACAGGAAAAGTTGGGTCGTTACACACGCGTCAGAGAGTTCTTTCTTTCTTCCTTATTTATTTTGTAGTTGTTGTTTTTGGATGTTTCTTAAGTTTTCGTAGAGATAAAATGTCTTGAACTTGGTTTATTTTCACTTATTTGGTTTAATTTTAGAGACATTTATATTGTAGCAAGTTATTTGTGCATTCTAGAAATTATTGTTTAATCGTTTGGCCAACGTTTAATTATGATACAATTGAGTTTTTGCTTGAAAAAGAAGAACTCGAATTTAGATCTGAATGTATAATTATTAGTGAATGTTTGCATGGGAATGAAATTTTTGCTAATAGAAGTCACAATAGAATTGATTCAATACCATGTTTAGTTATAAAAATAGACTGGAATGTTGATTTATCACTAAGCATGATGTTTAGTTGGGCTTGGAAAAGTCAACTAATAAATTGGATATTTTATTGGCTTATAACTGTTATTTACGTAAGTTATCTCTTTTATAAGATCAAATTAGTTTTATGACATTAAATCATTGTTTCAAG
Source organism: Trichosanthes truncata (assembly GCA_033996785.1). NCBI lineage: Eukaryota > Viridiplantae > Streptophyta > Magnoliopsida > Cucurbitales > Cucurbitaceae > Trichosanthes > Trichosanthes truncata. The sequence goes on from JAWPNB010000004.1 coordinate 9,531,614, forward strand.
AAGGTTCCCTCTAAGTGTCTCCAACCATGTAAATAATTATTTTAGGTTTTAATCTGACTTTTCTTCTATTGTTGGTTCTCTAGATAAAATTTGAGCATTAGTAATTATAATACTTAATTAAACTAAGAAATCCAATCCCTGAGATCGACCCTGGCCATTACTACTGCAAATTGTAAAGGTCTGGTTAATAATTTTATTTGATAGTGCCTTCGACAAGCTCTTTATCAAGAACCCTTCCGTTTTTGGAAATATTCCGGCAGCTTCCTTCTTCAGACAGCTTCCTCTCCGTTTCTCTCTGTTTTTTCGAGATTCTCCAGCCTCTCTTCTTCTCCTTTGATCAAAACGGCTGCCCAACCCTAAATACCTCCTAGTTTGTGCAAATAAGGGCTGATTAGACTGGACTAGTGACGTGGCAAGCTCCCATTGGTTGAAACATGTTGAGTCATCTGACATTTGCCAACTCATTTAATGAACTAATATTCTCACGTGCAAAAGTTGTATTGGGCTGAATTGCAAGGTTTGCTCCAGCAAACTGTTGTAAAACTGCTGTTCTTATCTTTAGGAATCCTTCTTAATTCAAACCCTAAATTAATCACATAAAACTCATTAATTATGATAATATTGCTCTAATAATAATGTTACTATATCAAATTAATCATAGAGCAAAATGACTCAAAGTTAGGGAATTTCCAAGATATAATGAGATAAAATATGACAATTCAATCCTAAAATGATACCCTGTAACTCTTATTTTAAGAGTTATCAACCTTCCTCTTGATTATAACCTTTACAAGTCTAGCTTTATTTCTAATGATATTTCCATTTTCATCCATCTTATTTCTAAAGAACCATTTAGTCCCAATAATAGAAGCATTAGAAGGCCTAGGAACTAATTCCCAAACTTTGTTCCTTTCGAATTGATTTAATTCTTCTTGCATAGCTAAGATCCAAAACTCATCATTTTCGGCACCCTTAAAACTTTTAGGTTCAACTTGAGAAACAAAAGCAAGATTATTAAATCAATTAAGAGATGAACGATTTTTCACACCTTGTTTGGGATCACCAAGAATCAAATCCTTGGGATGGGATGGAGCATACCTCCAATCTTTAGGCATAGATGAAGAACTGTCTTCCTTCTTTTCATTGAAGTTCAATTCTTGCTTACTTGAATCAATTTCCTTTTCTTTGTCACTAACACGTAAATCTCCAAAATTTCTTTCTAAATCATCACTACAAATAGACTCATTAGAAATATTGTTGCAAGATTCATCAAATACAACATGCATAGATTCTTCAATAATTAAAGTTCTCTCATTGAAAACTCTATAAGCTTTACTAGTAGAGGAATAACCTAGGAAAATACCAACATCCGTCTTAGAATCAAACTTTTCAAGTTTTTCTTTGTTGTTCAAAATAAAACATTTGCAACCAAAAACTTTGAAATACCCAATATTTGAAAATTTGTTATGCCAAAGCTCATAAGGAGTTTTATCTAAAGAAGGCCTAATTAAAACTCTATTTAAAACATAACAAGTAGTGTTAACGGCTTTTGCCCCAAAGTATTTATGTAATTCATACTCATGCAACATTGACCTAGCAAATTCTTACAAAGTATGATTTTTCCTTTCAACCACACCATTTTGTTGGGGAGTTCTTGAAGAGGAGAAGTTATGAGAAAAACCATTTTCTTCACAAAAATTTTCAAAAACAACACTATCAAATTCTCCTCCATGATCACTCCTAATTTTAGAAATCAAAAACCCTTTTTCATTTGAACTCTTTTTGCAAAACTAGCAAAACTTTTCAAAGCATCATCCTTATGTTTTATCATCAAAACGCAAGTAAATCTTGAAAAATCATCAACTATCACAAAGGCATAATAATTCCCTCCAAAACTAGCAATTCTAGAAGGGCCAAATAAGTCCATATGTAATAGTTGAAAGAGTCAAGTTGTAGAGATCACATTTTTAGATTTGAAAGAGGACTTGGCTTTCTTACCCATTTGACAAGCATCACAATCTTTATCCTTTTAAAATTTAAATTTAGGAAGACCTCTAACCAAAGAATTCTTGGAAATATTTGAAATTACGTGCATGCTAGCATGTCCTAGTCTTCTATGCCATAACCAAGAATCATCATGCAAGGCTGAAAGACATTTATCACTAATAAGGCAATCATTCAAATCAATAGTGTACACATTTTCATCCCTATTGCCAACAAACATGACTTTTCTATCACTAGCATTTTCAATGATGCAATTCTTTTTATCAAACACAACTCTAAAGCCTTATCACATAACTAATACTAAGTAAATTATGCTTTAAACCATCAACTAAAAGCACATTTTAAATCAAGGTAGAAGAACCATTACCTATACTACCCTTACCAATAATTTTACCTTTCATGTTGTCACCAAAGGTTACTAAACCTCCATCCTTTTTGGAAAGATTTACAAACTTAAATTGGTCTCCCGTCATGTGCCTCGAGCAACCACTATCCAAGTACCATTTGTTTTTCTTGGAGGCTTTCAAACAAACCTATAAACAAGAGTGTTCAAGATTGATCTTTTGGTACCCATACTTGTTTGGGTCCTAGATGGTTAGCATTTACAAACTTGGGAATCCATTTCATGTTTGCATCCACATTTAAAGCATTGGATTTAGACAAGTAACAAAAATAAGCTTTATGTCCATACTTGCCACATGAAAAACAAACAACATTATGCAAGGATATATCTCTTACAACAAATTTATGCACTTTACTTTTCTTGGAAAAATTCTTTCTTGGAGCATTGTGAAACTTTGCTCTTTGAGAAAAAATTCTTCTTGAAGAAGTAGTAAGAGCATATTTCAATTTAAAGCACTTAAGTCTAATATGACCTTCAACACCACAATAATGACATATAGGCACAAAGCTAGATTTATCATGCTTAGACACAACCTTAGGCATATTAAGCTTAAGCACAATAGGAGATGCTTTAACAAAGATAGTTTTAGAACTTGAAGGAGTAGAACATTCATCAATGTAGCCTAATCCTCTTTTATCACCATAAGGCTTGCCTACTTCAATTATTTTGTCCAACCTTTGAGCACCTATTGTCAACTTTTTAATAGACTCTTTAGCCTTACCAAATTCTTGCAAAGCATTTAATTCCTTTTCCTTAAGCAAATTAATCAAATTATCTTTTTCACAACTATCATGATCAAGAAATCTAACTTTATCAAGGAAAACATTTTTCTCATCACAATCAAAAACATGCTTATCACAAGAGACATTCACTTCATCAAATTGCACAACATCATGTTCATTGTCTTTTAAGCAAGCAATTTTATCAAGTAAAGACTTCTTTTCACTAGTTAGAGTTTTTTATTTCTTTCTAAGTACAACATATTTGGAACCAAGCTTTTTTAAGTCATTTTGCATATTTTCAAAAACTTCAAACAATTCATCATAGAAAAGAGGTTCTAGAGTTACCTCATCATCTTGTTCATCACCCTTGGCACTATGAACCATGAAGCAAAAGTTTGCTACTTCTTCTTTGTCACTTTCACTTCCACTTTCATCACTATCATCCCAAGTAGCTTTCATGGCTTTCTTCTTAGATTTCTTAGATGATTTGAGGAGAAGGCAATCCGTTCTTATGTGAGCCAGCTTCTTGCATTCATAGCATATTATCTCATCCTTTTTGCTCTTTTCACCTTTTGATTCTTTTTGGTTGGAAATGTGCTTCTTGAATTGTTTCTTCTTGATGAAGTTCTTATACTTATGTGAAAAATATGAAATATTGTCTTCATCAAGAACATCCTCACCTTCGGATTCAACTTGCAAGGATATGGTCTTTAATGCAATACTCTTCTTCTTTTTGGACTCATCCTCCATGTGTTCCTTCATGGTAATCTCATGTGTCATGAGAGAGCCAATAAGGTCCTCCAAAGGAAGTTTGGTAAGATCTTTTGCTTCTTGAATCGTCGTCACCTTTGCTTCCCAATTCTTAGGTAGAGACCTAAGAATTTTCCTAATATTTTCAGAGGTAGTATATACTTTCCCAAGACCCTTCAAAGCATTTATAATGTTAGTAAATCTAGTAAACATCTCGGTAATAGATTCATTAGCATCCATCTTAAATAATTCATAATTATGAACTAGCATGCTAATTTTTTATTCTTTAACTTGATTAGTTCCCTCATGAGTCACTTCAAGAGTATTCCATATTTCTTTAGCGAAAGAGCACATAGATATTCTATTAAACTCATCTTTACTTAAAGCACAATATAAACAATTTATAGCTCTAGCATTAAAAGCACAGTTTTTCAAATCATTGTCATCATATTCCTCTTCAATTTAGGCACATCATTATCATTAAATTTTTCATGGGAATATAAGGACCTTTAACCACATTTAACCATAAATAATAGTCAACGAATTGCAAATAAATTTTCATTCTAGCCTTCCAATAAGCATAATTTGACCCATCAAAGTAAGGAGGCCTAGAGGTGAATTGTTCTTCAATAACACCATTTACTACTAGGTTTGCCATAAAGCTTAAACAATAAAGTTTATAAAAAAATTCTAGAAGAGCAACCTTACTCTCATACCAATTGTTGGATCGGTATGGCAACCCTAGAGGGGGGTGAATACGGTTTAATAAATTTTTTCCTAAGTATGCACAAATAATCTAATTATCAAACTTTTTATAAACAAATAAAAAGGATAATTAATGCAATAAGTAAAGTATGAAAAATTAATTCAATTTAACACAATAAACAATTAAGAACAAATTAAAGCATGCAATAAATTACGACAATTAAATTGCAAAAGTAAATAAGAAAGAATTAGAGAGGATGACATCGTAATTTTATAGTGGTTCGGTCAAACTCGACCTACTCCACTCTCCAAGTGCCTCTTGGAAATTTGAATAAAAACTTTACCGACTCTTCCCACGGATTAGAGCCCAACTGCTACACCGCTCTTTTTACAAGTTCAAGAGCGAACTCGATCCTTTCCACGGGTTAGGATCAAACCGTTACAAAGTTTTGAATTTTTAAAGAACACACTTACAATTCTCTCAATAAAGTGGATTTACAAATTTAACTCTCACACATCAATCCTCACTGCACAATAAAACTCCCTCAAGAATAAGATGAAAAGAAAAAGAAAATGAGAGCTTGGAGAGAGCAACAATGGAGGCTTTTTGAGATTTTGGAGAATTGAAAATTGTAAAACTTGTTGTAGAATTTTGGAGAAGAAGATGGTATAAAAAGAGAGGAAAATGAGGTAAAAATCCAAATTTAATTTGGACCATTGGATTGTTGTAAAAGTAAAATGAATGGTGGAGATTAAAAGAAAATAAAAAAATAAAAACTAAATAATAAATAAAAGAAATAATAATAATATTATAAATTATATATATATATAGTTTTTTATTTTAAAAAAAAACAGCCAACGGTTGGCAGCATTAAATGCTGTCAGTTTTTTTTTTTTTTTTTTTTAAATTAAGTAAAACGATAGCTTGTATATATATATAAATTTTATTTTTCTTTTATTTTAAAACAAACAAAACCCCACCAAGTGTCACTTCCCTATAGCTCCATGTGTCACTTTCTAAATGGTCCACAATGCTGACTCAACTGCCACATAATCGAGTCGGAAATTTTTCGTTCAAATTAGATTTGGCCATAACTTCTTTGTTTTAACTTCGATTTGAGTGATTCCAGAGACGTTGGAATCGTTATTCTGAGCTCTACACTATGGACACTTCAAAACACTAAAATTTTTAGTAATTAATAGCAAGTTTGTTATCATCAAAACATTAATTAATTTGAGATTAAGGGCCAAAAGCCAACACCACCTACGCGCGAACCATTTTTGTGAAGTTTTTTTGTTCCCCTTTCTATTTTTTCCTTGCATTTTTATTGAGTCATACATTGAGGACAATGTATCATTTTAGGTTGGGGTGGATTTATGTATGTTGATGAGCCCAGAGCATATGTGCGTCGAACTTTAAATTTTTGGGTTTTTTAGCATGAACTGTTTGATGATTTTGTTGCATGCTATGTGATTAGGATAGTTGATGAGATGCTTTGTATACCTTTTTATTTGCATTTGTTAAAGTTTGAAAATGTTGTCCTGATTTGAGCCTATTTGAATTTTTTTTTCTTGATTTTCTTGCAAGTTTTGAGCATTGATAGCACACAAAATGTGCTATTTCTACGCTTTAATTTTGATGGCCTTTATAGCCTAATTGGTGTTTTTGCACGAGTTTATTTATTGAAATTGCAGTTATCAAGCAATTGGAGAAAAACCGGAGATTTTGGAGATACCGTGGAAATATGGAGCTAATGGAACACAAAGTGAGAAACCATGTGACGCAAAGGAAGGAATTGGGCAAGAATATCTAAGAGCATAGCATTGAGATGCTATGTATAGCGTCTCAACGCTATAGGGGAAGCTGCTCAAGCCCAAGATCCCTCACGAACAGCGTTGCAATGATGTATTGTAGCGTTGCAATACCAGAAACACGCGTTGGAGTTTCGTCATATCCGTAGCATTGAGACGTTGTGGTGTAGCGTCTCAACGCTATCTGATTTTTTCCAATTTTGCGTGATTCTTCGAGACAACGTTGCAACGTTGTCCCTAGCGTTGTGACGTCCCAAGATTATAAAAAGAAAAGTTTTGTATCAAATGAGGAGGGCTGTTTTGGAGAAACCTAAACCTAAAATATATTTCTACTCTATATTGGGAGACAATTAACACTCTTTGGAGCAGAGGACGAGAGTTGGAAGCTCAAGATTGTAATGTGCATCAGGGACGAGGATCGACGCGTGATTAGAGTTTTTTCTTTCCCCTTTTTGTTGTAGTTCTTGTTATGGATTTTGCATTAAGTCTAGATATTAGTTTTATGGTAATGAGTGGTTAGACTTTTATCTAAGGAATTGATGTAGCCGTTAAACTTGATGTTTTAGTTTAATTTCTTGAACTGATATTATAACACCGTTGTATGCTTTTATGTTCTTAATGCTCGTATTCTTTTGGCAAAAGTTTACTTATTTTATTGGCTTTGATTGTTGCTTGTAAAAGAATCAATTAGAGATAGACCAATTAATTGCATATCTAACTCTAAATCTTTGCATGAGAATGGAGGGTTCTTTTAGAAGCATCATAGGAAGTAGCTTAATTCCAGGTTCTTTTATTAAAGTTTAGACATACATATTAGACTTATAAAATTGCATGAGGTCGAATTGGGCTTAAGAAAGTCTTTTGGTCTTTTAAACTTCCTGCTCAGTGTGTTGTATGATCAATCTTGAGTTAATAAACTAAAACATTAGTTTAGTTGGTGAAATCAATTCCTTAGGTTTTCTCTCGTTGTAATTCAACCATTTTAATTATTTTGTTTGACACTCTTCTTTAAAATAATTATTCTCTAAATAAAATTGGGTGTTATTAATTATAATAGTCAATTGATCTAGAAAAACCATTCCTGTGGACGATACTTGCACTTAACCACTATATTAAAACTTGACACCGTACACTTGCGGCTTTGCATGGTCACAAAATCACGCAACTAGCACACTAGCCTACCTTTTGTAGTCTAGAAGGCTTAGAGTAGCTTTATGGCGTCTATATGTTTGTTGTCACCCTGATAGGCTTAAAGGCTAGTTTGATAGTTGATTTCTTGCTTGATGGTCTGTAATGTGTCACTTAGGAAGAAAAAGCATGATTATTTACTTGTTGTGAAAGAAAATAGAAAAAAAAAAAAAGGAACATAAACTTGTAGTGAGTAAACATGATCAAGAGTAAAAAGATCCGCCTCTATCATGATCAGTTAGTGAAAGTGCTCGTCACACACAATCAAATGCATTTATAAACTGAACCACAAATAATTTGCAGTATAAGTGGCCAGAGTCAATTGTAGGGAACCGAAAAAATCGATTTCTAAATTCTAGATTTCTTATTTGACACGAACTAAGGAGGGAGCTACACAGAGTTAAACATAGAATAAACAGATAGAAGGACTAAAAGCAATAAAGATAAAGATCCCACCTCAGGCACCAAATCGGGGGTAAATAGGTAATTATGCAATTTTATCAATCATTAAAACTAACATAATAGGCAATTTACCAGTGTTTTAAGACTGACCGGCTCCCTGACGTCTTGAAGGACCTCCCCTAATTAAACCAATTTAGAAACGCCTAATTGGTTCTAATTTAATTAACAAATTTGGCACGACCAATACCAAATGAATTAATTAAATGCATTAAACAAAGAGGATAGGTCCAAACGAGTTAGTTAATAAAGACTTGGTCGATCTAAATTAACTAATCCCACACTAACAATTCTAAGGCCTACCATGTACACGTGATTAAGCAATTCTACTTAATCTAATCGACGTGGCAACCGACCTATTTACTACTAAAATTAAGCTAAAGATTGAAGTTTCCTATAAAGACACTAGCATAGCTATGCATAACTCTAAATTAATACGAAGTTTCATTAATAAAGAGCATGTTGGGGATAAATACAAGAATTACAAGCCATAAAACGTGCTGGAAAATGAAATTAATACACAAATCTCACACTAAAATGAAAAATACCGTATTTACAACCCCGAAACAACGTCGAAAGTCTCGCAATACATCGAACCGCCTAAAACTATGAAAAACAGAGAGATACTAACTAATAAAGCCCCATTTCGACGGAAAACGAGAGCTCAAATGACCTAAATGGAAAAAAAAAGCTTTTATACTCTAGGCAGTGTCTAGACGCTTCCCAACATCACAAAGGCTCGCCGCAGCGTCAAACGAGGCTTCAAGGGACTGCCGACAGTGTTGAGACGCTCTAGACAATGTTAAGATGCTATTCTGAGGACATCATTGACCATTTTTGCTATATCTCTTTGCTCAGGTATCCGAGTGACCTCCGATTTCATGCGTTGGAACCATGTTTCAACATAGAATCTCTCAAAATGTGCCTTATTCTCAAATTCCAACAAAATAATTAATTTATCACATTTAAAATCTAATTTAAACATATTATCTCAAGAATGTGTCTTGCACTCAATTTACCTCTAAAATATGCATTATACTCATAAAATCAATGGAATAAGCATGATTTAGGCACTAAATAATAGGGTCAATTTATGTCTTGTCAAATGCCCCCAACCTAAACCTTGCTAATCCTCGAGCAAGACACAAATATAGACATAAGCAAATAGGAATCGGTGGAAGCATTATGCACGACTCAATCCTCAATGTTCATTAAACTAACTAAGAATGCATGAATGCGAAGAATAGAGCAACACACTATCCACCTATGAGCAAATTTAAAAATATTCTTGACATTTCTTGAGTGTGTGTGCAACTAGCCATAGTAACATGCTTCCTTTAAGCGCAAAATAGGCTTATACAGGCATTAAATCCATCTTCCCTCTACACTAGCCAAAGAACTAACAAAAAAGTGAAGAACAATTGAACAAGCAATGCTAAGCATAGGTGCCTAAAACTCAAACAACCTGGGCTAAACTTGCTTTCTTTTACCTCAAAGGTGCTAGCTTTCACACACCTACCGTAGGGACCCTTATCCAGAGCACTCGCTCAATGGATGGCCTGACTGATCACGATAGGGGTAGCTCTTTTCACCAATGATCCATAAGCACACAACAAGTTTACTTTTCTTCTTTTCTTTTCTCAACAAGATTTTTCTTTTAAGCCTTTTTCTTTTCTCACTTGTTTCTTTTTACTAGGCAAACAAACACTCTTTTTCCTCTACTAAGTGAGGCATTACATGATTTCGTGCAAAAACCACTCTAAAGCTAGCCTAAGGCCTATCAAGGTGACAATGGATATCTAACCCCTATAAAGCTACTCTAGGCCTTCAAAAACATGCAAGAAGGGCTAATTCGTGGTCAAAGGTGTTCAAGAAATGCAAGAAATTTTTTTAAAGAAACTTAAATTAGAACAACTTGCTCAACTTCTCATAACATGCACCTTAGCTAACAAAACGAGCAAATCCTAGGATGTCATAGACATGCACAAAGCACCCACTTCATCCAAAAATAAAGCTAAAAAATTTCAAAAATTTCAAAATATTTTCAACATGGCTCAAATTTCACTCAATCAATCAAAATTACATGCTTAGTACAATCAATCAAAAGTCTGAGCTTAGGTGCTCAAGGACTCAACATCAAAGCACAACAACTAGCTAAATATAGGTCCGAGCTCAAATGCTAAAGGACTCAACCAATCATGCTAAACACTTCAATATTCAAAACTCGATAATTACAACCCCCACTCCCAACCTAAATTCTACATCATCCTCAATGTATAAATTCTAAAAAGAACTAAGACAAAAGTAAAGGGGAACAAAAATACTCCCCTGATTTTCAACACGTAGGTGGGCGGTGATGCGTCTTTGCCTACAAGAATGATAATCTTTCTTCACCAAAGGTCATTTTATTAACTATAAAATAGAAAAACAAACAAGCTAAGCTAGGAAAAAGAAAAACAAAAAGCATTTAAATTTCAAGCATGGTTGCCTCCAGGAAGTGCAAATTTTTATAGTCGATTGCTCAACTCGTCGTGTGGCACGCGTTAGGGCACATAAAAATTCTTCCATTTCTATGCCCCTTTCTTCCTCTTATCAATAAAGGCCACTGCATCAAGCAATCTCTTCAGCATCTGATGGGCTTCAGAAATGCTGGTCTTTTTGTATTTTATTGCCTCTGAAAAAGAAAAATATGAAAAATCAAAGAAAACAGACTTTGACTCAAACTCGTAATACAAAAAGGAACATTCACATAATAAGGAAGAACTAAAGGATAGAACAGATGGAGGCCTTTAGGTCTCCAACTCTATCATTTGGACCTCCTCGTGGACTTGAAGCTTGACTTCCTCACTTGCTTCACATACCTGCTCCTTAAATGACAAACAAATTTCATTATGAATTTCAAATTCAGTCTCAATACTTTGTACCTCATGGACGTTGATGGATGGTTGCATTTGGGCGCTCTTCCATCTCAAATAAGTAAATTGGGTGATCTGGTCATTCAACATCTGCATCCTAGCTTAAGATTCCTCCTAAAACTAAAGAGTGTTTTTAGCGATTTGATTAAATAATTCCTCTAAACACATACCAGACACCATGGTGTCAAATGTCGCTCGACATATTGAAATATCGAACGACATATCGGAATTTTGACACCCTTGAAATATATTAGTAGGGAGAGATATATCTCTCCAAAATATCGTCGATATTTTGACAAAATCTAGAAATTTCGTCGAAAGTAGGACATTTCTCGAAATGTCGAAGAGATAGCCATTGAGAATTTAAAAATCTGTTAATTGTCCAAACTTATGTCCAAACTTAAGGCCCACAACTGAAAGCCCACAAGCCAATGTTTGGATGTTCTGTTTCTTAGATGCTTCTTTATACAGGTTTTCCATCCTACAAATTTTTGATGTGGGACAGGAGATGTGACCATGTTCTTGCGATCACCCTCTAGTTATTTCAGTGATCGGTTGCCAATTTGCCATTGCTTTTTCCAATTGGTTTCTTTTTTCTTTTCTTTTTCAAATGTTCTTTCTTCCCACTAATTCCATCTTCGTCCTTGATTGCCTCTCAGTTATTAGTTTTTTTTTAATTTTTTAATTTTTTTATTAATAAGATACGGAACTTCTAAATTTCTAATTGAAGAAATAAAAAAAATACTATGCGTTTAGTATTGTGATTATCCATAAACAGATTGTTGAATACTTATTCAAGAATTTTTCTTTTCTTTTTGTAATCAAGATTTTTCTTTTGAAACCTTTGATGGGTTGAGTTTATATTATCAGGCAAATCACAGGACACAGGAAAAGATGGTTTTTTTTTTAAAATTCTTTTCTCTTTTTCCTTTTTTAATTCTCTTTTAACTCTCCCTTAATTTCTATCAGTTAATCATCTTATTATGTGAGTCTCACGACTCTCACCCAACCATTTCATCTCCTCTCTCTTATTATGTTCTTTTTCTTTTTTGTAACTCAATTTGTTTTCTTAATCATCTAAATAAGTTTGTTGAAATTTCACACACACAATACATTAAGTGAATGGATAAAGTTAATCCAAAAAAAAAAATACATATATATAAGAAGCATTTAAAATTTTGAGTGGCATCTTGAAATGTTGCTTGACATTTCGAGATGTCAAAGTGTTTGACGTGTGGTAAAATATCACTTTTCTAAGGTATCAAAGTGTCAAAGTGATCTATTTATAATTATTAATTATTTAATATCAATGATTATAATATATATTCATTAAGTAACTATTTTATTCTGCTTATTAATTATTGTATAAGTATTAAGTTGTTGTTTATGAGGTTGATTATATTTTTTTAACACTAAAGTGATTAATAAATGAAATGCTATTTTAGACAAAAATGGAATTTTCTTTTCCTTTAGAAAAATCTGTAATTACAGTCAAAATTCATGCTCATATCGACATTTTCATTGACATTTACATCTAAATATTGTCTTAATTTTTAGATATGATTATTAAAAATGGTCAATTATAGTCTAATTAAGCCATAATTAAATTTTCATTGACTAATTCAAATAATTTCCATAAATTTCCATGATTTCCATAAATTTCCCCTAAATTTCCATCGACATTTCCATTTCCATCGACATTTCCATAAAATCTAGACTTCGACATTTCCAACGACATCGACATTTTAAACATTGCCTGAAACTGAAGACTGGAGGCTCGAGCTTTGTTGCTCCTCCTGGCATCCATATGATCGATCCCACTCAAGACCGTGAGGATTGGAACTCGTCTGGTGCTGGCCAGGGACTCTTCCAAAGCTTTGTCAAGACGTAAAAGTGAACACTCCTGCTTTTCAAGCAACTGAAAAGCCAAAGAGGTTAGTCTATATATTTGAGACTTTAAATCACTAACCTCATCAGCAAGCGAAGCAGCTCTTCCAAAATCCCTGAAATTGTTAGCCATAGAAAAAACAAGGTATTGACTTTTTTTTTATATATATATTTTTCTTTTATTAAAATAAGAAAACTAAGATAAAGAAATCAATTTAATTGGTAGTTTTCCGACAACAACACCAATTTGAAAGTGCTCGTCGCACACAATCAAATACATTTATAAACCGGACAACGAATAATTTGCAATATAAGTGGCCAGGGTCGATCATAGGGAACTGAACAAATCGATTGCTAAATTCTAGATTTCTTATTTGACATGGACTAAGGAGGGAGCTAAATAGAGTTAAACATAAAATAAATAGACATAAGGACTAAAGAGCAATAAAGATAAAGATCTCACCAAGGGCACCAAATCGAGGGTAAACAGATAATTATGCAATTTTATCGATCATTGAAACTAACCTAATAGGCAATTTACCAGTGTTTAAGACCGACCGGCTCCTCGAGGTCTAAAAGGAGCTCCCCTAACTAAATCAATTTAGAAATGCCTAATTGGTTCTAATTTAATTAACTAATTTGGCATGACCAATACCAAACAAATTAATTAAACGCATTAAACACATAAGATAGGTTGAAACGAGTTAATTTATCAAGACTTGGATGATCTAAATTAACTAATCCTACACTAACAATTCTAAGGCCTACCATGTACAAGTGATTAAGCAATTCTACTTATCTAACCGACGTGGCAACCAACCTATTTACTACTAAAATTAAGCTAGAGATTGAAGTTTCCTACAAAGACACTAGCATAGCTATTCATAACTCTAAATTAATACGAGTTGTCAGTTCCATTAATAAAGAGCATGCATGGGATAAATCTAAGAATTGCAAGCCATAAAACGTGCTGGAAAATAAAATTAATACACAAATCTCATAATAAAATGAAAAATAATGTATTTACAGCCCTGAGATAGTGTCGAAAACCTAGCCATACATCTCACCCATGTTGCCCGACACCAAGATTTGATCTAAAACAACTATCCTAGCCTAAAACTATGAAAAACAGAGAGAAACTAGCTAATAGAGCCCCATTTCGACGAAAAAATGAGAGCTCAAATGACCTAAATGGCAAGAAAAAACTTTTATACTCCAGGCGAGAGCATCTAAACGTTGTGGTCAGTGTCTAGACACTTCCTAGCGTCACAGGGGCTTGCCACAGCGTCAAGCGAGGTTTTAGGAGACTGTCGACAACATCGAGATGCTCTAGACAACGTCTAGACACTGTCCTGCAAACAACACTGGCCATTTTTGCTATATCTCTTAGCTCGGGTATCCGAATGACCTCCAGTTTGATGCGTTGGAACCGTGCTTTGATGTAGAATCTCTCAGAATATGCCTTATTATTACATTCCTACAAAATAATTAATATATCACATTTAAATCCCCAATTTAAACATATTATCTCAAGAATGGTCTTGCACTCAATTTTCCAATAAAATATGCATTATACTCATAAAATCAATGGAACAAGCATAATTTAGGTACTAAATAATAGGATCAATTTATGTCTCATCAGTTAGGCCACTCATTGAGCGAGTGCTCTAGGTAAAGGTCTCTGCAATAGTTGTGTGAAAGCTAGTGCCCTGAGTTAAAATGATGCAAGTTTAGGGGTACCTTGTTGTTTTTCAGGCGCCTTAGTAAAACATTACTTTCTTGATTGTTTTAAAGATTGATACCTAGTTCTTAGGGCTAGTGTAGAAAGAGATGGGTTGAGGATCTTATTAATCTACCCAGTGCCTTCAAAGACCACATTAGGGAGGCTACACACGCAAGAAATGATAGGAAGGATCTTTAAATACCTCGTTGATGGATTGTGTTTGACTATGCTTCTTTTGTGCAAATGATTTGTTATTTTAAGCATTGAGACTAGAGTCATATGATTTCAACCAATGATTCTTTGATTGTTTTAATTGTGCCTTGCTTGGGGACTAGCAAGATTTTGGTTGGAAGTAATTTGATAGGACCTAAAATGTCCTATTTTTATCTTGTTAAATAATGCTAGTTTGATAGAGTTTATGTACTTAATTGGTCATTTTACAAGAAAACAAGCAAATGGAGTATTTCAGAGTGTTTAGTGCAATTCGAGGTTAAATTGGTGCGAATTGGAGGTCATGATCAACCCAAGCATGAGAAGTTGAGAAAAGACCAAAATGCCCCTAACAAGCAGTGGTGGATCTAGAACTATGTATCAGGGGAGGCTATATATATATATAGAAATAGTTTTGAACACATTGATATATTGATATCATTTGTATATTTTGATATTAAATAAGATGAATTATAAATTTGGTTCTTAAATTTTCAAGATTGTGTTTAATAAGTCCCTAACTTTAAAAAGTTTCCAATAAGTCACTGAATTATCAATTTTTTGTCTACTAGATCCCTGAATTTTTAATTTTGTGATCCTTGAACTTTAAAAAAAAAAAAAAACAAAGTCTATTAGGTTACAGATCTATTAGACATTAAATTAAAAACTATAGAACCTATTAGATATAAAATTGAAATTTTAAAGACCAATTGCATACTTTTTTATATCTATCTATCTATCTATCTATATATATATCTAAAATAAAACTCGAAATAACAAATAGATTTTTTTTTCTTTTTCATAAGTGTTGACTAAGAAATTTTGGCCAATCCTCAATTGCCACGTCATTATTCCAAATTAATGACGAAGCTATAAATAATTAAATTTGGGACCAATTATAAATTGACATGTGTCCCAAATTTAATTTGAAGACAAAAATTGGCAAATTCTAAATTAAAGTGCCACATGTCTTCATTTGTCCAAATAATTAAAGTTAATTTGGTCAAAATTGGTTATATGGATTTTGGGTCAAAGTTAAATAAAACCCAAATCCAAATGGTTAAGCCTAAAGCCAACCAAAGTCCAAGTCCATGGTTGGGCCCAAAGGCCATTAAAGCCCACATGCCATGGAAAGCTCTATAAACAGAAGAGCTCTCATTCATTTGAGGGGTTCAGAAATTTTATTCTCTAGAGAATTCAGAGAGAATCCTTGAGGTCCTTAGGTGCCAAACACTCCTTAAAGTCCTTAGGTGCCAAACACTCCTTGAAGTTCTTAGGTGTTGAACACTCCTTGAAGACCAAAGACTCTTCAAGACTTGAAGACCCTAAAGATTGATTGAAGCCTTAACCTCGAGAACAAGCTACATAGCCCTCAAGATAAATCTACATTCGAGAAGAAGCTGCGAAGCCCTCGAGACAGGTCTACGTTCGAGAATAAGTTGTGAAGCCCTCGAGACAAGTCTATGTTCGAGAACAAGCTGCAAAGTCCTCGAGACATTTGTACATCAGAGAGAAAGAATCAGAGGAACAAATTAGAGATTGTACCACACCCACAAGATTAATACAAAAATTAAATTTATTTACACGTGTCTCATTTCCATCCCTTTGCTGAAATCACGTGTGAACAAATTGGCACGCTAGACCCTCTAAGACAAGTCCTTAGGTGCTAAACATTCTTTGAAGACGGAAGACTCTTCGAAGACCAAAGATGCTTTGAAGACCAGAAGACTTTAAAGACCAAAATATCTTTGAAGACAAGTCGGAGACATTTGAAGCATACAAGACTCCAAGACTTCGATCGTACCTTCAAGAGGATCAACAAGCCAAAGGCCGATCAGAAAAGACCAACAACTACGCTGAGAACAAGTTGTCCAGCCCTCGAGACATTTGTACATGAGAGAGAAAGAATCAGAGGAACAAATTAAAGATTGTACCACACCTACAAAATTAATACAAATTCAGGTTCATTACACGTGCCTCATTTCTCTTTCTTTGTTGAAATCTCATGTGAACAATAAGAATTATAAATTTTTATGTAATTAATTTTAAAATATAATGTACTAAAAGTAAAAAATAATTTTATTGTTCCATCTTTATTTGACTCTAGAAGAGAAATACTAAATTGAAAAAAATATTATAATATCATATATTTGTTATTATGTATAAATTTAAATTGTTTGAAAAAATAGAAAGAAAAAAAATTTTGACCCTAAACTTATCATGTTGGGTAAATTTTTACCCTAAACTTAAACTACATCAAATTTCACCACAAACTTAGATAAGTATTGCAATCTTAACCTTAAACTTTAAAAAGCATTGCAATTTTAACCCTCTGACAAGCTTTCATTTGAAAGATCATTAAAATTAAGAAAGTATCCTCACATGCATTCTTTGAATTCTAAAGCATATATATGGTACAAAATTGATAAATTTTCAAAGAAAAATGACATTAGAGCAAATTTTTTGTTGAAATTTGTGAATTTTGGCAAGGTTATTCAATGGTTAATTTGTGCATTGATCAAATTTAATTTTGTGTAAAGCTTGATTTTATTGAAATTAGTGACTTTATGGACAGTTTACATTGTGGTTTTTGTTAAAATTAGTGGGTGAATAAATAAAAATTGAATAGAGGGTAAAAAAATGCAACACATGTCTGAGTTTAGGGTCTCATTTGATGAAATTGAGAATTTAGAGTAAAAATTGATACAACTATACAGATTTAGGGGTGAAATTGAATTTTTCCTTAAAAAATGAGAAAACAAATATTGCATTTGCATAAAAAAAAATTCCAAAAATGAATAAGAAACAAAAAAAAATGCGCAAAAAAAGGGAAAGAAAAAAAGAAAACAAAAAATAAGGGGAAATGGAAAAATAAAAAAGAAATAGGAAAAAGAAGAACGAAGAGAAAAAAAAAAGAAAAAAAAACAAAACAAATGCACGCGAGGGGCTCAAACCAAGGACCTAAGGGGGTGTTTGTTTTGGGGGTTGGGCTTGGGTGGGTTAGCATTCATAAGCCCAACCCTTGTTTGGGACAAGGGTTTACAAAACTATGGTTTCCTAAACCCAAACCCATGGGGTTGAATAGTAAATACTATTCAACCCCATGGATTGTTGGGTTTTTTGTTTTTTTTTTTTTTTTTTTTTTTTTTTTTTTTTTTTTAATCTTCCTCTTATTCCTTCTCTATCATTATTATTATTATTTTATCTTTTAAAATATTTTCTTTCTTCTTCCTTCATCCATTTCTTATCTTGATTTTCATCTCATCAATATCAACAACTTTTTTGATAACTTCAAATGTGTTGTATGTAACTTTCGAATTTTTTCCGTTAGTCAATTTAACTTAAAAACTTATTATAATCATTTTTTTTAACTTAAGAACTAAAATGTTGTTTTCGAAATCTCAGACGCCAAATAAAAATTAAAATAAAACTTCAGGATTAAAAGTGTAATTTGGCCAAAAATATATAATTTTTAATAATTGAGTTTAAGATAAAAACATTATTTTATTTTGAACTTGCTAAATATTAAAATACAAAAATAGAATTTAATTTTAAATTAGTTAAAATAACAAAAGTATATGATATTTTGCTCAAAACTTAGTAAAATAATAAGTCTACGAGATTAAATCAGATTGTATGAGATAAACTTTCTTTCACCATTTTGCCCCTCTTTGTTAAAATAATTTGTGATTATTTTTCTCTTTCATTTCTTATTATGGTTTTCTTAAATTAATTATCTTTTTTTTTTGAGAAAAAATAAATTATACATATAATAAAAATGGGCAAAATGGTGAAAGAAAGTTTATCCCATATGTTCAAACTTTTTTTTTGCATTTGTTGAGTTGAACTCTACGAGACAAATAATAAAAAATAAACTAATTTACATTAGAACTGTACCTCTAAATAAAATTTTATTTTTAATTTAGTTATCTAAAAACAAAGTGAATAACAAATTAGATAGTTCATTTTCTTATTAGTTAGTAAAATTAAAATCTCAAATTATGCAATATATATATATATATATATATAATTTTAGTCCAATCTCAATTTTAAAATTGATGGAAACAAATATTGGTTTAATTTTTTTTTGGAAAAGTAATTAAAATTGAGTTGAATTCGAATTACAAACTTATTAAATTAAATTAGTAAAATAAATAATATTTAATTTTAAACTATCCATATTAAAAAATATCAAAGTAAAAAAAATAAATGTATGATATTTAATTTCAACTTAGTCATATATTTTTTACATAGTCAATTAAAAAAATCTACCCAATGTTAGTTTTTTTAGTTTAGTCATTTTTATATAATTAAATTAGTCAATTTAAAATAACAAAAATATAAGAAATAATTTTAATTTTGAATTTAGTTATATTTGAACCATACAAAATTAATTAATTTTTAACTTAACTATATTAAAATAAAAATAAATAAATAATTAGAATGAAATTTTAAAATAATTTAAAATTTAACCATTAATTAAATACAATCAAACATTTCATAAATTTAATATTTTAAAATCTGCATTCCAAACCAAGGTTTCTTAAACCTGCACTCCAAACACAGACTTCCTAAACCCAGACTTCTTTAACCTGCATTCCAAACACAGCATTCTTAAACCCAGGCTACTTAAACCCACAGCTTAACCCCTCAGGTTTAACATTCCCAGGTTTAACATTCCAACCCTGCGCGCCAAACAGCCCCTAAAGGAAGTTAGGGGGGTTATTCCTCCATGCCATAGTAATAATTTGAAAACTTGCCGTGATTTTTAATACTGATTAATGCTTAATTTTTAAAAGTTGAGGGGAGACTCAAGCTCCCTCTAGGCCCAATGTACCACCACCTCTACTGACAAGAGCGTCTCAACGCCTCAGACACCGTTAGGACGCTGAATAAGATGGAATAGTGCGGATGCAGTATAGTGCCGAGACGCTACTCCTAAAGTCTTGACACTACAAGGACAAGCGTCAAACATCAAGCTCTCGATGCTATGGGAAGCCTTAAGTTTTAAATCAATGTTTATTAAAACTTGTTAAATTCATGTTCTCGATCTAAATTTCATTCTAGAGTTTCAGAGTAAATATTATTACCACCCGTTTTTTTTTTTTTTTTTTGTTCTTAAAATGAAGTTAGATTTACTTTAAAACCAAATAGTAGATAATCTTTTTTTGTTTCTAGTACAACAAATGTGAGTATTGAACCTCTGACCTCAAGGAAAGAAGTATATGTCAATTATCGCTGAGCTATACTCACTTTGACAAATAATAGATAATCTTGACCGACACTAAATTAAATCTCATATTATATTTACCAAAGCATTTGGCAATCTACGTCCAAGTGTTCTAACATCAAACAAAATGCCGGTAAAATGGTTTGATGATTGATTTTCTCGAAAAACTGCGCCCTCATCAAACATGTTTCTTTTATATTAATTCTTAATTTTCTCAATCCAAGCATAGCTCTCATTGATCCTACACATTGCAATTGTTCAATTTAAAAAATTTCTTGACTGAATTATTTTTCTAAAGAATCTCTATTTTAATTAGAATCAAGAATTATTGTAGTGAATGCAATTGAAACAAAACACAAAGATGATATAAAACATGTTTCTCAAAAAAAAAAAAAAAAAAGATATGATATAAAACATAGCATAAATGCTCACTTCGAAAAAATTGCTACCAACTTTTGACTTTTGACGATGTAACAAAAATCCAGCAAATAAATGGGTTTTGATTTACTAATAGATTTTTATAGACCAGTTTGAATTCTGTTTTTCTCTCCACGTTTTAAATTGAATATAAGCTTTTGATTTTCTACCAAGTTGGTTCAAATTCGTCGATGAATGAGGTTCCGTGTATAAAGGTGAAGTAAATTATGATAAAATATTTTTTTTCCGATGACGAAGTAATTTAATGTGTATAGTTTGAAAAAATATGTCGATATAAATTATTTATATTTAATGGCCGGCTGCATATTTGTGATACAATATCAAAAAGTAATAGCTCAAAAAAAAATTGTGAATGTAGTGAAAGAGAAGAGTTCTCGTTAGTAATTATCATGATTATCTCAATTAATACTTGAATTTTTTTTAGTTCAACAACATTTAGGGTAGGAGATTCGAACCTCTGACCTCTTGGTCAAGAGTACATGTCAATTACCATTGAGTTATGCTCACTTTGCCAATTAATATTTGAAGTTAATCATCAATAATCCATATAAATCACTTACAAGGGAAAAAAGTTAAAATAAATGAAATAACAGCTACTTTCAAAGCCCATCAATAATTAACAAATTTCTCTACAAAACGTTCATTTGCTTATTTTCCTATGTTGCGTTTTGCTTGGACACCACTTTATATAAAGTCGATCTGAATATAGTTTAGTGAACAAAGTACCTATTATCATCTTAAAGGTTGTTGATTCGATCCCCACCGCATAATTATTGAATTAAAAAAAAATACTCATATAAACAACACAATTAACCTATATATTAAAGTTCTTAAATATTTTTGAAGCTATCCTTGTTTTTATTCAAAATCGTCAAGCTGTATATTGAAAAAGGTTGAAATTGTGGGATCCATATTTCGTACAAATGTCCTTCTCATAACATTATAATGAAATCTGGACGGTTTCATTACAGGTGACTTTTGTTGGTAAACCAAATGCAATAATATGATGTATCTCACAAAGAAATCAAAACTTTGAAAGTCAAACTAATTCTTTCGCCCATATATGGCCGCTACCGACTATTTACATCATTTATTTGATCGATAGTTATTTTTATTACGTGAAAAACATTTGAGGATCTTCTTCTTAGCATTTTTCACACCAGAGATAAGTTCTCTCAAAATTACTCTTCGGTCTTTTAATTGACTTTCAAGTTGTTGAGCCTTAACCATGGAGCTATATTCATACCAACAATCATAATTTTTTAAAGACTAAATATATGTTCTCTAATGTTTATGCATTTTTTCAATTTAGTCCCTGTTATTTAAAAAGTTTCAGTTTAGCTCCTTATGTTTTAATTTTTTTTAATTACAGTCTCACCATTAGTGAATGTTAAGATTGGCTGATGATTAATTTAAAGAGTATAATACTTAGTGAGTTAGTAGAAATTTAAAGGAGGAATTAAAATTTTGCCAACTCATTTAGTGCCATGAAATGTAGATTTATAATCAACAAATTTAAACATTCTCAAATGGTGGGGATATAATTAAAAATGTTAATAGATAAGAGAGTAAATTGAACATTTTTAAATAATAGAAACTAAATTGAAAAATATATATATATATATATATATATATATATATATATATATATATATATATATATATATATTCAAACATTAGAGGCTACACCATATATATTTAATTAGCTTTAAAAAAAAGATAAATTATGCAAAATGTCTTATAAGGTACTAATGTGTACACGATGAAAGTTTCAATTTTAATCCCAATCATTTCATTTGTTTGAGATAGACCCTTTCAAGCTAGTAATTTAGGTTAAAATGACGGATGAAAATTGAAATATTTGTAATAGTAGAATTGAACATTTAGGCTAAATTATAAAAACAAAGTTTAAAAAATATCCCTATTCTTTAAAGAGTTGCAATATTACCTTTGACTTTTTATAAATGTTTCAAAACTACCTTTGATGAAAAATCGAGATAGCGATGACCTGAAATGGTGCGGTGGTGACTGAAATGCTTGCTTGGATTAAGTCTGAAAGAATGTCAATTTGCCACATTGACATTTCGTCCAAGATTCTAATAATTTTCTACTTCAAGGGTAATTTGGAAACGTTTGTGAAAGATTAAGGGTAATATTGCAATTTTGAAAGAACATACGTATTTTTGAAACAAATGGAAAATTTCAGGAGTATTTTCTTTTTATAATTTATCCAAAATTTTAAAATATCTAAAAATAAAATTGGAACGGTTCAGGAACACCTTGTATTAAATAAGTTTAGTTTTAATCAATGTATTAAATTTCCATTGATATGTCGACATTTTCACATGTTCATGGGTTCAACATCAACATGAGGAGTAAATCAACATTTCCATCAACATCGACATTATATCAATATTTCCATAAAATTAAGACTTCGACATTTCTGTCTATATCGACATTTTAACCCTTGGTTTCAATGGTAATTGTATTCATATATAGATGGTTCAAATTTAGTCTCAAATACTTTAAATTTATCTATTAATTCCGTTAGGCAATTAAAAGAAAAAAAATCTTTAAGTTTCTTTTGTAAAGAAAGAAATTTAAAATATTAGGGTAATTGAACTTTTGAAGAAGTGTGGGAAAATAGAATTAAAACCTAACTGCCTAGAACAAAGACATTTGGTATAATTTAGCTATTTAGTTGGTTAAATTACAAAGTCTAGTCCTTGAACTTTGAGGTTTGTATCTATTTAGTCTTTGAACTTTAAAAAGTATCTAATAGACCCATGAATTTTCAATTTTGTATCTAATAAATCCATGAACTTAAAAAATGTCTAATAGATCATTGAGCTTTCAATTTTATGTCTAATAGGTCCTAACATAGTCAAATTTTTTCAAAAAGTAACTATTTATTAGGTACAAAATTAAATTTATGTCTAATGGGACCCTAAACTTTTAGTTTTGTGTCTAGTAAGTTGACGAATTTTAAAAAACATCAAATATGTTAAGGACCTACCTATTAGACACAAAATAAAAAATTTAGAGACTTATTGGAACAAAATTGAAAGTTGAATGACCTATTAGATACCTTTTAAAGTTCACGACTAAATAGACACAAATTTAAAAGTTTAATGACTAAACTTGTAATTTAACCTAAATATTAACAGTAATACAAATTACACCATTGATTAGACTTTGTAGTTTTCAAAGGCGACATCAACTACAATACATATGACGAAAGTTGATTCCAAGATTTTGTCAATTTCTTGTTGGGTACATAACCAAACGTTTCATCATCTCCGACAGCAGCACAATTTTGTTTCCTTTTAATATTTTCTTATTCTTGATTTCTTGATTAGCAATTTGGTTTTATTTTCAACACCAAATATTAAGAAATTAATCCCTCCTATATTAGTTTAATAATACCAAATATTTCTTCATCGTGGACTTAATGAACATTGGAAACAATATTGAAACGGAAACTACCTGAATTTGAACTTCTTTTGCTTTAAATACTCAATGATTAGAAATTAAGGCCTTTTTCTTGTGTGAAAAAGTTCATCTTTTCTTTCCATATTTTCAAACTTGGTAGTTGAAGAAAATCAGAAGTTTCCTAATATTTCTTCTTCCATTCACATTGTAACTAGGAATTATAAATACCATAAACTTCCTAAAACTATCTTCTTAAATCACTCATTACAAAGATTCTAGAGATAGAAAGAGAGAAATCAGATTTGGACATGGAGAAGCTTTTGAGCTCTTTCTTCTTTTGCTTTCTTTTGCTTTCATTCAAGGCAGCATCCCAAGAAGTTGGTGAGAGACCCATATTACAAATTGGGCATTTTGTGTTTGTTTGTTTTCGCTTTTAACCTTAAGCATCCCAAGAAGTTGGTGAGAGACCCATATTACAAATTGGGCACTTTGTGTTTGTTTGTTTTCTTTTTTAACCTTTTTTAATTTAGTCTTTGTTGTTTAAAAATTTAACTCCGCACACTTTAACAGTTTTTAATAATTATACTTTTTTCATCGATGAATGTTAAAATTGACTAATGATAAGCTTACATGGAATGATACTTAATTTGGGTTGACAAAAACTTTAAGGAAGAATTAGACACACCTATGTGAAAAACTATTTTAACTCATATATCTTTCAAAGATTGTGAGGTCTTTTCATCTTTTTGATGTGAGATCCTCAACATGTCCCTTTTAGATGGTGTCTTTTTTGGGTTCACGATTCTTGGGTCAAATGTCAATTTTTAGACCGAATACCCATTTGAGCTTTATGGTCTCTGATACCATCTTAGATAAACATGAGGTTCCATCTTAAAACTAATTAGTAATGAGAGGAGTAACTCGTGTATCTTACAAAGATTGTGAGGTCTCTTTATCTTTTCAATGTGGGATTCTCAACAAATTCAACCTCTAAACTTTTCGCCTAAAATATATATGTAGCATTTAGTTTTCGTTGAAGATGGTTTTTTATTTACTGCATGGTTTAATAATGACTATATGATCATTGATTATGCAGATGATGAAAGAGAGTTTGATTATGAAAACGATGGGGAAAGAGGACCAACTCACTGGGGAGAGCTTCGACCAGAGTGGCATGCATGCAAGGCTGGGTTAATGCAATCTCCAATCGATATGTTGCATGAGAGAGTTGAAGTTATTTCACATTTGGGAGACCTCAAAATCAACTACAAACCCTCTAATGCCACTCTCAAGAACAGAGGCCATGATATGATGGTAATTAATTAATAAAGCAAAACATTTAAAAGAATCAATGCTCAAAACAATAATTCAATCTTTATCTAATTTGTACTTCAATCATAGCTTAAACTTAAATTGAGTGAACAAAAGTTCAATTCAATCTATCAATTAAATTAACGAAATATATGTTGGGATTTATGCTCTAAAGCCTCGTAATGAATGATTTATTATTTAATAATTAATAATAATTTTAATTATTTTATTTACAATATAACAATATCCATTATATGAAAAATCCTAATTTATTAGTGTAATCTTGAACCGTATTGTATGTGATTGATATATATGAGAATCATGTTTAAAAAATAATCTAAAAGATTTATAGTATATGAATAAAGTTGGGTATCTTTATATTTTAGTAGCATTCAAGGTATGGTAATGCTTATGTCAATAGTACATTGACTTAAAAGTTTTGCATAGTCTTTTTCTTTGTTCAGCCCATGAATCAGATCACTATTTGTTGCCCTCTCATGAGATAAATATTATGAATATATATTGGATGACTAAATTTACTATATTCTATCACCTTAAATTCTTCACAATTTTTTTTTTTAATTCAAACCTCAACAATATCAATTTTCTTGTTTTCTCACTTCATAATAGTCATTTCTTGAGCCATGCACATGAACCAAATTAATATCTCTTGCACACCGATGCAAAGGAAAGTATTGAAAATATATATTAAGGCCTATATGATAACCATTTGATTTTTAATTTTTTTTTTTCAATTAAGCTTATTTTTTTCCAATTTTTCTACTATGAGTTTCATCTTTCTTAAGGAAACATTTAAATTCTTAGCCAAAATAAATAAATAAATAAATAAATAAAACTACTTTTTTTAGGCCCCATTTAATCATTTGGTTTTTGGTTTTTGAAAATTAAGCCTATAAATATTACTTCCAACTATGAGTTTCCTTATTTTATTATCTACTTTTTACTTATGTTTTCAAAAACCAAAGCCAAGTTTTCGAAACTAAAAAAAAAATAGTTTTCAAAAACTTGTTTGTGTTTTTTGAATTTGGCTAAGAATGCAAATATTTTCTTAAGAAAAATGAAATTCATCGTAGAGAAATGATAAGAAAACAAGCACAATTTTCAAAAACAAAAAATCAAAAATCAAATGATTATCAAACGGGGCCTTAATTTTCAAAACTTGGCTTGGTTTTTGAAAATAAAGTAGATAACAAAGTAAGGAAACCCACAGGTAGGTAGAAGTAGTATTTATAGACTTAATTTTCAAAAATCAAATGGTTATCAAACAGGGTCTAAATAATTAAATTTATCCTAATCTATCGGTTAAACATCTTAAGTCTCTTGAATGTGGATGCAGATGAAATGGGTAGATGGAGCTGGATATTTGGAAATAAATGGAACTCAATATAAACTAAAACAATGTCATTGGCATTCACCTTCAGAGCATACCATTGATGGAAAGAAGTTTGATCTTGAAGCTCATTTGGTCCATGAAAGCTCGAGTGGAATGATTTCTGTAATTGGAATCTTGTATCAGATTGGAGAGCCAGATTATTTCTTATCAACCGTGAGTATAATTTCATAATCTTGAAGAATTAACATTAATGATCTAGTTATTTCAATTTACATTCTTTTAATTTTTTCTACTAGATAAAAGATCATTTAGAAGTTGTCTCTGATACCTACGAAGAAGAGAGAGTAGTTGGAATAATTGATCCAACTCTGCTAAAGATAGGCAGCAAACAATATTACAGATACATGGGCTCGCTTACAGTTCCACCATGCACTGAAAATGTAATGTGGACTATGATTCATCAGGTATGATTCGAGTTTAGTAATAATATAATATGATATAAACTAAGAGGTTCTAGCCAACCTAAGCATAACTCAGCTAATTAAGATATATATCCTTAATCTAGATATCAAATGTTCGAATCTTTCCACCTATATGTTGTTGAACTCAAAAAAACTAATAATAATAATAACAACAACAAAACTAACAGATTCTAAGTTGACTCCCACTCTATCATGTTTATAAAACTAACTTTAAAAATTTGTTTGAAATATCTTTTGTTATTATGTTTTCATTTATTATTTCTCTGTATTGATTTAGAAATATAAAACAGCTGAATCGAATTATACATAAAAGTAAGAAATACTATATATGCATAGTAAATGAAAAAAAACATGAAAACAACAGAATACAGTTTTTTTTTTTCAAAATTCGAAATAAGTTTTCTACATTAAATTTTTTTTTATAAAAAAAAAAATTGTTTTTAAACATGACTTCACCATTTAATTGAAAACCATTGCATGCTTGTTTGAAATATAAGTTTGAGCTTTCTAGCGCGTCCCTTTTCAATTTTAAAAAACATTTTCAAAATCTAGTCAAAATTTTAGAACCCAAAAATATAATTTTAAAGACATGTCTTAATTTTTTAAATTTGGCTAAAGAGTTTAAAATATTTTTGATAAGATGAAAAATGAAATAAAGTTGACTTTGATGATTTGATTTTCTATTATTACTATTATGATTTTAATAATGTGGGATGAAGATTTAGGCATTTGACCTTTAAAATATATATATAATGTTTTAATAATTGAGTCATGTTTAGGTCTATGACTTGTGAGTACACTTAAATTTTTAAAATAAAAATTAAAAATGAATCAATTCTAGATTACCTTGGCCTAATTGCTTAAATACTCTTTTTTTCTCTTTTTTTTTTTTTTTTTTTGAGTTCAACAACATTTGGGGTTGGAGTTTCGAACCTCTAACCTCTTGATCGATGGTACATGCTAATTATTGTTGAGCTAAGTCTACTTTAACTTAATTGCTTAAATGTTTGAATCTATATACATATGTGCAATTATTACTTTTTTTTCTTTTTTAACTTATATTAATTTCACCAGGTGAGGACGGTGACTGAAGAACAAGTGAAACTACTTCGAGTAGCTGTTCACGATGTAAGTTAGAACAATTATTTGAGATACAAAAATCTACTGTATTTTATTATAAATTAATAATGAAAAAGGCTCTCATATTAAATATAATTGATTAAGGTCTTATTTGATCTTTAAATCTTAGATATAATCTTTTGAATTCTTAACCAAATTTCAAAAACAATAACAAAAATTTAAAATCTATTTCTTTCGGTTTTTAAAGTTAGGTTAAGAGTTTTTTTAAAGAAAAAAAGAAAAACAAAATCGTCATCAAAACAACTTTGATGATAAAATCGAAATCTGTCTTAATTTTGCATATTACATATTTGTTTAAATCAAATTTTGATATGTGGTGACAGGACTCAGATACTAATGCAAGGCCATTGCAGCCAATCTACGATCGAACAACGCAACTCCAAAGACCTAAAGAAACTGAAGATTGACAAGAGGAGATCTAATTTTAATTATCATTTAGGCTTATCTTGCCTATCCCATCTTTTAATATTTGAATTTCTTATTATTTATATCTATATTTCGCCCCCTTGAATAAACTTTCAATTTTGAATTTTATGTATCTAAAAAAAAACATTGTCGACTTATCCATTTTGAGTAATTAAATAACCTAAAATAAGGGTTAAATATCCATTTTGCATATTACATAATTAAATAAGGGTTCAAATAACTCTACTCTAGACACAAAATAAAGGGTTTTTGAGTAATTAAATAACCTAAAATCTTAAGGTAAATGATATATAACCCAACTTTTAAAAGTAATATATATATATAGATTTTTTGTATTCCAAAAAAAAAAAGTAATTTTTTTTACCTAAAACTGATGTTTTTTTCTAGGTAAAACTAAAAGCACATTTTTTTTTCTCCCTGGTTTTTTCTGTCTAGCCCTTTTCCCTCTGGCTTAGTAATTTTTTTTTTATGGCTTGTTTTTCTCTCTTTCCCTCTCTTTTCTCTCTTTCCCTCTCTTTTCTCTCTCCCTCAGTATTTTTTTTTCTGTATCGCTCAGTATTTTTGCTTTCTCGCGGATTTTTTCTCTCTTTTCACTCTCGCTTAGTTTTTTTTTTTTGTATGACTCGTTTCTCTCTCTCCCTCTGTGTTTTTTCTCTCTTACGCAATACTAGTTTGTCTTTTTCTTCTTCTCTTTTTTTTTTTTAATAATATTTATCTATTTCTTGGTTATCTTTTTTCCTTCTCACTCTTTAAAATTTTCTCTCTCTAACTCTCTTTTTTCTTTCTTGCTATCTTGCTACAAAATTTTCCATAAAAAAACACAATCTAATGAATTATTTCTAAAAAAAATTATATTTTAAAAACAAAACAAAATTAAATAAAAATAAAATAAGTAAGATTTTAAAAAATAAAATAATATTATCTTGTTAAATTTTAGTCATCTATTTTAAATTTCAATCTAGCGGTAGATATTCTTTTTTCCAAACAAAAAAAACCGAAAGTGAGATCACAACTTGAACTAGATGAAATCAAAATCTAACAAAGATAATATTTTTTTTAAAAAAAATTATAATTAATTTTATTTAGTTTTATTTTTCAAAGTATAAATTTTTTTTTATTGTTGAGGATCCGATATCAGAAAGATAAAGAGTGGCACGGACTTGTCAAGGGTTCGTCAAATTACAATTTATAAACCGATCCTAAGCTAGTTGTAGCATTGAGTGGGTCGGGTCGATATCAGAGAATCGAACATCAATTTCTCAAATTAAATTTGCAAAGGATAAAACAATTAAAAAGGTGGGTTTTGTGTTTTTATAAATAAATAAAACATAAACAAATAAAAATAAAGATAGATCAAATCTTACCAAAATTCAATTCACAGGTACAATTTTTTCCAATTGCAAAATCGATCATTGGCATACGAAAAGTTTTAACTTAATCATGCAAGCACTCGGTCAACTTATTAGGAAATCCCAAACAACAACAAATTTCCTAAAATCATCAACTCTAACCAATGTCAAACTTAATGCTAATTACCTAAACAATTTGGCATGAAACCGTTCCAAATTATTTAGATAAAAACATTAAGTACTTTGGAAAGACCAAGACAAACCGGTTAGATAAAATAACTTCAATCTAACCAAGATGCTCCTTTAATTCCTAGAATTAAACATGCAAGCTATGCAATTATGGAAACCCATAAAACACACACATGTAATAATCCTAACGCTACAAGGTTCAATCAACGCAACAATTACAGATCATGCAATATGAATAGCAATCAAGCATATAAAGTGATCGAGACGTCAATTCAATAAAAAAATACACACTCATAAAATAAATATAGGAATCAACGAACACTTGCAATTATAAGAAAACTACATTAAAGTTCAAGCCTCACAACATTGCAATTGGCTACATCGACCTATGAAGTGGAACACTTACCTTAGTCGCTCATTGTGATGATGCAGCCAAGGTTCGTCATTGGTTTGATATAGTGCCAAAAGAAAAGTAAAGGAAAAGGGATAAAAACTCTAAAAACTACTGTCTAGAAATATTATACTAGGAGACTGATAGGACCTATAAAGTCCTATTTAATTACACTTATTTCTTGTTAATTAGAAGGATTTTATGTGTTTTATTATTATTTTTTAGGGATTCAAGCAATTCACATGTTTTGAAGAGTTTGCACCATTTCGGAATTAATTCGGACCAAATTGGAGGTGATTCGAGCAACTGAATTTCTATACCAAATTTGACCGATCATATCATGATATTTCGAGATGAAAATATATTCAAATTTGGTATCAAATCTAATCTTATTGAATTATCTTTCCAACGGTATAAGACTCATTTCATTCCAATAAGTATTATGAAAGTTATGGCATTTTGAGTGATTACTGCTCCTGCTGGAAAACTGCTGTACCCGAGAATATTTTGTGCCAACTTCTGTTCCCATTATCTTGCTGCTCACGTTTGGGAATATATCCAAATTAGATATCACTTTAAAGATCTCGGAATGATCTTTCCAACCGTATAAAGATCACATTGATCCAAGGTTTGAAGAAGAAGTTATGGGCAAAATAATTAAGACTGCGCAATCCAGAAACTTTCCTTAATCACTTTACATGTTTGATTGCTAGTCATGATCATGATTCGTAATTGTCATGTTGAATGAACCGGTAGCATTAGGATTATTACATGTGTATGTTTTGTTGGTTTCCATATTACATGGCTTGCATGTTTAATTCTAGGAATTAAAGGAGACCCCATGCAGCTGTCCAAAAGAAGGCTTAAATAACCTTGAAGTAGACAACTTGCACATATAAGAAACCCTAAATTTTAGAAAGATATTTTCCCAAAAAAATTAGGGAATAATATTCAAAATAAAATAAAATAAAGTAAATAATTTTCTATCTTGCAAAATGCTAGAAAATACATCCAAAAATTGAAAATATTTTCCTAAATTCTTATCGGGTACGACAGTTTTCCAGCAGGAGCAATAATCACTTAAAATGTCATAACTTTCATAATACTTGGTTGAATGCAATGAATCTTATATCGTTGGAAAGATAATTCAATATGCTTTGATTTGACATAAAATTTGAATATATTTGCATCTCAAAATATCATGATATGATCGGTCAAATTTGATATAGAAATTATGTTGCTCGAATTGCCTCCAATTTGATCCGAGTTAACTCCGAAATGTTCCAAACTCTTTTAGAAATTATCCCTAAAAGGTCAATTTAGTTGAAAGAAAATTTTAAAATGTTCAAATTAATATTTAATTAGAAGTGTTCAAATTAATATATAATATATTAGATATATTAAATATAAAAGAGGAAAATATATTTATTTTATTTGATACATTAAATATTAAAATGATTAATGTATATTAGATACATTAAAGAAAATAGATATATTTAAAATTTGAATGAAATTCAAATAGGTTAAATAAATATTGTAGGAGATTTGAATGAGATTCAAATAATTATAATATATATTTTAAGATATTAGATATTAAAATATAATATTGTAATTATGGAAAAGATTAGCCCTAGGTCTATGTAAATAGGACCTTTGGGTTGAGCCATTAGGGAACACATCTCCTCAATAGAGAATTAGAGAATTCTCTCTAAACTGAATTCTCTCTAGACCTCTTCCTCTCCAATCCCTTGTGGATTTTCTTTCAAAAGGCTCCCACAAGCCTTGGTCCTGTGTTCGAGTCATTGCAAGTAGGCTTTATGGAATTGAATTTTCAACTTCGTTGGAGTTGGAGCAAGAAGATTAAAAACCCGTCAGAAATATCTCTATATGTTTCAATGTAAGTTTGCTTAACCTTGTATGTTTCTATTTAATTCTAAATAATTCAAAGTCGATTCCAACGCTTCCGCTTTGGGTTTAATTCAATTATTCCCTTCATTCAGTCAGCCCCCAAAGGTGATGGGAAGTTCGATGCTACCTTCTAGAGTAACTCTTTCTCCCTAAAATCCAACTAGGGGAGTCAAATCCTCTTTTAGTAGTTTTCTCTCTAACCTCATTGTTTTGAAGGCAATTGAGATAAAACATCAGCAGAACTTCCTCCATCTATGAGGACCCTATGAACTTTCACATTAGCTATAGTTAGAGTCACAACCAAAGCATCGTTATGTGGATGATGGATGACTCTAGCTTCAGCCTTAATGAATTCTAGGGTTTGGTTCACAGCTTCGGAATGGACTGCATACATACCTTGGTAATCTAGGTAGTGTCTGGCCTCACGAGCAATTGCCTTCCACTTTCTGCTTGACTCACCCCCTGCTGGTCCTCCAAATATAGTCTTGGTTCCACGTGGGGGATCTTCATCTGGTCGGTCTCTACCATCTGTACTCAACCTAGGCCTTGAGTAATCTTTGATGAATTCTTTCAGATACCCTTCTTTGATTAGGGTTTCGATCTTGTCTTGTAATTGGTAACAGTTATGGGTTGCACGACCATGATCTCTATAAAAGAAACAATACTTGTCTTTGTCTCTCTTTGCATAAGGAGTCCTCATCTTGCTTGGAAACTTCACCAAATTCAAATGGCAAATTTCTATCAAGATTTTCTCAAGAGGGGGGTCGTGGAGGTGTACCCCTCAAATCGCTGGCGAGGGACGACCTTGGGGTCTGGTTGGCCTCGTCCACTCTCTTAAACCCTCATTGTTTTTTAGCTGAGAAAGTGATTTTTTCGTGCCCTGCCTTGTCGTACCTTCGTGTTTGCAATCTCTTTCTCGATCAAACATAGCTTCCTTGGACCGTATCAACTCTACAGCGCTCATATACTTTTGAGCCTTAGTTATGAGCTCAACATAGGAGATTGCTTCTCTTTTATTGATTGACTTGAGCAATCCTTTGTTCTATAAACTTACAACATGGCGATCAGGGCAATGGTGTCTATAAATCCCTCTACTTGTAATGTTTCCCTGTTGAAGTGCGAGAAATAATACCGTAAGGTTTCCTTTGGCCTTTGTTTTATGGTGAGCAAGTACATTTGAGGCTTACGTTGATCTCGGCCTCCCAAGAACTGCGTTACGAAAGCTCTTGCCAACTTTTTGAAAGATCCTATGGATTTCCTTTTCAGCTCCTTGTACCATTCTCATGCTAGTCCTGTTAGGGTAGAAGAGAATGTCCTACATTTGATTGCCTCTGAAATTTCATGAAGTTCCATCTACACTCGGTAAGTGTCAAGGTGTTTAATAGATTCAGTATTGC
This sequence comes from Trichosanthes truncata, assembly GCA_033996785.1. Classification (NCBI taxonomy): domain Eukaryota; kingdom Viridiplantae; phylum Streptophyta; class Magnoliopsida; order Cucurbitales; family Cucurbitaceae; genus Trichosanthes; species Trichosanthes truncata. The sequence goes on from JAWPNB010000004.1 coordinate 9,565,439, forward strand.
CATCGTATGGGGTGATAGACGTCAGCTTAAACTTTTTAGGAACTTTCTCTTTCATGATCTCATCAGTGAAAGGAGGACATGCTCAATAAGAGCTTCTAAATTCCACCTTTCAATCTCATTAGTTTTGAGAACGTTTCCTTGAAAGTTTCCAAAATCCTTCTGAAATTCTTAGGATGTTGGCATTCCAAGGAGGACTTTGGGTCTGAGCTTTGCGTTCATTGTTCACCATTTCAGCCCTAGCCTGGTAGGCCTCGGCCTGTAGTTTCCTCTTCACATTAATCAAACTTCGTAAGTCTAATGTTGCTTAACTATTCCACTCGATCGTCGTTTCTTTGTCACCTGGTCGGCCTCGGCCATCATATTGCGAGACAATCTGCACTTCAAATTTTAGCTTGCAAGTCTTTCTCGTCATACTCTTGGCCAGGCGTTGAAGAGGTTTGTCGTTTCCTCCTAGGATCAGCTTCTCAATTGGCCTTTGGGCATGAGATTTGGACTCTTTCGTACTCTTAACCAACTTTGCCTTTCCTTTTTTTGAGTCTTGAACCAAAGATGGTTCTTCTTTTTGTTTCTCTTTCTTTTGAAGGTTTTGCCTATCGAGCTTTTCCAAAATCTTCAACAGGTACTTATCCATGTTGTCGACTTTCTTCTTCAGCTCGGTTATGTCCTCTTCTAGTCGGCCTATGTCAGTATGAGGCCAAGGAGGAGTGATCTCTCTTGTTCATCATGGGTGATGATCTTGATCTGAATCGTCTCCATCTTCGTTCCAATGTTTATTTCCCAGCATTCTACTCATCTTTTCGTAGGATTGAACTCAAGCAATAAGGTTTTCCAAGCAAGCTTTGTCGTTCTCCACAGATGGAGCCAACTTTTGTTGCCAAATTTTAGACAGGATAAATCTGACCTGACCTCCATGTGACAACCACAATGAATTTTTAATTTGGGGGAAGAACGCTACCTGTAAGATAAGAAAAACCTAGACACTAATGTAGTGTAGGCCACACAGGCTTCGATGCTTAAGTCAAAGAGTTTTCAGAGAGAATTAGGGAGTTCTCAGAGTGTTTAGATGGCTAGAATATACTTAACTTGCTCTCCCCTCAAGAAAGAGCTTAAATACCTTCCTCTCTAAGGTTTTTGTGGGATTTTTGTTTGCTAATGAGAATGAAAAAATCAAACAGGGTTGGATCGAGAGTACACAAGCCATGAGGGACCAAGGCAAGGACCAAGGGAAGGCCTTGCTGAGGGCGACCATGGGCTTGGGCTTCAGCCCAAGCTGATTTCTTTATCCTTTAGCGTTGTGGGCCAGTCCCGTGTTGGTTTTTGTCCGCTTTGACTTTGTATTGGGCTTCTTTCCTCGTTTGGCCCTTTATTGTAGCCCTTCACTCAGCCCATTCTTGATGGTCCAATTTTATCCATAATATATAGTATATTAATTCTGAGTACAATTTATATATAAATAAAAATTGAAAATTGAAACACAATCTGCGTTACCAACTTACCCATCGCTAGAAACAAAGACTTGCAAGTAAAACAAGGTAGATGGTGAAGGGAATAATCGAATTAAACCTATAGCAGAAGCGTTGGAATAGACTTTGATTTTATTTTGAGAATTAAATGAAAAATAATTTTAGGCTAAGCAAAACATACCTTTTAGATAATATAGAGATATTTCTGGCAGGTCTTTATCTCCTCCACTAAGTCTTCATGACTATAACTCGAACACAAGACCAAGGCTCGTGGGAGCCTCTTGAAAGAAAATCCACAAGGGATTGGAGAGAAAGAAGTTTAGAGAGAATTATCTAATTTTCTATTGAGGAGATGTGTGTTATGTTTAATGACAAAACCCAATTGTCCTATTTATAGAGGCCAAGGGCAAATCTTTTTCATACTTAAAATATTATATTTTAATATCTTATATATTAAAATATATCTTATACTTATTTGAATCTCATTCAAATCTCCTACGATATTTATTTATTTGAATCTTATTTCAATTTTATAGATATTTAATGTAACTAATATACATTAATTATTTTAATATTTAATGTATCAAATACAATAAATATATTTTCATCTTTTATATTTAATATATCTAATATATTAAATATTAATTTGAACATTTCAAAATTTTCTTTCAACTAGATTGATCTTTTAGTGTTACTATGAACAAGCAATGAGACCTTATGGACCTACAAATTATAAGCTTCAATGGTACAAAATTAATTAATTAAACTCTTTAATTAATCAATTTTCATTCATCAACTCTAAGGTTACTATACTATAGACCTAGAGTTGCACTCTTATGCACTATAGGACAAATTGTATCCATGGATATAATCACTACATGCAAGTCGATCCTTCACGAGTTGTTTGTAATTACAGCTAGGTCAAAAGTCCATTTTACCCCTATAATTACATATTGCACCTTAAGTACCACTGATCCTCTAATGAACAATTTGTTTATGACCCAACCATAAACGAAGTCCCTCTCGGGCAAGTGAGAGGGTGGGGCCCCTTGTTCAATTCCCGAAATCAGCACTTAACGAAACTACTTATATACTTACCATATATGGAAAGGAGTGTATTTTATCTTATAGATTATGTTTCCAGCTCCCTATTTGGTCAAGTCCCCAAAATAGTACGCATATTGAATTAGCTACAAAAGTCACTCTCACCCATGCAAATCAAAGGACAAACCTTCACAGGCAAAAGTTCATAACTCACTCAAGATTAAGATCGAGTAGCATATGATCATCCTCATGAAATATTAATCTTCTTAATTAACGGATTTATAAAGAGAGATTAAATATTTCGTGGTCAAGTCTTATACAAACTCATTGTATAAGATATCCCCACTCACATGTCTCCACATGAATGATTTGGATCAAATTGTTTGTAACTATTACAAAGTGGGTCGTATCAATAGTGTTACCAAAATAAGGCACCCAACCTTATCCATATACTATGACCCTTTAGGTTATTTCTTGAACGTGATCCTCCCGTATGTCAACCACATTCTGTTCAAGATTACACTAATAACCATGGATTTTTCATATAATGGATAATATTATATTACAAATAAAATAATCAAAATTATTATTAATTATTAAATAAATTATTAATTACGAGGCTTTATGGCATAAATTCTAACAGATGGTGCCCCCATGACCAACGAACCAAGGTAGTATTTTGATAATTTTGATGAAAAAATATATACAAATATATAAAACCAATAACTTGAGGGGGCGCACGTACCCCTCCTAGTCCCAACGTGGATCTGTCCCTGCCTATTATATTCATACGAAGAGTTCAACATCCAACTTAGATATCCGTGACCTAAGATTAATAATGTTAAGTTAAATTAAAAAAATTTGAACACAATTTCAATCCAAATCATTATTGCTCCATTTGATAACCATTTGAGTTTTGATTTTTGGTTTTTGAAAATTAAACTTATAAACGCACGTCCTCCACTGGTCTTCTTTGCTTGTTATCTACTTTTTTATAAACGTTTTCAAAATTGAAACCAATTTTTGAAAACTACAAAAAAGAAAGTAGTTTTTGAAAACTTTTTTTTTTTGGGAACTTGACTAAGAATTCTAAGTTTTCTTTAAAAAAAGATGAAAACCATTGTAAAGAAATAGTGAGAAAACAAGTATAATTTTCAAAAGCCAAAAAATAAAAAACTAAGGGGGCATTTGGAGCACCGTTTCGGAATCAGAACCCTGAGGGGTTTGTTCTGGGGGATTTGAAAGCTTGGGAATCAGAAAACAGTGTTTTGAGTGCACTGTTCAAAACCATGGGACTGCATTTTAAACCCATTGGGTTCTAAACATAGTGGTCCAAACAACGTCTTGGGTTTGGATTCCAAACCCATCCATACCCAACACGGTGCTCCAAACACCCCCTAAATGGTTATTAAGTGGACCTAAACTTTCTTAAAAATTTGAAAACTAAAACAACAACCTTTTAAAATATTGAGTCCAAGGTAAAATGAAGCTAAAAGATTGTGGACAAAAAATAAGATTTAATCACATCAAATTGTTTGTTGATTTTGTAATATTCAAATCATAAATTTGTTCTAAAGATGATAACATTAAAGCTACGTTTACTAACTCGTAAACGTAATAAACCAAACGTAATTTGGGAATATAGGTCCCACTTAATTAAGTTTGTTTGTGTTTACCGTGTCCCGTAATGGAACTGAGGGTTGGGACCCACCCTTGGATCCGTAATCCATCCTTATAATCGAATTACGCCCAAAATTGTCATCAATCTGATTACAGAAATTTATTACATGGGACTCACTGCACTTGTTGAGCACACTTTACATGGATTGCACTTTCTCTCTTGTCTATGTGGTGATTTTCCTCAATGTTCTCATATTGATTGCTGAAACTCTTATCGATATTGCTGGGCATTTTTAATGTGAGTTTATCGGTAGGATATGCAGTACACGATAACAATAACGCGATTTTAATATATATTTTTGATGCGTAAGTATTGGCTTGACCATATTTTGAACGTGGTGATGAGATCGATATCGAGATCGATAATATATATTTTTTATATTTTGATCAAGATGAGATCAATAATATATATTTTTTATGCATGAGTTTTAGTTAGGCTATATTTTGATTGAGATAATGAAATTGATATCGATAATATATATATTTTTATGTGTAAGTTTTGACAACCATATTTTGATTGAGACGAGATGATAATATATATTTTTTATGCGTGAGTTTTGGTCAGGCTATATTTTGATCGAGATGATGAGATCGGTATTGGTAACACAATTAATTTGTTTATTATCAGGAGGGCATAATGGTAATCGTGCATATTGGGAAGTTTAGATTGCCATTACCGATTATGTAAAGACCCTACTTTTCCTATTGGACATTCTAGGGGCGTTACTAAATGCATGCTAATGAAATAAAAATCAAACTTAAATAATCTTTCAAAAAGAAATAAACCTTTATAAAAACAATTAAAAACCTTTACCTCGGGATCCCTTTATTTTAAAAACATGAGAATAAACTAAAAACATTTAACAATTGAGTTAATTTTCATGACACATCTACTAATAAGATATTCTAAAAAAAATGCTAAAAATGAAGAAATTGAGGAAGGAAAACTTCTATAGGTCACCCATGGCCTCTTGCAGCAACTATCATGTCATTCGCCTAGGATGCTCTTGCCCTTACCTAAAAAGAAAAACATTTTGAATAAGGGTGAGTATTTAGAATACTCAGTAAGTGACCTCACTACCGGAGTCAGGATATGCATACACATACAACGTGATTTTTAAAACTTTTTCCTCTAGTGGGACCTAAAATACTTCCATAGTGGAAATATTTCTCTTTTACTTTTCTCTTCGGCTTAATGTGAACAATTAACCCATCCTAACATCTCCTTTCCATTTAACCCCTTCAGGTTCCTTTTCAATTAACATTTTCAGGTTCCTTTTCAATTAACCTTCCATGTTCCTTTTTAATTAGATGTACATTTATAATTTAGGGGGTAATTGTCACAGCCTTCGAAATCATTCTATCATGAAAAACATACATGTATGCATGAGGTCCCAAAGCATTTTTAAACTTTTCATTCCATGATGCAACACAAGCAACATTCTCATATTATTTATCATAAATCTAAATCATAAATCATGCATAACATTCATGAGAATATTTGGCAATCAACAAGTGAAAAATCCATTTTTATATATATTTTAAAATTCATCAAAAATCCATAATAAAATATTTAATAAAGCTTTTCATTTCAAATCAATTTTTTTTTCAATTCAGTTCCTAACTTGCATTTAAGCATACCGGCATAAAGTCCCTTACCTTGGCTAAGCTCAATAATCCAAATCACCCAAATGCTCACCAAAATTCCACCGCCTTGAACTTCAGTCAAACGATTTGGAGCCTAATTTAAACCATCCCTAAGGTTAGAAAAATTCATAAAATCCATAATTAAACCCAAAGTTCCTTCCATCATACTAAATTCCCAAAATTAGAATTAATTCTATAGCATTTAACTTAATCGCAAATTGGTGGGTAAAACTGAATTTAAGTCATAAGATCCATGGATTAATCTTATTTTCAATTTGATCTACCATACAGCCCAAAACTCAAGGATCTTCGTGACTTACCGAAAATTTCGCTCCAATAGTCCTAAATTCTACTGGATAGCGACACGCTTGTGATTTTGATGCCGGAACGAAGTGGGTATCTGATGAGGTTGTCGAAGCCTACCAAAATTAAACTGGTTTCCTACTCTAGCTTGTAGAAATAGTGGACCAGGTCGATTTCCCAAAGGAGCCAGAAATTTTATGTTCTTAATATTAAATTTCAGTAACAAAATGAAATGGGGGGTTTTGGAAAATATTTTCTTACTTAATGGAAATAAAAAATTGACAAAAATAAAACAATTGCTAAAAAGGATAAAAAATTAACTCTTACCAAGTTCCAGTTCAGAGGTGCGGTTATATTCAATTGCAAACATCGATCATAGGCATTCAAAATATTTAATCCTAACCATGCAAGTACTCGGTCAACTTATTAGGAAACCCTAAAAAGTGCATGTTCCCTAAAATCATTAACTCTAACGAACGCCGAGTTAATGCTAATTACCTAAACAAATGTTTACGAAACCGCTTCAATTTATTTAGGTAAAGGCATTACGAACTTTGGAACGACCAAGACAATTGATCAAGTAAAACAACTTTCACCTAATTAACATGCTTCTTTAATTCCTAGAATTAAACATGCAAGCCATGTATCATGGAAACCCACAAACATACACATGTGATAATTCTAATGCTACTGGTTCATTCAACATGACAATTATGGATCATGATCGTGATTAGCAATAAAATATGTAAAGGGATTAAGGTGTCAATTTAATCAAAATCCATACTTATAAAATTAACATAGGAATTAAAGAACACTTGCAATTAAAAGAAAACTAGGTTTAAGTACAAGCCTCACAATGTCGCAACTGTTTACAACCGACCTCCGAACCGGAATCGCAGTATCTAGCCGAGTATCTCCATAGAAAACTTCAAGTTTAAAAAAGCTCAGATTGACACCATAAACTCCCCAAAAGTAGAGGGAAAAGGTCTAAAAAACTCTCTCAAAATCGTGTGTGCAAGGAGGCAAAAGGTCTCTTACCCTAAAGAGAAAAGTTGGTTAAATATGGCAGAGAAGCGTCTAGACGCCTAGGACAGCGTCTAGACGCTGCACCCGCGAATAAGGAAAAAATCTGGCGGAATCAGGGTAGCGTCTCGACGCTTGATAGTAGCGTCTCGACGCTACCAGTGTTTTGAGCAGCCTCTCCGCAGCGTCGAGCGAGCCTTTGTTCTTCAAGTAAGCGGTGTCTAGACGCTATTCCTGCGGTTCTTCATGCTTGACATGATTGTGCAGCAGCGTCTCGACGCCCAAAACAGCGTCTAGACGCTCTGCACCCGGCTCTCTTGGCTTGAATGGTCTCTCTTCTCCATTCTAATGCTCAAAATAGGTTCGAATGGCTTCTTTTTAACCCCGATTCATCCAAAGTCTTCCGATTGGCTCTGAATTGCTCAATTCCCTGCAAAATAGACAAATAAGCATGTGAGAGCAACTAAACTAGCATGACATAAGCTGATAAAAGAGCACTATTACTGTGCTATCAAAATACCCCCAACTTAAATAATTGCTTGTCCTCGAGCAAAACAAATGAAAACAATTCCTCCAAAACATCTAGGATAAATGTATGGATGACTCAAGCCTCAGAAATTCTGAAATTAAAACGATCATAAAGAATTGAGATTGGGTGTTAGATTTCTCATCCAAGTAGTTTCAAATTCAGTTCTATCATCCCTTGCGTGTGTGTGTGATCGTCTGACCCAAACTAGTCTTTATGAGCCCGAACCTGTTTTATGCGACCCTAAACTCATCTTCCCTCTACTCTGGCTTTAGGTTCTAATTTTCAAGGATTCCTACACTTAAAAAGGGTAATGTGCCACTAGGGTGCGAAGGGCCCGGGGTAGGCCCACCCTCAACTTAAATATTTGCTTTAATTTAGTGGGCACTAGCTTTCACACATCCTATGTAGGGACCCTTACCCAGTGCACTCGCTCATGGGTGGCCTAACTGATCACACAGGAGGTAGCTCTTTTTGCCCTTAATCTTTTTAAACACAAGAGATTAATTTAACTGATTTTTTTTTCAAAGGCAAATCGATCATGTAAGTGTTCCTTAGTGTCATATTACTCAATACCATGCAGGTAGACTCTCTAATTAGTTCCTAAGGCCTTTCGTGGTGACAACAAGCATATGGGTTACATAACCTAGGTCTAGGCTTTCAAGACCCAGTATAGGTAGACTAAGTGTTCTCTTACTGCAAGGGGAGTCAAGAACTGCGTTTGACTCTAATAAGAATCAAGAAAACTAGTCAGGTCTCTCGAACCAAATGATCATTCTAAAATCAGAATCAATATCTTCCCAGGTCATCCAAAACAAAGAACATAACTATTTCAGCCCAAAATAACAAAAATTAGTGAAATGTGAGTTGAATAGTTGGCGTGCAATTCAAAGTTAAGTGCAGTCATGTGGTTTATAAATAATCAAAGATAAAGTTCATGACAACAGCAAAATAACAGACACCCCCAACTCAAAAGATTACATTGTCCTCAATGTAATGCAATAGAAAAAAAAAGTAATACAGGGAAAGAGGACAAATGTAGATATAAAAGAAAATGAGAGGGGGAAGGAGAGAAACTGCCCTGAACAAGTGACCTCACTCCTCGTCTGAAGAAGCATATGGCGGCATAGGTGGTGGGAAGGTCGGATTGCCACCAGACATGTGGCGCAGGCAGGTGTAGAGGTGCTGGTGATATGCCTCGTCGCGCATCTGACGGCGCTCGATCCTATCGAGTAGCGCCTAAATAGCCGCCCAATCCTGGAATGGACCGTGAGAAGTAGGTGGGGCTGGAAGGCTCGAAGGAGGCTCCTGCAAATCTGCCTCATCTTCGTGCTAGTGCTCATGCTCACCATCGTCTCCCTGCGGGTAGTCCCAGCCTCGTAAGCCCATGATAAAGTTTCAATCCATGATAGCTTGCGGCTGCACGAGCTCCTCATCGGGGGCCCAGGTGACTCCGGCAAGTCGGCATAGATCGGTGATCAAAGAAGCATGGCCGAACCCAACGGTGGTGCCACCGCGTCGGATGTGTCTGATAGAACGACAGATAAGCTTGCCGGCATCGATGGTCTTTCCTGTGGCAATGGCGTAAAGGAGAACAGCCCGTTCCTTCGTTACATCAGTCAATCTGAATACGGGAAGGAGCTTCGCGCATACGAAACTGTGCCATACCCTGTTGGTGACACTCAGGTCAGAAGCCCGGAAGCGAACTACCTCGCCTCGTGGTGTCCGAGTCCATGCCGCTCCAGGTCAACATAAGTGCTGAATGATCTGGGTGTAGTCGACCTGCCCAGCGGCATACTATGTATAATCGTCCCTGTCGTAGGAAGGCAGCTGGTAATAGTTGTTGAGAGCGGCGGCATCAAATGGGATCTGGCGTCCGCGCACATAGAAATGAGAATCACCATCCCGGAGGTTGGCGTAGAACTCCCGAACAATGGCCACGATGCCTGCATCAGGATGCTGGACTAGAATGCTCCACCCGAGCTCAAGAATGGCAGCATGTAGGTGTCGGTGGTGGGAGTCATATGGGGCAATCCCTCGCTCAACAACGATCGATCGAGATACGACGTGGCTCTGATACCAGTCAGCGGCCTCATGATCGACGAATCGATGAGAATCAAAAGAAGATCTGGAAGAAGAGGCACCGGGCGATCTCTTAGAAGCCATTGGGTTGTTCCTAACACCAAAAGTACAAAAGATTAGAAAACTTAGGAATTAGCGCAACAGCCAAGAATGATAGAATATGGACAGACCGAGATATCCTAGAACGGCCCAAAAATGGGTCTAGTCATTGGAATCCATTATCAAATTATGCCGACTCAAAGGGTAGATTATTAGTAAATGAGCAACAATGCGCTTAATGGGAGTGAAATACAAGGACCCTCTATAAAAAGAAACGACGGGATATAAGCAAGAATCCAAGATGCGAACTACCTTCCCAAATTAGACCAAAAGCCAAATAAAGCGCAACCAGAACAGAATATAAGGAAAGAGGGATGATCTCAATCATCGAATAACAAACACGAGCATCCAATTATTTCAAATGGCCCAATTAAACAATTCACCCAACTCTAAATGTGCCATACAAGTCAAGATATATCCCCACCGTTCAACAAGGTACAACAATGCAAATCATGGGCAAAGTCAATAACAAAAAAACGACACAGTCAAGCATTTCAGAGACAAAATTTCAACCCCATTTAGTGCTCAACCCAAACTCATTGCCTAATGTCATAACCTACCTCCCATTGTGCTTATAAAATTCTCATTCTGTCAAACAATCTAATAGTCCAGCAACAATGGAACGACAAGGCATTCAACGCCATTCTATCTTAGCCAATTTAAACGGAAAGCAAAAGGGGGAAATCATAGGGGCATGCCTCAAATGTAGAATTCACTCTAGACCCAAATATACGTGCCAGAAAATAAGTTGGACTTATGGTAGCATACAATGCATAAATTCCCCAGCAAGAAACGACAAATTACCCATGTTTGGTCAAGTTCTAATAGAAATTGTACCAAAACACAACCAAAATTCATCAGGAAAGGCAATGGGTCTACCCAAATCACAAAGCATGTTCCTAGGCTAGGTAAGTAACGCAAAAAGCATAAAAGTTAGAGGAAAAACGAAAAGAGATTTACCTCGAAGAAGCTCACGGTAATGGAGTCCCAAAACCCACAAAATTTGCCAAGTTTTCGAAAAATAATTTGAAAATAAGATGCGTATGGGTTAATATGTGAGTGGGGTGGGCCAAATGAGCAAGGAATGTGGGAAGGGATGGAGGAAATCGGAGGAAAAGAAAGGGAGAAGATGAAAAATAAGCTAGGGTTGAAAAAAGGGGCGCTTTGCTCGCGAAGAAGAAACTGTTCTGTTTTTTTTTAAAAAAACGACGTTGCTTCGAGATGCTACATACAGCGTCTCGACGCTGTTCTTGCGAGTCTGCATGTTGGACGCGTAGCGTCTAGAAGCTAATAAGGGCGTCTCGACGCTACTCCCTGGCCTTTTTTTTTTTTTTTAAAGGAAAGGAGTTTATTCAATTCTAAATTAAACTAATTAACTAAAAAAAAAAAAACTTAATAAAAGTAAAATTAAATAACCTTGAAGAAAACAAACTAAAAATGAAAGAAAGTGATAGAAAATTGGGTTGCCTCCCAATAAGCGCTTAGTTTAACGTCCTTAGCCCGACGGACCTGATACGATGATTACTAGTCCGAATAAATGGGTGCCTTTAGTGCGAAACTTGCAAGGCACGGTGCTGCATCTCCCTCGTGGAATATCTTCAACCTTTGTCCATTTACTTTGAAGGTTTTGTCTGTCTCCAATTCTTTGATTTCCACTGCACCATAGGGAAAAACATTAGTAACGACAAATGGGCCATTCCATCTAGAACGGAACTTACCTGGCATGAGCTTTAAACGCAAATTGTAGAGGAGAACTTTCTGACCAATCTCAAATTGTTTCCTAATAAGCATATTATCATGAAGCAGTTTGGATTTCTCTTTGTAAATTCGTGGGTTCTCGTAGGCATCTAATCTAATTTCCTCTAATTCCTGTAACTGTAGTAGTCGTGACTCTCCTGCTTTATCCATGTCAGAGTTGCACCGCCTGACTGCCCAATAAGCTTTGTGCTCGATTTCCACTGGCAAGTGACATGCCTTTCCAAAAACCAACCTATAGGGAGACATCCCTATAGGAGTTTTGTAGGCTGCGCGGTACGCCCACAAGGCATCATCTAAGCGAAGGCTCCAATCTTTCCTTCCTGGGCTCACAATCTTCTCCAGGATAGACTTGACTTCTCTGTTGGAGACTTCAGCCTGACCATTAGTTTGAGGATGATAGGCAGTGGCTACTCTATGGTTTATCCCATATTTCTTCATTAGAGCTTCCATGGACCTATTGCAGAAGTGTGTCCGGAATCCCAAACCTGCTAAAAATGTTAGTCTTTATAAAACCTACAACAGTTCGAGCTTCGTTAGTTTTGGTGGCTTTTGCTTCCACCCATTTAGAAACATAATCCACATCTAACAAAATATAAGAAAAACCGCAGGAAGGAGGAAAATGACCCATAAAATCAATGCCCCATAAATCAAATATTTCGCAAACTAGAATAGGTACTTGGGGCATTTCATTCCTACGAGAAATAGTTCCTACCCTCTGGCATTTATCACATGATTTGCAAAACTGGTAGGCATCTCTAAATAAAGACTCCCAATATAGCCCATTGTCCAAGACTTTCCTAGCAGTTCTTTTAGACCCAAAATGTCCCCCACATGCATAGTCATGACAAAAAGCTAGGATAGACTCAAACTCATTATCAGGCACACATCTCCTAATTACTTGATCAGCACAAAATTTCCATAGGTAAGGGTCATCCCAAACATAGTATTTAGAATCACTTTTTACCTTGGCTTTTCTTGATGTGGAGAGATGGTGAGGGAAGTTACCTGTGACAAGATAATTGACCATATCTGCATACCAGGGAATAATATTTTGAATCCGAAATAGATGTTCATCAGGGAAGTCATCATTGAATGGCAATGTATCATCCTCCTTTACCAGTCTGCTTAGATGATCTGCAATAGAGTTCTCTGCTCCTTTCCTGTCTTTAATTTTCAAGTTGAATTCTTGGAGGAGCAGAATCCATCTGAGTAGTCTTGGTTTGGATTCCTTCTTTGACATCAGATATCTCAAAGCTGCATGGTCAGAGAAAACAATTACTTCAGAACCAAGAATATATGAGCGAAATTTATCTAAAGCAAAGACAATGGAAAAAAGCTCTTTTTCTGTTGTTGAGTAATTGCACTGAGCGGGGTTCAAAGTCCTAGAGGCATAATAGATGACGTGGCTTTTCTTATCGATTTTCTGGCCAAGCACTGCTCCCACTGCATAGTTGCTTGCGTCGCACATAATCTCGAAAGGTAGGTTCCATTGGGGTGGGTGAATTATAGGCGCACTGGTCAATCGTTCTTTAAGTAGGTCGAATGACTCTTTGCATTCCTTCCCAAATTCAAAGGGAACATCTTTCTGCAATAAATTGGTCATTGGCAAGGCAACCTTGGAAAAGTCTTTAATAAACATGCGATAAAAACCTACATGGCCAAGAAAAGATCGCACCTCCCTAACATTGGTAGGGTAGGGCAAGTTAGCAATAACATCTATCTTTGCCTTATCAACCTCTATGCCCCTGGAAGAAACTACATGACCTAAAACAATGCCTTGGTTGGCCATAAAATGACACTTTTCATAATTTAGCACAAGATTAGTTTCAATACAGCGCTTCATGACTCTAGCTAAATTATCTAAGCATTCTTCAAATGACTCTCCATACACAGTGAAATCATCCATAAACACTTCAATACATTTCTCAATATAGTTAGAAAAAATGCTCATCATGCACCTTTGAAATGTACCTGGAGCATTACATAGACCGAAAGGCATTCGTCTATAGGCATAAGTTCCAAAAGGACAAGTGAAAGTAGTTTTCTCCTGATCTTCTTGTGCAATAGGAATCTGATAAAAACCAGAAAAACCATCAAGAAAACAGAAAAAGGGTTTTCCAGCTAATCTTTCAACCATCTGATCGATAAAGGGGATAGGGAAATGATCTTTCCTTGTTACCTGATTTAGCTTCCTATAGTCTACACACATCCTCCAACCATTCTGAACACGCATGGGTACTAACTCATTATTATTGTTCCTAACTACAGTTATGCCAGTTTTCTTAGGAACTACATGAATAGGACTTACCCACTTACTGTCAGAAATTGGATAGATTATACCTACGTCTAGGAGCTTGAAAATTTCTTTCATTACCACCTCCTTCATAGCTGGGTTCAATCTCCTCTGTGGTTCTCTTGTTGGTTTAGCCTCGTCCTCTAGAAGAATCCTGTGCATGCACATAGCTGGACTTATACCTTTAATGTCTGCTAAAGTCCACCCAATAGCTAGCTTATGCTCCCTTAGAATCGGTACTAGCTTCTCCTCTTGTTCAGGTGTGAGTTCTTTTGAGATAATCACTGGCAATGTTTCAGCATCTCCCAAATATACGTACTTGAGATGGTCTGGCAGAGCCTTCAGTTCTATTTTAGGTGCCTGCACAACAGAAGGTAACATCTTGTTAGTTTGCGCAGAAATCTCAGCATTAGATTTAATTGGTTCAGAAAGGGTTGTTGAAGACAACTGTTCTGGACCAATCTCATCATAGACATCATTCAAACTAAAGATTTCATAGTCATTATATTATTCAAAAGTTAGATCCTGCACAAGTGAATCAAAAATATCAACATGACAGATAGAATGGACGTTTTCAGGATATTTCATGGCATCAGAGATATTGAACTGAGCAACTTCACCATCGAATTCAACTGACAAAGTACCTTCATCAACAGAGATTTTAGTCTTTGCAGTTTTCATAAATGGTCTCCCTAACAAAATTGAAGCAGAAGTAGAGGAAGACTTCCCATCCATTTCTAAAATATAGAAGTCTACAGGGAATAACAATTCTTTAACCTGAACTAGCACATCCTCTACGACTCCTAAGGGGTGAATGTATGACCTATCAGCTAATTGAATAACAATGCCAGTTTCTTGTAGTTCATGCAGTTTAAGCTATTGGTAGATAGAAAAAGGCATGACATTTATTGAAGCACCTAGATCTAGCATAGCATGCTCTATTTTCTTATCCCCGATCACACAAAGTAAAGAAAACATACCTGGGTCTCTGCATTTCTCTGGCATATTTCTCTTAAGCATGGCTGATACGTTTTTGCTCACTAACACCCTTTCTTTATCTTTTAATTTTCTCTTGTTAATGCACAGTTCCTTGAGAAATTTAGCTTACCTGGGTATTTGCTTAATAGCATCTAACAAAGGGATGTTTACTTACACTTTTCTGAATGTTTCAAGAATTTCCTCTTCCTGGTCTTCTTTCTTGGGCTTCGCTAATCTGCTAGGAAAAGGAGCAACTGGGGGGTGAGAATTAATAGATAAAGGTGGATCAAAACTTACCCCTCTTTTCACTTTGGCTGAATCTTCTTTGTCACCTTTCTCTTTGATTTGTTCGCAAGGAACTTCCTTCCACTCCTAAGAGCGATTGCACATATGTTTTCTCTAGGATTTACTTCGGGTTGCGAAGGTAATTTTCCAGAATTTTGTGCTTCCAACCTGCTCACTGATGTAGCTAACTGGGTAATTTGATTTCCAAGATGTTGCATCCCAGCCCGTGTTTCCTTTTGAAACTGTGCTGTTTCCCTTTGAAGCTGTGCAGTTTCCTTTTGAAACTGTGCTGTTTCTTTTTGAAACTGCATTGTGTCCTGTTGAAATTCAAGAGCATTAGATGCCAAGTTTTTTACAATATCTTCTAGAGACATACCTGATGTTGAAGTTTGAGCTTGTGTGGAAGCCTGTGCTGGCCTATTGTAATTCTGTTGAGGTGCTCTCTGTTGGCCTCCTTGATTTCCATAACTGAAATTTGGATGATCCCTCCATCCAGGATTGTACGTGTTTGAGTAGGGATCATACTTTCTCTGATTTTGGCCCTGAAATCCTCCGATAGCGTTCGCTTCCTGAGTGAAATCTTGCTGACCTTGACCTGCAGCTATTTGACGAACAAGAGATGTTAAATCTAATAATTGACTTTTAAACTCATTTACCTCTTTGACCTGATGGATTCCTCCACCAACTCTCGTACCAAATTGCTGGGAGTTTTCAGCCATGTTCTGAATAAGTTGTTTTGCATTGGCAGGTGTTTTATTTACCAATGCTCCTCCACTTGCTGCATCGATCATACCTTTGTCATTGGGCAGCAAACCTTCGTAGAAATACTAAATCAGGAGCTGGTCTGAGATCTGGTGGTTTGGGAAGCTAGCACACAATCTGTTATATCTCTCCCAATATTCGTAGAGTGTTTCTCCAGTAATTTGCTGAATACCATAGATCTCTTTCCTGAGGGCTGCAGCTCGTGAGGCGGGAAAGTACTTTTCCAGGAAAAGCCTTTTCATCTCGTTCCATGTATTAATGGTCCCCGATGGTAGAAAGTACAGCCAATTTTTTGCTTGATCTCTCAAGGAAAAGGGAAAGGCCCTTAGGTTGATCTGTTCCTCGGTCACTCCATGGGGTTTCATTCCAGAGCAAACAATGTGGAATTCCTTGAGATGTTTGTGAGGATCCTCACCTGCAAAACCACGAAAAATAGGAAGTAAGTGTATTAAACCAGACTTTAATTCAAAATCACCTTCAACAGTAGGGTAGGTGATGCATAGTGGTTGCTGGTTCAGGTCTGGTGCTGCCAGCTGTTTCAATGTTCTTTCAGCCATCGTTTCCTCAATTTCAGCAAATATCGAGGATTCACCGACGGTACAGTCAAAACTGAGATCTTCTTTTAGCGCTCGTTCCCTTTCTTTCGCCTCTCTTTTCAATCTACGCTCCTCCTTCCCAAGTTCCAGAAAATACTGAAATTCAATACACTGAGAAGAACGGGTCATATACAGAAGGAAAGAAAGTAAATGAAATTTAATAATGAGAATTTAAATATGGCTCCTCGGCAACGGCGCCAAATTTTTGTGAGGTTGTCGAAGCCTACCAAAATTAAACTAGTTTCCTACTCTAGCTTGTAGAAATAGTGGACCAGGTCGATTTCCCAAAGGAGCCAGAAATTTTATGTTCTCAGTATTAAATTTCAGTAACAAAATGAAACGGGGGGTTTTGGAAAATATTTTCTTACTTAATGGAAATAAAAAATTGACAAAAATAAAACAATTTCTAAAAAGGATAAAAAATTAACTCTTACCAAGTTCTAGTTCAGAGGTGCGGTTATATTCAATTGCAAACATCGATCATAGGCATTCAAAATATTTAATCTTAACCATGAAAGTACTCGGTCAACTTATTAGGAAACCCTAAAAAGTGCATGTTCCCTAAAATCATTAACTCTAACGAATGCCAAGTTAATGCTAATTACCTAAACAAGTGTTTACGAAACCGCTTCAATTTATTTAGGTAAAGGCATTACGAACTTTGGAACGACCAAGACAATTGATCAGGTAAAACAACTTTCACCTAATTAACATGCTTCTTTAATTCCTAGAATTAAACATGCAAGCCATGTATCATGGAAACCCACAAACATACACATGTGATAATTCTAATGCTACCAGTTCATTCAACATGACAATTACGGATCATGATCGTGATTAGCAATAAAATATGTAAAGGGATTAAGGCGTCAATTTAATCAAAATACATACTTATAAAATTAACACGGGAATTAAAGAACACTTGCAATTAAAAGAAAACTAGGTTTAAGTACAAGCCTCACAATGTCACAACTGTTTACAACCGACCTTCGAACCGGAATCGCAGTATCTAGCCGAGTATCTCCATAGAAAACTTCGGGTTTAAACAAGCTCGGATTGACACCATAAACTCCCCAAAAGTAGAGGGAAAAGGTCTAAAAAACTCTCTCAAAATCGTGTGTGCAAGAAGGCAAAAGATCTCTTACCCTTAAGAGAAAAGTTGGTTAAATATGGCAGAGAAGCGTCTAGATGCCTAGGACAGCGTCTAGACGCTGCACCCGCGAATAAGGAAAAAATCTGGCGGAATCAGGGTAGCATTTCGACGCTTGATAGTAGCGTCTCGACGCTACCAGCGTTTTGAGCAGCCTCTTCGCAGCGTCGAGCGAGCCTTTGTTCTTCAAGTAAGCGGCGTCTAGACGCTTGGAATAGCGTCTAGACACTATTCCTGCGGTTCTCCAGGTTTGACATGATTGTGCAGCAGCGTCTCGACGCCCAAAACAGCATCTAGACGCTCTGCACCTGGCTCTCTTGGCTTGAATGGTCTCTCTTCTCCATTCTAATGCTCAAAATAGGTTCGAATGGCTTCCTTTTAACCCCGATTCATCCAAAGTCTTCTGATTGGCTCTGAATTGCTCAATTCCCTGCAAAATAGACAAATAAACATGTGAGAGCAACTAAACTAGCATGACATAAGCTGATAAAAGAGCACTATTACTGTGTTATCAGTATCCTTGAAACAAAGTCAAAATTCATGAATTAAATCTTACCCAACCAAGATTATCAAAGAACTATGTAGAAACCAATTGTTTACCCACAATTGAAGGCTCGCCTGACTAGAAGTGGACTAATCGGATCGAGTTCACGAACCCCCAGGAAACGGTGGCAGCGGCGTGTGATTGGAACAGCGGCGATCTGGG
The DNA here is from genome assembly GCA_033996785.1 of Trichosanthes truncata. Taxonomy (NCBI): domain Eukaryota; kingdom Viridiplantae; phylum Streptophyta; class Magnoliopsida; order Cucurbitales; family Cucurbitaceae; genus Trichosanthes; species Trichosanthes truncata. The sequence continues at coordinate 9,583,834 of JAWPNB010000004.1, forward strand.
AGTCGGTTTGCGGATTGGCGTGTGAGGGCAAGCAGCAGTTCGTTGAATGAGTTGCGGTCGGGTTCTGGGCGTGTGGGCGAGCGGTTAGTGGCGTGGTTCACGGAGAGCGGGTCTGAGGCGTGGCGAGCGACAGTCGAATCGACGCAAGTTGCAGCGGCGGTTTGCTGGCGATGGCATGCGAATAGAAGTGGCGGTCCGGCTGGTTTGCGCGGATCTGTGGGCGGGGCGGTCTGCACTGCGGTGGCCCTAGGTCAGTGGGTGGCTGCGCGACGGCGGCGAGCGACGGTCGGATCGAGAAGGGATGTTGGAAAAAAATTTCTACTTCAAAGGGGTGGCTGTCGAAAAACAGGGGAGAAGAAGAAGGAGATGAAGAAGATGGTGGCTAGGCTTTGGGAGTTGGCTTGAAAGCTTGTTCTAACCTAGGGCTGTGTGCATATTAAAATATTAGAGACGGATAATTGGGCTTGGCTTCTCCTTGGGCTTGGGCTTGGCTCAAAGTCACTTAATTAACAAAAATACCCCAAAAACAATTAAATATCTCTTTCCCTTCTTTCTTCCCAATGTACCCTCAAATTCTCAAATTTCAATTATGCAAGTCCCAAAATTCAATTTCAATGCACACATTAAACACAAAATTGGCCTTAAAATTAATTTAAATTTCCAAAATTAAACTTTAATTAATACCTGAAAATGTCCGTCGTTACAGATTACGATTGGTAAACAACGTCAAACGTAATTCTCTTTCATTATGGGCTATTACGTTTACCCCACAATCTTATTACACCCGAATCCATTATAGATTGGTAAACACACCCTAAAACTAACTTTGAATATTGTTATCGTCACCATTATGTCAAGGCCTCTATTCCTGAGAGTTGCATATGAAGACTTATAGTTGATTTTGAGGTCAGTAAAATGCGATACAATTCGAACTCTCTCATGCAACAAATCATTAGGAGATTGCATCAGTCCTTTCTCACCCTCTTGATCATAATCAAACTCTTTCTGATCTTCTGCATGATATGAAAAAAAATCGAGTAAATTGTAACCGAGTTGATTTGACTCTGAATTTTTTTTAAACTAACATTGTTGTCAAGTTAACAATTATTTCATTGGAAAATAATCAAAACCTACTATGAAACTGACATTTTGAAAAGCCTGATGACTGAATTGATAAGCTGACTAAGATCTTTCATTTAAAAAAAAAAGGACTAAAATCAATTAATCCATCAATTTGATCAGTTTTTTTTTGTTGACTTTCTTTGATAATCATTAAATGTCCATTTAAGGAATATAATAATAATAATAATAATAAATGTCCATTTAATAATTATTCTGTTTTTTAAAATTCTGGTTATTTATTTTCAATTTTTTTTATTTGTAATATATGTTTTAAAATATTTGTAAAATCTTAGCAAATACTAAAAGCTAAAAAAAGTTTATTCTCGAAAATCTATATTTGTTTCAAAATTTTGTAGCTTAGAATTAAAAAAAATTAAAAGGATTGAATTTCTAAAACAAAAAAAACTTAAATTATGAAAAAAAAAATACCCTTTTACCATTTGTTTAAAAAATACCCTTATTCTTTCAAAAGTTGCAATATTACACTTGATCTTTCATAAACATTTTCAAAATTATCCTTGGAGTAGAAATTCTTTACCATGTTTGACGAAAAAGCAACGTGGAGGTGATGTGAAACGACGGGACTGTAACTCGGGTGCTTGTCTGGATTAAGTTTGAAAAAATAGCATTTAGACACGTCAACTTTTCTTCAAATATTCTAATGGTTTTTTTTACTCAAATTAAATATTAGTTTTGAAACGTTTATGAAAGGTCAAAGGTAATATTGCAACTTTTAAAAGAATATGGATACTTTTAAAACAAAGGGAAAAGTTCAAGGATATTTTTTTATAATTTAGCTAAAAAAAATGTGCTTTTCAGTGAAATCTTTTCTTTTATGATCACTTTTTGAAGAAACATTAATTAAGTGCTTCTCCTAAAAGAATTTAAGTGCATTTTTAGTCTTACCATTTTCAAAATTACTTTGGATTATTTAGCCAAACAATGAGAAAATTTTGAAACGTTCTTTTATTTAGTTAATACTACATTTTATCCTTCTAAAATCATCTCCAACTCATCTAAATAACCAAACATATGATATTATATATAGAAGAAGCATAACATTTAAAACGAAAAATAAAAAAACATTCAATGAACATAAAAAAAAAAAAAGAAATCAAAACGACTCAATATCCAAATCAAGTACATGACTCGGTTGGTTCCTTACCAACTTCTTGCGACATTGCAGGCCATGAAACCAAAAGAAAGGCAAAGAAAAATGAGCAAAACAGAGCATCTCCATGTTCAAAACTTTGGTTTCTTCTTTAAATATTTTTTTTCTATAACCAAACAAAAGCAAGTTAGTTATGATCTGCATAGGTTTCAGAACTAAAAATTGCGTATTTATAAGGCGCAAACATGAAGTTTGAACGTATAAAAATCTGAAGCTTCTGAGTTTCTTCCTCGTCTATTTTAACTAAGTTAAAAAAATAAGAGAGAGAGAGAGAGAGAGAGAGAGGCAATGAATTCTTCGCAACTATATCACATACATTATTAATGGACATTGGAAACAAACGCTGGCGTACAGTTTCTTTTACAAGCAAATAGGTGGTCCTTATTATTAATAAAATATTATGATCTCAAAACAAGGAAGAAAATTCTCAATATTGATACGAAAGGAAAAAATTAAGTCAAAGAACATTGAGAAAGGGTATCGAATGAAAAGGACCAAAAAACAAAAGTTGCTCACATATTTAAAGATGATAAGCATAAACCTATACATATAATGTGAGAGGGACACTTTAATTTAACAAATGGGGTTGTAAAAAATGGATCCACATGCTTCCTTCCAAAAGCCATCTTCAACTAAGTAATTCTCTTCAATTATTCCACAATGTGGGACCATAAGAAGTTGGGATCACAATAGATTTAAACCCTAAACTTCTAAAAGTTTGAATAAAAATATAAAAGCCATTAAGTAATTAAGAAGTTTGTAATGCCCGATAATTTTTTTTATGTACTATTGGATACATACCATTTGATAAAAGATCAAAAAGTGAATTGGAGCTAAGTTGTTCCTTTATTTGAAAATTTGAAAATAAAAAAAAAAGGGAAAAAAGAAAATGGGAGACAACCACTCCCCATTTCACGCACTACCCCCCATTTTGGGGTTTCTTTTTCTTTTTTTTCTCTTTCTTTTCTCTTCTCTCCCCTATCCTTTCTCTATTTCATTCTCTCTCTCCCCCAATCAAACACCCATCTATCTCTCTCTGCCATTTTGGATTTGAATTTAGGAAAGGTATCGCGATTGGAGGCCATTGTGACGAAATTGAACTTTTCGAGGCTATTATCAAGCATGTGGGGTTACCATTTGGACAAGTTCTCGCCACTGATAAGGTGGTCGATGGATATATAAAGATGATTCTTTTTATCAAATGACTATTTAAAGTGACCTTAATTGTCGAATTAATTTTCAGAATACCCATTGTAATTGGAGGCCATTTGAGACGTTTTCGGGGCACTTTATTTCACCATACAAAACAATGGGGATAAAGTTTGGTGAATTTTTGGTAAAGCGTAACACAGTAGAGACTAAACATAAATTGAATTTGATGAGTTGCATGATTAGGCCGTTATGAGAAAACTTAATGACTGATTGTAATAAATTAATTGTAACACTCAGTTTTAAAAAAATTATAATTAAATTATAATTATTTTTTCCCTCCATCCTTATCCCTCCCCTCATCCCCCTCACCCTCTCTTTCTTTCATTCTCTCTCCCTCTTGTCTTTCTCTTCCTCCCCGAACCTTCACCCTCTCACTCACTCATTCTCTCTCTCTCTCTCTTTCTCTCCCTCCCGTCTCTCTCCCTTCCCGAACCCCCTCATTCCCTCTTTGCCTCTTTCTCTCTCCTCCGTCTCTCACTCCTTTTTCGCCTCTATCTCTCTCTTCCGTTCCTCACTCCCTCTCCATCTCTCTCTCTCTTCTCCGTCTCTCTCCTTCTCTCTCTCATTTATTGGCTTTTAGAATTTTTTTCAACCATTCTTCGCTTGGACAACGGCTTTAGAAGTTGAATTTGGGCGTTTTAGAGTTCGATTCGGTGTGGGCTTGGCTCGTTTGACAGTGGGTAAGTATTTCAGTTTCGGATTTAAGATGTTTAGTGAGTTAATTTTTTATTTAGGCAATATTTGAGTAGTTTGGGTTGACCTTTGGTTTATGGGACTCACTCTAGGATTAACCATCATAGTTTGAGACTAAATTATCAATGTGGGGCATTTTGAGCATTAATCCAGCAACTATTAGTTACTATGGATGGTAAGTTTTAAAGTTTGAAACTTTTGTAAATGGTCTTTCAGGGCCAAGCAAGTATTAAGAAGTGGATTTTGATTTACTTAAGTCATTGTTGTGTAATTGGATTCTTTTTATATATGTTAGAAGTTGACATTAGAAGTGGTATATGCTTGGGCAGCCTTTCTCACTTCCTAAGGAGACGAGATATTCGTTTTTGAGTTGGCCGAAAATGTAAGTAGCCATTTGGACTTGTTAAGACTTTTATATAAAGATTGTATGTGGGGCATGTATAGCGTGCTTGTTGAGGACAACCTTTATTTTTTTACTTGATTGTTGGTAAAGTGTCGACAGCAAGGTAAGATTTTTGCGACGATGACTAAAGCAACTGGTGGACCAGGTTCTGTGGTGACAAGTACTCTACCTATTCTTGGCCATTATGCATTCGTGCTCTTTGATTCTGGTTGCACCCATTCTTTAATTTCTTCTACTTTTGTGGGTCAGACCTAATTAGAGGTAGAGCCTCTATAATTTAACCTATTAGTTTTGAACCCGGTTGGGGCAGAGCTAGTAGCACGAGTAAAAGTCAAGAATGGTCAGGTACTAGTGTCAGGTCACCTGCTAAATGTGACATTGGTAGTGTTAGAAATGAGTGACTTTGATGTTATCCTAGGCATGGATTGGTTAGTTGAGAATCATACTAACATTGATTGTCATCGTAAGGAGGTGGTGTTCAGACCCCCAGCGGAACCCAGTTTTAAATTTAAAGGGTCTGAGGGTGAAGTAGTTCCTAGGGGTGATTTCAGCATTGAAAGTGAGTAGGATAATTAGCCAAGGGGCGTGGGCTCTTTTGGCTTGTGTTACTGATACATGAAGTGTAGAAGTTGATATAGCATCGATGTCTGTGGTTAGAGACTTTGCAGATGTGTTTCCAAAGGATTTTCCTGGATTGCCCCCGATCCAAGAAGTAGATTTCAATATCGATCTCGAGCCAGGAACAACGCCCAAATCGAAAGCGCCCTATAGAATGTCTCCAGCAGAGTTGAAGGAACTCAAATTGCAATTACAAGAACTCCTGGACAAGGGATTCATTTGCAATAGTGTTTCACCATGGGGAACTTCTATGCTTTTCGTGAAGAAGAGGGATGAATTGATGCGTTTGTGCATTGACTACCGAGAGCTAAATAAGGTAACTATAAAGAACAAGTATCCACTTCCTAGGATTGATGATTTGTTTCATCAGTTACAGGGGACGACTGTGTTTTCAAAGATTGATCTACGATCAGGTTACCATCAACTAAGGATTAGGGAGGAGGATATTCAAAAGACAGCTTTCAGGTCCAGGTATGGACACTACGAGTTCACGGTGATGTCATTCGAATTAACAAATGCGGTAGTGGTATTTATGGACCTGATGAATAGAGTGTTTAAGGAATTCCTTGATACTTTTGTGATTGTCTTTATCAATGATATCCTGGTTTACTCCAAGTCGAACGAGGAGCACGAGATTCACCTTGCAAGAGTGTTGACTGCATTAAAAGCAAACAGGTTATACTCCAAGTTCTCCAAATGCGAGTTTTGGCTTCAACAAGTGTCCTTCTTAGGTCATGTGGTGTCACTAGAAGGTGTATCAGTGGATCCGGCTAAGTTTGAAGCAGTTACTTATTGGCCTCGACCTTCTACTGTCACTGAGGTACGCAGTTTCTTGGGTCTAACTGAATACTATCAGCGTTTTGTTCAAGACTTCTCTAGGATAGTACACCTTTGACTCATTTGACTCGAAAAGGAAACACTTTCGTTTGGAGTGATGCCTGTTAGAGGAGTTTTCAGGAACTCAAACAAAGGTTGGTTTCAGCACCAGTGCTTACGTACTTGAAGGAACATGAGGTTTCATGGTCTACAGTGATGAAGAGAATAATCGAATTAAACCCACAACGGAAGCATATGAATCGTCTTTGATTTATTCAGAATTAAACTAAAATACAAGGGTTAAATAATAAATACCTTCCAAATATGGAGAATCTTCTGATGGATCTTTATCTCTTCCACAAAGTCTTCCTAGCTATGACTCGAACACAGGACCAAGGCTTGTGGGAGCCTCTTGAAATAAAATCTCCAAGGGATTGGAGAGGAAGAGGTTTAGAGAGAATTCTATAATTCTCTCTATTGAGGAGATGTGTGTTGTCAAGAATGCACAATGGCTCACCCCTAGGGTCCTATTTATAGTGGTTTAGGGAAGATAATTAAATAATATATTTTAATATCTAATATATTAAAATATATTTATCTAACCAATTTGAATCTTATTCAAACCTTTAAAATTCTTCTACGACATCTATTTCCTAATTTGAATTCAATTCAAATTTAATAAATATATTTTCTTTAATGTATCTAATATACATTAATTATTTTAATATTCAATGTATCAAATACAATGAATATATGTTCCTCTTTTATATTTAATATATCTAATATATTAAATATTAATTTGAACACTTCAAATTAAATATTAATTTGAACATTTCAAATTTTTCTTTCAACTAAATTGATCTTTTAGTGTTACTATGAGCTAGCAAGGGGACCTTATGGACCTACAGATTATAAGCTCCAATGATACAAAATTAAATAATTAAACTCTTTAATTAATCAAATTTCATTCATTAACTCTAGGGTCACTCCACTATAGACCTAGAGTTGCACTCTTATGCACTGTAGGACAAGTTGTGTCCATAGATATAATCATTACATGCAAGTCAATCCTTCACGAGTTGTTCGTAATTACAACTAGGTCAAAAGTTCGTTTTACCCCTATAATTACATCTTGCATTTTAAGTACCACTGATCATCTAATGAACAATCTATTTATAATCTAATTATAAACTAAGTCCCTCTCGGGCCAGTGAGAGGGTGGGGCCCCGTTGTTCAAGTCCCGAAATCAGCACTTACGGGAACTACTCATCTACTTACCCTATATGGGAATGAGTGAATTCCATCTTGTGAGATTATGTTCCCAGCTCCCTATTTGGTCAAGTCCCCAAAATGGTAGGCATATTAAATCGGCTATAAAAGCCACTCTCACCCATGCAAATCAAAGGACAAGCCCTCACAGGCAGGAGTTCATAACTCACTCAGGATTAAGATCGAGTCACATATGATCATCCTAATGAAATATTAATCTTCTCAATTAACGGATTTACAAAGAGAGATTAAATATTTCGTGGTCCAGTCTTATACAAACTCATTGTATAAGATATCCCCACTCACATGTGTCCACATGAATGATTTGGATCAAATCATTTGTAACTATTACAAAGTGGGTCGTATCAATAATGTTACTAGGATAAGGCACCCAACTTTATCCATATACTATGACTCTTTAGGTTATTTCTTGAATACGATCCTCTTGTATGTCAACCACATACTGTTCAAGATTACACTAATAACCTTGAATTTTTCATATAATGGATAATATTATATTGCAAATAAAATAATCAAAATTATTATTAATTATTAAATAATTAATTAATTACGAGGCTTTATGGCATAAATCCAAACAAGTGATGCATCCAAAAAGGGTTTGGGTTGTGTGTTGATGCAACACGGAAAGGTGATCGCTTACGCCTGTCGTCAGTTGAAGGACTACAAACGAAATTGTCCAACTCATGACCAGAGCTAGTGGCAGTGATTTTTGCTTTGAAAATCTGGAGACACTATTTGTATGGTGAGAAGATTTAGATGCACACAGACCATAAAAGTTTTAAGTACCTTTTCACGCAAAAGGAGTTGAACATGAGACAACGAAGGTGGCTAGAGTTGGTAAAAGACTATGAGATGGAGATTATGTACCACTCGGGTAAGGCAAATGTGGTTGCCGATGCCCTCAGCTAGAAAGCTGTTCACACCTCAGCAATGGTTATGAAGCAAGGTCACTTGAATTTTGACATGAAGCGTGAGGAGATGGCAGTGGTGGTGGGTCAGGTCACGACTCAGTTAGGTCAGTTAATAGTACAACCGACCTTGAGGCAGCACATGACAGATTCCCAACAGGGGGGATGCTAGCCTTGTGGACTTGTGGCGCCAGGCCAAGTCGGGTCAGGATAGTGAGTTCTCTATGTCAGTGGATGGTGGGCGTCTATATAAGAAGCGGTTGTGTGTGCCAGATACTAGTAAGCTTAAAGAGGAGTACCAAGATGTACCAGGATCTGAAACAGTATTATTGGTAGCGCGAGATGAAAAAGGATGTTGCGGCATTTGTCAGTAAGTGCTTAGTGTGCCAGTAGGTTAATGCCCCGAGGTAGAGACCGACATGTTTGTTACATCTGTTGAGTGTGCCGCAATGGAAATGGGAGGAGGTGTCTATGGATTTCATTTTCGGACTACCTAGGACCGCGAGGGGTTTTACAGTGATTTGGGTGGCTGTCGATAGGCTAACCAAGTCGGCGTATTTCCTACTAGGGAAAACTACCTTCATAGTTGAAAAGTGGGTGAGGTTGTTCATGGAAAAGGTAGTTAGGTTGCATGAGGTCCCAGTGAAGATTGTTTCAGATAGGGATCCCCGTTTCACATCTAATTTCTAGTTGGGTTTTCAAAAGGCCTTAGGTGCAGAGTGTAACTTTAGTATAACTTTCCATCCACAGACTGATGGTCAGACTGAGAGGTTGAATCAGATTCTAGAGGATATGTTGTGAGCCTGTACATTGGATTTTGCTGGTAGTTGAGATATGCACCTATACCTAATGGAGTTTTCTTACAATAGTTATCTAGCAACAATTGCATGGCACCTTTTGAGGCCCTTTATGGAAGAAGATGTAGATCCCCTGTATATTGGGGCGAGGTTGGTGAACGCAGACTTTTGGGGCCCAAGATAGTGCAGTTGACAAATGGTGTTGTGCAAAAGATTAGGGCGAGGATGTTGATGGTGTAAAGTAGGCAGAAGAGCTGCGCCAATGTGAGGCTAAGAGACTTGGAGTTCGCCGTTGGAGACCATGTGTTCCTAAGGGTCGCACCAATGAAGGAATTACAAAGGTTCGGTAAAAAGGGAAAGTTGAGTCTCAGGTTTATAAGGCCATTTGAGATCTTGGAGTGAATTGGTCCAGTGGCGTATCAGTTGGCTTTATCGCCTTCTCTCTCGGCAGTTCATAATGTTTTCCATGTATCTATGCTGCAAAAGTATATACCTGATCCTTCTCATGTAATTGATTACGAGTCGCTGCAGGTTAATGCGACTTTGAGTTACGAAGAAAGGTCAGTGCTAATTCTTGCATGGGATAGGAAGACTCTTCGGAACAAGGCGATTAGACTTGTTAAAGTTTTGTGGTAGAACCACCAGCTCGAGGAAGCAACTTAGGAGCGTGAGGATGAGATGTGGGCTAATTACCCAGAGCTCTTTGAGAACTAGCCATTCGAGGACGAAAGTTCTTATGGTGGGTAGAATGTAACACTCAGTTTAAAAAATATTATAATTAAAATATTATTATTATTATTATTATTATTCCCTCCATCTTTATCCCTCCCCTCACCCTATCTCTCTCTTTCATTTTCTCTCCCTCCTATCTTTCTCTTCCTCCCCAAACCCTCACCCTCTCACTCACTCATTCTCTCTCTCCCTTCCCGAACCCCCTCACACTCTCTCTACCTCTTTCTCTCTCCTCCGTCCCTCTCCGCCTCTTTCTCTCTCCTCCATCCCTCACTCCATCTTCGCCTTTTTCTCTCTCTTTCGGCCCTCACTCCCTCTCCATCTCTCCCTCTCTCTCTTCTCCGTCTATCTCCTTCTCTAATTCATTTCTTGGCTTTAAGAATTGTTTTTCCAGCCATTTTTCTTGTGGACAGTGGCTTTAGAAGTTGAATTTGGATGTTTTAGAGTTTGATTCGGTGTGGGCTTGGCTCATTTGACAGTGGGCAAGCATTTTGGTTTCGGATTTAAGATGTTTAGTGAGTTAATTTCTTATTTAGACAATATTTGAGTAGTTTGGGTTGACCTTTGGTTTATGGAACTCACTCTAGGATTAACCATCATGGCTGGAGACTAAATTATCCAATTTAGGGCATTTTGAGCATTAAACCAGTAGCTATTAGTTACTATGGATGGTAAGTTTTAAAGTTCGAAACTTTTGTAAATGGTCTTTCGGGGCCAAGCAAGTATTAAGAAGATGATTTTGATTTACTTAAGTCATTGTTGTGTAATTGGATACTTTTTATACATGTTAGAAGTTGACATTAGAGGTGGTATATGCTTGGGCAGTCTTTCTCTTTTGTCAGAGGTAAAGCTAGCAACGTCCTAAGGAGACGAGATAATCGTTTTTGAGTTGGCCAAAAATGTAAGTAGCCATTTAGACTTGTTAAGACTTTTATATAAAGATTGTATGTGGGGCATGTATAGCGTGCTTGTTGAGGACAATATTTCTTTTTTTATTTTATTGTTGGTAAATTGTGTTTTTTTGAATTTGAATGAAAACTTTGGTAAAGTGGAATTCATTTGATCTTATATTGAGCAGCGATTACTTAAATGTGTTTGATGATGAACTATATCTTTGGTTGAGTTCGTGAACATCAGTTCAAGAAGTGGGTGTGTTTCGGGCACGGTGAGTGGTTTGGTATTGTGAAGTATCTTGGAGTTTCAAAAGTTTTGAGAATGAACAAAGGCCTGTCAATCGAGTGCCACCTACCTTATTCTTTTCCTTATGCGAGCATGTATTCCTAGGAGGTTGAGTCAGAGTGGTGAGCATGAGTGATGAGAGTGTTGATGATGCTAGCATAGGGGGCGATTCCCCCAAAGTGATGAGAGTGTTGATGATGCTAGCATAGGGGGCGATTCCCCCAAAGTGATAAGAGTTTTGATGATGCTAGCATAAAGGGCGATTCCTCCAGATTGATGAGAATGTTGATGATGCTAGCATAGGGGGCGATTCTCCAAGAGTGATGAGAGTGTTGATTATGCTAGCATAGGGGGCGATTCCCTAGAGTGATGAGAGTGTTGATGATGCTAGCATAGGGGGCGTTTCCCCCAAAGTGTTGAGCGTGATAGTTGCTATCCTCCTTGCATTAGACCATCCCATAATATATGACCGCAGTTATAGCACGTGGTAATATCAAAGGGAAGTGAGCCTGAGGTAAGGTGAGTAAGCACATAGCTAACTAAAGTGAGTGTTTGAGACTAAACTGAAGTATTTGAGTTAGGGCGATGCTCTCTATTGTATGATTTTAAGATTTGGACCCTTAAGTGGGTTATTTACTGAGCATATTTATACTCACTAGTGCTACTTTATTCGTACCTTTTCAGGTGACGCTCATCAGCGAGGTGGGTGACGAGACGACGACCTAACGAGACTATAGGGACGCCACTAGATCTCTCCTAGGCTCTTTTGGTTGTATACTCATTTGATAGGTCATTTTCATGTCAGCTTGTAAATTTAGTTTGTAAGTTGTATTTTTGCCTTGTATATTCTGGTTCTGAGATGTCTTTTGCATGCATTCATATCTGTGGTTGTGATCTCAACCTTTTTTTTGTTGTTTGGTGAGTGTTGAGTATCCCTTTGAAATCTTAGAAGTGCTCATATTCCTATTAGGGTCTTTGAAATTTTGGTTTACTTATAGTTACGCCGTCACGCTGCCAAAATATCGAGCATGAGCAGGGTAACTAGTCGTGTTTTCGCAATAGTTTAGTGCGTTCAAATTTTAGGGTCGTTACATTAATTGACCTTTAAATTTGTTGGAATTAATTTGAAGGTTAACCAGAAGGCCAAAATTTGAAATTGGGTGATTTTTCATAAATTCTAAGGAGCTGTATTATTGTCCAGAATTTTGAGAAGGTGAACAACCACCTTTTAAATTAAACCCCAGAAATTAAGTTTGGAGTTCTTGGTTAAATCATTAAAAATCTAATTTATTAGAATTTGATTGGGTAATTTTAGTCATATGCCATGAGTTAATTTTGTGATACTTCATTGTTGCTTGGTGCTACTGTATATTTTTCAGAAACGAGACTTTTGGTTCTTGAAATAATATTAATTATTCTTGCTTAAAGGTAAGTAGCTTTTGGATTGAGCCCCTTTAGGTTATTAATTAAATTAAGGATCATGTTGGAAATATGTGAATTGTTGTAAGCATGCATGAGTTGTAATTATGGAGTATGTGATGATTGGTGGTTGGCTCTAAAAATTATCTTGAATGGAAAATTTGCCTGAGAATGTGGTATGTGGATTAGGGGCTCAAAGTTCTAAGCTAAGTGTGATTGACATGTGAAATTTCTTAATTAATCGTGTTACCGAAATTCATAGTTTATGATTATGAACTGATAGCTCTGATTTGTTGTGATTGAGAACGTTGGTAGACTTAGGGAATGGCTTAAGACCCTTAGGCTAGTGACATCTACTACCCCACCTGGAGCTTGCTTGTCTAGGATGATTATGAGAGGTTAGCTAGTGGATTGTGTACCCTGATGTGTGATGGCATGGAGGGAGTGTCCTCCATTGCACAGAATAGCTAGTGAGTTGTGTACCCTGATCTGTGATGACATGGAGGGTATGTTCTTCATTGCAGCGACTGGTCAGTGGGTCGTACAATGTCATCACAAAACTAATAAAAACTATTTTACTATCAAGATATATATATTAAAGATTATTTATCATTGTCAATAAAAAGCTAATAATGACAATATGTCATCATCACAAAACTTTAATAATGTCAGTGTTTTACTATCAATAATATGTTAATCATGGCAGTTTTTTGTGTCACAAAAATTCTTTGAGTGTTCACAATGATGTTTTTTTAACGTCACAAAAATGCTTTTAATGACCATTTTATTGTTACAAAAACAATTTCATTGAGGGTTTTTTGTTGTCAATAATAAAATATTCAATGACAATATTCAACATCATATAAATGCTTATAATGTCGATGAATAATTGTCACCCAAATAATTTAAAAATAAATATTATGACACCTGGTATCTACCAATACATATATATGTTTTTAAAATAAATTATTTCAATTTTTACACAACAAAAAAATCTCTTGAGATGATCTTCCCTACATCTAGAAAAACAATTCAAACACAAAAAATATTGTTGTACTATAATGAAGGTTTTAAATGTTAATGTTCTCTGTTCTATTGAAACTTCAATGGAAATATAGATAAAATATCTAATATTTATGAATATTATAGAAAAAAATAATAAAAATAAAAAGTACATAAAAATATTTAAATTTATAAATGAGGTATTTCACCTTTTAAAAGAAGTTAAAGTTTCTTTTTATTAATATAATATGAATATTAGTGATATTTTATTAATCTTTTTTAATATATTTTGTTGATATAATAGAAATGTCAATTATCTTTTTTTTTTTATGACCGATTAACTCCTTATGTCGATGTCAAACCTATAAATAAATAAATAAATAATTAATTATATATATATATATATATATTTTTTTTTTTTGACATGTCAACGAAAATTTAATATCTTATTAATAATTATAATTTTTATGCATACCCCAAATATAGAAATACATTCTAGTTCAATATTATTTCACAAGCTCCCAAAACTCGCGCATAACAAATTGTTATGAGAGAGAAGAAGAAGAAAGAAAAAAAGAAAAAAAGAAAAACCTCCCCTAATAAATACATTCTAAAACAGTTAGTAAGCATTCCAATTCTAACACAAAAGGTTAAAAAAATATTTTGGGTCCTTGAACTTTCATGGAAGTAACATTTTAGTCCCAAAATTTTTTAGTTATAGCGATTTAATCCTTGTACTTTCAAACTTGTAACAATTTAGTCCCTAAACTTCAACATGTAACAATTTAGTCCCTATACTTTCAAAATTGTAACAATTCAATTCTTACCGTGAAAATTTCCATCAAAACTAAGTGTCAATTTCTATTATGTAAGACTTAGTCTTTCTAGTTTCTAGTATACAAAGACTAAGCCCAAACGGGTTTTCAATCCAATTGACAATGAGAGGAGTAGCCCATGTATCTTATAAACTGTAAGATCTCTCTTAATTTTTCCAATGTGGGATCCTTAACATGCCCTCTCAAGATGTTGCTACTTTAATATGGTATTAGAGCCCATAAAGCCATACAGCCCATAACGGGTTTTCAATCCAATTGGCAATGAGAGGAGTAACTCATGTATCTTAGAAACTGTAAGGTCTCTCTTAATTTTTTCAATGTGGGATCCTCAACATGCTCCCTCCAGATGGTGTTTCTTTAGGTTCACCATTCTTAAGTCCGGATCCCAAATTTTTGACCAAATATCCGTTTGGGTTTAATGGACACTTATACCATATTAGATTACATGAGGTTTCATCTCAAAGCAATTGGTTTTGAGATGGAATCTCATATAATCTAATAAACTCAATAGATTAACATCCAATATTTAATACAACAAAAATGTCGTTTTTATTATTGAGTATATTATAAATTTCATAACATGTGTGAAACAAAAATATGAATAAAGACATGGTATAATAGCCACATTAATTCTCCTCAACATATGTTTGATCTCATTCGAAGTTGAATCTTCCGATTGTTGAGAGGTTGCAAAGGTCTTGCATTAGTGTCTGAGTCCTGAACAAGTAAACCAATTTAAACCATATTATATTTTCAAAATACTCAACTTTGCCACAAAATCAAGGGACAAAAAAAAAAACACCCAAATTCAAATACCAAAATGCTACAACTGGTTGAAAAAACACTCAACACTATGATAATAAATAATTCTTAAAATAATAAAAATGAAAGACAAAAGCGTAATTAAATGGAAGTGGAACCTTAAAAACTACTTCACTTACATCATGAACGGCCACTCGCAACAACTGCACTTGTTCGGGGGCAACAGTCCTAACCTGAAAAATGCATAAGTGTGATTTAAGCACAAGAAGAAAAAATACAATTTTGAGAAAAGTTGAGAAATATATATAGTTTTAAATTAAAAATACCTTTTCGACTACGGTCCAAAGTACATTTGGAGAACATGGAGGAACTGTTAGAGAACCAATATATCGATAATATAAACTGCTTTGCATCTCTAATATCGATAGATCAATCACATTCAACACTTTATCTTTGTTTGTGGTCGAAATTTCTTCCAAATGTTCTCTAATCTAACCAAAAAAAAAAAAAAAGAATAAATAGAGTGAGGAAAGAGAATTGAAATTTAGAGCAAGCTTATTAATTAGTATTTATTTTTAATCACTGTTATTTTAAAAAACATAAACTTGTTTACTACAAACTTATTTGTTTCGGTTTTTTCTTTTGTAAAAGTTTTGAAAGAAAAGAGCAATTTTACTTCTCTAAAATATTTCAAGGATATTTTTTAGGAAAAAAAAATAAATGTACAAAAAAAAACTTGTATATACTTTCAAAAGTATTCTTTTAGTTGGATATAAATGAATTGGATAAGAGCCAAACTTAGCATAGCTCAGCGGTAATTGACATGTATCCTCAACAACTAAGAGGTCTGAGGTTCGAATCATCCACTCCCAAATATTGTTGAACTCAAAAAAAAAAAAAGAATTGGATAAGAAATGAAAATAAATCTAAGAGACAATTTTTGAACCGATCGAAAACAAAAGATTTGATGAAAAATAGAGTTTCATGTGTAATTTAATTTTCGTTTTTTTTTAACTTGTGTTTCCTCACAGATTTAAAATCTAAAAATTAATTACACTCAAATATTTAGGTCACGTTTGATAATCATTTAAGCCCCGTTTGTTAATCATTTAGGCCCCATTTGATAACCATTTTAGTTTTTCGTTTTTGGTTTTCAGTTTTTACAAAACAAAAACCATACATATTTGGTAACTGTTTTTGGTTTTCTATTTTTTAAAAACTAAAAACTAAAAACATGTTTGATAACTGTTTTTTGTTTTTTGTTTTGAAAAAATCAAAAGAACATTTTATGATTGTTTTTGTTTTTTCTATTTTTTAAAAATGAAAATAAAAACCAAAAAATATTTTGATAATTACTTTTTGTTTTATATTTTATAAAAATAAAATATAACCATTTTTTAATAGTTTATATTTTTTGGGAGATTTATAATTTATATTAATAATTAATTTACATATAAACATTCAATAATGTGTATAATCCAAAAAAAATAATGTGTATAATACTTAAACTAATTGTCGTTTAATGATGTGGAATCATACAATTAGCAATAATAACAATAATGTGGTAGCCAATATATGCATAGCTCAGCGGTAATTGACATATACTCCTTCTCTTGAGGTCGAAGGTTCAAATCCTCATACTCATATTTTTTATACAAAAAAAAATAATAATAATGTGGCACATGAGTTGAAATTTAAAGGTGATTAGCAATTTGAAATCTTTTACTAGACAATTCCTTTCATTGTATGATATTTTGAAATGCATGCATAAATATGCCACTTAGAATAAGAGAGTTTGGTTACCAATAAGTTGAGTTTAAATAAATAATATTTGGATAGTATATTCACGTGTCTGAATATCTTAATAAAAAACAATAATTCAATGACATGTCAAATTGTTTTAACAAATTTTATGAAATGACCAATTGAAAATTCTAAAATATTAGAGATAAAATTGAAAATTAGATTTTTTTCATGAAAATAAAAAATTAGATTGGGATATTGTTGCTATATTTGAAAAAAATATTACAAAAGATTTTGGTTAAATGACGTTTATTTTAATAAAATTAAAATATAATACATACTAAGTTGCGTTGCGAGAAGGAAAAAAATTTGCGAGAACTCAAAGACAACTAACGTACATGGATGTTTTTTTTTTCTTTTTCAATAGAAACTTTTTCTTTTTTTAAAAAAATATATAATATTAATATTAATTTTTCATTGTATTTTAGCTGTTGATGAGATTCGAACCCATGCCCTCACGACACCAAATGTGAAATTTTGGTTTTTAAGCATCAAAGAAACGGTGAGCAGTTTTGAAAATGAAAATCTGATTTCAAAAACATCTTTTTTCCAATTTTAAAATTTCCCTACAATTCTAAAAACGTTTTTTAAATTATAAAAACAAAAAATTTAATTGCTTATCAAACATGCATGTTTTCTAAAAGCAAGAAACTAAAAACAAAAAATAGAAAACCAATGGGTTATCAAATGGGGGCCGCCCCGTTTGATAACCATTTGATTTTTTGTTTTTAATTTTTAAAAATTAAACCTATAAATACTATTTCTACTTATGAGTTTTCTTGTTTTATTATCTACTTTTTATATATTTTTTCAAAAACCAAGCCAAGTTTTGAAAATTAAAAAAAAAAAAAGTTTTCAAAAACTTTTTTTTTTTAATGAAATTTGATTAAGAATTCAAATATATTTTTTTAAGAAAGATGAAGTTCATTGTAAAGAAAAGAACTGATGAGAAAACAAATATAATTTTCAAAAATCAAAAACTAAAAACTAAAGTCGCATTTAATAATCATTTGGTTTTTAATTTTTGATTTTGAGACTTACTGTAGACAAGAAATAGTCAGGTGGTCCAATGTCATAGAGAACTCCAATGACCGCAACACTTCCAGTTTGGCTTTGGTGCACCAAATGAGCTTCTAAAGCAAACCTTCTACCATTGATAGTGTGCTCAGAGGGCGAGTGCCAATGGCACTGTCTTAGAAAATATCGAGTTCTATTTACTTCCATAAATCCGGCTCCATTACCCCATTGTAGCTTCAACAATCACAATACATAATTTTAATCAGGTTAGTTTAGAATAAAAAGTTCGTGGGTGTGTGTGTATCTATGTATTTCAATTGCATTTCTAGTATTATTGTCAACCTGACAATACATAGGTTTATTTATTATTGTCAACCTGATAATATATATATTCTTAAGATCAAACGTTTGAAGTCGCATCACACCCATAAAAAAGAAAAAAAGAAAAAAGCTAACTAAATATTATTTTAGTTACCATCATATCATGGCCTCTGTTCCTGAGAGTTGCATTGGAAGGATTATAGTCGATTTTGAGGTCTGAATAATTAGATACAATTTGGACTCTCTCGTGCAACAGATCAATAGGAGATTGCATCAATCCAGTCTTGCAATTCTGCCATTCTCGTTTAAGATATCCCCAATGTGCAGGCCCTTTATTTCCCCTTTCATTATAATCGAACTCTCCCTGATTTTCTGCATGCATACGAAAGGAAAACCAAAGAGATTGTAAGTATTCTTCTATGAGCGTTTTTGGGGTTATCCAACAGAACAAATAACTCGAAAGGAAACTATGAAATTAACAACATGACTCAATGGGTTCCCTACCAACTTCTTGAGGCATTACAGGCCGTGAAACCAAAAAAAATGCACAGAAAAATGAGCAAAACAACACATGAAAACAGAGTTTCTCCATCTTCAAAACTTTGGTTTCTTCTTTAAATTTTTCTTTCTATATAACCAAAGTAAAGCAAGCTGGTTGTGCTCTGTGGACATTTCAGAACAAAAAATTTGGCTATTTATAAGGCGCAAACATGAAGTCTGAACATATAGAAATCTGAAGCTTCTGAGTTTCTTCCATCGTCTATTTCATTTAAGATTGAAAAAGAAAGAAAAGGCCAACGAATTCTTGGCAAGTACATCACATAGAATATTAATGGACATTGGAAACAAAACGCTAGCGTACGGTTTCTTTTACTGTTAAATAGATGGTCCGGAGTGGAGGTTTATGTCAAGTCCTTAAACATTAAAAATGTCTAATAAATTTAGGAAATATCAATTTTATGGTTTAACATATATAGTCATGAACTTTAAGAAGTATTTAATAAATCCATAAACAATCAACTTTGTGTCGAATAGGTTCATGGACTTTTAATTTTGTGTTTGGTAAGCTATTGACCTATTTGAAAATTTTAAAAATTCACCTAACATATTAGACACAAAACTACACATTTAAGGTCTTGTTGAACACAAATTTTAATTTTATATTTAGTAGATTCGTAAATTTTAAAAAATGTTGAATATATCAAGATTTTATTGGACAAAAAATTGAAAGATCATTGATTTCTAAGACACTTTTAAATTTTAAGGTTTTATTAGATATAAAATTAAAAGTTTAAGACTTAAAATTTTGAAGGACTAAATTTGTAATTTAATCGATTTTTAATAAAACATTTATGAGGTCAAAAGGAGGAGGAAAATTATCGATATTGATATACGGAAGAAAAATTAAAAGTCAAAGAACGTTGAGAAATGGCATCAGATGAAAGAGACGCGACAACGCTCAGACATTTAAACATAAAAATATATCTTATGGCATCAGATGAAAGAGACGAGAAAACAGACAACGCTCACACATTTAAACATACAAATATATCTTTACGCTTTAGCAATGAGGTTAAAAACATATCCACATGCTTCCAAATGTCCTCTTCAACTAATTAATTTTCTTTAATTATCCCACAACATTGGACCATAACCAATAATTAATTTTCTTTAGTTATCCCACAAAATTGGACCATAACCTATTGGGATCACAACACATCTAAGCCCTAAACTCCTATTTTTTTTTTCAAAAAACTATATAAGTGCAATTGAAGTAAATAGTTAATCTTTACCGACGTAAGTCTAATTCAATTGGCTAAGGTATTGTTAAGTCTGGAGCCAAATATATATATATCTTGAAAGCAAATGGGCCTTGGCCCATTTTGAATTTAGGTTTCCAACAGCAAATATATATATATATATATATATATATATATATATATATATATATATATATATATATATATATATATATATATATATATATATATATGTATGTATTATTGCGGCTGCATGAAATTAACCTGTGAGAGTGGCCTTTTCGATTGAAGCTTCTACAACAAGTGTGAGCAGCCTTTATCTTCGATTGTTGATTAAAATCACAGTGGGTGATTTCGGGTGGTGGCAGTGAGCATTTGTGAGAGAAAAAAAGAATTTTTTTCTCTTATTGGTTGAGGGTTCATTCTTTGTTGTTAATCCCAAGCTATCGGGTTGTGATACTTGGAAATCAATAGTCATTGTTGGGCTATTGAGGGTTAGTTTGTAGCGCGAGTTTAAGGCTTCTTGTAATCTCCCATTTAGTATAACCTGCAGTTGCAAAAGACTGAACGTAGTTCCTAGTTTGGGGCGAACCAGTATAAATTCTGGTGTCGTTCTCTTTTTCCCTAGCCTTTAAATTATTATTTGTGACTCTTGTTTGGTTGGCTTATCCTGTGGAATGGGAGAATTAATATTGTAATAATTTTTTTATTATTATATTATTATTTTTCTCCAAACAATTGGTATCAGAGCTTTTGATTAAGGAGTCATGGGATATGTGGAGCCAACAAGTTTCGGCGAAGTCATAAAATTTGATGGAAAAAATTTTGGGTATTGGAAGATGATGGTCAAAGATTATATGATCGTTAAAAAATTGGGAAGGCTTTGAAAAAGAGACCGGAAGGTATGAATGATGAAGATTGGGAGATTTTGGATGAATAAGCAGTTGCCGCGATCAGAATGTGTCGTCAATGGACGTGACTAGTCAGGTAGCCGGTGAGACAATTGCAATTAAATTGATGGAAGTGCTCACAAACAAGTATGAAAAATCCTACACAAATAATAAGATATATCTACTTAGGAAGTTTTTTAATATCCATATGGTTGAGAATGCATCTGTGAATTCCTATATAAATGAGATAATCACTTTGATAAATCAGTTGAAATCAGTTAAAATAGAGTTTACTGATGAAGTGAATGCTATTATGTTATTAACCTCTTTACATGATAGTTGGGAAACGATGAAGACAACAATGTCTAATTCGGTAGGAGAAAATACTCTGAAATTTTCAAGTGTTTGTGATTTAGCCTTAGCTAAGGAAACTCGTAGAAGGATAGAAGTAAAAAGTCTACTATAGGATCAACTTTGGTAAAGACTAAGGGTAAAAAGAAGATTAATGAGGAAAGTACACCAAGTAGCAGTAGGAAGAAGTGGGATTATAGAAATAAAGAGATAGAATGCTTTTACTGTCAAAAGAAAGGTCACATTAAGAGTCCATGTAGAAAGTTGAAAGAGGATCTAGAAAAGAAAGAAAAGCGAGAGGCAAATGCAGTGCAAGATGCCTCAATCTGTGTTGGGTGTGACACAGAGAGTTGTAGTAATTCATCTGAGTGGATTTTAGACATCGCAACTACTGTACACATAGTCTAAGACAGAAGTTTGTTCACATCCTTTACAGGAGGATATCATGGCCTAGTGAGGATGGGGAATGGTAAAACATCCAAGACTAATGGGATTGGATATGTTAGTATGAAGACTGAGTGTGGAGATAAATTGGTGTTGCAGGATGTCAAGTTTGTGCCTAATATGAAGATGAATCTCATCTCCACTGGCAAATTAGCATATGAAGGCTACAGGTGTGAGTTTGGCAAATGCCAGTGTAAACTCAGGTTAGGATCCCAGGTAGTTGCAGTTGGACACATAAAATCTACATTGTACAGATATCAATTGGATGTTGCTAAAGGTTTGAAGAGACAGTGGATGCCAGTTAAAGCTGCAGATGGTTGTAGTAGAGGTACAATTGAGCTAGCAGCAGTGATAGACAAGTTTAATCAGTCAGATCAAGATTCTACAGTTCTGAAACAATTGGGAAGTCCAGGAGAGAAAGTTGATGGCTATCGTGAACCGCCAATTGTCAGACTCTCAATTAAATTGAAGAAGTCGCCTAGGCGAGTGGAGGCATCAAAATGGAAGACCAGAGCAGTTGCTAAGGTCAAAGGTAAGGTCTCTAGTTTGGCAGCAAGTTTGAACAGATGATTCGAGCCCTTCTCAGAGTGTATCTTCTTCAAGAGCAGTGATTTAGGGTTGAAAAAGATGTAAGTTGTTACCACTTAGCTGTAGTGGGAGTACATGTCTGTCTTTTTCGTCTAGGAGATCAATCCATGTAGCCAGCCCATACCTCGGGGCAAGCACAAATGCACTATAGTTATTTTCTGATGGTTGAGTTTGTTGTTTTTTAGGTATTTTTTTCTTTTGGCCTTGGAGTTTGCCAAGAAGATTAGAAATAACAGTGTAGTGAGAGTTGAACCTTGGAGTATGTCAAGGTGATTAGAGTTTTGTTGCAGTGGGAGGTAAAAATGGTTATTTGTCTCCAAGGAGGAGATTGTTAAGTCTAGAGCCAAATATATATATATATTGAAGGCAAATGGGCTTGGCTCATTTTGAGTTTAGGTTTCCAACAAGAAATATTTATATATGTATTATTGCAACTACATGAAATTAACCTATGAGAATGGGCTCTCAGCAATTGAATTTATGGAACTTAAGTTTAACTTGGTGTTCAATTAAAAGAACTAAGTTGAAGTAAAGTTATATTTAATAAGGTGATGTTTAAACTCAAATTACATTCAATGAAGTGGAGATGTATTCAATGAAGTCAAGTATCATTCCAAGCTTCATTCAAGACAAGCTAAGCTTCAATCACTACAAGAATTTCAAGTTTTTCAAACAACAAAAAAGTCTAACCAATATAAGTCATAATTATATAACCAACAAATTATATAACTCATCCTAGAACTTAGTCTACACAACCCAATTAGAACTAATTAAAGAGTTTAACCAACCTAATTAGTACTAAAAAGTCTAACCAATACCATGTAATTTTTAACTTCATATCCATGAATAAGAATAATCAACATTACAAATTAACTAAAAATAAATTTTAAAGTACAAACAAACCAAATACATATATATCTATTTCTTTACAATAAACTATAACGTACAAACTCAAATTATTCTCACCACAAAAAAGAATTCACCACCAAAATCAACCAAAACCTACCTTAAATGTTATTTCAACACTTTAAAACGAAACCCAATCCTAAAACAAAATAATTCAAAAGTTAGATACCAATATATACTATTTTAACTAAGTTCGAAAAAGCCTAAACATAGATTTATCACCTATATTCACCGAAACATACTTAATACTTGATGAAAAGTGTTTGAATGAGTTCGAAAGTGTTCGAAACTACTTCGAAACGAAATCAAATCCTAAAACAAAATAATTCAAAGGTTAGATACCAATTTAAACTATTTTAATTGAGTTTGAAAAAGCCTAAACATAGATTTATTACCTAAAATCACCAAACATACTTAATAATGAGTTCAAAAGTGTTCGAATGTATTCGAAACTACTTCAGAACGAAACTAAATCCAAAAAAAAATTTCAAAGGTTAGATACCAATCTAAACTATTTTAACTAAGTTCGACAAAAGCCTAAATATAGATTTATCACCTAAAATTGATCGAAACATACTTAATTCTTGATGAAAAGTGTTCGAATGAGTTCGAAAGTGCTCGAAGTGTTCGAAACTACTACAAAATGAAACTAAATCCTAAAAAAAAATAATTCAAAGGTTAGATACAACTATTTTAACTTTCGAAAAAATCTTAAACATAGATTTATCACCTAAAATTCACCGAAACATACTTAATACTTGATGAAAAGTGTTCGAATGAATTCGAAAGTGTTTGAAACTACTCCGAAACAAAACCAAATCCTAAAAAAAAATAATTCAAAGGTTAGATACCAATCTAAACTATTTTAACTGAGTTCAAAAAAACCTAAACATAGATTTATCAACTAAAATTCACCAAAACATACTTAATACTTGATGAAAAGTGTTCAAATGAGTTCGAAAAATGTTCGAAACTACAAAAAAATAATTTTCAAATGTTAGAAAATTATCTAACATACTTTATCGAGTTCAAAAATGTTTAAAAGTGGGTTTCTACATACTTATCTTAACCAAAGAAGCTAGAAAATTTGATGGAGTTGGTTCAAAAATGTTCAAACTTGTAGATATGAGTTTACACAAATCAAAACACAATAAACTTAAATAAATTTGCAAAATAATCTTCGATGTAAGTATATTGGCTACACAAAAAAGAAAAACTTTACAAAATTACCAAAATCCAAAAGCGGCGGAAAGGTTGTAAGGTCCAGTGATGAAAGTAACGTGCAGGATGACAGGGGTTAAGGGCATGGGGTAGTCGGCAATAGGGTGGGCGACATTGGAGAGCGTGGATATGTGTAGAAGAGAAGAAAAAATGAAAAAAATAAAAAAGAAGAAAAGAGATCGGGAGGGGCAGCGCATCACTGAAGTTACGGGCGGCTGGACGGTCGGCCGACAAGTAGCCAACAACGGTGGGAGGAAGTTGCACGGCAGGTAGGGGTGGGACTTGGTGGTTTGTGGAGATGGTGGGAGAGAATGGAGGAGAGAAAAGAGAATAAAATGAGAGAGAAAGGGAAATTTTTTAGGGAAATGAAGGCTCAATTTCAAGCCCTCCTATAATAAGGAACCGTCGACGATTTTCTTGAACCGTGGGTGGTTCAGCCGACAAATGCTGACAGTTTGATAAAATGGTCGGCCTTTCTTTTCTCTTTTGCTGACCGTTTAATAAATAGTCAACCTTTCTTCTCCCTTTTACCTACCGTTTTATAAATGTTCGACATTTCTCCTCCCTTTTGCCAACCATATAGTAAACGATCCGTCTTTCTCTTCCATCTTGCTCATCGTTTAATAAATGGCCGACATTTCGTCTTCTTTTTTTGACCAATTATAAAACGATCGACATTTATCCTTCTTTGTTCTGACTGAATATAAACGGTTGGCATTTTTCTTCACTTTCACCAATCGTTTACTAAACTGTTGGCATTTTCTCTTTTTTTTGACCATTTTTAAAGCGGCGGGATAAATAACGTCGGAAAATGGAAAAATTCTTGTAGTGAATTATGGAACCCAAGTTGTAACGCCCGGCTTTTTCTCGCACGTTATTTTCGAAATCTTGGGAAATCCAGTTGGATTGATTCACAAATAAGTATGTTGACTTTGAGGTTAATTTGAAGTTAATGGTTTTAAAAGGGCAAAATTGGAAGGTAAGGATTGGTCAAGGGGCATTATTGGAAAAGTTGTTTAAAAAAAAATAATAAATAAAAGGGAAGAAATCCCTAACTTCATCTTCTCTTTCTCCTTTTCCTCATTCTCTTCCAATCGGTTCAGTCTTCCTCTTCGATCTCCCTCTCTTTCTTGCCGATGTTTGCAACATCTAGCCCATATCTATCATGAACCCGACCCAACGTCATCAACCTGCTCACCGCTGTAGCCGTGAAGCCATCGACGTGCATTGTTGGTCCTCTCCACGATCGCCACTGGATCAGGCGCACGCCAAGACGCTCCACTCCCCGCTGGAAGTTGCCGACCAGCATGCCCAGTCTCGTCGAACAGAGCTCGCCGCCATGCCTCTCCTCTTCTTTCTCTCCCTCTCGCGCGTGATCTGTACAGACAGCAAGGTTGGGTTGTTTCGAAGAATGGTTCTCAGCAGCGATTCGAGTTCGAAATCTAAGGCGAAGCCATGTGTAACGCTCTAATCAATAAGGAACACCCGTTGCTATTGAAGGACGAATTAAGTGAATTCGGAGCGTTTGAGCTGCTCTCCAGGGGGCTTTGGTCTTGGTTTTGGGGCCTTTGTTTGACGAATCAGTATCAAGTATTCGAGTTCGAGTTGTCTTGAATTTTGAAGTAAATGTAAGTAATCATTTGAATTTAAGCCCTTTAAATTCCTTTTAATTGAAGTGTGTGTTTGCTAGTTTGTTAATTTTGAAAGTATGCTTGTAAGCGGTGTTTATGAGATATAAAAGGGTTAGTGGATATGATTAGAATGAGTCTCGAGCTAAAACGGCCTAAGTTGTGGTCATAAAGGAATTAAGGTCTTGGAGTTTCGAGTTTATTACATTAGCTTATGAAATACTTTAAGAACTTGTCCAAGGTTGTAATTGGAAGTGTTTGGACATGATGGTGGTGATTGATGAGTAGTCATTCTTGCCTAGTTATGGGTATATGGAAGATGGCGTGGTTGGTTAATTAATACGAATCATTGTGATGAGTTTAAGGTGGCCTAAACGTGTAGTTGTTCTAGCTAAAGGAATTAGGATGGTACATTAATGATTGATCATTATGGTCAGCGTATAGTATCTTGAATTAGCTTGTACTCGTGGTTCATGAATGGTGATTGTGATTAGCCTGCATTGTTCATGAGTTTTTGTAGCCTCTAAAAGTTCTTACGCGAGGGTTATTGTTTTTACTCGGAATACTTGAAAGTCTTAAGTTTTTGGTTGAGGTTTAGTTTTTCTCGAGATATGGTTGAGTTGGTCGTGTGCAGGGCGCCGAAGTTGTTGGTTTGAATTACTGGTTGAATTAGAACACCTTAAGGGTATACAGTGACCAGTGGTCGTCTTGTACTCTAGGGTGTTTAGTGGCCTAAATTTTGATTACATGTTTGGAAGGCTTTATGCTGCTATTAACTTCTTAAAGGAAGGGGAAGTGGGTTGCTTTTTCTCTTTGTTTATGTGGCTTAGGGGGTGATTCCCATTGTATGTGCTCGCAAACTTCGGGCCAGTTTGCGATTGTGATTCGACCTTGATGGGTGAATGTGGTATGGTAGATTGACCCTGGAGGTCCCAAAAGCATTGCAAAAGTACAAAAGCCCCGTTAGGTTAGTGTCACCTGCCCTTAGGTCTATCCTGAGCGAATCTGAAATTTTAGGTTGATGAGATGTGGTGAGGGTGACGGAAGCTGTGTGCTCCATTGAGCTGTGTGCTTCCCCGAGCTGTGTGCATCACTGAGCTGTGTGCTCCACCGAGCTGTCTGCGTCACCGAGCTGTGTGCTTCACTAAGCTGTGAGTTTCACTGAGCTGTGTTCGTCACTGAGCTATGTGCTCCACCGAGCTGTGTGCTCCACCGAGCTGTGTGCTTCACTGAGCTGTGAGTTTCACTGAGCTGTGTGCTACTTCGAGCGGTGTGCTGATTTAGGGGTATTTTCCGTTGTGTGTAGGCGTGATAGTTATTTCCTCTCACTGCCAATGTCAACCCATGTTACATAACTCGTGGGTAGTGCTTAAAACAATGCCTTACCAGGATGAACTCAGGTTAGGGAGCGCGAGTCTTTAGTTGGCCGGACTGAGCCTTTAGCTATGCATTTGAAATGCGAGCACAAACGTGCGTAAGGGCAGCTCTCTTCTTGGAATGTCTTCTTTAAACCTTGGACCCTTAAGTAGATTACTTACTGAGTATATTTATACTCACTCTTGCTATTTGCTTGTTTTTACAGATTATGCACCTCCCTGAGACTGGAGACGAAGGCTATGACTCGACGAGGCTATGGAGACTCCACCAACGTTTACTTCTCTTGTATTTAGCTTTCAGTTGTGTCTTAGTGTTTATAATGTGTTGGTTTGTAAAACATAATTTCTTTGGTTTCTGTGTGATTGATTAGAATTTCTTCAAATCTTGTATCCGGTTGGTTGAGCCTAGCTTACTCTATTGTAGTATGGGTGGATGCTGAGTGGTTTCTTATTTTTTTGATATAGAAATGTTCATTCTTATCAGGTCATTGTAAATTTTGGTTTTCTCATAGTTACGTCGTCATGCTGCCGAAATTTCTGGCATGAGCGAGGTAACTTAGTCGCGTTTCCGCATTAGAGTGTCATAGTAGGTTCGGGTCTTTACACAAGTTCAAGCTACTTCAAGCTATGGTTCATTACTTCATAGATGGTTACAAGATAGCACATTTTTTATTGCATTGTTGTAATTGTAATTTTCAGTTTTTGTTTGTCATTTAAGCCTTTTCAATATGGGAGTTATGGCTGAATGTGGCTAGCTATTGTAACTCACGTAGGTTTCACTTTTCCTCAATTAACTAGCCTATTAAAGTTGTGTCACTTGGTCTCTTTTGATCAATTAGGTTAAGGATGTCAAAGGCTATATAAAGACTTCTCCTCTTCCAATATATTCAGAATTTTCAAGTTAATGAATTTAGTTTTCCCTTTAGCCTTTGTTGAGAGATAAATTTTCCATATTATGCAATTTCTTGTCTATTAGATCTTGCATGCTAGTGACATTCAAGTGGTGTTAATCATATCTCTTGTAGAGTGATTAGAATCACGAGTTTAGAAACAAGTTTCTTTACTCTTGATCTTGATCATCAAGGTAATTCATTCTAAAACTTTCACTTGGGTTAGGTTCCATAACATTTTGGGGGGTTTTTTGGGTTTTAGTATAAAGATCTTGTATATTAGCAAGGTTGTTAGATCCAATTCCCAGGAGTTTATTAACATTTTGATATCAGAACATTAGGCTCTTTGATCAGACATATGTTTCCTTGCATCTATCTCTTTGAATTTAGTGCTATTTTGCTTCAGTTTTAGTAGATCCGAGCATGTTCTTATTCTGTTTCAAAAATATAAAAAAAATATATCATTTCCGTTATTCATTTCATGTTGTCGTCTTCTACAATCTTTTAGATCTGGGTCTGTTATAAACTTTTCCTTCTTTGAGATTTTCTAATTCTGCTTTCTTGAGGGTGAAAAGTATGCATTTTTACAATTTTTTATGGAAAACTTCTATACCCTAGAATATGTGCTCTTGTTTTGTTCTTATTGTTTTTGCCTCAAAAGCATGCTAAATGCAAAAAAAATTCTTTTGATATGATCTTGGTGTTTTAATTTGACCGTTTGACATTCAATCTTAGATTTTACACTTGAAAGTTTGCAAAAGTAGGCTGTTATGCATTAAATATTAACAGTTACATTTTTGCACACATTGAATTTTCTAGCCATTGGTTTCAAAATTTAACTCTTTTGTATTAAAGATTCTAACCATTGGTTATTAATTGTTTACGAGTTACATTGATTGTTCCTCATTTATCTAGCCATAGCATTGAATTTTCATAAGCCCACCTTGTTTCCACTATAATCCATAGCTTTAAACTTACTGCTCATTTTGATTGAATTCTTGCCATCTTGTTTGGAATTCTTAATTCTTTTCATAAGACTAGTTTGCTTGCTTGAATTCAAAGTATGCTACTATCCATTGGATTATAAATTATCGTGGCTTCTCTATTTCAAAAGCTTAAGAGGTGAGAATGTGAACTTATATAAAGTGATTTGTGAGAATGAATGCAAACACAAGTGACCTAAATTTCCCTGAGTATACGCAATTGAGAGAGTGTTGTGAGGTCCTTTGCGTTTTCTTAACTTGTTTTTACAGCAATGTTTTACAAAAAAAATTCAAGGATGAATCCTCCTGAAGAAGGGGAGAATGATATAAACCAAAGCATCTCAATCATGCAATACGAACTTCAAGGAAGATGTGAAGAATGTTAGGTCAAAATGAACTTCATTTACAACAAGATGAAGTTGCATTAATTGCACTCGAGTTTCATTTATGACGAACTCAAGATAAAGTCAGGTCACATTAAATGAAGTCAAGTTTCATTAAAGTTGAACACAAGTTGAATTTAATGAACCAAGTACAACTCATGCTTCATTAAAGACAAGTCAAGTTTCATTTATGGAATAAGGGTTTCAAGCTACTTCGTAGAGCTTCATTTATACTTGGATGGTTACATACACGTAGTTTGCTAATCAGAAACTCCTATTCTCAGATTTATGGTGCCTTTGAATGTATTTTCAATTTTATGTCATTTTATTTACTTTTTAGGTTACATTAGTTAATGGCTAATTATAGTCTTAAAGTTTGAATATTACCACTCTTGAAAAACCTCATGGAAGGTCTAAGGTTTCATTTTGAGGCTATATAAAGGCATGTAAGTTGTATTTACAAAACAGACTTGGAAAATATGTAAAAAGAGGCTTTGAACTTTATTTTATCCTAGAGCTATTTTTTTTTTTTTTTTTTTGCAATTCTATGTAGTTTAGATTGCATACTTAGAATCATTCAAGCTTGACTTGATCAATCTTTTTTGTGGAGTGATTCGAATCTTAAACAAGTTTTCTTGCCTTGAGATATTTGATCATCAAGGCAATCCATTCTAAAACTTTTCCTTGGGTTTGGTTCCATAACGTTTTGGGATTTTTTTGGATTTAGATTTTAAGGTCTTGTTTCTTAGCATGGTTGTTAGATCCAATTTATGGGAGTTTTATAACACTCCCCCTCTCAAATGTTTAGTCGTCGCCCCCACCCCTGATTTCTTCCTCCAGCAATGACTGCCCTTATTACTGCTCCTTTGAAACTGGAAGACCACCATCGTTGAAACTCTCGAGGGTTTAAAAGTTTTATGCCCTATTTTTTGCTTAGTTTGTCCTCTCTACTTAATTGTTTGCACTGGTCTCAAGGTATTTTGTTTGATTTTGATGATCAAAAGTTGCTTGAAACACCACAATCACTGCCTCTTGTATACATGAGAAAAGGTCGTCTCTATTTCAGTAGCATTCATCTATTATTGAACCAAATTGAGAGGTTGAAGATAGGGAAGGGGCAGAACCAAAGCGAGAGGAGAAAGAGGGGGCTAGAGCAAAAATAGGGAGCCAAAACAAGAGCGAGAGCAAGAGTAAAAAATATTAAAAATGTTTGTTGACGTGAGCAAAAGGTTAGAAAACCTTCATTTTAAAAAACTAAGTAACATATCATTTCGGCATAATTTTTTAGATCATCCATACAAAAATTCCAAAGTGAAAGTCACTCGCCATGGGTGAAAAAAGACTTTGCAAGTGGGTGTATAAAAAAGAAACCTGGCATGACATGTGTGTGTAATATAAGGACAAAATCGATATTCCTCGTTTATTTTCATTTTTTAAATTATTTTATAGCTCTCAGGTGTCATGTTATGAGTGGCTGGTCCAATTGAACCAGTGTCATGCATTCTTGTGTGGCGGAGATTTGACACTTAGCATAGTCAGTGCACAACATCTTGTGTGGCAGAGATTTGACACTTGGGGCGAATAGAGATTTGACATTTAGCATAATAGTAAGTGATGCTACATCTTATGTGACAGAGTGCATGGGACTGGCTCAATTGGACCATCCATTCTGACACACAAGATATCGCATCACTTACTATACCAAGTGTCAAATCTCTATTTGTCCCAAGTGCCACGTCATCCAGAAAATGTAGACATCACGTCAACAGAGTTGCCCATTAGACTACCACGTCCTCAGGAAGTTGCACGTGTATTTCTTGAAATGGTTGGTTAGTCCACGTCATCAACCATGTATTGATTTTCATCTTATCATATTCTAGCCATAAATTTCTTATTTGATATTTGATTTTAGAGATTCAAAATGTGTTGGAATCGTCTTTTTAAGCTCTACATGATGAAACTTTCAAAACACTAAAATAATTAGTAAATTAAAGATTTATTATCATCAAAACATGTGTATGCTTGGAGCCTATAAAGCTAACAAATATTTATTACATGTGAAGGAACTTTTATACCATGGTGTTTATAAAGTAACTATAATAGTCACTTTCTCAAATCATGTTAAAATCTTTGTGATTCATGAGGCTAGTTGAGAAGATGTATACTTAAGATCAATGACTGAACACATTTGAGGAACATGTAGCTTGTCTTTAACAAAAGATCTTCTAACAATGTTATATGAAGACAATACAACATATATAGTCCAAATCAAAGGAGAATATTAAAGTAGATAGAGCAAAGTGCATCTAACTAAAGGACATTTACACCTACATCTTGAAGAAAATGAAAAATTACTGTTCAATAAATTTCTTTAAAAGATAAATTGATAAATTCATTTACAAAGGCATTACTTACTGCAACATTTTAAAAATTGATGCACAACAATGGAATGCTGCAACTTAGAGATCTATAGTGATTTTTCTCCTAACAAGGTTTTTAATGGGACTGTTATTAAAGTACATGAATAATGGACTCACTTTTTCCTTCGTTAGGATTTTTTTCATCGAATTATTCATGATAAAGTTTTGATGGGACATATATTCTATATACAATAGTTATCTAAAGAGTGAGTGTTATGAATATTATAATTAAATACCGATTTTTTGTACAAATGACCTTTTTTCCAGCCAAAACCAAATATAACCGAAGATAACATTTTGCTTACGTCACACTGAGAGCGATAGTATGAGAAAACCCAACGCGAGCGAGAGAACGAAAATGGTGACCAACGAGAGCGAAAGCGATAGAACGAAAATGGCAAAGACTTCCCCGTTTTTACTTTCTAGGTATCTCTGGAGGGGCACGATCAAACTCAATCTGTGGTTTTTTTTTTTTTAATGTCTACACCCCAACATCTAAAAGGAAAAGCTATCATGATTTTTTCAACGGAGCCTTTTGGGTCTACTTCTTCATCATCGTTTCTCAATATCTCCAGTGGGGTACGATCAAACCCAATTCGTGGGTATTTTTTTGTGTCTACACCCCAACATCTGAAATGATAAGCTATCACGATTTTTTCAACGGAGTCTTTTGGGTCTTCTTCTTCATCATCATAGTTGTCTCATGCAAAGAAAGAAAAAAACACTTCTTCTCCCTCTCATCCCTCTCGTAGGATTTTTTCATCTTCTCACTCTTGTTGTGAAGTAAGCACAGGGTTATCCATCGTTATTTTAAAAAAGTAGGTCATATATCATTTGGGCCAAAAAATTTAGGTCATCCATATAAAAAAATCCATTAAATACTCTTGACTTGGCGCCGTTGCTGGGGAACGACATTTCTAATAAAATTTATTTTGGACACACAAATTGTGAGCAGATTGCAATTAGATTGCAATTGCATTGCAATTGCAATCCTCCTATTGCAGGAAATCCAAACTCGAATTGCAGGTACTTGCAGGTTAAGTGTAGTGCATGCAAAAAGAGCTTCACCTCTTGAAGTTTGATCCTGAAATAGAGAGGACCTTCCACCAACGTCGTAGACAGCAGAGGAGGAAGAAGAAGGAATTGCAGGAGTTGATCGCACGGGAAGTTCGTGAGAAAACGACCTTACAGGAAGTACAAATGGATCCACCTGTAGCTGATCCTCAAGCAAATCCAGCAAACGGAGGAAATCCACAAAATGCAAATAATATGCAACAACAAAGGGGAATTCCTCCAGCAAATCCCATCTTCATTGCAGAAGAAAGGGATAGAGCGATAAGAGACTATGCAGCTGCCACTTTTCAAAATTTGAATACAGGAATTGCAGAACCCAATATCGAGGCCAATCACTTTGAGCTAAAACCAGTGATGTTCCAGATGCTTAATGCAATGGGCCAATTTGCAGGACTGCCCAATGAAGATCCCCACAAACACATCAAGACGTTTCTCAGAATTTGTAATTCATTTAAAATGAATGGGATCTCGAGTGAGACGTTGCGCCTAAAATTATTTCCTTTTTCTCTACAGGGAAATGCAGAAGCATGGTTAGACTCATTTCCTCCTGATTCCATAAGAACGTGGGACGAGCTAGTTGAGAAGTTCCTTCTGAAATATTTTCCCCCCACAAAGAACGCACAGATTAGAGGAGAAATAATCACGTTCAAACAAGGAGTAAATGAAGGAGTAGACACTGCATGGGAACGTTTCAAGAAGTTGGTGAGGAGATGCCCACATCATGGCCTGCCAGCTTGCCTTCTGATAGAACATTTCTACAATGGATTAACACAGGCATCGAAGACTCTAGTAAACGCATCAGCCAATGGCTCATTGTTGACTAAGACGGTGAATGAAGCCAATGAGATTCTAGATGCTATGGTCTCAAACAACAGCCAATGGGGAGAGGATGAGTCTCACAACACTAGAAATGTCGCAAGAATGCATGAAGTAGACTCAATAGCAGGGTTAAGCGCACAAATAGCTGCAATGAACAACACATTGAAGAACCTTGCATTAGGAAATCAAGCTCATATTGCAGCCATAAATCACACTTTTAACCCTACTTGTGTTTATTGTAATGAGAATCACATTTTTGACAACTGCCCTCACAACCCTTCTTCTGTGTATTATGTAGGGCAAAACAGATCGAACCCATACTCGAATACATATAATCCAGGATGGCGGCAACACCCTAACTTTTCATGGAGTGGACAAAATGCAGGAAACTCAAGTCAGAATCAATATGTGAAACAGGGAGTGCCACCGGGGTTCAACAATCAGCCACAACAACAATACACACAGAAGAAGATTGCAAATCCAATGCAACAGCAATCGACAGTGCAGGGTCCATCCTTGGAGAATATGATGAAGGAATTCATAAGCAAAAATGATTCCATCATGCAGAGCCAAGCGGCCATCATTCAAAGTCAAGCTGCATCTCTGCGCAATCTTGAAATACAGGTTGGACAACTGGCAAATGAGATGAAGCATAGGCCACAAGGGATGCTACCAAGTACCACAGAGAATCCACAACGGGAAGGCAAGGAGCATTGCAAGGCAATCACCTTAAGGAGTGGAGTAAATTATGATGGCCCGGAGATGCCTAAGGAACAAGAAAAATCCAAGAAGACCAAGAGTTCTGAAGAAAAAAAGGAGTGCAAAGAAGAGAAAGTCCAAGGACCAATCGAAGAAAAATCAAGTGAAACGACAAAGGAAGTAATTGCTAAGCCCCCAGAAGAGAAAAAAAAGACTTCAACAGCAAAGGAATCTACCTCAACCAACCAGGAGTACAGACCACCACCTCATTTTCCCCAAAGATTCAAGAAGAAGGACCAAGACACACAATTTAACAAGTTTTTAGACATTCTTAAGCAACTCCACATTAACATTCCATTAGTGGAGGCGCTCGAGCAAATTCCTAATTATGTTAAATTTCTTAAGGATATCTTAACAAAGAAGCTCAGATTGGGAGAGTTTGAAACTGTGGCCTTAACAGAAAATTGCAGCGCTCTAATCACAAGTAAATTGCCACCAAAGCTGAGAGATCCAGGGAGTTTCACGATCCCTTGCATGATTGGAAACACAGATGTAGGGAGGGCGCTATGCAATTTAGGAGCAAGCATCAATCTGATGCCATTATCTGTTTTCAGGAAGTTAGGAATTGGTGACGCAAGACCTACGACGGTAACATTGCAATTGGCAGACAGGTCGATAGCTCGTCCAATAGGGAAGATCGAAGATGTGCTGGTTAAAGTAGATAAATTTGTTTTCCCTGCTGATTTCATCATCCTCGATTGTGAAGCTGATAAAGATGTCCCAATCATTCTAGGAAGACCATTTCTAGCCACTGGTAGAACATTAATCGATGTTGAAAAAGGAGAACTCACAATGCGAGTAAATGGTCAAGAAATCAAATTCAACGTACTCAATGCTTTAAGATACTCGGGGGAGATGGAAGAATGTTTAAGGGTTGATATGGAAGAATCTTTGCAATTGCATGAGTTTCAAGAGCAATCAGAAGAGGAAGAAGATTATGATGGAGAAGATGAAACAATAGCACTATCAGAGAATCTGAATAAGGAATTCAACAGAAAGGCAACAAGTGTTATTGTTCGACCCCCAATGGAAGATCTTCCCTGCAAAACTAAAGTCGAGATGGACAGGACCTGTTTTGATTCAATATGGAGCTGTGGATTTACAATATGGAACAGAAAACACTATCAAAGTCATTGGTTAAAGGATCGAGCCTTATTGGGGAGAAGACCGAAGGAGGAAAATGTCAATCCCCCTGATCAAACATGAGTAAGACCCCTTAAAAAAAAAAATAATAATAAAAAAAAAAAATCAGTTGGCGAGAACTTTTTAACAATTTACTTGTGAGTTCAGGTGAAAGAAAAAAAGGAAAGCATGCAATAAGATTGCATTTGCAAAGCAATTACATTCTGTCAGCAAAAAGTGAAACAAGGACTGAATTAGCCAAGACGAAAGAAAAGAAAAGAGTGATCTAAAACGGAATGCGGCAATTCGCCAAACGCCTCAAGGGACCCGACATCCCGGAGTTCCCCCGACATCAGGGGAGTTGTTCTTTGCACCCTAAAATTTACTCATTAAATCTATGATAGTTTGGATTGTGATGTTGTTATCCTAAACTTGCTTATCTTTGTTCCTTGAATTTTATCATGTTGTTTAATTAACTCCCAAGTTGTTTGAAGTTCTGTGTCAGTTAAGTTTGATCTTTTGTTTTTACAATCGTGTGCCTCTAAAAAAAAAAAAAAAAAAAAAAAAAAAACTTATTAATGTGAATCAAGAAGTGATTAAGTAAATTCTGTCTAAGGCAGAATCCTGTCTAGGCTGAGGTATTTAAGTTGACCGTTTAGGGAACACCTCTACCTGGGGATCTACCTGGGAAATTACTTAATAACTTTGAAATTCAAAAGAAATAATGACTTAAAAAAAAAAAAAAAATCCTCAATGATGATATTTGGAATAGGCTCGGCTCATTAAACACTCATCAGTTTTTCACCCAACTTTATGACTTCTTTACTTCCCTTAGCACCCCACCACCCATTTACCCTAGCTTGTGTTTCTATAATTCTAGGGTTATTAAGCTTGTCAATATATATGGTCATTCCAACCACCCAAAAGCGAACTAGTCAATGAGGACATTGCCACATCTTAAGTTTGAGGGGGATAGACACCTTACATTACTTTTGTTGACCCCACATCGTTTTATATTCATTTTTTGCAATTCATGAAATGTAAACATGTTGTGAGTTGTTGTATGAAGGCTGCCAAGTTAAAAAAAAAAAAAAAAAAAAACTGGCGCCCAAAAAAAAAAAAGTAAAAGAAAAGAGAAAAAAAAAAAAAAAAAGAAAGAAAAGAAAAAAAGAGGGATACTCATCTTTCCATGACTTAACCAAGTAACCAGGGAAAGTCATGAAACCAATGATTGCCTCTGCATGAAAGGTTGATTCAGGAAATGAGTAGGTCAAAAACGGTTTCAAATAGTGATGTGTTCTCGTAGTCAACTATCTTCACCACAAAGTGTCGGTAAGTTGGAACGAAGGTACAATTGACTAAGGAACCCCCTCCAAAAAAAATAATAGCTTGGCAGTAAAACGAAATAAGTTTGGGGGAGTTTTTCTTTTGTTTAGTTAAGTTGTTTCGCAAAAGATGACCTATGTAAGAAGCAAGCAAGATGAAACTAGAAGAATAGGGATACAATTCTAGGGAAGTATGGGTGAAAAGTGCTAAGGTCAAGACTAAGGTGGGATTAAAGTTGGTTGTTATAAACATGTGTTATGAGCTTGAGATGTCTCCTGAGATGATATTTGTTTTGTTAAGAAGTTAGGTGAGTTGTTGAATTTCAAATTTGAATATCTGTGATTTTGATTGCTTGAGGACAAGCAATAACTCAAGTTTGGGGGTGTGATAATTCTCATTCATGAGGATTATGTGGCCTTTAAACTTAGTTATATCTGTGATTTTATTCATATTAATTGATGAAAATAAAAATATTTGATTGAATTTAATCACTTGATTGATGGAGGACCTCTAATTTAAGTAAGTTGAGAAAAGAAAACAAAAGAAGGCAAAATCTCACTTATTTAATGTCTTTATGCAGATTTTTGATGAAATGCAACAACAATGCAATTGCATTTTCGGCAGACTTGGAAGCAAAGGAAAGAACGAGATTCTCGGGAAACTTTAAGCAAATTAACCATGATTTCAGGGATTGATATGTTGTGATTGATCATTGATTACGAAGATGAAGCCCTAAAACTCCTATAAAAGACTAAGGAAAAGCCGAAAACAGGGTGGAGATTTTTGGAAAGAAAAGTTGTGTTCGAATTTGGGTTTATTTCCACCGACTGCAGCAGTTTTCACTCGTAGTTTTTAATTTTCTGTTGTGTTTCTTCTTAAGTTCCCAGAATCCCTTCTCTCAATCCCACAACAACGAAAGTTGGTAGTGGTTAAGGGCGATTTTGTTCGATTGAGCCGAAGAAAGTTGGGTTTTTAGGATGAAGTTTCAATTTCTGCACTTGGAATTTCTGTATTTTGGGCTAGATTAGCCACTGTTTTATTTTTGTAACTTTAGCAATTTACCTTCTGTTATGAAATTTCGATTTCAGCTTTCCATTTAAGTATTTAACAATTTTACTTTCTGATATTGGAAATTTTGAGAATCTACTGGAATAGGAATTTTTGCCTACGAATTTCTTACTTCTAAGCTACTGGTGGTTTTCAATTTTAGCATTTAGCTTCTGTCTTGGGTATCTTTGAAGATCAATTTTCTTATTCAGCGAGGTCAATACCATTTTCCGTGAATTAATTGGTATTTTGTATCTTTGGGTTGTTTCTTTAACTCACTTACTTGCATTGCATTTGCAATTTGATTGCATTATTTACCTTGAGTTTCTTTTAATGACCTCTTACAATTCTAATTCACTGTTTTCAATTTATTCCATTATGAAGAGCTAAATTTCCTTTGGGATTCAAGTTTGTGAATGCCCTAGAGGAAAGATGTAAAGCTCGAAAGTAAAAACAATCTAGCTAATTCTTGAACTCTAGTTTGCTTTTGGTGAGTTAATTGTTGGGTAACTTTAGTCGGCCATCTAGTGTTGTTTGCCAAGCTATAACTTAATACCGAAAGGGTTAAGGGAAGCGGATGTCACAAAAGCAAAGGAGGAAAAGGCTTAGACATAAGTCTGAAACATCGACCCTAGACATAGGGCGAGACTCCAAAACCACTAGAATTGTGCACAAAAATATCTAAGTTAGATTAGCCATAGAAATATAGGTTTAATCACTTAGTCTCCTAAAGATACTTCATAGAAGGTCGAATAGGAGTTGAATTCGGTTTACTTAGTTCTGGAATTAGCTACGATTGCAATTGCTTTCTTGTTGCATTTTCTTTCCAAAGGGGCATTAGCATTCTTGAATCCCTTTTCATTTCCATTGATTTTTCAACCAAATTTTCTTTTAGTCAAAACACCTCTCAAACCATTTTTCACCCACGGTTACTTTAAATTGCAATTTGTCAACGATTTGTGCCAACTAAAATTCATTTTATTAAACCCCGTTCCCTTGGGTACGATACTCTGGAATACTTCCAGTTTCTTTATTACTTCGATCACGTGCACTTGCGTGTTAGCGGATCAAGTTTTTGTCAAAAACTTGATCGGTGCTTTTCGCTACACGCAAGTGCACGTGATCGAAGTAATAAAGAAACTGGAAGTATTCCAGAGTATCGTACCCAAGGGAACGGGGTTTAATAAAATGAATTTTAGTTGGCACAAAATCGTTGACAAATTGAAAATTAAGGTAACCGAGGGTGAAAATGTTTTGAGAGGTGTTTTGACTAAAATAAAATTTATTTGAAAATTCAATGGAAATGAAAAAGGGATTCAAGTTGCTAATGCCCCTTTGGAAAGAAAATGCAACAAGAAAGCAATTGCAATCGTAGCTAACTCAAGAACTAAGTAAACCGAATTCAACTCCTATTCGACCTTCTATGAAGTATCTTTAGGAGACTAAGTGATTAAACCTATATTTCTATGGCTAATCTTACTTAGATATTTTTGCGCACAATTCTAGTGGTTTTGGAGTCTCGCCCTATGTCTAGGGTCGATGTTTCAGACTTATGTCTAAGCCTTTTCCTCCATTACTTTTGCGACATCCGCTTCGCTTAACCCTTTCGGTATTAAGTTTGGCTTGGCGAGCAACACTAGATGGCCAACTAGGTTTACCCAACAATTAACTCACCAAAAGCAAACTAGAGTTCAAGAATTAGCTAGATTATTTTTACTTTCGAGCTTTACATCTTTCCTCTAGGGCATTCACAAACTTGAATCCCAAAGGAAATTTAGCTCCTCATGATGGAATAAATTGAAAACAGTAAATTAGACTTGTAGGAATTCATTGGAAAAATCAAAGTGATAATGCAATCAAGTTGCAAATGCAATGCAAGTGAGTAGTTAAAAGAAACAATTTCAAGAGTTCAAGATACAAATTAACCCACGGAAGAATGAAAAATGAGAACCAGTAGCTTAAACTTTGAAGAAACTTGCAATTATATATAGGCAAAAACCGAATTCCAGTAGCATCCAAAATGTTCAAATAACAGAAAGTAAAATTACCAAAACTTAAATTAACAAGTTGTCATCAAAGTTCAATAACAGAAATTAAATTTGCTGAATTGAATGACAAACCAGTGGCTGTTTTCATCTAATTACAGAATTTCAAAAGTGCATAAATTGAAATTCAATCATCTTAAAAACCCATTCTCCGTAACTCAATCGAACAAGAAGTTGTCCATAACCATATACCCAATTCTTAGGTAGATGGGATTGAGAGAAGAATTCTGGAAAATTAAGAACAATGGAAAAATACAACCCAGAAAATGAATAACAAACAGCTACTGTCGGCGACAAACCCAAAACGAAAACAACTTTCCTCCCAAAATCGTGCTCAATCAACAAGAATTTGTTTATAGCCAATGCCAACTCTTGTTGTGATGGGATTGAGGAAGAGATTCGGACTGAGATCTACAAGAAATTAAAACAAAACAGCAACTAAAAAACTAAAAATGAAAAAAACTGCAGAAAGTAAGAAAACCCAAAAAAAAAAACATAAACTAAAATCTTCTCCAATCGAGCTCCCTTGTTTGGCTTCTTTGTTCAATATTTATAGGGATCTCATGCTAGGGTTTCCCTCTTGGTTGATGGACAATCATGGCTAATCATCTTGCTGAATTCGTGGGTCAAATTTCCTTCAAAATCCCAAAATTCTCGTTTTTTACTTAAATTCCAGATTATGCCAGATTGCAATTGCATAGCAATTGCACTGCAGTTGCATTCCACGAAAATCCTGCATCAAAACATTAAGTAAGTGTGAATTTTCTTCTTCTTTTGTTTTCTTTTCTCAACTTACTTAATTTAAAGGTCTTCCATCAATCATGTGATTAAATTCAAGCATTTTTTTATTTTTCATCAAATAATATGAATAAAAATCACAAATATAACTAAGTTTAAAGGCCAAATAATCCTCATGAATGAGAATTATCACTCACATAAGTTATAATCATTGTTGAAATAGAAATTTTGGCCAATCAAAAGTTGCCATGTCATTACTTTAAAGTTAGTGACAAAGTTATTTATTTAATTTGGAATTAATTAAATTTGCAAGTATCCCTAAATTAAATTAAAGCAAATCCCAATATGCAATTGGGTTATATGAAATTTGGGCCAATTTTAGACAAAGCCCAAATGGGAGCTCCTAATCTAGCAAAGTCTAGGCCCAAGGTCAGCCAATCTCAGTCCAAAGGCCAAGCCTAAAGCCAACCATGCACAGTCTAAAAGACCTGAACCAAAGTCCACCAGGCCCAGTCCAACAGTCAGGCCCAAGCCCACTGGGGGCCTCAGGAAACTCTATAAATAGAAAGCTCCCTCCTCCATTTGGGAGGTTTAGAAGTTGAGACTCTCTAGAGAACTTAGAGAGAATTCAGAAACAAAGACCAGAAGACTCTCTAAACTCTTGAAAATCAAACACTCTTTGAACCAGAGCCTTGAAGACTAGAAGACTTAGAAGATCGAGAATAAGCTACAAAGCTCTCGAGACAAATTCACATTCGAGAACAAGCTGCAAAGCCCTCGAAATAAATCCACATTCAAGAACAAGCTGCAAAAGCCCTCGAAACAAATCCACATTCGAGAACAAACTGCAAAGCCCTAAAAAAAAATCTACATTCGAGAACAAGCTGCAAAGCCCTCAAAACAAATCCACATTCGAGAACAAGCTGCAAAGCCCTAGAGAAAAATCCACATACGAGAACAAGCTATAAACCCTCGAAACAAATCTACACTCAAGAACAAGTCGTGAAGCCCTCAAGACAAGCATACATTCGAGAATAAGCTACAAAGCCCTTGAGACATTTGTATATAAGAGAGAAAGAATCAGAGGATAAACATTAGAGATTGTACTCCACTACATTCAAATTAATACAAACACAAGTTTATTTACATGTGTCTCATTTCTCTTTCTTTGTTGAAATCTCGTGTGAACAATCATATCAACTCATTCCATTAAGTCTCATAACTCTCATATTATCTTCTATTTATGATTAGTTCTTGTAATCTATAGCATTGTAACTCTATATGTAGCGATTGTATGGAGTCCCAATGAAAAACACAATTCAACAAGTTGAATAAGGAAAATGCATCTTGCTCTCTACTCTCTTATCTCCATATGTTTTATGTTCTTCTTGTTCTTATTTTATAATAGTTGTATTATAATAATAAAACATATATACACAGATACCCAAATACAAAATCCAATTCAAGACTATTTTACAAGCTCCAAAAACTCACATAACAAACCCCTTCTAAAAAAAAATTATAAGTAGGGTCGCATTTAATAGCCATTTAGTTTTTGGTTTTTGATTTTTTAAAGTTAAGATTGTTTCCTCACAATTCCTTTACCATAGTTTTCATATTTGTTCATAAAAGATTTGAATGTTTAGTCAAATTCCAAAAACAAAAATACTTTTTTTTAGTTTTCAAAACTTGACTTGAATTTTGAAAACAATGGTCAAAAGTTAGATAACAAGTATAAGAAACTCATAAGTGAAAGTAGTGTTTAGAAGTTTATTTTTCAAAAACAAAAAACAAAAGACCAATTGGTTATCAAACGGGCCGAAGTCATCCAATTCAAACACAAAATTAGTGTATCATAACCATTCATAGATCATATTCAACTCAGATCAATTAACATCTAAAATTTAATACAACAAAATATGCTTTTTGTATTGAGTATATTATAAATTTCATAACATGAGTCAACAAATATAAAATAAAAACATGGTATAATAGCCATGGTTCTTGGAAAGAAAAATAAAATAAATATTTCTCCTACGTATGTGTCTATGAAATCAATTCTCGTCCTCAATTGTTTGATTTGATTCGCAGTTGAATCTTTCGATCGTTGAGAGGTTGCAAAGGTCTTGCATTAGCGTCCGACTCCTGCACATGTAAACCAATTAATTAAATCATATTTTATATCTTCAAAATATGAATGTTTTTTTTTATTAAAATATTAC
The DNA here is from genome assembly GCA_033996785.1 of Trichosanthes truncata. Taxonomy (NCBI): domain Eukaryota; kingdom Viridiplantae; phylum Streptophyta; class Magnoliopsida; order Cucurbitales; family Cucurbitaceae; genus Trichosanthes; species Trichosanthes truncata. The sequence goes on from JAWPNB010000004.1 coordinate 9,626,927, forward strand.
GTGGCAAGCAAGGAGTAAGAGTTTAAATGCAGGCTTTTGGTGTTTGACCATGTAGTTAAAAAACATGGCAGTTCAAAAATAATAGATTTATTTTCCTACCTTTATACATAGCTCCTAAATAATTTTAAGTTTACATTTTCAATTGAACCGGCATGAAATTATTATTTTTTTGCAAAGTCAAATTATAAAACTCCCATAAACCAACAGAAAATTTCACCTAGCTACTTCATTTTCTAATCTTAGATTTTTTTTTTCCCACTTTTATGCTGAGCTCACAAGTCAATTATTTTAGGCCCCGTTTGATAATCATTTTGTTTTTAAGTTTTCTATTTTTAAAAAATATGTTGGTTTCCTCTAGGGGTGTACATGGGTTGGGTTGGGTTGGGTTGGGTTGAAGGATTTTTTGGGACCAACCCGAAAATTCGGGTTGGTCGGGTTGGCTACCAGAATGACCCGATCAAGGGTTGCAACCCAACCCAACCCAACCCTATATTTTCGGGTTGGATTGGGTTGAGTCGCTGGGTTGAGTTTTTTTATTTTTTTATTTAATAATTTTCTTAATTATTTAAAATACTTTTTGCTTGAGTTAATAACTAAAATCACATAAAATTCAAATATCAAACTTCAAAGTTCATAACATCTTAATTTCATTACAATCTCAGATGAAAAACATTAAAAGTTCACAAATAATTTATTTATAAGTATATATATATTTTAAAAAAAAAACATAAATTTTGGGTTGGGGTTGGGTCGGGTCAACCCAAGCCTAAAAAGGCCAACCCGAGAACCAACCTGAAAATTCGGTTCTCCAAAATTTTAACCCAACCCAAACCAAAAAAAAACCTAGCCCAACCCAACCCTTACGGTTTGGGTTGGGTAGTTCGGGTTACCGGGTTGTTTGTACACCCCTAGTTTCCTCACAATTATTTTGCTAAGCTTTTCACAGAATTCTAGGTCAAATTTCAAAAACAAATTAAAGTTTTTAAAAACTACTTTTTTTAGATTTCAAATTTTGGCTTGACTTTTGAAAATGGTTTTAAAAACTAGGTGATAGAACAAGAAAACTATAAGTAGAAGTAGTATTTATAAGCTTAATTTTTAAAAATAGAAAACTAAAAATAAAATAGTTATTGAATAGGGGCTTTAAGTTTATTATTTTTTATTTTATAAACGGAATGTAAAACTTGAATAAACAATGAAACTAATATGTTGTCAAAACTAAATGATAAAATTTTGATGAACCAAGTTATCACAAAATTTAACAACAAAACTCTAAAAATAAATCTACGTGACTACCCTATAGCGCCCGACATTTAGGTACTAAAATCTAAAATTTAGCGAAAGGTCAAATTGTGTGGTCGGTGTTCCAATTTTTGAACTTAGGAGTGTAAGTGTGTATGTTGGGTTAACTTTGGGTACTAAAAGTGAGTTTGTGGGGGGAGGGGGACGATGGTCTTTTGCATATACGTTAAAGTGAAGACAAGAAAAGAAAGGAATTAAAAAAAGAAAAAAAAACACCATCTTCTTTTCTTCTTCTTCTCCACGAATGCAAAAGGGAGAAAGACAAAGGAGGGCTATTTTTTTCTTTTTCCTTCCCTTCTCTCTCTCGATCGGTGCACAGGGGGGATTTATGTCGATGGGTCACTGGCAACAAGTGGTTTGGGCGATGAGGGTGTAGGTACTGAAGCAACGACAGTGCTGGGGCAAGTAGAGGGGTTGAGTTGAAGTTCCGGTAGTTGCGCGCATGGACAGTAGCGTTGAGGGGCTATTTTTGGGCGTTTTGGACTTCGATTCGGCTTAGGCAACATTTCTTTGGTTGTGTGTTACCCCATCACAGTTGGAGGCCAAATTAGCGAGTTTGAAATGTTATGAGAGACAAATCAACGACTTTTACAGATTGGAGGTTTGGGGCGTTTGTGTAAGGTTAGAGGTCGACATGGACTATTGAGATTGCATGGCGTGATTTCCCTCGTTCTCTAGGGGGGAGCTAGTAACTTCCTAAAGGAAGTAGAAGTTGTTGTCTTTCGTGCTAAACTAGAAGGTAAGTAGCCTATTAGACTAACTTATTAATGCCTTGGACATGGAGCTCGTAGAATTTGTAATTCATGACTGATTTGAGTAGTTTGCAATAGTCGTGATCGCTAATGTGGTATTCAAAGGATCTCGGTCTTGTGTTATGTTTCTATAGGTAGCCAGCTTGGAATAACTTGATATGACTTGATTATGGAATAATGCTTTGGAAAGCATGTATGGCTGTGATTGTGGCCTATAAAGTGTGAACGTATGGATAGTTATTTTATATTGAATGAACATAGTTGTTGGACCGTCAGAGATGTTGGTTAGTGATTGAATTCGGAATGCTGGAACTATTGGACAAAATGGTTAAGTAGTGTTTTCTTGAGATGTTTGGATGCTGGTATGAGTACATAGTACGTCTGAAATGCCTGAATGGTTGGCAGAGGTTTAGATCCTTGCAATGTTGGATGAGTTGACTGTGTGTGGGATGCTTGACCCATTGGGTTGACTGGTTGGCAAGTTAGAACCTCCTAAAAGTTGTTAGTGCTCCAAGTCGTTATCCAAGTTCCTTGTGCTAGAATGGTTCATGACGACTTGCTAGATTTAACATATTGTAGTTGGGCTTGAATGTGAACGAGAGAATAGTGATGGTTAGTGTTCCTAGCGTGATTAGGGGGTGAGCTTGGAAGGGAACTGCTGAGGGCAATATGCCGTTAGCGTGAATAGAGCCACGATTGAGTGAAAGTCTTGTTTAAGAATGTTGTTGAGCTCATGCACAACTCTATGTTCGAGATTCATGATGGATGGTTAGCGGAAAAGTCACAATTAGTGATTTTGTTGCTTGTCAAGATGTCGCCCTGAGAATCTTTCGATGGTAGATAAACTGTATTGTAAGGCCCGGTTGCCCGGATCTTGTACTTGAATCAAGCTTACCTAGTTTGTTCGTTGTTGAGTTCGTGTTTACGGTTGAGCTAGGGTCCAGGAATTTGTTTTGTGGTAGAGGTTTGTGACTTGTTGATTGGCTAGGCATGGTAATATACCCCTTGGTGTTCTTAGTGTGTTGCGAGTAAGAAAAAGGTCATTAGTTGGCATCACTTACCCTTTTCCCATATGAGCATCCTTCCTAGGATGTTGTGAGACGTATTTGGCATGAGGGTTGCTTTCCCTCTTGCGTTCTGCTAGCTTAAGGGTGATTCCCCACTGTGTTTAGTATGAAGGTTGCTTTTCTTCATGTTGTGTGCTAGTTTAGAGGCGAATCCCCACTGTGTATAGTAGGAAGGTTGCTTTCCTTTAGGTTGTGTGCTAGCTTAGGGGGCGATTCCCCCATTGTGATTATTGTGCTAGCTTAGGGGGCAATTCCCCCATTGTGATTGTTGTGATTAGCTTTAGGGTTACTTTTCTTCACTGCTTTGGACTTTGGTTACATGACTCGCAAGTATAGTGTGAGGCAATACTAAAGAAGGGTAGCCTTGGGGTAAGGTGGGTAGGCACTTAGCTAACTAAAATGAATGTTTGAGATTGAGCTGGAGCTTGTGAGTTAGAGCAGAGCCCTTCCTTGTATGGTTTTGAACTTTGGACCCTTAAGTAGGTTGTTTACTGAGTATGTTTATACTTTATTTGTATTTTTTTTTTTTTTTTTGCAGATGGTGTACAACCATGAGGTGGGTGACGGAGGCGACAACTTGACAAGGCTATGGAGACACCACCAAAGCCCTTCCCTGTATTTAGTGTTTAATTTTGTTTCTTAGTTCTTGTCATGTGTTGGCCTGTAAATCCTAAAATTTCTTTTGTTCCTATTTTGATTGAATTTTTCTTAGTTCTCGTCTCTGTTGGTTGAACTCAATATACTTTATCGTAGTTTGGTGGATGATGAGTGTTTTCTCTGAGATATATAAATGTTTTTAATTCTATCAAGTCTTTGTAAATTTTGGTTTTCTCAGAGTTACACCGTCATGTTGTCGAAATTTTGAACATGAGCGGGGTAACTCAGTTGTGCTTCCGCATTAGTTTGTTGTGTTTTTAGGGTCATTACATACCCCCAAACATAAAAATACTTGGGTAAAATACAACTTTTGATTTTTGGGATTTGAACTTAGTTTCTATTTGGCCTCTGAGTTTTTAAAACTAACATTTTTTTTCTTTCTTCCATATGGACTTTTCTTTTACCTCCCCACTTCTGTGTTAGTTGTAAAATCTCTAAGTATCAAATGGAAACTAAATTCAAATCTCAATGACCAAAAGTGTTAGTTTTGAAAACTTAGGGACCAAATAGAAACTAATTAAGTTTACAAATTTTATGGACCAAAAGTATATTTTATCCAAAATATTTCAACTTTGCCACAAAATCGAGGAGGTAAAAGAAAAGTCCAAATTCAAAAAGAAAAAAAAAAAGAAGAGAAAAGTCAAGACTCATCTAAAAATGTCCCAATAAAATAAATAATCATAATTTTAAAACAATACAAACCAAAGGTTAAGTTATAAGTTTAGTCCCAAACTTTCTAGGTTGTATCTAATAAGTTCTTCAACTTGAAAAAACATGTAATAGGTTGTTGACTATCAATTTTGTGTTCAAGTAGGTTCTTAAAATTTAAAAATTAAGGCTTTAAACTTTCAATTGCATATTTAATAAGTCGATGTCATATTTGACCTTTTTAAAAATTCATAGACCTATTAAATACAAAATTTTATTTTGTGTCTAATAAGAACATTACCTTTAATTTTATGTCTGATAGGTTTGTAAATTTTATAAACGTAAAATATATAACATGAACCTATTAAGTACAAAATTGAAAGTTCAAGAACCTATTAAACACTTTTAAACTTTTAGAGACTTGTTAGACATATAATTCAAAGTTCAGGAACCTATTAGAATTTTTTTTTTTAATTTCAAAGATATATTAGACACAACCTTGAAAGACAAAAAACATTATCAAATGAAACCTCAAAAACAATCCCACTTACATCATGAACCGCGACGCTGTTGGGATTTATGCCCTAAAGCCTCGTAATTAATAATTTTGATTATTTTATTTGTAATATAATATTATCCATTATATGAAAAATCCAAGGTTATTAGTGTAATCTTGAATAGTATGTGGTTGACATACGAGAGAATCATGTTCAAGAAATAACCTAAAGGGTCATAGTATATGGATAAGGTTGGGTGCCTTATCCTGGTAACACTATTGATACGGCCCACTTTGTAATAGTTACAAATGATTTGATCCAAATCATTCATGTGGAGACATGTGAGTGGGGGTATCTTATACAATAAGTTTGTATAAGACTGGACCACGAAATATTTAATCTCTCTTTATAAATCCGTTAATTGAGAAGATTAATATTTCATCAGGATGATCATATGCGACTCGATCTTAATCCTGAGTGAGTTATGAACTCCTGCCTGTGAGGGCCTGTCCTTTGATTTGCATGGGTGAGAGTGGCTTTTGTAGCCGATTCAATATGCCTACCATTTTGGGAACTTGACCAAATAGGGAGCTGGGAACATAATCTCACAAGATGGAATTCACTCCTTCCCATATAGGGTAAGTAGATGAGTAGTTCCCTTAAGTGCTGATTTCGGGACTTGAACAATGGGGCCCCACCCTCTCATTGGCCCGAGAGGGACTTAGTTTATAATTAGATTATAAACATATTGTTCATTAGAGAATCAGTGGTACTTAAGGTGCAAGATGTAATTATAGGGGTAAAACGGACTTTTGACCCAGCTGTAATTACGAACAACTCGTGAAGGATCGACTTGCATGTAATGATTATATCTATGGACACAACTTGTCCTACAGTGCATAAGAGTGCAACTCTAGGTCTATAGTAGAGTGACTTATAGTTAATGAATGAAAATTAATTAATTAAAGAGTATAATTAATTAATTTTGTATCATTGGAGCTTATAATCTGTAGGTCCATAAGATCCCCTTGCTAGCTCATAGTAACACTAAAAGATCAATTTAGTTGAAAGAAAAATTTGAAATGTTCAAATTAATATTTAATTTGAAGTGTTCAAATTAATATTTAATATATTAGATATATTAAATATAAAAGAGGAAAATATATTTATTGTATTTGATACATTAAATATTAAAATAATTAATATATATTTGATATATTAAATAAAAGATATTATAGAATTTGAATAAGATTTAAATAAATAAATATCGTAGGAGATTTGAATGAGATTCAAATAAATATAAGATATATTTTAATATATTAGATATTAAAATATAATATTTTAATTATGGCAAAGATTTTCCCTTGGTCTCTATAAATACCCTTGGGTTGAGCCATTCTTCACAACACATATCTCCTCAATAGAGAGAATTAGAGAATTTTCTCTAGACCTCTTCCTCTCAAATCCCTTGGGGATTTTCTTTCAAGAGGCTCCCACAAGCCTTGGTCTTGTGTTCGAGTCATAGCCAGGAAGACTTTGTGGAAAAGATAAAGATCCGCCAGAATATTCTCCATAATATTATTTTCAAGGTATTTATTTCTTAACCTTTGTATTTTAGTTTAATTCTAAATAAATCAAAGACGATTCCTATGCTTCCGCTGTGCGTTTAATTCGATTATTCCATTCAATTGGTATCAGAGCCTCTTTGAGTTTTATTTAGAATTAAAGTTTTGTGATGGTGGGTATTTTAATCTATCATATATTTGATATATTTGTGGTTTGCAAATTGATTGTTTAGGCTATTTGGCATTAGATTTATTACTTTGATTAGATCATTGTAAAACCCATAAGGGTTAGGATTTCATGTATTTTACTTGAATGACTACGATAGCTGAAAATTTCGATTTTATGGGCTGAAGAAGTCAATAGCGAAAAACATTTGAAAAAAAAAAAAAAAAAAAAAAAAAAAAAAGAAAAAAAAGATGAAAAAAATTTAGGATTCCTAAATCCTAAATTTGGAATGGTCCAAACAAGGAAGATATTGAAGACCAAGATATGTCTTGGATTTAAATTATTGTAATTTAAATTATTTTCAATTTCTTAGGATATGCCAAATATGCCGATCAATTTTGCTATTTTTCATTTAATTATGCATGAGATGTATGTTTTAAATTGTTTGATTGTTGCATAAAGTATGTCATTTAAATTTAAAATCCCACCATAGGTTAAGCATAATCATGCATCTTATCTTATTTTTAAATATAATTGTTATATTTGAAAATTTTGATTACGTTGTTTCCTAATAGAATTAAGATTAATTTGTAATATAATTGTTATATTGGAAAATTTGATTAGGATGATTCCTAATAGAATTGAGATATTTTCTTAATATGCTTATATTTTCTATATCTTTGAATATAATTATTATCTTTGAAAATTAAATTAGGATATTTTCTTTCATAAATGAAACCGATGTTTTCCTAATAGGATTAGGATATATCCTAATGAGATTAAGATTTTCTTAAAATAAAGATATTTCGAATTCATGATTTAAATAGTTTAAAATTTGAATTGAATATATCTTTATTTGTTAGAATTTAGGATAATCTTTTTATTTAGTTTTAAATGGTTTAAAATGGTAGAATTTCAAAAATACCTTTCTGACTATAGTCCAAAGTACATTTTGAGAACATGGAGGAACCGTTAGAGAGGCAATATACCTATAATATAAACTGCTTTGCATCTTTAACAGCGATGGATCAATCAAATTGAATACACGTGTATTCAATATATCTTTCAAATGCCCTTTCATCTAAAAAAAAAGGGTGATATAGATAAGAAATGAAGATAAATCTAAAGATGATTTTGCACGTAAATTATTGCTCTCTCATTTATATAATCTTTAAACAGTGGTTGAAGTTTTAAGACTTACTGTGGACAAGAAATGATCAGGTCGTCCAATGTTATAAAGAACTCCAATGACAGCAACACTTCCAGTTTGGCTTTGGTGCACCAAATGAGATTCTAAAGCAAACCTTCTACCATTGATAGTGTGCTCAGAGGGTGAGTGCCAATGGCACTGTCTTAGAAAATATTGAGTTCCATTTACTTCCATATATCCAGCCCTATCACCCCATTTCAGCTGCAACCATCACAATACATAGTTCAAATTAGGGTTATATATATATATATATATAAAGTCTTACTATATCATTCTGAAGCTATAAAAGCATTTTCGATCAAATCCCTACTTTATAATGTTGTTGAAATTGAATAAAAAAAAAACAGAGAGAGCTGTGAAGTTTACAAATGTTGTTTTTCATGAGTTGATTTTTAGTGTTAAATATTTACCTTTTTCCCTATACCCAAATAAAAGAAAAATCGAATGAGATTTAAGTTGGAAATTTTATCCTAGCTCCTAAGATGAGAGGTTAATATTTAACATTAAGAGATGAATAATTCATAGAAATAGTATTTTTCAATACTAAATGCTTATCATTGAATCAATTTTAATGTGTTTGATTTTTGATTTTTTATTTTTGAAAATTGTGTTTGTTTGAAAATATTTGAATTCTTAACTAAATTATAAAAACAAAACACAAGTTTTAAAAAAAACTACTTTTTTATTTTTTTAAAATTGGCTTGGTTTTTGAAAACATATGTAAATAGTAGATAACAAAACAAGAAAACCATAGGTGGAAGTAGTATTTATAGTCTTAATTTTCAAAAATCAAATGATTATCAAACGGGACCTTAAAAAAATAGATTTCGAAATATTGTTTTTGTTTTCGTAATTTGGCTAAGAATTTAAATATTTTCTTAAGAAATACTATTATAGAAAAATGATAAGAAAACAAACACACAATTTTTCAAAACCAAAAACAAAAAATCAATTGGTTACCAAATGAAGCCTAAGATTTAAAGTGCACATTTATTCAATTATTACTAAGAGAACCAAATTGGAAGCAAACTTTTAGTAATACGAATATAGAAATTGCATGTGTTTCTTTATTATTGTTAAGGTATTATATATTTATTCTAAAGATCAAAAGCATTGTTGAATTTACGATAGTTTTTTTTTTTTTTTTTTAACAACTAATGGAATACTATTTTGTTTACCATTATATCATGACCTCTGTTCCTGAGAGTTGCATTGGAAGGATTATAGTCGATATTGAGGTCTGTAAAATGAGATACAATTCGGACTCTCTCGTGCAACAGATCAATAGGAGATTGCATCAATCCAGTCTTGCAATTGTGCCATTCTCGTTTAAACTCCTTTTTTTTTCTTTTTTTTTAAAGGTATAAATGCAATTGAAGTTAGAAGTTAATCAACATAATCTATAATCTATACTATATAGAAAACGGGTTATAGGGGAAAACTTTATCTCTACATGTTGTTCCTGTTTTTCTTTATTTTCTTAATAGAAGATAAATTTTATATCTTCATTTTGCATTTTCATTTTAGCTATCTATATAAAATGGCCCCAAATTTATTAGGTAGTTCACAATTTAGTTCTTAATCTTCAAAAATTTTCAATTTTACCCTTAATGCATTAAAAATTCTCGTTTAAGTCCTTCCATAAAAACAATTATCAAAATTGTAACTAAAAAGTTAGATGTATTATTAAATTTATTACTTTGTTAACATATTTGGATACGTAAGCATTCTACTCCAATAGTACATGAACTATAAAACCCAACTCGCTTATCAAGAAAATTCGTCCTACTCATTAATAGATGTCACATTTTTCCACATTTCTAAATTTGGAGAGCAGGTTTCGTAGTTTGCATGATAGGCTTTAGAATTTGGAGAGCGGGTTAGTTAAATGAGATCGGTTAATCTAGTTTAGTTGACATGACTGTTAATCAATCCATAGAGCGAAATGCGATTAGCCCCATTAGTATGAAATGCTATCGTGCCCAGCTATAACATGTTAGTTTAGAAGTTAATTTGATGCTAGGTTGGATTAGTTTAATTAGAGGACCCAAGGTAACTTAGGGGCTTCTCCGGCTTTTCCGATTGAGTTAATTAGGTAATAAACTCTGAAATTAAATCTCAAGTTGGTTATTTGTGATCAAATTTACGTTGTAGCCTAATGTACTTTAAATTAGTGCCCATGATAAGATCGCTTTATCTTTTTCTTACTTTATTTCCAGCCTTTCCCCACTTTATGTTTAATTCCCTCCCTCTCGATCTGTATCAATAAGAAATCCAATTAAAAGCAATTGATAATCGGTTCCTTGTAGTTTGATCCGGTCTACTATTAAATACTAATAATATTTAATTTGGATAGATAATTATAAATTTATTTGACGGGTCTGACAAGCTCAATCAATTGGCTTTGGTTTATTTAGAATTAAGCAAAATAATAAGGTTAAGCAAACTTGCATTGAATTAATTATATCGAGAATAATTCTAGCGGGTCTTTACTTTTTGTGCTCCAATTCTAGCAAGTCTCAAATCTCCACAATATCTTATTTTCTATGACTCGACATAGGACCAAGGCTTGTGGGAGCCTCTTGAAAGGAGTAACAGAGAATTGAGAAGAAAATTCTACAAAGTTTTTTTTTTCTTGAGTACTCATACTTTGGCTCAACCTAAGAGTCTTATTTATAAAGAAACTTAAGATAAGATATATTTTCAAATTCAAAATATAATATCTAATATATTATATATTTAATATATTTGAATTTCATTCAAATATCTCCTACAACATATATTATTCATTTGAATCTTATTCAAATTTAATATACCAAATATATTAAATATTAATTCGAACATTTCACAATTTTCTTTCAACTCAATTGATCATTTTAGTGTTACTATGAGCTAGAAAATGGACCTTATGGACCTACAAATTATAAGCTTATTCAATGATACAAAACTAATTAATTAATCAATTTTTATTAATTAACGCTAGGTCATTATAGACCTAAAGTTGTACTCTTATGTGCTGTAGGACAAGTTGTGTCTATGAATATAACCATTACATGTAAGTTGATTCTTCACGAGTTGTTCATAATTACAGCTAGGTCAAAAGTCTGTTATACCCCTGTAATTACATTTTATATCTTAAGTACCATTGATCTTCTAATGAACAATCTATTTATGATCCAATCATAAACTAAGTCTCTTTCGGGTCAATGAGAGAGTGAGACCCCATTATTCAAGTTCTGAAATCAGCACTTAAGGGAACTACTCGTCGACTTTCCTTATATGGAAAGGAGTGAATTCTATCTTGTGAAACTTATGTTCCCAGCTCCCTATTTGGTCAAGTCCCCAAAATGGTAAGCTTATTGAACTGACTACAAAAATCACTCTCACCCATGCAAATCAAAGGACAAACTCTCACATGCAAGAGTTCATAACTCACTCAGGATTAAGATCGAGTTGCATATGATTATCCTGTTAAAATATTAATCTTCTCAATTAACAGATTTATAAAGAGAAATTAAATATTTCATGGTCCAGTCTTATACAAACTCATTGTACATGATACTCCCACTCGCATATCTCCACATGAACGATTTGGATCAAATAATTTGTAACTATTACAAAGTGGGTCGTATCAATAGTGTTACCAAGATAAGGCACCCAACCATATCCATATACTATAGACCCTTTAGGTTATTTCTTGAACATGATCCTCTTGTATGTCAACCACATTCTGTTCAAGATTACACTAATAACCTTGAATTTTTATATATTATAGATATTATAAATTGCAAATAAAAATAATAATATAATTATCAAATAATTATTAAATATTAAAATATTAATTATGAGGCTTTAGGGCATAAATCGTAACATTTGTGAGTGATGAAGTAAAAGTAAAGATAACAATGGAAATGTGGGGATTCAATATAATCATGTTTCTACCCTAAGTAAACTACTACTATGCACTTGCAAGCCTATCACACTACCCGGTGCATGTGAATCAGATTCTTCTCCTATTTAGCCTTGATTTCAAGCACCCTTAGGAGTCTAAGTAATTGTTCCTATATTTCTATGGAAAATTTATCTTAGATAATTAAACATGCAATCCTTTTGATCCTATAGGTGTGCCCTATGTCTAGGGTCAAACAACGAAGTCCTATGTCTAAGCTTTTCTTCTATATTGATTTTTATGACATATGTTTATTACCCAACCCTTTCAGTATTGAGTTCAACTTTGCATGTAAAGCCTAGGTGATCAAACTATACTAATAATAAATATATTTAATCAATAAAACCAAACTGCGGTAAGGATAACTTGACAAATATGCAAGTGATGGAACAAGCTAGCTCATTTCTAGGGCATCCACATAATTGAATCCCAAAAGAAACTTAGCTTATAATAAAATGAAGATAAATGAAATACTCCATTGAATTAAAAATCATAAGTACATGATTCAAATGAAAAAAACAAAATAATGTAAAAGAAAAGTAAAAGGTGACAATCTCTTGGCCGAACAAATACGCACTCAAGGGAGATCACTCTATGAGTTAATTCTATTCTCTTTCGAGGTGAGTTAAGTAGTACGACTAGGTTAAGACTAGACTTTCAACTAGACCTAGAACTCTACGTGGGTGAGATGGTTGATTCTTCCCAAAGGACTCCCCCCTTCGAATTGTTGAACGCTCCCTTATATAAGCTCGAGAGTGGTTATTTGTTGCTAAAATCAAGGAGAAATTCTTGCTCAAACAAATATTGAGTGAGACTATGAAGTATTTGCCATGAAAAACTCATTCAGTTTTTGACTTTTTAACAAATTTCTGCAAAACAACCAAAAGTAGTTAATTTTCACCAAAATGACTCTTTTACCCTCAAATTAATTTAATTTGCACAATATGACTTCAAGCACATGACTTTTTTACTTTTTCTCATTTATGACAAATTAAGTGCAAGTATTAATTATAATATATTTAATTTTCCAATGAATAAGCTCTAATTTTAGGGGCAAATATGCTATGTAAGAGATGTTCATCAGTTAGCAAGAGATTTGTATCATTGACTTCATTCAAAGCGAGGGCAACTAGAGCTTTTGGTATCTCCTTGCTTTGATAGGCACGGTCGAAATGGTTCCAACACTCTAAAGCAGTGTGGTTGTTCTTACTACAAATCTAACATGTAATCCATTTTTTCGAGTTGAGATTCGAAGGGTAGTTTCCACTGTCACTACTTTGAGTATTAGAGTTCACGTAACGACCCTAAAAACTGAACAAGCTAAAGTGGAAGCACAACTGACTTATCTCGCTTATGCTCGAAATTTCGGCAGCATGGCAACATAACTATGAGAAAACCAAAATTTTCAAAAACTTGAAAAAAGACATAAAAACACTACTATGACCTAGATGAATCACTCAGCATCCGCCAGACTATGATAAAACATGAATAGTTCAACTAACAGACACGAGAACTAAGAAATTCTACCAAAAAAAGAAACAAAAGAAATTTAGGATTTATAGGCCAACCACATTATACAGAACAAAGATACAAAACTAAACACTAAACACAGTGAAAGGAACTTCTGGTGGTGTCTCCATAGCCTCGACAAGTCATCGCCTCTATCACCCGCTTCGTGGTTGTGCACCATCTGCAAATACACAAACAAAGTAGCAAAAGTGAGTATGAACATACTCAGTAAGTAGCCCACTTAAGGGTCCAGAGTACAAAACCACATAAACAAAAGCTCTGCCCTAATGCATAGGCTTCTGCTCAAACTCAAACATTCACTTCAGTTAGCTAAGTGCCCATTCACCTTACCCTAAGCCCCACCCCTCTTTGGTATAGCCTCGTGTTATACCTGCGAGTCTTGTAACCTATATTGGTCTAATGTAGTGAAGGAAAGAAACCCTCACGCCTACAATCTTGGGGGAATCGCCTCTTCTGGCTAGTGCGTCACGATGAATGAAAGTAAACCTCATGCTCGAAAAGGTGGGGAATCGCCCCTAAGCTAGCACGTCGAATGAAGGAAAGCAACCCTTATTCTAAACACCGTGGGGGAATTGCCCCCTAAGATAGCACAAGCAAAAAGGGAAAGCAACCCTCATGCCCATCCTATCTCACATCATCCTAGGAATACATGCTCGCATGGAAAAAAAGGAAAGGGTAGGTGGCACTAGCCTAGTGGACTTTTGTTCGTTCACAACACTCTTGAAACCTCCAGGGTAACTCACCATGCCAAAACCACTCACAGTGTCAGAACCACACCTAATACCTAAACCGAGGTTCCCAAGCACATACAATGGGGAAATCACCCTCTAAGCTAGCACACTGAATGAAGGAAAACAACCCTCATTCTAAACATTGTGGGGGTATCACCCCTTAAGATAGTACAAGCAAAAAGGGAAAGCAACCCTCATGCCCATCCTATCTCACAACACCTACGCCTCAGACATATTCAAGCTAAACATGCCCCACATACCTTTTTCATACACAAGAACAACACGAATTCTTGACTTAAAACAAACTCACCTTGCAGATCTAAACTTGTTAGACGATGGGTAATTGAATCTAAACTCAATTGGAGTGTGGATCACAAGATTGAAGCTATTCGAGTCCCCAATTAGCGTGAATTTGCTTCGTTGGAATAGGAGAATTTCTTCAAATGACCTTAGATGCTCCTACGACAACCACGTTGTTGAACCCGAACAAGATCGCCGAAGCACTCATGAAGCCCAACCTCGCCAAAAAACACTCACCCACTTGCTGTCTATGAAAATCAAGAGAGAGAGAGCAACAATCGAAGATGCACGATGGGATCTCCAGGCAGTGCGACTGTGGGGTGGCAGTTGGGACCGTGGAGCAGCATGGTTGTTGTGTGAGAGTGATTTTGCTTTCTTTTGTTTTTTTTTTAATACAACTTTTCCATTTGTTTTCTTTTTCACTTAACTAAAATAACAAAAAGACCAAATTACCCATAAATACTCTTCTTATTCCTTTTAATTAATCTTTTGTCGAAATTGACTTAGTACGTGAATGTCAGGCGTCACAGTTCAAAGGAGAGTATAAGTTACATTGATGCACTTTGGGTGGTTTACTGTGGTGAAAGCCTCTTCCCCTTTAAGAGAATTGTCTTCCTCTCCCTCTACTTCTTCCACAATTGGAGTAGAAAGTCTGGTTGAGATTTATTTGACTAGATTTTTTTTCTTCCTCTACAGTAGAGATAAGTTGATCATGAACTTTTAAAGCAAGTATAAACATATTGTATGAGGGGTATGGTGGTTTGGACAAAATTACAGTCCTAAATTATTTGTATTTATTTCCTAAACCCCTTGCTAAGTGAAATATTCTTGTCACATCATCCATGGTCTATTTCATAGCGACTAGTTTGTCCCATAGACTCTTGAATTTTTCAATATATTCATCCAAAGGCAAGGTTCCTTTTTTTGAAAGTAAGCAAAGCTTCATTTAGGTGCATTTCATTCCCTTTTGTCATGGTCAATAATCAATCTTCAAGAGAAGTCGATACTTGTTTCACATTATTTGTATCTTCAAATAGAGCTAGCTCTTCATTTAGGTCGTCATTTTGGTCCATGTGCTAATTTGAGGTTTGATTTCTACTATTCCTTCCTTGTCGTTTGTGTTCTTTGTTGTGGGAGCTTCTTTCAATGAGATGGTGTTCCATTTAAAGGGTTCTAATCATAGGTCTTGGGATTTTCGTAGTAGGTAGTTTGCAGTGTTTAGTTTGATGGAAATGACACTAGCACACTGATGAAACATCTAAATGGTGAGAGCTATTTCTTGTCTTGCCGTTGTGACTATTGTGAATGGTTAACTACAATAGAGAGGAAAGGAGAGAGTAGTAGAGAAATTTAGTTTTTTTTTTTTTTTTTTGTTGACTCTAATACCATAAAAGGATTTGAGCTTAATTGAAAAGAGTTGCAATAAATATGGGAAGAAAATTTTCTTCTACTACTGTACTTTTTTGGTGAATACTCGGTACCTAAATGCTCTCATACATGGAGATTATAATGTGCACGAAAAAGAATTACAAAACTAAGGAAAGTTTGTCTTTGTAAGTTCAATGGTCAGAAGGGTATTTGAATGGAAAGAATGGTTGTGGTTTACAAGGAAAAATTTCACCAGCAATTTAGGAGAATTGTTGTCAATTACACAAGCTGTCAATTTGTGAAAATTATGCAAGTTGTCTTCTTTGGAAGCATTACTGAGGCTCGATAGTACAAAAAATTATTCAATGAGGTCGCCTCAATGTGGCTGCCTCATAATAACAGTCGGATGTAGATCCAAAAATATGTATGGACCTTAATAAACATTGAATACAAAAGCAAAACACTTTTACAATTTCTCTCTCCCACATCCAACGGTGCAAAAATGCCAGCCACATTGTGGAGGTCTCATTGAATAATTTCTCCGACAGTACAGGCTATCACACGTAGCTTTGGGTCAAATGACATCATTTTAGTATTTGTGAGAATCCTTGATATGGACATGTGGATATATTAACCTTGTGATGGCGCCATCTATCATGTAGCTTCAGCTTGATTTGAAGGATGATTTTCATCTTAATTTTTAGCTTGTTTGACAATATGTTAGTGCTTTCTTTTTTTTGACAATATGCAGGGTGGGGCAATCGTGTTAAGTATTTAATGGAGCTAAAAAAGAAACATGGACCATTAAATGTTGGCTCATATGTTTAAATTTAACCTAATTTATATGTGTAAGAAGAAAAATTCTAGTGGCTGTGGGTTGTTTTTACGTAAAGACAAAAAACAAAAGAAACCACCAGTCTATTTTTTTAGGAATAAAAATAGAGAGGTTTTAGAACTTTTTCTTGGATTGTTTGCAGTGAGTGTTTTTACTCCATTGAAGAGTTTTGTGAGCTATTGTAGAGTGATTCGTGAGCCTTTTCCTTGAGAGAAAAGTGAGAGAAATCATTCGTGAGCGATTGTAAACTCTTGTACTTTCTCCCTGACGTTTTAGTGGAACTTGCATCGGTAGCAGAGAACTAGACATAGCTCACATTGGGTAAACCAGTATAAATCTGGTGTCAATTTCTCTTCCTTTATCTTTTTCATTATCGTTCTCGTTGCTTAGAAGTTTAGGTTGGTTTATCTACTCCTTTAAGCTTATGAGTTCCAATTGTTTATTTTGCGATATTTGGATGATCTAGGATTTAGATAGAATATATATATATATATACTGTCTAAATCTTGTTGGTGAACTTAGATTGATAATATTTTATCGTCCTTTAATAAGTGCAATTAGAGCATTCGGGTTGTAGAACGATGTCAAGAGGAGATGAAAAGTTGGTTACTTTTAATGGATCAATTTTTTCATTTTGGAAGTGTCAAATATTGGATTATTCGCATTTCGGGAAATTGGATTTATCACTGGAAGGAAAGCCTGATGATATGGGAGAGGTAGAATGGAAAACGTTGGATAGAAAGGTGTTGGAGATTGTTCGCCTAACATTTACTAAGAATGTGCAAAGTAGTGTGGTGAAGGCAACAACCACAGCAGAGCTGATGATGGCTTTGTCTAGCATGTATGATGAACCTTCTGTAAACAACAAGGTATAAATTGCAACTGAATTCTTTAATTTGAAAATGACTAAAGGTGCATTTGTTACTGCCCACATAAATGAATTTGATTTGTTAATGAACAAGTTAGCTGATGTTGAGTTAGAATTTACTAATCAAGTAAATGCAATTTTGTTGTTGAGATCTTTGCCTGATAGTTGGGAAACCATGAAGGCAGCACTCTCTAATTCATGTTGAAAAGAGAAATTGCAGTTTTCACAGGTTAGAGATTCGCAAAAAGGACTCAGGTGTTGCTTCTACTTCTAGTTCAATGTTGAATGTGAATAGAGGAAGGAGTAATAACAGAAGTCAAGGAAATCGAGGTAAATTAAGAAACAACATAATCAAGTCTAGAAACAGTAGATTAGAATGTTGGAATTGTGGTAAGATTTGACACCTAAAAAGGCATTGCAAAGCCCCAAAACGAACTGGGGGAATGAAACCAGTGCAAATGTTGCTGCTAATGAGATGCATGATGCTCTAGTTCTGGTAGAGGAAAGTGCTCATGACCCATGGGTGATAGATTCAGGTGCATCATTTTATACTATAGGACAATGCGACATTCTTGAAATCTATGTTGCAAGAAATCATGGAAAGATGTATCTAGCTACTGGAGAACCTTTGGACATCATTGGAATTAGTGATGTGAAATTGAAAATGGTGAACGGTTCAGCCTAGAAAATTCGCAAGGTACGTCATGTTCAAAATATGATGAAGAACTTGATTTCTGTAGGGCAGTTAGACAACGAAGGATGTGAGGTTTGTTTTGGCCAATGAAACTAGAAGGCTACAAAAAGTGTCATGGTAGTCCCCTGAGAAAGAAAATTAGGGACTTTGTATGTCAACAGTAATGACAAGGACATGGTGGCTATTGTGGATCATTCGAGTCAGACTGATTTATGACACAACAGATTGGGACATAAGAGTGAAAAAGGTATGAAGATTCTTCACTCTGTAGGGAAGTTACAGGGACTAAAGGCTATTGAACACAGGTTGTGTGAAGGTTGTGTATTTAGAAAGCAGAAGCATGTCAGTTTCTCAAAGACAGGAGCAACGCTGAAACCTACAAAGTTGGAGTTAGTTCACACTAATGTGTGGGGGCTTTGATAATTCTCATTTTTTATAATTATTTAGCTCATAAAGGAAGGTTATTCTTATCTTTTCTATCTTGTTGAACCCCAAAAATATTTTCAATTTAAGCAAAGTGTTAAAAAAATCCTTAAGCATGGTGAGAACCCTTAAGATTAGGAGAAATAGATAAAAATATTGAAATTTTGCTGATTTAGTTGGTTATTGTGCAGATTAGCAAAAAGAAGACGATTGCGGTACAATTGCAATTGCATTGCAGTTACAATTGCACTCTAGAAGGCGGAAAAATGAGATTTTTGGAATTTATCAAATTTAGAAGATTCCAGCATATATTTCTCTTTAAATCAACCAACATTTCATACATGAAGCCGTATATGGAGTGTGAAGAAACTCTAGATACTTGAAGGCTATAAAATGGAGGGAAACAAAGGCAAAAAACAAAATTCCTCCTTAGAAGAAAACTCATTTTTCTGCACTTTTTCTTCTTCTTCATCTTGTTGTCCAGTTTTTTTCTTCCTTTATTTTTCATCATCCAGCTTAATCCGACCTAAGAGAAATCTTTAGGTTGTAAAGATTTTACTCGCCTTGAAAAGGGATGAGGAGAATCAATTAAGAAGGAAGAAACCTAGGTTGAAAAAAAAACACAACAGTTTTGTAATTCTTTATATTCAAGTCTTTAGCTTTTGTTTTTTGTTTTTTTATTACTTTGAATTCCAGAAGGTTGTTACAACTCATCCAATTATTTCATTTTGAAGTTTCTGTTTTGAACAAATTTTGGTAGTGAAGCTTATTGAAATAAAAATTCAGGCAACATTTCCCTTTTGATTTAATTATTCTTCATTATCACAAGTTGAGTTTTAGTGTATTAAGCTTTTTTTTTAATCCTTTGTTTTGAATTCCTTTATGGTTGTTGCAAGTTTTAATTTTATTAATTTTTTGTTTTTCTTTATTTTCTCCATGAGCTAAATCTCTCTTAGGGGTTCAAGTGTATGAATGCCCTAGAGGTGAGAATGTGAAGCTTATATGTAAGAGCGATCCAAATTATCACAAATATTGTTTGCTTTTGTTGATTTATTTGTTTTTAATAAACTGGGATTGATCAACTAGGGTTTCTTGCTAGCCTAAATATAATAATGAAAGGAGATGAGAGCGGATCTCTCAAAAGCAATGGGATAAAAAGCTTAGACATAAGTAAAGCTTGATCCTAGACATAGGACAGACTCCTAAAACCACTAGAATGCGATCTAAAACTATCTAACGATTGGCCATAGATATATAAGTCCAATCACTTAGCCTCATAAGGATTTTGAATCAAAATTGAATAGGAGTTGATTTAGTTTATAATTACTTTGTGCTAAGACGTGATTGCAATTGCAATTGAGTTGCAATTCTCATCAAAGGGCATGATCATACTTGAATCTCTCTTTTCATTATCTTGATTTTCTTAATTTTACATTCTAACAACGCAACCCTCACAACTTTTCAAAATTGGTTACCAAAGTTACACTCTGAACACAGTCTTGCTATTCTTGAATTTTGTTGTGTATCCGTTCCTTGTGGGATTGATACTTGGAAGTACTTCCAATTTTATATCACTTGCATCGGCAGTGTGTACTTGCACTAGGCTGAATTCTTTCTTTTATTTTTAACCCACAAGTTTCACTCGATCAAGCCTTCTGAAGTATCTTCTCTTAGTGGTTCCATATACTATGTGACCTTCATTGATGACTCAAGCAGGAAGGTATGGACTTATTTTCTCAAACATAAATCTGATGTATTTTTTGTTTTCAAAATTCGGAAGGTTATGATTGAGAAGGAGATATGTCTAAAAGTTAAAAGCTTGAGGTTAGACAACGGCGGTTAATATGTTGAAAGGGAATTCAAAAGATATTGTGCAAATAATTAGATTGTGATGGTAAAGACTATTCCCGAGACACTGCAATAGAATGATGTGGCTGAGAGAATGAACATAACGTTGAATGAGCATGCCAGGAGCATTGACGCAGCGTGTTGTCGAGGCACACTGTCAAATAAATTTATAAACCAACCACAATTTACATTAAAAGTGATTTGGTCGAACACTGGGAATCATTATTATTTATTCTTGACGGTCAGGCTATCGAATGGAACCTTGGGGGGGAGGAGAATTTTGGAATTACTTATGAACAATGCAAACAAAAAGAAAGCTAACAAGTGCATAAAAGGAGAGAATTAAATTGAAGGAACAAATAGTCGTACCTACACCAATTCAAGGTATGCCAGGATGTTTGATTGCAACATTGATCATATATTTTTCTAAAGGTAAGCTAATTCCATAATTTAAAGTTCAATTAACTTCCCAAAATCTCGTGGAAGCCTCCCTTAACTAAATCAATTTAACAAACGCTTAACAGCTTGATGCACCCGTTTAGAACTTGTGACAGCGTTGTAATGCTGTGGATAACATTGCAACGTTGTCTTGCATCTGAGTATTCTTTATACAACGTCGAGCAATTTAGTTTTTCATGGCACATCGCGACTCTCTTCAAGGACATTTTCATCAATTTTACCATATCTCTTCGCTCGAGTGTCTGATTGACCTTCAATTTGGCTCGTTTTCACTCTAATTTTTCATACTATAAAAAATGTGCCTTGAACTCAAATTAGCTACAAAATATACAATTCTCATAAAAGGATAGGAATAAGCATGATTTAGGCACAAAATAATAGAGACATTCTAGGTCTCGTCAAGCATGAGATTACATGTAGGATTGCCTAAGGTGTTTTAGGCAGAGGCAATCAACATGGCGACCTATCTGATCAATTGGAGCTTGACCGTATCACTAAACTTCAAGTTTCCTGAAGAAGTCTAGAGTGGTAAACAGGTAAACCTTTCTCATCTAAAGATTTTTGGTTGTGTCTTACCTTTGTCGGGATTTATGCCCTAAAGTCTCATAATTAATGATTTATTTAATAATTAATAATAATTTTGATTATTTTATTTGCAATATAATATTATCCACTATATGAAAAATTCAAGGTTATTAGTGTAATCTTGAACATTATGTGGTTGACATACGGGAGAATCACGTTCAAGAAATAACCTAAAGAGTCATAGTGGGTGCCTTATCCTGGTAACACTATTGATACGACCCACTTTGTAATAGTTACAAATGATTTGATCCAAATCGTTCATGTGGAGACATGTGAGTGGGGCTATCTTATACAATAAGTTTGTATAAGACTAGACCATAAAATATTTAATCTCTCTTTATAAATCCTTTAATTGAGAAGATTAATATTTCATTCGAATGATCATATGTGACTCGGTCTTAATCTTGAGTGAGCTTACCATTTTGGGGACTTAACCAAATAGGGAGCTGGAAACATAATCTCATAAGATGGAATTCACTCATTCTCATATAAGGTAAGTAGATGAGTAGTTCCCTTAAGTGTTAATTTTGGGACTTGAACAATGGGGCCCCACTCTCTCACTAGCTCAATAGGGACTTAGTTTATGGTTGGATCATAGAAAAATTGTTCATTAGAGGGTCATTGTTACTTATGGTGCAAGGTATAATTACAGGGATAAAATGGACTTTTGACCCAGCTATAATTACGAACAACTCGTTAAGGATCTACTTGCATGTAGTGATTATATCTATAGACACAACTTGTCCTACAGTGCATAAGAGTGCAACTTTAGGTCTATAGTGGAGCTTATAATTAATTAAAGAATTTAATTAATTAATTTTGTATCATTGGAGCTTATAATCTGTAGGTTCATAAGGTTCTCTTGTTAACTCATAGTAACACTAAAAGATCAATTTAGTTGAATTTTTTTAAATGTTCAAATTAATATTTAATATATTAGATATATTAAATATAAAAGAGGAAAATATATTTATTGTATTTGATACATTAAATATTAAAATAATTAATGTATATTAGATACATTAAAGAAACGATATTTATTAAATTTGAATAAGATTCAAATAAGTAAATATCGTAGGAGATTTGAATGAGATTCAAATAAGTATAAGATATATTTTAATATATTAGATATTAAAATATAATATTTTAATTATGGCACAGATTTGCCCTTGGTCTCTATAAATAGGACCCTTGGATTGAGCGATTACGATGACACACATCTCGTCAATAGAGAATTAGAGAATTATCTCTAGACTTCTTTCTCTTCAATCCCTTGTGGATTTTCTTTCAAGAAGCTCCCACAAGCCTTGGTTCTGTGTTTGAGTCATAGCAAGTAGGCTTTATGGAATTGGATTTTCAACCTTGTTGGAGTTGGAGTAAGAAGATTAAAGACCCGCCAAAAATATCTCCATAATATACAAAGGTATTTATTGCTTAACTTTAGTTTTTGTTTAATTCTAAGTAAAATTAAAAAAAATTCCAATGCTTCCATTGCGGGATGAAGTGTTTATTCCTATCAACCTTCACATTGGTGCAACAGACAAGAGTAAACTAGATGCCGAATCCAAAAAGTGTTATTTTCTTGGGTATGGTGGAGCTGAGATCGGCTACAGGTTTTGGGATGACCAGAACAAGAAGATACTCAGAATCAACAACATGATCTTGAATGAGGAAGTTCTGTACAAAAACAGAATAGCAGTTGATTCAGAGTTAGATATGAAAGTAAAGAAGAGAAGACTCAGTATATAAGTCTTCCTAAGGTTGATACCAGAACAACGGGAATTGAAGATTAGAATACAGTTACTCCTGAGGAAATAGTTGTGGAACCTAATGAAAAAACTGTGGAGCCTAATGAAGTTCATAGACTGTCACCTACAGCAATTAGGAGGTCTACCAAAACTATCAAACCACCACAGAGGTATTCTCTTACTTTAAATTAGCAGTTCAACTAAAAGATTCTGTCAAGTGGGGGTTGACCATAAAGGATGGATTATGTTACCAGTTTCTAGTTTACCAAAAAAATAATAATAATAAATAAAGCATTATTTTTTAATTTTGATTTATAAAAGGCATGATAAATAAAATAGATATGTATAACATAATAATTTGAATATTTTATTTTTTAAACAAATATGTTCCATGTAAAAAAAAATTTATTTAATATCTGTGAGACAGGAAGCAAAAACCATCTACATGTCTATTTCTTTTTTCAACGGCAAAGAAAGAAGAGAACAAATGATTATTGAACACGTTTTTGTTCTATATCTTAAAAAACATAAAACAAAAAATAGAATATGATTTTCTTGTAATATTAGAGTCATTATTCTCATACGTGTGTTTAGATATTAATTTGATTAATGAAGTTCAACACTGAACCGTTAACGTAAATTGACAAGAAAATAACTATGAAGAGATTCAAATACAAGATGTTTTACTCTATGCTAATATTAAATCATCATTAAATTAAAAAATGGTTTTATTTAGATTTAATGGTAGTTTAATGATGTAACTATATATGGACTAAAGAAGAACAACACTTCAAATACTTTTTAGAAACAAATTAAACATGAAAATCAAGAAAAGATAAAATAAGGATAATAAACTTAAAAAATAATAATAATAAAAGAAACATATTTAACTTGCAAAGAAAAGAAAGGTATGCTGAAAGCGAAACCATGTCATTTGAAAAAGGATATTTTCAAAGAAATCATACCTTTTCACGTGCACGATATCTCTTTAAAATCAAACAAATTAGGTCAATTATTCAATTGTCAAATTAATGATTAAACAATTCATTAATTAGCGAGTGGTTGGTACGGAACTTTGAATTATATTCTCGCAGTCGTTGGCTTATAAAGAAAAGTAATTACCAACCATATGAAACTTTTGAAGGAAGTTGGACCATTTTTTCATTGGAAGATAATGTGTTAGATTGTCAAACTAAAATAAATATTTTAGATTTTTAAAATAATTCTATAAGGGATCATTTTTTGACCTTTTGTTTTTTCACTTAGTAAGCTTTAATATCGAATGTTTGAGAGAGATATTTGAAGAATATAATTTTTAAGAATTAGTTATGTTATTTGATTATTGTTACCATATTATTTATAAAATGATTCTCGGGCTCATTATTTCTATAAATGATGGGAAAAAAACTTTGTTTGAAGAAGTTGAAGATAGTTTAACTAGTTAAGATTAAGGTTTTAAAATTTAATGTCGATTAAAATGTCAATGTCTCAATTTTATTGAAACGTCCAGTGGAAATATCGATAAAATGTTGATATCGATAAATATTTTTAAAAAATTATAAAAATTAAAAATTCATAAAAATATATTCAAATTAATAAATAAGCATTTCACTATCTTTAAATAAGTTAAAATTTCTTATCGTTAATATTATGTTCACATTAGCAATATTTTGGTGATATTTTTATTATATTTCATCAAATTTTCAATGATATAATGATAATGTCCATTCATCTGATGATACAAATTAAATTTGGGGTTTATACAATCTCTAATATTTATTATCTAATTCTTTCTCTTGAGTAGGTAAACTTTAATCTTTGTGTTTGTTGATCTGCTTGAATTGGCCTCTGGCTTGTAGATCGCCCTCTGGTTTGTTGTTGATCCTCTTGGATAAGCTCTTGGCTTATTTATCTTCTTGAATTGGCTCTTGGCTTGCTGATCCTCTTGGGTTAGACCTTGGCTTGTGGATCAGCCCTCTAGCTTGTCAATCTGATTGGATTGACCTCTGGCTTGTTGATAATTTGGATCAACCATTTCACTAGTTGATCTACTTGGGTCGTTCTTTATTGGTTTATTGATCTTCTTGAAGAATCGATTGAAGTCTTGAAATCTAGTGCACTTCATATGTCTTCAACTTATTTTCAAAATCTTTAGGGAGCTTTCAGTCTTCATAACATCTTTGGTCTTCAGAAATGTCTTCTGAAAATTTTCTCCTAATCCTTTTGAACTTTGAATCTTTTCCTCTCCCCCCCCTCAAAATGAATGGCCTACTCTATTTATAGTAGGTTAGATGAGATTGAGCCTATATGATTGTACGCTCATAACACAATTTGATTTGACCAATTTATGTCATCATATACACATGACACAGTTTGATTGGATTGGCATGTGATGTTGTTTGATTTTCTAATTTAATATCATTTAATTTAACTTTGAAATACTTATTAATTTGTAATTTGTCTCCAACTAAATAAATAATTTTGTCTTTAATTTAAAATAATGACGACAATTTGTGATTGACATAAATTTCTCATTCAACAAATGCCCCCTTTAAAGATTTATGCACGAGTAGATGAATCTAAAAGAAAAGGATAATTTGGAATCAAAATGTAAGAAATTTTTTCATAATTTTAACTTCCTTTGATGTGTGAATTTAATCAAAATATGTATTTAGTTCTAACTTTTTTTTTTTTTTTAATTTGACATACTGTTTATTTTGATTAATCAAACTATGAATATTTTTATCAAAATTTTGATTTCAATTTCAATTGAGTTCATACTCTACCTTAATTCCAAATTGAATTTTGAGTAGGATTCAAATTCTACCAATTTTTTTTTATATATTTGAATTTGGATTCTATCCAATTTTCTATGTGAATTTAAAGAAGAATTTTGCTCGAATTTTGATTCAGACTTAAAAGGATTATTGCATGCAAATTTTGATTTGCGGTAGATTGTACTAAGATTTTAACTCTAAATGAAATTGGGTTCTACTCAAAATTTGGCTTGAATTTAGAATAAAATTTGATTTTGATTTTGATTTGAAGTAAAATTCTGCCAAATTTTGGCTTAGATTTGGAATATAATTTAGATTTGAATGTTATCAAATTTGATTTGGAATAAAGTTAGATTTATGCCCAAATTTTAATTTGTGCTAAATCTACTATACCACAAGATTTTAATTTGAGTTAACATTGTACTCAAATTTTAGCTTGAATTTTTTATGAATCTTAGTTTGGAGTAGAATTTTAGGTTTTTCCAATTTTGAAGTATATTCTTAAATTTGACTAAATTTAGAATAGAATTTGAGTGATACTACCATCAAGTATATATTAACTATTTAGAAAATTTATGGCGCCGCAGGGTTGGAAGGGTATGAATATTAGTTTGGAATAAATTTTGAAGATTTTAGATTTTATTCAAATTTGGCTCGGAGAAAAATTTAGGATTCCAAATTGGGTAAGGTTTGAAATATGATCTGAATTTGGTTTAGATAAATCTTAAAATTTGAATTTGAATCGCCACCCAAATTCGAAAAATAATTTGATTTAAATTTAAACAGATTGGAAAAAGATTTGAATCACCTATCGGTTGGAGAATTCTTCTTCCTGCGGCAATTACTTACATTTTTTTTTTATAGTTTCTTCTTTTTCTTCTTTTTTTTTAGCAATTCCCTTTCTTTTTCTGTCTCTTTTTAATTTAGAAATTTATATTAGCAAGTTATAATTTTGCAAATATTTCCATTGCAAAAGGAGAACACTCTCATCTACCATTGAAAAGGTAAATAGGTAAATGATTTTTTTTTCAATGTATATAGCCTTGTATTATTATTCTTGATTTGCAGTTAAGATGCCCCCATTTGAAAATATCATTCTTGAAGAAGGCCAACTCCTAATTTTGGTAGTTGTGCCTATTATTCATTTATAGTAATATCACTCTTGTTTAGGTTAATCTTTATGGTTGAAACAACCTACAATGATGGCCACCTCTCGATTTGCAACGATGCCCCTATTTGAAGATATCATTCTTGAAGAAGACTCACTCTTACTTTTGGTAGTTGTGTCTTATTATTCACTTACAGTGATGTCACTCTTACTTAGGTTAATCTTTATGGTTGTAACATCCTACCAAATTTGTCACCTCTTGATTTGCAACGACACCCTTAATAGGGATGAACATTGATAGGATTCAGAAAGTCCTTATTTTTTGTACCTAAAACTTATGTTTTTCAGTGGTTTTATGTGCTTAAACTACTCTTTTTGTAGGTAATTTAGTCTGAGGAGCATTTTGGGTCATTTCAGAGCCTTTTAGAGCTTTTTGGAGCACTCGAGGTTCGTTTGAGCTTGATCGGAAGTTATTAGGGCATTCCAGTGAGATAAAAGACTCACAATGATCTAATTGTCCCTGAAAGGAGCATCTACATGCCCATATGATGCTCTGCAAGACGCTGAAGACAGAATGTTGAAGAATAGGACAGCATCAAAACGCTGTAACAGTGAGCGTCACGCGATGCTGCGGTGAGCTCCAAAAGATGCTGGTCTAATTGGGTGTAGCATTGAGACGTTGCCTATAGTGTCTCGACGCTACTTCTAGAATTATAAAAGAAATTTTCCTTTTAGAGCAAGTTGTCTTCAACCTTTTCCAGCCGATTTGCATATCTTGCCTTTTTGTTTCATACCCTTTTTTAGTCTCTTACCCTTTTTGGGGTGTATTTGTACTAATTGATGGTGTCGAGGGCGGATTTCGAGGATACTGGCTCGTTTGTAACTTCATTCTGGGGCAAATTCGAATCAAATTTGTACTTTGGGAGGTTTAGTTTTTAATTTTTAGTTAATTTCTGTGATTAAGCATGTTTGGGACTCTGTTTTACTTCAATGATGCGAGTCTTTGGAATTCATCGATTCATGCATTTGCTTAATCAAGTACACCATCTAAACTGGCTTGTGTTTGCATAGAATGAGGCTTAACCTCATCATGTAGTTTGCATAATAGGTTTTGAGACCCAAACAACTTCTTAATTGAATTAGGTTTACTAAATTAATTATCAAACTTTACCAACTCCTATGTGTAATGAGGTTTATTCTCCAAGCATGGAATGCTATCATGCCTAGCTTAGAGGATCAATTAAGGGCTATTAGATGCTAGGTCGACATAGTCTAGCTTTGGGAGTCGTTAGGGTCTCATCTGGCTTTACCAGATGGGCAGGTTAATTGTTTAATCCTAAAATTCACACCATTCTCTCGAAATCCAATGATCAAAGTATATTTAGATCCGATGAACCTCCGATCCAGTGTTTGGTAGATAACTCTTGCTTTTCATCCTTTAACTTTCACAATCTTTTTCTCTCTACTACATGTCGGCCTTACGGATTCGAAATCTCATCACTAAAAGCCTACATTGACGTTCCACACTCCCGCTATCAAGATCTTGAATTTAAAAAATATATGTTTGATATGGATAGATATTTTAAAATAAATAATATTTATATCTATATGGTTGATACTTTGACATACTTTTTCGATATTATATTACCATTGTTGAGATTTTTAAAAAAAATATATATTTTATGTTAAAAAACATAATAGAATTTAGATAATTTATCTTTCAAATGAATTTGAATCAAATTACTTAATTTGATAAGAATTCAATTGAAGATTTAATTTGCTTTTGAAATTTTTTTCGATAAGAATTCCCAATATATATTTTAGGTTAAAAAACATAATAGAATTGATGTTCAATATTGGCCTTCTTGGTTTACATTCTTTCAACGTCTCTTTTCCGAATCTCTTGCGGACTTCATTCTAAGCCGGCAAGTGTGGGCCATCGATTGTCTCCAACCACAGGTAATGGCATTGCAATTTATGAATGGCATTGTGTTTGTTGCTTTCTTTTTTTAATGTTGTTATGATTGGAAAACCAACAAGTGTAAGATTCTTCCCCTCATCCAATTCCTAGGGGTGATTTTAGCATTCAAAGCGAGCAGGTTAATTAGCAAAGGGGCGTGGGCTCTTTTGACTTGTGTTACTGATACATGAAGTGCAGAAGTTGATATAGCATCGGTGCCTGTGGTTAGAGACTTTGCAGATGTGTTTCTAGAGGATTTGCCTAGATTGCCCACGGTCCGAGAAGTGGATTTCAATATCGATCTTGAGCCAGGTACAACGCCCAAACCGAAAGCTCCCTATACAATGGCTCCAGTAGAGTTGAACGAACTCAAATTGCAATTACAAGAACTCCTGGACAAGGGATTCATTCGCCCTAGTGTTTCACCATGGGGAACTCCTATGCTTTTCATGAAGAAGAGGGATGAATCGATGCGTTTGTGCATCGACTATCGAGAGCTGAATAAGGTACCTATAAAGAACAGGTATCCACTTCCTAGGATTAATGATTTGTTTGATCAATTACAGGGGGTGACTGTGTTTTCGAAGATTGATCTACGATCAGGTTACCATCAACTAAGGATTAAGGAGGAGGATATTCCGAAGACAGCTTTCAGGTCCAGGTATGGACACTACGAGTTCACGATGTTGTCATTCGGATTAACAAATGCGCCAGCGGTATTTATGGACCTAATGAATAGAGTGTTTAAAGATTTCCTTGATATTTTTGTGATAGTCTTTATCAATGATATCCTGGTATACTTCAAGTCGAACGAAGAGCATGAGTTTCACCTTGTAAGAGTGATCGAACTTTTTGCTACACACAAGTGCACGTGATCGAAGTAATAAAGAAAATTGGAAGTACTCCAGAGTATTGTACCCAAGGGAACAGGTTTTAACAAAATTTACCAAAATGACACAAAATTGTTTGCAAAATACAATTGCGGTAGCCAAAGGTGTAAACACTTGAGAGGTTGTTTTTGCTAAAGAAAATAAACGAAAAGTCAATAGTAAAAAAAATGGGATCCAAGTTGCTTATGCCCCTTTGGAAAGAAATGCCACTAAAAATGCAATTGCAATCATAGTTAACACACGAGAACTAAGTAAACTGAATTCAACTCCTATTCGATTTTGCTTTAAAATCTTTAGGAGGCTAAGTGATTAAACCTATATTTCTATGGCTAATCTTCGTTGAGGAGGGATAAACCTCAGAAATTAAAGTGCAAAAAGAAAAAAAAAACTGCTGTAAAGAAGACAGAAAAACGAAGATAAGAGCTGCTGTCCGAAAATGAAAACCCAGAAAAATAGAGTTGCGTTTTGCTTCGTTCTTCTCATTTTTATAGGCATTCCGAGGCTTTTGCTTCCATATTAGGGCTCCTTAAATCTTGGGTAAACTTGGTGCATGAGATTAGGCTGAAAAATCTCCTAGAAATCGAGCAAAGCGCCATGGATTTTGGAGCATTTCCGTGATTTCCGCAATAAATTGATAAGTTCAAAAAATGCAATTGCATTGCAATTGCATTTTCCCTCTTGTTCACCACTTTTCTTTCTCAAGGAAATGCAATTGCATTTCATTTGCATTTTATTCATTGCTTCAAATCTGCACAAAAACAAGCCAACTTTCCATTATCTTTTCAACTTATTTCTTCTTTTTCAATACTTCGACAAGCTTTCATGAATTTATCTCATAAACGCCATCTTTAGCTTGCTCGTTATTCAACAAAACATACAAAAATAGCAAGAACAACTTAGTTTAGGATTAAATAATCCTCATAAATGAGAATTATCAAAGAGTGTTGACTGCATTAAGAGCAAATAGGTTATACGCCAAGTTCTCCAAATGCGAGTTTTGGCTTCAGCGAGTGTCCTTCTTAGGTCATGTCGTGTTAATAAAGGGTGTATCAATGGATTCGACTAAGGTTGAAGCAGTTACTTATTGGCCTTGACCTATTACTGTCATTGAGGTACGCAGTTTCTTGGGTCTAGCTGGATACTATTAGCGTTTTTTTCAGGACTTCTCTAGGATAGCTACACCTTTGACTCATTTGACTCGAAAAGGAAACGCTTTCGTTTGGAGTGATGCCTGTGAGACGAGTTTTAATGAACTCAAACGAAGGTTGGTTTCAGCACCAGTGCTTATAGTGCCTAAAGGAACAAGAGGTTTTGTGGTCTACAATGATGCATCCAAAAAGGGTTTGGGTTGTATGTTGATGCAATACGGAAAGGTGATTGATTACGCCTACCGTCAGTTGAAGAACTACGAACGAAATTATCCAACTCATGACCAGAGCTAGCGGCGGTGATTTTTGCTTTGAAAATCTAGAGACACTATTTGTATGGTGAGAGGATTCAGATGTACACAGACCATAAAAGTCTTAAGTACCTTTTCACGCAGAAGGAGTTGAACATGAGACAGCGAAGGTCGCTAAAGTTGGTAAAAGACTATGAGGTGGAGATTCTTTACCACCCGGGTAAGGCAAATGTGGTTGTCGATGCCCTCAATCGGAAAGCTATTCACACCTCAACAATGGTTACGACACAAGCTCACTTGCATTTTGACATAGAACGTGGTGGTGGGTCAGGTCACGACTCAGTTAGGTCAGTTAACAGTGCAACCGACCTTGAGGCAACGCATGATAGATTCCCAGCAGGGGGATGCTAGCCTTGTGTACCTGTGGCGCCAGGCTAAATTGGGTTAGGACAGTGAGTTCCCTATGTCAGTGGATGGTGGGCTTCTATATAAGAAGCGGTTGTGTGTGCCGGATACTAGTAAGCTTAAAGAGGAGATTCTATCGGAGGCCCACAACTCCCCTTTTTCAGTGCACCTGGGCAATACCAAAATGTACCAGGATCTGAAACAGTATTATTGGTAGCATGGGATAAAGAAGGATGTTGCAGGATTTGTCAGCAAGTGCTTAGTGTGTCAGCAGGTTAAGGCCCTGAGGCAGAGATCGGCAGGTTTGTTACAGCCGTTAAGTGTGCTGTAATGGAAATGGGAGAAGGTGTCCATGGATTTCATTTTGGGACTGCACAAAACCGCGAGGGGTTTT
The DNA here is from genome assembly GCA_033996785.1 of Trichosanthes truncata. Classification (NCBI taxonomy): domain Eukaryota; kingdom Viridiplantae; phylum Streptophyta; class Magnoliopsida; order Cucurbitales; family Cucurbitaceae; genus Trichosanthes; species Trichosanthes truncata. Next base: position 9,659,062 of record JAWPNB010000004.1, read on the forward strand.
ACAGTGATTTGGGTGGTTGTAGATAGGCTAACCAAGTCGGCGCATTTCCTACCAGGGAAAACTACCTTTAAAGTTGAAAAGTGGGCGAGGTTGTTCATGGAAAAGGTAGTTAGGTTGGATGGGGGTCCCAGTGAAGATTGTTTCAGATAAGGATCCCCGTTTCACATCTAATTTTTGGTTGGATTTTCAAAAGGCCTTAGGTGTAGAGTGTAACTGTAGTATAGCTTTCCATCCATAGACTGATGGTCAAACTGAGAGGTTGAATCAGATTATAGAGGATATGTTGCGAGCCTATACATTGGATTTTGCTGGTAGTTGGGATATGCACCTACACCTAATGGAGTTTGCTTATAACAATAGTTATCAAGCAACGATTGTATGGCACCTTTTGAGGCCCTTTTATGGAAGAAGATGTAGATCCCCTGTATATTGGGGCGAGGTTGGTGAACGCAGACTTTTGGGGCCCCAGCTAGTGCAGTTGACAAATGATGTTGTGTAAAAGATTAGGGCGATGATGTTGATGGCGCAAAGTAGGTAGAAGAGCTACGTCGATGTGAGGCGAAAAGACTTGGAGTTTGCCGTTGGAAACCATGTGTTCCTAAGGGTTGCACCAATGAAGGGATTGCTAAGGTTCGGTAAAAAGGGGAAGTTGAGTCCCATGTTTATAGGGCCATTTGAGATCTTGGAGTGAATTAGCCCAGTGGCGTATCGGTTGGCTTTACCGTCTTCTATCTCTGCAGTTCATAATGTTTTCCATGTATCAATGTTGTGAAAGTATATATCTTATCCTTCTCATGTAATTGATTACGAGTCACTGTAGGTTAATGAGACCTTGAGTTACGAAGGAAGGCCAGTGCTAATTCTTGCACAGGATATGAAGACTCTTCGGAACAAGGAGATTAGACTTGTTAAAGTCTTGTGGCAGAACCACCAACTCAAGGAAGCAACTTAGGAGCGTGAGGATGAGATGCGGGCTAGTTACCTAGAGCTCTTTGAGAACTAGCCACTTTCGAGGATGAAAGTTCTTATTGTGGGTAGAATGTAACACTCGGTTTAAAAAAATATTATAATTATATTATTATTATTATTATTATTTTATTATTTTTTCCCTCCATCCTTATCCCTCCCCTCACCCTCTCTCTCTTCCATTCTCTCTCCCTCCTATCTTTCTCTTCCTCCCCAAACCCTCACCCTCTCACTCATTCATTCTCTCTCTCTCTCTTTCTCTCTCCCTCCCTCTCGTCTCTCTCCCTTCCCCAACCCCCTCACTCCCTCTCTACCTCTTTTTCTCTCCTCTATCCCTCACTCCCTCTCTGCCTCTTTATCTCTCCTCCGTCCCTCACTCCCTCTTCAACTCTTTCTCTCTCCTCTGCCCTCACTCCCTCTCATTCTCTCTCTCTCTTCTCCGTTTCTCTCCTTCTCTCACTCATTTCTTGGCTTTAAGAATTTTCTTTCCAGCCATTCTTCGTGTGGACAGTGGCTTTGGAAGTTGAATTTGGGTGTTTTAGAGTTCGATTCGGTGTGGGCTTGGCTCGTTTGACAGTGGGTAAGCATTTCGATTTCGGATTTAAGATGTTTAGTGAGTTAATTTCTTATTTAGGCAATATTTGAGTAGTTTGGGTTGACCTTGGTTTATGGAACTCACTCTAGGATTAATCATCATGGTTGGAGACTAAATTATCCAATTTAGGGCATTTTGAGCATTAAACCAGTAGCTATTAGTTACTGTGGATGGTAAGTTTTAAAGTTCAAAACTTTTGTAAATGGCCTTTTGGGGCCAAGTAAGTATTAAGAAGTGGATTTTGATTTACTTAAGTCATTGTTGTGTAATTGGATACTTTTTATACATGTTAGAAGTTGACATTGGAGGTGGTATATGGGGACACAACTAGATCTCTCCTAGGCTCTTTTCGTTGTATACTCTTTTGATAGGTTGTTTTCATGTCAGCTTGTAAATTTAGTTTGTAAATTCAGTTTGTAAGTTGTATTTTTGCCTTCCTTGTATATTTTAGTTAAGAGATGTCTTTTGCATTCATATTTGTGGTTGTGATCTCAGCCTCTTTTTTGTAGTTTGGTGAGTGTTGAGTATCCCTTTGAAATCTTAGAAGTACTCATATTTCTATCAGGGGTCTTTGAAATTTTAGTTTACTTATAGTTACGCCGTCATGCTGCCAAAATATCGGGCATGAGCAGGGTAACTAGTCATGCTTCCGCGATAGTTTAGTGCATTTAAATTTTAAGGTTGTTACATTAATTGACCTTTAAATTTGTTGGAATTAATTTGAAGGTTAACCAGAAGGCCAAAATTTGAAATTGGGTAATTTTTCCTAAATTTCGAGCTGTATTGTTGTCTAGAAATTTGGGAAGGTGAACTTTTCACCACCTTTCAAATCAAATCCCAGAAATTAAGTTTGGAGTTCTTGGTTAAATCATTAAAAATTTAATTTATTAGAATTTGATTGGGTAATTTTAGTCCTACGCCATGAGTTAATTTTGTGATACTTCATAGTTACTTGGTGCTATTGTATATTTTTTAGAAAGGAGACTTTTGGTGCTTGGAATAATATTAATTATTCTTGCTTAAATGTAAAGTAGCTTTTGGACTGAGCCCCTTTAGGTTATTAATTAAAGTAAGGATCATGTTGGAAATATGTGAATTGTTGTAAGCATGCATGAGTTATAATTATGGAGTATGTGATGGTTGGTGGTTGGCTCTAAAAATTATCTTGAATGGAAAATTTGCCTGAGAATGTGGTATGTGGATTAGGGGCTCTAAGTTGTGAGCTAAGTGTGATTGGCATGTGAAATTTCTTAATTAATCTTGTGACTGAAATTCATAGTTTATGATTATGAACTGGTAGCTCTGATTTGTTGTGAGTGAGAACGTTGGTAGAGTTATGTAATGGCTTAGGACACTTAGTGACATCTACTACCCCACCTAGAGCTTGCTTGCCTAGGATGATTATGAGAGGTTAGCTAGTGGATTGTGTACTCTGATGTGTGATGGCATGGAGGGAGTGTCCTCCATTGCACAGAATAGCTAGTGGGTTGTGTACTATGATGTGTGATGACATGGAGGGTATGTCCTTCATTGCAACGACTGGCCAGTGGGTTGCACAATGTCATCACAAAACTAATAAAAACTATTTTACTATCAAGATATATATATTAACGATTATTTATCATTGTCAATAAAAAGCTAATAATGACAATATGTCATCATCACAAAACTTTAATAATGTCAGTGTTTTATTATCAATAATATGTTAATCATGACAGTCTTTTGTATCACAAAAATTCTTTGAGTGTTCACAATGATGTTTTTTTAACGTCATAAAAATGCTTTTAATGACCATTTTATTGTTACAAAAACAATTTCATTGAGGGTTTTTTTGTTGTCAATAATAACATATTCAATGACAATATTCAACATCATATAAATGCTTATAATGACAATGAATAATTGTCACCCAAATAATTTAAAAATAAATATTATGACACCTGATATTTATCAATACATATATATGTTTTTAAAATAAATTATTTCCATTTTTACACAACAAAAAATATCTCTTGAGATGATCTTCCCTACATCTAGAAAAACAATTCAAACACAAAAATTATTGTTGTACTATAATGAAGGTTTTAAATGTTAATGTTCTCTGTTCTATTGAAACTTAAATGGAAATATAGATAAAATATCTAATATTGATGAATATTATAGAAAAAAATAATAAAAATAAAAAGTACATAAAAATATTTAAATTTATAAATGAGGTATTTCACCTTTTAAAATAAGTTAAAGTTTCTTTTTATTAATATAATATGAATATTAGTGATATTTTATTAATCTTTTTTAATATATTTTGTTGATATAATAGAAATGTCAATTATCTCTTTTTTTTTATGACCGATTAATTAACTCCTTATGTCAATGTCAAACTTATAAATAAATAAATAAATAAATAAATAAATATATATATATATATATATATATATATATATATATATATAAATTTTGACATATCGACGGAAATTTAATATCCTATTAATAATTATAATTTTTATACATACCCCAGATATAAAAATACATTCCAGTTCAATATTATTTTACAACCTCCCAAAACTCGCGCATAACAAATTGTTCTGACAGAGAGAAGAAGAAGAAAGAAAAAAGGAAAAAAGGAAAACGTCCCCTAATAAATACCTTCTAAAACAGTTGGTAAGCATTCCAATTCTAACACAAAAGGATAAAAATATATTTTGGGTCCTTGAACTTTCATGGAAGTAATATTTTAGTCTATAAATTTTTTAGTTATAGCGATTTAATTCTTGTACTTTCAAACTTGTAACAATTTAGTCCATAAACTTCAACATGTAACAATTTAGTCCCTATACTTTCAAAATTGTAACAATTTAATCCTTACCGTGAAAATTTCTATCAAAACTAAGTGTCAATTTCTATTATGTAAGACTTAGCCTTTCTAGTTTATAAACACATTTGATCCCTAATCAATTTATCAATCTACATATGTAAGAAATGTCATTAAATCTTAATATTTTTGTTTCCACGATAGGGACTAAATTGTTACAATTTTTAAAATACAAAGACTAAATTGTTACCTATTATAGTTCAAGAACTAAAGTCCATAGACTAAATTGTTACTTTCATGAAAGTTTAGTGACCAAAAATGTTTTTAAACACAACATAGAATTGGTGTACCATAAGCATTCATATCATAATCAACTCTATTAGTTTACATCAAAACCAATTGGCAATGAGAGAAGTAGCCTATGTATCTTATAAACTATGTCTCTCTTCATCTTTTTAGATGTGAGATCCTCACAGTTTATAAGATACATGGGCTACCCCTCTCATTGCTAATTGAATCGAAGACCCGTTTGAGCTTTGGCTTTATGGGCTCTAATACCATATTAAATATTCATGGGGGATTCCATCTTAAAACCAATTGGCAATGAGAGGAGTAGCCTATGTATTTTATAAACTGTAAGGTCACTCTTAATTTTTTCAATGTGGGATACTCAACATGCTCCATCAAGATAGTGCTTCTTTAGGTCCACCATTTTTAAGTCTGGATCCCAAAATTTTGACCAAATATCCGTTTGGATTTAATGGATACTTAAACCATATTAGATTACATGAGGTTTCATCTCAAAGCAATTGGTTTTGAAATGGAACCTCATGTAATCTAATAAACTCAATAAATTAACATACAATATTTAATACAACAAAAATGTCGTTTTTAATATTGAGTATATTATAAATTTCATAACATGTGTGAAACAAAAATATGAATAAAGACATGGTATAATAGCAATGGTACAAGAAATATTTATCCTATGTATGCGCGGTATCATTAATTCTCCTCAACGTATGTTTGATCTCATTCGAAGTTGAATATTCCGATCGTTGAGAGGTTGCAAAGGTCTAGCATTAGTGTCTGATTCCTGAGCAAATAAACCAATTCAAACCATATTATATTTTCAAAATACTCAACTTTGGCACAAAATCAAGGGACAAACAAAAAAAAAACATCCAAATTCAAATACCAAAATGCTACAACTCGTTGAAAAAACACTCAACACTATGATAATAAATAATTCTTAAAATAATAAAAATGAAAGACAAAAGCGTAATTAAATGGAAGTAGAACCTTAAAAACTATTTCACTTACATCATGAACGGCCACTCGCAACAACCTCACTTGTTCGGGGGCAACAGTCCTAACCTGAAAAATTCAGAAGTGTGATTTAAGCACAAGAAGGAAAAAAATACAATTTTGAGAAAAGTTGAGAAATATATATATATATATATATATATATATAGTTTAAAATTAAAAATACCTGTTCGACTATAGTCCAAAGTACATTTTGAGAACATGGAGGAACTGTTAGAGAGCCAACGTATCGATAATATAAAGTGCTTCGCATCTCTAATCTCGATGGATTAATCACATTCAACACTTTATCTCTGTTTGTAGCCGAAATTTCTTCCAAATGTCCTCTCATCTAACAAAAAAAAAAAAAGTGAGGAAAGAGAATTGAAATTTAGAGCAAGCTTATTAATTAGTATTTATTTTTAATCACTCTTATTTTAAAAAACCTAAACTTGTTTACTACAAATTTCTTTGTTTCGGTTTTTTCTTTTGTAAAAGTTTTGAAAGAAAAGAGAAATTTTACTTCTCTAACATATTTCAAGGATCTTTTTTAGGAAAAAAAAAAAACTTAATGTACAAAAAAAACTTGTATATACTTTCAAAAGTATTCTTTTAGTTGGATATAAATGAATTGGATAAGAGCTAAACTCAGCAGTAATTGATATGTATCCTCAACTAAGAGGTCTGAGGTTCGAATCTCCCCACTCCCAAATGTTGTTGAACTCAAAAAAAAAAAAAAGAATTGGATAAAAAATGAAAATAAATCTATGAGACAATTTTTGAACCGATCGAAAACAAAAGATTTGATGAAAAATAGAGTTTCATTTGTAATTTAACTTTCGTTTTTTTAACTTGTGTTTCCTAACAAATTTAAAATCTAAAAATTAATTACACTCGAATATGTAAGTCACGTTTGATAATCATTTAAGCCCCGTTTAATAATCATTTAGACATCATTTGATAACCATTTTAGTTTTTCGTTTTTGGTTTTCATTTTTTACAAAATAAAAACCATACATGTTTGGTAACTGTTTTTGGTTTTATGTTTTTTAAAATTGAAAACTAAAAACATGTTTGATAACTGTTTTTTGTTTTTTGTTTTGAAAAAATCAAAAGAACATTTTATGATTGTTTTTGTTTTTTCTATTTTTAAAAATAAAAATAAACCAAAAAATCGTTTGATAATTACTTTTTGTTTTATATTTTATAAAAATAAAATATAACCATTTTTAATAGTTTATATTTTTGGGGAGATTTATAATTCATATTAATAATTAATTTACATATAAACATTCAATAATGTGTATAATCCAAAAAAAAATAATGTGTATAATACTTAAACTAATTGTCGTTTAATGAAAGTGGAATCATAAAAATAGCAATAATAACAATAATGTGGCATCCAATATATGCATAGCTCAAGGATAATTGACATGTACTCCTCTCCTTGAGGTCGAAGGTTCAAATCTTCATACTCATATTTTTTACAATAAAAAAAAAATCAATAATGTGGCACATGAGTTGAAATTTAAAGGTAATTAGAAATTTGAAATCTTTTTCTAGACAATTCCTTTCATTGTATGATATTTTGAAATGCACACATAAACATGCCACTTAGAATAAGAGAGTTTGGTTAACCAACATGTTGAGTTTAAATAAATAATATTTGGATAGTATATTCACGTGTCTGAATATTTGAATAGAAACAATAATTCAATGACATGTCAACTGTTTTAACAAATTTTTACGAAATGACGAATTGAGAAATTTTAGTACATTAAAGATAAATTTGAAATTTCTAAAATATTAGAGATAAAATTAAAAATTAGATTTTTGTAATGAAAATAAAAAATTAGATTGGGATATTGTTGCTATATTGAAAAAAAATATATTACATAAGATTTTGGTTAAATGAAGTTTATTTTAATAAAATTAAAATATAATACATACTAAGTTGCATTGCGAGAAGAAAAAAAAATGGAAAAATTACCTTTTTGGTCCCTGAGTTTTTAAGATTAGGTGCGTTTGGTCCCCGAGTTTTCAAAATGTACCCTTTTAGTCCATGAGTTTTGAGAAATAGGTTTAAAAGGTCCTTGGGGTTGTTTTTCCGTTTGCTACAGTAACGGAAAATATTTTTTTATTAATTTTAATAAAATAAAATAATAATTAGAATAAAAAATAAATTAAAATAATGTTAAAACAAAAAACCCCATTCTCTCTCCTCTTTCTCTCCTTTCTCTCTCCTCTCCCTCACCCCGTGCCCCCACCTCCATTCCCTCTCTACTGTAGCTCCCCGCCGGTGCCGGCATCTCCTCTCCTCCATCGTCGGCGTTTAGATGGAGGAAAAAAAGAGAGGCTTTGAGAAGAAGAAAGAGCTTAGAGAAGTTAGAAGGAGAAGGAGGAGGAGAAAGAGAGGGATATGATGGTTTAAATAGGCAAAAGTTTGCTGCGTTTTTTTAGTTTTGAGTAGGACTTTGGTTTAGAAAATTCAACTTTCTTTAATAGGATTGTGATATAAGTTTGCAAACTTTTTTTAATAGGATGGTAATAGTCTGCTGAAAGTTTTATGGTTCTCGGCAAGGAATGTGGACACTATAAGAAATAGCAAAGATTCAAATCTAGGCGCCGACGATGGCGGAGAGAAGACGCCGGCGTAGGCGGGGAGCTTCAGCAGAGAGGCGCAGGCGGAAAGGAGACTCGGGCGCCGGCGGGGAGCTACAGCAGAGAGGGAGTGGAGGTGGGGGCATGGGGTGAGGGAGAGGAGAGAGAATGGGGTTTTTTGTTTTAACATTATTTTAATTTATTTTTTATTCTAATTATTATTTTATTTGATTAAAATTAATAAAAAAAATATTTTCAACCCCAAGGACCTTTTAAACCTATTTCTCAAAACTCGGAGATTAAAAGGGTACATTTTGAAAACTCAAAGAACAAACGCACCTAATCTTAAAAACTCAGGGACCAAAAAGGTAATTTTCCCAAAAAAAATTGTCAGAACTCAAAGACAACTAACGCTATGTATATGGATGTTTTTTATCTTTTTCAATAGAACCTTTTTCTTTTAAAAAAAATATAATATTAATATTAATTTTTCATTGTATTTTAGCTGTTGATGAGATTAGAGCCCATGCCTTCACGACACCAAATGTGAAATTCTGGTTTTTAAGCATCAAAGACGAGGTGAACAGCTTTGAAAACGAAAATTTGATTTCAAAAATGTCTTTTTTCCATTTTTAAAATTTCCCTAGAATTCTAAAAACGTTTTTTAAATTATAAAAACAAAAAATTTAATTGCTTATCAAACATGCATGTTTTCTGAAAGCAAGAAACTAAAAACAAAAAACAGAAAACTAATGGGTTATCAAATGGGGCCGGCCCGTTTGATAACCATTTGGTTTTTTGTTTTTAATTTTTGAAAATTAAACCTATAAATACTATTTTCACTTATGAGTTTCTTTGTTTTGTTATCTACTTTTTATATCTTTTTTCAAAAACCAAGCCAAGTTTTGAAAACTAAAAAAAATAGTTTTCAAAAACTTCTTTTTCCTTTTTTTTTTTTTTTTTTATGAAATTATTTTTTTAAGAAAGATGAAGTTCATTGTAAAGAACTGATGAGGAAACAAACATAATTTTCAAAAACCAAAAACTAAAAACTAAGGTCCCGTTTGATAACCATTTGATTTTTAATTTTTAGTATTTTAAATATGTGTTTGTTTTCTCATCATTTCTCTACAACGAGTTTCATTTTTCTTAAGAAAACAGTTGAATTCTTAATCAAATTCCAAAAACAAAAACAAGGTTTTGAAAAATATTTTTTTTTAGTTTTCAAATCTTGACTTAGTTTTTTAAAACATATTTACAATATAGATAACAAAATAAGGAAACCCTTAACTAGAAGCAATATTTATAGGCTTAATTTTCAAAAACCAAAAACTAAAGACTAGTTATTTACAAAACTTTCCTTACATATTATCCGAACACAAACCAACTTTTGTTTTCAGTAATAAAACTAACAAATAGAAATGTATTAACTTCATTTGATTTAATAAATCTGAAAACAATAAATTAAATTTAGATAATAAAGATACCAAATAGATCCCTTAACTCTTGTTTCTTTGGGAGATATATGTGGAAGAAGGAGGAAAAAAAATCCTAAGTTTTAAACAGTGGTTGAGGTTTTGAGACTTACTGTAGACAAGAAACGATCACGTCGTCCAATGTTGTAAAGAATTCCAATGACCGCAACACTTCCAGTTTGGCTTTGGTGCACCAAATGAGATTCTAAAGCAAACCTTCTACCATTGATAGTGTGCTCAGAGGGCGAGTGCCAATGGCACTGTCTTAGAAAATATCGAGTTCCATTTACTTCCATAAATCCGGCTCCATCACCCCATTGTAGCTTCAACAATCACAATACATAGTTTAAATTAGGTTAGTTTAGAATAAAAAGTTCGTGGGTGTGTGTGTATCTATGTATTTCAGTTTCATTTCTAGTATTATTGTCAACCTGACAATACATAGGTTTCTTTATTATTGTCAACCTGATAATATATATATTCTTAAGATCAAACGTTTGAAGTCGTATCACACCCATAAAAAAGAAAAAAAGAAAAAAGCTAACTAAATATTATTTTAGTTACCATTATATCATGGCCTCTGTTCCTGAGAGTTGCATTGGAAGGTCTATAGTCGATTTTGAGGTCTGTAAAATGAGATACAATTTGGACTCTCTCGTTCAACAGATCAATAGGAGATTGCATCAATCCAGTCTTGCAATAATGCCATTCTCGTTTAAGATCTCCCCAATGTGCAGGCCCTATATTTCCCCTTTCATTATAATCGAACTCTCTCTGATTTTCTGCATGCAGACGAAAGGAAAACCAAAGAGATTGTAAGTATTCTTCTATGAGCGTTTTTGGGGTTATCCAACAGAACAAATAACTCGAAAGGAAACTATGAAATTAACAACATGACTCAATGGGTTCCCTACCAACTTCTTGAGGCATTACAGGCCGTGAAACCAAAAAAAATGCACAGAAAAATGAGCAAAACAACACATGAAAACAGAGTTTCTCCATCTTCAAAACTTTGGTTTCTTCTTTAAATTTTTCTTTCTATATAACCAAAGTAAAGCAAGCTGGTTGTGCTCTGTGGACATTTCAGAACAAAAAATTTGGCTATTTATAAGGCGCAAACATGAAGTCTGAACATATAGAAATCTGAAGCTTCTGAGTTTCTTCCATCGTCTATTTCATTTAAGATTGAAAAAGAAAGAGAAGGGCGACGAATTCGTGGCAAGTACATACGATATTAATTGACATTGGAAACAAAACGCTGGCGTACGGTTTCTTTTACTACTAAATAGATGGTCCGGAGTTGAGGTTTGTGTCAAAGTTCTTAAACATTAAAAAAATGTCTAATAAATTTATGAAATTTCAATTTTATGGTTTAACATATATAGTCATGAACTTTAAGAGTATTTAATAAATCTATAAACAATCAACTTTGAGTCGAATAGGTTCATGGACTTTTAATTTTGTGTTTGATAAGCTATTGACCTATTTGAAATTTTAAAAAATTTGCCGAACATATTAGACAGAAAACTACAAATTTAAGGTCCTGCTGAACACAAATTTAATTTTATATTTAATAGAACCGTAAATTTTAAAAATATTGAATATATAAGGATTTTATTGGACAAAAAATTTTAAAGTTCATGGATTTCTAAGATACTTTTAAATTTTAAGATCTTATTAGTACAAAATTGAAAGTTTAAGACTTACTAGATATATTTTATACTTTATGGACATATCTAATATAAACTTAAAATTTTGAAGGACTGAACTTGTAATTTAATCGATATTTAGTGGAGGGAGCAAATTATTAATAAAATATTTATGAGGTCAAAAGGAGGAAAATTATCGATTTTGATATACGGAAGAAAAATTAAAAGTCAAAGAAAGTTGAGAAATGGCATCAGATGAAAGAGATGGGAAAACAGAAAACGCTCACACATTTAAACATAAAAATATATCTTATGGCATCAGATGAAAGAGACGAGAAAACAGACAACGCTCACACATTTAAACATAAAAACATATCTTTACGCTTTAGCAATGAGGTTGTAAAAACATATCTACATGCTTCCAAAAGTCCTCTTCAACTACTTAATTTTCTTTAATTATCCCACAACATTGGACCATAACCAATTGGAATTTTTTTTAAAAAAAATTATATAAATGCAATTGAAGTAAATAGTTCATCTTTACGGACGTAAGTCTAGTTCAATTGGTTAAAGTATTGTTAAGTATAGAGCCAAATATATATATATACCGAAAGCAAATGGGCCTTGGCCCATTTTGAGTTTAGGTTTCCAACAGCAAATACATACATACATACATATATAGATACATACATACATACATATATATATGTATATATATATATATTATTGCGACTGCATGAAATTAACCTGTGAGAGTGACCTTTCCAATTGAAGCTTCTACAGCAAGTGTGAGCAGTCTTTATCTTCAATTGTTGATTAAAATCACAGTGGGCGATTTCTGGTGGTGGCAGTGAGCATTTGTGAGAGAAAAAAAGAGTTTTTTTCTCTTATTGGTTGAGGGTTCATTTTTTGTTGTTAATCCCAAGCTATCGGGTTGTGATACTTGGAAATCAATAGTCATTGTTCGGCTATTGGGGGGTTAGTGTGTAGCTCGAGTTTGAGGCTTCTTGTAATCTCCCATTTAGTATAACTTGCAGTTGCAAAAGATTGAACCTAGTTCCAAGTTTGGGGCGAACCAGTATAAATTTCAGTGTTGTTCTCTTTTTCCCTATCCTTTAAATTATTATTTGTGACTCTTGTTTGATTGACTTATTCTATGGAAGGGGAGAATTAATATTGTAGTAATTTTGTTATTATTATATTATTATTTTTCTCCCAACAATTGGTATCAGAGCTTTTGGTTCAGGAGTCATGGGATATGTGGAGCCAACAAGTTTCGACGAAGTCATGAAATTTGATGGAAAATTTTTTGGGTATTCGAAGATGATGGTCAAAGATTATCTGACTGTTAAAAAATTGGGTAAGGCTTTGAAAAAGAGATCGGAAGGTATGAATGACGAAGATTGGGAGATTTTGGATGAAGAAGCAGTTGTCGCGATCAGAATGTGTCTGTCAATGGATGTGACTAGTCAGGTAGCCGGTGAGACAACTACAATTAAATTGATGGAAGAGCTCACAAACAGGTATGAAAAATCCTACACAAATAATAAGATCTATCTACTTAGGAAGTTTTTTAATATCCATATGGCTGAGGATGCATCTGTGAATTACTATATAAATGAGATAACCACTTTGATAAATTAGTTAAAATAGAGTTTATTGATGAAGTGAATGTTATTCTGTTGTTAACTTCTTTACTTGATAGTTGGGAAACGATGAAGACAACAGTGTCTAATTCAGTAGGAGAAAATACTCTGAAATTTTCAAGTGTTTGTGATTTAGCCTTAGCTGAGGAAACTCGGAGAAAGGAAAGTAGTCAAAAGTCTACTATAGGATCAACTTTGGTAATGACTAAGGGTAAAAAGAAGATTAATGAGGAAAGTATAAGTAGCAGTAGGAAGAAGTGGGATTGTAGAAATAAAAAGATAGAATGCTTTTACTGTCAAAAGAAAGGTCACATTAAGAGTCAATGTAGAAAGTTAAAAGATGATCTAGAAAAGAAAGAAAAGCGGGAGGCAAATGCAGTGCATGATGCCTTAATCTGTGTTGGGAGTGACACAGAAAGTTGTAGTAATTCATCTTAGTGGATTTTAGACAGCGTAACTACTGTACACATAGTTTCAGACAGGAGTTTGTTCACATCCTTTATAGGATTATATCATGGCCTAGTGAGGATGGGAATGGTAAAACATCCAAGACTAATGAGATTGGATATGTTAGTCTGAAGACTGAGTGTGGAGATAAATTGGTGCTGCATGATGTCAGGTTTGTGCCCAGTATTAAGATGAATCTCATCTCCACTAGAAAATTAGCAGATGAGGGCTATAGGTGTGAGTTTGGAAAACGCTAGTGTAAACTCAGATTTGGATCCCAGGTAGTTGTAGTTGGACACAGAAAATCTAAAATGTACAGATATCGGTTGGATGTTGTCAAAGGTTTGAAGAGATAGTGGATGCCAGTTAAAGTTGCAGATGGTTGTAGTAGAGATACAGTTGAGCCAGCAGCAGTGATAGCCAAGTTTGATCAGTCAAATCAGGATCCTTCAGTTCGAAAGCAATTAGGAAGTCCAGAAGAGAAAGTTGATGGCTATCGTGAACCCCCAATTGTCAGACGCTTAACTAAATTGAAGAAGTCGCCTAGGCAAGTGGAGGCATCAAAATGGAAGACCAGAGCAGTTGCTAAGGTCAAAGGTAAGGTCTCTAGTTTGGCAGCAAGTTTGAACAGATGATTCAAGCCCTTCTCAGAGTGTATCTTCTTCAGGAACAATGATTCAGGGTTGAAGAAGATGTCACTTGTTACCACTTAGCTGTAGTGGGAGTACGTGTCTGTCTTTTTCGTCTAGGAGACAGATCCACGTAGCTAGCCCATACCTTGGGAAACACAGATGCACTATAGTTATTTTCTGATGGTTGCCTGTTTTGTGAGGTTGTTGTTTTTTAGGTATTTTTTTTTGGCCTCGAAGTTTGCCAAGAAGATCAGAAATAACAGTTGTAGTGAGAGTTGAACCTTGGAGTATGTCAAGGTGATCAGAGTTTTGTTCCAGTGGGAGGCAAAAATGGTTATTTGTTTCCAAGTAAGAGATTGTTATGTCTGGAGCCAAATATATATATATTGAAGGCAAATGGACCTTGGCCCATTTTGAGTTTAGGTTTCCAACAACAAATATTTATATATGTATTATTGTAGATGCATGAAATTAACTTGTGAGAGTGGCCTTTCCGATTGAAGCTTCTACGACAAGTGTGAGCAACCTTTTCTTCGATTGTTGCTTAAAATCTGTAACGACTTGACTTTCTATCCTATTAGTCTTTCTAGGGAGATTACTACATTCATGCTAATGGAATTTAAGAAAAAAACTTAAATAACAACTCAAAAGAAATAAACTTTTGCTAAACATTCAAAAGCATTTACCTCGGGATCCCTTTAAATTTATTTCAAAGCATAAGAATAAATCAAAACATTTTAACAATTGAAATGATTTCCAGAATACTTCCCCTAAGAAAAAAAACATTCCAAAAGTGCTAATAATGAAGAAAAATTGCAGAATTTAAGCTCCTATAGGTCGCCCATGGCCTCTTGCAACAAGTATCCTGTCATTCGCCTAGGATGCCCTTGCCTTTACCTGAAAAGAAGAAAAACCTTTTTGAAAAAGGTGAGTATTTAAAATACTCAATAAGTGACCTCACTACCGGGGTCAGGATATGCAAACACATACAAAGTGATTTTTAAAATTTCTTCCTCTGGTGGGACCTAAAACATTTTCATAGTGGAAACGTTTTCCTTTTAACTTTTCTCTTCAGCTTAATGTGGACAATTAACTCAACCTAACCTTTCCTTTCCATTTAACCTTTCCAGGTTCCTTTTCAATCAACTTTTTCAAGTTCCTTTTCATTTAGATGTACATCCATAATTTTAGGGGGTAATTGCCACAGCCTTCGAAATCATTTTTATCATGAAAATATACATGTATGCATGAGGTCCCAAAGCATTTTAACTTCTCATTTCATGATGCAACACAAAGCAACATCCTCATATCATTCCTCATAAATCATAAATCATGCATCATATTCATAAGAATATTTGGCAAACATACATGTCTCATTTTGAATGTAAGTCTTTTTTTTTTTTTTAAATTCAGTTCCCAACTTGCGTTTAAGCATACCGGCATAAAGTCCCTTATCTTGGCTAAGCTCAAGAATCCAAATCACCCAAATGCTCACCAAAATTCCACCGCCTCGAACCTCAGTCAAACGATTTGGAGCCTAAGTCAAACCATTCCTAAGGTTAGAAACAATTCCTAATATTCATAATTGAACCCAAAGTTTCTTCCACTAAACTAAATTTAGTTCACCTAAACACTATGACACTTAGAGAAAGGCCAACAACCCACGGCAAATGGCAACTCAAACTTCACCATTCCAGCCAAAACTTTACATAACCAAATTCAAAAAATTAGAATTAATTCTTTAGTATTTAACTTAGTCTCAAATTGGTGGGTAAAACTGAATTTAAGTCACAAGATCCATGGGTTAGTCTTATTTTCAATTTTAATCTACCATACAACCCAAAACTCCAGGACCTTCGTGACTTATCGAAAATTTCGCTCCAACAGTCCCAAATACCCACTGGACAGCGACCAAGGCGCAATGCTCGTGATTTTGATGCCAGAATGGAGTGGGTATCCTTGAAATAAAGTCAAGATTCCTAAATTAATTTACCCATAGACACGACCAACAAAGAAAACGTGCAGAAACTACTGTCTACTCACAAAAAAAGGTTCACGGACTGGAAGAGGCTAATCAGATTGGGTTCGCGAATCTGCAGGATAGCAATAGCGTGTGGCGGTCTGCGCGTGTGGCGAGGCTTTGCAGTGGTCGGCGGCGTTTAGGTGGTTCGCGGTTCGCGAATCTGTGTCTAAGGGAGCGGTCTGCTAGGTGGTTCGGGCGGTGGTCTGCGGTCCGCGTGGTGGCTACGCGACGGTGCAGCGGCGAGCTGCTAGAAAAATTAAAAAAAAAACTTCTTCTTGCTTCAATGGTGGTTGTCGGCTACAAGGGAAAGAAAGAAAGGATAAAGAAGATGATGGCTTAGCTTGAGAGTTAGCTTGGAGGCTTGACTCAACCTAGGGCTACGTGCATTTAAATAATAGAGAGGAGAATTAGGGCTTGGCTTATCCTTGGGATTGGCTTGGGCTTAAACTCACCCAAATCAAAAAAATGCCCCAAACATCATTTAAATCTCTTTTTCCCTTCTTTCTTCCCAATTTACCCTCCAATTCTCCAATTTACAATCAGGCAAGTCTCCAAAATTCAATTTCAATACACAACCTTAAACATGAAATTGGCCCTACAATTAATTTAAATTTCACAATTAAAACTTTAATTAATACCTGAAAGTGTCGGTCGTTACACAGTGGGTGACCAGCTTTTTTCTTCGATTGTTGATTAAAATCACAGTGGATGATTTCTGTTAGTGGTAGTGAGCATTTGTCAGAGAAAAAAAGAGTTTTTTTTTAATTTTTCTCTTATTGGTTGAGGGTTCATTCTTTGTTGTTAATCCCAAGCTATCGAGTTGTGATACTTGAAAGTCAATAGTCATTGTTGGGCTATTGAGGGTTAGTTTGTAGCACGAGTTTGAGGCTTCTTGTAATCTCCCATTTAGTAGAACCTGCAATTGCAAAAGACTGGACGTAGTCCCGAGTTTGGCGTGAACCAGTATAATTTCCTGTGTCGTTCTTTTTTTCCCTATCTCTTTAAAATATATTTGTGACTTTTGTTTGGTCGGCTTATCCTGTGGAAGGAAAAAATTAATATTGTAGTAATTTTGTTATTATTATATTATTATTTTTCTCCCAATAGGTATATACTCTCAACCAAGATGTCAAAGGTTCAAATCTCCCATATTCACATGTTGAACTTAGAAAGAAAAAAAAAAAGAATGTTCATCTTTCTAAAAGATACAGATTTTTTTTCTCTTCATGTGATTGAAATTTAAAAGAATAGTATTGGATCATAAGTTAACATTTGAAAGAATACAAACTAAAATCAAAGGAGAAATAATGGATTAATGGGATGAAATGGTTGTTTCCCAATGTAGAGGGTGATTTACATAAGAACTAGTAAATTACAACAGTTGTGGTTATCAGCCTATTGTAGTGTTTTCAGTTCAACTTCAAATTTCTATGTCTCTTTGGAACTCAATTAAGACATTGAATAATGCGAGGCGGATAGCTTACCCATGTTTTATTTCCCGTTTCTTGTTTTCAATTTTTGAGATACATACATGTTTGGTAACTATTTCTTTTTCTTTTTTCTTATTTTGAGGAAATGTGCTTTGAAAACAATTTGGAGAAGAAATTTATGAGTAAATGTCCATATCTATTATTCACATATTTGAGAGAATATTTATAATGCAAAGCATATAACTTATTACAAGATCTTAGCTAATTAGATCTTATCCTAACCAAATACTCATGAGATTTAAACAAATATTGATCAATACACTTAACATGATCCCACAAACTTATCACACCTTGGAAGTGGACAAAGTTTGAAAGATAAGAGTTAAAAATGGGCGTAGGCGTTGTGTGATGAAATAGATGTCGAACAGGTCGTTGTTGTACCTTGGAGTACCACTTCCTTAAAAGCAGTTTCGGCACGACCTGGTGCTAAATGGTTTTATGTCGGTTACTCCTCGAGGTTAATACAACACCCTTCACAGACGTGCACTCATCAATGAAGGATTAGAATCAAGAAATGACAATGCTCAAGAAAGCAGAACGCCAAGAAGAAGATAAAAATCCCCTCGTTCCGATTCGAAACAAGCCAATAAAAAGAGAAACAAAAAACTCCTTTTTCCAGATCTCAGATCCACAATTTTTGCAACACCATTAAGGAGAAATCATTTTTTTTAATTAAAGTAAAACAGTAAGAAAATTAAAAGCAAACGTTTTTAGAAAGAAAACTTTTGGTTTTAATTTTAAGAGGAAAAAGAAATAAAAATTATTTTCTTTTTTGCACAAGCGCGGTTACCCGAACCCACTAGATCGGATGGAGGGCGGCATGGAGCGCGTGTGGGGAGGGATTTTAATATCACTATAACCACTTTTTACCAACCCACATATAGACTTTACTATATAAACTACCTCCACATCTTTAAACTTTCCAATGTAGGACAAAAGCTTTTCCATTTCCTATGTGAGTTGTTGGGCCCAAGGCCCCAGTTATTCCCAATAATCCCCCACGAATGACTAGAAAATAAAAAAATAGTTTCCTGAGCCAAGAAATGAGAGTAAACTTAAGCATCAATATCTTTTGATTTGAATTGATGCATGGTGAAGTAGGGCAACAACCTAATTAAATAAAGTGAGTTACCTCTTGAACTTTCACTAGTTATGGTTGAGACCCCACAACACGTTTCAGTCCTTGTGTTTTTTCTTGATTCTGCGATACAACAGTAAATCTTGTGCTTTTTAAGGCCATACACATAAAACCTCGAGTCACCGTGAAGGCTCTAAAAAGAGATCCTTAGACTCTTTCATAAAAGGCAACAACACCTTCACAATCATGTTAATTGTTTCATCAAGTCTGTTAGAGACAAACCACTCAAAACTGAGCTATGAAGACTTTCTAGTTGTCTATCAAGTCCATATTTGGACCACCCAAACAAAAAGGATATGGATTCATTTCAAGGATTTTAAACCCATACATGTTGAAGAATCTAGAATTACTCTCCTTGTTAGACCTTTGGTGAAAGGATCCGCTAGATTCCTCTCAGACCTCACATATTCCAAGGAGATAACTCCACTCTTCAACATTTGTTTCACAACTCCATGCCTTAGGTGTATCTGCCTTCTTTTGCCGTTATACACATTGTTTTTGGCAATTCATATGGCAGCTTGTGAATCGTAATGTAAAGAGATAGGTACAGACGCCCCCTACATTGGTACGTCTCCAAGTAGGCTTCTCAGCCATTTTTCCTCTTTCCCTGCTAGCTCGAGAGCTATAAATTCTTATTCCATTGTGAATCGTGCCATGCACGTCTGCTTTGCTAATTTCCATGAAATAGCTCCTCCACCTAAAAGAAATACATAACTGCTAGTAGAGCTTACCTCATCGTTATTTGTTACCCAGTTTGCATCACAATATCCTTCTAACACTGCAGGAAACTTGCTAACATACAAATAGGAATCTATTGTACTGAAGCGAGCTTGTTAAGGGCTCGTTAGATTACAATTTATAAATCGATCATAAGCTACTTGTAGCATTTAATGGACCGAGTCGATCTCAGGGAACTGAATATTAATTTTTCAAGTTAAATTTGCAAAGGAGAAAACAAATAAAAAGGGGGGTTTTGAGCTTTTGCAAATAAAATAAAATATAAGAAAATAAAAATAAAGATAGATCAAATCTTACCAAATTCCAATTCAAAGGCACGGTTTTATCCAATTGCAAAATTGATCATAGGCACACAAAATGTTTTAACTTAATTATGCAACCACTTAGTCAACTTATTAGGAAACCCCAAAAAGTAACAAATTCTCTAAAGTCATTAACTCTAACAAACGTCAAAAAGTTACTGCTAATTACCTAAACCATTTTGACGAAACCGTTCCATATTATTTAGATAAAAGCATTAAGTGCTTTGGAACGACTAAGACAACCAATTAGATAAAATATCTTTAATCTAATCAAGATGCTCCTTTAATTCATAGAATTAAACATGCAAGCTATGCAATTATGGAAACCCATAAAGCACACACATGTAATGATCCTAGCGCCACAAGGTTCAATCAACATGACAATTACGGATCATGCATCATGACTAGCCATCAAACATATAAAGCGATCGAGGCGTCAATTCAATAAAAAAATACATGCTCATAAAATAAACATAGGAATCAAAGAATACTTGCAATTCTAAGAAAACTACATTAAAGTTCGAGCCTCACAACATTGCAATTGGCTACACCGACCTATGAATTGGAACACTTACCTTAGCCACTCATCATGATGATGTAGCCAAGGTTCGTCATTGGTTCGATATAGTGCCAAAAGAAAAGTAAAGGAAAATGGAGAAAAACTCTAAAAACTATTGTCTAAAAAAATTACACTCGGAGAAAAAAACCCTTGCAGCTGTCCAAAAGAAGGCTCCAATAGCCTTGAAGTAGACAACTTGCACAAGAAACCCTAAATTCTAGAAATATATTTTTCCAAAACAATTAGGGAATAATATTTAAAATAAAATAAAATAAAGTTAATAAATTTCTATCTTGCAAAATGCTGGAAAATACATCCAAAAATCGAAAATCCTTTCATTATTCTCAAAACAAACATAGAAGGTTGCAAATAAGGAAAGTTTTTGGATTGCATAGTCTTCAGTATTTTGCCAATAACATCTTCTCCAAAACTTGGATCAACAAGATCTTTATATGGCTGGAAAGATCTTTCAGAGAGCTTTAAAATGATATCTAATTTGGCTATATGTCCAAAAGTGATCAGTAAGATAATGGAAATGGAAGTTGGCACAAAGTATTCTTGGGTACGACAGTTTTCCAGCAGGAGCAGTAATCACTCAAACTGTCATAACTTTCATAATACTTGGAATGCAATGAGTCTTATAACATTGGAAAGATAATTCAATAAGCTTCGATTTGACATCAAATTTGAATATATTTTCATCTCAAAATTTCATGATATGATCGGTCAAAATTGGTATAGAAATTTTATTGCTCGAATCACCTCTGATATGGTCCGAATTAACTCTGAAATGTTGCAAACTCACCAAAACATGTAAATTGCTCAAATCCCGTTGGGAAGATAATTCAATAAGCTTTGATTTGACATCAAATTTGAATATATTTGCATCTCAAAATGTCATGATATGATCAGTCAAAGTTGGTATAGAAATTTTGTTGCTCGAATCACATCCAATTTGGTCCGAATTAACTCCGAAATGTTGCAAACTCACCAAAACACGTGAATTTCTTAAATCCCTAAAAAAAATAATAATAAAACACATAAAATTATTCTAACTAACAAGAAATAAGTGTGATTAAATAGGACTTTATAGGTCCTATCATGTACCTTTCAAGTATCTCAATAAACGACGAAGAGCAGTCCAATGATCATTACTAAGATTATGTGTATATCTACTCATTCTACTTACAACATATGCAATATTAGGCCTAGTATAATTCATCAAAAACATAACGCTGCCTATAATTTTTGCATATTCAGATTGAAAAACACTAACACCCTTATTTTTCTTAAGACTCATACTAGTATCATAAGGTGTTTTTACAGGAGCATCATCAAAACAGTCAAATCTCTTTAACAATTTTTCAATATAGTGTGATTGACATAAAGAGAACCCATTTTCAGTTTTTCTTATTTTAACACCAAGTATCACATTAGCCTCACCTAAATCTTTCATTTCAATTGTGAAGATAAAAAAAACTTGGTATTATTAATCACATCTAAGTTTGTACTGAAAATTAGCATATCATTAACATACAAACATATAATCACAAAAGCAGCGCCAAACAATTTTGAGTAAACACACGTATCAGAAGAATTTACTTTAAAACCATCGTTTTCTAAAGTTTTGTTAAATTTATCATACCATTGTTGGGAGCTTGTTCAAGGCCATAAAGAGATTTTTTAAACTTGCATACCTTGTTCTCTTCACCAGTAACTATAAAGCCTTCATGTTATTAGGAATGTTCTTTTTACATCCATTTGATGTATTAATAGACCACAAATAGCTGCAAATTCAATCAAAGCTCTAATAGTAGCTATTTTAGTCACAGGAGAATAAGTATCAAAATAATCTATACCTTGTTTTTGCGTATATCCTACAACCACTAATCTAGCTTTGAATTTTTCCATTGAACCATCTAGTCTAATTTTCTTTTTGAAAATCCATTTGCACCTAATAGGTTTATTACGTTTAGGTAAATCTACCGAGTCCCATGTTTGATTCATGAGCAAAGAATCTAATTCACTCTTAATTGCTTCTTTCCAAAAAATAGAGTCTATAGAACTTAAAGCCTCTTGGTAGGTTTTAGGATCCTCATCTATTAAGAACATGCAAGCAAATTGATTGTCTATCTTATTTGAATTTTCTACTAGAAAAACAATTAAAAAGTCAAGTCCAAAACTTTTATCAAATTTTTGCCTCTTACTTCTTCTAAGTTCAAACTCATGCAAACTATCAGAAGTAGATGGTAATGGTATAAATACTTGGTCATGGTTTAAGATATCAACTTTCTTATTACTAGCTGACTCACTAGCTATCTTAATCATGGGAAAGATATGTTAAAAAAAATAAAGCATTTCTATATTCACAAATTGATTTTTCATTTAAGCACATAAATCTATATGCAACACTATTTTGAGCATAACCAATAAAAACATAGTCAAAGGTTTTAGATCCAACCGTAGGTTTCTTGAATGCTGGATAGGCTACTTTAGCTAAGCACCCTCACACTCTCAAATAACTTAGGTTAGGTGAATAACCTTTCCACAATTCGTATGGTGTCTTATCCAGCCTTTTGTGAGGAACCCTGTTAAGAATGAAACACGCAGAAAGCACAGCTTCTCCCCATATACTGTCAGATAACCCAAAACGTAATAACATAACATTCATCATTTCTTTTAATGTTCGATTCTTACGTTCAGCTATGCCATTTTGTTGAGGAGAATATGGTGCAATAGTTTCATGGATAATTTCGTTTAATTTACAAAACTCCTTAAGAGATTTATCACTATATTCACCACCTCTGTCGGATCTTAACCTTTTTATATTTTTATCTAATTGTTTTTCTACTTCCTAGAAAAATCATCAATAAAAGATATATCATATTTTTTACCACATCTGCTTGTAGTATTTTTGAAATCAGCCAAGTCAGAATGAATTGGTTCAAGTAATTTTGTACTTCTAGCTCTAATAGGCTTAAAAGGATTTTTGGGAAATTTAGCTTCTATACATACAAAACATTTACCAATTTCATGTGATTCCGATGCATTAACAAGGTTTAAAGTTTTAAGCCTCTTAATCAATTTGAAAGCAAATTTACCATATCGATGATCAAATTGGGAAAAGGTGCTTGGGTGACCAATTGGGATGATAACAGCACTAATGCACCGTATCCTATCAGAACTCTACAGTTAAGCATGCTTAGGCGATAGTAGTACTAAGTTGGGTGACCACTGAGGAAGTCCTCGTGTTGCACCCCTTAAAAAAACTTGATGAAATAGATGTCGAACATATCGTTGTTGTGCCGTGAAGTACCACTGCCTTGAAAACATATCGTTGTTTTGCGGTTATCCAAACCCGCCCAACCGAATGGACATCGGCGGCAATGCGTGTGGGGGAGAGATTTTAATACCACTATAACCATGTTTTACTAACCTACATATAGGCTTTACTATATAAACTACCTCCACATCTTTAAACTTTCCAATGTGGGACAAAAGCTTTTCCATTTCCTATGTGAGTGTTGGGACCAAGGCCCAAGTCATTCCCAACATCGTGCATGCGCAACTATCACTATGAGAGAGCTTTGGTCTGCTTCCTTCTTTTCTAGAAAACACGATATGTTTGCTTGCAATTCCAATTGACTTGTATAGTACAACTTCTTCTTCTTCTCCTCTTCATGTTGTTCATCCTTAATCTTGTTCAAAATCCTTTGCAATGCTTTATTTTTTCATTCTTGGATCTTCTAAGCTCTCGATCTCGTAATTAGCCCTTGTGAGAATGTTGGTATGTCCATGATCACATCATTACTTATCCTACAATGCATAAGAGTGCAACTCTAGTTTATAGTGGATTAACCTTAAGTTAATGAATGAAAATTAATTAATTAATCAGTTTGATTGATTAATTTTGCTACATTACAACTTATAATTTGTAGGTCCATAAGGTCTTCCTTCTAGCTCACAATTAGTTATGGATCAATTATGTCGAAATAAAAAATAAAAAAATTGAAATATTCAAATTTATATTTTCATATATTATTGGGTACATTAAATATCAAAAGGAATAATATGCTTTATATTAATGTATTAGATACATTAAATAAAAGAGAAAATTATATATTTTATTAAAATATATATTAGATACATTAATAAAATATTAATTTATATATTTGAATGACTGAAATAATTAATATTTTAATCAATAAGATATATTAAAAGATTAATTTAAGATTTTGAGTATGACTCAGATAATTTGTATTTTAATTATAAGATATATTAAAATATAAGATTAGAGATCTGAGTAGGACTTAAATTGTTGCTCCCTTGGTTTCTATAAATAGGACATTTAGACTAAGTCTAATTGCATTACTTCTTCTCAATTAGAAAGAAAAATCATCTCTCTAAAATTCGCTTCCCCTACAGAAGAAGATTTTTCTTAGTTTCCTAGTTCTTTCAAGGAGGCTAAGCCTAACTTGTATCCTGTAATTAAATTTTAGCAAGGAAGATCTATTGGAGATCTACATTGATGAGGAATTAGTTCTTCTAAGGTGTGTTAATTTTTTTTAATCATAAATAAAAATTCAATGTCAATCAAATTACTGATTTTTCAATTATTTAGAAATCAAAGCCTTTTGTTGTAGATGAATTATTCATTCCTATCAGAGATATCCTATCAGAGATATATCTTATTGGTCTAATTATGTATGAAAAGCTTGACATACATCTTATGGATGTTAGTCACAATATATTTATATAGATCTCTTGATAATTATATTTATATGAAATTCTATGAAGGATTTAAGATACTCGAATTCATATAATTTATGTTTTAGAGAATTATATTCTAATAATTAGAGAGATTATTATATGGGTTAAAAAGATCAGGACAAATGTCATATAGTTATCTTAGTGAATATTTATTTAAAGAAATAAGGATATCAAAATAATCCAATTTATTCATGTACATTTGTTAAGAAATTACAATAAGAATTTGTTATAATCATTGTATATTAATGATTTAAATATAATTGAAACTTTTCTAAGGAGCTTTCATGAACAATATAATATCTTTAAAAAAAAATTGGATGTAATATCTCAAAGAAACAGATTTTTTCCTTGGCTTTCAAATTGAATATTTAGTAGATAAAATATTTATTCATCAATCAACATAATTAAACATAAATGATTTATAAATGATTTTACATGGACAAAGCAAAACATTCCAATTTTAGTTTGTCCACTTGATTTGAAAAAAGATATCTTTTGACCTTGAAAAGATAATGAAGAACTTTTTAGTCTTGAAGTACCACATCTTAGTGCAATTGGTGCATTTATGTGTTTTCTTAATAATAGAAGAATAGATATAGTACTTTTAGCGAACTTATTAACTTGATATAGTTTTTATCCAAGCAAAAAGACATTAGAATGGGGGTAAAACATACATTACATTATAGAAGAAGTTTGATCTATATGATTACGCAGATGTAGGTCATTTTTTGAGTTTTTGTACGGATGACTCATTCTCACGCACTTCAATGTCAGCTGACATGCTTTCTAAAAATAATGAAATATGACTCATTCTGACGTGGCAATGCACGCAAAATTACCAAGGAGGGCAGTATGAGGTCGTCTCGCTTGTTCACTCTCTCGGACAGGGTAACGCTCTCGCTACTAATTCTCATTCTCGCTCTCGCTTGCCACGTCAGCAAAATTTCTTGGATCTTAAAAGATTCTCACTCTCGAATGCTCACTCTTGCTCATAATCGCAAGGACTGAGATTGAGATTAAAGAAGAAATGATCGAAAAGAAAGAAAGAAGATAAAATTAAGTCAGAGAAGAGCGAGAGCCAGAGAGAGTGAGATTGAAAAAGAAAATTGAAAATAAAGAAAGAAGATAAAATTAAGTCAGAGAAGAGCGAGAACGAGAGCGGGAGCGAGAGTACGTTGCCCTTACAATAATTTGGACGAGTTGCAAAGTACGGAAAGAATGAAATTCATATGGCATTAAAGCACACGAAAAGAGGTCATCCGTACAAGTACCCCGTCATGTTTTGACCTCACATAAAGCTAGATCTCATATAGGATATTTTGATAGACTAACCCTAAAAATTATCATTTATGTTCTTCATTTCATGTTGTCTAAATGATTAAAAGCTTAAAAAATAGCAACAATCAAAAAGTGAAAGGGTATTTTGACAGACTAACCTAAAAAATTGGGTTAATTGGTATTTGATCTAGTTTTTTACAATAAAGTTTTCTAACATTTTTCAATCATTTTTATTTTTTTTTTATATGTCTCTGGTTCCCTCTCCCTCTCCCTCTCCCTTTCTCCTCCCCACCTCTCTCTCACTTTCTTTTCGTCGTTCCTCGTTCATGTGAACCAAAGAATACCTATTGTCATGCCTCAAGGTCCAATTACAAGGTCGAGAGCCAAGAAGCTACAACAAGCTTTAATAACTTATATTTAAGCTACGATGAGCTCGAAAAAGAAGGTTCTAGAAGATGTTAGAATCGTTCCCTATATGTTGTGCAAAGTTGAGCTTCAAGATGGAGACACATTAAATGCATTTTAACTTGCATTTAATGAACTCATAGTTGAATTTATGGAGCTTAAGTTTAACTTGGTGTTCAAATAAAAGAACTAAGTTGAAGTAAAGTTATATGTAATAAGGTGATGTTTAAACTCAAATTACATTCAATGCAGTGGAGATGTATTCAATGAAGTCAAGTATCATTCCAAGCTTCATTCAAGACAAGCTAAGCTTCAATCACTACAAGAATTTCAAGTTTTTCAAACAACAAAAATATAACCAACAAATTATATAACTCATCTAGAACTTAGTCTAGACAGCCCAATTAGAACTAATTAAAGAGTTTAACCAACCTAATTAGTACTAAAAAGTCTAACCAATACCATGTAATTTTTAACTTCATATCCATGAATAAGAATAATCAACATTACAAATTAACTAAAAATAAATTTTAAAGTACAAATAAACCAAATACATATATATCTATTTCTTTACAATAAACTATAAAGTACAAACTCAAATTATTCTCACCACAAAAAAGAATTCACCACCAAAATCAGCCAAAACCTACCTTAAATGTTATTTCAACACTCCGAAATGAAACCAAATCCTAAAACAAAATAATTCAAAGGTTAGATACCAATCTAAACTATTTTAACTAAGTTCGAAAAAGCCTAAACATAGATTTATCACCTAAATTCACCAAAACATACTTAATACTTGATGAAAAGTGTTCGAATGAGTTCGAAAGTGTTCGAATATGTTTGAAATTACTTCGAAATGAAATCAAATCCTAAAACAAAATAATTCAAAGTTTAGATACCAATTTAAATTATTATAATTGAGTTTGAAAAAGCCTAAACATAGATTTATCACCTAAAATCACCAAAACATACTTAATAATGAGTTCGAAAGTGTCTGAATGTGTTCGAAACTACTCCAAAACGAAACTAAATCCTAAAAAAATTAATTCAAAGGTTAGATACCAATCTAAACTATTTTAACTGAGTTCGAAAAAATGACCTTTTATCCATCCAAAACCAAATATAATCGAGTCTTTCAAAATAACGATAGATAACTTTTTTCTTACATCACACCGAGAGCGATAGTATGAGAAAACGCAACACAAGAGGGGAACAAAAATGGTGACAATAAGAGCGAGAGCAAGAGAACGAAAATGGCGAAGGCTTCCCCGTTTTTACTCTCTAGGTATCTCTAGAGGGGCACGATCAAACTCAATCCATGGGTTTTTTTTTTATGTCTACACCCCAACATCTAAAACGAAAAGCTATCATAATTTTTTTAACGGAGCCTTTTGGGTCTTCTTCTTCATCATCGTTTCTCAATATCTCTAGTGGGGTACGATCAAACCCAATTCGTGGGTAGTTTTTTGTGTCTATACCCCAACATTTGAAACGATAAGCTATCATGAATTTTTCAACGGAGTATTTTGGGTCTTCTTATTCATCATCATAGTTGTCTCATGCAAAGAAAGAAAAAAAAAACTTCCTCTCCCTCTCATCCCTCTCGTAGGGTTTTTTCATCTTCTCACTCTTGTTGTGACGTAAGCACAAAGTTATCCATCATTATTTTAAAAAAGTAGGTCATATATCATTTGGGCCAAAAAATTTAGGTCATCCATATAAAAAAATCCATTAAATACTCCTGACTCACATAAGTTATAATCATATTAACTCATTCCATTAAGTCTCATAACTCTCATATTATCTTCTATTTATGATTGGTTCTTGTAATCTATAGCATTGTAACTCTATATGTAGCGATTGTATGGAGTCCCAATGAAAAACACAATTCAACAAGTTGAATAAGGAAAATGCATCTTGTTCTCTACTCTCTTATCTCCATCTGTTTTATGTTCTTATTCTTCTTTTATTCTTATTTTATAATAGTTGTATTATAATAATAAAACATATATACACCGATACCCAAATACAAAATCCAATTCAAGACTATTTTACAAGCCCCAAAAACTCACATAACAAACCCCTTCTAAAAAAAAATTATAAGTAGGGCCGCATTTGATATCCATTTAGTTTTTGATTTTTGATTTTTTAAAGTTAAGATGGTTTCCTCACAATTTCTTTACCATAGTTTTCATATTTGTTCATAAAAGATTTGAATGTTTAGTCAAATTCCAAAAACACAAAATACTTTTTTTTAGTTTTCAAAACTTGACTTGAATTTAGAAAACCATGGTCAAAAGTTAGATAACAAATAAAAGAAACTCATAAGTGAAAGTAGTGTTTAGAAATTTATTTTTCAAAAACCAAACACAAAAGACCAATTGGTTATCAAACGGGCCTAAGCCATCCAATTCAAACATAAAATTAGTGTATCATAACCATTCATAGATCATATTCAACTCAGATCAATTAACATCTAAAATTTAATACAACAAAAAATGCTTTTTGTATTGAGTATATTATAGATTTCATAACATCAGTCAACATATATAAAATAACAACATGGTATAATAGCCATGGTTCTTGGAAAGAAAAATAAAATAAATATTTCTCCTACGTCTATGAAATCAATTCTCCTCCTCAATTGTTTGATTTGATGCGCAGTTGAATCTTTCGATCGTTGAGAGGTTGCAAAGGTCTTGCATTAGTGTCCGACTCCTGCACATGTAAACCAATTAATTAAACCATATTTTATATCTTCAAAATATGAATGTTTTTTATTAAAATATTACGTGGCAAGCAAGGAAGTATGAGTTTAAATGCAGGTTTTTGGTGTTTGACCATGTAGTTAAAAACACATGGCAGTCCAAAAATAATAGATTTATTTTCCTACCTTATACATAGCTCCTAAATAATTTTAAGTTTACATTTTCAATTTTATCAAATTAAATTTAAGCTTGAAACGGCCATGAAATTATTATTTTTTTGCAAAGTCAAATTATAAAACTCCCATAAACCAACAGAAAATTTCACCTAGCTATTTCATTTTCTAATCTTAGATTTTTTTTTCCCACTTTTATACTGAGCTCACAAGTCAAGTATTTTAGGCCCCATTTGATAATCATTTTATTTTTTAGTTTTCTATTTTTAAAAAATATGTTGGTTTCCTCACAATTATTTTGCTAAGCTTTTCACATAATTATGGGTCAAATTTCAAAAACAAATTAAGTTTTTAAAAACTACTATTTTTTAGATTTCAAATTTTTGCTTGAGTTTTGAAAATGGTTTTATAAATTAGGTGATAGAACAAGAAAACTATAAGTAGAAGTAGTATTTATAAGCTTAATTTTTAAAAATAGAAGACAAAAAATAAAATAGAATTG
Organism: Trichosanthes truncata; assembly: GCA_033996785.1. Taxonomy (NCBI): domain Eukaryota; kingdom Viridiplantae; phylum Streptophyta; class Magnoliopsida; order Cucurbitales; family Cucurbitaceae; genus Trichosanthes; species Trichosanthes truncata. The sequence continues at coordinate 9,689,279 of JAWPNB010000004.1, forward strand.
AATAGGTCCTTTAAGTTTTTTTTTTTTTTTAAATTTCATAAACGGAATGTAAAACTTGAATAAACAATGAAACTAATATGTTGTCAAAACTAATTGTAAAATTTTGATGAACCAAGTTATCACAAAATTTAACAACAAAACTCCAATAATGAATCTACATGACTAACCTGTAGCGCCCGACATTTAGGTACTAAAATTTAAAATTTAGTGAAGGGTCAAATTGTGTGGTTAGTGTTCCAATTTTTGAACTTAGGAGTGTGAGTGTGTATGTTGGGTTAATTTTGGGTACTAAAAGTGAGTTTGTGGGGGGAGGATGGTCTTTTGCATATAAGTTAAAGTGAAGACAAGAAAAGAAAGGAATTAAAAGAATGAAAAAAAAAACACCATCTTCTTTTCTTCTTCTTCTCCACGAATGCAAAAGGGGGAAAGACAAAGGATGGCTATTTTTTTCTTCTTCCTTTTTCAGATGGGTGGTTTGGGGCATTTGTGTAAGGTTAGAGGTCGACGTGGACTATTGAGATTGCATGGCGTGATTTCCCTCGTTCTCTAGGGGGGAGCTCGTAACTTCCTAGAGGAAGGAGAAGTTGGTGGCTTTCGTGCTGAACTAGAAGGTAAGTAGCCTATTAGACTAAATTATTAATGCCTTGGACATGGAGCTCGTAGAATTTGTAATTCATGACTGATTTGAGTAGTTTGCAATAGTCGTGATTGCTAATATGTATTCAAAGGACCTCGATCTTGTGTTATGTTTCTATAGGTAGCCAGCTTGGAATAACTTGATAAGACTTGATTATGGAATAATGTTTTGGAATGCATGTACGACTGTGATTGTGGCTTCTCTATAAAGTATGAACGTATGGATAGTTGTTTTATATTGAATGAACATAGTTGTTGGACCGTCAGAGATGTTGGTTAGTGATTGAATTCGAAATGCTGGAACTATTGGACAAAATGGTTAAGTAGTGTTTGCTTGAGATGTTTGGATGTTGGTCTGCGTACAGTACGTCTGAAATGCCTGAATGGTTGGCAGAGGTTTAGATCCTTGCAATGTTGGATGAGTTGACTACGTGCGGGGTGCTTGACTATTTAGGTTCACTGGTTGGCAAGTTATAACCTCCTAAAAGTTGTTAGTGTTCTAGGTCGTTATCCAAGTTCCTTGTGCTAGAATGGTTTAGGACGACTTGCTAGATTTAACATATTGTAGTTGGGCCGAATGTGAACTGGAGAATAATGATTGTTAGTGTTCCTAGCGTGATTAAGGGGTGAGCTTGGAAGGGAACTGCTTAGGGCAATATGCCGCTAATGTGCATAGGGCCACGATTGAGTGAAAGTCTTGTTTAAGAATGTTGTTAAGCTCATGCACGACTCTATGCTCGAGATTCATGATGGATGGTTGCAAAAAAGTCACAATTAGTGATTTTTTTGCTTGTCTAGACGTGGCCTTGAGAATCTTTCAATGGTGGATAAATTGTATTGTAAGGCCCTAGTTGCCCGAATCTTGTACCTGAACCAAGCTTACCTAGTTTGTTCGTTGTTGAGTTTGTGTTTACGGTTGAGCTTAGGGTCCAAGAGTTGGTTTTGTGGGAGAGGTATGTGACTTGTTGATTGGCTACGCATGGTTATATACCCCTTGGCATTCTAAGTGTGTTGCGAGTGACAAAAAGGTTGTTAGTTGGCATCACTTACCCTTTTGCCATACGAGCATGCTTCCTAGTATGTTGTGAGACATATTTGACATGAGGGTTGCTTTCCCTTTTGCATTCTGCTAGCTTAAGGGCGATTCCCCACTGTGTTTAGTATGAAGGTTGATTTCCTTCATGTTGTGTGCTAGTTTAGGGGCGAATCCCCACTGTATTTAGTACGAAGGTTGCTTTCCTTTAGGTTGTGTGCTAGCTTAGGGGGTGATTCCCCCATTGTGATTGTTGTGCTAGCTTAGGGGAAAATTCCACCATTGTGATTGTTGTGATTAGCGTTAGGGTTGCTTTCCTTCACTGCTTTGGACTCAGGTTACATGACTTGCAAGTATATCACGAGGCAATACTAGAGAGGGGTAGGCTTGGGTTAAGGTGGGTAGGCATTTAGCTAACTAAAATGAATGTTTGAGACTGAGCTAGAGCCTGTGAGTTAGAGCAAAGCCCTTCCTTGTATGGTTTTAAACTTTGGACCCTTAAGTGGACTGCTTATTGAGTATATTTATACTCAATCTTTCTACTTTGTTTGTATTTTTTTTTTTTTTTTTTGCAGATGGTGCACAACCATGAGGTGGGTGATGGAGGCAACAACTTGACGAGGCTATGGAGACACCACCGAAGTCCTTCCCTGTGTTTAGTGTTTAATTTTGTTTCTTAGTTCTTGTCATGTGTTGGCCTGTAAATCCTAAATTTTCTTTTGTTCTTGTTTCGATTGAATTTTTCTTAGTTCTCATCTCTGTTGGTTGAACTCAGTATACTTATTGTAGTTTGGTGGATGCTGAGTGTTTTCTCTGAGATATAGAAGTGTTTTCATTTCCTATCAGGTCTTTGTAAATTTTGGTTTTCTCAGAGTTACATCGTCATGTTGCTGAAATTTTGAACATGTGAGCGGGGTAACTTAGTTGTGCTTCCGCATTAGTCTGTTGCGTTTTTAGGGTCGTTACATACCCCCAAACATAAAAATACTTGGGTACAATACCACTTTTGATTTCTAGGATTTGAACCTAGTTTCTATTTGGCCTCTTAGTTTTTAAAACTAACATTTTTTTTTTCTTTTTTGCATTTGGACTTTTCTTTTACCTCCTCAATTATGTGTTAGTTTTAAAATCTTAAGTATCAAATGGAAACTAAATTCAAATTTCAAGGATCAAAAGTGTTAGTTTTGAAAACTTAGGGACCAAATAGAAACTAATTAAGTTTACAAATTTCATGGACCGAAAGTGTACTTTATCCAAAATATTTCAACTTTGCCACAAAATCGAGGAGGTAAAAGAAAAGTCCAAATTCAAAAAAGAAAAAAAAAAAAAAAAGAGAAAAGTCAAGACTCATCTAAAAATGTCCCAATAAAATAAATAATCATAATTTTAAAACAATACAAACCAAAGGTTAGTCCTCAACTTCTAGGTTGTGTCTAATAGGTTCTTCAACTTGAAAAAACATTTAATAGGTTGTTGACTATCAATTTTGTGTTTAAGTAGGTTCTTAAAATTTAAAAATATAAATGTCTAATAAGGCTTTTAACTTTCAATTGCATATCTAATAAGTCGATGTCATATTTGACCTTTTTAAAAATTCATAGACCTATTAAACACAAAATTTTATTTTGTGTCTAATAAGAACATTACCTTTAATTTTATGTCTGATATAGGTTTGTAAATTTTATAAACGTCAAATATATAACATGAACCTATTAAGTACAAAATTGAAAGTTTAAGAACTTATTAGATACTTTTAAACTTTAGAGACTTATTAGACGTATAATTAAAAATTCAAAAACCTATTAGAATTTTTTTTTTAAATTTCAAAGATATATTAGACACAACCTTGAAAAGACAAAACATTATCAAATGAAACCTTAAAAAGAATCCCACTTACATCATGAACCGCAACGCGAAGCAACTTCACTTGTTCGGGTGCAACAGTCCTAACCTGAAAATTGTATAAGAGTGATTTAAGCACAGAGAAAATACAATTTTGAGAATAATTGAGCAACATATGTATGAGATTAGATATATAGTGGTTTAACTCAAAAATACCTTTCTGACTATAGTCCAAAGTACATTTTGAGAACATGGAGGAACCGTTAGAGAGCCAATATACCTATAATATAAACTGCTTCGCATCTTTAACAGCGATGGATCAATCACATTCAATACTTTGTCTTCCTGTGTATTCGATATATCTTTCAAATGCCCTTTCATCTAAAAAAAAAGGGTGATATAGATAAGAAATGAAGATAAATCTAAAGATGATTTTGCACGTAAATTATTGCTCTCTCATTTATATAATCTTTAAAGAGTGGTTGAAATTTTAAGACTTACTGTGGACAAGAAATGATCAGGTCGTCCAATGTTATAGAGAACTCCAATGACAGCAACACTTCCAGTTTGGCTTTGGTGCACCAAATGAGCTTCTAAAGCAATCCTTCTACCATTGACAGTGTGCTCAGAGGGTGAGTGCCAATGGCACTGTCTTAGAAAATATTGAGTTCCATTTACTTCCATATATCCAGCCCTATCACCCCATTTCAGCTGCAACCATCACAATACATAGTTCAAATTAGGGTTATATATATATATATATATAAAGTCTTACTATATCATTCTGAAGCTATAAAAGCATTTTCGATCAAATCCCTACTTTATAATGTTGTTGAAATTGAATAAAAAAAAAAAGAGAGAGAGCTGTGAAGTTTACAAATGTTGTTTTTCATGAGTTGATTTTTAGTGTTAAATATTTACCTTTTTCCCTATACCCAAATAAAAGAAAAATCGAATGAGATTTAAGTTGGAAATCTTATCCTAGCTCCTAAGATGAGAGGTTAATATTTAACATTAAGAGATGAATAATTCATAGAAATAGTATTTTTCAATACTAAATGCTTATCCTTGATTCAATTTTAATGTGCTTGATTTTTGGTTTTTTATTTTTGATAATTGTGTTTGTTTGAAAATATTTGAATTCTTAACTAAATTATAAAAACAAAACACAAGTTTTAAAAAGAACTACTTTTTTAGTTTTTAAAAATTGGCTTGGTTTTTGAAAACATAAGTAAAAAGTAGATAATAAAACAAGAAAACCATAGGTGGAAGTAGTATTTATAGTCTTAATTTTTAAAAACCAAATAATCATCAAACGGGACCTTAAAATAATAGTTTTCAAAAATTTGTTTTTGTTTTCGTAATTTGGCTAAGAATTTAAATATTTTCTTAAGAAATACTATTATAGAAAAATGATAAGAAAACAAACACACAATTTTTCAAAACCAAAAACAAAAAATCAATTGATTATCAGACGAGGCCTAAGATTTAAAGTGCACATTTATTCAATTATTACTAAGAGAACAAAATTGGAAGCAAACTTTTAGTAATACGAATATAGAAATTGCATGTATTTCTTTATTATTGTTAAGGTATTATATATTTATTCTAAAGATCAAAAGCATTGTTGAACTTACGATAGTTTTTTTTTTTTTTTTTTAACAACTAATGGAATACTATTTTGTTTACCATTATATCATGACCTCTGTTCCTGAGAGTTGCATTGGAAGGATTATAGTCGATATTGAGGTCTGTAAAATGAGATACAATTCGGACTCTCTCGTGCAACAGATCAATAGGAGATTGCATCAATCCAGTCTTGCAATTATGCCATTCTTGTTTAAGATCTCCCCAATGTGCAGGCCCTATATTTCCTCTTGCATCATAATTGAACCCTCTCTGATTTTCTGCATGCAATAAAAAAACCAAATAGATTTGACTCTGATCTTTTTTTCTATAAATATTGAAGTCAAATTAACCATTATTTCATTGGAAGAAAATTGAAACCTGAATACGAAACTGACATTTTAAAAATCTGAACTTGATCGTTGACAAAAACCAAATCCACCAAATAGTTTTTCTTTTAAAATTAAATGCAATTGAACCCATCAATTTGATTTGCTTTCTGATTGACTTTGCATTCCTAATCATTAAAGGGTCCATTTAATAATTATTCTGTTTTTTTAATATGGTTCGTAGTTTTCAACTTCTTTGATTTGTAATATATGTTTTAAATCAATATTTATTAAATCTTATTAGCCAAATAATATAACCATCTTGAAAAGTGTTTTTTGTGAGCTAAAAGTAATCCAAAACTCACCTGAAAAACAAGATAATAATATACATATATAAACAACCCCAATATTTAAAATTTTAAAAATAAAAATAAAACAAATGCTATAGAAGGGAACTAAATAAAAAGAAACTAACATAAAAAAATAAATAAATAGAAAAATAAAACGATGAAATTAACAACAAGACTCAATGGGTTCCCTACCAACTTCTTGAGACATTGCAGGCCATGAAACCAAAAGAAAGGCACAGAAAAATGAGCAAAACAACATATGAAAACAGAGCTTCTCCATCTTCAAAACTTTGATTTCTTCTTCAAATATTTCTTTCTATAACCAAACAAAAGAAAGTTGGTTATGATCTGTAGAGGTTTCAGAACCAAAAACTGCGTATTTATAAGGCGCAAACATGAACTGTGAACGTATATAGAAATAGGAAGCTTCTGAGTTTCTTCCTTCGTCTATTTCAACCGTGTTTGAAAAAAAGTAAAAACGCAATGAATTATTAATGGACATTGGAAACTAGACGCTGGCGTACGGTTTCTTTTACAATTAAATAGGTGGTTGGTAACCAAAAGTTTGTATTTAATAAGTCCATGTAAACTTTTAAAAATGTGTTTAATATAAGTATGAGAAATTGTAATGGGTAGCAAATTAGAGCATTCTATTTGTGAATATAGCAAATTTTAAAAAGATTTGTAAATATGGCAAATCTTTTAAATATCATTTTCTTATTCCCAGTTTAGCCTTATTTGAAAGATTCGTGCGTTTTTTTCTTCCTCTTTCTTCTTCCTCTGATTTTTACGTTTCTTTCTATATCTCCGATTGGGTTTCCTCTGGTTTTCTTCTTCCTCTTTCGTTTTAGCCTTATTTGGAAAATGATTCTTCTTTAAAACGTCTCTTTGTACTTTTATGCACAATTTCTTTACCCTTGTCCATCTGTTAAAACAATAGTGAGAAAGGATATGTGAAAATAGACATCTCTCCCAGTGATAGACTTCTACCACTGATAGCTAATAGACTTCTTTCACTAATAGACTTCAATCACAAGGGACAGACAAACTACATGTGTTGTGATAGAAGTCTATCAGTGATAGACTACATACATACTTTTATTAGTGATAGACTTCTATCATTGATAGACTCCAATCACCATACATGTAGCTAAAGTCTATCAATGATAAACTTCAATCACCATGTACTTTGCCTCTTGTGATTGAAGTCTATCAGTGATAGAAGTATATTGCTCAATGATAGACTTCATTCACCATGTACTTTGCCTCTTGTGATTGAAATCTATCAGTGATAGAAGTCTATTGCTGATAGACTTCAATCACAATACATGTAGCTTGTCTCTTGTGATTGAAGTATATCAGTGATAGACTTTAATCACAACTATATTTTGTTATTGAAATTTATAGTAAGCTTCTTGTTGGCTATCTCATTCATATCGCAATTGAATTTTTTTTTTTTAATTTTACAAAAAGAAGAGAGTAAAGAGACAGGTAATTAAGGGCATATATGTAGCATTTAAGAGACATCGCATGGCTGCCAATATTACACTCACCTTCCACCCTCCCCCATTTAAACAGTAGCACAAACTGAATTTCTCACCATTTTTCAAACCATTTTAAAGATAGATAAGAAAATAAACAGAAAGAAATTCTATTGAACGAAAAGGACAAGCATATGAACTTCCATTAGTACTAGAGAATGATGATTGAAGACCACAAAACCCCGCACGCACCGCAAGGAGAGAAAGACTGTGAGTGTGTGTGTGTGTTTTCGTTCAATTTCTAATACCAAAATCAACAGTTCACAAGCCTAAAACTAGAAGCTAAAAGTAAATATAGACAAACCTTAGATAATTTAAGACGATATTCCTTAGAGTTCACAAGGCCTCAAAATATAGTGTGCTAAGGACGATAAGAAAATGAAGGAAATAGAAGAGTTTATCATTTGGCAAAATCTTGGCGCTGTCGTAACCATTTATAAAGAAGATTACCGGAAAGTGTTTATTAGCATCGTGTTTTCTTTTAGTGAATTATTTTCCTAGAAACTAATTGCAAACAATAAGTTTAAGAACAAACAACAAACATGCAAGACTTGCGAAGACAAACAAAACGAAGAAAAAATTTCAGGAGAAATCAACGAAGACGAAATTGAAGAAAGGAAAAAGAAATAAGAAGAAATCGAAGATAGTCAGAGACTTGAAAAGCAAGAAATGAAGGAAGATGAATCGCAATTTTGATTTGGGCCAGGCACATGGGCTTTTTAGTAATTTAAATGGGCTAGATAATTAAAATTTGCTATATATGCAAATAGTTTAACGATTTGCTATATGTGCAAAATTTTAGGCCCATTTTGCTATTTTCCCAATTGTCCCTATAAGTATCTAAACTTTAAAAAATGAGTTAATGGGTGGTACATACTTTGAAGTTTATGTTTAATAAGTTTCTAAATTTTTAAAAAATGTGTTTAATAGATAAAAAGTATGTGGACTTCAATTTTGTGTCTAATATTGATAAGTGAATTTTAAATTAAACTCTAAACTTTAAATTTTGTGTCTAATAGGTCATTGACATATTCAACAATTTTTAAAATTAACAAACCTATTAGGTACAAAATTAAAATTTATATTTAATAGAATCATAAAGTTTTAAAAAAATGATAAATATACTAAGAACCTATTAGACAGGAAAAAAAAAAGTTCATAGACCGATCAAACACTTTTCAAATTTAGAGACAAAAAAAATTAAAAATTTAGAAAATTATTATATATTTTTTACCATTTAAGGACATATTAAACACAAACTTAAAATTTTAAAGGCTAAACTTATAATTTAATCCATTTTATTTGAAGGAGAACTATTATTAATAAAATATTATGATGTCAAAAGGAGTAGGAAAATTAACAATATTTTAATTGTACGGAAGAAAATCGCGAAAGAAAATAGAGAAATGATGTCAATCGAAAAGGACGAGAAAACAAAGAATGCTCACACATTTAAACATACAAATATAAACTTGTACGCCTAATCAAATGAGGTTTAATACATATCCACATGCTTCCAAATGTCCTCTTCAACTAATTAACTCTTTAATTATTCCACAATATGGGAACGTAATCAATTTGGATCACAACAAATGTAGACCCTAAACTCCTTTTTTTTTTTCCTTTTTTTTTTTAAGGTATAAATGCAATTGAAGTTAGAAGTTAATCAACGTAATCTATAATCTAAACTGTATAGAAAACGAGTTATAGGGGAAAACTTTACCTCTACATGTTGTTCCTGTTTTTCTTTATTTTCTTAATTGAAGATAAATTTTATATCTTCATTTTGCACTTTCATTTTAGCTATCTATATAAAATGGCCCCAAATTTATTAGGTAGTTCTCAATTTATTTCTTAATCTTAAAAAATTTTCAATTTTACCCTTAATGCATTAAAAATTCTCGATTAAATCCTTCCATAAAAACAATTATCAAAATTGTAACTAAAAAGTTAGATGTATTATTAAATTTATTACTTTGTTAACATATTTTGATTCATAAACATTCTACTCCAATAGTACATGAACTATAAAACCCAACTCACTTATCAAGAAAATCCATCCTACTCATTAATAGATGTCACATTTTTCCACATCTCTAAATTTGGAGAGCAGGTTTCGTAGTTTGCATGATAGGCTTTAGAATTTGGAAAGTGGGTTAATTAAATGAGATCGGTCAATCTAGTTTAGTTGACATGATTGTTAATCAATCCATAGAGCGAAATGCGATTAGCCCCGTTAGTATGAAATGCTATCGTGTCCAGCTATAACATGTTAGTTTAGAAGTTAATTTGATTGCTAGGTTGGATTAGTTTAATTAGAGGACCCAAGGTAACTTAGGGGCTTTTCCGGCTTTTTCGATTGAGTTAATTAGGTAATAAACTCTGAAATTAAATCTCACGTTGGTTATCTGTGATCAAATTTACATTGTACCCTAATATACTTTGAATCAGTGCCCATGATAAGATCGCTTTATCTTTTTCTTACTTTATTTCCAGCCTTTCCCCACTTTATGTTTAATTCCCTCCCTCTCGATCTGTATCAATAAGAAATCCAATTAAAAGCAATTGATAATATGTTCCTTGTAGTTTGACCCGGTCCACTATTAAATACTAATAATATTTAATTTGCATAGATAATTATAAATTTATTTGACGGGTCTGACAAGCTCAATCAATCGGCTTTGATTTATTTAGAATTAAAAAAAATAATAAGGTTAAGCAAACTTGCATTGAATTAATTATATCGAGAATAATTCTGGCGGGTCTTTACTTTTTGTGCTCCAATTATAGCAAGTCTCAAATCTCCACAAGATCTTATTTGCTATGACTCGACATAGGACCAAGGCTTGTGGGAGCCTCTTGAAAGAAGTAACATAGAATTTAGAAGAAAATTTTACAGAGTTTTTTTCTTTTTTCTTTAGTACTCATACTTTGGCTCAACCTAAGAGTCTTATTTATATAGAAACTTAAGATAAGATATATTTTCAAATTCAAAATATAATATCTAATATATTATATATTTAATATATTTAAATTTCATTCAAATATATCCTACAACATTTATTATTCATTTGAATCTTATTTAAATTTAATATATAATTTATCTAATAATGTATTATTCTCTTGTAAATTTAATATACCAAATATATTAAATATTAATTTGAACATTTCAATTTTTTATTTCAACTCAATTGATCATTTAGTGTACTATGAGCTAGAAAATGGACCTTATGGACCTATAAATTATAAGTTCCAATGATACAAAATTAATTAATTAAGCTCTTTAATTAATTAATTTTTATTCATTAACGTTAGGTCATTCCATTATAGACCTAAAGTTGCACTCTTATGTACTCTAGGACAAGTCGTGTCCATGAATATAACCATTACATGTAAGTTGATTCTTCACGAGTTGTTCATAATTACAGCTGGGTCAAAAATCTGTTTTACCCCCATAATTACATTTGATATCTTAAGTACCATTGATCTTCTAATGAACAATCTGTTTATGATCCAATCATAAACTAAGTCTCTCTCGGGTCAATGAGAGACTGGGCCCCATTGTTCAAGTCCTGAAATCAGCACTTAAGGGAACTACTCGTCGACTTTCCTTGTATGGAAAGGAGTGAATTCCATTTTGTGAAACTTATGTTCTCAGCTCCCTATTTGGTCAAGTCCCCAAAATGGTAAGCTTATCGAATCGACTACAAAAATCACTCTCACCCATGCAAATCAAAGGACAAGCCCTCACATGCAAGAGTTCATAACTCACTCAGCATTAAAATCAAGTTGCATATGATTATCCTGTTAAAATATCAATATTCTCAATTAACAGATTTATAAAGAGAAATTAAATATTTCATGGTCTAGTCTTATACAAACTCATTGTACATGATACCCACCCACTCGCATGTCTCCACATGAACGATTTAGATCAAATAATCTGTAAACTATTATAAAGTGGGTCGTATCAATAGTGTTACCAGGATAAAGCACCCAACCATATCCATATACTATAGACCCTTTAGGTTATTTCTTGAACATGATCCTCTTGTATGTCAGCCGCATTTTGTTCAAGATTACACTAATAACCTTGAATTTTTATATATAATAGTTATTATAAATTGCAAATAAAAATAATAATATAATTATCAAATAATTATTAAATATTAAAATATTAATTATGAGGCTTTAGGGCATAAATCCTAACATTTGTGAGTGACAAAGTAAAAGTAAAGATAACAATGGAAATGTGGGGATTCAATCATGTTTCTACCCTAAGTGAGTAAACTGCTACTATGCACCTGCAAGCCTATCACATTACCCTGTGCATGTGAATCAGATTCTTCTCCTATTTTTCCTTGATTTCAAGCACCCATAGGAGTCCAAGTAATTGTTCCTATATTTCTATGAGGAATTTATCTTAGATAATTAAGCATGCAATCCTTCTGATCCTATAGGCGTGCCCTATGTCTAGGGTCAAACAACGAAGTCCTATGTCTAAGCTTTTCTTCTATATTGATTTTTATGACATTTGTTTATTACCCAACCCTTTTAGTATTGAGTTCAACTTTGTATGTAAAGCCTAGGTGATCAAACTATACTAATAAAAAATATATTTAATCAATAAAACCAAACTGCGGTAAGGATAACTCGACAAATATGCAAGTGATGGAACAAGCTTAGCTCATTTCTAGGGCATCCACATAATCGAATCTCAAAAGAAACTTAGCTTATAATAAAATGAAGATAAATGAAATACTCCATTGATTAAAAATCATAAGTACAAGATTCAAATGAAAACAACAAAATCATGTAAAAGAAAAGTAAAAGGTGACAATCTCTTGGCTGAACAAATACACACTCAAGGGAGATCACTCTATGACTTAATTCTATTCTCTTTCAAGGTGAATTAAGTAGTATGACTAGGTTAAGACTAGACTTTCAACTAGACCTAGAACTCTACATGGGTGTGATGGTTGATTCTTCCCAAAGGACTCCCCCCTTCGAATCGCTGAACGCTCCCTTATATAAGCTTGAGAGTGGTTATTTGTTGCTAGAATCAAGGAGAAATTCTTGTTCAAACAAACTTTGATTGAGACTAGGAAGTGTTTGCCATGAAAAACTCATTCAGTTTTTGACTTTTTAACAAATTTCTGCAAAACAACCAAAAGTAGTTAATTTTCACCAAAATGACTCTTTTACCCTCAAATTAATTTAATTAGCACAATATGACTTCAAGCACATGACTTTCTTACTTTTGCTCATTTATGACAAATTAAGTGCAAGTATTAATTATAATATATTTAATTTGCCAATGAATAAAGCTCTAATTTTAGGGGCAAATATGCTATGTAAGAGATGTTCATCAGTCAGCAAGAGATTTGTATCATTGACTTCATTCAAAACGAGGGTAGCTAGAGCTTCTAGTATCTCCTTGCTTTCATAGGCATGGTCGAAATGGTTCCAACACTCTAAAGTAGTGTGGTTGTTCTTACTACAAATCTAACATGATAAGCGCCCAAGATGCTGGATTTACAAAGCTAGAGGTCCTTCTAGGATCTTTGCAAACATTCGCGAATAAGGCTAACTTAACGAATTGATTCCAACCAAGAGTTTGGTTAGAGATGAATCACTCTAAGATCAAACTTTGAATCTATGATGGTCACTCTTAGATCCTAAGACAACTCACTCCAGAATTAGCTTGATCAAGACTAATCCAATGAATCGGTTTAACATCAAACCTAAAACAAGATTTGAAAGAAAAGTAACACCAAATGGGTTTCAAGAAAACACAAGTTTTTGATAATCAAGGTTGTTGTTCCTTTCAATAGCAATACAAATTCCTTTTATAGACAAGGAACTACTTCCCCAACTACTTCATTAAATGAACTTCCCAACCACTCATTTAATGACTTTCCCAACTACCTCATTAATTAACTTCCCAACTACCTTATTAAATTCCCCAACTAAATGTCTAAACTTTGAAACTTAAAATTACAATGTCAAAGTTCATGAAACTTAAAATTACAAAGAAATTCTATTCAAATAGGTTTTCCTACTTAAGTGAACTCCATGGTCAACTTTAATCTTGACTTGTTGAACTAACATTATAATGAAATTTGTGCTCCAAAATCTTTGTCTCTTCTTGTGCATTAGCTAGCTTTTGAAGATGTAATGTGAAAGCCTCTTGAATCTTCTTTGCCTTGCTCCTTGTTATTGCTCCTTCAGGTACATGCAATGGATTAGAGGTTGGATTCACATCATAACATGTAATCCATTTTTTCGAGTTGAGATTCGAAGGGTAGTTTTCACTGTGTCACTACTTTGAGTATTAGAGTTCATGTAAAGACCCTAAAAACTGAACAAGCTAAAGTGGAAGCACAACTGACTTATCCCACTCATGCTTGAAATTTCGACAGCATGGCGGCGTAACTATGAGAAAATCAAAACTTTCAAAAACTTGGAAAAAGACATAAAAACGCTTCTATGACCCAAATGAATCACTCAGCATCAGCCAGACTACGATAAAACATGCATAGTTCAACTAACATACACGAGAACTAAGAAATTCTACCAAAACAGGAAATAAAAGAAATTTAGGATTTACAGGCCAATCACATAATACAAAACAAAGATACAAAACTAAACACTAAACACAAGGAGAGGAACTTCTGGTGGTGTCTCCATAACCTCGACAAGTTATCGCCTCTGTCACCTGCTTTGTGGTTGTGCACCATCTGCAAAGACACAAACAAAGTAGCAAGAGTGAATATAAACATACTCAATAAGTAGCCCACTTAAGGGTCTAGAGTACAAAACCACACAAAGAAGAGCTCTGCCCTAATGCACAGGCTCCTGCTCAAACTCAAACATTCACTTAAGTTAGCTAAGTGCCCACTCACCTTACCCCAAGCCCCACCCCTCTCTGGTATAGCCTCGTGCTATACATGCGAGTCTTGTAACTTATATTGGTCTAATGTAGTGAAGGAAAGCAACTATCATGCCTACAATCTTGGGGGAATCGCCCCCTCTGGCTAGCGCGTCACAATGAATGAAAGTAAACCTCATGCTCGAAAAGGTGGGAAATCGCCACTAAGCTAGCACGCTGAATGAAGGAAAGCAACCCTTATTCTAAACACCGTGGGGGAATCGCCCCCTAAGATAGCACAAGCAAAAAGGGAAAGCAACCCTTATGCCCATCCTATCTCACATCATCCTAGGAATACATGCTCGCATGGGAAAAAAGGAAAGGGTAGGTGGCACTAGCCTAGTGGACTTTTGTTCATTCGCAACACTCTTGGAACCTCCACAGTAACTCACTATGCCAAAACCACTCACAATGTCAGAACCACACCTAATATCTAAACCGAGGTTCCCAAGCACATACAATGGGAAAATCGCCCTCTAAGCTAGCACACTGAATGAAGGAAAGCAACCCTCATTCTAAACACTGTGGGGGTATCACCCCCCAAGATAGTACAAGTAAAAAGGGAAAGCAACCCTCATGCCCATCCTATCTCACAACACCTATGCCTTATACATATTCAAGCAAAAAATAAATCACCGACATTCAAGCAAACTTGCTTCTCAATCATTCAAGCTAAACATGCCCCACATACCTTTTTCATACACAAGAACAACGCGAATTCTTGAATTAAAACGAACTTACCTTGCAGATCTGAACTTATTAGGCGATGGGTAATTGAATCTAAACTCAATTGGAGTGTGGGTCACAAGATTGAAGCTATTCGAGTCCCCAATTAGCGTGAATATACTTCGCTGGAACAGGGGAATTTCTTCAAATGACCTTAGATGCTCCAACAACACCCCACACTGCTGAACACGAACAAGATTGCTGAAGTAGCACTCATGAAGCTCGACTTCACCGAAAAACACTCACCTACTCGATGTCTGTGCAAATCGAGAGAGAGAAAGCAGCGAACGACGATGCACGATGGGAGCTCCAGGTAGTGCGACTGTGGGGTGGCAGTTGGGACCGCGGTGCAACATGGTTGTTGCGCGAGAGTGATTCTGTTTTCTTTTGTTTTTTTTTAATTCAACTTTTCCATTTGTTTTCTTTTTCACTTAACTAAAATAATAAAAAGACCCAACTACCCATAAATACTCTTCTTATTCCTTTTAATTAATCTTTTGTCAAAATTTACTTAGTACCTGAATGTCGAGCGTCATAGTTCAAAGGAGAGTATAAGTTACATTGATGCTCTTTGGGTGGTTATCTGTGGTGAAAGCCTTTTCCTCTTGAAGAGAATTGTCTTCCTCTCACTCTACTTCTTCCACAATTGGAGTAGAAAGTCTGGTTGAGATTTATTTGACTAGATTTGTTTTCTTCCTCTACAGTAGAGACAAGTTTACCATGAGCTTTTAAAGCAAGTATAAACATATTGTATGAGGGGTATAGTGGTTTGGAATATATATGGGAAGAAAATTTTCTTCTACTACTGTATTTTTTTGGTGAATACTCAGTACCTAAATGCTTTCATACATGGAGATTATAATGTGCATAAAAAAGAATTACAAAACTAAGGAAAGTTTGTCTTTGTAAGTTCAATGGTCAGAAGGGTTTTTGAATGGAAAGAATGGTTGTGGTTTACAAGGCAAAATTACACCAGCAATTTAGGAGAATTGTTGTCAATTATACAAGCTGTCAATATGTGAAAATTATGCAAGTTGTCTTCTGTGGAAGCATTGCTGAGACTCAACAGTACAAAAAATTATTCAATGTGGCTGCCTCATAATAACAGTCGGATGTAGATCCAAAAATATGTATGGACTTTAATAACCATTGAATACAAAAGTGAAACACTTTTACAATTTCTCTCTCCCACATTCAACGGTGCAATAATTTCTCCAATAGTACAAGCTATCACACGTAGCTTTGGGTCAAATGACATCATTTTAGTATTTGTGAGAATCCTTGATATGGACATGTGGATATATTAATCTTGTGATGGTGCCATCTGTCATGTAGCTTTAGCTTGATTTGAAGGCTGATTTTCATCTTGATTTTTAGCTTGTTTGACAATATGTTATTACTTTCTTTTTTTGACAATATGCAGGGTGGGGCACTCGTGTTAAGTATTTAATGGAGCTCAAAAAGAAACATGGACCGTTAAATGTTGGTTGTGGGTTTTTTTTTACGAAAACACAAAAAACAAAAGAAACCACCAGTCTATTTTTTAGGAATAAAAATAGAGAGGTTTTAGAACTTTTTCTTGGCTGTTTGCAGTGAGTGCTTTTACTCCATTGAAGAGCTTTGTGAGCTATTGTAGAGTGATTCGTTAGCCTTTTCATTGAGAGAAAAGTGAGAGAAATCATTCGTGAGCGATTGTAAACTCTTGTACTTTTTCCTTGATGTTTTAGTGGAACCTGCATCGATAGCAGAGAACTGGACGTAGCTCACATTGGGTAAGCTAGTATAAATCTAGTGTCAATTTCTCTTTCTTTATCTTTTTCATTATCGTTCTTGTTGCTTAGAAGTTTAGGTTGGTTAATCTACTCTTTTAAGCCTATGAGTTCCAATTGTTTATTTTTTGGTATTTGGATGATTTGGGATTTAGATAGAATATATGTATATATATATATATATATATATATATATTGTCTAAATCTCATTGGTGAATTTAGATTCATTATATTTTATTGCCCCCTAATAAGTGGAATCAGAGCATTCGGGTTGTAGAATGATGTCAAGAGGAGATGAGAAGTTGGTTACTTTTAATGGATCAATTTTTTCGTTTTGGAAGTGTCAAATATTGGATTATTTTCATTCTGGGAAATTGGATTTATCACTAGAAGGAAAGCTTGATGATATGGGAGAAATAGAATGGATAAATTTGGATAGAAAGGTGTTGGAGATTGTTCGCCTAACATTTTCTAAGAATGTGCAAAGTAGTGTGGTGAAGGCAACGACCACAGTAGAGCTGATGATGACTTTTTCTAGCATGTATGATGAACCTTTTGTAAACAACAAGGTATATCTCGCAACTGAATTCTTTAATTTGAAAATGGCTGAAGGTGCATCTGTTACTGCCCACATAAATGAATTTGATTTGTTGATGAACAAATTAGCTGCTGTTGAGTTAGAATTTACTGATGAAGTAAATGCAATTTTGTTGTTGAGATCTTTGCCTGATAGTTGGGAAACCATGAAGGTGGCACTCTCTAATTCATGTTGAAAAGAGAAATTGCAGTTTTTACAGGTTAGAGATTCGCAGAAAGGACTTAGGTGTTGCTGCTACTTCAAGTTCAACGTTGAATGTGGACAGAGGGAGGAGTAATAACAGAAGTCAAAGGAATCGAGGTAAATCAAGAAACAACATAATCAAATCTAGAAACAATAAATTAGAATGTTGGAATTATGGTACGTCTGGACACCTAAAATGGCATTGCAAAGCCCCAAAACGAACTGGGGGAATGAAACCAATGCAAATGTTGCTGCTAATGAGATGCATGATGCTCTAGTTCTAGTAGTGGAAAGTGCTCATGACCCATGGGTGATAGATTCAGGTGCGTCATTTTATACTACAGGACAATGGGACATTCTTGAAAACTATGTTGCAAGAAATCATGGAAAGATGTATGTAGCTAATGGAGAACCTTTGGACATCATTGGAATTCGTGATGTGAAATTGAAAATGGTGAACGGTTCAGCCTGGAAAATTCGCAAGGTACGTCATGTTCAAAATATGATGAAGAACTTGATTTCTATAGGGCAGTTAGACAACGAAGGATGTGAGGTTTGTTTTGGGCAATGAAACTGCAAGGTTACAAAAAGTGTCATGGTAATCCCCTGAGGAAGCAACATCAGGGACTTTGTATGTCAACAGTAATGACAAGGACATGGTGGTTATTGTGGATCATTCGGGTCAGACTGATTTATGACACAATAGATTGGGACATATGAGTAAAAAAGGTATAAAGATTCTTCACTCTGCAGGGAAGTTACAGGGACTAAAGGCTGTTGAACACAGGTTGTGTGAGGGTTGTGTATTTGGGAAGCAGAAGCATGTCAGTTTCTCAAAGACAGGAGCAAAGCTGAAACCTACGAAGTTGGAGTTAGTTCACACTGATGTGTGGGGGCCTTGATAATTTTCATTTTTTAGAATTATTTAGCTCATGAAGGAAGGTTATTCTTGTCTTTTCTATCTTGTTGAACCCCAAAAATATTTTCAATTTGAGCAAAGTGTTAAAAAATCCTTGAGCATGATGAGAACCCTTAAGATTAGTAGAAATAGATAAAAATATTGGAATTTGACTGATTTAGTTGGTTATTGTGCAGATTAGCAAAAAGAAGACGATTGCAGTACAATTGCAATTGCACTATAAAGGCAGAAAAAGGGATTTAGGGGATTTATCAAATTTAGAAGATTCCAACATATATTTCTCCTTAAATCAACCAACAATTTTATACATGAAGTCGTATATGGAGTGTGAAGAAACCCTAGATACTTTAAGGCTATAAAATGGAGGGAAACAAATGCAAAAAGCAAAATTCCTCCTTGGAAGAAAACTATGGATTTGTTAGGGGATGGAACTTGTATTCGTTTTCTCTGTTTCTCCTTGTGGATTTGATTTGATTTGATTAATTATGTTTTTTTTTTCTGTATTTTTATCATTCTCAAACTAAGTAATTATTTATGACTTGATAGAACTCTATGTTCATATTTTTCTATCCTTTTTTATTATTTATGACTCGATAGAACTCTATGTTCATATTTTTCTGTCCTTTTTTTTCTATACACAATTCCATATCCCTGTGTGTGTATGATACTGGCACTACAACAAAATAGGAAAATAATGACGGTCAGAAAAAAAAGGCGCCTGGAAACGATGACGGAAAAATGAAAATGAGCGAAAATGAAAAAATGCCTACAATGTCGGGCATTTCCCAACATTGTAAGTCCCCTTTAATGGCGGTCAAAGCCCAACATCATAACGTGTTTTTTTTTTAATTCCCTTCATTTTCTCTATTCACGCGACACAACAGAGGTTTCATTCTCAGCCTCTCTCCCCGACACTCCTTCTCTCTTCTCTCACTCTAGCTCTCATGCTCATCAACTAGTTCTCCAGTCGTCGTTTGCCATTCATCAGCGTTTTAGCCGTTCGCCATTCATTGTTTTGCTTGTGGCCGTGAGTTTGCATCCAAATCTACATCGAGGTTCCTTCACCGTTCGTCTCGAGTTCTCCTTCGTTGAGGGTTTTGGTCTCGCTGTGGGTTCGCCGTAAAGATCTTCACCAGAGGTTTAGTTGTGGGTACCATTTCTAACTGAAAATCTTTAAATCTATAGTCATAGTCGTGGGTACCATCTCTTTCCCTTGTTTATTTGTTTTGTTTCTGAAAAAATCCAAGGAAAAGGAAGAGAATTTAAAATTTTTCCATGGGTATTGACTGTTCTTATGTAAATCGGGAAATTATGTGCACTAGATTGACTAATGGAAAATTCAATTTTGTTTTAGGAGTTTGATTTTGTTTGTTTAGGTTTTTGCAAGTCACTAAGATATTTTGTTATATTTCTAAAATTTGCTTAATTTTAATGGTTGGTTTATGTTAATTTTTTATAAGTTTAGATTTTGTGTTGGTTTAATGATTATAGTTGTGTGTGGTGGGGGGAGGTTGAGAACGTGGGGGAAGGGGGGGAGTTGAGAACTTTTGGTTATTAAGTTTGTTATATTCTTAAGTTTTGCTTAATTTTAATTCTTGGTCTATGTTAATTTTTTATGAGTTTTGATTCATAAGTTTATTTGTGTTAGTTTAATTTGATCAGTTTAGTTGTGATGGATAAGGGGTTGAGAACTTTTGGTTACTAAGTTTAGTAAGTTTGGATAGATTCCTAAGTTTTGCTTAATTTTAATAGTTGGTTTATGTTAATTTCTGTGTTAGTTTAATGAGTATAGTTGTTGGGGAAGGGGGGTTGAGAACTTGAATTATGATGTGATGGGGGAGGGGTTGAGAACTTTCTATGTTTTACTTAATTTTAATAGTTGGTTTATGTTAATTTTTGTGTTAGTTTAATGAGTATAGTTGTTTGGGAGGGGGGTTCAGAACTTGAATTATGATGTGATGGGGGAGGAGTTGAGAACTTCCTATGTTTTGCTTAATTTTAATTGTTTGGTTTATGTTAATTTTTTTACGACTTTAGATTTCATAAAATTATTTTTGTGCTAGTTTTATTTGACGAGTTTAGTTGTGATGGAGGAGTGGTTGAAAACTTTTGGTTATTAAGTTTAGTAAGTTTTTCTTCATTTTAATAGTTGGTTTATGTTAATTTTTGATGAGTTTAGATTTGATAAGTCTAGTTTTTTTGTTAGTTTAATGAGTATAGTTGGGAGGGGGCCGGGGGGGGGGGGGTTAAGAACTTGAATTATGATTTGATGGTGGAGGGGTTGAGAACTTCCTATGTTTTACTTAATTTTAATTGTTGGTTTATGTTAATTTTTTACAACATTAGATTTAATAAAATTATTTTTGTGCTAGTTTTATTTGACAAGTTTAGTTGTGATGGAGGAGAGGTTGAAAACTTTTGGTTATTAAGTTTAATAAGTTTTGTTTAATTTAATGGTTGGTTTATGTTAATTTTTGATGAGTTTAGATTTGATAAGTTTAGTTTTTTTTGGTTAGTTTAATGAGTATAGTTTTGGGAGGGGGGGGGGGGGGGGGAGGGGTTAAGAACTTGTAGTATGACATGATGGGGGAAGGGTTGAGAACTTCCTAAATCTTGATTAAATTTAAATGTTGGTTTATGTTAATTTTTGATGAGTTTAGATTTTATAAGTTTATTTTTGTGTTAGTTTAATTTGATGAGTTTAGTTGTGATGGAGGAGGGGTTGAAAACATTTGGTTATTAAGTTTAGTAAGTTTTGTTATATTCCTAAGTTTTACTTAATTTTAATGGTTGGTATATGTTAATTTTTTATGAGTTTAGATTTGATAAGTTTAATTTTTGTGTTAGTTTAATGAGTATAGGTGGGGGACAGGGTATTGAGAACTTGAATTATGATGTGATGGGGGAGAGGTTGAGAACTTCCTAAGTTTTGCTTAATTTTTTTATAGGTTTAGATTTCATATGTTTATTTTTGTGTTAATTTAATTTGATGAGTTTAGTGAGTCTTTCGTTCTAATATCATTTGATATAGAGTCCAAAATATCATGATGTAGACTTTTGTATCAGCATCATGAACTTGATTGAATGAACTCCTTAATGGTTTAATTTTTTTCTCAACTTCTTTTTAAGGACATAGTAAGTACACAAGTTTAATCAATTATTCTTCTTGTAGATTAAACTTTCAAGCCACCAGTTTTATAGTTATGGATAAGTCGTGGATGTCAAAGAATTGGATGTCACCATAATATAGTTTAGGAGTTGTGATGTTCATCGAAAATGGTCTACGACATCCAAATAGGTCAGATGTCATTTGTTGTCCATTTTTGAAATGTGTGAATGCAAAGTCTCAAAATGTGAATGTAGTAAGAGACAATTTATTTATTTATAGTATCGATCAAAGCTATAAAACATAGATTTCGCATGGCGAATCACTATTGATTAAGAGAAACAATGAAAACGTCTCTACTAGTGGAAAAGAGGAAGTTGAAGATGAAGATGAAGATGTTGATAACACAATAGGAATGTTTGAGGCTGAACATAGTCATTTTAATGACAAGTCCCCAATTTTTAAAGAAGTACTAGATTATGCCAATAAACCATTATGCTCAAATGGTAAGAATTTTACCAAAATATTTGCATTGGTAAAGTTATATAATTTGAAAGAAAATTTTGGATGGAGCGATAAAAGTTTAACTGAGTTGTCAGCATTAGTTCGTGACATCTTACCAAGATCTAATGAAATTTCGAGTTCTACATATCAAGCAAAAAAGCAGTCTACAAGTGTAGGAAGTAATGTTTCAAAGACAAAGTCAAAAGGAAAATAGGTCATTGATGAGCCAGAAGAAATGTTAGAGGAAAATCAAAACTGGGTGAAAGTCTGGCAACAAAGGTGCGACACAAGGCTCGCAATCAAAGAAGTCTACAAGTGTAGGAAGTAATGTTTCAAATACGAAATCAAAAGGAAAAGAGGTCATTGACTAGCCAGAAGAATTTTAGAGGTACCTTTTGTTTATATTGTGGAACTTAACCATAGGGTGGACACTTAACTTCTTGCTTTTAAATTTTTGAAGGAAACACCATGCCAATTGACTATAGGATCAGTGGATAACATTGTTGCTGTAGGCACAATGTATGAGTCTGATGTTCAATTTCTAACTATTCATGGAGTTCCACTAGGAGTCAATAATGTCAGAGTAGTAGTAGATATGATCATGGGCGAAGATGTTACCATACCAATTCCTTTAATGGGAAGAGGAGAAACTTTAAGTCAAGCGAAGGGTAACTTCGTGGCATGGCCTCGCGAACTTGTAATTTTGAATATGGCTAAAAAGATATGCCTTTTTTCAACTTAAATGTTTTTTTATTCTTCGTTTACAATTTCAATTTTGTTTGTGGGTTCCTTCTCCAGCCAAACCTAAGAAAGATGTTTCTATCAATGTCCATGTTTCACAATCTTCTAACTACACGGATGTCCACGTTACTATCAAGCTCTTAAATCGATATACTATGCTCTCTATGCAAGAGGGCGATACAATTCAAATCAATTTGAGCGAGCACATTTTCAGAAAGGAGAAAGCAATTTATTTACATCGTGACGACATCATGCATTATTGCAGAATGGTGGAGAAAGGTTATTCATGTATAGTCACATACATTGGGTAAGTATACAAAATTTATTACATTTTTTAATTCATGGGCTACATTTTTTAATGTTTTATAATAATTTTAATTTTCTTCAGGTATCTTTGGACTATATGTGACTACGAAATAATCAGTAAGTTCATGTTAGTTGATCAAATAATCATTTCAAATTTCGTGAAGTGTCAAGAAACTTGTTGTAGAAATCTAGCCAACATGTTAGACATGATTAATTTGGATTTAGATCAACTAGCACTCATCACATATAACATCGGGTAAGTAATGATAATTTAAATTATTTTAACTTAATTATAGTTGTTTTTATTTATAAACAATGATATTAGAATATTCATTGTTAATATTTTTCATTGGATGTTGATCTTTATCCATCCATGAGATAATACTGTTTATGTATTGAACTCTTTATGTAGTAAGATTGAAGAAAGTTTTCAAGGAATCATAAATACTTAAGTGTTCTAAACTTTTATAGTTGTTAATTTATACATTTATATTATTCTAATGTTTCAAATTGTTTAGATCACTGAGAATGTGGGCAAGCTAAACACTCACTTCTACAATATCGCTTTAATATCATTTGAAAACTTGTAAAGATAAATTTACATTGACTATATTCTTTATTTGATCAAATTTGGATTGAAATCTTATATGTATAACTCAAGTATGTTGTTTTTTCAATTATTTTACATGTAGTGCCCACCCCACCCCCCAATTGGGTTCTGTAGAGTGTGGATACTATGTGCAGAAGTATATACGAGAAATAGTGTACAACTGTAGTATCTCTATAAGTAACATTGTACATATTATTCCTTTATCTTTTAAATGATTATAAATATATGATTTATTCTTATGTTATATGTATATTTATTTTTCTTTGTAGTTTAACAGAAAAAGTGCATATAAACAAGAAGAAATTGATGAGATTTGAATAGAATGAACATATTTTGTTGGAAGATTTGTGTAGAGCTATTTGTGGATTCGTTAATTTTGTGCATTTGATGTAAGTAGTAAATTTATTTTCTGTCTTGTTAGATGTAGAATGAAAATACTTGTTTATAAATATACTAGAAGTGTGTACATTTGGATATTGTTAAATGTAGCTTGTGAAGGGAATGATCGAATTAAACCCATAGCAAAAGCATTGGATCGTCCTTGATTTTAATTAGAACTAAATAAAAATTAAGGTTAAGCAAACATACATTGAAATATATGGAGAATATTCTGGCGGGTCTTTTTCTCCTTGTATTCCAACTCCAATGAGGTTGAACTCCAAGACTTCCACAAGTATTCCTTGCTATGACTCGAACCAAGGATCAAAGAGGTTTGTGGGAACCTTCTAGAAAATAGAATGAGAGAATGAGGGGGAGAATTCTTTAGACTTTCTTTCTCTTATTTTGAATGCACACAATAGCTCACCCCTAAGGTCCTATTTATAGTGTCCTAGGGAAAATAATTAAATAATAAAATATATTTATCTAACCAATTTGAATCATATTCAAACATTTTCAAATCTCCTACGACATGTATTTCCTAATTTGAATCTAATTAAAATTTAATAAATATCTTTTCTTTAATGCGTATCTTAATACATTAATAATTTCTTGAATATTTAATGCATCATATACAATAAATATGTTTCCCCTAATTTAACATATCAAATATATTAAATTTTAATTTGAACATTTCAAAATTTCTCTCAACGAAATTGATCATTATTTATTCATATGAACTAGAAAGGGAACCTTATAAACCTACAGATTATAAGTTCAAATGATACAAAATCAATTAATTAAACCTTTTAATTAATTAATTTTCATTCATTAACTATAGGTCACTCCACTATAGACCTAGAGTTACACTCTTATGCACTGTAGCACAAGTTGTGTCCACGGATATAATCATTACATGCAAGTCGATCCTTCACGAGTTGTTCATAATTACAGCTGGGTCAAAAAGTATGTTTTACCCTGCAATTACATCTTGTACCTTGTACCATTGATCCTCTAATGAACAATTTGTTTATGATCCAACCATAAACTAAGTCCCTTTTAGACCAGTAAGAGGGTGGGGCCGCATTGTTCAAATCTCGAAATCAGCACTTAAGGGAACTACTCATCTACTTATCTTATATGGGAAGGAGTGAATTCCATCTTGTGAGATTATGTTCCCAGCTCCCTATTTGGTCAACTCTCCAAAATGGTAGACATATTAAATCGGCTACAAAAGTCACTCTCACCCATGAAAATCAAAGGACAATCCTCACGGACAGGAGTTCATAACTCATTCGAGATTAAGATCGAGTCGCATATGATCATTTTGATGAAATATTAATCTTCTCAATTAACGAATTTATAAAGAGAGATTAAATATTTCGTGGTCTAGCCTTATACAAACTATCATTGTATAAGATACTCCCACTCACATGTCTCCACATGAATAATTTGGATCAAATCATTTGTAATTATTACAAAGTGGGTCGTATCAATAGTGTTACCAGGATAAGGCACCCAACCTTTGACTCTTTAGGTTATTTCTTGAACATTATCCTCCTGTATGTCAATCACATACTGTTCAAGATTACACTAATCACCTTAGATTTTTCATATAATGGATAATATTATATTGCAAATAAAATAATCAAAATTATTATTAATTATTAAATAAAATCATTAATTACGAGGCTTTAGGACATAAATTCCAAGAGTTTGTGGAGGGACAAGTGGTCCCATTGTTTGTTGTTTAGATGTAAATATGCATTCTTCTAAAACTAGTGTTGGATATTATTAGATGTAGTTTTGTGGAGGGACAGATGGTCCCATAGTATTATGTGTACAGAATAAAAATGTGTTATATGTGCATTTCAGGTTAGTTTTGGATTGTTTTAGTAGAGGTCATGGAGAAATTTTCACCTTTTGGTTTTTGTTAGTTAGTTTTTGTTAAATTTTAGGAAAGATCAACTATGGTTCCATTATTTTTTGTGTAAATTGCATATATAATGAAAGTTGTTGTTTAAATGCACATATTTATTCTTTTAAAATTGCTCTTGGATCTTGTTGCATGTAGTTTGTGGAGGGACGGGTGGTCCCATACATGTGTATGATATTGATAGCACACAAAAGTGTGCTATTTCTAAGCTTATATTCTTCCTAGTTTATGGCTCTAAAGTGTACTTTCATTTACTTAATTTATTCATTTTGTAGAATTCAAGCAAATATATATGGCGAAATTGAGCATGTGTAGAAGATATTGGAATATTTGGAGCTCAAAAGCGTGCTTTGGAGCCATGGAGTTAAGAAGAAAACAAGATGCAACATTGGAACCCGAGAGGATAGCGTTGAGACGCTGTCTATAGTGTCTCAACACTGCTAATGTAGGCACACAAGCTAGATAATCTACAATGGTGGCGTTGCGTCTCAACGCCCAAAACACGCGCACATGCCATTTTTTGTCTATAGCGTCGAGACGCTGCATATAGCTTCTCAATGCTATCTCGATTGTTCTTCTTTCTTTGCGAACTAGGTCACAGCGTCGACGCTGCAACGATATTATAAAAAGGAATTTTAGTTGCGGATTCGGGGAGACCATTTGGAGAAGAACCAATTTAGAGTCGATTTCTACCTCATAATAGGGATTAAATGGGCACTTTTGAGAGTCAAGGAAGACATTCAAGGCTCGAGATCACGACATATCACGAAGGGAACGAGTGTGGCACGCATCAGAGAGTTTTTCCCTTCTTTTCTATTTATTTTGTTGTTTTTGTTTTTAGACTTCTGTATGAGTTTAGCATTGTAATTTTGGATTTGAAAGATTAAACTCATGTGTTTAAACTTGATTTTTCTAGATAGTTAGTTTTATTTCGAGAATTATAAATTTCAACTCTTATTTATGCATGCTCATTGTTTTGATTAATTCTTTGGCCAAGAGTTAATTGTGTATGATTTAAATTATAGCTTGGAAGAGTAGAATTTGAATATAGATTGGCATGCATAAATATTAGTAAGCTTGAGCATGAGAATGAATTGTAATTTGCTAATAGAAGCTGTTAAAGAAATCTTATAATGCCATGTTTAATTATGAAATTTAGACTGAAAAATTGATTTAATAATTAAACATGAATTTTTGTTGGGCTTGAGAAAGCCAACTGAATGTATTCGTGATTTCTTAGCCTATAATAGTTGAACATATGAATAATCTCTTAATTTGATTAGCTTGGAGTTTCTTTGTTAAAATCAATGTTAAAAGGGTTCCCTCTAAGTGTCTCCAACATTGTAAATACATAGCTTAGTTACCTTTATTTCACCTCTTGATTTTGGGTCCTCTAGATAAAATTAGGTATGAGTAATTATAACATTTATATAATCTAAGAAATCTAATCCCTGAAATCGACCCTTGCCACTATTATTGCAAATTGTAGAGGTTCGGTTAATAATTATATTTGATAGAGCCTTCGACAAGTTCATTATTAGATATAGAAGTGAATTGCATTACTTCAAGATAGTTTTTGGTTATTTTAATAGAGGTCATGTCAAAATTTTCACTTATTGGTTTGATTCAGTTTTATCTTAGTGTATTAGTGTATTCATTCTTCTAAAATTGCTGCTGGATCTTGTTGGATGTAGTTTGTGGAGGGATGAGTGGTCTCTCATGTGTGTTTATGATATATAAGTGAATTATATATGCATTATTTCAGGTTAGTTTTTGGTTGTTTTAGTTGAGGTCATGCCGGAATTTGCACATATTTGTTTGATTTAGTTTTGGTGAAGGAATGTTAAAGAATCTTCTTAGTGAATTAGGTATATTACTTAGTTTTACCTTAGTATATTGAATGTGGTATTGTCTTTTAGTCATTTATTAAGTGTTTTAATTTATTTTAGGTTAGTTTTGTTAAATTTTAGCAAATTAGATGAACTAGTGTGACATTTTAACTTTTTTATAACTTGATTTAGTTTTTGTGCATAAGTACTATAAAATATTTGTAGTGAATAAGTTAATTGCTGTGTTTGTAGAAAGTCTTATATTTATTGAGTTATAAAATACAAATGAAATTGTATTTCGTGCAGAGCTTTAACAAAAGGATAAATATCGTTGGTTAGCCATTGGGCCAACAAACAATTTTTTTTATTAAATTATGAACAAACGATGACAGGCATTGCCTGTCATTAAAACTTTCAAAACGGACATTTAATGACGGACATTTAATGACACACATATAACATTTAATGACGGGCATGGGATTTTAACGTCATTAAAGGGTGAGCGACATTGTAACCTAAATTGACCACAAAAAAACGTCGGTTGTTGTAGCTTTTAATGATGGGCGACCAGTTTATGACGGGCATTGCCCGTCATTAAAGGGTGAGCGTCAACGTAGCCTAATTGACCACAAAAACAATGTCGGTCGTTGTAGCTTTAATGATGGGCGACCAGTTTTAATGATGAGCATTGCCTGTCATTAAAGGGTGACAGTCATCGTAACCTAAATTGACCACAAAAACAATGTCGATTGTTGTAGCTTTTAATGATGGATATCAAGTTTTAATGTCATACATTGACCGAAATTAAAGCCATTCATCATTATAGGCTACAATGACACTCATATTGATGATGGGTCATTGTCCGACATTGTTTCCCTATAATGACGGGCAATGCTCGTCATTAAACCCCGAATTTATACTAGTTGTTGGAAGCGTGTGATGAACACTCACAAATAAATAATCAAACAAGGAATATTTGAGAAAAATAATTCACTTGTATTGAAAAAAACTATTCAAGAAGCTACAAACTTGGTTCACACTTTTCTCTCAAATTCACTTTGATTTTCTTCTTCTCCACTTGATTGATGATACAACACATACCAATACATCATATTTATAGGACTCATGGAAAAATCTAGATCTTATAACTCCCATCTTATACTTAATTTCATGAATAACTTATTTACCTTTATGAACATATATAACTCTCATACTAACTCACCAAAAACAACCAATTCAAATGCAAAAACGTTTTTAAATCCTATCCAAAAACTTCTAACTACATTAACATACTTAATTAAACTATAACTCATGAATGTGTATAACTTACCATTAAAAAATATGTTCAACTTTCAATGGTGTGTTTTGTGTGAAAAAGATTGAAAATACGGCTTTTTGTTGGGTGTAAACTGTAATGTAAAATAAAGATAGCTCTCGTTTCTGAATTTTGGCTGCATTTCCTTTTTCTTCAAATACAATTGGGGGAAAATGGAATAAGAAAGTGAATTGATATAGAAAATTAATGCTTGGGTGTTGATGAGTGCGCTAGTTCGTAGGCAAGGGATTGGTTAAGAAATTCACAGGCGAATGGCTTATTTAAGGAAGAAGCCATTAGAACTATCATTCAAGAAAGTCATAGGTGACTTCATGGTATTTTAAGTTTAGATTCAAAACTTACTATTGTTCCATCTACATATTATTCCATCTCGAGAAGTCATAATTCTGTTGCTTCACCTTGTGAGTTTTCGTTTAATTCTGATTTTTCTTCTTCTTATCTTGCTTCCTGCTTCTTTAACAATTAAGCAAATTTTTTGGGGCTTTTTGTACTGATGCTTTGATCTGATTTCAAATGCTCAAATTTGGATTTGCATTTTGGCAACTGTGTAGTGCTTAAATTGAATATTGTCAAAATCGGATTTGCATTTTGCAGTTTGTTTTGTCAGTGGATCTTTAGTTGTCAAAAATCATTATTACTTAGCTTACACAATGCTTTGCTTTTTGTCATTTCATCAAACATGGAGAAAGTAATTAATAGAAGAAATAATTAATTAATACATGATACAAAATTTCTCATGAAATCAGCAAACGTATAGTTCTTATTTGTTTGCGACTTTTGATTTTGTTGACTTATTGGGGCTTTCTGATGTTTGTTAGTAGATATACGGAGCAATTTTAGGTTTTCAGCTTAATTTTTGGGTCTTGGTTTCGAAGAAATTTGGATTTGTCTACTTAATTTATAGTCCATGGAAATTCTTAACAATTCATGCTTTGTTATCTCTGCAAGTAGTCTTCATGTTAGCTTAGATTTTTTATTTTTTTTGGTTAAACCTATGGAGTTTTAATGCAAATTCATGTCTAATTTGTAAAACATCTAGATGGAAGCTTCATAAGAACTCAAATGAAGTTAAGAAAGGTGTTCCGATAAAGGTTATGTAGTACTTTTGTCCAATCCCTCGGTTCCAACGAATCTTTCAACGTGCCGAGACATTGAATTTGTTAACTTGGCATGCTAGAGGAAGAAAAAATGATGGGTTTTTGCAACATTCGACAGACACGCCATCTTGAAAATTAATAGACAACCTATGGCCATAATTTGGTTGAAAGTACATCGGAGAGTAAGGGTGCGTCGAAGGGCGACCCAAGTCAAAAGTAGCGCACGTTTCATCAACTGAACCAAGTTGCACGGTTACATGAATCAAAGCTCTAGTATGTAACAACTCACCTCCTTACTATTATATTTTTACATATATATTGTACTTTTTCATATATAATTATAATCATTTATTCTTTTTGTTTTCATGTAGTTTAATACTAAGAAGCCTTTTACACAATCACAATTCGATGAGTTACGAGTTGAATGGGCAGATCATGTTTCGAACTTCATCACTTGTGTATCGTGTGCATGTTAGTATACTAACCATAACTAGCTTTTTTTGAAACTTTGGTAGCTCTTTAGCCAGTTTTGTGAATAAGATCAATTTTGTACCTTTTATGACAACTGTGTAGCTAAAGCTAAACAAATATGTTACGAGAGTTTGGTTATTTAGCGATGGAATAAAGTATATTAGATTTTGATTGTGAGAGTATTGTGTTGTTTTCAACTGAAATGAATGAAATGGAATGATAGCTTGTGTTGCATATTGCTTCTTTGATTTGTGTTTTTGATTTCAAATGAAGGAAATTAGTATATTGCTTTGAACCATTATTTTGTAAATTTGTTATGAAATTATGTTTTGTTGAAACATATTTTGTGTGAGTAGATTGGAATTAGTTGTACTGGAAGCTGATAATTATTTTAAAAGCATTGCTATAGGTTTTATGCAGGTTTTGGGTTTCAATTATGCTAATAAATATATTGCAGGTGGAATTTAGAAACAATATCAATGGAAAGCTGTCATCTTATATTTAAATAATGACGATTATAAAATGACATTAAAACAAACTTTCATCGTAGCATGTGTGTTTGGGCGAAGGTATGATGTCAATTTCGGACCGTCCTCAATGTAGTCTTCAATGTATGTTTCTAACTAACATTGTAAGAAATCGTCATCATATGAGTAACATGACATAGACTTCGATGTCAGTTGAAACTGACATCGTAGGTAACCGACATCGTATGTGTACGATGACACTGGGTTTGATGTTAGTTCTAAACTAACATCGTATCCAACTGTCATCGTACATCTATGATAAGGTTCGCTTGATGTTAGTTTTGAACCGTCATTAAAGCAAACTGACATATACCCTACGATCACACCAGAAAAGATGTCGATTTGTCAATCTGATATCATATGGCTTCAATGTAAGTGTACAATTGACATCAAAGCTCAAATTTGTTGTAATGTCAGCTTTGGGAGATAGGAAGTCAGAATCCAGCCGATATATTTACCAAGGGCGTTCCTATTGACTAACTGAAGTTGTGTGCAACCTTAGTTGGACTTTTTCATAAGTAGAGAGGAGTCGCTACCGTTGCAAGGGAGACGTGTTGTTTGTTTTGTCTCCAAGTGGGAGATTGTAGTGGAGCCCAAAAAGCAACATGGCCCATTAAATGTTGGCCCATATGTTTAGATTTAATCTAATTTATATGTGTTTGCCGACAATGAGTTCTTTGATGAGAAGAAAAATTCTGGTGACCGTGGGTTGTTTTTATAGAAACACAAAAAAAAGAAGAAGTCGTGGGTCACTTTTTTAGGAATAAAAACAAGAGGTTTGAGGAGTTTCTCTTGGATTGTTTGACATGAGTGCTTTTACTCCATTGAAGAGTTTTGTGAGCTATTGTAGAGTGATTTGTGAGCCTTTTCCTTGATAGAAAAGTGAGAGAAATCATTTGTGAGCGATTGTAAAATCTTGTACTTTCTCCCTAATGTTTTAGTGGAACATACATCAATAGCAGAGAACTGGACGTAGCCCACATTAGGTAAACCAGTATAAATCCAGTGTCAATTTCTCTTCCCTTATCTTTTTCATTACTGTTCTTGTTGCTTAGAAGTTTAGGTTGATTTATCTACTCTTTTAAGTTTGTGAGTTGTTTATTCCACAGTATTTGGAACCAGAACCTGATCTGAGATTTAGATAGAATATATATATTGTTTGAATCTAGTTGGTGAATTTAGATTGATTATATTTTATTGCCTCCTAACAAATTGAACCTCTGACCTCGAAGTCAATAGTACAAGTTTGGTTAAATTATCAAAAATACCCCTAAACTATGAAGTTGGTTTCAATTATACCCCTGAACTTTGAAAAGTTTCATTTTAACCCTTGAACTTTGAAGTTTGTATCAAAACAACCCTTGAAGGCTTTTTTTCGTTAAATTCATGGATAGAAAACGATGTTTTTTGCATTTGTATTGTTGCTTATGTGAGCATATTTGAACATATACGTTGAAAAAAAATCAAAAGATATGCAAATACGTCATTTTTCGTCCATAAATTTAACGGAAAAAACATTCAAGGGTTGTGTTGAAACAAACTTCAAAGTTCAAGGGTTAAAATGAAACTTTTCAAAGTTCATGGGTATAATTGAAACCAACTTCATAGTTCAGGGGTATTTTTGATAAATTAACCTACAAGTTTTATGTCAGTTGAGCTATGCTCATTTTGGCCAATATGTTAGTGCTTTGATACCATGAAAATTATTCAAAGAAGGAATTTATGAATAAATGCCCATATCTATTCCTCACATATTTGAGAGCATTTAAATTACAAGGATATAACGAATTACAAGATCTTAGCTAATGAGACCTTGTCGTAACAAAATATTCCAGAGATCTAAATTACAAATAATATCGATATGCAACCATCTTCAAAGTTCAAAGTGCTTCATAAATTTTTGAAACAAAATATACATACACACGTCTATCTATTTTCTCTTATTTATGTTACCGGTTTCTAGTTTGCTAAAAAATAATAATAATAATAATAAATAAAAGCATTATTTTTTAATTTTGATTTATAAAAGGCATGATAAATAAAATAGATATGTATAACATAATAATTTGAATATTTTATTTTTTAAACAAATATGTTCCATGCAAATTCTTTTTTATTTAATATCTGTGAGACAGGGAGCAAAAACCATCTACATGCCTATTTCTTTTTTCAACGGCAAAGAAAGAAGACAACAAATGATTATTGAACACGTTTTTATTCTATATCTTAAAAAACATAAAACAAAAAATAGAATATGATTTTCTTGTAATATTAGAGTCATTATTCTCATACGTGTGTTTAGATATTAATTTGATTAATGAAGTTCAACACTGAACCGTTAACATAAATTGACGAGAAAATAACTATGAAGAGATTCAAATACAAGATGTTTTACTCTATGCTAATATTACATCACCATTATATTAAAAAATGGTTTTATTTAGATTTAATGGTAGTTTAATGATGTAACTATTTATGGACTAAAGAAGAACAACACTTCAAATACTTTTTAGAAACAAATTAAACATGAAAAACAAGAAAAGAGAAAATAAGGATAATAAACTTAAAAAAAAAATAAAAAAATAAACGAAACATATTTAACTAGCAAAGAAAAAAAAGGTATGCTGAAAGTGAAACCATGTCATTTGGAAAAGGATATTTTCAAAGAAATCATACCTTTTCACGTGCACGATATCTCTTTAAAATCAAACAAATTAGGTCAATTATTCAATTGCCAAATTAATGATTAAACAATTCATTGATTAGCGATTGGTTGG
Organism: Trichosanthes truncata; assembly: GCA_033996785.1. Lineage (NCBI taxonomy): Eukaryota > Viridiplantae > Streptophyta > Magnoliopsida > Cucurbitales > Cucurbitaceae > Trichosanthes > Trichosanthes truncata. Next base: position 9,723,380 of record JAWPNB010000004.1, read on the forward strand.
TACGGAGCTTTGAATTATATTCTTGCAGTCGTAGGCTTATAAATAAAAGTAATTACCTACCATATGAAACTTTTAAAGGACCATTTTTTCATTGGACGATAATGTGTTAGATTGTCAAACTAAAATAAATATTTTAGATTTTTAAAAATAATTCTAAAGGGATCATTTTTTGACCTTTTGTTTTTTCACTTAGCTTTAATATCGAATTTTTGAGAGAGATATTTGAAATATATAATTTTTAAGAATTAGTTATGTTATTTGATTATTGTTACCGTATTATTTTATAAAATGATTCTCGAGCTCATTATTTCTATAAATGATGGGAAAAAAACTTTGTTTCAAGAAGTTGGAGATAGTTTAACTAGTTAAGACTAAGGTTTTAAATTTTAATGTTGATGAAAATATCAATATCTCAATTTTATTGAAACATCCAATGGAAATATCGATAAAATGTTAATATCGATAAATATTTTTAAAAAATTATAAAAATTAAAAATTCATAAAAATATATTCAAATTAATAAATAAGCATTTCACTATCTTTAAATAAGTTAAAATTTCCTATCGTTAATATTATGTTCACATTAGCAATATTTTGATGATATTTTTATTATATTTCATCAAATTTTCAATGATATAATGATAATGTCCATTCATCTAATGATACAAATTAAATTTGGGGTTTATACAATCTCTAATATTTATTATCTAATTCTTTCTCTTGAGTAGGTAAACTTTAATCTTTGTGTTTGTTGATATGCTTGAATTGGCCTCTGGCTTGTAGATCGCCCTCTGGTTTGTTGTTGATCCTCTTGGATTAGCTCTTGGCTTATTTATCTTCTTGAATTGGCTCTTGGCTTGTTGATCCTCTTGGATTAGTGGCTTGTGGATCAGCCCTCTAGCTTGTCAATCTGCTTGGATTGACCTCTAGCTTGTTGATGTTTTTGGATCAACCATTTCATTTGTTGATCTACTTGGATCATTCTTTATTGGTTTATTGATCTTCTTGAAGAATTGATTGAAGTCTTGAAGTCTAGTGCACTTCAGATGTCTTCAACTTGTTTTCAAAGTCTTCAAGGAGCTTGTAGGCTTCATAACATCTTTGGTCTTCAGAAATGTCTTCTGAAAATTTTCTCCTAATCCTTTTGAACTTTGAATCATCTCCTCTCCTCCCCCTCAAAAAGAATGGCCTACTCTATTTATAGTACGTTAGATGAGATTGAGCCTATACGATTGTACACTCATAACACAATTTGATTTAACCAATTTATGTCATCATATACACATGACACAGTTTGATTGGATTAGCATGTGATGTTGTTTGATTTCCTAATTTAATATCATTTAATTTAACTTTGAAATACTTATTAATTTGTAATTTGTCCCCAACTAAATAAATAATTTCATCTTTAATTTAAAATAATGACGACAATTTGTGATTGACATAAATTTCTCATTCAACAAATACCCCTTAAAGATTTATGCACGACTAGATGAATCTAAAAGAAAAGGATAATTTGGAATCAAAATGTAAGACATTTTTTCATGATTTTAACTTCCTTTGATGTGTGAATTTAATCAAAATATGTATTTAGTTCAACTTTTTTTTTTTTAATTTGACATACTGTTTATTTTGATTAATCAAACTATGAATATTTTTATCAAAATTTTGATTTCAATTTCAATTGAGTTCATACTCTACCTTAATTCCAAATTGAAAATTGAATTTTGAGTAGTATTCAAATTCTACCATTTTTTTTTTTTTTTTATATATTTGAATTTGGAGTCTATCCAATCTTCTATATGAATTTAAAGTAGAATTTTGCTCGAATTTTGATTCATGCTTAAAAGGATTGCATGCAAATTTTGATTTGCGGTAACATTAATTTAGATTGTACTAAGATTTTAACTCCAAATGAAATTTGGGTTCTACCCAAATTTTGGCTTGAATTTAGAATAAAATTTGATTTTGATTTTGATTTGAAGTAAAATTCTGCCAAATTTTGACTTAGATTTGGAATATAATTTAGATTTGAATGTTACAAAATTTGATTTGGGATAAAGTTGGAATTATGCCCAAATTTTAATTTGGGGTTAAATCTACTATACCACAAGATTTTAATTTGAGTTAACATTGTACTCAAATCTTAAATTTTGAATTTGAATCGCCACTCAAATTCGAAAAATAATTTGATTTAAATTTAAACAGATTGGAAAAAGATTTGAATCACCTATCGGTTGGAGAATTCTTCTTCCTGCGGCAATTACTTACATTTTTTTAGTAGTTTCGTCTTTTTCTTCTTTTTTTTAGCAATTCCCTTTCTTTTTCTTTTTAATTTAGAAATTTATATTAGCAAGTTATAATTTTGCAAATATTTCCATTGCAAAAGGAGAATACTCTCATCTTCCAATGAAAAGATAAAGAGGTAAATGATTTTTTTTTTTAAATGTATATATCCTTGTATTATTATTCTTGATTTGTAGCTAAGATGCCCCCATTTGAAGATATCATTCTTGAAGAAAGCCAACTCCTAATTTTGGTAGTTGTGCCTTATTATTCATTTATAGTAATATCACTCTTGTTTAGGTTAATCTTTATGGTTGAAACAACCTACAACAATGGCCACCTCTCGATTTGCAGCGATGCCCCTATTTGAAGATATCATTCTTGAAGAAGACCCACTCTTACTTTTGGTAGTTGTGTCTTATTATTCACTTACAGTGATGCCACTCTTACTTAGGTTAATCTTTATGGTTGTAACATCCTACCAAATTGGTCACCTCTTGATTTGCAACGGCACCGTTAATAGGGATGAACATTGATAGGACTCAGAAAGTCCTTATTTTTTGTACCTAAACCTTATGGTTTTAAGTGGTTTTATGTGCTTAAGCTACTCATTTTGTAGGTATTTTAGTTTGAGGAGCATTTTGAGTCATTTCGAAGCCTTTTGGAACTTTTTGGAGCACTCGAAGTTCGTTTGAGCTTGATCGGAAGTTATTAGGGCATTCAAGTGAGACAAAAGACTTAAAATGATCTAATTGTCCCTGAAAGGAGCGTCTAGACGCCCAGATGATGCTGTGCAAGACGCTGAAGACAAAATGTTGAAGAACATGACAGCATCAAGAGGCTGTAACAGTGAGCATCGAGCGACACTGCTGCGAGCTCCAAAAGACGCTGATCTAATTGGGTGTAGCGTCGAGAAGTTGCCTATAACGTCTCGACGCTACTTCAAGAATTATAAAAGGAATTTTCCTTTTAGAGCAAGTTGTCTTCAATCTTTTCCAGCTGATTTGCAGACCTTCCCTTTTTGTTTCATACCCATTTTTAGTCTCTTACCCTTTTTGGGGTGTATTTATACTAATTGATGGTGCCGATAGCGGATTTTGAGGATACTGGCTCGTTTGTAACATTGTTTCGGGGTGATTTCAGATCAAATTTGTACTTTGGGAGGTTTAGTTTTTAATTTTTAGTTAATTTCTGTGATTAAGCATGTTTGGGACTTTGCTTTACTTCAATGACGCGAGTCTTTGGAATTCATCGATTCATGCATTCGCTTAATCAAGTACCATCTAAACTGGCTTGTGCTTGCATAGAATAAGGCTTACCCTCTTCATGTAGTTTGCATAATAGGTTTTGAGACCCAAACAACTTCTTAATTGAATTAGGTTTACTAAATTAATTATCGAGCTTTAACCAACTCCTGTGTGTAATGAGGTTGATTCTCCAAGCATGGAACGCTATCATGCCCAGCTTAGAGGATCAATTAAGGGCTATTAGATGCTAGGTCAACATAGTCTAGCTTTGGGAGCCGTTAGGGTCTCATCTGGCTTTACCAGATGGGCAGGTTAATTGTTTAATCCTAAAATTCACACCAATCTCTCGAAATTCAATGATCAAAGTACAAATTTAGATCCGATGAACCCCCGAACCGATGTTTGGTAGATAAATCTTGTTTTTCATCCTTTAACTTTCACAACCTTTTTCTCTCTACTACATGTCGGTCTTAACGGATTCGAAATCTCATCACTAAAAGCCTACATTGACGTTCCACACTCCCGCTATCAAGATCTTGAATTTTTAAAAAATATGTTTGATATGGATATATATTTTAAAATAAATAATATTTATATTTATATGGTTGATACTTTGACATACTTTTTCGATATTGTATTACCATTGTTGAGTTTTTTTAAAAAAATATATATTTTAGGTTAAAAAACATAATAGAATTTAGATAATTTATCTTTCAAATGAATTTGAATTAAATTACTTAATTTGAGAAGAATTCAATTGAAGATTTAATTTGCTTTTGAAAATTTTTTCGATAAGAATTCCCAATATATATTTTAGGTTAAAAAACATAATAGAATTGATGTTCAATATTGGCCTTCTTGGTTTACATTCTTTCGCCGTCTCTTTTCCGAATCTCTTGCAGACTTCATTCTAAGCCAGCAAGTGTGGGCCGCCGATTGTCTCCAACCACAGGTAATGGCATTGCAATTTATGAATAGCATTGTGTTTGTTGCTTTATTTTTTAATGTTGTTATGATCGGAAAACCAACAAGTGTAAGATTCTTCCCCCCATCCAATGATGATTAACAACCTGGACCACAAACATAATTCCTTATGGTAGCTAAAGATCACATTATGTATAATTTGACAATAATTACCATCGCAATCTTTCAAAAATATCTATGTTGAAAGATCTTTGTTTTGCGGAGGGAGAGAACTTGTGAAATATTATGGTGACAATTGTTCGGTGCCACACTACATCACCTGATGTTTTCCTCTACATTTTTCTATAGGATATGTGTAACGACCGGTTTATTTAGAAGTATTAATTTTGAAATTTTGGAAATCAAGTTGAATTAATTTCTTAAATAAGTATATTGATTTTGGGGTTAATTTGAAATTTCATGGTTTAAAAAGGGCAAATTTGGAAAGCAATGATTGGTCAAGGGGCATTTTTGGAAATTGGAAAGTTGTTTAAAAAAAAAATAAAAAAAATAAAAGAGAAAATAATACATAAAAAGCCCATCCTTATCCACTATTTTTTTTTATTTATTTATTTTATTTTTTATTTTTTATTTTTCTCTTCTTCTTCATTCTTTTCTTCTTCCTCCCGATGCTCTCTCCCTCACCGAACTCTCTCTCTCTCTCTCTCTCTCTCACCGTCCGATCCCTCTCCCTCTCGTTTGTCTTCCTCTCCCTCTCTCCGCCGAGCTCTCTCCCTTTCGTCGACAGCTCTTCACCGACCAGCCGCCGACTTCATCGCAGCTCACGTCTCCATCGCAGATGGCACCCCGCAGCCGTATGCCGAACGCCGGAGTCTGAAGTCGTGCGAGCACACCCCAGCCCCGCCTGCTCTTCCCGTCGCGCCGCTTAGCTTTTCCGCACCCAAACCCGCTCCCCGCACGCCCAGTCGCCGTCCATTGAGCGCTGGCCGTCGTCAGCTCCACCGCAGCCACGTAGTCGGCCTTCTCACGTCCAGCTCGTTCGCGCGTCACCTGCTTCAGCTCACGCGCCGCCGGCTCCCTCTCTAGGGTTTTTGTTCAGACAGCAGATGGGTGTTGGTTCGTGGCCAATTTTCGGTGAGTTCGATGTATGTGCAGTCATATACGACCTCAATTCGAAGTGGGTAAGCTTTTTTAGTAACAATCCAAGTGATTTTTGAATTTTAAAGCTTACTTTAAGTATTGATTTGGTGATTGGAAGCTAACCTATGGATTTTTATGAATGATTTTAGAATACCCATTGTGATTGAAGGTCAATTTAGGTGAAATTGGACCCTTTGAGTTGCTGTCCGGGTCTGTCAAGCAAGATTTAAGTCACTATTTTGAGGATCACGTGTTCAATTCATGGGTTACCTTGAATCTTGAAGGATTTGTAAGTAGTTATTTGGATTTTAAGCCCCTTTAAGTTCCTAAATGCTTTAGATTTATGTTTGATAAATTGCGATTTGTGAAAGCATGCTTGAAAGTGATGTTCGTGAGGTATGTAATGGATGGTGGTTATATTTGGAAGTTGCTTGAGCTAGAAATGGCCTAAGTTGTGGTTATAAAGGGAATGGGGGTTTAAAGTTACAAGTTCATTCTAGTTAGTATGTGAGTTAATTTAAGAATTTGCCCAAGGTTGTGATTGGTTGAGTTTGGGCGTATTTATGGTGTTTTGCGAATAATCAATGGTTGCCTAAATATGAATATGTGGAAGATGGTGTGATTGATTGAACTATCCTAAGTTGTTCTTGAGCTTAAGTTACTTAAGTACGTGTCAAAATAGTAATAGGGGAATAATTTACTTTAGAATGCTCAAGACTATCGACTCTAGTATGATATCCAAAAAGGTCTAGGTTGTGTGTTATGTTTACTGTGCGCAACTCATTATAGTTTGGTTATAAAAGTGAGCCTTGGAATATCTGAATGATCATAAGTGGTTAAGCAAGAGTCTACATGTGATGTTGAGATATTTGACATAGATTAGAATGTTTGAAACACTTAAGTGGTTGGCTAAAGTTTAGCCTTCTTGGGATATGGATGAGTTAATCGTGTGCAGGGCGCCGGAGTTGTTGGTTTGAATTAGTGGTTGAATGAGAATACCTTAAGGGTATACAGTGACCAGTGGTTGTCTTAAATTCTAGTGTGTTTAGGGGACTGGATTCTGGATTAAATAATTGGAAGGTAATATGCCACTGGCACATGTATGGCTATAGTTATGCAAAGTGCTGATTTAGGAATGTGGTGTCAGGGCGAAAGTCCATACTTGTGATTCGTGTTTGTGATCTATGGCGAAAAGTCACTATGATGAGATTGTGGTTGTTTATGAAAGGTGGGCCTGGGTCATATGCTACGAATGACTTCTTAAAAAGAAAGAGAAGTGGATTTGGCCTAGAAAGTAAGTAGCCTTTCGGATTTGTCCGTTAGGATTTGTGTTCACCTAGATATATATATATATATATATATATATATATATATGAGGTGTAAGACGTTGTAAATGTTGGAAAGGCTTGAGGGTGGCTTTCTCTCTTTGCTTGTGTGAGTTAGGGAACGTTTTTCCCATTGTGTGTGCTTGTGAATTTCGGGTCGGTTTGTGATTGTGAATCAGTCTTGATGGATGAATTTGGTATGATAGATGACCCGAAAGGTTCCAAAATCGTTGTGAAAGTACAAGGCCGTTAGATTGGTGTTACCCACCCTATCTCTGTCGTTTCGTGCGAGTTTGTAAACCTAGAACGTATGTGATGTGTTGAGCATAGGGGATGCGTTTCCCTAGTGCCTGTGAGCTAGCTTAGGAGTGATTCTCTACTGTGTTGAGCATAGGGGATGCGTTTCCCTATTGCCTGTATGCTAGCTGAGGGGGATGTGTTCCCTGGTTGCCTGTGTGGCTATCATGATGTGATGAGCATAAGGAATGCGTTCCTTATTGCCGATGAGCTAGCTTAGGGGTGATTCCCCACTGTGTTGAGCATATGGATGCGTTTCCTATTGCCGTGTGCTAGCTGAGAGAGGATTCCCCAGTATGTTGAGCGTAGGGAATGCGTTCCCTAGCGCTTGTGTGCTAGCTTAGGGGTGATTCCCCATTATGTTGAGCGTAGGGAATGCGTTCCCTAGCGCCTGTGTGCTAGCCTAGGGGTGAATTATCTGTTGAGATAAGTGTGAGGGTTATAGACCTTCACAGGTTTGGGTTCTAGGTTACAGGACTCGCAGGTATGACATGAAGTTAGGGTCAAGTAGTAGTGAATGTTGTGAAAGGTTAAATGGACTCTTAAAATAATTGAAGGAAGTATTTGGAATCTAAGCACGAGTGTGAGTAAGAGCTTGGTATAGTTTCTTTAAACATTGGACCCTTAAGTGGGCTACTTACTGAGTATGTTTATACTCATCCTTGCTACTTGTTGTTTTGCAGATTGTGCACATTCTCGGGGTGGATGACGCAGGCGACGACTTGACGAGACTATGGAGGCTCAACCAAATTTATTTTCTATGTTTAGCCTTTAGTTTTGTTTCTTTGTTCCCTGTTGTTTGTCGGTCTGTAAAGTTTAAATATTCTTTAGCTTCGTGTGTCTAGTTAGAAACTTTTAGATTTGGTTGTCTGTTAATTGAGCTCAGCATCATTTATCGTAGTTTGGTGGATGTTGAGTCTGTGATCTGAAACATAGAAGTGTTTATATCTCTTTCCAGGTCTTTGTAAAATTTTGGTTTCTTGTAGTTACACCGTCATGCTGCCGAAATTTCGGACATGAACGAGGTAACTAGGTCGTGCTTCCGCGTTTAGAAAGTCGTAGGAATTCGGGTCGTTACAATATGGTTTGGCTTATTCTTGAGAGTTTGATTAGTCAAAAATCAATTATTTGTTTAGCCTTGCATGTAAAACAATCCAATCAACCAATCCAATCAACAAGATAGATGATAATAAGAGTTCTACACTTTTCAGGCCGAGCAGTTTTGCTTAGTCATCATAAGCTATTGTATACAATGGATTATTTAAGAGATAAAGATATCTATGCTCTAAGCATTGTAGCGTTTATGAAAATAAAATTCACTACTTTGTAAATACATTAGAGTAACGCAATATCTACAACTCTTTTGCACGAGCCAGAGGACCTGATCTTTTATTGTAGTATAGCCTGACTGAGTCTTTACCTTAAAACACAACAGGTTCAATGAACCAGACATTATTAAGAGACTTCACTGCCATTGTTGAATTGATTTAATTCACTTTTTTTATATTAAAAAATGTTTCAATTCTCTTATTAAAAAACTATTATTTCAATAACTTATTTTGAAAGAGTGAAACCTTTCAAACTTTTAATGTCTTGAGTCTTGATCATTATCCAATGTGCAGCACCTGTACGAGCGGATCATCAAAATTAGTTGGAGAGAAATTGTGGGCAGTAAGAGCAAACTATATATCATAGAAGAAGGCATGAATACCTTAAAGAGTTGATCAAGTATAGTGTGATTTCATTAATTAAACAAGACAATAGAAGTTCACATCCAACAAAATCGTTTATTATTTTACTCAATTACCCCATAATTACCTCCAGCAGGTTTCATTCATCCATGTTTAAATCACCTATTAATTTAGAGTATTTCTTTTTGTTGGTTTTTGAATTATTGAACTGTTATGGGAATTCCTTGGTCTTTAATTTTTTCAATCTTTTTTTTAAATTTTTTTTTTCACAACTCCATCTCTTTTTCAAATTAAGTTTTTTGGTCTTTGTAAAAAATAATAATAATAAATAATCAGGCATCTCCAATTAATTACGTCTTTGTATGTCCAATTCTTTTAGTTTAAAAATTAAAAATATATATCTATAGTATAATAATAATATTAATAATATATGATATAAAACCCTAAAATTATTTAATAATAATAATAATAATAATAATATAATAATAATAATAATGAAATTTTCTTTTTCGATACTCTTTTTTAAATTAAGTTTTTGGCATGACTTTTGCACATCATATTGTCAATTTTTTTCTCTTTAATTTTTTAAACTTTTTTTTTTTAATTTTTTTCACAACTCCATCTCTTTTTTGAATTAAGTTTTTTGGTCTTTGCAAAAAATAATAATAATAAATAAAATCATGTATCTCCAATTAATTGCGTCTTTTTATCTCCAATTGTTTTAGTTTAAAAATGAAAAAAATATATCTATAGTATAATAATAATAATAATAATATATGATATAAAATCGTAAAATTTTAAACTTTTTTCCATGTAATGTAGGACATTTTACTTTTTAGAAGTTACAGTTTTGCCAACAAAAAAAATATTTCAAACTAACTTTTCCATTCATTTTCTATGTATTAGATGATATAAATGACAATTGAGAACTTGAAGCCTTTTCAAAGAGGGTGGTCGACCAAGGTAACAGTTGTTTGCAAGTTTATGGTGCAACAATTCAAAAATATGAAAGGGGAGCCACTTCGTATTCAGAAGCTCATAGTTATTGACGATTGACGAAAAGGTAAAAAAAAATGAATTTAGTAAATTTAGTACCACTCTTATGATAGTGTGTTTAAAAACAATTTAAACATATTTTTGTAGGGGAAAGGTCTTCAAATAACATTGTGCAATGACCTGATTGATAAATTCAATATGAAACTAGAAAAGGGAAAAACATATCTCATAGTGGATGGAAATGTAAAACCAATCGATATAAGATACCAGAATGAAAACAACAAAATTGAGATATCATTGTCCAAGTTTAGTGAAGTCCAACCAATTGAAGATGAAGTATACCATTTAAAGGAGACAAAATTAGTCAACTTTGAATCACTATCAAATAGAGACAATATTGAATCTCAAATGGGTATGTACAATATTAAATTTTTTTTCATTGACTTAATTTTCATAAATAACAAAAAAATAAAAGTGTACCTGCAGATATTATGGGTGGTGTAATACAAGTAAATTCTATGATTATCAGAAAATGTCATGCAAACTACAACAAAAAACGAGAAGTTCAAATTATTGACAGCAAGTAAGTGATTATTTAATCTTTTGAGTCACTATTAAATATTTTGAATGCACACAATTAAATAACCCGTTTTGTCCATCTACAGGTTCAATATTTTAAAATTAACATTGTGGGACGACTTGGCTGAAACTGAGGGTCAATTTTTAGAGGACAATTGCGAAGAGATGAACATAATTCTAATCACAAATATAAAAATAAATATATTTGAGGGTAATTTTTTAATTTAATTCTTATATGTATTAATATGAAGTATGCCTAACACTTTGTATTTCAGGTGAGATTTTAATATCATCTACCAACATTAGTGTGATTGCGATAAACCCATCAACTGAGAGGGCAAATGCACTAAAAACTAGGCAAGTATTGAAATAACATTTTAAAAAAAAATCATATGATATATATTGGTAAAGCTAGACATTAAATTGACATTATACATTTACATTTTTTTCTAATCATGAATAATCTTTCAATAATATTTTTTATTAGGTTGGATAGTCTTTCAAAGGATCAAAAGCGTAGGGATCTTTTATATCCTTCCAAAAAAATGATAGAAGCAAAAGAAGCAAATATAGATGACATAATCAGAGGAAAGATTCAAGATCTTTATTGTTCTTTTATTGGACGAATTGTAAACATCCAAAACAAGGATAATCCATGGTTTGAAAAATGTACTTCATGCAACGAAAGACTTTATCCTATAGATTGTGATTCAACAGTATCATGTCGTACATGTGAACATGAGAAGTCAAGTTTCATGAGAAAATACATGTTGAGATTAACAGTAGATGATGGAGATGATGAGATTTATGTTACAATGTTTGATGCTTCTGAATACCTGGTTGGATGCAGTGCAACATAATATTTTAATGATCTACAGGTAAACGACATAAATTTAATTTCCATACTTTTTTCCTATAAAAATAAAAATAAGAATAAAACATTTACTTTGTCATAATGTGCAAGCTTTCAAGAAGGAGAAAAGCAAGTTCTATCAAAATCTGGTAATGGCAGAAGACAAGAAATATTTCTTTCTGGTGAGAATGGATAAAACAACAAAAGTTGTTCGAGCACGAAAGCAAATTGTAGTTTAAGAAATTTGAACAGTTGCATCACTGGCAAGCAAGAGACATGGAGAAATACCAGAAGAAAAAAGTTCAAACCAGAACCAAGAAAATAACAAACGTGCAAGATTGGAATAATGAATTTTCAATAGTCTTTCAAGATGTTTCTCTTTTTTATAGTACTTTTTATCTTTCAAGATATATTTTTCTTTTTTATAGTACCTTTTGTCTTCCAAGATTCATTTTTTTTTTAAATGTTATAGAATAGAATTTCAATTATCATAATTTGTCAATGAATTTGTGTTGACATTCCCAATTCTGATATTCCCAATAACATTACAACAATTCATACCAAAACAAATTTACCAGATAAAGTTTAATGCAACTTTAGCTAAAAATTAATGCTAATTATAAAATAACAAAGATATGTAATACGTGTTATAGTCTTATCACATTTTTTTATAAGTCTTATATGGCTTATTTTGTTTCCATTTATATTTTAATTCAAATTAAGAACAGTTTGAGAGAAAAACTTTGTAGACAAAGTTCAAATGTTTTAGGTTTGTGTGAATTTTCTTAATTCAATTAATTAAATTCAAACTTATATTAATGATTGAGTTGATTTAGTTCACATTTTTTTTGTATTAAAAATAAAAAAAATGTTTAAATTTTATTACTATTAAAAAAAAAATTAATATTTCAATATTTTTTTCAAGATAATATTTCAATAACTTATTTTAAAATAGTGAAAGTCTTCTGACTTTTATTCTCGAGTGTTGAATCTGGATCATTATCCGATTTTAAATCTAAATTTAGATCTATATCTATATATATATATATGTACTTTTATATTTATATATATACACACACTATATTAAAAAGCATAAAATTTTTAAAAATATTTTTAAACCTCAATATCTCTTTAAATTTTAGTTAATTAGTTAATTGATTAATTACATCAATCAAATCCCAGACGGATCATTATTCGATTTTATTTCGAATTTGAATTATGATACTGTGATTTTTTTTCTTGAAATCAATTTGAATTAAAATTCTTAATTTGATAAGGATTCAATTTTAATTCAGACTGTCGTCAAAATTTGAATTTAATTGAATTGGGTATCTTTGAAAAACAATTGAATATTAAAAAAAAAGTAATAATAATGATACAACAATTAAATATTGGGTATAAATTAAAAGAAAATTGAGAGGGAAACACAAAAATAAACACATAAATGAAAGTCAAGTTAGGTTTAGAACTTGAAGCATCACTTTTCTTACGCTCTACTACATGTCGGCCTTAACGGATTCGAAATCTCATCACTAAAAGCCTACATTGACGTTCCACACTCCCGCTATCAAGATCTTGAATTTTTAAAAAATATGTTTGATATGGATAGATATTTTAAAATAAATAATATTTATATTTATATGGTTGATACTTTGACATACTTTTTCGATATTATATTACCATTGTTGAGATTTTTTAAAAAAATATATATTTTAGGTTAAAAAACATAATAGAATTTAGATAATTTATCTTTCAATTGAATTTGAATCAAATTACTTAATTTGAGAAGAATTCAATTGAAGATTTAATTTGCTTTTGAATATTTTTTCTATAAGAATTCTCAATATATATTTTAGGTTAAAAAACATAATAGAATTGATGTTCAATATTGGCCTTCTTGGTTTACATTCTTTTGCCGTCTCTTTTTCGAATCTCTTGCGGACTTCATTCTAAGCCGGAAAGTGTGGGCCGCCGATTGTCTCCAACCACAGGTAATGGCATTGCAATTTATGAATGGCATTGTGTTTGTTGCTTTCTTTTTTTAATGTTGTTATGATCGGAAAACCAACAAGTGTAAGATTATTCCCCCCATCCAATTCCTAGGGGTGATTTTAGCATTAAAAGCGAGCAGGTTAATTAGCCAAGGGGCGTGGGCTCTTTTGGCTTGTGTTATTGATACATGAAGTGCAGAAGTTGATATAGCATCGGTGCCTGTGGTTAGAGACTTTGCAGATGTGTTTCTAGAGGATTTGCCTAGATTGCCCCCAGTCTGAGAAGTGGATTTCAATATCGATCTTGAGCCAGGAACAATGCCCAAACCGAAAGCTCCCTATAGAATGGATCCAGTAGAGTTGAACGAACTCAAATTGCAATTATAAGAACTCCTGGACAAGGGATTCATTCGCCCTAGTGTTTCACCATGGGGAACTCCCATGGTTTTCGTGAAGAAGAGGGATGGATCGATGCGTTTGTGCATCGACTATCGAGAGCTAAATAAGGTAACTATAAAGAACATGTATCCACTTCCTAGGATTAATGATTTGTTTGATCAGTTACAGGGGGCGATTGTGTTTTCAAAGATTGATCTACGATCAAGTTACCATCAACTAAGGATTAGGGAGGAGGATATTCCGAAGACTGTTTTCAGGTCCAGGTATGGACACTGCGAGTTCACGGTGATGTCATCGGATTAACAAATGCGCCAACGGTATTTATGGACCTGATGAATAGAGTGTTTAAGGAATTCCTTGATAATTTTGTGATAGTCTTTATCAATGATATCCTGGTTTACTCCAAGTCGAACGAGGAGCATGAGTTGCACCTTGTAAGAGTGATCGGACTTTTCGCTACACACAAGTGCACGTGATCGAAGTAATAAAGAAAACTTGAAGTACTCCAGAGTATTGTACCCAAGGGAACAAGTTTTAACAAAATTTACCAAAATGACGCAAAATTGTTTGCAAAATACAATTGCGGTAGCCAAAGGTGTAAAAGCTTGAGAGGTTCTTTTTTGCTAAAGAAAATAAACGAAAAGTCAATAGTAAAAAAAATGGGATCCAAGTTGCTTATGCCCCTTTGGAAAGAAATGCCACTAAAAATGCAATTGCAATCATAGTTAACACACGAGAACTAAGTAAACCGAATTCAACTCCTATTCGATTTTGCTTCAAAATCTTTAGGAGGCTAAGTGATTAAACCTATATTTCTATGGCTAATCTAACTTAGATAAATTCGCGGAGTCTCGCCCTATGTCTAGGGTCGATGTTCAGGACTTATTTCTAAGCCTTCCTCAATTGCTTTTGTGACATCCGCTTTCCCTTAACCCTTTTCGTATTAAGTTAAAGCTCAACAAGCAATTACTAGTTGGCCGACTAGGTTTACCCACATTATTTCAACAAAAATAAACAAAGTCTCGAGTGTCAACTAGATTGAATATGCTTTTGAGATTTACATCTCTCCTCTAGGGAATTCACTAACTTGAATCCCTAAGAAGGAATTAGCTCATTATAGAAGAAATGAAAACCCAAAATTTAATTACTATGAATTTCATAACTAAAAACCAAAATACCGAAATTAAATCCAAGAAAAATGGAGCAAATCAAACTACGTTTTATTAAGAATACTTTAATGTGAACCCAATCCAATAACTCAAAAATGCTCACAAAGGAAATAAGAAACAGATCTTAAATTCCATAATAGAACTGTTACTAATTTAAAACCAGAAATTCAATTGTAATACTGCTGGAAAATTCAAACCTTGCGGATGTACAATCCTAATGGATCAACTAATCTTTTATAACTAAGAATAAAGAAAATAAAAGGCTCAAAGATTAACAACAACTTACAAACTTGGGATTAAAACATAACCTAACTTAAAGAAATAAAATTTGAACAAAAATAGAGGAACGCGCTAATGTATGTTTCCTTGTATTGATCGAACAACGAACACCATCAAAGGTTCTTGGATCTTCACCTCCTCGAACTTTCGTTGAGGAGGGATCAACCTCGAAAATTAAAGTGCAAAAAGAAAAAAAAACTACTGTAAAGAAGACAGAAAAACGAAGATAAGAGCTGCTGTCTGAAAATGAAAACCCAGAAAAACAGAGTTGCATTTTGCTTCGTTCTTCTCGTTTTTATAGGCATTCCGAGGCTTGTGCTTCCATATTAGGGCTCCTTAAATCTTGGGTAAACTTGGAGCATGAGATTAGGCTGAAAAATCTCCTAGAAATCGAGCAAAACGCCATGGGTTTTGGAGCATTTCCGTGATTTTCGCAATAAATTGATAAGTCCAGAAAATGAAATTGCATTGCAATTGAATTTTTCCTCTTGTTCACCACTTTGCTTTCTCAAGGAAATGCAATTGCATTTCATTTGCATTTTATTCATTGCTTCAAATCTGCACAAAAACAACACTTTAGCCAACTTTCCATTATCTTTTCAACTTATTTCTTCTTTTTCAATACTCCGACAAGCTTTCATGAATTTATCTCATAAATGCCATTTTTAGCTTGCTCGTTATTCAACAAAACATACAAAAATAGCAGAACAACTTAGTTTAGGATTAAATAATCCTCATAAATGAGAATTATCAAAGAGTGTTGACTGCATTAAGAGCAAATAGGTTATACTCCAAGTTCTCCAAATGCAAGTTTTGGCTTCAGTGAGTGTCCTTCTTAGGTCATGTCGTGTCAATAAAGGGTGTATCAATGGATTCGGCTAAGGTTGAAGTAGTTACTTATTGGCCTTGACCTATTACTGTCACTGAGGTACGCAGTTTCTTGAGTCTAGCTGGATACTATTAGCGTTTTTTTCAGGACTTCTCTAGGATAGCTACAGCTTTGACTAATTTGACTCGAAAAGGAAACTCTTTCGTTTGGAGTGATCCCTGTGAGACGAGTTTTCAGGAACTCAAATGAAGGTTGGTTTCAGCACCAGTGCTTACAGTGCCTAAAGGAACAGGAGGTTTTATGGTCTACAGTGATGCATCTGATAATTCTCATTTATGAGGATTATTTAACCCTAAAACTAAGTTGTTCTTGCCATTTTTGCACATTTTATTGAATAACGAGCAAGCTAAAAATAGCATTTATAAGATATATTCATGCAAGCTTGTCGGAGTATGGAAAAAGAAGAATTAAGTTGAAAAGAGACAAGAAAATTGGCTAAAATTGTTGTTTTGTGCAGATTTGAAGAAATGAAGAAAATGCAAATGAAATGTAATTGCATTTCTTTGAGAAGGCAAGGTGGTGAACAAGAGGGAAAATGCAATTGCAATGCAATTGCATTTTCTGCACCTATCAAGCATTACGGAAATCACGGGAAAATTGTAAAATTTACGAAGATTGCTCGATTTATGGAGAATTTCCAGCCTCATGTCATGCCCCAAAGTCTACCCAATAATTAAGGAGCCCCAAGATGGAAAGAAAAGGCCTCGGAATACCTATAAAAGGGAGAAAAAAAAGAAGAAGAAGATCATCGATTTCAGACTCTGTTTTTCGGATTGCATACTCTGTTTTTCTGGGTTTTTCTGTTTTGGACAGCAGCTCTAGTTTCGATTTTTCTGTCATTTTCTTTAGTAGTTCATCTTCATCTTTCCCTATAATTCCTGAGTTTGATCCCTCCTCAACGAAAGTTAGAGGAGGTGAAGATCCATTTGCCTTTGAATGGGTATTTGGATCGATCAAATAAGGAATTTTTGCTAGCGTTGTTCTATTTTTGTTCAGTTTTATTTCTGCTTTGATCCTTTCATTTTCTGTTCAATCTTAGTTATAGAGTTGACTTCTGTATTAATTCAATGTTCTTATATGTTGTTGAAATTGAATGAAACTTTCAATCCTGGGTTTCAATTTCTTTCTTTCCTTCTAAAAACTTGTTCATTTCTGGATTTTTATTTTTATCTCTACAAGGTTGAAACTCCCAGTAGCTTGATTTATGAAATACTGATTTCATTTTAGTAATTTCAGCATTATTATCAACTTCTTTGTGGGCATTCTTAATTGATAGATTAAGTTTACATTAAGGTTCCTTAATAAAATTCAAATCGGATTACCTTAAGGTTATTTCCCTTATTTCGTTATGAATTTTATAGCAAGTAAATTTTGGGTTTTCATTTCTTTCATAATGAGCTAATTTCTTCTTTGGGATTCAAGCATGTGGATGCCCTAAAGATAGGAATAAAGGCCTAATTGTGAGAGCAACCTTGCTTCCTCTATAGCTTGTTTGCTTTTATTGATTTTAATGCTTATTATTAGTCTAGATTGATCACCTAGATTAGTATATAAAAATTGAGTCTAATTCTGAAAAGGTTAGATAAAAATTTAGATTTCATAAAAGCAATAAAGGAAAATAGCCTACACATAGGAATTTGTTTTTGAAGACATAGGGCAAAACCTTTAAAACCAAAAGAATTGTGTTTCAAAATTAACTAAGTTCGTATTAACCATAGAAATATCGGTTTAATCGCTTAGCCTCCTAAAGATACTTCATAGAAGGTTGAATAGGTGTTGAATTCGGTTTATAAAGCTTAAGTGTTGAAGTCAAAGGAATGCAATTGCAATTAGGCCACAATTTCTTTCAATGGAGCAAAAACACGTTTGAATCCCTCTTTTATCATTTTTATTTATTTCCTTTAGCAAAAACAACCACTCAATCATTTTCACACCATTGGTTACCGCAATTGCATTTTGCGAACAAATTTTGTGTCATCTTAGTGGATTTTGTTAAAACTCGTTCCCTTGGGTATGATACTCTGGAATACTCCAGTTTTTATTACCTCGATCACGTGCACTTGCGTGTAGCGAAAAGCAACGATCAGCATCCAAAAAGGGTTTGGGCTGTGTGTTGATGCAACATGGAAAGTATAACGACCGGCACTTTCAAGTATTAATTAAGGCTTTAATTTTGAAATTTAAATTAATTGAAAGGCCAATTTCATGTTTAAATTTGTGTAGTGGAAGTTAATTTTGAAGTTTTGCATATTTGAAATTAGAAAATTGGAGGGTAGATTAGGAAGAAAGAAGGAAAAAAATGGATTTAATTGATGTTTAGGGCAATTTTGTTATTTAAGAGACTTTAAGCCAAGCCCAAGCCCATAGTTAATCCAAGCCCTAATTTCCCTCTCTAATATTTTATATTTCACGCAGCCCTAGGTTAGGAGTCAAGCCTTCAAGCCATCATCTTTGCCAAACTTCTTCTTCTTCCCCTTGTTGTTCGACAACCACATTTAAGCAAGAGGAATTTTTTTTTCTGTCTTCCCAGCAGCTTCGGTCGTCGCTCATCGCCGCAGATTCGCTGCCGCTGCCCGCCCAAAGCCGCAGACCCCTCCGCCGTCGTGCAGCCACCCGCCGAACCGCTGTGCAGACCGCTCACGCCACAGATCCGCGTAAACCAACCCCAGACGCCGCTGTAGTCACCCGCTCACCCTCGCCCACACGCCCAGAACCTCAAACCCCGCCTATCTGACCACCGCGCAGACCGCTGAACGCCGCCGTGACTCAATCCAGAGTGCCGCCACTACTGTAGTGAGTTTGCTCTATTTTTGGACAAATTTTCTGGTAAATTTCGACACTGTACAGCAGCGAATCACTTACGTTCTTGCGTGGGTAAGCTTATTCTCGCTGTATTCTCATGGTTTTCAAATGGTAGATCTAGTTTTGGGCATTGTTTTGTTGATTTGGAGGTTCACCCATTGATTTTGGGCTCTATTTTTGGAATACCCATTGTAGGTGGAGGTTGGTTCGACAAAATCAAATCAAACCATCACTTAATCGACAAAGCTCGGTTTTGTTTTGGAGAAGAACGGAGGTAAAATTCCTATTCTAAAAATCAAGCAAATTCTTGAGTATATGCTAGGCTTCGATTCTAGGATTTGGGTTGTTTGGTTTTTCTCTAAGTGTCATAGGGAGTTTTAGGTGAATTAAGTTTAGTTTGGTGGGAGAAACTTTGGGATTTAATTATGGATTTTAGGAATTTTTCTAACATTAGGGATGGTTTGAATTAGGCTCCAAATCGTTTGACTGAGATTCAAGGAGGTGGAATTTTGGTGAGCATTTGGGTGATTTGGATTCTTGAGCTTAGCCAAGGTAAGGGGCTTTATGCCGGTATGCTTAAATGCAAGTTAGGAACTGAATTGAAAAAAAAAAAAAAGAAAATTTGATTTGAAATGCAAAGCTTTTATAAATATTTTATTATGGATTTTTGATGAATTTTAAAATGCTTATTATATATAAAAATGGATTTTCACTTGTTGATTGCCAAATATTCTCATGAATGTTATGCATGATTTATGATTTTGATTTATGATAAATGATATGAGAATGTTGCTTGTGTTGCATCATGCAATGAAAAGTTTAAAATGCTTTGGGACCTCATGCATACATGTATGTTTTTCATGATAGAATGATTTCGAAGGCTGTGGCAATTACCCCCTAAATTATAGATGTACATCTAATTGAAAAGGAACCTGAGAAGGTTAATTGAAAGGAAACCTGAAAAGGTTAATTGAAAAGGAACTTGAAAGGGTTAAATGGAAAGGAAAGGTTAGGTTGGGTTAATTGTCCACTTTAAGCCGAAGAGAAAAATAAAAGAGAAATATTTCCACTATGGAAATATTTTAGGTCCCACTAGAGGAAAAAGTTTTAAAAATCACGTTGTATGTGTTTGCATGTCCTGACCCCGGTAGTGAGATCACTTACTAAGTATTTTAAATACTCACCCTTTTTCAAAATGTTTTTTCTTTTCAGGTAAGGGCAAAGGCATCCTAGGCGAATGACAGGATAGTTGCTGCAAGAGGCCATGGGTGACCTATAGAAGTTTTCCTTCCGCAATTTCTTCATTTTTAGCATTTTTAGAATATCTTATTAGTAGACGTGTTATGAAAATTAACTCAATTATTAAATGTTTTTAGTTTATTCTTATGTTTTAAAATAAAGGGATCCCGAGGTAAAGGTTGTTTTTTTGTTTTTATAAAGGTTTATTTCTTTTTGAAAGATTATTTAAGTTTGATTTTTATTTCATTGGCATGCATTTAGTAACGCCCCTAGAAAGTCCAATAGGAAAAGTAGGGTCTTTACAGAAAGGTGATCGCTTACGCCTCCCGTCAGTTGAAGGACTACGAACGAAATTATCCAACTCATGACCAGAGCTAGCGGCGGTGATTTTTGCTCTGAAAATCTGGAGACACTATTTGTATGGTGAGAAGATTCAGATGTACACAGACCATAAAAGTCTTAAGTACCTTTTCACGTAGAAGGAGTTGAACATGAGACAGCGAAGGTCACTAGAGTTGGTAAAGACTATGAGGTGGAGATTCTTTACCAAGACTATGAGGTGGAGATTCTTTACCACCCGGGTAAGGCAAATGTGGTTGTCGATGCCCTCAACCGAAAGGCTGTTCACACCTCAACAATGGTTACGACGCAAGCTCAATTGCATTTTGACATGGAGCGTGCGGGGATAGCAGTGGTGGTGGGTCAGGTCACGACTCAGTTAGGTCAGTTATCAGTGCAACCGACCTTGAGGCAGGGCATGATAGATTCCCAGCAGGGGGATGCTAGCCTTGTGGACTTGTGGGGCCAGGCTAAGTCGGGTTAGGACAGTGAGTTCTCTATGTCAGTGGATGGTATTCTTCTGTATAAGAAGCGGTTGTGTGTGTCGGATACTAGTAAGCTTAAAGAGGAGATTCTATCAGAGGCCCACAACTCCCCTTTTGCGGTGCACCTGGGCAATACCAAGATGTACCACAATCTGAAACAGTATTATTGGTAGTGTGGGATAAAGAAGGATGTTGCGGGATTTGTCAGTAAGTGCTTAGTGTGTCAGCAGGTTAAGGCCATGAGGCAGAGATCGGCAGGTTTGTTACAGCCGTTGAGTGTGCTGCAATGGAAATGGGAGGAGGTGTCCATGGATTTCATTTTTGGACTGCCCAGAACCGCGAGGGGTTTTACAGTGATTTGGGTGGTTGTAGATAGGCTAACCAAGTCGGCGCATTTGCTACCAGGGAAAACTACCTTTAAAGTTGAAAAGTGGGCGAGGTTGTTCATGGAAGAGGTAGTTAGGTTGGATGGGGTCCCAGCGAAGATTGTTTCAGATAGGGATCCCCGTTTCACATCTAATTTCTGCTTGGGTTTTCAAAAGACCTTAGGTGCAGAGTGTAACTTTAGTATAGCTTTCCATCCACAGACCAATGGTCAAACTGAGAGGTTGAATCAGATTCTAGAGGATATGTTGCGAGCCTGTACATTGGATTTTGCTGGTAGTTAGGATATGCACCTACACCTAATGGAGTTTACTTATAAAAATAGTTATCAAGCAACGATTGTATGGCACCTTTTGAGGCCCTTTATGGAAGAAGATGTAGATCCCCTATATATTGGGGTGAGGTTGGTGAACGCAGACGTTTAGGGCCCCAACTAGTGCAGTTGACAAATGATGCTGTGTAAAAGATTAGGGCGATGATGTTGATGGCGCAAAGTAGGCAGAAGAGCTACGTCGATGTAAGGCGAAGAGACTTGGAGTTTCCCGTTGGAGACCATGTGTTACTAAGGGTTGCACCAATGAAGGGATTGCTAAGGTTCCATAAAAAAGGGAAGTTGAGTCCCAGGTTTATAGGGCCATTTGAGATCTTGGAGTGAATTGGCCCAGTGGTGTATCAGTTGGCTTTACCGTCTTCTATCTCTACAGTTCATAATGTTTTCCATGTATTAATGTTGTGAAAGTATATACCTTATCCTTCTCATGTAATTGATTACGAGTCACTGTAGGTTAATGAGACCTTGAGTTACGAAGAAAGGCCAGTGCTAATTCTTGCACGGGATAGGAAGACTCTTCGGAACAAGGAGATTAGACTTGTTAAAGTCTTGTGGCTGAACCACCAGCTCAAGGAAGCAACTTGGGAGTGTGAGGATGAGATGCGGGCTAGTTACCTAGAGCTCTTTGAGAACTAGCCACTTTCGTGGACGAAAGTTCTTATTGTGGGTAGAATGTAACACTCGGTTTAAAAAAATATTATAATTAAATTATAATTATTATTATTTTTATTATTTTTTCCCTCCACCCTTATCCTTCCCCTCACCCTCTCTCTTTTCCATTCTCTCTCCCTCCTATCTTTCTCTTCCTCCCCAAACCCTCACCCTCTCACTCATTCATTCTCTCTCTCTCTCTCCCTCCCTCCCGTCTCTCTCCCTTCCCGAACCCCCTCACTCCCTCTCTACCTCTTTTTCTCTCCTCTGTCCCTCACTCCCTCTCTTCCTCTTTCTCTCTCCTCCATCCCTCACTCCCTCTTCACCTTTTTCTCTCTCTTCTGCCCCTCACTCCCTCTCCATCTCTATCTTTCTTCTCTGTCTCTCTCATTCTCTCACTCATTTCTTGGCTTTAAGAATTTTTTTCCCAGCCATTCTTCGTGTGGACAGTGGCTTTGGAAGTTGAATTTGGGTGTTTTAGAGTTGGATTCGGTGTGGGCTTTGCTCGTTTGACAGTGGGTTAGCATTTCAGTTTTGGATTTAAGATGTTTAGTGAGTTAATTTCTTATTTAGGCAATATTTGAGTAGTTTTGGTTGACCTTGGTTTATGGAACTCACTCTAGGATTAACCATCATGATTGGAGACTAAATTATCCAATTTAGGGCATTTTGAGCATTAAACCAACAACTATTAGTTACTGTGGATGGCAAGTTTTAAAGTTCAAAACTTTTGTAAATGGTCTTTCGGGGCCAAGCAAGTATTAAGAAGTGGATTTTGATTTACTTAAGTCATTGTTGTGTAATTGGATACTTTTTATACATGTTAGAAGTTGACATTGGAGGTGGTATATGCTTAGGCAGTCTTTCTCTGTTGTTAGGGGTAAAGCTAGCGACGTCCTAAAGAGACGAGATAATCGTTTTTGAGTTGGCCCGAAATGTAAGTAACCATTTAGACTTACTTGTTAAGACTTTTATATAAAGATTGTATGTGGGGCATGTGTAGCGTGCTTGTTGAGACAACCTTTCTTTTTTTACTTGATTGTTGGTAAATTGTGTGTTTTTTTTTTAATTTGAATGAAAACTTTGGTAAAGTGGGATTCATTTGATCTTATATTAAGCCGCGATTACTTAAATGTGTTTGATGATGAACTATATCTTTGGTTGAGTTCGTGAACATCAATTCAGGAAGTGGGTGTGTTTCGGGCACTGTGAGTGGTTTGGTATTGTGAGGTATCTTGAAGTTTCAAGAGTTTTGAGAATGAACAAAGGCCTGTCAGTCTAGTGCCAATTACCTTATTCTTTTCCTCATGCGAGCACGTATTTTGAGGAGGTTGAGGCAGAGTGGTGTGCATGAGTGATGAGAGTGTTGATGATGCTAGCATAGGGGACAATTCCCCTAGAGTGATGAGAGTGTTGATGATGCTAGCATAAGGAGCAATTCCCTAGAGTGATGAAAGTGTTGATGATGCTAGCATAAAGGGCGATTCTCCAGAGTGATGAAAGTGTTGATGATGCTAGCATAAGGGGCGATTCCCCAGAGTGATGAAAGTGTTGATGATGCTAGCATAGGGAGCATTTCCCCAGAGTGTTGAGCGTGAGAGTTGCTCTCCTCCTTGCATTAGACCATCCCAGAATACATGACTCACAGGTATAGCACGTGGTAATATCAAAGGGAAGTGAGCCTGAGGTAAGATGAGTAAGCACATAGCTAATCGAAGTGAGTGTTTGAGACTAAACTAAAGTATTTGAGTTAGGGCGACGTTCTCCGTTGTATGATTTTAAGATTTAGACCATTAAGTGGGTTACTTACTGAGTATATTTATACTCACTCATGCTACTTTGTTTGTACCTTTTTAGGTGGCGCTCATCAGCGAGGTGGGTGACGAGACGACGACCTAACAAGACTATGGGGACGCCACTAGATCTTTTCTAGGCTCTTTTCGTTGTATACTCTTTTGATAGGTTGTTTTCTTGTCAACTTGTAAATTCAGTTTGTAAGTTGTATTTTTGCCTTCCTTGTATATTCTGGTTATGAGATGTCTTTTGCATTCATATTTGTGGTTGTGATCTCAGCCTCTTTTTTGTAGTTTGGTGAGTGCTGAGTATCCCTTTGAAATCTTAGAAGTACTCATATTCCTATCAGGGGTCTTTGAAATTTTAGTTTACTTATAGTTACGCCGTCATGCTGCCAAAATATCGGGCATGAGCAGGGCAACTAGTCGTGCTTCTGAGATAGTTTAGTGCTTTCAGATTTTAAGGTTGTTACATTAATTGACCCTTAAATTTGTTGGAATTAATTTGAAGGTTAACCAGAAGGCCAAAATTTGAAATTGAGTGATTTTTCATAAATTCCGAGGAGCTGTATTGTTGTCTAGAAATTGGGGAAGGTGAACTTTTCACCACCTTTCAAATCAAATCCCAGAAATTAAGTTTGAAGTTCTTGGTTAAATCATTAAAAATTTAATTTATTAGAATTTGGTTGGGTAATTTTAGTCCTACGCCATGAGTTAATTTTGTGATACTTCATTGTTACTTGGTGCTACTGTATATTTTTCAGAAAGGAGACTTTTGGTGCTTGGAATAATATTAATTATTCTTGCTTAAAGGTAAAGTAGCTTTTGGACTGAGCCCCTTTAGGTTATTAATTAAATTAAGGATCATGTTGGAAATATGTGAATTGTTGTAAGCATGCATGAGTTGTAATTATGGAGTATATCATGATTGGTGGTTGGCTCTAAAAATTATCTTGAATGGAAAATTTGCCTGAGAATGTGGTATGTGGATTAGGGGCTCAAAGTTGTGAGCTAAGTGTGATTGGCATGTGAAATTTCTTAATTAATCTTGTGACTGAAATTCATAGTTTATGATTATGAACTATTAGCTCTGATTTGTTGTGATTGAGAACGTTGGTAGAGTTATGTAATGGCTTAGGACCCTTAGGCTAGTGACATCTACTACCCCACCTAGAGCTTGCTTGCCTAGGATGATTATGAGAGGTAGGGGTGATAGTCGGTTCGGTTCTTTCGATTTTGAGCCCAACCGAGAACCGAACAGAAAAGGTTCGTTTTTACAAATTAAGAACTGAACCAATGTCCAGTCGAGTGCAAAACCGATCGGTTCGGTTATTTTTGTTCGGTTTTTCGGTTTTGGTTCTATTATTATTATTATTATTATTTCTTTTTCGCAATCTTGACTTCTTCTTCTTCTTTTTTTTTTTGTCTAAATTCATATTTTATACAAAAGAAATGGACGGTATTCTTCTGTATTTTATTTTTTTCTCATAATCATCATTACAATAAAATCTTAGAATTTTATTTCTATACATACTTGTTTGTGTTCTTGTTGGAGGGATCTAAATCGTTTCAATTTCGAACTGGGTTTGTTTCCATCATCACCTTCATTTTTGTACTCACTTTAATCGCTTGAAGTTTTTTCTTCTCCTCCATTTTCGACGACCACGTTGCTGTAATTTTTGTTCGTGTTTGGGTTTCTTCTCCATCATTCGACTTCCATTGCCCCAATATTAAAAAGAAAAAGAGAGAGAGAGATTCGACAGACCAGAAACTTGCATGCGTTGGAAGGAAGCAGCGATTTCGGTGGAGAAGCACGAAGAAATCTGCCAAATCTGTGCGTTTAAGGTTTCAATGTTGTGAGGAATGAATGGGTGATGGAGCACGAAGAAATCGACCAGATCTGTGAGCTATAAGGCTTCGATGCTATTGAATGGGTGATAGAGCACAAAGAAATCCGCTGAGGACGCCGTTGCAAAGAAGACACCAGCTACGCCGTTGGTGCCAAGAAGATGCCAACTGCTCCATTGTGCGAAGAAGAAGTCGACTACGCCATTGTTGTGAAGCAAATAGATGCTAACGAGAAGGAACAATGGAGGAAGACAAGAGAGAGAGAGAGGGACAAAGGGAGGGAGGTATGGAGGCAGCTAAAAAAAAGGAAGGGATTCTAGGGTTAGGTTTTCTAAGGTGTATATATATATAGCTTCGGTTCGGTTCGGTTCGGTTTTTATTGGTTTTAAAAATAAAAAACCAAACCAAACCGAAATTTTTTGGTTTTCTTAAAGATTAAACCGAGATGTCCAATACTTTGCTTAAAAACAGAACCAATCCACTGTATCGGTTCGGTTTGGTTCGGTTTGCTCGATTTTCGATTATTAGTTGCACCCCTAATGAGAGGTTAGCTAGTGGATTGTGTACCCTGATGTGTGATGGCATGGAGGGAGTGTCCTCCATTGCACAGAATAGGTAGTGGGTTGTGTACAATGATGTGTGATGACATAGAGGGTATGTCCTTCATTGCAGCGACTGGCCAGTGGGTTGTACAATGTCATCACAAAACTAATACAAACTATTTTACTATCAAGATATATATATTAATGATTATTTATCATTGTCAATAAAAAGCTAATAATGACAATATGTCATCATCAAAAAACTTTAATAATGT
Source organism: Trichosanthes truncata (assembly GCA_033996785.1). NCBI lineage: Eukaryota > Viridiplantae > Streptophyta > Magnoliopsida > Cucurbitales > Cucurbitaceae > Trichosanthes > Trichosanthes truncata. The sequence goes on from JAWPNB010000004.1 coordinate 9,750,134, forward strand.
CAGTGTTTACTATCAATAATATGTTAATCGTGACAGTCTTTTGTATCACAAAAATTCTTTGAGTGTTCACAATGATGTTTTTTTAACGTCACAAAAATGCTTTTAATGACAATTTTATTGTTTCAAAAACAATTTCATTGAGGGTTTTTTGTTGTCAATAATAACATATTCAATGACAATATTCAACATCATATAAATGCTTATAATGACGATGAATAATTGTCACCCAAATAATTTAAAAATAAATATTATGACACCTGATATCTATCAATACATATATATGTTTTTAAAATAAATTATTTCAATTTTTACACAACAAAAAATATCTCTTGAGATGATCTTCCCTACATCTAGAAAAACAATTCAAACACAAAAATTATTGTTGTACTATAATGAAGGTTTTAAATGTTAATGTTCTCTGTTCTATTGAAACTTCAATGGAAATATAGATAAAATATCTAATATTGATGAATATTATAGAAAAAAATAATAAAAATAAAAAGTACATAAAAATATTTAAATTTATAAATGAGGTATTTCACCTTTTAAAATAAGTTAAAGTTTCTTTTTATTAATATAATATGAATATTAGTGATATTCTATTAATCTTTTTTAATATATTTTGTTGATATAATAGAAATGTCAATTATCTCTTCTTTTTTTTTTTTGATAACCGATTAACTCCTTATGTCGATGTCAAACTTATAAATAAATAAATAAATCAATATATATATATATATATATATATATATATATATATATATATATATATTAATTTTGACATGTCGACGAAAATTTAATATCCTATTAATAATTATAATTTTTATACATACCCCAGATATAAAAATACATTCCAGTTCAATATTATTTTACAACCTCCCAAAACTCGCGCATAACAAATTGTTCTGAGAGAGAGCAGAAGAAGAAAGAAAAAAGGAAAAAAAGGAAAACCTCCCCTAATTAATACCTTCTAAAACAGTTGGTAAGCATTCCAATTCTAACACAAAAGGATAAAAAAATATTTTGGGTCCTTGAACTTTCATGGAAGTAACATTTTAGTCTCTAAATTTTTTAGTTATAGTGATTTAATTCTTGTACTTTCAAACTTGTAATAATTTAGTCCCTAAACTTCAACATGTAACAATTTAGTCCCTATACTTTCAAAATTGTAACAATTTAATCCTTACCGTGAAAATTTCCATCAAAACTAAGTGTCAATTTCTATTATATAAGACTTAGCCTTTCTAGATTATAAGCACATTTGATCCCTAATCAATTTATCAATCTACATATGTAAGAAATGTCATTAAATCTTAATATTTTTGTTTCCATGATAGGGACTAAATTGTTACAATTTTTAAAATACAAAGACTAAATTGTTACCTATTATAGTTCAAGAACTAAAGTCCAGAGACTAAATTTTTACTTTCATGAAAGTTTAGTGACCAAAAATGTTTTTAAACACAACATAGAATTGGTGTACCATAAGCATTCATATCATAATCAACTCTATTAGTTTACATCAAAACCAATTGGCAATGAGAGAAGTAGCCTATGTATCTTATAAACTATGAGGTCTCTCTTCATCTTTTCAGATGTGATATCCTCATAGTTTATAAGATACATGGACTACTCCTCTCATTGCCAATTAGATTGAAGACCCGTTTGAGCTTTGGCTTTATGGGCTCTAATACTGTAACGACCCGACTTTTCCTATTAGACTTTCTAGGGACGTTACTACATGCATGCTAGTAGAATTTAGAAATATTTGGTAAAAGACAAAAAGAATTAAGCTTTTTTTTGCTAAACAATCAAAATCTTTTAGTCCGGGATCCCTTTAAAAACCATTTCAAAACATAATATGAATTATAATGTTCAATCAGTTGAAATAGTTTCACAACACATTGTTTACTAAACAAAATATGTTTTAACTAACATACTATCTAAATGCGGAAGTCATGACCTTCAAAGTCACCCATGACCTTCTCAACAAACTGCCTTGTCAATCGCCTATGATATGTCTTTGTATTTGCCTGAAAAGAAAAAACATTTTTGAAAAGGGTGAGTATTTTACAATACTCAGTAAGTGACCTCACTACCGGGTCAGGATATGCATACACACACATAATGAGTTTTCGAAAACATTTTCTTTCTTTCCTTTGGTGGGACCTAAATTCCTTTCATAGCGGAAACGTTCCTCTTTCAACTTTTCTCTTCGGCTTAATGTGGACAATTAACCCAACCTAACCTTTCCTTTTCATTTAACCTTTTCAGGTTCCTTTTCATATAGCCTCATAAGGCTCCTTTTCATATAGACGTACATCAATAAATTTAGGAGGGTAATTGCCACAGCCTTCGAAATAAATTTTTATCATGAAAACATAATGTATGCATGAGGTCCCAAAGCATTTTAAACATTTCATTCCATGATTCAACACAAGCAACATTCTCACATCATTTATCATAAATCAAAACCATAAACCATGCATAACATTCATGAGAAAATTGGGAAACAAACAAGTTAAAATCCATTTTTATATAAAACAAGCATTTTAAAAATTTATAAAAAATCCATAATAAAATATTTATAAAAGCTTTTTATTTCAAATTAATTTTTTTTTCCAATTCAGTTCCTGACTTGCATTTAAGCATACCGGCATAAAGTCCCTTACCTTGGCTAAGCTCAAGAGTCCAATTCACCCAATTGCTCACCAAAATCCCTTCGCCTTGAACCTCAATTAAACAATTTGGAGCCTAAATCAAACCATCCCTAAGGTTAGAAACAATTCCTAAAATCCATAATTAAATCCCAAAGTTCCTTCCACCAACTAAAGTTCCAAAATTTAGAATTAATTCCTTAACATTTAACTTAATCTCAAATGGATGGGTAAAAATTGAATTTAAGTCACAAGATCCATGGTTCCATCTTATTTTCAATTTTAATCTACCATACAACCTAAAACTTAAGGACCTTTGTGACTTATCGAAAAATTTCACTCTTAGCAGTCCCAAATACTCACTGGACAGCAGCTCAAGGGCGTCGCGCTCGTGATTTTGGTGTCGGAACGGAGTGGGTAACCTTGGAACACATCAAGATCTATGAGTCAGTCTTACCCATGACCAAAAACATCCAAGAAATCGCATAAAACTACTGCTTACCCACGTATGCAGGTTCGACGAACTGGAAGAGATGGCTGAACAGATCGGGTTCGCGGATCAGCAGGGGCGGCGGCGCGCTCGGGAAGCAGTGGATCTGGGCGAAGGTGTACGGCGGCGCGATGGGCGTTCGTGGGTGCTGGCGTCGGTGCGCGGTCCTGTGCGGCGGTTCCCGGCGGCGAGCGGCGGTCTGATGTGTGGTTCACGGTGAGACTACGGCGTGCAGTCGGTGTGGCGGTGAGGTCTACGGCGGTTCGACGGATCTGGCGTTCAGTGAACGGTCTGGGCAGCGTTCGGCGTAGCATGGCGGCGCTCGGTGGCTTGCGGCGGCCGGATCTGTAGCGGCGGCGGTGACGTGGTGTGGGGAAGAGCTGCTGCAAAATTCTTCCTTGCTTCAATGGGTGTTTGTCGAAAATCAAAGAGGAAGGAGAAGAGATTTGGAGAAGATGGTGGCTTGGAGGCTTGGCTTCAAGGCTTGAGTCTGACCTAGGGCTGCGTGCCTTTTAAAATAATAGAGAGGGGAATTAGTGGGCTTGGCTTCTCTTGGGCTTGGCTTGGCTAAAAGTCACTTAAATAACAAAAATAACCCCAAATCAATTAATTCCTTTAATTTCCCTCTTTCTTCCCAATTTACCCTCCAATTACCCCAATCTCAAACATACAAATCTCTAAAATTAATTTCCAACACAACTTTAAGCATGAAATCGACCTTGCTATAATTTAAATTTCAAAAGTAAAGCCTTAATTACTACCTGAAAGTGCCGATCGTTACAAATACCATATTAAATAATCATGGGGGATTCCATCTTAAAACCAATTGGCAATGAGAGGAGTAGCCTATGTATTTTATAAACTGTAAGGTCTCTCTTAATTTTTCAAATGTGGGATCCTCAACCTGCCCCCTCAAGATAGTGCTTCTTTAGGTTCACCATTCTTAAGTCTGGATCCTAAATTTTTGACCAAATATCCGTTTGGGTTTAATAGATACTTATACCATATTAGATTACATGAGGTTTCATCTCAAAGCAATTGGTTTTAAGATGGAACCTCATGTAATCTAATAAACTCAATAGATTAACATCCAATATTTAATACAACAAAAATGTCGTTTTTATTATTGAGTATATTATAAATTTCATAACATGTGTGAAACAAAAATATGAATAAAGACATGGTATAATAGCAATGGTACAAGAAATATTTATCCTATGTATGCGCGGTATCATTAATTCTCCTCAACGTATGTTTGATCTCATTCGAAGTTGAATCTGCCGATCGTTGAGAGGTTGCAAAGGTCTTGCATTAGTGTCTGAGTTCTGAACAAATAAACCAATTCAAACAATATTATATTTTAAAAATACTCAACTTTGGCACAAAATCAAGGGACAAAAAAAAACATCCAAATTCAAATACCAAAATGCTACAACTGGTTGAAAAAACACTCAACACTATGATAATAAATAATTCTTAAAATAATAAAAATGAAAGACAAAAGCGTAATTAAATGGAAGTGGAACCTTAAAAACTATTTCACTTACATCATGAACGGCCACTCGCAACAACCTCACTTGTTCGGGGGCAACAGTCCTAACCTAAAAAATGCATAAGTGTGATTTAGGCACAAGAAGAAAAAAAAAATACAATTTTGAGAAAAGTTGAGAACTATATATATATATAGTTTTAAATTAAAAATACCTTTTCGACTATAGTCCAAAGTACATTTGGAGAACATGGAGGAACTGTTAGAGAGCCAACGTATCGATAATATAAATTGCTTCGCATTTCTAATCTTGATGGATTAATCACATTCAACACTTTATCTCTGTTTGTAGCCGAAATTTCTTCCAAATGTCGTCTTATCTAACAAAAAAAAAAGTGAGGAAAGAGAATTGAAATTTAGAGCAAGCTTATTAATTAGTATTTATTTTTAATCACTCTTATTTTAAAAAACCTAAACTTGTTTACTACAAATTTATTTGTTTCGGTTTTTTCTTTTGTAAAAGTTTTGAAAGAAAAGAGAAATTTTACTTCTCTAAAATACTTCAAGGATCTTTTTTAGGAAAAAAAAAACTTGTATATACTTTCAAAAGTATTCTTTTAGTTGGATATAAATGAATTGGATAAGAGCCAAACTCAGCATAGCTCAGCGGTAATTAATATGTACCCTCAACTAAGAGGTCTAAGATTCGAATCTCCCCACTCCCAAATGTTGTTGAACGCAAAAAAAAAAAAAAAAAAAAAAAAGAATTGGATAAGAAATGAAAATAAATCTATGAGACAATTTTTGAACCGATTGAAAACAAAATATTTGATGAAAAATAGAATTTCATTTGTAATTTAACTTTTGTTTTTTTTTATTTAACTTGTGTTTCCTAACAGATTTAAAATCTAAAAATTAATTACACTCAAATATGTAGGTCACGTTTGATAATCATTTAAGCCCCATTTGATAATCATTTAGGCCCCATTTGATAATCATTTTAGTTTTTCGTTTTTGGTTTTCAGTTTTTACAAAACAAAAACCGTACATGTTTGGTAACTGTTTTTGGTTTTCTGTTTTTTAAAACTGAAAACTAAAAACATGTTTGATAACTGTTTTTTGTTTTTTGTTTTGAAAAAATCAAAAGAACATTTTATGATTGTTTTTGTTTTTTCTATTTTTAAAAAATGAAAATAAACCAAAAAATCGTTTGATAATTACTTTTTGTTTTATATTTTATAAAAATAAAATATAACCATTTTTTAATAGTTTATATTTTTTGGGAGATTTATAATTTATATTAATAATTAATTTGCATATAAAAATTCAATAATGTGTATAATCCAAAAAAAAAAATAATGTGTATAATACTTAAACTAATTGTCGTTTAATGAAAGTGGAATCATAAAATCAGCAATAATAACAATAATGTGGCAGCCAACATATGCATAGCTCAATGGTAATTGACATGTACTCCTTCCCTTGAGGTCGAATGTTCAAATCCTCATACTCATATTTTTTATACTAAAAAAAAATCAATAATGTGACACATGAGTTGAAATTTAAAGGTGATTAGCAATTTGAAATCTTTTACCAGACAATTCCTTTCATTGTATGATATTTTGAAATGCACACATAAACATGCCACTTAGAATAAGAGAGTTTGGTTAACGAACAAGTTGAGTTTAAATAAATAATATTTGGATAGTATATTCATGTGTCTGAATATCTTAATAAAGACAATAATTCAATGACATGTCAACTGTTTGAACAAATTTTTATGAAATGACCGATTGAGAAATTTTAGTACATTAAAGATAAATTTGAAAATTCTAAAATATTAGAGATAAAATTAAAAATTAGATTTTTTTTAATGAAAATAAAAAATTAGATTGGGATATTGTTGCTATATTTGAAAAAAAATATTACATAAGATTTTGGTTAAATGAAGTTTATTTTAATAAAATTAAAATATAATACATACTAAGTTGCGTTGCAAGAAGGAAAAAAAAACTGCCAGAACTCAGACAACTAACGCTACGTACATGGATGTTTTTTTTTTCTTTTTCAATAGAACCTTTTTCTTTTTTTTAAAAAAAATATAATATTAATATTAATTTTTCATTGTATTTTAGCTGTTGTTGAGATTCGAGTCCATGCCCTCACGGCACCAAACGCGAAATTCTGGTTTTTAAGCATCAAAGACGTGGTGAGCAGTTTTGAAAACGAAAATCTGATTTAAAAAACGTCGGTCCCGTTTGATAACCATTTAGTTTTTAATTTTTGGTTTTTAAAATTAAGTCTATAAATACTACTCCCACTTATGATTTTACTTTTTTTGTCATCTACTTTTTACTTTATGTTTTAAAAAACTAAGTCATGTTTTGAAAACTAAAAAAAGTAGTTTTCAAAAATTTGTTTTTGTTTTTAGAATTTGGTAAAGAATTCAAATACTTCCTTAAGGGAGGAAAACAAGCTTAATTTTCAAAAACCAAAAACCAAAAACCGGTTATAAAATGGGGGCCGTCTTTTTTCCATTTTTTAAATTTCCCTACAATTCTAAAAACGTTTTTTAAAATATAAAAATAAAAAATTTAATTGCTTATCAAACATGCATGTTTTCTGAAAGCAAGAAACAAAAAACAAAAAACAAAAACCTAATAGGTTATCAAACGGGGCCGACCACATTTGATAACCATTTGGTTTTTTGTTTTTTTTTTTGAAAATTAAACTTATAAATACTACTTCCACTTATGGATTTCCTTATTTTATTATCTACTTTTTATAACTTTTTTCAAAAACCAAGCCAAGTTTTGAAAACTAAAAAAAATAGTTTTAAAAACTTGGGTTTTTTTTTTTTTTTTTTTTTATGAAATTTGATTAAGATTTCAAATTTTTTTTTTAAGAAAGTTGAAGTTCATTGTAAAGAACTAATGAGGAAACAAACATAATTTTCAAAAACCAAAAACTAAATACTAAGGCCCCGTTTGATAACAATTTGATTTTTAGTTTTTGGTTTTTTAAATCTATGCTAGTTTTCTCATCATTTCTCTACAATGGGTTTCATTTTTCTTAAGAAAACTGTTGAATTCTTAATCAAATTCAAAAAAAAAAAAAACAAGATTTTGAAAACTACTTTTTTTAGTTTTCAAATCTTGACTTAGTTTTTTAAAACATATTTACGATGTAGATAACAAAATAAGGAAACTCTTAACTAGAAGCAATATTTATAGGCTTAATTTTCAAAAGCCAAAAACTAAAGACTAGTTATTTACAAAACTTTCCTCACATATTATCCGAACACAAACCAACTTTTGTTTTCAGCAATAAAACTAACAAATAGAAATTTATTAACTTCATTTGATTTAATAAATCTGAAAACAATAAATTAAATTTAGATAATAAAGATACCAAATAGATCCCTTAACTCTTGTTTCTTTGGGAGATATATGTGGCAGAAGGAGGAAGAAAAAAACCTAAGTTTTAAACAGTGGTTGAGGTTTTGAGACTTACTGTAGACAAGAAACGATCACGTCGTCCAATGTTGTAAAGAATTCCAATGACCGCAACACTTCCAGTTTGGCTTTGGTGCACCAAATGAGATTCTAAAGCAAACCTTCTACCATTGATAGTGTGCTCAGAGGGCGAGTGCCAATGGCACTGTCTTAGAAAATATCGAGTTCCATTTACTTCCATAAATCCGGCTCCATCACCCCATTGTAGCTTCAACAATCACAATACATAGTTTAAATTAGGTTAGTTTAGAATAAAAAGTTCGTGGGTGTGTGTGTGTATCTATGTATTTCAGTTTCATTTCTAGTATTATTGTCAACCTGACAATACATAGGTTTCTTTATTATTGTCAACCTGATAATATATATATTCTTAAGATCAAACGTTTGAAGTCGTATCACACCCATAAAAAAGAAAAAAAGAAAAAAGCTAACTAAATATTATTTTAGTTACCATTATATCATGGCCTCTGTTCCTGAGAGTTGCATTGGAAGGTCTATAGTCGATTTTGAGGTCTGTAAAATGAGATACAATTTGGACTCTCTCGTTCAACAGATCAATAGGAGATTGCATCAATCCAGTCTTGCAATAATGCCATTCTCGTTTAAGATCTCCCCAATGTGCAGGCCCTATATTTCCCCTTTCATTATAATCGAACTCTCTCTGATTTTCTGCATGCAGACGAAAGGAAAACCAAAGAGATTGTAAGTATTCTTCTATGAGCGTTTTTGGGGTTATCCAACAGAACAAATAACTCGAAAGGAAACTATGAAATTAACAACATGACTCAATGGGTTCCCTACCAACTTCTTGAGGCATTACAGGCCGTGAAACCAAAAAAAATGCACAGAAAAATGAGCAAAACAACACATGAAAACAGAGTTTCTCCATCTTCAAAACTTTGGTTTCTTCTTTAAATTTTTCTTTCTATATAACCAAAGTAAAGCAAGCTGGTTGTGCTCTGTGGACATTTCAGAACAAAAAATTTGGCTATTTATAAGGCGCAAACATGAAGTCTGAACATATAGAAATCTGAAGCTTCTGAGTTTCTTCCATCGTCTATTTCATTTAAGATTGAAAAAGAAAGAGAAGGGCGACGAATTCGTGGCAAGTACATACGATATTAATTGACATTGGAAACAAAACGCTGGCGTACGGTTTCTTTTACTACTAAATAGATGGTCCGGAGTTGAGGTTTGTGTCAAAGTTCTTAAACATTAAAAAAATGTCTAATAAATTTATGAAATTTCAATTTTATGGTTTAACATATATAGTCATGAACTTTAAGAGTATTTAATAAATCTATAAACAATCAACTTTGAGTCGAATAGGTTCATGGACTTTTAATTTTGTGTTTGATAAGCTATTGACCTATTTGAAATTTTAAAAAATTTGCCGAACATATTAGACAGAAAACTACAAATTTAAGGTCCTGCTGAACACAAATTTAATTTTATATTTAATAGAACCGTAAATTTTAAAAATATTGAATATATAAGGATTTTATTGGACAAAAAATTTTAAAGTTCATGGATTTCTAAGATACTTTTAAATTTTAAGATCTTATTAGTACAAAATTGAAAGTTTAAGACTTACTAGATATATTTTATACTTTATGGACATATCTAATATAAACTTAAAATTTTGAAGGACTGAACTTGTAATTTAATCGATATTTAGTGGAGGGAGCAAATTATTAATAAAATATTTATGAGGTCAAAAGGAGGAAAATTATCGATTTTGATATACGGAAGAAAAATTAAAAGTCAAAGAAAGTTGAGAAATGGCATCAGATGAAAGAGATGGGAAAACAGAAAACGCTCACACATTTAAACATAAAAATATATCTTATGGCATCAGATGAAAGAGACGAGAAAACAGACAACGCTCACACATTTAAACATAAAAACATATCTTTACGCTTTAGCAATGAGGTTGTAAAAACATATCTACATGCTTCCAAAAGTCCTCTTCAACTACTTAATTTTCTTTAATTATCCCACAACATTGGACCATAACCAATTGGAATTTTTAAAAAAAAAAATTATATAAATGCAATTGAAGTAAATAGTTCATCTTTACGGACGTAAGTCTAGTTCAATTGGTTAAAGTATTGTTAAGTATAGAGCCAAATATATATATATATTGAAAGCAAATGGGCCTTGGCCCATTTTGAGTTTAGGTTTCCAACAGCAAATACATACATACATACATACATATATATATATATATATATTATTGCGACTGCATGAAATTAACCTGTGAGAGTGACCTTTCCAATTGAAGCTTCTACAGCAAGTGTGAGCAGTCTTTATCTTCGATTGTTGATTAAAATCACAGTGGGTGATTTCTGGTGGTGGCAGTGAGCATTTGTGAGAGAAAAAAAGAGTTTTTTTCTCTTATTGGTTGAGGGTTCATTTTTTGTTGTTAATCCCAAGCTATCGGGTTGTGATACTTGGAAATCAATAGTCATTGTTCGGCTATTGGGGGGTTAGTGTGTAGCTCGAGTTTGAGGCTTCTTGTAATCTCCCATTTAGTATAACTTGCAGTTGCAAAAGATTGAACCTAGTTCCAAGTTTGGGGCGAACCAGTATAAATTTCAGTGTTGTTCTCTTTTTCCCTATCCTTTAAATTATTATTTGTGACTCTTGTTTGATTGACTTATTCTGTGGAAGGGGAGAATTAATATTGTAGTAATTTTGTTATTATTATATTATTATTTTTCTCCCAACAATTGGTATCAGAGCTTTTGGTTCAGGAGTCATGGGATATGTGGAGCCAACAAGTTTCGACAAAGTCATGAAATTTGATGGAAAATTTTTTGGGTATTCGAAGATGATGGTCAAAGATTATCTGACTGTTAAAAAATTGGGTAAGGCTTTGAAAAAGAGATCGGAAGGTATGAATGACGAAGATTGGGAGATTTTGGATGAAGAAGCAGTTGTCGCGATCAGAATGTGTCTGTCAATGGATGTGACTAGTTAGGTAGCCGGTGAGACAACTACAATTAAATTGATGGAAGCGCTCACAAACAGGTATGAAAAATCCTACACAATAATAAGATCTATCTACTTAGGAAGTTTTTTAATATCCATATGGCTGAGGATGCATCTGTGAATTACTATATAAATGAGATAACCACTTTGATAAATCAGTTAAAATAGAGTTTACTGATGAAGTGAATGTTATTCTGTTGTTAACTTCTTTACTTGATAGTTAGGAAACGATGAAGACAACAGTGTCTAATTCAGTAGGAGAAAATACTCCGAAATTTTCAAGTGTTTGTGATTTAGCCTTAGCTGAGGAAACTCGGAGAAAGGAAAGTAGTCAAAAGTCTACTATAGGATCAACTTTGGTAATGACTAAGGGTAAAAAGAAGATTAATGAGGAAAGTATAAGTAGCAGTAGGAAGAAGTGGGATTGTAGAAATAAAAAGATGGAATGCTTTTACTGTCAAAAGAAAGGTCACATTAAGAGTCAATGTAGAAAGTTAAAAGATGATCTAGAAAAGAAAGAAAAGCGGGAGGCAAATGCAGTGCATGATGCCTTAATCTGTGTTGGGAGTGACACAGAAAGTTGTAGTAATTCATCTTAGTAGATTTTAGACAGCGTAACTACTGTACACATAGTTTCAGACAGGAGTTTGTTCACATCCTTTATAGGATTATATCATGGCCTAGTGAGGATGGGGAATGGTAAAACATCCAAGACTAATGAGATTGGATATGTTAGTCTGAAGACTGAGTGTGGAGATAAATTGGTGCTGCATGATGTCAGGTTTGTGCCCAGTATTAAGATGAATCTCATCTCCACTGGAAAATTAGCAGATGAGGGCTATAGGTGTGAGTTTGGAAAACGCTAGTGTAAACTCAGATTTGGATCCCAGGTAGTTGTAGTTGGACACAGAAAATCTAAAATGTACAGATATCGGTTGGATGTTGTCAAAGGTTTGAAGAGATAGTGGATGCCAGTTAAAGTTACAGATGGTTGTAGTAGAGATACAGTTGAGCCAGCAGCAGTGATAGCCAAGTTTGATCAGTCAAATCAGGATCCTTCAGTTCGAAAGCAATTAGGAAGTCCAGAAGAGAAAGTTGATGGCTATCGTGAACCCCCAATTGTCAGACGCTCAACTAAATTGAAGAAGTCGCCTAGGCAAGTGGAGGCATCAAAATGGAAGACCAGAGCAGTTGCTAAGGTCAAAGGTAAGGTCTCTAGTTTGGCAGCAAGTTTGAACAGATGATTCAAGCCCTTCTCAGAGTGTATCTTCTTCAGGAACAATGATTCAGGGTTGAAGAAGATGTCACTTGTTACCACTTAGCTGTAGTGGGAGTACGTGTCTGTCTTTTTCGTCTAGGAGACAGATCCACGTAGCTAGCCCATACCTTGGGGCAAGCACAGATGCACTATAGTTATTTTCTGATGGTTGCCTGTTTTGTGAGGTTGTTGTTTTTTAGGTATTTTTTTTTGGCCTCGAAGTTTGCCAAGAAGATCAGAAATAACAGTTGTAGTGAGAGTTGAACCTTGGAGTATGTCAAGGTGATCAGAGTTTTGTTCCAGTGGGAGGCAAAAATGGTTATTTGTTTCCAAGTAAGAGATTGTTATGTCTGGAGCCAAATATATATATATTGAAGGCAAATGGACCTTGGCCCATTTTGAGTTTAGGTTTCCAACAACAAATATTTATATATGTATTATTGTAGATGCATGAAATTAACTTGTGAGAGTGGCCTTTCCGATTGAAGCTTCTACGACAAGTGTGAGCAACCTTTTCTTCGATTGTTGATTAAAATCTGTAACGACTTGACTTTCTATCCTAGTCTTTCTAGGGAGATTACTACATTCATGCTAATGGAATTTAAGAAAAAAACTTAAATAACAACTCAAAAGAAATAAACTTTTGCTAAACATTCAAAAGCATTTACCTCGGGATCCCTTTAAATTTATTTCAAAGCATAAGAATAAATCAAAACATTTTAACAATTGAAATGATTTCCAGAATACTTCCACTAAGAAAAAAAACATTCCAAAAGTGCTAATAATGAAGAAAAATTGCAGAATTTAAGCTCCTATAGGTCACCCATGGCCTCTTGCAACAAGTATCCTGTCATTGGCCTAGGATGCCCTTGCCTTTACCTGAAAAGAAGAAAAACCTTTTTGAAAAAGGTGAGTATTTAAAATACTCAATAAGTGACCTCACTATCGGGGTCAGGATATGCAAACACATACAAAGTGATTTTTAAAATTTCTTTCTCTGGTGGGACCTAAAACATTTTCATAGTGGAAACGTTTTCCTTTTAACTTTTCTCTTCAGCTTAATGTGGACAATTAACCCAACCTAACCTTTCCTTTCCATTTAACCTTTCCAGGTTCCTTTTCAATTAACTTTTTCAAGTTCCTTTTCATTTAGATGTACATCCATAATTTTAGGGGGTAATTGCCACAGCCTTCGAAATCATTTTTATCATGAAAATATACATGTATGCATGAGGTCCCAAAGCATTTTAACTTCTCATTTCATGATGCTACACAAAGCAACATCCTCATATCATTCCTCATAAATCATAAGAATATTTGGCAAACATACATGTCTCATTTTGAATGTAAGTCTTTTTTTTTTTTAAATTCAGTTCCCAACTTGCGTTTAAGCATACCGGCATAAAGTCTCTTATCTTGGCTAAGCTCAAAAATCCAAATCACCCAAATGCTCACCAAAATTCCACCGCCTCGAACCTCAGTCAAACGATTTGCAGCCTAAGTCAAACCATTCCTAAGGTTAGAAACAATTCCTAAAATTCATAATTGAACCCAAAGTTTCTTCCACTAAACTAAATTTAGTTCACCTAAACACTATGACACTTAGAGAAAGGCCAACAACCCACGGCAAATGGCAACTCAAACTTCACCATTCCTGCCAAAACTTTACATAACCAAATTCAAAAAATTAGAATTAATTCTTTAGCATTTAACTTAGTCTCAAATTGGTGGGTAAAACTGAATTTAAGTCACAAGATCCATGGGTTAGTCTTATTTTCAATTTTAATCTACCATACAACCCAAAACTCCAGGACCTTCGTGACTTATCGAAAATTTCGCTCCAACAGTCCCAAATACCCACTGGACAGCGACCAAGGCGCAATACTCGTGATTTTGATGCCAGAATGGAGTGGGTATCCTTGAAATAAAGTCAAGATTCCTGAATTAATTTACCCATAGACACGACCAACAAAGAAAACGTGCAGAAACTACTGTCTACTCACAAATAAAGGTTCACGGACTGGAAGAGGCTAATCGGATTGGGTTCGCGAATCTGCAGGACAGCGATAGCGTGTGGCGGTCTGCGCGTGTGGCGAGGCTTTGCAGTGGTCGGCGACATTTAGGTGGTTCGCGGTTCGCGAATCTGTGTCTAGGGGAGCGGTCTGCTAGGTGGTTCGGGCGGTGGTCTGCGGTCCACGTGGTGGCTACGCGACGGCGCAGCGGCGAGCTGCTAGAAAAATTAAAAAAAAAAAACTTCTTCTTGCTTCAATGGTGGTTGTCGGCTACAAGGGAAAGAAAGAAAGGATAAAGAAGATGATGGCTTAGCTTGAGAGTTAGCTTGGAGGCTTGACTCAACCTAGGGCTACGTGCATTTAAATAATAGAGAGGAGAATTAGGGCTTGGCTTCTCCTTGGGATTGGCTTGGGCTTAAACTCACCCAAATCAAAAAAATGCCCCAAACATCATTTAAATCTCTTTTTCCCTTCTTTCTTCCCAATTTACCCTCCAATTCTCCAATTTACAATCAGGCAAGTCTCCAAAATTCAATTTCAATACACAACCTTAAACATGAAATTGGCCCTACAATTAATTTAAATTTCACAATTAAAACTTTAATTAATACCTGAAAGTGTCGGTCGTTACACAGTGGGCGACCAACTTTTTTCTTCGATTGTTGATTAAAATCACAGTGGATGATTTCTGTTAGTGGTAGTGAGCATTTGTCAGAGAAAAAAAGAGTTTTTTTTTTAATTTTTCTCTTATTGGTTGAGGGTTCATTCTTTGTTGTTAATCCCAAGCTATCGAGTTGTGATACTTGAAAGTCAATAGTCATTGTTGGGCTATTGAGGGTTAGTTTGTAGCACGAGTTTGAGGCTTCTTGTAATCTCCCATTTAGTAGAACCTGCAATTGCAAAAGACTGGACGTAGTCCCGAGTTTGGCGTGAACCAGTATAATTTCCTGTGTCGTTCTTTTTTTCCCTATCTCTTTAAAATATATTTGTGACTTTTGTTTGGTCGGCTTATCCTGTGGAAGGAAAAAATTAATATTGTAGTAATTTTGTTATTATTATATTATTATTTTTCTCCCAATAGGTATATACTCTCAACCAAGATGTCAAAGGTTCAAATCTCCCATATTCACATGTTGAACTTAGAAAGAAAAAAAAAAGAATGTTCATCTTTCTAAAAGATACAGATTTTTTTTCTCTTCATTTGATTGAAATTTAAAAGAATAGTATTGGATCATAAGTTAACATTTGAAAGAATACAAACTAAAATCAAAGGAGAAATAACGGATTAATGGGATGAAATGGTTGTTTCCCAATGTAGAGGGTGATTTACATAAGAACTAGTAAATTACAACAGTTGTGGCTATCAGCCTATTGTAGTGTTTTCAGTTCAACTTCAAATTTCTATGTCTCTTTGGAACTCAATTAAGACATTGAATAATGCAAGGCGGATAGCTTACCCATGTTTTATTTCCCGTTTCTTGTTTTCAATTTTTGAGATACATACATGTTTGGTAACTATTTCTTTTTCTTTTTTCTTATTTTGAGGAAATGTGCTTTGAAAACAATTTGGAGAAGAAATTTATGAGTAAATGTCCATATCTATTATTCACATATTTGAGAGAATATTTATAATGCAAAGCATATAACTTATTACAAGACCTTAGCTAAATAGATCTTATCCTAACCAAATACTCAAGGAGATTTAAACAAATATTGATCAATACACTTAACATGATCCCACAAACTTATCACACCTTGGAAGTGGACAAAGTTTGAAAGATAAGAGTTAAAAATGGGCGTAGGCGTTGTGTGATGAAATAGATGTCGAACAGATCGTTGTTGTACCTTGGAGTACCACTTCCTTAAAAGCAGTTTCGGCACGACCTGGTGCTAAATCGTTTTATGTCGGTTACTCCTCGAGGTTAATACAACACCCTTCACCGACGTGCACTCATCAATGAAGGATTAGAATCAAGAAATGACAATGCTCAAGAAAGCAGAACGCCAAGAAGAAGATAAAAATCCCCTCGTTCCGATTCGAAACAAGCCAATAAAAAGAGAAACAAAAAACTCCTTTTTCCAGATCTCAGATCCACAATTTTTGCAACACCATTAAGGAGAAATCATTTTTTTTTTAATTAAAGTAAAACAGTAAGAAAATTAAAAGCAAACGGTTTTAGAAAGAAAACTTTTGGTTTTAATTTTAAGAGGAAAAAGAAATAAAAATTATTTTCTTTTTTGGCACAAGCGCGGTTACCCGAACCCACTCGATCGGATGGAGGGCGGCATGGAGCGCGTGTGGGGAGGGATTTTAATATCACTATAACCACTTTTTACCAACCCACATATAGACTTTACTATATAAACTACCTCCACATCTTTAAACTTTCCAATGTAGGACAAAAGCTTTTCCATTTCCTATGTGAGTTGTTGGGCCCAAGGCCCCAGTTATTCCCAATAATCCCCCACGAATGACTAGAAAATAAAAAAATAGTTTCCTGAGCCAAGAAATGAGAGTAAACTTAAGCATCAATATCTTTTGATTTGAATTGATGCATGGTGAAGTAGGGAAACAACCTAATTAAATAAAGTGAGTTACCTCTTGAACTTTCACTAGTTATGGTTGAGACCCCACAACACGTTTCAGTCCTTGTGTTTTTTCTTGATTCTGCGATACAACAGTAAATCTTGTGCTTTTTAAGGCCATACACATAAAACCTCGAGTCACCGTGAAGGCTCTAAAAAGAGATCTTTAGACCCTTTCATAAAAGCAGCAACACCTTCACAATCATGTTAATTGTTTCATCAAGTCTGTCAGAGACAAACCACTCAAAACTGAGCTATGAAGACTTTCTAGTTGTCTATCAAGTCCATATTTGGACCACCCAAACAAAAAGGATATGGATTCATTTCAAGGATTTTAAACCCATACATGTTGAAGAATCTAGAATTACTCTCCTTGTTAGACCTTTGGTGAAAGGATCCGCTAGATTCCTCTCAGACCTCACATACTCCAAGGAGATAACTCCACTCTTCAACATTTGTTTCACAACTCCATGCCTTAGGTGTATCTGCCTTCTTTTGCCGTTATACACATTGTTTTTGGCAATTCATATGGCAGCTTGTGAATCGTAATGTAAAGAGATAGGTACAGACGCCCCCTACATTGGTACGTCTCCAAGTAGGCTTCTCAGCCATTTTGCCTCTTGCCCTGCTAGCTCGAGAGCTATAAATTCTTATTCCATTGTGAATCGTGCCATGCACGTCTGCTTTGCTAATTTCCATGAAATAGCTCCTCCACCTAAAAGAAATACATAACTGCTAGTAGAGCTTACCTCATCGTTATTTGTTACCCAGTTTGCATCACAATATCCTTCTAACACTGCAGGAAACTTGCTAACATACAAATAGGAATCTATTGTACTGAAGCGAGCTTGTTAAGGGCTCGTTAGATTACAATTTATAAATCGATCCTAAGCTACTTGTAGCATTTAATGGACCGAGTCGATCTCAGGGAACTGAATATTAATTTCTCAAGTTAAATTTGCAAAGGAGAAAACAAATAAAAAGGGGGGTTTTGAGCTTTTGCAAATAAAATAAAATATAAGAAAATAAAAATAAAGATAGATCAAATCTTACCAAATTCCAATTCAAAGGCACGGTTTTATCCAATTGCAAAATTGATCATAGGCACACAAAATGTTTTAACTTAATTATGCAACCACTTAGTCAACTTATTAGGAAACCCCAAAAAGTAACAAATTCTCTAAAGTCATTAACTCTAACAAACGTCAAAAAGTTACTACTAATTACCTAAACCATTTTGACGAAACCGTTCCATATTATTTAGATAAAAGCATTAAGTGCTTTGGAACGACTAAGACAACCAATTAGATAAAATATCTTTAATCTAATCAAGATGCTCCTTTAATTTCTAGAATTAAACATGCAAGCTATGCAATTATGGAAACCCATAAAGCACACACATGTAATGATCCTAGCGCCACAAGGTTCAATCAACATGACAATTACGGATCATGCATCATGACTAGCCATCAAACATATAAAGCGATCGAGGCGTCAATTCAATAAAAAAATACATGCTCATAAAATAAACATAGGAATCAAAGAATACTTGCAATTCTAAGAAAACTACATTAAAGTTCGAGCCTCACAACATTGCAATTGGCTACACCGACCTATGAATTGGAACACTTACCTTAGCCGCTCATCATGATGATGTAGCCAAGGTTCGTCATTGATTCGATATAGTGCCAAAAGAAAAGTAAAGGAAAATGGAGAAAAACTCTAAAAACTATTGTCTAAAAAAATTACACTCGGAGAAAAAAACCCTTGCAGCTGTCCAAAAGAAGGCTCCAATAGCCTTGAAGTAGACAACTTGCACAAGAAACCCTAAATTCTATAAAGATATTTTTCCAAAACAATTAGGGAATAATATTTAAAATAAAATAAAATAAAGTTAATAAATTTCTATCTTGCAAAATGCTGGAAAATACATCCAAAAATCGAAAATCCTTTCATTATTCTCAAAACAAACATAGAAGGTTGCAAATAAGGAAAGTTTTTGGATTGCATAGTCTTCAGTATTTTGCCAATAACATCTTCTCCAAAACTTGGATCAACAAGATCTTTATATGGCTGGAAAGATATTTCAGAGAGCTTTAAAATGATATCTAATTTGGCTATATGTCCAAACGTGATCAGTAAGATAATGGAAATGGAAGTTGGCACAAAGTATTCTTGGGTACGACAGTTTTCCAGCAGGAGCAGTAATCACTCAAACTGTCATAACTTTCATAATACTTGGAATGCAATGAGTCTTATAACATTGGAAAGATAATTCAATAAGCTTCGATTTGACATCAAATTTGAATATATTTTCATCTCAAAATTTCATGATATGATCGGTCAAAATTGGTATAGAAATTTTATTGCTCGAATCACCTCTGATTTGGTCCGAATTAACTCTGAAATGTTGCAAACTCACCAAAACATGTAAATTGCTCAAATCCCGTTGGGAAGATAATTCAGTAAGCTTTGATTTGACATCAAATTTGAATATATTTGCATCTCAAAATGTCATGATAAGAGTCAAAGTTGGTATAGAAATTTTGTTGCTCGAATCACATCCAATTTGGTCCGAATTAACTCCGAAATGTTGCAAACTCACCAAAACACGTGAATTTCTTAAATCCCTAAAAAAAATAATAATAAAACACATAAAATTATTCTAACTAACAAGAAATAAGTGTGATTAAATAGGACTTTATAGGTCCTATCATGTACCTTTCAAGTATCTCAATAAACGACGAAGAGCAGTCCAATGATCATTACTAAGATTATGTGTATATCTACTCATTCTACTTACAACATATGCAATATTAGGCCTAGTATAATTCATCAAAAACATAACGCTGCCTATAATTTTTGCATATTCAGATTGAAAAACACTAACACCCTTATTTTTCTTAAGACTCATACTAGTATCATAAGGTGTTTTTACAGGAGCATCATCAAAACAGTCAAATCTCTTTAACAATTTTTCAATATAGTGTGATTGACATAAAGAGAACCCATTTTCAGTTTTTCTTATTTTAACACCAAGTATCACATTAGCCTCACCTAAATCTTTCATTTCAATTGTGAAGATAAAAAAAACTTGGTATTATTAATCACATCTAAGTTTGTACTGAAAATTAGCATATCATTAACATACAAACATATAATCACAAAAGCAGCGCCAAACAATTTTGAGTAAACACACGTATCAGAAGAATTTACTTTAAAACCATCGTTTTCTAAAGTTTTGTTAAATTT
The DNA here is from genome assembly GCA_033996785.1 of Trichosanthes truncata. Taxonomy (NCBI): domain Eukaryota; kingdom Viridiplantae; phylum Streptophyta; class Magnoliopsida; order Cucurbitales; family Cucurbitaceae; genus Trichosanthes; species Trichosanthes truncata. Next base: position 9,770,387 of record JAWPNB010000004.1, read on the forward strand.
ATCATACCATTGTTGGGAGCTTGTTCAAGGCCATAAAGAGATTTTTTAAACTTGCATACCTTGTTCTCTTCACCAGTAACTATAAAGCCTTCATGTTATTAGGAATGTTCTTTTTACATCCATTTGATGTATTAATAGACCACAAATAGCTGCAAATTCAATCAAAGCTCTAATAGTAGCTATTTTAGTCACAGGAGAATAAGTATCAAAATAATCTATACCTTGTTTTTGCGTATATCCTACAACCACTAATCTAGCTTTGAATTTTTCCATTGAACCATCTAGTCTAATTTTCTTTTTGAAAATCCATTTGCACCTAATAGGTTTATTACGTTTAGGTAAATCTACCGAGTCCCATGTTTGATTCATGAGCAAAGAATCTAATTCACTCTTAATTGCTTCTTTCCAAAAAATAGAGTCTATAGAACTTAAAGCCTCTTGGTAGGTTTTAGGATCCTCATCTATTAAGAACATGCAAGCAAATTGATTGTCTATCTTATTTGAATTTTCTACTAGAAAAACAATTAAAAAGTCAAGTCCAAAACTTTTATCAAATTTTTGCCTCTTACTTCTTCTAAGTTCAAACTCATGCAAACTATCAGAAGTAGATGGTAATGGTATAAATACTTGGTCATGGTTTAAGATATCAACTTTCTTATTACTAGCTGACTCACTAGCTATCTTAATCATGGGAAAGATATGTTAAAAAAAATAAAGCATTTCTATATTCACAAATTGATTTTTCATTTAAGCACATAAATCTATATGCAACACTATTTTGAGCATAACCAATAAAAACATAGTCAATAAAAACATAGTCAAAGGTTTTAGATCCAACCGTAGGTTTCTTGAATGCTGGATAGGCTACTTTAGCTAAGCACCCTCACACTCTCAAATAACTTAGGTTAGGTGAATAACCTTTCCACAATTCGTATGGTGTCTTATCCAGCCTTTTGTGAGGAACCCTGTTAAGAATGAAACACGCAGAAAGCACAGCTTCTCCCCATATACTGTCAGATAACCCAAAACTTAATAACATAGCATTCATCATTTCTTTTAATGTTCGATTCTTACGTTCAGCTATGCCATTTTGTTGAGGAGAATATGGTGCAATAGTTTCATGGATAATTTCGTTTAATTTACAAAACTCCTTAAGAGATTTATCACTATATTCACCACCTCTGTCGGATCTTAACCTTTTTATATTTTTATCTAATTGTTTTTCTACTTCCTAGAAAAATCATCAATAAAAGATATATCATATTTTTTACCACATTTGCTTGTAGTATTTTTGAAATCAGCCAAGTCAGAATGAATTGGTTTATGTAATTTTGTACTTCTAGTTCTGATAGGCTTAAAAGGATTTTTGGGAAATTTAGCTTCTATACATACAAAACATTTACCAATTTCATGTGATTCCGATGCATTAACAAGGTTTAAAGTTTTAAGCCTCTTAATCAATTTGAAAGCAAATTTACCATATCGATGATCAAATTGGGAAAAGGTGCTTGGGTGACCAATTGGGATGATAACAGCACTAATGCACCGTATCCTATCAGAACTCTACAGTTAAGCATGCTTAGGCGATAGTAGTACTAAGTTGGGTGACCACTGAGGAAGTCCTCGTGTTGCACCCCTTAAAAAAACTTGATGAAATAGATATCGAACATATCGTTGTTGTGCCGTGAAGTACCACTGCCTTGAAAACATATCGTTGTTTTGCGGTTATCCAAACCCGCCCAACCGAATGGACATCGGCGGCAATGCGTGTGTGGGGAGAGATTTTAATACCACTATAACCATGTTTTACTAACCTACATATAGGCTTTACTATATAAACTACCTCCACATCTTTAAACTTTCCAATGTGGGACAAAAGCTTTTCCATTTCCTATGTGAGTGTTGGGACCAAGGCCCAAGTCATTCCCAACATCGTGCATGCGCAACTATCACTATGAGAGAGCTTTGGTCTGCTTCCTTCTTTTCTAGAAAACACGATATGTTTGCTTGCAATTCCAATTGACTTGTATAGTACAACTTCTTCTTCTTCTCCTCTTCATGTTGTTCATCCTTAATCTTGTTCAAAATTCTTTGCAAGGCTTTATTTTTTCATTCTTGGATCTTCTAAGCTCTCGATCTCGTAATTAGCCCTTGTGAGAATGTTGGTATGTCCATGATCACATCATTACTTATCCTACAATGCATAAGAGTGCAACTCTAGTTTATAGTGGATTAACCTTAAGTTAATGAATGAAAATTAATTAATTAATCAGTTTGATTGATTAATTTTGCTACATTACAACTTATAATTTGTAGGTCCATAAGGTCTTCCTTCTAGCTCACAATTAGTTATGGATCAATTATGTCGAAATAAAAAATAAAAAAATTGAAATATTCAAATTTATATTTTCATATATTATTGGGTACATTAAATATCAAAAGGAATAATATGCTTTATATTAATGTATTAGATACATTAAATAAAAGAGAAAATTATATATTTTATTAAAATATATATTAGATAAATTAATAAAATATTAATTTATATATTTGAATGACTCAAATAATTAATATTTTAATCAATAAGATATATTAAAAGATTAATTTAAGATTTTGAGTATGACTCAGATAATTTGTATTTTAATATATAAGATATATTAAAATATAAGATTAGAGATCTGAATAGGACTTAAATTGTTGCTCCCTTGGTTTCTATAAATAGGACATTTAGACTAAGTCTAATTGCATTACTTCTTCTCAATTAGAAAGAAAAATCATCTCTCTAAAATTCGCTTCCCCTACAGAAGAAGATTTTTCTTAGTTTCCTAGTTCTTTCAAGGAGGCTAAGCCTAACTTGTATCCTGTAATTAAATTTTAGCAAGGAAGATCTATTGGAGATCTACATTGATGAGGAATTAGTTCTTCTAAGGTGTGTTAATTTTTTTTAATCATAAATAAAAATTCAATGTCAATCAAATTACTGATTTTTCAATTATTTAGAAATCAAAGCCTTTTGTTGTAGATGAATTATTCATTCCTATCAGAGATATCCTATCAGAGATATATCTTATTGGTCTAATTATGTATGAAAAGCTTGACATACATCTTATGGATGTTAGTCACAATATATTTATATAGATCTCTTGATAATTATATTTATATGAAATTCTATGAAGGATTTAAGATACTCGAATTCATATAATTTATGTTTTAGAGAATTATATTCTAATAATTAGAGAGACTATTATATGGGTTAAAAAGATCAGGACAAATGTCATATAGTTATCTTAGTGAATATTTATTTAAAGAAATAAGGATATCAAAATAATCCAATTTATTCATGTACATTTGTTAAGAAATTACAATAACAATTTGTTATAATCATTGTATATTAATGATTTAAATATAATTGAAACTTTTCTAAGGAGCTTTCATGAACAATATAATATCTTAAAAAAAAAACTGGATGTAATATCTCAAAGAAACAGATTTTTTCCTTGGCTTTCAAATTGAATATTTAGTAGATAAAATATTTATTCATCAATCAACATAATTAAACATAAATGATTTATAAATGATTTTACATGGACAAAGCATGAACATTGAACATTCCAATTTTAGTTTGTCCACTTGATTTGAAAAAAGATATCTTTTGACCTTGAAAAGATAATGAAGAACTTTTTAGTCTTGAAGTACCACATCTTAGTGCAATTGGTGCATTTATGTGTTTTCTTAATAATAGAAGAATAGATATAGTACTTTTAGCGAACTTATTAACTTGATATAGTTCTTATCCAAGCAAAAAGACATTAGAATGGGGGTAAAACATACATTACATTATAGAAGAAGTTTGATCTATATGATTACGCAGATGTAGGTCATTTTTGGAGTTTTTGTACGGATGACTCATTCTCACGCACTTCAATGTCAGCTGACATGCTTTCTAAAAATAATGAAATATGACTCATTCTAACGTGGCAATGCACGCAAAATTACCAAGGAGGGCAGTATGAGGTCGTCTCGCTTGTTCACTCTCTCGGACAAGGTAACGCTCTGGCTACTAATTCTCATTCTCGCTCTCGCTTGCCACGTCAGCAAAATTTCTTGGATCTTAAAAGATTCTCACTCTCGAATGCTCACTCTTGCTCATAATCGCAAGGACTGAGATTGAGATTAAAGAAGAAATGATCGAAAAGAAAGAAAGAAGATAAAATTAAGTCAGAGAAGAGCGAGAGCCAGAGAGAGTGAGATTGAAAAAGAAAATTGAAAAGAAAGAAAGAAGATAAAATTAAGTCAGAGAAGAGCGAAAACGAGAGCGGGAGCGAGAGTACGTTGCCCTTACAATAATTTGGACGAGTTGCAAAGTACGGAAAGAATGAAATTCATATGGCATTAAAGCACACGAAAAGAGGTCATCCATACAAATACCCCGTCATGTTTTGACCTCACATAAAGCTAGATCTCATATAGGATATTTTGATAGACTAACCCTAAAAATTATCATTTATGTTCTTCATTTCATGTTGTCTAAATGATTAAAAGCTTAAAAAATAGCAACAATCAAAAAGTGAAAGGGTATTTTGACAGACTAACCTAAAAAATTGGGTTAATTGGTATTTGGTCTAGTTTTTTACAATAAAGTTTTCTAACATTTTTCAATCATTTTTTATTTTTTTTTATATGTCTCTGGTTCCCTCTCCCTCTCCCTCTCCCTTTCTCCTCCCCACCTCTCTCTCACTTTCTTTTCGTCGTTCCTCGTTCATGTGAACCAAAGAATACCTATTGTCATGCCTCAAGGTCCAATTACAAGGTCGAGAGCCAAGAAGCTACAACAAGCTTTAATCACTTATATTTAAGCTACGATGAGCTCGAAAAAGAAGGTTCTAGAAGATGTTGGAATCGTTCCCTATATGTTGTGCAAAGTTGAGCTTCAAGATGGAGACACATTAAATGCATTTTAACTTGCATTTAATGAACTCATAGTTGAATTTATGGAGCTTAAGTTTAACTTGGTGTTCAAATAAAAGAACTAAGTTGAAGTAAAGTTATATGTAATAAGGTGATGTTTAAACTCAAATTACATTCAATGAAGTGGAGATGTATTCAATGAAGTCAAGTATCATTCCAAGCTTCATTCAAGACAAGCTAAGCTTCAATCACTACAAGAATTTCAAGTTTTTCAAACAACAAAAATATAACCAACAAATTGTATAACTCATCTAGAACTTAGTCTAGACAGCCCAATTAGAACTAATTAAAGAGTTTAACCAACCTAATTAGTACTAAAAAGTCTAACCAATACCATGTAATTTTTAACTTCATATCCATGAATAAGAGTAATCAACATTACAAATTAACTAAAAATAAATTTTAAAGTACAAATAAACCAAATACATATATATCTATTTCTTTACAATAAACTATAAAGTACAAACTCAAATTATTCGCACCACAAAAAAGAATTCACCACCAAAATCAGCCAAAACCTACCTTAAATGTTATTTCAACACTCCGAAATGAAACCAAATCCTAAAACAAAATAATTCAAAGGTTAGATACCAATCTAAACTATTTTAACTAAGTTCGAAAAAGCCTAAACATAGATTTATCACCTAAATTCACCAAAACATACTTAATACTTGATGAAAAATGTTCGAATGAGTTCGAAAGTGTTCGAATATGTTTGAAACTACTTCGAAATGAAATCAAATCCTAAAACAAAATAATTCAAAGTTTAGATACCAATTTAAATTATTATAATTGAGTTTGAAAAAGCCTAAACATAGATTTATCACCTAAAATCACCAAAACGTACTTAATAATGAGTTCGAAAGTGTCTAAATGTGTTCGAAACTACTCCAAAACGAAACTAAATCCTAAAAAAATTAATTCAAAGGTTAGATACCAATCTAAACTATTTTAACTGAGTTCGAAAAAAGTTTAAACATAGATTTATCACCTAAAATTCACCGAAACATACTTAATACTTGATGAAAAGTGTTCGAATGAGTTCGAAAGTGTTTGAAACTACTCCGAAACAAAACCAAACCCTAAAAAAAATAATTCAAAGGTTAGATACCAAAACATAATACTTGATGAAAAGTGTTCAAATGAGTTCGAAAAATGTTCGAAACTACAAAAAAATAATTTTCAAACATTAGAGAATTACCTAACATACTTTATCGAGTTCCAAAATGTTTAAAAGTGGGTTTCTACATACTTATCGTAACCAAAGAAGCTAGAAAATTTGATGGAGTTGGTTAAAAAATGTTCAAACTTGCAGATATGAGTTTACACAAATCAAAACACAATAAACTTAAATAAATTTGCAAAATAATCTTCAATGAAGTATATTGGCTACACAAAAAAGAAAAACTTTACAAAATTACCAAAATCCAAGAGCGGCAGAAAGGTTGTAAGGTCTAGTGACAAGAGCAACGTGCGGGGTGGTAGCGTTGAAGAGCATGGGGTAGTCGGCGGTAGGGGTGTGATAACTCTTAAAATAAGAGTTATAGGATATCATTTTTGGATTGAATTGTCATATTTTATCTCAATTTATCTTATAAATACCCTAGCTTTCATTATTTTGCTCTAAGTTTAACTTTGATGTTATAAAGTTTTTATTAGAGCAAGATTATCAAAATTAATGAGTTTTATGTTATTGATTTAGGGGTTAATCTAAGAAGGATTTTTGAAGATAAGAGCATGCAGTTTTACAACAGTTTGCTAGAGCAAACCTTGCACTTCGGGCCAATATAACTTTCGCACGTGAGAATATCAGTTCATTAAATGAGTTGGCAAATGTCAGATGACTCAACCTGTTTCAGCCAATGGGAGCTTGCCACGTCACTAGTCCTGTCTAATCAGCCCTTATTTGCACAAACTATGAGGTATTTAAGGTTGGGCAGCCGTTTTGATCAGGAGAAGAAGAGAAAAAGGCTGGAGAATCCCGAAAAAAAACAGAGAGAAACGAAGAGGAAGCTGTCTGAAGAAGGAAGCTGCCAGAATATTTCCAAAAACGGAAGGGTTCTCTGTAGGAGCTGGTGCCAAATGCTGATTCAACCTTTTTGTGGCAACATTTCGACTTCTTCTTCTTCTTCTTTCTAGTTTACAGCACTGTTTAGCATTATGTCTGTATTCCTACTCACTTTCTATTTTCCTTGCATTATGAACTAATCACCTTTAAGGTGAGGATTAGGGGTTGGATGTTTTGATTTATTTTACAACTTAATACATTTCATTTAGCTCAATCTGGTTTTTAAGAGTTGTTTATTTCTTTAGCACAATTTCGTCTAGCCAACCATTTTGTTGCAGCGTTTCTCTGATTTCTGGGAAGAATAGGAAAAGCTTATAGCTTAAGAACCACATTAGCCTCGTGTTAGGGTTAGTAGCTAGCTAAGTGAGGAGATTAACGATAATCACTCACCTAATGCACACACAATACAGTGGGTTAATTATCGCTGGAGTAATGGGAATGAAACAACGTATTTCTGGTGATTCAGGAGAATGCCATGTGAGCTGTAGTGGATTGAGAGAATGAATATGTGTTTAAGCCCACCTTGTTTCCACTCTAAGCCCACTCTAATCGGTAGAATCGATTAAAGCATGAAACTACCCCTAATCCGAACCTGTCAATTAGCTTAAAGTACAAGTTTAGTCATTCTCTGTTTTCTGCATTTTTACTCTGTTATCTTTGTTTTAGCATTTATTTTGTTCTAGCAATTTCAAATTATTTTATTTCGTTTCTTTGATGAATTTAAATGGTTACAAATTGAGTTTATTGAGAATCAATTTGTGGTAAATTAGCGAATTATTAGTCTCTGTGGATACGATAATTTACTTACCACTTGCTACAAATGAATGTGTACACTTGCGCATCGACATCCTAATATTGCCGACTCATTCATATCACTCTAGCAAGCGTGTTAGGGTGGGCGGCATTGGAGAGCGTGGATACGTGTAGAAGAGAAGAAAAAATGGAAAAAAAAAAGAAAAGAGATAGGGAGGGGCGGCGGCGGCGGTGGCGGGTGGCGGGTGGCTGAATGGTCGGCCGACAGGCAGCCAGTAGGGGTGGGAGGTGGTCGGCCAGTGGGCAGGGGTGGGACTTGGTGGTGTGTGGAGATGGTGGGAGAGAATGGATGAGAGAAAAGAGAGGAAAATGAGAGAGAAAGAGAAATTTTTTAGGGAAATGGAGGCTCAATTTCAAGCCCCCCTATAATAAGGAACCGCTAACGATTTTCTTAAACCATGGGTGGTTCAGCTGACAAATGCCGACAGTTTGATAAAATGGTCAGCCTTTCTTTTTTCTTTTGCCAACCGTTTAATAAACATTCGACATTTCTCCTTTTTTTTGTCGACCAATTATAAAACAGTATGTATTTCTCCTCCTTTTTATCGACCATTTAATAAACGGCCAGCCTTTCTTCTCCCTTTTACCGATCGTTGTATAAATGATCGACATTTCTCCTCCCTTTTGCCAACCATTTAATAAATTGTTCGCTTTTCTCTGCCATTTTGCTCACCGTTTAATAAATGGTCAATATTTCTTCTTCTTTTTTTCGACCAATTATAAAACGATCGACATTTATCCTCCATTGTTTCGACTGAATATTAACGGTTGGCATTTCTCTTCACTTTTGCTGATCGTTTACTAAACCGTTGGCATTTCCTCTTTTTTACGACCATTTTTAAAGCGTCGGGATAAATAACGTCGGAAAATGGAAAAATTCTTGTAGTGAATTATGGAACCCAAATTCAAGCTACTTCAAGCTATGGTTCATTACTTCATAGATGGTTACAAGATAGCACATTTTTTATTGCATTGTTGTAATTGTAATTTTCAGTTTTTGTTTGTCATTTAAGCCTTTTCAATATGGGAGTTATGGCTGAATGTGGCTGGCAATTGTAACTCACGTAGGTTTCACTTTTCCTCAATTAACTAGCCTATTAAAGTTGTGTCACTTGGTCTCTATTGGTCAATTAGGTTAAGGATGTCAAAGGCTATATAAAGACTTCTTCTCTTCCAATATATTCAGAATTTTCAGGTTAATGAATTGAGTTTTTCCTTTAGCTTTTGTTGAGAGCTAATTTTCCATATTATGCAATTTCTTGTGTATTAGATCTTGCATGCTAGTGTCATTCAAGTAGTGTTAATCATATCTCTTGTAGAGTGATTAGAATCACGAGTTTAGAAACAAGTTTTCTCTACTCTTGATCTTGATCAGCAAGGTAATTCGTTCTAAAACTTTCACTTGGTTTGGGTTCCATAGCGTTTTGGGATTTTTTGGGTTTTAGATCTAAAGATCTTGTATATTAGCAAGGTTGTTAGATCCAATTCCCAGGAGTTTATTAACATTTTGATATCAGAACATTAGGCTCTTTGATCAGACATATGTTTCCTTACGTTTATCTCTTTGAGTTTAATGCTATTTTGCTTCAGTTTTAGTAGATCCAAGCATGTTCTTATTCTGTTTCAAAAATATAAAAAATATATATCATTTTCGTTCTTCATTTCACGTTGTCGTCTTCTACAATCTTTTAGATTTGAGTCTGTTATAAACTTTCCTTCTTCGAGATTTTCTAATTCTGCTTTCTTGAGGGTGAAAAGTATACATTTTTACAATTTTTTCTGGAAAACTTCTATACCCTAGAATATGTGTTCTTGTTTTGTTCTTGTTGTTTTTTCCTCAAAAGCATGCTAAATTCAAAAAAAAAATCTTTTAATATGATTTTGGTGTTTTAATCTGACCGTTTGACATTCAATCTTAGATGTTACACTTGAAAGTTTGCAAAAGTAGGTTGTTACGCATTAAATATTAGCAGTTACGTTTTTGCACACATTGAATTTTCTAGTCATTGGTTTCAAATTGTAACTCTTTTGTATTAAAGATTCTAAGGTTATTAATTGTTTAAGAGTTACATTGATTGTTCCTCATTTATCTGGCCATAGCATTGAATTTTCATAAGCCCACCTTGTTTCCACTCTAATCCATAGCTTTAAACTTACTACTCATTTTGATTGAATTCTTACCATCTTGTTTGGAATTCTTAATTCTTTTCATAAGACTAGTTTGCTTGCTTGAATTCAAAGTATGCTACTATCCATTGGATTATAAATTATCAGGGATTCTCTATTTCAAAAGCTTGAGAGGTGAGAATGTGAGCTTATATAAGGTGATTTGTGAGAATGAGTGCAAACACGAGTGACCTAAATTTCCCTGAGTATAAGCAATTGAGAAAGTGTTGTGAGGTCCTTTGTGTTTTCTTAACTTGTTTTTGCAGCAATGTTTTACAAAAAAGATTCAAGGATGAATCCTCCTTAAGAAGGGGAGAATGATATAAACCAAAGCGTCTCAATCATGCAATACGAACTTCAAGGAAGATGTGAGGAATGTTAGTTCAAAATGAACTTCATTTACAACAAGATGAAGTTGCATTAAATGCACTCGAGTTTCATTTATGACGAACTTGGGATAAAGTTCGGTCACATTAAATGAAGTCATGTTTCATTAAAGTTGAATTTAATGAACCAAGTACAACTCATGCTTCATTAAAGACAAGTCAAGTTTCATTTATGGAATAAGGGTTTCAAGCTACTTCAAGTAGAGCTTCATTTATACTTGGATGGTTACATACACGTAGTTGGCTAATTAGAAACTCCTACTCTCTGATTTATGGTGCCTTTGAATGTATTTTCAGTTTTATGTTATTTTATTTACTTTTTAGGTTACATTTAGTTATTGGCTAATTACAGTCTTAAAGTTTGAATATTACCACTCTTGAAAAGCCTCATGGAAGGTCTAAGGTTTCATTTTGAGGCTATATAAAGGCATGTAAGTTGTATTTACAAAACAGACTTTGAAAATATGTAAAAAGAGGCTTTGAACTTTATTTTATCCTAGAGCTAATTTTTTTTTTCTAGTTCTATGTAGTTTAGGTTGCATATTTAGAATCATTCAAGCTTGACTTGATCAATCTTGTTTGTGGAGTGATTCGAATCTCAAACAAGTTTTATTGCCGTGAGATATTTGATCATCAAGGCAATCCATTCTAAAACTTTTCCTTGGGTTTTGGTTCCATAACGTTTTGGGATTTTTTTGGATTTAGATCTAAAGGTATTTTTTTCTTAGCATTGTTGTTAGATCCAATTTCTGGGAGTTTTATAACACTCCCCCTCTCAAATGTTTAGCCGTCGCCCCCACCCCTGATTTCTTCCTCCAGCGATGTTGCCCTTACTACTCCTTTGAAACTGGGAGACCACCATCGTTGAATCTCTCGAGGGTTTAAAAGTTTTATGCCCTATTTTCTGCTTAGTTTGTCCTCTCTACTTAACTGTTTCCATTGGTCAAGGTATTTTGTTTGGTTTTGATGATCAAAAGTTGCTTGAAACACCACAATCACTGCCTCTCATATACACGAGAAAAGGTCGTCTCTATTTCAGTAGCATTCATCTGTTATGGAACCAATTTGAGAGGTAGATGATAGGGAAGGGGCAAAACCAAAGCGAGAGGAGAAGGAGGGTGCTAGAGCAAAAATAGGGAGCAAAAATGAGAGCGAGAGCAAGAGTAAAAAATATTAAAAATGTTTGTTGACGTGCGCAAAAGGTTAGAAAACCTTCCTTTTAAAAAACTAATTAACATATCATTTCGACATAATTTTTTAGATCATCCATCCATACAAAAATTCCAAAGTGAAAGACACTCGCCATAGGTGAAAAAAGACTTTGCAAGTGGGTGTTTAAAAAAGAAACCAATCATGACATGCGTGTGTAATACAAGGACAAAATCGATATTCCTCGTGTATTTTCATTTTTTAAATTAATTTATAGCTGTCAGGTGTCATGTTATGAGTGGATGGTCCAATTGAACCAGTGTCATGCATTCTTGTGTGGTGGAATTTGACACTTAGCATAGTCAGTACACAACATCTTGTGTGGCAGAGATTTGACACTTGGGACGAATAGAGATTTGACATTTAGCATAATAGTAAGTGATATGACATCTTATGTGACAAAGTGCATGGGACTGGTTCAATTGGACCATCCACTCTGACACATAAGATATCGCGTCACTTACTATACCAAGTGTCAAATCTATATTTGTCTCAAGTGCCATGTCATCCAGAAAATGTAGACGTCACATCAGCAAAGTTGACCATTAGACTACCACGTCATCAGGAAGTTGCACATGTCATTCTTGAAATGGTTGGTTAGTCCACGCCATCAACCATGTATTGATTTTCATTCTTATCATATTCTAGACATAAATTTCTTATTTGATGTTTGATTTTAGAGATTCAAAATGTGTTGGGATCGTCTTTTAAGCTCTACACTATGAAACTTTCAAAACACTAAAATAATTAGTAGATTAAAGATTTATTATCATCAAAACATGTGTATGCTTGAAGCCTATAAAGCTAACAAATATTTGTTACATGTGAAGGAACTCTTATACCATGGTGTCTATAAAGTAACTATAATACTCACTTCCTCAAATCACGTTAAAATCTTTGTAATTCATGAGGCTAGTTGAGAAGGTGTATACTTAAGATCAATGACTGAACACATTTGAGGTGAAGGGAATAATCGAATTAAACCCACAGCGGAAGCATAGGAATCGTCTTTGATTTATTTAGAATTAAACTAAAATACAAAGGTTAAGCAATAAATACCTTTCAAATATGGAGATTCTTCTGGAGGGTCTTTATCTCTTCCACAAAGTCTTCCTAGCTATGACTCGAACACAAGACCAAGGCTTGTGGGAGCCTCTTGAAAGAAAATCCCCAAGGAATTGGAGAGGAAGAGGTTTAGAGAGAATTCTCTAATTCTCTCTATTGAGGAGATGTGTGTTGTGTAGAATGCACAATGGCTCACCCTTAGGGTCCTATTTATAGTGGTCTAGGAAAAATAATTAAATAATATATTTTAATATCTAATATATTAAAATACATTTATCTAATCAATTGGAATCTTATTCAAACCGTTTAAAATTCTCCTACGACATTTATTTCCTAATTTGAATCCAATTCAAATTTAATAAATATCTTTTATTTAATGTATCTAATATACATTAATTATTTTAATATTTAATGTATCAAATACAATAAATATATTTTCCTCTTTTATATTTAATATATCTAATATATTAAATATTAATTTGAACACTTCAAATGAAATATTAAATTTGAACATTTCAAATTTTAATATTTAATGTATCAAATACAATAAATATACTTTCCTCTTTTATATTTAATATATCTAATATATTAAATATTAATTTGAACATTTCAAATTTTTCTTTCAACTAAATTGATCTTTTTAGTATTTCTATGAGCTAGCAAGGGGACCTTATGGACCTACAGATTATAAGCTCCAATGATACAAAATTAATTAATTAAACTCTTTAATTAATTAATTTTCATTCATTAACTATAGGTCACTCCACTATAGACCTAGAGTTGCACTCTTATGCACTGTAGGACAAGTTGTGTCCATATATATAATCATTACATGTAAGTCGATCCTTCACGAGTTGTTCGTAATTATAGCTGGGTCAAAAGTCCGTTTTACCCCTATAATTACATCTTGCACCTTAAGTTCCACTGATCATCTAATGAACAATTTGTTTATAATCTAATTATAAACTAAGTCCCTCTCGGGCCAATGAGAGGGTGAGGCCCCATTGTTCAAGTCCCGAAATCAGCACTTAAAGGAACTACTCATCTACTTACCCTATATGGGAAGGAGTGAATTCCATCTTGTGAGATTATGTTCCCAGCTCCCTATTTGGTCAAGTCCCCAAAATGGTAGGCATATTGAATCGGCTACAAAAGCCACTCTCACCCATGCAAATCAAAGGACAAGCCCTCACAGGCAGGAGTTCATAACTCACTCAGGATTAAGATCGAGTCACATATGATCATCCTGATAAAATATTAATCTTCTCAATTAACGGATTTATAAGGAGAGATTAAATATTTCGTGGTCCAGTCTTATACAAACTCATTGTATAAGATACCCCCACTCACATGTCTCCACATGAATGATTTGGATCAAATCATTTGTAACTATTACAAAGTGGGCCGTATCAATAGTGTTACCAGGATAAGGCACCCAACCTTATCCATATACTATGACCCTTTATGTTATTTCTTGAACATGATCCTCTCGTATGTCAACCACATACTGTTCAAGATTACACTAATAACCTTAGATTTTTCATATAATGGATAATATTATATTGCAAATAAAATAATCAAAATTATTATTTATTATTAATTACGAGGTTTTAGGGCATAAATCCCAACATGAGGAACATGTAGCTTGTCTTTAACAAAAGATTTTCTAACAATGTTATATGAAGACAATACAACATATATAGTCCAAATCAAAGGAGAATATTAAAGTAGATAGAGCGAAGTGCATCTATCTAAAGGACATTTACACCTAGATCTTGAAGAAAATGAAAAATTATTGTTCAATAAATTTCTTTAAAAGATAAATTGATAAATTCATTTACAAAGGCATTACTTACTGCAACATTTTAAAAATTGATCCACAACAATGGAATGCGGCAACTCAGAGATCTATAGTGATTTTTCCCCTAACAAGGTTTTTAATGAGACTGCTATTAAAGAAAATGAATAATGGACTCACTTTTTCCTTCATTAGGATTTTTTCCATCGAATTTTTCATAATAAAGTTTTGACGGGACATATATTCTATATACAATAGTTATCTAAAAAGTGAGTGTTATGAATATTATAATTAAATACCAATTTTTTGTACAAATGACCTTTTTTCCATCCAAAACCAAATATAACCGAGTCTTTCAAAATAACGATAGATAACTTTTTTCTTACATCACACCGAGAGCGATAGTATGAGAAAACGCAACACAAGAGGGGAACAAAAATGGTGACAATAAGAGCGAGAGCGAGAGAACGAAAATGGCGAAGGCTTCCCCGTTTTTACTCTCTAGGTATCTCTAGAGGGGCACGATCAAACTCAATCCGTGGGTTTTTTTTTTATGTCTACACCCCAACATCTAAAACGAAAAGCTATCATAATTTTTTTAACGGAGCCTTTTGGGTCTTCTTCTTCATCATCGTTTCTCAATATCTCTAGTGGGGTACGATCAAACCCAATTCGTGGGTAGTTTTTTGTGTCTATACCCCAACATTTGAAACGATAAGCTATCATGAATTTTTCAACGGAGTATTTTGGGTCTTCTTATTCATCATCATAGTTGTCTCATGCAAAGAAAGAAAAAAAAAACTTCCTCTCCCTCTCATCCCTCTCGTAGGGTTTTTTCATCTTTTCACTCTTGTTGTGACGTAAGCACAAAGTTATCCATCATTATTTTAAAAAATTAGGTCATATATCATTTGGGCCAAAAAATTTAGGTCATCCATATAAAAAAATCCATTAAATACTCCTGACTCACCTAAGTTATAATCATATTAACTCATTCCATTAAGTCTCATAACTCTCATATTATCTTCTATTTATGATTGGTTCTTGTAATCTATAGCATTGTAACTCTATATGTAGCGATTGTATGGAGTCCCAATGAAAAACACAATTCAACAAGTTGAATAAGGAAAATGCATCTTGTTCTCTACTCTCTTATCTCCATCTGTTTTATGTTCTTATTCTTTTTTTATTCTTATTTTATAATAGTTGTATTATAATAATAAAACATATATACACCGATACCCAAATACAAAATCCAATTCAAGACTATTTTACAAGCCCCAAAAACTCACATAACAAACCCCTTCTAAAAAAAATTATAAGTAGGGCCGCATTTGATATCCATTTAGTTTTTGATTTTTGATTTTTTAAAGTTAAGATGGTTTCCTCACAATTTCTTTACCATAGTTTTCATATTTGTTCATAAAAGATTTGAATGTTTAGTCAAATTCCAAAAACACAAAATACTTTTTTTTAGTTTTCAAAACTTGACTTGAATTTAGAAAACCATGGTCAAAAGTTAGATAACAAATAAAAGAAACTCATAAGTGAAAGTAGTGTTTAGAAATTTATTTTTCAAAAACCAAACACAAAAGACCAATTGGTTATCAAACGGGCCTAAGCCATCCAATTCAAACATAAAATTAGTGTATCATAACCATTCATAGATCATATTCAACTCAGATCAATTAACATCTAAAATTTAATACAACAAAAAATGCTTTTTGTATTGAGTATATTATAGATTTCATAACATCAGTCAACATATATAAAATAACAACATGGTATAATAGCCATGGTTCTTGGAAAGAAAAATAAAATAAATATTTCTCCTACGTCTATGAAATCAATTCTCCTCCTCAATTGTTTGATTTGATGCGCAGTTGAATCTTTCGATCGTTGAGAGGTTGCAAAGGTCTTGCATTAGTGTCCGACTCCTGCACATGTAAACCAATTAATTAAACCATATTTTATATCTTCAAAATATGAATGTTTTTTATTAAAATATTACGTGGCAAGCAAGGAAGTATGAGTTTAAATGCAGGTTTTTGGTGTTTGACCATGTAGTTAAAAACACATGGCAGTCCAAAAATAATAGATTTATTTTCCTACCTTATACATAGCTCCTAAATAATTTTAAGTTTACATTTTCAATTTTATCAAATTAAATTTAAGCTTGAAACGGCCATGAAATTATTATTTTTTTGCAAAGTCAAATTATAAAACTCCCATAAACCAACAGAAAATTTCACCTAGCTATTTCATTTTCTAATCTTAGATTTTTTTTTCCCACTTTTATACTGAGCTCACAAGTCAAGTATTTTAGGCCCCATTTGATAATCATTTTATTTTTTAGTTTTCTATTTTTAAAAAATATGTTGGTTTCCTCACAATTATTTTGCTAAGCTTTTCACATAATTATGGGTCAAATTTCAAAAACAAATTAAGTTTTTAAAAACTACTATTTTTTAGATTTCAAATTTTTGCTTGAGTTTTGAAAATGGTTTTATAAATTAGGTGATAGAACAAGAAAACTATAAGTAGAAGTAGTATTTATAAGCTTAATTTTTAAAAATAGAAGACAAAAAATAAAATAGAATTGAATAGGTCCTTTAAGTTTTTTTTTTTTTTAAATTTCATAAACGGAATGTAAAACTTGAATAAACAATGAAACTAATATGTTGTCAAAACTAATTGTAAAATTTTGATGAACCAAGTTATCACAAAATTTAACAACAAAACTCCAATAATGAATCTACATGACTAACCTGTAGCGCCCGACATTTAGGTACTAAAATTTAAAATTTAGTGAAGGGTCAAATTGTGTGGTCAGTGTTCCAATTTTTGAACTTAGGAGTGTGAGTGTGTATGTTGGGTTAATTTTGGGTACTAAAAGTGAGTTTGTGGGGGGAGGATGGTCTTTTGCATATAAGTTAAAGTGAAGACAAGAAAAGAAAGGAATTAAAAGAATGAAAAAAAAAACACCATCTTCTTTTCTTCTTCTTCTCCACGAATGCAAAAGGGGGAAAGACAAAGGATGGCTATTTTTTTCTTCTTCCTTTTTCAGATGGGTGGTTTGGGGCATTTGTGTAAGGTTAGAGGTCGACGTGGACTATTGAGATTGCATGGCGTGATTTCCCTCGTTCTCTAGGGGGGAGCTCGTAACTTCCTAGAGGAAGGAGAAGTTGGTGGCTTTCGTGCTGAACTAGAAGGTAAGTAGCCTATTAGACTAAATTATTAATGCCTTGGACATGGAGCTCGTAGAATTTGTAATTCATGACTGATTTGAGTAGTTTGCAATAGTCGTGATTGCTAATATGTATTCAAAGGACCTCGATCTTGTGTTATGTTTCTATAGGTAGCCAGCTTGGAATAACTTGATAAGACTTGATTATGGAATAATGCTTTGGAATGCATGTACGACTGTGATTGTGGCTTCTCTATAAAGTATGAACGTATGGATAGTTGTTTTATATTGAATGAACATAGTTGTTGGACCGTCAGAGATGTTGGTTAGTGATTGAATTCGAAATGCTGGAACTATTGGACAAAATGGTTAAGTAGTGTTTGCTTGAGATGTTTGGATGTTGGTCTGCGTACAGTACGTCTGAAATGCCTGAATGATTGGCAGAGGTTTAGATCCTTGCAATGTTGGATGAGTTGACTACGTGCGGGGTGCTTGACTATTTAGGTTCACTGGTTGGCAAGTTATAACCTCCTAAAAGTTGTTAGTGTTCTAGGTCGTTATCCAAGTTCCTTGTGCTAGAATGGTTTAGGACGACTTGCTAGATTTAACATATTGTAGTTGGGCCGAATGTGAACTGGAGAATAATGATTGTTAGTGTTCCTAGCGTGATTAAGGGGTGAGCTTGGAAGGGAACTGCTTAGGGCAATATGCCGCTAATGTGCATAGGGCCACGATTGAGTGAAAGTCTTGTTTAAGAATGTTGTTAAGCTCATGCACGACTCTATGCTCGAGATTCATGATGGATGGTTGCAAAAAAGTCACAATTAGTGATTTTTTTGCTTGTCTAGACGTGGCCTTGAGAATCTTTCAATGGTGGATAAATTGTATTGTAAGGCCCTAGTTGCCCGAATCTTGTACCTGAACCAAGCTTACCTAGTTTGTTCGTTGTTGAGTTTGTGTTTACGGTTGAGCTTAGGGTCCAAGAGTTGGTTTTGTGGGAGAGGTATGTGACTTGTTGATTGGCTACGCATGGTTATATACCCCTTGGCATTCTAAGTGTGTTGCGAGTGACAAAAAGGTTGTTAGTTGGCATCACTTACCCTTTTGCCATACGAGCATGCTTCCTAGTATGTTGTGAGACATATTTGACATGAGGGTTGCTTTCCCTTTTGCATTCTGCTAGCTTAAGGGCGATTCCCCACTGTGTTTAGTATGAAGGTTGATTTCCTTCATGTTGTGTGCTAGTTTAGGGGCGAATCCCCACTGTATTTAGTACGAAGGTTGCTTTCCTTTAGGTTGTGTGCTAGCTTAGGGGGCGATTCCCCCATTGTGATTGTTGTGCTAGCTTAGGGGAAAATTCCACCATTGTGATTGTTGTGATTAGCGTTAGGGTTGCTTTCCTTCACTGCTTTGGACTCAGGTTACATGACTTGCAAGTATATCACGAGGCAATACTAGAGAGGGGTAGGCTTGGGTTAAGGTGGGTAGGCATTTAGCTAACTAAAATGAATGTTTGAGACTGAGCTAGAGCCTGTGAGTTAGAGCAGAGCCCTTCCTTGTATGGTTTTAAACTTTGGACCCTTAAGTGGACTGCTTATTGAGTATATTTATACTCAATCTTTCTACTTTGTTTGTATTTTTTTTTTTTTTTTTTGCAGATGGTGCACAACCATGAGGTGGGTGATGGAGGCAACAACTTGACGAGGCTATGGAGACACCACCGAAGTCCTTCCCTGTGTTTAGTGTTTAATTTTGTTTCTTAGTTCTTGTCATGTGTTGGCCTGTAAATCCTAAATTTTCTTTTGTTCTTGTTTCGATTGAATTTTTCTTAGTTCTCATCTCTGTTGGTTGAACTCAGTATACTTATTGTAGTTTGGTGGATGCTGAGTGTTTTCTCTGAGATATAGAAGTGTTTTCATTTCCTATCAGGTCTTTGTAAATTTTGGTTTTCTCAGAGTTACATCGTCATGTTGCTGAAATTTTGAACATGTGAGCGGGGTAACTTAGTTGTGCTTCCGCATTAGTCTGTTGCGTTTTTAGGGTCGTTACATACCCCCAAACATAAAAATACTTGGGTACAATACCACTTTTGATTTCTAGGATTTGAACCTAGTTTCTATTTGGCCTCTTAGTTTTTAAAACTAACATTTTTTTTTTCTTTTTTGCATTTGGACTTTTCTTTTACCTCCTCAATTATGTGTTAGTTTTAAAATCTTAAGTATCAAATGAAAACTAAATTCAAATTTCAAGGATCAAAAGTGTTAGTTTTGAAAACTTAGGGACCAAATAGAAACTAATTAAGTTTACAAATTTCATGGACCGAAAGTGTACTTTATCCAAAATATTTCAACTTTGCCACAAAATCGAGGAGGTAAAAGAAAAGTCCAAATTCAAAAAAGAAAAAAAAAAAAAAAAAGAGAAAAGTCAAGACTCATCTAAAAATGTCCCAATAAAATAAATAATCATAATTTTAAAACAATACAAACCAAAGGTTAGTCCTCAACTTCTAGGTTGTGTCTAATAGGTTCTTCAACTTGAAAAAACATTTAATAGGTTGTTGACTATCAATTTTGTGTTTAAGTAGGTTCTTAAAATTTAAAAATATAAATGTCTAATAAGGCTTTTAACTTTCAATTGCATATCTAATAAGTCGATGTCATATTTGACCTTTTTAAAAATTCATAGACCTATTAAACACAAAATTTTATTTTGTGTCTAATAAGAACATTACCTTTAATTTTATGTCTGATATAGGTTTGTAAATTTTATAAACGTCAAATATATAACATGAACCTATTAAGTACAAAATTGAAAGTTTAAGAACTTATTAGATACTTTTAAACTTTAGAGACTTATTAGACGTATAATTAAAAATTCAAAAACCTATTAGAATTTTTTTTTTAAATTTCAAAGATATATTAGACACAACCTTGAAAAGACAAAACATTATCAAATGAAACCTTAAAAAGAATCCCACTTACATCATGAACCGCAACGCGAAGCAACTTCACTTGTTCGGGTGCAACAGTCCTAACCTGAAAATTGTATAAGAGTGATTTAAGCACAGAGAAAATACAATTTTGAGAATAATTGAGCAACATATGTATGAGATTAGATATATAGTGGTTTAACTCAAAAATACCTTTCTGACTATAGTCCAAAGTACATTTTGAGAACATGGAGGAACCGTTAGAGAGCCAATATACCTATAATATAAACTGCTTCGCATCTTTAACAGCGATGGATCAATCACATTCAATACTTTGTCTTCCTGTGTATTCGATATATCTTTCAAATGCCCTTTCATCTAAAAAAAAAGGGTGATATAGATAAGAAATGAAGATAAATCTAAAGATGATTTTGCACGTAAATTATTGCTCTCTCATTTATATAATCTTTAAAGAGTGGTTGAAATTTTAAGACTTACTGTGGACAAGAAATGATCAGGTCGTCCAATGTTATAGAGAACTCCAATGACAGCAACACTTCCAGTTTGGCTTTGGTGCACCAAATGAGCTTCTAAAGCAATCCTTCTACCATTGACAGTGTGCTCAGAGGGTGAGTGCCAATGGCACTGTCTTAGAAAATATTGAGTTCCATTTACTTCCATATATCCAGCCCTATCACCCCATTTCAGCTGCAACCATCACAATACATAGTTCAAATTAGGGTTATATATATATATATATATAAAGTCTTACTATATCATTCTGAAGCTATAAAAGCATTTTCGATCAAATCCCTACTTTATAATGTTGTTGAAATTGAATAAAAAAAAAAAGAGAGAGAGCTGTGAAGTTTACAAATGTTGTTTTTCATGAGTTGATTTTTAGTGTTAAATATTTACCTTTTTCCCTATACCCAAATAAAAGAAAAATCGAATGAGATTTAAGTTGGAAATCTTATCCTAGCTCCTAAGATGAGAGGTTAATATTTAACATTAAGAGATGAATAATTCATAGAAATAGTATTTTTCAATACTAAATGCTTATCCTTGATTCAATTTTAATGTGCTTGATTTTTGGTTTTTTATTTTTGATAATTGTGTTTGTTTGAAAATATTTGAATTCTTAACTAAATTATAAAAACAAAACACAAGTTTTAAAAAGAACTACTTTTTTAGTTTTTAAAAATTGGCTTGGTTTTTGAAAACATAAGTAAAAAGTAGATAATAAAACAAGAAAACCATAGGTGGAAGTAGTATTTATAGTCTTAATTTTTAAAAACCAAATAATCATCAAACGGGACCTTAAAATAATAGTTTTCAAAAATTTGTTTTTGTTTTCGTAATTTGGCTAAGAATTTAAATATTTTCTTAAGAAATACTATTATAGAAAAATGATAAGAAAACAAACACACAATTTTTCAAAACCAAAAACAAAAAATCAATTGATTATCAGACGAGGCCTAAGATTTAAAGTGCACATTTATTCAATTATTACTAAGAGAACAAAATTGGAAGCAAACTTTTAGTAATACGAATATAGAAATTGCATGTATTTCTTTATTATTGTTAAGGTATTATATATTTATTCTAAAGATCAAAAGCATTGTTGAACTTACGATAGTTTTTTTTTTTTTTTTTTAACAACTAATGGAATACTATTTTGTTTACCATTATATCATGACCTCTGTTCCTGAGAGTTGCATTGGAAGGATTATAGTCGATATTGAGGTCTGTAAAATGAGATACAATTCGGACTCTCTCGTGCAACAGATCAATAGGAGATTGCATCAATCCAGTCTTGCAATTATGCCATTCTTGTTTAAGATCTCCCCAATGTGCAGGCCCTATATTTCCTCTTGCATCATAATTGAACCCTCTCTGATTTTCTGCATGCAATAAAAAAACCAAATAGATTTGACTCTGATCTTTTTTTCTATAAATATTGAAGTCAAATTAACCATTATTTCATTGGAAGAAAATTGAAACCTGAATACGAAACTGACATTTTAAAAATCTGAACTTGATCGTTGACAAAAACCAAATCCACCAAATAGTTTTTCTTTTAAAATTAAATGCAATTGAACCCATCAATTTGATTTGCTTTCTGATTGACTTTGCATTCCTAATCATTAAAGGGTCCATTTAATAATTATTCTGTTTTTTTAATATGGTTCGTAGTTTTCAACTTCTTTGATTTGTAATATATGTTTTAAATCAATATTTATTAAATCTTATTAGCCAAATAATATAACCATCTTGAAAAGTGTTTTTTGTGAGCTAAAAGTAATCCAAAACTCACCTGAAAAACAAGATAATAATATACATATATAAACAACCCCAATATTTAAAATTTTAAAAATAAAAATAAAACAAATGCTATAGAAGGGAACTAAATAAAAAGAAACTAACATAAAAAAATAAATAAATAGAAAAATAAAACGATGAAATTAACAACAAGACTCAATGGGTTCCCTACCAACTTCTTGAGACATTGCAGGCCATGAAACCAAAAGAAAGGCACAGAAAAATGAGCAAAACAACATATGAAAACAGAGCTTCTCCATCTTCAAAACTTTGATTTCTTCTTCAAATATTTCTTTCTATAACCAAACAAAAGAAAGTTGGTTATGATCTGTAGAGGTTTCAGAACCAAAAACTGCGTATTTATAAGGCGCAAACATGAACTGTGAACGTATATAGAAATAGGAAGCTTCTGAGTTTCTTCCTTCGTCTATTTCAACCGTGTTTGAAAAAAAGTAAAAACGCAATGAATTATTAATGGACATTGGAAACTAGACGCTGGCGTACGGTTTCTTTTACAATTAAATAGGTGGTTGGTAACCAAAAGTTTGTATTTAATAAGTCCATGTAAACTTTAAAAAATGTGTTTAATATAAGTATCTAAACTTTAAAAAATGAGTTAATGGGTGGTACATACTTTGAAGTTTATGTTTAATAAGTTTCTAAATTTTAAAAAAATGTGTTTAATAGATAAAAAGTATGTGGACTTTCAATTTTATGTCTAATATTGATACGTGAACTTTAAATTAGACTCTAAGCTTTCAATTTTGTAGCTATTAGGTCCATAAACTTTAAATTTTGTGTCTAATAGGTCATTGACATATTCAACAATTTTTAAAATTAACAAACTTATTAGGTACAAAATTAAAATTTATATTTAATAGAACCATAAAGTTTTAAAAAAATGATAAATATACTAAGAACCTATTAGACAGAAAAAAAAAGTTCATAGACCGATCAAACACTTTTCAATTTTAGAGACAAAAAAATTAAAAATTTAGAAAATTATTATATATTTTTTACCATTTAAGGACATATTAAACACAAACTTAAAATTTTAAAGGCTAAACTTATAATTTAATCCATTTTATTTGAAGGAGCACGTTTATTAATAAAATATTATGATGTCAAAAGGAGTAGGAAAATTAACAATATTTTAATTGTACGGAAGAAAATCGCCAAAGAAAATTTTAGAAATGATATCAATCGAAAAGGACGAGAAAACAAAGAATGCTCACACATTTAAACATACAAATATAAACTTGTACGCCTAATCAAATGAGGTTTAATACATATCCACATGCTTCCAAATGTCCTCTTCAACTAATTAACTCTTTAATTATTCCACAATATGGGAACGTAATCAATTTGGATCACAACAAATGTAGACCCTAAACTCCTTTTTTTTTCCTTTTTTTTTTTTTAAGGTATAAATGCAATTGAAGTTAGAAGTTAATCAACGTAATCTATAATCTATACTGTATAGAAAACGAGTTATAGGGGAAAACTTTATCTCTACATGTTCCTGTTTTTCTTTATTTTCTTAATTGAAGATAAATTTTATATCTTCATTTTGCACTTTCATTTTAGCTATCTATATAAAATGGCCCCAAATTTATTGGGTAGTTCTCAATTTATTTCTTAATCTTAAAAAATTTTCCATTTTACCCTTAATGCATTAAAAATTCTCGATTAAATCCTTCCATAAAAACAATTATCAAAATTGTAACTAAAAAGTTAGATGTGTTATTACATTTATTACTTTGTTAACATATTTGGATTCATAAACATTCTACTCCAATAGTACATGAACTATAAAACCCAACTCACTTATCAAGAAAATCCATCCTACTCATTAATAGATGTCACATTTTTCCACATCTCTAAATTTGGAGAGCAGGTTTCGTAGTTTGCATGATAGGCTTTAGAATTTGGAAAGTGGGTTAATTAAATGAGATCGGTCAATCTAGTTTAGTTGACATGACTGTTAATCAATCCATAGAGCGAAATGCGATTAGCCCCGTTAGTATGAAATGATATCGTGCCCAGCTATAACATGTTAGTTTAGAAGTTAATTTGATTGCTAGGTTGGATTTGTTTAATTAGAGGACCCAAGGTAACTTAGGGGCTTTTTCGGCTTTTCCGATTGATTTAATTAGGTAATAAACTCTGAAATTAAATCTCACGTTGGTTATCTGTGATCAAATTTACATTGTAGCCTAATGTACTTTGAATCAGTGCCCATGATAAGATAGCTTTATCCTTTTCTTACTTTATTTCCATCCTTTCCCCACTTTATGTTTAATTCCCTCCCTCCCGATCCGTATCAATAAGAAATCCAATTAAAAGCAATTGATAATCGGTTCCTTGTAGTTTGACCCGGTCCACTATTAAATACTAATAATATTTAATTTGGATAGATAATTAAAAATTTATTTGACGGGTCTGACAAGCTCAATCAATCGGCTTTGATTTATTTAGAATTAAACAAAATAATAAGGTTAAGCAAACTTGCATTGAATTAATTATATCGAGAATAATTCTGGCGGGTCTTTACTTTTTGTGCTCCAATTCTAGCAAGTCTCAAATCTCCACAATATCTTACTTGCTATGACTTGACATAGGACCAAGGCTTGTGGGAGCCTTTTGAAAGAAGTAACAGAGAATTGAGAAGAAAATTCTACAGAGTTTTTTTTTTTTTCTTGAGTACTCATACTTTGCCTCAACCTAAGGGTCTTATTTATATAGAAACTTAAGATAAGATATATTTTCAAATTCAAAATATAATATCTAATATATTATATATTTAAAATATTTGAATTTCATTCAAATATCTCCTACAACATATACTATTCATTTGAATCTTATTCAAATTTAATATATAATTTATCTAATAATGTATTAAATATTAATTTGAACATTTCAATTTTTCTTTCAACTCAATTGATCATTTTAGTGTTACTATGAGCTAGAAAATGGACCTTATGGACCTACAAATTATAAGCTCCAATGATACAAAATTAATTAATTAAACTCTTTAATTAATCAATTTTATTCATTAACGCCAAGTCATTTCATTATAGACCCAGAGTTGCACTCTTATGTACTGTAGGACAAGTTGTGTCCATGAATATAACCATTACATGTAAGTTGACTCTTCACGAGTTGTTCATAATTACAGCTAGGTCAAAAGTCTGTTTTACCCCCGTAATTACATTTTATATCTTAAGTACCACTGATCTTTTAATGAACAATCTATTTATGATCCAATCATAAACTAAGTCTCTCTCGGGCCATTGTTCAAGTCCTGAAATCAGCACTTAAGGAAACTACTCGTCGACTTTCCTTATATGGAAAGGAGTGAATTCTATCTTGTGAAACTTATGTTCCCAGCTCCCTATTTGGTCAAGTCTCCAAAATGGTAAGCTTATTGAATTGACTACAAAAATCACTCTCACCCATGAAATCAAAGGACAAGACCTCACATGCAAGAGTCCATAACTCACTCAGGATTAAGATCGAGTTACATATGATTATCCTGTTAAAATATTAATCTTCTTAATTAACAGATTTATAAAGAGAAATTCAATATTTTATGGTCCAGTTTTATACAAACCCATTGTTCATGATACCCCCACTCGCATGTCTCCACATGAACGATTTGGATCAAATAATTTGTAACTATTACAAAGTGGGTCGTATCAATAGTGTTACTCGGAGAAGGCACCCAACCATATCCATATACTATAGACCCTTTAGGTTATTTCTTGAACATGATCCTCTTGTATGTCAACCACATTTTGTTCAAGATTACACTAATAACCTTGAATTTTTATATATAATAGATATTATAAATTGCAAATAAAAATAATAATATAATTATCAAATAATTATTAAATATTAAAATATTAATTACGAGGCTTTAGGGCATAAATCCTAACATTTGTGAGTGACGAAGTAAAAGTAAAGATAACAATGGAAATGTGGGGATTCAATCATGTTTCTACCCTAAGTAAGTAAACTACTACTATGCACCTGCAAGCCTATCACATTACCATGTGCATGTGAATCAAATTCTTCTCCTATTTAGCCTTGATTTCAAGCACCCTTAGGGGTCTAAGTAATTGTTCCTATATTTCTATGGGAAATTTATCTTAGATAATTAAGTATGCAATCCTTTTGATCCTATAAGCGTGCCCTATGTCTAGTGTCAAACAACGAAGTCCTATGTTTAAGCTTTTCTTCTATATTGATTTTTATGACATCTGTTTATTACCCAACCCTTTCAGTATTTAGTTCAACTTTGCATGTAAAGCCTAGGTGATCAAACTATACTAATAATAAATATATTTAATCAATAAAACCAAACTGCGGTAAGGATAACTTGACAAATATGCAAGTGATGGAACATGCTTAGCTCATTTCTAGGGCATCCACATAATTGAATCCCAAAAGAAACTTAGCTTATAATCAAATGAAGATAAATGAAATACTCCATTGAATTAAAAATCATAAGTACAGGATTCAAATGAAAACAACAAAATAATGTAAAAGAAAAGTAAAAGGTGACAATCTCTTGGCCAAAGAAATACACACTCAAGGGAGATCACTCTATGACTTAATTCTATTCTCTTTCAAGGTGAATTAAGTAGTACGACTAGGTTAAGACTAGACTTTCAACTAGACCTAGAACTCTACGTGGGTGTGATGGTTGATTCGTCCCAAAGGAATCCCCCCTTCGAATCGTTGAATGCTCCCTTATATAAGCTCGAGAGTGGTTATTTGTTGCTAAAATCAAGGAGAAATTCTTGCTCAACCAAATTTTGAGTGAGACTAGGAAGTATTTGCCATGAAAAACTCATTCAGATTTTGACTTTTTAACAAATTTCTGCAAAACAACCAAAAGTAGTTCATTTTCACCAAAATGACTCTTTTACCCTCAAATTAATTTAATTAGCACAATATGACTTCAAGCACATGACTTTTTTACTTTTTCTCATTTATGACAAATTAAGTGCAAGTATTAATTATAATATATTTAATTTGCCAATGAATAAGCTCTAATTTTAAGGGCAAATATGCTATGTAAGAGATGTTCACAGTTAGCAAGAGATTTGTATCATTGACTTCATTCAAAATGAGGGCAGCTAGAGCTTCTGGTATCTCCTTGCTTTGATAGGCACGGTCGAAATGGTTCCAACACTCTAAAGCAGTGTGATTGTTCTTACTACAAATCTAACATGTAATCCATTTTTTCAAGTTAAGATTTGAAGGGTAGTTTCCACTGTCACTACTTTGACTATTAGAGTTCACATAACGACCCTAAAAATTGAACAAGCTAAAGTGGAAGCACAACTAACTTATCTCGCTCATGCTCGAAATTTCGGCAGCATGGCGACGTAACTATGAGAAAACCAAAATTTTCAAAAACTTGAAAAAAGACATAAAAACACTACACTGACCTAGATGAATCACTTAGCATCTGCCAGACTACGATAAAACATGCAGAGTTCAACTAACAGACACGAGAACTAAGAAATTATACCAAAACAAGAAACAAAAGAAATTTAGGATTTATAGGCCAACCACATTATACAGAACAAAGATACAAAACTAAACACTAAACACAATGAAAGGAACTTCTGGTGGTGTCTCCATAGCCTTGACAAGTCATCGCCTCAGTCACCTGCTTCGTGGTTGTGCACCATTTGCAAATACAGAAACAAAAAAGCAAGAGTGAGTATAAACATACTCAGTAAGTAGCCCACTTAAGGGTCTATATTACAAAACCACACAAAGAAGAGCTCTGCCCTAATGCATAGGCTCCTGCTCAAACTCAAACATTCACTTCAGTTAGCTAAGTGCCCACTCACCTTACCCTAATCCCCACCCTTTTCTGGTATAGCCTCGTGCTATACCTGCGAGTTCTGTAACCTATATTGGTCTAATGCAGTGAAGGAAAGAAACCCTCACGCCTACAATCTTGGGGGAATCGCCCCCTCTGGCTAGTGCGTCACAATGAATGAAAGTAAACCTCATGCTCGAAAAGGTGGGGAATCGCCATTAAGCTAGCACGCCGAATGAAGGAAATCAACCCTTATTCTAAACACTGTGGGGGAATCGCCCCCTAAGAAAGCACAAAAAAAAAGGGAAAGCAACCCTCATGCCCATCCTCTCTCACATCATCTTAGGAATACATGCTCGCATGGGAAAAGAGGAAAGGGTAGGTGGCACTAGCCTTGTGGACTTTTGTTCATTCACAACACTCTTGAAACCTCCAGGGTAACTCACCATGCCAAAACCACTCACAGTGTCAGAACCACACCAATACCTAAACCAAGGTTCCCAAGCACATACAATGGGGAAATTGCCCTCTAAGCTAGCACACTGAATGAAGGAAAACAACCATCATTCTAAACATTGTTGGGGTATCACCCCCTAAAATAGTACAAGCAAAAAGGGAAAGCAACCCTCATGCACATCCTATCTCACAACACCTATGCCTCATAGATATTCAAGCAAAACACAAATCACCGACATTCAAGCAAACTTGCTTCTCATAAATTCAAGCTAAACATGCCCCACAACCTTTTTCATACACAAGAACAACACGAATTCTTGACATAAAACCAACTCACCTTGCATATCTGAACTTGTTAGGCGATGGGTACTTGAATCTAAACTCAATTGGAGTGTGGGTCACAAGATTGAAGCTATTCGAGTCCCCAATTAGCGTGAATTTGCTTTGTTGGAATAGGGGAATTTCTTCAAATGACCTTAAATGCTCCTACGACAACCACATTGTTGAACACGAACAAGATCGTCGACGCAGCACTTGTGAAGCTCGACCTCGCCAAAAAACACTCACCCACTCGTTGTCTATACAAATCGAGAGAGAGAGAGAGCAGCGACCGAAGATGCACAATGGGAGCTCCAGGTAGTGCGACTGTGGGGTGGCAGTTGGGACCGTAGTGCAACATGGTTATTGTGTGAGAGTGATTTTGTTTTCTTTTGTTTTTTTTTAATACAACTTTTCCATTTGTTTTCTTTTTCACTTAACTAAAATAACAAAAGACCAAACTACCCATAAATACTCTTCTTATTCATTTTAATTAATCTTTTGTCGAAATTGACTTTGTAGCTGAATGTCAGGTGTCACAGTTCAAAGGAGAGTATAAGTTACATTGATGCACTTTGGGTGGTTTACTGTGGTGAAAGCCTCTTCCTCTTGAAGATAATTGTCTTCCTCTCCCTCTACTTCTTCCACAATTGAAGTAGAAAGTCTGGTTGAGATTTATTTGACTAGATTTTTCTTCTTCCTCTACAGTAGAGACAAGTTGATCATGAGCTTTTAAAGCAAGTATAAACATATTGTATGAGGGGTATGGTGGTTTGGATAACATTGCAGTCTTAAATTATTTGTATTTATTTCCTAAACCCCTTGCTAAGTGAAATACTCTTGTCACATCATCCATGGTCTATTTCATAGAGACTATTTTGTCCCATAGACTCTTGAAATTTTCAATATATTCATCCAAAGGCAAGGTTCCTTTTTTTGAAAGTAAGCAAAGCTTCATTTAGGTGCATTTCATTCTCTTTTGTCCTGGTCAATAATCAATCTTCAAGAGAAGTCGATACTTGTTTCACATTATTTGTACCTTCAAATAGAGCTAGTACTTCATTTAGGTCGTCATTTTGGTCCATGTGCTGCTTTGAGGTTTGATTTCTACTATTCCTTCCTTGTTGTTTGTGTTCTTTGTTGTGGGAGCTTCTTTCAATGAGATGGTGTTCCATTTCAAGGGTTCTAATCATAGGTCTTGGGATTTTCGTAGTAGGTAGTTTGTAGTGTTTAGTTTGATGGAAATGACACTAGCACACTAATGAAACATCTGAATGGTGAGAGCTAATTCTTGTCTTGCCGTTGTGACTATTGTGAATGGTTAACCACAATAGAGAGGAAAGGAGAGAGTAGTAGAGAAATTTAGTTTTTTTTTTATATTTTTTATTTTTGGCTGACTCTAATACCATAAAAGGATTTGAGATTAATTGAAAAGAGTTGCAATAAATATGGGAAGAAAATTTTCTTCTACAACTATACTTTTTTGGTGAATACTCAGTACCTAAATGCTCTCATACATGGAGATTATAATGTGCATGAAAAAGAATTACAAAACTAAGGAAAGTTTGTCTTTGTAAGTTCAATGGTCAGAAGGGTATTTGAATGGAAAGAATGGTTGTGGTTTACAAGGCAAAATTACACCAGCAATTTAGGAGAATTGTTGTCAATTACACAAGCTGTCAATTTGTGCAAAATTATGCAAGTTGTCTTCTTTGGAAGCATTGTTGAGGCTCAACAGTACGGAAAATTATTCAATGAGGTCGCCTCAATGTGGCTGCCTCATAATAATAGCCAGATGTAGATCAAAAAATCTGTATGGACCTTAATAACCATTGAATACAAAAGCAAAACACTTTTACAATTTCTCTCTTCCACATCCAACAGTGCAAAAATGCTAGCCACATTGTGGAGGTCTCATTGAATAATTTCTCCGACAGTACTTGTGAGAATCCTTGATATGGACATGTGGATATATTAACCTTGTGATGGTGCCATCTATCATGTAGCTTCAGCTTTATTTGAAGGCTGATTTTCATCTTGATTTTTAGCTTGTTTGACAATATGTTAGTGCTTTCTTTTTTTGACAATATGCAGGGTAGGGCAATCTTGTTAAGTATTTAGTGGAGCTCAAAAAGAAACATGGACCATTAAATTTGGCTCATATGTTTAAATTTAACCTAATTTATATATGTAAGAAGAAAAATTCTGGTGGTTGTGGGTTGTTTTTACGTAAAGACAAAAAACAAAAGAAACCACCAGTCTATTTTTTAGGAATAAAAATAAAGAGGTTTTAGAACTTTTTTTTGGATTGTTTGCAGTGAGAGCTTTTACTCCATTGAAGAGTTTTGTGAGCTATTGTAGAGTGATTCGTGAGCCTTTTCCTTGAGAGAAAAGCGAGAGAAATCATTCGTGAGCGATTGTAAACTCTTGTACTTTCTCCCTGACGTTTTAGTGGAACCTGCATCGATAGCAGAGAATTGGACATAGCTCACATTGGGTAGACCAGTATAAATCTGGTGTCAATTTATCTTCCTTTATCTTTTTCATTATCGTTCTCGTTGCTTAGAAGTTTAAGTTGGTTTATCTACTCTTTTAAGCTTATGAGTTCCAATTGTTTATTTTGCGATATTTGGATGATCTGGGATTTAGATAGAATATATATATATATATATTGTCTAAATCTCGTTGGTGAATTTAGATTGATTATATTTTATCGTCCTTTAATAAGTGGAATCAGAGCATTCAGGTTGTAAAAAGATGTCAAGAGGAGATGAAAAGTTGGTTACTTTTAATGGATCAATTTTTTCGTTTTGGAAGTGTCAAATATTGGATTATTCGCATTCCAAGAAATTGGATTTATCACTGGAAGGAAAGCCTGATGATATGGGAGAAGTAAAATGAAAAATGTTGGATAGAAAGGTGTTGGAGACTGTTCGCCTAACATTTACTAAGATGTGCAAAGTAGTGTGGTGAAGGCAACAACCATAGCAGAGTTGATGATGGCTTTGTCTAGCATGTATGATGAATCTTCTGTAAACAACAAGGTATATCTCGCAACTGAATTCTTTAATTTGAAAATGACTGAAGATGCATTTGTTACTGCCAACATAAATGCATTTGATTTGTTGATGAACAAATTAGTTGCTGTTGAGTTAGAATTTACTGATGAAGTAAATGCAATTTTGTTGTTGAGATCTTTGCCTGATAGTTGGGAAACCATGAAGGCAGCACTCTCTAATTCATGTTGAAAAGAGAAATTACAGTTTTCACAAGTTAGAGATTCGCAAAAAGAACTCAGGTGTTGCTTTTACCTCTAGTTCAACGTTGAATGTAAACAGAGGGAGGAGTAATAACAAAAGTCAAGGAAATCAAGGTAAATTGAGAAACAACATAATCAAGTCTAGAAACAGTATATTAGAATGTTGGAATTATGGTAAGACTGGACACCAAAAAAGGCATTGCAAAGCCCCAAAACGAACTGGGGGAATGAAACCAGTGCAAATGTTGCTGCTAATGAGATGCATGATGCTCTCGTTCTGGTAGTGGAAAGTGCTCATGACCCATGGCTGATAGATTCAGGTGCATCATTTTATACTATAGGACAATGTGACATTCTTGAAAACTATGTTGCAAGAAATCATGGAAAGATGTATCTAGCTAATGGAGAACCTTTGAACATCATTGGAATTCGTGATGTGAAATTTAAAATGGTGAACGATTCAGCCTGCAAAACTCGCAAGGTACGTCATGTTCTAAATATGATGAAGAACTTGATTTCTATAGGGCAGTTAGACAACGAAGGATGTGAGGTTTGTTTTGGCCAATGAAACTGGAAGGTTACAAAAAGTGTCATGGTAGTCCCCTGAGGAAGCAAATCAGGGACTTTGTATGTCAACAGTAATGACAAGAACATGGTGGCTATTGTGGATCATTCGAGTCAGACTGATTTATGACACAACAGATTGGGACATATGAGTGAAAAAGGTATGAAGATTCTTCACTCTGCAAGGAAGGTACAGGGACTAAAGGCTGTTGAACACAGGTTGTGTGAAGGTTGTGTATTTGGGAAGCAGAAGTGTGTCAGTTTCTCAAAGACAGAAGCAAAGCTGAAACCTATGAAGTTGGAGTTAGTTCACACTAATGTGTGGAGGCCTTGATAATTCTCATTTTTTAGAATTATTTAGCTCCTAAAGGAAGGTTATTCTAATCTTTTCTATCTTGTTAAACCCCAAAAATATTTTCAATTTAAGCAAAGTGTTAAAAAATCCTTGAGCATGATGAGAACCCTTAAGATTAGGAGAAATAGATAAAAATATTGAAACTTTGCTGATTTAGTTGGTTATTGTGCAAATTAGCAAAAAGAAGGCGATTGCATTACAATTGCAATTGCAATTGCAATTGCATTGCAGTTACAATTGTACTCTAAAAGGCGGAAAAACGAGATTTTTGGAATTTATCAAATTTAGAAGATTTTAGCATATATTTCTCCTTAAATCAACCAACGATTTCATACATGAAGCCGTATATGGAGTGTGAAGAAACTCTAGATACTTGAAGGCTATAAAATGGGGGGAAACAAAGGCAAAAAGCAAAATTCCTCCTTGGAAGAAAACTCATTTTTCTGCACTTTTTCTTCTTCTTCATCTTTCTGTCCATTTTTTTTCTTCCTTTATTTTTCATCATCCAGCTTAATCCGACCTAAGAGAAATCTTTAGGTTGTAAAGATTTTACTCTACTTGAAAAGGGATGAGGAGAATCAATTAAGACGGAAGAAACCTAGGTTGAAAAAAAAAAGAACACAACAATTTTGTAATTCTTTATATTCAAGTCTTTAGCTTTTGTTTTTTTTTTTTTATTACTTTGAATTCCATAAGGTTGTTACAGCTCATCCAATTATTTAATTTTGAAGTTTCTGTTTTGAACAAATTTTGGTAGTGAAGCTTATTGAAATAAAAATTCAGGTAACATTTCCCTTTTGATTTAATTATTCTTCATTATCACAAGTTGAGTTTTAGTGTATTAAGCTTTTTTTTTTAATCCTCTGTTTTGAATTCCTTTATGGTTGTTGCAAGTTTTAATTTTATTAATTTTTTGTTTTTCTTTATTTTCTCCATGAGCTAAATCTCTCTTAGGGGTTCAAGTGTATGAATTCCCTAGAGGTGAGAATGTGAAGCTTATATGTAAGAGCAATCCAAATTATCACAAATATTGTTTGGTTTTGTTGATTTATTTGTTTTTAGTAAACTTGGATTGATCAACTAGGGTTTCTTGCTAGCCTAAATATAATACTGAAAGGATTAGATGCGGATCTCTCAAAAGCAATGGGATAAAAAGCTTAGACATAAGTAAAACTTGATCCTAGACATAGGACGGGCTCCTAAAACCACTAGAATGCGATCTAAAATTATCTAACGATTGGCCATAGATATATAAGTCCAATCACTTAGCCTCCTAAGGATTTTGAATCAAAATTGAATAGGAGTTGATTTAGTTTATAATTACTTTGTGCTAAGACGTGGTTGCAATTCTCATCAAAGGGCATGATCATACTTGAATCTCTTTTTTCATTATTTTGATTTTTTTTTTATTTGACATTCTAACAACACAACCCTCACAACTTTTCAAAATTGGTTACCCAAGTTGCACTCTGAACACAGTCTTGCTATTCTTGAATTTTGTTGTGTATCCGTTCCCTGTGGGATTGATACTTTGAAGTACTTCCAATTTTATATTACTTGCATTGACAGTGTGTACTTGCACTGGGCTGAATTCTTTCTTTTATTTTTAACCCACAAGTTTCACTCGATCAGGCCTTGAAGTATCTTCTCTTAGTGGTTCCATATACTATGTGACTTTCATTGATGACTCAAGCATGAAGGTATGGACTTATTTTCTCAAACATAAATCTGATGTATTTTCTGTTTTCAAAATTTGGAAGGTTATGATTGAGAAGGAGACATGTCTAAAAGTTAAAAGCTTGAGGTTAGACAACGGCGGTTAATATGTTGATGGAGAATTCAAAAGATATTGTGCAGATAATGGGATTGTGATGGTAAAGACTATTCCAAGGACACCACAATAGAATGATGTGGCTAAGAGAATGAACATAACGTTGAATGAGCATGCCAGGAGCATTGACAGAGCTTGTTGTCGAGGCACACTGTCAAATAAATTTATAAACCAACCACAATTTACATTAAAAGTGATTGGGTCGAACACAGGGAATCATTATTATTTATTCTTGACGGTTAGGCTATCGAATGGAACCTTGGGGGGGGGGGGGGGGGGGGGAGGAGAATTTTGGAATTAATTACGAACAATGCAAACAAAAAGAAAGCTAATGATCGACGTTCGCTACACGCAAGTGCACGTGATCGAAGTAATAAAGAAACTGGAAGTACTCCAGAGTATCGTACCCAAGGGAACGAATTTTAACAAAATCTACTAAGATGACAGAAAATTGTTTGCAAAATACAATTGTTGTAACCGATGGTGTAAAAAATGTTTGAGTGGTTGTTTTTGCTAAAGAAATTAACGAAAAGTCAATAATTAAGAAAAATGGGACCCAAGTTGCTTATGCCCCTTTGGAAAGAAATGCCACTTAAAATGCAATTGCAATCATAGTTAATACAAGAGACTAAGTAAACAGAATTCAACTCCTATTCAATTTTGCTTCAAAATCTTTAGGAGGCCAAGTGATTAAACCTATATGTCTATGGCTAATCTGTTAGGATTTGTGCCCTAAAGCTCAATTTTTTTTAATTAAACATTTTCTCATTTATTAATAAAATAATTTATTATTTTATATTGTGTATAACATTATCCAATATTTTGTAAAATCCAAGGTTATTATTGTAATCTTGAACAGTATGTAGTTGACATACAAAAGGATCGTGTTCAAATAATAACCTAAAGAGTCTATAGTATATGGATAAGATTGGGTGTCTTATTCTGGTAACACTATTGATACGGCCCACTTTGTAATTGTTACAAATGATTTGATCCAAATCATTCATGTAGAGACATGTGAGTGGGGGTATCCTATACAATGAGTTTGTATAAGACTGGACCACGAAATATTTAATCTCTCTTTATAAATCCGTTAATTGAGAAGATTAATATTTCACAGGATGATCATATGCGACTCGATCTTAATCCTGAGTGAGTTATGAACTCCTGCCTGTGAGGGCTTGTCCTTTGATTTGCATGGGTGAGAGTGCCTTTTGTAGCCGATTCAATATGCCTACCATTTTGGGGACTTGACCAAATAGGGAGCTGGGAACATAATCTCACAAGATGGAATTCACTCCTTCCCATATAGGGTAAGTAGATGAGTAGTTCCCTTAAGTGCTGATTTCGGGACTTGAACAATGGGGCCCCACCTCTCACTGGCCCGAGAGGGACTTAGTTTATGATTGGATCATAAACAAATTGTTCATTAGAGGATCAGTGGTAGTTAAGGTATAAGATGTAATTATAGGGGTAAAGCGGACTTTTGACCCAGCTATAATTACGAACAACTTGTGAAGGATCGACTTGCATGTAATGATTAGATCGATGGACACAACTTGTCCTACAGTGCATAAGAGTGCAACTCTAGGTCTATAGTGGAGTGACTTATAGTTAATGAATGAAAATTAATTGATTAAAAAGTTTAATCAATTGATTTTATATCATTGGAGCTTATAATCTGTAGGTCCATAAGGTCCCCTTGCTAGCTCATATGAATAAATAGGGATCAATTTTGTTGAGAGAAAATTTTGAAATGTTCAAATTAAAATTTAATATATATGATATATTAAATGAGGAAAAATATATTTATTGTATATGATACATTAAATATCAAATAAATTATTAATGTATTAAGATACATTAAAGAAAAGATATTTATTAAATTTGAATTAGATTCAAATAAATAGATGTCGTAGGAGAATTTGGAAAGGTTTGAATTTGATTCAAATCAGTTAGATAAATATATTTTAATATATTAGATATTAAAATATATTATTTAATTATTTGCCCTGGGCCACTATAAATAGGACTCTAGTGGTGAGTCATGATATTCATTCCAAATAAGAGAAAGAGACTCCAGAAAAATTCTCCCCTCATTCTCTCATTATATTTTCAAGAAGATTCCCACAAACCCTTGATCTTTTATTCGAGACATAGCAAGGAAGGCTTTTGTGGAGGATATCAAGTATACAAGAAGAACTTCAAATTCAAGGTATGTTTATGCTTAACCCTAACTTTATTATTTTGTTCTAAATAAACTCAAATCGATTCCTACGCTTCCGCTAATGTTTAGTTTGATTCTTCTCTTTCATAATCTAACTTAGGTGATTTCGTGCACAATTCTAGTGGTTTTGGAGTCTCACCCTATGTCTAGAGACGATGTTTAGGATTTATTTCTAAGCCTTTTCCTCTATTGCTTTTCTGACATCCGCTTTCCCTTAACCCTTTCGGTATTAAGTTCAAACTCAACAAGTAATCACTAGTTGGCTGACTAGGTTTACCCACGTTAATTCAACAAAAGCAAACAAAGTCTCGATTGTTAACTAGATTGAACATGCTGTTAAGCTTCACATCTTTCCTCTAGGGCATTCTCTAACTTGAATCCCTAAGGAGAAATTAGCTCATTATGAAAGAAATGAAAATCCAAAATTTACTTGCTATAAAATTCATAATTAATACAACGATATAAGGGAAATAACTTTAAGGCAATCCGATTTGAATTTTATTAAGGAACCTTAATGTAAACTTAATCTAAGAACTTAGAATGTCCACAAAGATGTTAATAATAGTGCTGAAGTTTAATAACTTAAAATCAGGATTTCATATATAATGCTACTGGAAATTTCTACACTTTGTGGAGATAAAAAAAAATCCAGAATTTCACAAGCTTTTATAAGAGATGGAAGAAATCGAAACACAGGCTTCAATGTCTCATTCAAATTCAACAACATACAAGAACTTTGAACTAAACAATGGCTAACTTTATAACTAAAATTTTGCAGAAAATAAAGGATTAAAACATAATGAAATTGAACAAAACAGGGTAACAAAACTTATGGAAATTCCTTCCTTTGATCAAACCAAAGTTCCTTAACTGGCAATTGGGTCTTTACCTCCTCGAACCTTCGTTAAGGAGGGATCAAACTTAGAATTTCAAGAGCAAAAGTACAAGAAAAACTGCTGTAAAGAAGATAGAAAACGAAGATCAAAGCTGCTGTCCGAAAATGAAAAATAGCATAAAAACCCATTCCCGTTTTGCTTAGTTTTCTCGATTTTTATAGGCATTGAGGGCTAGGGTTTCCATTTTTGTGCTCCTTCAATCATGGGTCAAGGTTTGGGCATAAGTTCGGGCTTGAAATTCTCCATAAATCGAGCAAAATGAGTGAATCTTGGAAAATTTTCGTAATTTTGGTAATAAATGATAGGTCCAGAAAATGCAATTGCATTTTCCCTCTTATTCACCATCTTGCCTCCTCAAGGAAATGCAATTGCATTTCATTTGCATTTTCTTCATTGCTTCAAATCTGCACAAAAACAACAATTTAGCCAACTTTTCTTTATTTTTTTCAACTTATTTCTTCTTTGTCCATACTCCGACAAGCTTGCATGAATTTATCTTATAAATGCTATTTTTAGCTTGCTCGTTATTCGATAAAATATGAAAAAATGGCAAGAACAACTTACTTTTAGGGTTAAATAATCCTCATAACTGAGAATTATCAGCTAACAAGTGCATAAAAGGAGAGAATTAAATTGAAGGAACAAGTAGTCGTACCTACACCAATTCAAGGTATGTCAGGATGTTTGATTGCAACATTGATCATATATTTTTATAAAGGTAAGCTAATTCCATAATTTAAAGCTCAATTAACTTCCCAAAATCTCGTGGAAGCCTCCCTTAACTAAATCAATTTAACAAACGCTTAACTTGATGCGCCTGTTTGGAAATTGTGACAGCGTTGAAACGTTGTGGATAACATTGCAACGTTGTCTTGCATCTGAGCATTCTTTATATAGCGTCGAGCAATTTAGTTTTTCACGGCACGTCGTGACTCTCCTCAAGGACATTTTGGTCAATTTTACCATATCTTTTCGCTTGAGTGTCTGATTGACCCTCAATTTGGCTCGTTTTCACTCTGATTTTGCATACAATCAAAAAATGTGCCTTGAACTCAAATTACCTACAAAGTATACAATTATTCTCATAAAAGGATAGGAATAAGCATGATTTAGGCACAAAATAATAGAGACGTTTTAGGTCTCGTCAAGCATGAGATTACTTGTAGGATTGCCTAATGATATGGGTTTTAGGCGACCTATCTGATCAATTGGAGCCTTACCATATGACTAAACTTCAAGTTTCCTAAAGAAGTCTAGAGTGGTAAATAGGTAAACCTTTCTCATCTAAAGGTTTTTGGTTGTGTCTTACCTTTGTTGGGATTTATGCCATAAAGTCTCGTAATTAATGATTTATTTAATAATTAATAATAATTTTGATTATTTTATTTGCAATATAATATTATCCACTATATGAAAAATTCAAGGTTATTAGTGTAATCTTGAACAGTATGTGGTTGACATACGGGAGGATCATGTTCAAGAAATAACCTAAAGAGTCATAGTGGGTGCCTTATCCTGGTAACACTATTGATACGGCCTACTTTGTAATAGTTACAAATGATTTGATCCAAATCGTTCATGTGAAGACATGTGAGTGGGGCTATCTTATACAATAAGTTTGTATAAGGCTAGACCATGAAATATTGAATCTCTCTTTATAAATCCTTTAATTGAGAAGATTAATATTTCATTCGGATGATCATATGCGACTCGATCTTAATCTTGAGTGAGCTTACCATTTCGGGGACTTAACCAAATAGGGAGTTGGAAACATAATCTCACAAGATGGAATTCACTCATTCTCATATAGGGTAAGTAGATGAGTAGTTACCTTAAGTGTTGATTTCGAGACTTGAAAAATGGGGCCCCACCCTCTCACTAGCTCGAGAGGGACTTAGTTTATGGTTGGATCATAGAAAAATTGTTCATTAGAGGATCATTGGTACTTAAGGTGTAGATGTAATTACAAGGATAAAATGGACTTTTGACCCAGCTATAATTACGAACAACTCGTGAAGGATCGACTTGCATGTAGTGATTATATCCATAGACACAACTTGTCCTACAGTGCATAAGAGTGCAACTCTAGGTCTATAGTGGAGCTTATAATTAATTAAAGAGTTTAATTAATTAATTTTGTATCATTGAAGCTTATAATCTGTAGGTTCATAAGGTTCCCTTGTTAGCTCATAGTAACACTAAAAGATCAATTTAGTTGAATTTTTTTTTAAATGTTCAAGTTAATATTTAATATATTAGATATATTAAATATAAAAGAGGAAAATATATTTATTGTATTTGATACATTAAGTATTAAAATAATTAATGTATATTAGATACATTAAAGAAACGATATTTATTAAATTTGAATAAGACTCAAATAAGTAAATATTGTAGGAGATTTGAATGAGATTCTAATAAGTATAAGATATATTTTAATATATTAGATATTAAAATATAATATTTTAATTATGGCACAAATTTGCCCTTGGTCTCTATAAATAGGACCCTTGGGTTAAGCGATTACGATGACACACATCTCGTCAATAGAGAATTAGAGAATTATATCTAGACTTCTTTCTCTTCAATCTCTTGTGGATTTTCTTTCAAGAAACTCCCACAAGTCTTGGTTATGTGTTTGAGTCATAACAAGTAGGCTTTATGGAATTGGATTTTCAACCTTGTTGGAGTTGGAGTAAAAAGATTAAAGACCCGCCAAAAATATCTCCATAATATACAAAGGTATTTATTGCTTAACTTTAGTTTTTGTTTAATTCTAAGTAAAATTAAAAGAAAATCCAATGCTTCCACTGCGGGATGAAGTGTTTATTCCTATCAACCTTCACATTGATGCAACAGACAGGAGTAAACTAGATGCCAAATCCAAAAAGTGTTATTTTGTTCGGTATGGTGGAGTTGAGATTGGCTACAGATTTTGGGATGACCAAAACAAGAAGATACTCATAATCAACAACAAGATCTTCAATGAGGAAGTTTTGTACAAAAACAGAATAGCAGTTGATTCAAAGTTAGATATGAAAGTAAAGAAGAGAAGACTCAATATATAAGTCTTCCTAATGTTGATACCAGAACAACGAGAATTGAAGATTAGAATACAGTTACTCCTGAAGAAATAGTTGTGGAAACTAAGGAACCAGTTGTGGAACCTAAAGAGAAAACTGTGGAGCCTAATGAAGTTCAAAGAATGTCACCTACAGCAGTTAGGAGGTCTACCAGAACTATCAAACCACCACAGAGGTATTCTCTTACTTTAAATTACATATTATTAACTGACAGAGATAAACCTGAATGTTATGATGAGGCAGTTCAACTGAAAGATTCTGTCAAGTGGGAGTTAGCCATGAAGGATGGATTATGCTACTGGTTTCTAGTTTGCCAAAAAAATAATAATAATAAATAAAGCATTAGTTTTAAATTTTGATTTATAAAAGGCATGATAAATAAAATAGATATACAACATAATAATTTGAATATTTTATTTTTTAAACAAATATG
The DNA here is from genome assembly GCA_033996785.1 of Trichosanthes truncata. NCBI lineage: Eukaryota > Viridiplantae > Streptophyta > Magnoliopsida > Cucurbitales > Cucurbitaceae > Trichosanthes > Trichosanthes truncata. The sequence continues at coordinate 9,812,562 of JAWPNB010000004.1, forward strand.
TTCCATGTAAATTCTTTTTTATTTAATATCTGTGAGACAGGAAGCAAACACCATCTACATGTCTATTTCTTTTTTAGACAACAAATGATTATTGAACACGTTTTTGTTCTATATCTTAAAAAATGTAAAACAAAAAATAGAATATGATTTTCTTGTAATATTAAAGTCATTATTCTCATACGTGTGTTTAGATATTAATTTGATTAATGAAGTTCAACACTGAACTATTAATGTAAATTGACGAGAAAATAACTATGAAGAGATTCAAATACAAGATGTTTTACTCTATGCTAATATTAAATCACCATTAAATTAAAACATGGTTTTATTTAGATTTAATGGTAGTTTAATGATGTAACTATTTATGGACTAAAGAAGAACAACACTTCAAATACTTTTTAGAAACAAATTAAACATGAAAATCAAGAAAAGAGAAAATAAGGATAATAAACTTTAAAAAATAAATAAATAAACGAAACATATTTAACTAGCAAAAAAAAAAAAAGGTATGCTGAAAGTGAAACCATGTCATTTGGAAAAGGATATTTTCAAAGAAATCATACCTTTTCACGTGCACGATATCTCTTTAAAATCAAACAAATTAGGTCAATTATTCAATTGTCAAATTAATGATTAAACAATTCATTAATTAGCGAGTGGTTGGTACGGAACTTTGAATTATATTCTCGCAGTCGTTGGCTTATAAAGAAAAGTAATTACCAACCATATGAAACTTTTGAAGGAAGTTGGACCATTTTTTCATTGGAAGATAATGTGTTAGATTGTCAAACTAAAATAAATATTTTAGATTTTTTAAAATAATTCTAAAGGGATCATTTTTTGACCTTTTGCTTTTTCACTTAGTAAGCTTTAATATCGAATGTTTGAGAGAGATATTTGAAGAATATAATTTTTAAGAATTAGTTATGTTATTTGATTATTGTTACCATATTATTTATAAAATGATTCTCGAGCTCATTATTTCTATAAATGATGGGAAAAAAACTTTGTTTGAAGAAGTTGAAGATAATTTAACTAGTTAAGACTAAGGTTTTAAATTTTAATGTCGATGAAAATGTCAATGTCTCAATTTTATTGAAACGTCCCATGAAAATATCGATAAAATGTTGATATCGATAAATATTTTTAAAAAATTATAAAAATTAAAAATTCATAAAAATATTTTCAAATTAATAAATAAGCATTTCACTATCTTTAAATAAGTTAAAATTTCTTATCGTTAATATTATGTTCACATTAGCAATATTTTGGTGATATTTTTATTATATTTCATCAAATTTTCAATGAAATAATGAAAATGTCCATTCATTTGAAGATACAAATTAAATTTGGGGTTTATACAATCTCTAATATTTATTATCTAATTATTTCTCTTGAGTAGGTAAACTTTAATCTTTGTGTTTGTTGATCTGCTTGAATTGGCCTCTGACTTGTAGATCGCCCTCTGGTTTGTTGTTGATCCTCTTGGATAAGCTCTTGGCTTATTTATCTTCTTGAATTGGCTCTTGGCTTGTTGATCCTCTTGGATTAGACCTTGGCTTGTGGATTAGCCCTCTAGCTTGTCAATCTGCTTGGATTGACCTCTGGCTTGTTGATGTTTTTGGATCAACCATTTCACTTGTTGATCTACTTGGATCGTTCTTTATTGGTTTGTTGATCTTCTTGAAGAATCGATTGAAGTCTTGAAGTCTAGTGCGCTTCAGATGTCTTCAACTTGTTTTCAAAGTCTTTAGGGAGCTTTCAGTCTTCATAACATCTTTGATCTTCAGAAAGGTCTTCTGAAAATTTTTTCCTAATCCTTTTGAACTTTGAATCTTCTCCTCTCCTCTCCCTCAAAATGAATGGCCTACTCTATTTATAGTAGGTTAGATGAGATTGAGCCTATATGATTGTACGCTCATAACACAATTTGATTTGACCAATTTATGTCATCATAACACATGACACAGTTGATTGGATTAGCATGTGATGTTGTTTGATTTCCTATTTTAATATCATTTAATTTAACTTTGAAATACTTACTAATTTATAATTTGTCCCCAACTAAATAAATAATTTTGTCTTTAATTTAAAATAATGACGACAATTTATGTTTGACATAAATTTCTCATTCAACAAATGCCCCTTTAACGATTTATGCACAAGTAGATGAATCTAAAAGAAAAGGATAATTTGGAATCAAAATGTAAGACATTTTTTCATGATTTTAACTTCCTTTGATGTGTGAATTTAATCAAAATATGTATTTAGTTGAACTTTTTTTATTTTAATTTGACATACTGTTTATTTTGATCAAACTATGAATATTTTTATCAAAATTTTGATTTCAATTTCAATTGAGTTCATACTCTACCTTAATTCCACGTTGAATTTCGAGTAGTATTCAAATTCTACCAGTTTTTTTTATATATTTGAATTTGGAGTCTATCCAATTTTCTATATGAATTTAAAGTAGAATTTTGCTCGAATTTTGATTCAAGCTTAAAAGGATTGCATGCAAATTTTGATTTGCAGTAACATTTAGATTGTACTAAGATTTTAACTCTAAATGAAATTTGGGTTCTACCCAAATTTTGGCTTGAATTTAGAATAAATTTTGATTTTGATTTTGATTTGAAGTAAAATTCTGCCAAATTTTGACTTAGATTTGGAATATAATTTAGATTTGAATGTTACCAAATTTGATTTGGGATAAAGTTGGAATTATGCCCAAATTTTAATTTGGGGTTAAATCTACTATACCAGAAGATTTTAATTTGAGTTAACATTGTACTCAAATTTTAGCTTGAATTTTTTTATGAATCTTAGTTTGGAGTAGAATTTTAGGTTTTTCCAATTTTGAAGTATATTCTTAAATTTGACTAAATTTAGAATAGAATTTGAGTGATACTACCATCAAGTATATATTAACTATTTAGAGAAAATTATGGCACCCCACGGTTGGAAGGTTATGAATCTTAGTTTGGAATAAAATTTGAAGATTTTTAGATTTTATTCAAATTTGGCTTGGAGAAAGGGTATGAATCTTAGTTTGGAATAAAATTTGAAGATTTTTAGATTTTATTCAAATTTGGCTTGGAGAAAAAATTAGGATTCCAAATTGGGTAAGGTTTGAAATATGATCTGAATTTGGTTTAGATAAATCTTAAAATTTTAATTTGAATCACCACCCAAATTCGAAAAATAATTTGATTTAAATTTAAACACTGATTGGAAAAAGATTCGAATGACCTATCGGTTGGGTAATTCTTCTTCCTGCGGCAATTACTTACATTTTTTTAGTAGTTTTTTTTTTTTTTTTTTTTAAATTCCCTTTCTTTTTCTGTCTCTTTTTAATTTAGAAATTTATATTAGCAAGTTATAATTTTGCAAATATTTCCATTGCAAAAGAAGAATACTCTCATCTACCAATGAAAAGGTAAATAGGTAAATGATTTTTTAAAATAATGTATATATCCTTGTATTATTATTCTTGATTTGTAGCTAAGATGCCCCCCATTTGAAAATATCATTCTTGAAGAAGGCCAACGGCTAATTTTGATAGCTGTGCCTTGTAACGACCCAACTTTTCCTATTATACTTTCTAGGGACGTTACTACATGCATGCTGAAGAAATTTAAAAATCTTTGGTAAAAGACAGAAAGAATTAAACTTTTTGCTAAACAATAAAAAATCTTTATGCTCGGGATCCCTTTAAAAATCATTTCAAAACATAATATGAATTATAACGTTTAATTAGTTGGAATAGTTTCACAACACATTGTTTACTAAATAAAATATGTTTTAACTAACACACTATCTAAATGCGAAAGTCATGATTCTCAAAGTCACCCATGACCCTTTCAGCAAACTGCCTTGTCAATCGCCTAAGATATGTGTTTGTCTTTGCCTGAAAAGAAAAACATTTTTGAAAATGGTAAGTATTTAAATACTCAGTAAGTGACCTCACTACCGGGGTCAGGATATGCAAACACATACAAAGTAATTTTTAAAATCTTTTTCCTCTAGTGGGACCTAAAACATTTTCATAGTGGAAACGTTTCCCTTTAACTTTTCTCTTCGGCTTAATGTGGATAATTATCCCAACCTAACCTTTCCTTTTCATTTAACCTTTTCAGGTTCATTTTCATTTAACCCTTTTCAGGTTCCTTTTCATTTAGATGAACATCTATAATTTTAGGAGGGTAATTGCCACAGCCTTCGAAATCACTTCAGCATGAAAATACACATGTATGCATGAGGTCCCAAAGCATTTTAAATTTTCATTCAATGATGCAACACAAGGCAACATTCTCATATCATTCATCATAAATCATAAACCATAACTCATGCATCACATTCACAAGAATATTTGGCAATCAACAAGTGAAAATCCATTTTCATATATAATAAAGCATTTTAAAATTCATCAAAAATCATAATAAAACATTTATAAAAGCTTTTCATTTCAAATGTAGTTTTTCAATTCAGTTCCTAACTTGCATTTAAGCATACCGGCATAAAGTCCCTTACCTTGGCTCCATTAGTTCGCTTTCTCCTTTTATGGAGTTCTTTCACCTCAACCTATAATGATTTAAAAGAACTTATTACTTGACCTACTCAACTCATGAACCTTAGGCAAACTACTCAAATTACTGTAGACGCACATGAACCCACCATGAATTTGACTACATTAAATTCTTCAACAAGAATATTTACCCACCTAGGTAGCTAAGTTTACCCCCAACTAGTTACCAAGATAACATAATTTCATTCCTCTATTATTTCAAGTAAGTCCTTTTGATAATACACATGATTCTCCAAATCTTTAAGCCCTCTATTCCAACATAGCCATAAACTTAGTCAAAATTTAATTCTAATTTACCCATAGTAAGATTTCTCTAAATATGGCATGCTTCCTAATTATGAATTTCATGCTTTCCTTCGAAAATTCATAATAATAACCAAGTCACAAGTAACTTAAAGGGCTTAATCCAAAATTGAATCGGAGTCGAAATTTACCAAAATCATAACGCAATCGTGGCACTGTTATGGATTCGAAACGCTGATCGGGAGACGGCAGCACGTGAACAGTGATGGCGGTGTGAACAGTGACGGCAGCGTGAACAATACCCGCGATGTGAACAGTACTGCGCGTGAACAGTACCGCACGTGAACAATAATCGTTCGTGTGAACAGTACTGCACGTGAACAGTACCGCGCGTGAACAATAATCGCGCGCGTGAACAGTAATCACGCGCGTGAAACATTGTCACGCGTTAAACATTACCCGCGGCGTGAAGGACAAATCCGGAGATGGATGTTTGTTGAAGAAGAAGAAGCTTTCGAATGGATGGGTCTCTTGGTAGTGAAAGGGAGAGAGAGAGGGATTGATGGTGGAGCTGTTTTTCATGGAGGAAGAGGAGAAGGTTGGAGAAGATGACGACTTGGCTTGATTTAGGGCTGCGTGCAGTATAAAAATAATAGAGAGGGATATTTGGGCTTGGCTTCTCCTTAGGCTTGGGCTTGGCTCAAAGTCACCTAATTAACAAAAATTGCCCCCAAACCAATTAATTCTCTTTTTCCCTTCTTTCTTCCCAATTCACCCTCCAAGTTCTCAAATTTCAATTATGCAAATCTCTAAAATTAACTTTCAACACAACTTTAAACATGAAATTGGCCTTACAATTAATTCAAATCTCGAAATTAAAACTTTAATTAATACCTTAAAATGTCTGTCGTTACATGCCTATTATTCTTTTATAGTAATATCACTCTTGTTTAGGTTAATCTTTATGGTTGAAACAACCTACAATGATGGCCACCTCTCGATTTGCAGCGATGACCCTATTTGAAGATATCATTCTTGAAGAAGACCCACTCTTACTTTTGGTAGTTGTGTCTTATTATTCACTTACCGTGATGTCACTCTTACTTAGGTTAATCTTTATGGTTGAAACATCCTACCAAATTTGTCACCTCTTGATTTGCAATGACACCCTTAACAGGGATGAACACTGATAGGACTCAGAAAGTCCTTATTTTTTGTACCTAAACCTTATGGTTTTTCAGTGGTTTTATGTGCTTAAACTGCTCATTTTGTAGGTAATTTAGTATGAGGAGCATTTCGGGTCATTTCGAAGCCTTTTGGAGTTTTTTGGAGCACTCGAGGTTCGTTTGAGCTTGATCGAATTTTATTAGGGCATTCCAGTGAGATAAAAGACTCACAATGATCTAATTGTCCCTGAAAGGAGCGTCTAGATGCCCATATGATGCTCTGCAAAAAGCTGAAGACAGAATGTTGAAGAACATGACAGCATCAAGACGTTGTAACAGTGAGCGTCGTGCGACGCTGGGGCGAGCTCCAAAAGACACTGGTCTAATTGGATGTAGCATTGAGACGCTACCTATAGTGTCTCGACGCTACTTATAGAATTATAAAAGGAATTTTCCTTTTAGAGCAAGTTGTCTTCAACCTTTTCCAGCCGATTTGCAGACCTTCCCTTTTTGTTTCACACCCATTTTTAGTCTCTTGCCCTTTTTGGGGTGTATTTATACTAATTGATGGTGCCAGGAGCGGATTTTGAGGATACTCTCTCGTTTGTAACTTCATTTCGGGGTTAATTCGGATCAAATTTGTACTTTGGGAGGTTTAGTTTTTAATTTTTAGTTAATTTCTATGATTAAGCATGTTTGGGACTCTGTTTTACTTCAATTATGCGAGTCTTTGGAATTCATCGATTCATGCATTTGCTTAATCAAGTACCATCTAAACTGGCTTATGTTTGCATAGAATGAGGCTTAAACTCTTCATGTAGTTTGCATAATAGGTTTTGAGACCCAAATAACTTCTTAATTGTATTAGGTTTACTAAATTAATGATCAAACTTTACCAACTCCTGTGTGTAATGAGGTTGATTCTCCAAGCATGGAACACTATCATGCCCAGCTTAGAGGATCAATTAAGGGCTATTAGATGCTAGGGTCGACATAGTCTAGCTTTGGGAGCCGTTAGGGTCTCATCTGGCTTTACCAGATGGGAAGGTTAATTGTTTAAATCCTAAAATTCACACCAATCTCTCGAAATCCAATGAAATAAGTACAAATTTAGATCCGATGAACCTCTGATCCGGTGTTTGGTAGGTAAATCTTGCTTTTCATCCTTTAACTTTCACATATAATTCTTGCCCTTTAATTTTCCCATTTATTTTACTTTAAGAAACACAAACCCTTCCATGTTCAGTTTAGTTTGGTTTAGTTTGAAATAAATTGGAAAAAAATCAATTTGTCTCCCTGAGATCGACCCGACCTTTTATACTACAATATTTGTGGGTCTGGAGTTATAAATATTATTTAGCGAGCCTTCGACAAGCTCTACCAAACACCTTTTTATTGTCACTTTTAATAAGGTTGAAGACCTTCAATGTTTGGCATCGCCTTCAATAACCTAGATGAATGCATTCAATTTGCAATATCATGCTTCAATAGTGTTGTGGCACCCCATTTTTTTTATTGATTGAACTGAACTTAAAGTTTCCTTGAAGTAGTATACGTACCCTCTTAATAAAAGGGATCAAATCATTACATAGTTCAAAATATTTTTTTATTGGGTCATTCACCTTTTAAAGCTCATGTGACCTATGAGCACCATGTAGTTTAGGATCTTATGATAAGAAGCTTTTATATTTTAAACACTTTTATCTCCATCATTGTTGTGATTACATCCTTCATTTTTAAAATTTGTCAAAATGGTTTGATTTTCTTTCACCTTCAAAGAATCTTCTATGTTTATGAGAATAGACAATTTCCTTTTCATACGTGCAGGAACAACATTGTGAATTTTTTTCTTCATTTATTTCACCAAATGATTTTGCTCCCACGTCTTCATTTTTCTTATGTTGTTCGTTTGTCACTTTGAGATGATAAAAAAAATGTTGAAGATTTGTATTTCTTTGATGTGGAGACACTTAGCCTTTAGAAAGTTGAGGGTCGAGTGGAGACAAAAGTTAGATATTTGTCTTCTTCTTTTATTGCGACCATACTCATCTTTTGAAAGATTGAAGGTCAAGTAGTTGGAGGTTTAATGTAATTGAAGACATAAGTACTTTGCTTGATTTCTTTTGAATGGTCAACTTCTTCCATATCAATGTAATATGAATTTGCAAAGTTTTCATGCTCTTTTTCGATGTGAAGGAAATTTATTGAGAATAATTCTTTTAAGGTTACCAATTGTCGAGGTTGAGAAAAATACAAAATAATAATTAATATGATTAATATTTAATATACATCATGGAAGAGATTTTTTTTTTGGGGTCATTTTCATTAAGAAATTTAAATAGGCGGCTTTAGGTTATAGAATATTTATAGTCAATTAAGAACAAATAAAATATGTTTTTAATTATTATTATTAGTAATTAATATGTTTTTAGGAAAAATATCAAATTTAAACCCGAAGTTGGCAAGGTATATCATTTTTTACCCTAAATTTCCAATTTCAATAAATTGCACCCAAATTAGCTTGGGTGTTGCTATCTTTAATTTACCTTAATTTTTTTTTTAGTTCAACAACATTTGGGTGTGGAGGGATTCGAACCTCTGACCTCTTGGTCGATGGTACATATCCATTGTCGTTGAGCTATGCTCACTTTGGCATCTTTACTTTACCTTAAACTTGAGTATGTGTTGTAACTTTTACCCTTCAATAAACTTTCATTTAAAAAATCATCAATGAAAATATTCTCATATGCGTTCAATGAATATAAAATGTATATATTATATGAAATTAATGAAACCGTCCAAGAAAAACAACACTAAAGTGAATTTTTTGTGTTTTTTTAGTACAATAAATGTGGAGATATGAAGATAACATTTTGTGTCGAAATTTGTTAGTTTTGAAATATTTATTCCATATTGATTTTGTACATTAATCAGATTTAATTTTGTGCAACACTTACTTTTTGTTGACATTATTGAGCTTTGAGAGATTTTTACTTTATTTTTTGTATATATCATTTGGGTAAATTTAACAGAAATTGAATATGGAGTAAAAATTGTAACATGTGTTTAAGTTCAGGAGCGGATGCATGAGTCAGGAGGGATACGTGCCCCCCTCACATTATAGATTATATATGGCTTGTTTCATTTAAAATAACAATAAATTCCTTTGATTCATTGGTTAGGGGGGCACGGCGTGGGCTTTTTTGCCCGAGGTCTATTGATAAAAATTTGTTGAGCGCCCAGTTCTTGAGCTTTTTTAACTTCATTTTCTTATTTTGTATACATATACTGATATATATATAAATATGTAAAAAAAAAAACGCTACTCTTGAGCTTTTTTTTTTACACTGCTCTTGAGTTCTTCATTTTTTGATTATATATATATATATATATATAATTTTAATTTTTAGTAAGTTTGATACTATTAAAATTTCATATATATAATTAATATTTAGTAACTGTTTTAGAAAAAATTAAATGCATAAAAAAATTCAATTCTATTTTAAAAAATCCTAAATATTTCATGTTTTTTTTTGTTACTCATGTATTTAGGTGAATAATCTTACAATGGTTTATTATAATTTTGTAATTAATATTACTTAATCTAAATATTATATATCAATACATCTAAAATTATATTTATATGAAGGTTAAATTATATGTTTAGTCCTTGAATTTTAAAATTTGTGTCTAATAAGTCATATACTTCTTGAGTTTTTTAACTTCATTTTTTGATTTTGTATGCATATGCTGATATATATAAATATGTAAAAAAAAAAACGCTGCTCTTGAGTTTTTTTTTATACTGCTCTTGACTTATTCATTTTTTGATTTTGTATATTTATATAATTTTAATTTTTAGTAAGTTTGATACCGTTAAAATTTTTTTTTTTTCGATCGTACACACATATATATAATTAATCTTTAGTAAATGTTTTAGAAAAAATTAAATGCATAAAAAAACTCAATTCTATTTTAAAAAATCTTAAATATTTCATGTTTTATTTTTTACTGATCATGTATTTAGGTGAATAATCTTACAATTGTTTATTATAATTTTATAATTAATATTACTTCATCTAAATATTATATATCAACACATCTAAAATTATATATATATAAAGGTTAAATTATATGTTTAGTCTTTGAATTTTAAAATTTGTGTCTAATAAGTCATATACTTTTAATTTTGTGTCTAATAAGTCATTAAACTTTAAAGAATTTTAATAGATCCACAAACTTTCAATTTTATATCTAACATGTCTTAGATATATTTAAAAATTTTTATAATTAGTTATTCTATTGGACATAAAATTAATTTTGTATCTAATTGAACCTTCAACTTTCAATTTTGTAACTAATAAATACATTAGAAAATCTCAAGTAGGATGATGACTTACGTAAAATTTAATTTTATGTCTAATAGAACATTTATTTTTTTTTTAAATTGTGAATATATCATAGACCTATTTGATACAAAATTGAAAATTTTAGAGATCTATTATACACAAAATTGAAAATTCAAGAACATATTAGATATTTTTTTAAAGTTCAGGGATCATATATACACAATCTAAAAGTTGTAATTTAATCTAATATGAATTTGTGCCCCCAGCATAAAGTTCTAGATCCGCCACTGTTTAAGTTTACGATTTCATTTGATAAAATTGAAAGTTTCGAGTGAAAATTGATACAATTTGCCAAGTTTAGAGGAAAACATGACTCTTTTCCAGGTTTTCATTTCATATGACAATCTTTGATTTACAAAATCAACCACTTAGTTAAATATTGATTTACTATAATCATAACAAATAGATTAACTATAATTATATAATAATCACTGTTTTTTTTCTCTACTTTCTGACCATTTTATGTAGGTACGATTTTTGTAATATTTTATTTGTTTTATTTGCGATCATCCCATTTAAGAAATTAAGATTTGAAATCAGCTGGATATGTCTGAAAAGGTAGACTCGTATTGATAAATGTCTTCGACTTTCAGAAAGTACAAATATAGCCGAGCTGATTTTTTATGTTTCTACTATTTTGACAAATTTAGGAAAAACTAAAAATGAAAAAGAAAATAAATAAACGTCCTAATCTTTAAAAATATCCCTTTTTCTAAGCAATAGTATATTCTTTAGGATTTTTTTTAAAATAATAATAAAATTGGCAATCATTATCAACAAATTTCAAATGGCACACGTTTGCCTATGATGGGTCCATACTCTAATTTGGATTTATCAATAATTCTCAATTTCTACATATTATTTCAAATGGCAAAAGATTTCATGGAAATTACCTCATAGAGACGGAAGTTTCCAAGAAATTTCCTTGTCGATGGAAATTGCCCAACATCACCTCTCTCTCTCAACACAGTTGCCACAAATTGCAAATAACACAGGAGGTTTCATAAAAATTGCCTCAACGACTATTTGTTTGGTGATCGAGAATCTCAATCCTAAAAACATGAAATATTTTTTTTTATTGAATCTCTCGTTTTCAAATTTTTAGATAATCTTAAGATTTCTTGGAGATGGATATCTAGATTTCTATATTTGTTTAACAAGAATATAGGATACCCGAATATATCTTGAGATATCTGGACATTTTAACATGTCCATATATAAGAGGCATTTAAGGAATTCTTTTATGCCTTCTTGAACATCATAAGTTTTTAAGATTTTTATGTTGAAGACATTCGTTAATGGCATTTTTGTCCTATTTTTAATTTTTTTTTTATCAATTTCTTTAATTTCAGAATTTTTATTTTATATTTAAAAACAAATTAATATATCTGTGCATGAATAAATGACCATATGCTACTAACTATATTTATATTTTACATTTACATATAAAATAAAATTTAGTTAAATGGAATAACATCTCCATTTATAGCCAATCCGAGCATAGTTTAGAGAGAAGATACCAATTATCATCTCAAAGGTTGATGGTTATTTCACTCTTGCAATTGTTGAAATAAAAAAAAATATAATAAATAACATCTCTATTTATTTTCAATTGAAATTTAAAGTACAAAATTCTTTTTATCTTATTTTTCCAATAGTTACCAAATATTTTTGTATTTAGTGAGTTTTATCACTTGGAAATGATTTTTTAGTTATTTATTTGTAATTTCTCTTCAAATGAATACTAATTATACATTTCAATACACAAATGTATTGAATTTATACTACTTATATATATATATAATTTTATATTGGGATAAATAGAATCCACTGATACTGCCATCAATTATATTAATTGTCTCCTTTTGATAATAATAAATAAAGTGAAAATTGAAATTAATATTACTAAAATTAGTATAAACTAAATTGATATAAAAATAAAATGTTAAATTAATAACGACAAAAATGTCACATAAATTTAAATTATATTGAAGTAATATGTAAATTGCCTAAAGATAGATAGGGACATATTATTGGTATAATACATAATCTTAAAATATTTTCATACATAAATAGTGGAAAACAAACATAGTTATCCAAATACTTTAAAATTTTCTTAAAAATTATTCATTCAAAACAAACATGACTATCTATAATATCAACATCAATATTTTTGGATATTTATGATTCCAAACATCCCAATATTTTGGTTATCTAAACTCAATACAATAACCATAAGATTTACATGAAATTATTTCAATTGCCTGGAATTTGCCTGCATTTCATTTCTCAATCTCTCTTGCAATTGCCTGGAAATTGCCAACTCCACCTATACATCCCTCCCTTCCTCCCTCCATCTCTCTCTCTCCATCCATCACTCTCCTTCTCTCCCATTTTGAGTTCAACAATGGAAATTTGAGTTTTCAATAAAAGATAGACACACATTTTGAGAGAAAGAGAGAGGGCAAAAAAGATAGACATATAATAATCTACGAGAGATGCTATCATAGACTTCAATTAAAAAAAAATATCACATTTAGTCTACACACATTTTGAGTTCAACAATATGTAGAGTAGGGATTTGAGTTTCTGACCTTTAGGTCGAAAGTACAATACCTTAACCAGTTGCATGGAGTAGGGATTTGAATTTCTGACCTTTAGGTGGAAAGGTACAATACTTTAACCGGTTGAATTATGTTCAAGTTGGCACGTACGGTGGTAGTCTATATTATAGAATGTTCTAGCATTTTTTTAATGCTATGATAAATACTTTAAAAGTAATCTTTAATATTGCATAACTTATGTTTTCATTTGGTTTTCATACCTTTACAAATGTATGATAGAACTTTATAGAGAAGCTATTGAAATTTTCCATAGTTTTATAATACTTGATATTATAGATGATCCATAACTTTTTAGAAACACTATGAAGTACATAACAGCTTTAAAATCTTATCTGTTACCTTTTTTATTAATATAATAAAAAATTTCATAGCATTTACAATTTGCGAGAAAAGATATCTTATAGCTTCTAAATCATGTTATTGTAGATTTATAGTAGCTTATTGAATTATGTTTTTCAATCTGATAGTAAAAAAAATTGTTATTTTCTCAGCTCTTTCATACATATGATTGGTGTATTTATTCAATATTTTTATTATTTCAATAGATGAAAACAGATATATACACGCATTAGAGAGACACTGTAACAACCAACCAAAGACCCAAAAGGAAACAGCCAAAGTTCGGCCAACTAATTAAAACAAAAATTTGAATATATTTTGAAGCTTTCAGCCTAATATAATAAAAAAATAAAACCTACTTGTTGCTTTATCTTGGTCAGGATGCCTTTTTTCTTCGAACATAGAACTTCAAGTCCTAGGATTTTCTCAGGAGATTTGAAAAAAAGGATATTAGAGTGTCTAGAGTTAGGCAGAGGTAGATTTCTTAACGCCTTCAATTTTTCTTCACATCAGAGTTATTTCACAAAGACTTGTCAAAAGAGTAATCTTATTAAGATGGTTTTAAGTTAATTTTAAATAAAATCAAGTAAAATTAGTCAAGAATCACTAATAAAGATGGTTTAAATTGATTCGAAAGTTTAAAGTTTTAATTGATACAATTATTAGTTTAAAATTTTAATTGATTCAACTTACAAAGTTTAAGGGTATAAATTGATTTTTTTTTTCTAAAATATAAAGTTGGTTGCCATGAAACTATAAGACATAAATATTCTAGATAAATATTATAACGTAATAAAGATGCAAAACTCAGAAATCGGAATGTAGGAAACATCTAAAAACTCAAAAAAAAAAAAAAAAAGGTAAAATACACTTTTGGTAATAGGATTTGAATTTAGTTTCTATTTGGTATCTGAATTTTCAAAACTAAACACTTTTAGTCCTTGATATTTGAATTTAATTTCTATTTAGTCTTTGAGGTTTCCTTGTAACGACCCGACTTTTCCTGTTAGACTTTCTAGGGACGTTACTACATGCATGCTAGTAGAATTTAGAAATCTTTGGTAAAAGACAAAAAGAATTAAACTTTTTTTTGCTAAACAATCAAAATCTTTTTGTTCGGGATCCCTTTAAAAACCATTGCAAAACATAATGTGAATCAAAACGTTAAATCAAATGAAATAGTTCACTTCAATTAAGTTTACTTAACAAAATAATTTTAGTTAAAACATAAACTAGATGCGGAAGCTATACTCCTCATGACACCCATGACCCTTACAGCAAACCACCTTGTCACTCGCCTAAAATATGTTCTTGCCTTTACCTGAAAAGAAAAACATTTTGAAAAATGATGAGTATTTAAATTACTCAGTAAGTGACCTCACTAACTACCGGGTCAGGATATGCATACACATACATAATGAGTTTTCGAAAACATTTTCTTTCTTTCCTTTGGTGGGACCTAAATTCCTTTCATAGCGGAAACGTTTCTTTTTCAACTTTTCTCTTCGGCTTAATGTGGACAATTAACCCAACCTAACCTTTCCTTTTCATTTAACCTTTTCAGGTTCCTTTTCATCTAACCTTTTCAAGTTCCTTTTCATATAGCCTCGTAAGGCTCCTTTTCATATAGCCTCGTAAGGCTCCTTTTCATATAGATGTACATCAATAATTTTAGGGGGTAATTGCCACAGCCTTCGAAATCATTTTTATCATGAAAACATAATGTATGCATGAGGTCCTAAAGCATTTTAAATTTTTCATTTCATGATGCAACATAAAACAAAGTTCTCATGTCATTCCTCATATCATAAATCATATAACATGCATCACATTCATAAGAACATATGGCAATCATACACGTGCAACTCCATTTTCACATAAAATAAAGTATTTTAAAATTCATTCGAAATCACAACTAAAAACATTTATAAAACTTTTCATTTGAAATAATTTAATTTTTTTTTTCAATTCAGTTCCTAACTTGCATTTAAGCATACCGACATAAAGTCCCTTACCTTGACTAAGCTCAAGAATCCAATTCACCCAAATGCTCACCAAAAATTCCTTCGCCTTGAACCTCAGCCAAGCAATTTGGAGCCTAATTCAAACCATCCTAAGGTTAGAAAAAAAATTCCTAAAATTCATAATTCATTCCAAAGTTCCTTCCACCAACTAAATTCCAAAATTAGAAATAATTCCTTAGCATTTAACTTATTCCCAATTGGTGGTTAAAACTAAATTTAAATTACAAGGTCCATGATTTAATCGTACCCTCAAGTTTAATCTACTAAAAATCCAAAAACTCCAAGGATTTGCTTCATTTTAGAATGAGAATTTTACCTCAATTTCGACCCCAAAACAGAACCGAATCTTGCCGAATAGATGACGATTTGATTTGATTTCGCCGAGCCGACCTCTACGTACAATGGGTATTCCACTCGAAAACAAAGCTGAAACGAGGCTGTACAGTACCGAAAATCGCCCAACAATCAAACTGCAGCAGACCGGGCGGCGGTTCGTGGAGTCCGGCGGTATGAACAGTACCCCAGCGGTATGAACAGTCCCCCCCGAGTGAACAGTCTCGTCGTGAACAGTACCGCGATGAACAGTATGTGCCTTGAACAGTACCGCGATGAATAGTAACTGCCCGTGAACAGTACTGCGCGATGGATGTTTGTTGAAGAAGGAAAAAAAACTTTCGAATGGATGGGTCTCTTGGTAGTGAAAGGGAGAGAGAGAGAGGGATTGATGGTGGAGGTTGTTTTTCATGGAGGAAGAGGAGAAGGTTGAAGAAGATGACGGCTTGGCTTGACCTAGGGCTGCGTGCTCTATAAAAATAATAGAGAGAGATATTTGGGCTTGACTTCTCCTTGGGCTTGGGCTTGGCTCAAAGTCACCTAATTAACAAAAGTTGCCCCAAACCAATTAACTCCCTTTTTCCCTTCTTTCTTCCCTATTCACCCTCCAATTTCTCAAATTTTAATTTATGCAAATTTCTAAAATTAACTTTCAACACAACTTTAAACATGAAATTAGCCTTACAATTAATTCAAATCTCAAAATTAAAACTTTAATTAATACTTGAAAATGTTTGTCGTTACATTCCTAAAGTGAAATGTTTAATCGTTAAAGTTTGAATTTGATTTGTATTTAGTCCTTGAAGTTTTAGGAAAATAATCAATTTTTACTCTTAAACTTGTCATATTGTATCAATTTTTATCCTAAAATTTCAATTCATCAAATTTCACCTCAAACTTAGATAAGAATTGCAATCATTTAACCCAAGACTTTAAAAAGTGTTGCAATTTTAACCCTTTAATAAGTTTTCGTTTGAAAGATCATTAAAAAATAGTATTCTCAAATGCCTTCAATGAATTCTAAAACATATGTATGACACATAATTGATAAGATTTCAAAGACATACGACATTAGAGCTTTTTTTTTTTTGTTAAAATTTGTGAATTTTGGGCAAGGTTATTCGATGGTTAATTTGTGCATTGATGATTTAATTTTGTGCAAAACTTGATTTTATTGAAATTAATGAGTTTATGATGATTTTTACATTGCTTTTTGTCAAAATTAGTGGGTGAATTAGCAGAAGTTGAATAGATGGTAAAAATTACAACACTTGTCTAAGTTTAAGGTCCAATTTGATGAGATTGAAAGTTTGAGGTGCAAATTGATACAACTTAGCAAGTTTAGGGATACAAATTGAATTTTTTCTAAAGTTTTATTTTTATTTTTTGAGGTAATATATAAAGTTGTATTGTTTAATGACTCAAATTATTGGATACGTTTGAATTATAAGATTAAGCCATTAAACTATATGAATGAGAAATTAGATAATTGAATATGAAATATTGTTTTGTTTTTATTATAAAGTTTATCAAAAAAAATATTTAATTTAATTGAGAATTAAAAAAAAAAAAAACTAAACAAGAAATAATTCTCTTTGAAAAACTCAATTTCTGTGAATTCCCCACAAGAATTCTGACTTGATTTCCATAAAATTTAATAAGAATTTTGCACGGACAAAAATTTAAATAGGGTAAAAGATGGGGACAGGAGCTTAGCCTCTCTCCTCATCTCTAATTCACCTTGTGAACTAAGGGTGTAAGCATGTCGGTTCGGGTTGGTTTTAGTGTTACCAGGTTTGGGTTGGTTTTAGTGTCGAACCGACTCAATCTTAATCCTGAGAGAGTTACGAACTCTTGCCTGTGTGAGGGCTTGTTCTTTGATTTGCATGGGTGAGAGTGACTTTTGTAGCCAATTCAATAAGCCTACCATTTTGGGGACTTGACTCAATTGGGAGATGGGAACATAATCTTACGAGACGGAATTCACTCATTCCCATATAGGGTAATTAGATGAGTAGTTCCCTTAAGTGCTGATTTCGAGACTTGCACAATGGGACCCCACCATCTCACTGGCCCGAGAGGGACTTAGTTTATGGTTGGATCATAAACAAATTATTCATTAGAGGATCGGTGGTACTTAAGGCGTAAGATGTAATTACAGGGGTAAAACGGAATTTTGACCCAGCTGTAATTACGAATAACTCATGAAAGATCAACTTGTAGGTAGTGGTTATATCCATAGACATAACTTGTCCTACAGTCCATAAGAGTGCAACTCTAGGTCTATAGTTGGGTGACTCTAGAGTTAATGAATGAAAATTAATTAATTAAAGAGTTTAATTAATTAATTTTGTATAATTGGAGCTTATAATCTGTAGGTCCATAAGGTCCCTTTGCTAGCTCATATGAACAAATAGGGATCAATTTCGTTGAGATAAAATTTTGAAATGTTCAAATTAAAATTTAATATATTTGATATACTAAATGAGAGAAAACATATTTAATGTATATGATACAATAAATATCAAAGAAATTATTAATGTATTAAGATACATTAAAGAAATATATTTATTAAATTTGAATTAGATTCAAATTAGGAAATAGATGTCGTAGGAGAGTTTTAAAATGTTTGAATAAGATTCAAATTGATTAGATAAATATATTTTAATATATTGGATATTAAAATATATTATTTAATTATTTTTCCTAGGCCATTATAAATAGTTCCCTAGGGGTGAGCTATTATGTGTATTCTTCATAAGAGACACATCTCCTCTACCGAGAATTGTAGAATTCTCTATGTGAAAGAACGAACGTTTCACTCCACAACGGAAGCATTGGATCGTCTTTGATTTTATTTAAAATTAAAGTTAAGCAAACTTACTTTGAGTAATTATGGAGATATTTCTGGCGGATCTTTATCTCCTCCATAAAATCTTCCTAGCTATGACTCGAACACAAGACCAAGGCTTGTGGGAGCCTCTTGAAAGAAAGTCCACAAAGGATTGGAGAGGAAAAAGTCTAAAGAGAATTCCCTAATTCTCTATTACAAAGATATGTGTTATGTCTAATGGCTCAACCCAAGGGTTATATTTATAGAGACCAAGGGTAAATCTTTGCAATAATTAAAATATTATATTTTAATATCTAATATATTAAAATATATCTTATACTTATTTGAATCTTATTCAAATCTCCTACGATATTTATTTATTTGAATCTTATTCAAATTTTATGAATATCTTTTATTTAATGTATCAAATATACATTAATTATTTTAATATTTAATGTATCAAATACAATAAATATATTTTTCTCTTTTATATTTAATATATCTAATATATTAAATATTAATTTGAACTCTTCAAATTAAATATTAAATTTGAACATTTAAAATTAAATATTAAATTTGAACATTTAAAATTAAATATTAAATTTGAACATTTAAAATTTTAATATTTAATGTATCAAATACAATAAATATATTTTCCTCTTTTATATTTTAATATATCTAATATATTAAATATTAATTTGAACATTTCAAAATTTTCTTTCAACTAAATTGATCTTTTAGTATTACTATGAGCTAGCAAGGGGACCTTATGGCCTTATAGATTATAAGCTCCAATGATAAAAAATTAATTAATTAAACTCTTCAATTAATTAATTTTAATTCATTAACTATAGGTCAGTCCACTATAGACCTATAGTTGCACTCTTATGCACTGTAGGACAAGTTGTGTTCATAGATATAATCATTACATGCAAGTCGATTCTTCACTAGTTGTTCGTAATTATAGCTGAGTCAAAAGTCTGTTTTACCCCTAATTTTTCATCTTGCACCTTAAGTACCACTGATCCTCTAATGAACAATATGTTTATAATCTAATTATAAACTAAGTCCCTATCAGGCCAGTGAGAGGGTGGGGCCCCATTGTTTAAGTCCCGAAATCAGTACTTAAGGGAACTACTCATCTACTTACCCTATATGGGAAGGAGTTAATTCCATCTTGTGAGATTATGTTCCCAGCTCCCTATTTGGTCAAGTCCCAAAATGGTAGGCATATTGAATTTGCTACAAAAGTCACTCTCACCTATGCAAATCAAAGGACAAGCCCTCACAGGCAGGAGTTCATAACTCACTCAAGATTAAGAATGAGTCGCATATGATCGTCCTGATGAAATATTAATCTTCTTAATTAATGAATTTATAAAGAGAGATTAAATATTTTGAGATCCAGTATTATACAAACTCATTGTATAAGATACCCCCACTCACATGTCTCCACATGAATGAATTGGATCAAATCATTTGTAACTATTACAAAGTGGGTCGTATTAATAATGTTACTAGGATAAGACACCCAACCTTATCCATATACTATGACCCTTTAGGTTATTTCTTGAAAATGATCCTGTCGTATGTCAATCACATACTGTTCAAGATTACACTAATAATCTTGAATTTTTCATATAATGGATAATATTATATTTCAAATAAAGTAGTCAAAATTATTATTAATTATTAAATAAATCATTAATTACGAGACTTTAGAGCATAAATCCCAACACTATGAACTTCTCCTCTCAACTTTTCTTTCAAGAGGTTCCCACAAGCCTTGATCATGTGTTCTAGTCATAGCAAGTAAGCTTTATGGAATTGGAGTTTCAAACTTGTTGGAGTTGGAGCAAGAAGATTAAAAAACTCGCCAGAAATATCTCCATATTTAAGTCAAGGTATGTTTTGCTTAGCTTAAATTATTTTTCATTTAATTCTAAAATAAAATCAAAGTCAATTACAACGCTTCTGCTGTGGGTTTAATTCGATTACTCCCTTCAACCGCACCAATCATTGCTGCACCAAGCTGGAGCATGCCATTTGAAGTGATGTGCAATGCACTTGACTACGCGATAGGAGCTATGTGAGGGGAAAAAAGTGGCAGAATCTACCATCCAATTTATTATGCCAGCAAAACTTTAAATGAAGCTCAACTGAATTATACAACTATTGAGAAAGAGCTCATAGCTCTGGTGTTTGCCTTGAAAAAATTCAAATCGTATCTAATTGGGACCAAAGTGGTGGTTTACACAGATCATGTCGCACTAAAATACTTATTAGCAAAAAAAGATGCAAAATCAAGACTAATAAGATGGGCATTGCTTTTGCAGGAGTTCAACCTAGAGATAAAAGATAAGAAAATATCAGAGAACCAAGTAGTCGATCATCTCTCTAGAGTGGAGCAACACAAGGATTTGATCCAACAACTTGAGATAGCATATGCATTTTCAAATGAACAATTATTGGTAATCTCAAAGGTGGTGGATGATGATCCACTTTGGTATGCTAATTTCGCTAATTATTTGGCTGCTAACATTTTACCTTCTGAACTGTCTAAACAACAATTGAAAAAATTTCTCCATGAGGTAAAATTTTACTTTTGGGATGATCCATATTTTTTTAGACATTGCGCTGACAATATTTATCGAAGGTGTCTTTTCAGAAGAGAATTTCAATCAATTATTGAGCATTGTCATGCTTTTCTCCATATGGTGGACATTTTGGAGGGCAATGCACGACAGCAAAAGTCTTCCAATCAGGTTTCTATTGGCCTACTATTTTTAAAGATGCACATTTCTTTAGCAAGACTTGTGATACTTGTCAAAGGAGAGGAATGATAGGAAAAAGAGATGAAATGCCCTTAACTTACATTTTAGAGGTTGAACTGTTTGATGTTTGGGATACAGACTTCATGGGGCCATTTCCTCATTTTTTTGGCAAGCTCCACATTTTAATGGTTGTTGAGTATGTATCGAAATGGGTTGAGGCTATGGCTTGCCCTGTAAATGATGCTAAAATTGTCTTGAAATTCTTGCATAAGTACATCTTTACACGGTTTGGCACACCTAGAGTTTTAATTAGCGATGAAGGGTCTCATTTTGTTAACAAGATGCTTGACAACTTATTAGCAAAATATAATGTGAAGCATACGATATCAACACCCTACCACCCACAAGCTAATGGCCAAATAGAGTTATCTAATAGGAAGATAAAGAGAATACTCGAAAAAGTTGTGCATTCGAATAGGAAAGACTGGTCTAATAGATTGGAAGATGCTTTTTGGGCATATAGGACAGCTTACAAGACACTTCTAGGTATGTCACCTTACAGGTTAGTTTTTGGTAAAACTTTTCATTTACCTGTAGAGTTCGCCCAAAGCATTTTGGGCCCTGAAAAAGTTGAACTTTAATTATGCTCATGATGGATCACTGAGACTGCAGCAGTTAGATGAGTTAGATAAAATGAGGCATGCTGCTTGCAAGAGTTCAAGGTTATACAAAGAGAAACCTAAAATGTGGCATGACAAGAGGCTTTTGTCGAAGCAATTTGAGAAAGGACAAAGAGTTTTATTGTTTAATTCTAGACTAAAATTATTTTCGAGAAAACTTAAGTCTAGATGGTCTGGTCCTTTGACAATTGTGGAAGTATTTCCTCATGGTGCAGTAACTTTGCAGGATGAGAAAGATGGAAGAGAATTCAAGGTGAACGACCATCGAATCAAGCATTATTGGGGAGAGGAAATTTAGCGGAAGCTTGCTTCCCTGAGTTTAAAGGAATGATGATAGAGCAATGGAATTACGGGAGCATTGTATGCTCCAAAATTTAAGGTGGTAGTTGGGTTTTTTTTATAAATTACTTTTATGAGTTTAATAGTTTTCTTTTTCGAGCAGATCTTTTATTTTGTCTTATGAGGGTTGTCAAATAAAAGGAAAATGTCTTTTTCAGTCAAGGAATTTAAAAAGGTTGGTTGACAGTTATGGAGATAGAGCAATTTTTGGCATTTTTAAATTGAGTAGTTGGAGATTAATTTGGAAGAGGCATGTAGAGGGTGTGACAGAAAAAATATCTAGAGAAGCATTATGAGTTTTATGACTGATTTGATAACGTTAGAAGATTTCAAAATTCAAATTGTTCATTAGAGGATTGGTGGTACTTAAGGTGTAAGATGTAATTACAAGGGTATAACAGACTTTTGACCCAACTGCAATTACGAACAACTCATGGAGGATCAACTTACATGTAGTGGTTATATCCATGGACATAACTTGTCCTACAGTACATAAGAGTGCAACTCTAAGTCTATAGTGGAGTGACATAGAGTTAATGAATAAAAATTAATTGATTAAAGATTTAATTAATTAATTTTGTATCATTGGAGCTTATAATTTGTAGGTTCATAAGGTCCCCTTGATAGCTCATATGAACAAATAGTGATCAATTTTGTTGAAAGAAAATTTTGAAATGTTCAAGTTAAAATTTAATATATTTGATATATTAAATGACAGAAAACATATTTATTGCATATGATACATTAAATATCAAAGAAATTATTAATGTATTAAGATACATTAAAGAAAAGATATTTATTAAATTTGAATTAGATTCAAATAAGGAAATAGATATCGTAGGAGAATTTAGAAAGGTTTGAATATGATTCAAATTGGTTAGATAAATATATTTTAATATATGAGATATTAAAATGTATTATTTAATTATTTACCCTAGACCACTATAAATAGGACCCTAAGGGTGAGTCATTGTATGCATTCTTCACAAGAGAAAATAACTCTTGAAATTCTCCTCTCATTCGCTTTCTCTATTTTCAAGAAGGTTCCCACAAACCTCTTTGGTCCTTTGTTTGAGTCATAGCAAGGAAGACTTTGTGGAAGCCTTGGAGTTCAACCTCATTGGAGTTGGAGTACAAAAAAAAAAAACACTCACCATAATATTCTCCATATTATTTTCAAGGTATGGTTTATGTTTAACCTTAAGTTTATATTTTAATTCAAAAATAAAATCAAAGTCAATTCTAACGCTTCCGCTATGGGTTTAATTCGATTATTCCCTTTAGGAGAAACTACTGAAAATGTGGAGGAGACCATAGTGCAAGAAGAAGTCCCATAAATTGAAGAAACCCTAGAGTAAAGTCCAATGGATGACCAACCGACAATAGAGAAATCGCCTAAGAAAACCAAAAGGAAAATGAAAAAAAGGAAACACTATGCTGAAATAACTGTGGCAGAGGAGAATAGAAAAGAGGAAACAAAAACAAAGGAGCACAATACTGAGCAACAAAAGCGATGGTGAAGAAAAAGAGTACGAAAAAGGTGGAGGATGATCTAAGGTTCCCTTGGAAAAGATTCATTTATACTAGAATAAAGAAGAAGTATAGCGAGTTGAAAAAGAGAGAATTTTTAGTGAAGAGGGGATTTGACTCTGACTTAACCAAGCTGTTTTAGTTTGTAAGATCAAGGATTAAGAGTCATGGGTGACATGTGTTGGCAAGGCAACCAAGTGAAGCTTAAGTGCAGGTTGTTCATGAATTCTATGCGAATTTGGACCCAAAAGAAGGCTACTTAGCTATCATACGCGGAGTGGTCACCCGAGGCCATTAATGATCTATACCATTTGGAGGAGTTCCCCCATGCGATGTTCAATGAGATGGGTTACTGCCCCTTCTGTGGAGCAGTTGAACGCAACCATTAAAGAAGTGGAGGTGGAGAATGCTCGGTTTCGAATGCAAGAGCAAGGACCTTTCAGGCAACATATCTCATGAACGAAGCAAACATGTGGCTGGCCTTTGTAGAACTTCGTCTCATACCGACTACTCATGATTCAACCATTTCTATGTCAAGAATCCTACTGACCTTTGCAATTCTCAATGAGTTAAGTATTAACGGTTGGAAGATTATCTCTAATCAGATCAAGAGCTGTGCGAAGAAGAATGTTGGGAAGCTATTTTTCCAAAACACGATCTCCATGTTGTGTGAATATGCTAAAATTCCTAGACACCCAGAAGATGACACACTCTTTGACAAGGGTGTTATTGATCCAACCAGCATTCAACGTCTGCTAGAGAAGGGAAGGAAGCTCCAAAGCTGGTGGTCTTCTTGGGGGATAGAGAAGTTTTTGGAGCAGCAACACCAATTGCTACAGCGGGTTGAGTATGCAGAGATACAATAGCAAACCTTCTGGAAATATGCTTAGAGGAGAGATTTAGCTATTAAGAAGGCCTTCCACAATAACTTTCCAAAGTCATTTACTGTCTTTCCGACTAATAATCCCATGAAATGGGAGTAAATTATCACAATTTCACTCTTGGACCTTGCTAAAAATCGAGTTATTTGCATTCCATTGTCAGTTTTGAAGCTCTTATTTGGTTCCTGAAATAAGCAAGCGTGCATATTGAAAAATCTTATATTCTTCCTTTACTTTTGCTGAATATTCTTTCATTTGGCCAGGTTTTCCCCGAGTATAAAGTTGGGCTGAAGAACCTTTGGACTTGTGGACCAATTTTATGGGCTAGCAGCTGAATGTAGTTAACAATGCTACAACATTACAAATCACATGGCTATGTGGTCAGCAATGCTACAGCATCGCAAACCACATTTGGATGCAGAATTTAAAGCTTGGGAGTCAGCACTTGTTAAAAATAGACCAATAAGCAGTAACCACATGGTCAGTAAGCCAAATAAGCCCTTAAAGGGAAAGAATGGAAGAGGAAAGCCTTCGAATAAAGGAAGGGAGGCCAAAAAGTGGAGAAAAATCAGACAACAGAGAAAGGGGAAGAAGAAACTGCGATTTTTGAAGATTTTCAAGAAGAAGAAGAAGATTCACCATCCTCTACTCTCTCATTCTCATTCTCTTTCTAGTTTCATCTTCTAACTTGTTGATTTTGTATTGCCCTTAGTTTTTCTTAAGCTTTGAGCTAGGTTAGAACATTTTTGTTGCCATTTGGGTATAACTCTTAAATTACTCTCAAGATGTTGATTATTTCTGAATTCTACTGATTTATTTTCAATTTTGAAGTCATGGGGCTAAGTTTTTTAGGGCTAGAATTTGAGGATGGATGTGGTTATTTGAACTCTATTGATTCAATGCATTTCTTGAAGTTGTACATTCATTTGTGGTGTTTATTGCAAGTTCTTATTTGAGTTTGATCACCTTAGGTAAGGTACAAACTAGATCTTAATACTGAAAGAGTTAAGAATGGGTGGATTAACACAAATGGAGAAAGTGATTTCTCCTTAAAGGTAGAAGTTGTAGGGTGTAGACATACATTCTAAGCTTGTGATTTTGGGAAATTTGGGTATTATTAGTGTTCATTAGCATTGAGTTTTCATAGACATATTCTTAACTCAGTGTTAAAGGCAAGAAAATCGAGTTTGATAGGTTTTCGGGTCAGTTTCAGGTGAAATCCCCTTATGTATAACATTGTGGTGTCTAATGCTATAACATTGTTGACCTCAACTGAGAAAAAACAGCCATTGCCTTCTTAAATTTTAGCCCCCTGTTTTTATCATTTTAGTACATGTTTAGCCTTTCAAGTCATTGTTTAAAGTTAGATTTTTCCTTTTTAAGTCTCTCTTAGTTTAGTAGCCACTTTTGTGCTTGTTTTTAGTTAACTTGCGGGTTTAATTGTGTTCTTTAGTTTAGTTTTGCGTTGGCAAGTTTGTGCTTAATTTCAACAACTTTACTTACATTAGTCCAACCGTTTGAAGAAGAAGACTTGTCAGAAGAAGAAAGATAAGAGATGTATTTTGTTTTCTTCTAGTTTATCTGCTTTATCTACTTGTTTTTAGTTATTTCTACTCAGTTGATGTTTACTTTTGTTTGTGTGTTTTGTGTTAAGTGTTTTTAGAAGTTGGGGTTGTAGGAAGAAAGAAAAATCTTTGTCTGATTTAGTGCTTAGGAATGTAGTCTGATCGTTTGTTCTTTTTAGTAAAGATGAAAATATGTTTTTCTTTAGCTTCTTAGTCTTGCGATTTAGTTTGAAAAGAATTGCCTCCTTCTTATTACTTTTACGAAAGCAATTAGAATTAAGATAACATAGTTAGTAATTGTATGTCAATTTAAGTTGTCCTCTGTATGTGCCCTGAATTCTTATGTTGTATCAAATTAGTTCTTGTTATTCAAGACTGTTGGATGACTGTTGATGATTTAGCATTTTAAATTGTTGAATCTTTTGCACAATAAGCCCTAAGCTTTAAATAGATTCTCATAGAATCATTCCTTTTAGAGCCTAGAAGTCTAGGAGAGCTCATTCCTAGCCAAGCTGAAACAAGTTTATTTTCCTATCTAATTCTAGTCTTTTTCAGTTAACATGTAATAAGTTTTGGGGTCTTCCCTTTACTTTCTCTCATTGGGGACAATGAGCGATTTACGTTTGGGGAGACCATGTTTAAAGTTGCTAAAGCATTAAGCTTAAAAAAAAAAAGATCTACTCTTAGTGGGCACTCATCTTCCTCTCCTAAGATGCACTTCTCTCCCTTGCAAGCAAACCCAATCTGTTTATTAGTTACTGAGGCATAAAAGTGAGCTCAGAAAATGGATTTTGCTAAAGCAATCTCTGTTGTAGCTTGTGCTTGTAGCTAGATGTTTTTACCACAAAGTGTTAGCACTCCGGAATGAAGGTATAAGTTGCATGGAGAAGCTTTGAAAAAAAAAGAGAAGAAAGAAAGAAAAGCAAGGGATGAGTGTTAGCCTAATAGTCACAACTCTCCCAGAGCTTAGGTGAGCTTCATCATAAAATGTTGTCATTCTTATAAGCAAAAGGGGAGTGACATGAGGGCCAATCTTAGAAAAGAAGTTGGAATGAGTGTTATTCCTGTGAGGTGATGAGCCTGAAAGCTAGGGTGCACGAAATCATAAAATGTTGTTATTCCAAAAAAATAGGGCTATGACTTCAAGGATCTCTAAGAGAGTAGTAGTGTTGAAAGAAGAAAATAAAGGAAGGAGTGTGAGTTTTTGTGCTAGCTTTAGAAGGTTAGACTTAGAAAAGAAGTACTCTTGTGTAAGTTTGGTCTTGGGATTGCTTAGTGAGCTTGAGGATTAGAATTCTTAGGTGATAAAAGCTTTCGAGCTAAGAGGTATCTAGTTAAATCTTGGGCATGTGCAAAAGAGCAAAATTTGAAATCTTGAAGCAGGACAACATGTATTGAGTTGCAGCAGCGTGGTTGATGCCAGAGCATTGCTATGAAGGTGGTAATATATATGAGACTTTAGTGGTTGAGTAGAAGTAACTGTTGACATGTGCAGGTGGAGAAAGCATTACTCGAGGACGAGTAATGATTCAAGTTTGTAGGTGTGATAACTCTTAGAAAAAAAGTTATTTATAATATTTCAAGGACCTATTTTGCCCTAAATATCTTGTTTTTCTTGAACTTTCTCATTAAATCTCATAGTTTATGTCTAATTTTTTTAGCAGTACTTTGAGTGGTTGTAAAGCCTATATTATAGCAATTATGGCTCTAATTGAGTGAAATTGTAACTAATGCAGGAAATTGAGGAAGCTTTGATGTAGGTCAAATTTGGAAGTTGGAGAAAGCATTGTGTTGCTGGAGCATTTCAAAGAGCAGAAGATCGCATGAGTTTCACATGTGGGAACGCATCTCATTTATGAGTTAGAGAGTTGTCAGTTGAGTCAGTGCGCTTACCCATTCAGAGGCTACCGATTGGAGGTTGGGTCTAATAAGCCCTTATTTGCACGAGAGGAGTGGTATTTAAGAGGTTGTAGCCGTTTTCTTGGGGCTACATATCTTAGGAATTTTGAGAGACTTTCCTAGAAGACTGTTAGTGGGTTGAGTTAGCAAAATTATCGAGTCAGCATCATTCTCTGTTAATGCATGATTTACCCTAATCCGACCTATTTACTCGCACTTGCAAGTCAGTCTCGGTTATCGCTCTGTTTAAGCATAATTTATGTTTTAGCACCTGTTTATACTTGCGTTATTTATTTTTATTTTTGTTGCTATAGTTATTAATTACCCCAAAATTATTTTGGTTACCTTATTGAGTTGCTGGAAGTTAACTTTTGCCTTAGGAAATATTTCTAATCTCCGTAGATATGATAATTTACTCATCACTTGCTATAGCTTGTGTGTACACTTATGCATATCACAACCTAATTATTGCTAATATAAGTATTATACATTAGCAAAGGTATCAAATATCAACCACTTGGAGAGTTGAAGGGATATATCGTGTAATGAGTGACCCGACAACTACTTTTTTGCAAACAAAATAATAATCCATCTTGATATGTTTTGTTCGTACATGAAAGGCTGGATTGACTGTCATGTAAAGTACGCTGAGGTTTTCACATAAGAGTTGGAGAGGTCGCAATAGTGGGATGCCAAGATCCCTTAGGAGGAATGATATCCATATTATTTTTGTTATTGTACTAGCCATTGCCCTGTACTCAGCCTTGGAGCTTGATCCTACGACGGTTGGTTGCTTTTTGGAGGTCTAAGAAATGCAATTTGGTTTGAGGAATATACAAAATCCAATGCTGCTTTGCCTAGTATATGGGCAACTTCCCCAGTCTGCATCACAAAGGATCTAGAGAGCTATTTTTATATAAGTGCACACCGTAGTCTGTGGTTACTTTTATGTATCTCAGAATGTGTTTCACTATTCTCATGTGTTGCATTGTTGGATTTTGGAGATGTTGGCACACTTTGTTGACAACTTGAGTTATGTCTAGTCTGGTCAAAGTAAGATACTATAGGGAACCAATGATTCGTTTGTAAATGGAACCATCAGCATGTTCTTAATCATTAGGAAATTGTGAGGAGGTGATAGCCATAGGCGTGTAAAAAGGGAAACGCCTTCCATGTTGTTTCTTTCTAGAAGGTCTTTAGTTGATTCATTTGTAAATGGAACCATCAGCCTGTTCGTAATCATTAGGAAATTGTGAGGAGGTGATAGCCATAGGCGTGTAAAGAGGGAAACGCCTTCCATGTTGTTTCTTTCTAGACGATCTTTAGCATAGGTGGATGCCGGCTGAAAGATGTGTGTTGTACTTCCAAGCCTAAAAAGTAATGTAGAAGTCCAAGATCTTTGATAGTAAACTCTGTACCTAGCTGAGAAATGAGATCATTTAGGGGTTGTTTGGGGCAAGGAGTTGCAGGGAGTAGAAGTTAGTAAGTCTGGGGAGTTAGAAAGTCTGTGTTTGGGGTGTAAAGTTGTTTAGCCTGGAGTTAAAAGTCTGTGTTTGGAGTGTAGAGTTGTTTAATCTGGAGTTCTGAAGTCTAAGTTGATTTTAGCTGGGTTTTTTTTTTACAGTTTTTTCTACAATTTTTTAAAATTTCATTATTAAGGATTTGTTACTATGAATTCTAATATTGATATTTTTTGTTTTTATTAATTTATGAATATTTTACAAATTTCTTTAAAGAAAAAAAAGTAATTTTGAACAAAATACATCATATTATTTTTTCAATATCTCTCACATTAATTATTCATTTTCCTTGGATAGTTTTCAAATAAAGTCTTATAATAACTTTTTAAATATTACATGTGATTTGGAAAGATTTCAATCCATTAATTGAAAGGGATTCAAATAAACTTTAAAATTTTTATGTTTTTATTCTCTCAATTCTAAAAATAATATAGATTTGTTCCCGTCAATCCTAAAATTGAGATTTTAAATTATATTATTTTATAAATATTTTACAATTTTGTTAAAGACTTGTTTTCGTCAATTTTAAAATTTTAATTTAAGATTTGTTTTTCAAACTTAATAAAAGTTATAATATTTTTTTTTCATAATTTAAGATTTTATTTTTCTAACTAATCAATGTAATGAATTATATAAAGTTTGATTAATTTGAAAATAATATATATTCTTTGAAGTTTTGAAATAACTAAGTTAAAAATAAATTTTCAAATATTTATGTTATTTTAAAATAATTAAGTTCAAAATGAATATATATTTTTTAACACCATTCAAAATGAATATCCTTCATATACTTTTGTTCAAAATACTATATATTGATATTATTTATTGTAATTATTTTATTTTATTAAGTTTGGAAGGAGAAATCGTTTATCTTTTTACTTTGAATATGATTAATTTGAAAATCAAGTTTTTTTAATACGTTAACCTTTTTAACTACTAATTTCTTAAATTGTAATCGGGTTAGTTAAAAATATGTTTTTCTTATCTTCAAATCATAAAATTATATATATTGTTTAGCTATTAATAAAAAATAAGCTTAAAAAAGATAAGATTGTTATTTATTATAAGTAATTTTAGTTTAACCTTGAAAAAAGAATTGTAGATGACATGGAGAGGAAATGAGATATGGAGATTTTTATCAATTAAAAATATTGTTATAGTACTCTAATTTACATTAGAATTTCAATTTAAATAATAGTATCATATCTAAATATTTTTATATAATTTATATTTTAAAAAATAAAATTATAGAATAAACAAAAATATTTTTGTTAAAAAATTTATTAAAATTATAGGATAAAAATAAAAATATTTTTGTTAATAATTATTTATATTTAATTATAAATTAGTAATAATGATGAGAAAATTTATATAAAAATAAAGAAAATTTTGTAAATTAAGAAACTAAAAAAATTGTAAAAAAAATGAAGAGAGAGAGGAGAAAAAAGAGAGGGAGGTAGGAGAGAGGAGATGAGAAAAAAGAGGAGATAAGGAGGTTGTGGAGTCCACAATTGAGAGTTAGAATAAGAGTTAATAATTTTGTGGTGCCCACAGTAGGGAGTTGGAGGGGAGATAATAAGTTTATAGGACCTACAATTGGAATTAAATCATACTTGGGCCAAACAAGGAGTTGGGGGGAGTTATTAAATCCTACTCTCCCAACTCCTCAATCCAAACACCACCTTATAGAGTTAGTGTCATTGTTGGTGAGTATTATATCATCTACATAGATAAGCGTAATGGTAGTAATGGAATGATGTTTGTAAATAAAGAGAGAGGGATTAGAGCAGGAGCATGTGAAACCAATGTGTAGAAGATATTGTGAGAGTCTCTCTAACCATGTCCTTGGGGCTTGTTTTAAACCATATAGAGATTTGTGAAGTTTGCACACATGAGTAGTTAGTTGAGGATATTGGAAACTAGGTGGTTGTGCCCATATAGATGGTTTTTTTTAGGATCCCATGGAGGGAGGCATTTTTTATGTCCAATTGTTTTAGAGTCCAGTTGAAATGGATTGAATGTTTCTTCATAGTCCAACCCTTCAACTTGTGTTGAGCCTTGAGCCACAAAGTGTGTGCCTTGTATCTCTCAACCGTGACATCCTCTTTTAAGTTTGTCTTGAAGACCCATTTTGATCCTACCACATTTACATTTGTCGATTTTGGCATGAGGAACCATGTGTTATTTTGCTGGAGTGCAATCATTTTTTCTTCCATGGTGGCTTTCCAGTGGGGAATTTGTAATGCTCTTTTGTATCCTTTTTGCTCCATTGTTGGTCCATTAGCTAAATAGGCTGAGTCTTGGTGTGATCCCTTCATCTTCTGAATCTTGCAATATAGGTTAGGATCAATGGAAGGATCTTTGCTGAGTTTTTTCTTTGTAAGCATAGAGTGGGTGGATTGATTGGTTTGGATGAATTGTTGCTGACTTTTTGTATGGTTGTTTCATTACAGTTGTGATTCCCTGTAATAGACAAAGGAAGTTCAATATACAAGTTAGAGCTAATAACAAGTAAGTGAGTAAAGAGAGAAATATTATGAGGTTGAGAATTCTCCTGATGTGATTCTCACTATTGCGTGACTGTTCTATCCAATTGTTACATCTCATCTTGTCTTTCAGTTGGCTACCTGTCTGTAGGTATTGGTGTTGTACTGCTTTCATAGCCTTCCTTAATGTATGGCTGCCACCCAATATTTCTTTCCTCAAAGTTATATTCTCCAATGGTTTTTTCATTTGCATCAGTCCAACTGCTTTGATTTTCATTTTGGTGGTGATTATGCTCCTCATGTTGATGTGAGGTAAGGTAGCTAGATTTGTCCTTATTGCTTTGAATTTGTAGGCATTCATGGCTGGTGTTTGAGGTTGCATATGTTCTTGGTTGGTGAGATGGCTCCAAGTCATATGCACATTGCTTGAAGTTCCTTGTATCTGCATAAGGAACGTTACTGTCTTTGGCTCTTGTAGGAAAGATACTGTGTTCGGTTCCTAAACAAATGAAGTTCTTTTTCTTTGTGAGATTTGTCCATTCTTCTAGACCTGCAAAGTTAGTAACTTCCAAGGAGATTTTGTAGCTAGTGTGTGGAGTGTTTTGTATAAATGGGAAGGAAAATATAGACTAGTATCTAGACATCTATACCCCTTGTGCATTAAGCTATATCCTATGAATACACAAGGATTGTTGGAAGCATGTGATGGACACTAACAAATAAATAATCAAACAAGGAATATTTGAGAAAAACAATTCACTTGTATTGAAAAAAAAAAAAACTATTCAAGAAGCTACAAACTTGGTTCACACTTTTCTCTTAAATTCACTTTGATTTTCTTCTTCTCCACTTACTTGATGATACAACACATACCAAGACATCTTATTTATAGGACTCATGGAAAAATCTAGATCTTATTAACTCCCATCCTATACTTAATTTCATGAATAACTTACTTACCTTTATGAACATATATAACTCTCATACTAACTCATCCTAAACAACCAATTCAAATACAAAAACGTTCTTAACTACTATTCAAAAACTTCTAAATACATTAACATACTTAATTAAACTATAATTCATGAATGTGTATAACTTACCATTAAAAAATATGTTTAACTTTCAACATCTCCCCTTAAACATGTTTTTCTGAAAACTCCAAGCAAGGTTCTCAACTTGTTAAACACATCAACTTGAGTGGCTTTGTAAAAATATCTACAATTTGATCTTTTGTCTTCACATATTCAACTCGAATCACCTTTCTTGAAATGCAATCTTTGATAAAATGAAATCTTGTATCAATGTGCTTACTTTGATCATGGAACACTAGATTTTTGGCTAGAGCAATTGTTGACTTATTATCCACATAGATCACAATTGCGTCCTCTTGCAAAATTCCAATCGATTGAAGCAAATTTCTCAACCAAACTGCATGACAAACAGATGATGCCGCAGCAACATATTCTGCCTCACAAGTAGATAATGTCACAATAGGTTGCTTCTTAGAACTCCAAGTAAAAGATGTGTTACCAACAAAGAACACATATCCACTTGTACTTTTCCGATCATTAAGATCTCCAGCCCAATCACTATCACAATAACCTTCAAGCTTGAATTCTTTAGATGATGTATAAAATAATCCATAGTCAAGCGTACCTTTGAGATAATGAAGAATTCTCTTTGCCACTTTTAAATGAGTCGTTGTAGGAGATTCCATAAACCGACTCACCAATCCAACACTGAAAAGAATATCTGGCCTTGTGCAAGTTAAATATCTCAAACTCCACTTTGTCATGGTCGTAGAACTTCAACCGCGTGGCGCCATGATTTTTCGCCTAATCATGGTCAGCCTTAAGGGGAACTCAAGCCCCAATACATTTTTTGCCCAGCTTTGTGGCTTAGTCGGACCTTAGGCGAGATTGTTCAACTCAACCAAGCTTCTTTTCATATGCAGCGAAAGTCTACTTGGTCATACACGTCGCCCGTACGTGTATTTTCTCTCAAACGCCACTCTAGCTGACTTGCCTCTACTCTAGGCCAAGTCTCAAGGCTCAACCTTGCCTCTACACTAGGCCAAGGTCATTATAACGCAATGTCGCTTCACAAACCATCATCATCAAACTCTTAGACATGTTCCTGATGCTTCTACACTAGTCTGGAACTTCATCAGGACTCATTCGGTCCTTCGTTAGGCCAAAACGGCCTTAAAACGCTAACCGGAGCTTACTGGGTAATTCTGGCACTTATTGGGACTTACCAGGTTATTATAACGCTTACCGGGTGCAACCAATGCAAACCAGAGCTTTTTGTAGCATTATAATACAAACCGGGACATAACGGGCAATTACCATCCAAATCGAAAACTATCGGGTTCCACTGATGAATAGTGATCTCATCCCAGCCTCAGGAGGTCACCTGACTTAGCCGCTCGCTCGGACATGCTATCAAAATTCTTCCCATGGGTCGCCTTCATAATCGGGGCCTCTCGAACATCCATCCATCCGAGTCATATCGAGGCATGAACCCTTTCGTGTCCATGCCGAGTCATTCTCGTATCGCTGGCCGCTATCGGGTCCTATGGTCGAACCTCTAGCCCATGGGAAGGGGCACAATGTCGGCACACCTGTTCCGCCCGACACTGTCTTAGGAAAATCCATTCCATAAGAAGACGCCCAAGACACTCGTCTTGCAGACGCTCGCCCACACCATGACACACTCACGTGCCATGGGGTGGCTCACTTAGGCCATGAGGCCTAGGGGTGGTGGAGAGTCAACACCATGCCTCCCCCTAAGGTAGACAATTGAGATTTTAGCTCCTGCCACCCATGCACGTCAATTTGGCGAAGGATCATATGCCAGCGTGGAGCACTCGTCTGGACTCCGATCGACACAAATCTGGCGAGCTTACATCTTGCCCAT
Source organism: Trichosanthes truncata (assembly GCA_033996785.1). NCBI lineage: Eukaryota > Viridiplantae > Streptophyta > Magnoliopsida > Cucurbitales > Cucurbitaceae > Trichosanthes > Trichosanthes truncata. The sequence continues at coordinate 9,847,717 of JAWPNB010000004.1, forward strand.
ATACAAACTTAACTTTAGAGCCGCACGTCAAAACTCATGATGGAACCCCAACTTTCGAGGCTATGGCCTGGGGCCCCATCTGACCCCCACTAAGCTTGTCACTGATACCCCTGACGACATAGTTGTCTTCTATTTTGCTTGCATCTCAACATGGAATTCAAGCCCACTTATATTGGTGTGTTAGATGATGCACCATCCTCCTCGGTCGCATCATGTCACTTGTCCTCTCTTAGCCCTCGCTTGGCCATATGGGTGACACTCGAGTGCCGCCTTTGCTTCCATCTGCTTTGTGGGGGTCACAACCTAGCCTCTTCTTAATATGGTTGTGACACTCTCCCCCACTTAAACTCGTCATCGTCCTCAATGACTTATTCAACTTGGACTGATTGCTAACTGACTTGCTGGAAATAATCGTGCATCAGAACGAATATGGAAAGCTGCACTACTTATGAGCTTCAGCAGTCTCATAAGTGGGGCAAATAACAACGGCCACTGGTTGTGGCCTATCCCACCTTTGGACCTACCTCTCCCAACTCTAGGACTCGGCCTGGGACTCACCAGTCAAACCATGGCAAGTAGCTTTCGGCATCTCTCGCCTAGCTACGGGGAGCGCGCCCCAAATCGGCACCCCTCGGGGTGAGGCTCGCAAGCCTACCACGGCATTTCACCTCGTGGCACCTACCCATACGGTAGCAAAGTTCGGAAGCTTCTAACACAGCCCTCTCTGTTGGCACTCCCCTTCGGCCAACTCTTCACTGGCCACCACACGTGGTAAACGCTGTAAAGATGCTTCGTCTAATTCACTACAGCTTGTTCCTTCGCTTTCGTGCACTCCTGGCACATTTGGGCACTTCTCTGCCCTTTCTTCTTCCCTCTCTCTCGTGCACTCATGGCACATTTGGGCACTTCTCGGCCCTTTTCTTCTTCCTTCCAGCCTAGTGCACCTTCTCAAGCAATTGCTGGTCTTGACACTTCTGTGAAGCCATTCGCTTAGGCATTAGTGGAATAACTTAAAGGACACACTAGCTCCATCAACTCGGAGCACTCTCTTGGGACAAGCAACCCATTTTCTTGGGCTCTTTCCCACTCAACTAAACTGGCTCTTCACTCAGCCGAAATCGTCCACCCATATAGACTTGCTTTCTGCACAACTTGGCACTAAATCGGTGACTATCGAATTGACATCCGGCTTCTCTGCTTGCAGCCATTAGCATTATCTCTCTGCTGAAAAAGGCTATTTGGAAGGCACCTTACCTAGTACACCTTCTGATTGTCTCTCTTGCACACAATGTAACGTAACTCCAAGCTTTAGGCAAATGTACTTGGGTCTTGCATTCTGACAGGTAAGACTCCCCTCACAGAGCCTTGCTTCAACCCATAACTGTCTCTGATACTGACAACACAACTGCCCTGCCATTCTCATGGCACTCTTGACACACTTGTGAAGTCTTCAATCTACCCTTGGGTTCTTTTCTCTCTGTCTCATCCGACTACGCACACAAAAGTTGGCTTTGATACCACTTTGTTGGAAGCGTGTGATGGACACTAACAAATAAATAATCAAACAAGGAATATTTGAGAAAAACAATTCACTTGTATTGAAAAAAAAAACTATTCAAGAAGCTACAAACTTGGTTCACACTTTTCTCTTAAATTCACTTTGATTTTCTTCTTCTCCACTTACTTGATGATACAACACATACCAAGACATCTTATTTATAGGACTCATGGAAAAATCTAGATCTTATTAACTCCCATCCTATACTTAATTTCATGAATAACTTACTTACCTTTATGGACATATATAACTCTCATACTAACTCATCCTAAACAACCAATTTACATACAAAAACGTTCTTATGATAGCACTCAAAAGTATGTTATTTATAGGCTTAGATTTGTGTTAGTTTTGTATGTTTAGATTGAGCTTTCATGCATTTATTCATTTATTCTATAGGATTTGAGTTAACATGGCGAAATAGAGCTGATGAGGACGATACAGGCGTTTTTGGAACTTAAAGGTATGATTTAGAAGCTTGGAATTGAATAAAGAACAAGATAAAGCTTCATGACCCGAGAGGATAGCGTTGAGATGCTGTCCATAGCTTCTCAACGCTATAATTGCAGCCATTCAAATCCAGTTTCCTGCAGAAGCAGCGTCGAGACGCTACCTTATAGCATCTCGACACTAGAAACGCCCGCGCTCGAAGATTTCAGTCCGTAGCGTTGAGACGCTGCGTACAACGTCTCAACGCTACCCCGTTTTTCCGTCTTTATTTTGCGAATTAGGGTACAGCATCGAGACGCTGTCCCTAGCGTTTCAACGCTGCCCCAAGAATTATAAAAAGAACATTATGGTTTCGATTTTGGGGGAGACTATTTGGAGAGGGACCAGTCTAGAATCGATTTCTACATCTTATTTGGGACCAAGGGAGCAGTTTTGAGAGCTGAGGAAGACATTCAAGGCTCGAGATCGCTGTGTTTCACGACGGGAACGAGTGTGGCACGCGTCAGAGAGTTCTTTCCTTCGTCCTTATTTATTTTGTAGTCGTTGTTTTTGGATGTTGCTTAAGTTTTCGTAGAGATCAAATGTCTTGAACTTGATTTATTTTCACTTATTTGGTTTAATTTTAGAGACATTTATAGTCGCAAGTTATTTATGCATTCTAGAAAGTATTGTTTAATCGTTTAGCCAACGTTTAGTTTTGATAAAATTGGGTTTTTGCTTGAAAAAGGCGAACTCGAATTTAGATATGAATGTATAACTATTAGTGAATGTTTGCATGGGAATGGAGTTTTTGTTAATAGAAGCTAGTCACAATAGAATTTTATTCAATACCATGTTTAGTTATAAAAATAGACTGGAATGTTGATTTATCACTAAGTATGAGGTTTAGTTGGGCTTGGAAAAGTCAACTAATAAATTGGATAATTTCCTGGCTTATAATTGTTATTTATGTAAGTTACCTCTTATATAAGATCAAATAGTTCTATGAAATTAAATCAATGTTTCAAGAAGGTTCCCTCTAAGTGTCTCCAACCATGTAAATAATTATTTTAGGTTTTAATCTGACTTTTCTTCGATTGTTGGTTCTCTAGATAAAATTTGAGCATGAGTAATTATAGTACTTAATTAAGCTAAGAAATCCAATCCCTGAGATCGACCCTGGCCATTACTACTGCAAATTGTAGAGGTCTGGTTAACAATTTTATTTGATAGAGCCTTCGACAAGATCTTTATCACTTAACTCCTATTCAAAAACTTCTAAATACATTAACATACTTAATTAAACTATAATTCATGAATGTGTATAACTTACCATTAAAAAATATGTTTAACTTTCAACATGGATAAGTGCATTTTGAGAGTTTTTTTGTATCATAATTCCTTAAATATAGGAAGCATCTACATCCAAATATTCTTATATACCATCATATTTAGGATTCTTTTGAAATAGTCTTTGATAGGGAGTCTCATGAGTAAGAATTTTACTAGGCATTCGATTTATAAGAAAAGTAGTAGTAAGAAAGCTATATATCTACCCAATATTTTAAAGGAGCATTTGCTTGAAATAGAGGAGCCAAACCGGTTTCAATGAGGTGGTGATGATTTCTTTCTACAACTCTATTTTTTTGGGGTGTATGTGGACATGAACGCTGGTGCACAATTGCACTTTGTTCTAGTAGTTCTTTGAGTTCAAGCAAAGTAAACTCTCCACCACCGTCATTTTGAAGAACTTTTATTTTCCTATCCAACTGATTTTCAATCATTAGTTTGAACTTTTTGAAACATGATATAAATTCACATTTTCTTTTCAAGGAAAATATCCATGTGATTCTAGAGAACTCATCAACTAAACTAGCAATATATTTGTAACCCTGGAAAGAAACTATAGGGGCCGGGCTCCAAAGATCATAATGTACTTTTTCTAATGGAGCTTTGCATAAATTCAAACTCGATTGAAAGCTCAACTTGCAACATTTACTTAATTGACAGGAAACACAAATATTCTCTATTTTATGCTAACTTGAAACATCAATAAGTTGTGCATACAAAGATTTTAAAGATTTCTCATTTAAGTGATCCATCCTATTATGCCAGATAAATTATGAGGTTTTTTGGTTAGTTATAGCAGCAACATAGGTTTCGTTTTGTTCGAATTTTTGATCTTCCAATGCATACAACCCTGTTTTCCGAGTTCCCTTAGCAAGTATCTACCCCTATTGATTCTTTACAAAGAAACTATTAGCACAAAAAGTTATCGAGCAATCGTTACCCTTTGTAAGTTTGCTTATAGAGAGTAAATTCTTTTTGATCTCGAGCACCACTAGTACATTTTTAAGAGAGAGTTGATTATGATCATTTCCTATTTTATCTTGTCCAATATGAGATATTTCAAGTTTATCCCCATTTCCCACAAATATTTTATCTATTCCTTTGTATGGTTGTATAGATGAAACTTTGCCTGGATCATTATCCACGAGCGAAGTGGCTCCGGAATCAGCAAATATTAGAGGATAAGCCCCTTCATGCAGATTTATAGCAGCAAGGGTTTTTGGAATCTCTTCGAATTGATACGAATGGTTGAATTGGTTCCAACAATCTAATGGCGTACAGTTCCCTTTGCCACAGATTTGACAAATAAGTCTATCAGATTTATAAAAATTAAAACTGGATGTACCTGATCCTTGAATCATATTTTTTCCTTTGCTGAATCGAGTCTGCAGTAGTTGGGAACTTTGTATATTGACGCTGTATTCCAGATGTGGCAGAACTGATGCTTTTATGTTTTGTTTTGTGCTTAAAATTAGGAGTTTTGGTGAGGTGTGATTGCTCTCCCGTGAGGAAATCTCTTTCCTCTTGAAGAGAAGTGCCTCCCCTTTCCTCTAAATCTTCCTCTTTATAGAAGAATTGCTCTTGAATTGGTGAAGAGTAAGTATCCTCATCTTATTCTATTTTTGTCCGAACTTCATGAGCTTTAAGTGCTAGCACAAATTCATCGAACGTGGGATAAGGAGCCTTGGGTTTTGAATCCTTGATAACTTGTTCCAAGGCCTCGAGCAACACGAAATACCATTGTCAAATCGTCCACCGGCTTCTTCATTTCTGCAAGTTGATCGCAAATTCCTTTAAATTTCTTCAGATAGTCATGAATGGATAGTTTACCTTTCTTTAGAGTGAGGGGGGTTTCAGTCAAGTAAACCTCATTCTCCTTGTTCATAGTAAGTAGTTGCTCCTCTAATGATATCCATATTTCTCTAGTTGTTTCAGTGCTTTCAACCATAGCAATAATATTTTTTGAGATTGTCCCAAGTAGCCTTGACGTCAACAATCCATCATTGTTTATCCATGGAATAATGAATTGTGGGTTGGGAATCTCCTCTTCATCCTTGTCATTGATGTGTTCTCCATGAGTATTTTTTGATTTCAAGTGGTCCTCAATCCCCAAACTTGGGTGGGATTTGTGATTTCCAAAGTAGATAGTTGGAAGAAGTGAGTTTGATTGAAACAAGGCTAGAGCAATATTGATGAAAGGATTGTATAGTCAAGGCTGGTTCAGTTTTTGTCATGGTTGATAGGATGGTTCGAATTTTGGAATGTGTAATTTTTTCCTTTCTCAAGTGAAGCTCTGATACCATAAAATGATTTCAAGAGAATGAACTTATATAGAAAAGAGGCAAGAAAAATGAAGCTGGAAGAGAAGAAAAATAAGTTTTGTCTATGTATTGCTCAACTCATTACCCAATCGAAAGTTACACTATTTTGACATATCTGCAAAAACCATTTGACTTGAGAGGGAAAGCACTAAATGGGAAGGAAATAAAATAATTATAGCCACAGATGGAAAAAAAATTAGAGAGGGGAGAGCTAGGAGCAGGAAATCAAGTTTTGACTAATATAACAATCTAATTTGGTGCAATAAGAGAGTGAAGCGATTGCACTAATTGTGACCGTATCCGTTGGCTGGATCGATCGAACTGTTGCTTGAATTAGGTGCTGGAATGGTGCCGCTAATATGAATCCAAATGATGATTTTGATGAACTGCAGCTGTTATGTATGTTGTTGTGTGCTAGTGTGTTGTTCTTCTTTTACAGTTACAATCTCGAGTAAAGACTTTATTTAGGAAAGCATTTTTATACCATATGAAATCTTGAAGTTTTGGGCAAGTAAGGTTGGTAAGAATTTTAGAGGTCGATTCTTGAAATTTAATGGGCTCTCCTATAAAGCTTTTAGTAATTGTGTAGATTAAGCTTGCAACGACATCTTTGAGTTTGATTTATTCATGTGTCATCTTGTTCAATTTTAACTACAGTTAAGATTTTTATTTTATCTTCTTGAGCTACATAATTATCCCACAATCCTTTTAGTTCTCATGTGAATCTGGAAACTAGGATTTTAGCAATTTGATGATCACTATTTTGGTTAACTTTATAGGCAGTTATAGCTAAGGTCATTTCATGTATCAATTTAATATTTGATGTTCAGTCATGTCATCTGTATTCCACTTGTAGATGCCAGTTCTAATATATTGGGATCGTGCTAATTCAATTTTGAATGTCCTGAATTTGTTATTTTTGAAGGCTGAGATTTTGAAATTGTTCTTTTAGATTATCAACTTAGAGGTTATTTCATTAGGATATTCATTATTGTATTTACTTTGGAGGTTGATGGATTTAAGCTTAGATTTTGTAATTGAAGAACAATTTTGTCTAAGACAATGTTGGATTCTTTGCTAGAGAAATGGATTGATTTTAAATCTTGATCCGAAATTTCAAAAGGTTTAAATAAAGGTTTTGTTTTGTCAATTGGTTGAGGCTGAGTTTTCTTTAACTGAATAATTTTGGGATTCAACTTTAGTTTTTATTCTTTCTATTTTGGTTAGATATTGTATGTAGAATTTTATTATAGTAATTATTTTGTAATTGCATTTTTTAATATTTTTTAATGTTGGTGCTTTTGTTTCATTTTTAAGTGTATTTGTAGCAATCATTTTGAAAGGAGAAGCTATTACCTCTTGGTTTTAATTATTTTGGAATTTAATTTCTTCTAGTGGAGGATGTGTAGAGGTAAATAGAATTTGTAGTTTTCAAGTTGGAAAAGAAGTGTTTGTATCAGTAGTTTGATACAAAGGAGATGTAACATTTGGATAGTATGTTTTATTTTTCATCCAATGGAAGAAATATATATTCTTCTTAAGTTTTTCCATTTGGTTTATAACATTCATCACGAACTTCTTTTTGTTCGTCATTGTTAAAGGATTCTAAAAATGAATTTCTTAGAAATTTATTCTTGTCAGACCAAAATTCTTTATTAAGTTTTACTTTGTCTATCGTAAAAGGTTTAGAGATAACATTTAATTGATTGATATTTTGCATATTGGAATAGGTTGGAGATAAAGGTTGGTCCTTTTCTTTTATATAAAAAGGTTGCGGTATTGTATTTTCAAATCTGTTGCGGTATTGTATTTTCAAATCTTACTCCTTGAAAATTTGTAGAAGTACATGGATGATTATGGGTATCGTCGTGAATATTAGAAAATCCAGGAGGTTCTATTTTGGAATATTCAAATTGCATATCTACACTTCCATTTTTATGTTCAATAATTTGGGTCAATTTCAAGTTTGCATGTGAAGATGTAAAAGCATATTCCAGAATCCATCTAGGATTATGTGTAATTTGGCTCTAAGATAGCATCTTTAGGATAAAGATATTTGAGTATTCAGTATTAGCTTCTATTCAAAGAGTTTGATCTTTTGCAGATGATTTTAGGGCTTTAGGAGATAAGTTGGTAATGTATTCGAAGTATTATAGCAATAGATTAAGTTTGTGGTTCCCAATCCATGTTTTGAATCTTAATATCAAGCATGAGAAAGAAATTATATTTGGATCATTTAACGAGACTAAAAATTTTGGGTAATAATTAAAGTATATTGGTTCTTTTTTAAGACCAGATTCAATTATAGAAAAAATTGAGTTTGAAATTTTTGCTTTTTTTATATCTTAATATTAGTTGGATTGGAGTGTTTAATCCTGACTATAAAGAGGTTTTATTGCTACTTGAACTAATCCTATATGAAGGAAATTGTATTTTTCTTGATATTTAAGAATCGATTGTCTTGAAAGTAAATGAAGAGATCATAATCTTTATGAATTGGGACTGTTTGTTCAATAGTTTTTATACAAAACTTGAATAAAATCAAAATTTTTCTATTTGGTAAATTGTTATTATATCTATTTTTGGTGTGGACCAATTATGAAGGTTTTGTTCTCTTTGTGCTATTTGAATCTATTGACTATTTATTGTAGATAAAGAAAGTTGTAAAATAATTTGAATCAATGTTTGAATTTTTAGTGATGTGAGTTATAGAGAGCAATTTACTAATTAACTTAGACATTAAAGGCTTGTTTGGTAAGCAATATGAAAATAAAATTTCGAAAACAAGAGATTTAATGAAAATAGAGTTGCATTTCATGTTTTCATATATGTGTTTAGTAGTAAATTTAGAAATTGGATTCCAATTTAAACAATTGTTCAAAATGTGTTTTATAATATATTTGTAGACCATGAAACTATAGTTGCAAAACTAAATATTAGATTGAATATAAATCATTATTAATTAATTTATGAACATGTTTTTTTTGTTATAAATTTTGTATAATTATTATTTTACAATATCATATAACTATATAATATATTATATTATACATATTTTAATTTAACAAAAATAAATTTAGTTTATAACATGAAATACTATATTTATTAAAGTTTTTATCTTTTTTAATATAATCTTGGATTTTAAATTTTCAAATTCAAAATCTGGATACAATAAAAACATAAAAATGTTGTTTTAAAAAATTTCACTCTTTGGATCATAGAATCCAAAAACAGTTTTCAAAAACACATTTGTCAAACGCATATTCACTGAACTCAATGAATCTGAAAACATAAAACATAATTCAGATTGTCTACCAAATAAGTCCTAAGTGTTTCAAAATTATAGAAGCTTAAAATCTTAATAAATCTATAATAGTCTAATTAAATTAATATGCAAGATGCTAGAAATTCTACAACATAGGAACACCGATCTTACCAACAATCTTACGATTCTACAGCTAGGAACACAAAGTTTACCAATGTGCTATTCAGTAGAATTAAATAGTTAACTTGGAATATTAAGAGAAAAGGGTTATTAGATGCTTATTAAGGTAGGAGCTAAACAACCTTAAAACTCTAATGCCTATTATACTTATAATGATATCATTACTCTTTATATAACATGAAATGCTCTAATATCATTTATGACATGCATGAATGTATTGTCTTATTGAGGCAAAATGAATATTGGAGAAATGTATGTTGGAGAAATCAAATGATGAATAATCGATTATGAAAGTTTGTTGAAATATATAAACTTTTCAAAGGATATAAAACAACAAATACTTGAATTATGATGAAAAGTATATCCTTGCAAGAGGAGATTGTTGAGAAATAAGAACTTTATTACAAACACAAAAATGTACAACACTAGTTCCTTTCTCTAAGAGAAAAGCTCAAAACTAAAGACTCTAAAAAACAAACTCTGCCCTACAAATAAGAAACTAAAAATACTTTTATCCTAGTAAAAGACTTAGATGAAGAGATACTTTTAGAAACTCTATTTCTTTCTCAACTTTATCCTTTCTTCGTGTTATAAACTAAACTCTAAAACGCTCAAAACATAACGCAATTTACAACAAGCAAAAGAGAAAGAACACCAAGATATATAGTGGTTCAAGTTTCCGCTCTACATCCACATTGAGAACTAGCTTAATTATGAGACTTTTATTAAGAGCATCAAGTTACAAGTGTCAAATACAATGGAATAAATTTACCCCATGGGTATAGGCTGAATTGCATCGACAACAACATCAAATACCTCAAATCTTGATCGACTTGAGTTATAAATAGATACCCACTGTGAAATTACCTAACAAGCTAAACCATTTATGTAAAACACCGTGCACAGCAACTATACTGTCGCCTAAAGTTGCCGAAAAATGAGACCCACAGAGTTCACAGCGTCTACACCCTAACCCACACCACCGAGACCCCACAAGGACCATCGCGCCTCCGCCTTGCAGATACCATGTCTCCTACAGCCCTTGAAAACGAGACCCATGCCGACGTTCACCTTCCCTATACAGAGACCCACAGTTGCAGCCTCTGAATCAAGAACACCTAAGGCTCTAACAAGCAATTGCGTTAATTTTTTTCTTCCTCTGTTTTTTTTTAGGTCTCTCTCCTCTATATCAATCAACAAACACAACCCTAATTCAAAAAGTGATGGTTAGCAAAATTCCACATATATCCCTCTGTACAAGTTTACTGAAATACCTCTTCTTTTAACCTGAAGATACCTTATCATTTTAACAAATCTCCCTCGTGACAAGAATATCTTAAGCCAATAAACTGATTCTCTAAATTTTCCTATCATCCTGACTTTACATTAAGCTCATTTAACAAGTATTAAATCTATGAGTTGTGAGTACCTTGGTTAACATATCTGACAAATTCTAATATGTATGAACTTTAACCAGTTTAGCTTCATTCTAAGCTACAGTATCCCTTATAAAGTGAAATTTAACGCCAATATATTTAGACCGTTCATATTCAGATGGATTCTTCACAAGATGAATAGAATTTTGGCTACCACAATGGATGATAGGAGTAAAATCTTGTGACAACAACTCACTAACAATACGCTTCAACCACACTGCTTCCTTAACTGCTTCATCAACTAAAATATACTTTGATTTAGTGATTGATAAAGCAACTACTCGCTGTTAAACAACCTTCCAATTGACCGCGTTACCATACAAGTGAAAAGGGTGACCTGATAAAGACCTTCTTTTTTCAAGGTCTACAACATAATCTATATTTGTGAATCCTTCTAACAATGTTGATTGATCACAACTATTCTCAAAACACAATGATACATCTGAAGTACATTTCAAAGACTGAACCACCTATTTAACTGCATTCCAATACTCCTTCCTAGGATTAGACATAAACCTACTTATCATGCTCATTGAATAACCCAAATCAGGCCTAGTACAAATCATGAGATACATTATGCTTTCAACAGCATTATAATAAGGAATTTAGACATATCTAAAATTTCTTGATTAGTAGTAGGAGGCTGAGATGAAGAAAGTCTAAAATGAGATGCTAAGGGAGTCAAAGCAGAAGGAATGAACGTTTCACTCCGCAGCATTATAATAACGAATTTAGACATATCTAATCTTTCATTATCGTCTTTGATTTTATTTAAAATTAAATTAAAAATTAAGATTAAACAAACTTACTTGGAGTAAATATGGAGATATTTTTTGCTGATCTTTATCTCCTCCATAAAATCTTCATGGCTATAACTCGAACACAAGACCAAGGCTTGTAGGAGCCTCTTGAAAGAAAATCCACAAGGGAGTGGAGAGGAAGAGGTCTAGAGAGAATTCTCTAATTCTCTATTGAGGAGATGTGTGTTGTGTCTAATGACTTAACCCAATGGTCCTATTTATAGAGACCAAGGGAAAATCTTTACCATAATTAAAATATTATATTTTAATATCTAATATATTAAAATATATCTTATATTTATTTGAATCTTATTCAAATCTCCTACGATATTTATTTATTTGAATCTTATTCAAATTTTATAAATATATTTTCTTTAATGTATCTAATATACATTAATTATTTTAATATTTAATGTATCAAGTACAATAAATATATTTTCCTCTTTTATATTTAATATATCTAATATATTAAATATTAATTTAAACGCTTCAAATTGAATATTAATTTGAACATTTCAAATTTGTCTTTCAACTAAATTGATCCTTTGGTGTTACTATGAGCTAGCAAGGGGATCTTATGGACCTATAGATTATAAGCTCCAATGATACAAAATCAATTAATTAAACTCTTTAATTAATTAATTTTCATTAATTAACTATAGGTCACTCCACTATAGACTTAGAGTTGTACTCTTATGCACTGTAGAACAAGTTGTGTCCATAGATATAATCACTACATGCAAGTCGATTCTTCACGAGTTGTTCGTAGTTACAGCTGGGTCAAAAGTCCGTTTTACCCCTGTAATTACATCTTACACCTTAAGTACCACTGATCCTCTAATGAACAATTTGTTTATGATCCAACCACAAACTAAGTCCCTCTCGGGCTAGTGAGAGGGTGGGGCCCCATTGTTCAAGTCCCGAAATTAGCACTTAAGGGAACTACTTATCTACTTACCCTATATGAGAAAGAGTGAATTCTATCTTGTGAGATTATGTTCCTATTTCCTTATTTGGTCAAGTCCCCAAAATGGTAGGCTTATTGAATCGGCTACAAAAGCCACTCTCACCCATGCAAATCAAAGGACAAACCCTCAAGCAGGAGTTCGTAACTCACTCAGGATTAAGATCGAGTCGCATATGTCATCCTGATGAAATATTAATCTTCTCAATTAACGAATTTATAGATAGAGATTAAATATTTCGTGGTCCAGTCTTATACAGACTCATTGTATAAGATACCCCCACTCACATGTCTCCACATGAACGATTTGGATTAAATCATTTGTAACTATTACAAAGTGTGTCGTATCAATAGTGTTGCTAGGATAAGACACTCAACCTTATCCATATACTATGACCCTTTAGGTTATTTCTTGAACATGATTCTCTCGTATGTCAACCACATACTGTTCAAGATTACACTAATAACCTTAGATTTTTCATACTCTGGATAATATTATATTACAAATAAAATAATCAAAATTATTATTAATTATTAATTACAAGGCTTTAGGGCATAAATCTCAACAAAAGCTACCTTACAATTAGACAAGTTATACTTATCAAGCAATTTATGGACATATCTCTCCTGCAAAATGGTTAATAAACCTTTCTCCCTATCTCCCTTAGCATCCATGACTAAGATTTTTTCAAAGGACCTAAGTCTTTCATTTCAAACTCACTACTCAATTGTCTCTTGAGTTCATTGATTTCAGCATAATCCTTAGATATAGAGGAGTAGATAAATATAAGTATCTTTCAGATATAGCTTCCAATAAATGCAAACATCATATGAGCTCCTGTGAAACCCTTGCTATAAAATAAAGGTATCAAGTCGAATATATCACTGTCTTAGCAATTACTTCAGTTTGTAAATGGACGAGTGAAGAAGACAGACCATATCTTACTTTCCCTTCAGTTCATAGCCCTTAGGTTGAGCCATGTAAATCTCCTTTTCTAATTCTCCATGAAGGAATGTTGTGGTGATCACATTCATCTATTCAAGAAACATATCAAAATGAATAACAATAGAGAAAATTAATCGAATAGATGAATGTCTCACCACCGGAGAGAAAACCTCATGAAAATCAACTCCCTCTTTTTGAGAATAGCCCTTGGTGACTAGCCTAGCTTTATACCTAGGCATGTTGTTACCTCATTATTGCCTTGCCAAATGTAGCTTAAACACCCAATAATAACTACACAAGGTTGTGCAAGTTTACACAATCAAGTAGCCACAGGGATTAGTACAAGAATTTTTACTAAACGTAAGCTTAATTTCCAGTGAAGTCAAAAGGGTAACCAAATAAACTTGAGTGATCAACTAATCTAAACATGCTTTAACAAAAATAAGGCAGTAACAAGGCAAAAAAAACGTAGAAAATGCATAGACAAGCAATGCAAAAGTGACTTGTAATGAGGTGTATAAAATAAGCTCGGATTAGGAATTATCTATATTTTTTAAACATGAAATGTTGAGACAAAAACTTTGTTCTCTCAATCCACATAACAATAAACACAAAATCCCCCCAGATCTCTAAGATTTATGGCTTAATTTCCATTAAACCATACCCATTTTAAGTTGTTGTAAGCGTGCATTAATTTAGTTGTTATCCCTAACCTCCCAACATAACTAGGTCTAACTCAAGCAAGGAGCTAATATGATTTTGAGTAATCAGTTATCTTTTTTTTTTTTCGAAACAAAAGAAAACAGTGTTTAGTGTGTGTTGATCAGGAAAATCCAAACTTAAACAATAAAAGCACTCAAAACAAGATTGAAAAGAGCCAAGAAGCCTCAACAACTTATTTAGATTAATACAAGCATTCCTAATCACCTAAAGGTAATTAGTTCATGTTACAAGCTAAAAATAAAAATAAAAAAAAAGTATAAAGAAATGCCATAGAAGAAAACAAAATACAGTAAACTAAAGTTTAGAGGAGGAAAGAAGAAAGGAAGAGTAAAAGTTGTTGAAAATAAAAGTTGCAAGGTTGCCCCCATTTTGTTTAAGCTGCTCCTTCTCCTTGGGAATGACTTTCTGCTCCCTTGATTCTTCCCCTCTATAATGTCTCCGCCCCAAAAAAAATGGTTGTCGCAAAAGTTATATTCCTTCATTTTGAGAAATCGAGTGGACTAGGTGGGTAAAATGGAGTATTCTCATTAGATGGATGTCGTCGATTTTGTTAATTCACGCTAGCTCAATTAATGAATTCTCTTCTCGTGTGTTGTATCACGTTCTGACTTTATTTATCCGAAATGCTAAAAATTTACTCCTGCAATTCCTTTGCTGGAAGAATGTTCCCTCAAAATCACACCCTAAAACACCAAATCAGCATAATTTAGTGTTTTCTTAGCTCCCAATTACATGAATACCAAAATTAAACATCTGCTAAGAAGCTATTCCAATAACACAATAGATTTAGGGGATTTAATCATCAAAGTGACAATAGTCTACTAAAATAAAGGAAACTTTAAGCATAAAAGACTAGCTAGTAACTTTATTTGGAGAGTTATATCACTCATGTACCTGATTTGGTTTGATAAATCCACATGATTTTTTGGTTAGGAAGCTTCAGAACCAATGACCACGTCCGACTCTTACGCAAATAGAATAATTCTTCTTCCATTGCAGCTTTCCATTGTTCCTTCAAACCAGACAATAGCCTCTTTGTATGTAATAAGCTCTGCCTTAATAGTATCAGAAGCACAAGTAAGAGCGAAAGTAACTAAGTCAGTACAACCATACCTCATAGGAGCCTGTCTTACCCTCTAAGATCTATCACGTGCAAGCTGATAGTTCTACAAGTCATTGTTACCTGAACTTTCTTCAGTTAAGGCTCATTCATCAGTCAAAATCATCTCTTGTTGAGACATTCTACTATCAGATTCAGACCTTTGTGAAAACTCTCTTTGTGAAACAAGTGGTGACTAATCACTAGATTCACCTAAAGTAGTTTTATGGTTGTGTTTTAGAATTAATTCTGATTTATATTTCAACATTCTCAACTAACTGCTGTTTTGACTAGCTTTTAATACAAAACATCTCTTCTTCGTTAAAAGTGACATCTCTGTTGATTATACATTTATTCATACCCTCTTCCAAGCACCAAAGCTTATATCCTTCGTCACCTTGAGGATAGCCAATAAACATATATTTCATTTCCCTCTTATTCAACTTTCCTTCCTTAACATGAGCATAAGCTGAACAACCGAATACCCTGAGATGATCAAGACTTGGAGCTTCTTCTTTCCATACCTCTTGAGGAGTCTTGAAGTGTATAGTAAAAGACGAACTCCAATTAATGAGATAATAGGTAGATTGGGCAGCTTCTCCCCAAAACTTCAAAGGTAACGAAGCATTTGATAAAAGACATCTAGTATGCTTCATTATTGTTTTGTTGAACCTCTCAGCTAAACTATTTCGTTGTGGAGTGTATATAACAGTAAGATGCCTTGTGGTTTCCTCAAATTTGCAAAGTTTATTGAATTTGTTATTCACAAATTCTAAATCATTATTGGTCCTCAAATACTTTATGTTCCTTCCTGTTTGGTTCTCAGTCTGCTTCTTCTATTCAAAGGATTTTCCAAAAGCTTCATCCTTTTGTTTTAGTAGATAAATCCGCACCTTTCTTGAAAAATCATCAATGATAGATGTGAAGTACTTTAACCCTCCCATAGTAGGTACCTTCATAGGACCCCACAAATCTAAATGTACATAATCCATTATGTCTTTAGTTGAATGTTTCTCTTTTCGAAACTTCATCCTAGTGGACTTTTCCATTATGTAATTATCACAAAATGGGAGTTCGATGTCTTTAACACCTCCAGTAAGCTTTGTTGTGAAAGAGCTTGTAGACTTATTTCACTCCCATGAGCCAACCTCCTATGTCATAGCATAGACATGTCAGCCCTTTTCTCGATACACCAATAACAACATTTCCTATAATAGAAGTGTCTTCCAACAGTACATAAAGACCATTCTTCAAGGTTCTTTTCAATTTAATCAAAGATCCCTTCGAAACTTTCAGAACTCCCTTTTCAGATTTATAAGACTAACCTGCTCTATCTAACTCACCTAGAGAAATTGTTCTAACACGTACCTTATATTTGTAAGCATTTTGGTCAAACCATCATGTGTTGTAAGCCAAATTGACCCGATTTCCTTCACATTACAGATATCATTATCACCAAGCAAAACTTTTCCCCCACTAATTTTCTAAAAGCGGCCAATCAAATAGTCTCGTTTGGGAGTCATGTGAAATATATAACCAAAATCCATGATCCATTCATCTTGAATATCTCAACTAGACACCATCAAAACCTCTGTAGAATCATACCCATCAGTTACATTAGTTGCACTAGATTCATTTTCTTGCTATTAGAAACTTCTTTGCTTTTGTTCAATGAACATTGTTTCTTAAAATGCCTCTCCTCATGATACAAGAAACACTTTTTAACTTTTCCTATGAATTTAGACTTAGTTCTTGATTCCTTTCCTTTCCAATTCTTTTTCTCAATTCTCCCTTTGACCATAAGTAACTCTCCTTCCCTACGTTCCTTCTTAATTTTGAGGTTTCTTATTTTCAAGGCATCCAACTGATTGAGGTACATGCAAACGCGCGCGATCGAAGTAATAATAAAATGGTATGTGAGTACCAAGTATCAAATCCCAAGGGAAGTGGATATGGAAATTCTTTTTAAAGCTAGTTAATTATTAAAAATACTCAAAATTGGAATTATTTAAGGCCCAAACTAAAGAAGCAATACTTAAGAAATTAAAATAACTAGGAAAGCAATTTAAAAAGTTGGAGATACCAAATTAAGGGAATGTTTAGGGGATCGAGCACAATTTAGGTTGGACTTATGGCAATTGAATCTGACAGTTAATTAAACAAGCTTATTTGCATAAACCTAGAGCAAAACCGGTCGAAATCTCTTGTCTGTCTCATTTGAGCATGCTTAATTAATCGTTTGCCTAAGTGTCCTTAGCACTAATTGATTAATTAGTTGGAATAAGCCCACTCATAATTAGCCTCACCCGTCAATTGTTACTCCTATGTCACATTGGCAATTTAATGGTGTTAATTGGATCAATTTAGTCCTAATTTCCTCTGTTGAGCTCAATTAAGACTAAGTTCAACTAATTATTGGCCAAATAGATAGAAGCATTAAGAACAATCCAATTAAATGTAATTAATCAAGCAATTAAAAGTCAATTATCACAATTAAACCATAAATTCAATCCTACATGTGCTCTTATCCCCTAAACAAGTAAATTTAGCCCATAAATGTCATTAAAACAGCACAGTACAACATCCTAAAGTCCCTAGATGCATAAAACAGAGAGAGGATATCAGGGAAGAAGATCGTCATTGCCAAATTCTTGACTCTTGCCTCGAATTTTGCAAGCTCGAGCCTCGAACATCGCTCTCGAACACTCCGTCTTGAGCTCCTTAGGTCCCAAGGAGGCAAGTTATCGAAATTAGGGATAAAATCCCTCCAATGGTCTCCCATAATTTGGAAAGAAAATGATGAATATAAAGGTTACAATCGTGACAGCGTTGCAACGCTGTCCAAAACGATGGCGTTTTTGCAAGTGTACAGATGCAGCATTGCAACGCTATTAGTAGCGTTGCAATGCTTTGGATGGAGCTCCATATTTCAACTTGTTTCTAGCGTTGCAATGTCATAGGGCAGCATTGCAATGCTAGCTCTCGGGTTTGCACACCAAATTATGGTGTTGCAATGCCATTTCAAGCGTTGCAATGCTATCCTCACGACCCCGATAGCTTGTGCACCATCTCTTCTTCTCCTTAGCTTCTCCAAAAACTCTAAAATAACTTCATATTCACCATTTTGCTCCAAAATTCATAATTCTGCTCTCAATTGCTCAAATTCCTGAAATAAGAAAATAATCGACA
The DNA here is from genome assembly GCA_033996785.1 of Trichosanthes truncata. Lineage (NCBI taxonomy): Eukaryota > Viridiplantae > Streptophyta > Magnoliopsida > Cucurbitales > Cucurbitaceae > Trichosanthes > Trichosanthes truncata. The sequence continues at coordinate 9,865,977 of JAWPNB010000004.1, forward strand.
TAAAAGCTCACATTTATAGCATAAAGCTAGCTAAAATAAGGCATAAATATAGCACTAATTTAGTGCTATCACCAACACAATATCCATGGTCAAAGAATCTCTACCATATTTAATGTTTGCCTTAACTTCTTGAAATAAATCAGGCAAAGAATTTAAAAGAATGACTGCTTGATTTTCATCCGACATCTTCTCACCAAAGTTTTTAGATCAACCACAATCATTTTAAATTCTTCCAAGTTCTCTTCCAAGTCTTTACTTTTGATCGACTGAAACATGTAGGCTTAGAATAAAGATTTTTGGTTTTGAAAGAAGCTCCATTCCAATGCAAATGCACATTGTCGATTCAAGTAATAAAATTGGAAGTACTTCAAAGTATCGATCCCACAGGGAACGGATACAACAAAATTCAAAGATAGTACAAAGATGTTCAAAAATTGCAACTTTGGTAACTAAATATAAAAAAATGATTGGGATGATTTTTGTAGACAAGAAAGAAATGTCAAGGATAAAAGGAAGGGATCCAAACATCCTTATGCCCTTTTGATTGGAATTGCGACCTAATTGCAATTGTAATTATTGACTCTACTCTTAAGCAATGTAAACTAGATTTGACACCTATTCGACCTTCTATGAAATATATTTAGAAGACTAAGTGATTAAACCGATATTTCTATGGTTAATACGAACTTAGTTGATTTTGAAACACAATCTCTTTTTGTCTTAAAGGCTTTGTCCTATGTTTAGGTCTAGGGTCAAAAACAAATTCCAATTCCTTTATTACTTTTATGAAATTCCAACTTTATCTAACCTTTTCAGTATTAGACTCAACTGATGTATACTAATCTAGATGATCAATCTACACTAATATTGAGAGCTAAAAGTCAATAAAAGAAAACAAGCTATGGAGTAAGCAAGGTTGCTTTCATAATTAGGCCTTTATTGAAGAAGAGAAAAATAATGGGTTAAAAGATTAAAAATTCATAACTAAAAAGAGAAGAAGTAGGGGTAAAATTTATAGACTTAAACAACGAGGATCTACATAAAAACTTTACCTTAATATGAAGAACAACCGAAATACAAATGACTAAAACAAAACTTTAGCAATTACTCAATTTTAAGAAGAAAATTACAAACTGAAAGGACAAGTACATTAGCTGAAAATTCCCTAAAAACTGAATGACAAATGAACTTAACAAAACAGAATTTTAATTTGAAGAATGGAACTACAACGACCTTTTCACTTCTTGCTCAATCGAACACAACTCCACTTTCTTCAAAGGGAATTGATTCTTAACAACCTCCAACTTTTTTTGAGGAAGGACTAAGATTTGAAGCTTGAAGGTTCTGAAAAAATAGAAAATAACAGCAGCTACAAGGAAGACTAAAATAGCAGAAAAACGAGTAGAACTTTGTGTGAAAATTCCCACCCCCTTTGGGCTTCAGCTTTTTGATCATTTTATAGGCTTCACAAGCTAGGGTTTCCTTCTTTTTCTTCACACAAATATGGCCAGTTGATCTAGCTAGAATCGTGGTGAAGAATCTAAAAAATTTCCTAAAAAACTTGCAAATCCCAGATTTCCTGCGTTTTTTAGATTTGTGAAGAATTGCAATTGCAATTCTACCTTGTTCAAAATCCTACACAAAAACAACTAAATCAACACTCTTCTATCTCTTTTCAGCTTCTTTTTCTCTTCTTCATTATTTCAACAAGCTTTCATGAATATTTCTAATAAAACTACCTTTTGCTAGCTCTTTACATAGCAAAATACACAAAAAAGCAAGAATAGCTTAAGTATAAAGGTCAAATAATCCTCGCAAATTATAATTATCAACTTTGATCCATCTTATATCAGAAAAAATTTATCCTTTAGATATAATTTATTCGGCAGAGACTTGATCAGATAAAGGCTCTTTAATTTTTTCCATAATTCAACTGTGGTAGTTACCTCATTCTAAGTACTCCATCTGAGAGATAGAGTATAATTGTTGAATAGACAATTTCATAATTTCATCCATATCCCTTTATTCATCTTCTGTGAGTGTTGCCAGAAAGTCTTTTTCATCGACTAAGATTTTAGCTACTTTTTGTTGTACCGAAAGAGCTTTAATCTTCTTTCTCCATAAACTGAAATCATCCTATTGATAACTCTTAAATTAAGAGTTATAGGCTAGCATTTCAGGACTTAATTGTCAAATTTTATCTCATTATATTGTGGAAAGCTCCTAACTTTGAATTATTTTGCTCTAGGTTTAATTTTGATGTAGTAACATTATTACTAGAGCAAGATTGTCGTAATTAATGAGCTTTATGTGATTAATTCAGGGTTTGATTAAGGAGGACTCCCAAAGCTAAAAGCAGCAATTACACAACGTTTTGTTGGAGCAAATCTGGCAATTTAAGCCAACACAAATTTCGCACGTGAGAGTTGTTGCTCATTAAATGAGCTGGAAGATGTCAGTACAGTCAGTGTGTTTCAGCCAACAGAAGCTCGTCACGTCACGAGACCTGTCTAATCAGCCCTAATTTTCATAAAGAAAGGGGATATATGATCGTACCGTAATATTGCTATTTTATCAACTTATTTCATGCTAGTTTAGTTGCCCTCACGTGTTTACTTGCCAATTTTGCAGGAGCTGAGCAATTCGGAGCCATTTGAAAGACTTTGGAAGAAACAAACAAAAAAGGGAACAAATTGAGCCTGTTTCGAGTGTTTGAATCGAGAAAAGACCATAACCAAGTAAAAGAAACCAAGTGCAAAGCGTCAAGACGCTGTTTTGGGCGTCAAGACGCTGCTGCATAGCCAAATGAAGCCTAAAGACCAGCAAGAATAGCGTCTAGACGCTATTCCAAGCGTCTAGACACTGAGAACTTGAAGAAGCAAGGCTCGCTCGACGCTGCGGAGAGACTACCTTCGACGTTGTCAACGTCGAGACGCTACCCTATTCCGCCAGATTCATTCCTTATTTTCAAAGGCAGCGTCTAGACACTTTACTGCCTTATTTAATCAACTTTTTCCTTTAGGGTTAGGATCTTTTGGCCTCTTGGCCTACACGTTTTTTAGAGAGTTTTTAGAACCCTTTTTCCCTTTTCTCCTTAGAAAATTATTGTATAGAATCAAACCAATGAAAAACCTTGGCTACACCATCATGAGTGGCTAAGGTAAGTGTTCCAATTTAGAGGTTGGTTGCAACCAATTGCCATGTTGTGAGACTTAGACCTTAATATAGTTTTCTTATAATTGTACGTATTCTTTGATTCCTGTATTATTCTACAAACATTTATTTTTTATTGAATTGACGCCTCAATCGTTTTATATGTTTGATTGCTAGTCATAATTCATGATCCGTAATTGTCATGTTGATTGAACCTTGTAGCGATAGGATTATTACATGTGTGTGTTCCATAATTGCATAGCTTGCATGTTTAATTCTAGGAATTAAAGAATCATTTTGATTAGATTAAAGTTATTTTATCTAATTTGTTGTCTTAGTCATTCCAAAACACTTAATGCCTTTACCCAAAATAATTTGGAACGGTTTAGTAAGAATTGTTTAGGTAATTAGCGTTAACATTGACGTTTGTTAAAGTTAATGACCTTAGAGAATTTGTTACTTTTGGAGTTTCCTAAAAAGTTGACTAAGTGCTTGCATAATTAAGTTACGCATTTTGTATGCCTATGATCAATTTTGCAATTGGATAAAACAGTGCCTTTGAATTATAATTTGGTAAGATTTGATCTATCTTTATTTTTATTCTTATATTTTATTTTATTTGCAAAAACTCAAACCCCTCTCTTTTTATTTGTTTTCTCCTTTGCAAATTTAACTTGAGAAATTAATATTCGGTTCCCTAAGATCGACTTGGTCCACTCAATGCTACAAGTAGCTTAGGTTCAGTTTATAAATTGTAATTTGGTGAACCCTCGACAAGCTCGCGTCAAATTTTGCATCGTTGTCGAGGAACTAGAATTAGTTTCTCTTTGTGAAAATTTGCTCTAAAAAAATATTTTTCTTTTGTATTTTTGTTTTTTTCTATTTGATCTTTAAATGGTAGATTATTCTCAGCACTACTGGACAGATGGTGGAGCTACTCCGTATGTTGATGAGGTTAGTGAGCTCAAAACTCAAATTTCTGAAATAAACTCTGTTATTCTTCAAGTGGTTATAGGGAGGATGCAAGCAGTGGAGACATGTAGATTATGCTCGCTTCAAGGACACCCCACCGAAGCATGCCCTCAGCTGCAATGGAACTTTGTGCCAAATGCTTACACATTGAGAGAATTTTTTGGTCATCAAGTGAACTACGAGTCTTATGATCCCTACTGTCCTAAATAGGATCAATCCAGTTACGGCTATAGATACCAAGAGGAGCAGCAAAGACAGTACCAACAGATTTCATACTCAGGTATGTCTTTAGAGGCTTTAGTTCATGAACTTGCTAATAATACTCTCCAATTTCAAAAGGAAAATCTCCAATTTCAAAAGGAGACTCGAGCTGAAATGCGAAGCTTGGGTGACCAAATTACCTAGTTGACTGATTCAATGAAAAGACTGGAAAGTCTACAAGAACAACACTCTTTTGACACCATTGAGGCAAGAATTTATGAGGAGATCGACATAGACAGTGACGAAGAGGTTGTGAATTTCGCGTCATGCCAAGAATAGGTAATTTGTGAGGTTAAGGAGGAGTCTAAGCTTACACCCAAATAGGAGATTCAGGTGATAGAGTTGGAGGCTAAAAATCCTTCACCTGTTCTATTCCCTTGCATTTCTCTTAATGTTGAATTTCCTTTTCCTTATTCTCATGAGTTCTCAAAATCTTTTATTTTTTTTTAGTCTATTGAATCTTGCTTTCTACCTTTCATTCCTTATATAAAAAAGAACAAAAATAATCATATGTCTGGTACCTTGGAGAAACAGGAATGCCTTCTAGACTTGGAAGGTTATATTGATCCAAGCAAGAAGGGACCAAAGAAAGTAGAAAAATTTTATGTGCCCTGACACTTACAAATCAGTCGGGCTAGAGACGTTAAACCGAGCGCTTATTGGGAGGCAACTGATAACACTCAAAAAGTGTGCTATTTCTAGGCTTAGATTTGTGTTGGTTTTATATGTTTACAGTGAGCTTTCATGCATTTTTTTTTATCTATTTTGTAGATTTTGAGCAATTGGAGCTAACCGGGCTTTTTGGAGCATAATTAAAGCTTAAAGACACACTTTGGAGCAAAGAAGATAAGTAGAAGAAGTGTTACAAGTGAGAAAGCCCGAAAGGACAGCGTTGAGACGCTGTCCATAGCGTCTCAACTCTATAAGTGAAGCCTTCCAATCTCGAATTCATACAGAAGCAACGTCGAAACGCTGCTTTATAGCGTCTCAATGCCAGAAACGCGTGCGTAAGAGAATTTCCGTCAGTAGCGTCGAGACGCTGTCTACAGTGTCTCAACGCTACCCCGACTCTCCATGTTTTTCATGCTAATTAGGGTACAGGTCTCGACGCTGTCCCGAGGATATAAATACAATATTATGGCTTCGATTTTGGGGGGACCATTTGGAGAAGGACCAGTCTAGAATCAATTTCTACATAATATTTGGGACCAAGGGAGCACTTTTGAAAGCTGAGGAAGTCATTCAAGGCTCGAGATCGCGGCGATTCACGACGGGAACGAGTGTGGCACGCCAAAAATTTCTTTCCTTCTTCCTTATTTATTTTGTAGTCATTGTTTTTGGATGTTGCTTAAGTTTTCGTAGAGATCAAATGTCTTGAACTTGATTTATTTTCACTTATTTGGTTTAATTTTAGAGACATTTATATTGTAGCAAGTTATTTATGCATTCCAGAAATTATTGCTTAACCATTTGGCCAACGTTTACTTCTGATAAAATTGGGTTTTTGCTTGAAAAAGATGAACTCGAACTTAGATCTGAATGTATAACTATTAGTGAATGTTTGCATGGGAATGGAAGTTTTGCTAATAGAAGTCACAATAGAATTTTATTCAATACTATGTTTAGTTATAAAAATATACTGGAATGTTGATTTATCACTAAATATAAGGGTTAGTTGGGCTTGGAAAAGCCAACTAATTAATTGGATAATTTCTTGGCTTATAATTGATATTTATGTAAATTATCTCTTTTATAGGGCCAAATTGGGTTTATGAAATTAAATCATTGTTTCAAGAAGGTTCCCTCTAAGTGTCTCCAACCATGTAAATAATTGTTTAGGTTTTAAACTGATTTTTCTCCGATTATTGGTTCTCTAGATAAAATTCGCGCATTAGTAATTATAGTATTTAATTAAGCTAAGAAATCCAATCCGTGAGATCGACCCTGGCCATTACTACTGCAAATTGTAAAGGTCTGGTTAAGAATTACATTTGATAGAGCCTTCGACAAGTTATTTATCAAATTGGCGCCGTTGCTGGGGATTGGAGTATTTTAGTTTAATTAATATTGTGGTGAAAATGCTTAATTTTAATTTAGAGTGTAATTAGTGTAGATAATCTATATTTGGAAAATTGTATATTTCCTCTTTTGTGTTTATTCTTATTTTTACTCTTAATTTTGTCTTTTATTTGCTTTTTACTTTGGTCTTGTTGTATTTTGTTCAGGTTCACTTGGTTTATGCCCAGAGCTAGGGAGAATTTGGAGCCTTTTGATACAGAAATTGAGCGTACCTGCAGACGAAATCGCCAAATTCGAAGAGAAACTCAAAATCGACAAATGGCGGGTGAACAAGCAGAGGAGCAAAAGGCTATAGGGACTACTTTAAACCTGTCTTCCCTGCAGAGAGCTCTGGAATAGTTCATGCACCCATCGCTGCAAATAATTTTGAGTTAAAAATTGGCCTGATGCAGATGGCAAGGGACAGTGCTTTTCGAGGACATCCTACAGAAGACCCAAACTCACATCTAAAATCTTTCCTTGCTTTATGTGGAACTGTTAAGATTAATGGTGTGTCCAACGATTCTATTCTCTTATGCTTGTTTCCCTTTACCTTGCAGGACAAAGCTAGGGATTGGTTAGAGAGCTTAGAACCTCAAAGTATCGCCACTTGGGATGAGCTGGCCCAAGCCTTCTTGACAAAATTTTTTCCACCAGCCAAGACTGCCCGACTTAGAACAGAGATTGGGACATTCAGGCAGTTTGAGGGTGAACAAATTTTCGAGGCTTGGGAGTGGTACAATGAGCTACTTAGAAGATGCCCACAGCACGGTTATTCTGACTGGCTGCAAATCCAGTTGTTTTACAATGGATTGAATGGACATACGAAAACTATCTTGAATGCAGCAGCTGGAGGAACGATTTTATCTAAGACAGTCACGGAGGCAAGGAATCTTCTTGAGGAGATGGCGGCCACTAGGTATCAGTGGCCCACCAAGCTCTCAATTACCAAGCCAGTGGCTGGAATCTATGAAATCAATGAGGTAAATGCTCTAAAAGTACAGATGACTTATTTGACTAACGCTTTGTCTCAATTATCAGGTCTGGGGAACAATTCTTCGATTGCATCATTAGCAGCTACTCAACATCCACAATATGGAGGAGATTCGAGCATGGAGCAAGTCAACTACGTAAACAACCGGGGGTACAACCAGGGCGGCAATCACATGCACAACTCATTACCTACACATTACCACCCAGGTTTGAGGAATCATGAAAATTTTTCATATGCTAACAATAAGAATGTTTTGCAGCCCTCTTCAAACTATGCTTCCACACCTCAATCAACAGAAAAGAAGCCATCTTTGGAAAACATGATTGGAGCTTTCATTGCTGAATCGAATAAGAGGACGACTCAGTTGGAGGAGAAAATGGAAGGCATTGCTTCTGGACATGAGAAGGCTATACAGAACTTTGAAGTTCAGATGAGTCAGATAGCCACCTCTCTGAATGCACTGCATAAAGAGAAGTTTCCCAGTGACACAGAAGTTAATCCTAGGGAGCAATGTAAAGCTATAAGTTTGAGGAGTGGAAAGAATTTGGGAGGACCTATAAGGCGCCATAACGATGAGGATGATGAGTCACAAGAGAATGAAGACAAAGAAAACACACATGCACATGAGGATGCCAAGACATCTAGTCCAATTCTTCCATCTGTCCTGAATCAGATTCCTTACCCTCAACGTTTTAAGAAGAAAAATTTGAATGTTGAGTTTTCTAAATTCCTCGAAATATTTAAAAATCTTCAAATAACCATTCCTTTTGCAGATGCCTTGAAAAAAATACCGAGCTACTCAAAGTTCATGAAGGAAATCTTAACAAACAAAAGGAAGTTTAGGGCCTCTGAAACTGTATGCATGACAGAAGAGTGCAGTAACGCACTCCACAAGAAGTTACCACTCAAGCTAAAGGATCCAGGGAGTTTTACTGTTCCCTGCACTATTGGTAGTTCTTATTTTCATAGGGCATTATGTGCTTCTATTAATTTGATGCCTTATTCTGTGCACAGGATGTTGGGTCTCGAAGAATTGAAGCCCACAGGAATTTCTCTACAATTGGATGATCGCTCCATCACCTATCCTAGAGGTATAGTAGAGGATGTCGTGGTAAAGGTAGATAAATTTTTAATTCATGCAGACTTTGTAGTGCTCGATATGGAGAGCGATGATGACATTCCCATCATCCTGGGACGACCTTTCCTAGCGACAGGGGAAGCTTCCATTAAGGTGAAGGAAGGAAAGATATCTTTTCATGTAAAAGACGAAAAGGTACCTTTCGATATGAGTAAAGCAACGAAATACCCCTGCGAAATGAGCCAAGGTATGTTTGTGGATGATATGGATAATTTGACTAATGAGTTTCAAGAAGTAATGTTAAACAGGGATCCGTTGGAGTGGGTGCTCACCAAGGATGTCGGCGTGGATTCGTGCAAAAAGTGATTCACCTCATGAACCTCGTCTTGCTAAAGACGTTAAAGAAAGCGCTTCTTGGGAGGCAACCCAAGTTTCTACCCTTTTTCTTTATTTATTTATTTTAGGTTATTTATTTATTTTATGTTTTTCCTTCTAATATAAATAGTTGAGTGCCACTTAAATCTCGTTCCCGTTTTGTAGGACCTTGATCGTTTTGGTGCTCTCTTTGTCCCATCTCATGGACCTCGTATGAAACGCAATTTCCTTCCTATCGGGCCAGTCCTTCCTATCGGGCCAGTTTTGTTCACTCATTCTTTGTCATTGTTCTTGCAAGCTTTAGATTATTATTATTATTATTATTATTTTACATTGAGGACAATGTAGATTCTAAGTTTGGGGGTGGGCAGTACTTAATAGTCCTGATAATTTTGAGCATAATTTTTTCGATTTTGGAGCATGATCTAAATGAACTTTGTTGCATAACCATGATTAGGACAACTCAAGAAATGGTCTAGATGATAGTTTTTTGCAATTTTTTTTTGGATTCTGAAAGCATGCATTGAATTTAGTATATTTAAATTTGTCCTACATTTCCTTGCAACATATTGAGCACATAACCGACTATCTGTTATGTTCTAATGCTTAAGATAGTATTATTGAGTCTAGAGGTTGTTGTCACCCCGATAGGCTTAAGAACTGATTAAAAGTTAACTTGCATGATAGTTTGTGATTGAAATCTGTTGAAAATAAATAAATAAAAATATATTTATCTTTATCTTTATTGATTTTTTGCATGTTTTAAGAAATTTTTTTGCATGTTTGATCAATAAGTTATGCTTAAAGTATGGGGATCAAAAGAGCTACCTCCACTGTGATCAGTTAGGCCATCCATTGAGTAAAAGCTCTGGGTAAGGGTCTCTGCAGTGGAAGTGTGAAAGCTAGGGTCCTTAAGAAAGAAAAAGACAAATGTGGGAGTTAGTAACTCCTGGTTAAAATATGCTTAAGTAGATTGCTTACTTGACTGTGGGGATGCTAGAAATTGGGACTTAGAGCCAGTGTAGGGGGAAAATGAATTAAAGATTCTTTGAAATTGTCAAAAGCTAGTAGAAACTAATAGAAAGGAGGTTAGGCACACACACACGCAAGGGATGAACTAGTTTAAATTTAAATTACTTGATGAAAAGGGTGTGTTGATGTTTTCTTTCATTGTTTTCTATTATTTGGACCATTCAGGCTAGAGTTGTGATTATGCAATAGAAATTCATTATGTGGTTTTACTCTGTTTTCTCGAGGACTAGCAAAAATCTAAGTTTGGGGGTATTTGATAGCACTCAAAAAGTGTGCTATTTCTAGGCTTAGATTTGTGTTGGTTTTATATGTTTACAGTGAGCTTTCATGCATTTTTTTTATCTATTTTGTAGATTTTTAGCAATTGGAGCTAATCGGGCTTTTTGGAGCACAATTAAAGCTTAAAGACACACTTTGGAGCAAAGAAGATAAGTAGAAGAAGTGTTACAAGTGAGAAAGCCCGAAAGGACAGCGTTGAGACGCTGTCCATAGCGTCTCAACGCTATATGTGAAGCCTTCCAATCTCGAATTCATACAGAAGCAACGTCGAAACGCTGATTTATAACGTCTCAACACCAGAAACGCGCGCCTAAGAGAATTTTCGTCCGTAGCGTCGAGACGCTATCTACAGCGTCTCAATGCTACCCCTACTCTCCGTATTTTTTATGCGAATTAGGGTACAGCGTCGAGACGTTGTCCCGAGGATATAAATACAATATTATGGTTTCGATTTTGGGAGGACCATTTGGAGAGGGACCAGTGTAGAATCGATTTCTACATAATGTTTGGGACCAATGGAGCACTTTTGAGAGCTGAGGAAGACATTCAAGGCTCGAGATCACGCGATTCACGACGGGAACGAGTGTGGCACGCCAGAGATTTCTTTCCTTCTTCCTTATTTATTTTGTAGTCATTGTTTTTGGATGTTGCTTAAGTTTTCGTAGAGATCAAATGTCTTGAACTTGATTTATTTTCACTTATTTGGTTTAATTTTAGAGACATTTATATTGTAGCAAGTTATTTATGCATTCTAGAAATTATTGCTTAACCGTTTGGCCAACGTTTACTTCTGATAAAATTGGGTTTTTGCTTGAAAAAGATGAACTCGAACTTAGATCTGAATGTATAACTATTAGTGAATGTTTGCATGGGAATGGAAGTTTTGCTAATAGAAGTCACAATAGAATTTTATTCAATACTATGTTTAGTTATAAAAATAGTCTGGAATGTTGATTTATCACTAAATATGAGGGTTAGTTGGGCTTGGAAAAGTCAACTAATGAATTGGATAATTTCCTGGCTTATAACTTATATTTATGTAAATTATCTCTTTTATAGGGCCAAATTGGGTTTATGAAATCAAATCATTGTTTCAAGAAGGTTCCCTCTAAGTATCTCAAACCATGTAAATAATTGTTTAGGTTTTAAACTGATTTTTCTCTGATTATTGGTTCTCTAGATAAAATTCGAGCATTAGTAATTATAGTATTTAATTAAGCTAAGAAATCCAATCCCTGAGATCGACCTTGGCCATTACTACTGCAAATTGTAAAGGTCTGGTTAATAATTACATTTGATAGAGCCTTCGACAAGTTATTTATCGGCAACCCAATTTTATATCTCTTTCTCTCATTTTTAGTTTGTTTTCTCATAGGTTATTTAATTTTACTTTTATTGAGTTATTTTTTTAATTTTACTTTTATTGAGTTCTTTTTTTAAAATTAATTAGTTCCTTTCTCTTTAAATTAGATTTAAGTAAGCTCATTTCATTTAAATAAATTTAAAAAAATGCGTGAATATGGTACAACGAGCAGCGTCTGGATGCCCTTATTAGCGTCTTGACGCTATGCATTAAACATGCAGAATTCGCAAGTGTCTCAATGTTGCGTTATTTTTTTTTACATAGAGCAGTTTATTCTTCGCGAACCAGATGCCATTTTCAGCCCTAACCCAATTTTTTTGACTTCTCCCTCTCCTTTCCTTTGTTTTCTTCCATTTCTCTCCCAATCCCTCTCATTTTTTTTACTTACCCACTCACATCTTCCCTCACACACCATCTATTTCGAGATTTCTCACCATTCGACCCATTTTCTTCAACTTGTGGGTATCCTTTGGGGGAGGCCGAATTCTCCATATGAGGTATGATTTGCTCGATTTTTCCTTTCATTTTGTACCTTTTTGCTTCATTTGTGGGGTTTTATTATGATTGTCACTGCCAATGTCAAACTTAGAGATGATATAAATTGCTGATGATTGTGATTAATTTTTATTTTTGTGTCAAACTTCGAGATGGGTAGATTATTCAATAGGGCCCACTGATGATATTTGGTGATTTTTTTTGACATTTGATGCTTGAGCTCATTTCATTTGACACATATACTCTTGTGGATGCCCTTTATGTGGCTTTTGTTTAATTTGGGACGGTGGTTACCATTTTGGATTAATGCACGTGGCTTGTCGATTCCTTTCGTAGAAAGCATTCGTATTTAACTCCCATTGAGCGAATTAGTGCTCAAATAGTGAAAAGCTATCCTTTGAGTGTGCCTAGTTTGATAATGGAGGAGAATGATTAGACTACCTTTTGGGTTGTACTAGGATGCCTTGCTCTATCATTTATCCCTCGTTCTTGGTTGCTGAGCTAGTTCCTAATCTTTCTACTTTTTTGTCCTATTGGTGTTAGGAACAAACTCATGGCTCCAAAGAGATCACGCAACGCCTCTTCATCTAGATCTTCTTTTGACTCTCATCGATTCGTCAATCAGGAAGCTGCAAACTGGTATCAGAACCACGTCGTATCTCGATCGATAGTTGCTGAAAGAGGGATAGCCCCAGATGACTCCCACCATTGACACCTACATGCCGCCATCCTAGAGCGTGGGTGGAGCATTCTAGTCCAGCATCTCGATGCTGGCGTCGTGGCCATCTTTCGAGGGTTCTAAGCAAACCTCTAGGATGGTGATTCAAACTCCTATGTATGAAGGCGCCAGATTCTATTTGATGCTGCCGTGCTTAACAACTATTACCAGCTGCCCACGTATGACACGGACGAGTATATCGAGTATGCTGCTGAGCAAGTCGACTACACTCAGATTATCCAGCATCTATGTCGGCCAGGGGCAGAATGGACAAGGACACCACGAGGATAGGTGGTTCGCTTCAGGGCTTCTGATTTGAGTGTCACCAATAGGGTGTGGCACAGCTTCATCTGCGCAAAGCTCCTCTCCGTGTCCAGACTGGCTGATGTGACGAAGAAACGGGCCGTTCTCCTATATGTTATTGCCACAGGTAAGACCATTGACGTAATGAAGCTTATTTGTCGATCTATCAGACACATCAGACGCATGGGCATCACTGTCATGTTCGGCCACGGCTCCATGATCACAGATATATGCCGACTTGCTAGGGTCACCTGGGCCCCAAATGAGGAGCTGGTATAGCCATGAGCGATCATGGATCGAAATTTATCATGGGCTTGCATGGCTGGGACTACCTGTAGGGAGGCGATGGAGAGCACGCACATGAGGATGAGGCAGATATGCAGGAGCCGCCTCCAGGCCTTCCAGCCCCACCTGCACCACATGGACCATTCCAGGATTGGGCAGCTATTTCAACACGACTCGATAGGATCAAGCGCCTCCAGCTGTGCGATAAGGCCTATCATCAACACCTTTAAACCTGCCTGCACCATATGTCTGGCAACGACCCGACCTTTCCGCCACCTATGCCGCCGTATGACTCATCCGAGATGGGTGAGGTCACTTATTCAGGGCAGTCTCTCTCTTTCCACCTCTAGTTTTTATTTATATCTGCATTTGTGCTCTTTCCGTGTATTACTTTTTTTCCATAGTATTACATTGAGGACAATGTAATCTTTTGAGTTAGGGGTGCTTGTTATTTTGTTGATTATCTTGAACTGCTATTTTGAATATTTGAAAGCCACATGATTGCACTTAGCTTTGATTTGCACACCTAAACTATCCACCTCACATTTCACTAACTTTTTGGGACTGAAATAGTTGTGTTCTCTCTTTTGGATGGCCGGTGAGGATATTGATTTTAACTTTTGAATAATCATTCAGTTTCGAGTATGTGACTAGTTTCTTGATTCAAATTAGAATAAAAAAAATAGTTCTTAATTTTCCTTGCAACCAGAAAAGCACTTAGTCTACCTAATCAGGGTTTTGAAGGCTTAGACCTAGGTTATATAACCCACATGATTGTTGTCACCACGAAAGGTCTTAGGAACTAATTAAAGAGTCTACCTGCATGATATTGAGTAATATGACACTAAGGAATACTTGCATGATTGATTTGCCTTTAAAAAAAATATTGTGTTTAAAAAGATTAAGGGCAAAAAGAGCTACCTCTTGTGTGATCCGTTAGGCCACCCATGAGCGAGTGCACTAGGTAAGGGTCCCTACATAGAATGTGTGAAAGCTAGTGCCCACTAAATTAAAGCATAATATAAAGTTGGGGTGGGCCTGCCCCGGGCCCTTGGCACCCTAGTGGCATACTACCTTTTTTTAGCTTGGGAATGCTTGAAAATTGGAACCTAAAGCCAGAGTAGAGGGAAGATGAGTTGAGGGTTGCATAAAACAGGTCCGAGCTTATTAAGACTAGTTTGGGTTAAACTATCACACACACACGCAAGAAATGATAGAATTGAATTTGAAACTTCTTGGATGAAAACTCCAAACTTCGATTCTCTATGACTGTTTTAATTTCAAAATTTCTGAGGCGTGAGTCATCCATACATTTTATCCTAGATGTTCTGAGGAATTGTTTTCATATGTTTTGCTCAGGGACTAGCAAAAGTTTAAGTTGGGGGTATTTTGATCGCATCGTAATAGTGCTATTTTATCAACTTATTTCATGCTAGTTTAGTTGTCATCACGCATTTATTTGTCTATTTTGCAGGAGATTGAACAATTCGGAGCCATTTGAAAGACTTTGAAAGAATCAGACCTAAAAGGGAACAAATTGAGCCTATTTCGAGTGTTTGAATTGAGAAAATACCACAACCAAGTTAAAAAAACCGAGTGCAGAGCATTTAGAAACTATTTTGGGCATCAAGACGATGCTGCACAGCCAAATGAAGCCTGTAGACCAGCAAGAATAACGTCTAGACGTTGGGAACTTGAAGAAACAAGGCTCGCTCGACGCTGCGAAGAGGCTACCTTCGACGTTGTTAGCGTCGAGACGCTACTTTCAAGTATTTAGACGCTACCCTGATTCTGCTAGATTCATTCCTTATTTATAGAGGCAGCGTCTAGACATTGTCCTAAGCGTCTAGACGCTGTCCTAAGCATCTAAACGCTTCCTTACCTTAATTAATCAACTTTTTCCTTTAGGGTTAGGATCTTTTGGCCTCTTAGCCTACATGTTTTTTAGAGAATTTTTAGAACCTCTTTTCCCTTTCCTCCTTAGACAATTATTGTATCGAATCGAACCAATGACGAACCTTGGCTACATCATCACGAGCGGCTAAGGTAAGTGTTCCAATTTAGAGGTCGGTTGCAACCAATTGCAATGTTGTGAGGCTTAGACCTTAATATAGTTTTCTTATAATTGCAAGTATTCTTTGATTCCTGTATTATTCTACAAACATGTATTTTTTATTGAATTGACACCTCGATCGCTTTATATGTTTGATTGCTAGTCATGATTCATTATCCGTAATTGTCATGTTGATTGAACCTTGTAGCGATATGATTATTACATGTGTGTGTTCCATAATTGCATAGCTTGCATGTTTAATTTTAGGAATTAAAGAAGCATTTTGATTAGATAAAGTTATTTTATCTAATTTTGGTTGTCTTAGTCCTTCCAAAATACTTAATGCCTTTACCCAAAATAATTTGGAACGGTTTCGTCATTAGCATTAACCTTGACGTTTGTTTAGGTAATTAGCATTAACCTTGACGTTTGTTAGAGTTAATGATTTTAGGGAATTTAATTTGTTACTTTTGGGGTTTTCTAAAAAGTTAACTAAATGCTTGCATAATTAAGTTACGCATTTTGTATGCCTATGATCAATTTTTCAATTGGATAAAACCGTGCCTTTGAATTAGAATTTGGTAAGATTTGATCTATCTTTATTTTTATTTTATTATATTATACTTTATTTGCAAAAATTCAAACCCCCCCTTTTTATTTGTTTTCTGTTTTGCAAATTTAACTTGAGAAATTAATATTCGGTTCCCTGAGATTGACCCGGTCCACTCAATGCTACAAGTAGCTTATGATCGGTTTATAAATTGTAATTTGATGAGCCATCGACAAGCTCACATCAATATATTTGTTGGGCAGCCGTTTTTTGTAAGATAGAAGGAAAAGAAAGGTCTTAAAATCAAAGATAGAGAGATAAGGAGCAGAGCTCCGATTGTGGAAGCCATGGGCAGAAGTTTTCCAAATAATTGTTTTTCCCAGGGGATTTGATGCCTATGCTGAACCAAGTTTTTTGGGGCGACATTTTGTCTTCTTCTTCTACTTTTTCTTCTTCCATTTAGTTTTTCTGCACCATTTACTTTATGTCTATATTTTGATTTCTTTGCTATAGTTTTTACATTATGAACTAATCACCATAAGGTGGGGATTAGAGGATGAGTGCTTTTGATTAATGTTATAGTTGAGTATATTTCATTTCCTTCAATCTGATTTTTAAGAGGTTTTATTCATTAGTTCATTTTCGTTTGGCCAACTGATTTGCAACAGTGTTCCTCTGATTTCTGGGAAGAATAGGTGGGGCTAAAAACTTAAAAACCACATTAGTTCATTGTTAAGCTTAGTAACTAGCTAAGTGGGTAGGTTAGGGATAATCACTCACCTAATGCACACACAATACAGTGGGTTAAACTATGCTGAAGTAATGGAAATGTAACAGTATATTTTAGGAGATTCAGGAGAATGCCGTGAAATCTGTAGTGGGTTGAATGGAATGAATATGTACTTGAGTTCTAACTTAATTAAAGCATGATTTACCTCTAATCCAAGCCTTTGTATTAGCTCAAAGTATTTAGACCAGTTGTTATTTGTTCATTTAAGATTCCTCTGTTTTCCGTGTTTCAGCAAGTATTTTGTTCCAGCATTTGTCATTTTATTTTAATTTAGTTCCTTAATGAATTTTCTGGGTTACAAATTGAGCTACTGAGAGTTAATTTGTGGTAAATAGAAAAATTAATAGTCTTTGTGGATACAATAATTTACTTAGCACTTGCTACAAATGTATGTGTACACTTGCTCATGGACATCATAATATTGCTGAATTATTCACATTACTCTAGCAAGGTATCATCTACTCATCAAATCAAGGAACCCAAAACTTGTTGACATTGAAGACATCATTCAGTATATAATCTCACAAAGTAACCTGAATAAAGAATGGAAATAAAGGAACAAACCACGAACCTTCCAAACTATAATTTGGATCTAATGGAGTTCTGATACCACTTGTTATAAACCAAACTCTAAAATGCCCAAAACAGAATGCAATTTGCAGCAACCAAATCAACAAGAAAAAGATAAAAAGTACCAAGATATATAGTGGTTCAAACTGTCGGTTTACATCCACTTTGAGAGCCAACTTATGAGACTTTTATTAAGAGCATCAAGTTACAAGTATTGAATACAATGGAATAAATTCACTCAATGGGTATGGGCTAAATCGCATCAACAACAACGCTAAGTACCTCAATTCTTGACTGACTTGAGCTACCAATTACCTACTGTGAAATTACCTCACAAGCAAAACCACTTGTTGAAACCACCGTGCATAGCAGCTACATCGCTACCTGAAGCTACCGAAAAACGAGACACACAGAGATTCACGGTGTCTACACTGCAACCCGCACCACCGAGATCCACAGGGACCACCGCGCCTTCGTCGTGCTAATACCCATGTCTCCTACAGCCCCTAAAAATGAGACCCAAACCAACATTCATCTTCCTTGTACCAAGTCCCACAGTTCCAGCCTTTGAATCGAGAACACCTAAGACTCTAACATGTGGCTGCTTTAATTTTTTGTTCCTCTGTTTTTTCAGCTCTCTCTCTCCTCTATGTCGATCGACAAACACTGCCGTAATACAAAAAGTGATGGTTAGCAAAATTCCACATATACCCCTCTGTACAAGTTTACTTAAATGCCTCTTCATTTAACCTTAAGATACCTTGTGATTTTAACACTTCGGTTAATGACCAAGAAATAACCTCAAGGATTCCTAATCTAAACATTACTTTTAAATTTATAAACCCAATATCAACCGAAACTATACATTCTATTCAAAACTCGTAAATTTTTAAAACTATTAATTCTATCAAAAGAAAAACACAACAAATACAATTTTTAAAAGAATATATAAATCATAAAAGAATTGAACAACAACTAAATGATCCTCATATTCAAAATCAAATTCATCAATTTAAAGCATTTAATTGAAAAAAGTATGCTCTTCTATACCTAATGCTTTTTGGAAAAAGAAACAACATATAGTTAAACTTCCATATATCAAAGAGTTTCGTGAGTCTAAAATTCCTGCTAAGGAAAAACTTAGACAAATGAATTATGAATTATGAATTAACAAAACACTGCCAAAAAGAAATTCAAGAATTATTAGACAAAGGCCTCGTACGATCAAGTAAATCACCTTGAAGTTGTGCAATAAATCACATTAGTAAAACAAAAATAGTTACCCTCAAAATTTGTTGTGGTAGAATGGTCTTGGTAGGACAAAAAATGCTCCACCAATCATTAAACCATAGTAGAAAGTTTTTGAATACAAAATTTATCAAACATGATCAATCAAGAATGATTAAAATTGTTCAACCAAAATTTATTATACTAAATATTTTGATAATCATGGTATGGATATGTTTGTGGAAGAAATTGACGAGAATTGTTTTTCTATGTATATACATAATTAATGATACACTATATTTATAATATGGTATATTTATATGTTACCTATCTATGGTGTAAATATTTATTCTAATCAATATGGTCAACAAAAATATAATCAATTATGTATATAAATTGTATGCATATTTCCTAGCAAAATTTTATTTTTTGTTTTTCTAAAAAAATAAAATAAAAATGGTATTTTTGATTTCTAGTACATGCTTTATTTATATAGTATATTGATAAATTGCTATTACTGTCCAATTAAAATTCTAGAAAATTTATTAATTTTTCATAACATTTATCTGTTGCATTATATATGTTTTATTTATATTGTGTATATATACATTATGTATGTAAATTGAAGATATTAATTCAAACTAATCTACATAAAAAATATTTAATTATGTGTATAATTTATTTCAAGTTTTATATATACAATTTATAGAAAAGAATAATATGTACAAAAAATAATTTTTTACTGCTTCCAAAAATTTACGCTGTAATATTCTATTATCTAGTACATTTGCAAATTATTTTTTATTTCACCTCTTTTTCTTTTTCTGAAATTGGACCATATAATCTAATTTATCAATAAAACATAATCCCTGCATAATTTTTTTAGTACTTTCAATTTTTAAAATTTTGGGTGATACATTCCTTCATGTAAGAACACCATATTATTTAAGCCATGTTTCAACCAATTAGAACATATACATAATATTATTGAGGCGCGTGATAAAAAACTGGTAACATTGTATTATTTGTAACAAATACACTATTGTATATGTAGATATTCATTGAATTACTTGGAACCTACTCACTTGGATTACTTGGAGCCTATGATAATTCGATTTTTTTAGGATTATTTGACCCAATTGCATTTCTTCGGGAAAACAAGTTTGTGAACAAGCAAAAAATGCAATTACATTCCATTTTGGAAATGCAATTCATTCCTTCGGAAAACAAGTCTAGAAAACAAGCATAAAAATGCAATTGCATTCCAGAATGGAAATGCATATGCATTTCTGGAAAATTTTGGCAGATCTGAAAAATAATGCAACAGAAATGTAATTGCATTTTTTGGAAAATCTGGAAAAAGCGAGATTGATCGAAATCACGAGATTCATGGAGATTTTTGCGAGATTTGGGAGATTTTTTAGCCCGATTTCATGCCTACACATTGACCCAAGGTTGTAGAAGAGCAAATATGGAATCCTTAGCCCTCGATGCTTATAAAAACGAGAAGAACAAAGCAAAAACGCGGCTGGGTTTTCTTCACTGCCCAAGTCCATTGTGTTGTTGTCTTCTTTCTCTTTTCTGTTGTTTTTCTTCTCTTTTTTTTTCCAGCATCTCAAGCCCCAAAAATCAGTCCAATCTAGACAAAAATCTCAGATTGTAAAGACCCGATTCCCTTTGAAAGAAATGGGATTGAGTTCGTTTGATGAAATGGGCGAGAATGGTGCTTTATTGCACTGTATTTTAAGTACTTTGTTAGCATCAACTTCAGTTTTTTTTCCCTCTGTTTTGTTTAGTTTAATGGCTGTAATTTTAGCTTTAAGTTAGTGTTCTATCTTTCTTTTCATTCTAGCTTTTGAACTCAAGTTGTATTGTTAATTCATTTGGATTGTTAATTCCTTCGGCTAGTTAGTCTTACACGTTAATTCAATAAGATTTATTTTAGTTTTATCACATAATTTAGTTGATCTCTCAATTTCTCTTTATCTAAGCTTGTTATGGATTTTCTACACTTTAATTTACTATTTTTCATCCCCATCATAATGAGCTAAATTTTCTTTAGGGGTTCAAGTTGGTGAATGCCCTAGAGAAAAATGTAAAAGCTCTAAAACATAACCAATCTAGCTAGCATGTGAACTTAGTTTGTTTTTGTTGAGTTTAGATTGGGTAAACCTAGTCGGCCACTAGTGTTGCTTTTCAAGCTTGAACTTAATACTAAAAGGGTTAAGGAAAGGCGGATGTCACAAAAACAATAGAGGAAAAAGCTTAGAAATAAGTTCTGAAACATCGACCCTAGACATAGAGCGAGACTCCAAAACTACTAGAGTTATGTGCGAAAATATCTAATTTAGATTAACCATAGACATATAGGTTTAATCACTTAGCCTCCTAAAGATTTTGAATCAAAATTGAATAGGAGTCAAATTAGGTTTACTTAGTTTTCACATGTTAGCTACAATTGTAATTGCATTTTTTTATAGCATTTTTCTAAAAGGTGCTTGAACCACTTGAAATCCCTTATTTTCACTCATTGATTTTTCACCCATTTTTCGTTAACAAACCAACCTCATATATTTTTATAACCTCAGTTACCGAACTTGCAATTTGAAATTTTTTTTTGTTATCATTTGAATTTTGTTGTATCCCTTCCTTGTGGGATCGATACTCTAGAATACTTATAGTTTTATATTACTTGCATCAACAATGTGTACTTGCATTAGACTGGAGCTTGTTTTGAATTAAAAGTCTTTTCTTAAAAGCCCCCATGTTTCAGTCCGATCAGCGTACTTGAATTACTTGGAGCCCACTCACTTGGAACACTATAAATATGTGTACGTAGTATCAAGCTTTTAAGAAGATATACCAAAAAAGAAAATTCACTTGGTAATAAGAAATCTATCTACTTTGCTCTCTTTTTCTACATTGTGTTCTTGTGTTTCTTAAGTTGTTTTTATTCACAATACGTTATCAGCACGAGCCTGATCTACCATTTTCTTTACTATAGGTAATTTTCTCAAATTTGTTTTCATGATTTGTGTTATGAACATTTCATATATATATAGTGCATTTATTCCTTGTATTTACACTGTGTATTGAACGCTGACAACCTATTATTTTGTGCATATTGACCATGTCGTTCTTAATATGTTATGATCAAAATGTTAACTATTTTTTTTTTTATAATTCTATAATTGAATTCATGGTTTATGATTCATCTCATTTTACATGTTGAACTTGATGTGTAGTTGGATTCAAAAAAAAAAAATCCAAATGCTCTTATCAATTTTTTTTTTCTAATTGTTATTAATTATTTGATGATTTTAACATAAAATCGACTATAAGAAAGACTATGTCTATGGATAGTTCTGTTTAGGATGAGGTATTTTAGCTGACCAAAAGGGAACACCTCTACCTAGGAACTGACCTGGGAGTTGTAAATTAGTCAATTTTGTGTTCTAGGTAATGTAGTAGTTAATTGGATTTCTTTTAATAAGTTGTTTAGTAATCTTTTCATAGAGAAAGCATGTTATATATATTGGATATATGTTTTATAAATAGAATGCAATATAACAATGCTACAATTTTTTTAGTATGCATGCATGATGTACTTATTAAAATTCTAATGTAAGTATACTTCTTTCTGATAGTTTTACAATGGAAAATCTTACAAAACTAGAGTTCGCAGCTTTTGATATTAATGGAAATAACTACTTATCATGGGTCCTCGATGTCGAGATTCATTTAGATGCCATGAATCTTGGAGAAACAATTAAAGAAGGAAATAATGCATCTAATCAAGAAAAGGCAAAAGCCATGATATTCCTTTGCCATCATCGTCATGAGGGATTGAAAATAGAATATCTTATAGTAAAAGATCCCTACAACTTATGGCAAAGTTTGAAAGAAATGTATGATTATAAAAAAACTGTTATTCTTCCAAAAGCTCGTTATGACTGGATGCACCTGAGGTTGCAGGAATTTAAATCAGTAAGCGAGTATAATTCCGCATTATTCAAAATCAGTTCAAAATTGAAGTTATGTGGAGAGAAAATTACTGATGAGGATATGTTAGAGAAGATATTCTCTACTTTCCATGTCTCAAATATGCTCCTACAACAACAATATCGAGAGAAAGGATTTAAAAAATATTTTGAACTTATTTCATGTCTTCTTGTGGCTGAACAAAATAATGAGCTATTGATGAAAAATCATGAATCTCGACCAACTGGAGCAACACCATTTCTTGAAGTGAATGCTGTAGTGTCTAATAATCGTGGTCGAGGTCATGGTCGTGGTCAGGGTCGTGACTGCGGTAGAGGAAGAAATAATAATTCATTTTGTGGTGGTCATCATTCAAATTTTAAGAAGACCACAAATAATGATGATCATAAAGGAAAATTTCCTCAAGGAAAGAGTTATAATAGTGCTAAAAATCAATGCTTTCGATGTGGTATGAAAGGGCATTGATCTCATACCTGTCATATGCCTAAGCACTTAGTAGACCTCTATCAAGCATCATTGAAGGAGAAAGGAAAAAATGTATAAGCAAACTTCGCATTTCAAGAAGATGATGTATTTGACCCTTTCAACACTACTCATTTAGATGTTGCTGACTTCTTTGAATCTCCTGAAGAGAGAATTGATGCAATTGAAGAAGTATGAAATACTTCATATGAAAATGTCCAATATTAGTACTGCTTTTAATTTCAGTATCTTTCTTGTATGTCTTTCTAGTGTAGGTTTGTTTTTTTTTTTTCTTCTTCAAGTTCAGTTCTAAGACTTACTGTAATCATTTTTTTTAATGAAGAATAATGACCGCTTCTCATATTTTAGCTTATCCAAATATGAACAATGAAGATTTATGCTTGGTAGATAGTGTAACTATGCACACCGTACTTAAAAGTAGAAAATACTTTTCCAAATTGATAATGCTTGAAGCAAATGTCAATAGTATATTAGGTTCTGCAAACTTGATTAAAAGGCTTTGGAAAAGCAAATTTTATCTTGCCTAGAGGAACAAAATTCACAATTAATACTGTTTTGTTCTCTAGTAAATCAAAAAGAAACTTATTGAGTTTCAAAGATATACGCAATGGTTATCATGTTGAGACTAATAGTAAAAATAATATAGAGTGTCTCTATATCACATCTATTGTTTCACATGAAAAACATATATTAGAAACACTGTCTGCTTTTTCTTCTGGATTATATTATACTCATGTACGAGTAATTGAAACCTATGCAACAATGAACCTGAAGTTCATGGATCTAGATATATTCACTGTTTGGCATGATCAATTGGGTCATCCAGGATCAATAATGATGAGAAAAATTATTGAAAATTCACATGGACATCCATTAAAGAACCAGAAAATTCTTCAAACTAATGAATTGTCATGTGCTGCTTGCTCTCAAGGAAAATTAATTATTAGATCATCATTAGCTAAAGTGGGAATTTAATCACCTACATTTTTGGAATGAATCAATGGTGATATATGTGAACCTATTAACCCACCAAGTGGACCATTTAGATATTTTATGGTTCTAATTGATGCATCTAGCAGATGGCCACATGTGTGTTTATTATCAAGTTGAAACCTTGCATTTGCAAGGTTACTTGCTCAATTAATCAAATTAAGAGCACAATTTCCTGATTATACAATTAAAAGTATTCATCTTGATAATGCTAGTGAATTTACATCTCAAGCATTCAATAATTATTGTATTGTCAATTGGGATAAATGTTGAACATCCTGTAGCTCATGCTCAGACTCAAAATGGTTTAGCATAATCATTTATAAAACATTTGCAATTAATTGCTAGACCAATGCTTATGAGAGCAAAGCTTCCAATATCTGTATGGGGTCATGCAATTTTGCATGCAACATCACTTATACGCATTAGGCCAACAACCTATCAGAAGTACTCCCCAATGCAATTGACTTATGGGTAAGAGCCAAATATTTCTCATCTACACATATTTGGATGTGCAGTATATGTTCCAATTGCTCCACCTCAACGTACTAAGATGGGTCGCCAAAGGAGGTTAGGAATATACATTGGATTTGATTCCCCATCAATTAATATTAAATATCTTGAACCCATGATGGGTGATGTATTTACTGCACGATTTGCTGATTGTCATTTTAATGAGACAAATTTTCCTACATTAGGGGGAGGAATGAAGAAGTTGGAAAATGAAAGTAAATGGAATGCATCGTCATTGTCTCATTTCAATCCGCGAACAGATCAATGTGAACTAGAAGTTCAAAAGATAATTCATTTGCAAAATATTGCAAATCAAATGTTAGATGCATTTACAGATATTAAGAAAGTGACCAAGTCACACATACCAACTACAAATGCTTTATCTAGAAGTGAAATCCCAACACAGCAAGTTGTTATAACTAATGAGTCTGTGGCACGCCAGAAGCGTAGTCGACCAATGGGTTTCAAAGATAAAAATCCTTGAAAAAGAAAAGTAGTCACAAATCAAAATGATCCAATTAAGGATGTTGATAATTCTCATTCATGAGGATTATTTGGCCTTTAAACTTAGTTATATTTGTGATTTTTATTCATATTATTTGATGAAAAATAAAAAAAATGCTTGAATTTAATCACATGATTGATGGAAGACCTTTAAATTAAGTAAGTTGAGAAAAGAAAACAAAAGAAGAAAAAAATTCACACTTACTTAATGTTTTGATGTAGGATTTTCGTGGAATGCAACTGCAGTGCAATTGCTATGCAATTGCAATATGGCATATCTGGAATTTAAGTAAAAAAACGAGAATTTCGGGATTTTGAAGGAAAATTGACCCACGAATTCAGCAAGATGATTAGCCATGATTGTCCATCAACCAATAGGGAAACCCTAGCATGAGATCCCTATAAATATTGAACAAAGAAGCCGAACAAAGGGAGCTCAATTGGAGAATATTTTCGTTCACATTTTTTGGGTTTCCTTACTTTCTGCACTTTTCATTTTTAGTTTTTTTTTGTTGCTGTTTGTATTCATTTCTTCTTCATCTTAGTCCGAATCTCTTCCTCAATCCTATTTCAACGAAGTTGATGTTGGTAAAGAGCAATCCTTATTCGATTGAGCTAGATTTTAGAAGATTTTCTTTTACGTTTTCTGGGTTTCTTCACCTACTGCAACAGAATTTTTTTTATTGCTTTTAGTTGCTTTTTTTGTTGTAATTTCTCTACATCTCCATCTCTAAACTCTTTCTCAATCCTATCTCCATAAGATTTGGATGTAGTTATGAACAAACTGTTGTTCGATTGAGCCAAAAAGAAATGGGTTTTTAGGATGGTTGAGTTTCTTCAATTTTAGCACATTTAATATCTGTTATTTGAATTATGGAGAGCTACTGTAGTTCAAATTTTGCATACATATATACAAGTTTCTTTGAGTTAATTTTGTATCTTGAATTTTTGAAATTAATTCTTTAAGCTACTGAATTGCTTTGTATTTGCATTTTGATTGCATTGTTTGCCTTGATTGTACCAATGAATTTTACTAATTTACATTTACTGTTTTCAATTTATTCCATCATGAAGAGCTAAATTTCCTTTGGGATTCAAGTTTGTGAATGCCCTAGAGGAAAGATGTAAAGCTCGAGAGTAAAAACAATCTAGCTAATTCTTGAACTCTAGTTTGCTTTTGGTGAGTTAATTGTTGGGTAAACCTAGTTGGCCATCTAGTGTTGCTTGCCAACCTATATCTTAATACTGAAAGGGTTAAGTGAAGCGGATGTCGCAAAAGCAATGGAGGAAAAGACTTAGACATAAGTCTGAAACATCGACCCTAGACATAGGGCGAGACTCCAAAACCACTAGAATTGTGCGCAAAAATATCTAAGTTAGATTAGCCATAGAAATATAGGTTTAATCAGTTAGTCTCCTAAAGATACTTCATAGAAGGTCGAATAGGAGTTGAATTCGGTTTACTTAGTTCTTGAGTTAGCTACGATTGCAATTGCTTTCTTGTTGCATTTTCTTTCAATAGGAGCATTAGCAACTTGAATCCCTTTTTTATTTCCATTGAATTTTCAAATAATTTTCTTTTAGTGAAAACACCTCACAAAACTTTTCACCCACGGTTACCTTAAGTTGCAATTTGTCAACAATTTTGTGCCAACTAAAATTCGTTTTATTAAACCCCGTTCCCTTGGGTACGATACTCTAGAATACTTCCAGTTTCTTTATTACTTCGATCACGTGCACTTGCGTGTAGCGAATATACCGATCAAGTTTTTGGCGCTGTTGCCGAGGAATAACATTTCTAATAAAATTTATTTTAGACACACAAATTGTGAGCAGATTGCAATTAAATTGCAATTGCATTGCAGTTGCAATTCTTCTATTGCATGAAGCCCAATTCTTGTTCACATTATTTTGTAGGTTGAGGGAGAGCAATTGCAAGAGGAGAAAGACACAACTTAGGATTGAATTGCTTGAGATAATCAACAAGATGGAAGACATCATTGCAACATTGAGTGCAGAAGCTTCATCATTAAGCTACATGATGGAAACTTTGATGATGAGAAATTCCATAGCTCCTACACATCCTATCCCTTCTATTTCTTGTATTTATTGTAAAGGAAGTCATTCATTTGATAATTGTCCTTATTATCCTGATTTTTTGTGTTATGGATTTCTACCCAGATTCGCAAATCAACATCAGTACCAGTGCTTCCAGCAAGGGAAGATGATCCCAAAAGAGCCAAGTATCGCAAAACTCGCGAGGGAATATAGAGCAAAGAACGATGTTGTAATGCAAAGCCAAGCCACATCTTTACAGGATTTGGAGATCCAAGTGGAACAGATTGCAAATGAATTGCAGAATAGGTCCCAAGGAATCTTGCTCAACAACACAGAGACTTTCAAACAAGAAGAAAAAGAAGAATGTGAGGCGGTGACACCAAGTAAATTCAAATATGAGGATCTCAAACTCCCAGTAAAATCAGAAAGCGTTCCAACACTTGAAAACACTAAGGAGCCAGAAGGGAGAGAAGAGATTAAAGAAGAACCACCTCAAGAAAAGAATGAACCACCCAAGGAAGTTGCAGTGAGCTATGCAGTTGCAATTTCACCGCAAATGACATCCAACGTGCTCTCGATACTAGAATGTCCTGCTTTCACTTATTGTAACCTGCAGGAAACGTTAAAAGAAGAAGAATGCAAAAAGGAGAGCATGAAGGATTACAATTTGCAGTATGCAGTCACAATTTCTACTTTCAAACGCACATGCAAATCTCTTGAGCAAGCAAGACTCGTTGTGATTAAAGCACCTCAACCAAGACTGAAATCTCGTCCATCATCAAGGCCTAGGTGCAAAATGAAAGAACACGGTTGCGGACTACCTACTGGAATAGGATAAGTTTATCTTTTTGTTCATTTTTTTTACACAAAAAAAAAAAACCTTATTTCGATGAATTATGAAATGACTAAGCAATTTCTGTCTAAGGCAGAATCCTGTCTAGGCTAAGGTATTTAAGTTGACCGTTTAGGGAACACCTCTACCTAGGGATTTACCTGGAAAATTGTTTAAGATATTCAAAAATTCAAAAAGAAATAAGAAAATAAATATTAAAAAATAAAAAATAAAAAAAAATTTAAGGCATGAACTCTTTTTCGAGTCTGTGTGAACTTTTTAACAATTCGCTTTTGAGTTCAGATTAAAAGGAGAAGGAAAAATCAAACTCCAATCACACGGAATTGCAATTGCAATGCAATTGCATTCACAAAAAATGAGGCAAAGCCGAGGGACAAGAATACAAATGGAATGCAATTGCAAAATGAAGCAAAGCATCCAACACGCCAAGAAGAAGATGAGTCATCCTCCAATGATTAGGGGAGTTGTTCTTTGCACCTTAAACTCTACTTTTTAAATCTTAATAGTTTAGATTGTGATGTTGTTGTCTTGAATTTGTGTGCTTGTCTTTGTCCCTTGCATTTTGTCATGATGATTTGATTAATGTCCAACTGGTTTGAAGCTCAGTGTCAGTTATGTTTAATCTCTGATTTTTGTATGTTTCCCAAATATGTCTCAAAGTTTAAAAATCCTTGGTGATGATATTTGGAATAGGTTCAGCTCATTAAACACTCAATTATCCACCCACCTTTATGACTTTTTTACTTCCCTTAGCACCCCACCACCCATTTACCTTAGCTTGTGTTTCTATAATTTTAGGGTTGTTAAGCTTGTTAATATGTACGACCATCTCAACAACCCAAAACCCTAACTAGCCATTGAGGACATTGCCACATCTTAAGTTTGGGGGGATAGACATCTTACATTACTTTTGTTGACCCCACATTGTTGTATATTCATTTTTTGCAATTCATGAAATGTTAACATGTTGTGAGTTGTTGTATGAAGGCTGCCAAGTTAAAAAAAAGTATATACATAGAGGGATACTCCTATTTCCATGAATTAACCGAGTAACTAAGGAAAGTCATGACACCCATGATTGCCTCTGCATGAAAGGTTGATTCAGGAAATGAGTAGGTTAAAAACAGTTTCAAATAGTGATGTGTGCTCGTAGTCAACTACCTTCACCAAAAAGTGTCGATAAGTTGGAACGAAGGTACAATTGACTAAGGAACCCCTCTACAAAAAAAAAAAAAAAAAAGAAAAGAAAAGAAAGTAAAAAAAAAAAAAAGAGAAAAAAAAAATTAAGTTTGAATAGCTTGGCAGTAAAAAGAAATAAGTTTGGGGGAGTTTTTCTTTTGTCAAGTTGTTTCTCAAAAGATGGCCTATGTAAGAAGCAAGCAAGATGAAACTAGAAGAATAGAGATACAATTTCAGGGAAGTATGGGTGAAAAGTGCTAAGGTCAAGACTAAGGTGAGATTAAAGTTGGTTGTGATAAACATGTGTTATGCGCCTGAGATATCTCATGAGAGGATATTTGTTTTATCAAGAACTTGGGTTAGTTGTTTAATTTCATACCTGAATAACTGTGATTTTGATTGCTTGAGGACAAGCAATAACTCAAGTTTGGGGGTGTGATAATTCTCATTCATGAGGATTATTTGGCCTTTAAACTTAGTTATATTTGTGATTTTTATTCATATTATTTGATGAAAAATAAAAAAAAAATGCTTGAATTTAATCACATGATTGATTGAAGACCTTTAAATTAAGTAAGTTGAGAAAAGAACACAAAAGAAGAAAAAAAATTCACACTTACTTAATGTTTTGATGTAGGATTTTCGTGGAATGCAACTGCAGTGCAATTGCTATGCAATTGCAATATGGCATATCTGGAATTTAAGTAAAAAAACGAGAATTTCGGGATTTTGAAGGAAAATTGACCCACGAATTCAGCAAGATGATTAGCCATGATTGTCCATCAACCAATAGGGAAACCCTAGCATGAGATCCCTATAAATATTGAACAAAGAAGCCGAACAAAGGGAGCTCAATTGGAGAATATTTTCGTTCACGTTTTTTGGGTTTCCTTACTTTCTGCACTTTTCATTTTTAGTTTTTTTTTGTTGCTGTTTGTATTCATTTCTTCTTCATCTTAGTCTGAATCTCTTCCTCAATCCTATCTCAACGAAGTTGATGTTGGTAAAGAGCAATCCTTATTCGATTGAGCTAGATTTTAAAAGATTTGCGTTTACGTTTTCTGGGTTTCTTCACCTACTGCAACAGAATTTTTTTTCTTGCTTTTAGTTGATGTTTTTGTTGTAATTTCTCTACATCTCCATCTCTAAACTCTTTCTCAATCCTATCTCCATAAGATTTGGATGTAGTTATGAACAAACTCTTGTTCGATTGAGCCAAAAAGAAATGGGTTTTTAGGATGGTTGAGTTTCTTCAATTTTAGCACATTTAATTTATGTTATTTGAATTATGGAGAGCTACTGTAGTTCAAATTTTGCATACATATATACAAGTTTCTTTGATTTAATTTTGTATCTTGAATTTTTGAAATTGTTTCTTTAAGCTACTGAATTGCTTTGTATTTGCATTTTGATTGCATTGTTTACCTTGATTGTACCAATGAATTTTAATAATTTACATTTACTGTTTTCAATTTATTCCATCATGAAGAGCTAAATTTCCTTTGGGATTCAAGTTTGTGAATGCCCTAGAGGAAAGATGTAAAGCTCGAGAGTAAAAACAATCTAGCTAATTCTTGAACTCTAGTTTGCTTTTGGTGAGTTAATTGTTGGGTAAACCTAGTTGGCCATCTAGTGTTGCTTGCCAACCTATAACTTAATACCGAAAGGGTTAAGTGAAGCGGATGTCGCAAAAGCAATGGAGGAAAAGGCTTAGACATAAGTCTGAAACATCGACCCTAGACATAGGGCGAGACTCCAAAACCACTAGAATTGTGCGCAAAAATATCTAAGTTAGATTAGCCATAGAAATATAGGTTTAATCAGTTAGTCTCCTAAAGATACTTCATAGAAAGTCGAATAGGAGTTGAATTTGGTTTACTTAGTTCTTGAGTTAGCTACGATTGCAATTGCTTTCTTGTTGCATTTTCTTTCAAAAGGAGCATTAGCAACTTGAATCCCTTTTTCATTTCCATTGAATTTTCAAATAATTTTCTTTTAGTGAAAACACCTCACAAAACTTTTCACCCACGGTTACCTTCAGTTGCAATTTGTCAACAATTTGTGCCAACTAAAATTCGTTTTATTAAACCCCGTTCCCTTGGGTACGATACTCTGGAATACTTCCAGTTTCTTTATTACTTCGATCACGTGCACTTGCGTGTAGCGAATATACCGATCAGATGCGAATATTCCAGAAGAAATCCTGAATACGACTACTCATAAAAATATTGAAGAAAGTCAAATAATTGAGGATAATGATGAAATTTCCATAAACTATGTCATAACAGGGAAAAGATGGAATCGAAATGATATAGTTATTGACAACATTTTTGCTTACAATGTTGCCCATGATATTATTCATGAAAATGATGATTCTAAACCACCATTTGTTGAAGAATGTCGACATAGAAAGGATTGACATAATAGAAAGAAGCAATCCATGTAGAATTAAACTCACTTTCAAAATGTGAAGTTTTTGGACCAATAGTCCAGACACCAGAAGATGTAAAGCATGTGGGATACAAATGAATATTTGTAAGAAAAAGAAATGAAAAGAATAAGGTCATAAGATATAAAGCTAGACTTGTTGCACAAGGATTCTCACACAGACCTGGTATTAATTATGACAAGACATATTCTCATGTGGTAGATGCAATAACATTGAGATATCTAATTAGCATGGTTGTATATGAAAAGTTTGACATGCATCTAATGGATGTAGTCACAACATACTTATATGGATCTCTAGATAATGATATTTATATGAAAATTCCTAAAAGATTAAAGATACTAGAATCATATAATTCAAATGCTAGAGAATTATATTTGATCAAATTACAGAGATCCTTATATGGATTAAAACAATTCGGACGAATGTGATATAGTTAACTTAGTGAATATTTGTTGAAAAAAGGTATAAAAATAACCCTATTTGTCCATGTGTCTTTATAAAAAATCACAATCAGGATTTGTAATTATTGCTGTATATGTTGATGATTTGAATATAATTGGAACTCCTGAAGAGCTTTCAAAGACAATAGAATATCTTAAGAAAGACTTGGAGATGAAAGATCTTGGAAAAACAAAGTTTTGCCTTGGTCTGCAAATTGAACATTTAGCAGATAGGATATTCATTCATCAATCAACTTATGTAGAAAAAGTTTTAAAACAAGTTTACATGGACAAAGCACACCCATTGAACATTCCAATGATAGTTCGATCACTCAAAATTAAAAAGGACATATTTTGGCCTCGAGAAGATAATGAAGAACTACTTAGTCCTAAAGTACCATATCTTAGTGCGACAGGTGCACTTATGTATATTGCTAATAATACACAACCTGATTTAACATTTTTAGTAAATTTATTAGCTAGATATAGTTCTTCTCCCACAAAAAGACATTGGAACGGAGTTAAGTATGTACTTCGTTATCTTCAAGGGACGATTGATATGGGTTTATTTTATTCGAACAAATCGAACTTTGATCTAGTTGGTTATGTAGATGCGGGATATTTATCTGATCCACGTAAAGCTAGATCTCAAACGAGTTATCTATTCACATGTGGAGGAACTGTTATATCATGGCGGTCTGTAAAGCAGACCATTACAGCCACCTTCTCAAATCATGCTGAAGTTTTTGCAATTCATGAGGCTAGTAGAGAATGTGTATGGTTGAGATCAATGACTCAACACATTCATAGAACATGTGGCTTGCCTAGTGGCAAAGATTGTCCAACAATATTATACGAAGACAATACATCATGTTTGGCACAAATCAAAGGAGGATATATTAAAGGAGATAGAATGAAACATATCTCACCAAAGCTCTTCTACACCCATGATTTTGAAGAAAATGGTGAAATCACAGTTCAACAAATTTCTTCAAAAGATAACTTGGCAGACTTATTTACGAAGACATTACCTACCACAACATTCGAGAAGTTGGTGTACAACATTGGAATGAGACGGATCAGAGATCTCAAGTGATGTTTCCATGAGGGGGAGTAAAAGTACTCCACTCTTTTTCCTTGACTATAGTTTTTTTCCCACTGGATTTTCCTAGCAAGGTTTTTTAATGAGGCAATTGTTGAAGTATATAAATAATGTACTCTTTTTCCTTAACTAGGTTTTTTTCCATTGAGTTTTTCCTAGTAAGGTTTTAACGAGGCATATAATTTATATACAATGGATATCTAAGGGAGAGTGTTACAAATACACTACTGTATATGTAGATATCCATTGAATTACTTGGAGCCTACTCACTTGGATTACTTGGAGCTCACTTGGATTACTTTGAGCCTACTTGAATTACTTGAAGCCTACTCACTTGGAATACTATAAATATGTGTAGTATCAAGCTTTTAAGAAGATATACCAAAAAAGAAAATTCACTTGGTAATAAGAAATCTATCTATTTTGCTCTCTTTTTGTACTTTGTGTTCTTGTGTTTCTTAAGTTGTTCTTGTTCACAATATTATTTAATATATTCATGTAGTTATCCCTTAATTTTTATACTTCTTTAAAAAAAATGGATTTCTCTAGAAAGCAAGGTTAGAAACTAGTTTCTATATTTTAAATTAATAGTTGAATCACAATAGTATTACTTTACCAAATTTAGTGTTAACCTAAGCATAACTCAACTGGTTAAGACATTATATCTTTGACCAAAAGGTCAAGTGTTGGAATCTCCACCTCCACATGTTGAATTCGAAAAAGAAAAAACAAACCCACATTTACTACTCACGACATATCCTTATCCCTTTATTGAGCTTCAAGACTTTATTTGTAAATACAGACTTTAGAACTCAATGTTAAACAACTATGCACTCTAAACACAGACTTCATAAATTCATATTAAACAACTCTGCACTCCAAACATAGACTTCCTTAAACTAGACTAAATAACTCGGCACTCTAAACACAGATTATTTAACTCCACAACCAAACAACTCCAAATTTAATAACTCTACATAGCACACTATCCCCTTAACTTTCCCTTCTACACATCATAATTTGTAATATTTGCAATATTAGCCAATTTTAAATTTCCTAAATGAATAAGTCGTCAATTTCTAAAATGAATGAGATATTTTTATTGATTGGACACACATAAAAAAAAAATAGAACATTCTAGGGGAGAAATATTGATAAACAATAAGAATTAAAAAAAAATAAATTAAATGAGATAATGGGCAAAGGGCAGCTTAAATGAAAGCATACACATCATCACTGTGAGCAAAATACCCTATATGATAATGCAGGGTTAAAACCCCCTGTCTATCTTCACGGTCTTTCGGTAGAGTTGCGTTGTCCGATCAGAGATTGGTTGCAATGGTCTTGCATTAGTGTTTGAGCCCTGCTTTCATATTTAATAAAAATTTATTTCATTTTAAAATACTTTGATTTAAAAGAAATGTTGAAGTCTAAGATCAAAATCAATTTCTTTCTTATAAAAAAAAAATGGACTAGGAATTTGCAAGTGTAAGTAGAAAGTTGATATACAAATTAAAAAAATAAAATTACAGTCTTAAGATTCAGAATGTTGATTGTCACCATTATATATTGTGCTTAATATGAGGGTATTTTTATTATTACTCCATGATATGTTTTAAAAAATTATTAATTCATAATATAAAAATTTAAAGAAATGGATAATTTGGTATCTCAATTAATTTTTCTAACTTACATCATGGATTGATACTCGAAGTAATTTCAACTGTTCTTCTGAAACCGTCTTCACCTAGTGAAATCAAGATCAACTAAACAAATAAGTAATTGCAATTATAAGTAAGCATCATACATACAATAAGTTTAACAGTTGAAGCAATTAATTAGGTTATGATAAATTTATATTTTATTTTATTACAATTTGATTTTTCAAAATAGACTCTGTTTTTTCCTTGCAATATCTTTTGTTTTATTTTCACCTTTTCAAAAATAATACTTTTGTACAAACTACCTCCTTTGGTTTTAAAAATTTTGATTATGATTTTGGTAACTTTTTAAAACTTTTTTTTAGCCAAATAAAGTTAATATCTTTTAAAAAGTAGAAAAGTAAGAGATAATATTCTCAATTTATTTTTAACACCCTCTAATGCGTTTAAAGATCAATTTTAATTTACAAAACTCAATAAATGAACTATGAATATGCAATAGAGAAAGAAAATGATATTGCAAAAGATTCTAACGTTAAGACTCCTACTGCAGAACATATTGTCAAAGTGAGCTTCGCTTAGTAATTGACATGTACTCTCGACTAAGAAATTAGAGGTTCGAATCTCTCCACTCTTAAATATTGTTGAACTCAAAAAAAAAATATATATATATACTCTATAACATATTAACTATGCCGAAAACGTACCTCAGGAATTATGGTCCACGTTACATTTTCAGTGCATGGTGGAACAGTAAGAGAGCCCATGTATCTATAATATTGTTTGCTACCAGTCTTTAGCAAAATTGGATCAATTATTCCAATCACTCTCTCTTCTTCATAGGTATCGAATACAGCCTCTAAATCATGTTTAATCTGGTAGAACAAAATTGAAAGAATGTGAGTTACAATTACACATTAATAATACTAAATTCTTGAAGATTATGAATTAACTAAACTCACGGTTGATAAGAAATAATTAGGCTCTCCAATCCTATACAAGATTCCAATTACAGAAATCATGCCATTTGGGCTTTCATGGACCAAGTGAGCTTCAAGATCAAACTTCTTGCCATCAATGGTGTGCTCAGAAGGTGAGTGCCAATGACATTGTTTTAGTTTATATTTAGTTCCATTTATTTTCATGTGTCCAGCTCCATCTGCCCATTTCATCTGCATCCATGCATTCTCAAGAGATTTAAATTAAAGTTTCACTGATAGACTTGGGATAAATCTAATCATTAAATATTTAGTATTCTCAACACTTCCTTTGTGTGTGGGTGTTGATATTAATTTGGTTAATGTGTGTGGCTGTAAATTCAAAATCTTTTAAACTCACAAATTTATGTTTTTAGAATATAGTAAAATTAATCATTTGGTATCAACCTTAATTCATGAGGTGGAGAAAGAAAAACAAAAAGTAAAATCATTGCTAGATCCAAAAATTTAAATCAATGTACTATTAATATGTTTCTATACATCAATTGAAACTATGAATTGAACTTTTGTCCACTCAAATTAAGCTTGCGCTATGATTAAAAATTTGACAAAAGTGAGATAATTTTGAACATTGATTATTTTGAATGTTTGCTTATTAATTCATTACCATTATATCGTGGCCTCTGTTTATCAGAGTGGCATTAGAGGGTTTGTAGGCGGTTTTGAGGTCTCCCAAATGTGAAATAACTTCAACTCTCTCGTGCAGTAGATCGATTGGAGATTGCATCAATCCAGTCTTGCATGTATGCCACTCTGCTTTAAGGTCTCCCCAATGAGTTGGTCCTCTCTCCCCATCTTTTTCATAGTTAAAGTCTGCCTCATCATCTGCATAAACAAACATATCATTAGACGAGTAATCCATGTATTTCATTCATTTTGATGTAAGATTCTCAATATGCTCCCTCAAAATGGTATCTTTTTGGGTTCACCATTCTTGGGTTGGATCCTAACTTTTAGATCGAATACCCGTTTGGGCTTCATGAGATTTGATAACATATTAGATGAACATAGGGTTCCATCTGAAAACAATGAGAGGAGTAATCCTTGTACCTTATAAAGATTGTGAGATCTTTCATCTTTCCGATGTAGAATCATCAACACAAATCATATATAATTAGGGGTATAACTGAAAAACGTTAAAACATAAAGGACTAAATTGAAACTATTTAAAAGTAGATACTAATTTTTTTTAAAAAAACTAAGGTTTGTAATTTGAGAATCTTACCAACTTCTTGGGATGCTGCCTTAAATGAAAGCAAAAGAATGCAAAAGAAGAAAGAGCACAAAAGCTTCCCCATGTCCTAATCCGATCTCTCTTTTTCTCTGTATCTCTAGATATGCAAATCTTGGTGTGCTATCTCATTCACGAAATCAAAACTGTACAGCAGAGAAATGCTTATAACATACACGCAGGGAACAAAAATGATTGATTTCTTCATTGAATTTCAATTCTGATTTGCATGATTTTAGGGACTGTGTTGACGGGATTGATCTGATGAATTTGATTTGAGTAGCCTCCGTGACTTGTGGATCTGATATGGTATGTAGCAGCCGTGACTTGTGGATGTTGTTGGTTGTTTTCAAATCTCTGTAATGTGTGATTTAATAATAATGTTTTCGAAGGTTTATAGGTTTTCTATTTATAACTTCTAACCTCTAATAAGTTTTCATTTGAAACATCATTACAAAAAAAGCATTCTCATATGCATTCAATGAATTCTAAAACATATGTATGGTACAAAATTGATAAGATTTCAAAGAAAATGACATTAGAGCTAAATTTTTGTTGAAATTTGTGAACTTTGACAAGGTTACTCAATGGTTATTTTATGCATTGATCAAATTTAATCTTGTGCAAAGCTTCATTTTATTGAAACTAGTGATAAGATTTCAAAGAAAAATGACATTAGAGCTAAATTTTTGTTGAAATTTGTGAACTTTGACAAGGTTACTCAATGGTTATTTTATGCATTGATCAAATTTAATCTTGTGCAAAGCTTCATTTTATTGAAACTAGTGAGTTTATGTATATTTTCATATTGCTTTTTGTTAAATTAGTGGGTGAATTAGCCAAAAGTAAGTAGAGAGTAAAAATTGCAACACTTGTCTAAGTTTAGGATTCAATTGAATGAAATTGAAAGTTTATGTTGATAATTGAATTTTTTTCCCTTTTTTTTTCTTTTTTGTGGAACTGAATTTTATGCCTCACATTTTTCAACTTTAATTCTGCCCCCAATATTTAAATTTGTTTTTCGTATGGAAATTTCTTCTTGAAATACCTGATGACTGTAACGACCCCAAAATTTTAACCTAAACTAGAGAACGTGCTACTAAATCCATAACCATTATGCCCCAAAAAATTTTGCAGCATAACAATGTAACTACAACAATACCAAAATTTTACAAGTACTTGTTAAACAAAAACACACTTCTATAGCCAAGTAACTACATAACCATTCCAAACTCCAAGTCACTAATCATTTAAAGATTCAGAATCCCTCGACAAACCAAAAACAAAAACTAAACTAAACTTTAACCAGTTCAAACTTTAAAGACAAAGCAACCTAGCAAAAACTATTACAAACTACAGTTCAAAACTATCCAACCAGTTTATAAGTCTACTCTAAAGAGATAAAAAACGACAGTACTAAAACCTTAATCTCAAAGCAACTACAAATATAAAACAATTCAATTTAAGCTTAACGGGTCAACTATTAAAGAAAGGAAGTATCCATCAATGGTCTTTCTCCTCTCATGCCTCCTCTTCAGCATCACCAAGGTCGTAGTACTCATTGTCACCTACAAAAACTGGTGGTGGGTCAGTACATAATGCGTACTGGTAAGTAGCTCACACTTGAGAAGCCATCAAACAACATACGACATACAAGGCAACATCATGCTATTCACATCCAACTAACATGCTCTTTAAACATAAAGCAAGCAAAACATTCCAACACATGAATTTAAAATATCATGCTATGCATACTCAAACTATATACTCTCTCAAGCTCTATGAACTCACTAGTATCCACTAAATCCCTCAACGTACATAATTTAGTCCCCACAAAGCTCTCCAAGGTTGACCCTTCGAGATGCATCAATCCCTGTCCATAGTTACCAGAACCTCAACACATCTCTACGGAGCTCGACATTCGATTCCTTGTTGAACTTGGGAATAAAATCAAAAATTAAATTCTCATACCTTGAAATTAAAGATTTTATTAAAAATCTTCTTTTCCAAAATTATAGAAATTTAATTCACCAAACTTCTGAGGTTAAAGTTCAAATTCTAATTTTCCAGATTAGAACTCTAACAAATAATTCAATTATTCTAAAATAGCCTAATTTTATAATGCTAGGCAGTTACACAATTGGTAGATTAAAAGTAGAACGGAAACTAATTTCCAAACATTTGATGCAAAATAGAAACCAATAACATAGGTTAGGACTCAGGAGTTGAATTAAAAGCAACAAAGTTAATAGAAAGTGTCCCTAACTTTTATGTAGCTAGTTTCAATTTTACTCTTTTACATTTTATAATGTTTCAATTGTTACTCTAAATCTTACATTTGGGTTAGCCAATTTAACCAAAATTATTAACCGGAGGGTCTTTTGCAACCTAATTGAACAATCAAGGTAATAATTAAAAATTTAAAATTTTTTTTTTTTGTTCAACAATTACGGGTGGGAGATTGAACCATCAACCTTTACGATGGTAAATTGGTGTCTTATCCACTGAACTATGCTTGGAATGGTAAAACAAGAAAAAAAAATCAAATGTTAAAGATAAAATTCAAATCAACCACAAGACATTTTGTATAATTTAACTGTCCAAGCTCATTGTATGAGGTGCGAATCCTTAGGACAAAATCTCTATCATGCAACCTCCAACAGAAAGCTAGGCTTCTTCTTCTTCTTCTTCTTCTTCTTCTTCTTCTTCTTCTTCTTCTTCTTCTTCTTCTTCTTCTTCTTCTTTGTAAAACTCACTATATAGAACACTCTCTATATAACTCTCTATATGTGCGGTTTTTCTTTGTATGAAAAATGTGTGTTTAGTTGGTGTTGTATCAAACTGAAGAAGGGTTTATAAAACCCAAATCATTTCTGGATTTGCACCATTCTTTACTGGCTAGTTTGTTCCAATTTGAAACCATGCCACAAATAAAACTCACACTAAAAAGGTAACAAATGAAACAACCAACTTTAACCTAAAAAACTTACTCTTTTAGCCAAAACTCCACTTTTCCAACATTCTCTTATCCCCTCATATATTTAGAGAAAAAAAGCAAGTAAAGATAAAAAGAGATAGCCAAAAGGAATAAATTGATACACAAACATAACCTACATAATTAATGCCCACACACATTAATTATTCGATAATCAACACGAGCGAGCAAGAAAAAATATGTGCCTGCGACGCAGAGTGGTTAACGTCCTCGAAAAGGGAGATTTTAAAAGGGAGTTGCCGCCAGTCTTTTTTACGGTGTGATTGGGCACCAAACTAGACAAAACTTTCTAAAAAGAAAAAATAAAAACAGTATGTGAAAACTAGATTTTGTATTTTGGAGTTGTTCATGTATGGAGAAGGTGTTAGCACTCCACAATAACCGTTTAAAAATGGTGGCCAAATTTTATCTTGAATTGAAGAGAGATTTTAAAAGGAAAACAAAAACTTATTTAGAACAAAAAAAGAAATTAAAAAAAATAATGTCTTATTTCACCACTCATTTCTCTAATATTTGAAGTTACAATCTCATAAAATAAGTGGAAACAATCCATCAATTTGGCTATATTAGAATCATTCCCAAAATATTTCTAAATTCCATCGTAGGAATTTTTTAAGGAAAAAATACCCTTGAAAATCACTTTTTATAAGAAAAAGATTACAAAACTTTGGAAATAACACCTTGGTTATAAAACCCTTTTGAAAAACACAAACAAGTATAATTTTAAGGATTTGGAAATAATATTGTAAAAAGAGAAGAAAAAAAAGTTAAAAAGGATTTGAAAATCATTATAAAAGATAGTTAAAAATATATATATCAATGTAATAAGCAAATACAGAGACGAAATGCAAATTAAAGGCAAATCAAGATAGTATGATAAATTAATTCATAGAAAATAAGCAAACAAGTAAAAAATATAAGTATGTTAAAAATTTAAAAAAACATATTGGAATCGATCTTGGATTTCCAAGAAATGATTCCTCACCTTAGAAAAACTAGAAAATCGAACTCTCAAATATTTTTAGATTCCGTCGTTAGAATTTTTTTAATAGAAGAACATGTATAGATTAAGAAGATTAGTACAAAATGTATTTTATATCAAAACATGCATATATCAAATTTGATAGCAAGGTCAATATAATTAAAAAAAACATCATACTAGTATCACACATAAACATGTTAGTACAGAAATATTCCAATCAAAAGATAGACAAAAATGAGTAAAATAAAGATCAAACAAAAACTGAAAACTGAAAAAAGAAATTTAAAAAAAAAAAAAAAAACTAACACAAACATATTAGTAAAAAATAAAATACAATAAAAAAAAGAATATATATATATATAGAAAAGAAAGAAAAGAACATAAATAAATAAATAAGTAAAAGGATAAACGTTTAAAAAAATGAAAACAAAATCAAAGAAAAATAATAAAATAATTTAAAAAAAAAAAAAAGAATGAAAGGAAACGAAGAAAGAAAAAAACATAAATAAATAAATAAGTAAAAGGATAAACGTTTAAAAAAATGAAAACAAAATAAAAAAAATAATAAAATAATTTAAAACAAGAATGAAAGGAAACGGGCGGCAAAAATGGCCCACCCATTTTGTGCATAAGTGTCATTGACGCGACACGACATTGATATTAAAAAAAGGAAAAAAAAATCATTTTTAACTCTAAACTTGACATATTGAATCAACTTTAACCCTAAACTTTGAATTTCATCAATTT
Organism: Trichosanthes truncata; assembly: GCA_033996785.1. Classification (NCBI taxonomy): domain Eukaryota; kingdom Viridiplantae; phylum Streptophyta; class Magnoliopsida; order Cucurbitales; family Cucurbitaceae; genus Trichosanthes; species Trichosanthes truncata. The sequence goes on from JAWPNB010000004.1 coordinate 9,907,723, forward strand.
AAATATTAAACTTCGCAGGTTGTATCAATTTTAACTTTAAACTTTCAATTTCATCGATTTAAACCTACACCTTCGATTAAGTTTTTGTTTCAATCCTCGTTAGAAAGGTTTTCCACACATGTCTAAAGTCACGTGTTGCTCTATAATAAATACGTATTTGTAACGACCTAACCTGGGCTGCTACCACACACTTACACAACAACCAACCTCGACCACAAAAAAGAACTCAGACAAACCTTCAAACTAGTTCAAGTAAACATTTCACAAAATTCACTTTATTTCGGGATCCCAATTCAAAACTTGAACAATTCTTGCAAAAGAATTTTACTTTAAAGATAAAATTCACAAAAATAAAAGTAAACCAAAAACACAATTTTAAAACACGAAGGAAAGGAAACAATAGGAAATTTGAAAATCTACAGTCCTAGGGAATAGGGGGACAACAATATCTCCATAGCCTTGCCAAGCCAATGTCTCTACCACGCTCCTCCTGAGTCCATTGACCACCTGGAAAGAGAAAAACAGTGTAGCATAAAGTGAGTATAAAAATACTCAATAAGTAGCTCACTTAAAGTCCAAAGGTTCTCAACACCTCCAAAATTACCAGCCAACAAACCACAAACCACTCAAGCTTCTGATCTTCCTTAAGTCCTACACTCTCTTGGCTAAGTGACCACCTAACCCACCCTTACCTATTGCTATACCCTGGAGCCATGCTTCCTATCCATGGGGATTCACCCCTACAACTAGCATACAGCAAGAAGGTGTTGGGTTTTATGTCCTAAAACTCGTGGTTTTGTAAACTGAATGTATATTCTATTTTACTATAAAGATGTTATTGAGGTTTATTCAGTAAATGTGTTATTGAATAAAGTGAATTGTGTATTCAATAACGCAAATCCAATGAACTAAGTACCCTTGGCTATAGTATGTATACTTGAACTTTATGTATGACATAAAAGTGGATCAAGTTCGAGTTATAACCAGAACGGTCTATAGTATAGGGATAGGGCTGGGTACCTTATCCTGGGGACACTATGGACGCGGCCCACTTTGTATAGTACTAACAATGTGATCCTAAATCTTTCATGTGGAGACATGCAAGTGGAGGCGTCCTATGCAATGAGTTTGCATAAGACTGGACCGCGAAATAGTCACTTAGACTTTTTAACTCCGTTTACTGTTTTAACTGACTATATTCATACAATGACCTAGGTAACTCGATCTTAATCCTAAGCGTGCTATGAACTCCTGTTTATTCGAGATTATCCTTAGATTTGCATGGGTGAGAGTGGCCCGAGATCGCCGACTCAATAAGCCTCCCATTTTGGGGATAAGACCGGATAGATAGTTGGGAACATAGTCATGCGAGATGGAATTCACTCCTACCCGCTTTAGGGTTTAGTAGAGAGGTTGTTCCCTTAAGTACTGACTCCAGGTCCTGAACAATGGGCCCACCCTCTCGTTGGCCCGAGAGGGATACGGTTTGTTGGTTGGACCACAAACCAAATTGTTCATTAGAGGATCAGTGGGACTTAAGGAACAAGAAGTAATTACAGGGGTAAAACGGTTTATTTGACCCAGCTGTAATTACGAACAACCTGTGAAGGATTGACTTACTAATCATGGTTATATCGAGTGGACAGAAATATATCTACAGTGAGGAGAGTGCAGCCACTGGGCTTTAGTGGAGTGTCCCGATGGTTAACGAATGTTGATTAGCTAAGCTAAAGAGTTTGGCCGGTTAATCTCGTATCGTTGGAGCTCATGATCTGTAGGTCCATTAGGTCCCCTTACTAGCTCAGACTAAGCCTTGGAATAATTTGAGAGAAAAGAATTTGAATTGTTCAAATTCGAATTTGGGAGAAAAAGTTAATTATATGCGATATACTTAACGTATCATAGCTTAATTATGAATTAAACTATGATAAAGAAGAGGTGGAAATATTTAAATATGATTTAAATATTCGTTCGGTTTAAAACATGAATAGGGATTCATGTTCGAACGTTCGTTTTGAGAAATTAGGATTGGTCCAATTATTTAATTTGATATTTGATATTAAATTAAATATTTATTTAAAATTAATTAAATTGTTTAATTAATTAAAAATTGATTTTAATTTAAAATTAATTTTATATTAATTTTGAATTAAAATTAAAAAAGAATTCAAATTCATTTGGAAATGAAATATGGACCAAGTTCATAACTTCTTCACCAAGCTTATTGTTTGAAGCATATCTTCTTTCAATTGGCTTCTTCACAAAGCTTATTGTTTGAAGTTTATCTTCATTCAATTGGCTTCTTCACTAAGCTTGTGGCTTTCTATAAATAGAGAAGAAACACAATGGAGAAAGAAGTTTAGAAAAACAAGAGATTTTTGTAGAAAACTCTCTAGCTTTTTTATTTAGATCTTTACTCATTCTTCTCCCAATTTCTCTCAATCAAAGATCCCACAATCTATTCCAAGGGCTGAGAATAGTAGGGAAGACTCTAGTGGTGGTCCAAGTAGTGTTGGTGATCCAAGATTTGCAAAGAATTTGGAGATTTTGAGCAACAAAGGTATGTGTTCATACTTTCCAGTTTTTTCCAGTTTTGAGCATGTTTTTTGTATGATAAAATTTATCAAATTAGAGTGCTCAAGATCCAAAATTGCTTCCGCATTCTTAATATTAACCCCTTCAGAAGGATCACAACCCTCAAGCCACACCTCGAAAGCCCACCTGCTCTCTGGCTAGCACCTGCAATGAAGGACACACCCTCCATGCCATCACACAATAGGGTACGCAAACTGCTAGCTAGTCTTTGCAATGAAGGATACACCCTCCACGCCATCACATATCAGGGTACACAACCCACTGGCTAGTTTCTGCAATGAATGACACACCATTCATGCCATCACATATCAGGGTACACAACCCACTAGCTAGTCTTTGCAATGAAGGGCACACCCTCATGCCATCACAAACTAGGGTACACAACCCACTAGCTAGCACATCTCATAAACATCCTAGGCAAGCATGCTCCAAGTGGGGTAGTAGGTGTCACTAGCTAGCCTAACGGTCCTAAGCCATTCCCTAACTCTATCAGAGTTCTCAAGACCTTACAACAACATTTTCACATCAACACAAAGGTTAGGGTTAATCAGGGTCTTAAGATTAAATCCACAACCACAACAGATCAAAATTACCAGTTCACAAGCATAATTCATGAATTTCAGACACAAGAGCAATCAAAGAACTACACATGCCAACAATACTTATCTTGCAACTTTAAGCCCCTAAACCAACATAGCCACATACTTAGGTAATTTCAAACTCAAGATAAAGTCCCAGAACAATCCACCAACTACTATATGCTCCATATATACAATTTAGGCATGCTTACAAGGTTCACAAGTTTCCAACATACACCAAAACTAAATAATGTATTAAATGGCTTAGTCTAAATAACTACTTCCTTTTACGCAAAAATAGCTAATAGTCCAAGCACCCAAAAAAATAATCCCTTTTTGAAAGATTAATTAGCACCACCTAGTAACAAATAAAGCAGCATAAAAATTAACTCAAGGCTTGGCTAAAATTATCCAATTAAATTCTAAAATTATTTTTGGGGTTTTGCCTTAAAAGGTGCTGAAAATCTCACCTTTCTAATTCTCTAGATAGTAACCCAACTTGCTGGAAATTGTGCCAAAACCACCCCAATTTCAAAGCCTGGCCTTCCCTTACAGTGGTTATCCTTCAATATAATTCAATAATTTAAGGGTCAATTTAACTTATCAAAACAGCGCCTAAAAATTCACAAAACGGCCCAAACATGCATCCAATTATAATCCAATTTATGCTTGGCCTTACTGTATTGAAAACTTAATTGGGATTCAATAAACCTTATCCCCACAGTGTTGTACAGTGACTTAAAGTGCCTCAATAACGCCCCAAATGGCCTCCAATCGCGATGGGTTTCCTAAACTCGAATCCAAAATAATTTGGGTTAATTTAAATGGTCACTAATAATTAAATCAACCCATCAAAATCCACAATTTAGCCTTGAAGCAATGCTGGAACTTACCCAAATCCATCACGAGATCCAAACGTGGTTGTACAGTGCCAAAACCCACTGGAATCGCTATTGTAAATAGTCGAAAAAATGACATGAAAACCACACCCTTGCTGTCCAAGAAAATCGAAAGGGGGAGAGGATGCAATTGGTGGCTTGACGTGGCGAGGGGCTGGTGGAGCACAACGGTGGTGGGTTCGGGTGTAAACGGTCGGTGGCGACTGGAGAGTCTGGTGCAAACCGTAGGGCGGCGATGTGCAGTGCGACTCCAGGCGCGGCGAATGCGTTCGGTGGATTGTGGCTAGTGACGTGGGTCCGACGAGCGACGATGTTCCGGCAAGGACCTGTGAAGACTGGTGACTGGCGTTGCTGTCGCGGTAGGAAGAAGAAAAATGAAGAAGACAATGAGGGGTTAGAGAGAGAGATGAGGAAAGAAAAATTGACTTTCTATTATTATATTTTTTCTTTAACAAACCTTTTTTTCAAAACCATAACCACCACAATAAACCAAAACCTTTTTTTTTTTTTTTTTTTTCATTTTCACTTCCAAATTCAAATTCAATGTATTTGAATTCAACTTAAATAATCTCCAATTTATCATAAGGCATACATCATATACAAAATTTAATTTCAATAATGACCAAATAAAAATGTCAGGCATTACAGTATTTGTTATTTTAAAATAAAAAAAAAATTGCTTAAGAAAATTGGAGTAGATTCACCATAATGTTTTTCGATTTAAGAGCATGGCTTTTTCACTTCTTATCTTCTTTAATTCTGCTACTTTTTTCATTTCATTAATTGAGGGCTTTTCAATTTTAAGGTAGGATTCTACTCGATCCATTGGCTTTTGGTAGAAACAAAGCTTATTTGCACCATATTTTTTCTTAATGGAGAACTCCCATTCTTGAATCGACCGCCAATATTGGTTTTTTTTTATTTCTCATATGTCTCAAGCTCGATTTTTCCTCTATTCGCCACAACGGGCGTAGGACTTTCAGAATTGCCCTATTTGGAATCTTTGTCCCCTTCCTCTCCAACATCGATGTCACTTTAATCCTTCGTAAGATTTTCAACGGGGCAGACAAGGTTGGCTACGACCAGTTCATTATGTTCATGGGCATCACTCTGCGCACCGCCACTGATAATTCTCATTCATGAGGATTATTTGGCCTTTAAACTTAGTTATATTTGTGATTTTTATTCATATTATTTGATGAAAAATAAAAAAAAATGCTTGAATTTAATCACATGATTGATGGACGCCCTCCAAAATTTTGGTCGGGTTGTCGAAGCCCTCCAAAATAATTACTGATTCTCTAGATCTAACTTGTAGAAATAGTGGACCAGGTCGAATCCCAAAGGAACCAATTGAATTAATTTCTCAAAGTTAATAAATAAATAATAATAAAATAAGGGGGGTTGAATTGTTGAACAAAAATTGTAATTAATTAAATAATGAAAAAAAACGAATAAAAAAATCAATTTTATGAAAATTCCAATTCAAGGGTATAAATTTCATCCAATTGTAATTTTAATCATAGGATTAAAAAAAATCAATTTCAATTTCTCAAATTCAAGAACTTAGTCTACTTATTTGGAAAAGCCATAACAAGTGTAAATTCTCATATTTTAACTGACTTTGACCAAGTATCAAAATCAAACTTTACCATTTAATCAATTGGGTACGATAGCGTTCCATATCGATTAAATAATAGCATTAAAAACAATGAGAATGACTAAACCAAAACTAACTAATTGAGATAGCTACAAATTAATTAATTTTTGTTTCTTTGTTTCCCTAGAGCCTATTATGCAAGCTATGTAAAATGGAAAAGCCATAATTACACACACATAAGCCAACTCTCTGCTACATATTTTATCCATTGTGACAATTACGGATCACAAATCATAAATAGCAATAAATCAATTGATACTAAATTAAGGCCTCAATTTAATTAAATAACAATCAATCATATAAATAGGAATAAGAAACAAAGAATTCTTGAATTAAAGACAACATTTCAATTTGGCCCAAAGCCTCACAAAATTACAATTGGAAAAGTAAATCACCCTTGAATTAGAAATTAAAACTTAGCCACACATGGTGGAAAAGTAATAAAAACTATGAAGGGGAGAAAACATAAAGGAAAAAAAAAAAAAAAAAAACAGAAAACTCAAAGAACTAAAGAAAATTGAAAACACTCTTTTCACTCTCTAAACCCTTTTTACAAAAGAAGCTAGAACTCTTCACTGCTATTCTCACTGCATTACACTCTCTTTTATAGGTAGAAATTCCCACTAAAAATAGCTTTTTTCCCTTCTAAAAATATGCTAAGGAGAAGAAGAATAGTTCTCCTTCAATTTCTGCCCAAGAAGAGGGAAACTGCTGATGAAAGAAGAAGATGACTATGCATTTCCAATTCCCATCCACATATCTGCTCCCTTTTTTTTTTCTACGAAAGTCCTGCAGCCACATGAATACTTAACTTCTTATTTGTTTAGTTAATTGGGCTCAATTTTGAGCCCAATTTCAAATGCAACCAGCATGTGCATATAAAAGATATATATATATATATATATATATATATATATATATATATATATATATTTATTTATTTATTTATTTATTTATTTATTTATTTATTTAACTCATTTATGAATTCTGGATAAACCTTTTTTTGTTTTTCATATTCTAATTCTTTTCTTATTCATTTATATATTTTTTCAATTTCTAATTTCCCAATTTCATTTTGATTTGTAAATTTAATCTAAAATATGCTTTTTAGACTAATTTCATAAAATATTTGGCAATTTACCACCTAAACTAAATTAAACACAATTTTAACAATTAAGCACAATATTCAATTAAAATGTAAGGAAATTAGACATAATAAATGTGATTAATTAATACTTATCAAATTCCCCCACACCTAATCTATGCTTGTCCTCAAGCATACCTTAACTCAACATACCAATTCTCCTCTCTACTCCCTTTCATCTCTCACAACATCCAAGAATACCAATAAAGCCAATTATACATCAATGAATTGAATTGAAGTGACAATCAAAAGAATGAGCACTCATAGGATACATTTTATACAAAAACTCAAGCATCTCATCAATTCACCAAAATCAAATGCAACAAGACTTAACACCCTCACATGGTTTCACTCAATACACTCGAAGTATTTAGGGTGTTTTACTCTCAAAATCAAAACATAGCATGTTATTACCATAGGCTTGCAAATGAATCAAATTTCCACACTATAGATGAATTAAATGCAAAAATCAAAGGGACTTAACAAGGGTTGTAATGGGGCTTAGGTAAGGGTATGGTAGGAGGAAAATTTTTAGGTGTTTCACAATCAAACAAGAGTTGTGTACTTGCATGATATTAATGCCACATAACAATCACAAAACACACTACCCAAGACTTTGAATTGTATTTCCATATCTCTCATTCAAACACCAAGGACTTTGGAGAAGTAGCAATTTAATAATTCAAATGCTTTTGGCAGACTTTTCTCCAAAAATTTTCTCCTCTTTCTTTGAAAACTTCATTTTTTTCTTTTCTTTTTTTTTTCTTTTTTTTCTTTCTTTTTTTTTTACCTTACATTTTTTTCACAAATTTCCTCTTTTTGATTTTTTTTTCTCACTCAAACATTAACTACCATGCAAAATTTTCTCTTGTCTTGGCAAAGGTACAAATGTTGAGGCTAACAAACAAAATGGTCTTAGGCTGAATATAATATGTTAGAACCAAGAAAAAATAGGAAATAGGCTCAACGTGGCTAACTAAAGGGAAAAACATAAAGGTAGGTATTTTATTAGGAGTCAAAAAATTGGTTAATCCTAATTTGCCCTTATCATATTAAAGCATCAATCCAAAAAATATGGTCTCAAAATGCATTCACAAGCAAGTTCTAGAATAAGCACACTAAGTTTGACAACACTCATCATGAAATAAATGGAGCAAAATATAATGAGTTGCTCATTTGCCCAAAAACTCACTGGGAGGTGTAATTTGCATCAAGCCTTGTGCACTTTTCAATCAATAAATCAATAAGACACTATCATATAATTTTTTAAGAAAACACTAATCATGCTCATCTCTCTCATGCATTAAAATTCAAACCAAAGATGCATCCTTAACTTACAAGGCATTCAAGGATATCAATAAAGACTCAAGGTTTCAAAAGAAAAATCAACATGTACGAATTAAAACATGCTAAATTCAAAGCAATTTTTTTTTTTTTTTTTAAGAAAAGAAATTGTATAACAAAAACCTCCCCCACACCTAAACTATACATGGTCCTCAATGTATAACTAAGCAGATTGTTCACAAAAGAAATGAACAAGAGAAGAAAATTAAACTCCCCTGATTTGCAAACAACTTGGACTGGATAGTTTGTGGTGTTGAGAGAATGGGTGGTCACGCCTTATTAAAAATTAATGCCCTGCAAACAAAATTAAATTAAAAAAAACCAAAAAATAAAAACTAAAAATAAAACAAACCAAGAGAAAGAGAATAAAGAGTTGGAAAAGTAAAGAAAACATTTGGGTTGTCTCCCAATAAGCGCTTTTGTTTAACGTCGTTTTGCTCGACGGAGCCAAGAAAGGTTTCATTCATCCAAATAAGTGGGGCGATCCAACAGGAAGCTAATGAGACATGGAGCAATTTCACCCCCATGGAAAATTTTCAATCTATGACCATTCACCTTGAAAATTTTATCTGAATCCAAGCTTTTTATTTCCACTGCACCATAAGGAAATAAATTAGTAATAACAAATGGGCCAATCCATCGAGAACGAAACTTACCAGGCATAAACTTCAATCGAGAATTATATAACAAAACTCTTTGGCCAATCTCAAATTGTTTTCGAACAAGCATGTTATCATGAAACAATTTGGATTTCTCTTTATAAATTCTCGAATTCTCATAAGCATCCAGCCGCAACTCCTCCAATTCTTGCAATTGCAATAACCTTAATGCTCCAGCTTTGTCTAGGTCCATGTTGCATCGCCGAACCGCCCAATAAGCTTTATGATCAATCTCCACCGATAAATGACATTGAAGCGAGCTTGTCGAGGGCTCGTCAAATTAAAATTTATAAACCGATCCTAAGCTACTTGTAGCATTGAGTGGACCGGGTCGATCTCAGGGAACCGAATATTAATTTCTTAAGTTAAATTTGCAAATGAGAAAGCAATTAAAAAGGGGGGGTTTTGGAAAATATTTTCAAACTAAATGGAAATAAAAATTGACAAAAATAAAACAATTGCTGAAAAGGATAAAAATCAACTCTTACCAAGTTCCAGTTCAGAGGTGCAGTTATATTCAATTGCAAACATTGATCATAGGCATTCAAAATATTTAATCTTAACCATGCAAGTACTCGGTCAACTTATTAGGAAACCCCAAAAAGTGCAAATTCCCTAAAATCATTAACTCTAACGAACGTCAAGTTAACGCTAATTACCTAAACAAATCTTTACGAAACCGCTTCAATTTATTTAGATAAAGGCATTACAAACTTTGGAACGACCAAGACAACCAATCAGGTAAAACAACTTTCACCAAATTAAGAAGCTTCTTTAATTCCTAGAATTAAACATGCAAGCCATGTAATATGGAAACCCACAAAACATACACATGTGATAATCCTAATGCTACCGGTTCATTCAACATGACAATTACGGATCATGATCGTGATTAGCAATAAAGCATGTAAAGGGATTAAGGCGTCAATTTAATCAAAATACATACTTATAAAATTAACACGGGAATTAAAGAACACTTGCAATTGAAAGAAAACTAAGTTAAGGTTCAAGCCTCACAATATTGCAATTGATTACAACCAACCTTTGAACTGGAAACGTAGAATCTAGCTGAGCATCTCCATAGAAAACATCGAGTTCAAACAAGCTCGATTCGACATCAAGGTTTGATGAAAAAAAAACTCCTAATCTATCATAAACTACTGAAAAACAGAGAGGAGAAAGCCTAAATTGGTCTCATGACGGCTGAAAATTGGAGACAAATGACCTAGAGGATGAAAAAGTCTATATATAGGAATCGACGGAGCGTCTAGACGCTCCCAGCGTCACAGGGGCTCTCCGAAGCGTCGAGGGAGGCTTCGGGGAACTGCCGATAGCGTCTAGACGCTACCCAGTGCGCAGCACTGCTATTTTTGCTATAACTTTTCGCTCAGGTGTCTGAATGACCTCCGGTTGGATGCGCTGGAATCGTGATTCAACGTAGAATCTCTCGGAACATGCCTTATGCTCAAATCCCTACAAAATGATCAATTAATTACATTAAAACCTCTAAACTAACATGATTTAAGTATGAAAATATATAACTATGTTAGTCCTATCAGACATGCCTTACCAAAAACCAACCGATAAGGAGACATCCCTATAGGAGTCTTGTAGGCCGTTCGATAAGCCCACAGCGCGTCGTCCAAACGAAGGCTCCAATCTTTTCTTCCTGGATTCACCGTTTTCTCCAAGATGATTTTAACTTCTCTATTGGAAACTTCAGCCTATCCGTTGGTTTGAGGGTGGTAGGCGGTGGCCACTCGGTGATTCACTGCATACTTCCTCATCAAAGCTTCGACCGTTCTATTGCAAAAATGAGTTCCTTGATCACTAATAATGGCTCTTGGAATTCCAAACCTATTAAAGATGTTAGCTTTGATAAAACCTACAACAACTTGAGAGTCATCAGTTTTGGTGGCTTTTGCTTCCACCCATTTTGACACATAATCCACAGCCAAAAGTATATAAGAAAAGCCACAAGAAGATGGTAAAGGGCCCATGAAATCAATACCCCATACATCAAATATTTCACAAATAAGAATTGGAACTTGAGGCATTTCATTCCTACGTGTTATTGCACCTACTTTTTGGCATCTCTCACAACTCTTACAAAATTGATATGCATCTTTAAACATAGATTCCCAATACAAACCACTAACTAAGATTTTTCTAGCAGTTCGTCTAGGTCCAAAATGCCCTCCACATGCATAATCATGACAAAAAGCTAAAATAGACTGGAATTCATTTTCAGGCACACATCTCCTAATCACTTGATCAGAACAAAATTTCCATAAGAAAGGCTCATCCCAAACATAATATTTTGACTCACTTTTTATTTTTGCTTTTCTAGACTTACTAAGACAATAAGGTAGATTTCTCGTAACCAAATAATTGACCATATCAGCATACCAAGGAATCATACCTTTGAGTTGGAACAAATGCTCATCTGGAAAGTCATCATTGAATGGTAGATCATCTTCTTCTCTTACCAATCTACTCAAGTGGTCTGCAACAGAATTCTCCACTCCTTTTCGGTCTTTGATTTTCATGTTGAACTCTTGAAGAAGCAAAATCCACCGAAGCAACCTCGGTTTTGATTCTTTCTTTGCCAAAAGATACTTCAAAGTTGCATGATCAGAAAAAACAACAATTTTAGAACCAAGTACATAAGATCGAAATTTATCTAAAGCAAAAACAATTGACAAAAGCTCTTTTTCCGTAGTGGAATAATTGCACTGAGCAGGAGTCAAGGTTCTAGAAGCATAATAGATTACATGACTTTTCTTGTCAACTCGTTGGCCTAGAACTTCTCCCACTGCGTAGTGCTTGCATCACACATGATTTCAAAGGGCAAGTCCCATCGAGGTGGCTGAATAATAGGTGCGCTTGTCAACAACTCTTTTAGCTTATCAAACGCCTCTTTGCACTCTTTTCCAAACTCGAATTGAACTTCCTTCTGCAGTAAATTCGTCATTGGCAAAGAAATTTTTGAGAAATCCTTGATAAACCTGCGATAAAATCCTGCATGTCCAAGAAAAGAACGCACTCCCCTAACATTGGTAGGGTAAGGTAAGTTTGCAATAATATCCACCTTCGCTTTATCGACCTCTATACCCCTAGAAGATACAACATGCCCTAGTACAATGCCTCGGGTGGCCATAAAATGACACTTCTCATAATTTAAAACCAAGTTAGTTTCAATGCATCTTTTCATAATTTTGGTCAAATTATCTAGGCATTCATCAAATGAATCTCCATATACAGTAAAATCATCCATAAATACTTCAATGCATTTCTCAATATATTCAGAAAAAATACTCATCATGCATCTCTGAAACGTACCTGGAGCATTACAAAGACCAAAAGGCATTCGCCGATAAGCATAGGTCCCAAAGGGACAAGTGAATGTCGTCTTTTCCTGGTCTTCTTGTGCAATAGGGATTTGATAGAAACCTAAAAAGCCATCAAGAAAACAAAAGAAGGGTTTGCTAGCTAATCGTTCTACCATCTGGTCAATGAAAGGTAAAGGAAAATGATATTTTCTCGTCACTTGATTAAGTTTTCTAAAATCAATACACATTCTCCAACCATTTTGCACACGCATGGGTACAAGTTCATTGCTTTGATTCCTTACCACAGTAATTCCAGTTTTCTTCGGAACTACATGAATTGGACTTACCCACTCACTATCTGAGATTGGATAGATGATACCTGCATCCAACAACTTGAGTATCTCTTTCATTACCACTTCTTTCATAGTTGGATTCAACCTTCTTTGTGGCTCCCTTGATGTTTTGGTATTGTCCTCAAGTAGAATTCGATGCATGCAAATTGATGGACTAATGCCTTTTATGTCGGCCAAAGTCCATCCAATTGCAAGCTTGTATTCTTTCAAGGTTCTAACCAACTTCTCTTCTTGTTCTACTGTGAGTCCTTTTGAGATGATGACAGGCAATGTATCAACTTCACCCAAATACACGTATTTAAGGTGATCTGGCAAAGCTTTTAACTCCAGTTTTGGTGCCTGCATGATAGAGGATAATATTTTGTTAGTTGAAGTAGAAATTTCAGCATTTGAATTTATTGGTTCTAATAAAAACAACTTTTCTACACCAATTTTATCATCAATTTGTTCTAAACTAGATTGTGCATTTGATTCATGCTCATGCTCAATATTTTCCTCTATGAATACATCTTGTACAATTGAATCAATCACATCAATATGACAAAGAGAATGCTCATCATTAGGATATTTCATGGCATCGAAAATATTAAATTTAACAATCTCTCCATCAAACTCTACCGAGAGAGTACCCTCATCTACATCAATCTTTGTCTTAGCTGTTTTCATGAATGGTCGCCCTAACAAAATTGAAGCAGATTTTGAATGTGAATTACTATCCATTTCTAAGATGTAAAAGTCAACAGGGAATATGAGTTCATTAACTTGCACTAGGACATCTTCAACAACTCCTAGAGGGTGAATATAAGAACGGTCAACTAATTGTATTACTACACCAGTTTCTTGTAAGTCATTTAATTTTAATTCTTGATAAATAAAAAATGGCATGACATTAATGGAAGCTCCTAAATCTAACATGGCATGCTCTATTTTCTTATTACCAATAGTACAAGGCAACGAAAACATACCTGGGTCCTTACACTTTTCTGGCATATTCTTTTGCAAGATAGCCGACACATTCTTACTTACCACAACTTTTTCCTTTTCTTTTGTTCTCCTCTTCCTTGTGCACAATTCCTTCAAGAACTTTGCATACTTGGGAATTTGCTTGACAGCATCCAACAATGGGATATTAATCTCTACCTTCCTAAATGTATCAAGGATCTCCTTTTCATGTTCATCTTCTTTTGGCTTTGCTAACCTGCTAGGAAAAGGAGGTAGTGAAGTATGTGAAGGAAAAGATAGAGGAGGATCAAGTTTTACCCTGTTTGGTGCCTTAGAAGAAGCTTCTTCTCCTTCTTTTTCCTTGCTTAATTCTCTCTCCTTTGGTGGAATCTCTCCTGAGGGAATCTCTTTCCCACTTCTCAGCATAATTGCACTGACATTCTCCCTTGGATTCACTTCTGGTTGTGAAGGTAACTTTCCAGAATTTTGGGCTTCCAATTTACTAACTGATGTAGCCAATTGAGTAATTTGGTTGCCCAAATTCTGCATGCCTGCCCTTGTCTCCTGTTGAAATTGAAGAGTACTGTTAGCTAAAGTCTTAACAACATCTTCCAAAGACATACCTGAGTTTGAAGTCTGAGCTTGCATAGGAGCTTGTGGTGGTCTACCAAAATTTTGAGGAGGTTGTCTCTGTTGTCCTCCTTGATTTTCGTAGCTGAAGTTCGGGTGATCTCTCCATCCAAGATTGTAATGGTTAGAGTAGGGATCATACTTTCTTTGAGGTTGACCAGAAAATCCTCCTATGGCATTGGCTTCTTGAAAGGAATCTTGTTGCAGTTGAGAGCACGCTTCTGTAGGATGTCCTGGAAGATAGCATATTCCACACACCTTTGCTGTCTGCAATTTCCCTACAGCTACTTGACGAACCAGAGTAGTTAGATCAGAAATTTGATTTTTAAGTTCACTTACCTCTTTAACTTGCTGAACAGCTCCACCAGCTCTGGTCCCAAATTGTTGGGAATTCTCTGCCATGTTTGAAATTAATTGTTTGGCTGCTTCAGGTGTCTTGTTTACTAATGCTCCACCACTGGCTGCATCAATCATGCTCCTATCCATTGGCAACAATCCCTCGTAAAAGTATTGGATTAGGAGTTGGTCAGAAATTTGGTGGTGGGGAAAACTAGCACACAATCTATTGAATCTCTCCCAATATTCGTACAACGTCTCCCCAGTGATCTGTGTTATGCCATAAATCTCCTTCCTGATGTTTGCAGCTCTTGATGCTGGGAAGAATTTCTCCAAGAACAATCTCTTCATCTCATTCCACGTCCTAATCGAACCGGAAGGTAGGTAATAGAGCCAATCTTTTGCTTGATCCTTTAAAGAAAAAGGAAAAGCTCTAAGATTGATTTGCTCTTCTGTCACACCATGGGGTTTCATTCCAGAGCATACGATGTGGAATTCCTTCAAGTGCTTATGAGGGTCTTCACCTGCACATCCACGAAAAGAAGGGAGTAAGTGAATTAAGCCTGATTTAAGTTCAAAATCACATGCAATTGTAGGAAAAGTAATGCATAAAGGTTGTTGATTTAAATCAGGTGCTGCCAGCTGCTTGAGAGTTCTCTCTGCTGTGTTGTCTACCATCTCCTCTTGAAGTTGATCTTGAAATGTAGATGTGTCACCACTATCAAAATTTCTATTGGCTTCCTCTCTAAGACGACATTTTCTTTCTTTGGTTTCCTTTCTCAATCTACGTGCTGTCTTCTCGATTTCAGGATTGTACTGCAATTCAATATTTCGAGAAGAACGACTCATACACTGTAAAATAAACAAATAAATTAAACAATGAGAAACTAAAATAGCTCCCCGGCAACGGCGCCAAATTTTGGTCGGGTTGTCGAAGCCCTCCAAAATAATTACTGATTCTCTAGATCTAACTTGTAGAAATAGTGGACCAGGTCGAATCCCAAAGGAACCAATTGAATTAATTTCTCAAAGTTAATAAATAAATAATAATAAAATAAGGGGGGTTGAATTGTTGAACAAAAATTGTAATTAATTAAATAATGAAAAAAAAACGAATAAAAAAATCAATTTTATGAAAATTCCAATTCAAGGGTATAAATTTCATCCAATTGTAATTTTAATCATAGGCTTAAAAAAAATCAATTTCAATTTCTCAAATTCAAGAACTTAGTCTACTTATTTGGAAAAGCCATAACAAGTGTAAATTCTCATATTTTAACTGACTTTGACCAAGTATCAAAATCAAACTTTACCATTTAGTCAATTGGGTACGATAGCGTTCCATATCGATTAAATAATAGCATTAAAAACAATGAGAATGACTAAACCAAAACTAACTAATTGAGATAGCTACAAATTAATTAATTTTTGTTTCTTTGTTTCCCTAGAGCCTATTATGCAAGCTATGTAAAATGGAAAAGCCATAATTACACACACATAAGCCAACTCTCTGCTACATATTTTATCCATTGTGACAATTACGGATCACAAATCATAAATAGCAATAAATCAATTGATACTAAATTAAGGCCTCAATTTAATTAAATAACAATCAATCATATAAATAGGAATAAGAAACAAAGAATTCTTGAATTAAAGACAACATTTCAATTTGGCCCAAAGCCTCACAAAATTACAATTGGAAAAGTAAATCACCCTTGAATTAGAAATTAAAACTTAGCCACACATGGTGGAAAAGTAATAAAAACTATGAAGGGGAGAAAACATAAAGGAAAAAAAAAAAAAAAAAACAGAAAACTCAAAGAACTAAAGAAAATTGAAAACACTCTTTTCACTCTCTAAACCCTTTTTACAAAAGAAGCTAGAACTCTTCACTGCTATTCTCAATGCATTACACTCCCTTTTATAGGTAGAAATTCCCACTAAAAATAGCTTTTTTCCCTTCTAAAAATATGCTAAGGAGAAGAAGAATAGTTCTCCTTCAATTTCTGCCCAAGAAGAGGGAAACTACTGATGAAAGAAGAAGATGACTATGCATTTCCAATTCCCATCCACATATCTGCTCCCTTTTTTTTTCTACGAAAGTCCTGCAGCCACATGAATACTTAACTTCTTATTTGTTTAGTTAATTGGGCTTAATTTTGAGCCCAATTTCAAATGCAACCAGCATGTGCATATAAAAGATATATATACGTATATATAGACATATATACGTATATATAGACATATATACGTATATATAGACATATATACACATATATACGTATATATACACATATATACGTATATATACACATATATAGACCTCTATATACACATATATAGACATCTATATATACATATATATATATATATATATATAACTCATTTATGAATTCTGGATAAACCTTTTTTTGTTTTTCATATTCTAATTCTTTTCTTATTCATTTATATATTTTTTCAATTTCTAATTTCCCAATTTCATTTTGATTTGTAAATTTAATCTAAAATATGCTTTTTAGACTAATTTCATAAAATATTTGGCAATTTACCACCTAAACTAAATTAAACACAATTTTAACAATTAAGCACAATATTCAATTAAAATGTAAGGAAATTAGACATAATAAATGTGATTAATTAATACTTATCAACTCCCATTCTTGAATCGACCGCCAATATTGGTTTTTTTTTTTTATTTCTCATCTGTCTCAAGCTCGATTTTTCCTCTATTCGCCACAACGGGCGTAGGACTTTCAGAATTGCCCTATTTGGAATCTTTGTCCCCTTCCTCTCCAACATCGATGTCACTTTAATCCTTCGTAAGATTTTCAACGGGGCAGACAAGGTTGGCTACGACCAGTTCATTATGTTCATGGGCATCACTCTGCGCACCGCCACTGATAATTCTCATTCATGAGGATTATTTGGCCTTTAAACTTAGTTATATTTGTGATTTTTATTCATATTATTTGATGAAAAATAAAAAAATGCTTGAATTTAATCACATGATTGATGGAAGACCTTTAAATTAAGTAAGTTGAGAAAAGAAAACAAAAGAAGAAAAAAATTCACACTTACTAAATGTTTTGATGCAGGATTTTTGTGGAATGCAACTGCAGTGCAATTGCTAGGTAAATTACAATCTGGCATATCTGGAATTTAAGTAAGAAACGAGAATTTCGGGATTTTGAAGGAAAATTGACCCATGAATTCAGCAAGATGATTAGCCATGATTGTCCATCAACCAAGAGGGAAACTCTAGCATGAGATCCCTATAAATATTGAACAAAGAAGCCGAACAAATGGAGCTCGATTGGAGAAGATTTTCGTTCACGTTTTTTGGGTTTTCTTACTTTCTGCAATTTCCATTTTGAGTTTTTTTTAGTTGCTGTTTGTATTCATTTCTTCTTCATCTTAGTCCGAATCTCTTCCTTAATCCTATCTCAACGAAGTTGATGTTGGTAAAAAGCAAATACTTATTCGATTGAGCTCGATTTGGAAGAAAACAATGTTATGTTTTTGGGTTTTTGGAAGCCTACTACAGTTTTTTATTTTCATTATTAAGTTACTGTTTTTATTGTATTTTCTTCTACATCTCCATCTCTAAATTCTCTTCAATCCTACAACAACGAAAGTTGGTAGTGGTTAAGGGCAAATTTGTTCGATTGAGCCGAAGAAAGATGGGTTTTTAGGATGGTTGAAGTTATTCGATTTCTGCACTTTTGTTCTTGAATTTCTGTATTTGTGTTAAAATAGCTATTGGGTTGTCTTTTCAATTTCAACAATTATAAGTTCTTTTATTTGAATTTTGATTACAGCTTGTCATTTTCAATTTTAGCAATTGTAATTTCTGCTATTTAAATTTTGGAAAGCTACTGTATTTTGAATTCTGCATACATATATACAAGTTTCTTTAAGTAATTTTATATATTGAAATTTTGAACTTATTTCTTTAAGCTACTGATTTGCTTTGTATTTGCAATTTGATTGCATTGTTTACTTTGATTGTACCAATGAATTTTACTAATTTACATTTACTGTTTTCAATTTATTCCATCATGAAGAGCTAAATTTTCTTTGGGATTCAAGTTTGTGAATGCCCTAGAGGAAAGATGTAAAGCTCGAGAGTAAAAACAATCTAGCTAATTCTTGAGCTCTAGTTTGCTTTTGGTGAGTTAATTGTTGGGTAAACCTAGTTGGCTAATACCGGAAGGGTTAAGGGAAGCGGATGTCGCAAAAGCAATG
The DNA here is from genome assembly GCA_033996785.1 of Trichosanthes truncata. Lineage (NCBI taxonomy): Eukaryota > Viridiplantae > Streptophyta > Magnoliopsida > Cucurbitales > Cucurbitaceae > Trichosanthes > Trichosanthes truncata. Next base: position 9,926,443 of record JAWPNB010000004.1, read on the forward strand.
GAGGAAAAGGCTTAGACATAAGTCTGAAACATCGACCCTAGACATAGAGCGAGACTCCAAGCCACTAGAATTGTGCGCAGAAATATCTAAGTCAGATTAGCCATAGAAATATAGGTTTAATCACTTAGTCTCCTAAAGATACTTCATAGAAGGTCGAATAGGAGGTGAATTTGGTTTACTTAGTTCTTGAGTTAGCTACGATTTCAATTGCTTTCTTGTTGCATTTTTTTCAAAGGGGCATTAGCAACTTGAATCCCTTTTTCATTTCCATTAAATTTTCAAATAATTTTCTTTTAGTGAAAACACCTCACAAAACTTTTCACCCACGGTTACCTTAAGTTGCAATTTGTCAACAATTTTGTGCCAACTAAAATTCGTTTTATTAAACCTTGTTCCCTTGGGTACGATACTCTGGAATACTTCCAGTTTCTTTATTACTTCGATCACGTGCACTTGCGTGTAGCGAAAAGCACCGATCAAGTTTTTGGCGCCGTTGCCAGGGAACGACATTTTCAATAAAATTTATTTTAGACACAAATTGTGAGCAGATTGCAATAAAATTGCAATTGCATTGCAGTTGCAATTCTTCTATTGCATGAAGCCCAATTCTTGTTCACATTATTTTGCAGGTTGAGGGAGAGCAATTGCAAGAGGAGAAAGACACAACTTATGATTGAATTGCTTGAGATAATCAACAAGATGGAAGACATCATTGCAACATTGAGCGCACAAGCTTCATCATTAAGCTACATGATGAAAACTTTGATGATGAGAAATTCCATAGCTCCTATTAATCCTATCCCTTCTATTTATTGTATTTATTGTTAAGGAAGTCATTCATTTGATAATTGTCCTTATAATCCTGATTCTTTGTGTTATGGATTTCTACCCATATTTGCAAATCAACATCAGTACCAGTGCTTCTAGTAAGGGAAGATGATTCCAAAAGAGCCAAGTATCGCAGAACTCGAGATGGAATATAGAGCAAAGAACGATGTTGTAATGCAAAGTCAAGCACATCTCTACGAAGTTTGGAAATCCAGGTGGAACAAATTGCAGATGAATTGCAGAACATGTCCCAAGGAATTTTTCTCGAGAACAGAGAGACTTCAAAACAAGAACAAGAAGAAAAAGAAGAATGTGAGGCGGTGACACCAAGTAAATTCAAATATGAGGATCTCAAACTCCCAGTAAAAATAGAAAGCGCTCCAACACTTGAAAACACTAAGGAGCCAGAAGGGAGAGAAGAGATTAAAGAAGAACCACCTCAAGAAGAGAATGAACCACCCAAGGAAGTTGTAGTGAGCTATGCAGTTGCAATTTCACCGCAAATGACATCCAACGTGCTCCCGATACTAGAATGTCCTGCTTTCATTTATTGCAGCCTGTAGGAAACGCTAAATGAAGAAGAATGCAAAAAGGATAGCATGAAGGATGACAATTTGCAGTATGCAGTCACAATTTCTACTTTCAAAGGCACATGCAAATCTCTTGAGCAGACAAGACTCATTGTGATTAAAGCACCTCAACCAAGACTGAAATATCGTCCATTATCAAGGCCTAGGTGAAAAATGAAGGAACACGGTTGCGGGCTACCTACTGGAATAGGATAAGTTTATCTTTTCGTTCATTTTTTTTACAAAAAAAAAAAAAAAAAAAAAAAAAAACCTTATTTCTATGAATTCTGAAATGACTAAGCAATTTCTGTCTAAGGCAGAATCCTGTCTTGGATGAGGTATTTAAGTTGACCGTTTAGGGAGCACCTCTACCTGGGGATCTACCTGGGAAATTGTTTAAGAGATTCGAAAATTCAAAAATAAATAAGAAAATAAATATTAAAAAATAAAATAATTTTAAGGCATGAACTCTTTTTCGAGCCTGTGTGAACTTTTTAACAATTCGCTTTTGAGTTCTGATTAAAAGGAGAAGGGAAAATCAAACGCCAATCACACGAAATTGCAATTGCAATGCAATTGCATTTGCAAAAAAATGAGGCAAAGCCGAGGGACAAGAATGCAAATGGAATGCAATTGCAAAATGAAGCAAAACATCCAACACACCAAGAAGATGATGATTCAACCTCCAATGATTAGGGGAGTTGTTCTTTGCACCTTAAACTCTACTTCTTAAGTCTTAATAGTTTAGATTGTGATGTTGTTGTCTTGAATTTTTGTGCTTGTCTTTGTCCCTTGCATTTGGTCATGATGATTTGATTAATGTCCAAGTGGTTTGAAGCTCAGTGTCAGTTATGTTTAATCTCTGGTTTTTGGATGTCTCCCAAATATATCTCAAAGTTTAAAAAAAAAAATCCTTGATGATGATATTTGGAATAGGCTCGGCTCATTAAACACTCAATTATCCACCCAACTTTATGACTTCTTTACTTCCCTTAGCACCCCACCACCCATTTACCTTAGCTTGTGTTTCTATAATTCTAGGGTGGTTAAGCTTGTTAATATGTATGACCATCTCAACAACCCTAACTAGCCAATGAGGATATTGCCACATCTTAAGTTTGGGGGGATAGACATCTTGCATTACTTTTGTTGACCCCACATTGTTATATATTCATTGTTTGCAATTCATGAAATGTAAACATGTTGTGAGTTGTTGTATGAAGCCTGCCAAGTTAAAAAATATATATATATAATACATAGAGGGATACTCCTATTTCCATGAATTAACCGAGTAACTAAGGAAAGTCATGACACCCATGATTGCCTCTACATGAAAGGTTGATTCAGGAAATGAGTAGGTTAGAAATAGTTTCAAATAGTGATATGTGCTCGTAGTCAACTACCTTCACCACAAAGTGTTGGTAAGTTGGAATGAAGGTACAATTGACTAAGGAACCCCTCTACAAAAAAAAAATTAAGTTTGAATAGCTTGGTAGTAAAAAGAATTAAGTTTGAGGGAGTTTTTCTTTTGTCAAGTTGTTTCTCAAAAGATGGCCTATGTAGGAAGCAAGCAAGATGAAACTAGAAGAATAGAGATACAATTTTAGGGAAGTATGGGTGAAAAGTGCTAAGGTCAAGACTAAGGTGAGATTAAAGTTGGTTGTGATAAACATGTAGTATGAGCCTGAGATATCTCCTGAGAGGATTTTTGTTTTATCAAGAACTTGGGTTAGTTGTTTAATTTCATACCTGAATAACTGTGATTTTGATTGCTTGAGGACAAGCAATAACTCAAGTTTAGGGGTGTGATAATTCTCATTCATGAGGATTATTTGGCCTTTAAACTCAGTTATATTTGTGATTTTTATTCATATTATTTGATGAAAAATAAAAAAATGCTTGAATTTAATCACATGATTGATGGAAGACCTTTAAATTAAGTAAGTTGAGAAAAGAAAACAAAAGAAGAAAAAAATTCACACTTACTTAAAGTTTTGATGCAGGATTTTCGTAGAATGCAACTGCAGTGCAATTGCTAGGCAATTGCAATCTGGCAGATTTGGAATTTAAGTAAAAAACGAGAATTTCGGGATTTTGAAGGAAAATTGACCCACGAATTCAGCAAGATGATTAGCCATGATTGTCCATCAACCAAGAGGGAAACCCTAGCATGAGATCCCTATAAATATTGAACAAAGAAGCCGAACAAATGGAGCTCGATTGGAGAAGATTTTGGTTCACTTTTTTTTGGTTTTCTTACTTTCTGCAATTTCCATTTTGAGTTTTTTTTTAGTTGCTGTTGTATTCATTTCTTCTTCATCTTAGTCCGAATCTCTTCCTTAATCCTATCTCAACGAAGTTGATGTTGGTAAAAAGCAAATACTAATTCGATTGAGCTCGATTTTGGAAGAAAACAACGTTATGTTTTTGGGTTTTTGGAAGCCTACTGCAGTTTTTTATTTTCATTATTAAGTTACTGTTTTTATTGTATTTTCTTCTACATCTCCATCTCTAAATTCTCTTCAATCCCACAACAACGAAAGTTGGTAGTGGTTAAGGGCAAATTTGTTCGATTGAGCCGAAGAAAGATGGGTTTTTAGGATGGTTGAAGTTCTTCGATTTTTGCACTTTTGTTCTTGAATTTCTGTATTTGTGTTAAAATAGCTACTGGGTTGTCTTTTCAATTTCAGCAATTTTAAGTTCTATTATTTGAATTTTGATTACAGCTTGTCATTTTCAATTTTAGCAATTGTCATTTCTGCTATTTAAATTTTGGAAAGCTACTATATTTTGAATTCTGCATACATATATACAAGTTTCTTTAAGTAATTTTATATCTTGAAATTTTGAACTTATTTCTTTAAGCTACTGATTTGCTTTGTATTTGCAATTTGATTGCATTGTTTACTTTGATTGTACCAATGAATTTTACTAATTTACATTTACTGTTTTCAATTTATTCCATCATGAAGAGCTAAATTTCCTTTGGGATTCAAGTTTGTGAATGCCCTAGAGGAAAGATGTAAAGCTCGAGAGTAAAAACAATCTAGCTAATTCTTGAACTCTAGTTTGGTTTTGGTGAGTTAATTATTGGGTAAACCTAGTTGGCCATCTAGTGTTGCTTGCCAAGCTATAACTTAATATCGGAAGAGTTAACGGAAGCGGATGTCGCAAAAGTAATGGAGGAAAAGGCTTAGACATAAGTCTGAAACATCGACCCTAGACATAGAGCAAGACTCCAAAACCACTAGAATTGTGCGCAAAAATATCTAAGTTAGATTAGCCATAGAAATATAGGTTTAATCACTTAGTCTCCTAAAGATACTTCATAGAAGGTCGAATAGGAGGTGAATTCGGTTTACTTAGTTCTTGAGTTAGCTACGATTGCAATTTCTTTCTTGTTGCATTTTTTCCAAAGGGGCATTAGCAACTTGAATCCCTTTTTCATTTCCATTAAATTTTCAAATAATTTTCTTTTAGTGAAAACACCTCACAAAACTTTTCACCCACAGTTACCTTAAGTTGCAATTTGTCAACAATTTTGTGCCAACTAAAATTCGTTTTATTAAACCTCATTCCCTTGGGTACGATACTCTGAAATACTTCCAGTTTCTTTCTTACTTAGATCACGTGCACTTGCGTGTAGCGAAAAGCACCGATCAGCCACCTTCTTTATTCTCTCTTACATTTTAGTCGAGCTTCAACTCCTCACCACCGAAGTCGACGAAACTACCATGGTCGTTGTAGCCTTCAATGACATCACTACCTGAATCTTCTTCATACTCATTGTCGCTGGTATTGACACCAAAGGCAAGGGGAACACAAGAGTCCATTTGTTTTCGTGTGGGTCTTACTTTCGAGAGTCGAGTTCGTTGTTTTCATGATGATGATGACCCAATATGGAATGATTTAGTTATTTTTTTTGTAATTTTTTTTAAATAACAAACAAGTACATATCATAGTGCAACACGTGGCTTTGGACATGTGTGGGAAACCTTTCGAATGGTGATTGAAACAAAAACTTAACTGAGGGTGTAAATTGATTGCCAAGTTTGAGGTTTTAATTGATGAAATTGAAAGTTCATGGTTAAAATTGATACAACTAGCTAAGTTTAGGGTCAAAATTGAATTTTTTCCCTAAAAAAAATAATAAAACTTGTTTTGCTTCTAACGAAATAAACATATATAATAATAATAATAAATAAATAACAGTAATAAAGACAAAAAAAAAAAAAAAAAAACTTTCAGGTTAGGTTTAAAAACAACACACATCACTCCATAATACCTCCACTTTCATTTTCTTTTCTCTCTTCCCCACCACGTTTTTACTTCTCCTTCTTCCTCTCCTACTTTCTTTTTTTTCTTCTCTTCTTCAATCTCTCTCACCCTACTAGACTTTCATAACATAAGCAAAACTCCACTCACATCTAAGGTATGCTCATTTTTCTTTTGTTACTCACCCACCTCCCCTTTTTCCTTATTCTCTCGTTTAAAAAAAACAACCAAAGAAACTAAAGAGGGAGGACGAGGGAGGAAAAATGAAAAAAATTAATAATAAAAGAGTGAGTTAAGGGAGAGAGTTGCACAAATTACTTACCGCAAGTGTACGGGTCAAGTTACATATAATATAATGTGAATTATAGATGTCGTCCTTAGGATTGGTTTTCTAGATTACTTAATAACCACAAATACACAGTTGTCCAATTTTATTTAGAGAAAAGACTTGAATGATGAATTTAATCTAAAACTCAATTGAAAACAACTAAAAATAAATGTGAGACAAATTAGAGAGAAATGATCCTAGGAATTTGATTTCACCATTTAGTCAGACGAATAAATAAATTAATTAACCACGATTGATCATGCAATTATTTCATAAGTCAAGAAGAATAAAGGTAAAAATTGTCCCTTCCGAGTACAATTGAATCTCAAACATGTCAAAAACCCAATATTCCTATCTAGATTTATTAACATGCAAGACCTTAAGTCTACTTCTTTTAACGACTTCTAGAGAAATTCTAAATCTCCAAATCTTAGGTAAACTCTAGTCATGAAATTAAGATCTAATCTAAACTATCTCTCTCAAAAATAAGTTCAGAACAATCATTAATTAATTCGTGATCAGTGAATTTAAAACATATTACGCATATAATAGCATGAATGAACTAAAGCAGTCAATCAAGGCAATCAATCAATTAATTCATCAAAACTAAAGAGCTGCATCAATCCCTATGATTAAAAACTTAGCTACTCATGTTCAAAAAATTAAAAAAAAAGCTCAAAATAAGTCCCATAACGACAAGAAAAAGTTTAGAGAAAGAGAGGAAAAACTGAAGTTCATGTGTCAATCGTTCGTCCTCGTCACGATTTCCACGATCTCGAGCTTGAAAATCTCTTTTCTTCACTCTGAAGGTTTCCTCTAGCTCTCCAAAACAAGTATCTTTTTGAAATAGCCTTAGGCCTCTCTAAAATTGGCTCCAAAAATTGAATTAAAATGTTGTATATATAGTAAAATAGGGTAGCATCGAGATGCTAGGGACAGCTACTACTACAAATTTGAGTATAGAACATACTTGATTTTAAATATTAGACCATGGTTCCTCAAAAAACCGTAGTCTATTGTGTTAGTAATTGGTCTAATCGTAGTCTAAAATAAATGCACTTGTTTATAGATGATTATGGGCAAAATAGTGGTATGTCTTGGCTTAGTTTTATGCCAGTTTTGCTATGATTTTATGTGCTTTCATGTGTTTTTATGTATATTTCTTAGAAACCAAGCATTGGAGCAAAGCTTGAGAATTGTGAGATATTTGGAGAGATTTGAGCAACTTAAGGCTATATTTGAAGATTCAAGTGTTGAAGATGAAGGACAAGGCAATTGGACCTGAGAGTATAGCGTTGCAACGCTCCTTATATCGTTGCAACGCCAAAGGAGAAACCTTTGAACCTTGAAGACCCGAGGGCATAGCGTTACAACGCTAGCCGAAGAAGATTTTTTTCCTTTTTTTGGAAAAATTCTAAGGACAACGTTGCAACACTGCCCCTAGCGTTGCAACGCTGTCTCGATGTCTATAAAAGGAACTTATTCATTCAACCAAGGGAAGCCGTTTTGGAGAGACCTAAACCCTAATTTCGATAGGAGCATTGTTTGGAGGTCTAGAGAGCAACTTGGAGAGCTAAGGAGGAAACTCAAGGCTCGGGATCGTGGGACATCACGTCGGAAACGAGTGTTGGCACGCGTCGTTGATCCGCTAACACGCAAGTGCACGTGATCGAAGTAATAAAGAAACTGGAAATATTCCAGAGTATCGTACCCAAGGGAACTGGGTTAATAAAATGAATTTCAGTTGGCACGAAATTGTTGGCAATTTGCAAGTTAAGGTAACCGAGGGTGAAAATGATTTGAGAGGTGTTTTGACTAAAATAAAATTATTTGAAAATTCAATGGAAATGAAAAAGGATTCAAGAATGCTAATGCCCCTTTGGAAAGAAAATGCAACAAGAAAGCAATTGCAATCGTAGCTAACTCAAGAACTAAGTAAACCGAATTCAACTCCTATTCGACCTTCTATGAAGTATCTTTAGGAGACTAAGTGATTAAACCTATATTTCTATGGCTAATCTAACTTAGATATTTTTGCGCACAATTCTAGTAGTTTTGGAGTCTCGCCCTATGTCTAGGGTTGATGTTTCAGACTTATGTCTAAGCCTTTTCCTCCATTGCTTTTGCGACATCCGCTTCCCTTAACCCTTTCAGTATTAAGTTTTAGCTTGGCAAGCAACACTAGATGGCCAGCTAGTTTTACCTAATAATTTACTCATCAAAAGCAAACTAGAGTTCAAGAATTAGCTAGATTGTTTTTACTCTCGAGCTTTACATCTTTCCTCTAGGGCATTCACAAACTTGAATCCCAAAGGAAATTTAGCTCTTCATGATGGAATAATTTAAAAATGGTAAATTAGAATTGTAGGAGATCATTAAAAGAAACTCAAAGGAAATAATGCAATTAGATTGCAAATGCTATGCAAGTGAATAGTTTAAAGAAACAACCCAAGGATTCAAATACCACTTACTCACGGAGAAACTGAATTAACTTTGCTAAATGGAAAAATTGATCTCAGAAAATACCAAAGACAGAGGTGAATTGCTGGAATTGAAAACCACAAGTAACTCAGAATTAAGAAGCTTGTAAGCAACAATTCACGTTCCAGTAGGTTTCCAAAATTTCAAATATCAGAAAGTAAAAATTACCAAATACTTAAATTGAGAAACTGAAATTTAGATTCATAGCAGAAGGTAAAAAAATGCTGAATTAAAAGATACACAGTGGCTGATTTTAACCCAAAATACAGCAAATTCAAGTGCAGAAATTTAGACTTCATCGTAAAAACCCATCCTTCTTCGGCTCAATAGAACAAATTCGCCCTTAACCACTACCAACTTTCGTTGTTGTGGGATTGAGAGAAGGGATTCTGGGAATTTAAGAGAAGAACAATAGAGAAATAAAACCCTAAGATGAACTGCAGCTATCGGCGGAAAATAAACCCAAAATCAAACAAATCTCTTCTCCAAAAATCTCCCCGAAATCTCCTCACAAAAATCGTCCCTTCTCTTCGGCTTTTCCTTGGTTTTTTATAGGAACTTTGAGCTAGGGCTTCATCTCTTAATCAAGGGTCAATCACAGCACACCAATTTGCTGAAATCATGGGTAAATTTCGTTCAAAATTCCCGAAAATCTCGTTTTTTCCTTTACTTCCAGATCTGCCAAAAATGCAATTGCCTTGCAATTGCATCGTTGTTGCATTTCATCAAAAATCTGCATAAAGACATTAAATAAGTGTGAGATTTTGCCTTCTTTTGTTTTCTTTTCTCAACTTACTTAAATTAGAGGTCCTCCATCAATCAAGTGATTAAATTCAAGCAAATATTTTTATTTTCATCAAATAATATGAATAAAATCACGAATATAACTAAGTTTAAAGGTCAAATAATTCTCATGAATGAGAATTATCAGTCGTCTAGTTTTTCTCTTTTCCCTTTTACTTTGTGTAGTAGCCTCGGTTTCGGTGGTTAGAGATTTTGCAGATGTGTTCGCCAAAGATTTGCCTGGATTGCCCCCGGTTTGAGAGGTGGATTTTAGTATCGAGCTCTAGCCAAGGATAGCCCCTCTATCAAAAGCCCCCTATAGGATGGCCCCAGTAGAATTGAAGGAACTCAAAACGCAGTTTCAATAACTTCTAGACAAGAGGTTCATTGGCCCTAGTGTTTCACCATGGGGTGAGCCAATGCTATTTGTGAAGAAGAAGGATGGATCGATGCACCTATGCATCGACTCTTGAAAATTGAACAAGGTAACTATAAAGAATAAGTATTCACTTCCTAGGATTGATTACTTGTTTGATCAGTTGCAGGGGGCGACAAATTTGTCTAAGATTGATCTGCGTTCAGGTTACCATCAGTTGAGAATCAGAGAGGAAGATATTCCGAAGATGGCCTTCAGGTCCAAGTATGGACATTATGAGTTTACAGTGATGTCATTCGGGTTGACTAATGCACCAGCGGTGTTTATGAACTTTATGATTAGGGTGTTCAAAGAGTTCCTTGACACCTTTGTGATCGTCTTTATCTATGACATTTTGGTTTACTCTAGGTCAAACGAGGAGCATGAAACTCACCTTAGGATGGTGTTGTCTGCTTTAAGAGCAAACAGGTTATACGCCAAGTTCTCCAAGGCGAGATCTAGCTTCAGCAGGTGTCTTTCCTAGGACATGTGGTGTCAAGGGAAGGTGTATCAGTGGATCCAGCTAAAGTGGAGGCAGTTACAGAATGGCCTCGTCCTACTACAGTCACTGAAGTGCGAAGTTTCTTAGGCCTAGTAGGATACTACCAGCGTTTGTTAAGGATTTCTCCAGGATAGCTACACCTTCGACTTAGTTGACTCGAAAAGGAAACGCTTTCATTTGGAGTGATGCCTGTGAGACGAGTTTTCAGGAACTCAAGTGATGGTTGGTTTCAGTGCCATTGCTTACGGTGCCTGAAGGAATACAAGGTTTCATGGTCTATAGTGATGCGTCCAAAAAGGGTTTGGGTTGTGTGTTGATGCAACACGGGAATCACTTACGCCTTCCGTCAGTTGAAGGACTACGAACGAAATTATCCAACTCATGACCTAGAGTTAGCGACGATGGTCTTTGCTCTGAAAATCTGGAGACACTATTTGTATGGTGAGAAGATTCAGATGTACACGGACCACAAAAGTCTTAAGTACCTTTTCACTCAGAAGGAGTTGAACATAAGACAGCAAAGGTGACTAGAGTTTGTGAAAGACTATGAGGTGGAGATTCTGTACCATCTGGGTAAAGAAAATGTTGTTGTCGATGCCCTCAGCCGGAAGGCAACTCACACCTTAGCGATGGTTACGAAGCAGTCTCACTTGCGTTTCGACATGGAGCGTGCGGAGATAGTAGTGCTGATGGGTCAGGTCACAGCTCAGTTGGGTCAGTTATCAGTGCAATCGACCTTGAGGCAGCGTATGATAGTTTTCCAGCAGGGGGATCCTAGCCTTGTGGACCTATGGCGCTGAAGCGAGCTTGTCGAGAGCTCGTCAAATTAAAATTTATAAATCGATCCTAAGCTACTTGTAGCATTGAGTGGACTGGGTCGATCTCAGGGAACCGAATATTAATTTCTCAAGTTAAATTTGCAAAGGAGAAAGCAATTAAAAAAGGGGTATAAATAAAATAAAACATAAACAATAAAGATAGATATAGATCAAATCTTACCAAAATCCAATTCACAGGTACGGTTTTATCCAATTGCAAAATTGATCATAGGCACACAAAACGTGTAACTTAATTAGGCAAGCACTTAGTCAACTTTTTAGGAAACCTCAAAAGTAACAAATTCCCTAAAGTCATTAACTCTAACAAACGTCAAGGTTAACTCTAATTACATAAACAATTCTGACGAAACCGTTCCAAATTATTTGGTAAAGGCATTAAGTGTTTTGGAAGGACTAAGACAACTAATTAGATAAAATAACTTTAATCTAATCAAAATGCTTCTTTAATTCCAAGAATTAAACATGCAAGCCATGCAATATGGAAACCCATAAAACATACACATGTAATAATCCTAACGCTACCGGTTCAATCAACATGACAATTACGAATCATGTATCATGACTAGCAATCAAACATATAAAGTGATCGAGGCGTCAATTCAATAAAAAATACATGCTTATGGAATAAACATAGGAATCAAAAAATACTTGCAATTGTAAGAAAACTACATTAAAATACAAGTCTCACAACATTGCAATTGGCTACATCAACCTATGAGTTGGAACACTTACCTTAGCTGCTCATCGTGATGATGTAGCCAAATACCAAAGTTTGATGAAAAACTTATAATCTATCCTAAAGTACTGAAAAACAGAGAGGAGAAAGCTTAAAATGGTCTCATGACGGCTGAAAATTGGAAACAAATGACCTAGAGGATGAAAAACTCTATTTATAGGAATCAGCAGAGCGTCTAGAGGCTCCCAGCGTCACAGGGGCTCGCCGCAGCGTTGAGGGAGGCTTCAGGGAATTGCCGATATCGTCTAGACGCTCTAGACAGCGTTTAGACGCTACCCTACGCGTAGCACTGGTTATTTTTGCTCTAACTTTTCGCTCAGGTGTCTGAATGACCTCCTGTTTGATGCGTTGGAATCATGATTCGATGTAGAATCTCTCAAAATGTGACCTATAGTCAAATCCCTACAAAATGATCAATTAATTACATTAAAACCTCCAAACTAAAATAATTTAAGCATAAAAATATAGAACTATGTTGGTCCTATCAGGCGCCAAGTCGAGTCGGGTAAGAAGAGTGAGTTCTCTATGTAAGTGGATGGTGGGATTTTGTATAAGAAGCGGTTGTGCGTACTGGATACTAGTATGCTTAAAGAAGAGATTTTATCGGAGGCCCACAACTCCCCTTTATCAATGCACTCAAGTAGCACCAAGATGTACTAGGATCTGAAACAGTTTTATTAATGGCGAGGGATGAAGAAAGATGTTGCAGGGTTTGTCGGCAAGTGCTCGGTTTGCTAGCAGGTTAAGGCCCTGAGGCAGAAATCGGCAGGTTTGTTAGAGCCGTTGAGTGTGCCACAGTAGAAGTGGAAGGAGGTGTCCATAGACTTCATTTTTGGGCTACCTAGGACTGCTGGGGGTTTCACGGTGATTTGGGTGGTTGTCAATAGGCTGACCAAGTAGGCGCACTTCCTTCTAGGGAAGCCGACTTTTACATTTGAGAAGTGGGCGCACCTGTTCATGGATGAGATAGTCAGGTTGCACGGAGTCCCAGTGAAGATTGTCTTTGATAGGGATCCTCAGTTCACATCCAATTTCTACGTCAGTTTCCAAAAAGCCTTGGGCATAGAGTGTGACTTTAGTACTGCTTTCCACCCGCAAACCGATGGTTAGATCGAGAGACTAAATCAGACCTTGGAAGATATGTTGCTAGCCTGTGCCTTGGATTTTGCAGGTAGTTGGGATACGCACCTCCACCTGATGGAGTTTGCCTATAACAATAGTTATTTTGGTATGACACCTTTTGAGGCCTTTTATGGGAAAGGTGCAAATCCCTGGTGTACTGGGCGAGGTCGGTGAGCGTAAGCTTTTGGGGCCTGAATTGGTTGATCGGGTGAACTTTAGGTGAAGAAAAGTAAATAAATACGTTCAACCCCAGTGCAAGTGCACACTGTCGATGTAAGTAATAAAACAGAAGTATTCCTGAGTATTGATCCCACAGGGAACGGTGTAACAAAAATATTACAGAGCAAAATGTGAGGAGAATTGCAACTTGGAAACTAAAAATTGTAAAAACAAGGTTGGGAGGGTGTGTTTGATAAAAACAAAATAATTGCTGAATCTAATTGCAAGTTGAAGTGACAAAAACGTTAAGTAAGGAAGACAAAGATTGCATAATTGAATTGCAGAATCGAAAATTGCAAGATTGAATAGCAAAACAAAATGGACTTGATAAAAAAAATGGTAATTTGAACAAAAACTAACCCTAGCAGAATGTTAACCAACTGATGAAAATTGCAAGGGAAATTCCTTAGAGAAAGGAGGGGCTCAAGAATGTAATTTGCCCTAAGTTGTAAATTGCAAACCAAAATTGCAATTCCAACCTATTCTACATTCAATTGTAAACCGAAATTTCTACTTCTATTCACCTTGAAATTAGGTTTTAGGAGACTAAGTGAGTGACCTATATGTCTATAGTCCCTCTATCTTAGGTAATTTTGGCTCAATAATTTCTAGGTTTTGGAGTCTTTGATCTCTATGTTTAGGGTAAAGAATTGGCTTATGTCTAAGCTCTTGTCTCCATCACTTGTACGAAATCTGCTTATCACTAACCTCGACGGTATTAGATCCAAGCTCAAGTTGCTACCCTAGTTGATCAATCTAGGATCTCAACATAATTTTGTTCAACACAAGCATACAATTGAGATGTAGGCTTGGTTTGTTGGAATTTTGGCTACAATTACTTCTTAGGGAATTCACATCTTTGAACCCCCTAAGAAGTTTAGCTCATATTAACAGTAAAAATCCTACAAAAACTCTAGAATTAAAATCCATGATTAAGAGAATTACTTAAAACCCTATTTGCAACCACGATCTAAAGGAATTAATTAAAATTTTCTATCCTAATCAGAATTGAAACATGAAGCAACCAGAGCAATAGAAAGGAAAACACAAGCCTAGACAACCTACGAACAAATCCAAGGAATCTTATTTCAAACTAAAACATAAGACAAACCCATGAATCAAGAAACTTCAAGAGGATAATAGTTCAACTTTTCTTCCTTCTAATTTTGAATCCAACAGAATTATAAAGTGTAGAGAATAAAGAATTAAACCATTACAACTTACTGAACTTAAACAAAAACTGAATTGAAAATAGAGCTATTACAACAACCATTCAATAAATCCTCAATTAATCTCCAATCGACTCAATCCCTCAACTATTTCTAGGAAGAGATTAAGTCTTAACAACCCAAGTTTTCACTTGAATCAGACTAAAAAAATCGAAGAAAAACAAAACCAAACTTGTAGCAGCTTTTTCGTGAAAACATAGGAGGAATCGAAAGAAAAATAGAGGAAATAATTGGAAGAAAACCCACGAGCAAAACTCCAAGAAAATGTGCCTTTAAGAAACTGATCCGAGATCTCCTTTTATGGTCTTCCATTAAGGTTGAAAATCCAATCAATTTCGTGTTGGGATTTATGCCCTAAAGCCTCGTAATTAATCATTTATTTAATAATTAATAATAATTTTGATTATTTTATTTGTAATATAATATTATCCATTATATGAAAAATCCAAGGTTATTAGTGTAATATTGAACAGTTTGTGGTTGACATACAAGAGGATCATGTTCAAGAAATAACCTAAAGGGTCATAGTATATGGATAAGGTTGGATGCCTTATCCTGGTAACACTATTGATACGGTCTACTTTGTAATAGTTACAAATGATTTGATCCAAATCATTCATGTGAAGACATGTGAGTGGGGGTATCTTATACAATGGGTTTGTATAAGACTGGACCACGAAATATTTAATCTATCTTTATAAATCCATTAATTGAAAAGATTAATATTTAATCAGGATGATCATATGCGACTCGATCTTAATCCTGAGTGAGTTATAGGTCCTTTGATTTGCATGGGTGAGAGTGGCTTTTGTAGCCAATTCAATATGCCTACCATTTTGGGGACTTGACCAAATAGGAAGTTGGGAACATAATCTCACAAGATGGAATTCACTCATTCCCAAATAGGGTAAGTAGGTGAGTAGTTCCCTTAATTGCTGATTTCGGGACTTGAACAATGGGGCCCCACCATCTCACTGGCCCGAGAGGGACTTAGTTTATAATTAGATTATAAACAGATTATTCATTAGAAGATAAGTGGTACTTAAGGTGCAAGATATAATTATAGGGGTAAAACGAACTTTTGACCCAACTGTAATTACGAACAACTCGTGAAGGATCGAATTGCATGTAATGATTATATCTATAGACACAAATTATCCTACAGTGCATAAGATTGCAACTCTAGGTCTATAGTGGAGTGACCTATAGTTAATGAATAAAAATTAATTAATTAAAAAGTTTAATTAATTAATTTTGTATCATTAGAGCTTATAATCTGTAGGTCCATAAGGTCCCCTTGCTAGCTCATAGTAACACTAAAAGATCAATCTAGTTGAAAGAAAAATTTCAAATGTTCGAATTAATATTTAATATATTATATATATTAAATATAAAAGAGGAAAATATATGTATTGTATTTGATACATTAAATATTAAAATAATTAATGTATATTAAATATATTAAATAAAAGATATTTATAGAATTTGAATAAGATTCAAATAAATAAATATCGTAGGAGATTTGAATGAGATTCAAATAAATATAAGATATATTTTAATTATGGCAAAGATTTTCCCTTGGCCTCTATAAATAGGATCATTTGGTTGAGCCATTAGACATAACACAGATATCCTCGATAGAAAATTAGAGAATTCTCTCTAGACCTCTTCCTTTCCAATCCCTTGTGGATTTTCTTTCAATAGGCTCCCACAAGCCTTGGTCCTATGTTCGAGTCATAGCTAGGAAGATTGATGGAGGAGATAAAGATTCGCCAGAAATATCTCCATATTTACTCCAAGTAAGTTTGCTTAACTTTCATTTTTAGTTTAATTTTAAATAAAATCAAAGACGATCCAATGATTCCACTGTAGAGTGAAACGTTCATTCCTTCATTTCATCCATAATCCCATGAATTTCGTGCAAGGAATCAGTGCTTTCCATATTTGGGTTTCTCGACATTTTCCTTTTTTTTGTGTTTTTCATACTACTGCTCCAGAATTGCAACTTCATCTTGCAATTTCCACAATTCCTGCACACAAGAAATTATTCTTAGTTTATCTTTCTCTTTTCCTCATTCTTTCTTTCACATGCACTTTTCACAAATTATTGATGTTTTTCCAGCATTTACAAAACTTTCTCCTATGATTTCTAAAGCAAAGCAAGCATAAGTTAAGCTTATGAGCAATAAATAAGCCTTAATTCTAAGGCTTATCACTGGTACAAATGACAAATGAGGCTATGAAAAAAATTAGGGCTAGGATGTTGACTGAGCAAAGTAGGCAGAAGAGCTACACTGATGTGAGGCGAAGAGACTTGGAGTTCGTTGTTGGGGACCATGTGTTCCTAAGGGTTGCACCAATGAAGGGAGTGCTAAGATTTGGTAAGAAGGGAAAGTTGAGCCCCAGGTTCATCGGGCTGTTTGAGATCCTAGAGCAGATTGGTCCAGTGGCATATCGTCTGGCTTTGCCGCCATCCCTCGTTGTGGTTCACGATGTGTTCCATGTGTCGATGTTGCACGGGTATATGCCAGATCCGTCTCATGTGATCGATTATGAGCCACTGCAGGTCAACAAGAGCTTGAGCTACAAGGAAAAGCCAGTGCTGATTCTAGCACGACATAGGAATACCCTATGGAATAGAGAGAATAGACTCGTTAAAGTTTTATGGAAAAACCACCAGCTCAAAGAGGCGACTTGGGAGAGTGAGGATGAGATGCGGGCGTCTTACCCAGAGCTCTTTGAGGACTAGCCACTTTTGACAACGAAAGTTCTTAAGGTGGGTAGAATGTGACACCTGGCTCAATCAAGTATGTTAATTTTGGAAATTTTGGAGTTTTTAAAGCTTTGAGTCTGCTTAATTAATCATCTGGATTTTTTTTAGAACGTTTGGTTGGTTGGGCAAGATTTAGAAATTTAAGAGTTGGGGGGAGGGGGCAAGCTTGCAAATTCTAACTTGGGGAAGCTGTGAGAAAACCTAATTGGGTCTATTTAACTGGACTATATGCAGCTTTGTAGAGTACGCTTTTGGAACCCTTCCTCTTCCTCATCCTTTTTGCATGTAGCAGGCTAAGTGAGGCGTTTTTGTCCAACAGTCCGATGAGTCAAAATCCCCTTCTCCTTTTTCTTTTTCTTTTTTTTTTCCTTTCCTCCTCCCTCTTCCCCAGCCCTTTTGTTGCCACCCCTTCCCCTTTATGTTTCCCTTTCCTTCCCCATGATCCCCTCCCCTCCCCACTTTCCGTTTTCCCATTCCCTCCCTCATGGCCCTCACTCCCTCATCCCCTCCCTCACAACTCCATTCCTTCATCCCCTCCCTCACGGCCCCCATTCCCTCGCCCTCCCTCATAGTCGGGACCCCCACCCCCTCCTTTTCGTTTCTTCCATAACTCGAGCCCTCCCTCTCTCTCTATCTCTCACTATGCTCTTGTGGTTTTGGTTAAGCAGTGCAGTGAACGGTGTGGCCATATTGTGAGCAACAACAAGGGCCTATTTTGGAAGATTTTGACAAGTACCGGCTAGGCAATAGCCTGTAAAGCAACCTTTGAGGCAAGCTAAAACTCAGTTCGACGTGGTCGACATGTGTTTGTTGTGGGTAAGCTTTTCAACCTTGGATTTATGGTGTTTGGTATTTTCAAGTTTGATGTAGTTGCTATGAAAATGGACCGAAGGTGACCTTTGGGTACAAGTTACTAATTGTATAAGTTTTGGTCATTACTGTGTTTTTTTTGGGTCGTTGAAAGTTGGTTTAGGTTGTCATTAAGGGCCTAACAACTTATGTGGTCTATTTTCGTAGGTGAAACTGTCACCAGTCTAGGAAAGGAGGAGTTATTCAACTATGATTTTGGCTTAAAGGTAAGTAGCCATTTGGATTTGTGGATAAGACCTTGTATGCAAAGAACTCATAAGCATGTTGGGTGTGGTTAACTGAGGTGCGAGATTGCATGTGTGATTGTGATCTATGTATGTATGGATGTGTATCAAGCATAGACAGTATGTTTTTTTTATCTTTTGGACTGTTGTCTGTATTGTGCTGTTCTAAGTCTGTTTGTTGGATGCTTGAATTTGGCTGGACTTGTGAGCTTTAGGTCAGGCTATGGTTGAGGTTCTGTTAGGACAGTGCAGATAAGGGTGGGGTGAGTTACCCTAAAGTTTCCAAAGTGTTAGAAATGAGCAAAAGTCCGTTAGACTAGTGCCACCTGCCATTGTGTCTCCCCTGGGCGAGTCTGCAACTCTAGGTTGATGTGATGTGAGTGGGCATGAGGGTTGTTTTCCCTTTTTGCTTGTGCTAGTTTAGGGGCAATTTCCCCACCGCGTCTAGATTGAGGGTTGTTTTTTCCTTCTTCGGCGTACTAGCTTAGGGGGCGATTCCCCCACTGTGTGTAGGTTGAGGGTTGCTTTCTTTCATCTGATGTGCTAGCTTAGGGGTGATTCCCTACCATTCAAGCATGAGGGTTGTTTTCCTTCATTACTCTATGCTAGCTAGAGGGGGCGATTCCCCCAAGAGTGTAGGCGTGGGAGTTGCTTTCTTTCATTGCCTTAGTCAACTTAAGTTACATGACTCGTAGGTAAAGCTCGAGACAATACCATACAGGAGTGGACTTGGGGTAGGGTGTACGAGCTTTAGCTAGCTGGACAGTGAGTTGAAGTTAAGTAGGAGCCTGTGAGTGCCAGGGCAACTTTTGTGATGTGATAATGAGTTTTGGACCCTTAAGTGGGCCACTTACTTAGTATGTTTATACTCACCTTGCTACCTTGCTTGTATCTTTGCAAATGGCGAGAAACCACGAGGTGGGTGATGATAGCAACGACTTGACGAGGCTATGGAGGCATTATTGTTTACTTACCTAGGCTCATCTCTTTCTGTCTTTGTTATTCCGTTGCCTCACGTTGCACTAGGTTATGAATTCTATTGGTAGGAGTTCTTATGTTTCTTGAACTTTAGTTTCTGAGAAGTTTGCAATTGTTTAGTCTGTTGTGTGTGAGGTCAACCTTTGTTCTGGTAGTTGGTGGGCGCTGAGCATTTCATAAGAAGTGTTCTATGTCTTTTTCCAAGTTCTTGAAATTTTCGGATTTCTTGTAGTTACGCCGTTATGTTGCCAAAATTTCGGGCATAAGCGGAGTAACCCCATTGCACTTTCTAGGTAATCTACTCTAAGTTTTAGGGTCGCTACATAAATTGTACCAAATGTGTTTTTGGCCCCATTTGATAACTATTTGAATTTTTATTTTTGGTTTTTAAAATTTAAGCTTATAAATACTATTTCCATCTATGAGTTTCCTTATTTTGTTATCTACTTTTTACATGTGTTCTTAAAAACCATACCAAGTTTTGAAAACTAGAAAAAGTAGTTTTCATAAACTTGTTTTTGTTTTTTGAATTTGGCTATAAACTCAAATGTTTTCTTAAGAAAAATGAAAGTCATTGTATAGAAATAATGAGAAAATAAGTACAATTTTTAAAAACCAAAAACTAAAAATCATTTATCAAATGGGGATAAGGTATTTGATCCGAATATCATCCCTCACATATTTCAACGTCAATTCTATCCCCCCCCCCCCCCCCTCACATATTTCAACTTCAATTCTATCCCCAGTATCTTAATTTATTTTTTCTTAAAATGGTCAATAAAATTAATAGATTAAAAGTAGATTTGAAGCTAATTTTAAAACATTTGAGACAAAATTGAAACCAACAAACATAACTTAGGAGCAAAAACTAAAACCAACTACAATTATTGAGTCTAACTTATATGTGGGTGGTTTCAATTTTACCCCAATTAAACATTTTAAAAGTTTCAAATTCTAACCTAAATCATTTAACTTTTGGTAGGCACTTAAACCAAAAATGAGTCTTTTACGAACAAGTTGAAGAATTGAGGTTACAATTTAAAATTTCCTCTAAACGGCCGAATTTCTTTTCTAAATTTCTCCTAGCTCACCAAGTACATCATGTCGTGTGAGTTTATTATCAGTTATATTTAACATACACCAACAAAAAAAATATAATTAAAAAAATGTTAAAATGTAAGGAATTAAATTGAAACCGCAAAAACTAAATTTAAAAAAGAAATAAATATCATATACCAAAACATTTTTAGCCTTTAGAAATGATACTTGAAAAATGTAAATTGAGAGAGAGAAAAAGAGAGCTTATCACGTGTGAAAAGTCCAAAGAAAAATCTTTAAATGTTTTTTCACCTGAGAGGAGTTATCTGGTGTGGAAAGTTCTAAGAAGATCGGATCCTCAAATGTTTTTCAACTTATTCAAATTAAGTATCCATAAAACATTTGATTTAAAAGAGTCGGTAGCCGCCATGGATGAAAGGATTTTGACTTCCAAGTTTTTACTTTCTATGAAGGAATGTTGAAGAGAGATGTGTCATATCATATAATGAAATGAAATTTTTAAGATTTTGTACCTAAACAAGACTAGTTTCTTGTTGTTCTCTGTTCAATATATGAACCCCCATAAACAATATTCAAAAACTGTTTATTGAGTTATATCATTGCATGCATGTTCTTTCCTGTTCTTTATTTTTTTTCTATTTTCAAAAACGTGTTTAAGTTTTCGATTTTCTAGAAATGGCTTTGTAATTTACCTAAATGGTTTTTACCAAAGAAAGAAAGAAATTGAATCGGGGTTTCTTGGGATAATGGTTTTTTTTTTATTTGCTTTTATTTGCAAAATTATTGTTAGAATTAGAATGGAATGACTTGTAAGAGTTAACGTTGTTGTACATATTGAAATCTAAATGTATTCAATTAACATGAATATAACTCAACGATTAAGACATCTCTACTTCATGTAACAGGTCATAAGTTCAATTCTCCCACTCCATATGTAATGTAATATTCCAAAGACAAAAACTAATAATATATGATTTTGGAAGAAGGGAAATTTTTTTTTGAAAATTAGATTACTTGTAAAAACATTAAAGAGAACTAGAAAAGACAATTGTTATTTTTTTTTTCAAACGAAACAAAAAAAAAAACTTGTTTGTTACAACATTTTCCAAGACAGTTTCCAAAATAACCCTGCTTTTTTTAATAAAAAAATTTAACAACTAATTAGTTTTTCTTTTTCTTTTTTGACAGGCCAACATCACTTAAGGTTTTAAAACAATGTTTCAAAGATAGATTACCTAACCCAAAATAAATGTTAATAAACAAATATGATTTTTGAAAATAATAAAAGCAAAACAAGTTTAGCAATTATGAAATTGAGTCTTCAACAATTGTAAATAGGAAATATTAAAGGCATGTTTGAGAGTGGTTTTGAAATGATTAAAATCATTTTCATCATGTACAAAATTACTCTGAAACATGTCTTTAAACATTCAAAATCAACTTAATGTTTGATTTTACACTCTTAAACGCGATTTTCATACCATAAAAATTAATTTTGAATAATTAAAAACATGCTTCAGAGTGATTTGAATATGACAAAAGTGATTTTAACCATTTCAAAATCATTTCCAAATATGTCCGAAGTTGGTAGCTCCATTTTCTAAATATTTATTTGTATGTATTTGTATAAAAAAACATCTCAAATAAACACTTCACTGAAAACTAGTTCAAATAAAACATTTTAAAAATGTCTTCTTATCCATTGATTGACCTAATAAAAAAAATGAAAATATACTTTTGGTCTTTGAGGTTTGACATAGATTGTATATAATTTCCCAAATTTTAAAACTTGATATTTTATATAGCTCCAAAGTTTGGGACTATCTTGTTTTTGTTATTATAGTTAACACTTAGGGGCCGTTTCGGCCCCCAATTTAGATGGGGTTGAGTGAATTATAATAGTTCACTCGTTGTTTGGGGTGTCAATTTAGAAAACGAGGGGTAAAGGATTTTTTTAACCCACCGTTTTGCTACAATATCCACTAAAATTTGAATCCAAGGAACCCGAATTTCGGCATATAATTGAATTCGAATTCTTGCTCACGAATCCCGTTTGCTACAGTACCAACCGTGTTTTGCTACAATATCAACTGAAATTCGAATCCATGGAACCCGAATTTTGGTATAATCGAACCCAAATTCTCGCTCATGAATCCCATTTTGCTACAGTACCCACCGTTTTGCTTCAGTATCCACTAAAATTCGAATCTATGGAACCCGAATTTTGGCATAATGGAACCTGAACTTTGATGGATGGGATATCCTTCTGGCTTTTCTAAGGTGACACGTTTTCTTCTTCTACAAGTTTTATTATGGTAAAATTAAGTATGAGTACTAATTTTCCTTTTGTGTGTCTTGACAATGTCGGAACTAGTACATTGGTCGACCATACTTTGAGGTTTTTTCATTTTAAAGCTAGAACATTTGCTTATGTATTTGTTTGTATGGCACATTGGACACATTCTTAGTTGTGTATTGATTGGACTACTTTTTTAGAATTGGTGGAACACTTTTATTTATTTATTTAATTTTTTTCTTATGTATTTGTTTGTATTGATCATTGGGCACTTCTTTTTTTTAGAGTTGACAGTATTATTTGTTTGTATGTAATTTGAAGTGATATTTGTTTAATATAATGTACTTGCATGTAAATCATACCTATCCCCTAATTTAGAACAGTTTTACAATGAAAAAATTATATGCAAACATCCTTGTTAAGAAGAAAAGGGTTTTTTTTTTAATTAACCTTATCTGTTTTTTGAATTATAGTGAAAAAAAATTAAACAAATATAATTGTGATACTCTCAACACAAAACAGAAGCATCAATATACTTTTTTAGGTAGATGTCTTTGGGTTTAAAAAATTGTTTTAAAAAAATTTACCATGTTGTTTCTTTAATCAATCCAAGAATAATAAGAAACAAGAATGAAACAATGATAAAGTAAAATAAATGTTTGAATCAAAAGAAAACAACGGTACCATCTTGGAAAAAAAAAAGGAATTTTAAAAAATGACCAATCTATTTTTTTTTTATAATTCAAGCAACAAGAAACACAAAAAACAAATTTAATAATGGTTATTATCATGTTTGAATAATATAATTAAAAAAATAATATAATTTATTAACAAAAGAAGAGGATGTCTTTCAACTATGGTAAAAGGAATGACTAAAATCAAAATATTTTGATCAGTGTTATAAATTGGATTTGAAAACATTGGTGTTGTTTTTTTTTTCTAAATTAAAACAGAAATGAATTTTGAATTCAACAAAATTGATCTTCTTTTTGAATTAGAGCAACAAAATGAAATTTGATACAACAAATTTGATGACCAATTTGGATCTATCATAAAAAATATTGTATACTTTCTTTCAATTACGTAGTAAAAAGGAGATTTATATGGCTTCTAACACATTTTTTTCGAATTGGTGGAACAAATCTTTTTTATTTAAAATTTGAAAAATTGATATTTAATATAGCACTACTTGTATAATACCAAAAACAAAAACAAAAAAAAAAAAAAAAAAAAAAAAAAAGAAGTCAGTCTAAACACAAACTTTAGAACTCCATGTTAAACAAATCTACACCCCAAAACACGTACTTCTTGAATTCAAATTAAAATACTCTACACCCCAAACACAAATTATTTAACTCCACAGACTATCATAATCCTATATATTATAATAATCACAGACTATTATAACCAACTCTGCGTCCCAAACAATCCTTTTACACTTTTGGTTATGCAATTAACTTCTAGTTATGTAAGATTAATTGGGCCGCCTTTTTATTATTAATTTTACCAAATGGTTGATATATATATTATTTTTGCTGATATGGAAAAGTTTTTAAAAAAAATATTTAATTTTTCATGTCTCTCTTGTCTTCACCTACCTTCCTCTCCCCTACCCTTCGGCACCACCTCCCTCTCCTCCCAACCCTTTCTCCTTCTCCACGACAAGCACTTTCAAGGAAGATCCTGAAAATTCAAAGAGAAAAAAAAATTAGATATGGAAATTTTCACATTAGAGGTTTGAGGGTTGGGAGAGAAAGAGAATTTGGAAAAAATCAAGAAAAAAAAAAGTCAGATGTGGAATTTTCCAAATTTCAGCAACTAGGGTTGAGAGAGAGAAGGAAATGTGGTTGGGTGGAGGAAGAGTACGAGGAGTTGAGGGAGGGAGGAGTTGTCTGCCCTTAGTGAAAAAATTATTCAATAAGACCATCACAATGTGACTATCTCTTAATTAATAATCGTTAAATATTTATTTGAAAATCTACATGTTCCGTATAACTATTACATACTTTGTCCTCTTCTTTTTCTTTCTCAAACATTTTTCTTTTTTGGTTTATTTCTCTTGTAGAAGAGTCCTCTCATTTGATTGCCCAAGTGACTTACTAATTTAAATCAAGTTTTCTTTTCCAAAAAAAAATAACTATATATATATATATATATATATATATATATATATATATTTTACAATTTCTCTCTTGTATATCTAATGATGCAAAAACTGTCAATCATATTGTGTTGTGCTCAAATAATTTCTAGTGTGAGGGCAGGAGAGAGAGGTGGGAGATTTATTTTCCTTTTAATATTTCACCACTTCAAGAAAATAATAATATATTTTTTTTTGCCATATCACTAATTTAATAAATATAAATTATACAAATTTATGTCACATCAACTAAAAAATGGTTAAAAATGTCTAGTCAGCTTCTTATTAGCTATAGGAACAAAAAGTTGACGAAAGACCAAGAAAGTAGATTTATCAAACTTCGTGCACTAAAATGCAAGTCTGAAAACTTAAGATCCAAATGCAGTCTAAGTGTAAACTTAGAGAATAAAAATGTAATTTCTAATATATTTTTTTTAAATAGTTCATTTTTAACTAATTTTTATCTTTATATTGTTGATTACATGCAAAACAATCGATTATTAACTTAAAATTTGATTTAGAAAATCATATAATGACTAATTATGGACAAGTCTTTCTCTACTTTTGATGTATTTTAATAAATACTAATTTTTTTCTTGTGATGTTCAACCTCAATTATGCTATATGGACTACCCAACCCACACCCTACCTTATTTGAAATATATATATTTAACCCGATCATTCATTGATGGATACACATGAAACCAATTAGATTGAAAATTAAAAGCCTATCTACATTCAATTTGAATATGAAGAAAAAAAAGTTACAAACTTTGTCTATAAAAGTTTATAATGAACTAAATAATCATTCATTTAGTGGATTTTTGCAAAATCGTCAAAGGTTGATATCATTTTTATAGCACTGAGATTTGAGCATGCATTATATTATGTTTAGAAAAATGATCTTACAATTCGAAAAATGGTTTTCTTGGAAGAGTTTGGTAGAGCTAAATCTTAAAGTGAAATCGTATCATATTTTCAATTGCAATTAGAACTCTTGACTCAAAATTAAAGTAGCTTAGTATGAAAGAAACGCGTTGGGTGATGGGTAGTTCTTACGCGTAAATGATTTATATCTTTACCAACCACTTCCACTAGGGTTTGATGGAAGATTTTGATTTTACCTAGTTTGCCATGAAGTGTGTAAATTAGTTTTGGTTAAGATCTCCTATTATTTGGTTATTAAAATAATCTACCTTTACTATTTCTATTAAAAAAAACATAATTTACCAAAGAATTTAAAATAAAAGTTAACTGAAACATCAATCTTATAAATTTGGAAAATTGGAGTAGATATCTATAATTACACACTCATTCTGAAATATGGACCAAAAAATTTTACTTGAATTATGGCCACCGTGCATCACATAAAATCTCTCCTTTTGTTTTTTTGTTCTCGTTTTTACCCTTCTACTTAAATCGACCACTGGCCCCCTTATTTAACGAAATCTATATTTACAGATTTTTACCCCTAAAATTGCGCCTTATTTGAAAATTCAAATTTAAACTTCAACTCCTAAATGTTATCTTTCTTTTCTTTTTTTTTTTTTGCTAGATTCTTTTATCTTTTCAAAATTTGATGAAATGTGTATTTTTATATCTGCAAATTCTAATTAATCTTTTAAGATTTTATATCTTTCTAGATTTCAATTTTATTTATGAAATTATATCAAATTGAACCCAAATTCTCACTCACAAATCAGATTTTGCTACAGTATCCACTTAAATTCGAATCCATGGAACCCGAATTTTGGCATAATGAAACCTGAACTTTGATGGAGGGGATATCCTTTTGGCTTTGCTAAGGTGACACATTTTCTTTTTCTTCTTCTACAAGTTTTATTATAGTAAAATTAAGTATGAGTACTAATTTTCCTTTTGTGTGTCCTGATATAGGGTTGGAACTAGTACATTTGGTCGACTTTAGTTTGAGGTTTTTTGTAACAACCGGAAACTTTCAGGTACTAACTAAGACTTTTGAATTTAATTTAAGTATAAGCCCAATTTGATGTTTAATTTGTGCATTTGGTTTTAAATTGAAGTCTTGAATTATGAAATTGGAGAATTGAGAGTAATTTGGGAAGATTTAAGGAAAATAGGATTTTATTAAAGTTGGGGGCATTCTTGTAGATTAAAGGACTTTTAGCCAAGCCAAGCCCAAAGAAGCCAAGCCCACAATTATCTATCTCTAGTATTTTAGTTTACACGCAGCCCTAGGTCAGCCAAGTTTTTTTTGAAGCCTCCAAGCCATTAAGCCATTATCTTCATCTTCTTCCTCTTCCTTTTGGGTTTTTCGAAATCCTCCATTGGAACAAGGGAGAGCTTTTCAGTAGCTTCATCAACCCACGAACCGCCGGCCGTTGCAGTTCCCATCGCCGCCGCAGGACCGCCGCTCAGCCGCACAGCCGCCGCAACACCCGTTTGGCCGACCAGATCCGCGAACCGAACGCCTCGATCCACGCCTGCTCGCCGAACGCTCGAACTCACCTCCCGAAACCACCGCCTGAGCGCTGCCAACCGCCGCACAGCCCGCTGTTCGGATCCGTCCGCCGCCCTGACCGTGAATCGCTGCTCGCGCCGATCTGCAACCAAACCGAGTTTCTCTGTCCTCGCCGCAGCACAGACCGCTCGCCGAGCCCAGATCCGCGAACCGCCGTCGCTCGCCGCCTGATCTGCTGCAGATCTCGCCCACGCGCTGCCGCAGTGCGCCCACGCGCCGCCGCCTTGCTCCCACGCGCCGCCGCGGTGCAATCAGTCGTTCGAGGCCTAACAGTTTCGCCTTCGATCGTGTTCTGACTTGGGTAATTTCGATACTAAGCCAAATTTAATTTGAGAACTTTAAGATTGGATTAAGGAAGTAGTTATAAATTCTTGGAACTTATTTTGGGGAAAAGAATTTTAGGATAATTTATGAATTTTAGAAATTTTCCTAACCTTAGGATGATTCGATCTAGGCTCTAAATTGGTTGGCTGAGACTCAAGGAAGGAACTTTTGGTGAGCAAATTGAGTACTTGGATTCTTGAGACTGACCAAGGTAAGGGACTTTATGCCAGTATGCTTAAATGCAAATCAGGAACTTAACTGAAAAGAAATTTCACCTTCAAGATAAAAGTTTTATCAATGTGTTATTCATGATGTTTGATGAATTGGTAAATGTCTTGTTTGTGTGAAAATAGATTTTTTACATGTATGATTCATGATGTATGATGATATGAGAACTTTGTTGCATGTTGCATCATGAAATTTAAAAGTTAAAATGCTTTGGGACCTCATGCATACACTATGTTTTCATATTAAAATTTATTTCGAAGGCTGTGGTAATTACCCCCTAACACTATTGATGTACATCTATATGAAAAGGAACCTGAAAAGGTTATATGAAAAGGAGCCTTACGGCTATATGAAAAGGAATTTATGAGGCTATGTGAAAGGTAAGGTTAGGTTGGGTAATTATCCACATTAAAAGCCGAAGGGAATTTTTAAGTAAATGCTTACACTATGAAAGGAAGTTAGGTCCCACCAAAGGAAAGAAAGAAAAGAAAAAGGTTTTCGAAAACTCATTATGTGTGTGTATGCATATCCTGACCTGGTAGTAAGGTCACTTACTGGGTATTGAAAAATACTCACCCTTTTCAAAACGTTTTTCTTTTCAGGTAAAGGAAAGGGCATCCTAGGCGAATGACAGGACGTTCAGCAGTTTCATTCCGCATATTTTTTTGCTAGCAAGTTATTATTATTTATTTATTCATAACTGTTAGTTGTCGAATTTCATAGAATTTTTATGATTTTTAATATTTTGGTTATCTTCATGTTTTTAGTTTTTACAAGGGATCCCGAATTTAAAGGATTTTAATGGTTTTAGATAAATGTTTTAAAGTTTTTTTTTTTTTGTGTGTTTCTAAATCGAGATTTCTACATTTTTATTAGCATGCATGTAGTAACGTCCCTAGGAAGTTTAGTAGGATAAGTAGGGTCGTTACATTTTTTCATTTTAAAGCTAGAACATTTGCATATGTATTTGTTTCATTGGACACATTCTTAGTTGTGTATTGATTGGACTATCTTTTTAGAATTGGTGGAACACTTTTTAATTTTTTTTTTTTTTGCTGATGTATTTGTTTGTATTGATCATTGGACACTTATTTTTTTAAAGTTGACAGTATTATTGTTTGTAAGTAATTTGAGGTGATATTTGTTTAATATAATGTACTCGCATGTAAACCATACATATCCCCTAATTTAGAACGGTTTTGCAATGAAAAAATTATGTGCAAACATCCTTGTTATGAAGAAAGGGGTTTTTTTAAATTAACCTTCTCTGTTTTTTGAATTATAGTGAAAAAAATTGAACAAATGTAATTGTAATACTCTCGACACAAAACAGAAGCATCAATATACTTTTTTAGGTAGATGTCTTTAGGAATAAAAAAAAGTGTTTTAAAAAAAAAATTCATGTTGTTTCTTTAATCAATCCAAGAATAAGAAACAAGAATGAAATAATGGTAAAGTAAAATGAATGTTTGAATCAAAAGAAAACAAAGGTAATGTCTTGGAGAAAAAAGGAATTTTGAAAAATGACCAATCTATTTTTTTTTTAATTCAAGCAACAAGAAACACAAAAAAAAACAAATTTAACAATGGTTATTGTCATGTTTGAATAATAAAATTATATAAAAAAAAACAATATAATTTTTTAACAAAAGAAGAGAATGTTTTTCAACTATAGTAAAAGGGATGACTAAAATCAAAAGATTTTCAAAGTTGGATCTTTGTTGGATCAGTGTTATAAATTGGGTTTAAAAACATTGATGTTATTTTTTTTTTCTAAATTAAAACAGAAATGAATTTTGAATTCAACAAAATTGATATTCTTTTTGAATTAGGACACCAAAATGAAATTTGATACAACAAATTTGATGACCAATTTGGATCTATCATAAAAAATATTGTATACTTTCTTTCAATTACATAGTAAAAAGGAGATTTATATGGCTTCTAACACATTTTTTAGAATTGGTGGAATAAATCTTTTTTATTTAAATTTTGAAACATTGATATTTAATATAGCACTACTTGTATAATAATACAAAAAAAAAAAAAAATAGTCAACCTAAACACAAACTTCATAACTCCATGTTAAACAAACGTACATCCTAAAACATGGACTTCCTGAACTCAGATTAAAATATTCTGCACCCCAAACATAGATTTCCTATACCAAGACTTTAATACTATACAAACACAAATTATTTAACTCTACAGACTATAATAATCACAAACTATTATAACCAACTCTGCGGCCCAAACAGTCTCTTAACATGCACCTTTGGTTATGCAGTTAACTTCAGTTATGTAAGATTAATTGGGCCACCTTTTTATTATTAATTTTAATGGATTAAATTTATTAATTTTATACTTACCAAATGGTTGATATATATATATATATATATATATTATTTTTGCTGATATGGAAAAGTTTTTAAAAAAATATTTAATTTTTCATGTCTCTCTAGTCTTCACCTACCTTCCCCTCCCCTACCCTTCGGCACCACCTCCCTCTCTTCTCCCAACCCTTTCTCCTCGACGACAAGCACATTCAAGAGAGATCCGGAAAATTCAGAGAAAAAAAAATAGATATGGAAAATTTCAGATTAGGGGTTTGAGGGTTAGAGAAAGAGAATTTGGAAAAAATCAAGAAAAAAAAAGTCATATGTTGAATTTTTCAAATTTCAGCAACTAGGGTTGAGAAAGAGAAGAAAATGTGGTTGGGTGGAGGAAGAGTAGAGGAGTTGAGGGAGGGAGGGAGGGGTTGCCCGCCTTGAGTGAAAAAAATTATTCAATAAGATCATTACAATGCAGTTGTCTCTTAATTAATAATCGTTAAATATTTATTTAAAAATCTACACATTCCGTATAACTATTACATACTTTGTCATCTTCTTTTTCTTTCTCAAATATTTTTCCTTTTTGGTTTATTTCTCTTGTGGAAGAGTCCTCCCAGTTGATTGTCCAAGTGAGTTTTCTTTTACAAAAAAAAAAAAAAAAAACCATTATATATATACATATTTTTTTACAATTTCTCTTTCGTATATCTAATGGTGCAAAAACTATCTTTCGTATATCTAATGGTGCAAAAACTACCAATCATATTGTGGTTGTGTGCTCAAATAATTTCTTGTGAGGGCAGGAGAGAGAGAAAGAAGAGAGAAGCAGGGAGATTTAATTTTCTTTTAATATTTCACCACTTCAAGAAAATAATAATAAATATTTTTTTTGCCAATAAATATAAATTATATAAATTTATGTCACATCAATTAAAAAATGGTTAAAAATGTCTAGTCAGCTTCTTATTTGCTATAGGAACAAAAAGCTGACAACAAAGACCAAGAAAGTAGATTTATCAAACCCATAGACTAAAATGTAAGTAAAACTTAAAGATCTGAATGCAGCCAAAGTGAAAACTTAGAGATTAAAAATGTAATTTTTTTAAAAAAAAATAGTTCATTTTAAACTAATTTTTACCTTTATATTGTTGATTACATGTAAAATAATCGATTATTAACTTAAAATTTGATTTAGAAAATCATATAATGACTAATTATGGACATGTCTTTCTCTACTTTTGATGTATTTTAACAATTACTATTTTTTTTTTTTGTGATGTTCAACCTCAATTATGCTATATGAACTACCCAACCCACACCTTACCTTATTTGAAATATATACATTTAACCCAATCGTTCATTGATGGATACACATGAAACCAATTAGATAGAAAATTAAAAGCCGATCTCCATTCAATTTGAATATGAAGAAAAAAAAAAGTTACAAACTTTGTCTATAAAAGTTTATAATTAAATCAAGGTTAAAATATCATTTTGGTTCCTGTAATTTGAGCTTTATTCAATTTTGGTCCATGTACTTTCAAAAGTCCAATTTTAGTCTTTGTACTTTCAATAAAGCTTAAAATTGGTCCCTACTATTAGTTTATGGTTATTTTTTCTTAAAAAAGTTAGTTTCTATTAGTTTTTCATCTATAAATTTTGGAAGTATGTTCACATGGTGTATTTTTTATATTAAAATTATTATTATTTTTTAACCAATTTTGATAAAAATTAACTTCAAACTTGTCATAAAGACCAATTTTAAGCTTTATTGAAAGTACAGGGATTAAAATTGGACAATTAAAAGTACAATGACCAAAATGGAACAAAATCCAAAGTATAGGGACCAAAATGGTATTTTAACGTTGAATCAATAATCATTCATTTAGTGGATTTTTGCAAAATCGTCAAAGGTTGATATCATTTTTATAGTATTGAGATTTGAGCCTGCATTATATTGTGTTTAGAAAAATGACCTTTCAATTCAAAAAATAGTTTTATTGAAAGAGTTTGGTAGAGTTAAATCTTAAAAGGAATCGTATCATATTTTCAATTGCAATTACTATATGAACTCTTGACCCAAAATTAAAGTAGCTTAGTATGAAAGAAATGCGTTGGGTGATGGGTACTTCGTACGCGTAAATGATTTATATCTTTACCAACTACTCCCACCAGGGTTTGATGGAACATTTTGATTTTACCTAGTTTGCCAATTCTATATTCTGAAGTGTGTAAATTAGTTTTGGTTAAGATCCCTTATTATTTGGTTATTAAAATAATCTACCTTTACTATTTCTATTAAAAAAACATAATTTACCAAAGAATGTAAAATAAAAGTTAACTGAAACATCAATCTTATAAATTTGGAAAATTGGAGTTAGATATCTATAATTACACACTCATTCTGAAATATGGACCAAAAAAATTTCACTTGAATTATGGCCACCGTGCATCACATAAAATCTCTCCTTTTGTTTTTTTGTTCTCGTTTTTACCCTTCTACTTAAATCGACCACTGCCCCCCTTATTTTACGAAATCTGTATTTACAGATTTTTACCCCTAAAATTGCGCCTTATTTGAAAATTCAAATTTAAACTTCAACTCCTAGATGTTTTTTTTTTTTTTTTTTCGCTTATGATTTTCATGTTGCATCATATGATGAAAGAGCAAACTTACCTATGGGACCTCAGTAGAGGTATACATTTTTCCCGCAGGGGTGGGGTCTCGTGGGGATCTAACCCTAATAGAGTGGGGAATCTTCATTTAGGCGGAGAATAGTGGAGAGAGTGGAGGAAAAATCCTCGTTCCCATTCTCCATTCCTCGCCCATTGATTATTATAATTATTTTAAAAAAATTTATATATATGTAGATATATATATATACACATATACACACAAATATGTATATGTTTGCATCATTTTGATTATGAATTCTAAAAAATTATATATATAAATTAATTTTTCTTAAGAAACCATTTAATTAATTTTATCTAATAAAAATAAACGGAGAATAATTCCCCGTAGGGAATCCAACCACAAATTTTAGATTTTTTGGAACTTCCTTCATGCGAGTGAGTGCCTTTTAACAATGATGCAAATCATTTCATTTCATATTCCTCACTTTTATTTACATGCTTGTTTGTCTCAAATTTTTTATTTTGCCAGATGCTAGTTTTAAAGGAGATTATTTTCTAAAGTTTTTTCCGTGTACTTTTTTTTTTGGTTTTGGTGATTGATGAATGCCTTTTTTTAGTTTACTAGATACTTGTTCATTCAGCTTACTAAGGAGCACTTTTCACCCAGTCGAGTTGTCACGCCTTTTACCAGTCCTCCACTTCAGTTTGTTAGTCTTAAGTTCAAGTTGAAAGGTTTTAGTCTTATTTTTCTTCTCTTTGTAAGTTGGATGTGATTTGTAGAGGATGAAGAGTCATATTTGTATTATGTGTGTGGATTTATAAAGAGAAATTTTATGTTCTCTTTTTCTAGTTCAACAACATAAGTGTATTACATATTTTATATTTTATTAATTAAAATTATATTTGTTAAGTTAATTGTTGTGTAAAAATATAATACTATTGAAAATTTATTTTGTTTATAGGTTGAGAAAGAGTAATATTGGTGGTTAGCAATAATTTTTTTTATTAAATTATTGACAAAATGATGACTGACATTGCTTGTCATTGAAAACCACTATTTTTGACTTTTAATGACGAACAAACATTTAATGACGGACGGACTTTTAATGACGGACATTTAATGAAAAACAGCTTTTTAATGATAGTCAAACTTTTAATGACAGTCAGATTCAATGACGGGCATTACCCATCATTAAAATGCGTTCGTCATCGTAGCCTACGATGTCACTCGAAAAGATGTCGGACACGCGTCTGTCATTGTTTTCCTTTAATGACGGACAATGCCCGTCATTAAAATCCAAATTTGTACTTGTGCTCGATCCTTGCGAAATTAAATGAGGAAGCCATCCTCATCCCCACCTCGCCCGGTGGACATCTCTAGATGCACGCAAGTATATAACTGCATAAATGTTTTTTTTTTTACAAAGATTGCATGGCAATTATCCTTCTCTAAAATGTTGATGTACATCTTAATATAAAAATGAGGTGTTTGTTAGTTAAGGCTCGGCTCTGCTTACTGGATGCCAACTAACCATCAGCTGGAGTAAAGTCTCAAGAGGGGCTCACTTATGCACCAAAGAGTTGGAAAAGGAAAGATTATGATAGGAAGGGTTAATTGTCCACGTTAGGCCGTAGAGAAAAAGTTAAGAAGAAATGTTTTTAATGATGAAAAAGTTTAGGCCTCACCATTTTAAGTATCATGATGCATATTTTGTATGTGTTTGCATGTGTCTAATCCTAGTAGTGAGGTTACTAGAGGAAGTTTTAATACTCGGCCTTTTCTTTAATTTTTTTTAAGTAATGGCAGAGACGTACGTGCAGGGCGAGTAATGTGATTGTTTGTTGGTTGTGTCATGGGGTCAATGTCAACATGATTTATGCATCTATGATATTTTATGTTATAATGATTTTATTTTAAAAATTACGTTAGGAGGTTATTTCAACTGGTTTATATAATTACTTTATTTCATGTTTTACCATATTCTTTTTTGAATCCCAAATAATTAGTTTTAATTTGGTAGAAAATTATCATTCTTTATATACCTTGTCTCAAGTATTTTTAAATGTCGTTATGTAGTAACGTCTCTAAGTAGTCTAGGTTCAAAAAGTCATATTGTTACAAAATATATATATATATATATATATATATATATATATATATATATATATATATATTATCTAAAAAGGACTTCAAATTAATGGGTTCAGGTTTTATATATATAAACTCCAATTAAGTTATCAGAAGATACTTTTTATCAACTCAAAAAGTATTCCTAATATTATCTATCAATTTCACACACTGTTCAACGTGGACTCTTCTTGAATTTCAAGATTTCTCCAACCAAACATCTCCCTTTCAAAGGAGAAATAAACAAGGAAACGTGATTGAAATTGTGGGGTTCTTATTATATAAAATTTTATTTCTAAATAAGATATATTTCAAACGTTGATCCAATTGTCTTCTTTCATAAGCTAAAGTAGGGCCATAAATCAAAATTAAGTTGAAGTCATAATTGTTTCGCCCACATTTCTATACCCACTATGAATAGAATAACCATTAGAAAATCTTAGTTTAAACTTTTAAGTTTTTTAAAATTTTGAATATAAAGTAAGAGTTGAATCACAATAGCATTAATTTAATTGTATTAATTTATTAGCTAGTCACGGCAAATCTTATCCCACTATCAGCTTGAAGGCTTTATTTTGCGTATAGACTACATATTCATACAAACCCTTAACCTCCCCTTCTACCAATATCATAATTGAAAATATTTGAAATACTAGTCAATATTAACATCACTAAATGATTAAGTCGTCAAAACCTATATGGGCGATATTTTTATTAATTACATACAAGGAAGAAATATTGATAAACAATTAGAAATACAAATATTAAAAAATGGGATAATAGGCAAGGGGCAGCTTAAATGAACATAGTGCCTGTATGATAATGTAAATTTAAATTTCCTCTCCTCAATCTTCAAGTTCTTTTGGTCTTTGGAGTTGCATTTTCCGGTTATAGATGGGTTGCAATGGTCTTGAATTAGTATCCGAATCCTGCATTCACATATCAAAATTTGATTTTAACAAATATGTAAAATACTAAATCAGTCTTAAATTTTGATTTAATCGCTTAGTTAAGTTTTGTTATTACAATATTTAGTTTTAATCAAAAGTGTGACTAGAAGTTCAGAGACAAAGCAAAAAGAAATTGAAGTCTAAGATTTAAAAATGATATGCTATCAAACAAGACTTTAAATAATTGTTACCGTGATCAATTATGTATGATATGAGGATATTTTTGTTTTTAATCTATAATATGTTTTTTCTAAATATACAATTTTTTTTTTTACAAATGTATATTTTGGTATCTCACAATTAATTATTTCTAACTTACATCGTGGACAGCTACTCGAAGTAATTTCACCTGTTCTTCTGTAACTGTCCTCACCTGGTGAAATCAAAACCAATTGAACAAATAAGTAAATGCAATTATACGCATGCATCTCACATACCACAGGTTCAAAGAGTTTGAGTAATTAGGTTATGATAATTTTGAAATTTATTGATTACTATTTTATTTTTGAAAATAGACTTCCTTGAATTCTTTGTTTTATCTTTCACCTTTCTAAAAATAATACTTTTGATAAAACTACTTTGGTTTTCATAAAATTGATTATGATTTTGGTGACATTTTTAACTAAATAAAGAGATTGTGAGCAGATAAAGCTTAATGTCTTTTTAAAATTAGAAAACTAAAAACCAAAAAAATAAAAACTAAAGATATATAGCTTCGTTTGATAACCATTTGATTTTTCGCTTTCAGTTTTTCAAAATTGTGCTTGTTTTCTCATCATTCTCTGCAATGAGTTTCATAGTTCTTAAGAAAACATTTGAATTCTTAGCCAAATTCAAAAAACAAAAACAAGTTTTTGAAATTTTTTTTTTTTTTTGTTTTCAAAACTTGATTTGGTTTTTGAAAACATATGTAAAAAGTAAATAACAAAACAAAGAAACCAATAGGTAGAAGTAGTAAAATTATAGGTTTAATTTTCAAAAACCAAAAATCAAATAGTTAACACCATAATATTTTCAATTATTTTTTTTAATGTAAATACTCAAAAGACGTGAACTATGAAGAAAAAAAATCTATATATTGCAAAAGATTCAAACTCCATAAAACAAGTTAACTAGTAAAAAAATTACCTCATGGATCATAGTCCACATCACATTTTCAGTGCACGGTGGAACGGTAAGAGAGCCCATGTATCTGTAATATTGTTTGCTGCCTATCTTCAGCAGAGTTGGATCAATTATTCCAATCACTGTCTCTTCTTCGTAGGTATCAGAGACAACTTCTAAATGATCTTTAATCTGATAGAACATTAATATTGAAATATTGTGAATCAAAATTGCACAATTATACGAAATTCTTGAAGATAATTATGAACTAAAACTCACTGTTGATAAGAAATAATCAGGCTCCCCAATCTGATACAAGATTCCAATTACAGAAATCATGCCATTCGAGCTTTCATGGACCAAGTGAGCTTCAAGATCAAACGTCTTGCCATCAATGGTGTGCTCAGAAGGTGAGTGCCAATGACATTGTTTTAGTTTATATTGAGTTCCATTCATTTCCATGTATCCTCCTCCATCTACCCATTTCATCTGCATCAACCGCAATACTTTCCTTTATGAGTACAATAGATATAAATTCTATTCATATGGCCCAAAACATTACTATTATATGAAGCAAAAGGAAAAATAATTGACATGTTAAGGCTTTGAACTCAAAAATCTTTCATATTAAAGTATCATTGAGACCCAAAAATGTATGCAAATAAAATAGAGTAAAATTAATTATTTAATATATTTTTCAACATTTCCCTCACGTAGACACAAATATTAATATGATTCATGAGGTGATAATTATTAATTACCATCATATCATGGCCTCGATTCTTGAGAGTAGCATTAGAAGCCTTGTAGTTGGTTTTGAGATCTCCCAAATGAGAAATTACTTCAACTCTCTCATGTAACATATCGATTGGAGATTGCATCAACCCAACTTTGCATGTATGCCACTCTGGTTTAAGCTCTCCCCAATGAATCGGTCCTTTCTTCCCATCTCTTTCATAATCAAACTCTCTTTCATCATCTACATAAACAATCATAATCATTAAAGCAATTAAAAAAAAAACATGATGATCAAATATTATATATGTTTTAGCTAGGTTAAAAATTTAGAAGATGAATTAGGTCACTTAAGAGGGTATATTAAAAAAATTCCTCTTCTAACTGGCCTAACTCCTCTA
This sequence comes from Trichosanthes truncata, assembly GCA_033996785.1. Classification (NCBI taxonomy): domain Eukaryota; kingdom Viridiplantae; phylum Streptophyta; class Magnoliopsida; order Cucurbitales; family Cucurbitaceae; genus Trichosanthes; species Trichosanthes truncata. The sequence goes on from JAWPNB010000004.1 coordinate 9,964,449, forward strand.
AATTTATGTCAACTCACTAAGTATTATCTCAGGTAGGTACGCTTATTATCAGCCAATTTTACTATTCATTAATAGAAAGAGTATAATTGAAAAATGTTAAAACGTGAGAGACCAAATTAAAATGTTTTAAACTATAAAGACTAAATTGAAGAAACACACCGAAATTAGAGATTATAATATATATTTAGATTTTTAAAAAAATCTCACCAACTTCTTGGGATGCTGCCTTAAATGATAGCAAAAGAATGCAAAAGAAGAAAGAAGACAAGAGCTTCCCCATGTCCAAATCTGATCTCTCTTTTTCTAAAGAATCTCTGTGATGTGTGATTTAAGAATATTGTTTAAGGAGGTTTATGGTATTTATAACTTCAATTACAATGTGAATGGAAGAAGAAAATATTAGGAAGCTTCTGATTTTCTTCAACTACTGTTTGTTTTTCAGCAAACAAAGTTTGAAATTTTGGGAAGAAAAATTGAACTTTTCCACTCACGAGAAAATGCATTAATTTATAATCATTGAGCATTTAAAGCAAAAGAAGTTCAAATAATTCAGGTGGTTTCCGTTTCAATATTGTTTCCCATGTCCACTAAGTCCACGATGAAGACATGTTTTGTATTATTAAAAATTTAAACTAATGTAGGAGAGATTATATTAATTTTCTTAATATTTGGTGTTGAAAAATGAACCAAATTGGGCTGCCGTTGGAGATGATGAAACGTTTGTTTATGTACCCAACAAGAATTTGACCAAATCTTGGAGCCAAGTTTTTGTCATAATATATTGTAGTTTATGTTGTCTTTGAAAACTTTGATCAATGAAGTTAGTTGTTTATTACTGTTTAGACGACTAAATTATACCAAGTGTGTTTTTTTAAGGTACTTTATTTGAATAGATCATCCCTCACAATTTTCAACTTTAATTCTACCCCCAATATCTTAATTTATTTTTTCTTGAAATGTCCAATGAAATTAATAGATTAAAAGTAGATTTGAAACTAATTTTAAAATGTTTGAGGCAAAGTTGAAACCAACATAGCTTAGCAACAAAATTAAAACCAACTAAATTAATAGAGAGCATAACTTATATAGTTGGCTTCAATTTTACTCCTAGCATTTTAAAAGTTTCAGTTTTTAGCATAAATCTTTTAACTTTTTGTAGGTGTTTTAACCAAAATTATTAGCTGGAGGTCTTTTACGAACAACTCGAACAATTGACGTTACAATTGAAAGTTTCCTCTAGATCATGACCTAATTTCTTTTCCAAATTTCTCCTAGCTCACTATGTAGAAAAATATTGTGGCAGCCTCTTAATAATTGTAGGATATAGATTCGAAAATCTTCATGCCTCATCATAACCACTAGATACAAAATCAAAGTACTTTTGCAGTTTATCTCTCTTACGATACAAAATTTCAAGCCACAATATAGCAGCCTTCTACAATAATTTCTCCACTAAATATCATCAAGTGACGTTACTATCGGCCACATTTAACATCTACTAATAAAAAAAATATAATTGAAAAATGTTGAAACGTTTTAAAACCATAAAACAAAATGTAAAAAAGAACTAAATATGATAGACCAAAACTTTTTTAGCCTTTAAGAAATTATACACGAAAAATGTGAATTGAGAGAGAGAGAAAAAGAGAGAGCTTATCACGTGTGAAAAGTGCCAAGAAAAATCCTAAAATGTTTAACAGCTGAGAGAAGTTATCTGGTGTGGAAAGTTCTAAGAAGATCCATTCCTCCAATGTTTTTTAACTTATTCAAATTAACTATCAATTTAAACATTTGATTTAAAGAGTAGGTTAGCAGCCATATGGATGAAAGAATTTTGACTTTCAAGTTTTGATTTTCCGTGGCACATATATTATATAATAAAATGACATTTTGTGGGAATATATGGATCCCACAATTTCGGCCATTTTTTGCCCACTTGGGATTTTGAATACAAACAAGGCTGTGTCTGTTCAATGAATCCCACAAACAATATTCAATTTTTTTTTTTTTTTTGAGTACCAAACAATAATAAAAAATCATTGTCTATTGAGCTATGTCATTGCCTACATGTTCATATCTTTTTTTTTTTTTTTTTAATTTTCGAAAACTTGTTTAAGTTTTCGATTTTCTAGATATGGGTTTGAAATTTAGGTAAAGGTTTCTACTGAAAATAAAATAAAATAAAATTGGAGGTGTTCGGGATGATGGTATTTTTATTTGTTTTTGTTTTCAAAATTAATTTTAAAATTGTGATGGAATGACTTGCAAGTTACGTTCTTAATATAGTTTAGCAATTAAAATGTTTCTACTTTCGATAAAAAAATATGTTAAATTTGAATCTTCTTGTGGTAATATTTTGAGATAAAAATTTAAAATTAAAAAATTATACTGTTCTAAAAATCTATTATTTTGGAAGAATTTTTTTTCCGTGATAATTAAGTGATCAGTTGTAAAAATAGCAAAGAGAACTAGAAAAGACAATTTCTTTTAAAAAAAATAGGTTAAATTACAAATTTAGTCCTTAAACTTTGAGATTGGTATCTATTTAGTCCATGAACTTTCAAAATTACAAATTTTGTCCTTGAACTTTTGAATTTTTAAAATTTTGTGGGAATATATGGATCCCACAATTTCAACCATATTTTGCCCACTTGAGATTTTGAATACAAACAAGGCTATGTCTGTTCAATGAATCCCACAAACAATATTCTTTTTTTTTTTTTTTTTGAGTACCAAACAATATTAAAAAAATCATTGTCTATTGAGCTATGTCATTGCCTACATGTTCATATCTTTTTCTTTTTTTTTTTTTTTCGAAAACTTGTTTAAGTTTTCGATTTTCTAGATATGGGTTTGAAATTTAGGTAAAGGTTTCTACTGAAAATAAAATAAAATAAAATTGGAGTTGTTCGGGATGATGGTATTTTTTTTTTTTTTTTTGTTTTCAAAATTAATTTTAAAATTGTGATGGAATGACTTGCAAATTATGCTCTTGTGAATATTTAACATAATTTAGCAATTAAGACATTTCTACTTCCGATAAAACACTATGTTAAATTTGAATCTTCTCCCATATATGATGTAATATTTTTAGATAAAAAATAAATAATAAAAAAATTATACTGTTCTAAAAATCCAGTATTTTGGAAGAAATTTTTTCCCGTGATAATTAGGTGATCAGTTGTAAAAACACCAAAGAGAACTAGAAAAGACAAATTTTCTTAACAAAAAAAGGTTAAATTACAAATTTAGTCATTAAATTTTGAAATTGGTGTCTATTTTGTCCCTGAACTTTCAAAATTACAAATTCAGTTCTTGAACTTTCGAATGTTTTAAAATTTACGGATCTACTAGACACAAAATTAAAATTTTAGGGTTCCATTAGACGAAAAATTCAAATTTATATCTAATAAATCAATTAAATTTTAAAATTTTTGAATTTTTCAAAGACTTATTAGACACAAAATTGAAAGTCGACCTATTAGACACTTTTGAAAGTTCATGGATCAAAAAGACACAAATCTCAAAGTTTAGGGACTAAACTTGTAATTTAATCAAAAAAATATCTATCCAAACTTGTTCTAATTAAAACTATTTTCACAACCGTTTCCAAAATAATCCTGATTTTTTAGGCCCCATTTGATAATCATTTGGTCTTTGGTTTTTGGTTTTTAAAAATTGTGCTTGTTTTTCATCATTTCTCTACAATGGTTTTAATCTTCTCTACACTGATTTCCATTTGGGATTTATGCCCTAAAGCCTCGTAATTAATAATTTATTTAATAATAAATAATAATTTTGATTATTTTATTTGCAATATAATATTATCCATTATATGAGAAATCCAAGGTTATTAGTGTAATCTTGAACAGTATGTGGTTGACATACGAGAGGATCATGTTCAAGAAATAACCTAAAGGGTCATAGTATATGGATAAGGTTGGGTGCCTTATCCTGGTAACACTATTGATACGACCCACTTTGTAATAGTTACAAATGATTTGATCCAAATCATTCATGTGGAGACATGTGAGTGGGGGTATCTTATACAATGAGTTTGTATAAGACTGGACCACGAAATATTTAATCTCTCTTTATAAATCCGTTAATTGAGAAGATTAATATTTCATCAGGATGATCATATGCGACTCGATCTTAATCCTGAGTGAGTTATGAACTCCTGCCTGTGAGGGCTTGTCCTTTGATTTGCATGGGTGAGAGTGGCTTTTGTAGCCGATTCAATATGTCTACCATTTTGGGGACTTGACCAAATAGGGAGCTGGGAACATAATCTCACAAGATGGAATTCACTCCTTCCCATATAGGGTAAGCAGATGAGTAGTTCTCTTAAGTGCTGATTTCGAGACTTGAACAATGGGGCCCCACCCTCTCATTGGCCCGAGAGGGACTTAGTTTATAATTAGATTATAAACATATTGTTCATTAGAGGATCAGTGGTACTTAAGGTGCAAGATGTAATTACAGGGGTAAAACGGACTTTTGACCCAACTGTAATTACGAACAACTTGTGAAGGATCGACTTGCATGTAGTGATTATATCAATGGACACAACTTGTCCTACAGTGCATAAGAGTGCAACTTTAGGTCTATAGTGGAGTGACCTATAGTTAATGAATGAAAATTAATTAATTAAAGAGTTTAATTAATTAATTTTGTATCATTGGAGCTTATAATCTGTAGGTCCATAAGGTCCCATTGCTAGCTCATAGTAACACTAAAAGATCAATTTAGTTGAAAGAAAAATTTGAAATGTTCAAATTTGAAGTGTTCAAATTAATATTTAATATATTAGATATATTAAATATAAAAGAGAAAAATATATTTATTGTATTTGATACATTAAATATTAAAATTTGAAATGTTCAAATTTAATATTTAATTTGAAGTGTTCAAATTAATATTTAATATATTAGATATATTAAATATAAAAGAGGAAAATATATTTATTGTATTTGATACATTAAATATTAAAATAATTAATATATATTTTATATATTAAATAAAAGATATTTATAGAATTTGAATAAGATTCAAATAAATAAATATCGTAGGAGATTTGAATGAGATTCAAATAAATAAAAGATATATTTTAATATATTAGATATTAAAATATAATATTTTAATAATGGCAAAGATCTTCCCTTGGTCTTTATAAATAGAACCCTTGGGTTGAAGCATTCTATATAACACACATCTTTTCAAAGAGAGAATTAGAGAATTCTCTCTAAACCTCTTCCTCTTTAATCCCTTGAGGATTTTCTTTCAAGAGGCTCCCACAAGCCTTGATCTTTTGTTAGAGTCGTAGCAAGGAAGATTTTGTGGAAGAGATAAAGACCCGCAAGAAGAATTTCCATGTTTATTTCAATGTAAGTTTTTGCTTAACCTTATATATTTTGTGTTTAATTCTAAATAAATCAAAGACGATTCCTATGCTTCCGCTGTGGGTTTAATTCCATTATTCCCTTCATTTCCATCTTTCTTAAGGAAACATTTGATTTTCTAGCCAAATTCTGAAAACAAAAATATGTGTTTTGAAAGGGATAGTGTAAAAATGGCGAGAAATTAAATCTTAACTGCGAGCGTGTCTTTTGTTTTCTCGTTTTCCAAGCGTAGCAAAAAATGTTCAGCCCATCCCAGTAAGAATTCACAAAAAGTCCATAATAACCCGTCCATGTCTTTGCAGTATATCAAGTATATCAATGATATACTACTAATATATTTTATTTAGATATATTAATGAAATGGAAATCATAATATTCAGTATATCAACAGTATATCAAAAATAGCTAATACGAAGTATATCAAGAGTATAATAATGATTCAAGCTCATCATATCAAATATATCTAATATCATGTATATCAGCAATATACTACCGATATACTTTATTTCGGTAAATTAATAAAATGAAAATCCTAATATTTAGTATGTCAACAATATATGAAAAATAGCTAATACGAAGTATATCAAGAGTATAATAGTGATTTATGCTTGGTATATCAAATAAACTTAATATCAAGTATATCAATGATATACTATTGACATAGTATATATTTTTACTGATATACATAACATTGATGTACGTAATAAGCAAGGTATGAACTGATATATAAAGCATAATAAAAAAAACATTAAAAAATAAAAAACATAAAGTATATAAGATATACTACTGATATACTAAATATAAAGTACATCAGATATACCAAATATAAAGTATATCAGATATACTACTGATATACATGTTGATACCCCAATGAGGGAAAAATTGGAATAATGAGAAAAACGGAAATCAGATTTAAAGTTTTTTGCTATATTTGCAAATCTGAAAAACCACTGTTAGATTTGTATATATCCTAATATATAGTTTTTGCTACCCATTACAATTTTCCTTTTTGAAAACTACTTTATTTAGTTTTAAAATTTTGGCTTGGTTTTTGAAAACATAGGTAAAAAGTAGATAACAAAACAAAGAAACCATAATATTTATAGACTTAATTTTTAAAAATAAAAATAAAAAACTAAATGATTATCAAAAGGAGCCTTAGTTTTTAAAAATTCATTAGGATTTTATTTTTTGACGAGTAAAATTTAGTTAGAATTTTAAAACAACATTTCAAAAGTAGATTTCCTACAAAAAAAAAAAATTTGTTAACAAATAAATATGACTTTTGATAATAATAAAAGTAAAAAAATTTAGCTATTATCAAATTGAGTCTTTTAACAATTGTAAATAGGAAATTTTAAGGTGGAAGCTCCCTTCTCTAAATACTAGGCAAGAAACAAGTGCAATATATGTGAAATTGGGTAAACAAGTGCAATATATGTGAAATTGGGTAGTTTTATCTAAAAAATTTGAAAAAAAGATAGTGATTTTTTTAGCATGTAATAAATAAATATTATATAGTTTAGTTTTAATTAATTACCATAAATTTTTAAAAGTTAGATAATGTAAAAAGTTTTATTTTAATGTTTTCATATTATCGTTTTCTTCATAAAAATTCTTGTACATAGTACAAAGCGAAAAGTTATGCTAGTAATTAATTTATGAAATATTAAATTAATATTTTGGTATTGTAATATAGATAATGCAACAATTTTTATTTTAACGTGTTTAAATATCTACGGTCTAGGTCACTACGAAAGAATGCACCACTTCACCGTGTAACCACTTTCATTAGATTAAATTTTCTCAACGGACACCTCAGCCCATACAGTTGCAACTATTTGAATAGATGGACAAAATATAAGTTTAAAACAATTTTAAGGGCAAAATAGGAAGGCAATGATTCTCTTTCAATATTAGATAAACATGGAGTTCCATCTCAAAACCAATTGGCAATAAGAAGAGTAGCCCATATATCTTATAAAGATTGTGAGGTCTCCTAATCTTTTCAATGTAGGATCCTCAACATGCCCCCTCAAGGTAGTGTCTCTTTGGGTTCACCATTCTTGGGTCAGATCCTAATATTTGGACCGAATTCATGTTTGGGCTTCGTGGGTTCTAATATCATATTAGATAAATATGAGGTCTCATCTCAAAAGCAATTGGCGATGAGAGGAGTAGCTCATGTATCTTATAAAGATTGTGAGGTCTCCTAACCTTTTCAATGTGAGATCCTCAATATTTCATAGGTCACCGTTAGATCGTGATGTTTCACATCTATGGTCTGGATCACACCTATATCTAGAAGGATGCATTGCTTCGTTGTGTACCTCCATTTCTATTGGATTAAATTCTCTCAACGGACATCTTGAACCAAATAGTTGCAACTAACTATTCGAAGAGAATGACAAAATGAAATATTTTAAGGCAAAATAGGAAGGCAATGATTCTCTACTTCATAACCCACCTATAGAATGTGTTGTTTCACATCTACAGTCTAGATAACACACCCATATGCGAAAGGATGTACCACATTGTCATGTAACTACCCCCATTGGATTAAATTCTCTCAATACAGAAACCTCAACTCGAACAATTGCAATTATTCGAAGAGGAATGAAAAATTCAAAAGCAAAATAGGAAGGCAGAGATTTTCCTCTATAGTCCCATTTAGAGAATCTTGTAGTTTTAATTCAAAGTAACTAAAAAGTGTTTAGTTTTTGTATACCATATATTTACGAAACGTACAATTATACATATATCTTCAATTAGGTTAATTTAAAAAGTAATAAAAAAATTTGCTTACGTTATTTTGAAATTTTAATTTTAATTTTCAAGTAAATTTTCAAGATTTATAATTGATTTATGTACATATTTAAAATAAAATTTAATTATATTTTAAGGTTATTTATAACTATATTTTCATTTATTCATAAACGGTAAATTTTATATCTAATTAGATTTCATTTCTTTTTCCTTTAATTGAGTTTTCTGTGACCTTATGAAAATCAATGTGACCTTTACACTCTTTTAGATGGTTTTGAAAATTGCAATTCAATAATTATAATGTAATTTTTATTTTAATTGTAATTTAAATTGAACTATTAATGACTAATAATAAAAAATGAATGACAGGTAGGTAAAGATTCTCCCCTCATAGCTCCTTTTATATTTTATATATATAGACGTATTTGTATAAAAAATAATCTCAAATAAGAATTTCATTAAAAATCAGTTTCAAATAGAACATTTTCTAAAGAAATCTTACTTATCTATTGATTGACATTATGATTAAAAAGAAAAGTTCATTTTATCTAATTTCTACCTTTATTGTTGATTGCATATAATATAATTTATGATCATTTATGGATGAACATGAAACCAAACAGGTAGAAAATCAAAAGCCTATCTCCATTCAATTTGAATATGGAGAAAAAAAAGTTCAAACTTGTCTGTAAAAGTCTATAATTAAATCAATAATCATTTATTTGGTGGATTTGTGCAAAATCGTCAAAGCTTGGTATATTTTTTTTAACATCGAGCATTTATATTATGTTTGGTATGATCTTTTGACCATGTGAAAACGGCTTATCTAAAGAGTTCGGTAGGAGTTAAAGAAATTGTTTTATTTTCGATTGCAATTACTATATGAACTCTTGAATCGAAATCAAAGTAGTTTAATGTAAAAGAAACATGTTAGGTTGGGTGATGGTAGTTTTTACCAGAAAATTATCAATATCTTTACCAACCACTCCCACTAGGGTTTGATGGAACATCTTACCTAGATTTCCAAAGGCTTTCTTAGTTTAGATGTAATAAATATGTATATTAATTCTAAAAACTATATCGTTTTAAAAAAACATATATATATATATATATATATATATATTATAAAATAGAAATCAGTTTTGGTCGAAAATTTTAAAAAGAAAAAACATAATTTACCAAAGAATAAGTAGACTTTAATTGAAAACATCAATCCAATAAATTTTAATAAAATTGTTTGAAAATTAAATATTTTAAATTCCTTTGATCTAATATGCTCGGATTGTTGGTTCAAACGCGAAGCACAAGGTGTGGTTGAAGTCGACGTTAGAAATGTCGTTTCTGTACGGGAAACACGTTTTGGAAAGCAGTTGTACGGTCATATTTTATTCATTCTGCTCATATGTACTCGTTGTTTAGAGCAAGGGTATAATCTGGTTAATGTTTAGTTGAACTATTGGCCACATTTTTTTAAATAAAAGCCTAAGGGTCGTTTGGTACAAGAGTTTTGAGGATGAGAATGAGCAAGGACTTTGGATACCCTTATTTGGGGTTTGGGCATCGGAATGAGTTATTCTATGGATTTTGTATACCCATGAGTAAGGGTATTTGATAATCTTGCAAAATGAGTTTTCTTTATGTCCTCATCTTTCTCTCTCTTATTTTTGTTAATATTCCTCTTTATTTTTAATATATTTATTTATTCTATCAATATTAATTAATTTAGATTAATTTTTATAATCAACCCGATTATATTAAAATTATTTTATAATAATGTATTGAATTAACCTAATTAATTATTTAATTGTAATAAAAAATTGTAATAAATTAATTATAACTAATTAATTGATTAAAAATATACACAATGAATTCTCATTTATAAAAAAAAAAAAAAAAAAAAATCAATTTTTACACCTAAGTTTGTCGAGTTATATCAATTTCTACCTTAAACTTTTAATTCATCAAATTTTACCCAAACTTAGATAAATATTGCAATCTTAACCTTAAACTTAAAAAAATTTAGCAATTTCTATCATCCAGTAAGTTTTCTTTTGAAAATTTGTTAAAAAAAGTCTTTTCATATGCTTTCAATGAATTATACAAGACATGGATATGGTACAAAATTGATTCGATTTTTTAAAAAAAAAACAATGTTAGAAGTACATTTTGTTAAAATTTGTGAGTTTTGGTAAAACTATTCATTAGTTTATGGGTAAAAATTAAAAGTTTAGAGTGAAAATTGATACATTGTGATATGTTTACTGGTAAAATTGAATTATTTTTCTTTATAAAAATAAACTAAATTAATGTAATTGTGTATTTATTGAAACTTTAATAAATTAGTAATCTATTTAATATATTTAATTAATTGAAATAATTTAGTATACAAATTATAACTTTTTACAATTATTTATTTAATTAAAATTATATATCTATTATGATCAATTAATTTACATCTATTTGTTGAAGAGTTCATTAATTAATGCATGATAATTATATAAAATTTATAAAATTAATCTCGTAAAAAGATAAAAATATCATTTATTATTATAAAAATTAACATTCTCAAGTGTACAACCATCTTGAACCAAACGGCCACTAAAGGGAATTGGCAAAATTCTGCTGGAATTCATTGAAACTGGCAGGAATTGGCCAAATTTTGGTTGGGATTCATTGAATCTTGTCGATATTGGCCGAGATCCAAGATTTTTTTTTTAATTTCAAGTTTTGAAAATCCAAGTCTCTAATTTAGCAACTTCTTGGAGGTAATCGAAGTTATCCAGCGCCAGAGGGCTGATTCCATTGAGCCAGAAGGTTGGAGACCTCTCAGCTGTAAATAAATCGATTGATTCATCGATAAATTGATTATGCTTCTTCCCTTCTAAGACTTCGAGAATCACCTATGCTTCTCTTCACTAGAGAGTAAGGGCATCAAAAGATATTTCCAACAGAAAAGGGGTAAAAAATATTTATATTTCTAAAATGGGTATGTTCTCCAAAGATGAAAGTATTTTGACCCAACTTTTAAAATTACCCTTGATAATTCACATTAAAATTAATCCAATCAATATAAGGATTATATAAAGGTAGATTGGAACTTAGATAAATGAGATTAATTGGTGTAATTTTATATAAGTAGTAAATCCTAATTCAAAGTAGTAAGTGAGAGAGGGATGAGTGACATCACATTCTACAGTCTTCATCGTTGATTCACAAAGTGAGATTCATACAGGGCCTCGCGGCAGCTTTTGGACCATCCCCCTATAGAAGGTTTTTGCATGGGTCAATTAGGGTGAATCTTTTGAGAAGGATAGGATTGTATGCAATGCCCTAAGCCTAGGATTCAGAATTCAGATTTGGCACCTGATCCGAATCAGAGTAGAACCCCTCCCAGTATGGTGTGGTTTGGGGCTGAACTAGGGCAGAAGCTAGTGGGCATGTGACACTCATGTTAGGAAGGGTACATGAATGAACTAACACTACATCGGAATGAGAGGGAACGTGAGGCTATGCAAGACATAGTTAAGAAAGGCTTAAAAAAATTATAGCTACTACCTATACTAACAAGGTACACCTTTCTAATTTTCGGTGGCTCAATCATAGGAACTCCAGCATGTTTGGCCTGGAGCAGTCCTATGTTGGGTAATCTTCTAGAAATTTTTTTAAGAAGCATGTGAGTGAGGACAAAGCATGCTGAAAGGACTCGTGTTGATATGTGCGGGCAGTCTTCAATCTTAGAAGCAGTACAACGTGGTTGGGCGCAAAAGATGTAGGGGAATGCCAGGGTCGTCGTGTGTCTAATTTGGATTCCGAATCCTAGACCTAGGGCGTTACTTTGTAGTTTTATTTCAATAATTCACCTACTAATAACTCTTTGTTTTAAGAGTCATTTAATCTAAATAAAGCTTATTTCTTAGACATTTAGATAACATTTTATGCTAATCTTTGAGTAACCTATCCCAAATTTTGCAAGAATGAGAAGCTAAGGATTTGAAACCATGTCTAGCTAATTATGCTCACTCAATTAGGTATAAAAGTGATGGATTTTTTTTTGTAGAATTCTAAGTATTTTTTGTATTTGTGCAGAGAGCGGCTGGAAGTTGAATATTACAGGTGCATGAACTAACTAATTGTGCTCACTTAGTTGTAGGCACAAAGTACAACTTGACTAAGTATGCACAATTCAAGCTAGTCAAAACAGACTATGGAAATTTAGCTAACCACTTCATAACTTGACTGTGACGTCATTGCAGTCAGAGATGCCACCTAAAAATCAGCAACAAGATCCCTCCTCCATGCTTATAAATAGGGCTTCACCTCAATCAAGCAAGGGAAGCGGATTCCAAGAGAGAGATAAACCCTAGAGGAGACCATTCGAGCCAAAGCTTCTTCAGCTACCCTTGTCCATTTTCAAAACTTTACCTCCATGTGTTCGAGAGTGTTAGGGTTCTAAATAGCTCAATTCACCTCAACAGAGGAAGAATTTAGCTTATCAAGTGACAAGAACCTAGTTGCTCTTTGTGTTTTTCCTTTCCTTGAATGGCCCTAGATTTTCATCTTTTAGTTTTTGTTAATTTAGGGATCGTTTGATAACGTTCCTGTTTCCTGTAACAGAGGAAGAATTTAGCTTATCAAGTGACAAGAACCTTAGTTTCTTTTTCTTTTTCTTTTTCTTTTCTTTTTGTAAAGATGTTGAACAATTATGTTATTTCAATGAATTTATTTTATTTTTTCATCCTGAGCTAAATCCCTTTGAGATTCGACTATGTGATACCTTAATGGATTTTTTTTTTAACTATAAACTTGCATTGTCCTTTGGGATAAAATGGATATAACTTGCTGATTTTTTTTTTTTAGAGAAATACCACCACATTTCTCATCTTCTTAAAATTCTTTACTATTGTGGAAAATTTAGCTTATATAGAAGATGGATTTAAACAATTTAAGTGAAATAAAAAAAAAATCCTCAATTTTTTCAGAATAAATTTAAAATCAACATTATTTACAACAATATCTTTTCAATTTTAAACTCATTTAAAGTCAATGACTAATTCTCAAATTTGATAAAAAAAAATTATATCAAATTCAAATTCAAGATCACTAACAGGCTGTTTGAGGCCCAATAATGAGTTAGGTTGAGTGGGCTATTTTAGCCCACTCTCTGTTTGGCTTACCAACTATTATAAACAGGGGTTTGTATAACCCTACCCACCATTTATGAATAGTTCCCACTGTTGGGATTTATGCCCTAAAGCCTCGTAATTAATCATTTTGATTATTTTATTTGTAATATAATATTATCCATTATATGAAAAATCCAAGGTTATTAGTGTAATCTTGAATAGTATGTGGTTGACATACGAGAGGATCATGTTCAAGAAATAACCTAAAGGGTCATAGTATATGGATAAGGTTGGGTGTCTTATCCTGGTAACACTATTGATACGGCCCACTTTGTAATAGTTACAAATTATTTGATCCAAATCATTCATGTGGAGACATGTGAGTGGGGGTATCTTATACAATGAGTTTGTATAAGACTGGACCACGAAATATTTAATCTCTCTTTATAAATCCGTTAATTGAGAAGATTAATATTTCATCAGGATGATCATATGCGACTCGATCTTAATCCTGGGTGAGTTATGAACTCCTACCTGTGAGGGCCTGTCCTTTGATTTGCATGGGTGAGAGTGGCTTTTGTAGCCGATTCAATATGCCTACCATTTTGGGAACTTGACCAAATAGGCAGCTGGGAACATAATCTCACAAGATGGAATTCACTCTTTCCTATATAGGGTAAGAAGATGAGTAGTTCCCTTAAGTGCTGATTTCAGGACTTTAACAATGGGGCCATACCCTCTCATTGGCCCGAGAGGGACTTAGTTTATAATTAGATTATAAACATATTGTTCATTAGAGAATGAGTGGTACTTAAGGTGCAAGATGTAATTATAAGGGTAAAACGGACTTTTGACCCAACTGTAATTATGAACAACTCATGAAGGATCGACTTGCATGTAATGATTATATCTATGGACACAACTTGTCCTACAGTGCATAAGAGTGCAACTCTAGGTCTATAGTGGAGTGACCTATAGTTAATGAATGAAAATTAATTAATTAAAGAGTTTAATTAATTAATTTTGTATCATTGGAGCTTATAATTTGTAGGTCCATAAGGTCCCCTTGCTAGCTTATAGTAAGACTAAAAGATCAATTTAGTTGAAAGAAAAATTTGAAATGTTCAAATTAATATTTAATATATTAGATATATTAAATATAAAAGAGGAAAATATATTTATTTTATTTGATACATTAAATATTAAAATTTGAAATGTTCAAATTTAATATTTAATTTGAAGTGTTCAAATTAATATTTAATATATTAGATATAAAAGAGGAAAATATATTTATTGTATTTGATACATTAAATATTAAAATAATTAATATATATTTGATATATTAAATAAAAGATATTTATAGAATTTGAATAAGATTCAAATAAATAAATATCGTAGGAAATTTGAATGAGATTCAAATAAATATAAGATATATTTTAATATATTAGATATTAAAATATAATATTTTAATTATGGCAAAGATTTTCCGTTGGTCTCTATAAATAGGACCCTTAGGTTGAGCTATTCTTCACAACACATATCTCCTCAATAGAGAGAATTAGAGAATTCTCTCTAGACCTCTTTCTCTCCAATCCCTTGGGGATTTTCTTTCAAGAGGCTCCCACAAGCCTTGGTCCTGTGTTCGAGTCATAGCCAGGAAGACTTTGTGGAAAAAATAAAGATCCGCCAGAATATTCTCCATAATATTATTTTCAAGGTATTTATTGCTTAACTTTTGTATTTTAGTTTAATTCTAAATAAATCAAAGACGATTCCTATGCTTCCGCTGTGGGTTTAATTCGATTATTCCCTTCACCCACTATTTCACTTTGCACGGTTTCTTAGGCAATTCCACGGGTTTGATCACTTCTCTCCAAGTGTCACTGTTGCGAGGTTGGTATCCGTTCCCATTTTTCGTCGTTTTCCTCTCTTTTCATCTTTTTCGCCTTCTTCACCGAAGGGTTTCTAGTGAGTTCGATCGTTTTTTTTTTGTTTCATCCATTTCATCCTTCAGTTTGGTATGTTATCCTTCACCATCTTCAATCGTTTGGTGGTCTGAGGTTCGTTTTCGATCTCTTTCTCCCCTTTTGTAGATCTAAATCGTTGAGGTTCATTTCCCTTCATCTCTTGTTCTTTTTTCACTCCATTGCTAAAACTTGTACTTCAATCCTTTTTTTTTCCTCCACGGCCGAAACCCTAACCCTAACCAACCTCATATTCGTGTGTTGTTCTGTGTTTTTTTTTTTCTAGATTTGTAACCCTGACACTCACTCCCCTCGCCACTTCGAGTCCCTTGTCGCTTCCGTTGCCATTCCCTCATCCTCTGTATCTTTATCTCCATTCATTGTTTTGGTTTGTGAAGCTGCATGCTCCATTTTATGGAATCGGGCATGGAATTGCCTGGTAGGGGACGTTCGTACAAAAAATGATGCTTGGTGGGGGGAGCTGATCACTAATGAAGGTTTGTTTTCTTTCCTTTCCACCGGCCAATGAGATTATTTGCTGAGATTGACATGTGTTTGGTATAGAGTATGCCCTAGGATACATGTCTCGCCGGCTTTAGTGCAAGTGGGAGATGGTTGGGATTTATGCCCTAAAGCCTCGTAATTAATGATTTATTTAATAATTAATAATAATTTTGATTATTTTATTTGCAATATAATATTATCCATCATATGAAAAATCAATGGTTATTAGTGTAATCTTGAACAGTATGTGGTTGACATACGAGGGATCATGTTCAAGAAATAACCTAAAGGGTCATAGTATATGGATAAGGTTGGGTGCCTTATCCTGACAATACTATTGATACGACCTACTTTGTAATAGTTACAAATGATTTGATCCAAATCGTTCATGTGGAGACATGCGAGTGAGAGTATCTTATACAATAAGTTTGTATAAGACTGGACCACGAAATATTTAATTTCTCTTTATAAATCAATTAATTGAGAAGATTAATATTTCATCATATTGATCACATGCGACTTGATCTTAATCATGTGTGAGTTATGAACTTCTACATGTGAGAGCTTTTTCTTTGATTTGCATGGGTGAGAGTGGCTTTTGTAGCCGATTCAATATGTCTACCATTTTGGGGACTTGCCCAAATAGATAGCTGGGAACATAATCTTACATGATGGAATTCACTCCTTCCCATACGTTAAGTAGATGAGTAGTTCCCTAAAGTGCTGATTTCGGGACTTGAACAATGGGGCCCCAGCCTTTCATTGGCCCGAGAGGGACTTAGTTTATGGTTCGATCATAAACAAATTGTTCATTAGAGGATCAGTGGTACTTAAGGTGCATGATGTAATTATAGGAGAAAATGAATTGTTGACCCAGTTGTAATTACGAACAACTCGTGAATGATTGACTTGCATGTAATGGTTATATCTATGGACACAACTTATCCTATAGTGCATAAGAGTGCAACTCTAGGTCTATAGTGGAGTGACCTATAGTTAATGAATTAAAATTAATTAATTAAAGAGTTTAATTAATTAATTTTGTATCATTGGAGCTTATAATCTGTAGGTCTATAAGGTCTCCTTGCTAGCTCATAGTAACACTAAAAGATCAATCTAGTTGAAAGAAAAATTTGAAATGTTCAAATTAATATTTAATTTGAAGTGTTCAAATTAATATATAATATATTAAATATATTAAATATAAAAGAGGAAAATATATTCATTGTATTTGATACATTAAATATTAAAATAATTAATGTATATTAGATACATTAAATAAAATTGGGCAAAATTAACTGTGATACTTAATTAATCTAAGAACACTAATCCCTATGGATAACCCTGGCCACTATTATTCCAAATATACTTAAAGGTCCGATTTTTATAAATTTAATCTTGATAGGGCCTTCGACAAGCCCTTTATCAGCTTGTGGGAGCCTCTTGAAAGAAAATCCACGAGGGATTGGAGAGGAAGATGTCTAAAGAGAATTCTCTAATTTTCTATTGAGAAGATGTTTGTTGTATCTAATGGCTCAATGATCGGATTGTACATGCAAGCGCACGCGATCAAAGTAATATAAAATGGTATGTGAGTACCAAGTATCGAATCCCACATGGAACGGTGTAACAAAAATATTGTAAAGCAAAGTGTAAGGAAAATTGCAACTAGAAAACTAAAATACAAAAATAATGTTGAGATGGTGTGTTGGAAAAAGAAAAATTGCAGAATCTAAAAATGATAATAATTGAAATAACAAAAATTACATAATTGAATTGCAGAATCTAATTGGCAATAATTGAGAACAAATTAGATAGACTTAGTGAATGAAAATATAAAAGGAATTTGGATAAATATGGGCTCAAGAATGTCATTGCCCTAAGTCGTAATTGCAAGCCTAAATTGCAATTCCAACCTACTCCACACTCAATTGTAAACCAAAATTGCTTCTCATATTTACCCTAAATTTAGGATTTTAGGAGGCTACGTGAGTGACTTATATGTCTATAATCCCTCTATCTTAGATTATTTGGTTCAACAATTTTATGGGTTTTGGAGTCCTTAATCCCTATATCTAGGGTAAGGAATGGCTTATGTCTAAGCTCTTTTCTCTATTACTTGTGCAAAATCCTCTTATCACTAACCCCGTCGGTATTAGATCTAAGCTTGAGTTGCTACCCTAGTTGATCAAACTAGGATCTCAATGGAAATTTATTCGACACAAGCAAACAATTGAGATGTAGGCTTGTTTTTTATTGAAATTTTGGCTAAAATTACTTCTTAGGGAATTCACATCCTTGAACCCCCTAAGAAATTTTAGCTCAAATTAAAGATAAAAAGCTTACAACTATTTTTTGAGAAAAAGTTCATATTAGAAGTTTTGTAAATTGAATAATTAAGACAATGAATTGTAGTGCTATTCTAGGCTAAACTACAAGGAATTCAAGGAGAGATTCTCAATGGGATTTAAAGGAAGGAATGAAAGGGCATCCAAATGAATTTTTAGTATTCTTCCTTCTTCCTTTGAATTTAATGACCTTAAACATTCCCAAAGAATTGAACTTAAATACAAACAATGCTCCCACAGAAACTGCACTTGAAAGAAAAAAACAGAGGATAGAATCTTGAAAAACAGAATTTTAATTGAACAAAAATGTAACATAAACGAAGAAATCAAAATCACAATGACTTGGTACTGCTAACACTGTCAGTATTACAAGAAAAATTCGAAGAAATTGGAAAACAGTAGCTGCAACTCCTAGGAAAAAACAGAACAAAAAGTTGTAGAAAAAACAGAACAGAGAAAAAAAAAGAAAACCCACGAAAATTGACTCCAAATCCGAATTGTGTTACTTCTCCTCTTCTTCCCCTTTTCTAGGCATTCATTAGGGTTGAAGAATGCCCAAATTTCGTGTTCAAATTCCCTTAAATCATGCTGTAATGGAAGATTTTTGGAATGAGTTAAATGCAGATTTTTTTCCTTTTTTGAACTTTTGTACTGCTCCAGATTGCAGAATCTTATTTTGCAATTTGATTTTGCAATTTCTACATTCTTTGCTCTAGAAACAATTGCAGAATCACAAATTTGCAATTTGATTTCGCAATTTCCACATTCCCTGCAAACAAACTTAACTTTTTTAGAATTCATTCTTATTTCTTTCTTATTTTCAAGCAACTTTTAACTATTTTCAAATGATCTTAAGACAAAACAAGAATATTTTAAGTAATTAGGAGTTAAATAAGCCTTAATTCTAAGGCTTATCACTCAATCCAAGGGTCCTATTTATAAAGACCAAGGGAAAATCTTTGTCATAATTAAAATATTATATTTTAAAATATATCTTATACTTAATTATTTGTCGGCCTTAAGCCTGCACCTTGTATGATTGCTCTGTTCCACTACCCAACTTCTTACAGTGATAGTGTGTATCTCCTTTTCTTTCTTCTTCCTCTTCTGGCACCTTGAAAATGTTTCATTGCCTTGAAGCTCAACGCCTAGCCTCCCGATTCCTGCAAAGCGCCCCTTGTGATTTCCTTCGCAATAAAAAATGATAATAGCGAATAAATAGAGAAATTTAAGCGCATCATGCGATGCCGCCTCACTTTTTATGCCTTCCAACGCACCCTAGCGCATTTTACTTCCTTGTTTCGATGCGTTGAGGTGCTTAATAGCCCAATTCAGCTCCTTAAATAACTTATTTTTCTAAGTTATCATCTTTATTTACCTAAGTTAAAATTAGTCATAGACATATGTATTTAATTTCTTAGGCTCTTAAAAGCACTTAGAAAAGGGCTGAATAGATGTTGAACTCAATTCATGGTGTAAAGTGTCGATTAAGGTTGGTTGTTGGCATATTCTGGTCTCATTCTACTTGAATCGTACAGAACTCAAAAGAGTGAGATGCGGGTGCATATTAGCAGCAATTGCCAGGTGAGCCTCGCCTAGGTTGGAAAATTATAGGCATGTGGGGGGTGAATATTACTTAGGGTTGAACCAGATTTGAATCCCCCTTCTCTCATTTGTGTTTTTCTCATCATTTTTTATTTTAGCTTACTTTTACTTACTGTTGCAAAACCCACAAAATCTTCATATGGACCATGCCCAATTAAGTGATGAAGACTTGGAACTTGGTTTGGATGATGTTACACTTGGGATGGATAACGAGAATATAGATGTTAAGCTAGATGAATATCTGATAGCTCTTCATAAAAGAGTTATTCTTGCCTAAATTCCTTCTTAATCTCCATGACTAAACTTGCATGTTGAATGTGTTTTGGTGGTTTTTGGTTGCTTAAGTCCCTAAGTCAGTATATTTTTGCTTATTTGGCTAAGGTAATCTATTGGTTTTTATTAATGGCTTAATTCTTGTAAACTGTGAGCTCAATCTTGAAATTTATGCCTCAGGTGAAAGCAGACTTAATGAAGAGTGGAAGCTAAAGTGTGGCTCAATCTTGCAATCTATTGATTTTGCTTAAGTTGGAGCTTGTTGGGATTTATGCCCTAAAGGCTCATAATTAATGATTTATTTAATAATTATTAATAATTTTGATTATTTTATTTGCAATATAATATTATCCATTATATGAAAAATCCAAAGTTATTAGTGTAATCTTGAACAATATGTGGTTGACATACGAGAAGATCATGTTCAATAAATAACTTAAAGGGACATAGTATATGGATACGGTTGGGTGCCTTATCCTGGTAATACTATTGATACAACCTACTTTGTAATAGTTACAAATGATTTGATCCAAATAATTCATGTGGAGACATGTGAGTGGGGGTATCTTATACAATGAGTTTGTATAAGACCGGACTACGAAATATTTAATCTCTCTTTATAAATCTGTTAATTGAGAAGATTAATATTTCATCAGGATGATCATATGCAACTCAATCTTAATCCTGAGTGAGTTATGAACTCCTGCCTGTGATGACTTGTCCTTTGATTTGCATGGGTGAGAGTGCCTTTTATAGCCGATGAAATATGCCTACCATTTTGGGGACTTGACCAAATAGGGAGCTGGAAACATAATCTCATAAGATGGAATTCACTCCTTCCCATATAGGGTAAGTAGATGTGTAGTTGCTTTAAGTGCTGATTTCGGGACTTGAACAATGGGGCCCCACCCTCTCACTGGCCGGAAAGGGACTTAGTTTATAATTAAATTATAAATCGATTGTTCATTAGAGGATCAGTGGTACTTAAGGTGCAAGATGTAATTATAGGGGTAAAACTGACTTTTAACCCAACTGAAATTACGAACAATTCGTGAATGATCGACTTGCATGTAATGATTATATCTATGGACACAACTTGTCCTACAGTGCATAAGAGTGCAACTCTAGGTCTATAGTGGAGTGACCTATAGTTAATGAATGAAAATCAATTAATTAAAGAGTTTAATTAATTAATTTTGTATCATTGAAGCTTAGAATCTGTAGGTCTATAAGATCCCCTTGCTAGCTCATAGTAACACTAAAAGATCAATTTAGTTGAAAAAAAATTTGAAAATGTTCAAATTAATATTAATTCGAAGTGTTCAAATTTAAAGTTAATATATTAGATATATTAAATATAAAAGAGAAATATATTTATTGTATTTGATACATTAAATATTAAAATTTGAAATGTTCAAATTTAATATTTAATTTGAAGTGTTCAAATTAATATTTAATATATTAGATATATTAAATATAAAAGAGAAAAATATATTTATTGTATTTGATACATTAAATATTAAAATAATTAATGTATATTTGATACATTAGATAAAAGATATTTATAAAATTTGAATAAGATTCAAATAAATAAATATCGTAGGAAATTTGAATGAGATTCAAATAAGTATAAGATATATTTTAATATATTAGATATTAAAATATAATATTTTAATTCTTACAAAGATTTACCTTTGGTCTCTATAAATAGAACCATTGGATTGAGTCATTAGACACAACACATACCTCCTCAATAGAGAATTAGAGAATTCTCTCTAGACCTCTTTCTCTCAAATCCCTTGTGGATTTTCTTTCAAAAGGCACCACAAGCCTTGGTCTTGTGTTCGAGTCATAGCTAGGAAGATTTTATAGAGGAGATAAAGATCCGCCATAAATATCTCCATATTTACTCCAAGTAAGTTTGCTTAACCTTAATTTTTAGTTTAATTTTAAATAAAATCAAAGACGATCTAATGCTTCTGTTGCGGAGTGAAACGTTCATTCCTTCAGAGCTACAGTGTGACTGATAGAGCAGGATTGCTGAAGCATTTCTTCACTAAGAGGCCACTGTTTTCACACTTGCAAGGATTTTCATTAATTGAATTATCCTATTAGAGCCAGCTTGATGGAGGTGGACCAATAGGATGTTGCCTATGTATCAAAGTTGTCCAATCAGCCCTGAAATTGATGGATAAAGTGGAGTATATAAGCTCGACATTTTGGAATTAGGAAGGAGGCTGGAAAAAGGAAAACGACTACGAAAAGGGAGAGGAGACAGTTGAAAAAGGGATCTACATTGGGAAAGGAAGCTGAAGAAAAAGGAGGGAGTTCTTTAAAAGCTTACTTTGTTGAAATATCTCTTCTCCTCTTACTGTTCTTCTTCCTCTTCTTTGCTGTTTTAATCTTAGGCTGTTGTAATAGGATTTCCAGTAGTTTTTAGTTGTTTAATTTATGTAGTTATGAGCTAAGTAGATTAAGACAAGGATTAGGGACTCTTATATTGTAAAGAGGCTCAATTTGAGTTGTATTTATGTTGTTGAACACTGGTTTGGAGTGTTTTTAATGCTTTTGATGAATCATGTTTGGCCAACCTCTTTCATCTATCATTTCCTTGCATTTTGGAAAAGATAATAGGGAATCGATTGCTTCAAACCTCATTAAGACTGATTACAAGTTAGCTTGCAGTGAAATGGGTAGGTTAGAGATAATCACCCACTTAGTGCACACACACTAGTACAAAATTGACTTTTAATGGCGGGCAATGCACGTCATTAAAAGGAAACGATGACGGGAGCGCGTCCGACATCTTTTCGAGTGTCATCGTAAGCTACGATGACGGACACCTTTTAATGACGGGCATTGCCCGTCATTAAAAGTGTGCATCATCATAGCCTATAATGACGGTCAACTTTTAATGTCGGTCAATGTATGACATTAAAAGTCAATGTGCGTCATTAAATGAATGTTTTAATGACGGTTATTGCCCGTCATTGTTTCATTAATAATTTAATAAAAAAAAATTATATTGTTGGTTGCAAGCATGACTAACCAACAATATTTCTCTCTCAATCTAATAAAAAAGTCAAAATAGTATTATACTTTTATACAACAATTAACTCAAAAAACAAAACTTCAATTAAATAAATATAACATATAACATATACTCCTAAGTTTTAAAATGTTAGGGATTACCCTTAACAAAAATTAATTAATTAACAATTTACAACATAGAAAGTAATATATCGTTTAATTTGTAACCTATCAACAAGGTACATCAATCAATATATACGTAGAGCTTCGAAGTCTAAAGAATGAGAACTTGATGCGTCTACGTTCCCCATCGATCTATTTCAAACTCTTTATCAAACTCTTCCAAAACCTAAGAAACTCTTCTTATCTGATTAACAAAGAAAGACAACAAAATCAGCCAAAATTAAAGTTGTGCTTTGTACAACCTATGCACTCTCTTCTAGAATTCTCCCTGTCAATCTTTATTCAAAATAAAATTAAGTTGTTCCAATCATCTCTAGTACAATAGCTAAAACCTCTATTTACAGAGAAATAATAAGCTAACTATAAACTAAAACAATTCTACCAAAAACTATAATACTGAGCTGAATTAGAACTACATACAAGTGCCTAATAGCAGATAAAAATTTAAAATATTTTGGCAGAGTACTTACATTATGAACAAACATTCATGTAAGCTGGTAAGATTGTTCCTCCCCTTGGTAGAAATTAAGTAAACGAAAAAAAAATAAAAAACCAAGAGAAAAACAAACTAACCCATCAAGAAATACAAACATTCTAAATCAAATTCATCTAGATTTATTCAACCTACATCAGTGAGACATTATCACAAACAAATGGCAAACATTCAACAAAAGAACCAAAAGAAAAACAAACCAGCCCATCAAAAGACATATCTCATTCCTTTTATTATTTTTCTACATGCAAGTGTTTAAACTTAAAAGACAGACTTCTATTCGTGGCATTACCAAACAATTCACAATTCATTCTTGCATTTGGAAGCAGAGAAAACTTCTTTTTTTTTTTTTTAATAAAAAAGCGATTGCTAGAAATAAAAATGGGAAGAAATAATTACTATTCCTACCTTTCTATTTTTTCAAATAAACATGGTGAAAGTAGGTGCAGAAGCATACCTGGCGCTAGAAGGATAAACGCAACCTGAAATGCCTGAAAAGACACCAAGAAAGAAATAAATATTCCTCAACATGAAAGAAAAGATGAAACCAGGACATATTTTAATTTAGTAGCTGAAATAAATAGAAGGCCAATGAACTTTGAAATCAGTATCTTAGATAATGTTCTTCTCTCAATCTAGCTTCCATACTTCTTTTGACTCAAAACTTTTAGGAGGAAGTTTCAACAATAGAAGACCAAGCTTGAGCAAATGGGATGTTTTGGTAACTAATATGGGAAGATTATTTAGAGAGAATTTAAAGGAAGCAAAGTTTGAATAACAAAGGCAGGACAACAGAAAAAAGTTTGCTTAAAAATGCTCAAAATAAGTTAAAAGAGTTTCAAAAAGTTTGAAAAAAACTTTCACAACAAGCTTAAACTTGAAAAAAAAAAACTTTCACAACAAGCTTAAATTCTTTGTAGCTACCAAAATTTGGATTAAAAACTAAAGAACCTTCTCATTATTTGTTTAAATTCCAAGTGTTATACGGTTATTAAGTCTAATTTAGCAGCTTTTGCTGAATCTAAAGGCTAGAGCATTTATATTACTTATGCCTAAAAACTCAACTTCATTGATGAAAAGACCTTAGAAAAATCAAAACTCCACTTAGAAAAGAAAAAAAAAACATTATATCTTATAATATTTAACAATACCATACTATTAATTCAATATCTTGCTTCATTCAATATGACTATTGCAAAATTATAAAATTTCCATCATAGAAAGTTACTATAGAAACAATCAAAGAAGGAAAGTAGAGCTAGAACAAAAGCGTTCTGTCTAACTCATAGGTTGGTCACTGATTTGCCACAACTTCCTCCATCTAATTCTCTCAACAAATACCTTTTGAGCAACACAAATAGATCCTAGTCATGCAAAGATTAGATATTATCGAAATAGTTGTCTAGACTATCAATTTCTAATACAATATCATATTCACTTTTTCCTTGAACACTCACGAGCACAAACACTGGTATATCATTTTATCAGCTTCTGAAAGAAAAGATAATAATCCCATATGATAAATTATATCAAATGCTTTAAGTGTAAAGCTGAGATGTCTAAAGGCAGCACAACTCATCAAGATGGCAGAAACTCAATATGCACTATTATTTCAATTAGAAAAGAACCATCATACCAATGTTACTACAATTCAGTAACACTTTTCAAGATCAGAAGTTGCATGATAATATAATTTACTCAAAGCATCAAAGATTAAACCATAAACAACACTTCCTAAGATTAGAGATTGTGGTGGTTGTTGTGGGGGTTTCTCTAAATGTGTTTGGGAAAATTGATTTTAAATAATTCAGAGGAAAAAAAGGCATGTCACTTTTTACTCTCACATAGACCTTTTCATTTTCATCATGCTCATTGTTCTTTTGCCTCATTTAGATCTCAATTTCTCAAGTCAAACTCATATATTCACAATCTTTTGATAATTGAATGATTGATTGCATTTCTCAACAGGCTTGCTAAGGTAATGTTTCACCAGATTAAACATAAAACACCAAAAAAGAAAAGAAAGAAAAGTGTGCATAACCCATGAACCAATAATTAGATTATCCCAAGTGAAGATGGATAAGATGTGTTTCCTTCTAGTGGCCTTAGCATGAGAGAGATTCGTGTTAAAACTTAACCGACAAGATTGATAAATTCAGTAGCAAATGTATGATTCAAACATCAAATTGAGATTGGGGAAGTAAAATGAACCTGAATCAAAGATGAGTCCAGGATCCAGTTCTGCTCTTGGGTTTACATGACCACTCCTGTAATCAAAAGGTGTTGAAGGTATGGTTGAGAGCCACGGCTGATAGAAAAGATAGAAAAGAAAAGAAAAGAAAATTAAAGAAATTGAATTTGGAGTGTAAATTTTGAGAGTTGACTAAGGGAGACAAATTGGTACATTGTTAGTTTCTTAGATCTGATTTTTTTTTTCCTTCAGCAGCAGAATGGTGATATTAGCTGAGGAATTCAAAATCCGAAAAAAGAAAATAAAAAATTTTGCCAAATAACCCCACAAAAGAAAAAAAAAAGTATGGTCTTTTCCCCAGGTATGGTTTCGTTTCCTTTACGACAAAAGCAAAAAGCTCCAACCAAAAGACATTCATTTTGAAAATAAGAAACAAAAAACAAAACCCACTCACCTTTAGGATAATTGAACGAAATGGGTAACATTGAAGATGGGTTAGTTCCTTTTCTTCCTTCTATATGGCATTCTCTGCAACAAAAAGGAAAAAAAAAAAGAAGAAGATAGATTTGAGATAAAAGAACAGAGAAACCTAGATTTGAGATAAAAGAACAGAGTAAGCCATGCACCAAGAAGCAGTGAAGTACACAACAATCTACAAAAATAGATTAGTTGATTAGAACGAATTACAAAACAATCTCCCATCAAAATAGACCAAATCTTTCATTATACCTTATACCCATTTCACCCAATCTCAACTATTCCTCATTTTCAATACGAACAACAGAACTTCATGGTCGTAACAGCTAGAACAACTTAGATCTACCACCTCACGAACACAAGACCTCAGATCTACCACCCCACGAACACACGACCTCAGATCTACCACATCACGAACACCCGACCTCAGATCTACAACCCACGAACAACTACAAACCTCCCCTGCCTCAGATCTACAACCCACGGCGAACAAAGCGGCTGACCCACAACAACCCACTCGACAAAAATGCATGGAGAACGGTGTTTGCGTGAAGATGAGGGAGGAAGAGCGTTGTTGGCGAGAGTGGGAGAGAACTGGAATGAGTTTTTGAGGAGATAGTGAATTGTGAGAGGAGATAAGATGCTAAAAGGTAAAGTAAAAAATGGGCCTTAATGTCGGTCAATGACCGACATTGTAGGTGAATTATTATTTTTTTTTAAATTTTCCGTGTTTTTCTATTGTCCGTCATCATTTCCACCCGCGTTTTTTTGTTGACTGTCATTGTATCCTTAATTTGTTGTAGTGACAAGTAATGAACCTAATTTGAGTGACTTAAATGGAAATTTAGCTACTAATTTAGGAAGTCTAGGAAGATTCCTTGTTCGAATGCTGTGTGGTGTGAAGTTGCATAAATGATGCTCCAACATTGTGGTCTCAAAATAGTATTAGAAATCTCTAATCCAACCCTGCTTTTATCTCTAAGTGAAGTTACTTGTTTTAGTTGTTTTAGCTTCTTTTACCTGCTTATTTAAGCTTTGTTGCTGTTAAGTTAGATTTGGTTTATTTCCTTAAGATTCCCTTAAATGTTGTTTTTGTTTGGTTACCCCTTTATTCATTAAAAGTTTAACTCAAACTGAGTAATTTTTTTTAACTAATCCCTGAGGAAACAATTAAATTACTTATCACTTGCTGCATTGGACTATGTATACTTGCACATTAAGAGTGTTTTTATTGCAAATTAATTCCACTCTAGCTAATGCAACAATATCTAACAAAAAGAAAATACGATCATGAGAACCTACTATTATGTTTGACATAACATGCTTAAGAGTGTGGGCAAAAAAATGTTGGGACAATACCATGCACTAGGAAAGGGACAATAACATGCAATGGGAAAGGGATGGTGATTTATGTATTAATTTTCATTCAAAATTTTAAACTTCATCAAATTCAAGCTTAAACATTGACAAATGTTACAATTTTCATCCTTTATTCAATTCTCACTAATTTTAACAAAAAAACAAGGTAACAATTTTCAAAGAACATCAAGTTAAGGTGTAACAACCCAACCACTTTCACAAGAAATTTGGTGGATCGCTACTACACACTTACACAACAAACGACCTTAATGACAAAAAGGAAAACTCAAAGCAAAACCCTTCAAACTAATTCAAGTAAAATTTCACAAAATCCACTTTTATTTCAAGATCCCTATTTGAAACAAAACAAAACTTGCAATACATTTCAAACCAAAGATAATTTAAAAAGGAAAACTCAAAGAAAAACCCATCAAATTGATTCAGGTAAAATTTCACAAAATCCACTTTTATTTCGGGATTCCTATTCAAAACAAAACAAAACTTGCAATACATTTCAAACCAAAGATAATTTCACTAGGAGTGAAAGTAAACCAAAACCACAATTGAAAATACAAGGAAAATCGGGGAACTGGTAAACTCTACAATCCTAGGAAATAGGGGTCAACTATATCTCCATAGCCTAGCTAAGCTGACGCCCCCGCCACCTGCCTCATGAGTCTACACATACTCTGTAAAAGAAACAAAGAGTAGCATGGGTGAGTATAAAAATACTTAGTAAGTGGTCCACTTAAAGACCAAAGGTTCACAATCACAAACTAGCTTAACCACTCAGGCTCCTTATCAATTTTAAGTACTAACCTCTCTTTGGCTAAGTGACCATACAACCTACCCCATCGCTCACCCATCTCTGGTATGGCCTCATTACCACTCCTTTGAGCCATGCAACCCATTCACGGGGGAAACACCCATTCCAACTAGCACACGACAATGAAGGAACACAATCCTCATGCCCACACAACGAAGTTACACAAACCCTCTAGCTAGCACAAAGCAATGAAGGAACACAATCCTCATGCTACCACGTACACAAACCCTCTAGCTAGCACCATTCACAAAAACATCTAAGGAAGCATGCTCATCATGGGGAAGGTAAATGTCACAAGCCTATCGGGTCCTAAGTCATTCCCTAACTCTAATAGAGTTCTCAGTACAATGCCACAATGTTTAACAATAACACAAGATCGAGATATTCAACCATAAAGAGACTACATGCTCTTGGGCACAGAGCTTAACCAAGATGCTACACACACTAGCAACAATTAGCTCATAATCCTAAACCCCTAAGTACCATTATAAATACATGCTTAGGCAATTTTAAGCTCAAGGTAAATTTCAAAACAAATCTACTAACTTTACATGTTCCATATACACAGACTCAGGCATGCTTGCACAAATCACAAATCTCCAATACATAAACCAAATTTAATGAACTCTTAAAGGAGTTTAGTCCAATTGACTACTTACCTTTTTTAGCCAAAACAGGACTGACTCAAATTTTCCTTCTCCTAGAAAAATAACTCCTTGACACCACCTAAACAAAAATTCAAAGGAAAAAAAATAAAGCTTGGCATTTACTATTAATATGTATTTTTTCCCCCAAGACCTAAACAAGGTCCATTAAATGATAAATCCAACCAGTCAACTCATTTAAGAAAGTTCACAGAGAATTTACCTAAGAGAAATTCTCAGATTACCGACGCCTCCAACCTCGATTGGTCCGATTTACCACCAGTCCAAAAAGTACTTAGATTGGAGGACAAATTATAAAGTTCGAAATGGAACTTAAAAGCCTACTGGTCTCCAGTAAACATAATTAAAATTCCAATAATTTAATCATCGGTCCAATTGAGTTTTAGAAAGAGCCTTACCTTTAAACCTTACCAAAACAGAACGATATGCTTTCTGAAATTAGTATCGAATTAATCCAAATTCAATAATTCGCCCTCCAATTGCAATGGGTATCCTGAAATTGAGTCCGACAGTCAATGGGTCAACTTTAGATCACCAAAATAATAATTAAAACCAACTTTAACTCTCAAAATCCACCTTGTATCAATGCTAGAGAACTTACCCATGCAAAATCACAAACTAACCACGACTGTATGGTGCCGAAACCTTTCTGGTTTTGCTTCCAAAAGGGTTGATTTTGCGAATTTGAGTTCCAAGTGGAATGGGTAATCTAAAATTATGTTCAAATCGTTATGAGTTAACCTCCAAATGTCCAAATAGTACCAAAAAACCAGCTTTACAAATCAAGAACCACCTTAAATCAACACCGGAACACTTACCCACAACAAATCGAGGTTGTACACAGTTGTACAATGTCAGGCTCGTCGAAAACTGAACCTGAAAACGCCCTACAGTCGTTGGCCGTCCAATCTGTGAGAGAGAGAGAGAGAGAGAGAGAGTTGTTCCGGTTTGGGCGACAAAGGTTGGTGTGCGGCGGTTTGGGCGAGATGGGCGTTCAGGCTTCGGTAGATCGGTGAGCGGCAGTAGCATGCAGACAACAGTGAGCTGTTCCAGCGTGGGCTAAATGTGAAGAAGGATGGTGATGAGGGGGAGGTTATCGTGAAGGAGGGAGGAGAGGAATGGGGAAGGAGATGCCCCGATAAACGTGCCCACTAGGAGACAAAATAGTATTTAATAACTCTTTTTTTTTTTTCAAACCCTAACCTCCTTTTTTTTTTTTCTTTCCCTCTTTTACCCTTTTGAGTCCTTTTTTTCTCCCTTTCCTTCTCTAACTCAAAAGGCCAACCCACAACAACAACAAAAAAAATCTCTAACTAACACCATAGACTTACTAAACTTCAAATTTGATCCATGGAGCTCAAATTCTCAAAATTAACCACCAATCAATTTCAATTAACCAAAACCCTAAGAGAAACTAAATCATCAAAATTTTGAATTTGAGACTAAGTTAATAAATCTTTCCTCCATAATTTGAAAAATTAATTATCTTGATTTAACTTACTAAGGCTTAAGTTACTCAAGTTAAACTTCAACAATAGTCTAGATAACCCAAAATGAACTTCAAAATAAGAGTTAAATATACAAAAAATGCTGGGCATTACATTGGCACAAAAATAAGTTTCATCATTGATAACTCTCTAAAATCTCACAGTTGTACAATGTGTATCGACAATATTAATGTACCATGTATTGAAGTTATATAGGTAGAAGTCGAGTATTGGATC
The DNA here is from genome assembly GCA_033996785.1 of Trichosanthes truncata. Classification (NCBI taxonomy): domain Eukaryota; kingdom Viridiplantae; phylum Streptophyta; class Magnoliopsida; order Cucurbitales; family Cucurbitaceae; genus Trichosanthes; species Trichosanthes truncata. The sequence goes on from JAWPNB010000004.1 coordinate 9,995,382, forward strand.
AATGGGTATTAGGTGGCAAACAGTATAACAAGGACTAAAATTACAATTTTTCAAATTTCAAGGGACTAATAAATAATCATTTTAAAATTTCAACACCAAAATGATTATTGTTTGAACATTCAAATACTTAAATAGATATTTTAAACATTCAAGGATATCAAAATAGAACAAATTTCAAAACTTAGAGACATGATGAAATGTAAATCTAACTTTTAATATACAATATTGTATATTAGAGACCATTAATGGTGTAATAAATTATGTCCATATGCTCATATTAATATTTAGTCCTTCCACCATACTCTACGGGTCACATATTTAATTTTAAATGTAGATAATGTGGCTAGTAAATAACAACATGAAAAAGGGTTTCATAAGGAGTTAAATCTCATCGAAGCATTACCATGAATTCACTACTCAATTATTGAACAAACTTATGCTTTTAGAGATTGATATGGACATTACTTTTATATGCAACTTTTTGTGTGACATGTCACATCATATGAACTGTTGAAAGTTTCGCTTCTCTCTTAGAGGTAAAACAAGAAACGCTTTCTTATCATATACAGATTTATATAAAAGTATTCTATATAACTTAAATCCTTTTATCTCTCATCAATTTAATTCTTAAACGGTACTTCTTTTTTCTATAAATTTGAACTTCTCAAAATATTAACTAATACGTAGTATTTAATTATTAGTTAAATTACAAATTTGATTCCTATAGTTTTGGAAAAGTTAGAATTTAGTCTCTATGGTTTTAAATGTTATAACTAGTCCCTATGTTTTGTTAAAATCCTCATAAATAGGAACTATTTATGATGATTATATCAAACTATAGGGACCATTTATGAGATTTTATCAAACCATAAGGATGAAATTTTAACTTTTAAAATTATAGGAACTAAATTCTAACTTTCTCTAAACCATAGAGACCAAATTTGTATTTTAACCTTAATTATTTAATTTATAGGTAATATTTAAGAAAAAAAAATTAATATACATACCCTTAACATGGCATGATGTATTAATTTAATTACATCTTAAACTTTCAATTTCAACAATTAGAACTCTAGACTTAAACAAGTGTTTACAACTTTTACCCTTTGTCAATTTTTGCTAAATTTGCCTACTAATTTTAATAAAATGCTAGTAAAAATCTTCGAAAACTCTCGAATATCAACAAAAACCATGCTTTGCATAAAATTTAGCTTGATTCATGAATAAAATCGACTATTGAATAAATCTTCTAGAATTCATAAATTTCAATTAAAATTTAACTTTGTGTTCTTGTTCTCTAAACTCCAATATCAGTTTCATATCTAATATATGTTTTATAATTCATTAAAGACACATAAAATTATCTTTTAATGATTTTTTTAATGAAAGTATATTAGAACTTAGAAGATAAAAATTGAGATATTTATTAAAGTTGAAAGTAAAGATTGCGACATTTATCAAAGTTTAAGGTCTAATTTCATGAAATTGAAAGTTTAGAGTAAAAATTGATGTAATTTATCAAGTGTAGAGGTAAAAATTTATTTTTTTCACTAATATTCATTAATTTATAATTTGTATTTTGATTTCTTTTTAAATTTGATATATTTTTTGTTTCTTTATATTAAATATAGATGAAGATAGATAAGTTTTTCAAAGAAGCCATTTCAAGAAATTATATTAATTGCGAGAAAATGAACTGGATAAAATTTATGCACCACCTACATAAAAATCAAATACTCCCTTTGTGAGAATTCAAACATTCGAAGATAGAGATTATTAATATCTTAACTAATTAGGGTTACATTTAGGTCAGCACGACCAAGTTTTTTTCACTAATAAAGAGAAGATTTTAAAATGCATGGTTCATCCATTTAAATCAGTGATTAATATGATTAAAATTAATTAATATTTAAGTAAAATTATTCATTAAAAAAAGTAAAATTATTGATTACCCTAAAAGATAAAAATACATCAAGTATTGTTATCAAGGCCAACCAATGACTTTACCAACTTTAAAAAAAAAAAAAAAAAAAAAAACCCTCCATTTACAACATCTTAGAAAATTCAATTTTTGTACTTTCACTTCAACAAAACAGGAAAATAATGACAGGAAAAAAAAGGCGTTTGAAAATCGATGATAGACAATGAAAACGCGCAGAAAATAAAAACACCTACAATGTCGGGCAGTTCCCTTTAATGGCAGTCAAAGCCCAACATCATAGGATTTTTTTTTAATTTTTTACCCTTCATTTTCTCTATTTGCGTGACAGTAAAGGTTTCTCACTTTCTCAGACTCTCTCTCCCCGACATTCCGCTCTTCTCTCACTCTCACTCTCACGCTCACCGACTGGTTCTCCAGTCGTCGTTCGCCGTTCATCAACATTTTAGCCGTCGTTCGTCCACCGTTCGTTGCTTTGCTCTTGGCCGTGAGTTTGCGTCCAAATCTACACAGAGGTTCCTTCTTCGTTCGTCTCGAGTTCTCCGTCCTCGTGGGTTTTGGTCTCGCCATGGGTTCGTCGTGAAGATCTTCACCGGAAGTTTGCCATGGGTACCGTTTCCGACTGGAAGTCTTCAAATCTACAATCATAGTCGTGGGTACCGTCTCTTTCCCTTTTTTATTTGTTTTGTTGCTAAAAAAATCTAAGAAAAGGAAGAGAATTTAGAAATTTGATGTGGGTACCATCCTTAGGATGTTTATGTAATTGGATTTTGTGGGTGTTGACTATTTTTGTGTAGATCTGGAAATTATGTGCACTAGATTGAGTAATGGAAAATTCAATTATGTTTTAGGAATTTGATTTTGTTTGTTTAGATCGTTTTTGCAGCTTACTGAGATATTTTGTTATGTTTCTAAATTTTGCTCAATTTTAATGGTTGGTTTATATTAATTTTTTATAAGTTTAGATTGTGGTGATTTAATGAGTATAGTTGTGTGTGGTGGGGGAGGTTGAGAATGTGTGTGTGTGTGGGGGGGGGGGGGTGGAGTTGAGAACTTTTGGTTATTAAGTTTGTTATATTCTTAAGTTTTGCTTAATTTTAATTATTGGTTTATATTAATTTTTGATGAGTTTTGATTTCATAAGTTTATTTTTGTGTTAATTTAATTTGATGAGTTTAGTTGTGATGGATGAGGGGTTGAGAACTTTTGGTTATTAAGTTTAGTAAGTTTGATTAGATTTCTAAGTTTTGCTTAATTTTAATAGTTGGTTTATGTTAATTTTTATGTTAGTTTAATGAGTATAGTTGTTGGGGGAGGAGAGTTGAGAACTTGAATTATGATGTGATGGGGGAGGGGTTAAGAACTTTCTATGTTTTGCTTAATTTTAATTGTTGGTTTATATTAATTTATGTGTTAGTTTAATGAGTATAGTTATTGGGGGAGAGGGGGGTTTGAGAACTTGAATTATGATGTGATGTGGGAGGGTTGAAAACTTCGTATGTTTTGCTTAATTTTAATTGTTTGGTTTATGTTAATTTTTTACGACTTTAGATTCCACAAAATTATTTTGTGGTAGTTTTATATGACGAGTTTAGTTGTGATGGAGGAGGGGTTGAAAACTTTTGGTTATTAAGTTAAGTAAGTGTTGTTTAATTTAATGGTTGGTTTATTAAGTTAAGTAAGTTTTGTTTAATTTAATGGTTGGTTTATGCTAATTTTTTATGAGTTCATATTTGATAAGTTTTTTTTTTTTTTTTTGTTAGTTTAATGAGTATAGTTGGAGGAGGGAGGGGGATGAGGGGTTAAGAACTTGTATTATGATGTGATGGGAAAAGGGTTGAGAACTTCCTAAATTTTGCTTAAATTTAAATGTTGGTTTATGTTAATTTTTTATGAGTTTAGATTTTTTAAGTTTATTTATGTATTAGTTTAAGTTGATGAGTTTAGTTGTGATGGAGGAGGGGTTGAAAACATTTGGTTATATATTAAGTTTAGTAATTTTTGTTATATTCCTAAGTTTTACTTAATTTTAATGGTTAGTTTATGTTAATTTTTGACGAGTTTAGATTTGATAAGTTTAATTTTTGTGTTAGTTTAATGAATATAGGTGGGGGAGGGGGTATTGAAAACTTGAATTATGATGTGATGGGGGAGAGGTTGATAACTTCCTAAGTTTTGATTAATTTTAATTGTTGGTTTATGTTAATTTTTTATGGGTTTAGATTTCATAAGTTTATTTTTGTGTTTATTTAATTTGATTAGTTTAGTAAGTCTTTGGTTCTAATATCATTTGATCTTAGAGTCCAAAATAACATGATGTTGACTTTTGTATCAACATCATGAACTTGAGTGAACAATGAACTCGTCGATAGTTTAATTCTTTCTCAACTTCTTCTTAAGGACATAGTAAGTACACAAGTTTAAGTAACCATTATTCTTCTTGTAGATTGAACTTTCAAGCCACTAGTTTTATAGTTATGGGTAAGTCGTGGATATCAAAAAATCGAATGTCACCAGAATATAGTTTAGGAATTGAGATGTTCATCGAAAATGGTCTACGACATTCAAATTTTTTTTTATTAAAAAAAAAACACACATTTTCAAAGGTTTAAAATAAACTATTAATTATATAGGTTAAAGTAGTTAAGATATTATACATTTGTTCTAAAGGTTAGATGCTCAAATCTTTATCCTCACTTTGTTGAACTAAAAAAAAGTAATAATCTATTAATTAAAGTATGAAGATGAAGAGCAGTCGTGTATGACTCTACAATAAGGGTGTGGGAATTGGGATCCACAACAATAATATATATGCAAATAATCTCATCTCCTTAGGTTGGAAACAATAGACTCTCTCTCTTATTCACTCATTCTCTTTCTCTATCTTTTTCCAACTTTTTGGTGTTCATATAAACAGGGAAAGAGCAAAGGTTATAATGAAATATGATCAACGTGAATAATAATAATAATAATAAATCACTAATAATCGTATATCAATAACAAATGTAAGAAATGGAAAGAGCATAAATGTGAAAACCAGATATTGTTGCTGTAGAATTTTTCAAGAACAAGATACTAACCTCTTGTAGCTTAGCGGGATTGTTGAAAATCCAATGACGATCGGAGAATAATCACGAGGAGAATTCTCACTTCTTCACAGCCCCAACTCTTTTAGCAAAAAAGAAAGGGAAAAAGAGAAAAATATCGAGAGGAGAGGATCTTTTTATCGTTCAGTGATTGTTCTCTTATAGAGCCCACTCATAAACAAAAACCAAAAGGGAGGTCTTATCCATTTTGCGATATATCTCTGCAGTTTTAAAAACTGCAGAGATTCTCTTGAGATGGCAGTTACAGAAACTACCTTATCCTTTTTAATTTATAAAAATAAAAATAATATATATAATTAATTAAATATAATAAGCTCGTGCTCAAAGGTAAAGATCACACAATCATATGAAATATTTCTTCTAAGTCTGTTAGAAATGTGATCTAAGAAGTTCTTCAAACTTTCATCAGGTAAAAGTGATCTAAAGGCCCTCATTCTTTTATCACTTGACAAAAGTCCTCCTTCCCAAATGATCTCTTATAACTGACCATTCACTAATATGACATGCTTGACTATATGCACCAAATCTAATTCATGACCCGATTCAAATTTAATGTCATGCAAATCTTCTATCATCTTTTCCACTTTAGTTCTTTGAGCCTTTGTCATAATTATTTTTGGTGTCTTTATCATCTGTGGCATATGTTCTGTACCATATACAGAAGAAAAAAAAATCAACATATGATTATGACACACAAAAAAAAAAATTCAAGACAAATTTAATAAAGAAATAAAAAATGGAAAATCATGACCATCCTTAAAGAAAATAAAACATATTAAGAAAACAAAACTTGCTTCTGGAAACGTGGTGGAGACATTATTTAAGACCTTAAGGGGTTGTTTGGGGCATAGGTTCGGAATCAGAAGCCTAGGTGGTTTGTTCTAGGGGTTTCTGAAGCTTGGGAATCAGAAAGCTATGTATGGGGTGTAGTATTCTGGACCCTAGGAATCAGAAAACTTTGTTTGGGGTGCAGTGTTCTGAATCCTGGGTTTGTGCAGGCTTTTTTTCCTCTTTTTCCTTTAGCTGTTTTGTTCTCTTATTTTCCTCTTATTTTTTAGTGGATGTTTTGTGAATTGTAGAAGCCATCATATAGCATGAATGGGTTAGAAAATTGGAACTCTATTTTAGAAATTAAAAAATAAGAAGTCTATTTAAGAAATTAGAAAATTTAAAACTCTATTTCATAAAGTATTCAGAAACTTATTTTGGGAACTCTATTTTCGAAATTAAAAAATTAGAAGTCTATTTAAGAAATTAAGAAATTTAAAACTCTATTTCACAAAGTACTCAAAAAACTATTTTTGGAACTCTATTTTAGAAATTAAAAAATTGGAAAGCTATTTAAGAAATTAGAAAATCTAAAACTCTATTTCACAAAGTATTCAGAAACCTATTTTTTAAACCCTATTTTAGAAATTAAAAAATTAGAAATCTATCTACAAAATTATGGAATTTAAAACTTTATTTTAAAAAGTATTCATAAATCTATTTTTGGAACTCTATTTTAGAATTTAAAATATTGGAGGTGTATTTAAGAAATTAGGGAATCTAAAAAAACTTTTGCATTGTATTTTGAAACCTATTTCAAGGATAAATGAGTTATAAAATTCGAATGCTATTTTAGAAATTAAAATATTAGAAAATCTATTTTACACAGTATTTTGAAACTCATTGGCGGTGGTTGCGAGCAAGTCAAGTTGTTGGGGTGGTTAGGTCAATGGGGTAGTCGGGTCGCACAGGGTGGTGGTCGTCAGACTGGTCTCCAAAGTTGTCATTGGGCGATCATTGGAGGTAGTCGTTAGTGGTGGTCGGGTCGTTGGTGTGGTCGTCGGAGTTTTCAGCAGAATTGTTGTCAAAATGGTCGTTGGAAGGGTTACCGGTGTGGTCGTTGGAGTTGTCATTTTTGGCGGTCGTTGGGTGGTTGCAGAGTTTTCATTGAAGTTGTTGTCGAAGTGGTCGCTGGAGTTGTCATCGTCGGCGGTCGTCGGAGTTTTCATAGAAGTTGTTGTCAAAGTGGTTGCCAGAAGGGTCGTCGGAGTTGTCATTGTTGGCAGTTGTCGGAATTTTCACTGGAGTTGTTGTAGGTATGGTTGTCGGAGTTGTCATTGTCGGCGGTCGTCGCGTGGTCACTGGAGTTTTCACTAGAGTTGTTGTCAAAGTGGTCGCCGGAATGGTCATCGGAGTTGTCATCGTTGACGGTCGTCAGGTGGTCGTCGGAGTTTTCATCGGAGTTGTTGTCGAAGTGGTCGCTGGAGTTGTCATCGTCGGCGATCGTCGGGTGGTCGTCGGAGTTTTCATAAAAGTTGTTGTCAAAGTGGTCGCCAGAAGGGTCGCCGGTGTGGTCGTCGAAGTTGTCATGATTGGCGGTCGTCGGGTGGTCAACGGAGTTTTCATGGGAGTTGTTGTCTGTGTGGTGGTCGGAGTTGTCATTATCGGCGGTCGTCTGGTGGTCACTGGAGTTTTCACTAGAGTTGTTGTCAAAGTGGTCGCCGGAAGGGTCGTCGGAGTTTTCATCATCGACGGTCGTCAGGTGATTGTCGGAGTTTTCACCGGAGTTGTTGTCGAAGTGGTCGCCATAAATGTAAAAGGAAAATGTGGCACAAACCCATAGGATTGCACTGTTGTAACCCATGAGATAGTGTTTCAAAACCAAGGGTTTTGAACACATTGGGTCAAACATGGTTTCGGGTTTGAAACTCAAACCCATCCAAATACTAATTAAACAACAAAAGAAAAACAAAAAAAAAAAAAATCTAAGCCTTTACGGATGCAGCACAAGATTTTTTTTTTTTTTTTTTAATTTCGTAATATAAGGCTCATTTGCGGTTTCCAGCGCCTGAAATTCCAGAACACATTTCAGAATTTCAAATGGTCATAACTTTTTTGATACTTAACCAAATTAAGCATATAATATACCGTTAGAAAGCTCTTCAAACGTAATTTACACTCATATAAGGTTCATATGCAACAAATCAGTGGGAAAAGAATAATTGAATTTAGAAACTTGTAGAGGCATGAAACCTTAAAAAAAAAAATGTAACTCAAGAATTACTCAACCAAAATGCATGAAACTTTGCAGAGGCTTCCTCAATCCTATTCTTAACATACATGAAAAATTTCATAACAATTCGATGTGTATATAAAAAAATGCCATTAAAGGGTTCTAAGCATTTATGCTTCAAAATTAAAGGAAAAACATAAATAATACTAGAAGGCCTTTCAACCTGGCTCTGATACCAATGTAGGATTTTTCAAGAAAAAAATACTAACCTCTTGTAGCGCAGCGGGATTGTTGAAAATCCAATGATTGCCGGAGAATAATCACTAGGAGAGTTCGCACTTCTTCACAACCCAAAATCTTTTAGTGAAAAAGAAAGGGAAAAAGAGAAAAATATCAGGAGGAGATGATCTCTTTATTGTCCAATGACTGTTCTCTCATAGAACCCACGTCTTAAACAAAAACCAAAAGGGAGGTCTTATCCGTTTTGCGATATATCTCTGCAGTTTTAAAAACTGCAGAGATTCTCTTGAGATGGCAGTTACAGAAACTGTCTTCTCCTTTTTTAATTTATAAAAATAAATTAATATATATAATTAATTAAATAACATATATTTAATTAATTATATAAATACTTCAGTTGCAAACTCCCCTCCCCTGTACGGATCTTTGATGCTAACAATGGACAACGACATTAAAGCAACTGTACGTAATGAACTGTTTAATTATTTTTGCCCACTCAAAAAATCTACTCATTTATCTTCAATTTTTTTACCCAACTTAAACTCTAGCTACCTAACATAGTTAAATAGAAACAAAATGTTTCATTGTAACATAAATAAAAAAAAAAATGTTATGTATTTAACATATTGGTAACCACAAAAACATATTGTGATATTTGACTAAATTATAGACACCAACTCCAAACTAAACTCAAACAAATTAAAACTTTTAAAATTACATTTATCAAATTTAAACTAAATTTGAACTATAAGTACCAAATCGAAAGTTCAACAATTGTACAGGAAATCCAAGAGTGGCCGACAGGACACGTCCCTGCTTTGCCTTATCTCTTTGGAATCTCAAAATTCTCAATAAAACAAAAAAACTTTACAAAAGTAAAAGCAAACTTTATTAAAGCTGCTTTTGAAAAGTAATTAAAAGACAAAATTACAAAAAGCTAAAATGAAAGCTGATAACATATGTCTGCACTTCATCGCCGTCCGTCTTCATCTTCTTTTGTTGAGGTGATGATGTCACCCAATGTTTCTCCTGAATGGCCTGGACTGATTGCTTTATGATTAGTATTTTTTCTTCTAAATATCTTGAGAATCCGGCGTTAAACCACTGAGGGTGTGATCCCAGGACTTACTTCGGCTTCCCCGCCATTGCTGACTTACACACCTTACCATCTTCTCTTGATATTTAGTTGAATAAATTGATCATAGCAATCTGTATCCCGATCAAGGGTGTCCTTCGCTACCCGCGTGGCCTGTGGTTTGGTTAATTCCACTGTTCTGGAGTGTCACTATCTCCATCATCCTCCCCTTTCAATCGGAGACTAGTATAGTCGAC